>OX352473.1:34227409-36793659 GCA_947093115.1 Brenthis daphne | reverse complement strand
GTCTGTCTGTCTGTCTGTCTGTCTGTCTGTCTGTCTGTCTGTCTGTCTGTCTGTCTGTCTGTCTGTCTGTCTGTCTGTCTGTCTGTCTGTCTGTCTGTCTGTCTGTCTGTCTGTCTGTCTGTCTGTCTGTCTGTCTGTCTGTCTGTCTGTCTGTCTGTCCTGTCTGTCTGTCTGTCTGTCTGTCTGTCTGTCTGTCTGTCTGTCTGTCTGTCTGTCTGTCTGTCTGTCTGTCTGTCTGTCTGTCTGTCTGTCTGTCTGTCTGTCTGTCTGTCTGTCTGTCTGTCTGTCTGTCTGTCTGCCTGTCTGTCTGTCTGTCTGTCTGTCTGTCTGTCTGTCTGTCTGTCTGTCTGTCTGTCTGTCTGTCTGTCTGTCTGCCTGTCTGTCTGTCTGTCTGTCTGTCTGTCTGTCTGTCTGTCTGTCTGTCTGTCTGTCTGTCTGTCTGTCTGTCTGTCTGTCTGTCTGTCTGTCTGTCTGTCTGTCTGTCTGTCTGTCTGTCTGTCTGTCTGTCTGTCTGTCTGTCTGTCTGTCTGTCTGTCTGTCTGTCTGTCTGTCTGTCTGTCTGTCTGTCTGTCTGTCTGTCTGTCTGTCTGTCTGTCTGTCTGTCTGTCTGTCTGTCTGTCTGTCTGTCTGTCTGTCTGTCTGTCTGTCTGTCTGTCTGTCTGTCTGTCTGTCTGTCTGTCTGTCTGTCTGTCTGTCTGTCTGTCTGTCTGTCTGTCTGTCTGTCTGTCTGTCTGTCTGTCTGTCTGTCTGTCTGTCTGTCTGTCTGTCTGTCTGTCTGTCTGTCTGTCTGTCTGTCTGTCTGTCTGTCTGTCTGTCTGTCTGTCTGTCTGTCTGTCTGTCTGTCTGTCTGTCTGTCTGTCTGTCTGTCTGTCTGTCTGTCTGTCTGTCTGTCTGTCTGTCTGTCTGTCTGTCTGTCTGTCTGTCTGTCTGTCTGTCTGTCTGTCTGTCTGTCTGTCTGTCTGTCTGTCTGTCTGTCTGTCTGTCTGTCTGTCTGTCTGTTCTGTCTGTCTGTCTGTCTGTCTGTCTGTCTGTCGGTCTGTCTGTCTGTCTGTCTGTCTGTCTGTCTGTCTGTCTGTCTGTCTGTCTGTCTGTCTGTCTGTCTGTCTGTCTGTCTGTCTGTCTGTCTGTCTGTCTGTCTGTCTGTCTGTCTGTCTGTCTGTCTGTCTGTCTGTCTGTCTGTCTGTCTGTCTGTCTGTCTGTCTGTCTGTCTGTCTGTCTGTCTGTCTGTCTGTCTGTCTGTCTGTCTGTCTGTCTGTCTGTCTGTCTGTCTGTCTGTCTGTCTGTCTGTCTGTCTGTCTGTCTGTCTGTCTGTCTGTCTGTCTGTCTGTCTGTCTGTCTGTCTGTCTGTCTGTCTGTCTGTCTGTCTGTCTGTCTGTCTGTCTGTCTGTCTGTCTGTTACCGTATCACGGAAAAACCGCTCAAGGGATTTTGATGAAATTTGCTATGATGATAGCTGGTTATCCGGGTCAACATATAGAATACTTTTTACCCCGGGAAAATAACTCATTACTGAGAAAAAATAAAAAAACTGCATTGTAAGAGTATATACTAATATGTAAAACCTAGTATTTGGTTTTTGGTCATTTGAACGCGGGCGGAGCCGCGGGCAATGCTAGTATTAGATAAAGTTTACATTTTAAACCAGTCATTTTGTTTATTTAATTTGACCAATTAATTTGTTTCATTGAATTTATGATAGAAATAGCGTTATGACAATGTTAATTAAATTTTACCAAAACAATTGCGGAGTTTCGAATTCTTAATCAATTTCTGTGAATATAAATACGATCTATTGACTTTTGAAAGAATAATTTAGGAGTTGACGAGACGAAGAAGTATAAGAAATAAAATTGGTATACGATTCATTCAAACTTCGTTTGCGTGCAAACGGAATGCTTAAGATATAAGAAATATTTTTTTAACTTCTACTTTGGATACAGTTCAAAGTTAGCTTAGTAATTCTTATACATTGTCTACCTGTACAAATAATATGAAAATAAAAATCTAAATGCTCTTTAGTGTACAATCGAAAATCTCCCGATTTTTGTCCCCCACCGTTTTAATTTTTTTATACATACATATACCTAAGTTTTTTTTACATGGAGAAGATTATCTATACATATAATAAAATTGTAACTAAGCCGAATCTGTACATTAGATATTTTTTGGAAAATCTTATTGAAATAAACATTTTTATCGATACAGAGGCTGAATCTATAGTTTTTAGAATTTTTCTCTGCCTGTTTGTCTGTCTGTCTGTTACGGCATCGCAAGAAAAGTACTGGAAGGATTTTGATGAAATTTGGTATGGTGATAGCTGGTTATCCAGGTCAACATATAGGATACTTTTTACCGCGGAAAAAAATCTTATTTCTGAGAAAAAATACAAAAACTATAGGTAATGTAAGAGTATACTAATATGTAAAATCTAAGAAATTGGTTTTTGGTTATCTGAACAGATATTAATAAACATGTTAAAGTAAAACAAATAGTTATTAATTAACACGTTAATATTATCGTCTTTTTGGATTGCACATACAGAATTCCGTTTAAATAAATACATATTTATTGTACAATTTTGACCTAGTTGCAATTTTATTATTTGTATAGACAAATTAAGCTGCCATATTTTAAAAATAAAAAAAAAACTATAAAAAAAGACGTTACAGCGCGCTAGGACCATGTTATTATATTTTGACATAACATGTAGAGTGTAGAATATGTCACCTGAATATAGTGTTTTATCAACAAAATATTTTTACAAAAGATATATTTTATTTTATTTTATACTAGTGACACTTACCTAGTCATTTTATAGAATTCCGTAGTATTTAGTAGCTAAATAGTAAAAGCAGAATACTTATAACTTCGTCATGTCCGTCTGTTCGCCTGACTGTATGTTAAAGTTACTCGGAGATTTGTTATTATAGAGCTGAAATTTGGTAAATAATAACGAAAAAAAACTTTAACACTAACCTGTTACTGTAAGGTTAAAGGCAAAACAACAAACACACATATTTTGCATTTATAATAATAAGTATAGATTTTTATTAAGTCATTTACACCCAAGATATACTTATTGAATATCTACATAGATCTTGTGATATAATACGTACCTACATACAACATTCGAGGTCGTAAGGTCGATGTTATTCGGCCAAATGTTTGTATTGTTCATTTAGATATTTGTCTACGTCTAGTGTGACAGTATTGACCGCCCTCCGGCATACAATACTGAGCGAGCAGAAAATTCAAGTACAAAGTTAGATTATAAAATACAGATTTAGCTTTATATGGTGTTATTTATTGTATTTCCAATCTTTTAAACAAATGTAACTGCATAAGTTATAACATTTCACTTTTTATTTATACGAGTAACTATTTTACGTTATCACTCAATTTTGGCTTAGAATTATGATTTCGCTAGACCGAAATAAATATTTATACTATGGAAGCAGTTAGAGGCACGCTATAACGACTGACGAATTCTGATTTATTATTTTATAGCCAAATAATTTGTACAATTAAATTTACAATCATATAAATTTTTGCTTATATTCATAATGTTAATTCTAAATCTGCCCTAAAAAAATAATGTACCTAATAGGTTATCGTTATAGCTTACAGCTAAAGGTATTCTTAGGTTTTTTGTAAATTACGTCTAAGACCTACATATATAATACTTTCTTAGATTTACGCGAATATTTGACATTTTAAATAAAACTATCTTTTCGAATTTTTCTGCGGATTTATTTGGATTTTTGGTTCCCCAACCAAACCAAAAATCCAAATAAATCCGCGAAAAAATCCGAAAAGATAGTTTTATTTAAAACCTACATATATGTATGTATATAAACTTTTAATAGCAATGTACAGAAAAATCGAATAAAAAAATAATACTAATTCTAGATATATATGTGGGAAATTATTGCTCTTATCACGAAAACAAACTTGTCACAGTGAAAACGTGATAAAATTTCTTTTATAAGTTGATATAGTCACGATCATTAAATAAATAATCCGATGGAAACCCCATTCCTTACCAATCTTTGGGTTCTATTGAAAAGAAAGTCCTATAATACAGTTAAAGGTATCGAGTATTTTGTCCTGTTGTCATTGGTTTGGGAATGCCAGTTATTAGAATAGAACAGAATACATATTACATGTTTAAGGTTTTATTGTCTGTGGGTAATGAGATGTCCTCTGCAAAAACTAGGGCGTTCTTTATGGATGATGAGATCATTATTGATATTTATTAGCGACTTTTAATAAAAATAGCATCTTTTGACAATTTTCTTCTATATCTATACATATAATAAAATTGTAACCAAGCCGAATCTGTACATTAAAGATTTTTTTGAAAATCTTATTGAAATAGACATTATTATCGATACAGAGGACGAATCTATAGTTTTTAGAATTTTTGTCTGTCTGTCTGTTACCGCATCACAGAAACACCACTTGAAGGATTTTGATGAAAGGTATGGTGATAGCTGGTTATCCGGGTCAATATATAGGATACTTTTTACCGCGAGAAAATGTCTCATTTTTGAGAAAAAAATACAAAAACTGCAATGTAAGAGTATACAATATATAAAACCTAAGAAATTGGTGTTGATCATCTGAAGGCGGGCGGAGCCGCGGGCAAAGCTAGTTTACTATATAATATTATATTTATATTTTCTTACATTTTAATTGTGGTTGTTGCTATTACATTTTTATGATTTTTCAACTTTGGTGACCTCTCTTTTACCTGAAAGTTATGGTTGTTTCTTATGATAACGAACCCAATACAAGGTATTTGAGATTGAAAACGCGTTCTTATAAAGCAATACTTTACAATAAAAAAAAATTTTTATATATTTTTTATCAAATATATATTTTTAC
Organism: Brenthis daphne; assembly: GCA_947093115.1. Classification (NCBI taxonomy): domain Eukaryota; kingdom Metazoa; phylum Arthropoda; class Insecta; order Lepidoptera; family Nymphalidae; genus Brenthis; species Brenthis daphne. The sequence continues at coordinate 36,788,772 of OX352473.1, read as the reverse complement.
CTAAAACGCCTTTGTAAGCTAACTAAAATATTATGATTCTGTCCTTTGAATTTCTTGCTTAAAGCTCAAGAAGACTCGGTGTGAATTATAATGCAACTTTAGAGTAAAGCTGCAGCAGTTTGCATTCGAAGGCTTTTGTCGTTGGCTATCTGCCGTGTGCTTTTAAGATATTGTACTTAAATTCAACAAGGTAAACTTTAATAAATTTATAACTTAAGATAATTATGAGTTTTTGAGGTTATATTTTGTTTTAATATACATTTTTTACTGGTAAAAAAATTACAACACAGCTGTGTTCGCTTTTTGTATAGTTTATTAGTATATATAATATAAAGATTTACTAATATACAATAATTACTAAATAATAAGAATAATATACAATAATTTAAAGTACTGCAAACTTAGTGAACAGTGTTTTTAGAGTTCGATTTTGATTTTTTTGTACATTATGCTTTTCCAAACGTGATATAACTGATGATTGGTTGTGAGTTTACAAATGTAACTAATATACTTGTAGTATATATTTTTAACTTATACATAAATTTTATATTATTTTATAAATTATACATAAATATTAAAAATGTAAGTAAATTATTTTTAAATGATATAACAGAATTAGAATGTATCCAGAGGAGAAAACTAGAAAAGTTCAAAATGCTTCTCGGAAATACGTTTTACATTTAGAAATCTTTTCAACCAAAAATTTTCAAGATAGTAGCGAAAATGAAGAATTCGGTTGAAACATTTTGACAAATATGCTGAGGCTTCGTACGAATAGTTCATGTAGTTCCGTCCGTACGCTAAGTAGGGTTAAGTTTTAATGACATTTCTTCGATACTGCTTACAAATTCTTCTAAATTACTTAAATTATTACAGATACACTTTCTAATGAATAAAAGAAAATTATAAATCAAAGAAACTATTTTTTATTTTTTTTAAGTTAACTTTTCCAAAAAATAATTCCAAAAAATTTCCGATACACAAATTATTATGGGATAATGTAAAAAGGCCTGGAAAGAAAAATACATAAAAAACCTGTTTGATGACACAAAAGTCAAATTAAATATTCTTTTTTGAGTTGTATATATTATGTATTTGATATTTTTATATGTATTCTTAGCCCTTATTTCTCAGGGTTATACTGACGATGCTTTATGATTAAGGATCTCAAGGATTGAATACGCGGATTTACTGTGAAATCAGATTCATATACTAAGCTGTTTTCTATGATCTTTATATTTAAGTCACGTTTTAAATAAAACTGTCTTTTCGGATTTATTATTTTATCGTGAAACTGATTGAGTCTCTCCCGTCACCATGATTGCTGAGATGATAGATAAAATATTCGAAACGTCGGAAACCCAAAATTAAAATAAATCGGCGAAAAAAAACCTAAAAGATAGTTTTATTTAAAATGTCAAATATTCGCGTAAATCTAAGGAAGTATTAAGTCACGGGTATATAAATATAGTAAATAAAACTATGTATACGACATCGTACATATTTGTTGTAGATATTATTGTATTTTAATATCCTCATTTATTTCTAGATACGCTTATGAGCTTCTTCTAATCCGTAATAGGTGATAGAAATTACGTAACAGAGTTTTAGTATGTAATAGATAAAAAAAGTGAATTTAAATTATATAAAAATATACTAACTCAATTTCAATATTTTTGAATAATTTAGTTAACTAGCATTTGCCCGCGACTCTGTCTGCAAAAATAACAAACTTCCAACCCTTTTTACCATTTTAGGGTTTGAATTTCCAAAAAATCATTTATTATCATTATTGAATTAATTTGAAGTTTGTAGCATTTATACGTTCTGAGATTACGTGATAAGTCAATATAGAGCTTTAATAATCGATATATTTATTTTTGATTAATAGGGCCTTTTTAGGTTATTGATTATTCATTAGACGGGGGAAGGTTTTGTTGGGTTTTAGTGGGTAGTACTGGCTGTATTACGCCGGTGAGTCCCACACGTCGTGCGTAAATGCATTTCCCAAAGTTAAAAAAAAAAGAAAAAAAGAAGGTTATTGATAATTGTTAAACATAATGCCTTATCTGTTTTGAGTTTAACGTTTTATTGTAATTTCAAGCCACAAATTCATGTACGAGTACATTTATATACAAATACTGTAACGCAGAACATTTTAGATGCAAACGTCCAATGGATTTTGCCTTTTAATCCTACAAGAACACTCCGAGCGATCTGTCATGTCGTATAGTTGTCGTTTCTTGTCGCTTGGACGTGTATCACAGAAACTTTGTCCTTCCGGTAATATGCTCTCAAATTGAATATATAACCCTGGACGACTTCCGGGTAAATATTATTTCACAAAACTTATGTGTGTTCATGTTAAATAAAACTGAAGTTTTAATTACTTGTTATGCTATAATTATAAACAATAAGATTTCTACACAATATAATATTATTATAAATGAATTAAATTATTTGTTTTTCTATAAAGCTTTATCTTTAATTTTCTTAAAATCTTTCATGCTTAGTAAACGTTAACTATAACAGGTTCTTAAATACTTGTATCATGCAAGGAAAATTGAAGGTGAAAGCTAGTGTGGATTTAAAGAGAATATTTTAAAAGTTAACAATGAATATCAGTTTTCGTAACAAGCTTTTATTTGTATCCTGAATACTCAGCTTTTATATATAAAGTTAATATTTTCAATCCCTTGACAGTGGACAATGGCTGGGGAGCAATAAAATCGGTTCCTTTGTGTCTCACCTTTGACATTTGCACAATTTGTCCGATTAAAGTACTGCAAGCTTAGTGAAAAGTGTTTTTAGAGTTCGATTTTGATTTTTTTTGCCTATTCGGTTTCAATGTAATTTCATCGTGCCGTTGGTGTTATGCAAGCGTTAAATGACCCTCTTAATTGGAAAGAAAGGCTTAATTGTTATATAAAGGATATAAAGGAAATCTGCAATGATTAAATAATATTTCAAGACCTTTTTAAATTACATACAAGCAGTGAAAATGATGTTAAGTAGAAGTTTAAACATTTATTTATAACTTCGAAAATAACGTATTTCTGTACAAATTTTCATCCTCTACTTAACCCAACTTTTGCGAAAACTTTCGATCGGTCAGTCAGCGTTTTGAGCTTAATAAGGTATAATAATTATGTTTTTAAATAGCAGCAAATTCATTGGAGACAGTATAAGCCAGTGGAAGCTTGCGTGTTGCGCTTGCGATACCGAGTGAAGCGGGTTCAAATTCCGGGTCTCAGACCTCTAATATTTTCATTCGAATGCAAATCATTTCTAACTTGATTACCATTTGTCAAACGGCAAAGGAAAACGTTTTCGTACGACATTTGTAATATACTTAAATTTTAATATGTAAATCAATCGAGCTCGAAATTCTAAATAATAGTTATTATGATATTACACTTTTCTACACAATTGTAGCCTTATATAAAATTGCTCTTGCGTGAATTATAAGAACTTGGATTTTCATTACAGGCTCGTGTAAATGGAGTTAAATGGCGAAACAACTTAAAGAATATGTGTTTTAGCATTTTTCGAAATACATCCCATAAGAGGGTAAAATAGGGGATGAAAGTTTGTATGAAACCTACTTTTTTAGAGTTTTTCAGTAGTTTTAGCGCGAGTGAAGCCTCGGGTTCTGCTAGTTTATATTATAAATATAGGAATATTATATAAAGATATTTTTTGACTCAGTACATTTATATAAATATTGTGCTGTAAGTAAAAAAATATCGTAAAAACGATTCTCTAAACCACATTGTATCATATTTTATTAAAGACACAAAAGATTTCATTATTGAACTGTCAGGATTGAAATTCCTTTGTAATTTTATCGTTGTTGAGCAAAAAATATTATTTAACAAAACAGCAATGAAATTATCTGCTTTTACTTTTAAAGTAAATATATGTCACAATATATTGAACATTTTTATACTTAAAAAGAATTTTATGTGACTACGTTGGATATAACGACTGTAATAGAGTCGGTATTATAACAAACAAACTTTATTTTTATGATATGAGAAAATACTCTCGTTTTAAAAAAAAATTATGGTTTTTTTCCGATCCTAAGCCGACCTACGATGTCCTGTATCAATTAAAAAAAAATGAGATCGAAATGAAACGCGATCGGCCACAAACAAATAGCAAATACGTCAAACCAATATTAATATTAACTTGTTAAAACAGTGTAGCACAGTAGCTAAAACAGTTACTGATCAACATCAGTTGGTTGCGCGTTATATTTTTCACTTTATTATTTTTGATGTTATTATTACCTATATTGTTTTTATGTGCATGGAATGTATTTCTTAATCGGAAATGTACATATTTGATAGGTTATGTCTATCAAATATGTACAACATTCACGCTATCACGAAATTAAGTTAATTATTCACAAAAAAAACATTTTAAAACTACCTCAGGGATTCATTACATGATTGTACTAAGCTTCATCAAAGGTGGTTCAGTAGGTTTCGAGTCCGTCGCGTACATACGGACATACGGATAGCCAGAGAGGCAACATTTTGTAAATTATATTTTTGAACCTTGTTTTGATTCCCTGATCTTTCATCCCCTGATAAGTAATCGATACAGATCCCCTCATTACAGTTTTATTATACCTACCTATTTATGTATAGATTTTTTAAATATATTATTTTGAGTGTTTTTACTATGATCAAAATATACGTAACACGCATACTTTACTTCATAATCTATACTAATATTATAAAAAGGTAAAGTTTGTGAGTTTGTGAATTTGTGAGTTTGTGACGTTGTAGGGGGTAATCTCTGGATCTACTGAACCGATTTAGATGAAATTTGGTAAGAAGATAGTTTGAGACCCTAGGAAGGACATAGAATTCTTTTTATCTCGGAAATCATGCCTTAATGGGGTGAAAATGGGGATGAAAGTTGGTATCGGGAATCAAGCTAAGGACGAACGAAGAGCGACGTGAGTCGCTAGTTGTAAAATAAATAGTAACATCTCAATCTAAAACTCAGTTTAATAAATATTATTCCCTAATTTTCTTAACGTAGTAAAGGGATATTTACGTAATAACGGGATTGTTAGAACAGCTGATACTGTCGTATCTAGGAAAACTATTTGTTATTTAACTGTAAAGCGAATGCAGTCTCGTAAAATGGAACGAAGAAAAATGCTGTGATACGAGAGACGGTTCAACAGTATGTAACATATACATTTATAAAGATCAACTTTCTTTAAGAAATATTTATGAGAAAAAATCTCTTTGTTTATTTTTATATTGTTTTATTCGAATGACTCTAAATTGTTTATTTGTGTATTTATATTTAACATTATTGTAAATAAGTACATATACAGTTATCAATAATGTTACGAGTTCAGGTTTAGGAATGAAGTTTAAAGCAGTCTACTTGCAGTATATATATTTTTTTTGTTATACGTACTAGACACTTAGTTTTAGCACTGAGTGTTATTTTCGACTAAAAGTGTCTTTTTCACTAACACTTCACTTCACCTTTTCACTTCTTCGTATTTACTTTCGATTTTCACTTAACTTTGATCTTGTACTGGTCACTCGACCCACTAACGACCCTTTTATATATGTGAAACAAAAACCATTCTAGTATCTAATAGAAAAATCGAAAATATTCTACTAAACTCAATTCTTTTATGAAAAATGTTTTGTCTCTTTCCCACTCACGGCAGTTTCCCATTTACCGTTCTTGTATTGAATTGAAACATATTGACATTTTCTTGACAACTATTTTTAAGCTTTGTCCTGGCATTCTATTACGATTTAAAGACAATCTACGCTATCAATTACGTTATTTTATATTTAATATTACGAGTTAGGGCTTAGTGTATTTGTTACCATTGTAACTAAAATAAAATCTGTGTTTTTTTTTAAATTTGTTTATTGTACAAATTTTGTTAAATAAAAGCTTTACCATTTCAAATATTGAAACGAACACTTTGCAGTTCGTGCAGTCTCAAAACTTTCCAGCCTTTTTAATTAATGAAATAGCATCATATTGTATTCTGAATGATAAAATTACTTTTGAGAAAAAATAATATGTATTATATTTGAATAAACTTAACTTATTGAATAAATTAATAATTAACATTTTGGTTTTGTGTATTCGTGACAATTAATAATTTAATTACATACATAAAATATCTGATTGGCTGTACTTTAAAAAAAATTAAAAAAAAACTGTCGCCTCTATTGTTGTTGTATGCATGTAAGCTTCTTTATTGCTTTAACTAACGGCTTGCCCTCGCTTCGCTCGGGTTCGTCCATAGGTACGTTTGAAATTGATATAAACAATATATCAATTTCAAACGTACCTATGGACGAACCCATATATACCATATATATATAGTCAGCGATATATATATATATATATATATATATATATATATATATATATATAGTCATAAGTATATATATATATATATATATATATATATATATATATATATATATATATATAGTCAGCGTTAGCCATGCAAATTTTGAAAAAAAAAATTCGTGAATTTTTCCAATATCTTAATACATATTTGTTCTGCTATTCGCTTTTTTTTAAGTTATAAATTTATTAATGTTGTTGTTCATATTATATTTAATCATACGTATTATGTATAATACAACATTAGAAAAATATATAGATTTTATAGAAACACTAGCAGTGCCCGCGCTCCGCCCGCGTTCAGATGACCAAAAACCAAATTCTTAGGTTTTACATATTAGTATATATACTCTTACAATGCAGTTTTTGTATTTTTTCTCAGAAATGAGATATTATTCCGCGGTAAAAAGTATCCTATATGTTGATATCCGAATAACCAGCTATCGGCATACCAAATTTCATCAAAATCCGTCCAGTGATTTTTCTGTGATGTGGTAACAGACAGACAGACAGACAAAAAATCTAAAAACTATAGATTAGGCCTCTGTATCGATAATAATGTTTATTTCAATAGGATTTTCCAAAAAAATATTTAATGTACATATTTAATGCACAATAAAATTGTAACTAAGCCATTCGGCTTAGTTACAATTTTATTATATGTATAGATTAGATAAATATAAATATTTTTAGAAACGTGATTATTATTATTTACTATCTAAAGTAAAAACTTCTCAACGAAGAAGCGTCTAAAGCAAATACATAAACAAGAAAACGGAACCAAATCATATGAATCAATTACCAAAAACAATTACATGGAAGTATAGTTTCATGTTGTTTCAACTGGCTACGATTGTTAAATTACAATTGACGCAAGCTCAAAGGAAATGGCACGCCATAATTCATTATACTGACACCTTTCAGATAATAATGGGAATTTAATAGTACTTTATATGATCATGGCCGTTTAAAAATTGTGTCTTGTGTGCAAAAATATTTATATACGAAATTTGTGTGCTTACGCTCGTTTTTAAATGTTATAATAATACTTAAATCTATTTATAAATTAACTTATGAATGTATATATGTTGTTAAATAAAATGTAACATGTATATTTTGGAAAGTATTTTCCAAAATATACATGTTACATTTTATTTAACAACATAATCAAACCTTATATAAAAAGGCAGAAATGGACTTTAGAATGCACTACTACCCTTCAACTAGCAGATAACAAATGCTTCACTCAGACTTTAGTGTTTTTAAAACTGAGTGCTCTATACTTCAAATTACACCGCTATCGCACTCTTATCTCTGTCAACCCACAACGACCACGTAGGGATATTTAGCAGTTTCCGGCTTGCAAATAAACAAGGAAATAAATACACACGTAGGTATATATACTGCAAAAATAAAATATATAAAAATCTATCGTTTTTACACAACATGCCGTCATCAACACATTTAATCTATACATATAATAAAATTGTAACTAAGCCGAATCCGTACAATAAATATTTTTTGGAAAATCTTAATGAAATAGATATTATTATCGATACAGAGGCCGAATCTATAGTTTTTAGATTTTTTGCCTGTCTCTCTGCCTGTCTGTCTGTTTCCGCATTATAGAAAACCACTGGAGGGATTTTGAAAAAATTGGTATAGTGATAGCTGGTTATCTGGGTTCACATATAGGATACTTTTTACCGCTGGAAAATATCTCATTTCTTAGAAAAAATACAAAAACTGCATTGTTAGAGTATACTAATATGTAAAACCTAAGGATTTGGTTTTTGGTCATCTGAACGCGGGCGGAGCCGCGGGCAATCATAGTTCTCTATATCTCGCTACAATTTTAGTAACTTTAAAACAAATATTATAATAATGGTATCACACGATTTACTATTATGTTAAAATATTTATATATTGTTGAAATAATGTTACGTAATGTTATTATTTTACTTTTTGTATTGCTATTATATTATTTGCTCTGAAAATAAAGTAAAATTTGAACGGTGCTTTTGTTAAATAGTTAAAATAAAGCGGTTTAAGATTCTGTCGTGTACAGAGGATCGTTTAAGACTATTTACCACTCAATTACTCGCCAAGTCCATAAAATTTACGTCCTAAACAACAAAGAGTTTACAGTCTTTATACTATAGTTGCGGAAGCTTACTAAAAATATTTAGCTCAAGTAATACGGGAAACCTTATGAATTTTAAAATATTCAGTTACATTTATCTACGCTAATATATAAAGCTGAAAAGTTTGTTTGGATACGATTATCTCTGGATCCGGTCCGATTTGAAAACATTTTGTTTCGCATTTCATTGTCTATTTATTGAGGAAGGTTAAAGGCCATCATACATCACACTACGATCTACGAGATAATTAAAAAACGCAAGCGGAGTTATGAAAAAACGTTAGTCATGGAATAAAATTCTATGTACCTGCTATTTAAATATATAAATCTATACATATAATAAAATTGTAACTGATCGCTGACCGTTCATAAAAGATATTTGAGAAAAACTATTATTGGGTGTCTTTATTGACGCAATGGAACAAAAAACATTGATTTTTAGAATTTTTGTCTGTTTGTCTGTTCGTTTGTGGGTGCTAATCTTAGAAACAGCTTAACCGATTTGGATACGGTTTTCATGAATATATTGTAGTAATCTTTATTTAACATTTAGTATTTGTTTTATTTCGTTTGATTCATAAATAAAAAAGTTATATCAATTTAAAGAATCACCCGTGGACGAACCCGGGCGAAGCGAGAGTGAGTCGCTACTCGCTAGTAATAATATATATTTCAAAACCACAACAACAGTTTAAGATATAAAATAAAATGAAATGTAGCTTCCATAATAGAGCTGTAAAATAAACCGGAAAGTCCATATTATTTATAAGAAAACAGACGTTTACTTACACACAACACGAGCTATCTGTTATCATCAATATGAATCAGACTAAGATAGACGGTGACATGTCACAGTGCTATATGTCCCTATTGTAAACCGAGATATATTATATACGTATATGCATGTAGTCTAGATAGAATGCAGAATAGGGTATCGCCACACTAAAATGTAAACGATTTTAAAATATATAAGTACAGCATACTAATATGTCTTTAAAATAGTTTTTAAAATAATGGTGGGTCTTTTGTTGAGTTAATACTTTATTAGATTTAAGCGAATATTAAATAATAAATCAAATTATCTTTTTGGATATTTTAATTTTTGGTTGCGTTTTGAATGATTTACAGCAACGTTTTAATATTTTACAGTAAATAGTAACAGTATATGAATGAATCTCTCCTTTGATTATGAAAAAAATGAAAACAAAATCCACAAAAATTCCAAAAATAAATTTTCATATTTTGTTGTAGTTCATATAAGATTAATATTGTTAATTGTTAATTTAAGAAAGTTTACAATTTTTTTTCTTTGGACATTAACACACAGCACCATCTAGTTCCATGGTAAGCTACGAAGTTTGTGTTATGGATACCAGATAGTTGATACACTACATATATATATAGATAACTTTAAATACATACATATTATAAATATAAACACCCATGACTGGAGTACAAACATTCGTGCTCATCACACAAATGAATGCTCCCAGCGGGATTCGAACCCGCAGCATAAAAATAAAACAAATAAACATACTAAACACCACCTCCTTTTTGATATCGGTCCATAAAGTGATTCAGGTGCTTATTAAGCCCGTAGGGAGAAAAACATAATTGTTTTCTTTATCTTAATTATACTTTCCCCATCATCTATTATGGGGAATGGAAAAAGAATTTGGTGACAAATTAATCAGTTTTTTGTCTGTGGTCTTTGATATAGATGTCATTATATATTTGTTTATGTATATGTATTTATATGTGTCATTGTGTATCCAGACTAATATTATAAATGTGAAAGTGTGCTTGTTTGTTCGTCTTTCTTTCACGTCGAAACGGCTTGGCGGATTGGCGTGATTTTTTGTATGTAGGGCTGGAGTGTGTTATAGGGTACTTTTAACCGCGGAAGATTATCTATTTCCCACGGGAAAACACGTTATAATACAATCGAAAAAATATTTATCATCAGAATTACTTGAAATTTAGTATTAACGCTCTTCAATAAAATTAAAGAAATACGTGATTTAGGATTTTTCGAAATTCATCGTATAAGGCGGTTAAATAGGAGATGAAAGTTTGTATGAAACTACCTTTTCAGAGACTTTTTGCAGTGTTAGCGCGAGCGAAGCCGCGAGTTCTGCTAGTGTGTAAATATATTTGTTTTATATATCTATTTATGTACGTATATTTTGGGCATGTATATACTTATATGTAATATTAATTGTGCCGTCCTGTTGACGGTTTTATTAATCCATTTACCAAAGGTTGTCTTTAAGAGATTGCTCATAGCAGTAAGACCGCCTTTGCATGCCTTTTTGTTGTCTTTCTTTTTCTTTTCATTTTCAGTATTATTATGCAATAAATGCAATAAATTATTTATAAATAAATAAATAAATTAATAAATAATAGTATCTAACCGTATAGCAAGATATAGTATAACACAAAAATTTATAAAATCTTCCAACAGATACAATCATGATAAATCTACTGCCATCTATCATATCTGTCATTAAAACGTTTACTATGATATTGGTCGTTTTAAGTGTATAAGAAATTCTAAGTTTCGTTACAAGTGTTATTTTCCTTAGTATATATTATATTACCTACATTAATATTGTAAAGAGGTAAAAATTGTAAGTTTGTATGTAGGGGATAATCTCCAAAACTACTGATCCGATTCTGTAAATTCTTTCACTAATAATTAGCTAAATTATTTAATTACTGCCAAAAATTGAATTACTTTAATTGAAACCGGAAGGAAAGTGGCTGTTAAGTAGCTTTATTGTCGTGCGCTGCGTAAACAGTTTGATATAAAGCAATAAAACGTACGACAAAAGGACTTTTAACGATACACCCGTGCTTAACGAGGATAGTCGCTAGTATCTTAATACAATTAGTAAGCTTCTCTAAGTAGCTTTATGCAACAAACTAATATTCCACAGGATCCACTTGATGTACCAGATTAAAAAGTAGTCTATATCCGTTTCCGGTATAAAAATAATTATTATAATTTAAAAGCTATGTCTAGAATAAAAGAATGGCTTAAACAACCTTTTATTTTTAGCATTTGAAGTGAAATAAAAGCTTATTATACAAAATCAAGTCGATCTTATGCTCTTTTATTACGTTAGAAAGGTCACACACATATTTCCTCATTTATCACCTTTTACAGGAATCGATCTCTGATCTTTGCTTTAATACGCCAGTCCAACTCATATCATACGTGCATAAGCGCGATTTTAATTTTTGTTTTGAATTAAAAGCGTCGTATTCGTGTTTGTGTGACAAGACACATCTGCTTCGAGAAGCGTATTGTGAATTGTGATAAATTGCAGACAAGCGAGTTGTGTTATCGGAGTACAAATTACGAGGGATTGGTTTAACTCAGAACAAATGGTAATGAAAGCATCTTCCCCCAGCTTCTCTTTAAAAATTAATTTCTTTTAAGCTAATTATGTAAAACCTGACCTAGTTCCATAAATATTTGTACTCAGTTTTTTTTTTAATTAATATTGCTGTAAGAAGTGGGTCTTGTTTATGCAAACTAAATTGTTATGATATTTTAAATAATAAATAGATATTATAGAGGATTAATAGCCATTAAATAACAACTTGATTATTCACAAATATTAATTTTTACACTTTACGCCCAAAAATAGACTAAATTAACCATGTGGGACATATATGGTTTATTTATATATTCAATTAAAATCCACAGTGCGTACATTCTGTGTTTATAGGTTTTCAAACAAAATATTTCAGATCAAAAGAGATTTTCTTACACGGCTTGAATGAGAAATCATATACTATAATCGCATACACTAATCACTATAACTTTATACTAAACTAGCGACTCACCTTCGCACGTTACGTTTTAACGTTTAGTATAAACTTCTCAGAGATGAGATATATTCCGCAGTAAAAAGTGTCCTATATGTTGACCTGGATAATCTACTATCACCATACCAAATTTCATCAAAATCCCTCCAATAGTTTTTCTATGATGCGGTTACAGACAGACAAACAGACAAAAAATCTAAAAACTATAGATTCGGCCTCTGTATCGATAATAATGACTATTTCTGAACTGTTTCGAATGCACAAATCCAAAGAAAGATAAGACGACGATCATTTTTTGTGTATTCTTTTCATATTTGTGTATTCAAGGCATAAAACTTTTTCCATCTAAATGACGTTTGAGATAGTAACCGCCTGTCAGTTGGCATATTTGTCAACTACTTACCTCGTTTCTAGTTGTCTCACGTACTGACCTGGATGCTTACAAAATGAACTGTGACTTGTATAATCTTATGTGGATTGGGAGATCAAAGTTTAAATAATATGAACGTGAATCACAGATAATAGAAGCAAGCCACTATTTTCTTGGTTGGAGTTGAGTGATGAATTTTGTGCTATTTATTTCACCAAAAATGTATAATCAAAAGCCATCAAGATATGCTATATTTAAAAATCTTGGAATGTCTAAGCAGAAAGTCAGGTTACACTGTAAGCCTACTGAGGGATTCTCTTTGGAACTCGGGAGTGCTCTATTTCTAATGTTCTTTACATTGACCGAGGTAGTTCACAAACTGAGATACTTCAGTCTAATCTAAATAATAAATAAACAAAGATAGAAGGTATATAACCTAATATAAACTAATGATGAAATACTGAATGTTGAAGTAATCATATAATGAATTTAATAATTAATATATATACCATCAGAACCCGCGGCTTCGCTCGCGCTAAAACTACAAAAAATAACTCTAAAATTTTCATCCGCTATTTTACCCCCTTACAGGAAGAATTTCGAAAAATGAAAAAACACGAATCTATTTTATTTTCATTAAAGAGCATTAATACCAAGTTTCAAGTAATTCTGATCATGAACATTTTTTGGATTGTATTATAACGTGTTTTCTCGTGGGAAAGAGATAATCTCCTGCGGTAAAAACTAGCCTATGTCACTCTCCAGCCCTCCAACTATCTCCACACAAAAATCACGCGAATCCGCCATGCCGTTTCGACGTGAAATAAAGACAAACAAACAAAGAAACAAACAAACAAACAAACAAACACACCTCACATTTATAATACTCGTATTAAGTATGGATTTTGGATGTATATAATTCAAAATCGGATTTGTTACAACACTTATAACTTAAGAACTGCTGGACCGATTTTCATTATTTTTGATTTGTTGGATTCGTCTCCGCTCTCAATATCAGAATAATTATTAAAACATTGTAAAAAATTACAAAAAAAAAATTAAAAAAGAAATCTATTCAATATTAAGCGTCAAAACGTACCTAGGGTCGAACCTGAGCCAAGCGAGGATGAATCTCTAGTAACTTAATAAAACGTTTTAAAACTTGGTTGGCATATCACATATTACACTTTGGTCGTTTTCAGGTGACTGTTGATCAATTTCGGACCTCAACGGTAACATTTATCACAGTCAACACCAGTGTATCTATCTATAGATAAACTCGACACCTTTTCTCCGTTTTAAACTGATAGCAGTTTTAAATTTAAACACAGTTTGAAACCAAGTTTTTTACTCTTTTATTTTAAATTATTTTGAATACTTTTGGAAACGATGCTTATAAACATTTGTTTGAGGTTTTCAGTGTGGCCAAAGTTATGAAATTTTCGAGTGCTGCTCTATATATACTGAGTAATATTTACCTTACAATATTATTTTTATTTTTATGCTAAGTAATAGTTAGTAAGCACTTACTGTGTTCTTTGTCATCACTGCATTTTAATAGTAATAGGTAACCTGACTGGAATATATATATATATATATATATATATATATATATATATATAAGAAAATTTAGATATTTATCACAAGTGACAATCGATTCTGCAACATTTGCATCCTACGAACTACAAACTAGACGTATACAGCTGTACCACAATAACTAAAAAGTCTAAATTAAAATTATAATAATTTTACATATGAATTCCAATTTCAGACCTAACCTAAACTATGCAAACAAATGCATTTGGTAAAGTTACTATCATAGTCCATGAGGAAACCGCAATAAAGCGAACGGATACCGCCTATAGAGGTGTAGAACTCGAGCGGAAAGTGACGTGCTATGGACACATCGAGCCGGCTAAATTATTCGGTCACCGCAGTACTAGGCATGTTCAACCGCTACCACTGAGTACTTTATCTCTACCATATATTTGTACTGTAACATAAACTCATTTCATAACGGCAGTAGTGATAGTTAATTGTGCGATCAAATTATACTGAACTAGCAACTCACCCTCGTTTCGCTCGTTCGGCTTCGTGGCTATGTACGTTTTAAATTAAAATGGATGATTGGATAGATGTTATACTTAAGAGATAGGCATATGCCATCGCAGACTATCTATAGACCTACATATATAAGATACACAGTTCCACGATAGGCAGCGTTTTCATTGAAAGCTCCCAGATGGCTTATCTTTTTCCGACATCTCCAACAAATATCGTTATATTTTAGGCAATGTATACAAAAACTTAACAAACTATATACTAAAACCTTCCGCGAGAACCACTTCATCCATTGGTGGAAACAGCATGAAAATCGGTGCAGTAGTTTTTGAGTTTATTGCGAACAGACAGATAGACAGACAAACAGATGCAGCGGATGACTTTGTTTTATAATATGTAGTGATTAATTTCTCACGCTCGCTAGCGGATACCGTTTAATAATGTTACGGTACGGTCACTGTATATTACTAATATCACTCCACATTACGCCAAGTCAAAGTTAACATTTACTTACGTTTTCGATATCGATTTATTGTTGATATGTAAGCATTCAGCAATTCGTCTGAAACCGAGCAGGGTTAATTAACGATTGTGTCTGCTATTGAACGTTTTTAGAGTGACTGACTATGCTTTTTTCTCTATTGTTCCACTGCGCGATCTACGCTGGCTGGCCTTTTGTTATGTATAAGTACAACTGATGATACTTTGTACTGCGTTTAATTAGTTTAATTAAGGATGGTGTATATTTATTAGAGAGGCAAATAAATATAACAAAATAAATTCTTTGCTTCTGCAAGATAATTTTGATAAAATAAATTATATACTTATATATAATTACTTATGTATTATTTATGATGCAAACTGTTATTCTTGCTTTTGATGATGATCATCATTCGTTACTTGACTTTCATTATAACTAATAGAACATAGGAACCTTAATAATGGCTTTACAACCACTTACAATAAAGCTACCTTCTACAAAGGGGTCACAAAGGCCCCGTACAGTATAATCTAACCGCAAGAGCAACGCGTGCCTAAATTGTTGTATACGGGTTTTACTTTGAGTTCTCTAGACCTACTTAATAGAAACAAGCCCTAAATCCTCAAGAGTTTAAGATATATTTCAAGTGAAGAAGTGACAAAGATTTATGATGTAAGTTGTATTAAGTTTAAGTTAAATAGAATGGCTGAAAGGATTTACAACTGAATTGACTTAAACGTTTTTCTCTTTTTTCTCTTTAGAAATAATTTCACATTAAATATATTTTCTAAAGAAAACAGAGATATTATAGTTACTATATCCTGTCTCAATTGCATAATTATATATATATATATATATATATATATATATATATATATGTATATATATATGTTTTTATCATAAATCGTTATCTGTATGGCCCCTTTAAGAGTAGATCCAAGTAGCAATCACTGTATTACTAGAGATAAGTAGAGAATATGCTATAGACTAGATAGAATTTAAATTTGAAATTAAATTAATTTAAATTTCATACAAAATAGCAAGTGGTTCTTGAGAGGAGTTATTGTTTATACAGAGGCGTGACGTCGATTACTTTTTAAAGCGATTAAAATCGCTATGAAATTGCCGAATTTACTGGGAAATGGACATCGAGAGAAGGACAGAATATATTATGTATGTATCTATAAATTTACTTTGAATGGTTATATGTTATTATAATTAAATTATCCTTACTTGCGTAGAGGCAATAAAAACCAAGTCAGAATACTCAAGAGGTCTACAATAATAGCTTTTGGGACACAAATGTTTACACAGACTAATGGTAATGTCCGAAATATTGCGAGAATCATTCCTATAGAATTTCTGTGAATTTCAAACTACTGAGACCCTTTTAGTTTTAATTACATCGCTTCTAAGAAAAGTAGAATACGATGAAAGTGGTATTTTCTTTAAATAATCATTTTTATATTTAAGGTAGCTTTTATTATTTTAATTATGTTACATTAAAATGAATCAATATAGCTATATTCATTCGGTATATTAGACTTTTATTGTGTTCATCTAAGCTCAGTAATACTTGATTATCATTATAGTAAGAAATAATAGTGTGAAGTAGAAATATGAGTGGCACATTACAAACTTCCTCTTTGCCTTACAATACACAAAAGTGAAAAAAAAATTGACGCCATTTACGTATCATTTGTTCTAAGATCGTACCAGAGCTATATTAAGCGTGATCTTTTATTATTATGTGGTTGAGAAAAGTTGATTTACAAACGCATTTCGCAGTGGTAATCCAATTTTAAAATTTAACTCTAACCATTGGGATAATGAAATATACTATTATCTTGTTTCTGTTCGTTTCTATGGACTAAAAAACTTATATTTTTTTTTATAATAAAATTACCAATATGTATAAGTCTCCAGTTAAGGTAAAAACAATGGAATAGAGCCTTTTTATAACTTTTTTTTAAAGCTTATTAAAAAAGGGTCAATTAAAATAACAATGATCGAAAAATTCTTTGAATTATTAGTAAAAATATATATGAAATACAGTAATAATAAAATAGAACCATCTTTATAAATTACCTTGTCCATTTTTGTACCCTTACTATCTCAACTTAGGAAGAAATATGGAATGAATACGATATTGATATGACGTCGAAACTATCATTCAAAGTGACCTTTTCAAATATGAAAATACCCATATAGTTCAACGTATAATTACAGTTTGAAAACACTCTGTTATATCATTCAAAGAAATGAAGAGAAAATTGTATTGTATTGTAAAATTGCTTTATGATTATTTTTATGAACAATAATAATTATAATTGTGTTCATACGACACACATTGGACTTCTATTTTATATACGTTTGGATTTATATGTGTGTATGAAAGTTTCTTCGCATTGATGGGTTTGGATGGACAGTATTTATTATTATTTATAACTCGAGGTAAAATGTACTTTTTGTTTCGGAGCGTTTCGAAAACTATTTATACTAACTTAAAATTAAATTAAGAGAAAAAATAAAACTAAATGAGACACATGTAGCCGATTTGAGGCTCCTTTATTGTTTGAATATTCGGCCGGCGGAAGCCGGGTGGGCCGACCAGACGCTGAGTTTGCGTCTCTCTTATTCTATGTAAATCTTAATCTAGAGCGGATGGACGAGGTGTAACCATAACTGTGTACAACACTACATACGATAAATCGTAGAAAAATAAATAAATCAAATAACACTATGATAATTTTACATGATATAAAAATATTTTTTATCTATCTACTTAATAGTGTTTGAGAATTTTAGCAAGTTTTAGTGGATTGAGATTTTTTTCTAATCGTTAGTGAATGCTAAGTTTAAAATTGTGCCTCGAATATATGAATATTTATGAAATACAGTCCAAAATAAGTTATTGTTACAATAAAACTTTATAGCTACAAGCGTAGTAGTGCTTAATCTATTCAACAATCACCTTAAAATGGCTCATTCAGAACAGGCTTGATCAATCGCTTCCACGTCACGCGACGGACGTCCGCTAGTGTTGTACTTAAATACGCTGAATCTATTAAGAAACTTTAATTTTAGTGGTTAATTTTTGGTATTTCTTAATTAACTGTTGATATATTTAATACGAAGGCTTTAAAATTAATAAGTTCAAAAAGCTTAGAGAAATACGTAAACCTAATTTTCTAGATCAACACTTTTGACCTGATTTAACACCTCCAGGTAAACTAAGAAATTATTTAAAATTCTAAGAGATCTATTGTTAACTGACACGCCGGCGTGTCCGCGGTCGTGGAGGGATTAATCTATATTAAACTAGTAAAAATCCCTATGTATAGTCATAATCTATATAAATAAAAATATAATGCTGTACAAGGTATATGTTTAGTGCATCATTTGAGTGATATGTTCAAGGAAAAGCGATAGAGGTTATTTGTATAAGATTCTTTATATGAACTCAAATACATCAAAAGCCAATTTATTGAAATTTTGACTGGACGAAGGCTGTTGGGTCGTCTATTGAATATAAAACATTTATAATACTTATTGGCCCATATTGTAATTTTATAGATAAAATCACGTAGAATTCTGATCTGAAATAAAGGCAAATAAATAAATTAAATTATTTACTCATAGTATAGTTTAAGTTATTTTGTATAACCTATAATATTATACTGTATCAATAATAATACTTAAAAGGGAGCAATTCACATTGATCTACACTTTGGACATTCATTCGTCCAATACTTACTTATACTTGATGATTTTCAAAGGGCCCTTTGAAGGCAACCTAGCTTTGCGTTCACTAAGTTTCACAACTTAAACTTCCTCGTATTAATTGACAACATAATAGAAGCTTACTAAAGGTCGAAATAGATTGTCTTCTGCGTTGACGTAACCTCATTTTATGTTCCTCTGAGATATAGGCAGTAAGTTCATCTCGATATAATTAAGGATAACATACCAGTAACAGAGCGCTACTTGTAATAAATTTTTGACATTTTTTTTAAGCCGTTAGATAGATCGAAGTATATAAATATATGATTAAATATTACAAGAAAATAAATAAAAATTATAATATATAGTATTTTTACTTCATCTATTTCACTGGCCGAAAACTAAACAAATGCCATAACTATTAATAAACATTAAGACAAATAGAATGGGGTGGGTGTAAAAAGATTCCCCTAGGTCATACAAAGACACAGTTTTATCGATGTCAAATAAAACTGTCTTATCTGACCGGAAAAGTAACTCGTAGCTTTCACAATACGTTGTCGTAAAAGCCAAACAAGTTTACGGAGTCGTTAATAGTGACAATAAAAAGCGTTGGAAGGTTAAATTTGGCTTCTATTAGCTGGCACGAAGCAGTACTTGTTGCTTATTGGATGTTACCAAAATATTTTAACACTAATCCATTCAAAGTTTACATATATTTACTTTTAAAATTATTAATATCTCAAAAATATGCTAGTTAAGTTGTATTCATTCAGCACTTTTTAACGTTCCACTGCTGGGCATGGGCTTCCTTTCAGTACAAGGGGAATTAAGAAGTTGTCTTTGTTTTATCTAAAAAAAACAACAAAAGGATCAGCATCCTGTTCATAGAGTAAAATAGATTAGTGATGCTGATAAACAAAGTGTGTTATAAACACTTGCTGTTTTTTTTTTAAATTAAGTTAGTCTTAAATACTCTTAAAGCAAGTCACTAGACAACAAATTTTCAATCAGTTTTTTTCAATGGACAGTGAACTTATCCGAGCAAACTTTTTTTTCTGCTGAATCTAGCAGCATGCACTTGCAAGATAATTTTCTAGACCATATTATTATGTTTAAAATATTTATCATTGTAATTTATAATAAATAATATTAGTTTTCATATAGTAGAGATAAGAGGTGGAATTTACGCTTTTTGTTTAATATGTGCAATATCACGACATGTATAGCATTGCCATTTATTTTGAAAGGAAATTTATAGAACTATTATCAAAAGAAGATGTTTATTATTATATTTATTATATTGGAAGCCAACATAGTATACAGTACTTTTGTAAAACATTTTGTAATTTTTTATAAAATATTTTTTTACACTATACACCACACTTATAGGCTAACTTAACATGCATAAACAGCTGTTCCGAAACTTATACTACGTATCTATCCTATGAAAAATAAAATACTTAATAATATATATACATAAAAAATTACAAAAAAATATACTAAAAAAATAAAAAAATGTGAAGGTTTAAAATTTAAATGGTATAAAAAGTTATTGCCAAAAAAGACATCAAACAATTATAAAAACTACAAGTAAAAATATAAAATATTTAAAACAGAGTAAAGTAAATGTTCTAAATGTTCCATAATATATGCTCTCATGATCGTCATTTAAAAGTTAAAAGAATAACAATACATTTAGCAAAGTATAAGAATGTAAAATGTTGGCACCTTCGCGATAAATCGCAGAAAGCAACACTTGTTGCTTGGTCAATGCTGCCAAAAACATTGTTTGAAAAGACCATTGTGACATGTAGGTGTTTTAAACTTTTAGCACGATTTAAAGTCATGCCAGTCGGCCACGACTATTATAATGGAAAGTAATTTTCAATTGTAAAATGTGATTCTATTGAATAATACAATAATTAATTATTATTATATATACATATAAGTATGTATGTATTGCGACATAAATAGTAAAACTATAAACAATTACAATTCTTAATTTTACTTTTCATGTTGCATTGATAAGTATTACGTAAAATGGAATAAAATTTTTGAAAATATCTATAATATAAAATTAATCGCTGAATGTGTTGGTAAGCGCAAATCTCGAGGGCAGCTGAACCGATTTGCTAATTCTTTTTTTAGAATATTCCTTGAAGTACGAGGATGGTTCTTACGGAGACAAAAATTTAAAAAATTGCCTGAAAACGTCTAAAAACAACACTTTTCGATACTTCCATACAAAAGATTCATAATAATACTTAAAATTCAATGTGAACTTTAATACCTTACCATAAAGTTTAAGTGTTAGTGGAGAGGTTCCAGGAAGGCAAAACAATTGAGTGACGTTAGTATCGTATAAATATGAATGTCAATATTTGTCAATATTATTAACAAAAAAATTAAAATTTATATGGCTAACGCTGGCTAATAACTATCTATATCTATTTAAAACGTACCTAGCGACAAACCCGAGCGAAGCGAGGGTGAGCCGCTAGTTTAAATATAAAATGGATGTATTAATTTATATAGGACTACTCCTTGATAAATAGTTTATTAAAGAATAATAAAGAAATCTGTTCTACAGTTGGTAAAGATATATTTTTTTATGTGGTTATGTGGGAGTCACCAGTTAGAAAAACCAGTACTACCCACTAAAACCCAACAGAATTTCTCCCGTCATAATGGAGCATTGCAGGATACGTAAATACCTGTGTTAAGTGTAAGCAAACAAAATTGTTGTTGAATTACATAACCATAGGTGGCTACTTTCGCACATTATTGTCAAGCGCCGTGAAGCCTTTGAGAATAATGTAAACTAATTAAGTATGTTTTAACCTTTATTTTATCTCATTTATATGTAATGTACATATGGAATAAAACATAGGATATCTATCTGTTTTTGTACTTATCGATTTAAAACCGTTTTTATTTGAAAATACCTTATTGGAGTAGGGTTTATCACAAATATTTTGTTACGACAATTGGTTGGTTACCTAGGGTAAAGCTCCGATGGTATGTTCACCTCACGATGAGGCAGCTCACGTCAATTAGCGGGTGCACCTCTAGGTTTCCCTCTTGTACTTCTCTGATAGCAGAGTGAAACGCTGGAACAACCTCTTTTTATTTACAGTCTGCCCCTGCAGGCCAGCTGTCGGAGCTTCGTAGTTGAGCGCGTACGCAATTCTTTTATATATTTCACGACACGTTTGGCTCAGTGTGTAGTGGCCTTACTTGCTGTGCCAGCGGTCGCGAGTTCGAGTCTCGCTGGGGGCATTCATTGTGTGATGAACACGAGTGTTTGTACTCCAGTCATAGGTGTTTATATATATAATATGTATGTATTTAAAGTTTATATATTATGTGAAGTGTATCAACTATCTGGTATCCATAACACAAGCCTCGTAGCGTACCATGGAACTAGATGGTGCTGTGTGTAAAAAAAATCTGTTATGCCACATCAAGGTTCCGTTAAGTTTTAGTGGTTAGTACTGGCTTTTCTAGCCGGTGAAATCCACATAATCTAAACGTACCTGTACGTTAGCAGGCTAAATGCATTTCGCATTTCGTTAAAAAAAGTGTAGGGCATCTAGGGTACTAACATTAATATTGGCATAAATTCGCAGTGGATGGAAGACAGAGACTATATTGTGAGGTCTTTGATATATTACTTCATAAAATTAATTATTAAAATTGTTAGCGTCTTACTAACCATTAAATACTTGATACAACGATTTTTTTTAGTGATGTATTATAATATTGTGATGGTGGCTGTCAGTTTGGTTCCCTATTAAGGAAATTGCTTAATTTAAAAAAATAGAATTAGCCAACTTAATAATGCAAGCAAGCACATTTATTTACCCATTTGTATTATTGTTTAGCAGTTTAGAAGTTTAAGTGATAATCCATGATTTAACTATATATATTAATCATAATATGATCAGATAATCCTCAGTTTATATTTTAAGCTTTCGTTTCATATTTGATGCATTAGTATACAGCGCAACTTCGATTAATCCTACGAATAAATTACTTCAATGCTCGGAAATAGGTTACAAATATATTTTGTATTAGGCTAATACGATTAGCACATACGTCGTGAAAATGCTAAATATTTCAAGTTAAACTATCTTTTCAGATTTTTCGCTGATTTATTTTGGTTTTTGGTCCCCCAAGTTTCGAATACACAACTTTAAAGTTTCTAATACCTTAGTCTCTCACAAGACCATGATTACTGTAAACTTGTAGAGCATTCCAAAGGTTGGGAACCAAAAATCAAAATAAATCCGCGAAAAAAACCCCGAAAAGATAGTTTTATTTAAAATGTCAAATATTCGCGTAAATCTAAGAAGTATTGTTTTCTTTTGACTTAGTATTGCTGTTAGTATTTCAATCATAAGTAAAATTAAATATAATTTAGTGAACATAATATTATTTTCAATGAAATCTGTGAAATAATTTGATACAACTAAATTATTTTAAGAAATAAATAGCCCAAAGGAACCGACAATACTGTACAAAATTAACCATTAAATTGGACATATGAATAATAATTTATTAATTGTTGTTCGTTTAAAGCGAATTTCCAATCATTTGTTCAATATCCTCTCATTGCAAGTCACAATAAATTTATGCTTGAATTATTATTCTGCAGGATTGATGATTTTCAACGTATTTTTGACTTACATTTGATAGCGTATGGAAATATATATTAATATCTTATGCCCATATTTTTTTGAGTGAGTAAATGGAATATATAGTTGACGACACGCTTGGCACAGTTTGCAGTGACCCTACTTCTTGTGCCGGCGGTCGCGGGTTCGAGTCCCGCTGGAGGCATTCATTTGTGTGCTAAGCACAAATGTTCGTACTCCAGTCATGGATGTTTATATTTATTATATGTATGTATTTAAAGTTATTTATGTGTAGTGTATCAGCTACCTGGTATCCATAACACAAGCCTCGTAGCTTACCACGGAACTAGATGGTGCCGTGTGTTGATGTCCCAATATATCTATACCAAGCGGTATTCGCCACAGTATTAAGACAATGTATGTATGGTGAATATACAAAATACCGAATACTGTTATAATAAAAACTTGTTTGAATGTATGTGTTAATACCTAATATTTAGAACTATTGAACTGAATCTAAAAAATTCATCATTTACACAGGCTAAAAAATCTTTGAGAATTAAATTGACGTACAAAACGAGAGCTGAATAATTTCGAATGCTATATGAATTTTAAACATACCTTAATTAAAATACCAACGGTTAGATAGAGAAAAAAAACCAGCGTACAACTACGAGTATTATAAATATCCAGTAATTGTTAGACCAAGATTGGTCTCAATTTTGCTATATTAAATATTTCACTTAATTTTCAGTTATTTTAAAGCCTCGTATTGTTATCTGAACCTAAATTACGAGCTCGGAGAAAACGGTATAGTATGTACTTAAATATTCTCTATGTAGCCTCCTCCGCAAAGGTCAAATGACAGCGCAATGCCTGTCATAAGAAAACATTTACCGCTTTCACATTGTGCGTGAACGCTATCTTTCAATTTATGTAAGTAATATCTACTTGATTTATGAAAAATCTAGCCGTAATATAAAGGTTTAACAGAGTATTTATAAATGAATGTTTTTTTTTTCAAAAAAATATAGGGATATCTAACAAAGCTTACAAAAATCCCAAAAAAATTTATTACAAGAAGAGCGAATAATTAACGTTCATTTTAGTACAACAATGTTTTTGTAGGCCCAACGAAATAAATTTCATAGAAATGATTAGATAATCGAAAAGTATATTATATCTACTTAAAATAACTTACGCATATTAAGTATAATGTACATATTCAAAAACAAATCATGACGCGAGCGAAATGCGTAGCGAATTGTTTCAGGAATGTTTATTAAAAAATTTAAGCATATACATATACTACTAGAAGCCGCGGCTTCGCTCGCACTAAAACTACAAAAAAATCTCTAAAAAGGTAGTTTCATACAAACTTTCATCCTCTATTTTACCCCCTTATAGGAAAAATTTCGAAAAATGAAAAAAACACGTATGTATTTAATTTTATTGAATTGAATATTTTTTGGATTGTATTATAGGTTTTTTTTTGGTATAAGATAATCTCTCTCGGTAAAAAGCAGCCTATGTCACTCTCCAGCCCTCCAACTATCTCCACACAAAAAAATCACGCCAATCCGTCACTCTGTTACGACGTGAAAGAATGACAAACAAACAAACAAACAAACAAACAAACAAACAAACAAACAAACAAACAAACAAACAAAGAAACAAACACACTTTCACATTTATAACATTAGTATAGATTGTATATGTTTATGTATGTATCCATATAATATTAAACTCAAGGTCGACCATTTAAAAGAAAACACAATATTTTATGTGTATATTTTTTATTGATGGATTGGGGTCGATAATTACACAGCCGTAACTCCACGAGTGTCATCACAGATAAGAGTGCTTCTGAGCCTCTAATTGGAGCGTGCACGGTTTTTATCATGAAAGAGAATATTGTAACCTTTTCTTTATTTGCACTTATTTCATTACCGGTATATCATATATGATTTTTTGCAACATATTAATGTCTTACAGAAATATCATGGAGTTCTACAAACTGTCTATGCAAAAAATCACGTCGAACGTTTTTTACTGTTGCTGAAAAAAAAGAGGAACAAACCAACAAACACACTTTCGCATTTATATATTACTAGCTACTTATTCTCGCGTCCCTGTGTGTCTAGGAATAGCCTATTTTTACATCATTATCATGTTATCTACGCACTAAATTTCATTTCAAAGTCAAGTAATTTCAGCGCAAAGAAGTAACAAACATACACACATACAAACTTTTACATTTATAATTTCCCGATTACTAAGGAAAGTTTCGCATTTTTCTATATCAGGGGTCATGTTCGTTTAGTTAAGGTTTTTGACGTTGAAATCATAGCATCAAATGTTTGAGAAAACTTAAAAGAAAGTAAAATATGACCTAGCAAATAAAATTACCAAAAGCTGTAATTCTACTATATTTCATAAATTAATCATTTTGACCTCATAAATATAACATTTGTAAATATTATATTTAACCATTCAATTGTAAAACATTTTGCTTTAATATAATCATATTTTACATCGCATTGCGTGCAAGTTTATACAGAAAATATTTCAATTATTAATAATTTGAATATTTTCGTTTAATTTTATTGTTTAATCATTAATGTAAAAACTGAGTGACATTTTGATTAAAGATCGAAACATATGATTAAGATTTATTAAATCTATTTTGAATTTTGTTTCTTTCATTGTAATTTGCTTCTATAATATTTCACGTATTTATGAGTATGTACTTAATTATAACTATTTGTTTAAATTATGTAATTGAACTAATATAACACTATAGTTAACTATTGACGCTCAGATTTATAACTAATTTTCTGAGATATCAGAAATCAGAAGCCAAGTCAAAGTATATCGAGCATGACCTATAGCGAACCTCAATCGCTACAGCCGCATCGATCCGCAGATTGAACCGACGTGTGGAGCTAAAGTTCAGCTTCATACAATTTACAGAACACCCGATTAATCTCTAAATAATATTTTAAAAACCAAGACGTGCCTTCATACTTACTTATATATTTTGTATTAAAAAGACCGTTGTTTGTTTATTATAGGACAAACGCAAATGGTATTGGCTATGGTATTATGAAGGTGAAAGGGGGTTAAATAAAAATAGTGTATTTCTTCAGTTTAGATGCGACTAGCGACTCATCCTCACTTCGCTCGGGTTCGTCCCTAGGTTGATTTCCCATACAAACTTTCATTCCCATTTTCACCCCCTTAAGGGATGATTTCCGAAATGAAAAATATCCTATGTCCTTTCCAGGGTCTCAAACTATCTTCTTACCTTTCATCTAAATTGGTCCAGGAGCTTTTGAGTTTATTCGTTACAAACATACAAAAGTACAAAATATCTTTCCTCTTTATAATAGTAGTGTAGATGTAGATAAAGCTCTCCCTTGGAAGTATACACTAAAAGAAAAAATGTTAACAATAATATATTTTTACGATCTAAGCAAGAAAGAAAATAATGCAAAGCTTAAATGCTGAATATTGAACAATATCGTATTTGTATTTTGCTTTAAAAACGAATGTAATTTGTATAATCTGTTTAGCTACAGGTCGTGAATTCGATTTCCACGTTATGTGATTTAACTAAGCTCCCTATTTACATATTTATTGTTTGCTTATACCCTTTGCAAAAAGAACGAGAGTCTACAACGATTTCTGCATACCTCTTTCGCTTCTTACAATTTAATCAGTATTTTTATACATTTTCATAGGTCCTCAGAGTTTTGACCTGACCCTCTTTAAGTATAATAAGTACTTGTTCTTCATAAGTCCTCAAAACTCTCCCCCTATATAACCTTCCATTCCACTCTACCGTTGTATATGTATGTTAACTAAATTGTGATGGCTTTAATAATACTTTCACTAACAATAGAATATGCTTCTAAGGGCTATTATCGCTTATTTAATACAATAAACTAGGGCACGAATAAGCTCGGCTTCACTAAATTATCTTTCCCTTAACTTGCAGGTTTAACAATCACATTAATAGAGCCTAAAACGTGTGATAATGTGATATATTTATATATACATATATATATATGCTTATGTATATTTATGTATATATTGTATTTATTTTGTTTTACTTATGATTATTCTTATATATTTTCTTATCGTTTCTCTGCACTTTCTCTTTCTGTCCCGCTACTCAACACTATTTCCCACATACATGGGTTGACTGGAAGAGATCTCTTATAGAGATAAGTCAGATATATATAATAAATAGATAGTACAGAGTTCGATGGCCCGGGGAGTGATAAATCGCAGAATAATATACATATGCTGCACGCCTTCCACAGAGCATTTTATTATTTATTACTTTTCCTAGCAAGAATGTTCGGGTATAATTCTTTATGAATTAATAAATATTGTAACATATAAATTGTAATAAACAAGTAGGTATATATATTTTATATTAAAAACTATCTTTTCGGGTTTTTGGATTTTTGGTTCCCGACGTTTCGAATGCTTTACGGCATCCATGGTCACGGGAGAGACTGTCTCTCATTCGAAACGTCGGTAACCAAAAATCCAAATAAATCCGCGAAAGAATACGAAAAGATAGTTGTATTTAAAATGTCAAATTTTCACGTAAATCTAAAGAAGTATTAGGTATATACACATATGTAAAGCTTATTTATATAAAAGCTAACAAGATTTGCAGTATTAGTGGTACTATTAAAAACCTAAGTAGGAAAATGCTTGTGACTACAATTGGCTCGTCCCAGAGGACGCAAATCCGGCTCAAATGCTTCGATCCTGTACAGGCGTTAGGTTTAACGTCATAGATTATACACACTTCCAGACACTTAGTGAAACGATAAAGTATGGAGGAAATTGTGGTGAACTAAAGAAGTTAATACATTACTTATTCGGTATTAGGCTAGCAGAATTATACAAATGTATTTGATTTATATTAAAATATAAAATACTAGCATTGCCCACGGCTTCACCCGCGTTCAGATTAGTATACTCATACATTGCAGTTTTTGTATATTTTCTCAGAAATTATTTTCCCGCGGTAAAAAGTATCCTACATGTTGACCCGGATAACCAGATATCACCATACCAAATTTCATCAAACTCCCTCCAGTGGTTTTTCTGTGATGCGGTAACAGACAGACAGACAGATAAAAATTCTAAAAACTACAGATTCAGCCTCTGTAACGATAATAATGCCTATTTCAATAAGATTTTCCAAAAAATATTTAATGTACAGATTCGGCTTAGTTAGGATTTTATTATATGTATAGATATGTTATTCTAAATATAATTTTTATTTTCCTGTCTAGAAAATATTTTTCCATAATGACTGATTTGCTTTATTTTATTATTATTTTAATATATATATTGTTTGGTATTTATTTTTTTAAATATATAAAACTGACGATTTATTTTAAAGCGAAAATAAATTAAAAAAAAAACAGATTTTTAAATAGGTATATATGCATACATATATACAACTTCATTTAAAAGTTATACGTAAGTTTATCTCGATCTCTGGGTGCGCTGTCAGAAAAGTTCATAAGCCTTATGAGGAGCTTTCCCATCTCACGTTTATTTATTATCTTTCTATTTGTATTTGT
Organism: Brenthis daphne; assembly: GCA_947093115.1. Lineage (NCBI taxonomy): Eukaryota > Metazoa > Arthropoda > Insecta > Lepidoptera > Nymphalidae > Brenthis > Brenthis daphne. The sequence goes on along the minus strand of OX352473.1, from coordinate 36,759,491 downwards.
TAGCGAGCGTCGAGAGGCTTTGAGCGGCCAACATGAAAAAGTACTCTTTCATTAGTTGCAGATTTCATTCTCCGTTTTAAGGAGTTTGTATTGATTTTACTAAGATTGAATGAGATTAAGATTAATTGTTGTTGTTATAAAGTAACACACTGTACTGTAGTACTTGGACTATATTTATTGAAATAAAAACTTAAATATGTATTTTGGTCTTGATATAGGCATCATGCATTTTATCTTATGACAAAAGAATATTAATATAAAAATTGCAACTATTATATACAAAATTACCACGATAAAGTGATTTTATAATAGATAAAAATTTGAAGATTAATATTTAAAAAAAAAAATTTACATTCTTCCACTCTTCCTAACTGTTCCACGGCTGTGCATGGACCTTCTATCACCGTGGCTACGACTGTCAAAAGCTAGTTAGGATATACACGCTAGTTTACTCTGACATGCTGTCTCCTCGCGATAGTTTTTTTCACCATATTTATATTTTATTTATTTATAAGCCTCTTTGTTTCCATGACCAAAAATACATTTAAATAATTTTATATAACATTATGATTGATAATTCTAATTATTTGATTCAATAAATATTATTAATTTTGTCATTTTTTTTGAGCCCCCACTTCTTTCTATCTCTAGCCAATTCTAGCCAGTCAGTATAGATGGCAAGTAAAAAAAATCCTAATAATTATTATTGGATTTATCGATTTCAACTCCAAAAAGGTTCAACATTCATCTGTTGCGCTGTCGTCTTTCGAAAGTCGATTTTCCGTTTCAAAAACCAATACAAAAAAAGAAGAATTCCATTCGAAACTAGTGGAGAGTTATGTATTATATTTTCTAGTTTCTTAGTTTAGTTATATAACAAATTGTATTACCTTAAAATATATGAAATATACTAACATACCCTATTTAGAATCAAAAAGAGATTATTTTTTTATTTAAAACTAGTAGAATCTGCGGCTTCGCTCGCGTTAAAACTACTTACTCTAAAATGGTAGGTTTCATACAAGCTTTCATTCGGTATTTTATACCCTTATGGGATGAATTTCAAAAAATGCTAAAACACGTATTTAATTAATTGCATTGAAGACCATTTATACCAACTTTCAAGTAATTCTAATCATATTTTTTTTTGGATTGTATTATAACGTGTTTTCCCGTGGAAAAGAGCCCTCCAACTATCTCTACACAAAAAATCATGCCAATCCGCTAAGCCGTTTTGACGTGAAAGAAAGACAAACAAACAAACAAACAAACAAACAAACAAACAAACAAACAAACAAACAAACAAACAAACAAACAAACAAATAAACAAAGAAATACACTTTCACATTTATAATATTAGTATGAATATTAGTCTGGATTATTTCACTTATATATGCTAGAGTCGTAGAATAATGAATTGCTAAAAATATTTGAATCCCTCACGTCTGCTACGTAATTGTGGACTGGTTCTTAGGATAATCTGCTTACATAGCGAAGGACTAACAAATATGCATATGCGATGAACAAACAAACCCTCAATCCTTATTATCATATATAACGAGTCATATATCAGAATCTATGCTTAAATTATTTGGTACTGTTCCAATTCGAATATCTAGTAATCTTATGAGTATAATGAATTCAATATATATAAAAACCTAGAATTACCCGCAGTGCCACTCGCTTTGCTTATCTGTACTAATATTATGAAGAGGTAGAGTTTGTGAGTTTGTGATGTTGTAGAGTAATCTTTGGATCTACTAAACAGATTTAGATGAAATTTGGTAAGAAGATAGTTTGAGACCCAGGAAAGGACATAGGATACTTTTTATCCCGGAAATTATCCTTTAAGGGACGAAAATGGGGATGAATGTTTATATTGGGAAACGAAAGCGAAGCGAGGGTGAGTCGCTAGCTTGTATATAAATTCCCTTGTTCTAAGAGTCGTAATAACTTAGGTATTTTATAACCTTCCTGAATAAATAAGCTATAGTATATAAAAAAATCGAAGTACTAGTTCCACATATTAGCGCGTTCAAAAACGAATATTAAAATAGACTCTTCATCTTTATATATTTTTATATAACTAAGCAAATAACTTAAATATCAAAATTACTTGTGGACTGAAGCAAATTATTATGTTTAAATTTAATTACATTCGTTGTGTAAATAAACCATATTCTTTTACCAACAAAATGATATTTCAAGCGTAAAATTAGTTTTCCTCAAATTATTATAATGAATCACAAATCATATTTGTAAGCTTAATAAGACTTACATTCTCAAGACAGCTTTAACTTTAAATCTAAATACTTTCTTAGATTTACGCGAATACTTGACATTTTAATCAAAACTATCTTTTCGGATTTTTTCAGCGAATTTATTTTGATTTTTGGTTCCCGATGTTTCGAATGATTTACAGCAATCATGGTCACGGGAGAGTCTCTCCCGTTCGCGAAAAAATCCGACAAGATAGCTTTATTTTAATCTAAACTTATCTTAAACACTTTATATTTTATTGAAAACGGTTAAAAAAAATATTCAAAATTACGTAAAGGATTTAGAAATTAATTACAGCAAACTAATTGCTTGATCGTTTTTTCCAAGAAAGTGGAAGAAATGCGCCGTCACGAAGTCATTTTCTATTACCATAATACAAGGCTCATTTGCCTAATTTAGTAGTCGAAGTAACCAAGGGTCGAGTGCTACCTTGGCGTTAACATATTTTACGTTCACATAAAACTGTGTAGCAAGTACTCGTTTAAAAACATTTTTTTGTACTAAGATTCTTCATATTTTCTCTCATATGTACCTAAAACTTTGTTTTTAATTAATTTTCATACAAGTAAATAGAGTATCTTTTAGATATACCATTTTCTTTTCGCTTGCTCTGGTCTTCGCATTTATAATCCTAAAAATAAAAACAAAACCTTCCATAGTTCTGTATCAATTCTTTTGATTTTTTTTCCACATCTACAAATCTTCGATCGAAAGAGAATATTACGATATTCATTTTGCCGTAAGTTGATGCTGAAAATCAGTAGCAAAGGTAAGATTGATACATCTAAAATAGTTAATGTTTGTTATTGGCATAGCTAGAAATGTTCATAAAATAAAAAATATATTATTTGTAAGTTGATTTAAAAAGGTTCCGGTGAAAATAAGCAGCAGTAGAATTTTATTATCATTAAATAGTATCGTGACTAATTTCTTTATTTATTATATTAGGAATTAATATATATATATATATATATATATATATATTTATACTTTGTATCGGAACGTTGTTTACTCATAATACTGAACGTAAGTAGAAGCTTTTAAATCAGCTCAATAACGCTATAAAGAAGTCACATTCGCGAATCCTATCGCGTGGAAAATGCTCTTTTATTTTGGAAACAATAAAATATTACGTTGTTATTTTACTAGATTTAGGTTTTTGCCCTTATAATGCCTTTCATGAACTAATGTTTCTAAAAAATTGCCGAAAGAATTGGAGTATTATAATATACTATCTATCTTCTCAAAGGATTCTTATGTAACATTCGTGTATAGGAACTTACAAATGATCGTATTAGAGGTTGTTAGCCAGCCAGCTATATTTTGCTCAGTTTCTTCACGCGATGTATAACATAATATAGTATAGGATAAAACATTTGAGATAAAGAGATTTATTATATTGTATGAGATTTAATATAAAACTTTATATCTAAAAATGAACGTGACGCGCAATTTATATCACACACTCAACGTCAAACTAAAATTTGTATCATTATTTATTACAGCAGTACTCTAAGAATAAGGAAGCTATATTAAAAGCCTCTAACAATATTTTTGTGAAAATATCTTTACTCTTTTTATATACATATGTACATAGTTAAAGAAACATTTATTCAATATTTTTAATAGTCAACATTATCAAGCAGCAAACATTATCAAACTTTGTTAATTGATTTGAGCTATAATATTATATAAACGTAGAAACGAAAAGTAAATATTTGTATAGTCAAGTTTGTGTTAAAGTAAGAGCCAATAAATATTTTCATAGAAGCGTTCAAATGTTAGGATATTTATATAATTGTGCTAGCTTCTAACGTTTGGAATATTATAAAATCCCAAGACAGCAGTGATAGTTATTTAAATATGAAAATGGTTTTACTTTACATAACAATAAACTGAATATGTTATCCAGAAGACACTAAATGCTACCTTTACTAATACAGTACATTCTAGACTAGTAATAGAACGCCTTAGTGGATAAAGTAGCCGCTTAAAAGTTTTCTTGTGTCCGACACTTGAATATCTATTTCTGCATCCGTCTCGACGTATTCGCTGTTAGAAATGTGCAACCCTGGTTCTTGAAAACGCTAAAATGCTCAAAAATCTTTCAACAACGATAAAAATAACACATTTTTAAAAATATTTCTATAAAAGAAGTTGAATGTTTGGTCCAATATTTAATATAAAGATTTACAGTCGGGCTTTCGGAAGTTCGGTGATATTAATTTTCGTATCCATATTCATTAAAATCATTTCAGCTGAATGATTTGAGCATATGCTGTTACATGTAAACGGATGATATAATATAAATTCGAGAGTGAAGTTCACGATGTGTTAATTAATAACTATTTCAATGGCGGTTTCTCACAGTGTTAATACGTTTTATGGCTTATATTCGTTGTAAGATGTGAATTGTAAAACGGTAAAACATTAATCATTTCGCCAATTTAACTAGACCCATTTAAAAATACGCCATATTTATGTGAGTTACGTCGAAAAATTCACAAAATCATTTAATGAAGTTAATGAGATGGTAACGGTAAATACATTTACGATTATATTTATAAGAAGCGGTGTTTACTATTCGGGAGATCCTGTTGTGACTAGCGTACAGGTGGACGTGGGGCGCGGCGCGTATCGAGCGGTGGCGCGCGCAGTGCCGCTGGAGCACCCCGGCCGGTTAGTTGTATGCCACCACCGGCCGGCGGCCGACCCGCCATCGGATATCCTAAAGCCCGATAACAACGTGCCCATGTGCCTGTGTTGTGAAGTTTTTCTGTGAAGTGCATAAATGTTCACTCAAAATATATTATATTAAAAATCATTAAAAAAAAATAAGCTTAATCAAATGTTCTGTTGATCTTTCAATGAGTTCAATGCGCGTGCTACGGCAATATTTCATTGATGATTCATGTAGGTTCGTAGCATCTGGTCGGATGCTACGCGCCGTAGCCACATGTAGGTCGGATTAATTAAATGTGCTATAATTAGTGAGAGAAATATTTTAACTACAATACAGTAATTGATGTGATGATATTGTTTATAATGAAATTATTTTTTATTAATTTTTTTTTCTATTAAGTTATTTTTTTATTATTTTTATTAATAAATTTAAAAAATCTAACTACCTCAAAAAGACAATAATTTAAATTTAAATAATAACGAAATCTCATATTTTTTCCTTTTCTGTTATTAAATGTTAATTATAATTTAAATAAATATACTAAAAAGTTATTAAAAATGTATGTAAGTTTTCCTTTATTCATGAAAAACATAAACGGCCAAGGCTACTTCCAAGTACTATTAATATTACATTAACTAAAATTAGTAACAACGCATGTGTTTGACAGTTAGATATGAATAATAAATATTTAATTTGGTAAAGTTACTGGCAACGGTTTAATAGTTGAATTTAACAGTTGAGCTGACCAATATCACTTTTGGTTACTTGAAGAATTTTAATCTGGGAAATATTTTATATAGATGTATACGAGTCAGTTTATATGATTTATATTAAGATTTCCGGCGACCCAACCTCGGTTTCTGTCAGCCCTCACTACATCCGTGCTAAAAACCTCATAAACATTTATCCCTTATTCTACGGGAACCTTTTCCTTTTTTCGGAATAAAGAGTAGCGTATGTCGATTTCCATACAATCATCTACCGTCCACTGAAAATCCCATTAGGATCAGTTTAGCTGTTTCGGAGATGAGCGGGTGCAAACATTTAGACTCTTAAAGAGAAAAGTCTTTTAGGTTGTCTAGGATTTGATGTCGTGCTCTGCAAATAAGAAATATATATACAGACTTTTTTGAAATATAATGACGAGACTATATATATATATATATATATACCTTATGGCTTATATTCTAATAATTATTGTCCTATCGTAATAATTTTCACGTTTTAATATTTTAATATTTCTTTAAAAATCGGTCAAAAGTGAGTCAGACTCACGCATAGTGGCTTAGGAGAAGCTTCTATTGATGATTATTGTTGTGTGTTATTTTACTTTTGAGTTAAGACTACACACCACGTTTAACACTTGCGTCTGTGTTTTTTTTAAGATATAAAAAGATCGTTAGAAACACGTTTCGTATGTAGAAATATCCTCTTATTTCTCTTATTAGGTTCTTTTATTAAATAGTAATAAATATAAATTAATTTTATAAATTTATAAGTACCTACATCCGTCATACTGATATCTATTGTATAAACCTTTTGACAAGTTATCTATAGACGGAGACAAAGTGTTAGCAAAATAATAAGGTCCTGGCTCGACCTTCCGGATACACAACTCGTAAAATCATATAATTCTGTAGTATACGCATTTAAAGAGAGAAAGATAAGGTGTTACATAATATATTGAATAATTAACTATAACTTAAAAATCGATTTCTAAATTACCAATCCTAGGGCATTTATGACACCGAAGTCGTCTGATAAAAAAGTTTTTATCGAAAAAGTGTTGAATAATGCGAACGTTTACAGATCGTTACACATTTACCGAGCTCGGCGACGTTACAGCAACATCATTTTCTTTTACCCTCTCAGTTTTTAATACAACATAGAAAAATCATATCTTCTTTTTAAACCAACCACGCATTTATTTCATAGAAGTATATAAACTTTATGTTGAATGCTATACTGTTCAAAAGATACTCGTACATTAGTTGTCTCTATCAATGTGGTTTGGACAATAATATATTGCCCTCAGAAACACATTTCATATTTTATAAAATAAAACAGTAAAACCTGTTTATAACAGCCACCATATATATGGCTTTCCGCGGCTACGCGGAAATCGTGTGGATTTTGAGATGAAATATTATCGATGGGCGAGAGCCTCTCCATGTCGCATTGAGGTGAGAAATTTTCTGCTTTAAAGATACTTGAATATACTGGTAACAATATTATATCTAACATGATTTATATATGATATTATTAGCAAGCCCCTAGTTTCGATTACACTACTTTAATAAAACAAAAAGAAACCTATCCCACGGGAACCGTTCATTTTTCCGGGATAAAAAGTTGCCTATGTGTTATTCCAGACTATCTATCTCTGGTCGTAGTTGAATGCGTAAGCGATCCTGCGACGCCCCATTAAGACGGGGGAAGGTTTTGTTGGGTTTTAGTGGGTAGTACTGGCTTTGGCGGTGAGTCCCACACCTCGTGCGTAAATGCATTTCTCAACGTTAAAAAAAAATAAAAGACTATCTATCTCTGTACTAAATTTCATCCAAATCCGCTCAGCTGTTCTGGCGTGAAAAAGTAACAAACATCCATACTCACAAACTTTCACATTTACGAGTATTATATTAATAACTGATTTTCAAAAATATGTGTTTCTGAGCGTGTCGATAAGCAATGATATGTTTTAAATTATTATCAAATAATGTTTGAAAAAACGTTTTCGTATCCATTTTAGTTTAAGAAAATAAAGTACCTATTTATTTACAGAAAAGTCATATATAATATATGTACATTATATATAGATAATGAACTACATTTCAAATCTGAATCACAGGTCCATTTAAAAGTTGCCTGGGAGTTTTATATGTTATTAAAGTACTAGTATTCTGTAAAACAAAAAGCAAGGATGCAATTATTCTCATACACATAATTCAACGTCGTGTTTCGTCCGAGTGCTTTTTACAGCGGACCCTTTTCAAACTGTGAAATATTCATCACATTTATATACGCGAAAAAACTGGCTGTTAGGAAGTAAAATGTCAGGAATCACGAAAACATGGTGCCTTTGCGCCACATCCTATAATATGTAGGATAATTGTGCGTGTTCATTGATTTTAACAGAGATTGTAGTGAGAATTTAGTGATTTAGATACTGTGAAATTGTAATTAAATCCTTAATGGTTTAATTACTGATGCAACTTGTAATAATATTTTGTCCGAATTATAGTGTGTATAGGACGAACATATAAATTAAACTCAAGCTTAAGCTTCGACGAAAATTATAGTTGGTTATAATTTTAATGAAAATTCGTAAATATTATATATAATTCATATATATATATATACAATTGGAATAAAAGAAAAAAGAAAAGCTTTCACAAGATAAACGGCATAAAATACTCAATCTAACACTGACCTCGGCCTAAAGGAGATTAAATTGCCACTAATCGTATTACCAAAAGCTGGACGGAAGAGGGTGGACCAACAGTTGATTGATGATTGATGGTCTATACTTAACTTTGTCTGAGTCTAAAAGTAAAACTTTGTTATTTAATATATTCTAACGAAAAAAATATTCATGCCAATAGTGATATTTTGGATTTTATAGAAACGACGTACTTGGTTAATGGTTATGTAACTGAGTAAAGGAGATAGTTCTATGTGAAAGCTAAGTAAAAAAAGTATTGTTATGGGAATAATTGAAGCGAATTCTGCCCCATTTGCGAGCATGGGTTCCCTGATAATCCCTTTTACATTGTAAAAATATATACAGATAATTTATATGTTTAATATTTAGTATATTAACGTTTAGTATATATTTCTCAGAGATGAGATATTTTCCTGCAGTAAAAAGTATCGTATACGTTGACCCAGATCACCAGCTTATCTCATACCAAATTGCATCAAAATCTGTCCAGTGATTTTCTCGTGATGCGTTCCCAGACAGATAGATAGACAAAAATTCTTAAAACTATAGATTCGGCCTCTGTATCGATAATAATGACTCTTTCAATAAGGTTTTCCAAAAAATATATGTAATATACAGATTCAACTCAATTAGAATTTTATTATATACTATATACATATATAAATAGATTGCAGTTTTGTTTAAAATATAAATTCTGTATTTACCTTAAAAAGAATTAAAGTAAAATAACAACTGAACTTAAATTGAAAAAGTAATTGAAATGTTTTTGCAAGGTCGAACCATTTTTGCTATGTTTCGTATTCCAATTTTCATTTTTGGAAGTTACAACATGACTTCAATGAGTTACACTTCAATAAAAAATTCGTTCGTTCCGCAGATTGAGGTCAATGAAAAGCCGAAGTCACAACTTCGAAATTGTTCGCAACTGCGTCTCATTAGTAGAGAAAAAGTGAACCAGTTATCACACAATGCCTTCACAACGACTTCCGCAAGACGCTTTTCTTCAACAAAACCTACCTCAGGGCATCTGTTAATGAGAAATCCGTATAATAAAACCAATACAGATAGATATCTATCTTATTCCAAAGTTGTAGGATGCAAAATTCATTTTCAATATCGCGAATCCAGCAGCAAGTATTAATATAGTACTTTTTTCCATAATGGAACTCCCATTCAACCGACACTTTGCCTACGTTCTGAATATTATGAAACCACAGTGTTTTAAAATCTTTTAAATATATATTTTTAAATGACATTGCCTTCCATTATGACAATAAATTGTGTATGTTGATGCATAAATAATGTTTTTCCAATGAATTCGTCTTTGTGTGATACAGTTCAATAATGAATAAGTTTTAACAACTTGACACGAATTTATGTTGACCTGACCTAACCTTAACGTTGACCCGAATATGTTTGTTCAGACGTTTGGGGTGACAAAAATAGGCGTAGCTGGTACACAACATCAATAAAATATAACTATTTTGGAAAAAATATTTATAATTCTAACGATACAACCAATTTTTTATACTCCACACTTGACATTGTAGCGATATTAATCTCGTAACAAGGTTCTTAGTTAAATGTCTAGAAAAATACGTAAAGAAACATAAATGGGATTACGTACAGAGTTACGAGCTTAGTGTATTATGTATATATACATATAAAGTATAATTAATTACTTACAAGTATTACATCACACCACACTAATATTATAAATGTGAAAAAGTAAGAGAGAGACAAAATTAACAAACCTATAAGCTACTTGTTTATCGACTAGATAAAGATTGATCAAGACTAAGTAGTTTTTTTTTTGTATTATACATATATATATATATATATATATATATATATATATATATATATATATATATATATATATATATATATGTATATATAAATGAGGTTGATTATTCCTGGACGGAAGTCCAATACTAATTTCAAGGTAAAATCCGAAATGGTGGATTATTTCTTAATTCATTATTATAATCGGCTTACCTGAAGTAAAGTATCTGACCAAAGAATTATGTGGAGCCAATGTAAACAACTGTTAATTAAGGGTTTTAAGGAATTTAAATATTAAACTTAATTAATATATTAAGTTATAAGTAAATGAAAATTTACTCTGAATATTAAAGGCATGTTGTACATGACAAAGCAAGTAAGTTAAATAAAATATAACACCAAAAGCTCGCGTGCGTAATATGAGCTCTTAGGTCTATGCGATAAAAATATAAATTCGTAACAACTTTATAACTTTTAAAGTTAGATTTTATTTCGTGCGTTGATACATAATAAAAGTTGTAACATCAATCAAAAGTTAAAATTTATGTTTTTCTTTCTAGAATTTAATATAAGTATATGTTTTGGTATATTAATAAAATCTTTACATTCGACTTTAAATTCTAACAGCCAACAAAAACAATGGACATACTAAATATTTTGTATTATTACAACTTCCACTGAACTTTGTGATTTTCGAATCGATTACTGTATACTTGTCGCAAGCATATGCACAAGTTATCAATATGTTGTAATTATATTATTACAATTGCTAATTTCTAGAAAATGCATTGTTTTTCACCAACTTCAAAAAAAAAGTACTCAATACCCTTGTATTTTATTTACCGTGTATATATTAGAAAACCTTATTCTAGTTTAATCTATGTATATATATATATATATATATATATATATATATATATATATATATATATATATAAAACAAAGTCGGGTTTGTTACAACACTTATAACTGGAGAACAGCTGGACCGATTTTTATGATTTTTGTTTTGTTGGATTTATCTTCGTCCCAAATAATAGAATAACTATTCATCGGAACGGAAATATTCACAAAACATCGGAAAAATTCAAAATTTCCAAAAAAAAACTATTCCAGACTAAGCGTCAAAACGTACCTAAGGACAAATCGGAGCGAAGCGGGGGTGAGTCGCTAGTGTATTTAATAAATAGAAATACCATAAGGGTTAACGAAATAACCCACCCCAAGAAGGATTACATTTGAAGTGATTTTGAAGGGGAGAACCTTTTTCGCCAAAATTAATTTAAGGAATTTTCTCTAAAATTCAAGTCAATAAATACATAATTCATGATTCACAGTTTGTTTATTTCCACGCCGCTTCATCATATCATGTCAAATATACGTAACATACATAAAACATATTGTGTGATATCTGTAGGGAATGATAACGCATCACCTCGCGAAATTTATTCCTCTCCACGTCGCCAACGGGCTAAGTCGAGACAACATTCTACAATCGTTATCGATATCGATAATATATAGAATATTAAAATGTATATGTAACTACTCACTTCGCTTAGGTGCGTGCGATAGGAACGAATGGTTTAGGAATTATATGTTAATAATTTTTTAGTTATCTATTAGCAAAATAGATTGTTGAAAGCCATTTTCGAAGTCTTCAAAGCGTTATCAACAACTGGCGATTCACCCTCGCTTCGCTCGGGTTCGTCCCTAGCTTGATTTCCCATACAAATTTTCTTCCCCGTTTTCAACTCCTTAAGGGATGATTTACGGGATAAAAATTATCCTATGTCCTTCTCAGGGTCTTTTCTTGTCAAATTCCATCTAAATTGGTTTAGTAGATCCAGAGATTACCCCCTACAACGTCACAAACTCACAATCTCACATACTCACAAACCTTACCTCTTTATAATATTAGTATAGATTATTACGCTAACGCCTAAATTGCCGTTTGGCATATTGTTCCTATCGTCATACTAACACCTCCAGGTAAATTTCTAAGAAATTAGTTAAAATTCTAAGAAATCTATTGTTAACTGACGCGCCGGCGTGTCCGCGGTCGTGGAGGGATTAACGAATATAATATTTTATATGATTTTGACGATTACTAAATGCAGATAACGAATTATTTGATAGTTTATGATGTGCTTACATATTTTGCGAGAAATCGACCGAAGTCAAAACACACGTATTTATTTGGGTGTTTGCTGTTTTTTGAGTATATGATATGTGACGTCTTCGTCAATGTGTCGTTGCATTATATTAAACCCTAAGGGTAGTCCAGTACAAAATTCTAGCAAAAAATCTAGCCAATAAAGGTGGAAATTCAAATTATATTTTAAGTGTTTGTTTAGGTTAGGATACCTTTTTAGTTAATATTGTTAGAAATATACTAAATCCACACTCCATATCCCTGGATATAGTTATATGGAGTGGACTGGGTTGTACTTGATATATCAGACTAAAATGTTATATATGACACAAAGCTATAAGCTATCGTTGTAGAAAGCAAGCAAATCGATTTGTCATTCCGCTGCTAGGTGAAATATAGATAAAACAACAAACACACTTGCACATTTACAATACTGGTGTTGCTTTATACAAAGGAATGGACGTTTTAGTTGTAATAAAAAAAATATAGTCGAATTGAGAACCTCCTCCTTTTTGAAGTCGGTTGAAAATTATAGAGTTCACTAGAGAGCACTAGTTGTCAAGTTATAAAAATATCTGAAAAAAAAAGAAAAAAAAAATCGGTTAGCTTTCAAAATATATTCAAAAATTTTTGGTCTTGAGTAAAGAAAGTTAAAAGGTGATTACTTTATCATTTCATTTTAAATAAACCAATCACACTGTACCTACTCTAATAATATAACTAAGCTGCTATTTTGTTAATCTTTCTTTTATTTTGTTGGTTATAAATGATATTATATACTATCAATAGCATTGCCCGCGGCTCCGCCTGCGTTCAGATGACCAAAAACCAAATTCTTAGGTTTTACATATTACAAACCCTTACATTGTAGTTTTTGTATTTTTTCTCAGAAATGGGACATTTTCTCGCGGTAAAAAGTGTCCTATATGTTGACCCGGATAACCAGCTATCACCATACTAAATTTCATCAAAATCCCTCCAGTGGGTTTTCTGTGATGCGGTAACAGACAGACAGACAAAAATTCTAAAAACTATAGATTCGGCGTCTGTATCGATAATAATGTTTATTTCAATAAAATTTTCCAAAAAATATTTTATCTTCAGATTCGGCTTAGTTACAATTTTATTATATGTATAGATAACTGAAATATATTAATATACACACAATCACTCTATAGAGAAATGAAGAAAACGAATCACTTTATAGATAATACATGCGTGCCAACATTAACCATTGGCAGTGACTTAGGTTCTCACCTCCATAAAGGAAATAAACAAAATAAAAAAAGTCTATACTATAAAGACTTTTCTCTTTATAATATTATTATTAACAAAGGCCTGGAGGCCATATTTTAATAACAGTTTTCATATGAAATGTAAATAAATTTTAAAATAATAATACGCAAGCAAGACTCGCTCAATATACTCCCATAACTTACTATAAGCGTAGGTAATTGTAAAATTAGACGTCTTAATAAAACAATGCAATTTTATAGCACATAAATCTTCTTACAGCTTTACAGATGACGTATAAATGATACAGTGTAGTTTAATTTATGATATTGCACCACTAGAAACAGATCCGTGACACCTGCTTGGGATAAATTTTCTCTCTTAGGAAAGATATTTATTGCTCGAAATGGGATATCTATTCTATTTTCGGTAGGCAAAGATTATTTTAAGATATATTATACTACAGTATGAGGCAGTGGTAGCCCAGTGGTAACGCGCTTGCTTGGGAAACCGAGTGATGCGGGTTCAAATTCCGGGTCTCGCACCTGTGATATTTTCATGTGCGAATTATTTCTAACATGATTACCACTTGCCTTACGGTGAAGGAAAACATCGTGAGGAAACCTGCATGTCTGAGGGAAATTAGCAAGTTTTCGAAAGATATGTGAAGTCCGCCAACCCGCACTTGGCCAGCGTGGTGGACTATGGCCTGATTCCCCTCATACTGAAGGGAGGCCCGTGCCCAGCAGTGGGACGTTAAAAAGGGCTGAATGCAATACTATAATAAAGATATATTTGTTTCCTTATATGTAGTGAATAATCTACGAAATTGATTTTAAAATGGCTCTCTAATATGAACGTTTCTGAATACAAAGGTTATTTTTTGTCGACATACAACGTTCAGGGTATTGAGAGAGATTTTACCTTATGTTAAGTAACAAATTCATTAGGTACTTTACTACTTAGGTTCAAATAATGAATATTTAAGCTTACATTTCCTAAAATAGAATAGGTGTATCTCAAAGGCATTCGCCTGTTACTTCTCTAATTTTATTTATCAGTTACTTCTTTTTAAACTTCGAGTTTAATCCACTTAAGTGTTGAATTGAATAAGAATTTTTAGTTTTATTTGTGACTTCTCAATGTTTAAAGAGAATTTTTTAAGCCTTAAGCAAAATGAAGTTAAATACTGAGGTAATATTAGTTTTATATGTTTGTACTAGCACATATTCTGGCATCATAACCTATACCTATAGCCACAAAATATTACCTAATAGAATAATTTATTAATTGTATTTCATGAAATTTTTAACATGATTACCACTTGTGTTATGGCGAGGAAAACATCGCGAGGAATCCTCCACGTCTGAGAGAACCTAGCAAGTTTTTCAAAAACATATGAAGTCCGCCAACTCGCACTTGGTCAGCGCGATAGACTATGATCCTCCTCGTATTGAAGGGAGGTCCGTGCCCAGCAGTGGGAGTAAAGCTGAATACATATTGAAATATCAAAAGATGTCATAAAAAACTTTAACTCTACGAACATATTTAATTTTTATATTTACATTTTTAAATTGATTGTGCCGCTACTCTTTCCATGTAAAATCCTCGATTACTTATTCTTCATTTCCATATGTTATGATAAAAAATATAGGAAAAAAATCTTCTATTTATACTAGCATTTCTCGATCAGTATTTATTACATGTACGTACAACAATCTTGTTTGCAATTTTGGATATTGACGACATGTTTAGCTCAGTTTGTAGTGACCCTAATTACTGTGCCAGCGGTCGCGGGTTTGTATCCGGTAGGGGCATTTGTGTGATGAGCACAAATGTTTGTACTCCAATCATGGGTGTCTATAATTATAATATGTATGTATTTAAAGTTATATATGTGTAGTGTATCAACTATCTGTCATCCATAAAACAAGACTCGTAACTTACCATGGAACTAGATGGTGCTGTGTGTTAATCATGAACGAATTAACCACTGGACTAGACATATAAGCGGACGTACCTTTATCGGTCTTCTCAGTAACCAGGAGATTTTAGGCTTGGTCGTTTGTTTTTTGCGTCAGTCTCAAGCACTTATTTGTCAACAAAACATCTCCCAAAAATGACTAAATGTTCTGTTAAATGATGTAAAAACTATAACGGCGAAAGCAGCAGTATTTCTTTTCACTTGTAAATACATTATTTTATTACATTTATTGTTATTTATCACACAATTTAATTAAATGTAAAATAAAATGTCATATTATCCAACTATGTTAAATATACTCGATATTTCTATGTATTGTTGACATCTGACAACCATCATAAAATCCCTGGATTATACCATTCAGAACAAATGACTAAACTGTCGAGTGAGTCCATTTGACATCGACTAGTGCTTGACAATGTGGAAAAATATATCGATATTTGACGAAATTACTAAACGAATTGTGTTATTTGTACAGTACAATAACATAAAATACTTTTACCACAGTATCCTACAATCTGATGACAATAAATTTATAAAAATATTTTCTAAATCAAATAAAAATATAAATGCAAAAATTATAATTAGTATGTGTACTTAATTTTGTATTTTATTTTATTCCACATTTATATACTTTGGAATATTATTCCATTGTAATTATAATAAAGATCATTTTATTTCAACACATAAATTACACAAAATCAAACAATAATGTTTTAGCACTAAACTTCTGGGTTGGCGATTTGTAATAAAACACTTTACCACTTGCACTAATTATTTTACTTTCAAGATCCAACACTCACTTTAATTTGCAATCTCTTTTTCTTTTTCCTAATTTCACAAATGTTTATTAAGAACTGAGCAATAGTAGGACAGTGTCACATTTTTATAACTACCCGAGACAATTGCCAATTAAAATAGTTCAATAACAGAATCAACAAAATCACTTTATTTAATTAAATTAGCTTAATATTTTTTTTAATCGTTACAAAATAATATTTATTATATATTAATGGAATATATACCCGATATTCATTTGTTCATTAACATTATTATAGGCCAACAGAATGTTGCCATCAATGCCATCGTATTTATATAAATCAAATTAAAAAAATAATTATCATTTGACACATTATTATTGCCTCTTTAATTCATTTATTTTAATTTATTAAAATTAAAATAAGAAGAATAAATTAAAAGATGTAAAATATGATGACTATGCTAACCAATGTCTAAAATGTCATTCATTTGTTCATCGATATATGTATTTTATCAATTACGTTCAAGCACTAGAAATATTGTATTGTGTATCAGTGTTTATAATAATGTAATAAAATCTTTGTGTGCGTTATGCGTCACTTGGTTGAACTAGTTTTCATACATTTGTATTTTATGTCAGGTCCAGTCTCTAATTCGTTCATGGTGTTAATGTACCAACATATTTTTTTTTAATATTTAATAATGTTACAAGAAATATAATATTAGGTAACATTTTAAGCATGATATTATGTACAATGTAACATTTACGAGTGTCCCTCTAAGTCCCACACGTCTACAGTATAGTCTGCTCTAATTCAATCTTATTTTTTATCTGTGTTGACATAAAAAGCTGTTTGCCAAAGACCGCGCAGTTTATTCCTTTGTTTATGTTGTTAACAAAGCTGTGTTAATTTTCTAGTATTTCCTTATTTGTACTTGGTTTTCTTGTTGACAGAGACGAACAGACGCTAGTTAGTTTTGCGTGTGTAAGCAAAAGGATTTTAAGGGTCATAGGGAGTTGGGTTGTAGATAACGGTCTGACAAGACGGGTAAGGGCTTTAACATTTTAATTTCAGGAATTTTACCGTATTCTTATATTGTTTACAATATTCTCAGTAATCGAGTGTTCAAACTTATAATTTTTATATTAGATACCGAATTAAATAACTCAATGTAGGACATTAGTAAATTATATTATATACTAGCATTGCCCGCGGCCGGCGTCTCCGCCCGCGTTCAGATGACCAAAAACCAAATTCTTAGGTTTTACATATTAGTATACTCTTAATTTGCAGTTTTTGAAATTGATAGAATTTTTTTTTTGTATTTTTTCTCAGAAAAGAGATGTTTTCCCGCGGTAAAAAGTATCCTACGTGTTGACCAGGATCCAGCTATCATCCAGTTTTTCTGAGATGCGGTAACAGACAGAATGACAGATAGACAGACAGACAAAATTTCTAAAAATTATAGATTCGGCCTCTGTATCGATAATAATGTTTATTTCAATAAGATTTTCCAAAAAAATCTAATGTACAGATTCGGCTTACTTACAATTTTATTATATGTATAGATAGATTTTTATTGTGTATTTTGTGTATCGATTTCTAGCGTTCAAAACATATTAACAAACAATCTATTTAACTGAGTATGAATAAATTCATTAAAAATTTGGCGTTAATAAAAAATATAATTAGTCTTTTCGAAAGCTCTACAAAAAATTTAATTAGAGAATGTTTTAAAACGATGTCGCAACTTAACAACTTCAATGAGCTGAGCTTGCCCTATTTTTGAATTTCCACTAAACGTCGAAAATTATAAAGTGAAATTGTATTTTTTATTTATATGTTTACCATTTCCATTATAATATATAAAACAATGATATTTTTGTGTAACAACAAAAACTTATTGTAGTCAGATAGGACGGACTCTAATATAAAAAAGAATATCGTTCTCTTGTGACACATATTTTGTGTGAAATCAGTGGAAAAACGCTCGGAACGGAACTGTGTGGAATGGCGTTTCGTGATGAGTTCGCTCGTGTGCCTATGTTTATATCGCAACTCAATAATATATCATGATACTTATTTTGTATAATTAAATACATAATACGTGATTTTCAAAACCTAACCAAAAATCTTCTCTTTTCTAAAGTTCTCGTATTCTACGTATTTCTGCTTATCTTAAAGTTATCATATTACTTGCTTCCCTATAGAAACTTTCATCACCATATTCACCCCCTTAAGGGATGATTTTTGGGATAAAAAGTACCCTATGTCCTTCCCAAGGTCTCAAACTGTCTTCTTACCAAATTTCATCTAAATCGCTTAAGTAGATCCAGAGATTACCCCCCACAACGTCACAAACTCACAAACTTTACCTTTTTATAATATTAGTATAGGTAGATGCTAAAACGGAAAGAAGGCGTAAGTTTCTTGGCTGTTAATGTGATCGTACCGACTTACTTATGTATCGTAAGGCTTTCCGCTTAGAACAGGATTTTTAATATCCGACATAGTAAATAATGTTAGCCAGTGTTAATATTAAATAACATAATTTTATGTGAGTTAATAATATAATTTATAGTCCAAAATAACTTGTTTATGCTTTTAGTCCAAATATTACTCACTACTAAACTTTTTCATAATGTTCATTCATATATCACATATAATGAAATTGAATGAGTTTTCAAAGTTGAACGGTTTTTAAGCGCTATATTCTAGCTATTTTAAAATTTTTCATTGAACCGTGCGCACAAAGCAAATTCAACTTGTACTTCAGTAGAAACTAGTTGAATTACTCACACATTTCATACTCTAAGTGATATGAGTCTTTTATATAGAGAAATTGTAATGATTAAAAATTCTAATATACCATATATCTGGATCAAACGAGCATATTGGCACTTGGTAAGCGTGTATTTTGAAAAGACGGTATAGGTGGTTATAGTTCGAGTAATTTCGTATATCAATATTAATTTGAAAATAAAATTCTTTAAAGTACATTTTTATTTCAACTAAAATTAAAATGACAAGTCAGCCAGGCATCTCTAACACGTTAATGTAAAGATCAAATTACAAACTACACATATCAATGTCTACGAAAAGGAAAAAAATGGGTCAGAAAAATTGGTTTACGCTGTATAGAAAACAGATGGTGAATGAAAATTGAACTTATTGTAATAAAAGTGAACTATTTTTCTTTGTGAGAAATTCTTTAGCGCTAGTTCCAATATGGTTGCGTTGAAGCGTGAGATTTACGTATCGCGTCGCCATATCGCGATGTGATGGGACGCCGTTTCGTCGTGCACTTTGCATGGGAATTGTGACATTCAAATTTTTTTTATACCCTGTTTTTATTATTACCTATTATTTTGAAAACTGCTTTTTTTATAAATATTTTATATATAAAAAAAATAAAAATGACGTCCAGGTAGTAAAATGTAGAAAATAACTAAGCGGGGGTTTTCATTTAGAATAGATACCTAATCAATTATTTCCAAAGTCGGTGTACATACATGAAAAAACAAAGATTCCGACGAATTGAAAACCTCTTTCTTTTTGGAAGTCGGATAAAAGCCAATCATTCGAATTGAATAAAGGAAAATTAATAAACACAAGTTCTTATATTGGATTGTAGTTTAGCGTTATGGTAAATATTTACCTGCGCGGTGGCGATTTAGTCTTCACCATAAAAACATAGCGTGAAGATGTACAATAAAAACTGTTTGAAATACAAATGTATGTAGCAATATAAACAATTAACATAGGTGAGCTTTTTTAGATAGTACGCGTGGACAAAGTAATTAACTCATTACTATATAGTATTTTAATCGTAGTTCTAATTGCTTCCTCATAGTTTTCCAAGAAAATTGTATACCTTTTACATTGTTTTAACATTTAACGTCACGAATGGAAAGGTACGGCTTCGACAGTATGATATCGCAAAATACTTAATGGGAAGTAATCTAGTTAGTTAACTTTTAGAGTTGCTTGTGAGTGGTGTAATCAATGACACGCGCTTAGTTTATGAACTAAAGAGTAGTCTGTAGTTGATGCAATAAACAGTACGATACTATACTAGTTGGATCTTCTCGTCAATCTTACTAGGCTTGTGATGCTTGATTATTATTGCTATAGCAATTATTATCAAAAGTTTCTTAAATAACATATTTTTTTATAAAATATATAAAATGAAATAATATATCTATTCTATACATATAATACAATTCTTACTAAGTTGAATCTGTACATTTTTTGGAAAATCTTATTGAAATAGTCCTTATTACCGATACAGAGGCAGAATCTATAGTTTTAAGAATGTTTGTCTATCAGTCTGTCTGGGAACGCATTATGAGAAAACTACTTGACAGATTTTGATGAAATTTGCTATGATGAAAGCTGCTTATCCGGGTCAACATATAGAATACTTTTTGTCTGGAAAATATTTCATCTCTAAGAAATCTATACTAACCGTTAAAGCATACCTAGGGACAAACCCGGGTGCAGCGAGGGTGAGTCGCTAGTATAATATGAAACGTAAGAAAAATATAATATAAAAATAGCCATTAAAGTGCGTTCGGAGTTTCGCTCAAAAACTATGAATGTATGCAAGGAAGGTTTTTCGTACACAAAGGGTGAATGTAGGGTGAAACGTCAAACGTTGGGGTTCATTAAACCGGAGTTATGAAACAATCCAGTCTTCGAGTTTGTAACATCTGGCCCCATGTTTGAACAGTTGCCAACAGCTGCATTTTCTTTCTAACAGTTCTTCCATAATAATCTAAAGACCATTTGTACGCCAGAAGTGTGGCCCAACTTGGCAAGAAATGTCTACGTTTGTTAGGTGATTGGTGTTCTTTTGTATCTAAATTATTGTTCATTGGATTTCTCTTGCCATTGTTTTGGGTTTTGATTGAATTTCTGCTCCTTTCCAGGTAATTTACTTTCGCTAGTTACTTTCGACAAGCGTGAAATAAATTGATTTTTTTGTCCTTATATGAATTGCTCTATAATATCTATTACAAAATAGTATTACTTGTTCGAAATAAGAAAAAAAATTATTTAATAATATTAATAAATAAAAACATCTATAATTGAGTAGATTATATTATACTGTATAGAAATTTTGGGTATTACTTTAAGTATTTTAAGCGATTATGTTATTGTTAAATGGAGTGTCAAGACTATAATTTATACTCCTGTAAATCTTTCTGGGTTTATATAAACGAGGCTCACGCACGGTTAGGAATTCAGAAATATTACTTTACAAAAATAAAAGAAAAATTCTTATAATAATTTTGTACTAAAACAATACACATTATGATAACGAGCAATTTTTCCCAAAGAACTGTTGGATCTAATTAATTTCAGACGAATAACCATAAAAACTTTTTCATCTGTACAAGTTAAACTAAAAGTTTTATATTTCTAAATGAACTTCAGAAATTTTATGGCCTTGTTTCTTAACTTACTAGTTCGGGCCTTTAATAATTAACTCATTTTATATACTACAGCCACAGATTTTATTCCTGCGTACAAAATAAACTTTTGCAATATTTTCTATTATTTTTGGTAATATTGTTGTACTAATTTTTATAAGGGCAGTGGTAGCCCAGTGGTAACGCTCTCGCTTGAGAAACCGAGTGAAGCGGGTTCAAATCCCGGGTCTCGCACCTCTGATATTTGCAAGTGCGAATCATTTCTAACATGATTACCACTTGCCTTACGGTGAAGGAAAACATCGTGAGGAAACCTGCATGTCTGAGAGAACTTAGCAAGTTTTCGAAAGACATGTGAAGTCCGCCAACCCGACTTGGCCAGCGCGGTGGACTATGGCCTGATCCCCCTCGTATTGAAGGGAGGCCCCTGCTCAGCAGTGGGACGTTATAAAGGGCTGAATACAATTTTTATACAACTACAAATATATACTCTCATACTTATACAGATAGAGACTAGAATTACTGATTGTGCCTGTAATATTCAATACGCTAATAATATATGCAATATGTCGGGACACTAACACACAACACCATCTAGTTTCATGGTAAGCTATGAGGCTTGTGTTATGAATACAAGATAGTTGATACACTACACATATATAACTTTAAATGCATACATATTATAAATATAAACACCCATTGACTTGAGTACAAACATTCTTGCTCAACACACAAATGAATGCCCCAGCGGGACTCGAACCCACGACCGCTGGCACAGCAAGTAGGGTCTCTAGAAACTGAGCCAAACGTGTCGTCAAATAAATTTCCACTATCGAAAATACAAACTTCCATACACATTAGTAGTAATGAAACGAGTTATTTATCTACATATTACCATAACTTTTAATTTTGCCTGAAATATCTAGACAACGTACCTGCACTCTATTAAAAGCACGCCGCACCGTTCTGACAGTTAAAATTGGCTTCGAAAGAGACAGTTCACTATCCAAGTAAATATAGCACGGCGGCAATGGCAGCATTCTACTCGTATATTACTTATTGACTTATATGTGGTTTGCCTTTCCATTATAATTATTTTTGGTTATCTTGATATTTAGTGCCTGTTGCACATAACATAATTTATCCACCTCACTTTAATGTGAGCTTAAGTAAAAAATGTTAAAAATGGTATATCTATACTAATATTATAAAGAGGTAAAGTTTGTGAGTTTGTGACGTTGTATGTAATCTCTGGATCTACTGAACAGATTTAGATGAAATTTGGTAACAAGATAGTTTGAAACCCTAGGAAGGACATAGGATACTTTTTATCCCGGAAATCATTCCTTGAGGGAGTGAAAATAGGGATGAAATTTTGTATTGCGTATCAAGCTAGGGACGAACCCAAGCGAATCGAGGGTGAGTCGCTAGTATTTTATTATTCACTAGCAACTCGCTCTTCGTTCAAGAGTATAATAATACAGACACATTTAGCTTCAAATAGATAAGAGACAGAGTAACTTAAGTATGGATAAATATCAAATCTATTTGCATTTATTTTCCCTTTCTTTAAATAAGTTCAAAATTTTAACTAGAAGTGTCTGTTCGTGATCGTTTCCCTGTTGTTGTTATCTAATTTAATTCTTAATAACCTAATATGCATTATAATTTATAATCTTAAGTATTTGTAAACTGTGAAGATTTAATTAGTGTATGTAAAGTTTTTATTCTTTTTGTTTATATATAACTAAATACTGTTTGTCTTCCAAATAAATAAATAAATTTCACTTACCGTACATTAATTATAGGTAGGAGTATATCATAAACCTTCAGTTCGCATTTAGATGAATGGTTTCAACATCACTCGAAATCTACTATGACATAATAAAAATAGCTTTTGAATAAATAAAACTAACTTTTCCGATTTTTTCGTCGATTTATTTTAATTTTTTCTTCAAGACGTTGATTAAAATGTGTAGGCAGATACTAATATAATATACTTCATGCGAATTTAGTAATTTTTTATACGCTTTCCATGAAGTAGGCTACAAATCCAATTAGTGTTGAGTAAAACTTCAAGTGAGTTTTGGCCAGTCTCCAGCCATTTCGATTGAAGATTGCTATCCTAAGAAACTTTATACCCTCAGTACATTGCGATTAATCTAGTTGGGTGTTGTGAGACGTAACGTTACTTAAGGATCACATCGTCACTTGCGAAATCTGTAAATTCAGTCATTGGTTCTCAAATATTTGTATATTAATTTTTCTTGATGCTTTTGCATTAAGAGGCGTATCAAAATGTACTGATTTCTACGGTACTGACTTATTTATTTATTTATTAAGATTCACCAGTGGTAATTACATTATTACAGTAAAAAATTATGCTATTTTACAAAGTTCTTATTGCTAAATGCATTACCTTTTAAGGTGAATACCGCATGCAAAAATAGGCGTGAATAGTTTTATACAAAAACAACAATTCTATGACCTTAAGAAATTAAATAAAACAAGTAAATTAAACCAATAAACAAATCTACCACATAAATCGACTTCAAGCGACCGACGCATCGCATCTTGTAGCTTTTTGTGCAGTTGGAATTACTTTTATGTAAGGTTTAATAATAAATTGTTTAAAACAAAGCATATAATTACGTTTCTTTTAAAAAAAAACTTTTTTCAAATTCCGACTATAAACTGAACCACTATATACGAGATATTATTATAAGCTTTTCATTTCTCTTGCTTAGTATATATATCCGTGACGTATATCCATGAGCTTAAAAAAGTGCCGTCGCGCATTTTATTAAAAACTTGTCAAAAAGTCAAAATTGTCGAAGAGTTTCAATTTCTCTGAATAATAACGCCAAAGATGGACATTTAAATAAAAAAATCACGGTCGTAATATAATAGGCCTCTTAATCAAATTAAAGTAGATTTTACTATATATTTATAAGTAAAAAATTTACTTTACGACACTAAATATGGACCATGGCTTAACTAATACTATAATATTTTGTTAGTTTATTGTACAGTTATTTAATAGACATTTTATTATTTATATAGATTTAATCATCTTTGCGATATTTTGTCTACATATATGAGCTATTGCAGAGCATTTCTTGACATCAATAGGTCTACCAGAACGTAACATTAAATTAAATTTATTTGTTGTAAACTACGAATTTTTTCAACTATTTTTTATTTTTGGAAGAAGTGTTAATTTTATCATTTAATGTCTTTTTTATATAACTACAAAAAAAAACAAAAAATATTTTTAAATCTAAAGTAAACTTGTTCTGAATATATTAAAGTGTATTACTTTCTTTTACGTTCTATACTCAATGACGCTTTTTTTTTAAATTAATGGTCTTTGTGCTTGAAATATATATATGTATATATATATATATATATATATATATATATATATATATATATATATATATATATATATAAAATAATATTTTTATTTTAGATCTGATATAATAAACAAGTAGAAATATAAATTTAATAAATTATGATTTATAAATGAAGCACACAATATTAAGTTACAGTTAAAATTTGTTTCTATTAGATATCTTGGAAGTTGTCTTGTGCGTAAAAACTATATTTATTTATTTCTTACATTTTATTTAATATTATCTAATAAATCACAATAAATAAAATATTTACCTAATACCTAAAACCTCGCCTTCCTTTCCCGTATTTTATTATTTAAGTGAAGCGGTGGTTTAGTCTAGTCTCCCATCAAATTTCCTCCTTGTCCTATCCTGAACTAGATTACGCCTCCCACCTCTGAGATATCCTCATGTGGAATCGTATACGAACCGCTTAGCTGCCTCTGTAGAAACATTTTAACTCATAAATTATTAAAATTATCAATATTCTTTTATTTAATGAAAATGTTCTTTAATCCAAGTTATATTTTGCATTAAATTTATGAAATTCTTAGTGTTTCCAACTTATAAATTTTAAAATATAATTGGGTTGACATGTTTATTTGAGGTTTACTCCAATCCATTACTGGTTTGTACATAACAAGCTTATGAACAGACTAGTATAATGTTTTATCCTCCAAGATCTACAACGTATTATTCTTTTTCAGAAAAGTGATATAAATTTTTTCAATATTCAAAGTATATTTTTGATGAAGATTAATTTAATTTAAATCCGTCTAAGTACAAACTATACATAAAGTGTTAAATCGTTTTTAATAGTTAAAAAAGTGAACTAAAGTAAACAATATGTGTTAAATTGTGTATTATAAAATGATTAAATATAGAACCGACTGTGACGTGGAACAGTTTTGTGAAATAATTGTTATAATTAAAACGATATGGGATGAGTCATAGTGAAAGATGTTATATCCGACCCATTGTCCACATCGAAGATGATGCACGAAATTCACGACAATGCTGGGGCAGATGCAAACGACGTGATGGAGGAAAACGAGGGCGGTGGGAGTGGGGATGCCGAGGTCGATATGGACGATTTCGGCTCCCTCTCATTACCTCCTGACCTTCCTCCTTACTCGGGCGATTATATTATCAGCGACTACATGGAACGCCTTGGAACACGTCTTAATATTTTGGAAACTGAATTAAAATATGCATGGCGGGCACTCGATCTACTCAGCCAAGAATATGTAAGAATGTGGGATCGCTTAGAGAGACTAGAAACATTGCTCGCTGATCAACAAGGTGTAATATCGACTCTTCTCGATTTCTATGCATGTCGCACTGTAACTTCCAGAGACCCTATGTCTAGATTAGAAGTTATAAGAGAAATATTGGGTAATGGTACGGTTGAAGATGGTATAGAAGAAGGCCTGGACATTGGTCGGAGTGCAGTATTACTAGATCCTCAGGAAGAAGTTATGGAGTCAAATGAGGCATTTTATAGAAGCTTAAATCAAGCTTATAGAGATGATCTAGTGTGTGACGAAACTTCAAGACCATCTTCACAATTGGATATGATCTGGGAAGCACCCGAAGAAACCGATGTAGAAATTATTCCAACAACATCAAGACAAATTTATAGTTCCAGTGATTATAAAAATTACTGTGGATTACAAGGAGGACCTGGTATAAGTGAAAGAGATATAGTTCATTTATCTACCTTAAGTACAATAGATCAAATAACAGTAGATAAATTACATGAATTAGATAGGTTGACAACCCAATTACACAAAGATTCGAGAGAGTTAAAAGACTTGAAAACAAGACTCCTTAGTCCGGAAACAAAACTAACAGCGAAACATGACAGGGATATAGAAGCAAAAACTTTGGTTGAAGATGGTAATATAATTAACGAACAACTAAAAAGCATGTACGCAGGCGGAGAGAACTGGGGTATTAATGATATGATGAAGAGTTTTGATGATTTTATTTTAGGATTACCAAAAGAAAGTAATATGAGGGATAAATCTCCTTCAAGGCTATCACTTGCTGAACAAAGTGCCGCAGATAGGACATTAGAATACTTACCACCAACTCTGTCTCCTCGAAGAAAATTTGTGCCTGAAAGAACTACCACAGAGCCTTATACTACGGTAACGGGTCGATTGGCATATAGTTCAGCAGTAGCCAACGCTGAAATAGCAGCAAAGTCATCTAAATCACCTAGTGCGATTTCCAGAGAAAGATTTGATTATAGCTCACCATATCAAGTTGATCCATCGAGACAAAACTATTTTTCCACTAAAAGTACAACGCAAACTTTAAATGAAATATATAAAACAACGGAACAAAGCTCTCCTTTATCTGTACACGATATATATGATGAACCTGCAGAAAGTAGACTTGAAATGAATTATGAAGAAAACAGGTTGCGAAAATCTCCAAGTCCACCACCACCAGCACCTCCTAATGGGGTTGACATTTTTCCATCAATTGAAAATAATAATGAACTACTGTCAACACATCAATCTATGAATCTATCGACGGGTAGTGCAATTCCATCAGATAATTTACGACTAAGCCCTCGTTCACCTAAGTCTCCTAAAACTTCCCCAAAACATTTAAAAAGAGATAGTACCAATATTGTAGCAGCAAAATCAGATTCTGGATTATCGTCTATGAGTGGTTGGTCCAGTTTAGAAAAAAGTCCAGGTTCGCCAAAAACAGGGAGAGTTAGTCATTCTGTTCATGAAAGTCATAAGATAAGAATTCCTTCCCCACAGTCCGTTCAAAGAATGACTTGTGATATAGATTCCAAACCTTATTTAGAAACTTTAGTAGATTCATACCAGTATGAGGATAAAAGTATCAAAAAAGATTATAACTTACGTAAAGGTGACAGCTTTAAAGATTCTTCTATAGATATAAATAGGTTACAGGAAAAAATGGATTCTAGTTTTTTTAAAAGTGATATTCCATATTCAATACCTAGTCAAAATACACTTAATAATATAGAGTATTATTACCAAAATGAAGCACCTTCAATATATTCCGTTGCTGGAAATAGGCAACCAATCTTCACCACTGTGTATAGTACACCAAGAGGTATGCTTACTGAAGATACACATTTTTCCGAGTTATTAGATAGAAATGAAATTACGGAATCGGTTCCTAAGCAAACAATTGACTCCTATCCACCTGAGCCTAGTTATCATGCTCAAACTGTTGTTATGTCTTCTTCAAACATAAATAAAAAGCCGTTAACGAGGGCAAATACAATGGGAGCCAATGAAATACATTTTCATCAAAATGGATATAAAGCAAATAATCATCGTTCTGGATATCCACCTGGAAATCTTACTGATGCACTTTCTTACTATCCAACATCTAGTAGATATGACTCTCCGAAAAGAATGCCTATGGAAGATCAAATAGCTTGGCAAGGAAATCGATCGCCGACTAGTTCAATGGAAACATCTAGTTTAAAATCACATTCCCTTAACATAACAGAAAGAAAACAATTTCAAAACCAATTACAACAAGAATATTTTAAGCAACAACAGTATGATCAACGAAATGGTAATGCAATAAATGAAGACCAAGAATACGATAAACAAATCATAGATCACTCCATGGCAAGAAAAGAACAATATGTAGATTCAACCGGAGTGTTAGTTTCAGAATCAGGTTACTTATCTATATCATCAAATCTTAGGGGAAAAACTCAAGACAAACAGTCAAAGAAACCAAAACGTACCTCGTCTTTAAAATCTGCTATGTCATCTGTAACTCATTGGCTCCCGGATCTGCATTTACCTAAAAAACACAGATCACACTCATTGCCTTCAGGAGTTGACACAGTTGAGCAAGCTCAGCAAGAAAAAACTCTGAAGGAAAGAATATTATCTGCTCAAAGACGCAAGAAAAAATATCATTTGGTCGCCTCAATGTCAGGACTATTACAAAAAGCTAGAAGAAAGCAGCAAGCAAGCCATCAATCCTTATCAGACCCAGAAACCTCAGAAACAGAATGGTCTGGTGGTAGATCTAGTGCCCAGTCGGAAGATAGTGATAGTGTATTCTCTGACTCTACACACGAAGGAAATGTATTTGCAAAAGTACCAGTTAAACCTAAACAACGAAAAATGAATAATCAAGAAATACTCGAACAGCAACAAATGATTCAAGAATTACAAAAACAAGGTGTGGAATTTCATGATGATGATAATGAACGTATTATAGAAGAAAATGACAAATTTCAAACAAATGCATTACCACGAGATAAGAGCGATGATATCGATTTCCATTTTGCTCGTGTAAGCCAAATGAAAAAAGATGACATAACAGAACTTGAAAAACTAGATATTGATACGGATATATCTAATGTTGACCCATTTGAAGAGGATGTGAAGGAAGATAATCGTTCTCCTGCGTCTTTATTTGCTACCGTTGGAGACGTTAAAAAAGCATCTGCATCTCTAGACGAGGGAGTAATTGAAAACAATACATCTTATAGTGGAAGCTCTCAAGAATTTGCAGTTTCTAGAGCTTTAGGTAAATATCGCTTACGTAAGTCATCATCCGTATCTGACGATCAAATGTCCGATACATCTCCACCAAAAATCGAAACAAATATACCAGAAGAACCAGCACATCCACCAAGACAGAAACTTAAGAAATCAGCTAAATCTAGTCCACCAGAAATAATAAGTAGTTCAGCACCTGAAGAATCGATGTCCTTTTCTGAGCGCAGTCCATCAATTCAGAGCGCTCGTGGTTTACCCAATAAATTTCAACCACGCCAACAGCAAAGCTTGGATATACCAAATAAGCACGACGACGATGACAGTAAAAGTACTCATTCTTGGCGAAGTGGTTCAAGAGTATCTTCTAGACGTCAAAGCACAGAAGATAGTATAGACTCCGAGGATGAGTGGTATTGTTATGAATTAAGAAAATTAGAAGAAATGGAACATCAGTCTCAGCTAGAAGCTGAAAGGGAACAAACACTAGAAGAAGAACCTGAAATGGAAGAGGAATCGGTTGAACCGAAAGAAGACTTAAAAGAAAAAATGTCTTTTGTGTTGAGAGAGTTAAAACTTAAAACTGCAACAATCAAAGTAAAGTGTGATGAAACACCACAGGAAGAGACTTGGAAAGAAGTGACAACATTCCCGGTAATGGATGAAAAAATTGATGATGATTTGCCCACAGAAGAGGAATCCGACGATGACAAGTCTTATGCGGAATCAGGTTCTGGGGAAACGTCTGGTCCTGACAGTCCAGTGCAAAGTGGTGATGAGTTTGAAGAAGATTATGATGCACCTGAGCAGCAATCCCAAAAACCTATTCAGGTTAAACCGCCACAACAGCAAGAGGCCCCAGTAGGAAGTAAATGGAAGCTACTAAAAGCATTAAAGGATCGAAAAGCAGAAGAAAAGACAACTGAAACGCCTGCAGCTACTACACCATCGACGGAGAAGGACAAAGTTAGCGCTGGTGTAAGTTACCTTATGCAAAAATTTCATGAAATTAGAGTTAAAAGTTAAATCATAATCTATAGCGAATAAATATAAAAGCTTGTACTACTAGTATACTCAAAATATATACATATATTCATAAAATAGAACGATAAGTTAGATTATTTAGCTGAGTACTAATCGCTTCAATTCTTACAAGTACAAGAATATGTATATTATACATATTGTATGCATATTAAACAACAAATATATAAATAGCAATAAATACAATAGTTACATGAATAAAATTCATAAGATTTGTGGAGCTAATTGAGTAAATCTTGACAAAACATTCTAGCCAAAATGTTATACTATCTGACTGCAAAATTCGAATTTTCTTAGAAATATAAGAACCAAAACTGCAATGCCAGGTTGTGATTGATTTTGTTACTCAACCAGTATATATATATATCCATGTAATTTGAAAATAATTAGAATATGGTTGACATTGAATAGATTGTAAAATATAAAGGGTTCATAAAATTTCGAAGGAAACGAATATCAACAAACGAGTTTAAATCAAATGTTCCTGCCTTTTAGTGAATGGGTGTGCAGAGCAATAGAACAGATAGCTTAGGTATTCAGTCTAGATTACGATATAATTGTATACTATCTATATTCTACATATTTGAATTCCATTATATCTGGATATGTTTGAGGCAATAATATATTATACTTCCGCATCGTTATTAGACTTTCTGATGATGTATACAATATAATATTATTGGAATTTTATAAAAGCTTTAGAAACATCAACGTGTTTTTACAATAATTCATTATTATACATTGCTTAAAGTAATCGTGTAACTATAATAGTTATAACGTATCCAGTATTAACTATATTGAAAGTTTAGCGTTTAATTACTAGAATTAGTGCCAAGCGCTAGTTCTTGTTCATGCATCTTCATTGAACTGTAGCGTCGCGTCGTGCTTCATATAAGTATATGTAAAGGTACAAAATCATTCGCCGTCATATCATGTCATATCATACAGAGTCTTTTGTTTTAACCAAATTTAAAAAAAAACCATCTACTCTGATTAGAGATATATTTACTCATTCATATTTACAATTATTTCTAGTTAAAAAGCAAACGATGAAATTATTTACGGTCATGGAAATGGAAATGCTTTAAATGTCTATAAAAATTATATTTGTATACTTATTGATTCAGAAGAATATTTGACGTCAAAAGGTGGTAGTCTATTTATTTTTAATGATATATAAAGTCCATGATAATTTAAACGAATAAATTCTTTAGTTTGAACTAAAACGTTGAAAGTCGATTACAATCATCAATAAAAAAAAAATGTACTGTAGACTAGGGTTAAAATTGCTTAGGATGTTCAATCGTATAGCTCTCGACACCTACAAAAAAAATTAGATGGCACTAAATGTACTAATGTTGTTATTTCTAGAAAAAATTAGATGGTACTTATAACAAATATTATAAGGGCAAGTTTGAAATATATGTACGTATATAAACAGCTATGCATTTATTCCATACATTTTTATATAACGACTAATGTTAAAGGTTTATTATATTCCGCTGAAGCCCATTATCTACTAAACGTATTAATCAAACTTACGCTTTTAAGGTAATGAATATTAAAAAGCTAATGAAAACTAGTACTATAGCAAGAACATTTTCACGATTATATTGATAACTAACTAGAGGTTAAATAATAATTTGTTATTATAAGTCTATGTTATTAGTAAATTAATTCTCCATTTGCAGTGTTAAATAACAAATTGTTAAGTTAAAATTTTTACATAATCCACTTCCGGTGTTAGCCAATACTCATCTATTATAATTTTTCTGATACTGCCAGTAGTTGAAATATTTTTAAAGAGATATAAAGGCTTTAATTTTGTTATAATTATGTGATTATGTGGAAATTTTATCTGTTTCCAGGTTAAGTTTATTGTTATTGCTTTTATGTTATAAATAAAATGTTAGCTTTTTTTATTTTTTTATTTATTTGTTACTAATTGTTGTTTTTTTTTTAATTTTAGAATGGCACCGGCGGTTTTAATGACCAAGGTGGCCGCGGAAATGGGTAAGATTTACATATTCTGTACTTCTAGCATTACTGTATCATATATAATAAGATATATATATTAATTTTAAAAATTTTCACCTGTTTTATAGGCACCCTGGCGATAATCCATTTTATAGTAATATCGACAGCATGCCTGATATTAGGCCGAGGAGAAAATCCATCCCTCTCGTATCCGAACTTGTAAGTAAACTACTTATTGATCGATGTTATAAATTTCTAGTAAAAATAAAATGGAGCTAGTTCTCTTTCTTTTGTGACTGGTTTCAACTATCTTTATTAAAAAAATGTAGTATTAATACCCGATGTAACCTTTATAATTCATTTTTAACTAAAAGTGTATACCGACTTCAAAACCATTTAAAAGTTATTACCTTATTTTCCATAATGGTTGTTTTTTTTAATTATTTCCCCGTTCTTGACATGTGATCTATTCATTAAAAAAAATAAAATCGATATTAAATCTTTGATAATATCGAGTATTATATAAAAAAATACAATCGAATTGAGTACTTCCTCACTAGCTCTCTTTGAAGTCGGTCACAAAAAGGTAGATAATTGGAACTTGTCTTTAATGTTTACAGCTCGCATCGACGTGCGCTTCCTGATGCTTAGTAACATTAGGCGCGTAATAAATGTTTTCTTCTGAACGGGATATTTCTGTAAAATACTTCCATAAGCAATTCACCTGGAGATTTTCAACGTAGACGCTTATATTACTTATTATCGATATATCTACGAATATTATGTCCACGTGAACTGTTTAAATTTGATGATTTATTTTGTTTTAAAGACTTTCGAGCAGTCTATACAAAGCCTTCTCTTTTCTTGATGTATTATGTTATATTTGTGATATATGTGTCTCCCTTCTAATCCTACTTGTGTAGGTGGTATTTACCTACGTGATTTTAGAGGGCCTTCCAACACCAAACACCTGCAACATATAGTGGATATAGGGGTCACCTGAAATTTAATGATAGCGTAGCAGAACCAATATAATGCAACTGACTATTCCTTGTTAAAATTAATAATCTTATTGCATTTTACCCCTTACCATGGACCTGCAGGTTCTCAAGGTATATCTATCCCAATAACACTTTCTTCTCTGCATGGATCTCTATCATATAATAAAATTAATGCTTTTGATATGCAATTGTTTTTTGTTAAAAATTTCTCTAGATCGGCCGATTTTACTTTTGACTTATAATTAGAGTATATTATTTGTAAGTTACTGCCTACGCCTTTGCATGATACTGCTACCTTGCTATAAATTTTACCGGTGTATTATATACATATATTTATCAAAATATGTATGTTTTAATCTACTAAGAAGATAACAGCAAAAATTGCACGAGCTGAGGTTAATTTTTAATTTTATTATTTTTAGTTTCTTTGCTAAAAAAGAAATAAACCCTTTTACATTCGGGATGCATAAACTACTTTTTATTGTGCTGGCATCACTCTTATTTAGTACAGAATTAACACAAAATTTACGACATTTGTTTGTATGCAAATTTGGAAAATGAATTTCTATGTATGTAAATTAATAACGAAGCAACAAAACTCTATTTAAAGTAGTAAAATCTAGATTTTATGGGACAGGCTTAAAGAACAGCTTTTAATTTAGCATGAGTAGAAATCAATAATTATTCAATAGAATTACAATTGTAACAATTAATAATAATATTCAACGTAGAAGTTAAACTTAATATTTAAATTTTGAATTGATTAGATTTTTTAGATTATAGATATCCTTACGACATCTGTAACTAATACTTATATTTTCACTGTATAGACGATGGCTGCGACTAAAAGGAACGCAGGTTTGACATCGGCTGTTCATCGAGCTACGTTGAATGATGAAGAATTAGTAAGTGTGATTTCTGATAAAATTATTTAAATTGCTTACTAAATAAAACATCTAAAGCAATAATAAAAAACAACAAAAGCAAGGAATCTATTTCTAACTTTTCAGTTAGAGAAGAAGATTCAATCTTTCTGTTGATATTTGAACTATCAAGTGTGTTACAGAAAATGCACGTATACAAGAAGACCTTGCAAGCCTTAATATACCCAATATCCTCAACTACGCCTCATAATTTTGTACTATGGACGGCCACATCACCGACTTACTGCTACGAATGTGAAGGTTTACTCTGGGGAATTGCAAGGCAAGGAGTTAGGTGCACAGAGTGTGGTGTCAAATGCCACGAGAAGTGTAAAGATTTGCTCAATGCCGATTGTCTACAGAGTAAGTATCGGTTCATGTTTGTGATTGGTTTATATAAGATGCTATTGACAGTTGGCTTAAATGTTTTATCTGGGAAGAAAGTTATAAACATAAGAAACGGCTTAGTAAACTTACTTAACGGTTTCCATAAAATCTTATGAAACTGTAATATTTTTTAAGCCAGTTGTTTAGCTAGATGTGAATATAATAGAACTAGTATTAATTATTATAGTAATTTTTTCTATGAGGAATTCTTTTCTATAGTTCAAAAAAATTATTATAGTCACAACTTGTTAGAACATAATATTTAACACCCTATGAATCGATAAATATAACCATATACGGATTCACGTTCACGCCCTCAATACGAAGATCGTTACATCATAAAGATATATTCGCATTTACGACCTCTATGTTTTCTACTTTTCTGGCAGTGGCAAAGCGCCGTTCTCCTTATTAAGTTGAAGTAGTGTCAAGATGCACTCCTAGTGGGTCACATAGTAGACAAGATCTTTGTTACACAACGGCGCCGAAGGCAATCAAGTTTATTCTAACATTCTACAAAAAGCTTAATAGCCGTTAGGTTTTCACATAGCAAAATGGATCACATAAAATGAACAAATTACGTAAACATATATATCACAAATCAGTTTTGTATAGGTTTCTTCTAAATAACATAAACAACAATAATGAATTAGTTAATATATTATTAAGAGCGCGTGTAACGAGAATTAATATTCTATTTTAATATTATATTATAATATAACACTTGACATCATTTTGACACATAAGTGCATGGAGATAGAGCGGATGTTCAAAGAATATTCCTAAGTCTTCTGATCTTATGGAGTTTGAAAAGCACTTAACAGGTCATCCGACTTCTCAAGCTCTTTGTCCTTAACGTCTTACGTCAGTTAAGATCGCCGATCAGTTTGATTTGGTAAATTAACTTTTGGCCAATTCAATAAAACGAATATGACAGTTGTAAATTCAAATATTATGAATTACAATTTAATGAATGATGTAACGATCTCCAATATATTACGAAATTAGTTTTCCCATACACGACTAGTTTAGCAATCTAGATGACATCCAAACCTAAAGGTAAAATTCACATCAGTTATTGTAATACATAATAAAATGGTTTAAAGTAATGACGTCGTAGACTAAATTTATTTTGAGGTGAAATATGCATGATTAAAATTCTTGCATGATCGTCGGTCGTTAATTATATCAATGTCAATGGCCTAGAAATACAATGTTACATTCTCTAGGCCTTAACAATGATCGAGAGTTTGTACACGTTTGTAACTTTGTACACAACACTGAGTCGTAAACTGGTTTTATCTAACCTTTAATGAAATATGTAAGAATTATCATATTTTTTCCTCTCAACGTTGTGTTTTGATTTAACTATTTCCTTCTTTTTATGTGTGACCTCATATAATACAGCATGTACCTTCCTCCAACAAAATATCCTTTTCGCTTATCGATGTGCATGGCTATCGGTATAAAAATGTCATATTTTTTCAAAATTCAACCTCCTATATTCGATTAGAATCATATTCGCACCATCATGTAGGCGGGCAGTCGGTTTCTTAGAATAATCCATAGACTTCATTTTATGCAAGTGTATTAGTCGACTGCACGTCATTGTCATATTTTAGTCTACATTTTAAAAGCATTTATTTTATTAAATACATATATATAAATTTTGTTTATTTTTTATTATTTTCACATGGTTATAATTTTAGTAATTTATTTATTTCCTATTATAATAATTTCTAACTATCCGAAACGTTTTCATATTATTAGTTTGATTGTATATTTTTCTTTATACTTGCACATACACATAAAATATGTATTCATATTCTAATATGTGTAAACTGTTTATTTTATTACACAAATCAATATTTTATGATAAAATGTTTTTGAAATGTAGACAATATTCACTTAGATAGGGATACCGGTCCTGTTCCTCACAGGCTACCCCGCCCAGCGCCGAAATTTGTCAAGAGCCCTTAAAAATATAAAATGTAAATTATTCTATTTAAATATCTTAAAACATTCCGCATTTTCAGTAACACCACTCTAAAAAGATGCCTTAAAGCTTCAAAACACAAGCGCCCCAATAAAACAAATTCCAACTGTACCTGTTAGCAATGTGTGCACGCAGTCCAAGTATTTGTCCACTTCAATATTATATGTGGTCTTAGTTTACTTTCCTTACGTGTTTTAATTTATAGACTTCGCGTTTCTGTGTTTATTTTAATTATTAGCGTTATGTTTTAATTCTATATCTTCAAAAATGTTCAAACCGTATTTCTAAAACTAAAATAGGAAAGCTTAAAAATGTCTTTGTCAAAAATTACCAACAAATAAACCAACCACTCTTGATTATCTCAATGCTATGTTCGTGAACAGTTTGTGGATTTTCAATGCGAATTTTGATAAGGCACAAAACTGAACATATAAAGAATTATTTTTGCAAAAATAACATTGAGATACTTTTTCATAAAAAGGCGCCGTGCTCAGGTTTGCTCCGGCTGGCGCCGCTCAAGGTTGTCGACTTGATCAGATCCAACCGTCCTGTATAAATAATAATTATAAATGAAAAATTGGTTAGATTGCAGCTATAAGTTGGAATCTGGTTAGGTTGTGTCCATTGAGTGGTCGTGGCAGACCTGACTGCAGGGCGGGGGGCCCTCCCGGCGCAACCCGCACTAACCAAGAACAGTATTGGCACCGCCTGAGCAGTGTGTTTCGCAGGGGCTGCTGAAAAGTCTTCGAAACATGGCGCCGAAGACAAAGCTAACTCAATTATAACTGCGATGAAAGAACGAATGAAACAGCGAGAACGAGATATGCCAGAAATTTTCGAACTTATCAGGTAATTTTCCCAAAAATTGTGCAACGAAATAAAAAAAAACGTGGTTAATCTAAATACCTATGTATAATTTATTTTTTGAACAATTATTATTTTTATATGATCATATTTTTTTATTATTAATATTTTGATACCTTGAGAGAGTTGGCAGTGTATATAATTATTACGTGATGGTCAGGAAAGTCGATTTTTAATTACAAAAGCTAACCATACTCTCTTATAAAATAATTTTTGACCCTTATGTATATGCAACAGACGCGTGTTCAGCATCGAACCAGAGGGACATTCGGCACACATGAGCACCGTGAAGCAGTCCGTCCTAGATGGCACCTCGAAATGGAGCGCGAAGATCGCCATCACAGGTTCGGAGATGTGTCGTGGTTTTCTTTTTCAGATCCGTTTGCAGATATCCAGGTCTCCAGAGGAACCGGTCAGGACATCACCAACACAACACAAACACACTTAATTGATTCGTGTCTTTCGTTTCATGTGGCGGCCAGGCGGACTTTTAACGTCGACCCCGACACTCACATAGACAGCCTCGAACAGGCCGAGCAAATCACTATTGAAGGGACTTCGAAATGGTCCTGCAAAATCGCCATCACAGGTTTGCAGTGGTCTTTTGCGGCTACGAACCGCACGCTCGCAAATTTGAATCTATTAGTAATGACTTCGCCTAATTTCTCTATACCACTTTTTGATATGTGCTAAAATTTATTTATTATAAGATGAAATAAAATATAAGTATTGATATTTTTTAAGTGGATCATTTTAGCAAATATCAAAAACTTCTATGCAACTTTACTTTACTAACCCAATCCATTCACGGTCGTTAGTGCACAGCCTCAACTCACTTCTATTGACAAAACGTAGCTTTTTATAACCATCAACACAAGGAAATTCCACGAATCAAACACTTACAATTACAACAATTAAAACAACGAACGCACACTTATTTTAAGATTTTTACCTACAAATTAACACTTCACATTGAATTTTATAATGAGTGCAACCATAATTCAGTAACACGTTTGTTAAAATAACACTGTTGCATGAATATCACAAATTAATAATAATTTGTTACTGTCACTCACTTCCAGACCCGACACTGTTATGCGGACAATATATTGATTGGACGGATTGACCCGAAATTATAGCAACTTTAAATCCCTTCCGTAGACTTGAACCAAAATAGGTGAATGCATATAAATAGCGAAATGAAAGCATGCAGGATAAAAACCTGTAAAAAAGTACTCTTTTCTCTCTTCTTCTTTCTGCTATCTCTTCTGAAACTTCCGATTCGTGAAAATTCCACTTTAGATTTCATCCCCGTGCATAATTTTATTCATACTTTGAAATTTACTACCTTGACCAAGTTAACATTAGAAGTTGCGAATGTAGTCGCTATGTTCAAGTTGTTTTAGGCTCGAGTTTGGGCATATATACATAGATAAAATTCTGGTAGATTTGAAGCTAGTGTCTTCTTATCCCCATTCCAACATACCACAGGGAAACTACATAAAGCCATCGACTCATCGAGGTAACGTTACAAATGTTTTATCATAAGGTAAGTTTTCTTGCTAGGATCATAATTTGTTAATGACATTCTATATATTGCAAATCATCTCATGATTAATAGGTGTAATATCAGAGTAATCTAAATTTGTTAATTTGCATACAGTGTAAGCCTATTACTTGTTTTGCTCTGCCAATAAATAAGCTTTAATATATGTACCTGCTACGTTGTACTAAAGATTAAAATATAAAAATTAATCTTAAAATGGATAATAATTAATGCTATAAAATTTTTAATTTTATTTAAACTATAATATTTAGTTTTTAGTCACATTATTAATAACCAACTTTTCGTGGGCAGTTATCTGCGCTCAGGGGTTGATAGCTAAAGATAAAAGTGGAACATCAGACCCGTACGTAACCGTCCAAGTAAGCAAAGTCAAGAAGAG
Organism: Brenthis daphne; assembly: GCA_947093115.1. Taxonomy (NCBI): domain Eukaryota; kingdom Metazoa; phylum Arthropoda; class Insecta; order Lepidoptera; family Nymphalidae; genus Brenthis; species Brenthis daphne. The sequence continues at coordinate 36,719,686 of OX352473.1, read as the reverse complement.
GACCAGAACTATGCCTCAAGAGCTCAATCCAGTTTGGAACGAGAAATTTTACTTGTAAGTAATTAATGATTAGTCAATATATCAATACCTTTTCCTGTTCTAAGAACGTTTTATACCTTTTCACCATAAAATCAGTCGTCATTTTTAACACGTTTTAACAAGGTTAAGATAACATTATGGTATTTACCAATAAATATAAGTATAGACTCTGAAAAGTTTTAATACAAATTCCTTCAAAATACCTATTTTATTGTAGTGAATGCCACAATTCCTCGGATCGGATAAAAGTAAGAGTTTGGGATGAAGACAACGACTTGAAATCTAAACTTCGACAAAAGTTGACGAGGGAATCGGACGATTTCTTGGGTCAAACCATAATTGAGGTGAATAATAAAAATGCTAATACTTCTACCTGAGTTTGGACATTCAATGTATGTATATTCTATAGCTTTTTACTGGGCAGCTGCTCCCATTTTTTTATGTAATTGTTTATAATTTATGTCCACACGATACATGTTTTTCAACACGAAACTATTGATTTTTATTATTTTTGGCCTAGTTTTACATCACAACAAAAATTACGTTTTATGCATCAAAATATTTATTTCGTTAATATTATATAAACCGGGCTTTGTTGTTTAGGTACGGACACTATCAGGTGAAATGGATGTGTGGTACAACCTAGAAAAGAGAACAGATAAGTCAGCAGTATCGGGAGCCATCAGATTGCATATCAATGTTGAAATAAAAGGAGAGGAAAAAGTAGCCCCCTATCACGTTCAGGTAAGTGAATTTATTTGAAAATATAATATAAATGGGCAGAGAGATGATGATAATATTATGTAGAAAGTGGATTTTTTATAGGACCAGAGATACAAATTGCATACTATTAATTTTATTTAATATTTATTCATTTAAAATAGTATCTTACTATCTAATCCATGTCAGTAATTTTGAATACGTTCAAATTTGCTGATGAAAAGCTTAAATATTAATAATTTCTAAAAAAAATTGTAACATTTGTAGTTAGAGTAAGATAGCCTATGTCCGCACCGATAGCATGCAATCTATGTCCTTGACAAATTTTTAACAAAATCTGTTCAATGGTAAGGTGTGAACCGGTAACAAAAACACAATTCTTTCCAGATTAGTATAGATTTATGGTCATTATACAAACATTTCACACTCCATATGGGAAATTCAACAGGTTCGGAAATATTGGCACCATGCCTTTTGGCCAAAAGCCAGCGTGTCGGTAATCACTGCGTAGTGCAGCAATTACTACCTTAGCGAAATAGCTTGAATACCGAATAAAGTGAACAATAATACCTACCACATACATAATTTACTAGATTTTCTGAAAGTGGCCTAATTTCTTGTAGGAACATAGTTTATGTTTCTTGATGAAAATATTTTCAAATTACAGTAGTTTTGTATATAAGAAAATTTATTTCTCTGGATTTACTTTCTGTGATTTCATGCAAGGCATGCTTATTAATTCCTAAAATGTTAGAAATACCCTTAAAAATTATAATATTATAATAACATCCTCGCTTAGGTCTGGTGCGTCCCTAGATGTCTTTTCACCGTGTATTTTATTGCTTTATTGCCATTTAAAAACAGCGCACGCCGATATAGTAAATTAACGGCCAGTTTTTTCTGATTTCAACTAAATTTATTATGATTTCTGACAGTAATATATAGCAAATATATATCACTCGGCGGTATTGTAGCTTTCTGTTAGTATAAGATTTTTCAAAATCAAATCAGTAATTTTAAAGATTACCTATACAATATTAATGCACAGTACAATACAATTTGAAGAAATTTACAATGTGTTTAAGTATGCGACTTCTAGGATGTGTTAATGTTCCCTGATTCTATAATCATAGACGAGACTGATAACAAAGTTTGATGGGACAACTTTCGAATAAATGTGCAAAGTTCGAGGATACCACTAACTACGCGAAACTGCTGGGCGGGATAATGTTTAAGTATAATTTCATCTCCGCCTTTGGAGGCATCTAGATGCAAATTTTAAAATAGCCCCGATTCTCATAAGTCTTAATTTAGGACGTTAAATATAATGTTGTTTCGAACAAAATAAAATAGAACTTGTGACTTAGAATAGAAATGGAAATATTGTTTAATTCAATATTTACGTACGTTTTTAGTGTATGTTACTGATTTATAAAGATAGACCATATATTTCTCCCAAAGACTATAAAGGCTTTATGGTTTGTGTATTGAACCATTAAATGATATTTCATTTTAAATTAAGGTTTAAAAGCTTACAGGAAAGAGTCATTGAAGCAACTAAACTAACTTAAATTTGAAAAAAAATATGTGGATTGAAATTGGCTTTTATCAGCTAAATAGTAAATATATCTTTTGTTATCATTAAATAGAATAAATAAAATAAAATAGCCTTTAATTACTAAAATAATTTGACATTATACACACACATGCAATTTTTTTTTTCAAACATATATATATATACATATAAACATATATAACAATCATAAAGCAACAAAAATTAGTATCTTATAAATGAAGCTGATATAATACTAATCATTACTAATGATTAAAAGGTTCATCACAATCCATTCATTCTAAATTTGACTACGCCGTATTGATTGGATACGCAACTTGCAACGACGGTTCATTTAACGTTGGGCTTATTTTAAGTTTAGGCAGACAGTTAAATTATGCAAAACTTGCCTGGTTTCTTTGAATTAAATAAATTCTTCTAACAACTATGTTATTCTAAATAAATCATTTGTATGTTTCCTATATAAGACGCGAATAATATGATATTTATACGTAGTACACAAGTACTTAATTTAACAATTTTTATTTTGGAGGCAAATATTAAGCTAATACTTTCTTAGATTTACGCGAATATTTGATATTTTAAATAAAAAGCATTCGAAACGTCGGGAACCAAAAATCAAAATAAATCCGCGAAATAATCCGAAAAGATAGTTTTATTTAAAATATTAAGCTGTAAATGTGACAGTATAACTAAAACTTGTCTAACTTTCACGTGTTTAGTTTGTCTAAAACCCCTTTTCTGCACATTGTATGGGATATACGTAAATTTCTCCATCTGCATAAAACTTTACTACACCCATGGGTGAGATATATTACGTAAGAGCATATTACGTAATGTACGTCTCAAATTAACTTATTTTGCGAGCATTACATGTAACTTTTCTTTTAGTTTAAGTTTAGATAATAGTTAAGTTTAGTCATGTTTAAATCATAAAACTGAAGAGCTTTTATTTTATTACTTTATTTTAAAAATTAAAACTATCATATAAATATAATAAAATTATAACTAAGCCGAATCTGTACATTAAATGTTTTTTTGGAAAATTTTATTGAAATAGACATTATTATCGATACAGAGGCCGAATCTATAGTTTTTAGAATTTTTGTCTGTCTGTCTGTCTGTCTGTTACCGCATCACAGAAAATCCACTGGAGGGATTGTGATGAAATTTGGTAATGGCTGTTTTTTTTCTGTCAGGAAAAACCCTGTTCCCGGGTACCCGCCCGCCAATAGCTGGTTATCCGGGTCAACATATAGGATACTTTTTACCGCAGGAAAAAGAAAAAAAAACTCAGAAAAAATACAAAAAACTGCAATGTAATATGTAAAACCTAAGAATTTGGTTTTTGGTCATCTAAACGCGGGCGGAGCCGCGGGCTATGCTAGTATTTCATATAATTTAACATAAATATTTAAAAAATATGAAATTAATATATATTTTAAACTCCATAAGTATAAAACACCACACAATTCAAATTCTAGCTTCCATTCGAAGATAAACTTGCTACCGAATAAAGAAACACATAAATAGTCAATGCGACACTGTGTCACTAGGTTGAACTACGTAGAACTTTTGTATGCAACTTGAACTGCTTCAGGGACTTGGACATGAAGTAAGTTTCGTATATGCTAGGAAAATAAACCTTGCAGCGTTTTAATATGTCCCGCAATAAATGCTAATAACAAAGTGTTTCGATATATATATATATATATATATATTTTACTAGCAGAAATCGCGACTTTACTCGTCCTAAAACTACAAAAAAAGCTTACAAAGATAGCTTCCATACAAACTTTTAACCCCTATTTTACTCTTTTATGGGATAAAATTCGAAAACTGCTAATACATGTTTTTATTTAATTGTATTAATACCAAGTTTCAAGTAATTCTGATCTTAAATATTTTTTGAGTTGTATTACAACGTTTTTCCCCGCAGGAATGAGATAATCTCCTGCGGTATTAAGCCTATGTCGCTCTCCGGCCCTTCAACTATCTCTACACAAAAAATCACGCCAATCCGTCACTCTGTTTCGACGTGAAAGAAATATAAACAAACAAACAACACACTTTCACATTTATAATATTACAATGGATTACATAAGGGTGTTCTATGCTTACCTCCTCGTCCTCGCTCAGCAAAATCCAATATTATTAAACTTACACGAACTGGCTAAGTGCGGGCTTTCTAAAGTTTTCCTTCATCTTTATACGGACTGTTACTTCGAACATTACACGAAAAGTCTGTCTTATATGAAACACGATTAATCTTCTGTCGGCAACTTTTCAATAACATATTATTCTATTAGGCATTGTTCTGTGATTGATTCTGTAACTTATAATTATTATAAAATTACGTAACAACATTCATTTGTTATATCATATCTCTAAACATATTTACAAAAAATAAGTTATACAAATCTTTAAGACACTACCTATGTAGTGTATGTTGCAAGTTATAAAATAAATAAAGTAAAAATATTTGCCATATTCAAATATCAAAATGTTGAATGGTATAGAAAATGCAGTGCAGCGCCATCTAGAGTAGATTTACAGCAAAATTGATAGCATAAAGTATTACACACCTCCATGTAAAAATACTTGTGGGTCACAATTTCAAAGCAATCAGTGCAGAGAAATTAAAAAAATTGGCGATTATTCACAAACAAACAGTTTCCTTCTTTTCTGAAGATCTCTATCAAGATTATATTGGAGATAAAAATTTTTTTTGAGCAAATATACCTACCTGCCCTTGTATTTTAATCGTAACAAAATCCTAACGAGTTTTGCGATAAAGACGAAATCGTCTATTTGTTTTTTTTTTTTAAAAAAAAGGGTATAAATGAAGACTTTTAATATAAAACTGTTAGAAAACATACGTTTAAAAATCACTTAAAGAGTTCCACCCCTAGAAGTTTTGATGTCGGTGAATAATTACATTTATATAGGACATATATAGATACTTGCTTTTATATATTATATTAAAGTACTTTTTTCTTTATGTATCTGTAAGTCTTCAAGTTTAAGCAAGTGTGTTAAAAATTTTTTTTTTAGTAGATACTTAAAGCGCCTAAGCATTGTATAACTTATATTGAGGAGATTTGTTGCAAGTTCAAATGTAAAAATGTAACATTTGAATAAATAATCATATAAATAGACTGAAGGATTCCCGCCCTCCATTAGATGGTAGTAATGTGACTCGCGAGACAGAGCTACTAAAATAAAAGCATACCCTCATCGTATTAAGGGGACACCATGGAGTCGCATTCGTATACTACCATAATGTGGGTACCCCGTTGTGAATCCGCGATATATAAGACTGATGTAACATGCACAATAATTGTTGAACTTACAGAGATTAATTATAAAATATTTTGTAGGCTGAATGTATATTCAAACGTCAACTTTAGATACCGTTATGTCATTTTTGATTTTGACGTTTGAATTTCCATTCACTAAAAGGGTATAAAAGTGATTGCTAAACAAGTAAACTGATTTTTCTTACGCGTAACGTTTTGAGCGGAACCCTAATTCTTTTACTGAAATAAAAGTAGCCTAAGTTACTTCTTATAATATCAACTACCTGCCAGAGAAAGTCCTGTCAAAATCGGCCCAGCTGTTTCGGAGGTTAGCCGGAACAAACAGACAGACATACAGACAGACACAAAAATTTTAAAAATTGAGTTTTTCTTATAAATACAATTTTATATGCATTTAGTATAAAGCTGTTATTTTACATTACGAACAGACACTTAAATTTTATTTATCTGTATAAATAAGTAATAAGTAATAAGTGAAGTTACGGGTATTTATGGAATAAAAAAGAATATATACGTAATATTAAATCGGACCATAATCTCGGTACATGGAAAATTACTAAGGCCACTGCGCTAGAGGCCCCTCATAAATTCTTTCTCTGTTTTAGCAGCTGAGTTCATTTACAAGTTAAAACGCGAACAGTCCTATAAATCCACAGTAAAAATGCAACTGTCCACCATATAAAAAAGCTCTTAAAATGTAACAGAACCAGATCGAAATGCGTAAAGATAAATCCAACGATAGGATATAGGTATAGGGGATTTTATTCTAAAGCTAGAAAAAAAGAATTACGGTTTTTGATTCGAAGCAATTTCAAACAATTCGGGTTTAGTTTTTTGGCGGAATTTGATAAGTTTTCAGGCATTTGCACATGGACTTTCATAGTATGCTTAAAAAATTAGAATCTTGTATAATCCACCTGGGAGATAAAAACAAAGTAAAGGTGTCCAAAGCATTCAAATGCAAAATATTATTTGAATAATAATATATCCCATTATCCCAGTATCTCCTATTAAATAATATTATAAATGCGAAAGTTTGGATGGATGGATGTTTGTTACTCTTTCACGTCAGAAAGGCTGAATGGATCTGGATGATATTTAGCACAGAGATAGATTATAGTCTGGAATAGCACATAAGTTGCTTTTTACTTCGTAAAAATCTACGGTTCCTGTAGGTTTTGTTTTTGTTTTTCACTAGGGACGAACCTAGTGAACGAATATAGTGAGAAGGCTTAAAAGAACTAAACCTTTTGAGTTAGTGTAGTGTTAAAAAAATAGTGTAATGTGGTCATCATTAAAATAATTTCATTATTTTATTACCTTAATTACTTTAGTTTTAAATTTGTTAGTCGATGGCGCTACCCAAAAACGTTAAAACATGGAAACAAGACCTTTTTATCTAGACCGAAGACATACATGGAAACTAGCTAACCTATCCAATAAAAGTTTGCCATATAATTGTTTATTTATAATAATATAATAATAAAAAAATGTATTATAACAATATTTGGAAAGCACATAAAAGTAACGCTCACTTAAAGCCTTTTATAAAAAAGATGGATATATTTCAACTATAAATTCCTTACTGAAATATATTTCATGAACAGAATAAAATAATTATGAAACTGCAAGTGATAAGGTGAAAGTAATAATATTATAGTAGTACCAATATAGAACACAAGAACAATTGTCTTCCCCTTAACTAGAGACTATAAGAAAAGTGCCATTGGACACATTCTTAGATAAATTATTTTATAAAACTAAGTTACAGTTAAATTACTTATTAGCCTTTTTGGCTAGATCGTAAAAAAAACTAGGGACGAACCCGAGCGAATGAAACGAGAGTGAGCTAGTATTTGAATAAAAATATAAGCACCACTAAACTACTGTTATAGTACTAATACTGATTTAATCAGTTTCAAAATTACTTGTTATCTTTAAAACAAGAAAATATATTTTTCATCAGCTTCATTCTGCGAGTTCGTAAACCCATAACCATTCTTAGAAGCATTTCATTTTGATTTCGCCCTTACGCATCCGAGTAAAACTTTTACCGCCTGTGGGATTGGAGTACACGTATATGAGAGAATTTTATTTTATTTACAAGTTAATAAAACTTTTTACTTTATAATTTTTTTTTATAAATATTTATATTTGTTTCACCGTAATGTTCGATGTATGTACCTTTATAGACTTTTTTGATTATGTTGATATGGTTCTGATTGAAGTTTATACGTATAGTAGCATTACCCGCAGCTCCGCCCGTGTTTAGATGAGCTAAAAACAAATTCTTAAGTTTTACATATTAGTAGTATGCAGCAGTAGCATACTCTTACATTGCAGTTTTTGCATTTTTTCTCAAATATAAAATATTTTCCCGCGGTAAAAAAGTATCCTATATGTTGACGCGGATACCAAATTTCAATAGAATCCCTCCAGTGGTTTTTCTGTGATGCGGTAACAAACAGACAAAATTTAAAACTATAGACTTTAAAATTCTAAAAACTATAGATTCGGCCTCTGTATCGATATTAAGGTTTATTTCAATAAGATTATATAGTTACAATTTTATTATATATAGAGAAGTAAGTAGTGGAATTTGTATTGACTTTCTTGGCTAATTTCAAAATATTACGTTCTATTTAATTATAAAATTATTATCCATATATCCCGTAAAACTTTTGCAACTGCATTAAATGATACACAAGTAGGTATACTCGTATATATCTAAGGATAGATACAATAATTCCGCTGTTTTATAGGTGAGAAGTAATGCAATTAAAAAGTTGCCAGCGTATGATACTCACGACCCCATTACCGTAATAGCCGTCTGAGCTTAATAAGTTCCTCGCAAGGAGAATAAACAGATATAATAAGTTTAAAATGAAAATTAAAAAAAAAGTTTAATTACAAACTTTTAAACTTTCGTTATTTCATTTCCTTCGTAGTATTTAAAAATGCTTTAAAAATCGGTCAAGTGCGAGTCAAATTTGTACACGAAGGGTTCCGTACCATCGTATATGCTAACCTAACGCAAAAGAAATACATACTCAGTGAAAATTTCAACTATCTATTACGGTTCATGAGATACATTGACAGACGGACGGACAGCGGAGGCTTAGTAGTAGGGTACCGTTGCTAGGGTATGAAACTAAAATAAAAGCCTGTTCAAAATAATTGCTATTTGAAAAACAGTTCAGTTTTTATTAAATCCTAGATTCACCTTTTTGACCTTTTCATATTAAAAAGTTTTTCACACGTTGCTTTGTTGGGAAATGAAGAAAGGACAAACCATACAATGGGCGCATTTACAATAATTATAGTAATAATTACAAACAAAATTTCAAAATGTTTGTTATTATAATTACAAAATTCCTTTATTAGTACATACAGAACGTACAGAGAGTATGTATTACGTATATCAGGATTCTACCAGCAAAACTTTTAGGTTTGTAGCTTGTTAACTTTCTGAGGATTCGTGGTCTTCAGTGATTGATATTTCGTTTTTAGCGTTCCGTAGGCAGGTGGCTATATATAAATTTTTCTCAGGAACTTTTTTGTTCAAACCAAGCGATAGTTACAGAGTTATATGCTTCTAAAGTCCTAAACTAACTTCTAAAATATCTTGTAGATGGGTAAAAATTTTACTGTACTTTTGACGTAGAAAATTAGTGTGATGACCGCATGATTTTTTCTGTCCGAAAATTTATGAGGCCGTCGGTACCACCCCGCACATCTATCAGAAACTTCGCTCTAGCGAGTCTGACAATGAGTTTAGTTCGCGAGGTCCGCTCGATAACTGATGCGAATTTCGGATAAGTGTGTGGGGTCTAGTACAAAATGTATTGAAAAGGCGCCTTTCGACATACTGATCAGAAAAATTCTGACGCCCGATCGGCGGCATCCGGAATTCATCAAAAGCCTCAGACACGTTAGAATTCTGATAGTATGCGGGGTCTAGACCAAAACATTTGAACAGAGTGCCTTCCTTTCTTTTTCTTTCCTAATTCACTATAATATCATTACATAGGTATAATAAAATTGTAATTAAGCCGAATCTGTACATTAGATATTTTTTGGAAAATCATATTGAAATAAACATTATTATCGATACAGAGGCCGAATCTATAGTTTTTAGATTTTTTTCTGACTGTCTGTCTGAATGTCTTTCTGTCTGTTACCGCATCACAGAAAAACCACTGGAAGGATTTTGATGAAATTTGGTATTGTGATAGCTGGTTATCCGGGTCAACATATAAGATACTTTTTACCGCGCGAAAATTGCTCATTTTTGAGAAAAAATACAAAAACTGCAATGTATGAGTATACTAATATGTAAAACCTAAGAATTTGGTTTATGGTCATTTGAACGCGGACGGAGCCGCGGGCATTGCTATTTAATTTAATATATCAATATATTCGATATTTAAATTAACTTTAAGCATTCTTAGTTTTGTTTTTAAATGTCACCACATCGCAATCTTCAGTCTAGGTACTATTTCTTAAGAAATATTACTTTCTATATTTTCAGTTCCACTCACAAAAAATATAATAATAAAGAAGTATTGCTTAGAAAATGTACGCAAGATTGAATGTTTGCGACCCAATCAAGTCGTTGTTGGTTCAATGTAACTATTGTAACTTCTTTGATGAACCAACTACATATAAGATATGGTTCGTGTTAGAGATTTACATATAAGTAAACTAACTTTTTATTGATAAAAATCAAAACGTCAAAAAAATTAGATCATGCTGTAATTATGTCACACGAGTATCAAACTTGTCGATATTCAACTGTTTTTGCTTTTTTATATAGATTTTATTTGAAAAGGACATAGCTTATGTGCTAAATTAAAATTTAGGTTATTTTTCACCGACTGAACTACTACGCGAGCGGAACCGTAGCTAAAAACTAGATTTGTTATAAGGTATACCCAATATAAGGGAACTGGACGTTTTGTTGGGTTATATATTACGTGTTGACGTGTGAAGTATTGCTAAATGATGGTGCCAATTTATACTATTAGGTTCTACAATGCCATCAGGTCGTTTTAGCACATCTAGGAATTTTACACGCGACTCCTATTACGTAGTCCGCAGTCAGCTTTTGCGTCTCCGGAATAAAAATTACTATATTCTTCTTCAAAATGCAAGCTATCTCTGTACCAAATTACATTTAGACTTGTTCGGTGAGAGAAAAAGTACTATTTTCCAGTTAAAATTTATATGTAAAGATAAATTGTAGTATATTGTATGCAACACTGTAATAAACCACATTTTAAAAGTCAAATATTTCATATCCAGCAAAGAATTATTACTTGAGAATGACGAGCGGTGCAACGGCCTTGCATTAAAAACAAAAGAACGCCACGTACAATGGACATCATATCAAAACATAAGTTTTAATAACGTAAAAATAACAACTAGGTTGTATATTTTTGGCGAAGTCTCATCAAACAGCCTATATTAATTTTTGCAAAAAATATTTAAATATTTTTTTATCGTAAATGAAGAGAATGTGCGATATTGAAAATATTTCGCAAATTTATATTTTCATAATACTGACTTAAATTGTACGATGAATTTATTAAATTACTCAACTATTTGTACATTTTCAGTAACATCATTCGCATAAATTAAAAAAAAACAATAATACACATAAATTAAAAAATCAAAATAAATCCGCGAAATAATCCGAAAAGATACTTTTATTTAAAATGTCAAATATTCGCGTAAATCTAAGAAAGTACTATAAAAAGACTCAATTAAAATTGCGTTTAAAACTTTCTAAGCAAATAAAAAAGCAGTCATGAGGACTGCCGACAGAAGTGAAAACTTAAAACTATAAACAAACGGTTATTATTTTTGGACATTAAAATTAATTGTTTGATCTTAAATTAAAATTTGTATATTAAAACTGTTTACATTTATCTAGTTTTGACATCTGAGTGTTAGCGTTAACACGTCACGTGACCATGTCGATGACGACTTACATGAATTTACTCCCCATCCAAACCTGCCTATAGTATATATATATATATATATATATATATATATATATATATATATAGAAGTTTCACGTCAAAAATCAAATTAATGCAAATATCACTTAATCAAGTAAAACCATAAAAAATAATCATTCTAGATATAAAAAGTGATGAGCTATATAATAAGGAATTGAGAAGAGAGAAATGTATGACAATATTTTTTTACTTTAACCATTCACATAAATCTCAACAAACATGCCGAGTGTCAGACATCGGTGAAACATATACCGGCAAAAGAAATTAAGGTTTTTTACACTCGAAAACTCGCGCCTTCAGCGTTCATGTCTAGTGTAAGAAGACAAATGTAACAATCGTGTGAGACAAAAACGTTATAAATGACTGACAGTTAATCCACGCTGTGATGTATTTTGTACTAGCGGCAGAGGCTTCACTCGGGTTCGTTCGTTCGTTGTTTTAAATAGACATAAATAGTTATTATACGGAATTAGCCATGTAAATTATATCTTTTTTTGGGATTTTTTGGGATGTTGTAATAGTTATTCCGCTATTCGGAGCAGAGACAAATCCAACAAATCAAAGTTCATCAAAATCGGTCCAGCAGTTCTCGAGTTATTGTAACAAACTTTTATATATATATAGATTTAGTAAAATATAGTGAATCGTGTCCACTTTTTTTCGCTTACATAAAAGACAGAGAGAGCATATTGGCTCCTCACTGACTTCTCCATTTTCTCCGCATATTATACTGAATTTTGCAAGTCAAGCGAGTCGTCGAGCACACCTTGATGATAATTTTTTAAATTATTAATGTTGTCGAGATGAAAAATTAGCTTTTTCTATCGTAGCTATTTCGGTTTAAGCGCAGCTTATTAAGCTATTTACGGCAATATTTTTAAAGCAACATCAATTTGCTAAAATCTAACTAAATCTATTATTATATAGAAAAATAATAATAAATGAAATTAAATTCAATAAAATATTCATGTAATATTTTAATATACCACGAACAACTATCAGGTAAGTTCAGTTAAATAGACTCTTTAACGTGTTCGTTTCCAGTACTCAATTTGGAGGCGTTGGCAACGTCGATGGGAAATTTATGTCGCTCAAAGCCCCTTGAAACGTCACGTCTGCAACGTTTTTGAAGTCGCTAAAATTGCGTGGCATTATTGGCTTGAAGCCATGACTCGAGCTGACAGGCATTTGATTTTATAGCCAGTATATTGACTATCATCAAAAACATTACTTTACAGGACCTATTTGGTCTATTGCAAACGGTTTTGTATAAAAATTTTAGCTGCCGTTTCTTGTATTTATATATACCATTTTAAAACATTTTGAATATCCAATTCATACTTATTACATAGAACTCTGGATATTTTAAGGTATTTAAAATTAGTCTCGCTGCTCAACTAAAATCTTAAAATTATGATCGATTGTCACGCATTAATAATCGAGCAATGCGCTGCCTAAACCGACGGGTCTAGAAAAATAGATATTTGCACAAATATGTTTGTATACTACGAAAGGATTTTATACAATTGACCCCTCGAAGTGGGTAAGGGTTTAATGTTGATACATTGGAAATATAAGTCGAAATAAGAATTAGAAAGAAGTGGAAATATAAATTGTAACAGCAATAATTTGCATTATCTTTAATATAATGCCCAATACGTTTAAAGAATATTAACTGACTGACAAAACTTTCTAAGGTACTTGTAGCTTCGAATTATAATTTTTATGGCAACGGAAGTTCAGCTGAACTTTTATAAGATAATAACATTTTAAAATTCTTATTTTGTAAAATGTTTCCTAAGAGACACATACCGTTGTATAAATAGATTATCCTTCACCCTTTGTTTTATAAAAGTTTATAAAGTATACTGTTAGCAGTCACACAGTGTCATTTTATCAAATAAGCCTTTACATATATGCACATTATATAATATCCATATAACGCAATACAATGTTACTGCACATATAATATACATTGTACATAAAATCCTTCAAGAGCCTTTGGCATTGCAAAAAAAATATACAAAGCTATTAACTTTTAGGGAATACTCCAGATAAAACTCCAGTCAAGCACGCCAAATAAAATATCCATACTAATATTATAAATATGAAAGTGTGTTTGTTTGTCTGTTTGTCTGTCCTTCTTTCACATCGAAATGGAGTGACGGATTGGTATGATTTTTTGTGTGGAGATAGTTGGAGGGCTGGTGAGTGACAAAGGCTACTTGTATCGCGGGATATTATCTCATTCCTAGGGGAAAATACTTTATAACACAACCTAAAAAATATTTATGATCAGAATTACTTGAAACTTGGTATTAATGCTCTTAAATACAATTAAATGAATACGTGTTTTAGCATTTTTCGAAATTCATCCCATAAGAGGGTAAAATAGGGGATGAAAGTTTGTATGAAACCTACCTTTTTACATTTTTTTTGTAGTTTTAGCGCGCGCGAACCCGCGGGTTCTGCTAGTTATATAATAAAAGATTCCTAAAGAATATACTTAAATTGACAACTGTATATATATTATACAGTGTATATACAGTTCACCTGTGTAATAATATCTCAATAAGTAATTATTATAGCAATAAATACTAATAAATTTCTTTTAGAAAGAAAAAAAACATTTTTCCAAGCTAAAGCAAAAGAAAAAATTCACCGCAATCCATCTAAAGATTACAAGGTATACACTTTTTATGTCGTTTTCCGAGATATCTCTAATGCTTGCAGAACTTCGTGGTTCTCGGTGGTCGGTGGTCTCGAAATACTGAAAAGTTTTTAAAACTTTCTGTTATTACATAAAAAAAATATATATTTTACTATCCAATTTGAACATTACCTTCGATACACCCAAAATATTTGCAACTTGGAAAAAATTATTTGATGCGACACCACAATTTATCCAAAGATTGATCTGGGGATCCCATCCTTCACGAAATGTATCAGATCCAAGATTTACATAATGTTTATGCTCCAACAGACCAGTTTGAGCACTCTAAGATAATATTTTAAGAAGTATTCTCATAAATAGTAATTTTTAACAAGCTTTGGGAAACTTTTTAAGTTTTACGGCGTAATAACTCTAATAATGCTTTTCATATTAAAAGCCTCTCTAAACTGCAAACTTTCTAGCAAGTAGCTTCTCGTGTTATTATAGTACGGAAAAATTATCACATGCATATAAATTACTGCTTATGGGTAGTATACTCGATTAAATTATCAGCACACAGTTTAGACCTTTTTAAAGGAATAATAATTCTGTAATACATTGTTTTCATATAGATTTATTAACCCCCGACGCAAAAAGAGGGGTGTTATAAGTTTGATGTCGATATCTATCTGTGTGTGTGTGTGTCTGTCTGTGGCATCGTAACTCTCAAACGGATGGACCGATATTTATGCGGTTTTTTTCATTTGAAAGCCAGTTTCCTTGCGGTGGTTCTTAGCTATGTTTGGTTAATTTCCGTCCAGCAGTGTAAGAGTATCAGCTCTTTTCCAAAATGATTTCAGGCATTTTGGCGAATGATTACTCTATTATGTGCTTCACACGTGCCAGTGTAATCGTTAAATGACCATTAATTTGCGTATGGGGTTTTTTTAATTTATAATGATTACAATAAAGCTCCTAGTCTCGGCATGATTTTTTCCGACATATCCAACAATCATCGTTGTATTTCAACCAATTCACACAAAACCCTAATAATTTATAGACCTAAACCCCTCATGAATAACTGATATTGGTGAAAACCGTATGAAAATCCATACGGTAGTTTTTCAAGCTTATCGCGTTATGACTGGTGTGTGGCTCTAAGAAGAAATATTTAATCCCTATAGTAGTCGGAAGGACACAAAACATAAAAAAAAACATAAGGATAGCGTTCTTGTAAGGTGAAACTTGAATATCAAATTTTCGTATCAACTTATCGACTTGCAAATACAATATACACAGTACAAATTTAATCTAAAAACACGGAACTGACTTGAAGTAGACAAAGAAAACGGAATACTATCAATTACGTCGATTCTCAAACTTTGAATCTTTATATCTCAGTCGAAGTAGGTCAATTAGGGTTGTTTGATCTTCCGTTTCTCTTGAATGGTTATAGCCTCTTTTACTGTGTTTTTTTTATTATTGAAGCTACAAAATTTTTGGTTCTATACAAATAGCAATCTATTTGTAAATATTTAAAAGACGTTTCTACATTTGTCAGTACAAAAATGTTTAATCTTATTAAACAATAAATATGGGTGAGTTATTGTATATATCTTTTTATACATACCTATTTGTCGTGTTATACATTTACCTATTGAAGGGAAGAAGTGGTAGCCCAGTGGTAACGTGCTCGCTTTGGAAACCGAGTGAAACGTGTTCAAATCCCGGGTCTCGCACCTCTGATATTTTCATGTGCGAATCATTTCCAACATGATTACCACTTGTCTTAACGGTGAAGGAAAACATCGTGAGGAAACCTGCATGTCTGAGAGAACCTAGCAAGTTTTCAAAAGACATGTGAAGTCCACCAACCCGCACTTGGCCAGCGTGGTGGACTATGGCCTGATTCCCCTCGTACTGAAGGGAGGCCCGTGCCCAGCAGTAAGACGTTAAAAGAACTGAATACATACATACAATACATACATAAGAGTGATTTGGCAATTATAGTGATTTCTCCCACTTTTGTAAATTTTTCGCTACTGTCCAGGTGTTCGTTTACATTTCATACAGCATTTTGCTTTATAGAAAATATATTAAAGGAATTGTCAGCAGAAAAAAATATTTAAACACATATACAACGTACTTAATGACCCCATAAAGTCTAAAGTACTCACCATATATGTCTTTTAAAATGCCCCATCCGCCATCCCACGGGGCAGTTCACATTTAAACTAATTTATCTCTCGTTGATTTATAAAGGTCCCTTAATTAAATGGAGGCAAAATATCGGCGCCTCTTCTCGGAGGAAATTACGCGAATTAAGAGCATGAGGCCGTTTTACTAGGCTTTCTAATTAATTCTTACATAATTTCGTACTTTTGATTGAAAGTATGAAAGCTTGAGTTTTCATTCAATGTTCTTGAATACCACTTGTTGCTTGAAAGTCATATACTAAATTTTGCTGGCGACTCCATCTGTGTGAAAGTATTTATGAATGAAACAGGAAGTATCATTACAAACTAACTAAGCTATCTCAACAAGTGAACAAACTTCCGCACTCACTTTACTTTCATTATAATATTAGTGCAATAAATTCAGTTTCACGCTGTAAGTATACGTGACAAGATAGTAAGAGCAGATAAATTTTGGCCAACGTTATATTTAACGCAGTTAACTGCAGCTTACTACGCCACAAACCACAATGTTTCTTTGCTAGAGGCCAGAACAAAATAATTAGTTCAGATATTTTAAATTTAGAAAGAAAAACTGAGTGGTCTATATTATTATTATTTTATAATTGTACTAACAGTAACAATTCGTCCAGATATTGGTTTAGTCTAACAATAACAAGGATAAACCAGCTAGGAATTTTAAAAATTACATAAATGACACAAGATTTTGTAATTTATTTATGAATTACATAATTATTTATCCTCAAAGTATATTTTCCACGAGAAACAGAAAAAAAGAATACAGTAGCTGTAATCCTGTGTTCATTTAGCTTGAAATCTAGAGCTGTATCAAGGTCTTAAAATTCATTGTATTACAAGTGAAATGAAGGTTCTAATTTCTCTGTAAACTTATTTTTAGCTTTTACTTCATGATTACAAATGCAATTTCAATAAAACCTCAATCATGTTTCTCTTTGTAATATTCCATTTAAGTAAAATATCTATAATAATATCAATATTACGTTCTATTCTATTCAGCCCTTTTTAACGTCCCACTGCACGGGTCTTCCTTCAATACGAGGAGGATCAAGCCATGGTCCACCACGCTGGCCAAGTGCGGGTTGGCAGACTTCACATCTCTTTCGAAAACTTGCTAGGTTCTCTCAGACATGCAGGTTTCCTCACGATGCTTTCTTTCACCGTTAAGACAAATGGTAATCATGTTAGAAATGATTCGCACATGAAAATATCAGAAGTGCGAGACCCGGGATTTGAACCCGATTCACTCGGTTTTCCAAGTGAGCGCGTTACCACTGGGCTACCACTGCTATTTTATTGTGCCAATACCACTGCCAATATTATGTACGTATAATTTAATATTTTTAATCATACTTATTCGTGTATAAAAGTCATATACGCAAAATTAAGCAATTCGATTCCTACTTACAATTTCATACAACACGTACAACGATGTACTTACATATAATATTATACCTATAAGTTTATATTATACCTATAGGTTTATATTATACCTTTATGGTCTTAAGGCATTTAATCCAAGTGAGGGAGGGAAAAAATGTATTAAATTTATATGTAAAAATACTTTCGTCGAAACGTAATTTTAAGCATATCTCAATTACTGTCGCGTCTGTGAAAATGGCTGCCTGGCACAGTTCCGTATGATAGAATTTTAAGCTTCACGGTCTCTGCTCGCTGGCTTTCCGTACGTAATACTGCGCCTTTGATCAACATAAAAGGAGTTTTCTATACTTTGCTTTAAGATTTTTTTGTTTGATATGAACTTTGTTCATAATTTTTTCTTACATTTTTCTAGATTAAAGGATGTATATTTTCATTGTTATAAGACAACTAGTTGCCCAAAAGCCTGTGCTACTTCAGGTCATAGTCTGTCTACGTATGTAAATTTCATCCAAATCGGTCCAGCCGTTTCTGTGAAGGAGTTGTTACTACACACATACAGACTTTCGCATTTATATTAGTAATCTCATCACGTGTCTCATATCACCATTATATAATATTAAATACATATTTTATTACTAGTACTATATAGTTTTCTTTTCTAGGATTCTAGACGTTTTTACTGAGTTGTAAAAAACTAAAATGAGATTACGATGTAAAAAATATAACTAGTTATAAGTGAACAATTAAAATACATTAATGAAAGAAAATTCTTAGTAAGTCTCGCTTGTAAAGCAAATAAAGTACGATGGAAACAGCTGTTATTTTTATTATTTCGGTAGAAGAATAATTGCAAAAGAGAAAATTCCTTTTAAAATGCCGCTTACAGAATAAATTACCCAAAATGCCCCACTGTAATTACCTGAGCCCCTTTTTAGACAATTAAACAAATTACTTGTAATTAGCAGTGTCCATGCGTTAACGAAACCTAAATGTTGCATAGTGCTATCACCGTAGTAAGTAGTGAATATAACCAAATAGGTTTTCCAGAAGGTTTTTTAGGGTAAATTTTTCAATGAAATTGTAGGTATGTGTTTTTCCCATTTAATGCACTTGTAAAAGTAAGGTCAACATCAGCGATTTTTTAATCGATTCTCAGATCCATAATTATTAAGGCACTTTTTAGGATATTTACCAACGGTGTTTCTTACATAGTTTTGTTTTAAGCAGACTGGAGGAACATCGGGGGCTTAAATAAGATATCATTGTACAAATGTTAAAGAATGGAAAATTTAAAAAATATATGAACATCAGAATGTCTCTATGATATAACGATTATTATTTTTTTCTATTAATCTTCAGTGATTAATTATAGAATGACATATGTCTTGTCAGTCCCCTGTATCGTCTTGCAGCAAGACACACCTTTGTTTCTTTTACCTTTGCGGAAAATTAATTATATTTACCAGATACATATACAGATACTATTGAATATGAATAAATATTTGAATTATTTTTTTTTTATCAAATGTAAGACATACAAACAAAATCTAAAAACACTAAAACAACAAAAGTTAGAAATAAATGTACAACTCTATACTTGGTTTTCATTTTATACACATTTTCTAAATTCATTATTATTATTGACGACACGTTTGGCTCAGTTTGTAGTAACCCTGCTTGCTATGCCAGCGGTTGCGGGTTCGAGTCCCGCTGGGGGCATCATTTGTGTGATGAGCACGAATGTTTGTAATCCAGTCATGGGTGTTTATATTTATTATATGTATGTATTTAAAATTATATATATGTAGTGTATCAACTATCTGGTATCCGTAACACAGGCCTCGTAGCTTACCATGGAACTAGATGGTGGTGTGTGTTAATGTCCCAACATATTTATCATAATCATTTTATCATTAGGTACTTTAACTTATTAAAGTATTTCAATATTTAAAAGTAAAGTCAATTTTTGTTTTGCTTATATCATTACGTAATTTTTAATCGTTCTCTTTGCAAGTTGAGACTTTGTTTCTTCCGTAAATTTATTTAAACAAACCTCTATTCAATTTTGCTTTGAAAATGTCTATACAAAAGAAGTTATCAGTATAAGATTCCGGCAGTTTTCAATATTGATATCACAATACTAAGTAAAGATAAAAGGTATTGTTCTAAGAATGAAATCTTTTGTTATCATTTCCTATTCAGAAATATTTATTTATAACAAAATCTTTTTTCTAAATATAATAACCAAAATTAATTATTAAATTTTTATCCAATGTAGATATCATTGGATAGATTTAAAGTGTTTTAAAGTTGTTAAATAAAATGTTATTAACTAAAAGGTTATATTGATTTCAAAACGATTTCAAAGCAATTATTTTACACCTAAGAATTTCCTTGAATCTGTATGTGACGCTTTGATAAAGCCTATTGTGAGAAAAATCATTAAATTATTTAAAAATAGTTACCGCTTAATAAAACACACGAATAAATACACAAGTAATGGACAACCTTCTTCCTTTTAGGTCGGATAATTTCTGAATATTCTATCTAAAATAAATTATCTATGTACTCTTCATATACCGCTTTGCTTTTCCTCAGGATTTACGTGGTCTTACTTAAGTCAATTTAATTTTTAGAGTATAATACATATTTAGTAGGTTTTAAGTCGGCTAATTTCTAACCCATTTTACTTAATAACATTTTTTTAGATAGCTAGAAACAATTATCATAATATAAGTTACGATTGCTAACATTGTTCTATAATATATAAAGAAGTACCTACTGGCGACTCACCCTCGCTCCGCTCGGGTTCGTCCCTAGTTACGTTTTAAGATTTAGTATAGATGTCTCAGAGATGAGATATTTTCCCGCAACAAAAAGTATCCTATATGTTGATTCGGATAACCAGCTATCATCAAACTTTTCATCAAAATCCCTCTAGTGGGTTTTCCGTGATGCGGTCACAAACAGACAGACAGACAGACAAAAGTTCTCAAAAATATAGATTCAACCTCTGTATCGATAATAATGTCTATTTCAATAATATTTTCCAAAAAAATATTTAATGTACAAATTCGATTTAATTAAAATTTTATTATATGTATAGATTTACATCAAGTTAACTTATACCTGTCGATTGGTCCCACTAAATTCTTCTCAGTCATATTAACTCACTAAACTAAGTTAAGCATCATTTCTTATTCGCTATTAGCAATTATTTACCACCGACAGCCACATCAGTTTATATGGAAATTCGTCTTTATGAGGGACTCATATTACCTCGACTTAACTGCGGTATTTAAGTATGGTAGCAACAAATTTGTTCTGGGAAAATTATTATGTCACAATAATTTTGTTTATAAACATTTGACATTTTAAATAGAACTATCTTTTGTTCGGTTTTTTCGCGGATTTATTTTGATTCGTGGTTCCCGACATTTTGAATGCTTTACAGCAATCATGGTTACGGGAGAGACATCGGGAATCAAAAATCAAAATACATAAATCCGCGAAAACGTCCAAAAAGATAGTTTTATTTAAAACATTATATTGTGTTTGTGTGTAGTTGTGGTGAAAGAAAAATAACCAAAAATAAATACTTATTTTTAAATTTATTCTCGTATGATTTTTTTTAAATATATAAATAAAAATGTAAATAAATAAAAAATAACAAATTTCTAAAACTTTATGGATTGTTTAGATATTTAATACACGTAAAGATAGTTTTTATGCTATTTGTTTTGTTTAAAATTACCACTAGATGCCGTTGCAGCACCTAAAGTTTTACACTGACTGATTACCAAAAAAATTGGTACGTTATCCATTTTGTTGTAGCCTACCACAGGGTTTAACCAAACGAGCCATAACAACGATTGGTTAGTTAAGCTAGTTATTTGTATAAAAAAACATGCGTGTGTGTACTTATGTACGAGCGTAAAAAGTTATAGGTACTCCTTTGGCGTAACAGAACAAAAATAGCCAAAGATTTCATCCCGTATGTACTCTCTGTTTGTAGAAGAAATGCAGCTAACTTTGTGGCATGTCACTTTTTGGCTGTCGGTGTGAGCGCGCATCGTAAAAATTTTACTTTCATAATTTTTTCCAAGCGTGCCAAAAGAAGTATAAGTACAAAAATTTGACAAAAATCTTTTTTTTTCCAAGTAAATGAACGAAAACAAAAATAATTCTACTGTATAAAATATTTAAAACGGTTTCACTTCGCATTGGAATATGAAGAGAGATTTGGGTATGACACCTATTCTTTGCTCACTCAATTTCCGCATTTATATTGAAACTTCAAAGGAAACAACCATTGGACCGAATAATACTGAACATGTTGGGTAGCAAAAGCTCTACAATTTTTAAATAATACATACGAGTCTGTGTACATACTACGTATGCTGAAATATAACTTAAAAATTCATTGCTCAATCCCAATTTGGCTTGCCATTTTATTTGAACATACATTTTTCGATTTACTTAAATAACTTTACGTTCAAATTTACTTAGCGTATACTTAGAATAAATATTATAAATTTATTGAAATATGGAAAAAATATTTTGTATTGTATTCAGCCCTTTTTTACGTCCCACTGCTAAGCACGGGCCTCCCTTCAATACGAGGGGGATCAGGCCATAGTCCACCACGCTGGCCAAGTGCGGGTTAGCGGACTTCACATGTCTTTTGAAAACTTACTAGGTTCTCTCAGACATGCAGGTTTCTACACGATGTTTTCCTTCACCGTTAAGACAAGTGGTAATCATGTTGGAAATGATTCGCACATTAAAATATCAGAGGTGCGAGACCCGGGATTTGAACTCACTTCACTCGGTTTCCCAAGCGAGCGCGTTACCTCTGGGTTACCAATGCCTTTTTAATTTTTAAACTGAAAAAATATTAGAGATTTATATGAGCTTATGAAATTAATATCATCAAAGGGGTTTCCATTTCGTAATATTTCTAGGTTTAAATGTGACCCATTTGTAAAACTACGGTAACACATTTACGTATTCAATAAAACGCCAGTCAGCAAAATAAAATAGCGGAATTCTTGCTCTATCATCAGTTTGCCGCATCGTCGTTAATCTAATCATAAACACGTGAACTGGCACGTTTAATTAACGTTCGAACTACTTTTGTACATACATATATCCAATTCGATAATGTTTAAATAGTAGTCTTTAAACAATAATATTTTTAAAATATAAATAGTTTTTCCCATGGCTTCGCTCGCGTAATCCATTTGTGTATAGCTTTTTCGATCGTAAAAGTCGTGGCGAGATATTTAATAGCTTATATTCTATAACCTTTCTCATGAATTGGTCTACCAAATACTATAAAGACTTCAAATGCGACTGGCAGTTCCAGAGATTAACGCGTTCAAACAAAAAAAACAAACAAACTCATTAGCGTTGTTATATTAGTATGCATATCCACAACACTTGTTCTTACGAGTACTTCACTCTCAATTCAATGGAATGGCAATTTTTGAAGTTACAAATATTGAAATTGATGTTTAAGCGGGGTCGCTGCTTGTAATAAAAACTTTTAACAAAAAAATAAAAACCGACTTCAAACAAAAGCACTAAAATGTAAAAAATAACATATTGGTAGTTTTCATTCACTATACATAACTAATCAAATATTTTCGAAGTCGGTGTGCTTTGCTTTGTATCGGCTGGCACCGACTTCGAAATTATTTGATTAATTTTTAATTTTTACGAAGTTGCATTCATAAGAAATAAGTAGAGAACTTTAACGTATGAGTTTTCGGATGATTCCAAAATAATTTTATTTTTGAAATAAAAGACCAGACAAATACAATATATTTATATTATTGGTTTAATGACCTCTGCTTACAGATATTATATCGATTTCAGCCGTTCTTTGTTAAGAGACGATAGTTCTGTGAATAATTTTCATGACTTATTCAATTATTATATGTATATTACTAGCGGCACTCTCTAGAAAAGCACCAACAGATCTATCCTATGGGAATCATTCATTTTTCCGGGGTAAAAAGTAACCTGTCGACCGACAATATAAGGTATCAGCATGCCAAATTTTACTAAATTAGGTGCATAAGTTATTGTGTGCTAAGCTGTATAAGTTACTACAGTTTTTTTACTATCCGACGGGAACTCTTTAATTTTCCGGGATGAAAAGTATCTAAAATGTTGACCAGGGATATAATGTACCACCATGCAAAATTTTATTTAAATCGGTTCAACAGTTTCGGAGATTAGCCAGTACAAGCAGACAAACAGAGAAACGAGAAATTTTAAAAAATCAGGATTTGTTCTATTTCTTTTCTTACATTCCCCTGACTCGGTTTTTAGCATTTTTTTCTATGTACAGACATTCGACCTCTACAGTTTTATTATATGTATAGATATTAGTGCCCTTATTTTCTATTTACTTTAGTTGAACTAGATTCTATGATGCTATGATTTAACGCTATTGAAGATGAATGTGGACGTTAAATCTACTCAAGTTACAGATGTATGACAACTTGACCTACATGGTCAACCTTTAGTTTGCGATTTATGCAAAAGCTACTGAACGGATTCTAAATGAAACTGTGATACTTCTATGACTATATTACCATCTTTTTAAAATATGTCATGCGTGAACATCTAGACTGAAAGCGACATCTAATCAAGACAAAAATTTCATTAATTTTATATGTTGGAATTTTTTCTGAATGACATGTGCAGTATGAACGACTTTTATATGACTTTCTGTACTCAATTTTTCAAAAGATTTCCGTTCATTCCTTACGTTTTAACATATTCTGAGATAGCGTCTATTGGTTAAAATACCACGATCTGACTTATTTTTAATTTTGTCGTTATTAAGTAACATTTTTTTATTTAATAAAATTCTTTGTTATGTAGAGAATGAAGGTGACATTTCTTTTCTCCCATCCTTTGTAGTCATATCCCCAGATTTGATTATGTTTCTGTTGATACACATTCTATCATAATACACCACGAGGTAGGACAAATGTGTTTTAAACATTATGAATAACGTGAATGTTTTTCTTCGGTGTGATGTGACGGGCATAAACGGATATTTAGAACAATTATTATAAATTTATTGAAATATGGAAAAAATATTTTAGTTTCCTAAATATTAATCATTGAGATATTAGAGATTTAAATAAAAGGAGTGTTATGCTTTATGATAGAATATTTGCAATGTCCTAACATACTAAGGCGTGCTTGGATCGAAACATACAAGTCCAAAAAATACGTTCTCCTCTTTGGCTGGCACAGTATCTGTTTTTATGGTATGACTCTGGTGTGGGTCAGGTAAAGAATATAAACGTAATTCTATTATCTGAGTTAGTACGTCTCTGAGAGTCCCTATCTGTCGTTAAATGTCATTTGCCACGATTTATTTGATTTAATAATCAGCGGAAGAGATTGTTGGAGTGCTTTTATAAAATTATCATTAGTTATTAAATTGAAGTGGTCCATAATAAACTTTCCGGTTCGCTGCGCGCACTAACCGGAAACTACCGATAACAACATGTGTGAACGTAGTTTAGATTTTCTAAAGCTTCTTTATTATAAAACAAAGTCCCCACCTCACCCCTCCCCCGGCAGCTCCAATTGGCTGAAATATAACGATGATTGTTAAAGATGTCCGAAAATATCATGTCAAGTGTGAGGTTTACTGGCGTGCGTCGCGTAAGCCAAAAGAGTTAAATTAAATTACGGTATAATTTGTATCTAGGGACGCATTCGAGCAAAGCAAGGGTTAGTCGCTAGTTACTAATAAGTATGACATGATAAGGCGAGTACGTGTTTCCTATTGTGACCTTATATCTAGTTGCAGTACTTCCTAGGTGCTAGATGCTAAGGGTTGAGACACAGCTCTTAGTGCTGCTACTACACCGTGTTTTACCCAATATGTATTGCATACAGCATAAATCTATAATTTTTAATAAAGACATACATACCATTTATTGCTAATTATTTTTTTATGTAGAGTTACAAAACAGAGTAACGTATTATATATCAAATATTTGGGTCCAACTCAAGTAAATTCAATTTATTTTTGGCGCTGCGATGAGATTTCCCACATGAATTGGATGTGTGTTGATATATTGAAAAATATACGAAAAAGTTACTACAAATAAATTATAGAGTGTGAACTGAATCGTATCGTTGCAAATATGAAATATTTATGATTAATGTATATAGGGTTAAGTGCAGAGAGATATCATAATATATATCTCTGTCCAACCGAAACAAACAATACCCCATATAGCACTACGTTAAATAACCTACATTTGCTTACCCCAAATGTGTATAATATACGTTGAGCGTCTTATATTTATGAATTGAATATAACATTTAGGATAAAAGCAAAGTTTAAATCTATACATATAATAAAATTGTAACCAAGCCGAATCTGTACATTAAATATTTTTTGGAAAATCTTCTTGAAATAAACATTATTATCGATACAGAGGCCGAATCTATGATTTTTGTCTGTCTGTCTGTCTGTTTGTTACCGCATCACAGAAAAACTACTGGAGGGATTTTGATGAAATTTAGTATGGCGATAGCTGGTTCTCCGGGTCAACATATAGGATACTTTTTACCGCGGGAAAATATCTCATTTGTAAGAAAAAATAAAAAAAACTGCAATGTAAGAGTATACTAATATGTAAAACCTAAGAATTTGGTTTATGGTCATCTGAATGCGGGCGGAGCCGCGGGCAATGCTAGTCTATGCATAAAACTTTTATACCTCCACGTTGTTGTCCGGGTGGAGTATACGAATTATAAATGGCCTTTTGCCTATGCGAGATACGACGTTTCCGCCCCTAATTGACCCCTAAGTATGAATAGTGTTGTAGACCTATGAGAAATTACTACTACACATTAGGCAACTTGATAATCAGTTTAGTTTATTTGATACTTACAATTAATGCTATAAATTAGAATGTTTAACGTTTGAATATGTTTAAATTATCTTCTTCTTCTTCTCCCTGCCCATATCCCAATCACTTGGGGTCGGCGCAGTACATCTTCTGTACTGCTGAAAGGATTTGGCAAAAATTTTACGACCGGCCGCCTGCCTGACGTCAACCCTCCTTGGGAATGCTAATGAATGAATGTTGTGTTTAAATTATAATGAAAATAAAATTATTATGAGTCAGTGAGAACATAGGCTACTCTATATCATTTCATAAACAATGTTACCAATTCCTATATAATTAAGCTTGTAAAAAGTTACCAGGGAACGCTAATTTTATAATCACATATTATTTAACAGTATACGTGCCTTCATGAGAATCTGTTCCACTATCTTTGTGAAGAAAACGGTGGTGCTGTAACACTTCCCGCCGCGAGAGGAGACGACGCATGGAAGATATATTTCAATGAAAACCCCGAAGAGATAGTTGACGAGTTCGCTATGCGATACGGGATTGAAGCTATTTATCAAGCTATGACGTAAGTGCATATCACTTAAATATTTGATCGAACAGTATGATTTATTTTTGACATCATGTTATTTGCTATAATGTATTTTACATACAATTTCGAGTTAATAATAAAAAGGATTTCTATATGGCTATTGTTAATGTTATTATTTTTAATTTATGAATTCTGTTATTTATGTTTTTTGACGTCTTAAGTTCAGAATTTATTTGAAATACCTATAGTATTTTGTATATTACTAGCGAATCACCCTCCATTCCCTGAAGTTCGTCGCTAGGTTGATTCCCCATACAAACTTTCAGCCCTATTTTCACACCTTTAAGTGATGATTTCCGGAATAAAAAATACGCTACCCTTTCCAGGGTCTCAAACTATCTTTTACCAAATTTCATTTAAATCGGTCCAGTAGTTTTTGAGTTTGTTCGTTACAAACATGCAAAAATACAAATCTTTCTTCTTTATAATAGTATATAGTAGGGTAGATATTGTATATGTGTGATCGTTTATAATAAATAACGTAAACATTATGCATTGTCCACCAAATATCGCAATTTTTTCTTATTTACGAAATTTATGTTTTCAATAATTATAATTTTAATAACTATAAAATTATAGTTATGGTAATGAAATAAAATGGTTGGTAATGATTTTCATGTAAGTATATTTAATTTTACCATGAAAATCTTCATCAAAATACTATCGACTAATACTTCCTTAGATTTACGCGAATATTTGACATTTTAAATAAAACTATCTTTTCGGATTTTGTCGCGGATTTATTTGGATTTTTGTTTCCCGACGTTTCGAATGATTTACAGCATTCATTTCACGGGAGAGACTGAGATGTTACATGTCTCGAAGGTATAGTTGTTACAGACAGCCTACCCACAAATAACAAAATGAAAATTTCACCAATTACCTTACAATATTTTGAATGCTGTAAAGCATTCGAAACGTCGGGAAACAAAAATCCAAATAAATCCGCGACAAAATCCGCAAAGATAGTTTTATTTAAAATACTATCGATTGATTATTAAAGCAATCGTATAATCTCCTTCAAATTTATTATCAACATGTACTTTCCAGACATTTCCATTGCCTCTCAACGAAGTACCTCTGCGCGGGGGTGCCGGCCGTCATGTCCACTCTGTTAGCTAACATAAACGCCTACTACGCCCACACAACTGCTTCATCCGCTGTATCAGCATCTGACAGATTCGCCGCATCTAACTTTGGAGTGAGTATATATTTACAAGGACATTGTCAGCATGAGAGCAAATAGAAAAATACTAATAATTAATTATAAAAAATGTGTTATATGAAAAATTCCAATTTTTCAGAAAATACACCTACATACTGAAAAAGTTGAGCCTTATCTAAATACAAATTGATGCAAATCGTTAAAACCGTTTTCGAGATATATGAAATAAATTTATTTAAAAGAATTATTCATCTAATATTATAAATAAAATTTATATGGGGATATCGAAATAATAGTATATTTAAGTTTTCCATTTTAAAATGTAACCTTATTGCATTTACATAATAAACAAATGTTGTAAGGCAAGAAAAAGAAGAGCCCAATATAATGTAAGGAGTACAGAAATGTGCTATAAAAATAGGTATCCATAAATTTTCTTCTTAACTTTATAGCTACGGAATTTTATTGAACCCTGATACTGGACGGCGGTAGTAAATAAAAGTTATCTTTATACCAATTGTTAGTTTTATGTTTTCCTTGATAAAAGCACAGGTTTCTTAATAGTTAAAAATATTACGATACGATATAACGATACTTTGAAATAAAGATTTTTGTTCGATAATTAATGAAATGATTTTTTTGCCATTTTAAACGAGTTATTAATTTCTATAGTTATATTCAGTTAAACCAAAGATAGGTTTAAGAAATTTAACTCAACAAATAATAAACTCAAAACAACTTTATGTATATAAGGCAGTGGTAGCCCAGTGATAACGCGCTCGCTTGGGAAAAAGAGTGAAGCGAGTTCAAATCCCGGGTCTCGCACCTACGATATTTTCATGTGCGAATCATTTCCAACTTGATTACCACTTGTCTTAGCGGTGAAGAAAAACATCGTGAGGAAACCTGCATGTCTGAGAGAACCTAGCAAGTTTCAAACGACATGTGAAGTCCGCCAACCCGCACTTGGCCAGCGTGGTGGACTATAGCCTGATTCCCCTCGTACTGAAGGGAGGCCCGTGCCCAGCAGTGGGACGTTAAAAAGGGCTGAATACAATACATACATACAACTTTATGTATGTTATACTCGTATATGCACATTAAATGAAGATAATTACCAATTCCACTTCTCCCAAGTCCGACAGTAAATTTGGTTATTCATTACGTTACGTCATACTGAGGTTAAATTTTATTACGGGGATGGATCTTTATGAATATTCTAACTCTTTGAATATAATCGTAATTTTAAATAGATGAGGTGTCTAACTTCCTAACGCCAAAGTTAATGTTTCAATAAAACGTAAAGCTCCAATTTATTAGCTAATTATAATTCCCATCTAAGATCTTTTATGTAGATCATAAAATAAAATTATTAGTAATTAATACTTCCTTTTCGCTTGTTTCCGGTCTCCAATGTTTTTTTTTATATTTATAATATTATATTTACTTTTACCAGCGATTTCAGCTGTATATTTTTTTCTATTTAAATTTTCAAAAATCCGTTTTAAGCTGATTTTTACACCCTTTTAAAGGAGTCCCAATATGATATGATATTCCATCATGTCATACTTTTCAAACGACGATGTCTCAAGTTTCTCATCATCCCCTATTTTTCATCCCCCATATGATTTACCCTCATTTTTAATTAGAAAGATTATTCCTAATTTTCAAGTCACTATAAATTTAAAAACAAAGAACTTTCATTATTATTTCCATCCATTTTTCACCCCTTTAGGAATTGCATTTTTAAGAATCGTTCTTAAAAAATCCTTTTCTTCCTTTATACATATATACATAGTTTGTAGCGTTTATACTTTATAAGATTCATGATTAATCAAAGTGGTATTTTATATATCAATAGCAATACCCGCTTCGACCGCGTTAAAACTTCTAAAAAAAACCAACTCTTTAGCTTTATGTTATAACTAATAATGGTTTGATGACACACCGACTGCAGCGCCACCTACCACTGCAGGGACCCACTTGAACGTCTAGCCGCTTAGAAGGAGTTTGGTGACAAACACACGTACAGAAGAATTATATATGTTAAGATAATAATATATGTAGATATACAGTTAAAAAACATTATTGTGTGCCACTTCAGATCATAGTAATCTGTCTGTGAACTAAACATCCAAATAATTAGAATCTTTTCAACATGAATGAGCATTTACAATAGTAGTATGATTACAAAATATCTTATCTACGGTTATATATACATGTGTATATATAAGTAACGGTTATACCAATTCGATTTCTGACTGAGACATAATAAAATTTACTAATAAATATTTTTTATTTGAATGAGTCTCTAAAATATAAATGTCAATAAATGAAAATTGAATAATTGTCGAATTCGCAATTGTAACCTTAGCAATAAGAATCTTTTATATCGTTACTTGACTGTACACTGTGATGTAACTTCGAGAGCGTTCATGTTTGTTGAATATTAACCAGTCTGGGGCATAGAATTCGGGAACATATTCTCAACAATAATATTCCATTCTAAACGTTAGCCTCTATGCGAGAATTTGGACTTTAGAAACGTCAAACTGTATTTGATCATGCTGACCTTTGCAAGTTACTTAAAAATGAGTAAGATATTGATTTTATGATCAGCTATTAAATATCATCCATCGACTACAGTATTTAAAATATTTTATTTGAAATAGAATCATTTCAATCAATATATTTTATTGATTAACGATGTAATTAATTTCTTTATTTGTAATTGACAATTTTCAAAGTAAAAGCCTTCATTACTTTTTAATACTTTATTATTTTATGACTTTTTAATAAAAATGATGTTCTCCTAGCCGACTCCGGCTACGGCGGCCAATCTCATTGAGACTAGCCAACTGCGCAGGAGATATTATAGTGCACAAGTGTACGCGCAGACACAAGTGCACTCTCTATTCCTGTCACTCTCATACTCCGGTGGGACGACTACTCGACACGACCGGTGAGAGTTAAGGCGCAGGACCGACGGCTTTACGTGCTCTCCGAGGCACGGGGGTGAAACACCGCCAACTTCCCAACTCCGGGCTGTTACTGAGACTTACTATACAGAAAGACTCAATAACTAAACTTGGCCCGACCCGGGACTCGAACCCAGGACCTCCGAGTGTGCAGCCGTACATGCTAGCCACTACACCACCGAGGCAGTTAATAAAAATAATTATGTAACAATGTAGCTTTTAATTTTTTTTATATTAAATATAAAAAAACCTAATTCTTATCTACTTTCAGAAAGAAAAATTTGTCAAACTTCTCGATCAACTACATAATTCTCTTCGCATCGACTTATCGATGTATAGAAACAACTTCCCTGCCTCCAGCGCTGAAAAATTAATGGATCTTAAGTCTACTGTAGATCTTCTTACTAGCATCACGTTCTTCAGAATGAAGGTAAAATGAATATTCCTGATTAAAAAACTTACTTACTCCAATAGTTTTGACTTTGAATTGTAAAAACATTTTCCATCCAAAGATTTGATTTCGAAGATGATTTCAATTTTCCTTGTTTTTAGCAATATTTTTGTCCATTCCGTAGGTCCAAGAGCTTAGTAGTCCACCACGTGCCAGCACTGTTGTCAAAGACTGCGTGAAGGCCTGCCTTAGATCAACATATCAATTCCTATTCGAAAACTGTTACGAACTCTATAATCGGGAGTTCCAGGTAATTATAAAAATATTTATACAAATATTTAAAACTAATATATTAAAATATAAGATATGTGCAATTTACAATATTCATACGTTTGTAATATATGAATTATAATATGTACAATAGTTTAATGCTGCATGAATATGTAAATGTGTCCAAATATCCAAAAAGTGTCTATAATATATTTCGTTACTTTTTTATTTATATATCACAAAACAACAGCATGAATGAACATATCATAATTAAAGTAAAAAAGACAATTGCTACAGGCAGCAGGAATAGGTCATATATGTCGTATAATTTGTACTTTCCTTATAATATTTTATCAATCATAATATTTTTCCAGGTGGATCCAAACGAAGCCAAACGCGACCCAGCTGATCACGGCCCGCAGTTAGATTCATTAGATTTCTGGCACAAACTAATTGCACTTATCGTATCGGTTATAGAAGAAGATAGAAATAGTTACGCGCCAGTTTTGAATCAGTTTCCGCAAGAATTGAATATTGGACAGGTATTCTTTTTATTTTTTAAACTTAAAAAAAAATCTTTTCTTTTATATAAAATAAATTTCGTTAAAAGAATTCTGTTTCTATTATCTGTGTAAAAAGTTTGTTTATCTTTTAATACAGACTAGTATTCACCTAGTGGTCAAATTCGACCATAATCAGAGGAAAAAGTATATAATATATTTAATTTATAATCTATATTAAAAAAATCCAAAAATTGATAAAGCTACTAAATAAAAAAATCGGTTGATAAACAGAGGAGACTATGGTGAATATAGTGCTTAATGTTTTTACTTTACCTATATATATATATATATATATATATAAAGTTAGTTTATTTAAGCCAATAATATAATTTATGTTTCTTATTATTCAGCTATCAGCAGCAACGATGTGGTCCCTATTCGCTGTAGACATGAAGTATGCTCTAGAAGAACATGAACAGCATCGACTCTGCAAGTCTTCCGCTTATATGAATTTACACTTTAAGGTAATAATTACGTTCTATCAATAAAAATCATTATGTATGTATGTATGTATGAAATTTAAATATACTTCCCATAAGTGTACCTGGAGAAGTCAAAGCCAAGACCATATTTTTTTATGAATTTTTAAGCTATAAAAATGTTTATACTAAAAAATAAGATTCAACTACATTTCTTTTAAATGTCCTTTCTTTAGATTTTCTAATCTACTGAAGATCCAAATTGTTTTAATTTTTTCTAATATTTATTTGTTTATCAGGTTAAATGGTTGCACACAAACTACGTTAAAGATGTTCCGCCATATTGTGGCGCTGTACCGGAATATCCTGCATGGTTCGAACCGTTTGTGATGCAATGGCTGAATGAAAACGATGACGTTTCTCTGGAATATCTAAATGGAGCATTTAACAGGGACAAGAAAGATGGAGTGAGTATAATATCTAGAAAAATGAACAAAAGTATATCAAAATAGATACTCTAGCCAAAATATTATATGCTTACAAACTTTTCTTAGTTTCTGAGACAAAAATAATGAAAACAAGATTTCTTTATTATATACCATAACGAAGCACGCTCTATGCTCAACCATAAAGAATTTAATTTCTCCATTTATAATGAATCTTTCTTTTCTAGTTCCAAAAATCCAGTGAACACGCTCTCTTCAGTAACTCAGTGGTAGACGTGTTCACTCAGCTCACGCAGTGCTTCGACGTAGTGTCCAAATTGGAATGCCCAGATCCGGAAATATGGAAGCGATATATGAAAAGATTCGCCAAAACTATCGTCAAAGTGCTAATAGCTTACGCTGATATTGTTAAGAAGGAATTCCCAGAACATTTGAAAGAAGAAAGAGTGGTATGATGATTGAGTTATATGTTTAAAATAGTTTTATAAAAACATAAACCTATTAATATTAGCTTAATGATTCATCTTCTATAATATAAAAATGAATCGCTGAATGTGTTGCTAAGCGCAAATCTCGAGAGCAACTGAACCGATTTCGCAAATTCTTTTTTTAGAATATTCCTTGATGTACGAGGATGGTTCTTACGGAGAGAAAAATTTAAAAACTTGCCTCAAAAAGTCTAAAAACAACACTTTTCTATACTCCCATACAAAAGATTCGTATTAATACTTAAAAGTCAATTTGAACTTTAATACCATACCCTAAAGCTTAAGTGTTAGTGGAGAGGTTCCGGGAAGCCAAAACAATTGAGTGACGTTAGTATCGTATAAATATTAATGTCAATATTTGTCAATGTTATTCACAAAAAAAAATACAATTTATATGGGTAACGCTGGCTAATAACTATTTATATCTATTTAAAACGTACCTAGCGACGAACCCGAGCGAAGCGAGGGTGAGCCGCTAGTAATATAATAAATATACTTTTCACCAATTGAAGTATGAATATTTGTCATAGACACTTTAACATTCCACTTTTATCCTTTACATTTTAAAGATTACTTTTTATGACTTTATCGTCTTTTGCATTAACGCGAAGTCTTTTCTGTTCCATAATGTAATTTTTTATTTCAACATAATATTGGTTTCCTTACAGGCTTGTATCTTAATGAATAACATCCAGCAACTGCGCGTGCAATTAGAAAAGATGTTTGAAGCGATGGGTGGCACAAAGCTCGAGCGCGACGCGGCCGATATCTTGAACGATTTGCAGGCGAGCCTCAACAGTACATTAGACCAACTGGCTTCTATGTTTGCTAACAGGTAACTCTTTATTATATATAGCCATTAAATTCCTAATCATTTGCAATGTAGTTATAGCTTCAATTTAGTAAAAAATAATGAAATTTCGGTCAAATTTAGTTCATAAGTAAGAAGTAAGTATACTAGTTATCTTACTTCTAGTCGATGGTACATTCTTTTAAATTATAAAATCCATATCCACAACATTTATTTATTTATAACCCTTTATTGCACAAGAAAATAGTACATTAACATAAAAAGAAATATTATACAGTTAAAGAGATGTGCAAAGGCGGCTTTATCACTAAAAGTGATCTCTTACAGGCAACCGATAGAAAAGGATATAAGAAAATAAGTGAGCCCAAAAGGTGCATAAAGTGCAAATCATTAAAACTTAATATAAATAAACATACATAAAAATTTACATATAAAAAATACCTGTTTTACCATATACATTTTTATTATATATACATAACATACATATACATAATTATAAAATAATGTCTATATATGTATATATATATACATAAACAAATTACATAGTATGGCACTAATGACAGAATAACATATTTTAATAATAATATTTTTTATTTAATCAAACAATAATCGTACATTCTGATTGTAAATTGTAAATAAATTTAGCCTCATACAGTAAAAATTAAGTGTGCAATTAATTTGTATACTTAATTACATTAATTTTATTTTCCTTTAGTGAAAATAAAATTTACAAAAACTAAGTAATAAATAAACTTTACTGGGTTGTTTTTAATATCATTGTACTGTTATTTTATATCGTCACTTCTGATAATTATTTACGTGCACATATTCTGATAATCGTCTTTCTCAGCCTAGAGACCCGCATCACGGCGAGTGTGAAGGAGCTGGGGGAGCTGCTGCAGAAGGTGGGCGGCGGCGCGGCGGTGCCGGGCGCGCCGCAGCCGCCCGCGCACCAAGAGGCTGACGAGGTGTTGAGGCCTTTGATGGATATATTGGTAATTATTTTGTTCGCAATTATAATTTTAAATTATTTTTTTCATACTTATGAGAAAAATGCTGACGACTTCAACAGCACATAATACTGTTTTATTTATAAGTTAAAGCAACATTTATATAGAAAAAGTTTTGGAATATATTGTTAAATTCTTACAAGAACAATGAAGTATTATAATAATATGGACTTTCATATTTTATTGATATTTGGAAACTTTTTTATAATTTCTTAGACAGATAAAATATATGATACACGATACGATTTTAATTTTTTTTTTTTTCATAGGATGGTTCCTTAACAATGTATGCTGAATCTTGCGAGAAGACGGTTCTAAAGAGGCTTTTGAAAGAACTATGGAAGATTGTCATGAAGATTCTTGAAAAGACTGTCGTTCTTCCTCCGATGACCGATAAAACGGTAAGTAATAAATATACCATTAATAAATAAATTACCCATTTTTTTTATTTATATGAAATAATATGATATATACATAAGAAAAAAACTTTGAATTTATGTTGTATTATTATTATCCATTACATGTGTTATTTTCATTTCGATAATGTACGATTTATGAACGTCAAAATGCATATTTTGAAGTCCATAAATCCTAAGCTAAAATGAAAATCACACCACATTTAGTATATCAGGCCCTGGTCTATATGTGAATAAAACTTAATATTTTCTCAATATTTTTAGATGATGCTAAAGAATCTGACGAACAATGCGAAGAATTTAGCAGCGAACGCAAAAATCGAAGACATGACGCAGCTGTTCAAGAGCACGGTCGGCAAACAGGATGTCAAACACGCTCTTTCCGGCGTTATGGATATTTCGAAGGAGGTGAGTCACAATTTAGAAATTTCCGCTCAAGCTTAAATCGGAAACGAAAATATTTTTACCTTTGTACAGAAATCTTTCTCATACCGTACTTCCATTGGAACGATCCCAAGAATCGGACGTCATTAACAATTAAGGATTACAAACATTCTTCCCAAATTGTTTTTGAACGTACAATAATATGCTAATATTTAACGCAGAAATATATTAAATCGTTTCGTGGAGATATTTTAAGTCGTCTTCATTCTAATTTACTTAAGAATTTTTCATTAAATAAAAATAGTGTTACAAAATATATGCTGACTCCTTATTATGTTCTTCGCATTTTATTTGGCGACTCGTATTTGATAGTGGTACTTTGCATACCACTATCAAAAACGAGTAGAGCCTTTATAAACTATTTGTTTATAAGCAGACCAATTGTTTATGAAAATAATGAATATGAAGATCTGTGTCATTATTCCATTTGACTAGAATCCGCCAGTCTTTCGCATAGTAGACAATATATATGTATCTTTAAATTGTTTTTATATTATTTTAACTCGAGCGATTTTAATATTTATGTAAAAAAAAATTTTCAGCACTTATCTGCAGAAAAAAGTCTAACACCAAAGCAATGCGCAGTACTGGATGCCGCTCTCGATACCATCAAACTTTACTTCCATGCCGGTGGAAATGGCCTCAAGAAAACGTTCTTAGAAAAGAGCCCAGAACTGCAGTCTCTGCGATACGCTCTCAGTCTGTACACACAGACTACTGACACGTTGATCAGAACGTTTGTTACCAGTCAACAAAATCAAGGTAAATGAAATAATTTAAATATTATATCAATTTTTATTCCTTGGCGTATATCCTTTTGGTTAAGTTCGTAAAAATGCTTAGCAAAATATGAATACGCTTCAATGACTCCTAATTTATCGGGTTGCCTTACAAATTTCTGTAGACAGAGATTCGGGTGAAGTGCTCCCTACTATCATTTATAGGTACTTTTATTTAACAGCTAAGAAACCGCTTTAGGGTTAAAGGGTATAGGTGTCTGTAACTTGCCACGAGGTAAAACTATTACTGCTTTAACTCCGAAACCATCCATCTATACTATTAACATATTCTCAATAATTATAATTACCTTCAGACGCAGCCGTAGCAGAGGAAGGCAGTGTAGGCGAAGTATCGCTCCAAGTAGACCTGTTCACGCATCCCGGCACTGGAGAGCACAAGATCACTGTGAAAGGTGGGTTTGAATTAATTAAATATAGTACCTATAGTATCTTTATAAATAGCATTCGATCTATCGCCAACATATCGTAATTATATTTTAATTGGACTACAACACTTATAATGTACTATACAAAATATTTTAGAACAACATTGATACACTCATGTAATTTTAGAAAGAATGTTTCACTTTAAATTATTTTTATCCTAAAATAACCATTTTATTTTTAATCTAATTATTCTAGTGGTAGCCGCAAATGATCTGAAGTGGGTGATCGCCAGCGGTATGTTCCGTCCCTTCATCGAGGTAAATCTCATCGGTCCTCATCTCGCTGATAAAAAGAGAAAATTCGCGACCAAGTCTAAGAGTAACAACTGGAGCCCTAAGTTCAATGAAACCTTCCATTTGTAAGTTTACAAGCATATTTTACACATACTTACTCGTACTTTTCCCTAAATCCTTGTTACAATATATATATATATATATATATATATATATATATATATATATATATGTATATGGTATATTATTGATAAACAATTTAGTGATAAAAATACAAATAAAAAAAGTAAATTATTACATGCCTAAAAACCTTATTTTTATACGCCTCAAAAGTTTATAGATATATTGTTGTAAAGTTTCTTTAATCTTATTACTATATTATAAATTTGAAGACTGTTGTGGGCTAGTAAAGTTTTTCTGACTGAGATTACTCTATAGTTGTGAATTATCGCGGTTCTTGGAGGTATATAGTTCGATTCCCGTATAGCGAATAAAATATCAGCTTTACCCATAAATAAGAAATATGCTGTGTATAAATAAAATATTTTTTTTTCTGTATCAATCTAGTATGGTGAGCGCGACGGAACAGCTGGAACTGTTCGAACTCCATGTATGCGTGCGTGACTACTGCTTCGCGCGCGAGGACCGCCTCGTGGGCGTCGCCGTCATGCGCCTCGCCGACATCGCTGAGCAGGTAATACTAATATAATAAAACTATTTTTATTAACATAGTGGAAATAGACTAAAATTGAAATGATTATCTAAAAAATTTAAACTATAGCAAATGAATTCTTTTTTTTTCTCTGTTCTCAAGATACTAAGGAATCTTAATTGATACTTTCAACATTGTAACAATCTATTTGTTACTCTTACTTTAGCTTTATTTTTATCGTTGATAAATGAGATAACTTATTTATTAAGAGGACCACACACTAACATAATGTAACGGATGGATATATTTTTACATTATATATCTAATTATAACCTAATATTAATTAATATTTTAATATATATTATTAATTGTAAAAATAATAGCTTCGTTATTTACAGTTTGATATTTTAAGAATACAATGTATAAATAAACATCATGACATACAATATTTATACTAAACTAAAATATTTCTATTTAAGGGATCATGTGCGTGCTGGCTACCTCTTGGCACCCGCATCAAGATGGATGAAACAGGATGGACGATTTTAAGAATCCTCTCACAGAGACATAGCGACGAAGTTGCAAGGGAATTCGTCAAGCTCAAATCGGAAATGCGAGCCGAAGCACCCTCTGGTAGCCAAGGACCATCGTGAGAATCATAAACAATAACCGATTGACATAAACCGAATCCAAATGGATCTTCCAAATCTAGGATTACGACTGGAACAAACCGGTTGTGATTATCATAGTGCTAACGGAGCGTTCACTTTGTCCGAATGTCGGAAATTCAATGTTACTTACATCAGACGATTCGAAAAAACTGCGCTCCGGCGGTTACCGGTCAGTGCTCGTTTACGTTTATATTCTCGAGAGAGATCGTTTTGTAAATAAATTTACGATGTTAAGTTACGCGGATAGTAGAATATTTTGCACAAATTCGAATCATTAGCCAAAAGACTGACCGTAGGCGGCCGGGCGCTCGTCCGCCGATGTTTAGGCTTCCAGCAAAATATTTAAATATTACGCTGTTGAATTCAATAAATTATAACGTTTCAATGACCTTCATGAAACTCGGTTTGAGCACAAACATTTTATCTCTAAACGCAGATGTAGTTCGTTTCTTCCAATACGTATTACCAAGGATTGTATATATATTCAATCGCCGAAGCTTCAAGCCGTTTGCCAGTATCAGAGTGTCATGGAGGTCATTAGAATTTTGCTGGATTCCTAAAGTTGTGTGTGGACAACACACTTATTATGTATTAATTCTACTTGTATGGACCAAACTGTCGTTAATACGGAGACATTACCTATTCCTTAACCCCTAATATTAAATCAACATTATTTATCTACTTAATCATCTTATCGTTATACGTGTACAGTAAATAATTTATGGCCTTATGTAAATTATTTCCCTCGTTTGTTGGTATACATAATATGCTTCTGTCGAGGAACATGTAAAAGTATTAACGTATATGAGTGTTGAAATGCGATGCGAGTTTTGTTTTCTGTTGTTAGAGCTCGAGTTAATGCACGTTTAGGAGATGAGTGTTCTAAAATTGGATTAATATAGGTAGTATGATTTATCTTAAATTATACGGTCTCATCATCTTTTATATAAACTCCTTTATGTCCCGTTTTTAAGTGATCCGCGATATATGTGATCAAGTATTGTATATAGATACCAAGTGTTAATTACGTCTTCGCTCTTACTTTTTACGCTTTACCTGTTTAAACATTTGTCTATTTCCTGTCTTTTGTATATTATTGAAAATTGTGATATTGTTATAATAATACATCGTAACTGTGGATATTTATGTGGACTTGCTTTATAAAGTTCATATATGTTAACTGTTAAAGCTTCTAATTTGTTCTACATATATCCGTTCTATTTTCACTTTCTATATTATTATAAATATTATTCGTAAAATCTTTAAATAATAAAACCTAATGTTAGACATTCAGTGCTCAAATATTTTTCGTTAAAACGTTGGTATCGTGTTTATAATGTAATCGTTTACGACGGCAAATCATTATTATAAAGGTTATCCACTCAAAGCCGAGGTTTGCAAAATACACGGTGTTTGGTAAAATCACACGAATTTTTAATCAGATTATATTTTCAATGCTACACTGTGCACTTGATTATTTGACAATCAATTATGCCTTATATCTTATTTGTTATTTAGAAATAAAATATTCAGTTTGAGCTTGAACCGTCTATTAAATAAACAATGTATGTGATACATATTGTTCATGTTTATAATATATATTTCACATCTCTCTCTTACATTCGCGTTGTTTTCGCTAGTTGGCATTGAAAATAGAATCAGGAAGCACATCACTTAACAAACACGGGAGTTAGCTTTTCTATATATTAGTATTATCATGGATTACATATCTGTAGATAGAATGTGGTTTGTCTAGTCCAAATCTCAATAATATATTTAAAGATATATTTACTCGTCTTATTAAACTAATTGATATCGTTTCTTGGGTGATTTTAGTGGTTTCTAATCGACTGAATCTGTTCGTAGTTTCATTATCGAATTATTTTTTTGTAATATTGGAGCACACATAATACAATGGAATAAAATATTATGATAACCATAAAAATTATCGTTTCACTGCAATGAAAATATATCTTCTCGTGTGCTTTATTATTAGAAGTTGTTTAGAAGAATTGTTTTAGAGAAATATACCTAATGAATGGATAGAATTGATGTCAGGTTAATAATGTATCCAATATATGTATATCCTATCAGCTTAATGGGCCGATATTTATTTAGAGTGACAATTTTATATAATAAATTGACTAAATATGGTTGTTTATATTTCAATAAACTTATCGCTTTAATTAAATATCGAGACGGAATAAATAGAATTTTGAATCCTTTTGAAGTCGTTTTGCATTGACGATAATAAAATCACGATTGGATCATTTTGTATATACTTACAAATGTAGGTTCTTACGTCCATCGCATTGACTGTACGGGCAGTGGGATCGATTATCTGCATAAACATTTTTCTAATTTTTTGAATCTTACATGTTTTATGTACATTTTTGTGTGTTAAATATTTAATTTGATTACACCCCAGTTTATGAAGATATTACGATCGAGCTAGTGTTAAAGAAAAGCGCACAGCATTCATTCCATTACTATTTTATTACATATATTTCATTGACACATTAAAATACCTTTACCATTTGACAATACTTGGTAATTATTATTTTTAAGTGTAAAATGTGATGATCACATCAACATCGTTATAAGACATTTACGCTCCAATTCTAGTATTAAAATCACTAACATTGCATATATCTTTGTATAAATGCATATATGTAAATGTTACATGTTTAAACACATTATTGAATTTAGAATTTTTATGAAAAAAATAAATAAATATCCGTATTTCAAATATAACTTGGTGTTTTTATTTATATAGACATATCTATACATATAATAAAATTGTAGAGGTCGAATGTCTGTACATAGAAAAAATGGTAAAACCGAGTCAGGGGGATGTAACAAGGCAAATAGAAAAAATCCAGATATTTAAAAAAAAATTGTTTTTGTTTGTTTGTAAGGGCTAATCTCCGAAACTGTTGCACCGATTTAAATGAAATTTGGCATGGTGGTACCTAATATCTCCGTTCAATATTTTAGACTTTTCATCCCGAAAAATTAAAGAGTTCCCGTGGGATAGTTAAAAAACTAAAGTAACTTATACAGCTTAGTACACAAAAACTACTGATTGGATTTTAGTGAAACTTTATAATAATATAGTTCATATATTAGAATTACAAATAGGCTACTTTTTATCTCGGAAAAATGTACGGTTCCCGTTGGATAGATTTGTTTTTGTTTGTCTAGAGGCGAACTCGAGCGGTGTGAAAATGAGCTGCTAGTATGTATATGTATACATATAAATGTATATTAAGTATATCAATTGGCATTCATGGAATTAATTTGGGAGTGCAATTTTAGCCATCAGTTTTTATTTTTTTTGTGTTGTTTTTTTACGTTATTTAAAAAAACGCTCGATGAATTTTGATCATAATTTTAAATTTGTACTTCTAAAATAAATTAAAAAAATAATAAGCTTATTTTTTGTATTGATTTTTCTTTTAAAATTTCATTATAATTGGCGCAGAAAATAAATTATCTCTAACGTACCTCAGCTACGCACTATGATATAACAAAGCAAAAATCAAAGAACCTGTAAAAATAAGGAATCAAATAAAGGGTTTGCGAAGTATATTACACGTCTCTGAACAAGAAGGTAAGGTATTCTTATAAGTTTAAATACCATTAGAAACTTTCCGTCTGTTTTTAGTCGCTAGTTTCCATAATGCCTTTACCGATTTCTACCGCCGATACGATCAAGTGTAATAATTATGTGTAATCTATATCGTTGAAGCGATCAAATGAGCCCAAATTCGGAGTACTTGCTAATAGTATATAGTTCCGTTAGACATATTAAACTTAGCATTATAGTGGTAGTGGATAGAAGATTGGAGTGAAGATAGTATCTTATTTATGACTGTCTTAACACGTGACGTGGCTACATTGTAGTATTATAGTGAAGCTCTCTCAATTTGGAACAGTCTAATGTTCTTTGTTTTCTACCTACTGGTGAATTTAAAATATTCAGTTACAGCTATCACAACCATATTATACCATATCACAGTCTTTAGCGGATAAAAATCCCCTTAACAGATATTGCGAAGCATGCGTAGGATTAATATAAGTTCACACGTGTAGTCTCAACACGTAATATCTAGTAGATTCAAAGGCCATAAAACAGACTGATCATGTTTCAGAATATCGGAAAATTAATTTAAAGAATTAGCATATGTACAATGAAAATGGATGAAAATGTGTGGGAGTTCAGGATACAATATCCGAGTGTAGTACTGAGAAATCCTACCATTTTATTTGTTTCAATTTGGTCATTCAGTTATGCGTATTTTTAACAATACTGTGAAAATCAGCCGGTTATTAATAAATGACGTTGTTTTTTAACATGTTCAGAGAGGGGGACGATTTAATACAAAACCATCTGTATTGTAGGACAAAAAATTTTCTTGTTTAATCTTGGATTATCTCAAGATTAAATCGTAAAACAACCTGTTAGTTATAAATTTTAGACAATCACCATTTCGACATGTTTCGTATCAATCCACAATTGTATCTACTATCAAACTTTCGTAGAAAGAAAAGTTGGGCGTCTCGTCAAAACGAAGCTACTCCTGAAGTTTTAGCTTGTTATTAATCATTAAAAAAACCGTATGGGACTGTAGACTATAATAATACAGTGACGAAAGATACTTCTTGCTACTAAGGCACTACGTTTTGGGTGAATATACCGAGCACCGCGTTTTTTCCTTTAAGTGACAGGGTAAATGTATCTATGTATGTACGATCTATATATGTACCTGTGATCAATGTAAACATACATATACTCTGTGCGAGAATTGAACCCACGATCTTTATTATTTCATTTGAGAGAGATATAAGGTATTTTATTGATATCCTTTTGAAATTCTAGTGGAAACTAATTTTTTAACACTTTGCTATGTATTTAATTACTTTTTATCGTTCATCACGTTACTAAAACTGTATTTTAAGTTAGAAAGATAAATTAAGTTTATGAAATTGTCATTGAAGTTGAAATCAAAGAAACCAGATGGAGGTACTCTGCGGTTAAAACTTAATGAAACGATTTAATATAAATATAACTAACTCTAATAAAAGGAATTATGAAAAATGAAAAATAAATTTTAAGTTTTTGAATTTTTGATTAAAGAAAAATGAACTTTAAGTTTTTAATTTTAAGTTAATAAATTAAAATTTTCAGATACAAATATATGTAATTTTTTTTAAACATCTTTCCTTACTACCCTAAAGTAACTAAATAGCTTTTACCTATATACTGTCTATTCTTGTAAATAACTCGTTTTTATGTCTAAAGTTAAAAAAT
This sequence comes from Brenthis daphne, assembly GCA_947093115.1. Taxonomy (NCBI): domain Eukaryota; kingdom Metazoa; phylum Arthropoda; class Insecta; order Lepidoptera; family Nymphalidae; genus Brenthis; species Brenthis daphne. The sequence continues at coordinate 36,674,770 of OX352473.1, read as the reverse complement.
GTATGACTGGCGTAACTTTTTGAAATAATGAAACTTACAAACTCGACCACCGTAATTTATTTCATCAAAAACGTGACAACACCACGTTTTCTTCTAATTTCCATTACAATAGCTTTACTAGATTCATCGAAAATCGTAAGAAAAATTTCCCAATAAGAACAGCTGACATGCTATTTGGGTATTTCAATGGAACGTAGACACTCCTACACTCCTGTATATGCGGCCAGTGACGTCACAGGCAAGCGGGGCAAAGTCAACTATTTAAAAACGTCACTCATTCATAAAGCGAACTCATCACTGCAAGACTGGCCATCGTGCGATACACACGCTCGTGTTATTTTTATCTAATGCTATTATACTTTGTGAGTGCAAAATGAGCGGTAACTTTCTCACTATTCCCGGAGATGATGCGATACAACGACGATCTCGGGTAAGACTTCCTTGTAATACCGATATGCCAATTATTTCTTATTTATGTATTGTTAATTTTATATTTATATAATTATTTAATTAGTCTTATTGATATCGAAGTGTTGTCTTGCAAAGTGCTATATAGAATACGGATAGACTAAGAAAGTGAATCTCATAAAATCTTTTTTGTGAATATTTTAGCAAAATAAAGTATATTAATAAAATCAAAAAATATATAATTATTTCACAAAATTTCTAAACACTAATCATTGAGTCTATGTAAAATCTTACTTTATTATCAGTGGACAATGTAAAATTATTATGCGTACCTACAACATTCGTATGTAATACGTTTTGTTTACACAACTAACCTTGTGAATAACATAAAAGTGTTCTTTTACTCTTGATATATCTTGTTTATAAACTGCTTACAAAACACATTTTATGTGATATTGTTAATATTTATGACATTTGAATTTTATATTTAAATTTAGTTATATATTAGCACCTCTAGATACCCTTCGCATTAGTTATAATATTACAGAACCTCAGAAGAAACGATTTTTTCTCACTTTGTTAACAAGTATCGGTAGCTTATATTGGCAAAATATTCGTAAATTATAAGTTATAGCTTTCCATCTTTCTTTTGATGAAAACCGTATGAAAATTGGTACAGTAGTTTCTGAGATTAGCACAATAAACACACAAATTAACGCAATAGGGTACTTTGACTTATAATATTATGTAGTGTATATTATTGGAAGATGCGCATGCGATTTATTTTAGACGAAATCCTAAGAGAAATGACATATAAGTCGTAAATCTATCAACGCATTAACGTTTCGACTAATATTGTGGTGTCAGTATAAATAGCGAAATTTACTATGTTAAGAGATATAAAGGTAGTTTTTTAGTACCTACATAATACATTATAACGAAGGCATTATAAATAATAATATTATTATTTCTGTTCTAACAAAACACATTTTAATTTATTTATTTAGAATCTATACAATATTTTAGCTTACACCTTCTAAGAAAAGTTTAATAGTTTTTAATATTATATTAAATTTATTTTTTAAATTTGACTAATATCTATCTTTAAGAGTTAGCTTCTTTCCAAACCTTTACCATAAAATAATTAGTCAAAACAACATTCAAACTAAAAGTGCAATATTTAAACAACACAATAAAAATAGTACCAACAGTTGTAAATAAAATTAATTATTCCAGAATGTACTATATAATATACTAATAATATTACCATAATAAAGCATGGTATTTTACCTCGTAACGAATTAGAATGCGTGAGATAAACAATGAATTATCATCTCTTGTCATCTTCATGATGAAATATTGAAAAGAGAATTTTAAACTAGCATCAGCCTAAGGATGCGCTCCTATTTCTAAATCCAAAGTTCAAGGCCATTAAACACACCCTTTGTGCGTATATAAGAGCGGTAACGGGCAATTATGGTAATGACGTTCGATATACTTCTTTAGCTAGCAACTTACCACCTCTTCGCTCGGGTGCGTCCTTATGTACCTTTTGTATGTATAATAATATTTATATCCATACTAATATTATAAATGCTAAAGTATGTTTGTTCGTTTGTTTGTCTTCTTTTCAAGTCGAAACGGCTTGGCGGATTGGCGTAATTGGCGTGATTGTGTGGAGATAATTAGAGGGCTGGAGAGTGACATAGGCTACTTTTTACCGCGGGAGATCATCTCTTTCGTACGGGAAAATACGTAATAATACGAGTACAATCCAAAAAAATATTTATGATCAGAATTACTTGAAACTTAGTATAAATTCTCTTTAATACAATAAATGAAATACGTGCATTTTTCGAAATTCATCCCATATGGGGGTAAACTAGCGAATGAAAGTTTGTATGAAACTTATCATTTTAGAGTTTTTTTTGTAGTATTAGCGCGAGCGAAGACGCGGGTTGTGCTAGTATAACATATAATATTTGTATGTATATAAATAATATTATATACAGTAACAGTAGCCTGTGTATTACTTCAGGTCTCTTTACTAAATTTTATCTAATTCCGTCTAAAGGAGTAACAAACATATGTACACACACATACGAACTATTACATTTATAACTGCAGTGTGATTAAGGATATCTTTATTTTTAATTTAAGTTTTATGCTTAGAATACAAAAGTAAACTGAGTATCTCTTTATGAGATCTCTTCCAGCCAATTTATGGAAGTAAAAAAGACTTAAAGTAATCTGAAGTAGTGCCTATAGTTAATATTAATTAGAATTTTAAATCTACCCTATTATTATTATAAAAAGATAAAGATTGTAAGTTTGTGTAAAGATGGTAATATCTGAAACTACTGATCTGATTCTGAAACTTCTATATAATATTCTTCTTTCACTAGTATTAAAATATATTAGCGCCAATTGCAAGTATTTTTATTCCGATAAAAATGTGTTTATTCTTAGAAAGCATAATTAATTTAAATTGGAAAAAATGACAATTAAATTACTTTATCAACTACTATGATATGAAAAACAAAAACAAATCTATCCCTTGGGAATCGTATATTTTTCCGGGATAAAAAGTAGCCTATGTGTTATTCCAGACTTCAATCTACCTCTGTGCTAAATTTCATCTAAATCCGTTCAGCCGTTCTGGCGTGAAAGAGTAACAAACATCCATACATACTCACAAACTTTCACATTTATAATATTTATACAGATTGTTAGGCCTAGGGACAAACACGAGCAAAGCGTGGGTTAATTCGCTGTTATAAATATAATCTTAGCAATACCATAACAAAAGAAAATACCATTTAAACCTGTTTAGTCATACTCGATTGATGTATTATTAAATAAATATATACATTTGAGTTCTATAATTAGGTACGTTTCAAAGATCCTTTGAAAACACACGTTTAATATATACAATATGCGTAAATGATGAAGAAGTGAACAAAGAGATTGAATCACAACGTTTATTTAAAGTAATGTGATGATGATGTTCTCCTAGCCGATTCCGGCCACGGCGGCCAATATCATTAAGACTAGCCAACTGCGCAGGAGATATTATAGTGCACAAGTGTACGCGCAGACACAAGGGCACTCTCTATTCCTGTCACTCTCATACTCCGGTGGGACGACTACTCAACACGACCGGTGAGAGTTAAGGCGCAGGAACGACGACTTTACGTGCTCTCCGAAGCACGCGGGTGAAACACCGCCAACTTCCCAACTCCGGGCTGTTACTGAGACTTACTATACAGAAAGACTCAATAACTAAACTTGGCCCGACCTGGGACTCGAACCCAGGACCTCCGAGTGTGCAGCCGTACATGCTAGCCACTACACCACCGAGACAGTTAAAGTAATGTAAATATCTACTTAAGGGTATCGTAAGAAAGCAAACTTTGTTATGTGGAGTAACACATATAGCCGATTTCACCAACGTCACCTAAGTTTAAGGGATCCCCTAAGCATGGTTAGGGGGCTGTTTTAGGGGACAGTTTCTGTTTCACCGACAGTTAGGGGTCACCTAAATGTTAAATTGCCACCTAAACTACTAGACATACGGGCTCTAACGATGGTAAAACGAAATTTAATTTCAGGGCTAGTTTAGGGGAACTTCTAAGCTAGGGATCCCATACGTAGGTGGCAGCTTATGGGATGTTGGTGAAATCGGGCATTAAACTTCTATTTGGCACTCAGGGATGCTTGAGCGATGCGAAGTAAACTCGGTAGTTATACTTAGGTACTACTATTTTTTGGTAACTTATTATGTTTTGATATTTTTAATATTAGGTCTTGTTAAGCATTAAGCAGACTTTTGTATTATCAACGAAACCAAAATTTTTTTTTTTACTTTGACCGATTTTTTGATTGTAATACTTTTTTATCTTTCCAAATATTTAAAATTTTTAATAAAGCTCAGATGCAGCTTACAAATAATAATTATAAACCAATCATAAGCATTACGAAAAATAATTTGTTTTATATGATTTCAAAGTAAAGTGTAGAAACTAAATAAATAATCTTATGAATTAACAATATTCTTAGGAATTGAATTAACGTGCAATGAATATTTATAAGTATTACAAGAATTTAAAAAAAAAACTGAAGTTTAGATTTTAGATAATTTATTTGGTCTCTATATAGGTAGGTACCTATCATTTAAGGGCCAATGTACATCACGTTTTATAATCGCACTGACGACGCGCATATTATGCTATATATACTTGCGATTCGATACAAACACATGGAAAAACGTGCTACGACGCAATCGCTACGCGTCGACAACGCGTTTTATAGTTGAACAAAAAAAAGTTTTAAATATGATATCTCCTAAACTAAGCTTGTATTTTAAGCCAGACAGATGTTCCGCTTGCATAAAATCGACAACGTTATAAAATGTCGTCGTGTACATAAACCTTGAGGTGCTACGATGCCACATACAGTCACACAGACGGTTTCATTCGTTTGAGGAAATGAAAATGAAAAAATGGACATTCAATCCCCGGTTCTTCGGTTTTCGAAAACTTGCTAGGTTCTCTCAGACATGCAGGTTTCCTCACGATGTTTTCCTTCACCGTAAGGCAAGCGGTAATCATGTTAGAAATGATTCGCACATGAAAATATCAGAGGTGCGAGACCCGGGATTTGAACCCGCTTCACTCGGTGTCCCAAGCGAGCGTGTTACCAATGGCTACCACTGCCTTTATCAGTAGTCATACATAGTATGCAATAATTAATCACTTATTAGTTCTGCCGTATCACTGTGTGTCCATTTGCTTCGTAATTTAACATGCTCTTAGCTTTATATACGATCAAAAGAACGAGAGATCTGACTGTATCTTAGATTTACTTAGGCAACTGGTTTAACGAAAGTATATCCCATTCAATTCAATGTAATTAAACAAAGATGTTTCTTTAAAATCCATTTTCACACAACACATGCAATCAGACGAACAAACAAAATTCGTTTTGGCTATTCCTTTGTCTTAAACTTCACCCTATTTTTAACCGACTTCCAATTCCAAAAAGGAGGAGGTTCTCATTTCGTCGGAATCTTTTTTTTATGTATGTTCACCGATTACTCGAAGACGCCTGAACCGATATGGAATTTTTTTTTGTTTCAAAGGGTATATTTCCCAGGTGATCCCATATAAATTTTATCGGAATCGGTCGAGCGGTGTTATAAAAAATCAACAATAAATACATTTTTTTAAATAAATTGTTTAATCGAATATGTTATTAAAAACTTTGTTCTTATAAATTACCTGCTTATTACGTCTACACTAAAAATTGAAAAATAAAAACTTTTTAACAAAAAAAATAAAAACCGACTTCCAGGCACTAAAATGTAAAAAATAACTAAACGGAAGTTTTCATTTAGAATAGATACCCAATCAGGTATTTTCGAAGTCGGTGCAAGCCGATGCAAAGCAAATCTAATATATTTCGATACGATACGATACAATAAAATTTATCTGTATAGATTTTATTGTAGCTTTTTATATTGAAAAGAATAAATAAAAAGTACGGAGCCCTAAAAAGCCATAAATACACTTTTTTAAAATAACTTATTCCGACATTGACGTCATATGATTTTAATTTACAAAGCCTAAGCCATGAATCCGTGATGTTTTTCTTTACTTCTATATTTCTGTTTGCTACGGTTATTTATAAAATCTGTACCGATATTATCAGGATTTTTGTAGGGATACGAGATTAGATCAGAAATCCGGCGGCTACTTTTTAACCTGGGATATATTTAGTTCTCGTTTTTGTTGTCACAGAAATAAAACGAAGAAGATTTGTATGAAAGCCACTCTATAAAATAAAATTGTAACTAAGCCGTATCTGTATATTAAATATTTTTTTGGAAAATCTTATTGAAATAGACTTTATTATCGATACAGAGACCGAATCTATAGTTTTTTAGAATATTTGTCTTTCTGTCTATCTGTCTGTTACTGCATCACGGAAAAACCACTAGAGGGATGTTGATGAAATTTAGTATGGTGATAGCTGGTTATCCGGGTCAACATATAGGATACTTTTTACCGTGGGAAAAAATCTCATTTCTGAGAAAAAATACGAAAACTGCAATGTAAGAGTATACTAATATGTAAAACCTAAGAATTTTGTTTTTTTTCATCTGACAACACGGGCGGAGCCGCGGGCAATGCTAATATATTTTATAACTTGTACGATTACTATTCAATGACCGGCTCAATTTTTTAATACTTTTTATCGCGGAACCGTAAAAAATCCCTTCAGAAAAGTGACGGACGGACGGACGGACGGACGGACGGACGGACGGACGGACGGACGGACGGACGGACGGACAGACAGACAGACAGACAGACAGACAGACAGACAGACAGACAGACAGACAGACAGACAGACAGACAGACAGACAGACAAAAATTCTAAAAACTATAGATTCGGACTCCGTATCGATAATAATGTCTATTTCAATTAGATTTTCCAAAAAATATTTAATGTACAGATTCGACTTAGTTACAATTTTATTATATGTATAGATATTCGACAGTGTAATCGAACAATGTAATTATTCTACCAACTACGTGAAAATATTTTGATAATATTATGATTTCCTTAACAAGAAACTTTCATCAAAGGGTGAATCAAGCATTTGTCTAACTGGAAATATACTGTTTCGGGGAATAAATTATACAGTTGTTCAAAAACATTCCAACATTTGTGATTAAATGAACATTACAATACCAATAATTTGACGAAAGTTTCATAACTTTTACCGTAATTATATTGCCCTAAAACTATGAAAATCAATTTATTCTGTCTTTTTATGATCATTTACATTTATAATTAACTAATCAATAACCACTAAGGACCATCCCAACTTTGCATAGGAGCACAAAGAACTGAGAAGTTAAGCTAAAAAAATATTATAACAGAAACTAAACTAAGTTATTAATCTGTACTAAATGTTATTAGTACTATGTATAATAATTTGGCGACACGTTTGGCTCAGTTTGTAGTGACCCTGTTATTTATTACACTGTGCTAGCGGTCGCGGTTTCGAGTCCCGCTGGGGACATTCACTTGTGTGATGAGCACGAATGTATATACTCCAGTCAAGGGTGTTTATATTTATAATATATAATAATGTATTTAAAGATACCTATGTGTAGTGTATCAACTTTCTGGTATACATAACACAAGCCACGTAGCTTACCATGGAACTAGATAGTACTGGTGGTTAATGTCCCAACATATTTATTTTATATAAAAAAATATTTGTGTAATTATTTGTGCAAAAAATTATTTGATTGTATCCTAATAAACAAAACATGAAAAAAACATGCTTTTGAGAAATTGATCACGGTGAATAAATTAGACAGCTTCTATCAACATCTGGCTCCTTCAACAGATAATTGAATTGTCATTTGAATTACACATACAAAGAACTTTTAAAGTAACTTAAAATCGAATTACAAGAGTTCATTTCGTGCTTAGTTAGTTAGTAATGTAGCCATTTGTCTGGCTAAATTAATTAACCAGTCAGTCAATAAAATATTCAGTTATTTATTTGAAGGTGAAACTGTTAACAAATTTCATTGGCATCTTTTGAGCAGTGCAGTCACAACAACAAACACACAAAAAAAAGAATGTAGTTATAATTGTGGTCCCTTTATTTATTTTTTATTATATACTTTCCCAAATGAAAAAGACTTAAGTCAAGAGATTTCCACCACAGAACTTTAGAAAGTCAGGTCAGTCCAGAAAATCTTTGATAGTCTAAACTTGATTCCGTAGCAAACTGAAAGCCCGACTACCTGTGACGCTTAGATATAGATCTTACAGTAGTTTGCATCCCACAAATCATACGGATCATCTCAAAGAGAACCGGCTATAACAGTCATTAGCCTGATGAGAGCACAGGGTTGACTACTATCTCTCTAAATTGAAACAATCCCGGTTATTGAAATTTATCGGGAGGTTGATTCACGCCTATGTATATATTATATAGATCCTGTCTCCAAAGATATAACTTAAAAAAGATAGATTAGATTTATTGAAGTACATACATATAAGAAAGTCTAAAACTTATTATTTTAATTAAAATTGATCAAAATTATTAGTTTAGGCAATTTTTTACCTATTAGTCCAATCGGAAACCGGTTAAAATAACAGAAAAACAAAAAAAAACAGGAATAGGAAGAAATAAATTAAAACCTGAAGTTTTATGGTTTTAAAACTTTAGCAGGTGTATATGGAATAGAAATTCGTAAAAATGTCCCAGATGCCCAGCTACCCCCGAGAAATGGGAGGACGCAAAGCATTGAAAAATTGTTCTTTATTTTCAATTTCTGGTTTACTATGACGTTCTATCGAAAAATGTTTTCTTCAAAAGTTGTAGGTCTTTGAAAAAATCTACAACTAATGGATGACACTTCTTACAATAAACTCAAAGTTTTCGAGATATTTGCAAAAAAACTGGGTTTATATTTAAATTTTTAAAATGACCCTTTAATCTATTGTGCATCCATTAAATGCTAAGATATTGATGATAGAAAAGAAAAGGATCTTTTTTCATGGAAAGTCAAATATATCAGGAAAAAACCAACGTAAATAGTTAAAAAAATTTTTTACCATACTAATTCACAGAGAAAAAAAAAATTTGTTTAAAAAAATTGTAAGTAACATATTTATTAATATATATATATATATATATATATATATATATATATATATATATATATATATATATATATATATATTTCTCTAATGTTAATCATTTTAAGCAAAGTTTTAATATGTTACAAAGAATAAATGTTAAAAAAGCTGACGATCTGCCAAACTTTCTTTAAATTTATATCAATCTACTAAATTTAGTTAATTCAATTAAAATAATTTTAATAGCGTTTTATTACATTCTAAGAGTTACAGTTTTTCAACATAATTCTGAATTCCAGACAATAGCATTCCACTATAAACTAGACAACTATTTGTTAAGATGTCACAATGTATGGAACGCCGCCAACAGCTGCGAAGTGCGCTGATTCGCTTAAATGTAATAAAATGCGTGAAAACAAATAATTTGATAATAGGTATATTGTATCCAAAAGTCAAGCCAGAGGAAGTTCTAAGAGTTAAATTATTAGATTCTTGCTCAATAAAAGCCATTCATTAAATGATGATAGATACTATAAACGGTTCGTCCCTAGCTTGATTCTCCGTACAAACTGTCATCCCCATTTTCACCCCCTTAAGGGATGATTTCCGGGACAGAAAGTATTCTATGTCCTCCCAAGGTCTCAAATTATCTTTTACCAAATTTCATCTAAATCGGTTCAGTAAATCCAGAGATTATGCAAATTTTGAATGCATTAATTGTTAAACCTTATAAATAATATTAACCATTTAATGTTTGTTAAACACTTCTCAATTCCTAGGAATATGAATTTATTTAATATGAAATTCGTCCAAGAATTTGCATGTCTTTTATCTTTCTATCTCGTTTTATTTTTAGTGTTCTAGTTATTAGCAGTTTAAAATAGACCCGTATTACTAAATTTATGGCATTCCTAATATTCTTGTAATGACGCCTGATTTAATAACAAACTTGGAAAGTAAAAATACAAATTCGTCATCTTCCGGATCATGGATTGAAATGTACTACAGGATTAACATTAAAGTTAATGTCAATATAAAATTGGGTAATTATATTTTCTCTCTTTCTCTCTATCTATCTCTCTCTCTCTTTCTCTCTCTCTCTTATAGCTATTACACCAAACAAAAATCTTTACGTAACGCGCTACGTAAAACGCACGTAAATATATAGATGCCTAATTATAACTTGTAAATAGGAGAAACATTCCTCTCCAAATGTCGGAAGTTTGAGTCATCGGGGACGATCGCTCGTATGAGCAAGGTCGAGACTGAATCATTTGCCATTCAACCAGATATAATAGCAGTAGATATTATTTGAACCAACCCTATTTGAATTCGAAATTAATGAAATGTTATGAATATAACACTATATATATATATATATATATATATATATATATATATATATATATATATATATATATATATATTTGACGACACGTTTGGCTCAGTTTGTAGTGACCCTACTTGATGTACCAGCGGTCCCGAGTTCGAGTCCCGCTGGGGGCATTAATTTGTGTGATGAGCACGAATGTTTGTACTCCAGTCATGGGTGTTTATATTTATAATATGTGTATGTATTTAATTTAAGCAAATGTATGTATTTAAAAGTTATATGTATGTAGTGTATCGACTATCTGGTATCCAGAACACAAGCCTCGTAGCTTACCATGGAACTAGATGGTGCTGTGTATTAATGTCCCAACATATTTATAATGTAATCAAACACAATTTATCTCACTTCTTAACATGGTTGATTTTAAGAAGCGCTGTAAATGATGGAAAATAAGTACCCTGTATAATAAAATAAGCATCATAGTGACATTAAACATGATAAATTAGACAAATTTTAATATCGTATCGTAATAAAACTCTCTGGGATCATAATAATTGTTTATATTTACATTTCGACCTTTGCTTCGTAATAGTGTTTTAAAGGGGTTCAAAGCTTAATAAAGTATATACTTATAAGTAAAATTTTATAGTAGAAACCGTAAAACGCAATCAGGTTACAATAAAAATTTTAGTTTTAGACCTATATTAATTCCCACTTGTACGTGAAATGTGAATATTTAAATGGCGTTCCGGAAAAATAATTACATTTGCAAAAAAAAATATCTAGTAACTCTTCGATAATAGATTATTTTAGCAAAGGTAAATGATATGTAAATAATCAGACCAGCTACTTTTATAGAAAGATAGAAACGAACTATCGACACAAAATCCACCAGAGTTGAAAAATTACACTTTATTTTACTATATAATTTATATTCGTTCGTTCGAAAATTTTCGTTTATTAATTTTCATTGAACTTTTTTCCATAGTACTTGTAGTTTTGCCGGAAATCGAGATAAACCGTTTTTTACCCTTAAAAACCCCCTGCCACTACCCGACCTCAGATCGCCCGTAAATTGTTTTTCTTTTCATTTTTGTTATATTCTCATCCTTTTCCAATGGGTTTCATCCTACTATTATTATTTTTCCACTTTTTCAGCCCTGGTCTATATGTCGCCGCGGAGATTATTCGCCTGGTTAATCTATAAATCTATACAGATAAATAAAATTGTAATGTCTGTTTGTTATTACAAAATAACAGCTCTTTACTAAATGCATATAAAATTAGATACGGTAATTATAAGAAAAACACATTTTTTTTAATTTTTGTCTGTCTATTTGTCTGTTTGTTCTGGCTAATCTCCGAAACAGCTGGACTGATTTTGACGGGACTTTCACTGGCATATAGCTGATGTTATAAGGAGTAACATAGGTTACTTTTATTTAAGAATAAGAATTAGGGTGCCGTTCAAAAAAAATGAAAACATACCAAGAGACCAAGAGTATATAGGTGATAGGGCGGAATTTTTCACGGTGCCTTCACCTTAGCTGTACTTGCATCACATAAAATTTAATAGTATTAAATTATATTATATTTTGTTAAGTACATATAAAGATATGGAAAATTAATTTCAAAATTACATTTTGCAATACCTAAATACGCATTTAAGTCCAAATGTCGGCAGGTGTTGGCAATCTGCAGAATATAAATCTTTCTAATTATAATAAGGATTTGCAAACGGAACGCACTTAAAGTCGTAATAATTCTTGCATATTTAGACGAAAATATTACACATAAAGCATAAATTTAGATTAGTACTTCCTTTATTAATTAATTTAAAATTTTGTTATTTGTCTTATATATCATATACTTTGACTGCCTCGGTAGTGTAGTGGCTAGCATGTACGGCTACACACTCGGAGGTCCTGGGTTCGAGTCCCGGGTCGGGCCAAGTTTAGTTATTGAGTCTTTCTGTCTAGTAAGTCTCAATAGCAGCCCGGAGTTGGGAAGTTGGCGGTGTTTCACCCCCGTGCCTCCGAGAGCACGTAAAGCCGTCGGTCCTGCGCTTTAACTCTCACTGGTCGTGTCGAGTGGTCGTCCTACCGGAGTATGAGAGTGACAGGAATAGAGAGTGCACGTTGTGTCTGCGCGTACACTTGTGCACTATAATATCTACTGCGCAGTTGGCTAGTCTCAATGAGATTGGCCGCCGTGGCCGGAATCGGCTAGGAGAACATCATATCATATAGGTAGCTTTGCAAGACTCATAATATCTATGTTGGTACTCTTTCTAAAGAGGACAACGTCAATCTGCGCCAATTAATTATTAAAAAACAAAATTGAGGATTTTTCATAATCATTTAAAAATGATTTGTAAATAAAGTGGTGGGACAGTAGTTTCAGTATAGCACAAACTATAATAAATAATAGACAATTTTTAAGTGGAATCAATTAAGAGTTTTCCGTAACGTAATCTATACTAATATTATAAAACCAAAAAAAAAAACATTTTTTTGGTTGTTCGTTTGTTTGTACCCGAATAAGCTCCAAAACTACAAAACCGATTTAGATGAAATTTGGTAAGAAGATAGTTTGAGACCCTGGTAAGGACATAGGATAGTTTCTATCCAGGAAATCATTCTTTAAGGGGGTTAAAATGGGGATAAACGTTCGTATGGGGAAGCAAGTCGCTTGTCGTTTGTAGGGTGAGTCGCTAGTTAATTATTAATCTACTGCAGGTATTTATTTACTAAAAAAAAACAAATATTTAACTTACTAATACTCATTTCGAAGCAAAGATCACTTTCGTAAAATTGTTGTTGCGATTTATTTTCTTTGAAGCTCTTTGATCAATATCGCGATAGAAATCTTTTGATAATGAATTCATACGAATGCTAAATAGTCCGCGTTAAACTTCCTTTTATTAGGAAAATGAACCATACTCAATTCATAATATCCATATATACATATTCTATTTGCTTGGTACAGGATGTTTGATAAAAAAAAATCAATGTTTTTAACTTATAAACTTATTTTTAAAAATATACAACTTATTCATAATAAGCACCAATTATTTTTAATTTAACAATTTAGCAATTAAAAATAATCGGTATTCAATATTTATTTTAAAAATATTTGGTACTTATTATGATTTTCAATAAATTATATTATTCGAAAGTTAGTACATATATGTAAGTAGGTATACCACCTATGTTCATAAGATATGATGCGATAGATGAATAAATACAAAATTAGGCAGGCAAAATAAATGGAATATGCAAACATCACTTCCCTCAGTTCCCAATAAACAAACGCTTCAACCAATTAAATATAAATATTTTGATCATGTTTCTGGCTGTGTAATATCTGGTAACTTGCCTTACGCTGTAGAAATATTTTTCTTGAATTTTTAAACAACAGAAGCAATCGCATATTTTCATTATATTTTAGTAAAATTTTTCAACTATTTAAAATATCTTAAATAGCTAATTTAAATGAAGAAAATTAAATAGTTTTTATTTATTTATTTTAACAAAAACAGACACAAAAACTACATATGATTTGAACGGCTATGGCTTCTTTTTGAAATCGGTATTTAAATATATAATAATAACTATACATATAATAAAATTGTAACCAAGCCAAATCTGTACATTAAATATTTTTTGGAAATCTTATTGAAATAAACATTATTATCGATACACAGGCCGAATCTATAGTTTTTAGAATTTTTGTCTGTTTGTCTGTCCGTCTGTTACCGCATCACAGAAAAACCACTGGAGGGATTTATATGAAATTTGGTATGATAATAGCTGGTTATCCGGGTCAACATATAGGATACTTTTTACCGCGGGAAAATATCTCATTTCATCACTAAAAAACTGCATGAAACAGATTAAAAATAAATCCTTTTGAAAAGACCGCAATGAAACAATTTTAACATTGTTTGAAAAGTATCCTCACATTTTAACATGTTTTATTACGTGCGAACTTTATATTTTCGTCATAACTTTCTTAAATTATTCATCAAAAGCATTTTATTGCGTAGAAAAATGTATATGAACTGTTTAGAGTGATAATAAATAACATTTCAATACTTCGTTTCTTTTTACTGTATACTTTAAAAATTGCGTAAAAACATTAGAAAGTCGTCGCTGTGGGAATTAGGACGAAAATGTCCATATTTATGGCTGGTTCAAAAATATTTTTTTTTTCCGACATATTAAAATCGTATTCACTTAGATAAAAATTTTTATCTTTTTTGTTTTTTCTTCTTCTTTTTTTTCGTAAATGTGATGAAAGTGAGATATAAAAGCATTCTTTGCATATCAATATCTAGGTATTATTATTATTTTACGGAAATTCAAAACTTTATTTGCTTAAAATGTCACCTATACATATATAATAAAATTGTAACTAAGACGAATCTGTACATTAAATATTTTTTGGAAAATCTTATTGAAATAAACATTATTATCGATACAGAGGCCGAATCTATAGTTTTTAGAAATTTTGTCTGTCTGTCTGTGTGTCTGTCTGTTACCGCATCACAGAAAAACCACCGCAGGGATTTTGATAAAATTTGGTATGGTGATAGCTGGTTATCCGGGTCAACATATAGGATACTTTTTACCGCGAGAAAATGTCTCATTTCTGAGAAAGAATACAAAAACTGCAATATAAGAATATACTAGTATATAAAACCTAAGAATTTGGTTTTGGGTCATCTTAACGCGGTTGGAGCCGCGGGCAATGCTAGTTAATTATAAATACGTTTAATAGTTGAGTAAACAATAGCAACTGTATCCCTCACAAAGCTTTGCGAGTTACCGCAAATAGATCTAAAGATTAACGAATCTATCGTAGAATTCGCACGATCTAGAGGAGCCGTATAACAGCTGTTACTATTCTTCATATGTCGTCTTTGTTATACTAATTTTATTATTTTTACCCGAACTTGCAAACCACTTTTTTGTCTCAGTTATATATTATCCACATAGTATTTTGTAAGTAGTCCATTGATAAAATATATTGAATTATTTTGATCAAATAAAATTGTTTTTCTCTTTATTATTTATATATTCTTTATTGCATATTAACAGAGTAACACAGATAATACAAAAACCGATAATAATAATAATAAATACTCTTTATTGTACACCCACAAGAGAAAAAAGAAAAATTTACAAGAAATATATAAAAAGAGTTATGTACAAGAGGCGGCCTTATCGCTAAAACAGCGATCTCTTCCAGGCAACCTTAAGGTGTTGGAATTGACAAACTGTAAGAGGGAAGGGGTGTGAACTATATAGTAGTAATAATAATAATAAAAAATCTATAATAATTATAATAAAATAATAACAATAATTCATTTTTAATACTATGAATAAACTTACCTACATATCAAAAATACATACATATGTACATAATAATAATATTATATTGACCGATGTGGGCAAAGGTGGACTTATCTCTAGAAGAGATCTCTTCCAGCCAACCTATGGAAGTGAGAAATAGTGTTATATGACGGGACTAAAAGTGTGCATTTATATACATATAAACATATAATTTACGGATATTTTAGTATATTTTAAAAACAAAATAAGCTCACTTTCATGATGATTAATTAGAAAAAAAATGTATGATTTAATATATTTTATTGTACAACTGAAATGGCTCCTTATATACTCTTAACCACATAAAATTTTAATGGAATAATTCTATAAAAAGCTGTGCATAGTTTTAAATTAAATTAATATACAAATAGGTAAAATTATAATGTTAAATAAATGTTTTTATGTAAATTTAGTTAGTAAGCCTTTATAATAAATAAATAAATAAATATTATGGTACAGTAATGTTAAAAATATTTACATTTGTTTTTTTTTAGTATAAAAATTGGTGATCATTAAGAATAACTTTTAATAATATTCAGAACAAAATATCTGTAGTACGTCCAAACTAAATAAATAACATCCACAAAATGATCTAACAAGCATTTTATAATCTTATATAGAAGACAAGCAGTAAGAGCTTTAACGATACTATGGTATTATAAAATATCTTAAGAAGAAAAATATTTCATTGTAGTACTAAAATAATATTTTCTTTTGCTTGCAGAGTTCATCGTTAACAGACTTAATATCAGCTTTCGATAACAAAGCACAGACGCACACTGAACTACAGAAAATCACTGCATTTAGCGGTCAATTTGACAAAAATCACAAACCTACATTCTCAAAAGACGAATATGGCAAGTAAGTTAAACTTTATTTTATAATATATAAAACTAGTTACGGTACTAATATTTTAGTTTACTACATTTTAACGATTTTCCTTTAACTTCACTGGTCTTGTGAAGTTTTGTTATTACGTATAGACATTGTATCCCATTTTTCTTAGATAATTTTATAATCTACGGGAATCTAATATAATGGTTTAAATGATATCTTTGAAAATATTACGAGTATGTCAGTAGGAGAAATAATTTCAATCCATTTATCACCAGCAATTCAATCGAGCAGTGATTGAATTTCACTAAAATAATTTATAGCTTAAAGTTGAATGTTTCCACAAAATTATAAGATTTAAAATGTATATAAGAAACGCTACAATTTTAAAGTGAAATATTTATTTTAAAACAATTTTCATAACAAAACTAAACTTGTTGTTTGTATTTAAAGTTAAGATACGTTATGTTTATGGCTCAGTTTGTAGTTACTCTACTTGCTGTGCCAGCGGTCGCGGGTTCGAGTCCCGCTGGGGTCATTTATTTGTGTAATGAGCACGAATGCTTGTACTCCAGTCATGGGTCTTTATATTTATAATATGTATGTATTTAAAGTTATATATGTATAGTGTATCAACTATCTGGTATCCATAACACAAGTCTCGTATCTTACTATGGTACTAGATGGTGTTGTGTGATAATGTCCCAACATATGTATGTATGTATGTATAAACTCCACCAAAATATTTTTACTCACAGACTTTCGAAGAAGAAAGCGTGTAATTATGCTACGAAAAAGAACAATGTCGAAACAAAAAGGGAGTGTATTCTTTATTTGGAATACAAAAAAGTCAAGGTCTAATAAATAGTTATAAATTTAAATAATTGTAAATGATATCGTACTATTTTCCCACATATTCAATCCTATCCATATCCATACTAATATTATAAATGTTAAAGTGTTTATATTATAATCTGGAATAGGATATAGAATATTTTTTATCCCGGAAAAATGTACGGTTCCCGTGGGATAGATTTTTTTCACTAGACACGAAAGCAAGCGAAACGAGGTAATTTATAAAGAGTTTTTAGTATCTAGTTAACGTAAATACTAAATACTAAATAACCATTGAGTTGAATTGTTATATGCCCTCTGAGTGCTTTTATCACTTCGCAACACATTCATTTGCAAAACTCTCAGTTAAATAGCCGCTGGCTAATGTTTATCATTAAGCTTTCTGTCGAGGTTCAATATAAAGCTACTTTGATGTTTTTTTTAAAATACGATACATATGACTTCCATATAATATATTTTTAATGAAAGTGTTTTTAGGGATTTCTCACAGTTTTATTTTATTGTTTGGGTAACTCACGCGAGGCTTCGAATGCTTTTGCTTTTATTTTGATGTCTTTAAGACTAATAGTTATTGTGTAACAGACGGACCTATAAAATTATACAATAATATAGAAGAAATAGCATTTAATAAACTTTCAAATAATCGCGTAAATTTTAGAAACTATTATTCTAAAAATATAGTCAAAACGTTGTTATAAATCACTTTAATGCGCAAAGAGAGCGAACTCTATGCCATCTTTTAAGAACACTTAAAAATGTAAACAAATGTTAAGGAATTCTGCTAAGTAAACCATTTTAATTTGATCAAAGAAACTATTTTTGATGTTTGCACTAGTCACTTCCGCAATAACTATTGCAAGAACCATCTGCTTTCATAAATAAATTGTTCCTTTTAACAAACATTCCTTGAAATATTAAAGCATTTGAAGCAGCCTTTATAGAAATATTATTATTGTTATATTAAATTGATATTTTATTAATTAAAATAAAACTAAAATTAAATTGATATTATATTAATTAAAATAAAACTACATGATAGCTTGAGAATTCATCTTCTAATGTCATAATTATATGTTTCATATAATTTGTATTAACATCATAAAGTTTGTATATGTCTTATAAAATTATAAAATAAACTAATACAACAATTATTACATTATTTAAATACTAGTTGGTAAAAAAACAAATAAACTTATTTCTTAAAGAATAGATTAAAGAAAATTTGAAATAAAGAAATATGGTAAAATATGAAGTGCCATGTCGTAGGTCAGAATGATCCATTAATTTGTAGGAATGAGCAAATGGACGGAGGAAATCAGTTCTTCGAATTACTTTATATTCAAAGAATATATAATTAAATCATCATAAATCTAAGAAAGTATTAAATCATGTGCTTAATTAATATTTACTGTTCAATAAAATTAAACTGTGAAGTCAGACTTCTGGCAGCTTTCCCCTTTGAGTGTTGCAGTTAAGTTTGTTCGACTTTTGAAACTAAATTTGTATATTTTAAAAATATATTCTATTGTCTTTATTTTATATTGTTTATTATTCTCTTCAATTAAAAATGGAATATTGCAAAATATCTGGGAAATAAATTTTAATATAATTTCATCTAACTATATATATCAACGAAAATAGGCCATTTCATATGTTTAAAAATGTTATTCTATTATAATAAATAAAATCACTATATATATTTTCTTTGTTCACGTTCACTATAGAACTAAAAATTACGTTTGTAATGGTAATTGTTCTTGAATACGCGTTAAATCGAAAATTACTCTGATATACTTTTATTAAACGTGCGTGTGGGGGGGGGGGGTCTTTTTTACTCCTTCACGCTGAAAAGACGGTGGATTTGGATAAAATTAGTACTCAGACGGAATGTCACCTTTTTGAAGTTATACTTCTTTCGGGACGTTTGGAAAAAATTATGACAGGAAAATTTTTACGATGCGCGTACGCAGCCAAAAAGCGACATGATGAAGCTAGCTAAAAGCAAAATGATGAAGTTAGCTGATAACTGTTTGTTGCCATGGTAACCGTAGTCTGACAAATATATTATATTACTTTCTTAAAAGATATTCCATAAATATATTATTGTAATATGCCTTATATGCCTTATTTAATTATTTTATTAATTTGTCATTTCTTTTACAAACAAAGATTTGTGACTTACGGGATGAAATCTTTAGCTATTTTGTTCTGTTACGCCATAGAAGTATAACTTCTTACGTGCGTACATAAGTACACACACACGTTTTTTTTATTGTTGAGAAATACATTTGCGCATACCAGCTGTATACATACAGGTGGTTATGTGGGACACTAAAACCCAACGAACTTCCCCTTACGCACTCATCCACGACGCCCTGACAGGTCTGCCAAAGCAGACCACAAAACCCAAGGGCTGTTCCTTCAATCCAGTTTGCTGTCACAGAAGTACCAGGAGCAACCCACATGGTACACCGCCACCGAAGTAGCCCACCTCCCAATCTTTTGACTTCACGCTTATATCCGGCAATACAGCCGGTGTTTCTGGACGCTAATGAGCACGCCACTGCGAGAAGAAACGGACTAGACTAAAACATAAGTTACTGTTAGTAATAAAATTGGCAAAAAAAGTTGGTGCTTATCTTGTGCCAAAAAATAAATACATACATACATACGTAGTTATATTATATAAAATAAGTGGATGTTTTATATCAAACCACATAAAGCACCTAGGGAGGGAAACACCCCCGCGCATTCAGGGTAAGAAATATATTTGTAATTTTATTTTCAGACCAATCCCTGGTTCAAAAACAGAATTTAGAGGTGCTGAAGCGCAAGCTAGAGTATGTACAGAAATGAAAGAGCTTTGTGAGATTATCCACGAGTACGGCAAATCACCCTGTAAAAGCCTTTTACCTCCAGAATTAAAGGACGCCACAAAAGTCATTTCCTTCGGTGAACTTTTCACAGTAAGTTTTTAAATTTTATCCAATATATCTAATTAAGGTGATGAAGCTTATTTCGAAGTTATCTTAAAATTCTAGTTCATTCAACATGGTAGTGAAAAATAGTAACATAATTAATAAATATAATATATTATGATGAAACTGAAAGGAGTAAAACCCATTCTTATATAATATTTTACAAGTCGAAATTTATTAAAAACCTATTTCTATTTCGGATGCTGAATAATTTTCTTCATTCCATAATGTGCACTTCGATTTACATCTTATTTTACAATTTTTTTATTGTTTATTAAATAGATAGTTATCTAACAATATAAAAATAATCTATATCTGATAGCGATGATAGAGTATAATCTAAATTATCTGCTAAAAATAAAAAATCTTTGATAAGTGTAACTGATCCTTTTTTAAGAACGTTTTATTATTTAGAAAAATTAAATTGAATCTTACGTAAGAAGAGGGGGGTTCGAGAAATCTTATGTATCTACATGGGGGTAGGCAGGGTCAAAAATCGTCAAAATTCTCCTAAATATGACTAGTACGAACAGAAAAAATGATGAGTGATCATAAACAAGGTTATTTTTCTTTATTAACAACTAGCGACACACTCTTGCTTCGCTCAGGTTCGTACATTTTGACGCTTAGTATGAAACAGATATTTAAAAAAAACACGGTTTTTTCCGATGTTTTAATAGTTATTCTCCTATTTCGGGTGACGACAAATCCAACAAACAAAGATCATAAAAATTGGTCTAGCAGTTCTCCAGTTCTCGAGTTATAAGTGTTGTATCAAACCCGATCTGACTTTACAGCCGCCAATAATAAATATTTTAAACAAGTGACAATATCTGCTTATACGAGTACATAGGGAATAAGAGCCCGTCGCTAAGATAGCAGAAAAAATTCTGCTGCTCATTTATAATACATGAATCATCTTTTAAATTTTTTCCCCGTTGTTGCAATATATAGTAATAAAAATAATAATCGTATTTAGTAATAAAAATAATTTTCCTAAAGGAAAAAACTCATTGCAAGTTTTCCAGTTAATTTTAAAATACTGAGACAAAAACGTTTTGCTTAGTTATTTCTATCAAAGGTATTCTAAATATATCTAAGGCATAATAAAATACACGTAACGAATATTCCTATAAATAAAATTAAAAAAGCTAGCGTAAATATAATTAGTATCAAAAACGTGGATAATTATAGCCAATATGCTTTTCAACTCATTGATTTCATATATTCATGTGTTATAAATAGGGATTTGAAAACCGATAACTAATTTTGAAGTAGCTATATATAGAATAAAATGTTAATGTGGAAAATCTTATTGAAATAGACATTATTATCGATACAGAGACCGAATCTATAGTTTTTAGAATTTTTGTCTGTCTGTGTGGGAACGCATCACGAGAAAACCACTGAACAGATTTTGATAAAATGTAGTACGATGATAGCTGGTTAGCCGCGTCAACTTAAATAGGATACGTTTCTCTGCGGGAAAATATCTCATCTCTGAAAAATCTATACTAACCGTTAAAAAGTATCTAGGGAAGAATCCGAATGAGAGTGAGCCGCTATAACTTCAAAATTAATTCTCGTTTGTTAAATAGTGTAAAACTGCTTTTCAGTTTCGAATATCCCGAAATTGTTTTGAATATTTAGCTAGCGAGTACTTTTTGATTACATATATTAGACCGTTTTCACAATATTTCAGTATTCATTATTTTACTGGCACTATAACTTCTAATCTTAGTTTGTAATGTCATTATTATAAAATTATCTGTACAGATTACGAACATTTTGATACTCTAATTAATTAATTGTTGTACTTTATTTAATCCATTGTTTTTTTTATTTAAGTAGAGTAATATAATTCTTTCTCAATATTGAAGATTTTTTAGAAGAAGGTATTTAAATCAAGTTTCTCAAGTGGTTAGTGGTAAATATTTGTTTAGGCTATGCAAATATTTGTAACAATCCAAGCTAAGGGGTAAAGGTGGAATTTGACGAATACTTTTCGAGTGCTAACAATCTACACCGAAAACGCTAAAAATTAGAGCATAGGTGAATGTACCTTGCGTAAAAGATTCAAAACGTAAAGAATTTTTTGTCAAAGTATCTAAAAATAATATCTTGGCCTATTAACAATGAATGTAAAATTTATTTAAGTCTGCCAGGCATTGGCAATATTCGTCAGATTAAATATTTTTTTATAAAACAAATTCTTTTCTTTAATGACTAAACCATTTTTACAGTACCTACATACGAAACCTAACTTTGTGCACTTGATAATTTGTATTTACTGCAAAGTATCTTAATTCATCAATGAATACAACATGGTACAGAATAAAGTAAATATTAAATCTAAAATAGACAACAGGTATTAAAATTGTGACGATAATTATCTTGGCAGCTGTGGCTGTGATACATGTCTGAAATATGTGTGATTCGTGACGGTTCTAAGGAACATTCATTGTTTTCCAAGAATAACATTAGGCCGTCAATGCCTAGGCCATAACAGCTATCTCAATACGACACCCTACGTTTCAATTAAAATATATATATATATATATATATATATATATATATATATATATATATATATTTTTAATTAAAATTTAATTATAATATTTAATTTTTTTTATTTAAATAAATTTAAATAAAAAAAATTAAATATATATATATATAAATATATATATATATATATATATATAATTTCAGTGTAGCAAACTCATTTAAAAACTGATAAGGTATAAAAGCTAATATATGGTCTTTATACAAGCTCAACTCCCATTTGACTATTTTTATACCTATTTTTTTTAATTATTACTACAGCATACAAGTTAACAGTCTCGTCTCGCCAAATTACTTGGGGTCGCCGCAATAAGTCTTCCTCTTCCATTCTCCCCTATTACTCGTCATCTCATCATTCATCCCTTTCTCGTCCATGTCCTGTCTCAGACAATCTATCCATCTTTTCTTCGGTCTTCCTCTACCTTTCCATCCATCTACATTAATTTCCATCATTCTTCTCGTTACTTGCGTTTCATTCACAACATGACGACACGTTTGACTTAGTTTGTAGTGACCCTACTTACTGTGCCAGCGGTCGCGGGTTCGAGTCCCGCTGTCATTCATTTGTGTGATGACGAATGTTTGTACTCCAGTCATGGGTGTTTATATTTATAATATGTATGTATTTAAAGTTATATATGTATAGTGTATCAACTATCTGGTATCCATAACACAAGCCTCGTAGCTTACCGTGGAACTAGATGGTGCTGTGTGTTAATGTCCCAACATATTTATTTATTATTGATTCCCCCTATTCACATGTTTAGAGTAACTTAGACGATTTTCTTTTAATTTCTCTGTCACTGGCGCTACTTTTAAGCTTCCTCTTATGTACTCATTCCTTATAAGCACACAAGCTAACAGTGATCGAATTAAATAAATAATAAACAGACAAAGTTGTGGACAAAAGCTAGATTATTTAAAATAGTCTCCTCGATACTTTTTAAGTTACACTTGAAACTAGCAAAAATTACAAGAACGAATAAGTTTAAAACTTTTTAAAGGCATCGTAGAGAACATTTAGTTCTGCAAAATTTTTTTTATCCCAAGTTAAGTTACATTCTTTGTTATAGTTATTGTGAACTACTGTTTTGTTTTTAGTACGTACTCGTATTTGAAAATATTTTATCTCCTGATATTTTATATTTTTTTGCTTGGAAAATGGTGCTTAGTCAATAATTGTTTTTCTTTAAGCGGACAGACAGATGGACAAACAATAATTATATTTTCCAATATTATTCATAGATGTTCCATAGATTCTTCATTCGAATATATAGTAAATTTATAGAGAGCTTCAGGCACTTCTAAATTGTGTCAAGAAGTGTAAAGAGGCCTAAAAGGTTTGAACGCGAGGAACTACAAAAATAGACAGTAAATTCTTATAAGAATTTCTTGTTACAATATTTCCTAGTAGAATTTTAGTTTATTTTTAACTAGAGACTCACCCTCGCTTCGCTCGGGTCCCTTGGTACATTTTAACGGTTAGTATGAAATATAAATCATTGAATTTCTCAGCTTTTCTGTACTATTATATACAAGTATTATACATATAAATCTTCCTCTTGAATCACTCTATCTATTGCTGAAAACTGCATTAAAATCCGTTGAGTAGTTTAAAAGATCTAAGCGAACAGACAGCGGAAGCGACTTCATTTAATACTATGTAACAAAGATAGTCCTTCTTTCCTAATCAAATATAAAACTATTACATCCCATAATTTCGAATACAAATATGATTATTTGCCCAACCAAAAGATTAATAGGACAGTAAAAGTATATTTACCTCTGCAATAAAATAATTTCTTTGTAAATAATACTTTGTGTTAGAAATATTTTCTTGAACATTGACAGGGAGATGGATAAGTTTATCTTACGCTATACATATTTCAAAAGACAAAGTTGAATCTTCCACATAATATACGAATGGTTCACAAGAAAAAGGTTCAAGTAATATGTCACTTGACGATTTTAGTATAGTAATAATTTATACTTTCTTTTTACATTTTGTACGCTTTTCTTTTCTACGACAATACAATAAGTCAATCAGTATTATCTATGACAATACAAAAGTTATTTTTTTAAAACTTTGGCTTTTTAAATAAAACTTTGGCTTTGCAAATAACCGAAAAGATATTTAAGTCAAAAATAATTTTTTTTTCGATTTCAATTGAATTTCAACATAATAATGTTCAATGATGTTTAAACTCTTTAAGTAGATTTACAGTGAACACGAGCACATTATCTCTTGGAGTCATATTTAGGGGTTTCAGCTACATAAAAATATTAAGTACTAGCAGAACCCGCGGCTTCGCTCACGTTAAAACTACAAAAAGATCTCTAAAAAGGTAGGTTTCATACAAACTTTCATCCCCTATTTTTACCCCTTATGGGATGAATTTCGAAAAATGCTAAAAAACATATTTATTTAATTGTATTGAAGAGCATTAACACTAAGTTTGAAGTAATTCTGATCATAAATATTACTTTGAGTTGTATTATAATTTATAACGTGTTTTCCCGTGGGAATGAGATAATCTCCCGCGGTACAAAGTAGTCTATGTCACTCTCCAGCCCTCCAACAGCTGTCTCCACACAAAAAATCAAGCCAATCCATCACTCCGTCCAAGTGAAAGAAAGACAAACAAACAAACAAATAAACAATCAAACAAACAAACAAACAAACAAACAAACAAACAAACAAACAAACAAAAAAATAAACAAACAAACAAACAAACAAACAAACAAACAAACAAAAAAATAAACAAACAAACAAACAACAAACAAACAAACAAACGCACTTTCACATTTATAATATTAGTATGGATAATGGATGTAGAGACAGTATATTCTTACATATACTCGTACATTCGTACATGACAGTACGTGATCTAGCTTAAACATGATAGTACGTGACATACAATTATAATTCATCTTACGTTAAATTCCCAGCAGCAATGTAACAAAATATGACGAGACCAGCAATTTATATGATAAATATATATTTCGTATAAAATTTAAATCAAAAACAGTAGGCAGCCGTTTAAGTACTGCATCACCAGGATCAGATTAAAGTCGAGCATAAAGTGTCCAGCTTTACTATAGATCTGTCCAACGCGAAACTTTTAACAAGAGAAACTTCTTAAGAAATGAAATTCTGTGGCTTTTTGTTAAATTAAATCTTATTGTGCCAAATAACTGCACTTTCGTTCATGTTATTATAAAGAAGCTTTTTAATAATATGAACGAAAGCATTACAAAGCTTATGACTCACTAGTACATAAACAAAGAATATGATGAGAGAAGATAAATATAATTGACGACACGTTTGGCGTAGTTTGTAGTGACCCTACTTGCTGTGCCAGCAGTCGCGGGTTCGAGTCCCGCTGGGGGCATTCATTTGTGTGATGAGCACTATATATTTATAATATGTATGTATTTAAAAGTTATATATGTATAATGTATCAACTATCTGGTATCCATAACACAAGCCTCGTAGCTTACCATGGAACTAGATGGTGCTGTGTGTTAATGTAATAACATATAAATAAAAAAAAATATATACATGGTTATTACGAGTATAAATGTACTCTCTATACAATATTTAAAACTGCGACGCAACGCAATCAAATGCAAGCCAATTAATTGTACAATTTATACGAACACATTAAGTACAGCTTTTAAGGGTGCCCGTTAGCGTAATAATTTATTTTGCAATTTTCAAATCTATCTTTTTCCTGCGACTCTACTCACGCAGTTTATTTATATTTTAAGTCCATTCAATAGTTTCTTATAAAATACTAGCGATTCGTCCCTAGCTTGCTTCCCAATACAAACTTTCATCCCCATTTTCACCCTCTTAAAGGATTATTTCCGGGATAAAAAGTATCCTATGTCCTTTCTAGGGTCTCAAACTATCTTATTACCAAATTTCATCTAAATCGGTTCAGTAGATCCAGAGATTACCCCCTACAACGACACAAACTCACAAACTTTACCTCTTTATAATATTAGTATAAATTATAACCTTCCTCAATGAAAGAGCAAAATGAAAAAATATTTTTTGAAATCTGACTGGTAGTTATAGTTTAACGTTGAAATAAAAAAAAACAATCTCTTCAATTTTATAATATCAATATTGGTAACATCGCTAATATTATCTACAAAATAAACAATATATCTCAGAACTTTAGAATAGTGTTGTAGCAGATGGAATTACGGAAATATCAGGCAGATGTAATAATATTCTACACAGTGTATGACGTCACAACATTCTTGCCGTCACGGCCGAGTCGGCCAGTGTCGGCCAAGAATTAAATTTGGCATTCATATACTAATGACCGACGCTCGTAATTAGCAACATAAACAGACGGACGCAACCGAATATGGAAACGGGAACGGTTGATCGAAAATAATCCAGCGGCGTTTTCCGATTTGTTTACGACTTTACGCTCGGTTCAATGTCGATTGACGTTATTATAATATAAATATTGATATTTTATGATAATTTTAGATATTATGAAATATTGGATGGCAGTTTATGATGTAAATATTTTTAAAGCTTCCTATGAAAATAGTGAAGATTTGAAGGTGATATGATTTCAGTGGACAGATTCGTTCCTATTTATTTATTTTAGGAATGAAATGAATAATTGAACTGACCCACATCCGATAGAAATCTCCCTTCCCGATAAGATTATAAATGACAATCCATCACTAAAACTGTTTAAATCTCGCTTAAAAGAACTTTATCTAAGTGACTCCAAATGATTTCCTTATTATATATTTCTTGCAGTATGTGTATGTATGTATGGATATATATATATATATATGTTTGTATATGTGTATATTTATATTATAATTGATGTTTTTACCTACACCGCACCGCATTATTATTTTTATATTTTCTCACGCTTGAGGGTTTCTGGTAGAGATCTCTTAAAGAGATAAGTCATACTTTGTACACATGGTATCTGTTTTCACTTGTATGTTTTTTTTCTGGTACATAAATAAATAAAAGAAAAGAAATCTCAAGCATCGTGAACATTAATCTTCAAGCAAAACTTTCTTCCAGATCTACACAGTAATCAACGACAAACTCGTCGGCCTTTTGATACGAACTAGAAAACATCAATTAACTTTTTTCGAAGGCGAAGTGCTTTTTCAGGTATAAATTTTGTATTTTAAAATGGGATTGGTTTGATTTCTTATATTTTTTATTGCACTAATGCATAGCTTAAGCTAAAGAATGAATTTCATTTAAAGAACTTCAAGCATTGTAAATTTTATCTGTACCAATGTTAATTACAAATTCTTAAATTCTCCGTATTTATAGAATTAATTTGTAAATATTTTCATTTTTAAGAAACGTTTTTTTTGTAGTGAATGATAAAGAAATAAGATTAAAATTGAAATTAAAAATCAGATTCATTACTAAAAAAATTGAAATTTAAATATGCCTACCACAGATGTCCTTATAATATCGTTTGATTGTCTTTGATACTAAAGAAAGTACTAATACCCTACAATATAAGGTTTACTAATTTTGTAGCTACTTAATGTACCTACTACCTAGTTAAAATAAATGTTATCTATACATATAATAAAATTGTAACTAAGCCGAATCTGTACATTAAATATTTTTTTGGAAAATTGAAATAAACATTATTATCGATACAGAGGCCGAATCTATAGTTTTTAGATTTTTTGTCTGTCTGTCTGTCTGTTACCGCATCACAGAAAAACCACTGGAGGGATTTTGATGAAATTTGGTATGCTGATAGCTGGTTATCCGGGTCAACATTTAGGATACTTTTTACCGCGGGAAAATGTCTCATTTCTGAGAAAGAATACAAAAACTGCAAGGGAGGCAAGAGTATACTTAAAATGTAAAACCTAAGAATTAGATCTTTGGTCATCAGAACGCGGGTGGAGCCGCGGGCAATGCTAGTGTATTATAAATGTAGATATTATAGTAAAAATAGAAAAATTTAAATTAAACCTTTAGTAAAATAAATATATTCTTTTCAGAAAAGAGACGACGACGTCCCCGTATTTTTAATGCAGCCTATCGACGACATACGCGAATACTGTAACAATAAGGCTTTGCAAGCGCGACGATCAGTCTCCCCTATGCCTAATTAAACTTAAAAACCACATACACCTTAGTTAAGTACTGGCAGTGCCCTGTTTTGTAAAAACTATAAGTAATTATATAAATAAGAAGTCACTTTACAACGGAGTATCTAAAAAATATATTTTCCTTATTAAGACAATTTTACTTTTATAGGAACATTTTTAGGAAAGTCCAAGGGTATGATAAATTGTTTTTTTTTTAAATTATGTTTTTAGAGTTCCTTAATTAACAAGGAACTCATAGTTTCGCCATGTCCGTCCGTCTGTCTGCAGATTTGCTCCGAGACTCTTAGTACTAGAAAGCTGTAATTTGGCACGGTTATATGTACAATATACATATTAGTCCGCCGACAAAGTGGTAAAAAAATGGTACTTTAACAGTAATGTCTAATTATCACACATTACTTAACAACTATTTGAATTTAAAATATTTTTTGAACCTACAACACCTTATATTAATAATTCAAACTACTACTAAACGTATACTCGTACTATACTGCAATAAATAAACATATAACCTTTTGCAAGTCAATAACAACAAACGAACAGTCAAATCCATTCAATTTGTTATTAACATTGATGAACGAGCTTTAATTGTATTAATAATCTGTTAGGTCAATGACTGCAACAGTCTATTAGAATAAACCTTGGAAATTCAATTTGTAGGGATTTTAGCTACAGTTATAATCCCTGATAGTCGTCTTCGAATATGACTTATACACCACAAGGCTTTTATGTACTGAAAGAAGATAATAATGGGGAACGCTATATTGATTCATCATACTAAATTGCTATAGAAAGTTTTCCCATTGAATCCATGACTTAAGTAAATTAAAAGAAAAAAAAACTGAAAATATGGTGTAAATTAGGATATCATGTAAAATCCTAGAAGCCACGAAATAAAATTATTGAATTGAACTGAATCATGTGAAATGGAAACAGATACATATGTTGTAGGTACCAATGATTGTTATAATAATGATACCAAAATTTTGACTTCTGCTGTTATTGTAGGTCACACTAAAGAATTGTTCATTAAAAAATAGAATAATTTACAAAAGATAGCGACACACTTTGCCAGTCTACATAAAATGTGAATAAAATAAGTAGAATAAAGCTTTTTAAAGTATAAATAATATTATGAAAAAAATGTAGTTATTTTCATAATGGAAGCACTTAACTAGATTTTAGTTTGTAGGAAGATGTATATTGTAAAGAAGGGACCTATTTTATTATTTTTTGTTTAAATTAATTTGTATCGGTGATCAACATTAGTTTTGAAAATAAAAATGTAAATTAAACGTGTTTGTGACAAAAATATGTATGTAATTAATTAATTTTTAATTAAAAATTAAATATACCGTTAAAATTGTTCACCAAGAATTAAAAGAATACCAACTTTTATAAGCAATTTAAAGAAAAAGCTTGAAAATGGTTTATTTAAAGCAAAAATCAACTGGCCAAATTATCTTGTAGGTCTAGATTTCTAGTCATAATTTTACTATAGTTTTAAGTTTCAAAATCAGCGCATCGTAAGATTGTCTTAGGTCTGTTTTGTTAAACAAAATTAATATTTTAACTTCAGCAGATTAACAGTATCATGATCAAATGAAGAAATCACACGCTATAGTATATTTAAGAAATTAGTATATGCAAAACCTTTTTCACGATGTCAGTATTGTCACATTCAAAACAAAGCAATCCTGAGACACTCTTGTGTATCATCTGAATAAAATATTTTTTTAAAAGATTAATAAACAAATAAAAATTTCCCATGCATTTTTAATGAAATATATTTTACCTTCTGTATTTTGTCGTATGAATAAGAAGTTGAATTATTCCTGTGCAAGTGAAACAGATCTTTCTATTAGATTTGTAAATTACTAATAGATGTTTGTTCTCCATTATGAGTTTGTTCGAATTCTGCGTAATAAATTCATTTCCATTTTCTTATTATTATACACTCTCCAACCCTCCAACTATCTCCACACAAAAAATCACGCCAATCCGTCGTTCTGTTTCGACGTAAAAGAAGGGCAAACGTTTGTTGGTTATTTACACTCATATTTATAATGTATGAAGTGTGGGTTCCGTTGCATACCGTGACATTATTTGATTTACATTGTGATTCATAAAAATTATCACTTTTAATTTAACATTAACAATACCCATTTTGTTACTTTTTTTTAAGGAATAGATTGATAAATTTTTATAGAATTAATTTATTTTGCGAATATTTCCTAGGGCCTCTGTGAGTTTTAGTATACTGTATCACGTTCCGCTTCACGTCAATTTTAATTCGTAATAATTGTTAAAAATCAATATTAACTAAAATAAAAATGTTGCACTGGCCCTATTATTATTCTTTAATGTTTTTTTTTACATTTTAGTCACAAAATATTGATAAATATTATATCTGCATCTTCCCTATTAACGTCGCCATACATATAGCAACTACGGTAGTACGTCGAATTATAATTTTACAAACGACATCGCTACTCGTTCGTATGGAATGGATAAAAGCGCCTTGCAACACTTAAAATTGCTCGTAATTCGGTCTTTCATTAAGATAATATTGCATAATACTTTACTCGTGTTTATTTCATTTTTAATTTAGTGCCGATAAGAGAGCGGCAAAATTAACAAGATGGTTGATGTTCATTTGTTTTGTATCTCAATCTAAAACAATTTACCGGACGCTTAAAACTCGGAATGGATGAAGTTATTAAAATATTAAATAACAACTTATACAAGCACTACCGATTCACTCTTGCTTCGCTCCGCGTCCTTAAGATGACTATGATCCCCACACTGAAACGGCTAGACAGATTTTAATGAAAAGTAAGAAGTTTATCTGTATATTAAATCAAACCAAAACCTGCCCAGCTTTTTCAGTGTGAACTAGTAATAAATATATACAGACAAATAAACTATCGCATTTACAACAGTAGCTCGATTTCAATTGTATTAATTAGAGGAAAATTACAAAGGCCATATAGCATGGTTCTAGGACGCCATTATGATTAAATCCGCTTCTGTACAGATTAGTCACAGAGCAGCTGTATAGAGACCAATTTGTCGGGCTAGTTTGAATGTGAATTTATTTTACACACTAACTATTCACAAAATGTAAGAACGATATGGCAATACTCTATACTCAAGATTACTCGCTCAGGTTAGGGCTAAAATAGATTGTCGGCTGGGGGAGAGGAGGCGCCGGTATGCGCATCTTCTCCCGCCACCCTAGTGAAGCTACTGCGGGGGGGTCTCTCGTTGACTCCCCTGCATGTCATCGGGGCGGTCGGGATGCTCTGCGAATCGAGGGCATCCCGGTTTAGGCGAGGCTGGCCCGCGGGTTACGGGCCGTCCGCAGGGGTGTTGTAGTAAAGGTATACGTATAATATATTTTTTATGTTTTATTTTGAACTTTTTAGTTTAAAAATAGTTATACATATTCAAATTATCGTTATAAAGTCAAATTTAAATTTAGATTATATTAGTTTAAAGTCACATTGCCCACACAGAAACCCCCTTAAGGAATGATTTCCTGGATTCCGGTTTTCATAGTTTATACTATCCCTTATCCTTCCCAGTCTCAAACTATCTTCTTACCAAATTTCATTTAAATCTGTTCAGTAGTTTCGGAACCTATTCGATACAAACAAAATAACAAATTGTTCGTCTTTAATATTAATATTAGAATAGAAAAATAGATAATTAAGAGATAGTAATATTAGACGACGTTTAAAAATATCTAGCGATTTTGATTGGTGAACATCGCGGGGGAGCATGTTCCATAGCTTAATAGTTTTATCAGTGAGAGTTGCCATAGTAATTTCAGGTTCAAAGTAATAATTTCAGACGGTTGTCGCCATGAGACCTAAGTTGAATACCATTTAAATATATACCTTACAAAATATCGACATAGATTGATAAAAGTTGTATTGCAGACAACGGTAAAACGTACTATCTTATATCTTTAAACGAGCAATTCTTGTATATATAATCTGAATCTCGGGATCGGCTCCAACGATTTTCATGAAATTTAGTAAGCGGGGGATTTCGGGGGCGATAAATCCATCTAGATTAGTTTTATGTCTGAGAAAACGCGTGTTTTCGAGTTTTCATGCAGTTTTCTTTTGTATTATTCCACGCAAAATATGGTCAGTAATTTGCACGCTCGAGCATAAACATCGTGGTTAAGCGGCCAAGGTGCAAGATTAACAATCACAAGTGTCCAGGTTCGAATCTCGGTCGCATACATTTTACTTTTGTTTTTTTTTATATTTATTCAAGTTTTTAGTTGAAAAAAAAAAGAAAATTGTACGTTAGGCCAAAAACTCCGAGCGATGCTCGGTAGCACAGATACTATAGTAATTTATTCTTCAACTAGCTATTCCGCCTGCATTGAATATTTGTTTATTTTAAGACAGCTTCTACGAGACAAAATTAGTTTTTTAAAGTTAATTAGTTTTCACTTTATTCCCTCACTGCCACGTTAGGCTACTGGCAAGCATTACAGTTTTCTTATCTTGCGGGTGTAGATTTGAGTCCTGGATAAAGCCAAGAATAATTCGTTGGTGTTTCTGTAAAGAAATCTTATGTGCAACCCAGACTTGAGACATTAGCGATCGCCACAATATTTTTAAACTTTGGGAAATGCACTAACGCATGCCACCTACCATGTGAAGACTGACTTTTAAATAAGCCGGTACTACCCACTTTAACCTTATAGAACATTCTTTGTCTTAATAGGCTATTGCAAAGTCCTTTATGTCCTCAACCATGATGCTCCAACAGCTAGTCAGCCAATGTAGACCACAAGACCAAGAGCTGCTTTCTACTGATCGTTTGGAAATGCCGTCCGACTGGACTATGAGAGTAAAGTATTTTAGTAAATTTATCCTAGTTTGAAAAGAGCTTAAGGGATTGCTAAGAAAAAAATCGTAACAAATTATCTAAACAGTCATAACAAGTAAAATTATTACCTACCCGTTGTGTCTACCATCATTCAATATGGCGTTGTCTTAAAAGGCCTCCATCTTGGTAAGTATAAAAAATTTACTTGTGAAACATGAGAAAAAAGTAAATGCCACAAAACTATATCAAGTATCGAGCTTAATCCATTTTACTTAAATTGAAACGCCCCAGAACAAAACGTTTAAGGAAAAGCTCATTGAGTTATGACGATATGACGATATGCCTTGTTAATTTTACATAAGAGGTTCTTAAATATTCTTCTTCTAATTAATTGAAATTCTAATTAACTTTATCATTATAACCTTAAAATAGAATTTTTAAAGAATAAGACCCAAGTGAAGACTAATAGGACCTAATATCTAATTATAAAAGATAATAAAACTAAAGTGTAATGTAAAAATATCTTTATTTTTTTAAATTCCATGAGCTTCTAACAATTAGTACATAATTTCATTCATCTGATAATAAATTAAATTTTTCTCATTAGATCTGTTACATCGAAAATAATTTTAATGCTTAGATACATTTTAGCAGAATTACAATGGACTAAAAATTTCCATTAAAAATTTTGGGCGTCGGTTAGCTTGGATACGTAAACTGACATCATTTGTTATATTCATTACTTCTATTCATAATTATTATATTAATAAATTCACATAGAAAAGACTTGATTTTACTTATACATATATGTTAAAACACATAATACTTATATAATATTTTGGATACAAACTAACTGTTAACACACACTTTCCATATAAGACGTGGGAAGAAAAATTTTTAATTTTATATGACTACCAAATTACAACCAAAATAAACTACCATTTAGTATGAACCGATTGATTAAAATTCTATCTTCTCAACAGAAGATAAACTAAACCATAAAGCCTTAATGTTAAAGTTACAGGTAACCGAAAAAAAACATATAATAAGGTAAAGTTAGTTACATGGCAAAGGTCACCATAATAATTCATCTCAATATGCGAACGACCGAGATTATCTGAATCATAGCTCACCACGCTAGCCAAATACGGTATGGCCGACTTCGCAATATGTCTTTCAAAAATAGTTCGTATTATTAGTAAATAAAAAATAATATTAGAAATACAAGTCTTTGAAGATATAAATCAATTTTATCTTTCACTTTTTCACTTATTCATTAGACATCCAATAAATTTATTATACCTAATAAATTTATTTAATTTTACAAACATTGAACATCCATAGAATAGTATAAAGTTAGACATTTTTAAAGTTACCCCAAATCTTTAGTAGACTGTAACGTAAAAATGTCACAGACTTTGGTTGGTTGCAATTTTAAATTTTCACTCCAACTTGGTACCGGATCGGAGTTTGCGCTCGGAATCAATGAACTTTCTTGGAAACCGACAGCGTAGTGACGGCGACATTTTGGGTACTTCTGAAAATAAATAACACATAAAAAGGCGAAATAGAAATAGATATTGATATCTCTAATTGCAACATTCTTTCTATAACTATGATGACGACACGTTTGGCTCAGTTTGTAGTGACCCTACTTGCTGTGCCAGCGGTCGCGGGTTCGAGTTCCGCTGGGGATTTGTGTGATGAGCACGAAGGTTTGTACTCCAGTCATGGATGTTTATATTTATAATATTATGTATGTATTTAAAGTTATATATGTGTAGTGTATCAACTATCTGGTATCTATAACACAAGCCTCGTAGCTTACCATGGAACTAGATGGCGCTGTGTGTTAACGTCCCGACATATTTATAACTAAGATATTTTGGAATAATATTATTAGTAATGTGCCTTGAGTCTGATTAGCCATTCTATGTACCAGGGTAAAAACTTTCCTATATCATTATGCACCAGTGCATAACCCAAACTAATTTACTACTCCCTAGTCACTGCGCATTTTTAATCGAGTTGCTATTTTAAATGCGATACCTATGTGTTAAGTTAGCGATTTTGAGTGCGTTCACCTTGGGAGGGGGAGGAGTGGGGGAGGGGGAGGATGGAGGGGGGAGGGTGGAGGGAGAGGGGGAGGGGGGAGGGGAGGGGGGAGGGGGTCCTCAGTTGTGTGCGGAGCTAAGAAACGCGCTGGGAAGCATTCCACCTCGGTGGACGGTGTGCTATGAGACGACGACGGTGGTTGAGTGCGTCAGCGATCCTGCTATTCCCTATTTAGACGGGGGAAGTTTCGTTGGGTTTCAGTGGGTAGTACTGGCTTTGCCGGTGAGTCCCACACCTCGTGCCTAAAAATGCATTTCCTAACGTTGAAAAAAGGTTTAGTCGTTCTGTCTGAGTGAAGGAGTAACAAACATAAATACACATACAAACTTTCGCATCTATATTAGTATTCCGATTTATTAAAGAATAAGCCTTTAAGCTGTGAACCTTTTAAGAGCGAAACGATTATATAAAAATTGAAAACAGTTTTCTTTATTTAGATAAGTAATTTCTATTTGTATTTTCCTCAAACTTTCGTTAATTATTATTATTGAATTCGGGACACTAGATTATTAAAAATAATACTAAATTAACAGATGAAGAAACTTAAAAAGTATTGGTTCGTTGTGAGGATCGAGATCCTCACAACGAACCAAGATTCGTGCTTGAAATATTATGTTAAAATTTTTGAAGGAACTAAATTTTCAAATCATTTTTAAATTAGTGTAACAAAACATATTTAGTAAATCTAAAGTAACCGTTCTAAGTTTCTAGGCACCTTAACGAGCACAAGTATGCAGTAAATACGAGCATCTAGCAGTAAACTTTCTAACAATGCGCAGTATTCACATTTCCGGAACTTAGCACACCTATTTGAATTACTTTATAATTATATAATACTAGTAGAACCCGCAGATTCGCTCGCGTTAAAACTACAAAAAATCTCTAGAAGGGTAGTTTCATACAAACTTTCACTCCCTGTTTTACCTCCTTATAGGGTGAATTTTGATAAATGCTAAGACATGTATTTATTTAAGTAGAAGAACAGAAGGACAGACAAACAAACAAACAAGCAAACAAACAAACAAACAAACAAACAAACAAACAAACAAACAAACAAACAAACAAACAAACAAACAAACAAACAAACAAACAAACAAACAAACAAACAAACAAACAAACAAACAAACAAACAAACAAACAAACAAACAAACAAACAAACAAACAAACAAACAAACAAACAAACAAACAAACAAACAAACAAACAAACAAACAAACAAACAAACAAACAAACAAACAAACAAACAAACAAACAAACACACAGTCACATTATATACATATTAGTATGGATTCTGTGGATAAAATACAAAACATTACTTTACAATCTAATAATACTATCCTATTATACACAAATAACAATTTCATTGGATTTACATAGAAATGAATCAAAATAATTTTTATGTGTACAAAATGTTATCATAAGCTCATTATACTGTAGATAACTTTCTACAATCGCTAGTGGGAATCTTAGAAATGTATGTCACATTACTTTATTCATAAAACATTTTTTCTATAACTATATGTAGAAATTAATTTCTCCATAAGATGCTCCAGTTCAGCAACTGGAGCTTATTGCTATTTGCCATTATTTAGATAAAAAAAATTAAGCGTTATTTAATCGATTTATCTATGTAATATAAAAAACCAATGAAATCTATTCAGTCATTAGTAGACTTTTCACACACGAATAGACAAATAAGGTTTTAGCTTCCATTAAATAATTTTTCATTTCATTTTTATCATTTTCATTAAATTATTTACTTGCGAATATGTTTACAAGATATTTTCCCATCATTTTGTTACGTTTGGGTGCCAATTACCTATTTCAATTCAATTTGCCTACAATAAGAATGTTATGAAATATTAAGGAATTCTAAGAAAACGTAATTGAATGAAATAGTCACGTGCAGAACATTTTCTGTATATTTTTAAATTAACTACACTATGTTTAACGTACATACGTGTGTTTTACATACTTATGTAAGTAATAAAATTTTGTTTATCTCGAATAAAAAGTTGAAATTGTCTTGAATAAATTATATGAGTTTGTCCATAAAAAAAGACTTTATTCAAATCATAAGAAATGTGTCAACAAAAATTAGTAGAATCAGGTGTTTTTCTTTGATACTTGTTCAAAAACTTAATGGAACTTACATTTATTGGACGATTTTTCTCTTTTGTAGTAGCTTTGCAGCCGAAGTGTTCTGGATCTGCCAGTATTCCTGTTACAAAAATAAAGATTAGATATGTCTTATAAATCTAAGAAAAACTTTATAATTGCTTATTAAATGTTGTAATAATAATAAATGTTGGGACATTAACACACAGCACCATCTAGTTCCATGGTACGCCACGAGGCTTGTGTTATGGATACCAGATAGTTGATACACTACACATATATAACTTTTAAATACATACATATTATAAATATAAACACCCATGGTTGGAGTACAAACATTCGTGCTCATCACACAAATGAATGCCCCCAGCGGTACTCGAACCCGCGACCGCTAGCACGTCAAGTAGGGACACTACCAACTGAGCCAAACGTGTCATCAAAAAAAGTTATACACTAAAATTCGCTACTCCGGCCTTATTTGATCTTATTTAAATTATCAAAATATGTAGCCTTCGCGTTTTTTAAACGTCAGCTAGGATTTAGTTTAAAACCTCTTAAAAAAAAAAATTATCGCAGATGTTTTTAAATATGTAAAACTATATTTTCAAGTTTTAAGCGAATCCATTTAAAATGTGAAATCAGTAAGGATTTTACGAGGAGTCTGTGATTCAATTTACTAGAAATATACAGCTTTATTCAAATATTGTTTAAATTTAATTTGTACAAATTTGTGGTGAAATTATTGGTCTTTTGATGGTCCATTGGTTGAAATAAATTAAGATAAACACGCACAGAAAGCCGGCAGTTTAATTAAATAAATGAATTTTAACGGGACTTCTAAAGAACTAACGATTAAAGGCTTCGGCGGGAATAACAAAGCTTTATAGTTTATTGTTAGACACCACAATTATTATGATTTTTGCCGAGTAATATTCAGAAAATGTCTAAACCGATTTTAACAGAACAAAAAGTTCGTGTAAATTCGATATATTTTTTTAGTCGTAAGCCAGTAAAACTAAATTAATTACTGTTAGTGTCGCCGGAACTTCCACTACAGAAGATGCTTTTCAGTTTCTTATTAATAGTCTTCATATCCAGGGTATAAGAACCATAAACCAGAGGATCCATGCAGGAATTTGAAACTGCCATAATGAAGAACATATCCTGGACTCGAGCTGACACATGCACTGCTGATTTACGATCCAACATATACCTGATAAAAAAAATCTTGATATATATATTATACATATTAAAATTTATAAAAATTTAAATAATTTTTACAGCCAAATATATATGATTCAATGAATATTTTTAGATTATTTGCATATAGTATCTGGCCTGAGCTCGATTTTAAATATAATTTCGAAAAATTTAATCAGACCTTTATTATAGCAAACCGGTAAAATGTTTTAAAACTAAAAATCTCTTACGATTACTTAAGTACTTCAAATTTTATCTTGCCTATTATATCAAAAATGTATACAAGAATATTCAATCAATAGAAAAATATAAGGAAGATTTTAGATTTCCGATACATTGTTAAATATGGCAGACTGCCTTATAAAAAAGCTAACTCAATATTAACAGTAAATTGAGGGATTGACACTATACGCTGATTATATAATATAATATACCTGTATTACGAATAATGGAAATGTCTATTTAGTCCGAACAACTTGTACGGCAACACTGGCAACTTATGTTATCTAACAGCCTAAAATATTTATAACTTATTTTTGTATATTTCACCTATATGTTTTTGAAAAATAAATATTTTTATTATTGCTATTTTCACCTATCTATATTTCATGGGCTTAAATTAACCCGGTACTTTGGAAGACCTTGTATATTCGTGTGGAAGGATATTTTAGCTGATATCTCATCTGTGAATAAATATACGAAAATGACCAAAGATGTTCACTGCATAACGCTAAGGGACTATGGAAAATGTAAAAAACTAAAAATAACTGTGGAATGAAGCCTCGATGGACTACAAAACTATAATAACAAAAAACTATAATTTAAAAATATTTATATGGTGAAATGGTGTCCATATAGACATTTTTAATCACCAAAGTTATTAAAAATTATATTTTATTATTTTACTAGCATTGGCCGCGACTTCGCCTGCCTCTTGATGTATTATAACTGCTCCACTCGTAAAGGTTGTAGTAGTACATAGGAGGAGGAGAAATGGAAGCTTTTTGTTTTTTTGACTCATTATTAAAGTGAATATCATTAGTAAAGTGAAAAGATAATTTCATCCAAGATTTTAGGGTGGATTATTTAGAAAAAAATTAGGTTATGTATGTTAAAAATATTTCAACGATATCCTCTTTGAAGGAAGACCTTCAGTTCAGATACCGTGTTTTAATTAATCTTCAACTCTTCATTTATTTTAAGGTTGAGATTCATTTACTCATCTTCAATATATCTAAAATCATTCCAGTCACAGGTCAGCTAAGGGGATGTATATGATCAATATACGAATTATATTTTCTACTTTAAATTGATTTTGCTAAACATGTGTATCCATTGCATATATATTATAACATGCGAAAATTTTATTGAAGTAGTTAAAAATTGGGTACGATTTAGTATATATTACTACTATACAATAATTTTAAATAATGAAAGAAAATAGCTTTACGAATACAAAGAGTGCTAGTTAAACTAGTAAACAAAATTATATAAAGAAAAGAAATTCCTACAAGAGTAAAAGAGAAAGAAGACTTTTACAATGAAACAAAATTTGGAACAAGTTTTGTAATCGAGTTTAATGTTCCAGAATTTGAAGGTAAGACTGTTAAATTCAAATAACGTTTTCTATTTGATGCTTGTATTATATCTTATAAAGGAAACCCAGCAAGCAGTCTTACTTTAGAGTTATGAATACATTTAATTAATAAAAATTGCGTAATATTATATCCTTTTTAGATCTTTAAAAGGATTTCTTTTTATATATTATTTTATATATTAGTTAACTCAAAATCGATGTTCATCTATGGAATCAAATTAAGTCATAGTTTATTTAATATATATATATCCAAAGATGAAAACGATTTTGAGTTGCTACGCCAAGGGATAAATTATGTGTAAGAAACTTTAAATTTCACTCATACTTCCTTTGACCAGCGACCCTAGCCTATTAACCAAAAATATGTACTGTAATGGGCAAATATCTCTATTATAGTCTTGTAATCTATACATATAAGAAAATTGTAACTAAGCCGAATCTGAACATTAAATATTTTTTTGTCTGTCTGTCTATTACCGCATCATGGGAAAACCACTGGATAGATTTTGATGAAATTTTGTATGATGATAGCTGGTTATCCGGATCAACATACAGGATACTTTTTACCGCAAGAAAATGTCTCATTTCTGAGAAAAAACACAAGAAGTAAGAGTATACTTATATGTAAAACCTAAGAATTTTTTTTTTATCTGAACGCGGGCAGAGCTGCGGGCAATGCTAGTGATGAAATATATTTCTTAAAGTTTCAAAAAGTATTTTCAATAGATATCTTAACGTTAATTACATAAAATATTTTATATGATAATCTTAGTTTCTTTAATATTTTTATATATTTGATGTTTGTTTGTTGTATGATGATTGATGTTTAAGATTTGATGGTACCGCGGACTATTTTGTAAATCTACGTATATGCCATAAATTGATTTCATTTATTTACAGCTGTTTATGCAGCGCATATCCATAAATCAATGAAACTCCCATAAGTTAAAACAATTATGGCTGATGACACTAAAATCTCTCTGAATTCTCCAGAAACACTTTCGCTGTCACGCATGGCTTGTATAAATCTACCCACCGCATGCGAGAATCTCTACCCAATATTAAATTCGCAGGTCACGCAATATTAATAATCATGTCACACAGGTTGATATACCCAGAAGGTAAGACAGCTAAATTCAAATAACGTTTTCTATTTGATTCTTGTATTATATCTTGTAAAGGAAACCCAGCAAGCAGTCTTACTTTAGAGTTATAAATACATTTAATTAATAAAAATTGCGTAATATTATATCCTTTTTAGATCTTTAAAATTGTTTCTTTTTATATATTATTTTATATATTAGTTAACTCAAAATCGATTTTCATCTATGGAATCAAATTAAATCATAGATGAAAAAGATTTTGAGTTGCTACGCCAAGGGATAATTTATGTGTAAGAAACTTAAATTTCACTCATACTTCCTTTGACCAGCGACCCTATCCTATTAACCAAAAATATGTACTGTAATGGGCAAATATCTCTATTATAGTCTTGTAATCTATACATATAATAAAATTGTAACTAAGCCGAAACTTCTTCCAAAAAGAGCAGAACGGGGTATTTATGATCTAAGAGCTCGTGATTCCCTGCGAGATGTTTTCAAAAAAAATGGTATTCTTACGGTTGCGTCACAATAATAATATACTGTGTAATATATTACTTGCTCGTAAAAATTCAAATAATTATGTAAAAAACAGTGATAGACACACAATAAACACTAGGAATAGAAATAAGCTTGTTACGCCTAGATTTCGACTCCAAAAGGTGAATAAATCCTTCATGGGCTTGACTATACACATATATAATAAATCCACAAATTTTAAATTCAAAAATTTAAAGATAAAATTAAAAATATTTTATTGAGCAAAGCATTACACTGTTTAAGAGTGAAAATGCGTGGAATTGAGTAATATTGACTCATAAGCGGGCTATCTATAATATTATGTTAATAAAATAAGGCAGTGGTAGCCCAGTGGTATCGAGCTCGCTCGAAACCGAGTGAAGCGAGTTCAAATCCCGGGTCTCGCACCTCTGATATTTTCATGTGTGAATCATTTCTAACATGATTACCACTTGCCTTACGGTGAAGGAAAACATCGTGAGGAAACCTGCATGTCTGAGAGAACCTAGCAAGCTTTCGAAAGACATGTGAAGTCCGCCAACCCCCACTTGGCCAGCGTGGTGGACTATGGCCTAATCCCCTCGTATTGAAGGGAGGCCCATGCTCAGCAGTGGGACTTTAAAAAAAAGGGCTAAATACATATAATACAATAAAATAAATGTAACTTCGATAATTAAAAAAAAACAACTGTTCAGTTTCTCGCCGGTTCTTCTCAGCAGAACTGCTTTCCAAGCCGGTGGTAGCTTCCTCACGGATTGACTACACTGACGCTCACATTAAATTAACGATTCAAAAGCACTTGTAATAAGTCTAATTGAATAAAGTTTATTTCATTTCATAATAGATAATCTGAAGCAACATAATATGGTAAGGATCTGTGTCAGTCTGAAAATCAAGACAGTATGGGCATTTTCACCAAGGTAACTCCTGAACGCCACAAGTTTTCATAACTGGATTAAAGTCTCGCACACAAGATGATTTGCAAGGTGGCTTCTCGCATCGAAAATTCACGGTCATGAATTTCGTGTTATTTCGTGAGCAACTCGAAATACCGGATCGGTGTTACTGTGTGTTACTCCAGGAGTTCTTGTCTGAGTTTTGTATTAAATTTCATCCAAATCTGTCCAGCCATATAACTTTTTAAATTATCGCGTTTCACGCGTGAATTCGTAAGTGGCTATATAACTTGTTCCCAACAACAAGAACAAGCGACCAATTTCGCTTTTTGCGAAATGTATATGAAAGTATAAATGGTACTTATAAAAAAAACAACTTTTACCATTTTTGTTTATCTGTTTGTTCCGGCAAATTTCCAAATGGCTGGACCGATTCTGACGGAAGTTTAA
Source organism: Brenthis daphne (assembly GCA_947093115.1). NCBI lineage: Eukaryota > Metazoa > Arthropoda > Insecta > Lepidoptera > Nymphalidae > Brenthis > Brenthis daphne. Next base: position 36,630,749 of record OX352473.1, on the reverse strand, counting down.
CTGGCAGAGGGCTGAAGTTATAAGGAGTAACTTAGACTACTTTTATTTTGGAAAAAGAATTAGGATTCCGCGCAAAAAAATTAAAACCTTTGAAATTGTGAAGAAAATCCGCGTAACCACGGACGCGCCCGAGCGAAGCAAGAGTAAGTCGCTAGTCACAAATAAAAAACTTTATAAAGATATCTTATACACAGTTGATTATTTATTTATATGCCAAAAGATAATTGACTCAGATTGACTCTACGTGAAAACCGTTGAACAGGTTTGATGCTATATATAGCACCAAATCTATATCTCAAATCTGTGATATATATCACAGCTGCACACTAGACTATCTATCATTCAAATTATACCTCTAGGCGTAGCGTGGCGGAGCTTATGAGTATAATAGAGTGGAATGTCATTGAACGGAATAAATCAGAACATGATTTGTCATTATAATATACAAGTAATCTACCAACAATAATTGTATTCGTATTATACTCGTACTGTCTTCAAAAAAAGAACAGGGACCAAGTTTTGGTAAATATTAAAGTACTATACTTTTAAAAAAGATAATTATTAAACATTTATCCTTGAATATTATATGTTAAAATATATTCTTCATTATAATATTAAAAAATAATTGCATTTCTTTCAATATTCTAGCTGTAAAGATTTTGTGGCATATTATAAACAAAATTAATTTAATAAAACCGTTTAAAATAGTAATTTTCCGAACATTATAAATTAACATTAGTAAAATTGTACATGCAATAGCAACCTTCAGTTGTTAATATTGTAATTTTATATAATTTTCTTAGCTTTAAATAACTTAAATCATGTAACTATCCTATATATATAGTTTAACTTAATCATAGAGTATGCATATGGGAAGAAGCGGGCCATTCCCAACACAAGTATCCTCGGATTACTTACTGGGAAGACTCGAACACAAAATGTAAAAAATGATTAAGAAATAAAAACTATTTTTATTTATTTTTTATTTTTAATAAAACATTCAAGATAATTTTGCAATATATTATTTTATGAAAAATCGTTGCACTACCCTTTTGACTTTTTACAGCTAAAACAATCTTTTTCATAAAACCTGAAGTAATTTGAACCTAATAGTTCATTTATATTAATCATAAATTTATTTCCGAAGCTTTCATTTTTATTTCAGGATAAGATAGTAGAATTTACACGATATACTCATTACAATTTTCAGCCGTCAACGGCACCTACTTTCGCATCTCAGTATTGCAATTATCTCAGTAAACTGTTCTTAGAAAGTGTGTTCATCGTACTTAGAGAAGTATCTCATACTAAAATTATTTTAATTAATTTTAAAATCCAAGAAGTAGACTACACTCTCAAAAAAAACGGTTACCCTAATTTTTATTTGAATATCCTTTTTTGATAAAATTTCTTTCAAGGACACAGGCACACACATATATACACACACATCCTTTTTTTTCTTTTCTATTTTTCAATAAGACCATTTTATTAACCTTTTTTATAAATTACGTTTTTGACAGAATTTGTAAAAAGAAAAAGAGTGACATTCAAAGACGTACAATTATGCGTACGATTTGTATTTCTATTTAAATAAAACAAATTGAAATAATCCAATATTGCTGCAATGGCCATATTATGGCTGACTTATTAAGTCAAATACATAGAAGGTAAATTTCTAATAAATTAATTAAATTTCTAAAAAATCTATTTTTAACTGTAACGCCGGCGTGCCCGCGGTCGTTGAGGGATTAAATTACATATTTAAGGATTGACAAGTAGATACAGATCTGCAGCATTCGCGGTAAAAATAAGATTTTAATCTTATATATTAATTTTGTATATTATATCTCTAACTTTGTTTACTTAAATTTTTTTGTTTTAAAGAAAAGAACTATTTGCGCACTTCATAATATTAGTTTTAGAGTATCTATTGTTAAGTGTGGTGGTGAACTTAAACAAAATAAACAGGTGCATAATCTACGATATCACTCTCGTACTCGTAACAATTACAGGAACAGCGAACGTTAACACAATCACGTAGATCCTAGACAACATCAGAGTACCACCAAGATTTAAAAAAAAAGGCAAATAATTTTTTTTACAAGCTTTTATTTAACTTGTGAATTTTGTTTGTTCGGGTCAAATCTTGAAACTTAATTTTAAAGCTATTATTCTCAACCAATTCAGGTGAAATTTTACATATACTTTTGATTTGGATGACAATGCAAGGTTTGCTAAGTAACGTCATACTAAATCCAGTAAGTACGGCGGACTCCCAAAGATGGCGGATTGTGTTTTTTTTATATACCACATATTATGGATATCAAATGAAAGCGTTTGCCAAGAAGAATATAAATAAAAAAATGAAATAATTGCAAAAAAAAATTAAAAACAAAATTTTATTTAAATTCTCCAGAAAGAAGAATATAAACTTCAAATTAAATCAAACCCATTAATTTATTACATAACATGATTTGTATCGCGTAAATCTCGCGACAACCTTTTATTAAAGCCTTTTATTTCATATAAATTATTGTGTAATGTAATAAAATGGATTTGATCAATTGATGGGAAAATTTACTCAAAATTATTTTCTTTTTGGAGAATTTAAATAAAAGCTTGTTTTTTTTTAAATGTTTAATTACAATTGTTTTATTTTATTCAAGATAATGACGTATATAGAGAAAAATGAATGTTTCATAGATATGGAAATAATTATCCAAATTGTTTATTTATTAATTTTTCTTATTATTATAATTTAATTAATAAATTGGAATTTTTCAATGTAATGTAATATTAGGTCATTTACTAGATTTTGTTTCTAAAACATCAAAATCATAGGCATCATATTTCAAAGCAGATTTAGTAATTAAATAGTTTGATAGCCTTTTGAGACTTTGTCTCTATACAAAGTTTGTTAATTGAAGTAATGTAATTAATGCCTCAATTATGTTTAACTAATTGCGTGTTATAATAATTTTAGTCCAGATAAAAATTATAATATTTCGCTCGCGCTAAAACTACAAAAAATAACCCTAAATAGTTAGGTTCCATATAAAAGCATCCCCTTATGGGATGAATTTCGAAAAAACCTAAAATACGTATTTATTTAATTATACTGCTGGGCACAAAAAGCCTTCAGTGCTGTTATGTCGAGCACATTCCTATTATTTAACCGCTTCGTTTCTCATACACTGTATATAGCATTAGCAGATGTGGATACCTTATTAAGCTTTGTATTTGTCAATTTCTTGTGCTACTACTTGAATTTCTAAGTAGGTAGCTACTGCTGAAACTTGGTAGTGGCGTCAGTAGGGTGAGCAAACTTTATGCAGTATAATTAGTTATTCTCAGAATATTATCCTGGATAATCTGTATACTTGATTTTCAATTGACACTTTACTACTATATTTGTATAGGTACCATAAAATCATATGATCTTTTCGATTATATATTTATGTGTATAATTATTTATGGTTTAATTTTGGCTTTTTTGGATACATTTCTAATTTTAAAATTTTCCATGGTAAATTAAAAATATTTATCATATTATTTAAGTTAAGTTTGTTTAAATAAATTGTCGTAAAAATATAGGAAAATGAAGTATCTAAGCGTTATATTAATGTTATAACATATCATTCTCATATTTTTTTTCGTTTTCTCTTAGCAAAATGTTATAGAAATGAACTTGTTTGAGAGGGTTGATATTATGTTCATTCATTTTCTCATAGCAATTTATCGATTATCGAATTGATTTAGTTTCAAAGAGTTATTTCTTATTACAACTGCATCTTATACTTTTGAAACTTACCATAAAGTCATAGTTGCGTACGGCAGCCAGCAGAAGGCGAACACGCTGACGATAGTGACCGTCATGCGGAGTGTGCGACGCCTCGCGCGGGCTAGGGGTCGTTGGTCTGATCTTCTCAATTGTATACGCCCTGTATCTGCGGTTGCTGATTTGCCTGAATGGAAAATTAGTTTAACAATAATATTTTTCAAAGTTTTAACTTAGTTATTTAGGTACGGACAAGTTAAGTTTGGACTAGTTAAGTCACTTGGACCAAAATTCTTAATTTGTTGATATGCCTCAAACATGACGTTTTAAACAACTGTTTATCTGTGACTGTATTCAGTAATTCGATGTTTGCTAAAAATGTCTAGGAAATAAAAATAAATATAGATCAAATTAACAATTTCATGCATTTGACTTTTATTTTTAAGTATAGCTATTGTATTTAAGACCGGACCGTATTATGACCGGAAGTAACACACCCGAGCGAAGCGGGGCTAAGTTAAATAAATCTCAAATTGGTCAGTTCAGCAACCCTCATGGTACGCCCCCCACAGAAATGGGACAGCTCTCAAGTGTGTTTCTTGACTCCAACCCAGCTGAATTACCGGACGCTTTTAATAAAAAATCAACCTACCACGCTGCATATTTTTACATAATTTTTTTTCCAATATAAGTCTTCGCCTCGTGGAGGCATAAGTCCACAAAATGGACTTTCTAATTAATGTATTACGCTAATTAGCGTAATATATTACATTGAAACGTAATTACGTTCATCAGTCAAATGCCGCCCTTAATTATATATTTTTATCGTAGTATTTAACGTTAATCTTTTTAAAAATATGACTCAATCACAAATTCTGTCGTGATATAAATTATAAAGTATAAAAAATTATTTCAAGTAAATATTTTTTTAACAATAATTCTATATTAATATTATAAAGAGGAAAGATTTGTTTGTTTGTTTGTACTGAATAGGCTCCGAAACTACTGAACTGATTTAGATTAAATTTGGTAAAAAGATAGTTTGAGACCCTGGGAAGGACATAGAATAGTTTTCAATCTGGAAATCATCCCTTAAGAGTGAAAATGGTGATGAAAGTTTGTATGGGGAAGCAACCTAGGGACAAACCCAAGCGAAGTTAGGGTGAGTCACTAGTATTTAAAAAAATTCAGTCGCTCATTTAAAAACAAATGAAAAAAGTATTTTTTATTAAAATCTATTTACATATAATTTATTCTTTGAAAAAATTATTAAATAGTTTAAATAATTTTTAATTGACTATTTATTCACTTCCGTAACGTCCAGCCGAACCGTTTCCGTTACAAAAATTGTAACGCCAATCCTTCTTTTCCATCTTATGGCACGCCTAAAGAAATATCACCTCAAGAATATTGTAGCTTATACTGAACTTACCCGACATATCCTTAGAGTTTGTATGTATTTCCCAAAAGATACAGGCGTAGCAAACTGTTATAATGACGAGAGGTAAAAAGTACATCGCCAGTAAACACATGACGTTGTACGCCAACTCTTGATGTTGATTTGAGAAAGCTTCGAACGATACGCACTGCTGAAACTCGGGAACCGTTGGATGGTGCATCACTCGGAAAACTAGACTCTATAACAAAAGACATAATAGTTGTTATCTATCTATACATATAATAAAATTGTAACTAAGCCGAATCTGTACATTAAATATTTTTTTGGAAAATCTTATTTAAATAAACATTATTATAGATACAGAAGCCGAATCTATAGTTTTTAGAATTTTTGTCTGTCTGTCTCTCTGTTCCGCATCACGAAAAAACCACTGAAGGGATTTTTATAAAATTTGGTATAATGGTAGCTGCTTATCCGGGTCAACATATAGGATACTTTTTACTGCGAGAAAATATCTGATATCTGAGAAATCTATATAAACGTTAAAATGTAAGTAGAGACGAAACCGAGCGGAGCGAGGGTGCGTCGCTAGTCTTATATATGTACGAAAAACAAACGCAATTAGTAGCGAACTGCAGTTCTTGTATATTTTTTTTTCAGTTAACAAAAACTAAACTTTTGTCAAGCTTCATAAATGAAATGCTACTTAAATCGTGTCTGTGAAGTTCAGGTCTTGTGATTTCATTGATACTAATTGAATAAAAAAGTTTATTTTAATTGGTCGAGCCATTCTTAAGACTAAAAGTTTAATGTATCACTTCAGATTCCAAGTAAGTTTATTTTATATTATATTAGTTTTATCTTTCTTAAAATATTTAACGTTAACTCTATTGTAATCTTATCATATGGTAGCTTTTGTCATTCGTTTATTTTTTCTATAACTGCTCCGGTCCTAAGGTCTCAACAAATAGGCTATAGATCGAATTATAGTTCAAACAAACATAAAATTCAACAACCTCTACAGTCTTATCCATACTTCTATATATATAAAAGAAAGTCGTGTTAGTTACTTCGCTTATAACTCAAGAACGGCTGAACCGATTTAGCTGAAAATTGGCAGGGAGGTAGTTTAGAGCCAGGAGAAGGACATAGGATACTTTTTATCCCGTTCGACCGCGTTCCAATTTTTATGATATTTTAATTTTTGGATTTCTCTTAGTCCGGAATAGGTAAGTATTAAAACATATAATTAAAATGTGAGAAAGAAAGATTTTTTTTTTTTATATCTATTTAAAACGTACCTAGCGACGAACCCGAGCGAAGCGAGGGTGAGCCGCTAGTTAATATTATAAATGTGAAAGTGTGTTTGTTTGTTTGTCTTTCTTTCACGTTGAAACGGAGTGACGGATTGGCGTGGTTTTTTGTGTGAAGATAGTTGGAGGCTGGAGAGTGATATAGGCTACTTTTTACCGCGGGAAATTATCTAATTCCCACGGGAAAACACGTTATAATACAATCCAAAAAAATATTTATGATCAGAATTACTTGAAACTCGGTATTAATGTTCTTCAGTAAAATTAAATAAATATTTTTTTTCGTTTTTTTTTGAAATTCATCCTGTAAGGGGGTAAAATAGGGGATGAAAGTTTGTATGAACTATTTTATGAACTGTTATATGAACTACCTTATTAGAGATTTTTTTGTAGTTTTATCGCGAGCGAAGCCGCGGGTTCTGCTAGTAATATATAAATATAATACTATATTGATATGTACACAAAATAATGTATAAGGATATAAATCAAATTAGTAAGTTCGGTTATTAATATTAGGAGCGTGTTAATGAATCTTTCAAGTAAACAAGTCTTTCTTTCTCTATGCCAAAAGCTTGCGTGGAAGAGATAGTTCACTTAAGGACCTCACCTGTCGTACTAATTCTTTATATTTTAATTATATATTATGTAAAAGACAATGGCCATTCTTGTTATCGATATTTCTTTTGCTTCATTATTGAAATAATATAATAAATATTTTCTTTATTTTCGCTATCGTCTGGTCAACTAAAAGTTTATTTTGTACAAAAGTTTTCATTAAAGATAAAATCTATATTATGTACATTGTTTAATTATTATTATGTACGTGAAACCAAACAGTTTATTAAAGTGTAAAATATTGAACAGATAATATAATTTTTCTAATTCGAATATGAACATTGCTAATTTATTTATTTATTATTAAGTGTAATAACACTATTTTTTATTGTAACGATATATTTGATAACGATCACAAAATTTTTACTCTTATGTTCATAAATTACATGGATACTTCGCCTAATAGAAAATTAAAATATAAATGAGTATAAAGGAAATATTTAAATAAAATGTAATAAGCAAACCTCTTTGGTGTTGTGTTACGTTTTTTAAGCAACTTTTTAAAATAACATTTTGGTAAGTAGCCCCGCTTGAAATTTTTAAATTAGCTAGAGGCAGTAATTTCTTATTATACAGTAAAACAAGTTTAGACTTAGACATTGTAGGTATTGCCTTTTATTGTGTAGAACGGAAAGAATATCGTAACATAATTAAAAATGATTGAGGTATTTTTTATCTATATTATTATTATTACAATGTTCTAAAAAAATCATATTTTAATAAGATTTTTTTGGTTTGTAAATATAGGATTAGTATTAGTTTAACTTTTTAACGTTCCACTGCCGGGCACGGGTCTCCCTTCAATATGAGGGGGATCAGGCCATAGTCCACCACGCTGGCCAAGTGCGGGGGCAGATCTTTTGAAAACTTACTATATAAAAGTATAATAATAATATAGAAGTATAATAGATTGTTTATATTTTAAAAAAATATTTGTAATAAGATGCGCCTCATTGTATATATGGATCTTAATTAACCCAAACTTAATTATTTTATCGAATATTAGCAAAATTCGATAGTTTTGAAGTTAATGCTACCCGAATAAACACGCACGCACTAAATATCCTACTAGTATTGCAGTATCGTAGACTAATATGCTAAGTTTGAAGATATGGTTAAGATGTACATATATTTAGATATCAACATTTAACTTCTCCATTTTGTGTACATACAAAGCTTTATTGACGAGCGCGCGGGACTTAATATATCAAGATCATATATTATCGCGTATATGTTCTTGATTAATTATGGATCTTAAACGATATATCTAAACTCGAAATTAGATATATCGGTTTTTGACAGAATCAAAAGATTCAACAATGAAAAATGTTAGGAATTCATCGGTATCCGTTCCGATCGCCATCGTTGTTTAGTACGATTGATGTAATTACCGGTTTATGTTCAGATCCGGCTATTCCGCGGACGGATTTAAAGCGGATTTATCAGTTTTCGACCAGGTTACATTAACCATAGAGTAAGATATGTACGAGAACAACCAATTGGCATCATAAAAAAAAATGTCAAAATGTGTTTTATCGGTTTTTGTTCTGCCGCTCCTCATTAATAAAACTCGATTGCCTGAAATTTTCTCATTTTACATGAAGCATCTAAAAACTCCCAATTTGTAACGACTGCATATTTATATGTTTTTATTTTCTGTTTATACATATTTTTGTATGAATTTATTCATTTTTTCCTATTTGTATGAATTTTTATACTATGAAACTTTGAGCATTATAGCTAAGTATAACAAAAAATTACTATGACATTTTTTATCAAATCAAGAAAGACCTACTGTCAAACAGTCGGTGACCTGTACAACTCTTAATGCAATATTAGAAGCGTAGGGATAGCTTGATTTTGCTAATATCACCTTAAAATAAACACGACAAAGTTTGCATGAGCTATGTTATATTAGATCTATACATATAATAAAATTGTAACTAAGCCGAATCTGTACATTAAATATTTTTTGGAAAATCTTATGGAAATAGACATTATTATCTATACAGAGGCCGAATCTATAGTTTTTAGAAAATTTGTCTGTCTGTCTGTATGTAACCGCATCATAGAAAAACCACTACAGGGATTTTGATGAAATTTGGTATGGTGATAGCTGGTTATCCGAGTCAACATATAGGATATTTTTTACCGCGAGGAAATATATCATTTCTGAGAAAAAATGCAAAAACTGCAATGTAAGAGTATACTAATATGTAAAACCTAAGAATTTCGGTTTTGGTCATCTGAACGCGGGTGAAGCCGCGGGCAATGCTAGTTTTATATAAAAATAACTAATTCAAAACGTCGGCAACCTAAATAAATCCGCGAAAAAATCGGAAAAGAAAATTTTATTTAAAATATTTAAATAATTCGATAGAATATAAAACTCTATGAAATAGATGGTATCTTTAATACGATTTGGTAACTAAATTGATATCGCAAATAAAAGCCAATATTTGGTAGTGAAAGTGGGTCACTGTTTATCACACACACATGACGCTAAACGTGCAACGTGCTATCGAGTTTAAACTTTCATAGGTCCAGCTAACTCATTTAAGTTTATCACTATTTAATTGACCAGTCCGAAGGCAACTTTGAAACTGTGTAAATTGAATTATAATTTTGCTTAATGGTATATAACTGAAACATAGTTTCGTATGAAATTATTGAAAATTTGATAATTTACAATAGCCTATTTATTTGAATATTAAACATTTAATTATTTCGCTGTACTCAATATTATTCTCTATTATCTGCTATTCTAATTCCAATAAGGCCAATATGTAATTGGATAAAAAATCTATACAGATAAATAAAATTGAAGTGTCTGTTTGTAATGTCTAAATAGCAGCGTTTTACTAAATGCATATAAAATTATATACGGTACTTATAAGAAAAACACATTTTTTCTGATGTTTGTGTCTATCTCTCTGTTTCTTCCGGATAATATCTGAAACGGCTGGACTGATTTTGACGGGACTTTCACTGGAAGATAGCTGATATTATAGGGAGTAACATAGCCTACTTTTATTTTAGAAAAAGAATAAGGGTTCCGCTCAAAAAAATTAAAACGTCCCCAGGGACGAACCCAAGCAAAGCGAGTGTGAGTCGCTAGTAATTTATAAACACACTATTATTGTTAGGTGTAGCACTTTTTGTTGAAAATCAAAAGAATCACCTTAATCTTAATGCTTATTTATTTAAGAATAATCAAATCCGCTTATAATTATCGAGCGTATAATTAAAGAAATAGGAACGTATTCGAATTCAATATTCCTTATTAAAGTCAGGCAAAATGTCCCTCACTTAGTTCTACACACTGCAGGCATCGAAAACATCTAGATGTTGATGTCATATAACTGATTTATGCAATTTATAAAATACTAGCGGACCCGACAGACGTTGTCCTGTCTACACGTCTTTAATTTGAAAATTTCAAACTTTTTTTACTAATTTTTTTGATGAAAATTATTATTCATATTGTGAATCTAAACCATTCCCAGATCCCCTTGAACACACACAAAAAATTTCATCAAAATCGGTCCAGTCGTTTGAGAGAAGTTCAGTGACATACACACTCACAGAAGAATTATATATATAAGATAAGAGTATAAATGTAAAATATTCTAAATTAATTTAACTATATTGAGAGCTTAATATTGAAAATGAAAATATGAAACCCTATGATTTCCAAGTTTGACCACGGTTTTAAAACTTATTGTATAACGTTTACCAGCTGGTTTTAAACTTAGCTTACGAATTTACTCTAGGCGTAGATAGATTAGTACTCGTAGATAGTAGATTATGTATACAGCCTTCGATGATCATCAAGCACTGCCCAATAGAGCGAAGGTTATGAGTTCAATCGTGAAATTACACAAAATTTTGTATCTTACATAATATATATGTAGATATATTTGCCTAATATAAATTTATGTATGTATACGTTAATTTTTGAGCTTGTATATATTTAATATTAACTGTACCGACCCCTATAAGAGTCCAATAAACTTTCACCAAAGTAAAAGTTTGTCTTTAAGAGATTGCTCATAGCAATAAGACCGCTTTCGCATACCTTTTTGCTATATTTCTTTTTATTATTCTTTTGTGCGTGGAAAAACTTATCTATCTAACCATTACCAACATATACGTTTTATACGCCTAGAATATATATAACCTTACAAAATATAGAAACCTAAAGTATTTTTAAAAGGTCTTGCTACTGAATACTGATTCAAACCCGACTCTTAATCGATCATTTAACCTACAATATGTGTCTTTAGCAAGACCTTTTAACAATAACCTCCTTCAACATCATTTCTATAAATATTAATGTTGGCGAAGTTTTTCTAACAAATAACATTGCGTAAAATAAACTTTTGTTCTTGGAATGAAACTTGTATGCCTGAAATAATTTACGAAGATTCCATTTTTAAGTAAATGTTAAGTAGATACTTGATATTTCTTACTTAAAATTTCTAACTTAAATTATTTCAACATAAATAGCATTGACATTCTTGAACTCAGTTTTTACTTAATAATAACTAGTTATCAATAAGCTATGTACACATACACTTACCTGTGGTAAACTACACGAGAAAGCGATAAGCCACGCAAACCACAGCATTGTTTTACTCCGGTTTCTGGCAACAGCTAAGCGGAGTGGATAAATAACAGCAAAAAATCTGAAATAAAAAGATTGTTAAATACAAATTGGATAAATTATTATTATTATTTTTTTAGTTCCACGGTAAGCTACGAGGCTTGTGTTATGGATACCAGATAGTTGATATACTACATATATAACTTAAAATACATACATATTATAAATATAAACACCCATGACTGGAGTACAAACATTCGTGCTCCACACACAAATGAATGCCCCCAGCGGGACTCGAACCCGCGACCGCTGGCACAGCAAGTAGGGTCACTGCAAACTGAGCCAAACGTGTCGTCAAATTTGTTTTATTTATTACTTTATTCGCATTTGAACCCTATTTGTTAATGGAATGTTAGTTATCATCACAGTTGAAGAGGTGTCTGGGACGTTATCTGAACAAAATATGTATGTATTTTACCAGACTAGAATAAATTCAATAAACCTGCGACTTGAAAAAATAAAGTGAAATATTACTTTGTACTTTTCATAAGAAACTTTACAACTAACTACACAAACTTTACTTGTAATGAAACGACACAATAGTATATGATCTATACACACATATAACAAAATTCAAACTTAGTCGAATCTGTACATTAAATATTTTTTGGAAAATCTTATTGAAATATTGAAGTAGTCATTATTATCGATACAGAAGTCGAATCTATAGTTTTTAGAATTTTTGCCTGTCTGTCTGTCTGTAACCGCATCATGAGACCACTGGACAGGTTTTGATGAAATTTGGTATGATGATAGCTGATTATCCGGGTCAACGTATAGAATACTTTTTACTGCATGAAAATATCTAATTTTTGAAAAATCTATACTAACGGTTAAAACGTCTCTAGGACGAACCCGAGCGGTGAGTCGCTAGTTTTTGATATACGTAGAGATGTGTGTGTATGATATAGGTTACATTTTGTTTTAGTTCATCAAATGGTAATAATGGTCGTGACTCAAATAAGCATGTTGAATAAAAAACTTAAGAATGACATTAGTCAAATTATACAAAAATTTAATAAAATAAATATTAATCTTGTTATTTCGTTTTCGCAAATAATTATCTTTTAGAATAAAGTTGCATATACTGGAAGATTCAAATCAATAAAAGAATTGAATTTAATTGAATCTTCCAGTACATGTAAAATTATTTTAATTAGAAACCTTTATTCATATACCAAAATAATTAATGCTAAAATTGATTTTTGATCTTATTTTACAGTTATATTACATCTTTATATAGTTTAATGCAAATGTATATGAGGCATGGGAAAATTAAATTTATTATTGTCAATAATAACACAGAAAACGAAAACACAATAAAGTAGGTAATTCTCGCGTCGTTTTATAAAGTAGGCCACACACGCAGGGCCATTGTTAAGCTTTACGGTTAAGCTCGTGCTCTTTTAGACAAACATATGTCGTCGTACAAACCGGAAATACAAAATGGAAAACAAAACTTAAAAAAAAGATATTTCACAAGTATATTAACCACCAAGTCCTCAATAAAACAAAATTTACAGAAGACACAAAATATTTATATTTTTCAATAGTGCAAATAAGCAAAAATTTAACGTGTTTAAAAATATAGTTGTTTTAAAGTTTCGCTTTCCATCCGATAGCTTTATTGTCAGACTATTTCGCTACTACGAAATTATTGAAGTGTCATCGTACTCGAATTAACTAGCAAAGTTGTCAACACGTTTAGCTCAGTTTGCAGTGACCCTACTTGCTGTGCCAGCAGTCGCGGGTTCAAGGCCCGCTTGGGGCATTCATTTGTGTGATGAGCGCGAATGTCTCTACTCCAATCATGGCTGTTTATATATGTATAATATGTACCTATGTGTTTAAAATTATATATATGTAATGTATCAACTATCTGGTATCCATAACAAGCACAAGCCTCATAGCTTACCATGGAACTAGATGTTGTTGTGTGTCCCGACATATTTATTTATATTTATAAAATTTAAAATCAACTCGACTATTCGACGTCTGTACTACTAATTAAGCAACATTTTTATACATGGACATATAACATTAAAAACAAAAACATTGTAATTATTACTGTTTAGGTACATACATATTATTCGAAAATCTTATTAAATCTATTTAAATCAAAAACGAGCTTTGATTAAACTTTCTAACTCGTAGCGTAGGTACGTGTATAGCGTATAAAATATAACAAGCATCAAAATCTTAGTTTCGTTTCGGATTGTAATGCATTAAAGGAGTCATCATCTTGTCATCATAGCTGTAGGTAGCAGTGGCGAAGGGAGGAATTTTAGCAAAGGTAAGCCGTTCCAAAAATATACAATTTTTATATACGCATGCATTAGTAGTTAGTAGCTATTTTATATACATATATATATATATATATATATATATATATATAGATATATATGTATATATATATATATATAGATTTATACATTTAAAAAATTAAATGTTTTAAGGTAAGACGTCTTGTATGGTCGGACGCTTCGCCACTGGTAGGTAGGTAGGTATACTACTCATACATTAGATTCGTGGAATCTGTATTATATTACACTATATACTTAACTAAACTTAAAATAATTTAATACTTAAAAGTACCTACATAATAATAGATTAACATTACTAATGGGCTTTAAATGTGTAGGACGAACACTAAGTTATATGAAATAGGTCGTTTAATTAAAATCGACTCCCCTGACACATGAATGGTCACAATATAAATATGTCATTTTTAAGAGACAATACACAAAGAAAAACTTTTTCTATTTTACAGCAATTTGAGAATTTAATGTTCAACAACGTTCGCATGGAAAACCAAACTGAAGCGGGTTAAAACCGCAAATCTCGAAATTCTGCTATGTTCAAATGCAAAGATTTTCAGCATGATTATAACTATTCTTACAATAAAGGAAAATATCGTAAATAAATCTGCATATTTTATTGAACTAGTTTTCAAAAAACGTGTAAAGTCCGAAAATTCTTGGCCAGTGCGATCGTCTATCTAATTAATGGGAGGTAGATCCATGCTTAGCAGAGGCACCATAGAAGGATTGTAGTTATTAAAGATTAGTGACAAAGTCGGTTGATTGATTTTTATTTATTTATTTTATTTATTTTACATCCAATTAGAACGGCAGCGCCACTTACACGAACTAGATTATACATTATAAATTATAACAAACATAAAATACAGTAAACAAAACAAAAGTAAATATTACTTGGATTCTGAGAATATGCTGAGAATATATTTATATCGTCCTTGTCTCCATAATAAGTTTGTCTTTAAAAGGACACTGCAGAAGCTAAACTGAAATAATATAACAGCGCAAGGTCAGGTGAGGTGAGTTCAGTAGAAGTTCCCAGTAGTAACTTGTGCTGTAAACTATCGCTGTTAAATAAAGGGGTATGCAACCTAGCGTATATTGAAACATGATGCCTTTTAAATGTTATCAATGGATAAACTCTAGCTTCTCTTTAATACGTTCACATTATTTATGTAGTAAATGGAGAATGGCGTTTAATTATGAGAAAAAAACATTAAAATTGCTGATTTTAACACCTAGAATCTGTCTAGGCCTTAAAACTTCATTAAAGGATACTTCAAATCTATACATATAATAAAATTGTAACTTAGCCAAATCTGTACATTAAATATTTTTGGAAAATCTTATTGTAATAAACATTATTATCGATACAGAGGCCGAATCTATAGTTTTTAGAATTTTTGTCTGTCTGTCTGTCTGTTACCGCATCACAGAAAAACCACTGGACGGATTTTGATGAAATTTTGTATGGTCGTAGCTGGTTATCCGGGAAAACATATAGGATACTTTTTACTGCGGAAAATATCTCACTTCTGAGAAAAAATACAAAAACTGCATTGTAAGAGTATACTAATATGTAAAACCTAAGAATTTGGTTTTTGGTCATCTGAACGCGGGCGGAGTCGCGGGAAATGCTAGTATGGAATAAATCATGCAACTGTTCAAAAAAATACTTCAATGAATCCGTTTGATGAAACTTTGCCAGTGAAACTTTAGTTAACGGCGTCCACTATTCAGTTTGAAGCTTCTAAACCCCAAGTTAAGTTATACGACGGTGCACTATATAGAGATATTTACATCTATTAAACTGGTTATATAAAACCATACTATATTTAAAACTAGCGGCTCACCCTCGCTTCGCTCGGGTTCGTCGCTAGGTACGTTTTAAATAGATATAAAAAGAAAAAATCTTTCTTTCTCACATTTTAATTATATGTTTTAATACTTACCTATTCCGGACTAAGAGAAATCCAAAAATTAAAATATCATAAAAATTGGAACGCGGTCGAACGGGATAAAAAGTATCCTATGTCCTTCTCCTGGCTCTAAACTACCTCCCTGCCAATTTTCAGCTAAATCGGTTCAGCCGTTCTTGAGTTATAAGCGAAGTAACTAACACGACTTTCTTTTATATATATAGATATAGTATTTAAATAAATGGATATCTTATCAAAGTTCATCCTTGTATTTTCATGTGATTTGTGCTCAGTAAAAAATATTTTTTGGCTTTTATTGGTAACGTCATTCTATAATAATGAAAAAAAAACATAATGCTAAAATTACCTATTAATTTAAATTAAAAATAATAGAAAGAAGAATGCTAAAATATTGGGTCAAATAGAATAGCACCATGTACTAGTTTGGTACTTAAAAGAAAAAAATATATATTGAAATGCATATATTTAAAACGCTTTTACACATTTAAATTAATTAAGATAAGGAATATGCTTACCCTAATGAATATTTAAAAAACTGTATGCTTAGTAGCGAGGGCTGCATTTAAATTAGTTTTTACTCGAGATCAAAGAAGAATAAAAAATCTTAAGAAAATAACATTTGCTGTTAGAATTTGAATTCTTTAAATTAGAGGAAATGTTACTTACTACTTAATAATTTTATTATCTAAACTTATTACTTACAGTAGCCTATGTCCTATGTGTTATTTGTGTCCTATAGTCTTACCTATAGTCTATTTACCTATTGTTAACGACACCATTTATTATTTATTAATATACTATATATATATATTATTATATATATTGATTCTAACAAATTTGAAGGTAGCAATGATTATAAATTATAAATTTTGACATTAATAAAATATGAGGGTATAATAAAAAAAAATAAAGGTGGGTTGTTGATAAAAAGTTACAGAGGACGCAGGTTGTGTGTAAGGAAGTAAAAAAAATGTAAATTGTAACTATAGGCTGAATTTCACATCAATAAATTATTGCAAGGACCATACAGTATCTGTCTATTATTGGAGAACCAAAATTTAATACTATGTCCCAAACTTCATCCAAATCCGACTAGCCGTATCAGCGTAAATGAGTTATAAACATACAAACATACGAAATTTCATACATAACTAGCTACTCACCCTCACTTTGCTCGGATTAATCCCTAGTGAAAAATAAAAACAAAGCCATCTATTTTTTTTGGATAAAAAGTAACCTATATGCTATTATAGATTGTAATCTAGTTCTGTGCCAAATTTCATTTAGATCTGTTCAGCCGTTTTGGTGTGATTTAAGAATAAAACATCCACGCAAACTTTTGCACATATTTATTATTTATTATATATATTATATATATACATATAATAAATAAATAAATGCAAAAATTTGCCTGGATGTTTATTCTTGAATCACACCAAAACGGCTGAACAGATCTAAATGAAATTTGGCACAGAACTAGATTACAATCTATAGTAGCATGTAGGTTACTTTTTATCCAAAAAAATAAATATATATATATATATACATATATATATATATACATAGAATTTCGTTTTACATAAATATGGAATAGCAGCATGGTAATAGCTTACCTGTCTAAGGATATGCAGACTAAAACATTCGATGACAAATAAAGTCCGAAAGCTCGTAGAACAAGAAAAAATTTACACGCTATGTTTCCAGCCAACCATGCGTTTGTCGTTCTCCACCCGATCTGAAAGAGTTTACTAATATTAAAATCACAAATAACTTAACATTATGACTATCATATAAAAATCTTTTTTACCCGACTACGGAAAAGGGAAAAGCAAGGCTTATGGTTTTAGCCGTTAATGTATGTATGTGTGTGTGTGCGTGTGTGTGTGCGTGCGCGTGGGTGTGTGAGTGTAGGTGTGTGTGATACATATATTTTGTATTTAAAAAAATGTATGGGCTCTTTTCTAAAATATTTTAAGATACATAACGAATCCTCTTTTTAGTTTACTTATAAATCGAACTAGCATTGCCCGCGGCTCCACCCGCGTTCAGATGACTAAAAACCAAATTCTTAGGTTTTACATATTAGTATACTTATTCTTACATTTCAGTTTTTGTATTTTTTCTCAAAAATGAGATATTTTCCCGCGATAAAAAGTATCCTATATGTTGACACGGATAATCAGCTATCACTATACCAAATTTCATCAAAATCCCTGCAGTGGTTTTTCTGTGATGCGGTAACAGACAGACGGAAAGACAGACAAAAAATCTAAAAACTTCAAATTCGGCTTCTGTATCGATAATAATGTTTATTTCAATAAGATTTTCCAAAAAAATTTAATGTACAGATTCGGGTTAGTTACAATTTTATTATATGTATAGATGATGAAAGTTTGCAAAATAAGATCACTTCCCGTAACTTTGATCTGTACGTGTTAACATCAACATAACTGTAAAGAAGCGCTGTGAAAACACAATTTATCTTACAAAGCTTAACCGCAAACTATTACGCGCACGAAATTAGAGTGTTTTACATGAAATTCTGTATAATCATTCATTTTTAATGAGACTTCCGAAGAATAGAGTGAGCGATTGATAAAAAAAGGTTTACTAACGACATCCCTGATGTGTTTTGTTACTACTACGAGTAGGTTCTACTGTTGTTTAGACAATAGTTGGTGGGCAATGTAGTATATTAGTAGCAACATAAACAATGTATATAGTATATAGGTAGGATTAGTCTAGAACCAACATTTTTGTAATAGGTTAAATTAGTTTTAAGAGTGATTTAAATAAAAAGTAAGCAATTAAAATCAATAAATTAGATGTAAAAAATAGATGTTAGAAATAGATAAAAATTAGAGTATATCTAAGTTAAGACCTAAAATGTAAATAAAAAATTACTGATTATCCCCACTCATTATCCCCGAGTTAATAGTATAAGGAATAAAGAAAAATAAAAATAGATAGTTCATGAATAAATGCGGATGAATGACAGAAAGATATAGTATGCGGAATGTAAGTGCGAGAGGCAAAAATGCGAGAACTGGTATGAAAGAATTAGTACCTAAATACAGCCTCCTTCCTCCATGTTGGAAGTTTAGAAATAAAAAAAAATAGTCGGTGGGCCCTATACTATACATCTGAAGTCAAAAACAGAGTTCAAATAAGTATTTTTAAGCGCCAGCCACTTACCAATAGAAATTAAATTATAAAAATAAAAAAACCGACCACGTTAATAGCGAGCTCAAAATATGGGAACAAGTTATAAAAGGAACATAGTATTTTTGTTGACGACACGTTTGACTCAGTTTGTAGTGACCCTACTTGCTGTGCCAGTGGTCGCGGGTTCGAGTCCCGCTGGGGGCATTCATTTGTGTGATGAGCACGAATATGTGTACTCTAGTCATGGATGTTGATATTTATAATATGTATATATTTAAAGTTATATATGTGTATATATATCAACTATCTGGTATCCATAACACAAGCTACGAGCTTACCATGGAACTAGATGGTGCTGTGTGTTAATGTCCAAAAAAAAACAAAAAAAAAAGTATTATTCTTGCTTGAAATTGAACATAGCTTCGCCGCACTCGGGTAAAAGAGGAGTTCACAAATTTGACTGTGTTTTGTATCTTACGCCATATATTTAAAATTCAATTTGTATAATACTTTTTTAGATTTACGCGAATATTTGAAATTTTAAATAAAACTATCTTTTCGGATTTTTTCGCGGATTTATTTGGATTTTTGGTTCCCGACGTTTCGCTGACAGGAATGCTGTAAAGCATTCGAAACGTCGGGAACCAGATCTCCAAATATATCCGCGAAAAAATCCGAAAAGATTGTTTTATTCAAAATTCAATTTGTAATCAAAATACATCCCAAAATGTCACAAAATTTTCTATGACGTGACAAATTCTTGGTAATTATACTATCCAAAACTATGGTGGTGTCCTTAACAATGCTCTTAGGTAACCATACTCATAAGTCCTTGGGATATCAAAGAAGTCGAGGGAATATTCAGGATTAAAGATATTATATTTCTATCTAAATGTCGTTGGTCCTTCATCGTTGGTTCGGTTCGATCAAAGAGAATGCTTCAATCCTAAAATGGGAAATCGTTGGGACTTTTGATACATATTTCTCTGTCTCCAATTTCATTTGTTACTGCTAGTAATAGAACCCACGGCTTTGCTCGCGTTATGTAATTTTTGGGTTGTATTATAACGTGTTTTCCCGTGGGAATGAGATTATCTCCCGAGGTATATATCACAATCGAGCCCTCCAACTATCTCCACACAAAAAATCATGTCAATCTGTCACTCCGTTTCGACGTGAAAGAAAGACAAACAAACACACTTTCACATTTATAATATTAGTATGGATGTATATTGCACACAACGAAAGAAATAATTATTCTCGTTTATACAATGAATTAAAATTTATTTTTATAGCTTATAATAACATTTCAAAGAGCTCACAATAATACCCTCATTTCTAGGCCAAATGTACTTACGTAATAAAAATATGCCTTTCTAGCTTGTTCCGACATACGTAGCCATATGAAGTGGTCCTTGTTAGAATATATGTATGACTTTTTCTTTTAATTGAAAATATAAATAAAAATCCTATATGTTGACCCGGATAAGCTATCACCATACCAAATTTCATCAAAATCTGTCCAGTGGTTTTTCTGTGATGCGGTAATAGACAGACAGACAGACAAAAATTCTAAACATAGATTCGGCCTCTGTATAGATAATAATGTTTATTTCAATAAGATTTTCCAAAAATATTTAATGTAGAGATTCGACTTAGTTACAATTTTATTATATGTATAGATCTAACAAAGTTATTTTAGGCAACTAATATTATGACGAGCACTAACTAGAAACATTATTGAAGAGTTGAAAAACCTACTTATATACTTATGTAAGTGAATTGGAAGGTATATTAATATTTTTTTTATTGGCTTCAGTTGTTACTAAGCAACTATATAATTAAATCATGGAAATAGATTCTCATATTTTTCTCATCATTTCTAATTGTACGTAGTATCGATTAAAATCAGACAGAGCACCAAATAAAAATGCTAAAATAATTTAACACTCAAGCTAACGAAATGATAGAGTCAGAGCGTGGATTGTGTATCTATAAAGTGAGTACTAACTATTAGTAGCGTCTAATTTGGGAACATTTGATTCATTTTGTTGATTACTAATTCTTATAATACGTTAAAGGTGTTTTACATTTTGAAACGTTAATAATCTCTCTCATTTCTAAATCAAAGTATTTCAATTAAAATTAAATTAAATTGTTACATGAATCATTATATATGGTAAGATATTTACAATATTTATTCAATGTGTGTATTTATTCAAATGCCACCTGTATACAAACAGGTGGTTATGTGGGACTTACAGGCTAGAAAAGCTAGTACTACCCACTTAAACCCAACAAAGCTCCACCGTCTTAATGCGGCGTCGCAGAATCACTTCGCACTCAACCACGACGCCCCGAATGCAGGTCTGATGAAGCAGACCACAACGACCATGGGGTCACCACAGTCCACTGTGTTATCAGAGAAGTACCAGGAGCAACCCGCATAGCACACCACCCACCGAGGTGGGCCGTCTCCCAGTGCGTTTTTTAGCTTCACTTCCGGCTGGATTGCCCCCAATCCCCAACCATGACAAGGTGAACGCACGTTCAACACCTATCTCAACTTAATTTATGTTTCCATGTAAGTGACTTATGTATTTTTTACTGAAGTCTTTAAACCTTATTTTTAATATTAGATACATTGTACTGAAGACAAAGTGAGTATAACGATTGTTATAGGTTTGAGGTTATCGTAGAAAAAGAGCGCTGAGTGGAATTTTTCTAAGCAATGGTATGCTTAGATCAAAAGGAAACAAAATGTCAATATTGTCATAACAAAGTTATACAGTTTTAACCAGTGCAGGGTATTTAGACTTATTTATATAGAGGTTTTTAAACATTGTTAACTATATTTCTTTTACTGCTTAACATTTATCATTAAATTTTATTACAATATTTATCAATATTTTTGATCATTATGCTTCTATAAATTTCATTTTATATATCATTCACAATTCTCATAGCATAAATACTACAAATCACAATATCACTCAAACTGATTTTCATATAGTTGATAATTTTCTTATAAACAAATGGACGTGTGTTTTCACCCATGTGTTTTCCTATAAAAACATCCAATTTCCAGTGAATCCTATTTAAATCGGGTCACTGATTTTAAAATAAAGCGATTGATTATTATTATTATTAAGCATGTTATTTATTATTAAGAAATATATGCCACATAGTACCTACTAATATCTATAAATAATTTACATATATTATGTATTTAGAATAAAGTTGTAAGGACTCCAGACTTAGACAGGGCTGAATGAAGCCTTTAAAAATGGTAAAAAGTGAAAAAAAAATTGAAAGATGAAACCCATTGTAAAAGAAAGAAAATATAACACAAATGAAAGGAAAAATCTGAGGTCAGGAAGTGGGAGGGGGTGAGTTTTTAAGGGTAAAAAACGGTTTAACTCGATTTTCGGCAAAACTACAAGTCCTATGGAAAAAAATTAAATGGCAACATCGTAGGTAATAAAAATATAACTTTTGTATTTACACTTTTTTCACATAACCTTAAAATTTATGTGAAAAATTCAAAGAACCAAGTTTTTGGTTTTTTATTTTTATCTTTTACAAAAAAATATCTAGCCTTTAAAAATGGTAAAAAGTGAAAAAATAATAATAGTAGGATGAAACCTATTGGGAAAAGAAGAGAATATAACAAAAATGAAAGGAAAGTTAATTTACGGGCGATCTGATGTTCAGAAGTGGGAGGGGGTGAGTTTTTAAGGGTAAAAAATGGTTTAACTCGATTTCCAGCAAAACTACAAGTCCTATGGAAAAAAGTTAAATGGAAAAGTTGTAAGTAATAAAAAGATCTATAACTTTTGTATTTACACTTTTTTCACATTACCTCAAAATTTATGTGAAAAATTCAAATAACCAATTTTTTGGTTTTTTATTTTTATCTTTTACAAAAAAAAATCTTTTTACGAAATTTGGTGAACTCTTATCTTTTATGTCCTAAATATACTGTATTTTTTTCGATTTAAAATATATATTTTTTCACCTTATTTTGACTTAATATCGAAAAAGCACCCAAATTTTCAATCGAAAATTCTCGCGTCAAAATATCTGTTTTTTTAATAAAGTCGGTGGGCTTTTCGTTCGTTGAAATCTCTACTTTCTGAGGGTATAAATTTTCTCAAAAAATGCAAAAACTATAGGCCAGACCCTCCTAGCACCTTCCCCACTTCTCTACGAAATACCTTTTGATGGGCTAAAATTTTCAGTAAGTCACTCAGGTATATAAGTTATCTCAAAATAGCAATAAAAAGGCATCTACGCGTATAATTTAAAGAAGATTCTACAACTTTATCAAAATATTGTAAATGTTTTATTAAATATTAAGTTTATTAATTGCGTTTTTCCCTTAGGTACGGAACCTTAAAGACTCATTTAAATGTCAAGGTTAGGTCAAGCCGAACATAAAGCTTGAGTGTTCCAATCTACGCTCTCTCATATAACACGAAATCATGTTTATTGATGTTCATGTGCCCTAGTTAAAGAGAAAACATCAACACGTAGTGTGAAGTGTGAAATATACATACATCTTCAAACATACATATCGTATTAAAGAAGTAAGGAAATAAAGTAATCAAAGCTCGGAAAATAAGACGAGAAGATTAAAAATATATATAAAAATATGTTAAAAGTAAAACCGCTTTCCGCGTTCTTCAAGCTTGTTAAAAGTAAAAGACTAACAAAGTTTAAAATTATACAGATCAAAATATTTCTCATTAGCATTTTCAATTTTATATTTATTATAGCTCATATGTTTATTTTCAACTAGCATTGCCCGCGGCTCCGCCCGCGTTCTGATGACCAAAAACCAAATTCTTAGGTTTTACATATTAGTATATTCTTACTTTGCAGTTTTTGCATATTTTCTCGGAAATGAGATATTTTTCGAGGTAAAAAATATCCTATATGTTGACCCGGATCAACTGCTATCACTATACCAAATTTCATCAAAATCCCTCCAGCGGTGGTTTTTCTGTGATGCGGTAACAGACAGACAGACAGACAAAAATTCTAAAAACTATAGATTCGACCTCTATCGATAATAATGTTTATTTTAATAAGATTTAGATAAATATTCTAAACCACTTCTAGCCTAAATTAAAAAAAAACACTTCTAACGACCTAAAATATTTTGCCTTTCATATTTCTATTCATATATAATACCGCTAGCTTTTTCTCGTAGCTCCGTTTCATTAGTTCATTTATGTATATATAGTATGTGCACCGTTCCCAAGGGGCATATTCTAATATGTGATGCATACAAATCACTGGTAGTACCAAGTCGAAATGCTGTATTGTAATTTATTACGCATATAGCTATGTACAATACTTTGCTTCATAAAGTCCTATATTTGAAGGCGACATCGTGCTATTTAAAAAAAATATTAAACTTTTAAAGTAAAGATGTAAAATGAAAACAATCAGTTTTTATTTCAAAAAGATTCATGATGTAATAAACATCTTTTCTATACTATAATACTATAATATTATAAAGAGGTAAAGTTTGTGAGTTTGTGACGTTGTAGGGGGTAATCTCCGGATCTACTCCACCGATTTAGATAAAATTTGGTAAAAAGATAGTTTGAAACCCTGGTAAGGACATAGGGTACTTTTTATCTCAGAAATCATCCCCTGAGGGGGTGAAAATAGGGATGAAAATTCGTATCGGGAAGCAACCTAGGGACGAACCCGAGCGAAGCGAGGGTGAGTCGCTAGTTATTAATAAAACTCATAAGGATTATCTCAAATACTTTTTGAAAGAATAAAGTAGGTAATATAAGCTTTCTATATTTTTTCCTTTTAAAAAATTAAATGAAAATTTCTTTTACTTCTTAAAACTTAGTCAACATGATATTTTACAACCACGATCACTAAAATAAAAACAAGAAGCCATTAAGAAAATTGAAACGAATTGAAAAGAAAATCACATAATATAATAACAACTATACTAATAAGAAAACTATAGAATGTAATGAATATGGTGTATTAAGCTTTTATTCCGAGAGCTGGCGACGAATTTTGAGAAGGTCCTTTTGGCAAGTTGAAATTGTGAAAAAATATAATTTCGTGAATTGGCGAGTCCAGCCCCGCGAGTCTGGTATAGCTTTAGCGGTTATTTCGTTACTGCGCAGTATATAACATTTGCAAAGAAAATATCCAAAAAAAAACATATTTTTGGCAACTTGATTTTTGTTTAATCTTGTAATTTAGTTTTCATATAATTCAAAAATTTATATCATATTATCATTTAACTGGGTGTAACTGAAAATCAGCGCTGCTTGAGATTTAGGTCTTAGCAGCATTCGCTGAGTTATTACCCTTTGCCATAAGTTACTTTAAGCCTTACTGATTCTGTTAACATTTGTTACTGTTTTTATGACAATAAATACTTATTATTATTATTATTATTGGATATGTTCTTTTTCTCAGCTTTTGGCTGGTTTTAACTACATTACGGGCCAAAGCCAAGTAAATGTAGCGTGTGGTGTGGTGAGTGCCTGTTTAAGATGTAATTGTGTTTTCTTCTTCTAACTGCATGAACTTACGCACTATTCTGCATGTGTTTAAAATGGCAGCTTTCTGCAGACTTATATAGACGGTTTCTTCTAAATCTATTAGTTTCAGGCTATGTATAAGATGATTGGGTATGACACCTGTCGTAGAGAGGACTATAGGGATAACGTAAACTTTTTCTTGTCTCCATATTCTTGCGACTTCTTCTTTAAGTTCCGCGTATTTGCTTATTTTTTCAGATATTGTTTTTTGTAGGTTATGAGTGTTGGGAACCGCAATGTCTATCAGGTAAGTGATTTTTCTTATTTTATCCTGTAAAGTTATGTCTGGTCTATTATAATGGATGGTCTTATCTGTGAGTATGGCACGATCGTAATACAGTTTGTGTGTGTCATTTTCGAGGATAGTTTGTGGTGAGTATTTATAGTAAGGTGTGTGAGTGTTTTGTATGAGAGAGTGTTTGAGTGCTAGTTTTTGATGGATGATGTTTGCTACTTGGTTGTGTCTGTGAGTGTAGTTTGTTTGTGTGAGTGCTGTGCACGCGCCAGTAACATGTTGTATGGTTTCAGGTTGTATGTGGCACCTGCGACACTTATCGTTGACGACGGTAGGGTCTTTTATGATATATTTTCTGTAGTTTTTTGTATTTATAATTTGATCTTGTATAGCTATCATAAAGCCTTCGGTTTCTGGGAACAAGTTTCCTATCTTAAGCCACTTGTTAGATGCTTCTATGTTAATATGGGATTGTTCTAGATCGTGTGGGTGTCTACCGTGAAGAACTTTCTGTTTCCATTTTTCAATTTTTTGACTTTGTGTGTTAGTGTTGGTTGTGTCTGGTATGTTTGGTTCATTTAAATTAAGCGGAGTGTAATTAAAATCGTTTAAGGTAATTGTTTTGTGTATGTTACTGGTGCGTGATTTTGTGTTAAAGAATGTTCTTAGGTTTGTTATTTGTGTCTGCCAAAGGTTTTTAATATCGATTAGGCCTCTCCCTCCATTTTGTCTTTTGATTGTGAGTCGTTCGGTGGCCGATTTAGGGTGAAGGTTGTTGTGTTTTGTGAGAATTGTGCGTGTGGATCTTTCTAATTGTTCAATATCAGTTTTTGACCATTTTATTACTCCGAATGAGTAGGTTAATATAGCTATTGCAAAAGTATTCAGGGCTTTTATGAAATGCTTTCCAGATAATTTTGTTTTACAAATTGCGTTAACTCTCCTACGATATTCTGTATTTAGTGTGTGTTTAATTTCTGTGTGGTTGATTCCTTTAAGTTGCTTGTATCCTAAATATTTATAAAGATCTGTTGAATCCATTGCTGTAATTGTGTCGGTGTCGTTAATTATATAGTTGCCGGGTTTTATTTTTCCTTTTATAATATGTAATGTCTTACACTTATCTAATCCAAATTGCATATTAATATCTTGACTAAATTTTGTAGTAGTTTCTATTAGCGTTTTCATTTCTTTTTGGTTGCTAGCATATAATTTAATGTCATCCATATAAATAAGATGAGAGATAACAGTTTCAGCGGTATTATTTTTAAACTTATATCCGGCTCTACATCGATAAAGTAAGTGAGACAGGGGGTTTAGGGCGAGACAAAACCATAGGGGGCTCAGAGCATCACCCTGATAGATACCCTTTCTAATATGTAACTGTCGAGTTCTTAATGTATTGAGACCTTTGTTTAGCTGGAGCGTAGTTTTCCAGTGTGTCATTATAATGCGCAAAAAGTCTATAATTTTAGAATTAACTTTATATATTTCTAATATTTGTATTAACCAAGAGTGAGGAATGCTATCGAAAGCTTTTTGGTAATCTATATATGTACAATGTAAGTTTCTATTTTTTGTGGTGGCATGTTTGTGAATGGTGGAGTCTATTATTAATTGTTCTTTACACCCCATATGGCCCCGTCTGCACCCCTTCTGCTCCTCAGCTATTATATTGTGACGTTCTATGTGTGTGTTGATTTTAGTTGTGATTGCTGATGTCAGTATTTTGTAGATCGTGGGTAAGCATGTGATTGGTCTGTATTGAGAAGGTTCTGATGTGTATTTCGCTTTAGGTAGCATATAAGTTATTCCTGTTGCAATAAATTCCGGTATGTCCTGTTCACCTAATACAATATGTGTTAAATTTTTTGCAATGCATTTGTGTAGTATCGTAAGCTTTTTATACCAAAAATTATGTATTTTATCTACGCCCGGGGACTTCCAATTGTGTAGTCTAGCTGTTATATTTGTAATATCAGATTCCGTTATCTCTGTAAATTCCATTGCCTCCACTGCTCTCCATTGTTCTTTTTCTTCTGCAATCCAAGATGCTTTATCATTATGGTGATCCTGCTCTTCCCATATGTTAGACCAAAATCTTTCTAAGTTTTCTTTCGTAGGTATGCCTGCATCGTTCTCAGTTGTTGAGTCATTATGTGGTTTCTGTATATTCCTATAAAATAACTTTTCGTTCATAGCAAATGTAGCATTATCATTTTTGCGCTGTTGTCCCTTCATATACCTCTTAAGTCTGCCTACTTTAAGTGCCAGTTTTTGTTTTAATGTGTCCAGAAAATCATGAGGTGTCCTATTGCTACTTTCATGTTTGGTGTGGATTAAACTATTCCTAAATATTGTTTCTACTTTTTTAACTACTTTTTGAGATCTATTGTTGTTAATATACTGTGTAAGTCTGCCACAGTCCGCCCTCAATTTTTCAATATCCTTTTCTAGTCTTTGTTGCCAGGGTGGTTTCATCTTGTCTCTAGATCTTGTATTTATTGTGTGTTCGGTAATTTTAAAGTTGAGTTCTTCAGAAATTACCACCGCTGTGCAATAAATTAGAGTGTGTATGTCTATCAATTGTATGTCATCAGATAAGAACTGTGGTAGGATACTTTCATTAAATACATTAACTAATCGGAAAAGTTTAGGACTATATTTAAGTTTAGGTAATTTTGGTCTCGCTGTGGGGTCCATTCCAGCATAATATGTTAATTGTGTTCTATATTTGTCATATAATTCTTGTATATATGTATCTGGTGTTAGATTGTGATCCTCATCGACCAAGGTTTCAATGTCGTTTTCGATCGTAAAAGTTAATAATTCGGTCTGTGTGGATGTGTGTGATGTTTGTGTGATTATATGTGGTGTGTTCGTAAATGTGTGTAATGTTTCCATGTGAGCTCCTGAGTGACTGTGCGATTGAGATTGTGTATTATGTTGTATTTGATTAATTGATAGCGGTTGTTCTTGCAGATCATTTTCATTTGTATTTCGTATTAATGTAATTGCGTTAGTTTTTTCATAATTCTCTGTTTGTTCCTGTATTAATATCGCCCGTACTTCTTCTTTCAATTGGTCAATAACTTCTTGTGACAAAAGTTTATTCCTAACTATAGTTCTTCTCTGGTCTGAAATTCTCTGTTCTGAAACTGTAATTTCTGGATACTGTCGTGTGAAAAGTGCGTGCAATTTTTGTCTATAGGTAGTCATATCTGTTTCTAATTTTGTAATATGTAAGTATGTTCGCATGATGAATAGGTTTACATCTTTGCTCCATTTCATGCGAACTCTTGCTTTTCCAGCCTTGGTGGACGCGGGTAAGAAGGCGTTTGCCTCCCGCGCAACATTCAAGGCCAGCTTGGGTGGAACTGTATCTATCTGGCTATTAATTGGGGATGACGATGGCATGGAAGGTGATGATGATAAAGATTGTGATGATGTCCTGTCGCCATCGTAAATGATTTCGGCTGTAACATCTTTGTCGGTGGGAGCCCGCCTGTTCAACTCCTCACCGCTGACGGTTCGCATGCTGTGGCACCCAGCGTCAGCTCCAGGTGCGCCCCGGCGATCGCCCCCGGGTAGCGGTCCTAAACGTTTACTCTTTAGTCGTGTCTCCATGTTCAATGGGTTACCAGTTCCGTGTTAGCCGTGCCAGTAAAAACATATCACGTGTCCGCCCCCTACGTGAATCAGATGGTCGATTCGGACGTACGGTTGGATTTTAGGGGGCTTATTATTATTATTATTATTATTATTATTATTTATATCACGTTATCAACATCATAATACGCTATAATACAATCCAAAAAATATTTATGATCAGAATTACTTGAAACTTGGTATTAATGCTCTTCAATAAAATTAAAAATGAAGTGTTTGAAAATTTTTGAAATTCATCCTATATGGTGGTAAAATAGGAGATGAAAGTTTTTTATGAAACTAGATATAAACTTTTCAGAGTTTTTTTTACTTTTAGCGCGAGCGAAGTCGCGGGTTCTGCTTGTACAATAAAATTTTGATCTAGTACTACGTGATAGAACAAACAACTCACTTTCACTTATAATATTTAGTAAGGTTAACAAATAAATTTTATTATCACCACAAGCATTCAATTAGTGTATAATTAGTTAGGTTTTAGCTAATTTATTCTCGGCTTCGCTCGGGTCGTTCCTAGTGATTTTTTAAATTGTCATAACTTTTATATTTATGAACAGATTGAAATAAAACATACTAAATTTTAAGTGAAGCTTACCGCAATACATAAGTGGAAACCGCAAACAAATCGGTTAAGTTTTTTCTGAGATTAGCGCGCACAAACGCACAGACAAACAGACATAACTTTTAAAAATTACTGTTTTGGATTCTATTACGTTAATAAAGAGCCCCAGTAAGTTTTGCTTAAATATCTTCTATGTATAGACGGCGATCAATTACACTTTTATTATAATACTAGCAAAACAAAAACAAACCTATACCGTACATTTTTCCGAGATAAAAAGCCTGTGTTATTACAGACTATAATCTACCTCTGTGCTTCATCCAGATCCGTTCAGCCGTTCTGGTGTGAAAGAGTAACAAACCTCCATACATACTCACAAACTTTCACATTTATAATATTAGTATTGATATAGTTCCTTTTTATAACCTTTTATGATTAAGATCTATCTGTATACTAAGTTTCATCGAAATATGTCCATCAGTTCCAGCGTGTAAGAGTAACAAATATACATACATACAAATATTCAAATTTATAATAGTAGTGTGATTGAATATGTGCTACTAAGATATCAAATAACGTACCGTAAACACAAACCGAAAACGGCACGTTTTAGACTAAGCGCTTGAATAAACTCTCATGATCGCATGCAGATACAATTCACAAAACCCAGCTAACCTTCAACGGGCTTTTAGTGGTTACTATTGCTACCAAATTAGAATTTATACGCCAGATTCTCTCATGCAATTGCGTTCAGATTCATAAGTCAATGTTGCCCCCACAATAAAGCTGATGAGTAATTAGAAAGATTCGCAACCACTGTAATTGAAAGCTACAAGGCTAGAATTGCGACCATATTATGAGAAGCCAAACCTCTACATAATAAACATATTAATAATAATACAACGCACAGCTACATTAAAATAATAAAATAAATAATTTCTTCTTTGTTAAATTTTTAACGAGAACACCTTAGAGTTATGGGGGTTATGTATCAATTTTTTTTTAACACGATGCACCATCTAGTTCCATGGTAAGCTACGAGGCCTGTGCTATGGATACCAAATAGTTGATACACTACACATATATAACTTTTAAATACATACATATTATAAATATAAACAGTAAACACCCATGACTAGTACAAACATTTGTGCTCATCACACAAATGAATGCCCCCAGCGGGACTCGAACCCGCAACCTCTAGCACAGTAAGTAGGGTCACTACACACCGAGCCAAACGTGTCGTCAAAAGACAAACATACATTAGAATTTGAAAGAAAATAAAGTTCTTTTTAAAGTAAGTAAAAAATAAGCTTTGAAGTACGTGCTATAAAAATGTTATTTGAACGATTGCCCAACGAGCTTAAAGCTTCTAAGCATAAATATTGTATACCATATTATGGTCGAGGGAGAATAAACAATCATAAAGTTTATAGTTTTACAATTTCTAAATACAGATTAATTATTTTTAATAAAATAACCAAAATATCTATACATATAAAGAAACAGTAACAAAGCTATATCTTTATATGAAATATTATTTTAAAACAATGAATCGTATATATTGTATACAGAATATAGACCCCAAAACAATGGTTATAGAATTTTTTGTATGTTTGTCTGTATATCAGATAACTCGAGTAATTATGATAACTTATTACTCAGGTCAACATTGAGAGTACGCTATACGTACTACAGGAAGATCTTTCAATCCCACGGGAAATCATAATAACTGCTTCGGTCGAGTAGTCCTTAGAAACTTACATGGCTAAGGTTGACTAAACCTTAAGAGATACATCAAAATAAAAAGGCTTACAGAAAAGTCCGCGATAGCATATCTATATCCTGTAATACCCTACAAGATAGATACGTGCTATTACTCACAGTGATATTTTTATATAAGTATATTAAACGCACTCCAGAGAAGCGAGGGTAAGTGATCAGTTTATCCGCCCGCGTTCAGATTACGAAAACCAAATTCTTAGGTTTTACATATTAGTATACTCTCACATAGCAGTTTTTGTATTTTTTTCTCAGAAATAAGATATTTTACCGCGTTAAAAAGTATCCTATATGTTGACCCGGATAACCAGCTATCATCATACCAAAATTCATCAAAATCCCTTCAGTGGTTTTTCCGTGATGTGGTAACAGACAGACAAAAATTCTTAAAAACTATAGATTCAGACTCTGTATTGATAATAACGTCTATTTCAATAAGATTTTCCAAAAAATATTTAATGTAGCGATTCGACTTACAATTTTGTTATATGTATAGATGTATAGCATACTTTTTACGACAGTAAAGCTTTCCAGTATTTAATAATCGTTCTGATATTATTTAATGATAATGAAATTTAAGAACGTTAAAAACGCCTGATTAAGCAACATCTTTTTTTTAATTTTTACATTTGTAATGCGAAAAATATAATAATAAAGAAAAGAAAAACAAAGGAGAAACTTATATGTCTTCGATATTTCTGCGTATGTTAATAGTAACAAAGGTAGATAGCCTTCATATTGAAATTGAAAATTATTATTTATTCGTCATTTAATAAGTATTAGTAGAGATTTGTGCTAAAAAAATTCAAGGTTCATATTTTTTATATTAAATATTATTATTAAATATTATTTTTTATTAAAATTTATCTTTCTCAATATCTATAACATAAAAGCAGAAATCCTAGGCCGCAAGATCATCATACTAATCGCTTTACATTCGGTATTTAGTATTTACTAAATTTAATTTAAGCGTGTACGTTATGGAGTACGGTAATATTAACTCGTCATAGACTCAATATTGATTTGTATTACACGTGATTAATGTAACCGTCGAAATAAATTGTTAAAGTATGACTTGAAGGAACTCGCATAAAGAAATAAGGAAGGAGGAAAAGTACCTAAACATGAAAATGACAAACATTCAAATATTAGGATTCTCATTATATTTTTCTTGTAAAGTATGAGAAAGGACTCAAAAAATTAAATATTCTTTAAGCTAGTTTTAAAATAACCTGTAGGTATTAATTAATTAAAATTATATATTATATATAAAATTAAAATTTAAAATAACCTTTTAAAATAACCGGTAGGTATACTAATAATTATATAAGATTTTGTAATAAAAACTTAAACTGTAAAATATTTTAGAAAAAATATAAATATTCATCAAATGTTATAAGTAGTCAAAATGTAGCCAGACTCATCAGTCTGGTTAAACTTTGATTCCTATACGATAAGTAAATACATATTTAGATCAAAGCTTTAACTTAACTTTTCTACAAAGCATTTTAATCCAGCAAATAAATTTCGACGAATCGTAAAATTTAAATGGTATATTAATATATATAATATATATATATAATATATATATATATTAATATATCTACATACACATATATATAGATAGATAGATACATATATTTATATCATATATTATTAATATTTATTTTTATCCTTTACTATTTTATCAAGCTTTTGTCATCCGTAGTGTGAGAAACTCGTGAGTATTATTATACTTTACATATTTAGTTTACTTTTACTACTTCGTTATTATGAACTCTATGAAGGTCAATAAAAAGTATTGTTATTATTGTAATTTTAGTTTTAAATATTACATTGCTACTAATATACATTAGAATCATTCGAGTCAGTCCTATATTATACTTACAATTGTGATGTAGTCAAAATAAGTTAAGATGCTGGTTGTTGAAGTCAAAACGCAATACACGTTTATCTTAGAAACGAACAAAAAGATACTACATTCTCTTTACCTTCTCTACAAAAATTTAGGAATACAAGAATATAGTTAACATTAACATAAAAAAAATATATAGTAGAGAGTATTGAATAAAATTTTACATGCAAAAATCGTAACCTAGTCAAAGTTGTAAATTAGGTATATTTTGAAAAATTATGGCTAATAAATGTTTGAGAAGTAATAATTGCTAAAATGACATTTATTAGCTTTTCAACCGACTTCAAAAAGGAGGAGGTTCTCAATTCGACTGTATTTTTTTTTTTTATGTTTGTTACCTCAGAACTTCGTCATTTATTAACCGATTTGGACAATTTTTTTTTGTTTGAAAGGGTATACTTCCAGATTGGTCCCATTTAAATTTCAAAAAAAAATACCACCCCTAAGGGTGGAAAAATAGTTAATAATGAATTTAACCTACTTCTAATTGTCATATTGACTTGAAACTTTGCAAGTGTTTCTATTTCCGTTGATAGTACAGAGGTTCGGTATTGTTGACCTGATCTGATGGTAAGGCCAGAAGGCGGATAGGTGAAACTCTTCAACGATAAATAGTAGATACTTCGAGTTTGGGCTTATTTTGTTTGGTTTGACAAGCCTAACACTTTAGAATTCTTACTTTGCTACTACTGTCTACACTAAAAAGGGAAAAATAAAAACTTTTTAACAAAAA
Organism: Brenthis daphne; assembly: GCA_947093115.1. NCBI lineage: Eukaryota > Metazoa > Arthropoda > Insecta > Lepidoptera > Nymphalidae > Brenthis > Brenthis daphne. The sequence continues at coordinate 36,596,075 of OX352473.1, read as the reverse complement.
AATAAAAACCGACTTCAAATAATAGCACTAAAAAGTAAAAAATAACTGATTGGTAGTTTTCATTTACTATACATACCTAATCAAATATTTTCGAAGTCGGTGGGCTGGCACCGATTTCGAAAATATTTGATTAGGTATGTATAGTAAATGAAAACTACCAATCAGTTATTTTTTACTTTTTAGTGCTATTATTTGAAGTCGGTTTTTATTTTTTTGTTAAAAAGTTTTTATTGATAAGTGGTGTCTGTTAATTCAAAGGATTTGGTACCACTAATAGTATTATTTCATTTATATCAATCTAAGATCTGGTATAAAAATATTATTTTAGCTGACTTTGCCACATTGACCTCGCCTTGTGTTATAGCGGGATCACGTACATTTTCGTGGACTCGGATTAAAAATACTACCATGAGCAAAACCATAAAAACGTATTACCCAGTACATTCATAAAGTAAATCAAGCCAATACTGTAAAGTAATGCTTACCTCAAGAGGTATTACTATAAATATTACAATCAAATCTGCTACAACGAGATGAGTCATTAGTAGATTAACCCTAGATTTCCTTCTTCTAGAGCGTACGAGCGACACAAACACACACACGTTTCCAGCAGCACCGATAACAAATAATGTGCTATACATCGCTACCACAAAACCCTGGTCGGATGTGGGCACAGTGTCTATCTCCATATCGGTAGCATTGGCGCTCTCAATGAAATAGTCCCAGAATTTCAGCTCAAACGATGAATTTGATGCGTTATTTTGCATATTGAAGTCGTATTACATTTCCTTTATAATTTTACTTCATTAATTTTGATATCTTCAGTTTAAAAATAAATTTATTTTATCACTTATATTGTCTGTTTTGTGGCCATGTTTTCTATAAAGTATTTTCGAATTAAATCTCAAAATAAAACCTCAAAATGTCTGAAAAAATTGTTTTACTTTAAATATCACTTATAAATAATATATTATTTAAAATAGTATTTTATTTGTTTCAATAAAATCAAACGTTCATTGTAGATCACTGTAGTTAAATTCTTAACACAAAGTAAAACGGCACTTCCACTGTAATCACTAAACAAACTAGATAATTTATTTAAATTGTAAGTTATTTAAGTAGTTATTCGTAGCCGCGTGTCTGTAGCGCCTCTACGAGACGAGCGTTACCCGTAGCGTCGTAGCAGACTCTGACTTGAAAAGCCTCGTAGGACGTAGGTGTTCATTATAAACCAGTAGTTTCAACATAATTTTATGCTAATTTTCAAATCGGTTAAGAAGTTTCTGAAATTAGCGCGCACAAACGCACAGACAAATAATTAATTTCGCTAAAAAGTTGGATAAATCCCCAATGAATATTATTACTTTATTAATTATTATTAAACTGAATCTTATTACATACAAAATCTCATAACAATGTTTGTTATTGTTGTTATATTTGTCAATGGTTGTTATATTTTGTATCTCAAACATGAGATGAACTAAAAATTGTTCAAGAGTGACTAATTCGGTCAAAAATAAGGGTATTTTTTTTACCAGCGCAAATACCTTGTTGAATGGTTTTTATTGTGCAGTGTAATATATAAAAACCAGTATTAATAAGTAATAAATAAAAACAGAAATTAAATAAAATTTGGTTATTTTTTCAAAAAAAAATGATTTAATTTTTTTTTTTAAATATATCCTATTTGATTTTGGGTAGACTTTATACCTCGAATCAATACATTATGATAACAACTAGTAAAGAAAAAATACAAAATAAAAAAAATTTAAAAAAATATCTTAAAAATAGTGCAGCAAGTCAGGCTTTTCTACAAAAAAATTTTAAAAACCTAATTAAAAATAACAAACCGATAATAGCTAGAGGTTACACCTCGTCCATCCGCTTTAGATTAAGATTTACATAGAATAAGAGAGACGCAAACTTAACGTCTAGTCGGCCCACCCGGCTTCCGCCGGCCGAGTATGTAAGCAGACAATAAAGGAGCCTCAAATCGGCTACATGTGCCTCATTTAGTTTTTTTTTTTTTATAAATTTAATTTGTATTCAGCCCTTTTTAACATCCCACTGCTGGGCACGGGCCTCCCTTTAATACGAGGGGGATCAGGCCATAGTCCACCACGCTGGCCAAGTGCGGGTTGGCGGTATTTGTTGATAGTTTTGTCCAAATAATCAAGAGACGCCGAGCGGTCACTTCGCGCTGGGCCACCTTGTATGTATATCTACGTATAAAAATACCATTTTCGATTTTAAAATAAATTTTGTATGGATATTTTTCCACAAATCTTATTATGCTGCTTGTAGTTTTATGCAAATATACAAAGAAAGGAAAACAAAACCAGCTCTTTACAGTTAGTACTGGGCGGCGTTATATAATAAACTTTGTTGTATAAAAGAAACATAAAATATGTTAAATATTAAAACATACAAATAATAGTTATGTACTTATATAAAAATAATTATTAATAAAAAAAACTTCTAAAGGCTTCCACGGTTTGATTAACATATTATATTTATATCTTTTAAAATAAGCTTAATACACAATAAATATTGAACTTATTTTAGCACATATAAAATACTGGTTCATAAAATAATAAGCTTACACATAATTTTTTGCAGTTTTAAATCTAAAATACAAATATAACCGAGAAGAGTGTAAAATAGCGAGATTTAAAGAAAAAATAATAAAACGATTGATTTGTTTTTTGGTACCTAGAACGAAAATTAGCAATGAATCGATAAATATATATATATATATATATATATATATATATATATAATTATATCTATAGTATTATAACTATAATATTATATTTAGTATAATATTATAGATATAATCTATTTAATAATATAATTATATATAATTGAAGAGTGATTCTAATGGATATAGCATCTTTTAAGAAATTTCAACTAACTAAAGCAATAAAGCTATAGGTACTTTACTAGTCCATATATCTTATTATTAGTGGTGACGAATTACTTTATTTAAGGCCAATAAAAATCAATAAGTAATCTCTAAATTGCTATAGATGTTAGACACTGTAATGTTTTGTAGATTTGACTTTTCAATAAAAATATACAGGAAGCTAGGAAAATATGTAAAAAAAAGTTACTGTTTACCAGAAAATAAATACAATTACACATTTAACATTAGATTTAAGTAGGTACCAGCTCATGATAGAGTTTTTCTAGTTTAGAGTTTCTTGTGTTTGTTACAATTGTATAATTCGTATTTAGGTCGTTTCGTATATATTACATATTAACATACATTTACATATTATTATAAAGTCGTATTATAGTTTAATGCTTCTGCATTCATGCAAAATTTCACTGTCAAAGTCACTTTCTCCCGCTTCGCTCAGGCGTTTCTCTAGGTAAGTACATATAGCGTTTCTACAATTTAATAGATCTTTTTAGAGAAATAATTCCATGATCCATAATTGGCATGATTATTTCCAACATATTCAACAACCATCTTTATATATATAATTCTTCTGTGAGTGTGTATGTCACTGAACTTCTCTCAAACGACTGGACCGATTTTGATGAAATTTTTTGTGTATGTTCAAGGGGATCTGGGAATGGTTTAGATTCACAATTTGAATAATAATTTTCATCAAAATGGTCCAGAATGTTTTAGCTTATTAAAAAAAGTTTGAAATTTTCAAATTAAAGACGTGTAGACAGGACAACGTTTGTCGGGTCAGCTAGTTGTTATATAAACCAATTTATACAGAACCTTAATAAATTATACATGTAAGTAAGCCTTCCTCATGAATCACTCTGTCAATTGTTGAAAACCGTATGAAAATCCGTTCGGTAGTTTTAAAGTTTATCGCCTTCAGACAGACAGACGCGATGAGGGGAGGGAGGAGGGGGTTGTTTTATACCATGTAATGACGACAATTCTATGTTTGATAAAATAAGCAAATTAAGCACAGATCGAGACCTACTAAATTTTATGATTACATATTTCTAACTTTAAATTCCACGTAGACGATATTAATTTCGCTTCCAAATCACTAAAATATGTCTGTGATTTTATAATGAATTATATTGAATATCACGTAAAACATTTATTTAATAACATAAGTATTGAAATATATTCTCAGAATCCACGAATTTGAGTTAGCAACTAATATTTAAAAGAAATTGGCAATGTAGGGTAAATAAAATATTCTGGTAACAAATGAAATAATTCCAAAATATTATATCATCTATACATATAATAAAATTGTAACTAAGCCGAATCTGTACATTAGAATTTTTTTGGAAAATCTTATTAAAATAAACATTATTATCGATACAAAGGCCGAATCTATAGTTTTTAAAACTTTTGTCTGTCTGTCAGGACCACCACCGGAGGGATTTTGATGAAATTCGGTATGGTGACAGCTGGTTATCCGGGTCAACATATAGGTTAATCTTTACCGCGGGAAAATATCTCATTTTTGAGAAAAAATACAAAAACTGTAAATGTAAGAGTATACTCGTACTAATATGTAAAACCTAAGAATTTGGTTTTTGGTCATTTGAACACGGGCGGAGCCGAGGGCAAAGCTAGTAGTAAATAAGATAAAATATAATAAAAGGAGCATGACTAATAAACTATACGATAGTACTTTAGCCTAATCAATATTTCTTTCTTTTATAATCTCCTTGATATATCTAACTTTATCATTATTCATAAGATAATTTTATAAAATACTAGCGATACTAGGTTGATTCCCCTTACAAACTTTCATCCCCATTTTCACCCTTGATTTCCGGGATAAAAATTATCTTATGTCCTTTCCAGATTCTCAAACTATCTTCTTACCAAATTTCATCTAATTCGGTTCAGTAGTTTCGGAGCCTATTCGGTACAAACAAACAAACATAAAAAAACAAATTTTTCCTCTTTATAATATTAGTATAGACATAATGCTTGATAGTAAAAATATTATGTTCCATTCTGATTTATGTCATATTGAACACTATAGAAGCTAAATATAAATTCATAATATCATTACTAAGATAGCACATTATTCAATGAAGGAGGTCGTCCAGATATTCGATAATAGATAATAGATATTACTTTTATTACAATTAATACTTCATAAACTATGTATTTATTAAGTAAAAATTGTTTAACACTACATTTCTTCAAAAAATTAAATTACTCGTGTAAATCATCCACGTAAGTCTAATCACTAGCTATTTTAGATATGGTAAGTTTTCATTAATTATGTATCATATTGTTGTAAGTTTTAAAAATTAACTATATAAAATAAAACTAATACGTAGCGCTACAAAATTTGTTTTTCAATAGTGGAAAAGCAGCCTAAGAAAATTTTTAGAAAGCAAGTGTGATTTAACAAAAAAAAAACATTTGATTTCTAAGTTCTTGTTACAGTCAAGGAAGGCTTTATAATTATAAATACCGCTAGTTTGAAGCTATGGTTGAGATTGATGACCGATTGAGATTAAAGTTTATCTCTACGTTAAAAACGTTAAAAAGGATCAAAGTTTTCTTTGTATTAAATTTAACAAACATTTTCTGTTCATTTACAATTTTAATTTTAAATTAGAAATTTTACTCAGAATTTGGTATTACTCTGTACTTCTTCATGATTATTTTATTTTAATTAGGACGAATAAACATATTCATGGCGACCGGGTATCTGGCGGTATAACCAGACAACGCTTAACACAGAGTAAATACCTGTGCAACGGAATCCACCAACCCTTTCCGTGGGGTTTTCCTGTCTTAAAAGACAGGTTTTTGTGCGTCAGATGGCAATCGGCACTGGAATAATAAACCCAAATCGTCACCTTAAATAGAAAAGTATGAATAGTCAAGTTTCAAAAGAGCGTGCATCGGATAGGGCGTCGCCACAAAACGACGCGCAGAGACATCGCCCTAAATCTGCGACAAGTATACGAGGGCTACCGAGTCACGGACGGGCTCGGTTAAAGACGCTAGTCCCGCGGAAAAACTTGAAAGTCCGCTTCGCAACATTGAATGTTGGTTCACTAACTGGAAGAACGAAGGAACTTGCAGAACTATTCCATAGGAGGAGAACTGACTTCGCCTGCCTGCAGGAAACAAAATGGCGTGGGTCTAAATCACGAAACATCGGTGAAGGATATAAGATGATGTACTCTGGGTCAAAGGAAGGACGTAATGGAGTAGCTATAGTGGTTAGTCGTGAACATCTAGACGATATAATTGAGGTACAGCGAATAAATGACCGCATCATGTATGTGAAGGTACTAATCGAAGGAGAGATTGTTAACATCTTATCCGTCTACGCACCTCAAGGGGGGTGTAGGGACTCTGAAAAAGATGCTTTCTGGTCGACATTTGATGACGTACTACAACAGTTACCAAACGGAGAAACGCTTGTCATTGGTGGAGACCTTAATGGACACATAGGCAAAAAGTGTGCTGCATTCAACCGAGTACACGGGGAATACGCTTATGGATCCATAAATGAGGCTGGAAAAGTAATCTTATCAACCGCTATGGCTCACGACCTGGTCATCGTTAACAGTTTTTTCAAGAAGAAACCAGAACATCTCATTACATACAAAAGTGGCCGTCATAGTACACAGATAGACTACATATTAACGAACAGAGCAAATATTGGTCGAATAAAGAACTGCAAGGTGATCCCAGGTGAATGTGCCATCTCACAACATCGTATTGTAGTCATGGATATGATTTTTCATCAGAAATCTGCCTCCAAACCTCAAAAAGTACCAGAGATTACCAAATGGTGGCTTCTAAAAGGTGACAAGGCTGAGGAGTTTAGACAAGATATGGAAGACATGACTATAAGTATGGATGTTGACGTGAACTTGATGTGGCAACAAACATATGCACAGATAATGAAGGCAGCAAACAGGATCCTAGGCCGCACTAAACCAGGTAAAAAGTCATCGAGGGAAACCTGGTGGTGGAATCCTACAGTGCAAATAGCTTTACAAGAAAAGAAAAGAACATTCAAAATCTGGCAGTCCACAAGGTCACAGAAAGATAGAGATGTGTATAAAACAGCAAAGAAAAGGGCAAAGAAAACTGTAGCCATTGAAAGGAGAAAAGTCTTGGGATCTTTATACAACACACTGGAAAGTAGAGAGGGACAAAAGGAAATATTTAAACTCTCTAAGTCTCGTAGTAAGGCATCAGAAGATCCAGTGAAAACAAGGGTCATCAAAGGTTGTGACGGGGCAATGAGGTATTCAGACGAAGACATCTTAGCAGCATGGCACGCTTACTATGAGAAACTCCTAAATACAACAACTAAATCTCTTACTCTTCCTGAGATGAGCAAAAATTTAGGCCTAATACAGCCGATAACACCTCAGGAAATAGAAGCTGCACTTAAAAAGATGGCTAACAAAAAGTCCCCAGGACCTGATGGAATACCTGTGGAAGCATGGAAATGCCTAGGAGACAAGGGTATTTATATTATTACACACCTATTTATAAAAATTATGGAATCTTCACGAATACCGGACGCGTGGAGATTAAGTACCATCGTCCCCCTCTACAAAGAGAAGGGCAGTAGGTATGAGTGCAATAACTACCGTGCGATAAAACTAATGAGCCACACGATGAAGCTATACGAACGAGTTATTGACGCCCGGCTTAGATTAGAGAGCTCGTTATCTAACAGCCAGTATGGATTTGTCCCCGGCTTATCCACAATCGACCCGATGTTTGCCATCAGCATGATCTCCCAGGAATTTAGAGCTAAGAATAAACCGCTATATATGGCTTTCCTGGATATGGAAAAGGCATTTGACCGCGTACCTCGTCCGACAATCTGGTGGAGTCTTCGTAAGAAAAATATCCCAGAAAGGTATGTGGAAATCATTGCTGACATGTACAGGGACGTAACATCCGTAATTAGAACTACAGTGGGTCAGACAAAACCAATAGCGGTGACTGAGGGAGTGCATCAAGGCTCAGTACTCAGTCCGTATTTATTCTGCTTGGTGATGGATGCCCTAACTGAGAATGCTCAAACCCTGACGCCGTGGACATTTATATATGCTGACGATGTAGCTATCTGCACAACGTCCCGAGATGAGCTGGAATATGCACTTGGAGAATGGAAACAGCAGTTACTAAAAGGCGGGCTAATGTTGAGTGTCTCTAAAACCCAATACATGGTGTGTAACGACCCAGACTCACAAAATAGCTCTATTGTCATCGATGGGCAGCAAGTTGCGAAATGTGACGAATATAAATATTTGGGTACTATGTTGCATAAAACAGGAAATTTGGACACAAACATTCAACATCGAATTGCGGCAGCTTGGCTAAAATGGCGAGAAGTAACCGGTGTAACCTGCGACCAAAGAATGCCAGTGAAACTTAAGGGACTTATATATAAAAGTATTATCAGACCAGTCCTCACCTATGGTAGCGAAACGTGGGCCTTGACTTCTCGCCATATCCGGTCCATGCAAGTTGCTGAAATGAAGATGCTTCGGTGGATGTGCGGAGTGACCAGACGTGACAAAATTCGCAACGAATACGTTCGTGGTAGTCTGGGAGTACGTGACATCGCCGATAAGCTCCAAGAAAGCAGGCTTCGCTGGTTTGGACACATCAGAAGAAGACCTCCAGAGTACATAGGAAATGTAGCGGCTAATCTTAACGTTACAGGGTCAAGACCCAGAGGGCGACCTAAAACGAAATGGACAGATGTGGTCAGAAAAGATCTTAGTTCCTGCAACGTTACTGAAAACGATACGTCTAATAGAGCGAAGTGGAAGCATAACACTAGGAAGGCAGACCCCACCATCAGATGGGAATAATAAATGCACAAGAGAGAGAGAGAAACATATTCATATAATATAATCAATGTTAATAAAAACAGCAACTATAAATTACTAGCAACTCACCCTTGCTTTAATAGGAACGCATTAACGGTTAGTATGGAATAGATAGTCGATCTGTTGCTCTGTGAAAAATAAAACAAATATATTTCACGGAAACCACACATTTTTCCAGGATAAAAAATAATCTATGTGCTATTCCAGACTATAATCTATCTTTGTGCTAAATTTCATCCAGATCTGTTCAGCCGTTCTGGTGTGAAAGAGTATTAATAGGATTATTGTCAACTAAATTGTGTTACTGGCACAGGTAGTCTGAATTATATTAGAATGGAAAAGTTAACTGTGAGTTGGAGTCCCATAAGAAAGGTACATAATAGTTTTTTTTTATGGAATTTAAAGATATAGAGTTCACGTTATATTTTTTTTAAGTATGACTCTAATTCTATAATTTGCATTTTTAACAGAATTCTAGAAACAGTTTTGTTGATAATATAGGGATAATGTTAAATTATTATCGTACATTACCCTTCTAAATTTTCAAACTATGAATTTTGCGGTATAATCGTCCTCCTAATAAGTTTCGTGCCCCGGAAAACGCACGAAGACGTTATCTCTCAATGGTCTTGTCAGATTATTATCCGACCGGAGATTGAGAGTGCCTTTCACTCTCAATCTCCGGTATATCCTATCCAGAAGAGAATGCATTCTTGTTTGTGCCAACTTTAACTCTATAATCTCAGAGGTAACTAATTTTAGTGAGATAGACCACTTTAACTCAAAGCGGTTGGAAGAACTTTAATAAGCCCTATTATTCGCTATATCACACAAAATATACAATATAATATTCTTTTAGTTTTACTTATTTTCTGCTTTTTTCACTTTTTTGTTTCTTTTTTATTACTTTTCTTTATAAACATAGTCGGAGAGCCGGCCGATCAAAAGCCATATGAAACACTACGTATATAGAAAACTAAATTTATGGAAGTTTAAGGTTTAAAAATTATAAACATAATTATCGATCTATTTAATAAAAAAAAATTATGGACATTGTTGCAATTAAAGGTAGGTCGACAGCAAGACATTTTTTTTTTTTTTGATAGGAAAAAAAATTTGGTATCTGATGATTTAAGAAAATACCTTCCATAGAGGTCGCAATATGTATATAATGTAGAATGAAGTTCGTTGATGGTCGATTAAACGTTTATATTTTATGCACCAAATTTTTATCTATACATATAATAATATATATTATTTTTATTATAAATATTTTTTGGCAAATCTTATTGAAATAGACATTATTATCGATACAGAGTCCGAATAGTTTTTAGAATTTTTGTCTGTCTGTCTGTTAACGCATCACAGAAAAACCACTGGAGGGATTTTGATGAAATTTGGTATGATGATAGCTAGTTATCCGGGTCAACATATAGGATACTTTTTACCGCGGGAAAATATCTCATTTCTGAAAAAAATACAAAAACTGCAATGTAAGAGTATACTAATATGTAAAATCTAAGAATTTGGTTTTTGGTCATCAAACGCGGGCGGAGCCTCGAGCAATGCTAGTTGTAGTATAAAAGTTTAAGTCTACTTATATACGTATCTCATAAAGTAACATCATGCTTGAAATGAAAACCACTAGTGACATTATAATATGTTCGCATACAGGCAAAACTAAACAATTTTAGGGATGTCCACCTGTATTTAGGCTTACAATAATACTACCTATCGCCAAAAATTATATCTGATTCATAAGTTTTATATCGGCTGGCTCTTGGACTAACTTAAAAGTAACATACGTCAAAACTGTACCTTTGCATATAATAAAATTCTATATAATATATACATTAAATATTTTTTGGAAAATCTTATTGAGATAAGTAGTTATTATTATCGATACAGAGGCTAAATCTATAGTTTTTGAATTTTTGTCTATCTGTCTGGGAACGCATCACGAGAATACTACTGGACAGGACGGGATTTGATGAAATTTGGTGTGAGTATAGCTGGTTATCCGGTTTAATATATAAGATACTTTTTATTGAGGGAAAATATCTCATCTCTAAAAAATCTATTCTAATCATTAGTTAGTAAAGTCGCTAGTATTAAATATTTATGGAGAATTTTTATTTAGATTTTGTATGAAATACAACGGGAATCGATACAAATCTTTAATTGTAATTTTAGCTGTCAGTTTGAAAACATAAAGAGAATGGCCGATCAGATTCCTGTGTATGTACATTGTGCAATACGAGTGAAGCTGCTCTTGACTGATGACTGGGGCTGACAGACGAAGTTTTGGGGTTTTGTTTAATACAGCCTAGAAACAACTGTATTGCCTACAATTTAAACAAAATTTCTAGTAATACTTTTTATTATGTTTTTTCGTTATTTTGGTTAAAAATTGATGTATCTATGTACATATGTTCAAAGTAGTTGCAAAAGTTCTCTCTAATCTCATAATAGTCTGTCTAGTCTCATAATAGTATAGGATGCTCGTATGACTCAAAATGAACGATAATAAATTAATAGTAAAAATTTAAAAAAAAAAACAAACTTTTATTTAAATGCTCTAAAAAGAAGAAAATAAACTTTAAATTAAATCAAACCCATCAATTTATTACATTACACACACGCTTGCCGCGAGATTTGCCTATTTTATTAAAAAACATACATATTTTTTTTCTTAGAATATGTTTTTTTTTTAAATTAAGTAGTTCAAGATCAAGTTACATATTGTCTTTTCTTGCTTATCTACACAGGTGAATCGCAACAAGCTATGCCTTATCCATTTTTATGTATTAATAAAATACATATACGAGTATGTGCTTAAATAATATTTTAATTAGCTTAATCATAAATTGACTCTGGGATTAATCGGATGATGCTAATAAATATTTCTCCTTTAAGTCAAATGGGAACGGTTCAACAAGTCTACTACATCACCTATGGTATCTGTGACGAGTATACCTATTCGCTATATACATATATATATATATATATATATATATATATATATATATATATATATATATAGCGACAATTCTACTCTAGACCCTTCCAGATCATATATGTATGTACAAGTGTTACAGCTATATGTGGGTGGAGAATCTGAGTAGCAAGACCAACTACGTCACTGCTAGTCGCTCTACGGAAGGGTGAGTAAAATAAAATAATATGTATATTTAAAACTAACGCCTGATAAAATGGAATAGCAACCACCATATCCTGTTTCGTTAAAGTTTAGCAAGTTGGTTTTTTCTTTGAAGACTTCTTACATAGTCATGTAATTGTGATTTAAGTTTCATTACTGGCGAAAGAAAAAGAATGATGCCAAAAAGCACATCCTTTCACTTTTCCACTTTTCTTATATACCTATATGTGTTACAGAAACTTTATGAATTTTTTTTACTAAACATGTTAAAGAAATGAAAGTTTAATCAAAATTTGTTAATAATTTTAATATATATATATATATATATATATATATATTTATAGGCTTTTAGGTACATTCTCAACAAAAGTCAAAAGGTCAAAAGTATAAAATCAACATTTTAATACTTCAAGACACGCGTAATTTTTACTGATACTAGATACTTGCAATCCTTTCGTTAACAGACTAATGATATTATAAATTATAATATCTTTGAAGAAAACAAAGTGATTTATTTTCTCTTATTTCAAGTGCTACCTACATACAAAAGACTCACAAAGCATAGAACAAATAGTTTTATGATTTATTAATAAAAATATATAATACTTAAGTGCCGTTCTACGTAATGATAATATTCATCATGACCTATAATATATAAACTTACATGAAGAAAAAACTTATAAATAATCGACAATCAAAGATCTTATTACCAGAAGCCAAATTTACCAGACAACCTTCAATGAAAGGATTCCTCAAAACGTATTACTGGGTAAAATTAATTATTAATTTAATCTATTTATTTTATTTATTAATAAAAAATACCAAAACGTGTTTACTTTTCATCTCTACACTGTTCAAGACTCAACTAATCCTAATAGAATGGACGTAGTCTATGATTTGAATAAGAGCTTAATAGATTCTTTAAAAATATAGAGATAACAAAAGCTTCAAACTACCCAATATTACATTAATATTAAGAGGAAACAATTATAATTATCATTTTTATATATATGGAGGTAGGTAAATAAGACAAAGGAAACTGTAACAATTAATTTATATTACTGTAGTTATTATCATCACAAAATATCACAAAATAGTTTAGAATAACCAAAGAAAATATATCAGCAAAAATACTATAAATAGAAACCTTATACTTTAAATAATTATCAAAGCTACTTATCTTTGTCCTGATCAACTGCTCGCCAAAGAAAAAGTGATTCGCTAACGAACACAGGGTATTTATAACATCGTATCGAGCCGTTATGTCAAATCATAAACTTTAAAGATTTCAAATAAAATGTTGCCAATAAAAAAACTATTTATAAGTATAGTAAAATTAAAAATAATAATAATAAAAAAGATTATTATATAGAAAAATACTGCAAAATTAATAATAATCTATCACGGCCATACTGACAGTACTTCGTCCACGAAGTACTACTATGACACACTGACTCTTTCATTATATTATCGTTATATACAATTTACATTATATACAATTATACTTCAGGGTTAATTCTAAGACTAAATAGTATTACAATTTATACAGATCAACACATTACGTATATATACTAACAACACATAAAGTATTTACACTAAGAATGTTCCGATTTACAGCTGTATTAATATTATATTTATAACATCATCTATAACTCTTGTTATATCAACACATCATGTACAATGTACATAGCTACTTGCATAGACATGTCAGTCCCCTTCAACCGCTGCTGTTGAGATAGACTAACACCAAACAAGTAGTACTAACAGCGAACACTTGCCAACTACATAGACATACCAATCACATTCACCCGCTGCTTGTGAGATCAGTTGGTACCAAATAGGAGGCCGACCAGCGGAAGTGCTAATAACTAAGCCTGTACCCTAGACATGCTGATTCCTTTCACCCGCTGTCGATGAGACTAATCAGCACCAAGGTACGACTAACCAGCGGTTAACATTTTTTTTTCATCATTATTGTGCATACAAACTTAAAATATATATCCATATTCCATACATATAATAAAATTGTTACCAAGCCAAATCTATACATATGTATAATATTTTTTGGAAAATCTTATAAAAATAAACATTATCGATACAGAGGCCGAACCTATAGTTTTTAGAATTTTTGTCTGTCTGTTACCGCATCACAGAAAAACCACTGGAGGGATTTTGATGAAATTTGGTTTGGTGATAAACATATCCGGGTAAACATATAGGTTACTTTTACTCTTCAAAAGAAAGATCCAAAAGAAAATATCACATCTCTGAGAAAAAAATGCGAAAACTGCAATGTAAGAGTATAGTAATATGTAAAACCTAAACATTTGGTTTTTGGTCATCAGAACGCAGGCGGAGCCGCGAGCAATGCTAGTTTTACATATTATTTAAAAAAAACAAACAAAATTAATAGCACAACCTTAATTAGCTAACTAATAAATTGTATTTATTAGTTAATATAACATAATTATTACCTTAACAAATTTAATATTATTTTTAGATAGCATTTTCAACAGTATATTTCTTTCCACCCATTCTCCAGGCCAAAATCGCAAATCTTCTTTTGCAACAATTATATTTCTTAAAATTACCTGGACCCTTCAGAGCATAGCGGTCATTGGAAAGAATCGAAAGAATTTCATAGGGACCCTTAACTTTCGGTTTTTACTTTGTCATTACATCTATTATCCTGATTAACATAAACTAAATAACCTACCTTATAAATTTTAGTGTTTCTTCTAACCGAATCAAAACGTAGCTTAAATTTTTCCGCGACTTGTTGTAATATTTGACTAGCCAGTTCCCGATCAGCTCTCACATCAATTTTAGACTCTTAAGTTATCGTCATCGAGAACATAATTTAATCGAACTTGCTGGTGCAGTATATTTTAATTTACAAAACATTAGTTAGGAGGTCCATTGAATATTGCAGTGTTATTTGGAATCCTCAATATTAAAAAAGAATATTGAAAGAATTCAAAAAACATTTCTCTGGCACCTCTGCTATAGCGAAAATTTAATTAAACAACTGCTAACATATAAAGACAGAGTTAAACATACACAGAAACTGATATCGACATTCCAATAAAATTAGAAAAATTTAAGTCTCTGATATTAAACTTACTTATGGTGATAGCTTATAACTTATATCTATTGTGTTGCTTATTTGCTTTTTTTTCCTTTCTTCTTTTGTTGCTTTAAGTAACTAATTATAATAATGTCTTTGATAAATTTTTTTATAGATTATAGTGCTGTTATTTTTTAATTTTAAAATGTTCCGGGTAACTGTTTACGCATATCGTGGTTACCTATAAGTACGTTTTGTTAAGTTACTGTATATCATGTTGGTGATCCTAAATAAATAAATATTTGCTTCTACCCCGATCAACAAGCGAAAAGGAGAAACTCCCGTCGATTTTTGTTCATTAGTATAAGTAATAGATTGCTGTACCTTCCATACTTCGTTCGGCCACTCTGATAACTCATTACACATAGTATTCAACATATTAATTACTGTAGATACATAACGTTCAACCTGCCCATTGCTAATTCTACGTGTACCATTAGCTATCAGGTGATGTTCGATATGTAACTCACGAAAAGGGGCTTGAATTTTATTAGAGCTAAAATTTATTCAACGATCAGTGACAACTAATGAAGGTGTAACAAATATCGTAATAGTTTCCCTTATAATATTTATTAACTTTTGAGCATTTAGTGTTTTAAGAGGTTTCACTAAACAAAATGTGGTGAACCCGTCTACCAATAATAGAACATGGTTGTACCCTTCCTTGGTTGCTTGAAAGGGGCCAGTGCAATCTAAATGTATTGTATGAAAGAGAATAGTAGTATTATCAATCGGATGTAGTAGTCCTTGTGAATTTATTTTAGTTTGATTAGGACCAGAACATCCTTTTTTCTCTGGGCAAACTTGAAAGAATGAAAAATGTATATTTCAATAAAAAACTGTCATACCAGTAAGGAAACGAGAAATACTGCACTCTTTTTTTTAATTTTATTTCAAGGTCCCCAATCTTAACAAATCTAGTGTCTTGTAAAACCGAAGGATATTTATGAAAAAATGGCTTTAATCCTATCCCAAAATTCTATATCTTAATTGCCATTGAAAATTGTAGTAAATTTATTTTATAACTAGATTTCGGTGTATTTTTTCGTACCAAACGAGAACCTAAACCATCAGTGATGATTTCGATAACAGGATTAAACAGAACAGCCTCCTAACAATTAAAATATAGTAACCAGAATCGATATCTGCGACCATATACATATTCAATTCAATACATAAATCCTCAAATCAAACTGTTGATGTTATTTGTGTAGATACTTTTAGACTGAGGTGAGGGTCACCTATTCCAGAAATACATAGAAAGCATGGGCTAAAATTGCTACCAAGACACACACACACACACACTTACACACACACACTCTTTAATTATACTGCAGTTAACTCCAATATCAATAAGCGAATTTATAGTTATATCAAAAATACTTTTGTTAAAATTAATTCCCAATTTAAAAAAAAAATACCTCATTTCCAATTTTAGTAGTATAATTATCATTTTTAGGTTTATACTCATATTTATACATAGAATCCTTATAATGACAATTTTTTTAAAAAATCTAACGGTTTATTTTCCTATGTATCGACGTTAGTTTGAGCGTCCAGTTTTAAGCATTGGGGTCTTGTATATCCTAATTAGTCACATAAATAACATTTTATATCGTTTGATCTAGTATCTATTTAAGTTCGTTTAGCAAGGTTAGAATTAGAAAAATTCTTACAATCCCTACCGCTTTGCTCTAAAGGTCGTTACTTAGTTTTTGCATATGAAGTGAATAAACAAATTACTTTAAATGTACAGTTTTGAAACTACAGTTAAATGATGCCATTCTTACATTAACGTCAAATATACTACCACATACTAATTTAACTACATAATTGCAACTCTTTAACTATATTTGTATTATCGGGACACAAAGCTGTAAATTCTTTACGTAGATTTTCCCACAAACGGCCGGCTGCAGTATCCCAAGTTTCAAACCACAGTAACGCAGACCCTTTTAGGGCCTTACCTTCTTTAGCAACGGTTGCGATACTGCTCCAGCCAAATTCCCCCGCGAGGAAGTCGATGTTGCTGCACCAGGACTCGGCACCCAGGTCACTCGTGGCCGGGTAGAAAATCAGCAAAGCAACGTCGTCGTCTTTCCGCAGAGTTCCGGAAACAGCATCCTTGATTGCCTTGAAAAGTTCTTGCAAAGGCGAGAGATCCATCTGCAATTATAATACATATTAGAACAGTGGACACTATCCCACTTCTGATAATAGATTCTTTAAAAATATAGAGATAACAAAAGCTTCAAACTACCCAATATTACATTAATATTAAGAGGAAACAATTATAATTATCATTTTTATATATATGGAGGTAGGTAAATAAGACAAAGGAAACTGTAACAATTAATTTATATTACTGTAGTTATTATCATCACAAAATATCACAAAATAGTTTAGAATAACCAAAGAAAATATATCAGCAAAAATACTATAAATAGAAACCTTATACTTTAAATAATTATCAAAGCTACTTATCTTTGTCCTGATCAACTGCTCGCCAAAGAAAAAGTGATTCGCTAACGAACACAGGGTATTTATAACATCGTATCGAGCCGTTATGTCAAATCATAAACTTTAAAGATTTCAAATAAAATGTTGCCAATAAAAAAACTATTTATAAGTATAGTAAAATTAAAAATAATAATAATAAAAAAGATTATTATATAGAAAAATACTGCAAAATTAATAATAATCTATCAAGCTCATATTTATACTGTTCCTGTCATAATTAGTGTATTTCCATAAAAATGCCGAAATACCAAATGACCTTATAGTGATGTAGCAGCAGATATAACTACGTTTTTTTAACGTCGGTAAATGTATTTACTTATACCACCTGTATACATACAAGTGGTTATGTGAGTGTCACCGGTTAGAAAATCAAATACTACCCACTAAAACCCAATGAAACCTTCCTAGATTTAATAGGACGTGGTAGAATCGCTTACGCACTCAACCACGTTACCCTGAGTTACTAAATTAAAAAATATACAAGAAGGTTTGTTTGCTGAGAATGCTATATTTGAATGACACAGAGTGAATTGATTGATACTTGACACTACATCGTCGTCGTCGGCGGGAACCAGACAACTATTTATAATGACAAGTAATTTCCCTCTATCTATACCGTATAGGAAAATATTTTGTAGCCCTTTCGCACTCTATATAAGACTATCAAGTCGGTAAACAAAATACAAGTAAATTTACAAATGACAAAGTATTTTGGTTTTAAACTTTATTGTAAGTAAATATGCACAATACATGGAATTAACAATAGTAAAAGCGTTCTAGCATTTAAGAGAAATATTTGTGTTACGCTGACATCGAACTGGTTACATTCCAAATTCCTGTCATACTCGTATGAGTAGCCATTATAAAATGATAGGTGGCGGCCCTTGTAAAGAACTGTGCATTATCATTTCGCTTTCATAAAGTATTAAAATTTAATCATATCTTATCTGTAATTAAATCAGAATGTATATGTTGATAATTGATATTCAAAGAACGTCAATACGCTGAATAATTTCAATGATAAGAGCAAACAAAAGTTAATTTTGTATTGAAAATCTTACTACATTTCGCATTTATTGCGCCAGAAATAGTGTGAATTTGCATAAAGTGATAAATTTTTAAAAGTGTAGTGTAGGATACATCAAAAAAGTGTTCGACGTTGCCAAAAACTCTCAAGTACGTGTAAAATTTAGCTGTGTCAATATATCTATAAAGTGTTTTATAATAATATAGTGTGGCTGTGTGTTTATTGGTCTGTTTTACTCTCATGGAGAAATAGCTTTACAGATCGATGTGATTTTTTACATAATATGGATAATTAACGAGCCAGTGGAACAGGTTTTATTGTATTATTCAGGCAAGCCGTTATATCAAATTATTATTTTTTCTATGAGATACTGCATATAGTTACTGAAGCATACGCTTCTATTAAATAACATAAATCATAATTTTTAATGAGACGCGAGAAACGGTTTTAATAATATTTCTTATGGAACATTGCCGTTTCTCTGAAATAGATCCACATATCCTATTCTTGGAAAATGAAATAAAAAATAGTTTTTAAATTATAAAAATACAATTTCAGGTTTTGAAGTAATGATTTCGAAAAAATATTTATAACAATAATAAGCATGATACCACATATTAACGAAAACAAAGACGATTTTGAAGACATTGAAATAAAATATCAGCACCAACCGTTGAGACGTAAGTAAAGATGACATCTCTACTATCGGTTTAAATTTCATTGTTTTTTGGACTTCATTCATCGCTTGCACTATAAATGAAGGAAACTTAAATAACAGAGGTTTAATGAATATGAAACTCAATTTGACGACACGTTTGGCTCAGCGTGTAGTGACGCTACTTGCTGTGTCAGCGGTTGCGGGTTCGAGTCCCGTTGGGGGCATTCATTTTGTGATGCGCACGAATGTTTATACTCGTCACGGGTGTTTTTATTTATAATATGTATGTATTTATAGTTTATATATGTGTAGTGTATCAACTGTCTGGTATCCATAACACAAGCCTCGTAGCTTACCATGGAACTAGATGGTGCTGTGTGTTAATGTCCCAACATATTTATTTATTTAATTAATCACTTAATGTTACCACGCATATACGATAAGTGCTTTTACGTAATATAATTTCACCATTTTAAAGTAGCGTTATGTTTTCATTACTTTGAAATATTTAAATACATTATTTTGTATTCAACATGCTTATTACAATATATTTCAAGGACGTATTAGATCTCTCATTGATATACGCTTTAATATAAGAGAAGATCGTAATACGCTTATAAATATACAGCTAGATAACTGTTATATTGGAATAAATAATTCATAATCATTTTTCAGACGCAAAATGGCACCAAAAAATACTTCTCAACAGACCCCTTCATTTCACCATAGTTTTTCTCCTGCTAGGAGTAGTATCACCGTTGCTTCTTTATCACTTATATTTCTTAACCAGTTATAATCTACCGCCGCCCGACGGATATTCTACGGGCTCTTGCGTTATATCAAGAAGTATAAGAATCCCATGTGGGACAGGATTTGTCCCAGAAGAAGAATCCCATCCTCAATGTTGTTACGACGGTAACTCACACATGTCCTACCATCGCATTCCATCAAGATTTTCCTACATAATGAACGAGCCCTGGAATGAATACGTTATTCTACATCCTCGTGTGGCAACTGTGCCTTACTCGAACCAAAACAGTATACCAAAGATCAAATTATCTATAGACGAGGAATCTGCGACACATATGATTATGACATTGTACAATGCTAGAAATGAATCTAAGATCGGTAAAAGGACTTATGACAAAAAATATTCATATCGTGTGACTTCACCAGAGTTGAACATAGTTGTTAATGGCACACAAGGACCTATATTTAATATGGATGGAGGACCTCTGATTGCGTCTGATAATATCTGGGAGATATCATTCACATTGACGAACGAGTCTTTATACGGATTTGGAGAGATACCAATAACAAAAAATTCTACCAGAATAATATATCAGAATGGAGCCCATAATTCCGTTCCGTTGATATTTGCCAAAATTGGAAAAAACTTCCATGGTCTTTTAATAGATATAAGCGATCCGACAGAAGTGACAGTGACTCTTGAGAATCAGATTTTAATTCGAAGTATAACTAATTCTGGCTTAAAATTGCATTTATTTACTGGACCTGAGCCAAGACATATAATGAATGATGTAAGGACAGTTATAGGTAATTATAGTAAATTGGAATATTGGATGCTTGGCGTTCATATTTGCAAGTGAGTGACTTTTGTAAATAGAAATTATTATACTAAAAGTTCATAAAAAAAATATTTATGTATTTTTTTTATTTTAATATTTTATCAAGTTGTAGAATAATGTTATATTAAGTGTATTGAAAAATATGACAAATGACTTGAAATTTTGGAAAAGTTCTTTGCTCTAATTTTGCTAATGTGTCCAAGTAATTTCAGTTTCCGTTCATACTTTCAAAAGCTTATTTAGTTCTAAGAAATCTTCAATTCAATTAGTAGATTATGAATTTCGTACTTATTTAATACTAGCTACTTACCCTCGTTTCGCTCGGGTTCGTCCCGAGATACCTTATAACGGTATATATATATATATATATATATATATATATATATATATATATATATGTAAAGAAGCCTATTAAAATAACTACTAATTTGTTTTAATCACATTTTATGTACTTATTTACTACATTCAATGCTTTGCTTTTAGTTGATTTCAACTATTAAAAACTTAATACTTTCTTAGATTTACGCGAATATTTGACATTTTAAATAAAACTATCTTTTCGGATTTTTTCGCGAATTTATTTTGATTTTTGGTTCCCGACGTTTCGAATGCTTTACAGCAATCATGGTCACGGGAGAGACTGAGGTGTTACATGTCTTGAAGGTATAGTTGTTACAGACAGCCTACCCACACACATTTTGTTAATTGGGAAACAAAAATTCAAATAAATCCGCGACAAAATCCGAAAAGATAGTTTTATTTAAAATATTAAAAACTTAAAAACCATGTTAAGGCTAAAAACGCTAACATCCAAATATTTTCATACAAACATTTATCAAAATAATAAATACCTTATTATTTTTTTTATTACAGCGAAGTCCCACAAATAAATCTAACATCCTTTATTGCCGATGCAAATAGAGAGAGGATGCCGTATGACAGTGTTTGTGGCGATGGTCCTATAGTTTTTAATAGCGATCAGTGTGCCGACAGCGAATCGAGCAATATTGGTGTTGTAAATAATGGAGCGAATTTAGTCAGAAATGCTGGAAGAAAATTTGTTCCACACGTTTCTCCATATGTAAGTTAATTTTGCTATTGACTAAATCTATACATATAATAAAATTCTAACTAAGCCGAATCTGTACATTGAATATTTTTTGGAAAATCTTATTGAAATAAACATTATTATCGATACAGAGGCCGAAACTATAGTTTTTAGAATTTTTGTCTGTCTGTCTGTCTGTTACCGCATCACGGAAAAACCACTGGACGGATTTTGGTGAGATTTGGTATGATGACAGCTGGTTATCCAGGTCCACATATAGGAGGGCTTTTTATTGCGAGAAAATATCTCATTTCTGAGAAATCTATACTAAACGTTAAAATGTAAGTAGGGACGAACCCGAGCGGAGCGAGGGCGAGTCGCTAGTCATTTATAAAATACGGCGAAAAATCTACTATAGTTAGTTATTATTTGAAACAGTTCTTATAGAATTGCAAAAGTAATAAATTAATTCTTTTCAATCAGACGATTAATTTGCTTGGGGTTAGAAACTAAAAAAACTTGAAATGAGTCAGCAGCAGAAACGGTACAGTTCGATTCTCTCATTTTCTTAAAGTTTTTGCTTTTTAAATTATAACTTTATAATTAGCAACCTATGTACATTGTATGTGTGTACAATATTAGTCAAGTTTTTTTTTAAATAAATCAAAACATAGTTTTAAAACATACTCGTAGAAGTTATTCAGAACGCTCTTTTTTATATAAATATCTTCATTAATCTATATATGTATTTAAAAGCGAAGTTTCATTCACTGATTAAGCACAATACCCGTACCTAAACCTCGAAGACCTATTAGGCTGAAATTTTGAAGGTCATTCAAAATAAGTTTATATGAAATTCCTATGTTTTTGTGCCAGATTCATAAAGATGCGTTATTCTGGTTACATAAATTAATAACACAGGCGAGGCCGTGAGCAGCCCTACTTAGGTATAAATTATTATCGTCCATTTAACATGTCCTACTTTTATTAGAGCGTTTGATGAGGATCTATCCCTAGATATATCGTTTTCTAATAATAAATCTTCTAAACCCTTGTCAAAATATAATTGACAAATAAATTATTTACTATGTTCTCATATAAGAACTCTTGAATGAAGATGGAAAGATTTTTGTGTCTAAAATTCAAATTTTATATGCTTAATTAAATAACTTATAAAATATACAACAAGTACTTACAATAGGCTAAATTCGAAGCTTGATTATTATCCTTAATAATATTATAAATGTAAAATAACTCTGTTGCCTTTTCGCGCTTAAACTACTGAACAGATTTGGATAACATTTGGCAAAGGCATAGATTGCTTTCTGAGGATGGACATAGGCTACCTTTGATCCCCGCCCAAGTTACCACGCGGGTAGAAATTAGTTTTTATTATAACGCGTATAGTACTCATGTTATAATTGATGTTCTGATGATGTTCTCCTAGCCGATTCCGGCTACGGCGGCCAATCTCATTGAGATTAGCCAACTGCGCAGGAGATATTATAGTGCACAAGTGTACGCGCAGACACAAGTGCACTCTCTATTCCTTTCACTCTCATACTCTGGTGGGACGACCACTCGACACGACCAGTGAGAGTTAAGGCGCAGGACCGACGGCTTTACGTGCTCTCCGAGGCACGGGATGTTATAATTACGCCTATTTTAACTAAGTTATAAAAAGATACATTGCAGTCAATATTACAGCCAGAACGAGTTACAATTCATACGCTAATACCAAATAGCTTTACCCAATTCGTAAATAGTCGAGGAGTTTATTTTTTTCTTATAATCTAAGATCCGAATAAGCTCTTCATATATTTTCGCTTACTGGATTAAAATTATTTATGTATTAAGAAGTATTTGCTGAATTGTTGCCCAATGAAATACCTATGTTATATTTTATATTTCTTTGAAATAAATATTAAAATTCTTATTAGCTCAAATATACTACCAAAGAGAGATTCACTGAATTCGCTTCTAATGCGATGGATATTTGTAAAAAGATTTTTAAAAGGTTTGGTCAAATTATATATTTATATACAATTTAATGTAATAAACATATGTAAAACATTCACTCAGTTCACCTAGAACTATTGTTTCGTCGATTTTTAATTACACGCTACGTATATCGGTTGCTATAAATAATAAATTCTTATCTAGATTCGCTACCAAAAGGCTAACTTATCCGAAGAAGAAAATGAAAAAGAAAATGAAAGAAGTACTAATGAAACTATCAAAAATTGTCACATAATACCGACATTTGAAGAGAAAATGTATCGTTTTCTAAAAACCATGGATTTATACACAGGAAAAGTAGATGATTATGATGTGGTCTACCCGAGCTATGATGAAGAATCCGACATGCTTATGAAGAGCTTGTGGGCTTATACTGATCAATTGGATGGAGTAATTCTAGAAAATAATTGGCCATTAGATCAAACAGAAAAGAAGCTAAACGAAACGACAAACTATTTGCCTTATTTTAATGAGGTGAATATTTTGCTTTATAGTTTGTTATTAAATTTGAAATTTTGAAATATATTAGATATGAGTTTAAAACTACTTTTTTTCATTCTTAATATTGCTACGGTCATTCACATTGACTTATATCTTTTCCCTCATTTCCTAACTGATTTAAAAATTATGATGCTTTTAATTTCAGATTTTCCAAGAAGCTTTTAACCATACGCCACAATGGAACCTAACACTTGTAAACAACAGCAACCCTTATTTATTTAAGCACAATAAATACGGGGATAATTTTGCCAAAAAGTTCTCTAAGTTATCCAACGACACATTAAACATTTGGTCAAGTAGCTTATGGATGAATGGTCGCTTTGCAATAAATAGACAAAACATAAACGCGTCGTGGACCAATCTTCATAAAGAACTGCTGGCATCTGCACTAGGAGGAATATCAGGGTCTTGGCTTTGGTCGACCCCGATTTGTGGTGATAACGAAAACTTTAACCCAGAAAGCCAAATAGAGCTATGTATCAAATGGTATATGGCCGCCACATATTTTCCGATGATAAAAATACATTCCAAAAAACACGCACGATATCCTTTCGCTTATAATGGTACTCATAAGTCTCTTATGATGACTTCTTTAAAAAAAAGAATGGAATTTTTACCTTATTTCTATACAACGCTACAAGTAGGTCCATTACTTAGACCGATGTTTTATCAGTTTCCATCATCAGTAGCTTTGCACGACATAAATACTCAATTCAGTGTAGGTGATAATTTACTGATTGCTCCAAATTTACAACCTATGCAAAGCCATGTCCATATTTGGCTTCCTCCTGGTACCTGGTATGAATTTTCTAGTGGGCTCAAACTAAAAGGTAATGAAGGCGATCCTTTTACTATGACAACAACGGAGTCTGATTTTTTAACTTTCATCAGAGGTGGATCGATTGTACTCATACAAAGGGTAACAAATTTTGTTTTTATTAAAACCTACTTGATTTATTCATTATATTATTAAAGCAAGCCTATAAATAAAATAACTGTGCTATTAAAGTAACTCATAATTAGTTTTTTATTACAGTAAAGTTTTATAAAATTTATGATACTATAAAAAATTATAAAATAATAAAAATTTAGAAGTACACAAAAAGTACCAAAATATAAATTTTATTACAGGACCCAACACAAATGACAGCAGAGCAATCGCGTTTCCTAGATCCTTTCTCAGCCATAGTCGCTTTAGAATGTAGTAAGGATAATGGAACAGAAACATGCAACGCGTCAGGGAAGCAATATTTTACACCAGGAATGGCTTTACATTTCTCAGCTAACGAGACTACCATGATTATAACAGCTGAGGGTACAGATTTTGACCCGATCTGTAATTTTAACACTGGCACATGGGCATACGATATACGTGATTTTAGTATATATGGTCTACACGAAAAACACAATAATTACGACCACCACAGGCAATTCCAAAATTTTATTGATTTATGCAATTTGCGTGATCGTGATGAAATTGTTATTAATTTGTTATAAACTGACCGTGATAATTTTTATTTTTAATAATTTTGTCATATTTATTCTAATTCTCACACTAACATTGTAAGTTGTATTATAATTGCCTCTATAATATTCTGTACTTCATCTAATTATTTAAGAAATAAAACATAAATAACGGATTATTGCTTTATTAAACTTTTGAGTATGGTGATGATAATGAAATAAAATTAATAATAAAAAAAAACCCCGACCATCTTGGACCGATTTTTATCAAACATAGCTAAAAACACTCCAAACTAATTCACCTTTGAAACAAAAAAAAACAAAATCAAAATCGGTTCATCCATTCGGAAGCTACGATACCACAGACAGACACACGGAGACACAGACACGTCAAACTTATAACACCCCGACGTTTTTGCGTCGGAGGTTAAAAATACAAGACTGTACACCTACGCAAATCCACATGCTATAACAACTTTGAAATAAAAACAACATGATCATAAAATTAAACTACTTAGTTTTATTATTAAAACTGTACTTGCACGATACAAGTATAGATTTTAAATTCAACAACCTATAAACTAATTAATATTTTTATTTTTATTTCATAATAATATACATAATTCACGTACAAAATAAACCTATAAAAATATAAAGATCTTTTTAATAAGTATCTACATCAACACCTAAAATCGATGTAGGTATGTACGCATCTATATGTAATTATGAAGCGCGAGCGCGAGCGAAGCCGCGGGTTCTGCTAGTATATTATAAAAATAAAAGACCCGCCTGCATAAAAGCTAACTAAAAAGATGAAAATAAGTTCACGATGGATTATGGTATCTAGCAGTTTCCATATTTAATTTTTTTATATCACATATCTAAGAACACTTGGACTAATGAGACGAATCTAACGATACCTTACGTAAAGCAATCCATCAAATGGTTTGGAAGATATGAGGTAATATAGAATATTACAAACAAACAAACAAACAAACAAACAAACAAACAAACAAACAAACAAACAAACATAACCATTTCCTTGCAGTCGGGTAAAAAGATCTTTTTTTAAGATATTTTCAAGTGCGAATCATTTCTAACATGATTACCACTCGCTTTACGGTGAAGGAAAACATTGTGGCGAAACTTGCATGTCTGAGGGAACCTAGCAAGTTTTCGAAAGACATGTAAAGTCCGCAAACCCGTACTTGGCCAGCGTGGTGGACAATGGCCTGATCCCCCTCGTATTGACGGGAGGCCCGTGCCCAGCAGTGGGACGAATACATACTTAAAAGACACAGCATCAACTCATACTTAACTTACCAGTAATAATCAAATTACATGTAATGAAAATTGATATATGAACTCGTTTAAAACAGCTACCACACCGCCATTGCATATTGAAAAGCCAAAGAAATAAAAATCAAATTATCTTAAAACGAATAATCTAACTCATTTTTCTGTGTATTAGGGTTTCATATGCATCAAATATATCTATTATCTATTAAAAATAATATTTCAAGTGAATAATAATAATATTTCATTTGAAAGTTTGTAAAATAAAGTAAAGCTTTTCATATTATTTTAATATCATTCAATATAAGATCATAAACATGAAGTATAATAAGTTCATTCTAAGAAACCATTCTAATACTCGTAGACACAACACTTTACGGATTTTTTCTTTGTATTTTTTACGTGTGCTATTTCACTGTAAGCCCATTTTTATTCACATTACAAATAGCTTTACGCGTTATACCTACCCCCTTCGTATTCAGCCCTTTTTAACGTCCCACGGCTGGGAACGGGCCTCCCTTATAGTACCCACTAAAAGGTGAACGAACGGACGTTGGGGGCATGCCTAACTGTGATACCTCAACGTACTACCCATTTCCAAAAGTAGCATATTATTTTTTTACCCACTGCGGCTAAGCCCAAGGGAGGGTTATGTGTTGGACCTGTATGTATGTATATTGTATATATGTACATAACATAATTATGTATGTCCGACCCTATGTTCCCTTGTAATTACTACACGGCTTAACCGATTTTGATGATTTATATGTTTTTCGATTCGTCCTAATAACGTGAGTATCATAGGGTATATAGATTATAGATATCATTAAAAATCAAAATGTCGGATCTGAGATGACAATTTGTGTGACTTGAAAAAAAAAATCGTTCAAATCAATCGAGTGGAGTTAGCTATCAAAATAGCTTTTTAAGAGGCCATTATAATAATAAATTGTAAAAATATTTTAGGATTAAAAATTGTTAAATAAAACTAACAATGCCTAACTGACCAAAATTAAAGAGATGCAAATAAAAAAATAATTAAAAAAAATAAAAACCTGACTGCGTAAAAAGGGAACTAAAAAGATGAGAACTAAGTATTTGATAAAGGAACATATGTAGTATATGCAGTCTCGTCTTTAAGTTTAGACCAGTCGAATGAGGGGTTTCACTTCGGAATTGGAGATAGTCAGGTATAAACTTGTATAAACCTTACCGGGTCTATTATATTTATACGAGTATTATATACGGTATATTTAGGCCACTAAGTCCTAAACCAGTTAGGCCACTAAAATAGACCCGGATAAATAGTTATGAAAATTGAAATTCGATATAGATTTGCAATTATTCGTATAACTAATTGTATTATCATATCAATTATAGTAAGTAATAACTAAAGCTTTTAAAAAAATTGATAATTTAATTGAAATCTATACATATAATGAAATTCCAAGTGAGTCGAATCTGTACATTTTTTTTTGGAAAATCTTATTGAAATAGTCATCATTATCGATACAGAGGCTGAATCTGTAGTATTTAGAATTTTTGTCTGTCTGTCTGTCTGTCTGTCTGAACGCATCGTGAAAAAAGCACAGGACAGATTTTGACGAAATTTGGTATGATTATAGCTGGTTATCCGGATCAACATATAGGATACTATTTACTGCGGGAAAATATCTCATCTCTGAGAAATCTATACTAACAGTGAAAACGTACCTAAGGATGAACCCGAGCAGAGCGAGAGTAAGTCGCTAGTAAAATGTAAATTGACATTAATTAGGTTTGCAAAGTTCAAAATGCTAAGCACTACTTATAAGACATAACACCTCGTTTTATCGTCTCTACTGTGGTGAGACTTCCAATTTTATTGTCATAATAATTGACTTAAAAGTTGGCAAGTATCTCTATTTCCGTCGATAGTGCAGAGATTCGGTATCGTCGACCTGATCTGATGGCAAGAGTAGAAGGTGCATAGGTGGAACTGAGATAGATATGAGAGCTGTCACATTATTCACCCAAAGAATCAGCATTCGGCGTTGCTATTCAACGGGGGAACACGGCTCGCATTCTTGCCACTATTCCACACGGACATGACTTTATACAGTAATACTAATACTTAATAATAAAATAATAAGTGTACATTTGCTTTGTATATATGCATAATTAAGTATATTTGTATTTTTAACTGACTTCCATAAAGGAGGAGGTTCTCAATTCGTTGGAATTTTTTTTATGCATGTTCACCAATTACTCGAAGACGCTTGAACCGATTTGGATTTTTTTTTGTTTCAAAAGGTATTTCCCAGGTGGTCCCATATAAATTTTATCGAAATCGGTCGAGCGGTTTTTTAAAAAATCAAAAATATTTATATATTTTTTTAAATAAATAATTGTTTAATCGAATACGTTATTAAAAAACTTTCGTCTTACAATTTACCTGCTTATTACGTCTACACATAAAATGGAAAAATAACAACTTTTTAAATAAAAAAAATAAAAACCGACTTCCAGGCACTAAAATGTACAAAATAACTAAACGGAGGTTTTCATTTAGAACAGATAACTAATCAAATATTTTCGAAGTCGGTGCCAACTGCCAGCCGACAATATTTTAAGATATGAATATCTAATAGCTAAATATGTATTTTACATATGGAAATATATTAGACTTGCTTTGCATCGGCTGACACCGACATCGAAAATATTTGATTAGGTATCTATTCTAAATGAAAACCTCCGTTTAGTTATTTTGTACATTTTAGTTCCTGGAAGTCGGTTTGTTTTTTTAGTTTTTATCTTTATTGTAATTAAAGTTTTTATTGTTAAAAAAACATAAATAATGTTATTCTAATATATATGTTTTCATTTAATATATAATTGGAAATATACTGAACAGTAATCAGTTAAGAGTTTTCGTAGGTACTTGTGAGTGGGATGTATGAAAATGTACTTCTGTATGGACTATATTTGCTGATTATTTTAAAATCTGGTTTTCACAAAAAAAAATACAAATAACTTTGAAACTATTAAGAATCGCTGAACATACATGGGGATTAAATCGATAGCTTGAAGTATTGAGGTCCTCGACCCGCCTGCCACCTTTGATCTATCACTCATGTTACGCACTGTATTATATCTGAATTTATAGAATTAAAGATTTATCTTTTTTAACGTCTTTAATAAAAAAAAGAAAAGGCAAAGGTCGTATAGATTTTGAGTGCACAACACAAATAAATATATATAAAAGATGATTTCATATATAAAATTATACACGAAATTTATAAATAAAGTTCATATCTATTCATATAAAATTCTGAGTCTAATCTGTACATTAAATATTTTTTTGAATAATCTTATTGAAATAGTCATTATTATCAATACAGAATCTGTAGCTTATAGAATTGGTGTCTGTCTGTGGCCGCATCACGAGAAAACCACTTGACAGATTTTGATGAAATTTGGTATGATCATAGCTGGTGGCTGGTGGTGAAGGCAGTGGTAGCGCAGTGGAGCCGCTAGACTTAAATATTTGTAATCTCAACGTATCTTTCATTATTTGGATGCTAATTGTACATTATCATCTTTATTTCTTAATTAGGTACATATGGAGAATGAAACAAACAACTATCATTCGGCTGTTTTAACACATTAGAGATTAAATATAACATAATATTTGCTTATGATGTAATTTTATTTGTGTATATCGTTATTCACTTGTTGATAACAAACAGTATTCCATTACAGGGGTGCGGAGATATGACCCGACCTCATCTTGAACTTTGATAAATCTGTTTGTAGCAAATATCAGCCCATTTACTATCGCAACAAACTAAAGTGTTCATTTAAATGGTTTACATCAGTCAGGCTAATGACATCACAACGAAAACACGGTAAAGACGAGGAAACAACACAAGAACAAAAAGCAGATTTAACTCAACCTCCAAGAATGCCGAACATCAAAGTTTTTACGGGCAGTTCGCATCCCGATATAGCGAAAAAAATTGCTTCACGCCTCGGCTTGGATTTAAGTAGAGCTACCACGAAAAAATTCAGTAACAAGGAAACTAATGTTGAAATAGGGGAATCCGTCAGAGGTGAAGATGTATATATCGTACAAAGTGGGTGTGGAGAAATCAACGACAATCTTATGGAACTGCTTATTATGATTAATGCTTGCAAAATCGCATCAGCATCACGAGTTACAGCCGTCATACCATGCTTTCCATATTCTAGACAAGATAAGAAAGAAAAGAGCCGCGCTCCAATCACTGCGAAACTTCTAGCAAATCTCATATCAGTCGCTGGTGCTGATCATGTCATAACAATTGATTTACACGCATCACAAATTCAAGGATTTTTCAATATTCCTGTTGACAACCTGTATGCAGAACCTGCTATAACTAAATGGATAAAAGATAATATTCCTGAATGGAAAAGCAGTGTCATGGTATCCCCTGACGCAGGTGGCGTAAAACGAATGACATCCATAGCAGACAGGCTCGACATAGACTTCGCTATAATTCACAAAGAAAGACAAAGAACAAACGATGACGAAGATGCAACAGTTCTAGTCGGTGATGTAAGAAATAGGACGGCCATCATGGTCGACGATTTGGCAGACACCTGTGATACTATTGTTAAAGGAGCAATAAAATTGAAAGAGGCCGGAGCGAATAAAATCTATGCAATTCTCACTCATGGAGTTCTCGCTGGAAATGCTATTGAAAAAATTAATAATTCATGCTTAGAAGCTTTGGTGGTTACAAATACAATACCTCAAGATAAAAATATGAAACAATGCCCTAAACTACAAACAATGGATATTGCTGTGATGTTGGCAGAAGCTATACGAAGAACGCACTACGCCGAGTCGGTTTCTTACCTATTTAATAATGTACCATATTAATATTCATCAGTTGCATTAAATATATTTTTATAATCTAGTATTTTTTAAACAAATCTATTCAATAATACTTTTTCCGATTACATGAAATTAATTTTCTCATTACATACCTTCAAAAGATGGTAAAAAATCTTTCTCAGTTAAACGCCCACATAATTTGCTTGTGTTCTAGGTATTTTAATATCCATTTCTCAAAGCGAAATAAAAAAGTTTACCAAGTGACGACACGTCTGGCTCAGTTTGTAGTACTTGCTGTGCTAGCGGTCGCGGGTTCGAGTCCCGCTAGGGGCATTCATTTGTGTGATGAACTCGAATTTTTGTACTCCAGTCATGAGTGTTTATGTTTATAATATGTATGTATTTGAAGTTATATATGTGTAGTGTATCAACTATCTGGTATCCAAAACACAGGCCCCGTAGCTTACCATGGAACTAGATGGTGCTGTGTGTTTATAACAAAAATATTTAGAAGCCGAAGAAGAAATAATCGACCAAATTTGTACCGGGCTCCCGGACCAAAAGGTTTAGCCAACGTTAGCCAAATAAATTTCTAAGTACGATTTGATAGAACCTTGTTAATTATAAAACAGTTTTATATAAGAAATCTTGTATAAACAAACACCTTCAAAAACTATAACAGTTATTATTTTCTTAAAATAAATATTTAAAACTTCCGATAATTGTATTTTTTGTAAAGATTTCTAGAAACTTTGATATTTTTTTTAAATTACGGATTCTCAAAACCGCGGTAATTTTTAACGGGTAAAATTTTTAGTTTATTGTATTAAAAACCCAGAGAAAAAAATCATTAAAATCCATTCATTATAAGTTAAGACTAGGTTCCCTCATTTTTCATTTATAACGACTAATTGCACTCGAGTATAACGTGCTTATATTAATAAATATAAACTTATTGAAATGAATGAATGAATTAAAATAAAACGTGCAGAAGCCAATTAAACTTTTGTAAGTTTTTTATCCATTTGTCTATTTTTTTTATTATACAACTTGTTCTTTTATAAAAAGAAATTGATAAGTTTTATTTCAGTCAAATGAGACATTTTAAAATTTGGAAAACCTTTCTGTGTCATCTCTATTATCTCTATCCATACTTAATATTATAAATGTGAACTTAATATTATAAATGTGTAAGTGTGTTTGTTTGTTTGTCTTTCTTTCACGTCGAAACGGCTTTACTGATTGGCGTGATTTTTTGTCTGGAGAAAATTGGACGCCTGAGAGTGACATAGGCTACTTTTTACCGCGGGAGATTATATCTTTCCCACGGGAAAACACGTTACTATGCAATCCAAAAAATTATTCATGATCAGAATTACTTGAAACTTGGTATCTATTGGCTCTTCAATACAATTAATTAAATACGTGTTTTAGCATTTTTCGAAATTCATCTTATAATAAGGTAAAATTAAATACGGAATGAAAATTTATATTAAACCTACCATTTTAGGGTTTTTTTGTAATTTTAGCACGATCAAAGCCGTTGGTTCTGCTAGTATTATATAAAAAATAATATGCTCGACCCCTAAGGTTTCTAACAGTATTGAACGACTTGTTATATTATAGTTATTTTAGTTATTTTCGTAATATTTTAACTTAAAAGGAATACTTCATTGGGACAGTGCCGCGGAAATTAATTTATATTAATTATTCAAAAAAGAGCAGTACGGGCTATTTATGATCTAAGAGATAGTGATCGTTGATTCCCAGCGAGATGTTTTAAATGAAATTGGTATTCTTACGGTTGCATCACGATATATGCATACTGTGTAATATATTACTTGTTGGCAATTTTTTTTAATAATTACTTAAAAAATAGTGATAGACACACAATAAACGCTTATGGAAAGGAAAAAAAGGAATGGAAACAACTTCGCTAGCACTCGTACAGCCGAAATATTTCTTATAATTATAAGATAAAATTATATATTAGTATACATTCTTATTATTATTATAGATTTTGTTAATTAAACAAAATGTTCTTGCAATCTTAAAGCAAACTTTATGAACAACTACGGTAATTTACCTGATACGTTTGACTTTCAGACTTGAAAAATATTACTAGTGCTCTCTTCTAAAAACTGCGCTTATTTATGGAGAAAAAATACTGCATTTAATACTTTCTTAGATTTACGCGAATATTTGACATTTTAAATAAAACTATCTTTTCGGATTATTTCGCGGATTTATTTTGATTTTTGGTTTCCGACGTTTCGAATGCTTTACAGCAATCATGGTCACGGGAGGTCTGAGGTGTCAGATGTCTTGAAGGTATAGTTGTTACAGACAGCCTACCCACAATTAACAAAATGAAAAATTGCACCAAGTAGCCTACAATAATTTTTTAACTTTAAACAGCAGCAATTTTTCATTTCATCGAAACGTCGGGAACCAAAAATCCTAATAAATCCGCGAAAAAATCCGAAAAGATAGCTTTATTTAATTACATGAAGTCAAAAATTTGTAGGTAGATTACATATATTTTGAGAAGAGAACTAAAATGGCACTAATTATCGACCAATATCCTTCGTGTCTTCTCCATTCTATGTGAGATTGGCGAAGTAATCTGTGCTCAACTGGTACACTTTGGAGTCATTAATAAGAAAATTGAATTGAATCGAAAATGCACCAAAAATGCACGTGTTTTTATATACACTCTTTTATTATTATTTTTATTTGATAGACTATCTGCCATAATAAAACATACTTAGTTAAGCTAGGCTACATAGTAGGTAAATACAAAGATAGGCCCTTTAAAATAAATATATATGTTGGGACATTAACACACAGCACTATCTAGTTCCATGGTAAGCTACGAGGCTGGTGTTATGGATACCAGATAGTTGATACACTACACATATATAATTTAAAATACATACATAATATAAATATAAACACCCATGACTAGAGTTCAAACATTCGTGCTCATCACACAAATGAATGCCCCCAGCGGGACTCAAACCCGCGACCACTGGCACAGCAAGTGGGGTCGCTACAAACTGAGCCAACGTGTCGTCAACAATCGTTGATTGGCGTTCGCCGGCAATCCACCGGATCGCGGTCACATCACAGGAATTCCATTCATGCGAACTGGGTATCGACGTGTATCCAAGGTACATGAACGATTGCCTTCGATGCGAAAGTGTGGCCTACCCACCCAACATTCTAACAAAAAGAAACTGATGTTGTAGAAAAACAAATAATGTACTTATTTATGATGATAATATACATATTATTTGACTTATACAAAGAAAAACAGTGTATTTTCTTAGTTTTAAATCCCGAACGATCGTTTGTTAACATTATTTTGTATTTCTTAAGCCTGTGAGTAATGTGCATGCGCCTTTACATTATAGTGGAAAAATTCAAAACTGTAAATAATAGTTCAACAAATGACCAGAATGTCGTTAGAATAGGAAAAATATGTTATTAATTTATCAGTTGTAAAAAGCGTTAAGTGTGAGTTGATTAGTAAGCTAAATAGTTGATAAATTTAATATTTTGGGTGAACGATTGTTGTATTTTTTTACTTGGCTACCCTGGTTTGAATAATGCGTGGAACTTCAAAATTCTTTTATCTTCTGTGCAATCATTTAAGTGTCAAAATATTATTAAATACTAATTAAACTATTTTTGTATTTTAAATATATTTTTTTATTTCAATACTGATTCAATTAAAAGATAATCTTTTACCTAATTCTGTCACCTATTTAAATTATTACGAGAACAGTAACGAAATAAATACTTAACTATTTTCGATGCTGAGATTTTAATATCTTAATTTCTTGAATAGTTATTTAATTAAAAACATTAATTTAATTCATAACTTGAAACTTCTGAAGTACGATTACGATGCTTACCTTATATAAAAATAATGCCAGCCCACCTGCTCGCGCTACAATGATGGTATTACAT
Source organism: Brenthis daphne (assembly GCA_947093115.1). Lineage (NCBI taxonomy): Eukaryota > Metazoa > Arthropoda > Insecta > Lepidoptera > Nymphalidae > Brenthis > Brenthis daphne. Next base: position 36,560,001 of record OX352473.1, on the reverse strand, counting down.
ATTCTTGGAATTGACTACGAAGAATATGATATAAATCCTATTTTGCGGGATCAAGATACTCCAAAAATGACTAAAGTATGATGAATTTTACAATATCTTAAAGATTGAAACTTCTAAATTTATTATAGAATTAGTTATGTGGTAACTTATATTTTTTGGGATTTCAGAAAAACCCAATGAGAACAATACCATTCATAGATGATAATGGTTTTTGTTTAGGGGATAGGTGAGGAAATAAATATCACATTCATTGTTTTAGTCTAGAAAACACATCAATATTTTTAATTTGTAGTTTTATGATGACAGAGTTAAAGATGCTTGGGGTTAACAAAAGTTGCTGAACATGAATAAATTATAACATTACAGCAACACCAGACTCATTATAATTTATTTTATTACATATTAACTTACACAAGTCATACTTTCATTACTTACCTATTTGAAATGTGCAGCACATCTCATTCCGTATTCATTTAACAGTAAGACAGTCAGTCATCATTCTGGGAATGAGCATTGGATTCTTTATAGTATTAACAAGAAAATCAATGACTTTGGCACACTTCTTCCATTTAGCTCACAAAATACACATATTTTTACTTTTTGTAGACGCACAGAAGTTTATGCTTCTGTGATTGCAATAAAACTTATCAATTTTTATTTTAGAATATTTTTAGTATATTTTTTATAATATTAAATTTTCTTCCAGTCACGCCATTATGTTATATTTGTTCGATGTGTACGGAAAGCCAGAACATTCTTACCTATATCCATCTGATAAAAGGAAAAGAGCTACAATAAATCAAAGGCTATTTTTCGACACTGGTATTTTATTTCCACGTCTCAGGTCTATTATGGTGAGATTATTTCTTTTGTCATTTAATTATGAGATACACAAAATGGTGGACTGATAGCTTTTTAGCTTTTCACCAGTTTCAGGCACAGAAGTATGTAAAAGCCTAAAAGTACTTATAGGAACTTATGGCAAGACTTTTGGTGTAGTCAGTAGACTAGTAATGGTAAAGTCCCATAAAGCCCCCATTCAAAACACATACTATACTGGTGTAAAATATACCTAACTTTGCAGGTATTATATAGCTATTCTATAGCTAATAGTTAAGGTCAAATAATACTTCTTTTCTTTATAACAATAAATACAAAAGAAGGAGAACAAAAAATCTAAAATTACCTTAATTTGAAAACGGAGACTAATCGAAATACTGGTAATATTATGTCATGCATTTAAGACTAAAATATACTGACTTTATTGTGTAACAAACAGGCACCAACATATGGAGGGAGATTAACAGAATTATCAAAATCAATGGTAATTAATATAGAAGATGCATACAGGATGCTAGAAGATTATTTATCTGAGACGTTATATTTAGCCGATGATGTCATCACGTTAGCTGATATCAGTGTTATTACCACTATATCTTCACTGCATGGCTTACATCCTATTAACAATGAAAAGTAAGTTATATTTGATTCTTAACCAAATATATAGACTCGTCAGGCTTAGCGTTAAATAAAAACCAATGTACATAAAAGGTGAAAATTGATTCATACTGGAAGTTATTGTTCCAATCATGCTAGGACGGATTTTTTATAAGGTTCCCAAAAGTAGCCGAAAAGCAAAAATGAAACGTTATAATGTTTGTATGCTACATAATGCCTTGTTAGTCTAGTGGCTAGCATGTATGGCTGGAGTTATGGACGTCCTGGGTTCAAGTAGGTCAGGTCAAGTTGTTATTGAGTTTTCTGAAGGTAAGAAAAAGGTTTTCTTTGAGATAAGATATTCTCATTAGCAGCAGATTCAGACTACTATGCCTTGAAAACCATGTAAATTCATCGGTCCTGTGCTAGATGGCTTACTAATCAACCTTGCCAACAGACTGAGTTGTTGTGCACTATAATATCTCTTGCATAGTTGGTTAGTCTCAGGAGGCCATTATTATGTCACAGCCATTTTACTAAGATTTCTGGTACTTTATATGTGGACCGCTATATAAAACTAGTTTAATTACGGAAAAGTTAAAAAAGGAAAGGCACTTGGCACATTATAGATTTTTTGAAGCGTGCAGGATTGGAATGGCTACAAAAGGAGATTTTCTTTTTTTAGTACCTTTTAAGCTTGTTTCTCGACTAAAGATAATTAAATTTTATAACAAAGATATTTTAATATTTCTAGTCAGTTAATACTTTGGTTATTAATGAGCTGCAATTAACTTTGTTTTATGTAGAATCCTTCGAGTCAATATTTTCTTTTAACATAACAAATGAAAAAAACCTATATAAAATGATTGGTAGTACAGAATCCTCAGTGATTGCTTTTCAAGTAGCATCATAAAACGAGAATTTAGTCAACACAAATATTGTTTCATTGCATTGTATTTACTTTATCATACAAAAAGTTTCAAACTCATTTAACTTGTTTTTTTCATTATATATATATATTTTTCATTATATATATCTCTAGTGCAATTATCCGAAGTAATATTAAGGGTTATATGAAATTAATAATTTTATATGTGTACACATTTATTTAAAAAAGCTTATGTTTTTAGGTATCCAAAATTAAAACAATGGTTTGAAAATATGTCTAGGCAAGAATTTTGCAAGAAAATCAACCAGCCGGGAGCAGAGGATCATGTCTCTGGGCTGAAAGCTTTAATGGAACACAATAAAGAGAATAAAAAATCAAAACTGTGATATTTATATTTTTAATGGAATGGTATTTTCTTTTTTTTTTCTACTAATAAAACTAAATTCTATTCATATTTATTATTTTTTAATGATTTTCATTTTTTTATAAGGTATTTTATGGCAAATAGAATATTTCTAAAATAAAAATTTAAAAGCTATATTTGTATGTTTTTTTTTTCAATTCTGTAAATAATTAACTCTAATACCTAAGAATGATAATGATATAACATTTTATATTTCATATAAGAAATCAACAAAAGGTGTAGTAAGTAAATATAAAACACAATATATCGTTACGAATCACAGGTTTTCATTTATTCAATAACTAAAAAGAAATGCAAAGAATTTTTCCAACTTTACACTCCAGTAACGTCTAGGGCTACCATATTGATAACTTTATGAGAAAATTAATGATTACAAAAAACATTACACATTAAACATTTTCTATAAGTCTTATAAGGTCTGTCGCGACGCCCCGCACTGTACATAGGTAGCACTTATATAATAAAGTACGATACTATACCGAATGCCACGTGATGTCCTTTCATACACACAAATCATACAACTCGAATGGAATAACTATGACGAGATCCAAGTCACTTGTCAAATTTTATAAGGATAGTGTTTGTATTGGGCGTTACTGACGTTTGTAGCACGTTAGTCTTAATATAGGGCAAGCGGCTCTCCTTAGCCGTCCTCCTTCGGCGGTGTGAACCATCCTGCCGATAACATTAGAAAACGAATTAAATGTTAAATAAGAATAAAAATATAGTTAAATATTTTTTTAATATATAGCATTGTATTAATTAAAATTATTTGTTAGGCTTTCATCTGGAATGCAGTAGTACTCATGTGTCATTTTGCTATCGATGCTCGGGGATGGTAACACGCAGTTTGTACAAAGACCGCAAGATAAATGCTATCTCGTAGTATAAAAGCCGTCATAAATAACAGAAAATCTATTATGAATCAAGAATACTACTTCATAAATGAGCATTAATATTTTACCAATTCAAAAAATAAACTTTAAATAAACTAGCATTGTCCGCGGCTCCACCCGCGTTCAGATGACCAAAAACCAAATTCTTAGGTTTTACATATTAGTATACTCTTACATTGCAGTTTTTGTAATTTTTCTCAGAAATGAGAGATTTTCCCGCGGTAAAAAGTCCTATATTTTGACCCGAATAACCAGCTATCATCATGCCAAATTTCATCAAAATCCCTCCAGTGGTTTTCCCGTGATGCGTAACAGACAGACAGACAGACAGACAAAAATTCTAAAAACTATAGATTCGGCCTCTGTATCGATAATAATGTCTATTTCAATAAGATTTTCCAAAAAATATCTAATGTACAGATTTGGCTTAGTTACAACTTTATTATATGTATAGGGTAGATTCTTAAAATGTTAATTATTATTTATGTTCAAAATAATTTATGCAACAAGTTTTAATAAACTTAGCTGGCATATTGTATTTTTAAATATAACTTTATTGTATATAATAAAATAAGTAATATCTGTGGCAATTAATTAAACATAAGAACATCAACAAAAAGGATATACATTAACAAATTAGTAAAATCTCTTACTTAAAAAAATATATTAAAAAAACGTGTGTATGTACTTATGTACGCACCTAAAAGTTATACTTCTTTGGCGTAACAGAGCAAAAATAGCTAAAGATTTCATTCCATATGTGAAAACCCTCTGTTTGTAGAAGGAATGCAACTACCTTTATCATGTCGCTTTTAGCTAACTTCATACTGTCGCTTTTTAGCTATCGGTGTGCGCGCGCATCGTAAAATTTTACTCACATATTTTTTTCCAAACGTGCCAAAAAACTTTAATAAAAAAAATATCCAAAGCTTAACAAAATGCCACACAAAACGTACCATTCTTCTCATGTATCTGCACTAGGCACTTGAAGCTTTGTTGCGCACGCGCAAGGCTGTACTGCGACTGGGATACCACTTTGGTCGCACCAAACTGTATACGCGCCTTTCCCTTCACCAGGGTGGCTGCTATTTGCATTATGACCGCTTCCACCGTGTACGCTGACGACCAACCTTGCTTCGTTAGCAACTCCATGCATATAGCACCGCCTACCAGGACGTAGCCACCTGGAAAAATTATACACACTTGCAACAAATATTCGGCTATTATTTAGTATTCGGACTATTCAGCTACTTTTTTCCTATATTTAAGTAATATTTTTGTTGTAATCAAATAATTGGTAAAATGAAAATATTTATTTATTTTATTATAATATTTTTTTTACTAATAATCATGAAAGTAGTCATAGGTACATACATACATAATGAAGTTTTGTATTACAAAATTTAACTAAAAAAGCTATCTAATATATTTCGATGCAATTGCATTATCATAATTAATTATTCATTCAAACGACCAATACTTGTACTTTACAACAGATAATTTTATTACTCTATTTTAAAAACAGAGCTTCATTTCTAAAATTTACATACAAATATATAAAGCACATTTGTTCAGTTTTTTTTTACAAAAAAAAAATTATACCAATAGAATTAACATTTAATCAATAATTCTGTATTAAAAACCTTTTCAGTAAATTGATCGTTTGGACAAATAAGCACTTAGACAACGATAATATATTGATTTAATAAAGAATGAAAACTCACCTGATATAATAGGATAGACAACGCGTACAAACGGCGGTTCGAATGGGTATGTCTCCTTAAACATTATGTTTAGGAGGATTGAATCTTTGCCCTCCTTCTCTTTCAACAGTAGCAGATCATTGTGGAGTGGGCTGTCCGGGTCCACTGACCGCAGTGTTATATTCCACTCATACAGTGAATCGTTAACTAATTCTGTAAAAAAAAAGTAAAATTGTTATGTTAAAATATAAAACAATTAAATTAACAATAATTAAAAACAAAGAAAAAGAACATATTTTAGTCTTCTCAGAAAACGAGTAAGACGATTAAGGCGTCAATAATATTGTATCACTCTGTATTTTTACCTAATTATTTTTCATGTGTACATCACCTAACAACAGATAGAGTTACAGAATAAATACTAATACTAGAGCCTATCTAGTCTGGGGCCTAAGTCGATTATCGACATAATATCAATGAATTAAAGCTTAAAGGTCACACAAGATTAAGAAAAAAAGATTAACAAGATTAAGGCGAATACATGAAGTTGTTTTAACGTGAAACATCTATTTCAGGGAGTCGCTTTTAGTGTTTTTGTCTAAATCTATATCGTCCATGTGCTATTCCAGACTATAATCTACCTCTGTGCCAAATTTCATCCAGTTCCGTTCAGCCGTTCTGGCGAGATTGAGTAACAAACATCCAAACATATTTTAAACTTTCACATTTACAATATTATAGTAAGATATCATCCTATTTCATTACTGTACACTTTTCTGACCTGGAACAAGTACGTTTGGGTGTGATTTTAAAGACGTTTCACATCAAAAAAAAGAGAAACCACCTCACCTATAGAATACATATTATTCTTGAAGGAGTGAGAGCGGTATATATCGCGTAGCTCCTTCATTAGACGATCAGTGGCTTGCAGTGAGCCGGACACGCTGCCCGAGAGGTAATCCTGCCGCTGATTCTGTCTGAGCCGCTCCAGTGTTGCTAGGTGCTCTGTTTCCATATCGTCCTTGGGACATATACAATATACAACTATGTATACTAATATTATAAAGAATCATAGTTTGTTTGTTGGTTTGTTTGAAAGTGTTTATCTCAGGAACTACTAATCCGATTTGAAAAAGTCTTTTTACATTAGATAGCCCGTTTATTGAGGAATGATATAGGTATATCATCATGTTAATACTCAACAAAGCAGTAATCATAAATGTCAACAAATCGGGCAGATTTCCACACATTGTCACTAATAGCATAAAGCTAAAATTTTTTGTAGTTTTAGATATATACTCGTAGTGAGGGTACATATAAAATGTATATAGTATACATAATATATATACCTAACAATTAAAGAAATAATAATAAAAATGTAAGTTTTGTTTTAATTTTTTGTGACAATACGTAAGATAGTTTTTATATCAGTTAGTACATTGATTAGTTCATGTAGAATATGGTATGGAAATGGGATCAAATATAGGATTTGAAAAGTTTGTTTTAGCTGTAGCCGTAGTTGGGGTCTCATCCAAAACAAAGATGGACAGAAAAATCGAATCATATAAACGCTCATCGATGGCATTATAAGTATCGATTGAAGAATGTTGTGTAAAGTTAGTAAAAGAATAAGAATTAGGTACAAAAAACGTATATTCTGATTTCATCTGTTAATCAACGAAAAGTATGGGATGGGGTGTCTGTGCTAGTATTGTATCATGTGTTTTAATAAATGTTTGGAATATATCATCTAAAACTAAAAATTCCTCATTCTAAATTTGTAAATTTCCGTTTTTGTACTAGCGAACATTACCATTTTTATTTATACAATAGATTAGAAAAAAAGAAAAAGACAGTGGTAGCTCAGTGGTAACGCGCTCGCTTGGGAAACGAGTGAAGCGGGTTCAAATACCGGGTTTCGCACCTCTGATATTTTCATGTACGAATCATTTCTAACTCGATTACCACTTGCCTTACAGTGAAAGAAAACAGCGCGAGGACACCTGCATATCTGCAAAAACCAAGGAAGTTCTCGAAAGACATGTGAAGAAACTTGGCCAGCATGGTGGACTATGGCCTGATTCCCCTCGTATTGAATGGAGGCCCGTGCCCAGCAGTGAGACGTTAAAAAGGGCTGAATACAAAATACAAATACAATAGATTAGATATTTCACAATACCTTGCTGCTGCGTCCAGCATCGTCGACCATCTCTAGCGGCAAGTCATCCTCACCCTCAGACTCGTCCTCTTCAGCCGCCATTTCTTCATCTTCTTCAGTGCCAGATTCCGCACCGTTAGACGTCACGCTCGGTACTCTGGAAATGTCAATAGTTATGTAACTTACAAAAATAACAAGATTTAATTCATTCATTATACGAGTGTATCAGAAACTCAGCCACTAGTGTTTAAAAAACACACTTCAAGTAGTAAGCCTATTTACCCTACTACGAAAAGTTATGATTTTAGCACGCTATGTATGTTCATTGGTACCCCTATATCTTTTAAAGGTACCTATCATAATCTAGCAAATGAGATATCCATTACAAACGCCTTCAACGTCTGCTGATTATAAGCTATGTATTCCTTTATAATATGTACGTACAAAAAAATGACTATTGTAAGTTTTAATAGATATACTTTAAATAAAAAAAAAAAACCAAAGCTTTAATTCCTTGTTTATTTTCAATTTCATTTTTTAAGGATTTCGTTTAAAGTTTCTCAAATTTAGTATAAAAGTAAAATTGTAAATTGTACTTCTTGGACTTTAAATTGTAATAAAACTACAATTTAAAGTCAATCTATACAATGCAATACTAAATTGGCACTTGAACGTTATTCAACGTCCATAAAATAAAGAATGCGTGACAGGTGATAATTGTTTTTATTGGTGAAGAATATAAATCTGAAATGAATTTATTGAATATCGTTTCTTTTCTATACATATAATAAAATTGGTAACCAAGCCGAATCTGTATATCAAATATTTTTTTTAAAATCTTATTAAAATAGACATTATTATCGATACAGAAGCCGAATATATAGTTTTTAGAATTTTTAGCTGTCTGTCTGTTACCGCATCACAGTAAAACCACTGGAGGGGTTTGGACGAAATTTGGTATGGTGATAGCTGGTTATCCGGGTCAACATATAGGATACTTTTTACAGCGGGAAAATGTCTCATTTCTGAGAAAAAATACAAAAACTGCATTGTAAGCGTATACTAATATGTAAAACCTAAGAATTTGGTTTTTGATCATCTTATCGCGGACGGAACCGCGGGCAATGCTAGTCTTAAATATTATAAATTATGAGATTGTAATTAAATCTGCACTTAAATGTTCTTTTTCCTTGTGAAAAGACACATAAAAACATAAAAAATCTTTTAGTCTCAGACCAAAGAATTTTAGACTCTCTAAGTCTGAGGTTTTGGTATAGATTCATTTATTAAAAACCGTATTGTGCCGAGATATATGAAAATGTGCAAGCAAGCATTGCGCTTGGAACTTTCGAGAAACATCTCCAATTTATTAGAATTTGTAAAAAATTACATGATTCATATTTTGTTCGAAAGTCGTGAACGTTTTAGAATGTTTATATTACATTCAACAAAGTTTTGAAATCACTTTGGATTCTCCAGTTTTATGATTTACATGAAATACGTGATTTTCTCATTAGACACGCAGTTATACATATCCTACAACTGTACAGCAGCGAGTCTGATGCAACTTACTTTTTGAAACCACTCCAAAAATAGACAACAGTCATTTAATTTGGTTCCTATATAATTTACATTATATGAAACACAGCCTCTTTTTATTTTTCGTAATTTTAATTTTCTGTTCTACTCTAGCAACATATGACAGCAAATCACACCCAAATATCAAATATCACAACTTTTAAGCATTCTATTTTAACCTTTAACCTTTTGGAACCCTATAGGTATATTTATGAGAAGACACAACATTAACATCTGTTTCGTTATCGAGTCATTTAAACACTATCAAATACTTCTTTATATTATAACACTAGCTTGATTCCCCATACACACTGTCATTTCTATTTTCACCCCCTTAAGGAATGATTACCGGGATAAAAAGTATCCTATGTCCTTCACAGGGTCTCAAACTATCTTTTTACCAAAATTCATCTAAATCAATTCAGTAGATTGAGCCTTTTTTAAATAATTGAAATCAAAAATTACAATGTACTTTATTTTTTATCTGTTAACTATAATACGTATTATTTGTAAATGAGTAATATTAGAAGCAGTTTGGATTTAAAAAAAAGTAAAAACGTATAAATAATGCCCCTTCGAGCTTACTCCTTGATTTGTAATACAATAGGTTTTAACAGATTAGATTTCGTATACTACAAGATTAGGGCAGGTGACAACTTTGATTTCACACAACACGGCCTTTTATTATATTCGATACCAACATAGCCTGCGGCTCCGCCCGCGTTCAGATGACCAAAAACCAAATTATTAGGTTTTACATATTACTACACTCTTACATTGCAGTTTTTGTTTTTTTTTCTCAGAAATGAGACATTTTCCCGCGGTATAAAGTCCTATATGTTGACTCGGGTAACCAGCTATCACCATACCAAATTTCATCAAAATCCCTCCAGTGGTTTTTCTGTGATGCGGTAACAGACGGACAAATATTCTAAAAACTATAGATTCGGCCTTCTGTATCGATAATAATGTTTATTTCAATAAGATTTTCCAAAAAATATTTGATGTACAGATCCGTCTTAGTTACAATTTTATTATATGTATAGATTATAAAGTTAGAGCGAGATGTTTATACATGAAAAAACAAATAATAATATTTTTTTCGTAAAGCAATCCCCCGAGAAGACGTTGAAGACTAAATTTCAATCGGTCAAGTCAAGTCCGGTGAGTTTCCTAACGTATAGAGCGGTATACGTTTTTTGCAGTATAATTGCATACAAGATTCGATAAAATATAAACTGCAAAAAACGTGCGTTTTAGTGTGTATCAAGGGCAGCCACACTCAACCTTTTTTTATAGGGGTCACAAACACGTTTCAGTCGTGGTCTGTTTTCCCTTTTTTCTTGAAACAGAACTTCTAGATTGGTATCGTTTTCAAAATCGATGAACTCATCAAACAACTCTGAGTTATTACAATTTAAAACGGAAGCCACCTCTGAGATGTAACTTCAGATGGGCCAACAACAAAAGCCCGGCGGGCCGCAGGTTGAGTATAGCTGAACTAGAGACTAGTTTAAGAATACGTTCTTACTTATGTTACATTATATCCGTACACAAAACGCTTAACCTTAGTAAATGAAAGCCACTTAATTGCATTACAGTAACAATCACTCAAAAGTATCGAGTACCTATACAATTTATATTGTGGAACTATCGATCTATAAATTCAAAATCGCTGATTCTTATTGCGATGAAATGGTTATATGTTCGACACATACACTACGAAAACTGGAAAAAGCGTCAGGGTTAAAAATTGTTGTTTTTCTGGTATCTAATTGGTATTCATTTATCTATGGAACGACTAGACCGATTTTAATGTGTCTCTAGCTTGATAATAAAAGTGTAGGTACTTTTCTTGGGAAGAGATAAGTTAAATAGATAAAAAAAACATACAGACGAATGTAGAACCTCTTTCTTTTTGGAAGTCAGTTAAAATTACCTCTTAATCTTAACGGGACTCTATTAGTTAGATTTCGTTCGAAAGTGACATAGACCTATATTTATTCCCGAAAAAGCAAAGGAAACCCGCGGGATGAGAGAAAACATGTCATAAAAATCACTACAGTGAAGTGACAAAACTCACCTATGCTGAGGTGCTGGGTGGAGGGGTAGTGATAAAGAGTCCAAGTCCGGCGGTTCTGGGACGCCGTGTAATTTGCATAGCTCCCTCAACAGAATACCCACCTGGATGTAATGTTTTTATTAATCTACAATACGACAAAGTGTTACAAAAACGAAGTAATAATGTATCGAAATTAAGATTAATAATAAGAATCTATATAGTATATACATGTATCCTTAATAATAATTAATTCAGTGATAATCAGTAATATGTCTCTAATAGCATTTCTTATACGACGAGAGCTTAGACACAAGTTTGATGCTTGCGTAAGACAAATAGTTATATTAACTACGTATATATTAGGGGAAAAAAGTAAAGGTAAGAAAAAATGGACTATTATGTATTAAATCTATCAAGTTTTGTACTGCAGAGGTTATTTAAATCAAAGATAGTATCATACTTTCTTAGATTTACGCGAATATTTGACATTTTAAATAAAACTATCTTTTCGGATTTTGTCGCGGATTTATTTGTATTTTTGTTTCCCGACGTTTCGAATGCTTTACAGCAATCATGGTCACGGGAGAGACTCTTTCGTCTGTCTCTCCCGTGACCATGATTGCTGTAACACTCAAAAGATAGTATCATTGCATTGTTCGCAATAGTGCCTGCATTACTTGTGTCACGTACACATGTGGCAAACTCAATACGCAATGTATTTCGAAAATACCAGATAAAAAATCTTAAAGAGCTTATAGAAAGATAAGTATTTTATTACGTAACTAAAAACTAAAATTGATGCGTATCAATTACAAACACACTACAATATCATACTGTAATTAAATATGCATACGATAAAATGAAACGTAACGAGGTAAATATTGTAAGATACCTATTTCATTTCATTTATTTCATTTAATTCGTAGTAACAAAAATGGATACAAATATACCCCTTAATCTAGCAACAATTACTGTTTAACAAAACATTGGCAATGGAGTGCTGAGACGCACGCACTAGGATACCCACCCTGTGTCGCGCACGTCTAACCTTCCACAGGACCCTCTTATCTAATTTAAGGCTATAGCTTAAGGAGATAAGTTGTTAAATACTTAGAAGCATATAATAATAATAATATAATATTAAGACAATGATAATTAAGTTATACATTATTTTTAGTAAAGTATTTGTCTTAACACTCAAAAAATGGCAAAGTAAACCTAAGACACTCTCGATTTTTGTGTCAAATTTTGGACAGTACGGACGTCCTTGTGACTTTCGCCTAAGCTGCGTATAATCGATATAAATTTACTCCTAGGTATATCGATGTAACGAATAACGACCCTACACACAAACACTCCCATTCCGCCATTAAGATAATTGAACTAAGCCGAAATTATTGCTTAACATCGATTAAAAAGTACTAGACACACTATCAGCGACAAAAATGTCCTCGGCGAATGAGCGCTTATTTTGAGCATTTGAGCGCGCTTTTAATTTTTTTCGTGAAAACAACTCTAAGCATTGCATTTAAGGTTAAGTTTACATTGTTGTATATTTATTTCAACCAGAATAATTACTTGAACGGAATTGGTTACAGTTTTAAGAGAACTTTTGCATGGGATTGTGTATCTAGTACTTTTTTGATCGATGTTGCCTTAAATAATAAATTTAAAGGTTCTACTATTTAAAGTGAGTAAAAGTTTTATAACCATCAACTATACAATAGGAATCAAGTGATAAATACATATACATTCATGTAAAAAACGTCGAGGTCATTCGGATTGAAATATGGTATCGTGATTACACGAGAAGTTTATATCAAACACATAGAGTGGAAATGTTAGAATAGAAGAATAGAAAAGATCCAGTTCGAATGCTACTTATAATTAACATAATATAACAATACGTGTTTTCGTTGTCTTTTTTTATAGAAAAAAGGGACAAACGATCCGTCTGATGCTAAGTGGCTATCCTCGCTCATAGACACCTGCAACACAATAGGAGTTGCGAATGCGTTGCCAGCCTTTAATGGACCTGAAGACAAGAGCCCCATGTTACAGCGCTCAGGGTTAACCTCAGGAGGATGATCATTCCACATTTTGCACGTGCGAGAACTTCCATTTCAAGCGTATATTATTTAATTTATGTTAGCCAAATATTTTTAAGTTAACACTTTCAATAATATTTACCTTAAAGCTAAGTTATCATAAACAAGGTTATAACATGTTAGCTGAAAATTTTATTTTAAATTTTCATTTTCAGTGATAAGTGATAAAAACCACATGGAATAGGTTTGTACTAAAAATATCGTACGAATTTTAAGCACTATGTCTCTTTCATAACCATGAATAAAACGTAAAGGTTAAAAAGCAACAAACTTGAATAAAATTTTGGAGAATCACCTGATTTATGACATGATTATCTCTTCCTTGTGTATTGGTGAGTATCTGCACTGCGTTTGTGACAATAGGGTCCTCGCTATCTGCGAACCACACTGGCGGTGTGTTGGGGTATGTCTCCTGTAAAAAATAATTTATATATTATAGAGATATTTTAAACACACCTGCAATTTCATTTATTTACAATAACAGATACGTAAACTTAAATTATTTCTCTTTTATACCTATAAAACTGGAACTTAGGGGCAAATTTTGACAGTTCTCCAATAGCGACATGGTTTTACTAAAGTGAAGTAGGTATAAGTCGTTTGTAATATTTCAATAAAACCTTTATATTACATTCAAACTTTCTCCCATAGTCCATTTCACAATTCTGAAGAAGTAAAGTACTAAAAGGTAGTCGGAAGGAGGATTTCAGATTTATAATGAATACAATAGATCTATCTATCGGCTTAGCCCGCGTTCAGAAGACCGAAAACCAAATTCTTAGGTTTTACATATTAGTATACTTACATTGCAGTTTTTGTATTTTTTCTTAAAAATAATATATTTTCCCGCAGTAAAAAGTATCCTATATGTTGACCCGGATAACCAGCTATCATCATACCAAATTTCATCAAAATCCCTCCAGTGGTTTTTCCGTGATGCGGTAACAGACAGACAAAAATTCTAAAATCTATAGATTCGGTCTTTATATCGATAATAATCACTATTTCAATAAGATTTCCAAAAAAATATTTAATGTACAGATTCGGCTTAGTTACAATTTTATTATACATATGTTTAGTTAGAAGCATTACTTCAAAATCACAACACAGAATATTAGAAATAGATAAAATTAATCTCAGGAAGTTACTATGTCAGCAAATATTTACAAATTTTTTTTTCTTTAAACTGGCACATAAAACATTAGAGTACCACTCGAAAATAATTAACATACGACAAGTTCGTTCTTTTATAAAAAATGATCTTTGATGTCAACCCTCACTTCAACATACAAACAAAACGACACGAAAGCTTTTTTTCTTTATTTAAGAAGAACGTATTTTTTTTTTATAATTTCTATATATAAAGAGGCAAAGATAAAACGGTGTAGTAATCCTCTGTTTGTCAACCGATTTTCTTTTTTCTTTGTTTAATAGTTATTGACAAGCTTTAGCGTTATCAATAAAGTGATTAAAGTCGAATTTCGACCACTTGGCGACGACTAGTAAAGAATATAGGTAGGAATGCTTTATTATGGATTGATGGTAATAAGAAACTGTAGGTGAAGGACCGAAAAGTTAAAAAAAAAACATTTTTCAGTACATAAGGCGTGACAGTAGCAAAAAAAGGCTAAAAGAAGTCAAAAAAGTTTACATATTCGGAAATAACCTTTTACAAGTTATTGCGCTTTTTTTTTAGAAATATGTAATGAAAAACTACAACCTGCTACGACAGAATATCAAACGCAGGACTAATTAAAGCAGCTCATAGTAGCGGAGTTTTTTTTCGTCGCTTTTCAGTAAATTCGTCGAACTCCATAATTACCCACACCATTTCATGAGCTGACAATATGCATAATTTTATAACAATTATTGCAATTGCAAAGATACCAATTAAGTATAAATAAATAAATAAATAAATAAATAATAAAAATCTTTATTTGGAACAAATTTACAAAATCAGAACATTGTACGATATGGACTACATTCGTTAAAACTGTGTTGTAGTCAATAACGCCCACCTCCAAGACATTTAATTAATATTAATACTAGTTCCAATAGCTTACATAGAAGTATTTATAAAAGGTAGTATAGTTATATTTGCAGACATAGATTCTAGAATTAAATACAATAATATATATAGTATAATGCTGTGTGTGTGTGTATGTGTGTGTGTGTATGTGTGTGTGTGTGTGTATGAGAGTTGTGACTGCCACTTAAGTAAGTAGATTTTCAGTATCTTCATAGGTAAGATCCTGTAACCAAGCGATAGTTGCACTTTTGCAAACATGTAGTGTCTTAGGAAATATATTAATAATTTTATTTATTACATAATTCATCCATTCATTCATACAGGTATATAGGTATATAGTATAGTACATAATTCATCCATTCATTCATACAGGTACTGGATAAAAAATTGCTATTATCTACATATATCCTATCTGCATTATTGGATATTAGGCAGTGGTAGCCCAGTGGTAACGCGCTCGCTTGGGAAACCGAGTGAAGTGAGTTCAAATCCCGGGTCTCGCACCTCTGATATTTTCATGTGCGAATCATTTCCAACATGATTACCACTTGTCTTAACAGTGAAGGAAAACATCGTGAGGAAACCTGCATGTCTGAAAGAAGCTAGCAAGTTTTTCAAAAGACATGTGGTCAGCCCACCCGCACTTGGCCAGCGTGGTGGACTATGGCCTGATTCCCCTCGTACTGAAGGGAGGCCAGTGATCAGCAGTGCGACGTTAAAAAGGGCTGAATACAAAATACATATCCAACTAATATAATAAACACGAAAGTTTGTGAAGACGGATGTTTGTTACTCTTTCACGCAAAAACTGCTGAACGGATTATAATGAAACTTTACAATAATATAGCTTATCAGAGTAACACACAGGCTATAATTTTTAAAGATGAACTTACACATGCGGAGCCGCGAGAAAACGCAGAACCCGAACCATACTCGAAACGCGCGGTTAATCCATAACCAAAACAGGGCGAGGACCTTGGGCCCCCATCAGCTGTTGCCATACCTCGATAAGCTATCTTCCTCGCACCTATGTCTACACATAAGACTTTTTTGTCGTACTCATTTGTAAACTTTATTTACGTCTATAATTGTTTAAAACCGGTAAATTTGTCTGGCGATTTGCAAATATTATTGAAAATTACTCAATAAATACGTGATTAAAATTTCAGATTGCCAAAACTAGTTTATGGGAATTTTAATAAAATATCTTAGGAGAGGTCTGGTAATATGTTATAACCGACCAAAACGTCTGGGGTACTTTTTTTTGAATTATATAAAAACTAAATTAAAAGATTAAACAAAATTCGAGTTGCCAAAAATACATTTTTTTTGATATTTTTTCTGCAAATTTTATTTATAATTATATACTGCACAGTAACAAAATAACCGCAAACGCTATCCCAGACTCGCGGGACTGGACTCGCCAATTGACGAATATAATAATAATATTATAAATGTGAAAGCGTGTTTGTTTGATTGTCCTTCTTTCACGTCGAAACGGAGTGACGGATTCGCGTGATTTATTGTGTGGAGATAGTTGAAGAGCTGGAGTAACATAGGCTACTTTTTACCGCGGGAGATTATCTAATTCCCACGGGAAAACACGTTATAGTACAATCCAAAAAAAATATATGATCAGAATTACTTGAAACTTGGTATTAATGCTTTCCAATAAAAACAAATAAATACGTATTTTAGCATTTTTCGAAATTCATCCCTTATGAGGGTAAATTAGGGGATGAAAGTTTGTATGAAACCTACTTTTTTTAGTTTTTCTGTAGTTTTAACGCGAGCGAAGCCGCGGGTTCTGCTAGTAATATATAAATCTTAAATTATTACTTTTTTTTTTAATTTAAGATGCAACCCTTTTATTAACGAGGCACTAAGCGACTCAACGCGAGGTAAGAAAATTATACATAAACGTTTCGCGTACCTATTCAAAGAGACTAAAGCGTTAGAAAAAGGCAGGTTTTTGTACACCGTCCAATTAAATTCATTTTTAGTGTCACTGTACAAATAGTGGCCCGGATGTAGGAAGAAAGATGTCAGGAACAGGTTTACATGACCTACTTTTTTTAACAATGAATCCCTGCACGTTGACATGTCAGCTGATACAAAGCCTGAGAATAAACATTTATTTTACATATAATACTAGAACATAAACCAAGCTAGAACCTAATATTTGTATTGTTTGTTATCATCATTAAAGTATGTACTTCTTGGTGCATTGGTGATTGTCTGTCTATACACCAATAAAGTCAGATTCAAGATCGAAAGAAAGATATTTTTAAAAATAAAATTCTTTATTTCTCACCACAAACCAAAATACATAGTGCATAAATCATTAACAAAATTCAATTATAGTATATGCTGGGTGATAAAAATTTGGTTGTGGATCACCAGTGCCTGTAATAGGTAAAAACCTGTGTTAAAAGAACACCAGGTCGCCACCTCTGGACATTTATAAAAACTGCTAATATTGTTAATATTGCACATTTAGGTAAATGGTACATTGTAACATAGTGATAGTAGTATTGAGATGAATATATGATCATTGATCATATAAGTATTTGTTTATAAGTCTTGTATTTTCCTAAATTGCAGCAGTCTAATTTACTGTGAGCTATGGACTCTCTACCACAATTACAGTTGTTGTCATGTTATCTATACATATAATAAAATTCTAACCGAGTCGAATCTGTACATTGAATATTTTTTGGAAAATCTTACTGAAATAGATATTATTATTGATACAGAGGCAGAATCTACAGTTTTTAGAATTTTTGTCTGTCTGTCTGTTACCGCATCACGGAAAAACCACTGTAGGGATTTTGATGAAATTTAGTATGATGGTAGCTGATTATCCGGGTCAACATATAGGATACTTTTTACTGTGGGAAAATATCTTATTTCTGAGAAAAATACAAAAACTGCTATGTAAGACTATACTAATATGTAAAACCTAAGAATTTGGTTTTTGATCATCTAAACGCGTGCGGAGCGGCGGGCAATGCTAGTCATAGACTATTTCCAATCTATATAATGGACAGACATTCAATACTCATTTACACTATTCATCCCTCTGTCCCATAATAAATTCTATAATTGTTTCATAATAATTTTCTTCTATTATCTATGGATAAATCATATACTATATTTAAACATGCATAGTAAATTGTTGATACTCATTATTTTGTTTACGTATCATTTTCCTACTGTAAAGTTTACTATAGAAAATCACTTGATAGTCTTAATTAAAACCTAGTTACAAAAGAAAGGAGCTATTATTGTAAAGCAATGCTTAGAGCAAAGTGTTGAATTGCATAACATATAGTACTTCTGAATGTTTACTAATTTCACAGTTTTAAGGGTTTAGTAGTATAGGAGTACACACTACAGTATGTAAACAAATGTCAAACTAATTTTGATTATGATATACACACTATATTATTTAATTAATTATTTGCATTCTTTATTTTTACATTAACCCTACCCTTTTACATGAACCCTAATTCTTTTTTTAAAATAAAAGTAGCCGAAGTTACTCCTTATAACATCAACTATCTGCAAGTGAAAGTCCCATCAAAATCAGTCCAGCCGTTTCGGCGATTAGCAGAACAAACATAGACCATAATAAAAAAAAAAGTGTTTTTCTAAGTACTATATGTATATTCATATGCATTTAGTAAAAATGATGTTATTTTGACATTACAAACAGACACATCAATTGTATTTACAGTTAAAACCGTTTATGACGACATCGTTTAGAACAACATATCGGTTATATTGATCAAAATCAAAGGTCCCGGCTGAATGCTATATGACCGCCTTATTAAAAATATTACTTTTTACGACATTGCTTATTACGACATACCTCTTTAAGCGACCACATTTAACTAATATCTTCGGCGAATTATATTTGTTAGAACGACCAGCTGTATTGTAAGCAATTTGAATAGGTAACAGTATCCACATCTGGCCCTCAGGGGCTCAGCATAATGGTCAATGGCTATTAAGATAGCAAAAGTAAACAAAATCTTGTTGAGTTTAGGGTCTTTTGTAATTCTTAGAAACAAAATACATGTGCATGCAGTATAATCAGAACCCGCTTCTTCATATCTCTTCAGTCAGTTTCTTACTTATCTGTACACAAGACGCACCAAATTATATAGTCGAGTTATATGTGAAACTTTTAACATGTCGCAAAGAAAAAGAAAACAAATTAATATCGAGGAAAAATCACATATTATATCAAAGCTAGAGAGCGGAATTCCAAACAAAGACTTGGCAAAAGAATATGGTGTATCACACTCGACTATGTCAACCATTTGGAAAGAGAGGG
Organism: Brenthis daphne; assembly: GCA_947093115.1. Taxonomy (NCBI): domain Eukaryota; kingdom Metazoa; phylum Arthropoda; class Insecta; order Lepidoptera; family Nymphalidae; genus Brenthis; species Brenthis daphne. Next base: position 36,540,375 of record OX352473.1, on the reverse strand, counting down.
AAAAAATTCAAACCCTTTATGACAGCAATTTTTGAAAATGAAACGAGCCAGAACAACGAAGCATACGAAGATTGAGGAAGCTTTGTTAAAGTGATTTAAATATCAAAGGACAAATAATGTGCCAATAAATGGACCAATTCTTCAACAAAAAGCAAACGATTTTGCTCAGCGTTTTGGTGAACATTTCGTTTGCTCCATCTCTCTCTCTCTCTATATGTACACATTCAATAATAGCACTTCATAAAAAAATACTTTGTACCTAAAAAACATCACCGGCTGCTACGACTATCGGTTTGTACGGCCAAATATGAGTGGTCCCTTCGATGTCGTTATAACAGATTTTAACTGTATCTGTATAGAGCATTGTTTTTAAAGGCAAAATATTTAAAATAAATTTATTAATATTATCAATTTCATCAGTTTGAATATATTCTCTAAAACATTACTTAGATAATATATTATGGTAACCGTTTAATATTAAAAATAAAATTAATGTGTATAAAACTAGATCTTGTTGTTTACAAACTAAAAAAGTATTTTATATGTAAAGATGTTGTTCTATAAATATAAAATAAACTTATTGATACTAAAATAACAACAATTAAATTATTTCTAAGTAAAGCTAAGGGTTTCCTTAGCTACTTTATTTAGTAAACACAGCCTCTTTATTGGTAAATACAACAGAACTTGTACAAGATGATTGTAATGTTTTGTGACAGAGATAATATTATTAAAATAAAAAATATGTATATACGATCGATACAATAACAGATATGATAAATTTATAAAATATACACAAGTGACAAGAAATGTAATTACTATTTAGAATATTTATTTTATAGGAAATGAATATTTCATACATGACCAAAATATTTACAAAAGTTTCATTTAACTAAAAATTATTTGAGAAATGTCTCAATTGAATTATAAATAACATTTAAAGATTTTTTTTTATTTGGTACCATAAAAAGCAGGTAGCCAGCATGACTAAGAGCCTTTGTCCTAAAATCGCGCATCTGTACCGTTATTTAAGCTAACTAGACGTTACCCTCAATAAATATAGCTGTAAAGAGTCTCGCACACTGTGAATAAGCTACTGAAACTTGAATAATCGATACGATGATTCGTCATGGACCCGAAAAATGATTTAGGAAGAAATGTCATAGTATGATGAAAAACCTGCGCACATAGCAAAATCGTTTACAATTATTGTAAGTAAATAAACAGCCGAGGTGATTTCCACTCCTTCGTGTTTGCAAAACACGCGATATAAGCAATTTCACGAGGAAAATAATCACTTCCGTAAACCTTTTGTTGACAGCCCTGCCCTCATAAACACGACCCTTTGTCCTAACTAACGATAATCAATACGTACGATCATTAATTTCACTCATAACTATTACGGTTTTAAATTACTACTTAAATACTCTGTGTACTTACCGTGATATTTGCGTGGATTTCATATTTCTTTCCATTTTTGCCAACGAATCTGCAGGTCAGTTCGTCGACACTAGCTGACATTATCTGAAACCGCTCATGGCTTTTTGGAAACACTTGTTCTAGAGTCTTTATTTCTAACTTAAGTGTATTTAAGCAAGCCATTAGTGTATTCAAACACTAATTTTTAAACTAAATAACTATTTGCCACATTAGAATACATAGAAATAGATTTACGTTCACTCCCGACCAAGCAAAATGGCGGAACGCAATGGCGGACAAGTACAAGTACAAAATATTGACGATAGAGAGCGCTCAAATAAATAACATCGTCTTTCTTGCTCTCTATATAATACATTCTCTCTCTTTAAAATTGTAAATGTGAACGAAAATTAAGAATTGACTTTTTAACAGTATTTGGAGACTTTTGTTTTTTGAACTATACACATAATTTTCAAGTACCTTAGTACTGAGTAGAGTAGTAGTCTTAAAAAGTAAGTATTTATTTAAAAATAAAACTGTATAAATTATAATATTTTGAAATTATACATTTTAGTAAAATATAATCAAGGCACACGTTGTATTAAGTATCAACTAAGCCAGAATCAAATACGTAAAATATATTTATTATAGATAGGAAATTTTGCTCCATATAATAAAATATATTTAAAAGAATTTTTGAATTAAGCTTTAATTTCAATATAATAATAATAATTAGTTACCTAAAAGATCATTGATACCATTTTTTCATGAAAAAAAAACCAAATGAAAACTTTGAAACGATAATTTAACTAATACTGCTTTAGATACTATTTATATTTCAGTATTATTTAACATGTAAATAACTAATATAATAATGATAACAACATAATATTGTAATTAGATATATTAATTATATTAGATTAATGATAAATGATCATAGGGATTTAATTATTTTTTTATTGAAACGCCATAGTTATGGATAAAATATATTTTTTATATTTAATAGAAAAAATATGTTTAATTTATCCTGAAATCCATAATTTGTTGATAAGTATGCCTGGAACCATCTTTGTAAACAGAATACAGATTATCACGATTTTATTGGTCATATGTTGTCAATGTCAAGGTTGACGTGAAGTGAGATTTGTTATTATTTACAATTTTACGAATTGCAAATAAATATTTGATTACTTATATTATATAACAAGAAAAATGAATTAATAGTTTATATTATAATACTTACTGCTTTTGCTTTTAATATTATACAATACATATATTTGTTAATTATATAAGCTTGAAAAATGTTTAGAAGCTCTCGCGATTATCACAAGTCTTCGCAAAGAAAAAGATCACATTCCCGCGAAAGCGATTCTAGGGAAAGAACTAAGATTAGGAAACAAAGTCCTTCGGTAACAACATTAACTACAGAATTTAGTTTCTTGGACTATAAGAAAGATTTAAATAAAATGTTTTCATACAGTAATGATTCTAATACTGTTATAAATAGTCTTGACGACTTCTGGATATTTGTTAAGAAATATGAAGCCACTTTAAAAAAAGCAGGAAAGTCAATTATTGATACAGATCCTGAAAATAATGAACTAAATGATATTGGAATTCCAAAAGAATTTTCTAAACATCACTGTATAAATTTTAAAAGTAAAATGAAGTTTATGGACAGTGTATATGATGAGAGAGATAGGAAAAAATTAGACAAAAAATTGTTTGATGTCTTTTTGAATATTGTTTCAATATATTTAGATTTTAAAAATAAAGAAAAATTTGAAAAGTTAAAAAAATTAAGAAAAGCACAAAATGATCTTCCTGTTGCTAAATATAGGTTTGTTTTCAAGCTATACTAGTGATATATTTAAATCAAAGGAGTTTATTTATTTCTAAATTTTACATGAAATGTTAAAAGTAAATAATTATTGAAACTTTATAGAAATGAAATAGTATCTGCTGTACAAAACGAGAAAGTTGTGATAGTTGCTGGAGATACTGGATGTGGAAAATCAACTCAAGTTCCACAGTACTTACATGGAGCTGGATTTCAAAATATAGGTAGAAAAACAAATATAAAACATATAGTCAAATATCATTTATATCTAAATAATTTTTTTTAAGACAAATTATCAAAAATATAAATTACATTTCTTCCATCAGATTAAAATGGAGGCATATTTTTGTAAAATAAATATATATTTTTTATTTGTAGTAAATTGAATGTTCTTATATAAAAATACTTATTTGCATTTATATTATTCAATAGATTTTTTAATTAATAGCTTTAAAATAGTTGAATGATTACTTGATTTTATTTTTCTAGTAAACAGAATACTAACTACTAAGTCTGTTTTGTGTTCTTGTAATATGGTTTATGGCTTAAAATATAGTTTCTATGTTATATATAATGTCAGTTTTTGAAGTAACTGTTAAAATGCAATATTATCTTTCAGCTTGTACACAACCCAGAAGAATAGCTTGTATTTCTCTATCAAAACGTGTTGCATTCGAAATGTTAACACAATTTGATACTAAAGTTGGATATCAAATAAGATTTGAAAAATCGAAAACATCTGAGACTAAAATTTGTTTTATAACAGAAGGATTGTTATTAAGACAGGTAATATTTATTTTTATAATATCAATAACAAGACTAATTTTTGATACACCTTTGCTTTAAGTAGCATGTTCAATTCTAGTACTTAATGAATATTTTTGTAAAAAGGTATTTTATATTTCTCTTTGCCTAGTAAAGCTACAATGCACATTGAGTCCTACTATATTTGTTAAAAACTTAAAATTAAATGTATATCTCATAAAATTTCATTTGATATATAAATAATTATGATTTTTGCAAATTCGTAGTATTTTAAATAATTTCGTTTTATATCATATATATTATATATCATGGAACTATTGTAATATATTCTACTAATACTGAAGGTTTTTGTACGTAGAGTATAATGCAAATAAATTGTAAGTTGAGTAACTATTAAGTATTATTTTAGATGTCATCAGACAGCTTACCAAACTATGATGTGATAATTCTTGATGAAATACATGAGAGGCATTTAATGGGAGACTTTTTACTTGGTATTCTCAAATGCTTAATACACACTCGCAATGACATTAAGTTAGTGCTTATGTCGGCAACTATAAATATTAAATTGTTTGAAGATTATTTTTCTGCAGAGGAAGCTGTTGTTGTACAGGTTAGTATTTTATGTAAATAAAAATTATATTTTTTGTTTGTTATAGAAAAAGAATAGAAATGGTTTTTTATAAAGATTATTTATTTAAAATTTAAGTTTTTTTATCATTACTTTGAAACAATTAAAATCATGTTATGGAAAAGGTTTAATGCTTTCTATTTCTCAGGTTCCAGGTAGACTGTACCCTATAGAATTAAATTATAAGCCAATATTTATTGACGATAAGCCATCAAGAGATGACAGACTCGACCCTCAACCATATGTTCAGATAATGCAATTGATTGACAGCAAATATCCCAGTAAGTAATTATATTTTTAAAAGCATCTATCAGTAATTTAAGTATAAACTTAGGATATATAGGTTTCCTCACGATATTTTCCTTCACCGTTAAGACAAGTGGCAATCATGTTGGAAATGATTTACACATGAAAATATCAGAGATGCGAGACTCGGGATTTGAACCCGTTTCACTCGGCTTCCCAAGCGAGCATCTTACCACTGGGCTACCACTGCCTTACAATCTATTACATTACAATTCTTGAATGAACTTTCCAGGCGATGAAAGGGGCGATGTACTAATATTTATGTCGGGAGTCCAAGAGATAACCTCGATATGTGATGCAGCACAGCAGTATGCAGAGAAAACTAAAACATGGATAGTGTTACCACTACATAGTGGTTTGTCGCTTATAGAACAAGATAAGGTATGTGAATTATATTTGTGTTATATTATATGGGTGTTATTGATAATGGAAATGACATTTAAGATTATTAACTGTACAATATTTAAAGTTTAATTGTAAACAGTTCAGTAAAGAACTAATAAACAGGCTACAATCTTTTAATTATCAAATGATTATGGTCATTTGATAATCATATTGAAGATTTTTTCTAATTTATAATTTTCTTATATTTTTATTTCATACGTTGAAGATCATGAAAAGCCAGCAGTATTTTGCCTGATTTTCCACAAGTTGTAGGAAAGTTAAAAATTGCCAAACTACAATATTATTGGTGGCGGTGGTGGAACAAAATGTGAGAATTCAAAGAGTAAGACGCTATGTCGATAGATTCGTATTATTTGATATATTTTTTTGTTTTTAAAGCTTCTGATGTTATTTAACTTGAAACGCCTGAAAATGGGCATGTTTAAACAGCTCTTTATTCTGTACTTTATTTTATTTTAATATTAAACTACATATTTCCAAGTGTACCTATTTATATTTTCTCGATATGTACTTTAGGCGATGTAATAATAAACAATAAATTAAGAGTAATAGAAAAAAAAAACTATAAGTATACTATTCTCTAGTCCCACCAGACTGGGAGTGAAAGAGAAAAACACATAGTCTGCGAAGATCATTAAAAACATACATCCAAACTGTATTTTTTTAATATTTCGAATTACAGGTTTTCGACTATCCACCAGAGGGCGTCCGAAAATGTATAGTGTCAACAAATATAGCAGAGACTTCAGTTACAATAGATGGTATAAGATTTGTCGTTGATTCAGGAAAGGTATACAGCTTCAACTTATTATATAAAAACTAGCGGCTCACCATCGCTTTGCTCGGGTTCGCGTCTAGAAAAACAAAAATGAATGTATCTCAAGGGAACTGTACATTTTTCCGGGATAAAAACTAGCCTATGTGTTATTTTCGTGTATGAACTATATTATTGTAAAATTTGATTTAAATGTATTCAGTAGTTTTAAATATTCATACATCTAAGTATACAACCAGACATCCACACGTCTTCAAAAAATTTTTAACCGATAACATGACGTGGTGATAAAAAAATCAGACAAGTGCAAGTCTGGCTTCCACACCGAGGGTTCTGAAGCGCGCGAGATTAAAATAAGCATATAATCGCAAAAACTATATATTTGTGATGTAAATGCATGGACAAAGAGAAACACAGCAAACAAAATTTTAAAAAGGGTTGCCTAGGTACTGGTATCGTATAAATAACTCTATGTATTTGAGAAAACATAGTTATTTTACAATCACAGACAGACCCTTTAATTTTATTTATATGTATAAAGTTAACAATTCACACTAATGGTCACGGGAGACACAAAAGTGATTGCTGTAACGCATTGGAAACTTTGGGAATCGAAAATCGACATAAATCCGCGAAAAATCCGAAAAAATAGTTTTATTCGATATTTTAAATGTTCGCGTAAATCTAAGAAAGTATCTTGTGTATTTATTAAATGTAATGTTTTTGGTGTATCTAATAATGAAAAAAAAATGTCAAGAAATTCGCAGTAGTAGTACCTAATAGTATCGGAATTGAGAAGATAACGATGTTGAAAAGAACAGACAGTTCACTTGTGTTTTTATGCACATTTGTGCACTATAAGCAGTGGGTTATTTTCAGGGAGTCTGGCTGATGTACTCGAAATTGGTCAGAAGAACATATACAGGCAATAGAAATCATTTTTTTTCAGGCCTTAGTGTCCCACTGCTGGGCAAAGATCACTGTTGGGCAAAGCTATTTATATACAATGATATCTATTTATATACAGTGGTAGCTCAGTGGTAACGCGCCCGCTTGGGAAACCGAATGAAGCGGGTTAAAATCCCCGGGTCTCGCATCCTGATACTTTCATGTGCGAATCATTTCCAACATGATTACCACTTGTCTTAACGCTGAAGGAAAACATCGTATAAGAAACGTGCATGTCTGAGAGCACATAGCAAGTTTTTCGAAAGACATGTGAAGTCCGCCAACCTGCACTTGGCCAGCGTGGTGGACTATGGCCTGATTCCCCCTCGTACTGAAGGGAGACCCGTGCCCAGCAGTGGGACGTTAAAAAGGGCTGAATACACATACATTCAATTGTATCTCATAAATGATTTGGTTACGTTACAGGTAAAAGAGATGAGTTATGATTCATCAACAAAAATGCAAAGATTAAAAGAGTTTTGGGTATCGAAAGCAAGTGCTGATCAAAGAAAAGGAAGGGCTGGAAGAACTGGTAAACACATTATTTTTTTTATTTTTTAAATACTTTAGGAAAAAAATGTATGCCATATATTCTAACTGGTAACTGGTAGCTTCTTAGTGTTAGTTCTTAGTGGACAACTTTCCATTAGTAGTGCTATTCATTATTATTATAAAAAATATGGGCTTAAAAACACAAAGCATGCTTATTAAAGTTCTTTTCTTTTACTTTTTTTAAAATAGAACTCTAAAGTATAACAATAAATAAACAAAATTGATCAAATATAGGTCAGGGTCAAGTAAAATAAGATGGTCAACATAAATATCAATTATGTTACATAAATACTTATATAACATTTTGTGGTAATTGTACTGTGTACGAATTTTCCAGAAACGATTCGCACTTGACCAATCTTTTCATCATATGTTTCCAGGTCCTGGTGTGTGTTACCGTATTTACTCTGAACAGCAGTATTCAGATATGGAGTCATTCAGTACACCAGAAGTGTCTCGAGTGCCTCTAGCTTCTTTGCTACTGTTAATGAGCGCTCTCGGAGTCAATGATGTTAGGGTATTCCCATTTATAGACAAACCTCCGGACGGTGCTATTGAGGATGCTTTGTTAGAATTGAAACAACATGTAAGTGTATAATACTTTCTTAGATTTACGCGAATATTGGAAATTTTAAATAAAACTATCTTTTCGGATTGTTTCGCGAATTTATTTGGATTTTTGGTTCCCGACGTTTCGAATGCTTTACAGCAATCATGGGCCACGGGAGAGACTGAGGTGTTAGATGTCTCGAAGGTATAGTTGTTACATACAGCCTACCCACAATTAACAAAATGAAAATTGCACCAATTACCTTACAATATTTTTTAACTTTAAACACTTTTATAATTTTAAAATTATAAAAATGTTTAAAATCGAAACGTCGGGAACCAAAAATCCAAATAAATCCGCGAAAAAATCCGAAAAGATAATTTTATTTAAAATGTAAGTGTTTATTTTAATGCGAGATTAATAGCTACAATAAAAAATAAAAAGGTGTATATATATTAATTTATAATAACGATTGAACGTCCCACTGCTGAGTATGGGCTCCCTTTAATACAAGGTATCAGGTTATAGTCCATCACGCAGCTAAATGCCAGTTAAGGGACTTAAAAAACTACTTAGGTTCTCTAAACATGTAGTTTTCCTCATTCACGCATTTCGCCAGCGTGATAGACTATATGCTACTGCGTATCACATTGAGGGGAAATCTGTGCCCAATAGTAGGACGATAAAAAGGTTTAAATTAATAAAACTTTCCGGTTTTGTTAATGTTCAAAACAATATGTTAAAATTCAGAAAAATATGTATGAAAATTGTGGGTAGGCGCTGTCTGTAACAAGTATATAACGCATTTGAGACGTCTAAAACCTTAGTCTCTCCCGTGACCATGATTGCTGTAAAGCATTCGAACGAAACGTCGGGAACTAAAAATCAAAATAAATCGGCTAAATAATCCAAAAAGATAATTTTATTTAAAATACTAGCGACTCACCCTCGCTTCGTTCGGGTTCGCTCCTAGGTACATTTTAATTTTTACTGAAATAAAAGTAGCCTAAGTTACTCCTTATAACATCAACTACCTGCCAGTGAAAGTCCCGTCAAAATCGGCCCCGCCGTTTCTTAGATTAGCCGGAACAAATAGACAGAGAGACAGACAGACAATAATTTTAAAAATTGTGTTTTTCTTATAAATACCGTATATATATTTTAACAGAAAAATAACAGAAAAAGAATATAATTAATTTATTACATTTTACAGGGTGCCATAACATCAAACGAGAAACTAACACCGCTAGGTAAAGCATTATCAAATCTGCCAATAGAAGTGTCCCTAGCCAAAGCACTCGTAGTGGGCAGTGCGAGCCTCCCGCCACACAAGCTGGACTCTGCCCTCGCCCTCACCGCGGCGTTGGGAATCCGTTCTATTTATACTACTAGAGCGCATCGGGACTTCGAGTGTGAAGTGAGTATATAATCATCCATACTATCTAATCTCCTAAATAAAACTCCTCCGAAGCTAGACCGATTCTTATGAAATTTTTGTGTGTATATTCAGTAATTCTGAGAATACGACGTAAATATTTTCCAAACCCATAATTGTTTTGGACAAAATGTTTTATTTAAATTTTTTTATGATTCGGCATTAAAATACATACGAACCTAAATTATGAATAGGAGCGAACTCGAGCGGAGTGAGGGTGAGTCGCTAGTAATATTATAAATGTGACAATGTTTGCTTGTTTGTTTGTTTATTGTTTGTTTGTTTGTCCTTCTTTCACGTTGAAACAGAGGGACGGATTGGCGTGATTTTTTGTGTGGAGATAGTTGCGGCATACTTTTTACCACACGAGATTTTTGTTTTAATAATTGTAACACTGATATTACTATTTCAAATTATTTATAGTTCTCTATTCTAGCACTTGTTGACTATTTTTTTGTTCGTGAATACTAACATCATGGATATATGACTTAGTTTAGAAGCATTACATATTGAGACCTCCTTTTATATATTAATATGTGGGTGCAGAAACCTTAAGCTAATTATAATACTTTTAGATATTTTTTTCTTAGATATTACTCAAAATTGCTTTTTTTATCTTAGATGTAATTTTAAACTAGTAATATATTTTTATTAAATACAATATTAATAGGTAATAATATTTTTTTTGTTGGAAAACCTATATTAATAACTCTGTTACCATGCAGAATGAAACACTTTCAAGAAAGATTTTTTTATCGAATTTTTATATGTAGGTATAAATTATAAAATATTTATTAGTCCTATTAAATATAAATAACAATAAATTATAAGTATTCAAACATCAAACTTATTAAAAAAAATAAAGAAATTATATATTTCAATACAATATTTTTTAAATTATTATCATACTTATACAGAATGAATATTTATTATAAAACGAAAGAAAAAAAGTATAAAAGGATAAATCAGTTCAAATTTTGACCCCGACGTGATTTGAACACGCAACCTTCTGATCTGGAGTCAGACGCGCTACCGTTGCGCCACGGAGTCGGTATAACATGTGATCAATTTTATGATCTTAACAGACGATTATTTACTCTATAATTATCTGATAGATATAATTTTAGAATTTCATACACTATAGAGAGATATTACATTACAAATCGTTATTTAATTTTTTTGTTTACTTCTTCTTATTAAAAAAATTGTTAATGTTTAAGTTAAATTAAACATTGAGTTAAGCAAACACGTATTTGTAAACTCAGTTAATATCTGTTTTGTACCACTTTGTATAACATAGCTTTTTTATTACTATAGAAGTTCATAATATATTTGATTATTACTATTGAATGTTTTTTTAATGTTTCGTTAATGCCTTGGTTTTTCTTATGGTAAATTAAAAGTATCACCAGATGTTATATTTAGGCATATTTTCTTAATGTTTTGTTTTTATAATTATAATCTATACTAATATTATAAAGAGGCAGAGTTTGTTTGTTTGCTTGAATGCGCTAATTTTTAAAACTACTATTACGATTTGAAAAAGCTATATATATCATCATGCTTCTACCCAAAGGATTGGAGTAGTAATATAATATTATACTAGCATTGCCCGCGGCTCCGCCCGCGTCCAGATGATCAAAAACCAAATTCTTAGGTTTTACATATTAGTATACTCTTACTTTGCAGTTTTTTGTATTTTTTCTCAGAAATGAGATATTTTCGCGCGATTAAAAGCATCCTATATGTCGACCCGGATAACCAGCTATCATCATACCTAATTTCATCAAAATCCCTTCAGTGGTTTTTCTGTGATGCGGTAACAGACAGACAGACAAAAATTCTAAAAACTATAGATTCGGCCTCTGTATCGATAATAATGTTTATTTCAATAAGATTTTCCAAAAAATATCTAATGTTTATTCGGCTTAGTTACAATTTTATTATATGTATAGATTATTCCTAAGTCTAAGCAGTGTACATATGACATACATTTTGTACAACCTTCATATAATAAATACTTAATCGGCTTTTGACATTACTAAGATAACATGCACGTTTAAGGTTATGCTATTTAATATATATTTTTAAATTAATGATATGAATAAATATTAAAAATATTTGAAATGTTCTTACTTTGTAAATTAATATTTAATTAAGATCAGATTTTTTGATTGTTCGTTCGCCAACGTCCATACCACGTTGAACACACCGGTTCTCGTCCGATCACCGAAGTTAAGCAACGTTGGGCGCGGTCAGTACTTGGATGGGTGACCGCCTGGGAACACCGCGTGACGTTGGCTTTTTTTTGTTTAAAGTATTTTTAATATTTTTCCTCTAATGATAAAATGTTGGACTCTTTTAAATAAATTTAGAGTTCAAAATTGAACATGCTTTTAAACGATAGTTAAATTGTCAAAAATATATGTATAATATAATTCTTCTGTGAGTGTGTATGTCACTGAACTTCTCTCAAACGACTGGACCGATTTTGATGAAATTTTTTGTGTGTGTTCAAGGGGATCTGAGAATGGTTTAGATTCACAATTTGAATAATAATTTTCATCAAAATGGTCCAGAATGTTTTAGCTTATTAAAAAAAGTTTGAAATTTTCAAATTAAAGACGTGTAGACAGGACAACGTCTGTCGGGTCAGCTAGTATATGTATATTTAATACTAGCCTTTTCCCGTAGATGCGTTACTTATAACATGCTTATTATTAAGTATAATATGCGTTACCCTATATAAGCTATATTACTGTAAAGTATCATCAAAATCCGTCTAGTAAATTCTACGTGAAAGACTAAAAGTGCAAAACAGACATACATCCATACGTTCTCATAAATTTTCGCGTTGTAAATGTATTAGTAGGATTAAAAATAACTATTTTTTAATTCAGAATTCACGTAAACCAGACGAATCAGATCATGGCGATCCAGTGACTCTATTGTCGTTATATTGTGCGTGGTTAAAAGAAAAATCAAAGGGTGGCGGTCGAGCGTGGTGTAAGAGACGAGGCATTGAGGAACAACGTTTGTATGAATTGACCAAATTAGCCGCACAATTAAAGAATTTATTGCAGGTGAATAATGATTATTTTTCATAAGTATAATATTAAGATTTTGTATGTTTTAACTAATGGTTAGCATGTATGGCTAATGATTAGAAGGTCTTAGGTTCGAATCCCAAGACCGCGTTTAGTCTCCCACTGGTCATGTTAAATTGTCGTCTCATCGAAGTTTTAAAGTGAAATGACATTGGCCACCGTGGCAGAAATAAGTTATAATTTAAACGTCACACTGGTAACGTGGGAAGTATTGAAAATATGTAGTACCATGTCTTTTGTTATTCCAATAGTATAATATGAATAATTTATTATTTTTGCTTTAACATATATTATAACTATACTGTGTACATATAATATATCATTATTTGTGTTTTATTATATCATTGCTTTTTAAGCTTTTAAGCGTGTTTTTTTTGCTTACAGGATAATAATCTAATGGAAGCGCCTGAGCCGGAAACCATGTCTTCTGCAGAACGATCTATGCGGCACGGCCAATTGAAACACCTAAAAGATATGAGACGGTAAACAACTATTTACTCATTATTATTTAGATATCTAATATGTAAATATCTCGTGTCACGGTGTTTGTGGTCGCATTCCTCCGAAACGTCTCGACCGATTTTAATGATTTTTTTGTATTTTTGTAGGTATGAGAATAGGTACCTACCTCCACCCCCCATAGTTTTATTGGCGATTTTAGTATTTTGTATGAACAATATTATATAAAATAAAAACATAAAACCAAAGAGTTTTTTGTAGATTAAACACGGGCGTAACCGTGGGTTCTGCTAGTTATCTTATAATATTAAATGAACAATTCTTGTGTATATATAAATTTGACGGTTCTAACGATTTGGATCAAATTTTGTATTAAGATAAGGCTTTGCTTTTTAAGTTGTATAATCTATATAGGTGTATTTTCTGGGAAAACTCGCAATTTTTATGTATTCTCCGAAAAAGCCTAGTGAAACCCGGTTAATACTAATATATAAAAAGATGAAATATTATGGGTAACAGATTCGAGTATAATTATTAGTGGTCGTGAATAGCTAAATTTTAAACTATTACTCATTGAAAAATATAAAAATTAAATAAGAATAAATAAATATGTAACGGCTTGAAAAAGGTAGTAGGTACAAGATGAATACGGACTGCCCAAGATCTGGATGGTTGGCGTTCTATGGGGGAGGCTTTCTTCCAGCACTGGACGAAAAGCTAAAAAAATAAATAAAACTATACCTTTGGTCCTTATGAAGTAAAAACAAAATCTCGTCTAAACCTAATTTATACTGTCTTATAATTAATTATGTCACTGAACCGGTAATTGAATATGAGATTAATTTTAAATAAATTATTTTTAAATGACGTTTCATTTTATCGGTTCCTTCTCTTCCTTGGCAATGATCGCTGATAATAATGCGAAATCAAAAATTAAAATAAATCCGTGCGAAAATTCCGAAAAAAAATGTTTTTTTTTTTAATTTAAATTCATGTTAAATTAATAAAATTTTGTAAATTTATATAAAAATCTATTATTAAATTATTAATATTATTTCCAGGCAATATAAAAATAAAGCAGCGGAAGAGTCAAAACGTAAAAAGCGTCTGAAAGTCGACTCGTGGGAGATAATAGATGATAGAGATGACGATAAAATAGATATTCGCGATATAGAGTTTCGTATGACGAATGACGCGGCTCGGATACGGGCTTTGATAAACGGCTCCAGTACTAACAGTGGGAGGGATCTTATTATGCTCAAGGTATTTTATTTAAAATATTGACGCTTAGTATGGAATAGATAAACTATAGGTATATTATCTATTCATATAATAAAATTGTAACTAAGCCGAATCTGTACATTAAATATTTTTTTGGAAAATCTTATTGAAATAGACATTATTATCGAATCTATAGTTTTTAAAATTTTTGTTTGTTTGTCTGTCTGTCTGTGTGTTACCGCATCACAAAAAAAACACTGGAGAGATTTTGTTGAAATTTTGGTGTGATGATAGCTGGTTATCCGGGTCAACATATAGGATACTTTTTACCGCGGGAAAATATCTCATTTCTGAGAAAAAATACAAAAACTGCATTGTAAGAGTATAATAATATGTAAAACCTAATAATTTGGTTTTTGGTCACCTGAACGCGGGCGGAACCGCGGGTATTGCTAGTATTATATATACATAGGTATGATGAGTTTTATATCCCTGATTGATTCCCCATAGAAACTTCCACCCCCTTAAGGGATGATTACCGGGATAAAAACTATCCTATGTCCTTCCCAGGGTCTCAAACTATCTTCATACCAAATTTCATATAAATCGGTTCAGCGGATTAGACGTGAAACAGACAGATACACAGACAGAAAGAAAGACAGACAGGCATTTTAGTTAGACAGTTAGTTACCTTTGCATTTATAATATTTGTATGGATTTTATATTTATGGCTAAGGTATATAGACAGAGTGTCATAGAACTAAACATGAAGTCAAAATATAATGTTGTAAAATTATATATATATAATGTCTTAAAATAGTATACAAATGTCAATTTGTATAATGAGTGATAAGTAAATAAATGTTAATAAATAAAAATAGCTAACGGATTTTAATAATAATAATAATAATAATAATAAACAAGAATTAAATAAGCTAAAATTATACTATCTCTATTTTAAGGAGAGGAGAGAAAATTCTTTAAAATACAAAAGAATATAGTATTATTTTTATTATTCTTATTTTATTCTCAAAAATCGCATATTAATTTAACCAATACATAGAAAGTAAACGACACGTATGACAAAACGGAATAGTAGCATATACAGCAAATCACGCTACTATTTATGACTTTGACGTTTACTTTGGCAGGCTCCGAGCTTTATGTATAAAACATATTGTAAAAATATCGTATCTATTTTATATATGGTTTTAATTTATTATTCCTTTATGAAAAATGAGAGACAAAAATTATATTTAAAATTATTTGAAAATAGTTGTCTTTAAAATACAATATATTACCAAGTTAATATTTAAAATATGGATTATAATTATATAAGTAAATAGTAGAGAAAATATAAGTCTTATAAGCATTTACATTAAAAACTATTTTTTTTATTCATATATTAACAAATCTAATTAGTTGTTATAATGCAGAAAATAATAATAAAATACAATTCATATAAAACTTTTGCACTCACTATATATTATAATAAAATAAACAATGTATAAGATAAAATAGGTTAAATATACATATTATATAGTATGTAGTATATAAAATAAATATAATAATAATAAAAGGATAAATCAGTCCAATTTTTGACCCCGACGTGATTTGAACACGCAACCTTCTGATCTGGAGTCAGACGCGCTACCGTTGCGCCACGGAGTCGATGACTTATCTGTCTAATAATATGTGCATTACCGTATTTACACATTTTGACCGACTTATCACAAGGAAGTAATTATTAGTTATTTGTTATATATATTTATTTTATGTGTATGTTATGTCCAATAGTTAACTGAGTTTTATAATATATATATATATATATATTAAATAAACATCTTAAAAGGTATTGGACGGCTTTATGAGCTGTATTTTTAATAAAGATTTCACGTGTAATGGTTGAGATACTTTATAATAATAATAATAATAATTTTCATGGCGATATTATTTTTTGTTAAAAATTTTATGTCAATTATGGTTAAATTACATATAGGATTTTGTATTTAAATTGTATAGAGACATATTAATATTAGAATAAATTTGACTTATTATTTAGTATTAGGTGATCGAATCTGTTTTCCTTTTTGTTAACAAAAATATTCTTTTATACACAGCTGGTGTTATGTAGAGCGCTATACCCACAAGTGGCTGTAGCGGATGAATTCAATCATTGCAAGGTGATTACTTATTGTTATTGTATATGGGACGTTCTTATTTTTCACCGACAATGACACGTCTCCTCCGAGAAAAAAAATATCATTATTGTTCCAAAATATTCAGTTTCGCAATTTTTTTCCCACTAAAGTTCTTTTGACAATACAACCATTAAAATAATCTTAAACTTCCGCTTTTGTTATTACTGCTTTTCACAAAATAATTGTGACATATTATTCAAAACTTGTGACGGAGGTGTTTTAAATTGTGTTCCTATGTACTGGGCAATGTTACAAAAGGCTATCGCGCAAAAAAAAAAACATACAGCATCGTTTCATATGACAGCATTTATTGAACTTCTGATATATTGTTATTAAATTAAAAGGAAAAAAAATACAAGGGCTTGTATTATTAAATAAAAAAAATATTTTACTGGCTGTCTTCCACTGTATACGATCTTTGTTAGGTACTCTCTTCTGTCACGCATTTTACCAAAAAAAAAAAAAATGTGCGTGGCTATTCTGACATTTAACTCTAGGAAATAATACGGGTGCCTCTTCCCCTTGGCCCCACGTCACACGCCCCTGCGCCCGCGAGCCAAGTCAGTCACCAAAACATAGAGAGAAGACGGGGTGTGTGTTTATTCGGGTGTATTATTACCGTTCTGTCACGTAAGTTACTGCTTTAAAATATTATTGTACATAATTTCTGTTTTTTAACACTATTTTATTGTTTCCTGGTTATTCTCTCTTATACACCAAGTTTTATGAATAGTTCATAATTAGATGAATGCTGGGAACCCTGACCGCTGTTATTTACACCTCTGTCACTAAAACTGTGACAGAGTGGTATAGCTTTGATTGATTTTCACAATAGTTAATTATTATGTTTTATGTGTTAATCAATTACATCATCAATTTTTTTTATTCATTTAAGGTATTTCCATCAGGTGGATGTTGAAATGCCACTAGATGACACTAAAATAAGATAAAGTACCCTGAAAAAGTTCCAGACGTGAAACGTAAGGGTTTGGAAAAGCTAGTTAAGGATATGACAGCAAGAGAACATAAAGAAATGAAAATAAAATGGCAAATTAGAAATAAGAATAGAAGAGAACCAGACTGCTTTGTAGAACGTTTAAACGAATACTGCGGTTTCTACATCTCCTTTTTTAGTAAAAGTTTCTTATTCAAAAAAAAAAGTCTAATAGAAATACTTTAGGAATTGCTAAAAGTGGTTTGGATGAAGATGGAGATATTCGGGTGATGCTTTATAAGACTGTTGGTGACACTTAGAAATTATTTATATTAATGGAATCAGATATCATATGTGATGTTGAAAATGTGTTGAAAAAAGTTCCAACTCCTAAGGAAGTCAAAAGAGTTTAGCGCGCTTATTACGAATTTGATCAACCAATAGAAGAATTTGAAAAGTAAATTAAGCGAAATGAGATTAGACTGACTTTGTATCTACCAAAAAATGGTTTTACCAACAATTATAAGACTTAAAAAATCATTTTAGGAGATATATCATGTTTTGTTATTATTTCCCAAAGTTTAAAAATGTTAAAAGCTTAAGTTTGTACGTGGGTTAATTAGTATTTACTACTCTCTCACTTTATTAAGTACTCTGTCAAAAATGTCCCACTTAGAACTAAACGTCAAAGGTGCTTATGATTAAGTTTATTTGAAATATTTACTAACCTATTCCACAATTACACAATGAACTAAAAAGTTGTTAACCAGATTTCCAACACGATTTATAATAAAACTTGCCCAATATTCTAAACATTATTGTCTGAACAAGCAAATATGTGACAGAGGGGTATTAAATAAAATTTGAAAAATGTTTATAATAAGAATTTCGTCAATATCAAATTAGATAATAATAAATATTTGTGTTCTAGTTAAGCAAAGTAATTAAAAATGAAGATCTGATTTTTCAAAAGCACAAATTAAAAAGATGTTTGTGGCTGAGTTTATTTTTTGTACCGCTCCGAAAAAACTTGAAATTGAAAGAAAATTTCAAGTAATACTTCGATGCTTTATATGTTTCTGAAATCTGCAATAACCGGAATATAATGTCAGACTCATTTTATAATAGAAAAGACACTTTTTTTTTTGAAAAATGTAAAAATTTATCGCTCCAATTGTCGGTAGAAAAGAAGAACGTCCCATATATCAAAATTCAATTCAATTTTAATATAAAATAATCTCTTATTATACTAGAATATATTATAATATGTAAAAAAGGGAGTTAATCCTTTGTAATTTTTTTCTACAACAAAAGACAATGCAATGGCATACACACATTTGAAATATTTGAAAATAAGTTGTTAGTAAATTCTAGTTGAAAATCAAAATCTATTTTATTTAAACGAGACTTTTGAAACGTCAATGTTAACATTTTTTTTAATTATTATTTTTGTGTTTTTTTTGTGAAGATTTATTACTAGATTGTCATATAAAAATAATACATATGCCTAGTATTTTATAATAATTTATATCTAAATAATAAGTTTTTTAATACATTTCAGTCAGTTTCCGATCAATTATATCATACTTGGAGCAAACCGTTCGTGTTTCTTCATCCTACGTCGTATTTCGGCAAAAACTCCAAGCTGCTGCAGTTACATGAAAACGACATACAGACAGACATGCCCTTGGGATATAAGAGCAAGTTGCCGTTGTCGTCGAAACATCAGATATTGTGTTATTTGTGAGTATTTGTTCTTATATTGAATATGGCAGTACCCGCGACTTGGTCCACGTTCAAACTTCCGATCCCTACCAAACTGATAATCTGAATATTGCCTGAAAATTTCATCAAAATCGCTCCAGTCGTTTTGGAGTCCACAGGGAGCATACATACACACATCGATTTTAATATAGATGTACAAACAGCGCTATCTAGTATCGATCGCATTTACAACAGTAACATAATTATTATTATTGCATAAAAAGCCTGTCGCCATTTTCATAATTCGATAGACTTTCGTAATAAAATAAATTTTAATAGTTCTTTTCTTATTTTTTTACAGATCTCTGTTAGAAACAACGAAGCCGTACATAGTAAATTCAATGAGAATGCCGGCAGCCCAGACTTTGCTACTTCTAGCACATTCCATAGATACTAATATTGGATTCACTAGGTGATTTACACAAATAAATATATTTTATTTGAATAGTAGTAAAAGCTATGTCTTTTTATATCTCAACATATCTTCATACCAAATTTCATCCAAATCGGTTCAGCGGATTTTTAGTTTATCCATTACAAATAAATAATGTTAAATAAAGTTTTACAAATATATAAAATAAACATATTTTTCTCTTTATAAAATTATAGTAAGTAAAGAAAATAAGTCTAAATTTATATTATCTATTTATTTATTAATAATTCTTTTGTTATATGTTATCTATTTACTAATCTTCTTCTTACAGATTAGTATGCGATTCGTGGCTGTTACTAGAATTTCCGTATCCTGAAAGCGGATTGAACCTACTGATGAAGGCCACTAAATTGCGTCAGCGGTGGGATGCACTTATCAATAGAAGACTGGCGGGTGAAATATTATATTTTTAATTATTTTCCATAACTTCTATACTTCAAAAGAGTTTTTTTTATTTTTTCGTCCAACTATCTTGAATAGCGCCATCTATTATAGATATTATAGATAGGTTTAAGACTAAAATATTGTTAAAATGAATTAATTGAAATCCTTATATAAGTTTCATCTTAAGATAACTTCTTAAAAATATATACATAAAAATATATCTTAATAACTAAAGTAAATTAAAAGAAACAACTTTTCATATTTTTGAAGTTCATACTTCTTTTGGCACGTTTGTAAAAAATTATGAGAGTAAAGTTTTTACGATGCGCGCGCACACCGACAGCCAAAAAGCGACATATGAAGCTAGCTGCATTTCTTTTACAAACAGAGAGTTGTGACATACGGGATGAAATCTAGCTATTTTTGTTCTGTTACGCCAAAGAAGTATAACTTCTTACGTGCGTACATAAGTACACACATACGATATTTTTGTGTTATTTTGAGCTTTTGATTTTTTATATTAACTATTTTTTTCTATCAATATTTATAGATGCAAGCCCAAGTAAATCAGTTGAGACGGAACTTCGGAAGACAAACAAACAACCATACGACGAGCTTCAACACGAACTATCGAATGACTTAAGTTCATACATCAATTCTGATGTATGCTATACCATTAAGAGATTATTACCGGGAGATCTTAAAGTACTGTATGTAGGGTCTGATGAAGTACACCCAAATATAGACCCTAATCCCTTTGAAGAAGGCTTAGAATGTCGTGCCCATGAAAAGAAAGGTGGAGTCTATGTCACAGATAATATAGTGTATAATTGGTAAGTATTTTTTTCTATAAATATGTAAAATGATATACATTTAGTTGTCTTAGTGCTTGTTTGTTCGAATGGTCAATTTACAGAAAGTTTTTAATACAGAATTATGGACTTTTAAATGTCATTCAATTGGTATAAAATACCCATTTTGTTTTAATATAGCCGAAAAAATGTATTTTATCTATATATTATGTATATAAAGCTTAGAAATAAAGCTTTATTTTTAAAACAGAGGAAAAACTATCTTCTAAGTATTGGTCGTTGGAACAAATAAGCACTTAGGCGATGATATACACTGATATATTAGATTAAACGTTAGAATTAATTTTCTGATCATTGTAAAAAAATATACACAATTTTCTATAACTTCACATCACTATTGATTACAAAAATCTTTTTGTTAAATGAAAGCTATTTTTAAGATACGATAGATTTTTTTCATTCTAATGTAATTATGTATAATATCTTTGAATAAAATTATTTTATATTACAAAAATATAATATTAGTAAACTATTAACGAGCCTAAAAGCGTTTTTTTTTTGTTGCAGTGTTGTCGATACAGAGTGGAGTTACAATAGCTATCAAGAAGCTTACAATATACCTTGGACATGTGAAAAATGCGAGTTGACTGTCTGTCTGTCACCTCTAGAGAAGTTACAACACAAACAATTCACGTGCTCTTCTAGAAATATCGAGAAGAAGGAAGAAAAAAAGATAATACGCGAAATGAAACCTAATTCTAAAGAGTATAAGTGCGAAATTTGTAATGACACGTTGTATTTAACACCAGTTG
The DNA here is from genome assembly GCA_947093115.1 of Brenthis daphne. Classification (NCBI taxonomy): domain Eukaryota; kingdom Metazoa; phylum Arthropoda; class Insecta; order Lepidoptera; family Nymphalidae; genus Brenthis; species Brenthis daphne. The sequence goes on along the minus strand of OX352473.1, from coordinate 36,518,622 downwards.
AAATATTAAAACATAAGAAGGCGTGTACAATAAAATGAATGAAATCATTTTTTTTTATTTCATCCAAATTATTTGCTGTTATTATTTTTTTTCGATTAAGTTTCGTTTTATCTATAATCTAGTAAACATATATTTTCGTATGAAATATGTTATATTTTCAATATAAATACTTTCTTAGATTTACGACGGGAATACTCGACATTTTTAAATAAAACCATAAGTCATTTTTGGTTCCCGACGTTTGGAATGGTTTACAGCAATATGGTCACGGGAGAGACTAAGGGTTTTAGATGTCTCGAAAAAATATAGCTTTTACAGACAGTGCTACCAAAAAAAAAGTTTTGTATTCTTTGAAATCACCATTTGTATGAAGATGGTGAAAGTATTACTTTTATAGGGCATGAAATTTATTTAGCTTAATTTTATCCTATTCCAATAAATCCGCGATGGAATATTAAGATAAGCGATATAGGGAATAACATAAACTAATAAAAATTAAATATTATCTACAATTATAGTGATAATTTGGAACTATTACTATACGTACTAGAAATAATACCTTAGATGTAGTTACGTTAGAACGATGACTAAGTCGAGGGTGCTCCTCCCACCCTCCGACACCGAGACGTGCCGTAGGGCAATCGCCGTCGGGGTTCGCGGATGATTTTGGTTCCCATGGCCCCGACCTGGAGGTGACAGAGGTGGACACCGTCAGGTTTTAGTGGGTAGGCTGCCGCGCGTTTACCATCGTTGCGCGGTGGGAGCCCCACATAACCCGTCGTTCTTCCCCAGGCGGCGGGTACCCGGCAACAGGGTTTCCTGACGAAAAAAAAAAAAGAACGATGACTAAAAATGCTAAACTTGATTTAGTTATAACCTACATTTTTTACAATTTGCTTATATTTCGCAATATGTATCGTATATTAAAATTTTCTATGAAAAGACAATCATCTGGTCACGTTGTGAAAAAAAAGACCACGTTTACACTTTCACATTAATAATAGGTGCTACATCTAATAAGGATTTAAAATTCTGTTCTCATAAAATCAAAACGGGTCACAACGGTACAAGTTATTAAGCTAATAAAATTGCATGGAAATAATCTTTTGTATCTATTTCCGAAGACACTTTGCAACGAGTTGAACAACGCTTCTGAACGAGACGAGTCACGAACTGGCCATTGCGCTGATAAAATTAAAAATAAAAGATATTAACTATTAACTAATACTAGTATGGTTCTGTAGTAATATTATTCTATACTAGGGGCTCACCCACGCTTCGCTCGGGTTCGTCTCTAGAAAAACAAAAACAAATCTATCCCTCGGGAACCGTATATTTTTCCGGGATAAATAGTAGCTTATGTGTTATTCCAGACTATAATTTATCCAAATTTCATCCAGATCCGTTCAGCCGCTCTGGCGTGAAAGAGTAACAAACTTCCATACTCACAAACTTTCACATTTATAATATTAGTATGGATAATTAATAATATGGATAATACGGATGATATGTTAATATCCTGGCTAGAATATTTGAAAGCAATCCTTATATTAATCAGAGTTTGTAGAACTTTATTATTTCCTATGAGTCTTTTTTTCTTGGCATTAAACAGCATATTATGTAACATCCGACTAAATTTTTTGACAGCCATATAAAGTTTCGTCAAAATCGGTCCACCTTTTTTAGATATTATCTTAGAGAAAGTGACAGACAAAAATTCTTAGTTATTAGGATTTAGTATTCTACAAATATGATACCTTTTTAAGGAGCAGTTATTTTGAAATCGCGTCAATTACAGACATATAAAAGATATTTTAATTATATTTTTTTTATATCTATAATCTAGTGAATTTTGAAAGTGACCTTAACACGCTCAACATCAAACGGAATCCTGTAAAAGGGCGTGAATCCAAGAAGATGGCGTGAAGGATCGTGCTGATTGTCCGCAGTCGCCTCAGCAACAAGTAAACAATGTTTTATTATTTGAAACCAATCGTGATTGCGTGATTTGAACTGATATAATGTTACCTATAGTAAAACCGCCCGCGACGTTACCGTATACCAGGCATGGTGGGTTTGACTTGGAGCTTAGACATGATGTCAATCTACAATAGATAAATAATGGAATTTTTGAAAATGCTATGGTAAGGTTTCATGTTTATATAAAAGCATTTTTGTTTAAAATTAAAAATTACATATTTGATTAATTTGTATAAGGCATTTGTTTATGCGATCTTGGCCGATAACAATGTATTAAAAAAGTAAAAGTTTTTCCCGCGTTTTTGGAAATAAACCGATTTTGGCGGTATCACCTTGTAATTATTCGTCATGTCATAAAAATACTATAGTTACTGCAGTTGTAGTATCTAGTAATGAATATGTTTCCACCCCACGTACGTTCACCTTGTCGTGGTGGGAGCGAGGTTCATTAGCGGTCGGCAATCTAGCCGGTCGCGAAGCCAAGAAACGCAGGAGGCGGCCAACCTAGGTAGGTAGTGTGCCATGCTGGTTGCTTCTGGTTCTTCTCTGTTAGCAGAGGGATAAAAATACCATAAAGCTTAATACTTTATTACATTTACGCGAATATTTGACATTTTAAATAAAACTATCTATTTGGATTATTTCACGGATTTATTTTGATTGTAGGTTGCCAAGGAACCATAAAGCTTATTACAGGAAGTGTTACAAAGCCTTTACGCATAATACCTATACACTAAAAAATAACTCACATATTAAGCCTAGCTATGCGAGTCAGTAAATAATTGATCGCATTTCTTATGAAACATCCTTTTATCATAGTTTCAAAAGCAATTTCGTTATTAAAAGACAAAGCGTAAGTTAATAAGTCCCGTTGGTACGTTGGTCCGTCGGTATATTCGTTATTATGGTGCATCGTGACCCGCCTGCCGGCTGCCGATCCCGGATTGCGATGCCCTTTTTAATTCGCACAATAACGCACCGTGCGTTGCCGATGCGACGTGTTTATACGAGGTGCTTTTTTATTTAATCATTTATTTCAGCCAATATTTACAAAAGGATCTTAAATATGTAAACAGAGGCCTATAGCATAAGTACATACCTTAAAACTAACATATATATCTATATATATAAAAGAAAGTCGTGTTAGTTACACTATTTATAATTCAAGAACGGCTGAACCGATTTGGCTGAAACTTGGTGGGGAGGTAGCTTAGAACCAGGAGACGGACATAGGATTTTTAGCCCGTTAGAACGGCTGAACCAATTTTTATGATATTTGAATTTGGGATTTCTCTCATTCCGGAATAGGTTAATACCTAAGTATTAAAACGTCAGAAAAATTAACGAAAAAAAAATATTTATATGGCTAATAACACTGGCTAATAACTATTTATATCTATTTAAAACGTACCTAGCGACGAACCCGAGCGAAGCGAGGGTGAGCCGCTAGTTAATTATAAGACTTAAAAACTATTTAACACGTAGTGCAACAAGTGCAAGTTTTAAAACTTAGGTACATTTAGTATAGTAACATAAAATGCAAATTTTAAAACTTACATTTTTTTATGAGAAATTTTATATGAAGAGTGTATGTAATGCTTGATATGTAGTGAATGTTTGATAATTAATAATGATATATATTCACTCGTTTTCGATCGATCGATAAGGTAACTGCAATTCTTTCGCTCTTTAGACTTTAGAAGAACAGTAGTGTAGCATTATCTTGATCTATGTCTATGCAAAAAGTTCTTTGAGCCTTTCTTGCCTCTAAGAAAACGAAACTGAGGGATATATTTTCACATTATACTTGAGAAAATATATTCGTTAGTTTCTTTATTGTTAAGGAGAGTATTGTATGTGGGTTAAGTCTTGGGTTTTATTCCCAGATAAGACAAATGAAGCCGTATAGAGTTGCAAACATCAGTACCGACCAAAACCGGCGTTGGCTACGTATATACAAAGTCACTAAAAATATACGATATTTGTTTATTTGTGATTTAAAATTAAATTTAAGTTAGGTTATAGTTGAAGGGAAAATAAATGTTACCCAGATTTTTAACCAAACCATATCAAAATTTGCGAACTATTTCGGTTAGTTACCTAAATTATTGTTTTTCATATAATTGGTTACTATCATAAACTAGCAATTCACCCACGCTTCGCTCGAGTTCGTCCTAGCCTAATCTTTACTAGTGTCTAACATTAGCCTATCTGTGTAACTACTAAACTTCATCTAAATCTGTACAGCCGTTTCAGTGTGGAACCAATAAATACATACATATAAACTTTTGCTTAGTCAATAGTAGTCCGATGAATAACTAAAGGTATCATCTCGAAGGAATGACATAGTGTGTATCGACGCACTCGCGTCCAGCAGTCGTAAGAGATGCGATGCGCCCCGCCCTCACTCAGCCTGACATTAGAGGACCATTCGTCGTGTACATATTCTGTATTCTGTACCGATGCCATGCTCTTTTTACTCTGAGCTTTATTAAACGCACGCGATGTTCGACGATGGGAATTTTAATTTATGTGTGGGAATGTAGATAAATTGTAACGATTTTAAACTACGTGTTCGTTAGACAATATAAATAATGTTTTGTTTAAGAAAACAACTTCCTATTAAGTTTTTTAATATAATGGATACCGTCAAATTTGTGGGTACTTATCTCTTATAAATATATTTTTCATATTATCTGTGCTATAGCTTTTCTATAAGAATTAGAAATGTAATTGGTAGAATTAAATAAAAACTTTTTAACAAAAAAATAAAAACCGACTTCAAACAAAAGCACTAAAAAGTAAAAAATAACTGATTGGTAGTTTTCATTTACTATACATACCTAATCAAATATTTTCGAAGTCGGTGTGCTTTGCTTTGTATGGGCTGGCACCGATTTCGAAAATATTTGATTAGGTATGTATTTAATAGGTAGGCTTTAATTACTTAGCCAAAGCACACCGACTTCGAAAATATTTGATTAGGTATGTATAGTAAATGAAAACTACCAATCAGTTATTTTTTACTTTTTAGTGCTTTTGTTTGAAGTCGGTTTTTATTTTTTTGTTAAAAAGTTTTTATTTTTCCCTTTTTAGTGTAGACAATAGTAGCAAAGTAAGAATTCTAACGTGTTAGGCTTGTCAAATCAAACAAAATAAGCCCAAACTCAAAGTATCTACTATTAGCCGTTGAAGAGTTCCACCTATCCACCTTCTGGCCTTGCCATCAGATCAGGTCAACAATACCGAACCACTGTACTATCAACGGAAATAGAAACATTTGCAAAGTTTCAAGTCAATATGACAATTAGAAGTAGGTTAAATTCATCATTAGCTATTTTTCCACCCTTAGGGGTGGTATTTTTTTTTTGAAATTTAAATGGGACCAATCTGGAAGTATACACTTTCAAACAACACAAAAATTGTCCAAATCGGTCAATAAATGACGGAGTTCTGAGGTAACAACCATAAAAAAAAACAAAAAAAAATACAGTCGAATTGAGAACCTCCTCCTTTTTGAAGTCGGTTGATAAGAACTAGGTAGCGCATCTATCAATAATTTATTTATTTCGTACATGATACAATTTTTATGGTGTACATAACTTCTTGGGAATGATAATTATTGGGAGAGATCTCGCTGCACTGCACTGATTCACAAATTATAGCTATCGATTAACGACCTCACGTCACGTCACTGTGGTTGCGATGAAACGTGAGCCCTCTGTTAGACAATTGCTAAGTATAAATATAGGCCACTATATAATTCATAGGAGAAACGCTTAAATGCTTTTTCAGTGAAACATAATTGCAGATGATAGACTGCCTAATAAAAAATGTGTTTCTTTTTTAATGTAAGAACGTGGCTATGTACATACAAAAGTAAGGGAGCTTTACGATATAAAAAAAATCTAAATATCTTATAACAATATGAAGCTAAAACATATACGTTAGAAGTCGATATTAAATAAATTATTTATGCCAAATTCTGAAGTAGGTACCTACCTATATAATAATAATACATGGTTATCCATATATGATATGTAGATCTAGGTAAATGAACAAGCCAACGGTTTATTCTGGTAGGTGTATTTCACTGTCGATTCATCAACATTAAAAGCATGCACGTCTAACATTCACGCAAGTAACAGTTTTAGCGACCTTGTCACCGAAATGTTGCCTACTTACACGATAAAATCCAAATCAACAAAATCGTGATCCGACTTCTAAGCAGCGGTTAACTTTTGACCTTCATCTTATCACCGTACAATACATTTAGCGGTTAAAATCTTCTTAAACTTTTGGTTTAGGAGTTATAATCAAATGAAATTGTTTCAAGATAAGTTTGTAAAGGTAACCTGTCAACCTGTCACCGTGTAGGAAGCAACGCTAGGGCATCTGCTGTTGCTTAATGAAATTATTTCGTGGAGGTAAGCTTGTGTGTGACGGGAGCGATGGTAGGGTTAAACGAAGTCGTGGCTCTGTGAAAATTTATAATTGTTAGTTAAATTTATTTAGAACTAGCGGCTCACCCTCGCTTCGCTCTGGTACGCCTCTAGAAAAGCACAAACAGATCTATCCCACGGGAACCGTTCATTTTTCCGGGATAGTAGGTAACCTGTTGTGTGACCGGCAATATAAAGTATCAGCATGCCAAATTTGACTAAATTAGATACATAAGTTACTATAGTTTTTTTTAACTATCCTACGGGAACTCTTTAATTTTCCGGGATGAAAAGTATCTAAAATTTTTACCGGGGATATAAGGTACCTACCATCATGCAATTTTTATTTAAACAGTCGAACAGTTTCGTAGATTAGCCAGTACAAACAGACAGAGAAACAAAAAAATAGAAAAAAACTGGATTTGTTCTATTTCTCTTCTTACATCCCCCTGACTAGGTTTTTAGCATTTTTTCTATGTACAGACATTCAACCTCTACAGTTTTATTATATGTACAGACATGCTTTCTTTTAAAAGTGAACGGGTTCACCGTGGGTATGTGAGATTGTCATATAATTTTATCATATCTACATTCTATCTAATTAGTAATTTCTATAGTTCTACCACATACATACGATTTACGAATAGATGTACTTAAATAGCCTTACTTCGACAGTACTAGAATGTATCTAAAAATTACTATTAGGTAGGCTGAAAAGTTATCTGCTAGCCATTATTAATAACATCGTGTTATCGTGTTTCTTAGTCATTTATTTTGCTATTTTAAACTTATATAATTAAAATTCTCAGCAAATAGTATCGATTATCTGTAGTGGGCCCGACAAGGCGGTCACGAGGCCAATTTACGCGCGATCGTCGCGTACTAACGTTACCGATTGAAACAAATCACGTAAAGCTGTGTGGAGATGGCTTTAGTTTTTTTAAACTTATGTAAAAAACTAGCATTGCCCGCGGCTCCGCCCGCGTTCAGATGACCAAAAAGTAAATTGTTAGGTTTTACATATTAATATACTCTTACAATGCAGTTTTTGTATTTTTTCTCAGAAATGAGATATTTTCCCGCGGTAAAAAGTATCCTATATGTTGACCCGGATAACCAGCTATCACCATACCAAATTTCATGAAAATCCCTCCAGTGGTTTTTCTGTGATGCGGTAACAGACGGACAGACAGACAGACAGATAGACAAAAATTCTAAAAACTGTAGATTCGGCCTCTGTATCGATAATAATGTTAATTTCAATAAGATTTTCAATAAAATATTTAATGTACAGATTCGACTAAGTTACATTTTTATGATATGTATAGATATACGAAATTATTAACACATTTAGCTATTAATTATTAGGAATTGAATTAAAAATATGAAAAATTGTATCGAGAAGTTAATTAATACTTGTTATTGTTCAAGTTCTTATAAGTGAAAGATTTGTTAGAATTTTGCTTCCATATATAATTGTTCGCTATATACAAACAAATCCTGATAATAAAAGTGTAAGGTATCAGTATGTATATATAACTTATTCTAATTACACTTTACAGCTAATAATATTTCATAGCCTAAGAACAGTCTATGGTTTTCGTGATTTAGTCGCGGTGTCGCGGTCGCACGGCAGTGGCGACGTATCGTCCAATAGAGTAATAAATTGCGTGATATCTGCCGCGGCTTACGGTCGTAGCTCTACAAGCTAAAATTATTAATTAAATGTTTTAAATATCCTGCTTTTACATTGAGGGCTATGTAATCTATTGATTTTAAGGAAAATTGTGGCCATACCTATAGATATTTTTCGTTATTTTTTTTATTTTATCTATACCTACAGATAAATAAAATTGAAGTTTCTGTTTGTAATATCAAAATAAACAGCTTTTTACGAAATGCATATTATGGAATTACATACGGCACTTGTAAGAAAAAACACAATTTTCACAATTTTTGTCTGTGTGTCTGTTTGTTCGGCTAATCTCCGAAACGGCTGGACTGATTTTGACGAGACTGTCACTAGCAGATAGCTGATGTTATAAGGAGTAACTTAGGCTACTTTTATTTCATAAAAATAATTAGGATTTTGCTTAAAAAATAATAATTCAAACAACACATCTAGGAACGCACCCGAGGAAAACGAGGATAATTCGCTAGTTTTCTTGTAAAATTATATAATTGTACGTAACTGATTTTTGTTTTCTTTTAACAGCTGAATATTAAAATAAATATTAATACAATAACTCATCGATATTTATAGGTAGTATAGTGAGTATTATATGTCATTGAGATGAAATGTCACTGAGACTATCTAAATCGGCTGAAACTTATAGGGATTAACATGTAACTGCACATGTAATGCAAAATTTCACTCTGTAAGGGAATCAAACCCATAATTACTTACGAGTATAGTAGTACTTAGATAATAAATATGTTGCACACATCACCATTTAGTTCCATGGTAACCTACGAGGCTTGTGTCATGGATACCAGATAGTTGATACATTACACATATATAACTTTAAATACATACATATTATAAATATAAATATACCCATGACAAAAGTACAAGCATTCATGCTCATCACACAAATGAATGCCTCCAGCGGGACTCGAACCCGCGACCGCTGGCACAGCAAGTAGGGTCACTACAAACTGAGCCAAACGTGTCGTCAAAGAATAATGAAGCGGTCACTTTGATACGAATGAAATAGTATCAAACTACCATTTAAATAATATATTTCGACAAAGTAGGAAGGTAGGTATATATTAAATATTTAGGTTAGTTAACATAAGCTGTTGAAGGTAAAAGGTTAGTGATTAGGCTGCACCTTAAAATATCATATCATTCTTCTGCTTACGCAACACCTCTTGCGTAAAGTGCTACTAGATAATGAATTCAGATATTTATTTATTTGAATGCATATAATAGAAATAAATCGACTTTTTCTTTAATAGGTACATTTTACTACATATTCAGTCGAAAGTCTTGAAATAACAATTTACAAGGCAATAAAAATATTACATCTTATTTTGAATCTTTTGTTTTTGAGTGATTTTAATAGTAAAATAAATAGTAAGATTCGTAAATAACTTGAATAAATTTACTTAAAGAGGGCTGGCTAATGCTTGAAAAATTTTCTACCACGCCTTGCTGTACTGCACTGAACAGCTTGGTATAAGATTACTATCAACCACGCGAATTTCCTTAGTATACATACCGACATATATGTAAGTAGGTAAAAAATATATCACTTATTGTTAAAATAATACAGTATTTATAGTTTACAAAAACAAAGCCGTGGTAAAAAGTTAAATAGGTAAAAGGTACCTGTCAAAATTGTGAAGTATGTTTTTAGTTTTGCGAAAGATTAAGTTTGCTATTTTCTTTCTACTTACTCGAAAACCATTTGCAGGACTTGACAGCTTCAACATTAATGTTGTTATTTAAAAAAAATCTGTATTAACGTAATAATAATTTTTCAAGTAAAACAACACATCAACTTAAGTTATATTGTCCTACATAAATATATTATGTAACTTTATTGGAAGTTGCAGACTATTTTAGTATTGTTAAGTTAATTATTGTGAAAGTTAGGCATTATTTTTACTGTCTTCTTTATATTGTTACCATTATAATCAAATTGCACGTGGTGTTTACCTTTAAGTAATTGTTACACTATTACAAGAGTATCAAAGATTGTATACTGATTATATAAACCGTGTAAACAATTGTTGGTGAACCTAAATAAATAAATAAATAAATAAACTTAAAAACATTTTAAAAATTATAGTTATTCCACTTATAGGGGTGGAATTTGTTCTTGAAATTTATATGAAACCAGCCTATTATGTACATTACTTGTAAAAACCGGTTCTCACTTACAGTAGATATGGACATTGTACATACAAAAGGAATATAGTTACTGCCGAATGTATGAACCTCCTCTTTTTATGAAATCGGTCAAAAAATAAGGGGTAGATACGAAGTACCTTTCTTAAGGAAAAACTAGTAATTTGATATTATTACACGCAACATTTGTTCATCTATACATATAATAAAATTGTAACTAAGCCGAATCTGTACATTAAATATTTTTGGAAAATCTTATTGAAATAGACATTATTATCGATACGGAGGCCGAATCTATAGTTTTTAAAATTTTTGTCTGTCTGTCTGTCTGTTACCGCATCACAGAAAAACCGCCGGAGGGATTTTGATGAAATTTGGTATGGTAATAGCTGGTTATGCGGGTCAACATATAGGATACTTTTTACCGCGGGAAAATGTCTCATTTCTGAGAAAAAATATAAAAACTGCAATGTAAGAGTATCTATGTATTCTAATAATATGTAAAATCTAAGAATTTGGTTTTAGGTCATCTAAACGCGGGCGGAGCCGCGTGCAATGCTAGTATAATATATTTGCCTCATAGATTAGTCTTTCACCAAATACCAGCTTTATATTCTAGTATAAGCTCTACATAGAGACCAGGGCATCGCCAAGTTTAAATGTTGTAAACGAAAAAAACTTATCTAATTTTGAGGTGCAAGGCAATATTTTCTTTAGGTACACTCACTATCTGGTAAAGCCCTTTACGATTATCTAGCGGGCTAGCATCTGTACGAATAGGTGAGATAAGGCGGACGTTTACACGCTTTATAGGGCGGCGGCACGCAATGTTCCCCACAATCGATACGGCTCTCTAAGTAGATACGTCGTGTCCTTGTGATGTCGTGGAACAATAGGATGGAATTGCATCAATTTTTCCCATTTATCTCAAAAAGTTACAGTTATCTCTAAAGTAATTCTAATTAGGAAAAAATCTAGTTAGAAAGACCTATAATAAAATTACGAATAATATTTAAAAAAAAAACAATATTATGGTATTTTTTTTACATATATGCGACTATATGTTATGCTCTTTGGAACTCGGCATACTATTTTATTTTTTATTTTTATTTATTCTATTTCGAAAAGATTTTTTATTTACTTAGGTATAAAAAGTTTCAATAAAATAATTAATTTTTTCACCTTAAATAACATAGATTTTAAGCTATAGGTACGTAAAATATACACTAACAAAAGGCCTTATCTATCGGTTGTATCGGCCACGAAGCACGAACGCAGTGTTAATACGATTTGTCACCTCATGATTACATCTTAAAGACTCTTGTGCCCTATTCTGCAAAAAACCTAGCAAAAATAAACTAAATCTATACTAATATTATAAAGAGGTAAAGTTAGTGATATTGTGAGTTTGTGGGTTTGTGAGTTTATGAGTTTGTGACGTTGTAGGGGGTAATCTCTGGATCTACTAAACCGATATAGATGAAATTTGGTAACAAGATAGTTCGAGACCCTGGGAAGGACATAGGATATATTTATCCCGGAAATCTATATATTACATATTTTTATATTTTTTGCGAATATTTATATATTTTTATCCCGGAATCACCCCTTAAGGGGATGAAAGTTTGTATGGGGAAGCAAACGAGGGTGAGTCGCTAGTCTAATAATAAAGTAAAGTAGGTAATGTTTTTACGCTTTTCATATATTTTTTAAACTAAAATATTTTCTTTCTAAAGATTAATTGAGAAGTCTTGTCGAGTTTACCCTTGATTTTTACAGCCCATATCTTTTTGAGGTAAATCATTTTATAATGTCTTCAGTTAAAAAAATCCCTGATTCTTATTTTATACATAAACAAAATTATTTTTATTTTACAAAATTAAATTGTTTATTAAAAAGATATTATATTTATTAAATCCATATACTTAAAATCGTTTCCTAACTCTACAAACAGGGATTCCTAGAACATCGTGTGCGTGTTAACACGATCTGTAAAGTGTTATTTTTTATTTGCACAGATAACTTGTGGCCGCGACAATTACTCGTACTTTGTATTTTGTAACACTATAGATTTTTTAGAACTGTCATTCAAAATCTACATTGTCCTATATTGTAATAAACAATTTGGCCAATTTTTATCTACGGGACGACCCGTTTGGCTCAGTTGGTAGTGACCCTACTTGCTGTGCCAGCGGTCGCTGGTTCGAGTCCCGCTGGGGGCTTTCGTTTGTGTGATGAGCACGAATGTTTGTACTCCAGTCATGGGTGTTTATATTTATAATATGTATGTATTTAAAGTTATATATGTGTAGTGTATCAACTATCTGTATCCATAACACAAGCCTCGTAGCTTACCATGGAACTAGATGGCGCTGTGTGTTAATGTCCCAACATATTATTTTTATTATTATTATCTTCCTTAAGCTAGGCATGGATCCTTTAATATGAGGGGATAATGCCATGGTCCACCATGCTGGCCAAATGCTGGCGAAATGCGGATTGGTGAACGTCACAGGTCTTTGAAGAACTAGTTAGACTCTCTCAGATAAGCAGATGCCTCACGATGTTTTTTTTCACCTTATTAGAAAATGCTAATCATATTGGAAATGATTCACATAAAATTCTCAGGTGCGAGATCCGTTTTGAACGCTTGCTTGAAAACCCATGTGATGCAGGCATCACCTAGATTAGGGCAAGCGCAATGCTAATGAACTACCACTACTTAATTTATATACGAAAAAATTGAAAAATTATTTGAAGTCTAACATATTGTTTTCTTGTTCCAAATTGTACCTGTTCCATAACATTGTTAATAATTATATATTAAGCATATAATATTATATTTTAAATATTATATGTTTAAAAATTTTAATAATATAAGGGCAATATAATTGTTCTAAAGGCTTCCTACAGAGGACGCGTAAGCATTCGTGACCGATGCAACTCGATAGCGCCGCTTTGTTTCGTTATAAGAGCTGTAAATTAAATCTATTTGTCAACTAATGATCGAAAGATATAACTTATTGTGATATATTACTAGCCAATGCACGTGGCTTCGTTTGTGTGGTCTTGTTTAATTGAAGTGAAGAATGTCAAAACTATATCATGTAAAGGCAAAGATGAAAATTCGTGTAATTTTTTTTTGTTGGGACAGTAACACAGCACCATCTAGTTCCATGATAAGCTACGAGGCTTGTGTTATGGATGCCAGATAGTTGATACACTACACATATATAACTTTAAATACATACATATTATAAATATAAACACCCATGACTGGAGTACAAACCTTCGTCATCACACAAATGAATGCCCCCAGCGGGACTCGAACCCGCGACCGCCGGCACAGAAAGTAGGGCACTACAAACTGAACCAAACGTGTCGTGTAATTGCTTGATAGTATCATTTTATTCTAACAGTCGATTATGAATTAAAAAATATTATGTAGGTACTTATTAAATTAATAATTTGATAGACATAAGAAATACTTACAAATATTTTTATATATTAGTTCACTTTTTCTAACCGAAGTGATAATGAATTTAAATTTTTTAAATGTCGCCAATTTCATAACAACCATATTTGAGTCACATTTATTTTCTTATAATTTTGTATTTGATCCAACATTCAATCCCGCCTTTATTCTTTGAATAGAATAGCAACTAAATATTGTTTGGAAATCGTTATTCTTTAAACCAATTACTTTCAATTGTATTGCAATTATATTTTTACGATATTCAGTGAACAATAAAAGTTTTGAAGCACAATGGGAGATATGACAAGCTTTGACGAGAGGACCCCCCGCCTTGCTTAACTGGTCAAGCTACATAAAGTAACACCGCGAAAACTTACTCTATAAATATAGAGTTAAGAACTGCGTGTTTATTATAAAACGTTAAGTGGCGCTAAAGCTTTGTGGAACAAAATTTTACGCATCAAAAAAGTTTATGCTTATATGGATGTAGAAATTGTTATTCTAGATATAATAGTTTGTTATTAAATATCTTATTAGGTAAGTAGTAGGCGCTCGTTTGTGGCTTGCAATATTTATATCGGTTACTAGCATTGCCCGCGGCTCCGCCCGCGTTCAGATGACCACAAAGCAAATTGTTAGGTTTTACATATTAATATACTCTTACAATGCAGTTTTTGTATTTTTTTTCAGAAATGAGATATTTTCCTATATGTCGACCCGGATAACCAGCTATCACCATACCAAATGTCATCAAAATCCCTCCAGTGGTTTTTCTGTGATGCGGTAACAGACAGACAGACAGACAAAAATTCTAAAAACTGTAGATTTGGCCTCTGTATCGATAATAATGTCTATTTCAATAAGATTTTCCAAAAAATATTTAATGTACAGATTCGGCTTGGTTATTATTTTATTATATGTATAGATTGAGCTCTTAAGTTAAGCTACTATAAGAGATATGTCTCTTTAGTTTTTGAATTTCTTTTAAAAGAGTCGTCTAATTATGAAAAAGCTTTCAATTACATATATATCTCGGGTATCGTATAAACTTTATGGTACAAATAACATTAATGATAAAAATGTTAGAGCGTAAGCGAATATCATGTTAAACAACAATGATACTTTGACATTGATACTATAATTTTCTATTTTAAAATCATCTTGTTTATTTACTTTCCAATATAATCATTAAAAATTTACAAGTTTTATTTACAAGCCTGTATTAGCGCCGTTGGTAAAACCTTGATACATTTCGAGATGTTTTTAAACAAATTGCCACGGATTCGTTCACATAATGAGTACGTTGGTCAGGTTAGGTCGTAATTTAGCGTATAAGTTGAAGGGCTATTTTGGATTCGCATTGTCTTGTCTGGAAGGTAATTGCTGAACAGGTGGGATTAACTGAGCTCACTTGTCGTGGGCCGGTCATGAGGTAAGTGGTCGAAATCTTTGCTTTATATTTCATATTGTATTGATTTTGTTAGGAAAAGTTATCTTTTTTTAATAGAATATAGATATCATCCTCCTCCATCTATCTCAGTGGTCTAGTAGCATGTACGGCTGCACATTTGAAGCTCAAGAGTTCGAATCCAGTGCCAGACCGAGTAAATTTAATGGTTTTTTCTATTAAGAAATTCTCAGCAATAGCCCGAACTAGACTCTGAAAAGACACAGAGCAATGGTCATGTGCTTGATCTCTCACTATCTCTCACAACAAGTACCTAATGAAAGGTAATGAAATTTAAACAAAGCTATAAATTTTCTTACATTCTTTCCTCAATTACATAGTAAAAAAAAGAAAATTGTTTTTTTTTTAAATCAATCGATCCAAAAAGAAGTGTCTCAAAGGGAACAGTGCAATTTTGTACGCCGTAATCGCGGTAAACGGTATGACATGCGTGCGTATTAATCTGCCTGCTCCGTGGGAACTCGACGTACGGTCATTACTGCATCTGACCAGTCTTTGCCTTTAAAAAAAAGTCCCGTCGCTTAAAACCCGACAACCTGCATTGAGCCAAAATTAATGCGTAAAATTTCTCCTTTAAATTTGCTTTCGGTTGAGAATAATTAATTTTTTAAACGTAACGAATATATACTTACATCGGTAAGTTTTATAAAAACTTTCAAAGAAATTATCATAACGTAGACATTTCCTAATAGGTTTTAATATTTTTTTTTTATCTCAAATTTGATTGTGAATCTAAATATAACTGACATAATCTGTATATGGATACAGAACGAAGTAGAGAACAAGGAGTAAAATACGTAGAACGAATCTTGTAAAACATATAGCACGCAGCCCATTTTTTCAAATAGCTCTATAATTTTATCAATCGCGAGGGACATTATGATATAAAAACATTAAATTAAAGTAGATTTAATTGCATAATTGAAGATATTGCTTCAAAAAACAGTTTATCCAGTTATTTGGTGATTATTTTCGGTGCTATACCTACCTACCTGGCACGCGCCGTTTTTTGGCTACGATTTTTTACTGATTGTAAGGATCATTTTAGATGGCCACATAATAACGGGGTGGAGGGTAGTTACTGAATCATAAAGTAGCAGACCCATATACCACGAGATTACTTGTTTTTAGAACATTGTAGGTAACTTATACATATTTATATTGGTTGTAGGTACATAGATATGGGGTCACCATAATTATGGTCTTATTTATTTTATTTTTTACCAAAATAAATATTTTATTAATAACTAGCGACTTACCCTCGCTTCGCTCGGGTTTGTCCCTAGCTTGCTTCCCAATACAAACTTTTATCCCCATTTTCACCTCCTTAAGGGATGATTTCCGGGATAAAAAGTATCCTATCTCTTTCCCAGGGTCTCAACCTATCTTCTTACCAAATTTCATCTAATTCGGTTCAGTAGATCCAGAGATTACCCCCTACAACATCACAAGCTCACAAACTTTACCTCTTAATAATATGATAGTATAAACCAGTGATTTATCCTCACGTCGTTCGGGTGCGTTTTACATAGATATGAATAGTTATTGCGAGTGTATCTTAGACAATGGACTTATACTACTGCACATTTATCTGTAGGTCTTATCAAGACCTACAATTTTCTAGTTCATTGTTTTGATGTATCTCTTAAGGTTTAGCCAGCGTTAGACATGTAAACTAAGGACGACTCGATAGAACCAGTTATTGTGTTTTCCCGTAGGAGCTAAAATTTTTCCTATAATAAATGGTATCATAAATGTTGACCCGAGTAATAAGTTATCACTACACAAAATTTAGTTAAAATCGGTTCAGTACTTTTTGCGTGAAACGCTCACATAGATTTCGCTAAGTTACTGTTTTATTATATATATATACTAGCGGACCCGACAGACGTTGTCCTGTCTACAATGATAACAAAACTTTTTTTTATCTATAACTGTCGGGACAGACTAAAATTAAAATTCGAATATTATTTAAAATTTGACACTGCGATGGTAGCGCCGTCTGTCGGATCCAATGTAAAACATTCCAAAATCAACAACTACTAATAAATTAAAAATTAATTAAAAAAACATTGTCCAGCGGACAAAATTGTGAATCTAAACCATTCCCAGATCCCCTTGAACACACACAAAAAATTTCATCAAAATCGGTCCAGTCGTTTGAGAGAAGTTCAGTGACATACACACTCACAGAAGAATTATATACATAAAGATATATATATATATATATATATATATATATATATATATATATATATTTATATATATATATTTATTTTTGTATAAAATGCTGAAAAATATTTAACTTGAATTTAAATTAGCATCATGGACTTCTAGGTACAATTTAAAATAATTAAACCTACCCATGATAAAGGTTTAATTGTTGATATTTTTCTTTACTTTTATTATTTTCATAATAATTTACTATTAGACTAGAAAGTAAAAGTCTTTTCTTTGCTTTTAAGCAATTTATGGTAAAACGTCTGTTTCATATATTTAGGTATTTTACACAACAATAGGAACAATGAGAGTTTAACCCTTTTTCTTCCTAGCGACTGCCAGTTAGATAATAGCCCAGTTAAAGTGTTCTTCCCCCATTACTTTATATCCAGTCACTCAAGAAACAATTGTTAATTTTAAATAAGTTGTATAATTTCCGAATAAAATTTCTTAATTAAAATGTGGTAATGAAGTACAGAGTTATATTACTCAACTAGCATTGGCCGCGGCTCCGCCCGCGTTCAGATGATCAAAAACCAAATTCTTAGGCTTTACAGATTAGATCGTTGTACTCTTATATTGTAGTTTTTGCATTTTTTCCCAGAAATGAGATATTTTCCCGCGATAAAAAGTGTCATATATGTTGACCTGGATAACCAGCTATCATCATACCAAATGTCATCAAAATCCCTCCAGTGGTTTTTCTGTGATGCGGTAACAGACAGACAGACAGACAGACAAAAATTCTAAAAACTAAAGATTCGGCCTCTGTATCGATAATAATGTTTATTTCAATAAGTTTTTGCAAAAAATATTTAATGTACAGATTCGGCCTAGTTACAATTTTATTATATGTACCTATAGTTATTCTTGATAACATTACGTGCATGAAAAGTGCTTGTTTGTTTATATGCTTTATGTCCTCTCGAGGTTTTAATATTTTAATCAATGTTTGGAACTTGCTTGAAAATTACAGTCAGACAGAAACTTTTCTAAGCACTACGCTAAAAAAGTCACGTGAGGTTTTATCACCTCCCTAACTATAAACTTTGCAATAAATACTGCGAAAAATAAAATAGATAGTATAATATGAAAATATCTCAGTAAATATGAACTATATTTACATACATTTTTTAACATCAAAAGGGTCTTCAAATACTGGGTCTCATGGTTGCTCTACAGTCATCTCAAAAGACGGTTAGTCTTAATCTCCGCACGTAATTGCTGCCATTTTGGCGATCATAAATCATATACCTAATTAGATATACCGGGACCTTTGCTTGTTACGATGATAGCAGTTTTTCTACGATCTTTAATTTTGTGCCGACTTTATGGCACTGACGTGGATATATGACGATCGTTTGGAAAAATCGTTTGAGTCCATTTTTTATACCTGTAATACATCAGTTTAAAATGTTATGTTTACTAAACAAAATTAGAAATATATGTTAAAGAGTGTAAAAGTAATAAGCCCCCATAAAATACGTCGAGATAGTAAGTGTATCCCATTATTTAACCATAAGGTATCGTAGTACCTAATAGTACTTTACTTAAGTACTACATAGGTTTTCTGAATGAAAATGGCAGCCGTAAACATAATTCTACAATATATGATGAGAATGACTTATAAATAAGAATTAGTAATATTTAATAAAGTTTTTGAAACGTACTTGAATTTTATATTTAGTTAAAGTTTTGCTTTTTAGTTTGTTTATATATCTTCTATGAAAAAGTGCCGAGCGAAGTTCAGTCGCCTATGTACTAAAAATACTTACGAAGCTATTTGTCTCATATTTAAAAAAACCTACTCATGTAATTAACATTATTTAGGTATAACTAGCGTTTCACCCTCGCTCTGCTCGGGTTCGTCCTTAGATAAGTTTTAACAGTTAGTATAGATTTGTAACAGGTGAAATAATTCCCGCAGTACAAAATATCCTATATAATAGACCCGGATAACCAGCTATCATCATACCAAATTTCATCAAAATCTGTCCAGTGGTATTCTCGTGATGGTTTCCCAGACAGATGCGATCACAGACAGACAAAAAATCTAAAAACTATACATTCAGCCTCTGTATCGATAATAATGACTATTTTCCTAAAAATATTTAATGGACAGACTCGATTCAGTTAAAATTTTATTATATGTATAGATAAAGGACGTGTCACGTGTTCTAACCACTAGTTTATAGTATGTACCAAATTTGTTTGATCGTACCTATAAAAAGTTTACCACAGAGTGATAATTTCAGAGCTCTTTACATACACACAGTTTAAAAAAAATATTGACATATTAATAATAAAATCACAATAAACTTTTTTGATATCCAAAGAAAGCTGTTACAACAAAACTAACAATGAACACCTGAAATTTACAATGGCAGGCAATATTTTAGGACGGTCGATCTGTATCTGCGCATCGGCATTCGGCACGTATGCTATCGGCCAATCGTAGCGAGGGCGGGAACGCATAATACTTGAAAAAAGATTCAAGATTATTTATAACGATTATTTCCGTTCAAAGTTTGACAAGTTTTAAATACAAAAGATTATAAATTATTATAATTTTTTAAATCCTGAAAAGTAGCAAGGCAGTGGTAGCCCAGTGGTAACGTGCTCGCTTGGGAAACCGAGTGAAGCGAGTTCAAATCCCGGGTCTCGCACATCTGATATTTTCATGTGCGAATCACTTCCAACATGATTACCACTTGTCTTAACGGTGAAGGAAAACATCGTGAGGAAACGTGCATGTCTGAGAAAACCTAGCAAGTTTTCAAAAGACATGTGAAGTCCGCCAACCCGCACTTGGCCAGCGTGGTGGACTATGGCCTGATTCCCCTCGTACTGAAGGGAGGCCCGTGCCCAGCAGTGGGATGTTAAAAAGGGCTGTATACAAATCCTGAAAAATTAAGTATTAAGAGTGCGTTCGCATAAATAAATTAAGTTTTATATATATATATATATATATATATATATATATATATATATATATGCAATGCATATTGTATACTTAGATTAATATTTATAAGTCTGTATAATGTTATTTATTCTCTGCAATTTTAATATCCACCCACCACATTCTAGTTCCATTCTAATAATATTAAAAACGAAAAATGATTTATTTTGGTTCCTACATTTTTTAAACAGCAACGTTGCATTTTACTGAAATTTTTTGCCTGGAACTTTAACCATTGATTAACAAATGTAGGCTGTAGCTATAAGTTATTATTTACACTTTATCCTCGAATTTTAACAGGATGGAACCTAGAATTTCAAAAGGTTCCAACCGGATATACTTGTAGGTATATCTTTATTATCTTGTATATCTATATTAGATATACTAAATAAAAAAAAGCAAGGGCGGATATTTAGTAAAACATAGTTAAAGAAAATTTTATTTTAACACCTCCAGTTAAATTTCTAAGAAATTAATTAAAATTCTAAGAAATCTGTTGTTAACTGACACGCCGGCGTGTCCGCGGTCGTGGAGGGATTAAAACTGTGAGCTTATTCATATATCTACTTGATATATACTCGTACTAGATAAATCAGTTCACTGTATAATCGACTTTGCACCTTCGATGAAGTCATTTTATTAACACAAATTACGAGCATGTAAACAGTACAGTCCACAAGACCTAGTTACCTAATAATTTTTTGCTCTTGAAAACTCGCAAATAACCTGTTTAAATAATTACATTAAAACATTAATCATATATAGTACATTAATCTTAAGTGTTGTTGACAAATGGCGTGTTCTACCTACACCATTGACCATACTCTTGCTTCATTTGCATTATTTATATAAATAAACTTATGCATATTTAATGAAACGGAAGCCTTTAAATAATATCTATAACTATACTACCCGTCTTTTTTTTTGTACTAATACATAATAATAACAGTGTTCTCTTGTTAGTGCAGGAGAGATTGTGACATTAATGATTGCACCACCTTCATCATTTGACCAGCAGTTAATATGATAAATCGGTAAATGTAATGTGTAAATATTAAATGCGAGAGATAAAGTTTAGGATAGATTGACTTAGTTATATGCTTCTCAACTCTAGATCAATAAAGTTTCTTTACTGAAAATACCTAATGAATCTTATAGCCATTCCAGGGTCTGAGAGAGATGAAATCCAAACAGCAAGGTTTATGAAGATTTTATAAAGACAAGTGTATGAATAGTTATTGACGTTCTGTTGAGTTAAGATATCCAATTTTATCTATTCGGAAATTAACAAATTGTCAATTAGGAAATTTAGGTCTCTAAAGATAAATATAAAATTAGATTGAAAAAGTTTAATTGTATTTGCGTCTAAATTTACCACGGAACTAACAAAAATGCTTAAAAAGGAAAATAGTAGATAATACAACTTCACTACATATTATAAAGCAAAGTCTTCCGCCGCGTCTGTCTGTCTGTCTGTTCGCTATGATAAATCCATTTTAATTTAAAACGTACCTAGGGACGAACCCGAACGAAACGAGGGTGAGTCGCTAGTATAATAATTATATGTAAATGACGAGAAATGAGACTGTCGAACACACTCGACAACCGACAAGAACTTACAAAACATCTTCATATAGTAAGACTAGCTTTGCCCGCGGCTCCTCCCGCGTTCAGATGACCAAAAACCACATTTTAGATTTTACATATTAATTAGTATACTCTTACATTGCAGTTTTTGTATTTTTTTCTCAGAAATGAGATATTTTCGATAATAATGCCTATTTCAATAAGATTTTTCAAAAAATTTGTAATGTACAGATTCGGCTTAGTTACAATTTTATTATATGTATAGAAATAATTACGGATCATAACAAAAAAAAAAAAAAACAAAAGACTAAATAATATTTTTTAACTTGACGTTAACAAACGTCAATGCAAGCAATGAGTTAAATGCGATTTTCGCAGTATTCGAAACTGCGACTTCCGAGTTAGTTCATATTTCCATTTAGACAAATATTCCTCATATTCTCCACTACGCTACGAAATTCATATCTGTTCAACATACGTGGAAGAGAAGTAAAAGTAAACGTGTTGTAATATGTATCTTCTAAGAAATATTGTATTGTAGATTTTCCATAGCGACTAGTACCTAAGTAGGTATCGTTTGCTACTTATATGTTCACGGAAGCGTTCCAAGAGAACAAAACATCAGTATGCTAATGATATGTTTCGTGACACAGTCATTAGATTCGACACCTAGTAATCGTTTCTATGGTGTAAGAATATACACACGTAGCGGCTTTTGCTCTATATCGTTGGTTGATTGTTAAATTTTGTCAATAGCAATATTAGATTGCAATTAAAATGTAATTAACCAAATTTATTTTATATTTAGGTAGGTTTGTCAAATTAACTTTTGTGTAAATGGCTATTTTTGAAACTGCCTAAAAGGATTTTATGAGCCTACTCATTCAACTCTAAATCCTAATTATCATAAATTAAGCAATAAATGAAGTTGGCAATACTATCTATTTCTGAACGAGACGTTATTTTTCCAAAAATGCTACCGTGTATTTCAATTCTGGCACTCGTACCGAGTGTGTGACTTGGTAATGTATCCTAGCTGTCAAATCGATGCACGCTAATCTATCATCTATTACTGGTGAGTAAAGATGCAATCAGATTACACAACTCTAATGGACGATTTAGACGTAGGTACATCGCTGTTTGGAACGGGGCACGCACAAAAATCATTATTCATTAATATCCGGCATTTAAACGACGGCTCGGTTTTTGTAAGTAATTTTTGTAATTGCTTTAATTGTCCGGTACAAACAAATCTTTAAATAATCAAGGATATATAAGTATATATATATAATCGGTGTGAGAATTGAGTAACGTCCTGTATGTTATTGACGTAACTAATTTGTATAAAATAACTTTGGTAGTTAATTCTTTTTTAATTATTAGACAATAATATAATGTTAAGTTTCCTGGCTAGTCGTATTGTGTATGTAAGTGTATAGAGTATTTAAATAATTATAAATTAAAAATTTAAAAAGACCCCTACGCAAATTAATTGTCATTTAACGATTACACTGGCACGCGTGAAGCACTTAATCGAGTAATCATACGCCAAAATGCCTTACATCATTTTAGAAAAGAGCTGATACTCTTACACTGCTTGACCGATATTAACCAAACATAGCTAAGGACCACCGCAAGGAAACTGGCTTTCAAATGAAAAAATCGGTCCATCCGTTTGAGAGCTAAGATGCCGCAGACACACACACGCGCACACACACACACACACACACACACACACACACACACACACACACACAGAGAGAGACAGACATCCACGTCAAACTTATAACACCCCTTCTTTTTGAGTCAGTGGTCAATGATTTATTCTATACTTACTATATGTAGGTACTTTTAGGTAATTTATATATAGGTATACCACTAATGTCTTACGTATATGTACTTATAATAATGCAAATAACATCCAATATTTACAAATTTAATTAACAATAATAAATAAATAAAAGTAAGTATAAATTACTTTCATCAAAAATAACAGAAGTAACAATATATTAATCTTTGTCTTACTAGTAGTATACTCCAAAAAAAAAATTAATTCCTTAAAACTGTAAGTTTAATTTGGAGTAAAAATTAAGCTCGAGTTTGGATTTAAGTATAATATACTATTCGTGATTGATAACTATTTCTGGGCTCTCTCAATAGAATTCATGCGTTTGCTTAAAAGAGAAAACGAGATCTCTTGATAGAGAAAACGTACTGAATCATTGACGACAATGTTGAATTGCAGTATACAATACTCTGTTTTGATTTCATCATATTAAATACAAAATTAAATTAATGTTAAAATTAAAATCTTATTTTCTGACATTTGATGTGTGATCTTTCAGCTAAATCTACCTATATTAAATATTAATTCAACATTTGTTTAGATCATTTGGCTGAATGGCTGTTTGTCAAAGCCGTCACTAAGTCGGCTGCAATCAAATTTGGAACGCGTCCATTAGACGCGTGCCAAGATGGCGGCGCCCGTGTTAGCACATCACAGTATAATACGTTAGGCAAATGTCTGCTGCTAAACTGATTGGCGGCCAATGAGTGCCATTAGCGTGGAAATGCCATATTCGGGCCACAGTGACTCAACGCGACATGAGCTCGACCAAATTATCATGAACTCTGCCATAAATGTTATTCTTACATCTCTCTTCTGTTGTACAGACCTGGGTTTTATGGTAGATTTGTACTTGCAAAAGCGCAATTAAAATTCATTAGCGTAGTGTTTTGAGCGCGGCGATGCGGTGAATTGTACATTGCTATTTATATCTTCTTGTCTTTTAACCCTTAAATCAAGACGTCACATTCGACAAGTCTTGTACATCGAATTTGTAAGCTAGTTGTGTCGAATGTGTACAATAAATATTTTTTGGAAAATCTTATTGAAATAGACATTATTATCGATACAGAGGCCGAATCTATAGTTTATAGAATTTTTGTCTGCTTGTCTATCTGTCTGTTTGTCTTCTATTGGGACGCATCACGAGAAAACCACTGGACAGATTATAATGAAATTTAGTATAAGGGTAGTCGATTACTCGGGTCAACATATAGGATACTTTTACTACGGAAAATCTTATCTCTGAGAAATCTATACTAACCGTTAAAACGAATCCAGAGACGAACCGAGCGGAGCGAGGGTGAGTCGCTAGCTTATAAAAATGAAAAAAAAAACTTATATACAAAATAAACAGACACTTTATGATATTATTTATTGAAATAAATAATAAATGGCTTGTAAGACTGTATGAGTAAAATATATTTTTACATCATCTCAATTACTATTAAAAAAAAACAGATACATATATAATTATAAAAAAAATCTCATATATTAGTCAATATTTGTATATGTTTTGCAAATCAATAAAAACCAATATAAAGGTGACATATAAACATAAAAACTAACACATTTACTTTATATACATAGAAAATGTTTTGTAAGTTCTTAGTACGCAAATACTTATATGCAAAATGCAAACTCAGTAAATTTAAAGCAAGACAGTAGTGTCTTCAACACTAAAAATCCCGATTCCCATCCCATTGTATACAGCTTCCTATCCACGTGCTAATTGGTAATAATTGATCTAGCGAGGGCCACCCGCGTCGTACATATTTTTAGTAAGTACAGGCCAGTGTTGTCGGCGTTAGTATTAGAAAGAAAAGCCATAAAACATATTGTATTTGTGCATTCTTGTTCGAGTGTTCTGTTTCTATTTTATGCCTGTAAAGTTTGATGGTTAGTTTTCTTGCGGTTAGGATTGTGTTAGTACTTTGATTTATTAGATCTTTTATGAGGAGTTTAGTTGTTTAACATAGGGCAAGGTGTAGCTAGTGGCTTTGACGACACGTCTGGCTCAGTTTGTAGTGACCCTACTTGCAGTGCCAGCGGTTGCGGGTTTGAGTCTCGCTGGGCGCATTCATTTGTGTGATGAGCACGAATGTTTGTACCCCAGTTATGGGTGTTTATATTTATAATATGTATGTATTTAAAAGTTCTATAATATGTGTAGTGTATCAACTATCTGGTATCCATAACACAAGTCTCGAAGCTTACTATGGAACTAGATGGCGCTGTGTGTTAATGTACCAACATATTTATTTTTACATTTATTAATTTATTTTTATTCTATTTGCTAACTCAATTAAAAAAACAAGTTAAGTAAATAAAGTACACCACTACGGTATGTACAAAATAATGAATTGCAATTTAAAATGCCTTTAACCGGAGCTGGTCATACGTCAGTAACTGACACCTGATGTAGAAAATGGAAAATATTCTCTTGTGAGTTGTGACTAAACTATTGGATATACGAGTATCTCTTGAATATTTGTTTACAGACCGAAAACTTCATTAGGTACATATACGATGTTTGATTTAGGTAACGTTGACCCGAAAAACGTTGTTTTGGACAAATTTCAATACTTTTTTGAGGTCATACAAATTTTTTTGTAAAAATCTATATCACTCAAATTTCCCAATTTTCCTGAAAACACTACCAATCAATTTTTCCCTAAGAAATTATTTGGATTAAGAATAATATTTAAAAAAAAATTGTTTGAGCCGTTCTCAATTGATGTGTTTACCAACGAACAGCATTTCATTTCTATTTATATAGATTAAGGTCTCCGCGTCTGTTGCCAGTATTACAAACATCCATTAAAAGTATTATTTAATCAATGCTAAGTTCAACAAACATTCTTCATCCAACATAAACCCGACTTGAACGACATCGACAGTTAGACAATAACTCATGACATCGCCTCCCTCGTTAGTTCGGAGTCAAATTTTAAATTCATCGCGAGTCATTTGCTTTGCCGCTTGTGATCGCTGCGCGGGACACATGACGTCATTAGTCAAGATATTGGGGATTGATAGGTCTTGGCCCTTTTTCTAGTGTATTAGTTTAAATATTTTGATACAATAGCTTAGACTTTAGATTGATTAATTATATGTTAGTAAACATATTTTTAAATGTAAGTAATTATTTTAGATTAGTACCATGTTTAACTTAATCGTGTTTAATTATTTATTTACTTGAATAAGTACCGTAAATTACTCTCCAGTCTATACTTTATATTATGTTGTATAAGTGTATAAAAATCACGAGTCAATTTGTTCCTTTGTTAACATTTGAAAGAAAAACAAACTAATTAAATCAGAAAATTAAATTAAAAAAAAAAATATTTGACCGAAAAATCCGAAGTTTTTGTTGTTTATTTTTTGCCTGAAACAAAATACATACCTATATTTTAAGCTCTACTTCAGTGATTTAGGGAGGAAAAGTACTCTAATGAGTGGTTGTACACGCTGAGTCTCAGACTACGTACTTCCTATAGTCGAAAACAATTAAAAATAGATGGGGTAAGAAAAATATAATATAGAAATGACGAACTACCAAGGTGTTCACCATTTTGTTATTTTTACATATTTAATGTTTCACTATATTACAAACAGTACCTATGCATTTTATTTAAAAAGTTTAATTATTTTGCAAAAGTATCAAGATCTACCAACATCACGTAGTAGCGGCGGCAGAATGTCGCGGGCGCGGCGGCGACATGACGAATGGCCAAAAACGTTCCAAATTTAAAATCTGCCGCGTAACGTTGCGCTAATGGCATTGTTTATGGAAGCGTTCCCGCGCAAACCTGCCAGTGACTTACAAATTTGCACGTTTGAATAAACTTTTTCCTTTGCTTTGAGTGTTTTAAATGGCGCTGAAATTTCTTTTTTAAATTATTTGTTGATAAATATCGTTATTTGAAATGCATAATGCCTTGCTGTTATTGTACGTGATTATGTAGGAAAATGTTAAAATATATGTACTAAGATGAGTAAAATTTTCATCTAATTATTCATAACATTAATTTTAGATATTACGCAAAGTATTTTCATAATTTATACTTACTTGTTTTGTTACTTGCAGTATCCCGACCCTTTCAATGTCATTTTAAAATAGAAACAAGGTTATTTCATTCGCAGCGGGGATCGCGTTAGATACGCACCACGGACAGGCACATTAGGAAAGATAACTAGAAACTTAGATTAAGTTGCTGAGAACTGTTATTTGCAATATACTCTGGGCTTACCTTGGTTTAATTAAGACGCATTTTAAAACTGTGAAGTTTATCTCACCTTAAATTTTGAAATTTACATACTTAATTTTATTTAAGAATGGAGAAATTATGGTTTGGCATTTATGGTACCTACTTCTTGTTGGACTGTGGTATGTGAGTTAATCGACGGAGGTCAAAATGTCAACAAATGTCAAAAATGTCAAATCATGTGTACCTACTGTGTGTTCCTTTCTTTAATCTCATTTTTCTAATACATGGTTCTGTTTGCATCGCAAATCTATACCTACATATAATAAAATAGTAACTAAGCCGAATCTGTACATTATTGATACAGATGAATCTATGGTTCTTAGAATTTTTGTCTGTCTGTCTGTCTCTTAATCGATAAATCGATACTAAGCGCCAAAACGTTAGTAGGGACGAACCCAAGCGAATCGAGGGTGAGTCGCTAGTAAAATTATATTTTTTATAATAACGATTTTTTGTTAATCCTTTAGGTATTTATTTGAGCTTATGTTTACGAAATAAATATCACTTCATTTCGCGTAAGTAATCAATAACCTACCTACAATCTACATATTTTTACTTTCATCTTTTAACTTTATACTCTGTAGGTACCTACAGTAAAACCTTATCTGGTTTTAATCTAGAAAATGAAAATCTTTATTCGCTAATTCCAACACTCGTAACCTGAGCTCATAACCCCAAAAAACAAATGCAACCCTTACGAAGTTAACCCTTGGCACAATAAAAATAAAACGACAATAAAAAGAGGTATAAAAGTGTCCGGGAGTCGGAATGAAATGGAATGCAAATGTGAGTGGAATAAACAAGCGGGTTTGAGTGAAGTGCCTAGTTCACCCTTAAGGTAAGGGTGCTTACGATTTGTGGCTTGACGACACGACAATCGTTTAAAGTACCTATCTATCTACTTTTTACTTTCTATTTATTACTTTTATTCAACGACTTTTAAAAGGAAGAGGTATTTCAGAATTTTGTGGGTAAGTTACTCGATATCTTTGTCATTTATTGATCGATTATCATCTTTTTTTTTAATCATTAGTGTTCGTCCAGTGGTCTAAATGCGAGAGAAAATAATTTAATTTTCACTTCTGAAAAATTGAGGAAAATATATATGAATAGAATTGACCTATCTATATAAAAAACTAAATTTCTCAAAATCTTTTTTGATAACAATAAAGCTCAAAAGCACTAAAGCACTAGCGGTTAATAACACCAAAGTTAATAGGTATAAAAAAAAGAAAATCGATTGACAAACAGAGCAAAAAAGGCACTGAACTATTCTGTTACACCTTAATGGATCATCCATATAAATTTCAAAAGAATTCCACCTGTATACAGTAGATATAGGTAGAATAAATAATTGTAAATATTTCTAAGTCATTGTACCTTTATTTTTAAATTAATAATTTCTAAAACTGCTTAGGTAATTGGATGATTCTATATTTTATACGACGTAGATAATCTGCAAAACTACTAATTTAAATCACTCCACGACCGCCGACACGCCGGCGTGACAGTTAACAATAGATTTCTTAGAAATTTACCTGGAGGTGTGTAGTGTAAAATCTTATTTCTATTATATCTAATAGGCATAATGGTATACCTATAGAAAGATACAGCCAGGATATTTACAGCTTGTAGGAAGTTAAGGATAGTAACAACTATAATAACTAAGATATTAATTTCTTTAAGGACCAGTCAGATACGTTAATACCTGTTATATATTTACGTGCACCTACCGTAAAATTTATTATTACTAAAGCAAAAGTTTTGATTTTATTACTGTAAAAGCACCCGATTTACTAAAGTTGTAATCCTTATAATACGAGCACCTATTCCTATTGCTAAAATTAATTTACACCTTGTTTTTCCAGATAGAGAGAAAGAAAATTTAAGTTTTTATTTATCATCTCATAGGTATATGTACATACTTATATATGTGCACCCAGGTACTGAAACCTAATGGAGAAGCTTTTTAAAAAGAAGAAGATTATGACGATGATATGAAGAAGAATAATAATATCTACTTAGGTATCTACTTAATATAATTATTGTTATGTTAAGTGATTTGGATTAACTAAATTAAAAAAATTGTTTGATTATTTGAACACGAAATTTATTAAAACTACAAATTCGATTTGAAACCGTTTGGTTATGTACTGTCTAACATCACGTTACTAACCTTAAGAGAGACCAATTTTACATAGGTAGGTACATTAGGACCAAATATATTACGCGAGTTATGCTATAAGAAGGAACTAGTAACTAAAAACTAATTTTATAAAACAAAGAATGTAGCGCCATATGTATTCCTATACTACATACAAAATATGAAATTATAATCAGACTAGCATTGCCCGCGGCTCCGCCCGCGTTCAGATGACCAGAAACCAAATTCTTAGGTTTTACATATTAGTATACTCTTACATTGCAGTTTTTGTATTTTTTCTCAGAAATGAGATATTTTCGCGCGGTAAAAAGTATCATATATATTGACCCGGAAAACCAGCTATCATCATACCAAATTTCATTAAAATACCTTCAGTGGTTTTTCTGCGATGCGGTAACAGACAGACAAAAATTCTAAAAACTATAGATCCGGCCTCTGTATCGATAATAATGACTGTTTCAATAAGATTTTCAAAAATATATTTAATGTACAGATTCGGCTTAGTTACAATTTTATTATATATATATAGATGTATTAATAAATAATTAATTCATTTTAAGACGTACGGTTTCGGACGTAAAAACAAGCCATAGATAGCTACCTCTACCAGAAAACAAGAGAACACTACATCTGCCTAGGTTTGTATTAGAATTTATGTTATTAGTCAATTTTAAATCATTTTAAGTTAATTTTCACAAATGGAAAAAAATCACACACAATGACTCCTGAATTTTATACACATTAACAGTATTAAGAACAGTAGATGTGATGTGATTTTTATACGAATGTAGATACCTTTGTTTCGAAGTGAATACACGTTTCAGTTTACAGCCGGTCGTTCGTTTTTATAGCAATGGTGATTGACCTTATAAATACCTAACTACTGTGTGAATGTAAAAATTTATATATTTTTTGAATTCACTACAAATTTTCCTTATTTTTTACAATTTCTAACATTGCTGTTAGGTATATTTTGTTATATATTTGGTTAGGTTGGTGCGTTTTCTTATAAAGCATGATCACAAAGTAAAATACATAAGCTTATAAATAATAAATCTTATATAATAAATTGTATGAATTAGCCCATTTACGTAGTCTCTACTTATTTTATAAAGTTTATTTTTACAGGCTGTATAAAGATAAGTAATTGGGTACCTACCTAATACACTTAAACTTTAAAGATATTTCTTAGAAATAACTAAAGAATATTATATTATTCGGAATTATTATGAAGAGGTGCGAATTACTGTAAAGCAATCAATGCAATAGATGTATTTAGAAATTATATTATGGTAATCACACGCCACTTGAGCTGCTCTTCAACAAAGCTTTAAAAGTTTTCATAATAATTATTAGTAAGATTTATTATTATGTATTTTCTAACGTACATTAAAATGCTACTTGAAATATTCTCGTTTTCAAATACTCGCACTTAACATAAAACTAGATAATATTAAACCTGTTGATACGACCGCAGTCTATATGGCCGCATAAAGTTTTACGCTAAGCATTAAGCTCGTGCAGGTATATCACCTACCTTTTTCCTTCAAGATTTTCTTATTTCTATTGGTACCGAACGATTTATGTTAAGTGATTTCGATTGAAATATGGCGATACGTATTTGGTTTTATGAAATTAGTTAATTATTTACTATCTTTTGCTTCCGTGTGATATGTATAGTGTAGTATAATTGCTCACGATTCCTGTTACAAGAGTCGTAGAATGATTTTAGATAACCAAAGTTTTTCGAATAGAATTTGTTGTTCTAATAGATTGTGCGTTCAAACAACTAGTAAAAAAAAATTTTTTTTAGCTTTTAAAATGTATTATTTTTATATAGGTACCTATTTATATTGATATTCGCCCCAATAGGGCACTGCTGCCTAAACAAGCATAGCCATGTATAATCTCAGTGATACACAGGGCTGCTGAATATTCATGGAGGCTGATGAAACGCCGCTTTATCTTCTGAGGGAATGTGGACATCTAATACAAACACCTAGGATAACACTTTCTAAGTCTAGATAAAATAATCGATTGCATCCCTAAACGCAATATGTTAATTAAAGAATTTTTAATTAATGAATTAATAAAAATTATAATTGTTTAAGGCTTCGTAATTACCTAAGTAGGTAGTTATTTATTTCAATGAAAAATATATAGCTAAAAATTTTGTGACCTCATAAAAATAGTTTTGTAATCCAATTAAATTTTCGATTGCAAAAACCAAACACGAGAACATAATTTTCAGTCAGAAAAATCATAGTGAGTTCCTGGAAAGTTTCGAGTATCGATTCAACTCGAACTTTTCGTAGGCTATTAATAAGCCCGTGGTTTTTTGCACTTGCTCCCCAAGTTAATGTTTGTTGGCTAATTGGAGTTGCGCAGAGTTACGACAATTTGTTCGAGCACTTCAACTGTGTAAGTACATAATTAGTTACGCTGGATTCGAAATTCTCATGAAGAGGTATTGGTACGTCGTTCATTTCATCTGTACTTATATACCTAGTTATTGTGCCTACAATGTTGTAATTGTGTATGATTATATAAAATGCCTTTAAATATCCTATTATAATAATCTATGATTGCTTAGCTTATCCGAAGTTATAACCTAACATCGAAACTAAATCTAATTTGTCTTTCGAACAGGCATTGTTGCTGTATATAATAAGTTTTTCATTATATTAATATGTAATTAATCACAATATCTATTGGTTATATTCTATTTTCAGATAAAATTGTTGCTGTTGCTCAAAGCTGATCTAGTTTATTTATTCGTAAGTTAAATAATTTGCATCTTCTAGAAGATGTTTTCATGTTAATTTGTTAAATGATACTCATTTCATATCTCCCGTGTCCTAATTCTGTAGAATAATATTAGGAAGGTTTTTCTCGGTGTCGCAGTGAGGCGCGCGGGGCGTGCGCGGAATTATTGATTGGGCACGCCCGTACTGTGACAAATGTCTTGGCTAATTCATGTTGTTATTAGGTCATCTAGCTTATCTTTAGATGAAACGCATCACTTCTAACACTTAAA
Organism: Brenthis daphne; assembly: GCA_947093115.1. Lineage (NCBI taxonomy): Eukaryota > Metazoa > Arthropoda > Insecta > Lepidoptera > Nymphalidae > Brenthis > Brenthis daphne. The sequence continues at coordinate 36,485,317 of OX352473.1, read as the reverse complement.
AACGCTGTCAAGTGACACCATGTAGATAAATTTTAAAATAGTTATTAGTGTTACTAGTAAGTTAATCGAAGAACAAAAGATCTTTTTCATTATTAATAGTTAAGCTATCTTATAACTGTTTAAAACTGTAAATAAATAACATTAATTTTTGATTTATGTTTGTATTAAAAGTTATAGGTAGTTTGTTGTCTAATAATTGGTAGTATGCCAACTTTTTAGAAAAAAAACTAATGCATACATTTCATTGCACAGAGGTAACAATAAATACTATCTAAACAATAGAAAACTAGGTATTAAACGAATACTAACAGCACTTTCCCAATGACAGAAGATGTAAATTTTAAAATTAGAACGTGTAGGCGTGGCCGGACCAACCGGGAATGTCACGCAATGCGACACGGTGACACTTGCGACCAATCGCGTAGTGCGGTGGCGGTGACATTACCCACCAACCAACTGTCGTCCGCCCACAAATAAATTAGAATATATTTTGAATACTAAATATTTATTCAGTATTGTAACAATTAATTGGAATTAATTGTATAGTTTCATAATAAATATATTTTTTACTTATAGTTTTTAAAGTGACGTATTGAAAATAATATAAAGACTCCAACTCTTTTAGATTTTTTTATCTGTAAGTAAAGTGTTTATCAAATAAAAAATAGATATCCCTATATGACAATATCCGATTCAATTTATCCCAACTCTACGTCTCTACATTTAAATTAAATCTATCTTTTATAGTTGTTCATTATTTCTAAACAATAAAATTTATTCATGTTATTTTTAAAAGAATTTCAATGACATTTCTAGCCAATAGCAAGAAGCTGCGCTATCATTGGTTAGACGCGACAAATCCGTGTCAACTGGATGTCACTGCCTGTGTCATAGAAAATGAGAGCGAAACATGTGACTTGTATGACGTAGAAAGAGATAGAAAATTTTTACTAATCTCCTTTAAATTAGAAAGTAGAGGTTTTGTTCACTTTTTTCTGATCTCAATACAAATGTAGAGACAATGAAGTTAATTATAATTACGGGTTTAAGCCTTATGTTTGTTATTTTTATATTAATGTTGTTTCAGTGGAATGGTATTTTTAATGTTTTCGTTTTGAAAAAGTAAAAAAGTGTTATTATTTATTAAGTATATTTTATTAATTACCTATAATAAGTAGAACCTTATCAGCTATTTTTCTAATATTTTCATAACGCTCATCTATACATATTTACCTACTTACTTATAATAAAAATGTAACTAATCCGAATGTTAACACTAAATACTTTTTGGTAATTTTTATTGAAATAGACATTATTATCGATACAGAGGCCGAATCTATAGTTCTTAGAATTATTGTCTGTCTGTCTGTGACCGTATCACGGAAAAACTACTGGAGGGATTTTGATGAAATTTGGTATGATAATAGGTGGTTTTTTTTTATTTATTTATCCAAGTCAACATATAGGATACTTTTTAGCGTCAGAAAATAGCTCATCTCTGACAAATCTGTAAGTACTAAACGTTAAAACGTAAGTAGGGATGAACTTTGTGATGACTTATAAACTCATTCTGTTTACTTTAGTGAAAAAGTTTTAATTTCCACTAAAGTGACCAAAACGAATAATTATAAAAAAATACTTTATATTTCGAATAGGTAGATAGGTACTAGTAGGTAGTAGGTACACCTTAAACATTAATATCTAAAGATAATTCAAATATGTGACTAATATTTAAAAATAATCATGTGATTACCTTAGTAATAATAATAAGTGTAGGTAATATATAACTTTACATTGCAACAGCAGACCTAATCAAGTGATACACGCAAAAATTCCCACACGGAAGCCGAATGGAAAATTTGGACCAATTTGATATCGATTTTAATCAGAAGCCCGTGCCTATAGTCAAATTGATCTCAATTTTATAAATTTCGAACGGCACGCTCCCTATTCACGCAATTTATATTTTATTATGTAAAAAAACGAATTTTGTAAAATGGACTTTGGTAAATTTACCTATATTTTTTTAACCTATATTAAAAGTAAGATGTGTCGTGTTAGGTAACCTTCATCTAGGTCAGAAATATTTTATTTGGTGATTGAATTATTGTTAACTATGATAAAATTAAAATGAATTATAGAGCATTGATAAAATGGCCTTTGTTTTACACAAATGTGTCATGTTTAATATGTGTACCTAGATAAGAATATCTATATGAGCTAGAGTGGCTTAAAAATAGCTCTACCTACTAGGTACATAGATCTACTCAAAGATTGGTTCTTAAAAGAAAATAGAGTTGTTTTATACAATTTAAAGCTTTAAAATTTCAAAACTTTTTATAGATAGAAATTGATAATGGATGTACGTAGTTATTTAAAATTTTATAATGAATCAAATTCATTAATGTAGGTACCTACCTATTTTACGGTAAATCTTACTAATATTATATACGCGAAAGTTTGTAAGAATGTATGTATGGATGTATGTTTGTTACTCTTTCAGGCCAGAACGGCTGAACGGATTTGGATGAAATTTGGCACAGAGATAGATTATAGTTTGAATTAACACATAGGCTACTTTTTATCCCGGAACAATATACGGTTCCCGAGGGATAGATACGTTTTTGTATTAGTGTGTTTTATATAATACCTACTCATATAATTTAAATTAAATAAAAGCTGATTTAGAATGTAATTTTGTTGAATGCTATTTTTATACCTTAGAGTGCGTACCTACCTACTAACAATTAGTTCTCTCTGTGAAGTAAAATATAAAATCCTACTATTAAATAATGAATAATTAAGTAGACAGATTAATTTACCGTTTAACAATTTTTACCCTAAGTCTAAACACTTATCCTATGATATCTATAGATATTATAACATTAGGTATTTATATTTTTAAGGCAGTGGTAGTCCAGGGATAGCGCTTGCTTAGGAAACCGATTGAAGCGGGTTCAAATCCCGGGTGTCGCACTTCTGATATTTTGTGTGGATTATGGTCTGATTCTGCTCATACTGAAGGGAGGCCCGTGCCCAGCAGTGTGACGTTAATTATTGTTGATTTTTTTTAAAACCGCTCGACCGATTTTGATAAAATTTATATGGAACCACCTGGGAAGTATACCCTTTCAAACAAAACAAAAACTTTCCAAATCGGTTCAGGCGTCTTCGAGTAATCGGTGAACATACATAAAAAAAAGATTCCGACGAATTGAGAACCTCCTCGTTTTTGGAAGTCGGTTAAAAAGGGCTGAATCCATATTTTACCCAATTTGATAGATAATATATTTTATTAGCAGGTAGGATATTTAGCTACATATTTTAGTATTTTATATCTATATTATTAGTGTTTGTGTTGTAAATAGCTACTAGTAGGTACCTACCTAGTACCTACTTGAAGTTTTATTATAGATATCGATCGGTACTTACCTGCACTGTATAAAGGTATGTACTTACATATTTATCAAACATCTTAGTTCTTAACTTATCTTTGGTTTTGCATGTATGCAGAGGTTCCATAATTTCATGTTAACTTTAAAATCCTTAGGGTAAAAGCCGGATAGTTGCCCCACTTTTTAAAAATCTCCAATTACATAAAAAAGAAGTATCTAATTACAATATGCCCTGTATATAATAAAACATTGGTCTTTAAACTTTCATTGTGACATATTTTTTTTAACACAAAAAATATTGTTTTTTCAGTAAATCCTGTTTTATTTGACCTCTACAAAAGGGGATAGTTGCTCTCTGTGGCGGATAGTTGCCTTATGTTAAAAATGCCTCATGCGGGGATAGAAGACTTATCATGAAATTCTTGCAATTTTTTTGGATTAAAACAAATTTATGTAAATTTAATCAAACATTATTAATTATTAACATCAATTAATTAAGTAGTAGGTATTTACTAATCGAAATCAATACAACTTTTAAAATACAAATAAAATCTCCAAAATTTATTTTATAAATAATAATTAACTTTAAAGATAAATACATCTTATTTATCAAATATTCTTTGAATGATAAACAAGTTTCCTGGAAATACAATCCAGTGTAATTTGAATTTAGTATTGTTTTATTTTCAAAACATTTACAATAATCATCAACTGAAACTTTATCATTCGCTTTTTCTATTTTTGTATTAATGTTAATATTTTTTACTGTCTTTTCAGTCTCTTTTATCACCTATAATTTCTTACATCTTTTTTTGTACTCCTTTAGTAGCTTTTTCTTTGGCTATTTTTGTATTTATGTTTTTTTCATTTTCATTCTCGGAACTATAAGTTTGTTATTTGTCATCCTTAAAGCTCTTTCTTCGCTCAGTTTAATAAAATCTATGTTTTCAAATGCTGTTTCACTGCGAGAGAAACCGTCATATTTTTTGATTTTTTACTTTTGTTTCGACCTCTTTTCTTCATAATTATCATCTCGCTATCATCTGATTTATTTTTTACTGTCTTAAAATCTTTTTATTTCGTTGTCTCCATTCTAGTCCTTTTTGTAATGTTTGTTTCTTCTTCTTTATCCTGTTTTTGGACAATTTTTTCGTTGAAATTTAAAACTTCTGCAGATTGTTTAGCCCTTTTAGACATGCTAAGCTCTTACCCATATTTGCGAGGAATTTCGCGTACCTACAACACTAGTTGTCCTTAGGGCGACTATCTGCACAATTATGTGGGGCGACTATCCTTTTCGGTACGGATACTTGCCCTTATATTTTGAAAAATAAATAAATGTTATTCAACAATTTAAGATAATAGGTAGTGTAACTTAAGCTTCAGTACACGCGTAGAAGCAAAAAGTTGACTGAATCGACAACTGTAAAAAAAATATTCAATAGAAAATACACACAAATATAATTTCAACGCTCGTTAACGTCCTGCCGCGGAAGATTTTCGCTCACACGGACAAAACACATTTACCTAGTTCCACTACTGGCATCGTCCTAAGGTCTGTGGAAGAGGCCCTTCAAATTACAGAAGAGCGCTAACATCAGGGACATCTCTAATATAGCGTATTGAAAACCGGGGCATGTATCCAACTGAGGCGACTATCCGGGTTTTACCCTATAATAAGACACTCGACAGTCGTATTTGCCTTGATATGGTATTGAATCCACGACCTTCGTGGGTTCACACAATATCTATCCAATGCTGCCACGTTTTTTTATTAACATTGAATATATGATGATTGATATATTGTTAAATTTAATTAATGACGACGTATTTGCAGTAAATATTTATATATTATCTACATAGTATGTACCTAACTATAGCTATAAATATCTACTATAATTTGATATACAATATTGTGTGATACAGTTATTCCAATAATTGAAGCGGACTAATAATTTTAATGATAATAATTTTTTCAACAAACAGTATATAATAGCTATTATTAAGAATTCACGAAACCCCTGAAGGGATCGTGTCGTGGCGCGTATTTCCAAAACATGGAGCTTGTAACCTTCGATAATATTCAATTGTCACATTAACAATATAGCTTTTAAATCATAGCCTTAGATTTTAAGAGAAAGTGAGTGTATTATATGTTAAATCGCAAGATTTTTGCTGCTTCCTTGCTGCTTGCTTTAGGAATAGGTAGGTACTTAATGAAAATTATGATAATTTTATGAGCTCAGTCAAAATTTAACTATAAATCTTCAAGAAGTAACATATCCAAAAAATTGAAGGCAGATATTATATTATACCTTATATATATGTACAAGTAGGTACATACCTACGAACGTACGAGTAGCGACGGCATCGTAGGACAAGTGGCGCTTTAGTAAAATTATTTGAGAGACCAAACCATGGTCGATGACGAGCTGTTTTTAATTGGATCATTCTATAATATAAATTATAATGAATCATATTATCAACAAAACATAAAAATAAGTGTAAATTTAAATTATACTTTTGTAGAGTTAGGACTAATAGATAGGCTATATTTTTACACTTATCTAATTTATTTTATTTATTTTTATTTATTTAATTTTCATTCAGACACAGGTCCATAGTTTAATATGTATTACCTAACAACATTTTTAACACTAATATATAATTTATATATTCGTTTGATTAATTAATCAAATTCATATCAGTTATAGTTCTATGGATTGCATTTGCATAAAATTAAGTTCACTTTAACACTTTCAAATAAATAGTGGACAATTACTTATTAAAGAAATGATACGAGTGTTTTGAATACTGCAGCACGAGCTCAGATTCTCACGTTTTGTCATACGCTATAGGCAAGTTCTTGGATAATTCGAAATATTTGAATATATTCCTTACATTTTTTGTACGTATTTCAAATATTTGGCTATAATTGTGCCCGAAAGCGCTACTTGGTAACTTATTGGCGCTCTTTAATAATTTATTTCGAATAAATCACGCACGCTTAGACATGACTTAGTGACAGTGAATATGTAAAATTTTAGAGTTTGATCCCTTTGGCATAACAAAGGTAAGGTAATTTAGCATAATTTATGATAATATTAAACTTACAGGGTATTTCAAATTCGGTAGGCATTCGAAAATTGCATTAATTCCTTAAATTTTATATTTAAATATTGAATCACGTCATTCTGTTCTCACAGTTTGTCAACATTCTTCAAAGGTAAGAAATTTGAATAATGTGCATTTTTCATGATTCTTTACTTTTATACAAATTCCATAGTATTAACCAAAGAGGTTTATAGGTGATTTACGAATATAAATCATACAAAATTAGTCTTAAAAGGGTTTACTATATAATTTATCAATTACTCACCCACTGATAGGTAGGTATATATATATTTGTAATTGTAGTTAAGAATAAGTTTATAATATTATTTTAAATGTTTTAGTCGATTATTACTAGATCTGTATTTAAACTCGTAATCGAATCTGTTTTAAATGTCTCATAGGACTAAGCGACACTCAGTATTAGTAAACAGTAAACATAAAATTCTGAAAATAAATAAAATAGTTGCACTTACACACCACACCATCCACACACACACTGAAAAAACGACATCTTATTTGGAAATTATAGTAAAACATAATCCTTATTTCGAACTAAAAAAGCTATAAATATTTTATCTGTGCTTTAAAATATTAAACAAAAAATTAAGTAAAATCTTGTCGTCATGCCGTCGCGTGCAATACGATGGCCAATTTCAAAATTCGAACTCGAATTCGATTGTTTCGCGCCTTCCCCGCGGCTAGTTTAATCGCGTGATCGTTCTGAAACAATGCTTTAAAAAATAAAATGGTGCTTTATGGTCTTTATTAGGACCGCTTATTGTGAAGTGGAATTTCGACTGCACTGTTATAAGTTCGAAAAATATTTACGTCAAAATTGTATGAGTATTCCTCTTCATTCAAGTAATAAATTAAGTTTAAATTACTAAAAACACACTTGATCAATATATTTTCTCAAAATGTATCAAACGGACTTAGACTTTATACCTACTTATATTTTAATCCTTGCAACATATTCACCAAACCTGGTTCCATTTTTATATCAGCTTCATGATATAAATAATAAGTATTTGTCACAGACTATAGGATTATTCCTTAGATTGAGGAATTTATACAAATTTACAAATGAAGAAGAGACTAAAGACTTTCAATAGTAAAAACAATTATTTGATAAGGTGTAAGTACGATGTAATCCAAATATAAAACCAACCTATCTATGCATATAGGTAAGTGAATCAAATTATAAATATTTTATATTTCCTATTTTTATATGGTATCAATAAAATAGATAGGTATTATAAAACTATTAAAATAATAAAGGATAGGTATACTGGTAGATAAGAGAAACTAATATAATTAATAACCTCGTTTTAGTTAATTTTAACTGTTATCACAATTATCAACAATAGAGTTTGGTGATTTCTAATTATTATTCATCTATGATTTCTAATAGCCGAGTTTTTTTTTATTTGGCATTTAATTATTGTGTCGAAGAAATAATTATACATTTTGGCAGCTCTAATAGATACTTTCTACATCATATAAGGAATAAAATTATCTGAACGATCAAATTTAATTTGTTTATATTTTTTATGCTAACTGAATTGTTATGAAAGAAATAAAAGAAATTAGGTACACTATCGCTGCTTTGTTGCAGATATTAGCAATTACCTACTATTAAATGGTCAGACTGCCTATCTTTTATTAAAAAACATCTGTGGCTACAATCATAAGTGAATCCTAAAGTCTAATATTAACTGCGATTCTACAAAACCAAAACCAAATTGGCTATGGAAATAACTGGCTCCCTAAGAAGCCGCACTCTTTAGCGGAACACAAAAAAACGTTCTAGAAAGCTCCATTTTTAACTTTTCAAATTCAAATTTCGAATTCGTTAGGGCGTGATTATATTTGTGTAGATAAAATTAATATGCGCACAATGTAACATTGTTTTTATATAAATTGTTTAGATATTTCATAATAATATACAAGGTAATAAATAATAATATGTGCAGTATTACGTAAAACATACATATGTAGGAATATAATTTATTTTATGTATAATAGTATAATTTTTATGGATTAATCATTATTTTTCTAAATAAATAAATTCTGAAAAGACCGTATGTCTGTGTTCCATTTACTGAGATAAATTGAAAAACCATATCATGGAATAATTTTATACAAAGGCAATAAAATAAAAAGCTAAATGTGCAATAATGTGGATACGACTTTACAGTTCGCGTGACGATGCGAGTACTTTTTAAACATAGGAGCGTTCTTTGCGAATTAGAAGTGTTCTCTTTTCAAAACAAATTGCTGACAAGCGAGACGTCCCGATTCTTATTTTGAATTTGCCAACCGCAATACCGCCGTTATATTGTACAATCTAATTTAAGTCCCCTTCCGTTGTATTAGAGTTTATTTTTGAACGAGAAAAAGCGCTTGTTTAGGCGCTAAATGAAAACATAGATTACCAATGCGTTTTCTTATTATCTATACATATAATAAAATTGTAACTAAGCCGAATCTGTACATTAAATATTTTTTGAAAAATCTTATTGAAATAAACATTATTATCGATACAGAGGCCGAATCTATAGTTTTTAGAAATTTTCTCTGTCTGTTACCGCATCACAGAAAAACCACTGGTGGGATTTTGATGAAATTTGGTATGGTGATAGGTGGTTATTTGGGTCAACATATAGGATACTTTTTAGCGCGGGAAAATATCTTATTTCTGACTATAACTGCAATGTAATAGTACATATACGAGTACTAATATGTAATAATTAAGAATTTGGTTCTTGGTCATCTGAACGCGGGCGGAGCCATTCTAGAATGTTTGTTAAAATATAAGACTTTAAATAGGTAAACTTGCGCGACATATAAAGCAAAAATTTGTGGAGGCAATAACGTATAATTTTTATTTTTGTGCTTAGTGCAGTTCAAGCTTTACACAATAATTTGTATTGTGTGTCCGATGCAAATGTGCACGATGAGAGTTGATTATGGAAATGAGGACGGACTATTGTGATGCGTACTTTTGTGGCTTCTGAAGATGTTATTTATTCAGGGAAATTTAAATATTTTAAATATAATTAAATTAGAAGAACATAAAATTTTGTTTTTTTTTTTTTGTTTTTACACTAAACTCTCTAGATACATCTGAAGTTTAAATAAGGAATAAAAGTCTTTAATAGTTTATTAAATTAAACAGTATCTATACATCTATAATAACAAAATAGTAAAACAGTGGAATCTATGAGTAAGTAATAAGTGAAACCTCCATGAAATACTTTTTACAATTTTTAACAATGACTGTTACGAATTGTGTACAGAATATAGATCCCATAATAATAGTTGTTAAAATTTTTGTCGGTATGCCTTTTTGTCAGTGTATCTGTGTGCATTTTACGTAAAAATTTACAGATTTTAACTAAACTTTGTAAAGTTATAACTTATTGCTCGGGCCCAAATTTAGGAGTCTTTATACTACAGGAAAGTCTATCTTTGTAAAATCTGTAATTTTCGTGGGTTAATACAAAATTCAGTTCAGGCGCAGGTCGCTTATCTATTCGTAGCGAAATATGTAGGTAATGCCTACATAGTATAAAGCAGAGTCACTGTCTGTCTCTGTCAGTTTCTCCGCTTAATTGTAAATCACGCAACGAATTTTAATTCGGTTTTCACTAATAGAAAGAACGATAAACATTGAAAGTTTGTCTATAATTTGTAAGTATTTTATTCTAAGCGGCTAAGCGGGGTTTTGTTAAAAAAATTATTACACGGTTGACGCTGTCTAAACCTTTAAAGATACATTCAAACAATGTAATAGAAAATTATATATAAGCCTTTAAAAAACCTATAGAAAAGTCCACAATAGCACGTGCCTATCTTCTAAAATCTAAGGTACGTTCATAATAATTATTTTTATCTATTTAAAACGTCCCTAGGAAAGTTTTAGTTAGTTTTTTTATAAAGAAACTAAGTTTTAACTGAAGATTTTCATAAAATATGTTTTTTAGAAAATCTAACTTTTTGAGATAAAAGTAGACTTAACCTCTTTGGTAAGCTTTAGATTTAGTTATATAACTTAAAATATTTATGAAATAGATCTAAGATTAGTTTTAACACTTGGTAAAAACATTTTGAGTATTGTTTAGCTACACTAATGCCCGACTTCACCAACAACTCATAAGCTACCACCTACGTATGGGAACCCTAGCTTAAAAGTCCCCTAAACTAGCCCCTAAATTAAATTTCGTTTTACGATCGTCTTTAAGCCCATATTTCGAGCACCTAAATGTAGGGGGCATTTTAATATTAAAGTGACCCCTAACTGTCGATGAAACAGAAACTGTCCCCTAACAGCCTCCTAACCATGCTTAGGTGATCCCTTAAACTTAGGTGACGTTGGTGAAATCGGACATAAGATACTTATAATTTCGTTACTGAAAAAAATACTGTTATTAGCTATTAGATTAAGAAATAATTTGTCAATTTTATTTTATTTAACTTCTCATAAGTGATTTTTTTTTAAATAAAGTTTTGAAGATTTAAAATGTTATACCTACTGCCTATCAATTAAAAAGACAAGGGAATAGCCTAGAAGTCCTAACAAAATCAATTTGTTAAATGTCGTTCTATAATGAGGTGTTTAATATTTAAAGGCAGATAGGACACGCGATGTCACGGCGCGACGTGACACGTGACATGTGGTAGAAATGTCGCGTCGAAAATGTCACGTTTGATATTCAATAGAAAATCGACTGGATGTAGTGTCGACGGTGTCGTTCGAAATGGCTGAGGTAAAATGAGTTTAAATATACTTTTACCTTATATAATACACATTTTTTTTATTATATCCTATCCTACTAAATCTATACCTGTAGGTATATAATAAAATTGTAGCTAAGCCGAATCTGTACACATTAAATATTTTTTGAAAAATCTTATTAAAATAAAAATTATTATCGATACAGAGGCCGAATCTATAGTTTTTAGACTTTTTGTCTGTCTGTCTGTCTGTTACCGCATCACAGAAAAACTAATAGAGGGATTTTGATGAAATTTGGTATGGTCATAACTGGTTATCCGGGTCAACATATAGGATACTTTTTATCGCGGATATTGATAAAACTTTACATAAATATAACGTATGCATCAGGATGAACATTGAACGATAGGGTATAATTTATAAAGATGAAGAGAATATATTAAAAAAAACATTACTGAACAACGCGTGCGCTGCCGCGAGGAAATGCTAGTAAATAATAATAATGCTTCGAATTGCTTTGAAAAATAATGACACAATAAAGTCTTTATTTACTTTTACTCTAAAAATGATTATTATTGCTATTGAAATTTACAGTTCTTTTTTTCGTAGTCTGTGGGTTTGGTAAATATAAAATTAATACACTAATTATTACCTAATTGATGCTTAATGTGTAATTTGACAATAAAACGTATTTTATTCGACGTTTATAATATTTATCGATTCTCAACAGTTATAAGAGCTGTTTCTATATTTCACATATCTCTATAAATCTTATTATTTAAAAAAATAAATGATAAACACCCGTTAATATCCATAGTGTATTAAACTTGACATATGGCATGATTCAGTTGATTGTGTTTAGTCTAGTAACTAAAATTTTACCAAAACAATTTAGTATAGCCCAGAACTATTATAGTTTACTATCAACACTTAGCTAATGTTTGGCTTTTACTTGTTTTAATTTATTTGGTGATCATTTGAGATTCCATGAAAAAATATAAAAATAATAAATTTGCTCTATAATTTTATTTCATTTTATTAATTTTCTGATGCAAACCTTCAGTCTGTTTTCAATGACATGATGATTGGACAAAGCTATAATTCTTTCTTAGATTTACGCGAATATAATGTCCAATATTCGCGTTTAATAAAACGAATTTTCGAATATTTTCATGGATTTATTTCTTTTTTTAGGTTCCCGACATTTCAACAATGCTTTACAGAACAAGGTTACGGGAGGGACTATGGTTGTAGACATCGGGACTTATAGACATATGTACTTACTAGACATCTCAAAAGTTATCATATATGTAATTTGTAGGGAAAGATTTTTAGACTAAAAGATCCGAAAAGATAGTTCTATTTAATCACAACTGAATTTCTACTGAAAGTGCTAATGCTAGGGAGTAATAAAAAATATTTAAGAATTTGCTTTAAATGTTTTATTTCATACTTAGTAATGTTTGGCAAAAGGAAGAATAACATGCTTCTTTGAGGGCAGCGGTCACTACTCTCGCCTTATACGTAATACTTTTTGGTTCTTACATGTAATTTATATTATGTAACAAAATCACACTAACCCTATACTATTTCGAATTTTTTTATAAGATATGATAGAATGTACAGGAAAATCATAATTTTGTTTAGCACCAAAATAGCTAGATATAGGATTTATAATAAATATGTTACAAGTGCGGTCAATTTGGTGTCTCTGTACAAACTTTTGATAACAACTAAACATGTAATTATTAAGTACTAAAAAATTTAAAAGGAAAGTACTAATTTTTGTATGGATAGACAATAGGTAATTTAACTAAACTACTATATTAAACTGTTCTTTTTGTTTAACAGATCAATAAGTTATTTCGAAGAAGAATAAAAAAATCGATTTTATTTAATTACATAGTTAAATGTTTATAGCGTATCATTTCATTGCTAATATATTTAATATGTAGTACCTATGTATATTGTAGTGTGTGTGTGTGTATACATTCTTTTATACAACACAACATACTTGTAGTTGTTATCAAAAATCTATAAGAGCTTATACCAAGTTTTTGACTATTCTTTCTTAAAAATACATATTTTCTTAAAAAAAATTAATTAAATTGTCAGGCATAATTTTGTACATCATTATATTATTATATACATTTTATTGCACAATATTACTATGGAATGTTGATATTAACGAACTATTTGATACAGGTTAATTTTAACTAAGATTATTCAAAACACGCTTAAATCCATATTTCTTTAAATAAAAAAAAACTACGGTCAAAATATTTACAAAGCTTATTAAAATACAAACATATCTGTAAAAAATACACACCAAGTAGCTCTCAAACTTTATCATACATACATTTATTGAGAATTTATAGGTACTGGGGCATTTACACAAGCTTAACTATTTGGTAAATCTAAATAACATCACAAAAGCACTGGAGAATCTGTACTTAGCAGTCCGTAAACACTGGTTTTGAGAAATCGGGTCACGACAAATTAGACGTTTTACCGTTTTGACGGCGACTAATATGGGCCTCCGTGTGAATGTTTCTTTTAGTCCTTGAAAAGAACGCAGCGTTGCACCCACTCACTGAACACCGATGCAACAGTTGTGCATGAACACTTTCACAATGCACCTTTAAGCTCAACAAGTCTTTGAAGCAGTCCCTGCAACCACGACATGGATAATAGCCATCCTTATTCGGTCGAGACGCTTCATCTTCTACGCAGTAGTTTAGTTTTTGAGATAAAGGAGGGGAAAAATTTTGATTTTGACAACCAAAACTATTGAGGCTTGGTGGCAAAAATCCAAATGGTATCGGAGGGAAATTTGGAAGCATACCGAAAGGAGCAAATAGAAAAGGATGCTGAGCAAACATGTCACGACCGTTTAAATAGGTCTCTGGCAACGGTAGAGGCGGATATGGCGCACCAAAAGGCATTTGCGCTAAATGACTTTTTGCTTTATCATTATCTCTAGCTCGATAGTATTTTTGTGAATCAATGTAAGGGATAGCTCGTTCTTCTTCACTAAATTTAGCTAATAAATCCATTTGTTCCTTTATTTTTTCTAAAATACGAGATTCATCAAATATTCGATGGTCTTCACTTAATATTCTTCTATGTACATTAACATTGGAATTATGGCGATCTCTGCTACGTCTTGTGCTAAATGCAGCTCTACAACCTTCAGTATTACATTTGTACATAACTTTTAGATGTGCATTCTGGTAATGAGTTTTTAATATATAGACGTTTTGAAACATTTTATCGCAAACCTTACATTTAAGAGGATTGTCCATATCGATGGGAACATCTGTAGTTGTTACAAAAAAGCCATTATCAAAATGACCAAATATTTGACCTTGAACATCATCAGATGGGTAATCATAGCTCGAAACCGAAGATGACGGAGATCTATCGGAATAATCAACACCATCGTTTACACTTAAATTATATGGGCCTAAGTTATGTGTATCGATTTTTTTGGAAATGTGAGGGAAATCTCCCCGTGATAAGCTTTCCAGTCTTTTTAAAGAGTTTTCTGAGGAAAAGTTCTCACTATTTTGACAAGGTAAATCTTTTGTTGTTACGGACTCAGAGTTATCAACGGGTTCTTCTTTTACTCGTAAATCTTGAGCACTCTCGTTCATGTCAGTTGTTTCCAAAGTTATTGGAGTAGGTTCTTGTTTAATTTTAAGGTTTTCGATTTTATCATATGGAACCGATAATTTTCCATCACTATTTTCGCATTTTACTCTTTTAAGATTTAAAGCTGTATCTTCGTCATTATTTTGTTCATCTTGTTGATCATGATCATCACCATCAACGATATACTTATTTTTAAGTCTTGTTGGATTAAGATTTTTACGTTTTCTTTTCATTACTTCTGGACTGGCTGTATCTTTTATAGCATCCGTATTTTCATTATTATCACTTACACTTCTTTGGTCATATTCTATTTCTGAATCATCAGCAGATCCTGTCGATTTATTTAGATTTGAATAATAATCGCTTGTATCAACATGATCGTTGTCGTCGTCATCATCATCACCAGCTACAACTACAATCCCGTCATCTTCATCAGATTCACCGTGTCCTTCATGATCTTTATTTTCGACAGAATTAGATTCTCTCCGCAAATGCTGAGTATGATTTAAAGTAGGAGAAAAATTAATATTATTTTTGTAGTCCAAGGGCATACTGGATGTATATGATCTCATATTTTGGGAAGGATTTAGTAATGGATATGATCCGAATGGATGCATAGGACTTATTACGGGTGGTATATTTAAACCAGCACCAGGTGGTGGAATTAATACTGGATGTGACTGTGCGCTTCTACCATCATGTGGCGATATTTTTCTTCTTAAATGTGGTGAATGTAATTTTGGGTTTGGATTAGCGCTGTGTCTATTCCTAGACCTCCTAGAACTAAACATCATACTGCAACCTTCAACTGTACATTTGTGCATTTCACGAAGATGAACGGCTGAAAAATGTATTTTTAATGCACCCTTATCACAGAAAGTTTTCAGACATACGTTACATTGTACACGTTTCTTACCCGTAGCTGGGTTAATAAAATGTGTACCTAAATTCAATGGCATTTGAGACGCACCCCATTGCCTTTTTGGTGGACTTATACATTTTCCTAACATCATATCTCTCGTTTTTTGAGCAGCTTCAACATATGTATCCTTGCTCAAATTAAGGACACTTTCATCTTCAACTCTAGAGTTTTCAGATCTTACTTTACTCATTAAGTTCATTCTACTTTCAGTAGAGTCTACGGGTTTTGTTGATATTTGTGGTAAGAGAGCTTGCAGTGAAGCCAACCCCATTGGATTTTGACTAAGAGCAGCAACCATTGCTGCAGGATGTGAAAATGTGGAAGGCATTGACATTGGAGGTAAAGGTAAATTTGTGGGCAATTGGAAATTGAAAAATTGACTTCGCATTACATCCATGGCAGCCTTTTCGGTGGACATGTCATAATTGCGTTTTCTACTATCTTCCTTAGCGCTGTTTTCACTGATTTTGTGTTTTCTAAAATCAAATGGTTGCATATTTTGTAAATAATTTAAGGGTGATGAATTAATTGGACTAGTGTTGGACAGGGGACTAGATGAGGTAGATAAATGAATACTGTGATTAGGAGAAGCTTCAGCAGATGATGTTCTAGGTGGTGAATGTGTTGGATCTGGTGAAAAACGATTATAATTAGGAGATAATTTTTCTTTTTTTACGTTCAATTCTTTATCGAAAGAGTTATTTTTAATTTCTTTCTCTTGTACATCTTTCAATAAATCGTAATGACTTTTTACTTCCATAACATGTTGAAAATATCTAAAAGATTCATCGTTACGTACATCTTTTCCTGAATTTTCCATAAGTCTTTTAAATTCGGCTTCAAGTTTTAATTGATCGATAGCTCGTAGTTCGTCGTGATTTACCATATTTTTATCAGTAATTTGTTCATAGTCTTGACTAACTCTCGGTGGTGATGGAAGACCGTTTTTCTTATAAATTGGAAGAAGAGAAGTTTTATGAAGAGCTCTAGCTTCTTGTAGTTTGAGTATTTGTTGAAGAGCTAAGTTGTGTTCGGGCCCACATCCACTCCATCTTTCCGGGCTGCCTGATTGCGTTTCCTGTAACAATAAAAGCATATAGTTTAATAAAAAAAAAGATACAACATTTTTTTTTATTAATTCTTAAATAAGCATGTTATTTCAATTTATAATAGTCAATACAAAATTAGCGTAAATAATATATTAATAAAAAACCTGAAGCTTGATTCGATTAAGTTAATTTGATTGTATCCGCCTATTCATATAAGCTTAGGTCTAGAATAATTTTAAAGACAGGTTGTTCTAATGTATCTTCAAACTAACTATCGGGTCGACACACAACCACACCTTGCGTTTTCAAAGGCTAATATCGAATTAATTCTGAGAACGGAGAGCAATTGGGTAAAATTGTGTAAAATGACGGTTTGGAGTCGAGTCGAGAATAGAAAAGTGGTTTCTGTCGCGTGTTCGGAACGATTTAATCCGAAAACTAAATTACTATTCATTTGGTAAGTATTCGGGGTCGGTTCACGTTGTCAAACTTGAGTTTCGGTTAATTCAGCCACTCCTTAAACAAAGTTTAACGCAGAGATTATAGTCGTAGTTCAATATTTAACTAGTTATTCTTCGCGGTTTTGCTTCTATTTAAACGATTTAATTTTTTGGTAAAAACTTTGGTATCTTTATATCGGATTGAGGATTGCGAATGTCCAAAATCTCAAGGAGTAGGTTTTAGAGATTTTTGTTAATTAGTAACAATTTTTGATTTATTATATTATTTGGCCGCAACTTTTAATTTAATTACTCTTATTTGAAATCGGTTTTTTAATTAAAATGGAAAGATTAGAATTAAAAATGTCATATATAACAGTATAATGTATGGAAAAAGTAATAGTATTCCTACACTTAAACTTAGTTTAAGCGATTTGTAGGTTCAGACCCTATGTAAAAAAGGGAGTCGATTGTCGCTTTCAAATTCGTTTGTCACTCGATTATACCGTGTAAATGTAAGCGATGTAGCTGCCATATCATTATAAATTTCTGAGGAAAATTAAATTGTCGTTTGCCTCGCCGGCGCGTCGGCAATTTTATATAATGCAAGGACTAAAAAACTGTTTAAAATCATTTCTAATGCCACAAAATGGATAAATATAGCATAATAAAGTGTCGTTTAAGTAAAATATAGGGTTCGAGTTCGAATGAAATTGTAAGCGTTTATACCTTATTTGTAGAAACGTAGAAGTCTTTTGATTTTTTGTATGTGATTGTTGGTCTTATGGATAAACGAATGAGATAGCTAGCGATTAAGAATAATGTGTTTTTTTATGGAAAACACGATGATTAGATGGATTATTATATTAAGTTATGCTAGAATAAGGTATGATTAAAGTTTTATTTGTCACAATTAAAAAACGTTTAGGTGAAACTAAAAACTTTTTGGAATACATAATTTACTAGCATACGGTAAATTTTAGGGATACCATAGGAAATAAGTGCATAAGGAGTATACGTAACTCGTAGCCAAAATACAGAATTTAAAGTCGCATTGGCTAGCCGGGGTTAGTGACCGGCAACATAAAATAGGCCAGCCACCTATTTATATGTAAGTCTTAACACGTACTGTTAAATATCATTTTTACACGAGGAGATTGCAATATTAAATTTGCGTCGCATCTGACCCACGCCTACCGTCAGAGCACTGGACAAGCGGACATATTTCACAGTATTTTTTCATAATTTTCACTAGTAATAATAAACTATAATACCTTGTTGTAAGGTCCCTTTTGGAGTAAATGTTGGGCTTACAGTTTTTTTAATGGCCATTTCGCGATTATCGTTTTTGGCTCGCTGTCGTGACATGCCATATTGTTCAATGTATGATACATAAATACATAAGTAAACAGGTTTCAGACTTTGAAGCGCAAAACATTTTGTCATTTTTATAATATTGGCTTTAAATGTAGCGCAGAAAAGTTGTTCAAGGAAAATAAATTGATACAAAGTTAGCAAGCAAAAATGGAGCCTCAATATGTTAATTACGATAAGAATTTAAAGATATTGTTTCTATTTTATAGGCATGTAATTATTGAGAAATGCGTGGGATTAATAGAAGTATAATATCTATACAAACATCTGCCCTGCGCGGAATCGAACTTGTGACCTCCAAATTATTAGCTAACCTTTAATAATAATATATAAATAACAAATACATACATATGTAAATGTTAATTATATTTTCTTAACAAGTATATTACAGATTTTTTAACGTCAATAATTATAAAATAATAAAAAATACTAACACTTTAAATAAAACTATCTTTTCGGATTATTTCGCGGATTTATTTTGATTTTTAGTTCCCAACCAGGCTAGGGAACTAAAAATCAAAATAAATCCGCGAAAGAATCCGAAAAGATAGTTTTATTTAAAATGTCAAATATTCGCGTAAATCTAAGAAAGTATTAAATACTAACAATGTTCGTTATATCTATATATATCAAGGAGAATGGCTATTTAGGTTTTACTAATTACGAAAACTTGCAAATTACAGTCTGAGTCTATTGCATAATTATTAGGGGTTGTAACAAGATAAACACTGTGACGACCATGTTGGAACCTCTATTACTAATCATTATGAAAGAATATTTATGCTAGCGTAAGGACTTTGCTACGTTGTAAGTGAACAAGTGTTCTTTATTACATGCATTTAGTATTTGTAATAACTTATATTTTTTTTAATTTTACGCGTGGCAGTGGTAGCTCAGTGGTAGCGCAGTCGCTTGGAAAACCGATTAAAGCGGGTTCAAATCTCTGGTCTCGAACCTCTGATTATTTTATGTGCGAATCATTTCCAACATGGTTACTGAAAATATATTTATTATATTTGCATTTCTGAGAGGAACTAGCATGTTTTCGAAAGACGCATTTGGCCAGCGTGGTGGATTATGGCCTGATCCCCCTCGTATTGAAGAAGGCCTGTACCTAGCAGTGGGACGTTAAAAAGGGCTGTATATAATAATTTATACTTTCATAAATATGTACTCTCTATATTTAATATTTTAGTGAAACTCGAATTATTTTTTTATTAAAAAAGACACGCTATGAAAGCAATTTATAAGTTCCACCTTCATGGATGGATTTTTTTTAAATTATGTGAGATGTAAATATATATAAAGTTATGAAAGTTTGTTGACAATAGGCGTAGGTATCGCGTAATATATATGTACTAGCAGACCCGACAGACGTTGTCCTGTCTACACGTCTTTAATTTGAAAATTTCAAACTTTTTTTAATAATTTATTTTCTATTAAAAAAATTGTGAATCTAAACCATTCCCAGATCCCCTTGAACACACACAAAAAATTTCATCAAAATCGGTCCAGTCGTTTGAGAGAAGTTCAGTGACATACACACTCACAGAAGAATTATATATATAAAGATACACAAATAAACATGTACCCGAATTGAGTCTTACTTTTTTCAAGTTTGTCAAAATTGAATATATTATATTGTACCTACTTGTCATTCTAGTAATGACCGAATTACATCACTCAACACTATCAAACGTTGCAGAACTCTACCATGCCGTGAACAATGTCGACATACACCATATCAATATTTGTCTATACAATTGAAGCGTGGGTGGGCGCCGCATTAATTTAATTAACATCACTATCACTATGAATGAAATAAGTATACAAACGGCTTAAATATTTATATTTTTGCAAATAATCGTTTTCTAGTATAGACATGAGTGTTGAAACCTACTTATTATTATTTTTTGTTTATTTTTTTAATCACGTTATTACTTTAAAATCAAAATATTACTCGGGCACCAAAAATCTAAATATCCAAATACAACTTTTTGCATTTATAAAAGTAGTTCGATTATAATATTAAAATTTCTGTTCAATGAAATATATGATATCCCAAGAAACCTTGTTCATTCTATTTGAGATCTAAAGCCCAATGTCTTTTACCGTAATCATATGATGTTGAGATGGAGTATAAACAAGAGTCTAACACGCTCTATTATTACAGAGACACCGTAATCTGTCCGCGGGTCCCATTATTTTTGATACAATTTAGATTCTATATAAAATTATCTCTTCACTCATTTAAGTTAATACACGTAATAATATAGCTTGGACAAGTATAAGGCTTATCTTAATCTCAGCTTACGGCGCCTCATGGCGTTTATAGGTATTAATAATAATAATTGGATTTCGGCCAAGGGTCATATATCGATTCGGCTTCACGACAAGTGTCGTCAAGTTTCAACGCGGTAATAATTTAAGTATGTATACTGTTGCTATAAATAATATTAATTAGAATTTTATAAGGTAGAGATTTAATTTTGGTATATATTAAATGGCAACATTATAGGCGATATACATGAACGTATGTTATTACACTCAAAAGAGTAATTACAAACCTTACTATAATCGTCTTCCCACCATCGTTTTACAAATTGAGTTAGTTTACTCAAATTATCTTCTATATCGTCACTCATTTTTAACTTAAAACTTAACTACACTTAACAGCTCACTTAAACACTTTCCTTGGCACTTATATTTGCCAAAAATCTTAGAAATACAAAATTGCGGTAGATGTGTATACAGATCAAAAGCTCAACCGACTGTGACATATCTGTGACATAAGGAAGAGAAGATACCAACCCCCACCCCCTAGACTTGACCCTTGTACCTGACTAACAATACTAAATAGGCTAAACAGGTAGGCGACCTGGGTCCTACTGATAAGAGTACCTAGTATTCAGTGCTAATAGTACCTATATTTTTCTTATTTGTTTTGTTAGAATAATTGTAAATTTTTTCATATGTATAAGTATCTGTTATTTAGACTTAGTTTGTTGTAAAATAGTTAACAATCAACTTTTCCCTTCTTCCAATATTATTACACAGAAACTATACTTTTTAAATTGATGCTATAATTTTGAACATAGTGCTGAAGGATTGTATATTAATAAAATTAAATGTGTATGTATTTATTTATGTTAATTACTACTTAATTATACTAAACTAGCGGCTCACCCTCGCTCCTCTCGGGTTCGTCCCTACATACGTTTTAACGTTTAGTATAGATTTCTCAGAGATGAGATAATTTCTGCAGTAAAAAGTATTCTATATGTTGACCCGAATAACCAGCTATCATCATACCAAATTTCATCGAAATCCCTCCAGTAGTTTTTCCGTGATGCGGTAACAGATAGACAGACATAAATTCTAAAAATTATAGATTTGGCCTCTGTATCGATAATAAAGTCTATTTCAACAAGATTTTCCAAAAAATATTCAATGTACAGATTCGGCTTGGTTACAATTTTATTTTATTTATATGTATAGAAATAATCATAGTCAAAGGTAAAATTAAATGTTATGAAGTAAATGTTTCAAGTTATACAAAGTCAATATTAAAAAGCAATTATATTCCGGTAACACTTTAGTTACTTGCAAATATAATACGTAAAATCCAGCGTTCATTACACATTACGATGTTTGAATTCTACAAGTAACTACCTACCGATGATTTTGAGTTACTTAGTGTACCTACTGACCCAAATAATATTTTAAAATGTTATTTAAATGTATTTCGTAAAGTCTTTAACACGGTATTTAAAAAAAAACTTTTAGTCTATTCCACGACTTAGAAAAATTCACAATAGAATATGGCGAATCTTTGTCAGGCCACGACTCTGAGATAACATTTGTAACAAACGTTTAGTAAAAATCCATTGTTTTTTGCAGGTTTATGGCACCTATGACAGGCCTATAAACTTGAAAGGGTACCGCCTTTGAAGTACACCGTATGTGAGACAGATAACGTTGCGTACAACAATAAGGAACTGATAAGAACAATAGGAACCATGAATAACCTTTAGCTCGTTACTATTGCAAAAGTTATTGGTTGGCAAATTGTATACGGTGGCTTTGTTTTTGGGGAAGACCATTGTACGAGTATATTCAGAGTTTTAAAGATTTTTTTGAAATAACCACAGCTGTTTCTACTTCTACTTATTATATTACGTGAGTTCGACTTAAAATTATTCATTTATAGATAAAATTTATTGTTGAACCTTAAGTGCTTAAATTTTGAATGTAGAAGATAAAACATACCTACAAATTATATGTCAAGATCATAATATTATTTTTGGAAGTAAAAAAACATAGTATAATCTCTATATCGGTTTTTTCGTGCAAAAGTTATAGAATTTGTGGCATCATCAACATACGGCCATTCTTATTTTTTTCTCCAGCACATAGTAAAAGTTATATAGGGATATGTGACGTCACGTTTGGCTCAGTTTGTACTGATCCTACTTGTTGCGCCAGCGGTCGGGGGTTCGAGTCCCGCAGGGGGCTATTCATGTGTGTGATGAGCACGAATGTTTGTACTCTAGTCATGGGTGTTTATATTTATAATATGTATGTATTTAAAGTTATATATGCATAATGTATCTACTATCTGGTATCCATAACACAAGCCTCGTAGCTTACCATGGAACTAGATGGTATTGTGTTAACGTCCTGACATATTCATTTATTTATTTATTATATTAATAGATGACCCGTTAATAAATAAGCAAAAGCCAAATAAGAAAAAGCCAATACGGTGCTCTAAAGTGTCAAGTTTCTGAGATATTTGAAGGTAAAGATCGCCATTTTAAAACTATACCTAATACATATTTAAAAATGATGTAATTAGTGTAAATATTCCATAGGCGTTATACATATATTGTTTAGAAAAGTAGATAAATCTAAGTGAATTGTAATTATTGTATTCATATGATTAATGGTCTCCGTAGGTTCGATATTCTTTATCTCGATTTACTCGTATTTCGTACACGTTCACCTCAGACAACTTAGAACTTCATATTGCTTATAAATTTTATGTATCTTTAAATGTCGTCTATCTATACTTATAAGTTTCATCGTTTGCCGCTACTTCGAAAAAAACTAAAATGACAGCGGGCTAGTGTCAGATTCAATAGAAAAATATTAAAATCCTAGGACGCGCGACATTGGCCAAACAAATTGAGCCCAACTGGCACTCCTAGAAGCCACGATATAAAAGAATTGAATTGATTTAAATCCTTTTACGATAAAAATTCGTTTAAGGTAGATTGATTCAAAACAACTTTTGTTTTGTTTGAAAATTATTATCGTCGATACAAAATAATAATAACAATTTTAAGTTTAGTGAATGTTACTTGAAGTAGTGAGGTATTATAGATTTTTACATCACTTAGCCTGTCATATTGCATTGTATTTAGTTCGTGCCGCGGGCGCGGTGTTCAGATCTTATAAACATGTAATTTTAATTTCGAATTGTCTGATTTGAAATTGACGACAAAATCACTAGAATGGTTTACGAGGTTTGTTTTTACTGTAAGTATAAAATGAAATTACGAAACTTCATTTTGATAGGTACCTAAAAAGTATTAAGATTTAAGTTTTTACACTATTCTAATATCCTGCGGGAGTTTATGTGCTGGGATAAAAATATCTATCCGCTTCATACGTGAACTATGGAAGGGATCAACGTGATTTTTTCAATTAAAAGAAGAACAAACCTATAAGTACATTACTTAAATTTAATCTATATCTTATACTAGCAGAACTCGCGGTTTCGCTTGCGCTAAAACTACAAAAAAACTCTAAAAAGTGGGTTTCATAAAAAATTTCATCCCCTATTTTACCCTCTTTGGGGTTGAATTTTAGAAAACGCTGAAGTACGTAACTCATTATTTTTGCCGTACTCAATTCATACGAAATTTCATACAAATATGTCCTAGGAATCAAAAGTTTCATACAAGGTTTTTCCCCTTATTCTCCCCCTGGGGGTTAAATTTTGAAAAATCCTTCCTTAGTGGATGCCTTCGTCATATGAGGAGTTCGTGTGCGAAATTTCAATTTTCTAGCCTTAAGGATTTGGCCTGTGCGTTGATACATCAGTCAATCACTATTGCCTTTTATATATAGCTATAGATAAAGACCTTATCAAGGATTATTGTTATGTTACGACTTCAAAATATTTGTACGATATATGTATATTTTACAGAATACATACATCAAATAGGTTACATATTTATTTCATTTCTAAAAAATAAACTTCAAAGCTTATTTTTTAGAATTTATTTAATTTAAGCTTTAAAGCTTGAAAGCTTATTTTTATTAATTCCAGAGATATCAATATATTATAATACCTACCTACTATCCGTTGACCGGTTATGACATCTATGGGTTCATTTGCTTGAAACTATAGTGAAAACTTCAAAGATTCGATTTATGCAAAATCAAAGTACAAAATATACTCCTTCAATTCTGGAAAATAAAAATGACTCCACTGGGGTAAGTGTAAATATTTTTATAAATATCTTTTTCTTTTGCAGAAATTACTATACCACTTTTGATATAATTTTACAGTAGGTATAATTGATCATCAAATTACTATTAGTAGGAAGCTTTCCTCTGAGAAAGCGAAAGGTTGTTTTTAAGAAAATTATTTTTCTGTACAGAATTTATCTACAATGTTAATCTTGATATTGACTGGCATAATAATTAGGTGATTATAACTCGCTTTGGTCTTTTATATAGGTATATGTATATATAAAAGACCAAAGCGAGTTACTCTTATTAATAAACATAAACATCACGACGAAAGCATTAATCCCTCTACGACCGCAGACACGCCGGCGTTACAGTTAACCATAGATTTCTTAGAAATTTAATTAATTTCTTAGAGATTTACCTGGAGGTGTTAACTATAACATCCATACTAATATTATATAGAGTGTGTTTGTTTGTTCGTCATTCTTTCACGTCGAAACGGAATGACATATTGGCGTGATTTTTTGTGTGGATATAGTTAGAGGGCTGAAAAGTGCCATAGGCTACTTTTTACCGCGGGATATTATCTCAATCCTGCGGGAAAACACGTTATAATACAATCCGAAAAATTATTTATGATCAGAATTACTTGAAACTTGATATTAACGTTCTTCAATTAAATAAAAGCATGTTTTAGAAATTTTCGATATTAAGGCGAATATAAGGGAGTAAAATAGGGGATGAAAGTTTGTATGAAAGCAAAGCCGCGGGTTCTACTAGTTACAAATAAACACAAGTTTAACATATATCTTAAGAGATAAAGCTATGACCAATCCTTTCTGTCCTCATCACTTAGCCTGTCACGGTCCATCAGATATAGCGTCCTGCCTGCGGCTTTACACCTCACACCTTATAATTTCACAAGCAATTATTATTTCGACTCGCCATTATAATTTTGTATGTTCGAGTGTGACTCACTAAAGAATAATTCAAATAAATAAATGATAATCCCAGCATTCGTAACAATTTGAACTATTTACAATCTGGTTCTTATAAAAGCTTTAGGCTCTAGCTCTCCTTGCATCGTTCATATTCATTTATCTATTAATTGTCTTCCTAAGTCCTATTAAAAAGTAAATAAAAAAAACGTGTGTGTGTGTACTTATGTACGCACGTAAGAAGTTATACTTCTTTGGCGTAACAGAACAAAAATAGCTAAAGATTTCATCTCGTATGTCACAACTCCCTGTTTGTAAAAAGAATGCAGCTTTATCATGTCGCTTTCAGCTAACTTCATTATGTCACTGTTTGGCTGTCGGTGTGCGCGCGCATCGTAAAAATTTTACTCTCATAATTTTTTTTAAACGCGCCAAAAGAAGTATAACTTCAAAAAAATATATTTATATTTGACAGGTAGTTCCAGAGAATAGCGTGTTCGAACAAACCAAACATGTAAAGACCAACCAATCTCGATCGGATACTTTTCGAATACTGTGATAATTAAAAAAATATATTCCTCTGTCAAGGTCATTCGATATAACAATACACAAAATATTTAAATAACTACGTAATATTATGTTTTACTCTACAGTATATAATATAGGTACCTCGTAACTTTTATTTTAAGTGTTATTGCTAAACGTAAGTAAGTAAAGCTAAGTGATATTTATATCATTATAAGTAAACAAATGACATTACCGCTTAAAATAAACCTTTTTTTATTTTAACTTATTTGAATTTTATACATTACTAGCATCGCCCGCGGCTCCGCCCGCGTTCAGATGACCAACAACCAAATACTTAGGTTTTATATGTTAGTATACTCTTAAATTGCAGTTTTTGTATTTTTTTTCTCAGAAATGAGATATTTTACCGCGGTAAAAAGTATCCTATATGTTGACCCGTATAACCAGCTATCATCATACCAAATTTCATCAAAATCTCTCCAGTGGTTTTTCCGTGATCCGGTAACAGACAGACGGACAGCCAGACAAAAAATCTAAAAATTATAGATTTGGCCTCTGTATCGATAATAATGACTATTTCAATAAGATTTTCCAAAAAATATTTAATGTACAGATTCGCCTTAGTTAGAATTTTATTATATGTATAGATCTAGCAAACAATAATGTAACAATAATAAATCACATGCATAGATTCCGCAAGTACTTAGGTAGGTACCTATATAAAAAATAATAAAAAAAAATATTCTTATCATACTTAACAAAATCGCGTATGCCATTTAAAAATAAGTTACGATTATGAAATATCGATACAATTAATCTAATTTATTGCGAGTTTATATATTAATTGTAACATAATACGTTTTGTTCCGTATTACTATCGTAGTTACGCTTATAATTTATAACGCTCTTAGGTCGATGTTACGAAACCCACCGAGTATAGGGTGTGATAGAATCTGTAGGCGGTTAAAGTGTCACTAACACAATAAATAAACGAATTATGGCTATTATTTCTATGTGATAGCATTGATTCATTATTCTAAATACGTGCTTGCTTGTATCTGTTTTAACAGTAATTTATTTACTCAAAAGTCTCTATCTTAATATGCAAGAATTGTCCACTATATATTTAAATATTAAATTAAAAGCTGATGACATGATTTATTAAGTTTGGAAAAATTTTGCATTATTGATACCATAGGTATACGATCTAAAACTAAAAATTTTATTTGTTCCTTAATTTATTTTTTATTTCATTTGAAACGGTGATACTTTATTAAATTAAAATTTATTTTTTATTATTAGAGAATTTGTTGTATATCCAGTTCAAATTTTCTTATAATAATTATGTTTTTAAGTTTTAAAAAGATTTAAGACCTTAATTATTCTTACGCATCCTAGATGGCGCTACTTGTTCACACAACGCTGACGTTTTTTTATAAACTATCAATTTTAACACGTAAGAACTCCTTGTTTTTTATAAAAAATGTTTATATATATAAAATGTATGTATAAATAAACCCCCAAATAATAAAAATATTTTTTTTCTAAGGCCTCAGCACGATTGACGAAGAAAATTCATATTCAATCCGATATATTGTTACGTTTTTAATAAATACAATGTTGTTATAGTTATTTTGATTATCAGATTTATTTAGACATTCTACTTAATAGAATAGAGAAAAACAAACTGTAAGAGACGAGGGGAAACGTAATTTGCCTAATGGAGCGCCACGCAAACTATGCGTCTGCTGATCACCGGCGATTTATTTCAATATGCAATATCTTATAGGACAAGGTAAGCTAAGTATATATTTTTAAATTTATAAAGAGTGAGCCACAAAAATAATAGACCAAAAGAACTACCCAAATCGTGTCTCAAAGGAAAATTTTATGTTTTATTATTAATTTTGTACACAATATGTATAACTAGTAGCAGTTCTTACTATATTTATAAACTAAGTTTTTTTATAGGTTCCAAAAATTAACACAATATTTGATTTAAATAAAAGTACAATTTAGTCACAAATTACAAGAAAATATTATTAGATTTAATTAATGTCGATAATATAGATATCTTCTTCAATGTCAAACGTCGATAACAATATAAGGTTTATTATTTAAAGGATATCTATAAGGATTTAATATTTTCAAAAGAATGCATGTTACACATGTTTATAAAAAATGCTAAGTGCTTGAAGCCTAAGGGCGTTCTTTAGTTAGTACCTACACATATTTTCTACATATCTTTAGGTTAGCATTCTTTCTCGCTCGCACTATTTACGGTGTTAGTACAATGATATTATGTCAAATGCTACTTATTATATTTCAAATGCTACTTATTATAATTACTAGCGATATAACCTTGCTTCGAAATGCGTCCCTAGGTTCGTTTTTTTTGCGAAAGCCTAATTCTTTTTCTAAAATATCATAAGTTACTCCTTATAACATCAGCTATCTGCCAGTGAAAGTCCCGTCAAAATCGGTTCAATCGTTTCGGATATTTGCCGGAATAAAAAGAGCAACTAATTTTTATATAGAGCTTGAAAATTGTACAAAAGGAGCGTGATTTTTTTTAAATTTTTTACGTACCTAGAGGCATTTTTCATAAATAGGAACATATTATTATTATAAGAGAAGCAATTATAGCGTTCAATTAAACGCTTAATATCAATAAAACAATTTACACAATGTGCCGGACATCCAGTATCCTCCACATACAAACAAACCTACTATGTGTATATATAACAGAATATGATATGAAATCTGGGAAAGGATTAATTTTAGATAACCTTTATTACCGATTTACATGATAAAGAAGACATAATACTAAACATTTAGTTATAATATCTCATAAATAGTTAATATAAGTTTTATATAAGCCTCAGAGCATTTTATGTAGGTAATGAGATAGCCGGCGGCACTCGGCAGTGGATCACGATATTCTAATGATGTCATGCTCTTGCGCATCTGCTTCTGCCTTGGTTTGAGAGGTTTTCTTATAGAAATTTATATACATACTTCAGTATAAATTGTTGTATATTTAGAAAAACCAAGTACATTCTAAATATTCAGATTTTATTTTGCTTAAAAATAAAGAATTTGCTATTATTGTTTGAGTAATAGGTACGTTTTAAATTTTCTATTTTATTTTTACTTTAGTAAATGATTAAAGAAAATTTATGCTTCAAATTAATGATCTACCTAGTTCTTTCAGATGACAAACTACTACTTGGTGAGCTTTCAAAAGTTTCTTTAAAATCTTTAAACTATTCGTTACCACAATCAAAAATCTGTAAAGCTAAGATTATTTGTAACACATATCTATAAATAAAGGCGCATATTTAATGTTTTACGTGTCTGGTCTCGAGAGCTTAGTCTTAGTGTTTACGGTCCAAAAATACCTTCTGTCCAATAAACCATGGTAAATCCGTATGAGAAGTAATCCACAACGAGTCCGCCGCAGATATATCCAATCGATCGACCGTTTGTTTACATTTCACAACTCAATCGAGATCTGTTTCGTTTTAAAAAAAAGCTCTATTTGTCATACTAGTATTATTCTTAATATTTTAATATCGAATAGGTATGAAGATACAAACACCTCCAGGTAAATTTCGAAGAAATTAATTAAAATTCTAAGAAATCTATTGTTAACTGACAACCCGGCGTGTCCGCTGTCATGGAGGGATTAAAATCGTATTCAGTAAATGTTATTTTGGTATATGAAGAGTATATTTAGTACTATCCACTTGAAGTAAAATATTTTTTCTTGAGCTTTTTCAATAACTTCTGCTAATAAAAGCTCTTAATAGGCAACTAGATATTAAAAGGAAAATAATTATCATTTCTTGATTGATAAAACTAAAGCTTATCAATAGCTGCTAAACAAAATAATAAAGAGATACGGTGACAGGAGAAAAGGCACTAAGCTGTTTTGTCTTTGCCTATTTAAGTATATAAATTCGCTTATTATTTTCGTTTGTTAAAAACTTCTTTATTATTATTGGTGAGTACTATATACCATAATTTTTTTTTATTTTAAATAATTATTAATTACCGTAATTCTATCATACAAGTTTAGATATTAAAAAAATAGTCTTAAATTTGAAGGTCACGTCACTTACTAGATTCTTATAGAACAATAATAGATAATATATTATAAATAAGCTTTATATTTTATATAAGTTTAGTTTAGTTTAATATCAGTTGTTAAAGTAAATGAGTATAATTTCGTATAATCGAGTGAAAGCGAGTCAAAAATTCATATTATAAATAATGCAAGTTACTTTTTTATACCAGAGTAGACGCTAAAATGATAGCCACAATAAATACTTTTATATTATATCTATCTAATTATATCTATTATTCTAATCAATTTAGGGCCGAGCAGACGTTATCACACCTTTGCACTGCGATTTTACAAAATTAAAAAAAAAAATTACTTGGGCCTTCATCTACCATCGAAGAAAAGAGAATGAGGTAAAAAGTCAATTTAATAATATGAAATTAGTTTTCTAAGAAAAAATTTATTTTAAGTCAAAATTAAGCCGAAGCTCGAGTACTTGTTGTAAATTATGAAGACAACCCGGTTAATACTATATTGTTTACTAGTTCGGTAAGTCCAAGTTAAAATTTGTAACAAAAGGAGTAGCTCAATTGTTTAGAACAATAGACCAATAAAAATGCAATGCCGAAACAAACTATAACAAAATAGAGACGATTATATACAATTTACAAACAAAGGATTAGACATATTAGTGATAATTTGGATAATCTTATAAATAAAAAGGTTAATTTAAAAAAAAAATGCAATGTTTTAAGAATGATCTAAAAAAATTACTAACCTGAATCATGAATGCGTCTTTCGATTTACGAACACAAATCACACATCACAGTACATTTCACATACAATCCTTCTACGTACATATATATTACACGTAACACACGTCCGTCCAGCAGTCTGATAGACCGGCCACTGGCCTGAGCGGGATGAAAGATGCGGGGCTATACTGAAGGATGCCAAAGGAGCCGGGCAGATGCGACAGGACGAAGAAAAGAGACGACTGCACTGCGTGACATTTAAAAACTGTGTCTCTACCACCAGTACGGACACATTTCCCCTCTTCGAGCACACATAGAGTCGAAATTCGCTTGACTCTATTGGAATATACGACGTTTTAGAATTGTAGAGTAGGTGTCCTCTAATGTGTCGCGCAATTTAGAGCAGTGGCTTTAAAATTAAGGCGGTAGAGTCGATATTAGCGTGTTTTGTCGCGGTTATAGTTGGTAGGGTGTCGTTGTGGGAGTGCGAGAGGGACGCAGTGGGTGTCACAGGACGAGGGGCGCTGCGGATTTTGCGACGTACTAATGCGAATGTTTTAGATTTAGATAACGTTGGAATTGTGCCCGACTGAATGTGAGGCTTTTGACTCGTGTATGGGATGAAAGCAGATTTAACTGTTATGCAAATAATTCAAGCTTAACGTAATGTCTTATATTTTCACCATTTCCGAGTAAAAACTGCTTTAGAATTTTCATTT
Source organism: Brenthis daphne (assembly GCA_947093115.1). Taxonomy (NCBI): domain Eukaryota; kingdom Metazoa; phylum Arthropoda; class Insecta; order Lepidoptera; family Nymphalidae; genus Brenthis; species Brenthis daphne. The sequence continues at coordinate 36,453,142 of OX352473.1, read as the reverse complement.
AACAAAGCTTATACGTTTAATAAAGCTCAGTGCTTTGTATGTGTACATAATCTTTTTACATATGATTGTATATAAGAATGTACGCACAATTAATAAAACCTATATACCTAGATGATGTTATACTACGATACAATATATTTTTTTTTTATTTTTTCTAGTTATTCTTAGTATTTAGTTTTAGTTTCTGATGAAATCTAATAGGTATTTTATATCTTTACCAGACCAGACCGTTATAAGCACACTCATTTAAATTAACCATTGACATCGTTAGTTATCATTAATCAATCGCTTTTGTGTCAGAGCTATAGAGACCTCATTTAATTTTTTACATTCTTTATTGATCTACATTGAACAAGGAAAATGACTTTACTTTGACAAGCATAAGTATTATGTATGTAATTTTAGATTAAACTAAATAGTATATTATGTATGTTTATATATTAGTATTATACGTTTTTAATTAAAATATTATCATTAAAATTTTATTTTGATTTGATATTTGGTATTTGTTTATAGGATTTGTTAATTAGAACAGTACCTATAGACCTTTAAATTTTTGAGATAAATTTATAAAAAATATCTAAATGCTATAATAAATTTGGAAATAAATATAGAAGTCGAGAAAAATCGGTGCTTTGAGTTTTATACTACATGGAATTTTTAAAAGCGAACTGTAAGTAAATATTAAGAATAAATAGAATTGGTAATATATTCAAAATTTTATTTTGTCATTTTGTCATCTTATTCAACATTTACCTTTGTTTTGTATGTAATAGCTATAATAATAAACTGAAAAATGGATTATTCCAAAATAATTAAAACGCAAATGCCGATCAACCTAAATTTTCTTTGTCATTTTGTCATTCAATGTCACCGAAGCTCGAAAATATGTTATGTTAACGCAAAAAATGACTTTTTCGCTCAAATGGTTAGCTTATTTTGTCACAATGTAGTAGCGCCACCGAATAATCGTCTGACAATGACGTGGTGACATTTCCTCTGTTCGTTTATCCTTTGGGATATAGTAGTTTCAATACAAATCCTTTGATACTTTTGTTGCATTTTGACCACCAACGTTGAGTTGAGAGCGTGAAATTATCAGTCGGTATCTAAAAGTAGAAGCAATGTAAGAATTTTATGCAAAATTGTAATACTTTATGTATCATTCGTCATCTTTTGTGTTTATGATTGTGCTATTGGATTTCAAATATTTGATAACAGTTTATGAATACTGACAATATTGAAATACAATTTAATCTATATATATTATAATAAAACTGTAACCAAGTCGAATCTGCACATAAAAAATAAAGGAAAATCTTATTGAAATAAACATTACCTATTATCGATATAGAGACCGAATCTATAGTTTTTAGAATTTTTATCTGTCTGTCTGTCTATTTAATATCTGTCTGTCTGTAACCGCATTACGGAAAAATCATTGGAGAGATTTTTATGAAATTTGCTATAATGAAAGTTGGTTATTCGGGTCAACATATAGGATACTTTTTACTTCAGGAACATATCTCATCTTTGAGAAATCTATACTAAACGTTAAAACGTAAGTAGGGAGTGAGTCGCTAATTTATTATATGTAGGTAGGTATGTAGTTCTGTATAAACCTACATCTAATTATATTATATACATTAGTTTTGTGTATGCACTTTGAATTTTTGTGTGTTATATATTAAAATATCGCTTATAATACTTTCTTCGTATTAAATTTTAAAGTACGATACTGCAGAAATTTTTAAAAATGTCTCAAATTCAGAGATGAAAGCTGAGATTTTTTTTATTTTCAATAGGATAAAGCATAAGGCAAGTCAAACGTTTATATACACAAAGATGGCCCTCGAACAATGTAAAAGAATTATAGGTAGATGTGTAGATAAGTAATACCAGCTAATGTCCTTTTAATAGCAGCGTTGGCTTGACCTGTAACGTTTAGGGCGCGTAATTTATTACTGTGATTACTATTGTTTCGATTTGACTGACGTCTCTACAAATGACCGTATAAATAGGTGCTTACTGTATTTTCGTAAAAAATGATTTAATCTCAATTATGAGTTTTAAAAAGTACCTATATATTTATAAGTAAGTTTGTGAATTTGTTATATACATACCTACACATGTACCTATATACTCGTAACTTCATCGAATATTTTGTGAAAACACATTCAAAATGTCAAAGTAAAAAGATGTTAATACTTTCTTAGATTTACGCGAATATTTGACATTTTAAATAAAACTATCTTTTCGGATTTTGTCGCGGATTTATTTGGATTTTTGTTTCCCGACGTTTCGAATGCTTTACAGCATCCATGGTCACGGGAGAGACTGAGGTGTTACATGTCTTGAATGTATAGTTGTTACAGACAGCCTACCCACAATTAACAAAATGAAAATTGCACTAATTACATTACAATATTTTTAAATTTAAACATTTTTATAATTTTAATTATAATTGAATATGGAAAATTATTTATTTAATTTTTGCTATTATTTTTATAATTATTACATTTTAAATATTAATTAGTAATCTATATTTAGTGTTGCCATTATTATATTTATAACCATAAAGAAAAATATAAAATATAGTATTAATTATTTAAGCCATATAATTGTTCTATGTGTAATTTAAAAAGTTAAAATTAATTAAGGATAATAATTTTAATTTAGTTTGCTATTATTTAAAAACAACTTACTAAGCAACACTATTAATATATACTTTTACAAATGAAAAATGAAAAATATTAATCTGATAAGCTGTCATTTTGATCTACACAGTATGAACTTACTACATCTGTCTGTCTGTTATGTTTATATTTATTATTTGATTTTATTATATTAATAACAGGATCCCATGACGATGGTAGTACCCAGCCATCTTCCCTATTGAAATTAGGATGTTTTTTAATTTCTATGGCTTCTCGAATCATTCTAGGGCGATATCGGTTTTCTTTCGCCAGGATTTGAGGTCTATCAAAGCGAATATAATGGCTTGGGCGGTCCTGACTATGTTTACAGACAGCAGATGTTGTATTGCGACGGTGCTTCACATCAGCTATGTGTTCTTTGACCCGGGTTCTAATGGATCTCTTTGTTTGTCCAATGTAAGAGAGCCCACAATCACAATCAAGCTTGTAAACTCCTGCATCTTGTAGAGGGATGTGGCACTTGACAGGTGGTAGAAACTGACTAATTTTCTTTGGCGGCTTGAAGTAAGTTTTAATTGAAGCTCGCTTTAGAATGTAGCCAATCTTGTCAGTGACGCCTCTCATGTAAGGTAGGACTGCAGGGACGCGCTCGACTGTGGCTGGTTTCACTCGGTCCCTGTGACGTAGGCGCGGCACTTGCAGCTTGTTGTCTCGCAGAACTTGCTTGACATGTTGCAGCTCTCCGGCCAGGTGTTGCTCGTCACAGATCCCGCGTGCCCTCTGAAACAAAGATTTTCATCTTGTGCAAAGCCGCCTAAACTGTATGGACTTCCAAAGATACACAAACCTAACGCTCCGCTACGTCCAATTGTGAGTCAAATCGACACACCGACTTATAAATTGGCCCAACTAGTAGCGAAAGTACTCTCAACACTCAGAGGACAAACATCAGCGTTCACAAGGGACTCGTACCATTTTGTCAATGAGATAAAACACCTACAACTCATGGACAATGAAACTATGGTCAGTTTTGATGTACAGTCTCTATTCACCAGCCTACCAGTAGAGGACTGTGTCAAAATAGTATCAAGAAAGCTACGGGATAATAGTATGCAAGAAGAATACACTGAACTTTTGAAACACTGCCTTACATCTGGCTATCTATTGTGGAATGATGAATTCTACAAGCAAGTGGATGGAGTGGCCATGGGTTCGCCGGTCTCTCCCGTTGTAGCTGACATCTTCATGGAGGCCTTCGAGGAGACCGCCCTAAACACATCACCTGTGACCCCTCGTTTCTACAAGCGGTATGTAGATGACACTTTCACAATATTACCATCTGATAAAATATCTGTATTCTTAGAACATCTTAACTCCATAAACCCTAAAATACAATTTACAATGGAATTGGAGTCTAATAATTCTTTAGCTTTCTTAGATGTATTAGTTATACGTAACCCAGATAACACCTTGAGTCATACTGTGTATCGAAAGAAGACCCATACTGATAGGTACTTGAATGGTGAATCTCACCACCACCCTTCACAGTTAGCTACCGTGGGAAAATCTTTGTTTCAGAGGGCACGCGGGATCTGTGACGAGCAACACCTGGCCGGAGAGCTGCAACATGTCAAGCAAGTTCTGCGAGACAACAAGCTGCAAGTGCCGCGCCTACGTCACAGGGACCGAGTGAAACCAGCCACAGTCGAGCGCGTCCCTGCAGTCCTACCTTACATGAGAGGCGTCACTGACAAGATTGGCTACATTCTAAAGCGAGCTTCAATTAAAACTTACTTCAAGCCGCCAAAGAAAATTAGTCAGTTTCTACCACCTGTCAAGTGCCACATCCCTCTACAAGATGCAGGAGTTTACAAGCTTGATTGTGATTGTGGGCTCTCTTACATTGGACAAACAAAGAGATCCATTAGAACCCGGGTCAAAGAACACATAGCTGATGTGAAGCACCGTCGCAATACAACATCTGCTGTCTGTAAACATAGTCAGGACCGCCCAAGCCATTATATTCGCTTTGATAGACCTCAAATCCTGGCGAAAGAAAACCGATATCGCCCTAGAATGATTCGAGAAGCCATAGAAATTAAAAAACATCCTAATTTCAATAGGGAAGATGGCTGGGTACTACCATCGTCATGGGATCCTGTTATTAATATAATAAAATCAAATAATAAATATAAACATAACAGACAGACAGATGTAGTAAGTTCATACTGTGTAGATCAAAATGACAGCTTATCAGATTAATATTTTTCATTTTTCATTTGTAAAAGTATATATTAATAGTGTTGCTTAGTAAGTTGTTTTTAAATAATAGCAAACTAAATTAAAATTATTATCCTTAATTAATTTTAACTTTTTAAATTACACATAGAACAATTATATGGCTTAAATAATTAATACTATATTTTATATTTTTCTTTATGGTTATAAATATAATAATGGCAACACTAAATATAGATTACTAATTAATATTTAAAATTGTAATAATTATAAAAATAATAGCAAAAATTAAATAAATAATTTTCCATATTCAATTATAATTAAAATTATAAAAATGTTTAAATTTAAAAATATTGTAATGTAATTAGTGCAATTTTCATTTTGTTAATTGTGGGTAGGCTGTCTGTAACAACTATACATTCAAGACATGTAACACCTCAGTCTCTCCCGTGACCATGGATGCTGTAAAGCATTCGAAACGTCGGGAAACAAAAATCCAAATAAATCCGCGACAAAATCCGAAAAGATAGTTTTATTTAAAATAAAAAGATGTTATATGGATAAGTTTTTCTTTGTAACTTTCAATTAAAAGTTTGTGAATATTGAAAAAAGTTTGAAGTCAAAAAAGCTGTTATCGTAACATCTGTGCTTAAAACTAAAACCCAGCAAATTGGCCCGCTATCATTCCCATCACTATCGTAGCTGACACGCAATAAAATGTATAACGATTCTCTTCTACCCGTGCATTGTATTAAACGAAAAATAGAAAAAATAAAAAAAAAAAAACATCGTCACCTGTCGTGTCATTTGGTTCCAATAAACACGCCGCCAAAGAAAACATGAAATTGGAAAAAAATTAGAGTCGCCCAAAACTGACCGAACTTGTCTTATGACAGTTCGTCTGAGACCCCTTATGCCGGTCATAATCTATGCTTTGCTATATCCATATTTATTGTTTCTTTAATAAGGTCGATATTTCTTAAAATATACATTTATTATTTTATAGCTTCTAAGGGACAGTTTTTTGGTCTAATCGTTTTGACTGACGAGAATTTATTATGTGATACATTACTATGGGCGAAATAAAACGTTGGTCGAACTTCATTAGTCGTGTTTTTGTTACGTCGGTTTCGCATTGTGATATAATAATAGGTTTTTAGACTGTCCTCCTTTGACTTTGATGATGCCTTCTGAATTTATTTACGGAATCGTTAAGGGCTTGTAGGCTCCAACAACTTTTAATAAATGTTTGTAATTAAATCTTCTTATGATATATTGTTACGTGATTCCTTTTAAATTAGTTTTAATGATTTTCGTTTATCATTAATATATTTATTGATTTAACATAATATAACGAGCTAGTATAATAAAAATATATCTAAAGCTAACTCTTATTTGCGTAACTAAATACCTATTAATATTAATTAGATACTAAAAATATGACTTTATAATAACCGTTGATTCTTCAGTTTTAGTTATGTCCTTATATTTGTCACTACTGATAAATTTATCGATAGATTTTCATCTTATAGGAATGATTTGATGCAATAAACAAATCCCATGGGTTTAATTTAATGTACGGGAATAAAAACTTATGTTACTCTCCAGTCTCCAATCTATATACTTTCTATGCAAAAATAAATCTATTACTGTGTAAAATAACAATAAAACAATAAGCACAAAATCTCACTTATAATCACTATTTAAGATAAATTCTTAATCTAATTCATTATTTAATATATCATTATTATAGCAATTATAGTTAAAATAATTAAACATATATGACTTTCAAATTTTAGCTACCATAATAATGTCATCCCGACTGATTTCCGGTCACGGTGGCCAATCTCATAAGGAGTAGCCAACTGCGCAGGAGAAATTATAGTGCATAAGTGTACGCGCAGACACAAGTGCACTCTCTATTCCTGTCAGTTTCATACTTCGGTGGGACGAATACTCCACACGACCAGTGAGAGTTAAGGCGCAGGACCAACAGCTTTACGTGCTTACCGAGGCACGGGGGTGAAACACCACCAACTTACCAAACTTTAGGCAGTTACTGAGGCTTACTAAACAGAAAACTCAATAACTAACTAATAACTTGGCCCGACTCGGGATTCGAACCCAGGACCAAGCCGTACATGCTAGCCACTACACCATCGAGGCAGCTACCATAATTTTGTTATGAAACAATTAATAGAGTCGACAACATGCAATACCACAACAGAACTATCAGAACCTATTCATTACTTTATCTTAGTGAAACTGAAGCTTTTAAAGCAATCAATAGTCATTAAGAAAAGTGCTATTTAATTGATACGTCAGCCCAATTCAATTGTACATTTATCTCACCGTCTATTTGCGTCTTATCGACATGCTCTGACACGAATTAAAAAGTGTTACTTAGTGTTTATGAAATACAGATAAGATTTTATTAATAGTATCTCAAAATTGATTATTTCTATCTCGTGTCTTATTTAAATTTATATATAAACTGTACTAAACTATTCGTTTTGCTCAGCTATTACACGTGGTGGGTCATTCTGTAGCTTCTTGATAGACTTTGAAAAAGAAGTACTTAGTCAATTCGTCTGTAACTTTTTGTGGGTATTTTATGGAATAGTTTTTTTAATTGTAAGTCAATTTTTATGACCAAGTTTTCAAAGAAGTAATATCCTCAGAGATGAGATATTTTCCTGCAGTAAAAGGTATCCTATATACCTACCCGGGTAACCAGATATCATCGTACCAAATTTTATCAAAATCTGTCCAGTGGTTTTCTCGTGATGCTTTCCCAGACAGACAGACAAAAATTATAAAAACTATAGATTCGACCTCTGTATCGATAATAATGACTATTTCAATAAGATTTTCCAAAAAAACATTTAATGTACAGATTCGAGTAAGTTAGAATTTTATTATATGTATTGATAAAAAGCAGACAATGTCAAGAAAAATAGATATAAACCAGGAGATTTCCTCTTACCAGAAACTCTACAATGTATTATAAATAGCATAGCTACCTAACGTATATATACAGTACATATTGTGTGACTAGTTCTACCTGCATCGATTGTGAGGGATCGTAGGTCAGATCTTCGCATGGGGCAATTATTATTTAACCTATATGAGTACTTATATATCTATATTTAAGGTGTTAACACACATGTCAAGAGTAGAATTCACTTAGACTTAGAGTAATGTAGTTGTTTAATTAAACACTTCTCTCTCTCTCTCTCTCTCCCCTCACTCACTCACTCACTTCAATTCTCTCTGTCTCTCCCGGGACCATGATTGCTGTAAAGCATTCGAAACATCGTGAACCAAAAATCAAAATAAATCCGCGAAATAATCTGAAAAGATAGTTTTATTCAAAATGTCAAATATTCGCGTAAATCTAAGAAAGTATTAGTTGAACACTTTTTAATTATAATGTAAACAAAAATAATATCAACACAGAAAATAATAATATCATTAATTTATGTTTTGTATTTATGTCGGTAAATCAAAGCGGTGTCCATGATGTCGCAGCAAGCCCCCTTCAATATTTAGAGGGAAACATTACTCAAGTGTACTACCCACTGCGAGCGGAAGATATCGAGGTTACCGTATCGGAATAAAAGATAAATATTTTAAACCAAAGAAGCTCTTTATATTTTCATAATATTTTAATATAAGTATAAATATGTTGGGACATTAAGACACAGCGCTATCTAGTTCCATGGTAAGTTACGAGGCTTGTGTTGTGGATACCAGATAGTTGATACATTACACATATATAACTTTAAATACATACATATTATAAATATAAACACCCATGACTAGAGTATAAACATTCGTGCTCATCACACAAATGAATGCCCCCAGCGGGACTCGAACCCGCGACCACTGGCACAGCAAGTAGGGTCACTACACACTGAGCCAAACATGTCGTCATTTTAATGGTTGTTTTATCTTCGCACTCTCTTGACGAGAAAAACTGGCATTGTTAGTAGTTTAAATCAATATCTATTTATTGTAAGTCAATATATTACAATATAGATAGTAGGTAAATATCCATACTAATATTATAAATGTGAAAGTTTGTGAGGATGAATGGATGCTTGTTACTCTTTCACGCTAGAACGGCTGAACACTGAACAGATTTGGATGAAATTTGGCACAGAGTTAGATTATAGTCTGGAATAGCACATAGGTTACTTTTTATTTCTGAAAAATGTACAGTTCCCGTGGGATAGATTTCTTTTTGTCCAGGGACGAACTCAAAGCGAAGCGAGGGTGTGTCGCTAGTATTATAATTGCGAAAGCATGTGAGGGTGTATGAATGTACGTATATTGTATACAGCTATATGTTTGTTATTCTTTCACGCAAAAACTACAGTACGGATTTTAATGGAACTTTACAATATTATAGCTTATACGTCAAAGTAATATATAGGCGACAATTTATGAAGCTGTAGTAATAGATAATTGAAAAACACAAACGGAGCCGCGGGCTAAAGGCTAGTTTTATTATATATTCTTCTAGATAAGTGGATAGTGTAGAATATAATATTCATAAAACATAATCCAATAAGCGTTAAATATTAATGTTCAAATACCAAATACCCTAAGTATCATGTAAAATACTGGCATGTTCATTAATATGTTTTAGAAAACATAATATATACCTATAACTAGCTCTATACACAACTAGATTTACTATATACCAATATTGTTAGCGAAATATATACTTAACTAGATTCACTGCTGATTCGCTTGGATATGGCCATTGGTGCCTAAAAATAACCTATATGTTACTCCAAGTCAGAATTTATATGTATTCAAAATTTCATCCAAAAACGATCAGCAGTTTCAGCATCAAGGAGTAACAAACATACACACATTGTTTAGAATAGATACACTAATATTCCGCCAACACTATGACCCTCTTATAATGTCATCACGATACAGTATATTATAGGGACATATTGGTATCGTGACCAAAGCTTATAAATACGGTGTCAGTTTTATGGATATGCGAGCATAGTCTCTGTCGAGACAGCAGGGCTTAAGTACCTATTTGCTTTTCAGAGTATATCATCATTGTATTCATTGATACTCTGTTTAATAATATAAATAATTTATTTCCAACAAACTATGTATGTTTTGTTAGATTTATTCTATAAGTATTGAAACTTCAATTGGATTCAATATATAGATACCTACTTAGACTAAGCTTAAGCAGCTTTAAGCTCTCAGCTTATTTACTTACATTAAAAAAAAAAACATTTTAAATAAACAAAGTTTCCCTCCCGGTGTACATATCTAGATTCCTTAAATGAAATGTAGAAAATAATGAAATGTAAACATTCAAAATAACAAAAATAATTATTGGAAAAAGTATATTTTTTCATATAGATAAGTTCTAACTTTATTATTTCAATCATATATTTTATATTAGTGAAACCCGTAGTACTAAACTAGTTTATATTATATAGATTGCGGTCCTTTTAAAGGCAAGTCGATCTTTCGTCGCAGTGGTTGTCACCACACCGTGTCCCTCCCCAGGTGGTAATGAATCTTCTGATCGACTTTCAAATGGCGCCGGCCGCATACGACCTACACGAACTTTTATTATGATTGCTCTTATGACTTTAATACGTCGTTCAATTACTTGAATGCTGTGACAAAGTAATACGAGCTTATAATGTTACTTTTAGAGCATCGTGTTAGATTTTACCGTAATTCAATGATTTTTTCCATAGCATTTTTTAAGATTTTCTGAATATGTTAACGTTCTTTAGTCGATTGTAAAGACTAAATAGTAGTAATAAGTGAGCAAACTGTTCAACTAAGGGTATTTATAAAACGATTTCGTAGATCACAGTTGCGTATATGTATTTCAATGCCTGCGAATGCACTCAACACATCCCGTGTTGGTTTAAAACCGATGTTCTCTTCCCCGCGGGGAACCTCTTCTTTAGCCCTTTTTTATTCTATTTTTTACACCGACAAGCCACAAAGGACGGCGACGTTTGTTCCCTTGTCTCGCTCGTTAATGATTTTTACGAATTATTAATTGTGTTGATAAAAACCTATTGAAAAATGATAATTGTTATACGATTTGTTCGGATTTGATTTGGAGCATATGTCTGTTTCATAGTGGATTGTGGTTTGACCGATTTCATAAAAAAAGTATTCGATTCTAGTGTTAGTTGTTTTGCATTGATAATTGTGAACCTCAATATTGATAATTGATTTTAATATCGTCGTACCTACTTAATTAAAAATTATGATTATTTAAGTATGAATAAAGGCTAAACGAAAAAGCGTCTTAATTGTGTTCAATATTTTACGTGGAAAAAGACAAAAATATAGAAAAAAAATATTATAACTTTGCGTATTTTTTTTTTCGATAGACAAGAAATAAAAACCTGCTTCTATCCTCCACGTTTTGCCATCTTGGTTGGGTTGGGGTTTTAGGCATCTTGGGTGACAATCCCTATTCCCTCGTCAATTTAACAATACTATAACATCATTTTGTTGATTTTGTTTCATAATTTTTAATGATCAGAGCAAGAACTTTAGAAGATGTGTACAAGTATCTTAGTTCAGGCGAGTTATTTCTAACCTTTTCTAATAACTAAGCTAAAGTAATTAATCGATATTGGTTACACTTTATTTAGCTTTTGTTTAAACGCGTAATGCGAGCCGGTGTAATTTCGTCCGTAAGATATACGACCACGACCGTAATAGCTGGGCGTAACATTGATGCTTAGGGACGTCCCCTATATTCCGCGGCGAAATAAATTAAATAAACTCCTGTCTAATAATTAACTTCGGTTAGCTTTGATTAATAGTGCTGGACGAAAATATCGTGATTAGATTTTTTTTTCTTTTGAGACACCGTTTTATTTCTACAGGGTGTGGGGAAGTCGTAAGATGGGATAGAGATGGTTGTAAATGGTAATTGTACTGTAGTAAGTTTTTGTTGATTTGTTTTTTTTTATAGTGATATAACGATTTTTATTGCTTGATACTTTTTTTTTCTTATATTCAACATTTTTAAGGTCGTTCTGCTGGGCACAGGTTTATCTAATAGGTACTAGAAGTATCTAGCTATAGTCGACCACGCTGGCCAAGTGTGGTGTGGCAAACTTCATATTATGTGTTTTAAAAGCAAGTTGACGATGTTTTCTTTTGTAGATAAGGTATTTATGTTAAAAATGAATTTTCTTAATTTACTAGGGTTCCGTACCCAAAGGGTGCCAGCGGAGCCCTATTACTAAGCCACCAGCCGTCCATCTGTCATAGGGCTGTGCAAAAATGCCAACATTTGTGAATGAATGTGTGTGCGTTTGTTACTTCTAACGATTTGATTAAAACTCGTAATTATATATCTTATAGTACCAATATCAAGAAGATTCAAAGGAAAAAACTACTCTTATATAACTATAGCAAGTCAATTCAAATTATATGACTATAATTAAATATGGCCCAGGACTTTGTTCTTAAAAAGATAATCCAATTTACAATATCGGCTTAATGCTATATGTATTGTACGAGACGGCGCCGCCACATATCGCACGAGGTGAGACCATCGCCCGAGCGGTTTATCGCTTACCATCATCTATAACACTACGAGGTGCACAGAGTAGCTTTGTGTTGAGCTAAATAATTTGTGCACGCTTATACAGGATCATTTTTAATTTACTGAAAACCTTTTGGGAATACACTATTTACAACATAACAACAACATCTGTAAGAAAAAAATAATATATCTTAAATTTAACAAAAATAAAAATATTTTTATTGCACCTTCTAAACGGTAATAGTCCAGCATTAGCCAAAGAAAGTGCATGTCCGGTGGAGAGGGAGGGGTGGAGGGGTGTAGGAAGCCGCGCTTACTCATTTAAACTTGGCCAGATACTAAAACTTTAAATTTTAGAAGGTGCAAAAAAAATATTTTTATTTTTGTATGAAAATAAAAATTTAGATTTAAGGTCCTGCGCCTTAACTGTCACCGGTCGTGTCGAGTGGCAACCACTCGACACGACCGGCGAGAGTTAAGGCGCAGGACCGACGGCTTTACATGCTCTCCAAGGCACGGGTGTGAAACACCGTCAACTTCCCAACTCCGGGCTGTTACTGAGACTTACTATACAGAAAGACTTAATAACTAAACTTGGCCCGATCCGGAACTCAAACCTAGGACCTCCAGGTGTGCAGGCAGTCAATAAACTAATAATATAATAATATCTTAGGCAAATGTTACTCTAGTCACGTTTACTCTGTGCACAGGATAAGGACGCTGGCCGCGGCGGGCAGGGCGAAGCATCAACCATTTTAATTATGTTCGGGACACCATTAACAATAAATCTGTTGTTCGTACACGCACACACTCAAATATCGATTCATCGTATCGAGAATCGATCGACGGTCGCCACGGTCCGATTTATGGTTAATTATAATTTTGTTTCAGCCATTCCCACTCGTAAACTACTGTGTGACTAATTAGCTAATTATTACGCTAGAGCTCTTTGAAATTTTGATGACACTTTTATTGGTTGGTGAAATGTTTCTTTTATATATACTAGTGATGCTCCCTTACTTGGCTCGATTTCATTCCATACCATACCTATGTAGCTGTAAAGCCTTACGATTTTTTATTTACTTTTATCATAACGTGTGTTACCACGATTGTTTCAATTTATGAATGAGCTATTTTTCTTCAGTTAAAATATCTTATGTCACTCTCCAACGCTTCAATTTACTTGATACATGGCTCTCTTTAATTAATTAAGTCATTAAGTATTCATTATCTACACCAAATGCCACGATACTAGATATAATGATGAAACTTTATTTGGCTATGATACTTGTTATTTTGGTCGCTGTAGTGAAATAACTATTATGACGTATACACTAAATATAATAATACTAGCATTGCTCGCGGCTCCGCCCGCGTTCTGATGACCAAAAACCAAATTCTTAGGTTTTACATGTACTCTTACATTGTAGTTTATGTATTTTTTCTCAGAAATGATATATTTTCCCGCGGTAAAAAGTACCCTATATGTTGACCCGGATAACCAGCTATCACTATACCAAATTTCATCAAAATCCCTGTAGTGGTTTTTCTGTGATGCGGTAACAGACAGACAGACAGACGGACGGACGGACGGACGGACGGACGGACAGACAGACAAACAGACAAAAATTCTAAAAACTTTAAATTCGGCCTCTGTATCGATAATAATGTTCATTTCAATAAGATTTTCCAAAAAATATTTAATGTACAGGTTCGGCTTAGTTACAATTTTATTATATATATAGATGATTAATGCTAACGAAGGAGCCAATTAGTATGGATCATAGCACTACACTAGGTCCTCTTACCTAGCACTATTATAAAAATGTTATTTATTACGAGATATTTTAAATATCTATGTATAAATATGTATAAAAATCTTATTATTTTTTTTCTTTACGTAAGCATTCAAATTACTTGTAATTTTTTTAAATATTTTCTCTATTATCCAGGTACTTCATTCAGGGTATCTGTACTTACAGAAAAAAACTGTATTATTAAAATATGAAGCACCTATAAGTATTTAATAATTTAGTTCACAAGTGCCTCTTCCATGCGAGCCATTGATGCTTATGCAGATGAGAGGGCGGACTTCACATGTCTTTCAAAAACTAGTTAGCTTCTCATAGATATTCTGGTATCCTTCTTCGTACAAATTAGCGAGTGTTAATACTGTAGAAAAAGACTCACATTTGAAAAAAGAATTTGGAAGCCTGGTTTGAACCTGCTTCACTCAGTTTCTAAGCGAGCGCGTTACCACCGAGCTATCACTGTATTTTCATTTAGTGCAGTTATAAATTATTTTACTACAATTATTTGTAAAATTAATGTCGAGTTAAAAGAGAAGGCGACGTAATATGCATTCTGATGTCGTGTACAACTTACTATTGATAACCCTGTCACGCCGGTCTAGAAATGTTAACCTAGGTCCTACAGACACACTGAAGGACCGACGATCGACATGACTTTTATCTACACCGATTGTGTTATCATGTTCTCAGAATTGACATTTGTGACATACATACATCATTCATTTTCGCCTTTTGTGAGTTTAAAAATACATAATAAAACGTAGAAGCTATTACAAGAGAATTAATAGGTTCATTTTTTTTGTTGGGATATTAACATATAGCACCATCTAGTTCCATGGTAAGCCACGAGGCTTGTGTTATGGATACCAGATAGTTGATACACTACACATATATAACTTTAAATACATACATATTATAAATATAAACACTTATGACTGGAGTACAAACATTCTTGCTCATCACACAAATGAACGCCCAACGGCCCCCAACGCCCAACGGCCCCCAACGGGACTCGAACCCGCGACCGCTGGCATAGTAAGTAGGGTCACAAACTGAGCTAAACGTGTCGTCATGCAATTTATAATTTTTATTTTTATTTATTTATTATAGTGAAAGATATATACAATAATATTTAGATTGCTTACAAAATCCTTTATAGGCTTATCCGGTGAAACCAATTAAATGTATTAAAAGTTCGATTAAAATAGTGTTTTTTTATGCTGTGCAAAGCGGTCAGAAAAATCTACAGTATTATAATTACTAGTTCATTATATGGCTGATTTAAAAAAAAAATTACCTAAGGTAATATCTTTGAATTTTTTTTACATTTACATATTTTTATCCTAATTTGCGTACTTTCCAAAAGTAAATCATACAATTTTACACTTAGAAATGAATTAAGTTGTAATACATTGTAGAGGGATGGTATATAATAAAACTAGCGACTCAATTTTGCTCCACTCGGGTTCGTTTCTACTTTCGTTTTGAGTATCCTATATGTTGAGCCGGATGACCAACTACCATCATATCTGATTTCATCAAAATCCCTCCAGTGGTTTTTCCCATGATGGGGTCACAGACAGACAGACATACAAAATTCGTAAAACTATAGATTTGTACCTCTGTATCGATAATATCTATTTCAATAAGATTTTCAAAAAAATATTTAATATACAGATTCGGCTTAGTTACAATTTTATTATATGTATAGATAGAGTCTTTAACATAACTTATTATAGTTGCAGCCATCGTTATTCTATTTTTCCCATAATACTTGTACAACTTTACAATAATAGCGAATGTAAACGGCGTATTTACCGTGTCATTATTTATAGGCGTATAATAGTACAAAGGATATACCAAGGCATCCTTAGTCCTTACCATAGACACAGAGAAAACATGGTGGCTCTATAGAAACATAATCCATATCCGTAATATGACAAAGAACATGAAATTGGATTACCCAGCACTTAATATCTTCTTTCTATAACTTTTGCTAAAATATTAGGCTTTATAATAAGTATAGATGCAGGCAATAATCAACTTAATTACCTGATAAATAGAAGTTTGTTTTGTGTAGTATAATAAAATAATTTAGTTTATGATGTAAACGTGCGACAAAAAAATATCACCGCTCGAAGAGATGTCATATTAAGAAACATGTCAATCATAATTTTATGATGGCACACAATAGGACCCTTGTTCACTTGCGCAGTGCATTTTTTTTCACATTTCACGCTCAGTTTGATTAGTCCCAAATTTTTGTTTGCTCTTTTTTATTGTTATTTGGAAAATTACGAGTTTTCGAGTTTATTCAATTATTACTTATAATATCGATGGTTTATCGAGTGCTTCTACAAACGTTTTGGGCTTCCTGTTGCCAAATTACATTCGTACGCATTTTTTTTATATTCAAGTGTATTGCGTAGTAGAAAATATATTGTATAATTATAGCAATATAATTAACTATTAAAAGGAATTGTGGTAATTGCGGCTAGTAACGATTATTTGATTTTTTTCCATTTTGTATCAGTATTTACAAAAATGGCAGGAAATTGTAATTATTTTTAACCGACTTCCAAAAAGGAGGGGGTTATCAATTCGTCGGAATCTTTTTTTTCTTTTTTTTATGTATGTTCACCGATTACTCGAAGATGCCTGAACCGATTTGGATTTTTTTTTGTTTCAAATGGTATACTTCCCAGGTGGTTCCATATAAATTTTATCGAAATCGGTACAGCGGTTATTTAAAAAATCAACAATAAATTTTTTTTTTAAATAAATTGCTTAGTCGAATATGTTATTAAAAAACTTTCTTCTTACAAATTACCTGCTTATTACGTCTACACTAAAAATGGAAAAATAAAAACTTTTTAACAAAAAATAAAAACCGACTTCCAGGCACTAAAATGTAAAAAATAACTAAACGGAGGTTTTCATTTGGAATAGATTACTAATCAGATATTTTCGAAGTCGGTGCCAGCCTACAATATTTTAAGATATGAATATTTATTATGTAAATATGTATTTTACGTATCGAAATATATTAGATTTGCTTTGCATCGGCTGGCTCGCTTAAGTATCGCAGTACCGCTTAAGTAGGATATATACTAAATACTCTTTTAGATATACGCAAATATATGACATGTTTAAAAAAAAAGGTTAATTTAAGATGTATGTAGTGCTAATAAGAAATCGTCTATGTTGTAGTGCAAATGAATTACGAAGACTACGCTGACCTCATTGCAACCCTTCACAATGGCACGTCCAACGCTCATGAGTCGTAACGCTTTGTCTTACAATTACGACGGTTTCACAAAATTTGGCACTCTACAACGACTGCTCTATGAAGACCCACTATTTGGTTCTAAATGCATTTATGGCTAAATGAATAGATAAAGCCTTAAGTTGAAAGGATAAAAACTTATGTACGATACAAAAATATGTAAAAAATCATTTTCGTTTGTAGTTTTAGCGTAACAGTGGAGCTTTTTATTTTACCTATTTTGTGTAACGAAGGAGAAACATGTTATTATTAATAAAATAAGAATTTCACTGTTATTAGAATGTAAAACAATATATCTAAAAAATATATTATAATGACATATTCAATTCGTTTCTATAAAAATAACATTCTATATAAAAAAAAAACACTTTAATTCCAAAACGTATGTAACGTAGAACTAATATCCACAATTAACCAGAGTTCAAGTGAAGTGGTCGTAGTGTATAATTAGCATTGTCCGATGTATTGCATCGCAAAGTGCCGCTAACACATTGTGCGTTTTGTTTTAGCTGCCTATAATGTAGGTACAAGGAGTCATTGTGAGTGAAACTCGATCGCACGCGACATTACCCTGTTTTGAGGAAGTTGGGGCTAAGATCATAAATTAAGTAAGCTAAAAATATTTATTAATTTAGGTAAAATTGTACTTTTAGATATATAAAAAGACACATATATTTAATTTTGTCACATGAAAATAAAATGACTAATTTATTTCTCAGTATTTTTTTTCAATTTAATAATCGATTTTATTTGAAATGGCTATATATGAAGTGTGTGTGTATGTGTGTGTGCAAATTAAGCATACATATAGGCTTACTGTTAGAAAAGTAGGGATACATACGACCGAAACAAGGTTAGGTAATTAATACATTATATTTAAAAAAAAAATAATATACTACTTATTCCCCATCCTCCTCACCTCCGTACAAGGGACCGTTGTGCGCGACAACGCCGCTCTGTGAACTAATCACTTTCACGTGCCACTGTCCCTTGCGCCACTCGACCTGCACTTCCTTGGTATCTGATTATAGCATCAATCCACTGACTGCATTAATGCCTTATTATACATACATGAGATATGATTTCATTATAATTACATGGAATTATCAATGTTTGTGTAATTTGTATAATATTTTAAATAATAATTATTGCTATAAACTAGCACTATCTGCGGCTTCGCCCGCGTTTAGACTTTCGATCACTACCAAACTTCACAGGATCACCTGCTGGGCTAATCTGAAGATTGCCTGAAAATATCATCAAAATCGTTTCAACATACATACACACACCGTTTTTATATATACACATATCTTAATGTTATCATCAAACCCCCTACGATTTGATTAGACTATAGAAAATTCAAATTAAAATAACAATTAATTTTCAGTACCATTTATTTAAAGCTGAACCGACAGACGTATCATCCTTAAAGTTTATATTCTGTAAGTTAACACAAATATACTAAAAAAAACCACTATTTTCTCAAAATTTCTCAATCGTTCAGACAAATTTTTGAAAATTTTGCCCTTAAAAACTTCATTCGAACGAACTTATGCAAATATTAAAACAAACAGCCAAATCGGTCCAGCCGTTCTCAAACGATGCGCGTAATACCAAACAACATTTTAATTTTACAGCTTTTGGGATAAAAAGTCTTTTTCGTAATTGTCAACATAATTTACATGTTGGAATGGACTTTTTCCACAACGTATTGTATTTTTTTTAACTTCGTATTAGTGAAAGAATATTTAGATTTGAATCCAGAGCAGTGTTGAATAATACTATAATAATAATAACGAATACTACGAATATTCTATTTTAAAATTATAAATTTAATTAGCAACATTAAATAGTGACATTTGCGCTCATCGCACAAATGAATGCCCCCAGCGGGACTCGAACCCGCGGCCGCTGGCACAGCAAGTAGAGTCACCACAAACTGAGTCAAACATGTCGTCAAATTATATACTATATACTAGATTTATACTAGATTATACTTATCCTCTTTTTCGATCGGGTGCATCGCTAAGTGCCTCACAATACCCTATGCCTTACCAATGTTACCTGATAATAGTCTTTCTGTAGACCACACTTCATTCAAATACCTCCAGTCATGTTTGAGACTGAAAGCGTAACATACATACATACATACTCAGATTTCTTTGCAATTATAATAGTAGTCCGAAATGAAGATAATTCAATATAATTAAGAAACATGTAAAAAAACAAAAAAACTAAACATATGAACATACAACCTACCCCTTTTTGAAAGTCGGTTATAAAAGGAAAAATTTGGTCTGCTTGTTGTAATACAGGAATAATCCACATTATCATTTCAAGACGCGTCTTAAGTTGAGACTTGAGAGAGAATCTTTAATAATTTCTAACGATGCATTCAGCCGACTGACTGCATCCGAGTGTAATGAGCTAATAGTGACGAGCTCAATAATTTCATAGTACACAGGCAGCAGTTCCCAAGCCATCGCGAGACTTGGGACAAGATCTTAAAATTACCATAGAGAAATTCACAGAACTGCCTTTTTAAGTATACATCAGACTCCTATAAATTGATTGTTTATATTGTTGAAAATTTGAGACTATATTATATGCAGATATTATAAATTATTATTTTACTAATCAAGTTTACACTGCAGTGACATTGTATGATTATATTTATAAATTAGCAACAGAAAAGCACAAGCAGATATATCCCACGGGAACCATTCATTTTTTCGGGATAAAAGTAATCTGTTGTTTGACCGGCAATATAAGGTATCGACATGGCAAAATTTACTAATTAGGTGCATAAGTTGTTGTGTACTAAGCTGTATAAGTTACTATAGTTTTTTAACTATTCCACGGGAACTCTTTAATTTTTCGGGATAAAAAGTATCTAAGATATTAACCGGGGATATAAGGTACCACCATGCAAAATTTCATTTAAATCGGTCTAATAGATTCGGAGATTAGCCCGTACAAACAGACAAACAGACAGAGAAACAGAAAAAATTGAAAAAAATCTGGATTTGTTCTATTTCTCTTCTTACATATCCCCCTGACTCGCTTTTTAGCATTTTTTTTCTATGTACAGACATTCGAACTCTACAGTTTTATTATAGTGTAAATAATGAAAGCTCAAAAAATAACAATACAAATATTGTTTGTTAGCAAATTTATTTAGGTTATCTAAAACATACAGACGTTTTGGTACGAGTTGGTATTTTTCAATATAAACTCTACTAAAATATAGTAAAATTGTAACTGATCGCTGTCTGTACACGGA
The DNA here is from genome assembly GCA_947093115.1 of Brenthis daphne. Taxonomy (NCBI): domain Eukaryota; kingdom Metazoa; phylum Arthropoda; class Insecta; order Lepidoptera; family Nymphalidae; genus Brenthis; species Brenthis daphne. The sequence continues at coordinate 36,432,294 of OX352473.1, read as the reverse complement.
AAATATTTGAGAAAACTATTATTGGGGATCTTTCTTATCGCAATAGAACCCAAAACAATGACTTTTAGAATTTTTATCTGTTTGTCTGTGCGTCTGTGGGCGCTAATCTCAGAAACTATATTATTTGTTTTATTTCAATCGTTTCATAAATAATAAAGTTATATCAATTTAAAGAATCACTTAGGGACGAACCGCAAATAAAATGTTATGCTAGTTTTCTACCTAAAATTCCAGTTTATATTTTAATCTTAATCTAGATCTAGCCGCGAAATAGACGGGACGTTAAAGCGAGTAGTAAAAGAGAGCACGCAAGGAGCAGGCATAAAAAGTAGCTGCCAGACTAGTCACGATGTGCGCTATGAAGAGAATGTATGCATGTACCGGGTTATTATGTGATCGTACGCTCGTGGGAGAAGCATACTGGGACAATTGTCCTAGGAATGCGTATTCGTAATTTTGTGAAAGATAGAAAATTTGTGTTTTAATTGCTTTAAATAATATTAGATACTTATGCCTTACTCTTGCTTCACTTAAGTCGCTCGTTTAAAAATTATATAGAGATAAATAAAAATAAATAAATAAATAAATATATATGGAATATTAACACATAGCACCATCTAGTTCCATAGGAAGCTCTGTCGTTTGTGTTATGCATACCTGATAGTTGATACTCTACACATAGGTATATAACTTTAAATACATACATATTATTGAAATATAAACATCCATGATTGGAGTACAAACATTCGTGCTCATCACACAAATGAATGCCCCCAGCGAGACTCGAACCAGCGTCCGCTGGCTCAGCAAGTAGGGTCACTACAAACTCAGCCAAACGTGTCATAAGACCACCTTTTTCGCAAAATTTTGTTCTAACGGAAGCTTATTTGCTTTTATATGTCATTGTCTATCAATACAGGGTCATTTTTAATTAACTGAAAACCTTTTAGGAATATACTATATACATCATAACAACAACATCTGTAACAAGAAATAATAATATTTCTTAAATTTTTATTTTCATACAAAAATAAAAATAATTTTTTTGCACCTTCTAAACTTTAAAGTTCTAGCATCTGACCAAGTTTAAATGAGTAAGTGTGGCTTCCTCCACCCCTCCCCCTCCACCGTACACGCACTTTCTTTGGCTAATGCTGGACTATTAACCGTTGAAAAGGTGCAATAAAAATACTTTTATTTTTGTTAAATTTAAGATATATTATTTTTTTTCTTACAGATGCTGTTATTATGTTGTAAATAGTGTATCCCCAAAAGGTTTTCAGTAAATTAAAAATGACCCTGTATTATATCCATCCAGCTGTTTCAGTGTGAAGGACTAACAAACATACACACACTTTCACATTATGTATATATTTAATAGTAAAGTAATAAATTACTCTAGAATCTAGATGAACCTTTTTATCAGCACATGACTCATCCACGTATTTTAACCCGTTATTTCTTAATAAGTATTACAAATGTCAAAAATGTGGTCATTGTTGGTTCTTAATTTCATGCAGAAACGGGTTAGATAATCTTTTTTATTTTGATATTTAAAATAATTCTCTTATACTATTAGTAAATAGCTAAAAACTGCCGACGGATACGTAAGGTGTGTTATTCGGGCGATTACTTAATTTGTACATATTTCAAATACTAAAAACTACTACCAATCTCTACTATCGCTCTACTTGGGTCCCTAGTTACATTTCAACGTTAAGTATAGACTTCTTAGAAATGAGATATTTTCCCGCAGTTAAAAGTATCCTATATGTTGACTCGATTAACCAGCTATCCTTATAGCAAATTACATCAAAATCTGTCCAGTGGTTTTCTCGTGATGCGTTCCTAGACAGACAGCCGAAAATTCTAAAAACTATAGATTCGGCCTCTGTATCGATAGTAATGAATATTTCAGTAAGATTTTCCAAAAAATATTTAATGTACAGATTCGATTCAGTTAGAATTTTATTATACATATGTATAGATTAATTAATTAATTAATTTATTTATTATTTATTTATTAATTTTTGGGAAACAAACAGTGACAAAATTCTTAAAATTAATTAAAAAACTAAAAAGTTCACACACCAGCAAAGTTTCCACCTATAAATATGTCACAGGTAGAGTAAACATTAATATATTGAACAGTTTAGTAAAGTTGGGATAGATAAAAAAACAAAGATGCCAACTTTTCTATTCAAATACATACTTGTATATGTAGAGTATAAGGTGGTTCTTTTTTACAATTTTAAACGGTGATCCGTCGTCAAGCTGTCATAGGCCATTGCTCTACGATGGCTCATCAAGCTGGCCATCATGGAGCGGCACAGGGTTCTATATATCGAGGTTACATTAAACAAGTAGACGTCAGGTGGCGGGGCCGGGCCGGTCACGATTCTTTGACCGATGCTGCTTAAAATGCTAGTTCTATTACAACAGAATGCTAACCTAAATTAGACTTAATTTCCAAGCCATACAAGCTATTTTCCTTCGTTTGTAATTAAAGAAAAAACTCTCACTGTTACATAAAAATGTTAAATAAATTGAAGCTCTATTTATATGAGAATAAAGTAGACTTTTGAGTGCACGTAACTGAGAATGGGAAGACAACGCGTTAGTTAATGCTCTGCCTATGATCGTAATAAGTAGATGGTGTGTTGAAAAATTATCGGTGCGATCGGAGGTGCCTCTTGGACGCGTAATTTTTTTGCCTATTTATATTAGGTTTTAAATTGAAGATGTAGAGTTCTAGATATGATGTGTTTGAAAAAAATTTAATGTTTTTGACCCTTATAATGTACATATATTATTGTTTATGTAACGATATTTTACATTATATTTTTTTCCAATATAGCTATTTAAACTTTTTGTTCCTTGTTGAAAAACTCGCTATGAATGAACTCGTCATAGAAAAGTAAAACTTACATATAATGAATGCACAATTCTTTAGAAGCAGAAGATTGATACCCTCAGTATAAAATTAACTATTATAACATAAAGTAAATAGTGTCATTTGTTACTTTAAAATTATTCTGCATAAGTCATGCGTTTTTTAAAACAAATTTTATTAATAATGATAATATATAATATTTTTTTATTACTTTAAATGTCCCTTCCATATTAACTCTAATCGATGTAAAACTAGATATAGAGACCTGCTGCGATGTAATAAAGTACAGTGAACGGGTCCACATCAAAATGTCATCAATGTTTTTGGTAAATTGTAACTTGTAGTTCATTATTTATTAATAGGCTACCTATTGTTTATAGTTCGTATGGAGTTCGTTTCCTGTTGTATGTACCTGTATTAATAGTTGTTTTCCTTCATTTTTTATTATATAACATAAGTAATATTATGTTTTATGTCTGTTCAATACAAATCATATATTTTTTTCAGCATTAAATTATTATAATTTTTACTGAACGTCGTGATTCTAGTAGTAGAGTACTGAGACCACCAATTCGGAAAGAAAAACTTCAACCCTGAGAAGATCTAAAAAGTATGATCGAAAATAAAAAGTAATATTTGTTTCAAATTAAAAGGTATTTAATTCGTGTGCACTTTTGTGTATATAACGAAATATTTTTATTAAATAAGTGTTAAAAAATCTTTAGGGCTGTAATTATTATTTTTACTTTTAAAATTTAATAGGCCTTTGTATTAAAAAAGAAATTAATTGAAATTATATTAAAAAAAAATCAATGACTTACAGCCATTCTCTAGCAACGAGTGGATTAAACAAACTTAGAACAACATTCTGAAGAGAACTGTAAAAACTTCTATTATTCTCCAAACATCTAATGTTTAAGTCTCATTTACTACAATTTTATATATATATATATATATATATATATATATATATATATATATATATATATATACCTACATATTACATAGATAAGGTTTCAAAGAGAAATTAAAAATACGTTTATTTGTTTGTTTGTAAGAAAGTTGTTCTTATACTATTCTTTCAATTGTAACGAAACTTTACTGATTGCATTTAGAATAAGACATATATAATCAGTAATTGCAAAGGTACTACGAAAAATTTTGATATAGAGTTACAGTTAAATATATATCCAATTTAGATTGCTTAATATGGATGAAGTAAGGGTGGTTATCTAGTCTTACTACTATATAAACGGGGAAAGTTTGGATGGATGGATGTTTGTTACTTAATCACGCCAGAACAGCTAAACGGATCTGGATGAAATTTGGCAAAGACATACATACATACTTTTCATTACAAAAAAATGTACAGATCCCGTGGGATAAATTTGTTTTGTTTTTCACTAGGAACGTAACCGAGTGAAGCAAGGGTGTTCCGCTAGTCTTAAATAAATTCAAACCACATAGAACAACTTTAAATCAGATTATGAAAGTCAAGATTGCGCCATCCAAGTACTTGATCATTTTGAACATCCAATCAATAATATCGACATGTTACATCTCTTACAGAATTAGCATAATAGAAGCAAATTGTTTCATTATAATTGTAGTTACTTTTGCTTATTAACATAAGAAGCTTATTATAATATCTGGTTTATTCTTTTAAAATATTATGTACTAAGTATTATGCCCATCTTTTTAATAATCATCCTTCTTCAAAGCCAAGATATCTATTTACCTTTAAAAGTATATAGGCTCAATTTATTTTGTGTAATTATTGATTGAATCATTAATGTTCATTGTTAGAAAAAGAAAAAATACCAATATCAAATAATAGATACCTATATCTGTATGATAGATATTGTTGTGTGTATTCCGCCCTTTTTAACGTCCCACTGCTGGGCATGGTCCTCCATTCAGTACGAGGAGAATCAGGCCATAGTCCACCACGCTGGCCAAGTGCGGGTTGGCGGACTTCACATGTCTTTCGGAAACTTGCTAGGTTCTCTCAGACATGCAGGTTTCCTCACGATGTTTTCCTTCACCGTAATGCAAGTGGTAAACATGTTAGAATTGATTCGCACATGAAAATATCAGAGGTGCGAGACCCGGGATTTGAACCCCGCTTCACTCGGTTTCCCAACCGAGCGCGTTACCACTAGGCTACCACTGCCTTCATGATAGATATAGTAGATTCTATTACTTAACTTAGGTATTAATAAAATATAATACATCTAATTTAGTAGATTATTTTCTTTCAAGGATTAAAGGTAGTATTTAAAGTTCAAAAATTCATACACACAGATAAGAGTAAAATTATACTCATAAAACTCATAGCATCAGACACGTATGACTTACGGTATTGATATTAAAATTACCCACAAATTGTATATCACATCACGTATTCTTTAACCAACTCTTATAATGATAAAACTATGTTTGTCGTTCCAACAAATCACGGGTTTGAGCCAATCTTCATGTAATTTTCTTGTTCAAACTCACATCTAAAATGTCCAGTAAGCGGACTGATAATGTACGATCAAGTTGTATGGTAAATATTTTAAATGTTACCCTATTTTTTACCTAATACGTAGGTGCATATGGGTGATTTTACGGTGCTGTATTAAACATTTTAGAGTAAAACTTGTGGGTTTCGTCAACGAGTCACGTATTTCTCGCCTTGTCGAACTATTAGATTGGGACGTTTTCTCAAATGACCTTTGATTGATGGTTGATGTCGACTCCGGGTGAATAAGATTTTTTAATGCCATCCAGTTGATGTAAGCGTGTTTATAGTTTCATATACAATTTTATGTTTAAGAGATTTTAATTAATTTATAGACTTCGTAATTTTATCTTATGACGTGAACTAATAGATTATTTCTAGGAAGCTTTATGTACGTCATATTTGTTATGTTTAGGCTTATTTTCCATACTTAGAGACATTTCTATTTTTAACCCCCGACGCAAAAAGAGGGGTTTTATAAGTTTAATGCCAATGTGTGTCTGTGTGTTTGTATCTGTCTGTGGCATCGTAGCTCTCAAATAGATAGACCGATTCCGATGCGGTTTCTTTCATTTGAAAGTCAGTTTCCTTGCGGTGGTTCTTAACTATGTTTGGTTAATATCGGTCCAGCAGTGTAAGAGTATCAACTCTTTTCCAAAACGATGAAAGGCATTTTTTTTTAATTTTAATTTATAATCTATAGTTCTATTTATATCAAAATCAATTACGGTTTGTTGGTTTAGCTAAAACTTAAGAATACCTGGACCAATTTGAATAATTCTTCATTTGTTTTGTAGGGGGTTAAAAAATAGGGAAAACCCAAAAACACAGCTGTAAAAATGAAAAGTTCAGAACTGTTTATTTTGTATCTATGTATATATAATAGTCTATTATTCCATACTAACTGTCAAAACTAGGGACGAACCCGAGCAAAGCGAGAGTGAGTCGCTAGTACGTGATAAAATCAAATGCTTTTCCTTGGTATGCGCATCACTTGAACACAGCTAGACGAAGTTCACTATATTTTTTAACTGTTCGTAATAGTTTAAAGAAGATTTTAAAGTGAAAAAATTGGAAAACTTTCCCGGAAAATTGATAAATTTGCGTGTTTCTTAAAAGTGCGTTTTTCTATAGAACTTTTGTATGGTTTTAAAGATCACAAATAAACTTATTAAAAAAGGGCTGGAACAAAGTCAGGTTTTAAAATTATACGTCCTTATATCATATTCAAAATATGTAGGTAACTATCTAAGAAATATTATTGTAACTATACATTTTAAGTGTTAGGTCCGGCTTCTAAGCTTTTAATTATTACGTTTTTAATCACTTTTATGTTTGTAAAGACTTGATTAAGTATGGTACTAGATTTATGATTATAAATCGTAGAATAAAATTGATTTATTTGCTTGTTTGTAATCAATAAGCTATAAAACTTTGAACAAAAAGCTTTCTTAATCCAAATAGTAACAAAAGCTAGATTTTTAGTTGAATAATAATAAGTATTCAGTCTGAAATATCATATAGAGACACGTGGGTTACGGACCCACCAGCGCTTTATACGTGTTCCTTAAGAAGATATTCTTACTCCATATTTATTTTACTCAATATAAAATATAACAAACAAATAATACTAGGCATCAAATTATTCAAACTCAACTCGAGTGTATCAAAATCCATGTCACACTTGTCTGTACAAAAGCTATGGGTTCCGTCTGTCAAAAATAGTAAAATTTCGTCTCAGCACGATATATTCAAATTTACTTATGTGTCATTCGCTATCTAGTGACGGCTGACGTCTTCATGATTGACTTACTTAGAATTGAAACATAATAAATATATTGTACATGCTTTTAAAAAGTATATCTTATGATATTATTATAGAGTCTATATTACAATACTAGAAAATATGCGCGATAGCACAAAGGAATTCGTCAAGTGGCTATCCGTCTTACGTTTGGAAAGACCGCTAGTTTGCTACGTTAGTATTTGCTGTTGACTTGAACCTTATATCGTGGTATTATAGATTTATTTTGAATGGCTTCGAGTTTTAACCCTTGCATATCGCGGGGTCCAAAGGTTTTCAAAGCGACGGCGTCAGAACGCTCGCAGGCGGTCAAGTGTGGTGACTCCCTGTTAGTGTGTTTGTGCGTCTGTGACAAGATAATATTGCCTTAACTATTGTTGATAGATGAAGTTTAACTTTCTAAGCGTATGATATAAATAACTTGATAAGTTCTCTAAGCATAAAAGTTAAGAATAATGCTTTTATTGTTCAATTTGTTTTTATTGTGATATGTAGTTTGAGTATTCCTATTTAATGTTAGATACATATGAACTTAATATGATATGGGTACTTATTGTTGAATATGGTCTTTTGTCTTTCTCTTTACCATATTCGGTATTCACCATAGTCTTCACATAAAATCCTAGAGTTTGAATGCAGCGCCACCTAGCGGATCCAGTTGTAAATTTAAACCGTTCAGGGAACCTCTTAAATACACACAAAAATCATCAAAATCAGTTTAGTCATTTAGGAGTTCAGCGACATACACACGTACAGAAGAATTATATTTTATATATAAACATGTATCAAAAATCTATTTATATAAAAAACTACCGACTCTTTCTAGAGTACGGCCTAAGGTGCCCAACAGTTCTTAAGCTTTTTTGTTACTTCAGATATTAAACATACATACACAAATACATATACAAATTTTCGCACTTCTACTAAATACATAAACAAATTAATCAATACTTAGATTAGGATTAGCAAAATTAAATAAATTCATAGCATTTTCTCTTAGCAAAATTTAGTAAGTACCTATGTGTTCACACGTAGCCATAACTGGCGTAGTTACCTAACATTTGACATTCACTGAAATTGCCGGTTCGATTCCACGCCGACGTTTTTCTCACACGATCCGATGCAAATAACTGGGTGATGATGATATACCCATATTGTTACCAATTGTAGTCCAACGTCTGTTATATACAAACGGACCGAATGAGTGTTTTATTAACCGATTTCAAAAAAGAAAGAAAATTATCAATTCTGCACATTTCTTATTTATAATTTGTCTACGTAATATTAGTCTTTTATGGCCTGTAAACAAACGTACAAATTTTCATGTGTGTATGTATGTATGCATATTATTAAATTTGCCGTAATATTTTTCAAAAACTATTGACTCTGTTGTTATAAAATATAACATGCGTCAGAGTTAAGTTTAGTTATAAGTAATACAATTTCTTCGTAAATGAATATCTTCTCTATGTCTGTCTTGTCTGTTCTTCATTTGTGAATTTTTGAAATCATTTTGTAAACATTATGGTCTTCGACCACTCTGAATTTCGACCACTGAGTGAACACTCGTATAAATAATAATTATACTCTTCAAATACAACATATATAAAAATGGATACAATATAATAATCCAATCTGGGGGTATGAAATATAAAATAAATAAATAAAAACTTAAAAAAAAAATTAAAACCGACTTTCAGACACTAAAATGTAAAAAATAATTAAGTGGTTTTAATTTAGAATAGATGCCTAATGAGATATTTTCGATCTCGGTGCCAGTCGATGCAAAGCAAATCTAATATATTTCGCTACTTAAAACACATATTTACTTATTAGATATTCATATCTTAAAATATTGTCGGCTGGCACCGACTTTAAAAAACCCTTTAAAAAAATACAAATCGGTTCGAGTAATCGGTAAACACACATAAAAAAAAGATTCCGACGAATTGAGAACCTCCTCCTTTTTGAAAGTCGGTTAATAAAATAAATATCATTATCATAACTAAGAATAAATATAATAATATTAAGTCAGAGTTTAGACCTTTTTTTTTTAACGTTGGGAAATGCATTTACGCACGAGGTGTGGGACTCACCGGCAAAGCCAGTACTACCCACTAAAACCCAACAAAACCTTCCCCCGTCTTAATGGGGCGTCGCAGGATCGCTTACGCATTCAACTACGATGCACCGACGGCAGGTCTGCCAAAGCAGACCACAACAACCACGGGGTTGCTCCAAGGTCCACTCTGCTATCAGAGAAGTATCAGGAGCAACCCGCATGGTACACCACCCTCCCAAGAGGGCCTCTTCCCACCGCCCACCGAAGTGGGCCACCTCCCTGTGCGTTTCTTGGCTACGCGCCCGGCTGTATTGCCGGGTACTACTGAGCCCCCCCATCACGACAAGGTGTACGCACGTTGGGGGGGGGGGGGGGGGGGGGGGAAGTCATAGTTTAGACCTATAATAAAAGAATCTGTTGTCTTAATACGTATAAGGTACTTAAAAATTTTGAGTTAGGTACTCTAGAGTCTAGACTAAGCTAGCTTTATAGAAAAACTTAATTTTAGATCAGTAGGTAAGGATTTTAAATAAACCATGGGGCGTCTATTATCGCTATTTCACTATAATTGACATATATATATATATATATATATATATATATATATATATAGTAACTAAATTTCAAGTCAAAGCATTTATAAAGCACGCTGTAAAATCGTACATTCAAATACTTTAACACAAAACAATATTGTCGAGTAAATATTTCTTTTTAATACTTTACATTGTTAAATATTAAAAAACAGATTCTCATTCGTGACTTGTACAGAATGGCGTCATGTGTCCATTTCTCCCGTGGTTTATTGTTGGATTCTTTATAAAGCGCCTCCTTTATAACATTCCTGCGTAGATTGGCTCATAGCTGGTGTAATCGCGGGATTGTTTCACGATTTAGATTCGTAGTCTACGGTAGTATATTATTGTACAAATTGACTATCATTCACGCCTCGTCGCTGCTTTGGCAAAATATTCCATAAAGCTCGAAGGACATAGATGAAAGTAATGAGATATAAACACTTGGAAAAATCTTGATACGCCTTGTTTTTTTTAATATTTTCTTATTATTTTTCTTGTACTATGATATTACTAGTATATTTTATCAGAAATTATTTTAAATTGATCCAAAGTTAAGGTTTTTTGTAAAAATAATTTAATTTGAACACGTAAGTTCCTCCTTGTAGATTATCTGTCCTTCAACAGTAGCGTTGACTCTACGCAATTGATTTTGTGACAAAATGGTGTGGTTCTCAAACTTTAAATAAGTAATTTTAACAAAATACTTTTTTTAATTAGAAACTTTAATATATCTACGGCGACAAGTTAATGATACAATAAAAACTTTAAGTATTTTTTTTTATCTTTTAACACATATTTTCGATACTCTGTTATAAATGATTTAAAATTAGTATATTACAGTAATACATTTTAGACATGAAATACCTCATAGTTGTATATTTAATATAGAAAACAATTTTTATAGATTTACTTTTATAATAATATTGTTATAAAAGTTTAAGAATCAGTGTCGTTATTGTCCCATCATGGTCTGTACAGAAAATACAGGATCACATGAAAGTCAATGAAAAACGTGAGTGCACTTACGCAGATAATAGTTATAGGACTCTGTACAATATTATATATAAAGGAAAATGAACGAAACTTAATATATCCTTTGAAAATAAGTGTGCCAAAATTGTACACATATTAAATTCTACATATATATATATATATATATATATATATATATATATATATATATATATTATACGTTGCCATAGAGGCAGATAATATACATATAATTTTCTCATACAAATCAGTTTCACTTTTAAAATTTTATCTATCAGTTTAACGATTTGTCTCAAAGACAACGAACAAACAGACAAAAATATTTGCTGTATAATAAACACAATTAATATAGATAAAATATTAAGCATTTCTGCCTCGACCAGTGCAGATACAAACGTCGTGTCCGCCGTAATGACACTACGTGCGGCCCGACCACGCACCACGGTACGACACGGACGTGCGCAAACAGCCTCCGCCACTTTTCTACGCGATTGTACTTAATGACAGCGATGATTCGCCCATACGTGAGCAAATCTGCAGGAATCATTATCTTGGACGCTACTGGATGTGCAATGGGTTCTAAATTGACGTATTTCCAAAGCACGCATCATGTTAATCAAAACTTTAACTTTTTAGACTTAACTTAGATTTACTATTTTGTTTAGTAAAATTATGCAATAATTATTATGTATATAAAAATAAATTAATTTTTATTTGTGTGTCTGTTTGTAAGGCTTTAATAACATTGATCCGATTGCGAAGAAGCTTTGGTGATTATTAAATGATAGCGATGAAACATTAATATTACTTATTAATTTAGATGTACGTACCTATGTTTGTATATATATATATATATATATATATATATATATATATATACAAACATACATATCAGTTACTTTTGAGCTGAGTAGATGTCGCTAGGTTATATACATTACCGAATTAAAACTATTTTATATCTATCTATCTTATAATTAACTAACAAAAACGACTTTCAATTATTTAGAATAAATTTATTAAGTTAAGAAAAATTTAGACTTCTTAAGATTTAGTTACAAATTTTACTGGAACGTACTTACTCTTACAACAATGACGTCAAGTTCCATTTAGCTTGGGGCTTACGCTGCATCTATAACAAATAAAATGTGAATATATAATAAATTTTCTCAATCAAATATAAACATAAAAAATATATAATAAATTAATAATAAAAATAATACACAATTTTTTTTTAAATTCATGGAGAATTTAAACGAATATCCGAACATTGGTGAAGTTGAAAGTGCCATTCCCACGATGTCAGAACAGTCTACTGTATTTATATACTTTACACATTTTAATTACAAAGTCAGATGAATAATTTATTTTTATTTAACCGGCTATTCTTGTTTTGTAATTACTCTATCCGGAAGATTAGCTCTACACAGATCAAGACACAAGATCTAGCTAACTAGATATTATATATATATATATAATATAGATAGTTTAGATTTTTATTGGCTAACAGAAAAACCTGAATTTAAGAAAATGTTTATTAATCTGAATAAGGTCTTAGAGAAATAATTAAAAAAATATTTCCTCAATAATATAAAAACCTGAGAAAAGCTGAAAGTTATTTATTTTTATAGAATTTACGTAAAAACTCATATCAGGAACAGTTTTATGATTTATTTCGATGATTAAAAAATAAACTCCTAATATATATACGAGTATGTATGTACATTGCTGGTTACTCAATTTATATAATAATGACAAAGTCTCTGTCTGTACGTGAAGCAATCAATAGGACGTGGACAAATATGGGCCGGGAGATGGACGAGTGCCGACAAATTACTGTCGACGCAACGCAATCATATTACTATGCTTTACAAGTATTATACAAAGGAAGTTTGTATCTGATCTTATACATTTTATTTCGTGTTGGCTATGTCCATTTTATTTTCTACTAGCTAGCTTGATTCCCCATACAAACTTTCATCCCCATTTTCACCCCCTTAAGGGATGATTTCCGAGATAAAAAGTATCCTATATCCTTCCTAGGGTCTCAAACTATCTTCGTACCAAATTTCATCTAAATCGCTTTAGTAGATCCAGCGATCACCCCCTACAACGTCACAAACTCACAATCTCACAAACTTTACCTCTATAATATTAGTATAGATTTCTAAGAGAACGAAAGCAAAAATTATTTATTGTTGCCAAAATTAGATGAACGAAATTACAGACCCTGATTGAATGTTTTAGATTCTATCAATTGTTGTCAATAAAAATTGTATTGTTTATGTTTAACTTATAGTAGATACTAAAGTTTTAGTACGACTATGAATTTTAAGGATATTAACTTTTATGTTCAGTCCAAAATTCACCATTTTTAAGTATTAAGACTCTTTGTCATCGCTAGTCCTATCTGGAAAAGAGTTTTTAGTTTTCAAAAAAGACATTGAAGCTATTTTCTTGATTAGGCTTCTCGTATTCTGTAGACAGTATTGAATAGTACCTAAAATATTTATAACGTGCATGTCTGCTTCATTGTATTTCTTTAAAATACACCAATATTCTAAATTTCTATGCTACTTGCATAAAAATTACGTCAGAAATGACAAAGTTGATGTTCTGTGAAAGAAGCACAAACCAACAAACACGTTTTTGCATTATTGAATTCTATAGAATTCTGTTTAAAACATTCAATTTACAAACAAATATAATAAAAATGCTCTTTATTGTGTAACTGAAACAGTTTGTTACAGTATAATTTTAATGTATTTGAATATCACCTCAAGGTAAATTTCTAAGAAATTAATTAATATTCTAAGAAATCTATTGCTAACTGACACGCCGGCGTGTCCGCGGTCATGGAGGGATTAAAGCTATATCTATAAACTAGCATTGCCCGCGGCTCCGCCCGCGTTCAGATGACCATACAACCAAATTCTTAGGTTTTACATATTAGTATACTCGTACAATGTAGCTTTTGTATTTTTTCTCAAAAATGAGATATTTTCCCGCAGTAAAAAGTACCCGATATGTAGACCCGGATAGCCAGCTATCATCGTACCAAATTTCATCAAAATCTGTCCAGTGGTTTTCTCGTGATGCGGTAACAGACAGACAGACAGACAGACAGACAGACAAAAATTCTAAAAACTATAGATTCGGACTCTGTAACGATAATAATGTCTATTTCAATTAGATTTTCCAAAAAATATTCAATGTACAGATTCGACTTAGTTACAATTTTATTATATGTATAGATTAAATAAGGTGCACTTAACGTGACATATCCAAAATTCAGTGAACCGTGACCAATTCCGCGAGCAGCGATGCGAGCACAGACCCTCTAATGCAATTGCACAACCGTCCTCAATATGCATAGCCCAAATATTTGCTGGCTGATTAAAAGTCAAAGCTGTCGTGCCTGAGGCCACCGCACGGAAACGATTGTCTGATCTGAATAATATTAGTTGGGCGGATTTTCTACGTGAAAGATCAAGGAAAATTACTAGGGATGCGACAGTAATGTTTTATGTTTTGTTTTGGTGTTCTAATTGGAATTCTTTGTAGAGTTCACGTTATTTTTACATTTTGAATATGATTTGCAGGTATTTTTAATGGCAATTGATGAATGAATGTACGAATTTACCTAAATATTTAACCACTGGAGAGATTTTGATGAAATTTGGTATGATGATAGCTGGTTATCCGAGTCAACATATAGGATACTTTTTACAGCGGGAAAACATCTCATTTCTCAGAAAAAATACAAAAACTGCAATGTAAGAGTATACTAATATGTAAAACCTAAGAATTTGGTTTTTGGTCATATAAACGTGGGCGGAGCCGCGGGCAATGCTAGTTTTAAACAAAAATATTTTTCGGATTTTATCACGGATTTATTTTGATTTTTGGTTCCCGACGTTTCGAATGCTTTACAACAATCATGATCACGGGAGAGTTTATATATAAAATATTGGTATTATTAGAAAAAAAAGGTGAAATTCTTGTCTCATTTTTTTAAATTTGACTCAATCACATTTCAATAGGAGAAAATTATCCTCACTAAGCCTCGTATAGCGTATCGTCAGGTATTAATTCATTTAAAAAATACCTTTTTTTGCAACATACTCATAGTGGCAAAAGGGTGTTTTAAATGTAAAAAAAATAGTTTTTGTTCATGCAAATAATATCTATACTAGTCTCTTTATAAGTAGTTAATCTACTAATTCAAAGAACATTTGATATTATCTAAAAATTGTAAAAAATCTTAAGTATATACCTCATAATAATTCAGTTTTAAATATTCATTATCACCTTTAAAAGACCTTTATTGAAAAGTGTTTCACTTATCACTTATATCTTATATATATATATATATATATATATATATATATATATATATATATAGTATATTCCATGATACTTCCCGTTGGCACAACCTTTATCAGCTGTCATCTCAGCACACACATCTTTTAGACATATATAGGTACTCTTTCACACAGTCCATCCTTGGCTGCCTTGGTGTACCTCTACTTCAATATTCACCCACATTCATATCTAATACTCCCTTGCTTATATGACTTTCTTCCTATCTCGTTAGTACGCTAGTCTTTCACGCACTTATTAGTTTTTCTGTCACTAATAAAATCGAATCCACGACCTTTATTAAATAATCTGCAACTACCTCCACGATTACTTTACCAATCCCTAGTAAAGACAAATCTTAAGATAAGCTCAATGACAAGAATAATATACAAGGTTTCACATCCCCATAAAACTATTGGTAGCCAATTGATTAGATCAAAAGCACTGAACAATCGTAAAGTTATATGAATTGTTAAATGTTTTAATGAAATCTTAATTTCCTCACAAAAATCCGTGCCGAATGGCATGAATCTAAACAGCGTGTAATACCCATAAACATGATAGTTTATTGTTTGATCTCGTTTGTTTGGACGACTTGCCGATAACGGAGCTATTGAACATTTGGATTTTACTATAGATTTATTCGCAGCTTGCCTTTACTGCTGATGACATTTAATATTGTCAATCAAATTATAATATTTTTCTATGTTCTTTGTTATATAAAGCAGCCGATGTAGCGCTTATTATAATCTCGTCAAAGTCTGTGTGACTTTTTAGAGCGATATCCATAATTATTTTCTTATAATTAGTGAACAAGTTAGATTTATATTGTACTAGCATTGCCCGCGGCTCCGCCCGCGTTCAAAAGACCAAAAACTAAATTCTTAGATTTTACATATTAGTATACTCTTACATTGCAGTTTTTGTATTTTTTCTCAGAAATGAGATATTTTACCGCGTTAAAAAGTATCCTATATGTTGACCCGGATAACCAGCTGTCACCATACCAAATTTCATCAAAATCCCTCCGGTGGGTTTTCTATGATGCGGTAACAGATAGACAGACAGACAGACAAAAATTCTAAAAACTATAGATTCGGACTCTGTATCGATAATAATGTCTATTTCAATAAGATTTTCCAAAAAATATTTAATGTACAGATTCGACTTAGTTTGAATTTTATTATATGTATAGATTTAGAATCTGTAAAAATATCTAAGAAATTTAAATAGACGTACATCGCCTGGAAATTAATAAATCAACCTCAGCTATTGTATAACATTTGAAGTTTGCAGTAGCAATAACAAAAGATTAATAAATAAAATGTGAATGAAAGTGAGCAATACGCAATCGTCGTGTTCAAGTAAAACAATGAACCAATTACGATGTCCTCGAGCGTCAGTCCTGTAATCCCGGGGAGGGAAACGATAAAAAGAACAATCCCCCGGGATTGCTGCTAAAAGATTTTGGCGAGGGGAGAAGAATTAAGCGTGTGATACTTTGTTCTTTTAAACGGCTTGCTTTGTTAATGCGATGAAAGCGACCTTTTTTCGCCTATTTTGTTTCAATTTGGGCTTTGTTTTTTTATTTTGTATTAGTATGATCATGTCTTTAATCTTACTTTTCTCTAATTTATCTTACATATTTATCTAAGTGGACATTTATTTTGTATATATAATTAATTATATTTGTAATTTTCTTTATTGTAAAAAAAAATTAAATAAAAAATATTTCTATTACTTTATTTGTCTCAAATAATATTTCTTATATATTTGAGACAAATATATCTTTATCTTTTAAAACTGTAGATGATTTTATATATTTGACCTAAAATGTTAAATATAGTAAAATGTTAAACATAAATTCTTAGGGGGAACCTATAATTAATAAATTAATAATTAATATTATTTTTTTCAAAATGGTTTCTTTTATTCATTGAGAGATTCTTTTTATTAACAAGTTAAATTAAATTTTATAATAATTTTTTAACCAAAAAACTCGACGATACGTTTGGCTTAGTTTGTAGTGACCCTACTTGCTGTGCCAGCGGTCGCGGGTTCGAGTCCCGCTGGGGGCATTCATTTGTGTGATGAGCACGAATGTGTGAACTCTAGTCATGTGTGCTTACATTTATAATATGTATATATTTAAAGTTATATATGTGTAGTGTATCAGCTGTCTGGTATCCATAACACAAGACTCGTAGCTTACCATGGAACTAGATGGTGATGTGTATTAATGTCCCAATATATATATATATATATTATATATATATATATATATATATATATATATATATATATATATATATATATAAAACATCAGTATCTACCTGAAAATAAATGATGAAAAAGACATTAATACGACACTTGACAAATTAACAAGATATAATCCCAATCTAGTACCTACGTTTTTTTTCTTAAAAAAAATAAAAATAGGGGAGAAGGTACTACGCTTCGGGCGCTTCAATGTGACAGATTAGCGGGTAATTTCCTCTAAATTGATATCTCGAGCCTTTTTTCTTTTTCTTTTTCCTCTTGAAATATGGAAGTCATCGCTTCTTTATGAGATAAAGGTTGGAGGGTTGTTTGACATAAATTATGTCAGAAGTTTTGATACTTAAGTGTTATAGATGTTTAGGATTTTTAATGGTGATTTGTCATTTTTTATGATTTTACATAATATATGAAAGTTTAAGTCTGTAATATTAAGACGGTAGTTCATAACTAAGCTAAGCTATTGCTGGGTGATCGAAATTTTATATTTGTAAATGTCCAATATAATCGTACATGAGTAATAACCATTTTACTAATTTTACAATAGATAAAGTGTTGTAATAGTTTGTTTTTTATCTGTCCAAAGATAACATTACTCGGTAATTGTTTTGAATCTGTGACATTGCGTTGTATTTGACTGAGCATCGTAGGCAAACCAAGCCAAAATTTCAATAATTTACATCAAAAGTTACACTTTCAATAATGTTGGTAATACCAGCTTTAAATTATCTCAATATTTTCATTATCTGTAACCGTAATTGCTATATAGGCAATGAACAATATTCCCGTTACAAAGTAATTTTACAAAAAAGTATTGTATTGTTTTCTAGTACAGTACCTAATATTATTGATTATTATTAATTTATTATAATATTTTAATTATTATTAATTTATTATTAATGTATTAATTTCTTATATTATTTATTATTAATTTATTATAATATTCTAATATATTTCTTATTTCCTTTATATTTTCATTCAACTTATATATTAAGTCTAATGTGTAAAGTTAAAAATTCTAACTTACGACCTTTGTGGCAATCAATACACCAAATTTTAATTTCATAATAAATAACCTATCAACTTATATTTCTAGAAACTGTAGATACTTCCTGTGGCTGCAGATAGTGTCCTAGGTTCGAGTCCCGGCTCATAAAATACCTTGTACCAGCTCGGAGTTACGAAACTGGTGGTGTTTACATATGCTTTCCTCATAGTACCTACCCATTTACCTCTCGATCCTCTGCCTTAACTCATACCAGTAGTACACTATCATAATATTTAATACCGTAATACCTTTTTGATATATTAATATAAAGTATAATTACGAACTTACTACTCATTACATGGCCCATAAATTATTTCTGCAAAAAAATTGCACCTTGGCTTGTAAAAGAAGGACAAATGAACAAACACGCTTTCGCATTAATAATCTATACATATAATAAAATTGTAACTAAGCCGAATCTGTACATTAAATATTTTTTGGAAAATCTTATTAAAATAAACATTATAATCGATACAGAGGCCGAATCTATAGTTTTTAGAAGTTTTGACTGTCTGTCTGTCTATCTATCTATCTGTTACCGCATCACAGAAAAACCACTGAAAGGATTTTGATGAAACTTGGTATAGTGACAGCTGGTTATCCGGGTCAACATATAGGACACTTATTACCGCGAGAAAATATCTCAATTCTGAGAAAAAATGCAAAAACTGCAATGTAAGAGTATACTAATATGTAAAACCTAAGAATTTGGTTGTTGGTCTGAACGCGGGCGGAGCCGCGGGCAATGCTAGTATTAGTAATAATTTTTGTAATGTGCAATGACAAGTAATCGTCAAACATAGCAAGAGTAATTTCAAAGACATCCACAATTACAAAATCCGGGATGCATTGGCCTCTCTGACAACCAGAGCGCGACAAGCGTACTCATCGTAATCGAAACGCCAGTATAACAAGAACCTAGACTTTGTTACCTTTGTATATGCAACCTCAAATAAAGTAAGTCATATATCTGAAGGTGGGGTCTTAATATACTGGTAACGAGTTGCGCAAATTATTTTACAAGTGAATGTAGCATTTTATTGCCTCGTTTGATACAGAGTACAAATTAATGTAAACCTTAAGTTAATATAATTAATATTAAATTATTTTATACGATTTTCATTCTTATGTATCATATATTTTAAAGCTATTATTCGTTAATATTATTTATATGTGCATTGCACTATAGTTAGGTACTGTAGTTGGTTAAATGAATAAATAAGATGTTCAAATGTCGATGCGAGTGATGCAGAAATTAATTAAAATTGATAATATTTTATTTTTGAATGTAGAGTCATTTTGGCAATTTCATTATGAAACATATAAAAACTACGTGAGAATTTAAAAACTAGTTATTCAAGCTTCTATCGTCTAAATTAATTTATCCGTACTTTTATGCCAATTATTTTTGAACTTAACCACAATATGTAAATCAAGATTCCCCATTTTTTTCTTATATTATTTACAGGCATTGTCTTTTGGCAAATTTTATTATACACGCTTGTAAGTAAAAAAAAGCCAAAATATGTTATTCCA
Source organism: Brenthis daphne (assembly GCA_947093115.1). NCBI lineage: Eukaryota > Metazoa > Arthropoda > Insecta > Lepidoptera > Nymphalidae > Brenthis > Brenthis daphne. Next base: position 36,412,244 of record OX352473.1, on the reverse strand, counting down.
GGTTATAGTCTATCTGTGTATTAAATTTTATCAAAATCCGTCCAGCCGTTTCAGCTTGAAAGAGTAATATACACATACACATAGTACATACTAACTTTCGCAATTATAATAGTAGGCAATAGTAGTAGCAGCAGTAGTTGTAGTATTCAGCCCTTTTTAACGTCCCACAGCTGGGCACAGGCCTCCCTTCAATATGAGGGGGATCAAGGCATAGTCCACCACGCTGGCAAAGTGCGGACTTCACATGTCTTTTAAAAACTTGCTAGGTTCTCTCAGACATGCAGGTTTCGTCACGATGTTTTACTTCACCGTAAGACAAATGGTAACCACGTTGGAAATGATTTACACATAAAAATATCATAGGTGCGATACCCGGATTTGAACCCACTTCACTCGGTTTCCCAAGCGAGCGCGTTACTACTGGGCGACGACTGCCTATAGTAATAATATTTTATAATCCTTGTTAATTATTTTATTTGCTGTGGCTTAGCATACTAGGCTGCACTAAACTGATTTAGTTTACTTAAAGCTTTCTCCCTTGATTGGGTGAGTAAGGAAGTGTAGTCTTCGCCTACATAAAACGAGATGTTACCTTCTGATTTATATAGGCAGAAGCGTAAAGCCAATTAAAGTACGTCTGTTACTATTGAAACATGTCGCGTATCAAAGACAGAGTGTGGTTGTTGTAAGATTAAATGATATGATTCAAATGAGTCCAAAAATAAAATAGCTAATGCTAATTATATCTTATATCTTTAAACGAGCAATATATATATATACGACTCCAACGATTTTTATGAAATTTAGCATACGGGGGGTTTCGGGGGCGATAAATTGATCTAGATTAGTCTTATGTCTGAGAAAACGTGTGTTTTCGAGTTTTCATGCAGTTTTCTTTTGCTATTCCACGCAAAATATGGTCGGTAATTTGCACGCTCTGGTGTACGCATCGTGGTCCAAGATCAACAATCACAGGTGTCCAGGTTCGAATCTCGGACGCACACAAAGTTTTTACTTTTGTTTTTTTTTATATTTATTCAAGTTTTTAGTTTAAAAAAAAGAATATTGTACTTTAGGCCAAAAACTCCGAGCGAAGCTCGGTAGCCCAGGTACTGTAGCTAATATAAGATACCTTTATAGCATAATATGACAACCGTAGAGAAATATTTGTTTGGTACTGTGAAGGTCACGGTTTTAATACACACGTCCAGAATCATGTCATCATAAAATATTTATAATTTTTATTAAAAAAATCTTGTATTAGTTTGAGACCGATTAAAAAAAAATATTTTTGGAATTTTATAATTTATTTATTCAGGATGGTTATTGACTATCTAATAACATACAAATCTATGGAATTATTTTTTTAATATGCACAAAAGTAGTAAAAATTATTTAATCTGTGAGTTATTACTTTTTTTATTGAAATCTCTGTTTCAATTATTAAACACAAGAATTCTTTTTTTTTCAATTGAATTCAATTCTGTATTATGTCAAATGTCATTAAATTCTTTTAGGTGTGAAAGTTGGGTATAGATTACTTCACCAATGTCATGAAGAATGGAGACATTTTTATTTCTGAAAATAAATAAAATTGAAATGATTTAATTATTTATATTGGTTTATTGTATTTTTAAGAATATCCTTCAAACAAATAATACATTAAATATTCTTTAGAAATCACATACAAAATAGTATATCTATTTTCAACATGTTCCAGACACCTAAAATTCATATTTACATTTAATATATTACAATAGTAAATGGTTTGTCAGTTGATACAATGCGGTGACACTTGCCCGAGGCGACGCGACGGGCGCTTTTGATGTCCTGTCGGACGTATTCTATGAACGTGGTAAGCACTAATGGGTTGTTTTGATTTGAGTAAACCACTAGCTTTTGTACATGACTTTCTTCGTTAATAGCACACTAATATTTGGAAATGTGAAAGTTTTTGAAGATATTCACATGCTTATTTATTGAATCTAGATGTAATATTATCTTAGATTAACGTTGATATATAAAACTATTTTCTCAGATTTTTTTTCAGGTTTTTATTAAAAAAAATGTATTCCCGACGTTTCTAATGCTTTGCAGCAAAAATCTTCAAATAGATTTGACGTCTCAAAAATTATAGTAATGTAACAGTTTTTACAGATAGAGTTTACTGACAAAATTTTATACTATTTTTTTTAAAAGTACAGATTTAAAAAAATTACATATGGTATTTTTTATTTCAAATATTAACTTTAAGCAAACAAATACGATATGGTAACAAGAGAAAATAAAAATTTTAGAACAAAAATTGATTTTATGTATTGGTCATGTTTTTTTTTTCACTTTAACATTCACAGTAGTAATTAAGCACAGATCTGAGATGCATATTTTGCAAAACAAAGATCTTCTGTACCGTCGTCACATGTGCGCCTTCTGAAGATGCGACGTATAATGCAAAACAAATCCCGTGTACATTAATCTTTCAACTTTCAATCTTAATAGCCTTGCTTTACAGGTTACCATATACAAAATTGTGGCTATATCATCTTGTCCTTCTATTATAAAATTGATCGGTTCAACTTAAATAAAACTCTATTAATATGGACTAAAGTTCAATTTTACTTATATATCTTTGTGTTATATACACCTTAAATTTGAAATTTAGTTGAGATAAGCTAAATTAGACTTTATAACGTTTAATTTAAAGAGGAATATTGTATTTTATGTATCTGTGTGAAAAGACATGCGCCTACGCATGTCAATACGATATTATTTCGTTGCGTGCTTTATTGTGATACCCTTGCGGTTTAATACGTGGGTAATCTTCAGCGGGAATAGAAAGAGTTTTGTTATTGGATTGTAAATGTGAAATTAATGCTACTGCAGTAGGTATAGTCGGTTATTTTTGTATAGGTTATGTACTATTGTTTTATGATATATGACAATTTTGGTATAACTTAAAGACTTAATAAATATTTTTAACATCGATATGACTTTACAACGAACATAGATTAAATCTAAGGAGTACAGAGTAAACTAAGTAACGATTCTAAGTAATGTTATTTATAAACAAAGAGAAAAAAGTTATGGGAATTTTGATACCTAAATAAAAAGTCTTATAATATTTATTCGAGTGAATGATCTTTATGCAAAAATACGTCGATGTTATATAGTAAAAGAATAAACGAAAGTACAAATTTTTATATTCATTGTATTAAAAGATACCTACATGTTTTATAAACCAAATTATTGGGTTTTACATAATTGAGTGTACTCTTACATTGCAGTTTTTGTATTTTTTCTGAAAAATGAGATATTTTCCCGCTGTAAAAAGTATCCTATATATTGACCCGGATAACCAGCTATCACCATACCAAATTTCATCAAAATCCCTGCAGTGGTTTTTCTGTGATACGGTAACAGACAGGCAGACAGACAGACAGACAGACAGACAAAAATTCCAAAAACTATAGATTCGGCCTCTGTATCGATAATAATGTTTAAATAAGATTTTTCAAAAAATATTCAATGTACATATTCGGCTTAGTTACAATTTTATGATATGTATAGATTATAGAAATAAATATCAGTATATCTCATCAAATTTTTAATTTGTCCGTTATTTAATCTAATCCTAACTTCCCATCTTAAAAACAGATAGGCTTACTAAATAGACGTTAATCACTATTAAAAATTCACATTCGTTCAGTAGGAAATCTATCGATTTGTATTAAAATAAACCAAAATATCTAACATACAAGTTTAATAACTTCATTAGTCAAAATAAAACACAATTAATTACCGACATATAGCCATCACGGCCATCAATATATATTTTGATATCGTAAAGCGCTTATTAGCTACCTCGTTACGACTGTCGTCTCATTTACAATCTCTAATGACACCCGCCGATGCTCTGTTCTCAGAAGATGACAGAGATCGCGACTCCTCCAATAAAACCGTAAAACTTGCTTAATTGTTACCATAAAGATTGATTAACAAAACCTTTTTCCCATAAAACAAACCACAGTCTGCCCTATGAAAACGGAATAAGCCCCATATTTCGTTATTTTCCCTTTTGCTGGCAGCAGTTGTAAAATTGTGGAAATTTAGTCTAACAAGTTAGATGGAAGATGTGTAAAATTTTACATAAATCTTATTTTTAAAGTAATAGAGAACGTTTTTGTTTCATTTTTATTTATTATGTTTTAATTTAAAATTGCAGATTGTCGTCCATCTCGTTAGTGCGACAGCATCCTGATGAAGTTTAGAGTGTAAGAGATCACGGCTCACGTATAATAATAGATTTTCAAGAGATATGGATGTTTCTCACGGCTACTAATACTATAAATAAAGCTGTACGGTTCAATGAGAGATTGGACTCAACAACACTATTAGATATAATACAAGTATTAGAAAATCTACTAGAGATTCTTTAGATTTTAAGGTTATTTTTCTATGTATTTTTATAATAAAAATCAGAATTTCTTCTTCTTTACATGTTGAATTCTAAAGCTTTAAATTAGCATCAGAAATCTAAAAACATTTCAAAAGGACTTATACCAGAAAGTAAGAATTATATTATGTAAAAAATTAAAACTTTCGTGGTCTCAACCACGTGCAGGGGCTATGGTCTGACTAATGTTACTCCTATGTCGAACATAGCAGGTTCAATCCAAACATGGCAAGGATACATTACTGATGGTGATAGTGTTTGCTCAAAAATAGCGCAGCTATCTTTCTTAGTAAAAGAACTGAGAATCGATTCAGTAGTTTCTGAGATCATACCCCATATACGAACAAATTGGTTTTTCTTTAGAATAGCGTAAATAGTTAAGTTCTTTATAATAAGCTTTTTAGAAGCTCTTTTAGAAGCCGATTTCTTGTATATTTTTTTAATTAGGTTATTTTTTTTACTTTGCTTATAAAAATGAATTGTTTAAACATTCAGTCAATTTTGTAAGGACAAAGAAGATATTAATTGAAACAAAAAAACATTTTACGTAAAAACCCTTTTTTACGTAAAGATTTTTACGTAAAAAACGTATTTATAGTAAAATTTTAAGAATAATGGCTTCGATTTATATATAGATACAATATAATATTTGTAAACTAGTTCATTGAGACTTTGGTTGGCATATAGTGTAGTATAGTGTCATTAGTTTAACTCATAATGTTCTTCTTCAGGACAAAGAGTGCCTGGGAAAATGAATAAAAATGGCTACCATATTTGTTCAAGTAAAGACCACCCACACTGCAGAAATAAACGCAGCGTTTTATGACGATGATAATAAACGCGTGTTTACAATAGGCTGGGTGCGTTGTTCTTGTCAACCGGCGGCCAAGCAGATGGCTGTAGTTTTATACGATGATGGAAGATAAATATATAATTATTTAATATTGTGTAATGGTTTATGTTCGACGTTAGTGGCGCCATCTTATAGTGTATCGCTAATTTTAGTTCGGACGATTTACGATTATATTGTGAATGTGCTGTTACAACGCGATATCATTCATTTCTTACTCTTAGTTTTTGCCTGCGACTTCGCTCGGGTGATTTGCGTGACGGAATTCAAGGGTAGCTATGTCACTCAGGATGCAATCTATATCCTTGCCAAATTTTATCGAATTTTGTTCACCGGTTTAATCGTAAAAAGGTAACAAACAGAATTACTTTCACATTTATAAAATTACTAGCAGAATACAAACAACAAACAATCTACAAAAAAAACTCTTTGGGTTTATATTATACCTTCCTACAGTGACTCAGGCTCGCTTTGTTCGCTATGTATTTATATAATATTGTTCATATAAAAATACAAATTTGGGGTGTGGGTAGGAGGGTGAAAAATATTTTACGACCTATTCTCATATTTACCAAATTTAAAAAAAAATGCGTTAAAATCAATGGAGCCGTTTCGGAGGAGTGCGACCACAAACACTGTGAAACGAGATATTTATGCATATATTAGATTATTAAATTATTACACAGTAAAATCTGACTAAATTTATAATTGCGACATGTGTTTTTTGCTACTTTTTCATGCTGTGGCTGGACGGGTTTGGATGAAATTTAGTATATAGATAAACTACAACTTGGAGTAAAATTAAGGCTACTATTTCACATGGTATAAAGGCATAAACTTAATTTATTAATATCAAAAAATTATAAGTTTTTATTTCGGTTTGGTCGTGAATGTTGAAAATATTATTTATCAATATGGGCCATATCTGACATGAAACTGTTTCCAGATTTCTTTGTAGTTTCAAAGAGCTGCGGTGACCAATTAGGGTGTTATGATTCTTGTTGCGATTTTTTGTAACTATTCATCTCTGATATACCAACTAGTAATTCATGATATCCAGCTGAAAGCGTGTGAGGTATAAATATCTCTTAAAGATCTTAGAAATAAACATGTTCGGGCGGTAGTTAGTATGTTTTTCCTCATTATTTTATTAAAAACTGTAGAAATAAAGAATCGTTTAGATTATTTTTTCAGTTCCGCTTTTTTAAATTCTCTATGGTAGAATTCTATATATATGTACATAAAAAAAACCGCTTCTAAGGGCAGAATAACTACTTTTAAGTGATTTGGCAGTCGGTGTGGGTACTTTTTTTACTAGTGGACTTTAAAAAGGCAGTTGTGACGTTGACCTTCTATATCAAAATCTGTAAATTAGAATTTATAAGTATGTTATACCTGAGCGTGTATATTGCGTCATCGCTATCTATAATTATTATATAGCAATTAATGTCAAAACGGGCTGTTTAGAGACAAATGAACAAAGAAGTCCGGTCATTAATCATACAAATCATATTTGAAAAAGATTGAAGGCGACCTCGGGTGTTGTTCGGTTTTTTTATACGTGCATTTATCTCTTTAGAATTATATTATGCGACTAGTCGGTACCCACAACTTCTCTTAATTTTAGTAGCGTTATGAACAATTGCAATAATTAACAATATGAATTGTCTTCACATGTACACTCTATGTAGAGTGCCCACTTAACTAATTTGAAAAAATGTCTGGTGTCAAGATCTAAGTATTCTTTAAGGTCATGGGCTTATGATATTATGTTCGAATACTCCCAGATACAGGGTCTACTATTTTGGTCTGTATGTGGCATTGTCTATACATATGTATAACCACTAACTAATATAAGTATTTATAAAGTTTAAGAAAGGCATCTCTACTACCTCTGCCATCATAAGTGAAGCGTATCAGCCATACTATCACTTACCTCTATAAATAATAAATTTAATACAGACAGCCTACCAACTATATGAACTATATAATAACAAGAATCCTTTGAGACATCTAACACCTCAGTCTCTCCCGTTACCATGATTACTGTAAAGCATTCGACACGTTGAAAACCAAAAATCAAAATAAATTCGCGAAAAAATCCGAAAAGATGGTTTTATTTAAGATATTAAATATTCGCGTAAATCTAAGAACATATTAACATATGCTGAATTACAATCATATCTAATATTCCAGCTGCTACTTTCTAGATAGTAAATAGATATTGCTAATAGACGATCGGTAGAGTTGTATAAACATACATACTTACATGAGTATCTAAAGTGTTATATTATTATAATTTATTTCTGTATCATCTATTACTATAATGATTCAGCCGTTGGATGTTATGCAATTTTGCTGTTTTTAAATTACTAGCACCCACGTCCGGCTTCACTTAGATGAACTATTATTGCAAATAAAACTGTCGATTTCATTTTTTAATTTAGATACGTAGAGATATAACAATAATATAGATTAGTAAATAATAAATATATTCCTGCCGTATATATTTTAAACTTAAGTAAAAAGAGTAAACTAAAAATGAGTATAAACCTAGCTTATGTCGTCAGGCTCTCTACTATGATGGAGTTGTGACAATAGTGTTACAAATTACAATATTTCAATTCTAATTATATTAAATAAAAACTTTTTAATTTAATTACCGATTAAAACAATAGCCAAATTAAAAAAAAATTAAAGAACGGGAAGCCGAGAGTTCATTTTTTTCAGTTCAAATGGAGAATATTAACAATTACTGCTATCTAATGTACTTACCTATATAAATATGTCAAAAATGAGAGAAATAAAAACACAAAACAAATAGACTCTACGATTGCTAATTAAAAGCTAAAAAGATGTGGAAGGTCATATTCTATGTTATTTAAATATTAAATTTCTAATTTTATATTTTATGTTTGTTTTCTAATAGCGATGTCGATAGTTATCAGATCTATGCTTCTCGTGTAGAAATATTTACTTGTTGAAATGACAACAAAATATTCACCTCATCGCACATCTATAATGATACATTAAAATAATATCAAGTTTTGCCATAAGATATTAAATTGCTACGACACGCGTGGCTTATGTTATGAGAGATGTCAGATTTTGTCCTCCAAGTGTGTGTAAACAGATCGAATGTAAGGCCTCCCACACACGTGACAGACGTGTGACTGAGTCATAATGTCGCAATATGCGTCGGCGCAACGTGGGTGGCCGAGATAAGCATCTAATTAAAACCTTTCTTGTCTATCTGTAAGGCTTTCCATGCAATTGATTAAGAAAATGCGAACATTTGCAACAGAGATCCGTGAATTTTATAATATTTTTTTTTCAAGTTATTATGACAAAATTATTCTTTCCTTTACTATACCAAAAATTAAAACAAGCTAATATATTCTCCGTAAAACGTCAAGGACAGTGTTTTTTTTTAAATATATATAGGTATATGATATAACTTTGGCATCCTAAATATTATTTATTGCTTAAATATTAAATGTTATTAATATTATTCAACCATATTGAATTCTGTGGGTTAGATACAAAATATTTGTTTTAGAACAACGAGAGTAATCATGTTTATAAGCATGCGTCTTCTTAAGAGCTATCGCCTCAAAATCGTTCGCACGTTTGTCTGACGCCTTACAGTGACAACGACATTATCCTATTCTCGATCGACAATTGTTTATTTTATAAACATTGCCTCCTACATACAACATAACGGGCATTTAAAAAAATCCATTTATGCTCTTATTCCAACACAATAAGTGCTATTTTACTGAAACATATAGGTTGTGGGCGGTAAATTTATTTTTGCAAGTAGTTGAGGACATGATGTTTTGAATAGAGGTCAAAGACATGTCGATGGGAGAGTGCCGTGTGAGAAAATAGACTGATTCAATTTATATATTGGTTTCAATCAGATCAAAATTTACTTATGGTTTGTTTAGCTGTCGATAACAATAGATTTTGGAGTCAAAATCAGATTTTTATCTTAGTATAAAAAAGTAAGTATATATGCAAATTTTTAAATAAGCCTCGTATAAAATGAATATTTTAAAATAAAAATAACTAAATTTTTATCTTTAAACAGGGTTTAATTGAATTTGAATGTACTGAGAACAGATTATTCATATGTTAGTGTCATTATTCCTTGTAGGTATCTGAATGTCAATTTTTTTAAATATCTTCGAAAACGCCATGGTTGCTTAATAGCAATTTGGTAGTAGGTATGCTACTTAGTACTGAACTGATGGTCACTAGTTTAGGCTTTATATCAATATTTATATTGGAAATGAAAATATTGCTTTTTTTAAGAATTATTTGTAAATGTTAAAAGAAAAAGTTACTGAAATTCACATCGTATATTTAAGTCTGTAGAAATGGTCCTGTAAAAGTAAAATATTAACACTGTCAGCGATCTTTATCTGCAAATTAGTCGTCCCACCCCCTGCGTCATGGCGCTTAGCGACACGCAATCTGTAATTGTGACAATACTTTGATAATATCACATAGTAATTTAGTAAGAAATATAATTAATTATTGAATTACGAAACAACGATTGTTAATTTGATGTTGTATAGATATAAAAGTAAATTAAGAAAATTTATTAAATTTGATTAAAAAAAGGAAAATAAATATGTTGGAAGCTTTTGCGTTATATATATATATATATATATATATATATATATATATATATATATATATATATATATATATATATATATATATATATATATATATATAATAACTATTTATTATATTTTAGTAAAAAGTCGTTATACTTAGTTAAAGTTTTAACAATTGTGGATTTTTAGATTCAGACTACATATATGTTTAATTTTTAAATGTAGTGTAATATGTTTAATTTCTAAAATGAAATCATTATATATAAGTAACATTAAGAATTAAAAAAAAATCTTAGTGTAGGTACAAGCAAATTTCTAAGAACAACTGAATAAACTTTCAGCGATAGCTCTCTATAAACAATATGCCACTCCCCTGCGTCACGGCGCTTAACGACACGCGATACTTGTGTTTATTGTGACAGTGGAATGATATAGCTCTGATAACATCTTTGTTACTCTAACTTTAAATTTATTAATAGGCTAAGGTGTAAATCGAACGACTGTTAGTTGTCATGATAAACTAGGTGTTCGTTGGTTCGATTATATTTGGTTGTTTAGGCTATATTACTTCAGTCTGGTTAATCAACTGATTATTATGATTATTTTATAAAATCATGAAGATTTTGTGCTTTACACCAAATATTATTATTTCTTTGGAAAATACGTCTTCTGTGGAATAAATTCACTTTATACAAAAATAAGTTAATTTTATTATATTGTTGACATTAAAATTTAGATGAAGACATACGAATTATTATTATTAATGTCTTAAATAAACAGGGAATAGATTTTTCCATTATAATTTAGAATTTTCTTCGCGTCGATGTTCTACACGCAAAGTTTTCGCTTTGTATACAACTTCCGGCGGCGCGCCATTTCCGGTCAATGCGACCGGAAGTGAGCCGTTCTAGCTCCATGTCACCTTAAGTACGTGTTGTGATTGGCTGGATTTATGATCTTCGTGTTTCAAATTACTGTAATTGGTGTACTTAGTTACAGTGTTTTACATTGGTATAACGTTCCCCTTTCGTAAAAATGGACAGAATAAAAAAGAAAACATACTATTTAATAAGAAAATGATATATCTTATCAAAGTAATATTTATTTGCTACAAGAAATTTTAGTTACTAAAACAATAAGCCCATATTATGTTACATTAATTGTTTTCTAGCGTAACCGAATTCTATAAAATAATAAGATAGATATAAAGTATATTCTATATTGAATAAATATTCAAAATATAAAAATATATTAAATCTCAACTACCATATACTCGACCATGTAAGAAATAATTTATTATATGAGTAGGTACTTATTACTGGCGACAATTCACGAATGACATGCTTCGAGGATACTAACACGCGGCATATGGTTAACGTGCATACGTCTTTATTTACAATATAAACAAATGTTCCACATGACGGGATAGGGAAAGACAAGGTCTTATCCCACCAAAATAACTTGAACTCCTTTACATAAACCAAGTCAACCTTGAACTGTTTTAACGTAAGCGTTTAAAGAGGAATGGGAGCTCTTATTATAATGGACAGAGAAAAACAAACTTGTGACACAATAAACAGAAGATTATTTATTTATACTAATTACATATAACAGATGTGAGGGAATTGTTACAGTTAAAGCTACTCGTATATATCGCGTTTTATACTCGTGAATGAAAATATTTTAAATATGTAATAAAGGTATTTATTTGCTAAGTGTATTGCTTTGTTCAATAAAGTAGGTACTTGTTAAAGTAAGTTAAGTATACACGATGCTGACTAAGAAATAAAATTAAAAAAAAGTCATTGTAGTAATTACTATTGTGGTAGATAAATGGTAAATTTTATTGCACCCTATTTAATGATAGCAAGTTTAATTATCATAGAAAAATATATGTATTTAGACATTTTTAAAGAAACTTTAAGCTTATTAAGTGAATTTTTCTTGTTATTTTTCTTTTCTAGTTGGAAATTGTTGGTCAATTTGTAACATTTTGTTCTATATCTCTTATAGTATTATTCATTGAACATTTTCGTGTAAGGTGGTTTTAATTAGCCCCTATTGATTGACTGCAACAAACTGGCCCATCACGAGGCTATAACGAATGATGCTAACGATCCACATCATGTGTACTCTAAGTATACGTATTGTTTGAACAAACAACATATTTTGACAGTCCCACGGAAATTCTTGTTTGGTCATGTTTAGCGGCCTGATACTGTATGTTTGATCGACTTGTCAGTTCATAATATGTACTCGTATGTATTTACTTGTTGTAACTGGATTTTTATATAGAGGAATGGTTGCATATTTTCTTTTTTTTTTAACGTAAGAAGTTTATATATTACAATTATCTTTTGAACTACGTATACAATTATGTATGTATGTCTTTACTAGGGCCTTACAGTACATGTTATTTCAGATCATAGTCTGTTTGTATACTAAATGCCATTCAAATCCGTAAAGCCGTGAGGAAGTAAACAAACATACACACATATACAAACCTTTACATTTACATTACTAGTCCAATTATTCAGACAAAATTATAAGTAATTGTTTTGTATTTAAAATTATCAATATGATTTTATTAAACTATTATATTTTAAATAAAATTATCTTTTCAAGGAGTACACGGGATTAAGGGAGAGTTTCCCCCGTGATCGTGACTCCTGTAAAGCTTTTTAGACGTCAGATACCAAAAATCAAATGTATCTGCGAAAAAATCGACAGTATAGTTTTTTTTTAAATATCAAATAAAGAAATCACTACTGTAATTTTTTACTATATACCTATTTTATTGTAGGGATGCTACTGCTCTCAAATAACTTAAATATAAATAACAACTTAGAGATCATACAAATAAGTTTGAATAAGCGCTTTAAGCTATGGCTAAAAAAAACATTCATATATTTCAATTTCCATTTCAATGATATAGTTTCGGTTTTATGTTTTTATCATCAAATTAAATTTTTACAAATTTTTAATAGTACAGACGAAATTTCAATCATAAAGTCAAGTCATAAAAGGTTTAGGTGATTATTGCCCAATATATTTTTATGTTGTCACGAACCCACCTAACTCTAAACGGCCACTCTGTGCTTATCGAACACGATCTAAGAGAATAATAACGGCAATCAACACATTTCCATGTCAACACGCGGACAGACAAAATATAACAAATGACATCACCTTATCGATGATCTTTACTAGTGGTAGGGCGGGAGTGGTTCTAGATTAGGATTACCATATTTCATTGTCATTGAGGACATAAATAACTTTATGTTATACTTAAACTTACGCTAACGTAAATAGTTATAAGTTTTATTGCTTATATTAAAATCGAACAATGTCAAAGAAAAAGCTCGAAATTAGGAAGAATTTAGTAGAATTTCATTTTTTTGCGCGGAACCCTGATTCTTTTCTAAAATAAAAGTAGTCTAAGATATTTCTTATAACATCAGCTATCTGCTAGTTAAAGTCCCGTCAAAATCGGTCCAGCTGTTTTGAAGATAATCGGGGACAAACAAACTGACAGACAAAAAATTAAAAAAAATATCTTATTAGTACCGTATAAAGTCTATATATTTAGTAAAAAGCTGTTATTTTGACATTACAAACAGACACTTCAATTTTATTTATTTGTATATAAATCCTGGCGACATTTCAAACTCATGGTTTATCGAAATCTACTATTTCAGTTTTTGCTTTTAAAGGTCACACACTTGTATCGCGTATTGGTAGTTTGATATTTCTTTGTATATCTATCTATTTATATCTTTTATCTGATTAGAATATAGACGTCTTATACTCATTTTTGTATATTAAATTAACATTGTTTTTGATCTAAATGATAATAAATTGATAAATTGTAATAAAAAGTATATATATATATATATATATATATATATATATATATATATATATATATATATATATATATATATATATATATACTTTATACGTTAAATAATTAACTGTTGTAAGGATGTCGGATGTCACACATTATTTTATCTATACTAATATTATAAAGAGGTAAAGTTTGTGAATTGTGAGTTTGTGACGTTGTAATAATATCTGGATAAGTTTGAGACCCGGGGAAGGACTTAGGATACTTTTTATCCCGGAAATCATCCCTTAAAGGGGCGAAAACGGGATTGAAACTTTGTATGGGTAATCAACCTAGGGACGAACCCGAGCGAAGTGAAGGTGAGTCGCTAGTGTAGGTATATATATTTTTTATCCTAGAAACACTAACTCGGGTGAAGCCTCGGACAGCAAATAGTTTTTAATAAAACTAAAACTATAATTATTTCTTGTTCCAGCTCAACAAGAATATTTTAATATTCAAGGGAGGCTTCACAATTTTTATTAGTACATGATAAGGGTAGCGATAACAACGTAATGTATACTAGTTTGACCTACGGCCTACTTAGGGGACGAAATTGAGTGCAATCTTAACGGCCATCGTCACGACACTGTCGATTTACGAGCCGTGTTATAGCGTGTAATAGGCTGATAATGAAGGATAACCGATAATGCTTTCCTACTACAGGCGACACGGAATTGGTTATAAGCCGTGTCTCTAGATATGTAGATTGTAGACGACTATCAAACATATAACAAGGCTTTTGTTATTTTAATAGAAACTTAAGTACCTATAGGTATAGGGCAAATGGAATTATTGTTTAGAAGCTTATATATAATATCATAATACTTTTTTGTAATTATGGTTTTTAAAGTGAAACCAAGTTAAACGTTTTTGATTGATATATTTTTCATTGAAAAGTTTAATGTTAATTTTAAATTTGATTTTTTTATGTAGGTTTTATTATATTTTAATAATAAATATGTTGGGACATTAGCACTCGGCACCATCTACATAGTTCCGTGATAAGCTACGAGGCTTGTGTTATGGATACCAGATTGTAGATACACCATACATAATATATGACTTTAAATATGTCCTAACATATTTATTTATTTATATATATTATAAATATAAACACCCATGACTTGAGTACAAACATTCGTGCTCATCACACAAATGAAAACCAGCGGAAGTCGAACCCGCGACCGCTGGCATAGCAAGTAGAGTCACTAAAAACTGAAAAAAACCTGTCGATATAAACCAAAACGTATATGCTTCGGTGACAACTGACAACAAAGAATCACAAATGACACAATACCGTATTTAATTCTATAATTTTGAGTGGCGCTACATTGCTGTCATTTCATTGGCCCCTCGCGTCTCTATGTCGCGCATTTGTCACCAAGCCCTAACCAATCAGAGTGACTCGTTAAAGCATGAGACACAAAAGTGTCACCGAACTGTCGCCTTATATACTTGCTATTGTTCAATTCATATTCAATGCAGTGCATTTTAAAATGGCGTCCATTTACAGATATTATTACTGTAAAATTATTCTGTAAATACGACACCCATTGATAATATTCAGGCATATTCATATGTAATTGCACAACGATCGTCACAATACATAATTGTTACACTCATCATGCAGAATGAAACAACAAAAAGGACACGATTTCGCCCCAAATCAAGCGTGACTTTCAAAGGGCAATATGTGGGCTGCGCAATCGTTTATAAGCCGACTGGGTTAAAAATACTGCTGTATATGAGAGAGTGTATTAAATATGTAGGTTTCGGGTAGTCTTTTTCTTTGGTCGCGTTATACTCCAGTGTGCCAATTGCCCGGGGTCGGTGGAAATAGCATGGCTGTATCATTGTTATACAAAAGTGCAGCTGCTCTCTTCCCTAAGGGTAAAAAAGACGTTTTGTGTGTGTTTTTTTCGATACGCTTCGAAAGCCCTTTTAGCGGTCACCGGGACAGACGCACGCCTCCTGTTTGCGTCGTGATACATTGTATTTTGGACCCTTTCGATTAAATTGAAGCGCCTAACATAATAGATTGCTTACTGGATTTATAATTAAAAAGAAAATACTTTAGTATTTACCTTTATTGCCTACATATTTCGATTTTTGGGCATCGAGGTCTCGTGTACAAGACGAAATTTAGGTAAAAATTATTTTCTTTAAAGTAAATACAGAGAATATTAATTTACAATTAGTAATAATAATGAATAATAATGTTTATAAAGTCTACCATTAAGAAAAGAGATAGTCTCTCATAATATACATTCGAGAAGCTTTAAAATTATTAGAAGCCTTGATATTTCAAGTAGACATTTTTAATATTTGAAAAAAATATGATTTAAATATCAAAAGGCCGAATCATTATTGTAGTTTGGTACAAACAAATGGCGATTCATATTAGAGCTAGCGGGGTATTCATTCAAGTGTCCTCAAGCACCCAGCCGCCATTTTGTTTTTTATTATTCGCCATCTTGAATAATCTCTTTTGAGCATAAATTAATCCGTTGGGAATAGCAGATGTTGGGACGTAGCCTAGGGTGTAGTGTATCTTAAGTGTTTATCGTAGGCAGTTCAGCATTTTGCTTTATTTATTAAGTTTTGTGACATATTATTTTATTTTGGATATTCCAAAATTGAATATGAAGACATATTATTAAACAATTAATCTGCCAACGTTTTGCGATTATTTCTTTGAAAGCTATGCTGTAAGGAAGAAGGTAAGAAATCCTGATTTTTTTATATATACAATACTAGAGACTCACATTTTCATCCCTAATTACGTTTTATTCGTTCATCCCTAGGTACGTTTTAACGGTTAGTATAGTATAAATAGACTATATACTGTTATAGACATATATAATTTTTTTCTAACTTATACTTGACGTATTGTTGTAGATGGTAGGTCCACCACTATTGAAAGTAATCCGAAGTAGTGATTCCCATACAAAATAACAAGTTCTGAACTTTTCGATTTTCCAGCTGCTCTTATAAGTTATCTTATTTTTTTTAATATTTAAACCATCCCTGATATACCTCCAACAAAACAAAAAAAGAATTATTCAAATCAATTCAGCCGTTTTTGAGTTTTAGCGAGACTAACGAACAGCAATAGATTTTTTTATATATCAAGAAGATATAATAATCTATACAATTCTGTATCGAATAAATATAAATTATTTGTAATAAACATTTATGGATCGGGTGCTCACATTTTTTAATTAGCAGGGACTTGATGAATCCACATAAAATTCATTGAAACATAACGACGCTTTATAAATAGATGGTTATGAAACATTTTAATTATAAATATGAGCCTTTTGAATATAAAATGCGATGTTCTATTAATATATAAGCTAGATTATTTTATTTTTTTCTATCTGTACTTGTAAATAGGTCAATCTATTGGGCCAGTGGGGAGCAGCGCAATATTAATGCACTCACACTACCATAAGTACTGTTGTGAAATTAAATTTTGCTACGAACTTTTATGTAAAACTTACTGGCTTTTGCCTCTGACTTCATTTTTATATAGAGACTAGCATTGCCCGCGGCTCCGCCCGCGTTGAGATGACCAAAAACCAAGTAAAGCGCTATTGTTTTTTTTCAAGATGAGCTATTTTTAATAGTTTTTGCCTTATTTAGTAAGTTACCTTGCTTAAAATATAGTATTATCGTGGTTTTATTCTAACCAGTTTTTGTATTTTTTCTCAGAAATGAGATAGTTTCCCGCGGTAAAAAGTATTCTATATGTTGACACGAATAACCAGCTATGACCATATCAAAATTCATCAAAATCCCTCCAGTAGTTTTTATGTGCTACGGTAATAGACAGACAGGCAGATAGACAGACAAAAATTCTAAAAACTACAGATTCGGCCTCTGTATCGATAGTAATGTCTATTTCAATAAGATTTTCCAAAAAATATTCAATGTACAGATTCGACTTAGAATTTTATTAAATGTATATAGATAATATCGGCAGTGATGAAATTTAGACATTTTATTTATGGGAAATATATAAATATAGTGATATTTTGTATGGTACACTCATTATATGGGAATGAAATGGGTCTCATCGAGTACAGTAAAATTTATAGAAGTAGAGTATGGTGAAACACTACATATGTATGGTTATACTGCTTTTTTTCATAGACAAGAGAAGTATCATGAGCATTTAACGCTTATTAATGTTTTTTCAACATGAAACTTAAAGAGTCTACCATTAATTAAAGTGGTCGCTTTAGTTTGTTAGAGTTCATGAGTAATGTAATATGATAATGAATGTCTACCGTCGATTGTCTTGACAGAAAAAAAAGCTTCGTTATAGTAAACTTTAAAAGTAAATTACAGTTAACTTGTAATTATTTTTATGCAAACAACGTAAAGTTTATAGTTTTAGTATGTTTTATTAAAACTTCTCCTTTTGCCTGTCTAGGGTTAGATAGGTACCCCTTGCATGGATGGACAGGCAGCTGAAACTTTGATGTGGGTGCGTTGACGCCAACCCTAATGCTTCTGGCACTATAATACGTATTACATTCAAGTTTTATGTACTTTATGATTTTATATACAGTTTCACTAAACTATTAATGTCTCTATATATACCTACACACACACACACACACACACATATATATACATATATAATAAATTTTTTCTAACGCAAAATAGATAAAACACTAAATATTTATTTTAACTTTTTTTTTTTTTTGGAGTGTATTTGCAATCAGCCCTAGGACTATGAGCAAATCTGTTCTGTGATGCTGTTTATTTTAATAATGAATATAACTAGGTGATAGAAATGTTGGCATTATATAAAATAAATGATGCGGTATATTTTCAATGATATTAAACGGTTATACTGAAAAAAAATATATACAAACAATCACTAATCTCATGGGAATAGAACCTACGTAAATTCAAAGATTATTATTACTTAACCTGTATTTATTTATTTTAAGCACTTCCGCGCGGCCATTGTAGATACATTTAATATAAAACAAAAAAAATATTATAAAGAATGTTATGTATATAAGTATAGTCAATTTAAAGGTAATTTCATAAATAGGATATTAGTTAGACAAAGCCGCGGGCTGTACTTGAGAATATTCAAGGGATAGTGTAAGGCGTAAATCTAATGATCAACAATTACAAATGTCGGCGCGTCGTGTGTTTCTCAGTACGATCACGACCGCCCCGCCCTCACTTCGCTCCCTATCAAGATCGTATGTTACAAGTTATAGGAAAATTATCATTTTAAATATATTTTTAAACTTTTACGGCATACCTGATGGTTGAAACGCACAAAACAAACATAATTGCACAACTAAAATAATTGCGAAAATTTGTATGTGTGTATGTTTGTTGCTCCTCCACGCGGAAAAGCTGGACGGATTTCGATGAAATTTAATAAACAGATAGACTATGTCCTGAAATCACTAATCGGCTAATGTTAGGCATTAAGGGACGCACCCGACCAAAAAGATGTTGCTAATCTATACATAAATTAAAATCTTAACAGAGTCGAATCTGTACATTTAATATTTTTTGGAAAATCTTATTGAAATAGTCATTATCTCAATCAAAAAGTCATTATTAATTTAAGATCCTTTTGTAAATATAGCCTGAAATAAATGATTAAATTCAAAAAATAAATTATTATAGATAAAGAGGCCGAAGGAAGTTTTTAGAATTTTTGTCTGTCTATCCGTCTGTGACCGCGTCATGAGAAAACCATTGGACAGATTTTGATGAAATATGGTATGATGATAGCTCGTTATCCGGATCAACTTATAGGATACTTTTTATTGCGGGAAAATATCTCATCTCTGAGAAATCTATACTAAACGTTAAATCGTAACTAGGGGCGAACCCAAGCGGAGCGAGGGTGTGTCGCTAGTTTATCAATAAATTCGAATTGAATACATTTCAATATTGATATTTTTAATGTTTTTAAGCAATATATTACTGCACTAAAACACAAAATATTTACCTTACTTTTTTAAGTGTCTTTACAACCAGATTCACTTCATTTCTATCGAAATAATACTTACTGTGTTTGTTTAAAGCTCAATTTAAAATTGAACGCCTTAGAATAACATTTTAAGAAAAACATTACTTTAAGAGATAATTTTTTTTATTTTTATTTGTTGTAAAAATACCACTTTCAGCCCGCGGCTCCATTCGCATAATTTATTTCTGTATAATTCGTCGTATTATAGCGTGACGTTAAATAGCCAATAAAATGTAATGTAGTTTCAGAGATATGCTCAAACAAAGAAAAAAACTATGAAACAAACAAATTCTTCCGCTTTATATAATAACTATCAATGCCCGCGGCACCGCCCGCGTTCAGATGACCAAAAACGTAATTCTTAGGTTTTACATATTAGTATACTCTTACAATGCAGTTTTTGTGTTTTTGTATTTTGTCATCTGTTCTTATATATATATATATATATATATATATATATATATATATATATATATATATATATATATATATATGTAGATAAGTATAGATAATATAGACATTAAAAATAATAAATATATTAACATTAGAATTGTTATTATAATATCTTAAATAATATTTTTTTGTAACCGCCCACTGTTTAAACATTAGACTGGATGAAGATTCAAAACTATAACAGCCAATATTATCATTTTGTAATGATTGCGGGACTAATGTCTAATGATTAATGATAGCTTTATTGTCTTTAACAAGAGATATCGGCCACGATTTCTTAATTCTGTAATTAGATGAGGCAAGGAGAGCAAATTTGGGATGAGTGATTATTCTTATATTGAGCGTGATCGTGATCACTGATTTATCAGATTTGCGGACAAGAGGTGAATAATTTCGAACAGGATAATAGCTAGAAATCGACACAGAGAATGTAACAGAAGCTGTCAATATTTAGTATGTGGATAGATTCAAGCAACTTACTCTCGCTTTGCTCAGGTGCCTTTTATATTTTTTTAGGTATCTAGCAGTAGCCTATATGTTACTACAGGTCATAGGCTATATGTGTAATAAGTTTCATCCAAATACGTCCAGCCGTTTCAGAGTGAAAGAGTAACATATGTATGTATATACACAAGCACCTACTAACTTTTGCATTCAAAGTAGCGTGATTTTATATATAGTATATGTCCCTCACTATAATTATACTGCCTCTTGTTATAGCTTAACGATATAAGCATGTAAAAAGATTTTTTTTTTATAAATTTTATTGACTGATTTATAAAAATAATTGTTATTTAATGAACGCTGAATGTATCTATAAAACTTTGAAAATATATGTATTGATCAATAGTTTTATTATTGAATCTTACGTTTTCTTGACTATATATAACGCAGAAGAAAGTAGCAAAATTTAAGATGCTACAACGTATTTTTTTTATTTGTGTTTATACCACATTTTATATATATATATATATATATATATATATATATATATATATATATATATATATATATATATATATATACTAGTTCATTCTTTCTATACTACATCTTGTTCGAAGCAAAGTACTCTAGATATTTCCTCACTATTTCTTACATAAAAACAAACCAAAAACCATTATTTTTTCCCCAAATTTTGTGCTTGTTTAAAGCACCAAAACGTACAAATGATTTTATGATAATGAACATAATTCGGCTACAAATAACACAGTGTGAGTGCGCGTATCGCATCGGCGTGGCGGCGTCAAAATTACCAATTGTGGCAGTAATATCGTGTAAAACATGCTATAGCTGGGAAAGTAGATCGATGATATACATATTTTGTTTTTGTTATAGGTTGTTTTGGCGATTTTCATTTATTTTAGACATGAAATATTTTATGTACATATATATGTAAAGTAGCATTGCAGATGACCAAAAACTAAATTCTTAGGTTTTATAGATTAGTATACTCTTACATTGCAGTTTTTGCATTTTTTTCTCAAAAATGAGATATTTTCCCGCATTAAAAAGTATCCTATATGTTGACCCGGATAACCAGCTATCACCATACCAAATTTCATCAAAATCGCTATTGTGGTTTTTCTGTGATGCGATAACAGACAGACAAAAGTCTAAAAACTATAGATTCGATCGATGTTATGTTTATCTCAATATGATTTTCCAAAAAATATTTAATGTACAGATTCGGCTTATTTACAATTTTATTATATGTAGGTACTTATAGATATAGAAATTTTAATAACAACTAGTGGGCTTAGACAAGATGATATTCTAAAATCGTTTACGAATATAATTATATGGGAATTACATATTGTAATTGTAAATAGGCTAAGACCTTTTAAATAAAACTATTATATTATATTTCGATCTTTGGATCCCGACGTTTCGAATGCTTTACAGCAATCATGGTCACGGGGGAGACGAGAGAGTCTAATAAGTTAAGCTTTTCAGAATTTGTCTCATAAATCATATTGAAATTCTAAAGCAGACACGTTATGTCATCATGGCGTCTTCCGCCCTAAATAGCTCCCAACACTAGCCATAAATTACTCAATTATCTCGACCATATAATTAACTACGTATGAAATTTTTAATAATCAATCTCTTGAAAGAAAGTACAGTTAGACACAAACTTACATAAAAAATAATGAGCGCATTAGAATATGTGAAGTGTACGAAGCTTTAATGTAATGGTAGAGCAATGCAAACAGCGTGCTTAATAATTATTACGTAGCGATATGATAAATATACTTGTGATATTGAATTATAACTAAGATATTAGATGTTATGTTATATAAATCCTCTATTATGTAACAAAATTTGTAATAAACAATTTGTAATATAAAAGAAATGATAAATTAAGAAAATTAAAAAAAAACCCGACCATCTTGGACCGATTTTCATCAAACATAGCTAAGAGCACTCCCAACTAATTCACCTTTAAAAAAAAACAAAATCAAAATTGGCTCATTCGTTCGGGAGCTATGATACCACAGACAGACAGACAGGCACATACACACAGACAGACACACACACACACATAGACAGTCAAACTTATAACACCCCGTCGTTTTTCCGTCGGGAGTTAAAAATTCGAAATTGTTTTTATGAGTGGTTTTTTTATATATTTATAGGATTCTTTTTCATGGAATATTTAAAATAAAATATAACATTTTTAAGTATTAAACTTAATATTTAATTGCTAGCTTATCTCTTGTTTCAACGCCTCACTAACACGAGTTGCATGATTGTATTGAAGATCGTGACAGATGTTCAGATGCGATCGTGTGAATTTGATAGTGAAATATAATGTTTGAAACATCTTACTACCGGTACTGATGACAGAACTATTTCATAATGGTATATAATATATATATATATATATATGTATATTATGGCAGTGGTAGCCCAGTGGTAACGCGCTCGCTTGAGAAACCGAGTGAAGCGAGTTCAAATCCCGGGTCTCGCACCTCTAATATTTTCATGTGCGAATCATTTCTAACATGACCACTTGCCTTACGGTGAAGGAAAACATCGTGAGGAAACCTGCATGTCTGAGAGAACCTAGCAAGTTTTCGAAAGACATGTGAAATCCGCCAACCCGTACTTGGCCAGCGTGGTGGACTATGGCCTGATCCCCCTCGTATTGAAGGGAGGCCCGCGCTCAGCAGTGAGACTCTAAAAAGGGCTGAATACATATAATAAATCGGACTATTTTTAAGGCGAAAGTTTGTATATGAGTATGTTTGTTACACCTTCTAATAATAATAATATACTCTCAACTGATTCCGGCTACGGCGGCCAATCTCATTGAGACTAGCCAACTGCGCAGGAGATATTATAGTGCACAACCCAACAATAGAACCCAATGAGTTTTCGATAGGTATGTAAAGTCTACCAAGCCGCTTGCGTAGCGTTGCGAATTGTGGGCTGAAGTATGATGATGACCCAGTTCAAACAGTCACTATTGTGAATGTTAAAATTAAAAAAATATATAAATTATAGAGTAAAATAGAAAAAAGAAAGCCTTAGTAGTATATTTCAATAGAAATATTTTTTGTGCTATCTCTACCAAAGCTCCCGAAATCATGTCAGTCTTCGACAAAATAATCCTTACATACCTGTCATGTACAAGATATGAGTAATGAGGGCGAAAGTCGTGTAGCACATGTTTTTAATTATAGTAATGCCCACTGTATCTCCTAACTACTTTCTACTCACGATTTAACACCATGGAGGTAAATTATTAAAGCTAGCTTACTCGTCCACTTGTGGCCTTTGATTTTGATGTTATAGAGATTTTTTTAGTTTATAGACTATTTCTTTTAAATTTTCAGCCTTTTTGTCTTTGTCTTGTTGTAGAGAATGGGGGTAAATGCTTGAATTGTATAGTATACATGTGCTCGCAAGTTTGATTCCTGTACACATCCAATACTTACATATACTCATATTTAAACGCTATGATTTTTTCCCACAGGTAAAAGTTTCTGAACTATGCTAATCTCTATTTTTTTCCTTTTTTTTCATTCTTTCGCAATGAAAAACAAGATAGCACTAAGCAAACAAATTGAATTGAAGATGAATGCGCTACAAAATCAAATTATTTAGATTACTTTTATAGTACTTTCAAGCACATTTAGGCATTAATTGGCAAAAAGTCACTACTTATAAGTTTTGAATTAATCTATATAAGCACAATATATTTCACTTTTTCCCATTAAAAAGCTCACAAAACCAAAAGTAACTTTATAATTTTAGTAATATTTTATGGTAAACTAACTCGAGCTCCTATGGGTAGATATTAATTTTCGGTACATTTTGATACATGTAACATGTTATGAAATATTCTCAAGTTAAATGACGTAACCCTCCAACGTCACGTTCCCGGCGACCCTGTTTAATTACTGATGGGTAGAAATATTAATGAAGTATCTGATACAGACATATTTAAAGGTTCCTCGACTTTTGGGACTTCATATGTCTGAAAGCGTTTCGTAATTCAATAAGCAAGGGTGCAAAGTACGGACATGTTTTAAATTGGATGGGGAAAAATAGTATACCTACTTTATATGGAAAAACTTATTAATTTAATGTAATATTTATTTATTATCTATAAATATTTAATGACATTTTATCAATATTTACATTTTCTTTTGACAATAACGTCAATTTTTTTATAATTGTCTGGCACTATTTAATTTAAGGAGACTAAATAACTAAAAGATTGAATTGAGACAAAATATTTTATGCGTTTGTTTAAATAATATTTGACTAGTAGTCAAAAATTGACTTAAATTCTTAATTATCTACAAGACTCACTAATATCTTAATAGATAACAGGTTACTTTTATCGACATAATATTATTATATGTATATAGAATAGTTATTTGTTCAGAGTTATTAATATAATATTAATTCATATTATAACTTATTTGTATTAAATGTAATGTAATTATTGAAATTTTAAATATTTTAAAAATAAAACATATGTACATAGATACAAACTGTTCTTCTACCCTATAGGTACCTTATTTATAAATAACCAAACACAGTTTAACGGCTATATTTCAAAAGGTAAATGAAAAAAGTTGATGTTCAAAGTTGGGTATTAAAGGTCTACACGCAATTTTGTCAAAATTCACGAGCATTAATATCAATATGTGGGGCAAAAAGGCCCCGTAATATCCTCCGGGTCCCTCCCGGCTTTATTTATCAAAGCCGACCCATAACCCTTTCGTCGTTACGCGAATTAAATTTCTTTTGCCGTCATTTCCCGTGCATTATCTCGGTTAAAATCATAATGGGACGCGAGTCCCACAATGGCGGGGCTTGTTTAGCCGGGTTCATTAATGTTAGCTGAAGAATTTTATTAAAATGTAACGTCGCGCTTAAGGGTTAAGGGACGGGGATAAATAATGAAATGAATAGAGATGATGTTTTTAATGTTATTGTTAATTTTAAAATCAGAATTAACAGTCGACTCTATGTATGCCTCTTAATATATATAATGACTCTAGGAAATCTTCATATATTGCTGATGTTATTTTAAATAACAATAATTTATATTCAAAACAATTTCTGAATTATAATGTTTTTTTTTTTTCATAAATATTATCGGATTTCTATTATACGAGTATATGTAAAAATGTGTCTGTTGTATATATGTTTGTTACTCCTTCACATTGAAACGGCTGGACGTGTTTGGATGAAATTCAGTACGTAAATAGAATATGATCTGGAGTGAAAATAGGCTTCCACGCATTCGAGCGAAGCGATGTCAAATCACTAGTATAGTATATGATGTTCTCCTAGCCGATTCCGGCTACGGCGACCAATCTCATTGAGATTAGCCAACTGCGCAGGAGATATTATAGTGCTCAAGTGTACGCGCAGACACAGGTGCACACTCTATTCCTATCACTTTCATACTCCGGTGGGACGACCACTCTATATGACCGGTGAGAGTTAAGGCGCAGGGCCGACGGCTTTACGTGCTCTCCGAGGCACGGGGATGAAACACCGCCAACTTCCCAACTCCGGGCTGTTACTGATGCTAACTATACAGAAAGACACAATAACTAAACTTGGCCCGACCCATGACTCGAACCCAGGACCTCTGAGTGTGCAGCCGTACATGCTAGCCACTACACCACCGAGGCAATTAGTATACCGAGACAAGAGTATAGTATAATAACTCTATCGACTGATTAATTATTATACTTTTAAATTTTTCTTACAAGGTATATGCTTATAAAGCGTCTCTTGAATTATTTATCTCCGAGGCTCTCAAACTTCGCTAAGCTCGGCCAACTGGCGCACATTATAATAATGAGTTTTCAACAGCAGGCATTTTTTCTGAAAAAAGCACATTAAACGACTTTGCGTAAATTTCTAAGCATTATGCGGTAGAATATACTTATATACTTAAGATTTCTTGTTTGTTCACGTACCGGAAGTGTCAATAAATTGTAACCTTAAAAGAAGCTTTTTTTACTTAGTACAAGAATATGTTATATTCTACACTTTTTACTATTAAAATAGTACTTTTAAATATTTATTTACATTATAATTTTATAAGAAAACTTAATTATTTTTAGATAATTATAATCTGCCTATGTTTCGATCAAGCCTCTGTCATTGGAATCTTTTGCTCTATCTGTATAAAATGAAATTCTCAGACTGTAAAATATCTTTATGTAAAAAAATAATTTGATTCTTACAAATTAAATAACAAACATTCGTAAATAAATCTATGGATAGTAAATTACAGATTATTTCAGTTTGATATATGTATGGAATAATTCTAATTTAAAACATGTCTCTGAGTCAGTCATCTCTTATATACTTGAATAATTATACGTATACCGGTTGTAATTTATGTTTTTAATCGATTTCCAAAAAAGAAAGTACCAATTCGGCAGGTGTGTATTTAATATTATTGAAACTGCAAAATATTCACATATCTATGATAATCTATTAGGTCTCCCAAACAGATAGGTATATAAAGGGTGAATGTATGTTTCTTAACGCTTTACTCCGAAACTATTAATCGAATTGAGGCCGTCTTTTTTATTTGCTTACATTTACTTCAATTTAGATAACTGTAAAGATTTAATAAAATCGATTCAGTTGTTATGAACTGAAGGCCAGTAAGTGTAAATAAAGGTCCAGCTTATGGATACAAGCTATGAGTGTGGTGTCAAAAGGAAAAACATCTCAAAACTCTTATATATATAATAAATAAGTAATAAAAAAGTAAATCGATTTCAGAACAAATTTCTGCTGTAATAGGCTGTTGGATATAGCAGTATATTAGGTATATAATATTTAGGAGGCTTGCATTGGCGAAGGATGAAATTTTAGCAAAGGTAAGCCGTTCCAAAAATATACATTTTTATATATGTATTAATGCAGAAAGAAATATTTATCTATTATTATATATATGTCGTGTTATCCATATACTACGAACATCATTTTTGCTAATCCTGTGGGCGTTATAAGGGCTCAAATAATAAAGCATTCAATGCTCAATACATAATTTAATCAGGGAAATCACAATATTATAAACTTGAAACGATAATTCTAATGATTTAAAGCTAGAGGGTTCACAGGCTCTGATCAGACATTCACATACTATAATATCAAAGCAAAACTCTCTCTGATCCACCACGATCAACCAACGTTACTAAGCCACGTATCTCCAATGAATGTCGTGATGGCGTCTCGACCCCGCTCGAGACTAAATCTCTACTCTAAATTTAAAATCACTTTAAAAGCAATAAAAAGTAAACTATATACCATAGTGACTTCAAACAATAATGAGGTATTATAGCAGAAAAAGCATATATATATATATATATATATATATATATATACACACGCAAGAATACTTATATATTTACAAAATTAAATGTATGTAAAATTATAGAAAAATAATTTTAAGGTAAGACGTCTTGTATTGACCCTTCGCCCCTGGAAGTTTGTCTGTGTGTATAAGTTTGTTACTCCTTCACGCTAAAACGGTTGGACGTATTTGGATCTATAGTACACAGATAGATTAGGAACTTTTTTTTTTAACGTTGGGAAATGCATTTACGCACGAGGTGTGGGACTCACCGGCACAACCAGTACTACCCACTAAAACCCAACAAAGCCTTCCCCCGTCTTAATGGGGCGTCGCAGGATGGCTTACGCATTCAACTGCGACGCCCCGACGGCAGGTCTGCCGAAGCAGACCACAACAACCACGGGGTTGCTCCAAGTCCACTCTGCTATTAGAGAAGTACCAGGAGCAACCCGCATGGTACACCGCCCTCCGAAGAGGGCCACCTCCCACCGACCACCGAAGTGGGCCACTTCCCTGTGCGTTTCTTGGCTTCGCGCCCGGTTGGGTTGCCGGGCACTACTGAGCCCCCCCACCACGACAAGGTGAACGCACGTTGGGGGAGAGATAGATTAGGACCTGGAGTAACACATAATCTACTGTTATGTATCCAACTAAGCGGGAATAAGTTGCTAATGGCTAGTATATATAAAAATTTATCAGATTATTACATAATATACATAGATATGAATACTTCTTTATATGGCCAATTTATGAAGATGTTTATGATAAACAGTAATAAATCTCAAGCAGTAGAGTGGCCAAACCCTTCCTAAATTCTTAAGAAAACAGCCAAAGATTCCAAAGTAAACACTTTAGATGCTCCCCTAATCACCCCTCCAGATTGCTTGCCGTCTACAATATTTGCATAACTCATTACGCTGCATCCATATTTAATTAGAAAATTTCCTTCTTTCAGAAGCTTTATTGCCAATAATGATTTTTGTGATATAATTACTAAGGTAGAAACGACATATTTTAATGCAGCTTTGTCAGAAGCAGTAAGTTTTGTTCTATGAGCTTTTTTATGTAATAAATAGTGAGTGAGCTTTAAAGCTATTTAATTTAAATCCTCGGACCCCAGTGCCTTTTCTTATATACGTACATAATATGTATAATATTATATTATTACAGAAGAAAAAAATGTTTATCTAAAATTATTTATATTATTAATAAGAACTCCTTGCAATAATTAAACTTTTTAGTATTCTTAAAATAAATATTAGCTATAAGTGCTTGAGCTTCCCCAAACGCGGGTGCTTCAAATCGATTGGCATTTACTTTTGTTTTACAACTTCTGAAGAAAATCAAACACTGCTAATGGTTGAGTAAATTTGACATTGGTTTTATTGAACCCTTATGAATTATATCTATCAAGTTATATCAATACTTCTGTAAAAGTTTGCTTTGTAATTAATATTAGAAGTAATATAATTAAATAAATAACCTTCTAATATACTAGCATTGCCCACGGCTCCGCACGCGTTCAGATAACCAAAAACTAAATTCTTAGGTTTTACATATTAGTACACTCTTACATTACAGTTTTTGTATTTTTTCTCAGAAATGTGATATTTTCCGCTGTAAAAAAGTATCCTATATGTTGAATCGGATATCCAGCTATCACAATAACAAATTTCATCAAAATCCCTCCAGTAGTTTTTCTGTGATGCGGTAACAGACAGACAGACAGACAGACAAAAATTCTAAGACTATAGATTCGGCCTCAGTATCGATAACAATGTTTATTTCAATAAGATTTTCCAAAAAATATTTAATGTACAGATTGGGCTTAGTTACAATTTTATTATATGTATAGATGAAAAAATCTTTAAAATAGTTTATTTGTGTGGGATATTTTTTATTGAAATTAAACACTCAGGACATTTAGGTTTCCTAATCTCGATTCTAATAAAACCATTCACTTCAAACAGCGGCACTCATACTAATACCCTGACTCAGACACTATCCAGCACGCGGAAATCAAAACCTAAAATTACATAGGATCGCAAAGATCTAAGCTAATACGAGTCAATTCTAGGAACAGCATTTTCACTTAGATTGATGTCTTGAGTTGCTTCTAAAAGTAACTGGTGGTTTCGCTTTCTAACACTTTCAAATGAATTTTTGTTCTCAAATTTTAGTGCCCATACTATTTTGTACAAAAGGAAGTTGCGATTTATGTTTTTTCTATACTAATAATAAAATTCTGAGTCGAATGTGTATTTACTACTATGTACATTAAATATTTTTTGGAAAATCTTATCGAAATAGACATTATTATCGATGAAGAGGCTTAAGTCTATAGTTTTTAGATTTTTTGTCTGTCTGTCTGTTTGTCTTTGAACACATTACGAGAACACCACTGAAATTTTGGTATGATGATTGCTGGTTATCCGGGTCACATAAGATACCTTTTATATCTCTTTAATATCTCATCTCTAAGAAATCTATACTATTTTAAATAAAACAATCCTTTCGGATTTTATCGCGAGTTTATTTTGATTTTTGGTTCCCAACGTTTGGAATGCTTTACAGCAATCATGATTAAGGGAGAGACTGAGGTGTAATTGTCTCTAAGCTATTATATAGTTGTTACAGACAGCCTACCCACAAATAACAACAAGTACTCCCGTGACCATGATTGCTGTAAAGCATTCGAAACGTCGGGAACCAAAAATCAAAATAAATCCGCGAAATAATCCGAAAAGATAGTTTTATTTAAAATGTCAAGTATTCGCGTAAATCTAAGAAAATCTATACTAATCATGCAGCAATCATGCGTCGCTAGGTTAATAATACAATAAAATTTGAAAGTCGATAGGTATACCTATTTAGTAAAAAAAAGACCATTTTCACATTAGCCTTCACGTTTTATTAACAAAAACTTGAAAAGATGATATAGACCGAATTATCAAAACATTCGATATCATTTCATGAGTTATATGTATAGATTATGTATTCATCATTGTATTGACAAAGTGCACTTAAAGCTACGATTACAAAATGGCATACGCCGGTCCCGCACCCATACGAACTATTTCAAACAAAAGTATATTTTCATTAACTATCCTGCCTGCTATCGAAATATCAACTCTAGCACCTTGAATTAAAGATATGATTTTGAATTTTCAATGTTATGAATAGCACAAGTGTTCAGTATTTGAATAGATTGAAAATGTATGGATATAGAACTGGTAGAGTATTGAAAGTGCTCTCGAGATCGGATTATGTGCGTTGGGAAGTGTCGCGTGATAGTTTTATGCATATCTTACGAGACATTTTGACATATTTATAATTTTTTGTTATTTTTTTGCAGATATATTTGTTTGTTTAGCAAATAATAATCTATAATACATAATATAATAAAATTGTAACTAAGTCGAATAAAATATTTTTAAATATTTTTTGGAAAATCTAATTGTAATAGACATTATTATCGATACAGAGTCCGAATCTGTTTTTAGAATTTTTGTCTGTCTGTCGGTATGTCTGCCCGTCTGTCTGTTACCGCATCACGAGAAAACCACTGGATAGATTTTGATGAAATTTGGTATGATGATAGCAGGTTATCCGAAAATATCTCATTTCTGAAAAAAATACAAAAACTGCATTGTAAAAGTATACTAATATGTAAAACCTTAGAATTTGGTTTTTGGTCATGTTCACAATGCTAGTAATTTATATTAAATAAAGATATATATATATATATATATATATATAAATAAATATATATATATATATATATATATATATATATATATATATATATGTAATAATTGAGCAGATTTCCTTTATATTATATTGTCGTATTTAAATATTTTTACAAATAAATTACAATTATTAGATATTTTTTATTATTTTTTTCATTTTTTTTACAATTTGAATCTACTTAGTTTACCAATTAGCGTGTTATCTTTGTCATTTATTTTGGTGTTCCTATTAGAAATATAAATGTAACATTAAAAATTTAAATATTATACCTATAAGAATAATTATTATTTAATATTAATTGTTCTTTAACATCTAAAACCATTCGCAATGACGACACGGTGGCAATGAATTCAATTTTAGCGGGGTTGGGTGCTATGGGAACAGCTCCCCCTATTGCGTTTCACTATACGACATAAGTAGGCGCATAATGACTATGTAAATCACTTTCATATATTATATTTAAATCTAATATTTTTTCAAAGCTCTTCAAAGCTCATCAAAGCTCATCTATATGTTATCTTAATAAATAGGTATATCATTAAAATATAATTACTGACTTAACGATGCAATGGAAGGTAATAATTTCAAGTACCTACCTATGGAGCTTTTTTTACCTATATATGTACAAACGAAACATTTTATCTAAAATTGGCCTACTGTTTGAAATGTGAAATATGTGTATGTGTGTGTATGTTTCTTACTCATTTACGCTTAAACGGCTGGACGGAATTGGATGAAATTCAGTATACCTGGATAGATTATGACCTGGAGTGGAGTGTAGCTACACTACATACTTTTAGGCACTTAGGGGCGCAGTCAAGCGACGTAAGGGTGATTGTACTAATAAATGAACATTCTCAGCGGCGTTGAAATTTTTTTTATATTTCTTATTTATACTTTGTAATATAAAAAGGACGTCACATTTCTATTTTAAATGATAAACATAATATATTATCTATAAAATTATAAATTTTTGTTCAAAATCGTCTTGTCACTCAATAACTATATCTGTTAGATACACCGTTGTTTGACGTTAAGCAACGTATTCAATTACAGGTATCCCATAGGCTACTTAGTGGCAGACAGATCAGTGCTGGTTATTAAAAATCTTTCTCTGCTATCCACTTGTCAAACCTAATAAGCGCGTGTATAAAAGTGAAATAAAACCCGAGTCGGTCCCCTTATTTGCCAATTACATGTTTTTTGTTTGTGTCGAGGGTCAGCGTTTTAATTCTACGCCGGGGAGGGTGGTTTCTGACGACGCGTCACTTTTTATTTTACATGGAGATATTTGCATGGGGGGATGAATGAAATACTATATATGCTTATGTATTGAATATCTGATTTTTTAAATTAACATATGTATTTATTACTGAATTTTAGCAGGTTTGTTTGTTTTAGTAATTTCTACGAAAAATGTCTATGACTGAAGAATGTGATTTAAATTAGTTATCAATAAATTAAATTATTTGTAAAGGCATATTACCACACATTTTTCTATTAAGATATTTCATATATAATTTTATATTTTTTCTCTAACAATAAACCAAAACAAATACATACTTTAATGTTATATATAATTGTTATATTTATTATACAGCATATTTGTCTCTTGATGTCAACAGCGTAAAGCCCTTGGCCCAACCAATCAGAGCCCTCGATTCCTGCATGAGGGTAGTTATTATTTTTAATCCCATAATGGCGTCCCAGATTTCATTACAGGGGTTGCACTGATTAAAAGGGTGAGACGATTCATTTTTTTCGATTGTAAGCTTCGTTTTTAATAGTGATTGATATATGACGAATAAAGTACCTATATCTTTACTATAAAGTATGTTATATGAATCTTAATTAAAACAACTGATTTGCGTTTACGAATATCGCTTTGGAATTTGAGTAAAATATTTTAATATGCATTTAATTGCAAATTCTATTTTAATTAAAAGTTCTATTTTACAATATGTCGATGACGACACGTTTGGCTCAGTGTGTAGTGACCCTACTTGCTGTGCCAGCGGCCGCGGGTTCGAGTCCCGATGGGGGCATTCATTGTGTGATGAGCACGAATGTTTGTACTCCAGTCATGGGTGTTTGTATATTTATAATATGTATGTATTTAAAGTTTATATATGTGTAGTGTATCAACTATCTGGTATCCATAACACAAGCCTCGTAGCTTACCATGGAACTAGACGGTGTTGTGTGTTAATGTAAAACAAAAATGTAAAATTTTAAGAGAGACTTATATGAACAAAACTTAAATATATAGAGCAAGTTAAAATCCTGTAAATAATTAAAAAAACAAAGTTATGCTCAAATAATACTTGTCACCGTTTAGTCATAACGAGTGGTCCAGGATTGATGCTGCAGGATCAAAGGTCATCGTTTCGGCATTCTCTGTGTCACATTAACGCTTTTTTCTTGTAACATAACATTTTCACAGTTGACGGTGGCGGCATCTGGTCGGGACAGCTATTAGCGTCCTGCAAACTGTTTAAAAGCTACCGGGGTTCGCTCAGTAAATGTTTGCACGGGATGTGGACTTAGGAATGGGAATGGGTGGGATATGGTAATTAAAGGATGCCACGAAAAAAGGATGAAAGGATAATGCACTTTGTTTTGTCCTTGTATTTATGTTGCTTCACCAAAAAGATAGTGTTCAAGATATCGGTTTAGCTGAGATTTCTTTATTATAAACATTTTATTTAGGTAAGTTATGTACATATGATTTGTTATTATGTATAAAATTATTTTTATGTATAAATAATAGTATTTGTAAACGTAAATGCTAACAATTATTATACCTTGATTATATTTTTTATTATATTTAACAATGTGGCATGTAGCAATCAGTTATAAAAATTAACAGAAATGTGCTTGGAATTCAGATCTTTTTATTATTAATAGTAGACTTTGTAAAAAGGTCCAATATCGATTTCTAGTAAAATAATGTCTTATTTTATAATGTGTAACTACAAAAGCATTCAAAAGGTACACTTTACATCTACACGTAGCGCCACGCAGTGGAGGTCTCTCCACACTACTAATAATTTGTATACACAAATCTACCTTTGGAGTGCCGACTATATGTAAGTATGATTCAAAAGTAACAAAAATTCATTAAAAATGATCTGCTTCAATTTCTTCTAAAATATACATATGTTTGACATATATATATATATATATATATATATATATATATATATATATATATATATATATATATATATATAATATTAATTATATTACTTCACTAGCGACACCCTACAGTGTGGTTACTTTCCTAGGTGCCTAGACTCATCCTATATGTTACACCGGGGCCAGTCTATCTGTGGACTATCCCAATCCACCCGAAGCCCTTTCAGCGTAAAAGAGTAAAATACAGACAAATTACAAAATTTCGCATTTACGATAAGTCTGGCACATATAATTCAATTACTAGCACTTCATAGCTTTTATTATACTGTTTTGATTATCCAGCTATTATAAAAAAATTATCATTAGAATATAACATATATAAGAATGGAAATAATTATTTACATCAAATTCATTTCAAAATTTTAGCATTATTATGTATTTAGTACGTATATTATAAAAGGTGTGCAACACCACGAGATAATAAGTAGTTAATAAATGAATTTCGTAGTCACATGAGCACTGAAACTAAAATGCGAGAGAAGTCACGGTAATAAGTTGACTTAAGTTGTTCAAATAAGCTAATGCAATGTTTACACGTGGACAAGACCACCGTCGGATGTTTAAACCTTTAACTGCGATGGCTACTTTACAATAAAAATGAGGCGTAATATATGGATGTAAAAACCCTGTTGGTTGTTACTTATGATCGTAGGTGTTCCGCTTAGAATATCTTCTACAAACAGACATAGTGTGGTACTTAATTTAATATTATGGTGTTTTATAGCTTTTGGTCTTTTTCTTTGAGGTAAGGAAAAGAGACCAGAAAATTCTCATTTTCATGGTCCATTAGTACCTCGCTCTTACGTTGCATTATTTTTATAATCATTTAGTATGATGCGAAAAATTGAGTCTTAAAAGATTAACTAAGCAATAAGCTTTGTGCATATATTTTTCCTATTAGAAATCATAATATGGTAAAAATAGTCCAAATAAAAAATTAATAAAAAAAACACTAATTATTTGAATTTACATACCTGTAAGTTATCTAGACATAATATGTAAAGTAAATATATAGGTGTTATTTAGTATCGGCTAGTATCTTTAAAACTTACAAATTAACTTAAGACCTTAATTCAGATTTTTATAGAGGACTTCATCTGTACATATAATAAAATTGTAACTAAGCCGAATCTGTACATTAAATATTTTTTCGAAAATCTTATTAAAATAACCATTATTTTCGATACAGAGGCCGAATATATAGTTTTTAGATTTTTTGTCTGTCTGTCTGTTACCGCATCACAGAAAAACCACTGGAGGGATTTTGATGAAATTTGGTATGGTGATAGCTGGTTATCCGGGTCAATATATAGGGTACTTTTTACCGCGGGAAAATATCTCATTTCTGAGAAAAAATACAATAACTGCAATGTAAGAGTATACTCATATGTAAAACCTAAGAATTTGGTTTTTGGTCACCTGAACGCGGGCGAAGCCGCGGGCAATGTTAGTATTAATATAATTTTTTTATTTCAATATATTGTACTAATAAATTTTATTTTTCCATAAAAATGGCACTCTTGAAATTAGTAAACATTTGGAAGTCATGACATGTTATAAATCCTTTTATTGCGTACAGTTTTTGTCATATTTTATTATTTTGACCCAACAGTTTGCAATTGCATTTGAAATAATTTTACACAAGGCAAAATGTTACTTTATGCTTTCATAATAAAGCATATTATAGCCGAAACCTATATACTTTGTTATCGTAAAAAATGGGATGATTCACTTTGACGCATAAAAGTTACGAATTAAAAAGGACAACAACGGACAAAGAATCCATTTTGCATTGTACTGTGACAGTCTCCCTTGAGGTGCCGCTTTAAAGAGCTTAAAATATGATAGAAATGGCATCCACATTCATTTCCTTCAGTCTGTAACTGTACCTACTTCATTTTTTTAGGTTTTCTCGAGCTTAAAATATGATAGAAATGGCATTAGTGATCCACATTCATTTCTTTCAGTCTGTAACTGTACTTCATTCTTTAAGATTCCCTAACATACTAATATAGTTAACCTAATACTAACCCATAGAGAAAAATGTCTTTAAACTTTAAGCCCTCTTTAACGTCCCCCAAGTGCGGGTTGGCGGATTTCACATATTATTCGAAAACTTACTAGATTTTCTCAGACATGCAGGTTTCCTTACGATGTTTTCCGTTACAGCTTAAGACAAGTGGTAAATACGTTGGCAATGATTCGCACATGAAAATATCAGAGGTGCGAAATCCGGGATTTGAAGTCGGTTTCCAAAGCGAGCGTGATACTACTGGGCTACCTTTGCCTACAATACTTACCTTAGACATATAAAATTGGATCTAAAATATATATTATGTAAAGCATAATATAATAATATTTTTAGGAAATTTAGAATAAAATTATTTTACACAGACATACATTAACATCTGCTAAGTAAAGGTAGAGGTATATATAATTATTGCCGCTTCTACATTTTGGTAGATCTTTAAAAAAATGCATCAATATTTCTTCGTACCGCGTAAATTCGGGTTCACAGTGTCGCCGATCGTTTTAACACTGCCTCGCTAATTGGACACTTAAGGGCTTACAGGCTAAAGGCAGTTTATCCGGGACAAGACGAGACCGTCACGGACAGTTGTGATGAAGCCGATGTCTTTCAAATGCACTATAATAGAACAGATTATACAAATAATATAAAATGATTATAAAATGTTGACCAAGTTAGGAGTTAACGCTGTATAGATTGGAATCTGACGACATGATTGGGTCAGTTTGTAGTGACCCTACTTGCTGTGCCAGCGGTCGCGGGTTCGAGTTCCGCTGGGGACATTCATTTGTGTGATGAGCACGAATGTTTGTACTCCAGTCATGGGTGTTTATATTTATATTATGTATGTATTTAAAGTTATATATGTGTAGTGTATCAACTATCTGATATCCAGAACACAAGCCTCGTAGCATCCCATGGAACCAGATAGCGCTGTGTGTTAATGTCCCAACATATTATTATTATTATTTAAATGCTAATAGGAAAAACTTATTCTGTTTTAATTTTTTTCTTATTCTATTGTACTTTGATATGAGGAAAAGTATTAAAAAGGTCGAATACCCAGATAACACAGAGGATGAAAAAATAATTACAAATGTTGTTAATTATTTACAAAATGGATACTTTCAGAATTTTTAGTTTGAAATATAATTATAATAATATGGTTAATCGATTTGCAGATCAAATTTTAAATTCAGCTCTCAGTGTTTTTATAACAGGTCCTATTGTTAAAGCTATTTTAACTAATTTACTATTTAAAATATAATTTTTTATAATTTGTTTTTTTTTCTTGTTTATAGTAGGTACGTAAAATCGTGTACGTACAAAAATATTTAAATAATCTTCTGGAAGTGCTAACAGATGATATGTGACAATTATCACCATCATAGTTTGACAAAATATTTGTGTAGACAACTCATTATCTCGGTTCTCTTTCGCGAAATAGTGTTGCTTAATATTTTACTTCAAATATATATATAGCAATCTTAATTAATATTGTTAACTTCTTTTAAATTACACGTAAAACAATAATATTGCTTAAATATTATTTTTTTAATATTCTTTATTAAAAAAGGTTATACATAATATAATAATAGCAACACTAAATAATATTAGTAATTAATATAGTTTTAAAAAAAATTGTAATATTTATAATAATAACAGCTAAAATTAAATAAATTATAGTGCTACCTATATTTAATTATAATAATTATATATTTTTTAAATGTTTAGAAGCAAAAATCAACAAATATTGTAAGGTACTTTGGTGCCAGTTTTTGAATTTTTGAAATATTTTTTGTAAAATAGTGGGTAGGCACTATCTGTAACTAGTATATAACGCCTTTGAGACGTCTACCTTACCTTAGTCTCTCCCGTGACCATGATTACTGTAAACCATTCGAAATCGGGAACCAAAAATCAAAATAAATCTGCAAAATAATCCGAAAAGACAGTTTTATTTCAAATATTTTAATCAATTAAAAATATATACCTATGTATAAGAATACGTTATTTTAACCTTTTTTAAATAATAATTGTCCAAAGTACAACATTTTTATATTTAAATAAATGACTAAATCCACCTGTTAGTGTTTTTAAAATACAATCATAATATATCTACCTTAATTAAAGAAAAAGCTTAAGTTGAAGGGCCAAATTTTGCTCTATTATTACAATGCTTTAATAGTTTTGTTATCACCAGTCAGTTTGAGCTCTAGAAGCTTGAGCTTCTTAACAAAAATTAAAAGCAGAATAGGTCTCTACAAACTGGTTAACCTGTACGACTTATTGTCATGCGATACGTGAATTATGCCGACTTATGGGGTAAGACATTTTGAAAGCTTTCATTATCTTCACTTACATTGGCACTGAGAACTGTACACCAAATAAT
Organism: Brenthis daphne; assembly: GCA_947093115.1. Lineage (NCBI taxonomy): Eukaryota > Metazoa > Arthropoda > Insecta > Lepidoptera > Nymphalidae > Brenthis > Brenthis daphne. The sequence goes on along the minus strand of OX352473.1, from coordinate 36,372,737 downwards.
ATTATTTATTATTGTTCCATTGTTTTATTGAGAGACAGGTGACTTCGCAGTGGGTTGGTATAAAAGTATCACTATTACTATACATAACCAACACTGTGTATAAAGGCACGCAAATCAGGAAGCTTGTTTGTATGTTTATTATATATATATATATTATATATATATATATATATAATTTGATTTATTCATTTATCAAATACAAAAAAACATTCATACAAATCTAAGACACTCGTACTAAGTGAACTTGTGTTACGAGCGTCTTGCCTAAATTATAAAGCAGACCACACAATCAAGGGGCTGCTCCATTTGTCCACTGTGCTGTCAGAGAAGTACCAGGAGCAACCCTCATGATACACCGTCCACGGGAGTGGACCTCGTCCCTATCTCTTGGTTTCACGCCTGGCTGGATTGCCAGGTACTAAATACATTATCAGAATAAATTCTCAAAAAATGTGGAACGCATTCGTTCGAATTGTATTTGTTCAACAGCTTACGTGTAATGTAACGAATATGTAAATTTCTATAATCATAATATTAATAGGATATGTCGTAAATAATATAATTAACGTATAAATTCCTATAGGATGGTAAATAACCCTTCCAGTTTGAGCCGCGTCACCCTCAATTTGCAAAACAAATTAGCGCTCCTTGACGACGGCTCCTGCCCTGAATTTGCTTTGCTTAGATATACTTTACTGAATTTTGTATTGTTTTATGAAAAGTAAGTATGATATTTTGAAATTACCTACTCATTATTTGTAAATAAAATTTGTTGAAGTTAGTTAAATTGTTTCCAGTTTGGCTAAAAGAGACGTAGTATAAAAAATATTTTTGAAAGATAACATAGAAAAAAGATTGGTTTTGTTTCATGAATTAACAAAAAAAGAAAAACCGACTTCAAACAAAAGCACTAAAAAGTAAAAAATAACTGATTGGTAGTTTTCATTTACTATACATACCTAATCAAATATTTTCGAAGTCGGTGTGCTTTGCTTTGTATGGGCTGGCACCGATTTCGAAAATATTTGATTAGGTATGTATTTAATAGGTAGGCTTTAATTACTTAGCCAAAGCACACCGACTTCGAAAATATTTGATTAGGTATGTATAGTAAATGAAAACTACCAATCAGTTATTTTTTACTTTTTAGTGCTTTTGTTTGAAGTCGGTTTTTCTTTTTTTGTTAAAAAGTTTTTATTTTTCCCTTTTTAGTGTTGACAGTAGTAGCAAAGTAAGGATTCTAACGTGTTAGGCTTGTCAAATCAAACAAAATAAGCCCAAACTCAAAGTATCTACTATTAGCCGTTGAAGAGTTCCACCTAACCACCTTCTGGCCTTGCCATCAGATCAGGTCAACACCACTGAACCACTGTACTATCAACGGAAATAGAAATACTTGCAAAGTTTCAAGTCAATATGACAATTAGAAGTAGGTTAAATTCATGATTAGTTGTTTTTCCACCCTTAGGGGTGGTATTTTTTTTTGAAATTTAAATGGGACCAATCTGGAAGTATACCCTTTCAAACGACACAAAAATTGTCCAAATCGGTTAATAAATGACGGAGTTCTGAGGTAACAAACATAAAAAAAAAAAAAAAAAAAAAAAAAAAAAAACATACAGTCGAATTGAGAACCTCCTCCTTTTTGAAGTCGGTTGAAAATTGGCATATAAATGTGATTTTTCTTCATTTATTGAAAAGAAATGAATGGCTTAGTTTTCTAGCGTTGTTAATTAAAAAATCGAGCTAACGTACATATGATGTACGCTATATTTGAGAATGGGTTTGAAAATTTTAATTAATACATCATTATATGACGACACGTTTGGCTCAGTAATCGCTGTGCTTGCTGTGCCAGTGGTCGCGGGTTCGAGTCCCGCTAGGGGCATTCATTTGTGTGATGAGCACGAATATTTGTACTCCAGTCATGGATGTTTATATTCATAATATGTATGTATTTAAAGTTATATATGTGTAGTGAATCCACTATCTGGTATCCATAACACTAGCCTCGTTAAATTTTATTTATTTAAACTGGCCTAGTTAGGTTAAGATTTGCACATGTCATAAGGGTGAAAATTTATGGTAATCTGATATTGTAATTTTTAAATAATCTTAATAATATATGCGTAAAAATATCAACATAAAAAATAATTAATTTCATAAATATGTATTATTTTTCTGCCCAATTATACCTACTACGATAACTAGATCTGTGTCGTCGATTTATTTTGTCCAATCCAAAAAAAAACCGTTTAGTTACCATACTAAATTAATCTCATACGGAAATCAATCCTGGCCTAAAAATTCAAAAGAATTTATCTATCAAAATATATGCATATTTTTAACATTATTGAAATATAAAAAAATACCTACCTATATTAACTTTGCGTACAACTTACAGCTGATCAAGTTACAAAGTTAGCTGAATGTATGGAGCTCGTTAGTAACGAACAGTGAGTAATGACCACGGTATCGGTGACCGAATATTGCAAAACTTCATATAAGAGTGATAGGTATGTACCAATATGGATATTTGATTTTATTATAGATTCTATATATTTAAGTTCAATATTTGTATTCCCTATATTTAATAATAATTAGACTAAAATGTGAATAACTAAACTTAAAAAACTAGATTATAGAGCGATTTTTAGGTGTAGGAAACAGTACTAAGAAGGGCTTTTAGCACTTTTTCCTACGTCTAAAAATCGTTATTTAAGCGAAGAGGCTGTTTTTTGTACATCTTTCTGCAACTTGGATTTTTTTTTGGTTTTGTAATTTTTTTTTTATTTTCATTTTAAATATTTATGTATTTTTATAAGTTAAGTTTTAGTTCAACTCATATAATTACAGTAATTCTTCGTTTTTCTTTTTTAAATTCTTCTAGCTCCGAAATCCATCTGAACTCTACTCATTACCACCCTTTTTATACATAAATTTTATACATAAACAAAGAAAATTTTAGTACCTATTCAAAATTTTCAATATTTTCTAGTAGTCTCTATTCCTTCATGGAATCGCTTTTTCCTCTCTCACTCAGTTTTACAGTAATTTACGACTAACTGTTATCGTCATTGTCAACGTATTATGAATGACATTTGTCTTAGAATGTACAAAGCATGCTTCAGACGTGCTTATGAATTATAATTTTTGGTGTAAAGACGTTACACACTACGCGACATTATATTGCGTAATAAACTTAAAAGCAACATTACTACAATCTGTAAATAGAGTTAGATGGCTAACATATATGTAATAAGAAAGGTGTTTCAAAAATAGTAATACGGTGCCAAAATCACGAAACGCAAGAGATAAAGCTTGATGATATATTAGTGGAAACTCCATGGAAAATCACAGCTGTGCGCTGTGATAACCTCGTGCTAATGTCTTCCCAGATTGTAAGTAAATGTACGGTTTCTAACCAAAGACACAGCTTTGGTCTACTCAACAGATTTTGATGAGCATATTTTTATTAGAATCTTTCTCTTGACTTGTTTTTTTATATGTGTGTATTTTTAGTTAACTTGAAATCCATTTTTCAAACACTTTTTTAGTAATAATAAGTGTGCAGCTCAGTAGATCTAATAATATCGTTAAAGTTTCTCTATGGTTCCATAGAGATGGTTTGATGATAGAGTCGGAAGGTGTTCTCAAGATTTTTTTTAATTTCTTAGTAGCGGCTACAGTGTATAATTTGACCATTTCTGGTCCTTTGTGATCGCCATATATTGATATGAAACAAGCGTGATCACTAGAATACCTGAAATATGTTTTTTATAGATAATATTTATTACTAAAGATAGTATTAAACATAAACTAACTAAACTCAAAATATTATTTCGCAATAGCATTAAATTTGATTCTCCTAAACTGCATAATTTTTTATATATGTAATTACATAAAAACTGCGATAAAATATTATGTAAAAGAACAAAAAATCTATGTAAACCTACATATATATACATATTTTTTTCTTGTCGCTATTTTCAAAAGCGTGGAAATGTATTATTTTCCTTAAGCTTTTCAGATTTCCGGAACTCATATTACAATACTAGGAATGTCAGATAAGAATCACAATTAAGTTGTTAGCACTCGTGGCTCACGACATGCGTGTATTTAATTTCTACACACACACATATATATATATATATATATATATATATATATATATATATATATATATATATATATATATATAGCTATGAAACGTGAATAGTTTGTATATTGATAACTTTATTTAATTTTTTTTCCTATAGTAACGTACTTATCTAGGTTTTCACTGATTTAATTATATATGAAACTTGATAATTACGTGTTAAAAGTAAAACAATATATGTATAAATTTTAGGATTATAATATTTTTACTTAAATCTTGTAATAAATTACAGTTTTACAAAAATTTGATTAAAATTGATCTAAAACTAAGCCATGATCGAAAAGTATTTAAATAGTCAGAAATAGCCTGAGACAATTCGACAATAGTACTTAGAACTACATACATTAAACGATTGTCGAATATCAATACATATTATATAATATATAAAAAAAAAGTCAAACACATATCCCTCATTTTTTAACTTGGTTAAGTATATAACCTATGACCCTTCCAATTATATCTAATACATAATGGGTCACAGAGTAATATTTGTCGAGACAGAACATGATTAACAATCACCCCCTGAATTAATAACCGTTGTAATTGAGATGTTTGCATTCCATCCCCTGTTTGCGCAAGGATTCAAATTTAGTCAACCAAAATGCTGAGACGCCATTTCATAATCAGTTATTTGGGTGAAGGATTGTTCTATGTGCATTATTTACCCATGCCAAGGGGCAATGGCTTAATGAAATATTTATAAGGCCTCTGTATCAGTTTTAAATCATATAAGTGACAGAATAGATCACTAGATGTAATATATATATATATATATATATAACATTATTTAAGATTTTTAAAAATTAATATATTTAAGTATAGATGGTGCAAATTAATTTAAATCGTTTTTCACTACAATTGGTAGAAAACAATTAGTATCATCATAATCAGCTTAGTAATGTTTTTTAATTTTTTTTACAAATAAATCTAGATTTTTAGCCAATATTACTATATTCTTAAATACAGTAGGTATGTAGACTATATAGTGGACCTAATATTTTAATAAGTATACCTAAAAATGTCTTCAAAATATATCTCTATGTTGAGAACTTTTCCATTTTCCAAGAACACCAGAAGTTTCTGTAAATAAATAATAGCAGTACCAAGAGACCAATAAATTTAACAATAAAATAACAACAAGCTTATTTTCATTGAAATAATGTGTAAATCCATAAATATAAAATACGCAATCAAGTAGGTGTGAACGCGCCATCTCAGTGTGCCAGCCGAGTAATAAACGTAAATTGTGTTGAATTCGATTGTTTGATCATAGTAAATAATAAATTCAATTATATACTGTCATCGCTGTTGAGATATCAGAATGTAGAGACAGCAAAATATTATATTTGTCATAATTTTTTATTTGTAGAGTTTGTAGATTAAAAATTTTACTGTATACAGATGTTTGGGAAGTAAAAATCAGTAGATACATATATAAAAATTTTACAAGGTTTGCTTATTTGTGTAATTTATTTAAAGCAAATTTTTGTCTTTCAATAGCTATTTATAAAGCTGTAGTGTACAATATAGCTGTATTGTGCAATCATTAAAGTTAATTATTGCTTAGATTTAAATGTAAAGTTCGAACTCAACTTCAAACTCAATTATTCTCAGTAACATAAAGGTTTTTTATAAAGCGTCAAATATAATAATATAGACTAAAGATAATTAGGTTACTATTTATGTAATTATAATTTTATATAAACACGTAAAATGAATAAAATAAATATTTCTAACGAAGTTTCACATACAAAGCTTTGCGTGACCAATTGGATAGCTGTCACTATGCCCTAATTGTATTTTTACCGCAACATCGATAAGTAGGAATTCCAATTAGTTTACATAATTTATATATCTATGTTACAAAATAACTAAATTGTTGTCTGTATGTTCGTTGTGCTTTTTTAAATCAAGATTTAACTCCTGTAAATCGATAAAACTCGAACTTGTTATCAAAACAAGTTATACTTTGATATCTTGTTCATTAACCATGTGTTTTAGATTATTTTTTATTTTAAAAAAAAGTTGATATGCCATGAATATGTTATCGGTACAAGAATAGTTATAAGCGCGCATTACATCGCGTGACCGCTCGAGCAGCTGTCATTGAGCCCCGTTCAAGCTCATCCTATGACATATGCATGTATGTATGTAATAATAATAAATATTACACAAAGAAGCTTGGACACTTACTATCCATATTAATATTATAAAATGTGAAAGTGTGTTTGTTTGTTTGTCCTTCTTTCACGTCGAAACGGTGTGACGGATTGGGGTGATATTTTGGGTGGAGATAGTCGGAGATCTGGAGAGTGATATAGGCTACTTTTTAACCCGGGAGTTTACATAATTCCCACGGGAAAGCTTTTTATAATACAATCCAAAAAAAATATTTTTGATCAGAAATACTTGAAACTTGGTATTAATGCTCTTCAATTTATTAAACAAATACGTGTTAGCATTTTTCGAAATTCATCCCATAAGGGGGTAAAATAGGGCATGATAGTTTGCATGAAACCTACCTTTTTAGAGTTTTTTTGTAATTTTAGCGCGAGCGAATCCGCGGGTTCTGCTAATAATAAATATTTCACAAAGAAACCTGGACACTACTATGTATTATAAATGAGTAATTGACATTATTGTATTTAAGAAATGAAAGAGTAGGCTTTATAATGTTCTTATTAATTGTATTGATTGCTATAAGCACAATAAATATTTAGTTACGTGATTGATTTATGATCTTAGAGCTCGTGATTCCCTGCGAGATGTTTAAAAAAAATGGTATCCTTACGATTGCATCACAATATATACTGTATAATATACTATTTGTTCGTAAATATTTAAATAATTATTTAAAAATCAATGATAGACACACAACAAACACCAGGAATAGAAATAAGCTTGTTACACCCAAATTTCGACTCCAAAAGGTGAATAAATCCTTAATGGATATACTTATATCATGCATATATAATAAGATTACACAAACTGTCCTAGATTTACCCTTTCAAAAATTTCAAGATAAAATTAAGAATATTTTATTGAGCAAAGTGATTTTGATAGAAATATTTATTTGTTCCAAATTCTTTTAAATATTACGCTCATTAAATACGCTCTATTATTTGTTTTAGAATTATTTAGAGGAAAATTTGAGGAAGACATATAACTATAAATAGAATTTACCTATTTATGTTTAAAAAAACTAGCTTCTTACATATTTTTTTCATAAAAGTAAAGCTTGCCAATAGCTGCCTACTTAATAAAAAAAGAGAAGAAGAAAATCGGTTCACAAACAGAGAAGCAACAGGTACTAAACAGTTTTTTTATTTGCCTGTATACTGTATACTACTAATACAATATTTTGAAATGCACATATTATTCAATATTCATAGTATAAAATTAAAAAAAGAAAGAAATATCCTTATAATAAAAAGGAACAAAAAGATAAACACAAAGCAGAATGAAAGTCAAATTGCCACTCGAGTCATATAGAGTTTTGAAAACGCTTAAAAGGCTGTCATTTTACAACTACCCAGTTATTACCACTCACCACCCCTACTACGAATAGCTGTAAAAAATTTATTACACCCACTTTTAATTCTTCGAGTTGACAGTTGACACAATAGAGTACAAGGGTTGAAGGGTTGCGACAAGCAAAGGGTTAATTGGTATGGGTGCTGTATATAAACGGTAATAACGTATGAAGTAAAATGGCGGTCTTTTTATTAGAAGGTTCTATTGTTGGTGAATATTGTGTAGTTAGTTAAGTTAAATATTTATTTATGTAATTCTAAAAGCAGTAAATAATTTGTTTTCTTTGGTTTTTTTGGTTTTTACGAAATATATACAAGTAATTAGGGTTGAAATTAGAAAAGAAGTTGGAATTGCAGATGGAAAACGTGTGGGTCTTGGTTCTGTTATGAATATGCTTTCTTGCCCTTGGCCTATAGTGCTAACTTTGTAAAATTAACATTAATCTATATCTATATACTATAATAAAATTGTAACTAAGCCGAATCTATACATTAAATATTTTTTGGAAAATCTTATTGAATAAACATTATTATCAATACAGAGGCTGAATCTATAGTTTTTTAGAATTTTTGTCTGTCTGTCTGTTACCGCATCACGAGAAAACCACTGGACAGATTTTGATGAAATTTGGTATGATGATAGATGATTACTTGGGTCAAAATATAGGATACTTTTTACTGTGGGGAGATATCTCATTTCTAATGAATCGATACTAAACATATAAACGTAAGTAGAGACAAACCCGAGCGAGGCGAGGGTGAGTCGCTAGTTGCTTAATAAAGTTATACTCTATTACATTCTTAAAGTAACTAGGTAAGTAAAAAAATAAAATTCATATCGTAAATATATATATATATCTATATATATATCTGTCTGATATAGTTTGCTGTGTCAATGATTATGGGTTCGATTCTCACATTTAAAAATCTTGTAATGTCATATTTATACCTTTCTTCGTTGTAGTAAGACATAGAGCGCCTGTGTAAGAATGTGTAATGAAATATCATACGTAGTAATATTCCTTTATATCAGTAAGTATATTATATTAAAATAATTATTTCAAAATTTCTAGGAACAATAAATTACACTGAGGTCTGACCACATTAATCATCGCGGACGTTTATCGCGTGATCTTAATACGCGAATTGTTGACAATATCGAAAATTGTCCACTATAAGGATTGTTATCTACTGATATGCTATAAAAATAATAATACTATTATAATGTAGCGATGCGAGCAACTATATGTGTTGTGTCTATCGCTGATAGAATCATTTAAATTTAATCTGAATATTTATTTCTGATAAGTCGAGTATGTCTCTTGCGACACGTTGTAACAATGGTGAAAATATTAACCATGTACATCGACTGAGAACAGTCATGATAAGTACTTAGACGAAGATTTACTATTTCTTCTCGGTAGTGTTCCAAAAATCTAAGCTGTATTTGGCCCTGAAATATAAAGAAAGACTTACAAGCTATTTATTCAATTTATTGCACCTATTAATTTTAAGATATTTTACAATTTATAGTAACTTCAAAGCAGGTGAACTGGGGTCGAGATTGTTCAAACTTTGTATTGTTAGCTTTTTTATCGCTTTTAGCACTTGGATACTGTTGAAATCAATGCCAATTTCAATTAAAATTAAACATCAAGAGAATAATTTAGTCTATACTTAATATTATAAAGAGGTAAAATTTGTGAGTTTGTGAGATTGTGAGTTTGTGACGTTGTAGGGGGTAATCTCAAGATCTGCTGAACTGATTTAGATGAAATTTGGTAAGAAGATAGTTTGAGACCCTGGGAAGGACATGGGATAATTTTTATCCCTGAAATCATCCCTTAAGGAGGTGAAAATGGGGATGAAAGATTGCATTGGGAAGCAAGCTAGGGACGAACCTGAGCGAAGCGAGGGTGAGTCGCTGGTAAGAAATATTCGTATTTAAATAGTAGAAATAATATTAACGCTGCTCAATCCAGTGGATAGCAAGTATATAGAATTAATGTCACAAATTAAATCGAAATGACGTGTAATGTGGTTTCTGATTCCCAATTAGCGGTTAACATTCGGCTATCGAAGCGTCATTTGGTTGTATTGCGGTTGTTCTCTCGTGAATGTCGCATTTATAATGAAAAATATACTGCCCCATGTGTTCTCCTGATGGTGCACGGTGCATGGTTCGAGTAGGCAAACATATTGATATTATATTAGTTTTAATATTATTATTATTGTCTTAATTCGCTATATGTGATATAATAGATTTTATTATAAATATCTCGATTTAACTCAGTTAGAAAAAAGGTTTTTCATTATCCTATTATTGAATATAGGTACAATGTGCATTGGCTATTTTTTTAAATTCTTTCGCCAGTTCTTCTCAGGTCTGAGGCTTCTTCTTTCCGAACTGGTAGTAGACTGATGACGTTCAGTGAAAAATTGTAATAATTTAATGTTGAATAAAATATTATGAATTTAAATTTGAAATTAAATATATTTATAATATTGATGTAGGTACAGGACAGATTTTACTACCAAATTTATTTCTAATGACTCTCAATTCTTTATCCTTATTTTACAATATATTATTTTAGTTCAAATTTAAAAAATAAAGCTTATCTTTCAAAGGAGTTTACGTTTACTATAATATGTTTTTTATAATATCTGAAGATTATTTACCAAACAATAACAAAATCATTACAAACTGCGTTCAAAAATAAGTAATTTTAAAAGGAACTAATATTATGTTAGTATGAATACATAATGTCATAAGTAAAAGCTGCGAAGTTATTACGTACTGAATGTACACACTAAGTGAGGGTTGTATGCAAACGAGCGGTTCATGAAACAATTACGGCGAAAACGGCAATTTTCCGGCAAATTTGCATAATTGCCGGTTACGCCGGGGGCGGACGTCATCACGTCGGGTGACAATTACCGGTCAATTTTATAAGTTTACATTTACAATTAATAGCATATTTACGGCATGGTTTAACATCTCTTTGCATGCAATATATCAAGAAAACGAGAAAAACCATCTCTCGTACATAAATATTGGTAATTAGTGTCTTTTTTTTTATATAATAATTTTTTATTCAGCTTCAGCTTTGTTTCTATACTTATTAAGTTTTAACTATTAATTAATATTATTTACTTATATAAATAACTATAATACAGCCACATCATCTACAGCATAATAAATTAAAATTTCTATTTCTTATCTTAGTCTCTAGGTATATTATACTAACATTTCCCGAAGTAATAAGCAAATATTGTGACATATTAGATTAATTTGTCGTGCGTATATCGTCATAAGGCGCGTTCACACGTACCCCGCACACGGCGACATCGGTACACGGTGACAATTAATCACCTATCGCCACTCTGTCGTCAGTCCTTTGTCGCGTTAATTACTCCATTATAGGGGAAATTGCTTGGTACTTTGCTTTGAGGAAAATTTTGTTGTTCATAATTATCCACGTTTGAAGAAATGTTGTTAAATGTTTTTAGCGATACTTATTTTAATATTTTAAATGTAACCTTTGTCCATAATATTTATATTTGTATCCTTCTTAGTGATTCGTTTCATAAAAAAATATCATTTACAGAAGAAGAATAGCTAATAAAAGCCATTTACACTATGATTAGTATCCTACATTTTTTATCTAAATCAAGCTGATATAGTTTATTAATGATGTCCTGTAAAAGTTACAATTTTTAACGGCATTCAAAAAATATCAATATTTTTGTTATAATACATCTGTTGAGAGTGGGGATCATTTGAATAGCCATAAATCGATATAATATGACCCTTCACAATGGGCTATTAACAATATCAGCAGATGCGCACGACACCTGAGCGGAACGATGCACTAAGTCATGTTTCACTTATTTAATATTTTGGACTGGACTCTTAAGAGTTACTTTTTATCGATGATGTATTCATATTTAATAACGAGAAAAAGTATATTATGTGTCGATTATGTCTCTTCAGACGATTGTAATTTATAATTTTAAAATTAATTAATTCGTTCATTTTGGTGTCTGATTTTTACAATGTACATGGTTACGTGTTTTTATTCTACATTGGTTACATTCTACATGAAATTATCTTACATATAAAAACTCTTTAAAGCCCTTTCTAAAACTAACATAGCTTTTAAAAAAAATAATAGACCACTAACAAACTTTATATCACAAAAGGAGCGGAAACACCGACAATAAAGAGCCTTGAAATTTAAGGACAATCCTTTTCCCTCTAAATCATCCATCGGTAATACGATGACTAAGTTAATAATATGAGTAAAAAACTGAAGGGACCGTTAGACGCATTAATATTATATAACATTCCCCATTTTAATTCCCTTTTTATACGCTGACAACACTGGTTTTCGATTGTCACGCCTCGTTCGCAGGAAAATAAACGAGATATCTATTGATAGTTTTGCTCTTGTAAAAATATGTTGTGTATATAAATATGAGAAGTGAATAAGTAATGTATTTAAGTAACTTTGTTTATAAATATGTTTTGACAACATATTCCTTAAAGCAGTTTGAGATAAAAGTAATGCCTAAAATATTATTGTTCTGTTATAAATGAGATCTATAACATCATAGATATATATATATATATATATATATATATATATATCATCACATCATCATCATCATCATATATATATATATATATATATATATATATAGAGATAGAGAGAGAGAGAGAGAGAGAGATTATAAGGATTTTATATTTTTATGAAATAAATAAATTGGTGTAGAAAAATATTTTACAACAAACTAAAGGCATGTATAAAAAATAATGAAGGTTCTTATTTTGTAACATCCTCATTTAAGAAAAGGATGCATTTTATATTTGTATTTTTTGCTTCGTTTTGTCATCAAGATCCCGCCATAATCGAATTTTCGTCAAACAATATAGGTTGAAATTGGTTCTTTTATTGATGTTCTTTTTATGGTTGAAGGGGAAAAATTGAATGTGTCAGCAAAACGCTATGTTATTATTGCTAATAATATAACAAACCAACTTTAACTCATCACTAATAATAATAATAATTATTATTTATTTCATTTAACAACAAGTACATGATAGTATACAAGGTTGAAACCCTCTTTTAAGTAACAATACCTGTGCCAGAGGATTTCGCTCTTCCATAAATAGTAAGTTTTAGCTTAATTAGTTGAGATGAAATAATTTAACGATACAGTTAACTAATATTGAGAAATAGTATGTTACAAACATATAAAGAAAAATATATATTCTGATATTTTAGTCATTATAAAAGGCTACATATGTGTGTGATTTATTTGTGGCGTGTGTATGAATGAAAGTGTGTAAAATTTTGTACGTATTTATTTGCGTGTGGGTTTGTCATCACTATTATACTTCTAAACTTATTACCAGCAAGATATTAAAAATATTTAAAAAAAAATATATATGCGATATGAAACAAAGTATCAAAAAGTAAGCCAGAAGTCTAAGGGCCTCGCATTCCCGACTACCGCCCGTGGCCGAAACAAGCGCATAATTACAGAGATCACATTTACAAATGTAAATGCGACTATGCCCCGTCATAAATCATGTTGCGGTCATCTGCCGCCCGCGGCGCTGCCGACGCGAGCGACCAGCGTGTATAGGCCCTTAGGACGTGTCAGTGCGAAGCGTATGTAAATGGCATATTAGCTATAAATTTATACAAAGTTTGTGTTTGAAATGAACTGAAATAGAATTAATATTATATTAAAACTTGTTATATTTAAAAAAGGATTACCAACTGTTAAAAATAGAGGTTATTTTTTATGTTAAGTTTTCTTTTTTCATATTATTAGGTATACTAAGTAATAAGTATGTTAATATATTATAGTGTGACAGAAAGCGGTATTCAGTATACTTTAATATTCACCTCTTTTTAAAGTTAAGTCTTTGATTTTCGATTTAGAAACTAGTATAAGTAAATGTTTAAAAGTAATATTTTACTGATATTATTTATATACAACTTATAATTTAAATATTTAACTGTACTTACTACTTAATTAATCAGATTACCTAAACTTTTTAGTAAGAACTGATGAGCGTAATATTGTTTTTTTTTTCATAATAAAATGTGAAGCGACCTTATATCCATATCAAGTTATACTGGGTGGCGTTTCAAATGTGTATCAACGGAACGTATTGTTCTTTTTTTGGATCGCGGCGCGCCTGACAGATGTATGTAATGTTGCCATGTGTTTTATAGGGATTTATATTCTACTTATGGACTAATATTATTGTAAACAATAGAATTAAATTGAGATGGATACATGGATAATAAGAAAACTACGTACGTACCTTATATACGAATATATATATAAATATATAAATATATATATATATATATATATATATATATATATATATATATATATTATCTATATACGTCTATAAATATAGAATACCCACCTATATAATATAACTGTATACATATGTAACGAAAGTAAAATACGTTATTTATAATCAAGCCTTATATTGTGTTACGGAAAATGTATACCAATTCATCATACATACATATTTCATTTGCAAATTAAAGACATGTCCGAGTTTTTGTCATTTTTGTTGTTTGCTTTCAAGATGTCGAATACCGTTGTAAAAATTCAATTTTAACTCATTAAAATCGATTCTTTTTTTACCGCTGACTCATTTTCTTGAAACTGTCAACACTGGCCGCATTCAATATCATGAGGCCTTTTACAGATTAAAAAATAAATGTAAAAAAAATGTAATGTCAGTGCTACACGACGCACTTCGAAGTTTGAATTCTGAGAAGGTAGTTATCGTTATCGCATATCTCGATGTGATAATAATCAATTTCTTTGATTATAACGTTTTAATAAATGTTTCAAGCATGAAATATATAGTTGAAGACCGCTGTAGTAAGAATTTATTGGTGTCTCAATGACACTATTTACTATAGCGGAAGTCGTGGGTTTGACACTTCTTCTAGAAAAACTAAAAGGGGCTTTCTTTAAAGAAAAAAAATGTTATATTTTGTTTTTATAATTATATACAGTAATATAATAATATAAAGAAAAAAGTTTTTGTCAGTTTGTATGAAAGTAATATCTGAAACTGCTGATCACATTCTGAAAATTCTTTCACTGATAGAGAGACATTATCGACGAGTGACGAGAGGCTATTTTTATTCCGATAAAAATGTGTTTGTTAAATCCCAAATAAAAAAATAATGTGAGATTGCTAGAATTGACTACTGATACCCTAATATAGGGCCGATATATAAGTCGATGGTCGTAAAGTCGATAAATATAAATAATATGTTGGGACATTAACACATAGCACCATCTAGTTCTATAGTAAGCTACGAGGCTTGTGCTATGGTAACCAGATAGTAGATACACTACACATAATTTAATATATACATACACTTTGTACTGGAGTACGAACATTCGTGCTCATCACATAAAATGCGCCTAGCGCGACTCGAACCCGCGACCGCTGGCACAGCAAGTAGGCACGCTACAAACTGATTTTTTACTTGACATGTCAGATAGGCACATGGTTCCACCATATTATCTGGTCCTTCAGTTACGTCGTCACTTGTTCCAATCTGATAACCACATCCAATAATTGAATTCAATTTCTGACTTATTTATTTCCTCCATATAGATACCATCTTATTTGTCCAATTTCTACCACACTCGATACATACAAAAATGAACTTTATAACGACGGAGGAAAGTTTATTATTTTGTTTTAATAAGTTAAATATTGGTTCAAATTCAATTTTAGAATAGTATGTTCAAAATATGAATTTGGTCAGGTGTGTTGTAAGCTTCTTGATTCATAACGAACCTTAAAATATTGTTTTATATTTTGAACTTTATTAACTTACTATAAAGGTTTAAATTGCTTATCTACCAAATTTATTCAATTTGTTAAGAGATATGACAATCAGCAAGAAGGCCTTAACTTTGTTAGATAGGTTTTTAAAGACCTAATGCATCTTTTAATGTAGATAGGACTGGACAGATTTTAATGAAATTTTCAGAAAATCATTAGATTATCTTATCTACCGTAAATGAATTTGTTAGTTACTTCTTCTGTCTGAATAGATAGCTTAGGTATATAGGTACATACTGTACATAGATAGGTACCAACTCCACAGTATACCTATTACATAGCAATTTCATTGGTGTATATAGGTATGTGAGAAGCCTCGGGTAAGTACTAGTAGTACTATTTACAAAAGACATCGAAAACCGTTTTATGTTTATACAATTTGTTTTTTAATACGAAAATTATATAACGTCTTATTTTTGTATTTTCATTAATCTTATAAGATTATGTACGTTTTTTCATATAAGAAATAAAATTTTTTATTAACCTAACAATAGGTAAGTACGTAAATATGTCCAGTAACTTCGTTTTGATAGAAAATAGCCTATTTGCTAAATCAGGATAGAAGCTATCTCCATTTTGTTTTACAGCATGAAGAAGTAACAACCAAAGACACACGCTTATTTACTCTATTATTCACTCATTTACTTTATAAACTTTCACTTTTATTATTATTAGAGTGATTGTAGTACACCATGAGAACTGTTTGATGTATGCTGAGATAAACTGTCGTAGATTATTCTCCGTCATATAAAATATTTCTATGAAATCGCATTCATTCATAGCTTCTTAGCTGTGTGAAAGAAAGACAGACCAACAAACGCACTTTCATTTTTATAACGCTTGCTTACTATGTACCTTGTGACTTACCGTTGTATTATATTAAATAGGTAGCATCACCTTTTGGCAAATTTTATTACTAACAGAGGCCTATGTGTTCCTCCAGGTCATCGTCTCTATAAACTATTTTCCTTATAATGATGATGATGTTCTCCCGACCGATTCCGGCCACGGCGGCCGATCTCATTGAGACTAGCCAACTGCGCAGGAGATATTATAGTGCACAAGTGTACGCGCAGACACAAGTGCACTCTCTATTCCTGTCACTCTCATATTCCGGTGGGACGACTGTTCGACACGACCAGTGAGAGTTAAGGCGCAGGACCGACGGCTTTACGTGCTCTCCGAGGCACGGGGGTGAAACACCGCCAACTTCCCAACTCCGGGCTGTTACTGAGGCTTACTTATACAGAAAGACTCAATAACTAAACTTGGCCCGACCCGGGACTCGAACCCAGGACCTCCGGGTATGCAGCCGTACATGCTAGCCACTACACCACGGAGGCAGTTATAATACATACTAGAATACACAAGTAGGTATATATATATATATATATATATATATATATATATATATATATATATATATATATATATATATATATATATATATATATATATATATATAACAGAAATTACATATAATATGTATGTTTATACCGGGTGTATTCACTAGTTTTCTAAATTTTCGCAGCACTGTCATGATCGACGCGACCAAATCGCCTTTATTGATGAGTTTTATGGTTAGTATTGATATCTCAGACTTCGTTACACCGATGTGTCAGTTTTGCTTAGTTTTTTTTTAATTTGCAGTTAGTTAATAGTTATAGTTTATATTTTTTCTCTGCGGCTTCGTCCACGTATTTAGATCTTTTCTTTCTTGATGTTCCACATTTTAGGACAGCGCCATCTATTTATAAGTTACTAAACTAAAACAAAACTAAAGTATTGTTGTGTTTTATCCAAATCGATTCAACAGATGTTGACAGTCTACTTCAAAGGCATTACCATTTACTACTTAGATTAAAAGAAATATTTGTATGTAAAAAAATATCTATTAATAGGTATAAAAAATACTGTGTGGGAATTGAATCCGATACCAAAGATGCAGTGTTCAGTTTCATGACCACTGCGCCAACCTGACCTTTAAAGTAGAATATGAAAATATAAATTTCAACAGTAGATGCAATTTAGTTAACACCCACATCTAGGTGCGACATTATAACATCCGATACTTGACGGTGTAACATAAGCTCTAACATAATACCTTAGCAATAATTACTATACCCGGTATTGCCAATGTATTTTGCCCCTTAAAACCATGGATTAGAGTTGAAATTGGCTATACAATATTTTTTCATCAAGCAAAAGTAATTAGTGCTGTGCCATTGTACTACTTTATGTGTTTCGATAATACAGTGGGTTGTCGTAAAATCGAAATGTTTATTAGGTGGCGGACGGACAACGATGCATCTCGACGAATCGATTTTAATTTCATTACGCGCTGTGATAGACATTTTATGACAAAACAATTTAGTTTAGATAACAAGGAGGTTTTAACTAACTTTCTAATAAAATAATTGTAAATAAATGATAAAACTTTTATATCAACGTAGGTAGAGCTGTTGGCTGTGGCTAGAGCTTAAGTCAATAGAGACTTGTAATAATAAATAGCCTATTAAATTGCTAGTCTATTTGTATTTTAATGTTTGTTTATAGAATTGCTACTTTATTGCTTGGATTAATGAGATACATATTTATTTTTAACAATGATCAAACTTTTTTAAATACCTTTACCTAGTATTAGAAGTATTGCACATCTATTAAAATATAGAGTTTATTTTAATTATATCAATATCCCAGACATCAAGTATTATACCTATAAGTATAATTAAAGATTTTGGTAAGAATTTTGCTTTTTTTAATTTTTCTATTTATATATCTTCTCCCAGAAGATAAAATATACCTAAATGATAGATACATATTGTAGGTAAGTATACCTACATACTTATATTATTTTAGTAGAAAGGAAAGTCAAATCGAGGAATAGTTAGTTAATTTGAAAAGTATCAACTTTTATATAATACTAGCGACTTAATCTCGCTTTGCTCGAGTGCGTCCTTAGGTACCTAACAGCATTTGTATTATTCCAGATCATTGTCTATACATACACTTATTATATATTATATACTAAACTTCATGCACACCGTTCAGTTGTTTTAGCGTGAAGGAGTGAAAATCATACACACATAGACACACACACTTTTGTATTTATTATAGCAATCTAATTGGTAGGTTAATGATAATTTAGATACATATTTTGATTTATGTTCAACGTGAAACGGTGTAAGAGACAATCAAAGACAGCTGCAGTGAGGCGCGATCGATACAGCTCCCGACCCAGGTGACTCTAACGCTTGATACACCCGCCCTATATTTTATAACGTGTAGCCACGTTAGATACACGTTATTAGAAAATATCTTTGGCTTTTTCTCATATATGAACAGATATTCAAGTAGAATTCATAGGTTTTTGAGCATAAATTTTTTTTAGTTTTCTCTCACTTTAGCATTTTATTTCTAATATGCAATTTATACTTACATATTAAGAATAAAAACCTTATTACTCATATTGTACATAAATGCTTTAGTAGTGACTTAATAGTAGAATTAATTATTAAAAATTTTATTAATAATTTTTAAAACTGTTAAACGGTACCTAGGAATTTCTATAAGATTTCTTATAGGTACATGCATTAATAAATATTTTATCTGTAATTAAGTGCTATAATACATAAGGTTAAAATTTAATCTTAAAAAGCACATTCTTTATGCATAATATTCACATTTTTCATATGTCTTTCATTGACTCGACAAATTCAAAGCTCAAGATTATTTTTATGACTCAGAGTATTTCCTGTAACGATAAAGGAGAAACAGGAAAACACGTGTCTATTTAAAAGAAATTTATAAGCCCCGCCCACCATGTGACAAAAGCGACCAATCAGCAATGTCGCCTAACGCCCGCGACAAAACCGACCAATGAAAAGCGTCGCATACATCCAATGACATCAGTTGACAAATACGCCTTGTCACGTGGTTGGTAGTTTTTGTGGCTCGAAGCTTTTGTGACACAAAGAAAGTTAGTGAATCGATGAAACAGATAAAAGTGTACGTAATATTGAATATCTATTTATATTTTTTTCAAAATGAATGTTGCCAGCCTAGTTTATTGGGTTTAGTTTTTTTCTGTTTTCTTTCTGTTTTGTTTTATACGAAGTTTTAGGCTTCAATCATTAATTTAATAGTTTCCTAAAAAAATATTTCTTATACGAATCTTGTATGTCTATGTCACGTAAGAATGAATTGAACGTAGAAAAGAATGCAATGATTGTTTTATTAATTGTTACTAAGAGCTCCCACCTATTAAATTTTAAATAAACTTGCCAAAAAATTGTTTTTATATTATTATATAGTTGATATGAATTTTATTAAGTATTTATTTAAATTAATTATATTACTTCGTTAGTAAGTAATATTATTCCTAGTAATATTATTACAGAAACATTCTTTCTAAGTTCCAGTCCTTTAGGTCCAATGACCTCTGCATTCATAATGTAAAGAAAATAAAATTCATAGATAAGTATCATTGACATTGTAAATCAAACACGATGATTCTTATTAGATTTTATAACTTCAGGTTAGAACTTAGGACTCTCTCTAGGTAGGTATAGTTTATACGTCATCCTAAAAACAGTGTCTTTTAGTATGCAGATAGAACAAGTAGGTACGTTTAAATGATAAATATTTATTTTATTATAATTAAAGTTAACGCCTCTTTAGTTAGTAGGTATTTAGGTATCTACCACAACACAATTAATGTGTAGCTATGTTAATGGTACAAGTAATATAGAGAAATAAATATCGAGCCACTATACATTGTGTTTTTTTATAGAAATTACCTATATATTTTCTTTATAAAAAAAAAACAAATCTATCCCTAAGGAACCGTATGTTTTTCCGGGATAAAGGTATCCTATGTGTTATTCCAGACTATAATCTATCCAAATTGCATCCAGATTCGTTCAGCCGCTCTGACGTGAAAGAATAACAAACATAGGTACATCCATACATTTTTACAAACTTTCGCGTTTATAATATTATTAGGATATAAAACAATAATATTAAGTAGTATCTAGCTACAGTACATATTTTAAAAAATCAAAAAGTTGAAGCAAAAAGGTAGATAGGTATTTCGTATCCTACCTAGGTCATAGGTAGGTTACCTATGGATTATCTAGACATCTGTATAATAGTCTATCTAACTTTAAAGTAAATAGAGTCGACGTGACAAAAGAACATAAATAACAATTAAGTCTTATAGCTAATAAGTACACTTTCATTTAGTCGCTTATTATCTATAGGTATTTGAAGATAGACCAAAAGCTATTCTATGCTCACCCATAGATAGACACAGATTTAGAAAATAAATCAATGCATTTAATATCTCAGTTTCTATCTGTCGATAAACTTATCTATTCATCCCCCAAAATTCCATTACACTGTCATTCGTCGGTCGATAATCTCCAAGTAATAAGTTGGCGCCATCTGGTGCTAAATTGTTCGAACATGACTTAGCGTTTGATAGAAGATACGGCTGTTACTTGAGTACAATGATGGAATCGAAGTCTGTTGTGGAATATTAAATTTTTTTATATGATTCTTGCTGTGACATAAGTTATTTTTTTTTGTGGAGGTGAGGTATCTACCTATCTAAATTTTGAAAGTAGATGAAAATTTTTTATTGGTAACTTTCCTATCATTTCATAGAGTAATAAACCACTTGTTAGTTGTTAGTTGAGGAGGTACTTACATATATACATAATTTTAATGATTATATGTTTATTTATTTATTTGTAAAAACGTTTACTACAATTAGACTCAGACTAACGGCTAAATAAGTATATTTATTAGATAAAATCCACTAAGAAAGTACAAAATATTATAGTGAGATTTTGCTCTTTATGATATTATTATTTATATCTTTATGAAACTATTAAATAGTAATATTAAACAGTGAATTCAACAATTATAATTATCCTATAAATATTATAAATACGAAAGTCTGGATGAATAGATGTTTGTTACTCAATCACGCCAGAACGGCTGAACGGATCTGGATCAATTTTGGCACAGAGATAGATTATAGTCTAAAATAGCACATAGGGTTTTATCCCGGAAAAATGTATGGTTCCCGTGGATATATATTAATCGTTATACAGTTTCCATATTATAGTTTATAAGGTTCATTAAAATATTCGTTTTTGAGAAATTATTTAGACCTATCTACCTACCGGGCTCAAATAATTTTTACTTTCTTATCACGCACCATTTATTCGATCATTTAAATTTTTGTGGTTTTTAAATTTCTATAGGTTACCTAACCATATATACACAGTATAGGCACAGTGTATGCCAATAGGTATAAAGTTCCAAAAGCACAAAGTGACATTTTTTGTTTAACTTCATGTCCAGTTATATGGCACTACGGAATTTTATTAAAAAAAGCAGTCATGAGGACTGCCAACAGAAGTGAAAACTTAAAACTATAAACAAAGTTGTTATTTTTATATATTCAAATTAATAGTTCGATCTTAAATTAAAATATGTAAATTAAAACTGTTTACATTTATCTGGTTTTGACATCTATCGGCACTCTGAGTGTTAGCGTTAGCACGTCACGTGACCATGTCGATGACGACTTACATGAATTTACTCCTCATCCAAACCTGCCTATAGAAGTTTTAACTTCAAAAAATTAATAATAAAATTAATACCTATCAACTTATAATATCAACTTATAAGTAAAGTAAATCGACAAACAGGTATGACAACGTGAGCGGCATATTCTTGATATGAGCGTCGAAAAAGTCATTTCATGCAAAATTAAACACCGTCCCGCGTTTTAGTGACAGCCGTGTGAGGACGTGCCCTTTATTAACTTTTTTTTAACGACAATTCTTGTAACTTATAAGTGGTGTTTTTGAATGCCAACAGTGTATCAATAATCAGTCTTATTGCAAATGGAGAAGGCATATGGAATTTGATTGTAAACTTAAGGGTGACTTGAAAAAAGCTATGTCATCGTTTTGTAATTGATTCAGACCGGATTTTTTGTCACTCAGTATGTGTATCACGGCTTGTGGATAAAAAATATATTATTTTTAGTTCAACATCGGCATATTTATTTATTTATCAGGACATTCGTTCGAGAAGAAATTGCGACCTCCAAGTATTTACGTAGCCTCGTCACAAACGCTGCAGTCATAAGTTAAAATAGTATTATATGCTATCTAATATATAAATATCTCGTGTCACGGTGTTTGTTTTCGCACTTCTCTGAAAAGGCTCGACCGATTTTAATGATTTTTGTATATTTGGTAGGTATTAGAATAGGTCATAAACTATTTTTCATAATCCTACCCCCATCCCCTTTTTTTAATCGCGATTTTAGTATTTTTGTATGAACAATATTATATAAATACATAGCGATGAACATAAGCGAAATGAGGATGAGTCGCTGTATAACATAAAGCAAGTCTAAGAGTTTTTTTGTAGGTTAAACATGGGCGTAGCCGCGGGTTCTGCTAGTATATCAATAAAGCTAACAGTAACATAAGTTTATTTGTATACTTTTAGAAACATTTTCATTTGTACAGACAGCTACACAATTTCTTGTGCAAAATAATAAAATAAAGTTATTGCTGAAATAAAAATGAATATAAGTAAATATTAGAATAAGATGCATTTGGATTTTAACATTCAAGAATCATTTTGTTTGTAGGCGACATAAAGAGTTAAAATGACACTGAATAATTAAACAAAAAAATGGTACAGATGTAACCTTTCTAAACATTAACACTAAGATCTACTTCATATTAAGATTGTTTTTTTTTTCAACGAAATTGAACTTACTATACATATCGTATGAGCCCATAAAAGAGTCGGTGTAACAAAAAGCGTCAAACAAAGCGGCTCATCAACGAGAATGATCATCCAAAAGGTTTTTTGTAACGATGACACCACAAAAACGGCTGTGGACACTCGGACTATTGTCGCTTTGCAATTATCACAGCACCTATTGATGATAAGTGCCAGGCCTGAAGGACGTAATGCCGATTGTTTCTTGACGTAGAAATGACATATACCTTTGATCTTACAAAAAAAATGTTATGTTTATGATTTTCTATATTAATCAATGATTTTATGAAATTAAGGCACAATTGAGCAAGAAAAATTCTACATGTCGTCTAGAGTTTTATAAGGTACCTAGTTATTAACTTATCAGATTAAAAACAATAAGGTACCTAGTTATTAACTTATCAGATTAAAAACATCATATTTAGAAAGAGATCTGTGTTCGTTTCTTATTTAATACTAGCATTGCCCGCAGCTTAGCCCGCATCCAGATGACCAAAAAGCCAATTCTTATGTTTTACATATTAGTATACTCTTACATTGCAGGTTTTGTATATTTTTTCAGAAATGAGACATTTTATAGCGGTAAAAAGTATCCTATATGTTGACCCGGATAACCAGCTATCACCATACCAAATTTCATCAAAATCCCTCCAGTGGTTTTTCTGTGAAGCGGTAACAGACAGACAGACAAAAATTCTAAAAACTATAGATTCAGCCTCTCTATCGATAATAATGTTTATTTCAATAAGATTTTCCAAAAAATTTCTTATGTACAGATTCGGCTTAGTTACAATTTTATTATACCTATGTATAGATTATAATTGGTAGCCAGTAAGTACCTCACCTATTTAATATAAATAAATATTTACTATGACAATACTAATAAGTATATAAATACCTCTATTTTTTTGTAGTTTCTGCACATAAGTAAATCTAAAAGTAGTTATTTTTACAACAATATTTTATATGAGAATTAAAATTAACACTGAATCGATTAATAAAAAAGCCAACGCACCTGTCACAAAGACCTTTAAAAGTATAAAGGCACCGACACTCCCTAAAAGCGTAATCGATTTAGTGTATCGATGTAACATGAATCGATTATCCGATATCTCGTCGGTGTCACCCGTAACTAATCGCCTCTCGAACAATGGTATTTCTTCATCAACGACAAAAACGCAAATATGCCGAGGCAAAATATGAGATTATAGATTGTTCGCTATTCATAATTCTATATAGAGGCTGTTAGATTATAGTAAAGGTTATTCTTTAAATAATAAGAATTAACTGAGAATATAAACAAAAAAAATAAACTTTAATAAAATATAAACTAACCTCTTGAAAAGAACAAAGTGAGTCAAAAAAGCGTGTTTTTAGAATATTTTTACGAATGGGAATCAAATCAACAGACTAACCGATACGAAGTCAAATAGAAAATTGTTTACCTTTACGTATTACGCCAAATTCCTCTCATCAGACTATTATTATATATGCTAAAAATATGTGTGTGTATATGTTTGTTACTATTTAAAACTAAAACGACTAGACAGATTTTATTGAAATTTCAAATATAGCCTGGAATAACAAATAGGCTACTTTAAGCATCTAAGAACGCACTCGAGCGAAGCCAGAGTAAGTCGCTAGTAATACCTTTAATATAATTAATTTTCCTGTAATATAATTAATTCTAATAATTAATAGGTAGCATCCTGTATAAAGCCCGTGTCCGAGCAAGCCAGCGGGCGAGGGCGTTTAGAACTGTTCGCCAGCGGGACGCGGGCGCCGGCGCAACCTTTGTGTTTCATTCAGGCTTTTTGTTCTTCACCTTTCCTTTTCGTCCCTTCATGCCTCTAGGAGATGACGGATTGTGAGAGCTTGTGATTAAGTGTGTGATTTATTTTTTTACCTCGAAATTAGTTTTCAGTTAGGAACTTGAGATCAGAAATCTAAGCCACACCCATTGCCAACCTTGTTAAAGGTCACAAATCAAAATATGGAAGAATAATTTAATGAACCGCAGCTATCACAGTAACTAGTAAGTTAGAGTTAAAAATCTAAACGACTATTTGAAGCTAAAGGGAGGCCACATACTTACAGTACAACATTTCAAGCTACATATATATATATACCTATATTTACCGTCCAAAACAAACTTAATTCTTTAAAAATAGAAAGTAATGGAAATTCCCTTTAACTTGTTATTTGATAAGAAAAAATATAACGATGCAAAACGTTTCCATATAAAAATGATAAAAAAGACCAAAACTGTCATCCAATACCGGTGAAAGCAAGCTTTTAACGTGACAGCGCGACTGCGTGACAAGTTGACACGGACGTCCGTCTGAAACGGTTGATTTAGACCGTGGGTGGTTGTATGGACTATGGATTGAGGACGAATCGAGTTTGTGGCAGTTTATTTTGCATGCCAGTAATGCGATTTATATGCATGAGCTTATCGCACTGCAAATGTGAAAGTTTGTCTGTATGTATGTTTGTTTCTTCTTCAGGCAGAAACAGCTAGACGATTTTAGTTCAAATTTAGTGTATAGATAGATTACAACTATGATGATACATATCGTCGTCTCAGTGCTTATTTGTCCAAACGATTGTTACCGAATGGGCTTAATACAGAATTATTGACGTTTAAATGTCGATTCTATTTGTATAAAAATACACATTTTACTTTAAAAATGCCGAAAAAATGTATTTTACCTATATAACTATGTGTGTATATGTAAATCTTATAAATAATTTTTTTTTTAATTTAGAGGAAAAAAGCTCTAAGTAGAACAAGTATTAGTGGTTTGAACAAATGAGCACTATCTAAGGCGACGATATATTCATAGTAATAAAATTTGCCAAAAGGTGGCTCTGTCGGCATATAATATCAACATACCTATATGTAATAAAATTCTGAGTCGAATCTGCACATTAATACTTTTTGTAAAATCTTATCAGAGGCCGTCCGTC
Organism: Brenthis daphne; assembly: GCA_947093115.1. Classification (NCBI taxonomy): domain Eukaryota; kingdom Metazoa; phylum Arthropoda; class Insecta; order Lepidoptera; family Nymphalidae; genus Brenthis; species Brenthis daphne. The sequence continues at coordinate 36,346,348 of OX352473.1, read as the reverse complement.
CGTTCGTCTATATGGTAACGCATTATGAGAAAACCACTGGACAGATTTCGATGAAATTTGATATGATGATAGCTGGTTATCCGGGTCAACATATAGGATACTTTTTAGTGCGGGAAAATATCTCATCTTTGAGAAATCTATATTAAACGTTAAAACGTTACTAGGAACGAACGTGAACGGAGCGAGGTGGAGTCGCTAGTAATATTATAAATATAAAAGACACCTAAGCGATGTGAGTGTAAATCGCTGAGGTAATTATAATTTATTACTTTACTTTGCTATACTTATGTTATTTAATTCCTGTTAATTGAATTTTATATAATTTCCCTATTTTAACCTAATTATGTTATAAATATTAATAATTAATTGTTTGTTTTTTTTAGTAATTATGTTTTGTTAATATTATATAATTGCATAAAGTCCTGGTAACCTGTAAAAAAAAACGCATTTATCTGTAACTTTGTAAATGTAATAACGAATAAAGTAATGTGAGTTTTGTTGGTTATAATAAATAAAAATAAATTAAAAAAAAACTAGTTACTTAGAATAGTTCACATACAGGCACTTTTAATTCAGTTTTATTTTAGTGAAAGAGCAGTACCTATAATATTCTAGCCACTAGTTACATTCCTACTTTTAAGTTCACTTTTACTTCTTTATATTTTTTCTCAATATTTACTAAAGTTCAGGTAGTGCTTTAGCTTTAGATTGTACAAACAATCGCCACTTTATATATTTATGTAACAAAGAAAACTCGATTAATACTATTTTCGGGAATATCCTCATGTCATCGATTAATTTCTAGAAATTATAATATTTATTTTCCTCATTCTCCCATTCCTAACTTTGTCATAAATTAGCATCTATCTTGTCAAACAAAGATAATTAAACATGGTTTAGGCGTCCCCCGATGTGTGTTCACCATGTCGTGGTAGAGGGCGTATTAGCGTCCGGCAACCCAGCCGGACACAAAACCAAGAGACACACAGGGAGGTGACCCACTTCAGTGGGTACCATGCAGGTTGCTCCTGGTACTTCTTTGATAGCAGAGTGGTCCGTGGGAGCAATCCCATAGTTGTTTTGGTCTGCACTGTTTTGCGGGCCTGTCGTCAGGACGTCGTATTAGAGTGCGTATGCGATCCTGCGACACTGCATTATGCCGGGGCAGGTTTTGTTGGGTTTTAGTGGATAGTCCTGGCTTTCCTAGACAGGAAGTCCTCCATAACTACCTGTATGTATATAGGTGGTATGCGTAAATACATTTTCCAACATAAAAAAGGCGTGATATTTTCCTGTAAAGACTTTCTGAGAGTGTGTAAAGCAGAAGAAAATTTTATAGACGAAACTCTACGTGTTTATCTTAAGTTAGAGAATAATATACTACAAACTGTACTTAAAGCGTGCCAGTAATTTAAAAGATATTATAGAAAGTTTTATTTATTACTTATAAGATATTGTATATTGTTACGTTCCAATAAAAATAAGGGATGTTTATGAATTAAGAAAATCATAATTTTTGAGGGGCCCGGAAATGATTAGAAAAACAAAGCGATGTTGGCCCCGCCTGCTGAAGTTTGATTCTGTGCGTATTGGGTTCCCACGTTTAAATGTTGTGACCATGAAAAGTTGTAGAGTTAAGAGTTTTTTTTTTACAAATGTAACATAAATTATCTATTTTTAGACAAGGTCATAATAATTAACTACCCATTTACGATAGTATCTAATAATACCTGGTCGTTAAAATTCGTGTTTTACAAGTTTATTAAGTCATTTACTAAACGCATTATCTTTTGTAATAGGTATGTAGCATTTTTGTTCAATTTTTGAATAATAACTCTCGCTAGCTTTTAGCAAGAGCCACCAAGTGGATAGCAGTATATTTATATATATATATATATATATATATATATATATATATATATATATATTAGGTATACTATATCAGATAGCACTTGTTTCTAAATTTACAGGTAATTAAACACAGAATAGTGACTCAATAAACGCTCTTTCCTTATACCTAATAAATATGTTAGCTTTTTGTATCATACATAAATATAATAATAAAAAAAATCTTTATTATTGAGTTATATTTTTTTAATAGCACTATCCTGTATTAAATGCTCTGACAAAAAGAGGGTTGTGCACATACAACAAGTAATAAGACCGCCTTCGCATCAAGATTTTTTTAAGTCAGCTTCTTTAATTTTTTTTTATAGTGTATATAACATAGATAAATACATAAATATATACAAAAAAAATAAATGTTTGCTATCAATATCCACAATATCTAACAATTTTAGTTACCCTGGTACGTATAAGTCGATGGGCGTCACTGAGGCTGCTCGGTCGATTATTGAGTCTTGCTTATTATAATTTAATGGTTGACGCCGGGACAGTCCATCGTTACCACAATAATGAGGCACACTAATGACGAAACGTGTAAATAAATTAGCGGGTGTGGTTGTTTGCCTTAATTGCTTTGGAAGATTTAATTTTGTTAGAACATTTTGGATACAGGTTTAAGTACAGTATCGATATGTTAATTATTATGATATCTATGTATTTACATATATACATATAAATAGGCAAAGACAAAAAAGTGCAGTAAATTTTTCTCCTCTGTCAACTGATTTTCTTTTTTTTTTTGTTAAGTATGTCGCCGAGTCTTAAAGGAAAAAAATGTGTCAGCAGTTCATTTTTTATATAGATAGGTAAATTAATAATATATCCCACAAATTTTCAATCATGATTAGAGTCTAATTTCTACCACTGGAATATTAGTCGTAATACTATCTGACCCGGTTGACATTGTCCTATCTAAATTTTATTAATTTGTTTGAGTTCATGATTTTTATCGTATGAAATAAAGGACTTTCACGTTTTCCCAAATTTTCCAACTTCCCGGACACACTTTTCACACACTTTTCACATTTTTTCCGTAAAAACCTTATTAGGACTATTACTTTTTAATTCATTTTTATTATGAAGATGATGTTCTCCTAGCCGATTCCGGCCACGGCGGCCAATCTCAATGAGATTAGCCAACTGCGCAGGAGATATTATAGTGCTCAAGTGTACACGCAGACACAAGTGCACTCTCTATTCCTATCACTCTCATACTCCGGTGGGACGACCTCTCGACACGACCGGTGAGAGTTAAGGCGCAGGACCGACGGCTTTCCGTGCCTCACGGTGAATCACCGCCAACTTCCCAACTCCGGGCTGTTACTGAGACTTACTTTACAGGAAGACTCAATAACTAAACTTGGCCCGACCCAGGACTCGAACCCAGAACCTCCGGGTGTGCAGCCGTACATGCTAGCCACTACACCACCGAGGCAGTTATTTATATTATACAAGTCACTCTAATCATAGTTCTGAAAAAAGGTAGTTTGTGTGACAAAGTTGACTGCAAGAACAAAACTAATATACATATACCTAATACTAGCCACTCACCCTAGCTTCGCTCTGGTTCGTCCCTAGGTTGCTTCCCCGTATAAATTTTCATCCCCATTTTCACCCCCTTAAGGGATGATATCCGGGATAAAAAATATCTTACGTCCTTTCCAGGGTCGCAAACTAACTTCTTACCAAATATTTAAATCAGTTCAGTAGTTTAGGAGCTTATTAGGTGCAGACATACAAAAACGAAATCTTTCCACTTTATAATATAAGTAGGCATAGATAGGTAAATCGTAATGTTTTTTTTAAGTTTGCGCTTATCGTCAGTATAATGCTTAAATACTTTACATTTATATTATCAAAACGACTCATTAGAATCACATATTAACAAAAAAAATCTTTCCGTTTTTTAAACTACATATACATATAATATATACTAGAATAGTGGTATACAGTATAACAATTTCTCGAAGGTCTAAACATTAATACGTAAAGATATTTATATGAATAGCGATGTTATGAAAGATTTTGAGGGAGTGACACATTCGAGACATGTTTATAACAAATTCCTCTTTGAACTATTCAAAAATAATTTCTTTAGATGACGCTCACGTTTGTTTTTTACCGATTTTAAAGAGAGAAGGTGCTAAATTCGATCGTATGTTTTTTGTTGTGTACGCACACGAGTTACGACACGATATATTCGAAAATCGTGAATTGTTTTTCATAATTCTTTAGTTAGTAAAGAGGTTATAGGTTTTTTTAACGTTGGGAAATGCATTTACGCATACCATCTGCATGTATATAGGTGGTTATGTGGAACTTACCGGCTAGAAAAGCCAGTATTACCCACTAAAACCTTTCTGATAGAGATCTCTTAAAGAGATAAGTCATCCTTTGTGCACATAGTATCTGTTTTCACTTTAGTTTTTTTTCTCTGGTACATAAATAAAAAAAATAAAATAAATAAAACCCAACGGAACCTTCCCCGTCTTACTGGAGCGTCGCATATAGATAGGTAGGTACACACAACTACCACAATTGGCAATTTTGAGTAACATACATACATAATAAATACAGAATATATACCTCCTCGTTTTGAAGTCGGTTAAAATCAATGCTCGTCAATCTACCGGAAGGCCATCATCTGCATAATGTTCTCAATCATAACTATCGTCAACTAAGCTTTTAATGTAAAACACTTACCGGACGTAAAACTTCCATGGTCTAATAGGTTGTTATCAAGTGCCGCTGTATATGACTTGTCGTGTACAGATTTATGTATAAAGATGCTGGAAGAGAAAAATAGTTTATTAAAGCTATTAGCATTTATATTTATTAGCATTAATTATATTTATATATATTTATATTTATTAACATTAATATATATAAAATAATTACTATATGGTCAATTTCACTATTTCTTTCTGTGCGTCTAAACGTAAAAAGACTTATAGATTTAATTAATGTAAGTAAATATTTATATAGTTATATATGTTGCTATATAGTTTAGATTACATCTACACTAATATTATAAAGAGGTCAAGTTTGTGAGTTTGTTACGTTGTAGGGGGTAATCTCTGGATCTAATGAACCGATTTAGAGATCCTGGGAAGGACATAGAATACTTTTTATCCCGGAAATCATCCCTTAAGGGATGAAAATGAGCATGAAAGTTTGTATGGGGAATCAACCTAGGGACGAACCCAAGCGAAGCGAGGATGAGTCACTACTGAATAAATAAAGGGTTTACCCATATGATTTAGAATATTATCACTAAAGTCTAGCCGCGAGCAATGTTTCATAATCAATGGATCAATCATGGGAGAAGCCGCGGGCGAAAAGAAGACAAATAAAGAAGATATTCTGCTCAACGATATAAAAGTTAGATTAAAGGGTTTATCTAAATATTCTACCTCCGTGTATTGAACACTGCGGCCGCGAGCATATTTATTTATTTTTACCGAAATAGACCGAACGGTCGTCGAGTGCGTACGATTTTATAGAATGCCTGAGCAATTTCACTGGAATCCGACGCGTGTTTTATGTCTTAATGTAGTCGTTGGAACCGTTACTCAATGTATATGCTGGAGCTTCGGAAAACATGTTTATTTTTTATGAGTTAAAAGCACTAAGGTTTAATAGATACAGACAACTTAGACTTTTGATTTGATATCTATAAAAAAGAAATAAAAAAAAAATCTATCAATTTGAGTGTCACAAATGACAAGACTTATTTTTTCTTTTCAATTTTTATTCTACGTGACATTGGCGAAATAAATTATGCCCAAAGGCACTCCTAGAAGCCACTAAACTAAAGAATAATAATAATATTATTTAAAAAGTTGTTTGAAACTGTTTTAAATATTATTCATCAAAACTATGAAGACAATTTTATCGATTTATTTTCACGTGTAATTTTCAAGTAACCACTGTATATGATAAAGTAGGTCACCGCAGCTTCCGCGCTAAATAAAGCCAGCTAAAAGCCCGATTCGACGGATTTACGGCCATTTAATTCGACTAGATATATAGCCCATAGAGAGCTTTATAGCTTTGCTATTGGATTTTAGTTGGCGTCTTCTAGTTTCCGATCAGTTCTGAATTTTGCTTCGGTTTGATGTAATTACTTTTTTAAGAGCGTGCTAATAATAGCGTATGTTGTTATTTTTAACCGATTTTATTAAGAAGGAGGTACTGAATGCTTTTTCTGGTAATTGTGAATCGATTTTCATAATCATTTATGTTTAACAAATAGGTGGTCAATTGAAAATTCTATGGTGGTCCAATTCCCAATGTTACTTGAAAGAAAAAGAAGTCATGAGGACTGCCGACAGAAATGAGAACTTTAACTATAAACAAACAGTTATTTTTAGATATTAAAATTAACTGTTTGATCTTAAATTAAAATTTGTGTGTAAATTAAAACTGTTTACATTTATCTAGGTTTTGACATCTATCGGCACTCTGAGTGTTAGCGGTAACACGTCACGTGACCATGTCGATGACGACTTACATGAATTTACTTCCCAACCAAAACTATACATATCTATGTCAGCACTAAAGGCGGAATTAATATTTTTAAGTATTCTAGAAGTGTATACTTTTTTTATTACTCTTATTATTTATTGACTCACCCTCGCTTCGCTCGTGTTCGTCCCTAGTTACCTACGTTATAACGTTTAGTATAGATTTCTCAGAGATGAGATAATTTTTCTGCAGTAAGAAGTGTGCTATATGTTGATCCGAATAACCAGCTATTAACGTACTAAATTTCATCAAAATCTGTCCAGTGGACTTTTCGTGATGCGTTCCCAGACAGACAAAAAATTTTAAAACTATAGATTCGACCTCCGTATCGATAATAAGACTACTTCAATAAGATTTTCCAAAAAATATTTAATGGACAGATTCGACTCAGTATTTTATTATAGGTATGTATATATACATTTACCTGTACTATACGACAACTAGTATTAAATATAGATACAGATATAATTTTTCATGATAGAAAAATACTAACAGTTGTATTTTTCTGAGATTGCCAAAATAACTCTAAACTGTAAAAGACAGACTTAAGCCCGAAAAAAAAAAACTTTTTTTAATACCCATTTTCATTTTATTAAGCGTGTAAAAAAATCGTATCAAAATTAAGCCATTCTATGCAAACATATAAATCAATGCAAGTACCTACAGGATGGATGCGAACTGCCCGACATTGGGTCAGCAATGGGCGGCGATAAGCTGAAAAAAAAACAAAAAATCACATTAATCTATTGTCATGCTATGTTACTAAGTGAAAGAATTACTTACTAGTAACTAAAACACTTTTTGCATTTTGAATAGCAAGAAACCTAGCTAGTCCCTCAACGACCGCAGACACGCCGGCGTTACAGTTAACAATAGATTTCTTAGAAATTTAATTAATTTCTTAGACATTTAATTAATTTCTTAGAAATATAATTAATTTCTTAGAAATATAGTTAATTTCTTAGAAATATAATTAATTTCTTAGAAATTTAATAAATTTCTTAGAAACTTGATTAATTTCTGAGAAATTTAGCTGGAGGTGCTAGAAGAGTCTCCACAAGCATGTAACAAACAAATTCTGTAAGCCTAATCTAGTTCACAAAGAAAGTTATTAATGTTTTTTAAAACAAAATTTTATCAAACTACATATCATTCTCGCAATAGTACTAATTGTGTCATTTTTCTCACATAACCACCTCGTGACTCGATGATAATTTTATTTATCTGTCATTTTGTCACACGGCAGTCCATTGTTTCATTTGCATGCAGCGATAATTATGGTTTACCTCATTCTAATCAATATTTTAACCAACTTTAAAAACAGATGATGTAATTTAAATGATTTTTGCCATTTATGCGCATATATGTGGATGGGTATAATAATTACCTTACATAATATGAATTCTTACTGTGCATTTTTTCTATGTATACAAAAGGCAGTGGTAACCCAGTGGTAACACGCTCGCTTGAGACACCGAGTGAAGCGGGTTCAAATCCAGGGTCTCGCACCTCTGATGTTTTCATGTGCGAATCATTTCTAACATGATTACCTTACGGTGAAGGAAAACATCGTGAGGACACCTGCATGTCTGAGAAAATCTAACAAGTTTTCGAAACACATGTGAAGTCCGCCAACCCGCACTTGGCCAGCGTGATGGACTATGGCCTGATCCCCCTCGTATTAACGGGAGGCCCGTGCCCAACAGTGGGACATTAAAAAGGGCTGTATACGTTTTTTCTATAATAATAATAAATTAGTAATTATTTTAGTTAGAAATCCTAAATCTTTAGTTTTTATTTAACTTCTACGCAGAGTATAATATTATAAAAAAATAAAAATATCTAAGTTTAGCAGAAACGGTTATAAAATTTATAATTTGTTATTAAAAACAAGCGTCATAAGTTGTAACGTCCGCCCACCGACAAGACATAGGCATGGATCACGTAAAATATATATTTTACAAATATTCATTTGCCATATATCAATGTTAATATAAGTTCTAATGCAACAATATAAAGTTTAAATTCAATTATTTTTTTATAGCCAATATATTACAAAAATTACTCAGTTCCCCGCCCATTTGGGACTCAAAATTAAAGCCTTCGCGTAGATGTCACGATGATAGAAAGTAGCTATTAATTTTAATACAGAGACATTTTATGTTTTTTCATAGTTTTATTATTGATGGTTTTCAGATTTACGAAGTACCTACCTATATTCAATCTGCAATACGAAAGAGTATTTATATATGTAATTACTAGCATTACCCGAGACTACGCCCGCTTTCAAACTACTAACTCTCTGCCTTTTAGTAGAAGATCAGTGACATACCAACAGCAATGCCATCTATCGGGTTTAATTATGTATTCAAACCATACAGGAACCGATTGAAATACCTATACCTATACACAAAATTTCATCCAAATCCGTCCAGCCGTTTAAAAGGAGTTAAGTGACGTACAGAAGAATTACATATATTAAGATAATGTAGATATGAATTAGTTTCTATACCTATTGTAGTGATTATTTACACACTAGCGACTCACCCTCGCTTCGCTTGAGTTCGTCCGTAGCTTGCTTCCCAATACAAACTTTCATTCCCATTTTCACCGCCTTAAGGTATTATTTCCGGGATACAAAGTATCCTATGTCTTTCCAAGGGTCTCAAACTATCTACTTACCAAATTTAATCTAAATCGGGTCAGTAGATCCCCAGAGGTTACCCCCTACAACCTCACAAACTCACAAATACACAAACTTTACCTCTTTATAATATTATTAGTATAGATAAATAAGTACAATCTATTTTTGCATCACTAACGTAATTCTTTTCATTAAATATTTTTCTAAGTTTAATCTATTTAATTTGATCCAAAAATACTATTGCTGTTATTTTATTTAAATAATTAGAATATTTAACTCGTTAACAAAAAATGTCAAAATATAATAGACCTTTTTTAATTAACTTTATTGCTTCTTGATCATTTATTTTTCTGGCAACACTAATTGCCGGTTTACTTTTTTTAGGGACAAAGGACGTTTGGAGTTAGGTCCTCAATTTAATTTAGGGTCCAGACGAAAATAAAAAAGTAACTCATAAGCAATGTCCCGCCTATACAACGGTTCAGGGAATCTATTTAATATTCTCTCCTCAATTATTAACTTTTTTACCATCCATATTTGAATTCTGGCTACGGGTCATTTAGCTTTTTGAACTAAAATGAAGTAAGATATTTTTTGAATAATTTATGTCACAGTATTTTTATGTTTTAGAAATCATAATATGTACCTACCTTCATGTTAATTACGTATCAAAACTTTTAATCTAATCGGTATATTTTGATTTATTACATTCTAAAATTATGTAACATAGTATTAAGAATGTAAACGTAATGTCTCATCAAAGTTTATTTTATAATAATCGTAGAGGCATGTAATTAAAAGAGCCGTTAGAAATAAAGACATTTGCAAACATGCTGTTACTAAATTAGAAAAACACTTCAAATATGGCCTCGTCACCGGAAACTGCGTCACGTCGGGGCGATTGTTTTTGAAATTCGAACGTCTCGCGATTAGTGTTTACAGCGGAAAGCACGCACTTGGCGCCAAAACCCTGTCGCCATTAGCGTGGACAATGTTGCTGCACTTGAAATAGACTTTTAGGAAATTTGAAGTTTTCAGGCTTAAATACAGCTACATAAATACCTATATTTAAAACTAAGATGATTTTGTGTCGTGGTATTTCTTTTTGTTTATAATTTAATTTCAAATGATAGAATGATACAAAGACAATATTAATTAACATAAAAATATTTTGAAAAAATATATTTAGTTGATATAGTAAAGGGTTGATTACAATATCGAATTGTGTGCTTTGCCAGAACTAAGGCAGTCTATAAAAATTTGTAAAATTACTTACAGACAACCCTGCAAGAATCGAACCACCGACTTCTAGGCTCACAAAGTTTCTATCCTGCAATCCATCGGACTTTCCTTTTTTGTTGCTTTTTGTACTCAATAAATTAATTGGTTTGCGTTTTAGTCTTGTGCAAATAACCTCATGTACCTACTCATCCTACACGAAAAGTCGCAAAAATTTAGAATATACAAGAAACAAATCAATTATAATTATAAATTCAAATTACTGTTAAGAATCTATATATATAATAAAATTCTAACTGAGACGAATCTGTACATTAAATATTGTTGGGAAAATCTTATTGAAATAGTCATTATTATCGATACAGAGGCCGAATCTATAGTTTTTCGAATTTTTGTTGTCTGTCTGTTACCGCATCACAGAAACACCACTGGAGGGATTTTCATGAAATTTGGTATGGTGATATCTGGTTATCCGGGTCAACATATAGGACACTTTTTACCGCAGGAAAATATCTCATTTCCGAGAAAAAGTACAAAAACTATATTGTAAGAGTATACTAATATGTAAAACGTAAGAATTTGGTTTTTGGTCATCTGAACGCGGGCGGAGCCGCGGGCAATGCTAGTCGTGAATAAATTTCGTCATAATAATAAGTGTCATTATGGGTCGCGTGCTGCAAAACTATGTAAATATATTGGCCAATTATCAGTACTAATTATAATATGCAACCTTTAATGTTAATTACTTAATCAGGTAATTTAACAACGGTAAAAACAATTTTTAACACCTTATTAGGTGATTATATAACATTATCGAACCACACGGAATTCATATTGAAAACAAATGAAGGTAGGTAGTTTTTTTTTTATTTATTTTGATTCGGACACAGGTCCATATTTTCATATATCTTATTATAAACATTTAACAATAAATTGGAACTTAATACTAATAGGAACATTTAGTTATAAAAACTCTAACTATGTTTATTTGAAATGACATTTATGGCTTTAAATATATTATGTTTTAATCATTTATTTTGCATGTCAAAAAAAATTAAATTTAAAATTAAACTATATTTTCGAATTTTTTTGCGGATTTATTTTGATTTTTGGTTTGGGATTTTGGTTGTTTTATTTAAAATGATAAATATTTGAGTAAATCTAAGAAAGTAAAATGTATATTGGTAGATATTAGATATACTAATATAGTAAACAAAACTGTGTTTTTTAAGAGAATTGTATTAAGTCAAGTACGTTCAAGCTGGTAGTGTCCTCAAGAGTTCGCAAGAGTAGATTTTGTTTTCTCCTTATTTACTATTCTATCGCACATTTCCGGTTATTATTTAACTATTAAAAATTAGTTTTCATACAAAATTTATTTTATTATATATTATATACCTACTCAGATTTTTGCGACAAAAATAAATCTGAATTGAGTACCAAAAAGTGCCAATTCAATCTCCCATCCATCAACCAAACCCTTGAAGTCAATCAAAACTAGAAGCAAGGTACGTTATATAAACACACTAGTGAAATTAAAATAGTTGTTTTTTCTTTGTGATTTTATTAGTAATTTTCCCAAGCAAACATTTCGCATTGTTCAAATTACGCCATTCGAATGAAGACACTTTGCATTCAATAAATTTGCATACAAACCGCTTTATAATAAAAAATAAGGTTACATTCACGGCATTTTCCTGACCTATCCAATGGCTGTCATTAAGTAATAAGAGTATAATTATACGCTTATTTACATATAATGAGATAAATGTCATTTGCGGTATAGCATGAGAATAATGAACGCGCTTGTACAGTGTTATTTGAAGTTCAATTAAATAATATATGCACATAAATCTTTATTTACTTTATTTATTGATTCCCAATAGAAAATTTCATCCCCATTTTCACCTCTTTAAGGGATGATTTCCGGGATAAAATGTTTTCTATGTCTTTGCCAGGGTCTCAAACTATCTTTTTACCAAATTTCATCTAAATCTGTTCAGTAGATCCAGAGATTACCCCCTACAATGTCATAAACTCACAATCTCACAAGCTTTACCTCTTTATAATATTAGTATAGATATATAGAAGAAGATCTGATTTAAAAAAATTGAAAACGTATTCTATCTTGCGAGAGTTCAAAGTACTCGTAACTTGATACAAATAAATCATTTGTAATGTAATTTAAATCAAAATCTGCTCTATCGCTTAGATTTGAAATTGAAAAGAAAAAATATACATAGCTATTTCGTTATTTTCTCATGAATGACATGTACCTGATGATGTTTTCCTTAACCATATAAGGCAGAAATGTGATTGGGTTTGAACCTGCATCACTTGGTTTTCCAAGCAAGCACGCTACCACTGAACTATCATAGTCTCTAAATCATATTATCTTAACTAGAATAGAATACACGACCACCAACGTAAAAGGTATTAATAACATCATATCTAATGCGTCAGATGATGTTCATAATAAAACAAAAAAAGTTTTTTCATTTAACATTTACAATGTCTTGGGATTTCACAAATAAATTATGAGATCGTGGTTTACGTACAATTTGTTATTATATGAGAGCGTCCATTGTTGATATTATCAGAGGCATTATCAGTTAGAGTTGAAGTTCCGTATTCATTCTGTGTGCTCGTAATTATACATGTGAATAGGACGAGTGCAGACTACTTGCTGTTGCTGTGTTAAATGAAACGATCTGTTAAAAATTCTTATATTTATTTAAACTAAATTTATAATACTATTAATAGTTAAAAATATTAACATTGGTAGTATGTAGTTTAAAAATAGGCAGTAGTAGGCCAGTGGTAACGCACTTCGGAAACCGAGTGCAGCGGAATCAAATCCCGAGTTTTGCACCTCTGATATTGACACGTGCGAATTATTTTTCAACATGATTACAACTTGTCTTACGGTAGGGAAACATCGTGAGAAAATCTACATATCTGGGACAACCTAGCAAGTTTTCGAAAGACATGTGAATTTCGAACTCCGCCAACCCGCACTTGGCCAGCGTGGTGGACTGGCAGCTATAGCCGAAGCCCTTTTAGTAAAGAGAGGCCCGTGCATAACAATTTGACGTAAATAAGGGACCTTAATACATACTTTGAAAATAACTAAAAAAATAATCGATTTTTTTGAAAAAATATATAATGCTTATAATATTGACACAACGAAATTTGTACTTCATGACAATTAAAATAAGTTACAAAGTAAGAATAACATAACTCAAAAGTTTCGATTATTATTATATAGGTACCTTAAATGTTCGATTAAGTTATTTTGTACTTGAACTTAAAGTATCATTTATACGTCATTATGAACACTACCTTAGACGAAAATCATCAAATTCTTTTGTCTAAATCCTAAAGACTAATTTAATATGGGAGTAACCTCAGTTTATCTTTATAATTTATTGCGGATTTTTTTTAATTCAAGAACATCTTATTGGAATTTGTGACTTCGTTTGGTGTTAGAGAGGGAAAGAAAAAGAAACAAGTGATAAAAAATTGTCCTAACCGTTTTTGAAGTGAAAACTTCTATAGGCAGGTTTGGATGGGGAGTAAATTCATGTAAGTCGTCATCGACATGGTCACGTGACATGTTAACGCTAACACTCAGATGTCAAAACCAGATAAATGTAAACAGTTTTAATTTACAAATTTTAATTTAAGATCAAATAATTAATTTTATTGTCCAAAAATAACAACCGTTTGTTTATTTATAGTTTTAAGTTTTCACTTCTGTCGGCTGTCCTCATGACTGCTTTTTATATTATTTTTTTTATTTGAGAAAGTTAGTGTTAGATGCTGGATTTAAAAAAAAATGGAATCTTTGCTTTGGATTGGCTGTTTTTATTCATACAAGCAGGGTCCCGTAATATTTTACAATAGTCAGTATTAAAGTTACTAGAAAAAAAACCATTCTATTTTATAATAATAATAAGGCAGTGATAGCCCAGTGGTAACGCGCTCGCTTGGGAACCGAGTGAAGCGGCTTTAAATCCCGGGTCTCGTACCTCTGATATTTTCATGTGCGAATCATTTCTAACATGATTACCACTTGCCTTACGGTGAAGGAAAACATCGTGAGGAAACCTGCATGTCTGAGAGAACCTAGCAAGTTTTCGAAAGACATGTGAAGTCCGCCAACCCACACTTGACCAGCGTGGTGGACTATGGCCTGATCCCACTCGTACTGAAGGGAGGCCCGTGCCCAGCAGTGGGACGTTAAAATGGGCTGAATACAATAAGAAAAAACAAAGGAGTTAGCGAGCAGTTATGAAAAATGTTCATACTTAAACTTGTATTTTTAGTACCAAGGACTCCACATATATTTGTGAAACAAAACGAGTTTCTGTATACACCCAAAGAGCCATTCAAACTGAGACAAAGCCGTTAACTTGGAAAGGATTACCGAAAACCAGAATCTAATTAACTCGAAGGGCTTTTAATAAGTCCCCATTGTAACATGACAAGAGAACCGGTAATTATTATACAACCATAAATTTTGATGCAATATTATTTATAATTTTACTAAAACTGCCTTAACTTTGATATGAGTGACAGCTATCACGGGTTCGATGCTCAGATGCAGCAAAAGTTATTAATTTCTACCGTCGGACTAAGCTTCTGTATCTATAGTATATATACTATAAGAAAATATTTTATTAATTTGGCGACAAAATCACGGATTTACTACTTATTAAATAAATCAAATATATGATTATTTCATCAAACATATGATTTGATGTCAATTTCCCGGTGATTTCTTTTTAAAAACAAAGATACTACAAAATTGGATCTATTACAATATTCTAAATCTTTACATTTCTCTAACATACAATGGAATCGTTCTCGGTCGACTGGCACTTTTTAAACCTAAATATTTATCAAATTTTATTTTAATCAGTTGTGTTCATTGGTTCATGAATTATAGAGTTTAAATATGATGAGTTCCACTCGTTAAATCTTAAAGTACAGCAAAGAGCTCATGTTGTGCAGAGATTACACGAAACCGTAAGCAAAAGAGAAGGTGTTCGTCCTATATTCCAGACTCCTGTGTTCAAGTAATTAGTATTTAGATCGATTCATGATGATATATAAAGAATTATGAAAAAATCACCTTTTACAAAGTTCATATGCAAGCTTTAAAACATTTCCAATGCGTTTATTTTTACAACTTCTGATTTATCTGTGAAATGTGGAGCTCTCAGATGTCACATACCAATTCGAACCTGCACCTCATTTGCATTCGCGCCACGAAGCACTTAGCGACGATAGCGACCGACGTGACACCGATCAATCTGTCACGATATGTTGTGGATATTTGTAGGTGAACCTTATCATGAGATAGACGTTGAATAGTTTACACGTAAATATTTCTATGCTGTACCTTTTTTGATTATGCTAATTGCTTTTAATTACACAGTATCGTAGTAAAATTCTTGAGATATTCATGATTAAGTACCCAATTTTCAAACCGCGACGTGTTCTGACTACCATATATCAATTTATCTAAATACTCTATAGAGTATTTAAACTTTCTATACTTATATTAGTATATACATATATTATTAGAAGGCAGTGGTAGCCCAGTGGTAACGCGCTCGCTTGGGAAACCGAGTGAAGCGAGTTCAAATCCCGGGTCTCGCACCTCTGATATTTTCGTGTGCGAATCATTTCCAACATGATTACCACTTGTCTTAACGGTGAAGGAAAACATCATGAGGAAACCTGCATGTCTTAGAGAACTTAGCAAGTTTTCGAAAGACATGTGAAGTCCGCCAACCCGCACTTGGCCAGCGTGGTGGACTATGGCCTGATCCCCCTCGTATTGAAGGGAGGCCCGTGCCCAGCAGTGGGACGTTAAAAAGGGCTGAATACATACATATATTACCTTATGATATGTACCTTAAGGACTTGTTTATTTAGTTCATACAATTAGAATAGCGTGTTCAAGGAACAATAAATGATTCTAGTTAATTTTTTATTTGTATAAGTAGAGTATATATTTTATATAGAAATTAATCTACTACATACATAGAGTAAAAGTCATATTAATAAAAAGTACATGTACGATAGCACGGAACCCTTCGTGCGCGAATTCAACTCACACTTGACCGATTTTTATCTCTACTAGTGTTCACCCAGTGGTGCAAATTTGACCATAATCATTATTAAAAATAATGGTGACCCTAAAACTCATCTATACCTATTAAAGAAAAAAAGAAAATCGATTGAGAAGCAGAAGAGAAAAAGGTACTAAACTATTTTGTCTTTGATTATTATTTGAATAGATTATACATAGGTATATAATATTGTGTTAGGTTTCTAATCAGTATATAACATCACGTCAGGCAGGCGGCCGGTAGTTAAACTTTTGCCAAATCCTATCAGCAGTACAGAAGGTGTACTGCGCCGACCCCAAGTGATTGGGAAATGGGCAGGGAGATGAAGATATAACATATATGAACTTAATTATATTTTTTTCATAAAACAATGGTATTAATTAAAAATAGATATTTAAAAAATGTCGTGTAAGTTTAACTTCAATTAGACGGTTTAATTCTCTACAGAGTTTACGTAGTGTTATCACTGTCGCCCTATTAGTGTCCTTAGAGCAGTGGTTCTATTGGAAGTACCGTCTAAATAGAGTCTAATATAGCTTTTTAAGAGCGAAAACTTTTTTTTGGAAGATGATTTTAAGTTATAAGATTTCAAAAGTATAGTTGGACCCAGTTATGCAAAAAACAGCCATGTGCGTAAAAGTACCAACAGAGTTATGAGCATTTTATTATAAAAAATAAAATAGTTATAAAAAATAAACAACACTTATATAAATATTGTTCAATTTTAAAATAACCAGAAAAACAAAACATAACCCAAGTGCAACTATCGACAGAAAAATGCTTATAACTCTGTTGGTACTTTTACGTACATGGCTGTTTTTTGCATAACTGGGTCCAATTATTTACCATATGTTAGTACTAATGAGTCGCCCTCGATTTATTTAGGTTCTGATTACATTTTACTATCTACTATTAACTAGCGTTCAATATTTTTCCCATATAATACCTATAATCCTGCGGGTACCTAATGCACTGGGAGACAAGGTATCAACAATCGCTCATTACCATACGAACTAAATCTATATAAATATATCAATGCTATGATTAATCAATGATTTTCTTAATCGTTTTTTTTTATTCATATTAATATTATATTTTATATTTTTCTTTATGGTTATAAATATAATAATGGCAACACTAAATATAGATTACTAATTAATATTTTTAAAATTGTAATAATTATAATAATAACAGCAAAAATTAAATAAATAATATTTCAGATTCAATTATAAAACTAGTAAAATTATAAAAATGCTTAAAGTTAAAAAATATTGTAAGGTAATTGCGGCAATTTTCATTTTGTTAATTGTGGGTAGGCTGTCTGTAACAACTATACCTTCGAGACATCTAACACCTCAATCTCTCCCGTGGCCCATGATTGCTGTAAAGCATTCATATGCAGTGCAGTATATGAAACGTCGGGAACCAAAAATCCAAATAAATCCGCGAAAAAATCCGAAAAGATAGTTTTATTTACAATGATTTTCTTTCAAGAATATTTGACGAAGCAACAAGCGCAATTTTATTCATCTACAATATTAGCAAATATTAAAACATAAGGTAATTGACGATTTTTTTTTTTTAACGTTGGGAAATGCATTTACGCACTACGTGTGGGACTCACCGGCGTAATACAGCCAGTACTACCCACTAAAACCCAACAAAACCTTCCCCCGTCTTAATGGGGCGTCGCAGGATCGCTTACGCATTCAACTACGACGCCCCGACGGCAGGTCTGCCGAAGCAGACCACCACAACCATGGGGTTGCTCCACAGTCCACTCTGCTATCAGAGAAGTACCAGGAGCAACCCGCATGGTACACCGCCCTCCGAAGAGGGCCACCTCCCACCGCCCACCGAAGTGGGCAACCTCCCTGTGCGTTTCTTAGCTTCGCTACTGCTACTGAGCCCCCCCACCACGACAAGGTGAACGCACGTTGGGGGGGAAGGTAATTGACGATAGTACATTCGATGTCATTTCTAATAGCTACCTGTTCACAATTACTTTGTTTTATCTTCATGTTGGCATTGATTTACGCTCAGATAGCTGCCACTTGAAGCTGTATAACTAACCTCAGTGATAGCGGTCACGCTCGCTCGAGGACATGATCTGAATTTTCACAGTTGTCACTATCTATACAGATTTGTAAGTGTTTTTTAATTAATAGACAAAGATATTTATTTTAAGAAAATATATTCTTTAAAAGTCACTTTCTCGAATGACGACGTCTATCAGTCTATTTATAATTATAGCTGTATCAGGTGGCTTGATAACAATTATATATTTTTTTAACTTTCTGACAACATCTTTTAGGCATATGGCAGCCTCGTGGAAGCCTCCAGCCTCCTGGGTCCTTGATCCACTAGTAGGTATGTTATTTTAGCACGGATATAGAGGTTTTTGATGACATATTATCGTATTAAAATCCAGATATGGAATGTCTAGCAATATAGTAGATATAACACTATCCCCAGAATTATAAAAAAGAGTAGAAACAAATCAACGACACTAAAAAATAAAAATAGTATATTAAAATGATTTCAAAAATAGCAGCCCTTGGTTAACAATAGAGATGGCACTATGATGCAGGTTCAAGCCCGTGTTTCACTCATTGGAGAATTTTATATGAGAATCATTTATAATTACCACTTGATAGTATGGTAAAGGAAAACATCGTTAGGAAACCTGCATGACTGAAAATACATTACAAGTACTTGAAAGACGTGTGAAGTTCACGCACTTTATTCCTGTCATTCTTAAATTCCGAAGGGACGGCAATACGATGCGAATGGTGAAATATCAGGCACACGCTCCGAGGCGCGGAGGTGTGGTTACTGAGAGTTTCTTAACAGAAAAACAAATAAACAGAAAAATTCAATAACTAGACTTGGACTGACCCAGGACTCGAAGCCAGGACCTTCGGATCTGCAGCCGTACATGCTAACCAATATCATACACACACAATATATACATACCTCATCTATAAAGGCTACTATTAAGTATAGCATATAGCTCAATATCAATACGGAATACCTACCACAAAATGATACCTATAGCATAAAATGAGTAAAACACCGAATCCATTCAGAGTTAGTAACGAATTGATCGTGAATTGGCGTGTAACTCACCTGTCTGACATCTGGACTGGACAAATCAAGGAAAAAGGGTAAAGCGTGTGATAAAAAATATTATCCTAGTGATGTCTTTTCATAAGTTTTAATGGTTTTTTTAATTATAAAAAATATAAAAAAAAATGTGTTTTTTATTGGAGTCGTTTGATTATTTTGATTGCACCTGTTTATTAATGCATTCCAACATATTCTGTAAAAACTATTTTTTTTTAATTATTTTCCGATATTAAAATTGTTATTTCTACAGTTTTTACAGTCGAATTGAGAACCTCCTCCTTTTTGAAGTCGGTTGAAAAGGACAAGCCAAGACATTTTTTCAATATTTATTATTATTAATCACAAAAAGACACTTAAATTATTTTATAACTTTAGGTATGATGAATGTAAAAGAAGGAGCCCTAGAATTATCATAGAATAAACACAGAAGCATATTTATTAAAAAAAATAATAATAACTATTATTATATATAAACGTGATATAGAAAACAATACCACACCAAAAAAAGCTCACGTTATTGGCTAGTTAGTACTTGGAATTAGTTTATAAGATCTAAAGTAATAACTTTTTTCAGGTACCTATTTATTAACGAGTCGTAACAAGTCGATAAAATATAATATCGATAATCTTGGCCTCACTGATCTCGAGCAGATGTATCCGTTCCGAATCGACGGGTGATACAGTTTCAAGCTGTGTTCTTCCATTAAAAAACAATAACTCACTTCTCCATTTTACAATTATCATAAAATTATAATAAAGATACTTATATAGCTAATGTGTGTTTTAAAAATTATACTTATATTTGTTTTTAACATAAGAATATGTAAAAGGATGTACGTAAATACGTTCATATAGAGAAGTAAGTTGGTTTTAACGAGGTGTTTCATTATTTGTTAATAACAATATTTTCAGTCTTTAGTGTATTTTTAGTTCATTAACTACTTTAAAGATACAAATATAAAATCCTACTAATATTATAAATGCGAAAGTTTGTGAGAATGTATGGATGTCTGGATGTATAATATAATTAATGAAACTTTACAATAATATAGCTCATATTATGCACTAGCATTGCCCGCGGCTCCGCCCGCGTTCAAATGACCAAAAACCAAATTCTTAGGTTTTACATGTATACTCTTACATTTTTGTATTTTTTCTCAAAAATGAGACATTTTCCCGCGGTAAAAAGTATCCTATATGTTGACCTGGATAACAAGCTCTCACCATACCAAATTTCATCAAAATCCCTCCAGTGGTTTTTCTGTGATGCGGTAACAGACAGATAGGCAAACAGACAGACAGACATACAGACAGGCAGACAAACAGACAAAAATTCTAAAAACTATAGATTCGATCTCTGTATCGATAATAATGTTTATTTCAATAAGATTTTTCAAAAAATATTTAATGTACAGATTCGGCTTATTTACAATTTTATTTTATGTACCTATAGATAATACACATAGCCTACTTTTTATACCGGAAAAATGTACGGTTCTCGCGGGATAGATTTGTTTTTGTTTTTATTAGTACCTATTCTATATTTTACACATAATTTGTCACTTTAATATAAAAGTTTAATTAAAATCGGCCCAGTAATATTTAGAATCACATTTCGAATAAACTAACTCATTATAAGAAGGGTCAATATTAAACATAACAAATAAAGAGATCAATTATATTTATAATATAGGTACTCACCAATAAGCGACTACATATAACCGATGAGGTATTGTAAATATAACATTAGTTTTAAGTTGTTTAGTTTTTCTAGTTTAAGTTCATTCCGGACAATTTTATTTATAACTAAGAAGTATTTTTACAAAAAGCATTTTTTTGCTTAGATGAAAAAGCCTCGCATCTATTATGAACAAAAGTATATTTACCTACTACAATATTATATATATATATATATATATATATATTAGTAACAAGAGACACTTGCAATTAAAAATAAGTCTGTTTGCATAACTTACTTAATGCCCTATTCTTTGGATAATTCTTTTGAGTACAATAAAAGCTTAAAATAGTCGATTTATGTATGACTTGACTCATAAGAACTCTACTAGAAACGAATATATTATTTCTTCCACTTAAATAACTTGGTAATAAATAATCTTAAATATCTTTTCGGTACACGTTTTTAATGATTTTCTTAAATTTGTTCAATCAGGATGAGATTGAGCTTAATTCTAGAATGGAGGCTGATTTTAGAATTTCTAATCAGTAAATAAAATTTATCCATAAAAATTAAATGTAAAAGTGAAAGAGAATATGAACTCTATATCATTATTGTATTATAAGCGCTGTGTAACACGCTGTAAGACCAAATTTAGCTAAATATTAACAATATTTTTATAAAAATCAAATATGTACCTAAATACATATTAATATACTAACCCAAGTTCGCAATAACGTGTTTAATTAATTTTTGATTTATTAGAACTATTTTACATTTTAAATGAAACTATCTTTTCGTATTTTTTTGCGAACTTTCTTTTGATTTGTGATTCCCGAATTTTTTTTAGTTAATTAACTATTGTAATTTTTAATTTATTTATGTTGCCCTGTCTAATTAGTGGGAAAAATATATTAATCTATTTGTAGTAGGTACAGATTTAATACAGATATAGTATCTCTTTAATACAGAGATAGATAAGAAAAATAACACTTTTTTTAAATCAATTCAATTTTCTTGTCAATGGCTTCTCTTATTTAGACAAGATTCCAATAATCTTGTCATCCAGTTCTTAGATTTTTTTATTATTGCAAAATAAAATATTTCTTTCGAGAAATTATGAGGGACAATTGTCCAGTAATAAAAAGCCTTTTAAAACCACATCCCAAAGTTAAATTGCTCCACTAATCACCATTACTTACCGTTTAAGCCAATAAGCATAAAAGTTAAATTATTTTTAAAACATGAAGACTTGTGGCACAACGGAACTCGTGTTTGGCTGGAACGGTTCTAATTCGTGGAAGGCCGTGGGTTCGATTCCTTTTTGGAGTGCAGTTTTCTTTTTAGTAGTAAAGATGTTTAGGTATTGGTTGTCACAATAATAGCGAAAACCAAAAAGTGCCAGCATAGTTGAAGGGGGGAAACGTACGCCTGGCGTAATGTCTAACTTTATTTATGCCGGTGGCTAAGTTCGAGTCCCTCTCGAGACAAATATTTGATACGTAGCAAATTAATAAGATGATTTAGGGTGTAGCGATTTTCCTATATAAGTAAAATGGATTTTTTATTTTTTAACAAAACTACACTTGAAAAAGTTGCAATAAACCAAAATTACCAAAACAACAATAAGAAGGCAAGCCCAAAGACAGTTCCTCTAAGACAAAAGCCGGTCGTGAATAAATACCAACCCATTTACAAGAGTGTAAGATATGACATGATATAGATCACTCACTCCGTAATAAATAAATAAATAACATAAGAAAAATTACACCGTAAAGCGAATGTTACCGGAGGCGCTATATCTTGCTCGCATGGTGTGGACCTGACTTTATTGTCAGATATCATTTGTACTTATATTATAAAGCAAACGGCTCAAGAGCTTTTTTGTTTGTTTGAACCGCTTAAATCTGGAACTACACCAAATTAGGATTTTTAACGGTTAGTGAAGTAAATATGTATACATAAACAAATAAGTTTAAAAGGTAAACAAATAGGTTAAAGTTAGTACTAGCAGAGTAAAAATATATACATAAATTATGCGAGCAAAGCCGCGGGTAAAAGTTGTAAAAATGCAATCTCAAAAATCATGTTTTTTTATATTGTTTAGTTGAAAATGTATAAAGTTATGAATAAATCTCATTCACATAAATTTCAAATATCTAGTTTTATGCTTAATTTACAAATAATAAACAGTATTAGTATGTTCCTACATAGTTATTGTAACATGATTAAAATATAATATAAAAATATATTTTCATCCTTCTTAATATGAAGAGACAGTTAATATCATTTGTAAAATTCAAAAAGTCTTATCCATACTACGTCGAATCGCCGGACGCGAGGGAGCGACAGGGACGGATGATTTAGAAACCCCTCGGGAGGTGCGCGACGCGACCCGATATTAATATTGTGACTGCTACAGTATAGTGCAGAAATTACAAGAAAACTAGAAAAAACAGAGAAAATAATTAAAAATGATAAATCGATTGATTTCATTTATATATTTTATTATACATATAATTAATAAGTATATTTTTCCCATTCATTTTCACGAATCTATCAAATAAAAACAGTGACTCATTACTGTTAGTTCTTTTGCCTATCATATATATCTACATACATATGCGTGCCATTTTCTTCAGTTTTTTTATTCACTTGTGATTAAAGACAATAGTGAAAATATATTAAAGAATATATTTATAAGCAAAGAGGCCACCTAAAAATAAAATATTTCCATGTTTACATAATTCAAATTTAATCTTTCTCAAACTAAAAGTTTTCAAATAGATAGCTACTTCACATAAACAAATTAAAAAAAACCAAACAAAATAATTATAATAAAGCTACATCTAAAGTTTTTTCCTATACAACACACTTCGATCACTCTTTCCCCGTTTAGTATCTGTCGCGTTGCACCTCAAACTAAATTGGTACCGAAATTCAAATTCGTTCCCATGTGTGCCTCGCGGCGTCATCCTTTAACGTTGTAATTGCTCCTCGGTGATTTGGTACTGGATGCTGCTAACTCTCCTTTGATGTGGGCTGATTGTTAACTGTTAACTGTTAAACTGGTACCTTTGGGGAAGGTCGGGAATGAAATACTTTATAATTTTTGGTAGCTTCATATTTTAACTCTGCTATTCTTTGTAAACAAGCAGAAAATTATCTATTTTAATTAGAATTTTCAATAAAAAAAGCTTGTTTATGTTATAACCGCTATTCGCTGATTAAATATTAGTAGCAGTCGTGTGCTTTTTAATATGAAATAGTAATTTTCATTTGTTAATAAAGTACTTTTGTACTGAGGTATAATGAATGCTAAAATATTTAGATAATATATTTTTTCAGATACATATTGTATTATGAAGCTTGCACAAATATATTCATTTACTTGGCCATAAATAAATCTTGCTATCACTTTGTTAAAAGTGACAGCAAAGTGAAAAATAATATGTGTAAAATTTTTTTTTATTTTCAAAGCTAAAAAACGATGTATGTTTAACAGTTTCAAAAACTGCTAAACCATTAAGTAATAATTGTAAGATTTTCGTACAAGTTTCTCCGTGCCTTTATAAAATGAGCAATATTTTTATTAATGTATTTGGACAAGAGTTCGATGCTCTTCTAATGCAGTTTTTATGATGCTCTATATATAGTAAGCCAACCCACACTTGGCCAGCGTGGTGGACTACGGCCTGATCCCCCTCGTATTGAAGGGAGGCCCGTGCCCAGCTGTGGGACGTTAAAAAGGGCTGAATACATATATAGTAAGAGAAGAAAAAAATTGCAGTAGATTATATTATGTGCCTTATTTTTGTATTTTTCATTTTATTCATGTATTTTTATATTGTTTGTATCATGAAATTAAGAGGGACTAACGAAAATAATAATATAAGTACCAAATATATGCTACCTATTATTGATATTTAAAACACAGTTTTGTACACTTTAAAAAAAATTGATAGATAACAGGTTAAACATTTTCCAAGGAATCTAATTTTCGTTTTACTCGACACTTTCGATACAAAAACAATATAAAACCGAAACAAAGCTAATTGAAAATCGTGGCGTATTGCTTCCTTATTTCATTTAAAAACGACCATTATTTCCCGGGGGAAAGGTCGCGAATTTCATAATTTAATATTTACCGGTCGCAGAATATCAGATAATTAGATAGCGACGTGATTTGGTGCGCGAAGGCGAAATTAATATCAATGTTCCTTGTTTTATGCTCATAGTGATGTTCTTAGATATTATTCTATTACTTAAACTTAATATATTATTTCTAATAATTTTATATTTTCATATGATATTGGATGCAAATGACAGGCAGTGAAAGCCCAGTGGTAACGCGCTTGCTTGGGAAATCAAGTGAAGCGGGTTCAAATACCGGGTCTCGAACCTTTGATATTTGTATGTGCCAATAAATCATTTTCAACATAATTACCACTTGTCTTACAGTAAAGGAAAATTTCGTGAGGAAATCTGCATGTCTGAGAGAATATAGCAAGTTCTCGAAAGACATGTGAAATCCGCTAAACCACACTTGGTTAGCGTGGTGGACTATGACCTGTTCGTTTTCGCACTGAGAGGAGGTCCGAGCATGTCAATGGGACATTAAGGGCTGAATACATATGATATTAGTTACAATATACGTGATCTAAAGTGGCCTTTACAATATTAAATACCTCACGGAAACCTTTATGTAGTGTGATAAGCCACGTTGTCACTCTGTGGTAATTTAACTTCCTCATACAAGGTACACCACAAGGTACCACACTTTACTAATCCATCTCACCGATTCAACGAACCAACAAAACCAACATATTTTAAAAGTCACAAAAAATCTATAAAATCATTCAATGACAAGATGTTATTTTTCATGCTAGCGCTATATGGTTAGCATCAAAAAATAGCCCTATAATATCATTTAATTAACATATTAACTTTTTTACTAAATAAATATAATCCAAAAAATTATTAATCTGTCATTTAAATCAATTACCCATATTAAAAAATAATTGCAAGCTATAAATATAAATTTAATATGAATATCGATATACTAATATTATATATTTATCGACAACGGTCCCTTCCCTCTAAGACTAAGTAGCAAAATGAAGACAAATGCTAAAGCGTCGCATGGGGCCGGAATTCGATTCGGGACGTGACAAACAATGTATGACATACATAATTTTGTAGTTTCCCTTCGTTATTTAGTCATGAGCTGGGGTGGGACCGATATATGATAGATACGTAGTAGTGTATTAAAGTTTTGTCACTGATAATGCTTTAGGTTATCTATATGTATTGAAATTAGCGTCCGGCAATCTAGCCGGCACTAACGCACTGGGTGACGGTCCACCTCGGTGGGCGTTGTGTCATGCGGGTTGCTCCTGGTAATGCTCCGGATAGCATAGTGGACTGCTGGTGCAACCCCATGGTTGTTGTGGTTTGCTTCGGCAGATCTGCCGTCTGGACATTGAGTGCGTAAAAGACCCTGCTACGCCCGATCTTAATCAGGAAAATAATGAGGGAGATTCCGTTGGGTTTTAGTGGATATTACTTTGCCGGGGAGTCCCACATAACCACCTGTATATACGCAGGTGGTATACACAAATGCATTTTCCAACGTTAAAAAAAAAGGTTATCGAAGTTAAAAAGAAAGCTAAAAATGTTTGGGTGTTTTATGAAAATTATAAAAAAAAACTTATTTCACTTTATTTTAATCAGTTTAAGATATTGCTTTAATGTTTCTAAAATTCGTAATTACCTACTGAAAATTTAAAAGAAATAACTTTAAAATATTTCTTTTCAATTAATTATAACTAACGCTTCCACTACCCTTAGAGTCACTAAGTACTACCAAAGTTTTTGTAATGATACACAAATATGTCACCGAAACCTATCCATTTATTGTACCGGGATAGACTGAATTATGTAAAATCTCGTAAACTTGTTACCACTGCTTAGAAGATGGATAAACGAACCAAGAACACAATTTTGAGTTTACAGTATTATTAGTGAGAAATGCTACATTATTTTTAAACATTTTGCCACCAGATCGCGTGACGCCGTCACTCTTGTCACAGTGACTTGACGATTTCACGAAAACTTTTCAATTACTACGTTTCGGGTAATCTTTATCATATCTTTTGATGGGGTGCTAAATTAAAAGTGTTAATTGGCCAGAGTAGTGCCAGGCACGCTGATTACAACACGGCTGTCCTTATCATTTGATGTATAGCATTTAATTATTTACGTAGATCGTTCATTATACTATTATTTTTTATATTTGACTAGAAACAAATCTATCCCACGGAAACCGTTGATTTTTCCGGGATAAAAAGTAAAATCAGCATACCAAATTTTACTAAATTAGGTACATAAGTTGTTGAGTACTAAGCTGTATAAGTTACTATAGTTTTTTAACTATCCCACGGGAACTCTTTAATTTTCCCGGATGAAAAGTATCTAAAATATTGACCGGGGATATAAGGTACCACCATGCAAAATTTCATTTAAACCGGTCCAACAGTTTCGGATATTAGCCCGTACACACAGACAGACAGACAGACAGAGAAACAAAAAAATTGAAAAAAAACTGCATTTGTTCTATTTCTCTTCTTACATCTCCCTGACTCGGTTTTTAGCATTTTTTTCTATGTACAGACATTCAACCTCTATAGTTTTATTATATGTAGGTATAGATTAAAAAGTATCTTTGGCCTACGTGAATATAGAGTTATAAATATAGCTATCGAAGAAAAAAAGTAAGGATTATTATGACAAATATTTTTTAGAGTGGAAATGTAGAAAATTACGGCTATATTAGTATTTCATAACAATTTTTTTTTTCGAAAAACAATAACATTTGATCTTCACATATAGGTACAGCCAAAAACCTGTAACTGTAATAGTAGGTAATTATAAACGTTGACTGCTGTTCTATTTTACAGCATATTATTGCACTTTATCGTATAAATATGACATTACTATGAGTATCTATACTATAATAAAAGAGTAGAGGTCGAATGTCTGTACATATCAAAAAAATGCTAAGAACCGAGTCAGGGCGATGTAAGAAGACAAATAAAACAAATCCAGATTTTTTTCAATTTTTTTGTTTCTCTGTCTGTTTGTCTGTTTGTACGGGCTAATCTCCGAATCTATGGGACCGATTTAAATAAAATTTTGCATTCTAGTACCTTATATCCCTGGACAACATCTTAGATACTTTTTATCCCGGAAAATTAAATAGATCCCGTGGGATAGTTTAAAAAACTATAATAACTTACACAGCTTAGTACACAACAACTTATACACCTAACTTAATAAAATTTAACATTCTGATATATAATGTGTCTGATATTTAAGGCAAATAAGGTATATTGCCGGTCAAACAACAGGTTACTTTTCATCCCGGAGAAATAAACAGTTCCCGTGGGAACTTATTAGTTAAGATCTATTGATCTCTATTAGTGTTTTTGTTCTCTATTGAATAATATTACATTTCAAGTGTTAATTAGACACTTAGTGCCTGGCACGACGCGGCACACGGCGGGCGGGGGTATGTATGTGAGGAGGTAATCAAAGTATCGACATAACTTTGTTCAACACTTTGACGTAGAAAGTATTAGATATGGAAATCAATCTTATTTAAACTAATAGCATTAATTATTTATTTAATAAAAATCGGTCAAGTGCGAGTCGAATTCGCACACAAAGGGTTCCGTATCATCGTACATGTACTTTTTATTAATATGACTTTTACTCTTTGTATGTATATAGGTAGTATATTAACTTAGATGATCGATTACGAACGTTAAAAAATGTTTCTTGTATTTTATTATTTTTTTTTATTTTTATTATTTGTTGTTAATATAGCGTCAATTAAAATATATACTCTGTGAAAATTTCAACTCTCTACCTATTACGGTTCATGAGATACAGCCCTCTGACAGATGGACGGAAGGATGAAATTTCATCTAAATCGGTTCAGTATATCCAGATATTATCCCTACAATGTCACAAACTCCCAAACTTTACCCCTCTATAAATCTCATATCCGATACTACTCAAAAAATTGCTTTTATAAAATTATAGAATACAAGTTATTTTGTTATTACGAATTAAATAAATAAATAGTTTTTATTACAATTCTAAATATTTTTAAGTCTATGCACATAGGTTGAGAGCTAGCGGCTGTCCCTGTAAGTTGGCGAATGAATTACAAAAGTTAGAGGAGTTTGTCAGGCAATACGGAGTGATATTCGATTATACCTATTAGGAATTCAGGTCACAATGCAACTTGAGTTTTTATTTACTTACTCATTCAATAAATGGAAGTAGATATAAAGAAAGTAAAATTTGTTAGTAAAATACATAATTTTATAAGCTTTTAAAAGCTGTTGTTCTAAAATCAGTAACTATTTAAAAACTACATGTAAAGACCGAGGGAGCTGTTTCGATTCTCGTAAAATACTAATAGTGTGTTTTATGCCAATTATCTATATTGCGTAATGGCAATATATAATGATCACCATATTATAAAATATATATAATTTCGTTAGATATTATGTAAAGTGGAAAATAAATAAGATTTGAAATATTTGTACCCATGGATGGACTATTTAAATTGTTTTGACGATACATACTTAAGCCAAGCAAGCCCCAAACGCTTAGCCCTATTTGAAAAATTTTAAAGATCTAGAAATTCTAAAATTTATTATCTAATTATAACAATAATTACATAGGAAAATAAATGTATACGGCCGTCATTACAGACCGTAGATGTCCTGCGTTGAATGACATTCATTATTTTTAAGGATCTCATAAAACAATATTATAGCGCGCACACTATACTTACACACTATTCCCTCCTTATTATTGGTCATAACTGGCGGTTCGATTCTCGCCGATAATTATAAGTGTTCAAGCCAAACATATAGAACATAAATTACTTTGACGGTGCACACTGTCTTCCTTAATTGGCCGTGTTGTCGCTGTTTCCAAATTAGGGACGGAGATTAGTTTTTTGGTAATAAATTTTGATAATTGCTCTAAGTTTTATTTAAGGCATAAATAATATATAAAATCCAATTTTACATTTAATTAAAAGTAAATTAAATTATTATTTGCTTAGGTGCTAGGTTAGTTGACTAAGAGTAGTCTATATGCTATCCTAGATACGAGTATATCTGTGTACTAAATTACATTTCGTTCAACCGTTTCAGTGTGATCGAAGAACAAACATACATACTATTAGAAAATTTTGCATTTATAGTAACAATAGTTAAACAAAATAAAATGTGGTTTATAATAGGTTATTTTAGCCAATAACTCGCTGTTACTTTACTTTATCTGAAAAAAAAAATTAGTCCGGTAATGAGTTACTTAGTAACTTTTGTAATGCACATAAAGTAATAAATATTTTAGTAGAAAAAAAATGTGTTTGAACTTCTTTAGAATCATTGTGATTTGATAATCGATGAAACGAAAATGTGACACTAAAAAGAGATAAACACAAAATTATAGGATTAAGCTGGCGTGAGAATGAGATAGAATACATTGCCATGTTAACCGTTGTTATTGTGTGTTTTAATTTAATTGCGATATTTGCAAAGAAGTTTTACTTCAACCGCACCTATAGATTACACGCGCCCGTTTTCTTACAGAAGATATTTTATTTTCTTCGTTTTAAACATTTCCCTGTCCCATGAGTCGTATATGAACATTTCGATTGTTTAACTATTGTTATTTTGCAGACAGTTAATTTGTTAAGCTTTGAATTTTATTTCAAATCAGGATCCGGAAGTTAATTTAGTGATGCACTCACTAGTCATATCATGATAATCTCTCTCTCATATTACCTATATTTCAAATATTGCAACAGCTTCAAATTAGTTGTAAAGATATTTTCAATAAGACATTAGAATTACTAAAGTATAAAAAAATACAATCTCTTAAATATGTATGCTATAATATGATTATGTATTTAATGAGTATGTGACCAAGCATACGTACATTACATATCTTTCAGATTCATAAGGAAGCGCTTGAAAAAATATCGATAAAGCTTCTATTCTTATTATGAAGATTGAAAAGATACGATAATGTTATGATGTTTTAATTTTGTAAATGTAAATATTAAAAAACAAGTTTATTATTTTTAATTAAATATACCTGTACTTACTTTTTTTTTTCGTAAAACTCATCCACCTCTTAAGCCTTTCTTCTTATACTTGAGCATTTGCTAATAGCTGACCTGTTTATCAGTTATCAATTTATATATAAGAATAGGTAATTTTATTTCTTAGTTATCTAAGTATCAAGTTTCAACGAAATTTGTTTGGCGTGTAAATGAGCAACAAATATACAAAAATATTCACATATTCTCGCAAATATAATATTGTTCGAAAACATACTTTTATTCAATTTATATAGTAACGTCGGCGTTACTACTATAGGTAAATGTGATGGCTATTAGTAAAAACTCTATTGCCGGTTAGCTTTTACGCAGTAAGCCTGTCGAAGAGATTTGCTTATTATGTACTGATTTTTATTGTATATTGTATCTTTTCTATGGTACAAGACATTGGACAAGTAAATTTAGCCCAAAACGCTCTCCTAGAAACCACTAAACAAAAGAATTGAATTGGTTTTTTATCGTTGTAAATTCCCTTATCAGAATATTTAAATTTGTTTTAACTTTCATTTCAATTGACTCTGTCCTTTATTGTCCTTTATATAGGCGTTCAACTAATGATTTTCAATATTAATATGAATAAAATAATTTCATCGACACTGCCCATCTCTACTCGCCACCTGTGATCTAGTGCACGCACCCGCTCATTAGGTCGCTGCGCGTGATTGTCATTTGACCACGCCCTCCTCGCGCTTACACAATTATTATAATTCATATCATTACCCCCCATGTGGTCGGAACGTGTCGTGGAGATTTTCCAAAGTTTTTGTACGAGATTAGATCAAATACGTATACCGTAAAGTAAAAAATTGAATGAAATCCCATTGAATTAGTAGTTTTTATTGTGCTTTGTTTCATTGAAAAAGTTAAATAAAAGCATTGTACGATCTTGACGTGATGCAAGAGCAAAACGATCGACGAAGGTATTCATTTTTGTTGAACAGACCCGGAACTAGTTGATCTAAATGTGGGACTTTGTAGAAAGATAATTTTAATCTATATCTATACCTACATAATATAATACAAGTGTAACTGATCGCTGTCTATATATGGAAGATGTTTGAGAAAACTATTATTAGGGGTCTTTATTAATGCAATAGAATCCAAAACAATTTCTGTCTGTATGTTTGTGCATTTGTGCACGCTAATCTCAGAAACGGCTTAACCGATTTGGATGCGGTTTTCACTAATATATTGTGGTAAGCTTCACTTAACATTCAATATTTGGTTTATTCCAATCGGCTCATAAATAAAAAAGTTATGTCAACTTAAAGAATCACTGCTAAAGTCGCTAGTTTTACAATAAATCCATAATGAGATATATTTGGTACTCTTTCATACTAGAATGGTTAGACGAATTTGGATGAAATTACATACATGAGGTACATAGTACTTAGAGAGATTATGACCAGGAACAATATAGGCTATTTCTAGGCACTGTAGTTCATACAACGTAGAAAGTATTTATCCGTAAAAACCGTGAAAAACAAAAAAAATAGGAAAATAGTACTTTAATGGGTAATAAATTAGAATCTTTATATTTATTTGCATAAAAACTAACTTAAAAAATAAGATAAGGTATTCTTTGTGTGTTTTTGAAGATTGGTAAGCATGTCCCCTTGTATAGCAAGATGGGGCGTAAACACTTGAGACTGCTACATCTAAGAACATAAGTTTAAAGCATTAAAGTCGAATTTATATTTTGATAGACGTTTTAAATTGGCAGAGGAGGCGAGAGGTAAGTGGTAGAAACGATTTGGTCGGCCATTAGACTCTGTGTCATTATGTAGCTCAACTGCCGTGAATATAAAATGTTGTGTAATATAATGGACCAGGCTTTGTTCTTTTGTTTGATGAAGTGTCATTGAATGGATGGGTCATGGTGAAATCGGTTCCGTGAGGGTAGCTGTCGTAATTGAGGCTCTAATATGAACGCAAGGACTTTAAATGATACAAATTTGTTAAGAATTATTTCTTATTAATTATTATTTATTATTTTTTTAGTGCCATGCTTGTTTTTAATAAGAGTCGATATATATTTAGCTGAGATTAAGTACAAATCCAGACCTGGACAAACATACAAATAAGTTCATAAATTAACTTGCTAGCTCATAGTCTAACTTTCTAGATAACCTCACTTTCTATTGGTGAAAAAAGTATGAAGATTGAAGATTCGTGCAGGAGTTCCTGAGATTAGCTTAAACAAACAAACAAATTCAGCGAAACTTTGAATTATTAAGAAAAATAAATCTTTTCTTAAAGTTTGCTAACAGCACACTCTAAATGATATGAAAATCGTAATACTTTCATCATGGTCACGGTAGTCTCTCCCTGCTGTAAAGCGTTTAAAGGTCGAAACCAAAAATCAAAATAAATCCGCGAAATAATACAAAAAGATGGTTTGATTTATAACAAATAGTTTTATGTAAAATATGAAAATTATTTAATAAGCTTTATAGTCAAGAGAAATGAATAGCAATAGCACAAAACCTTAACATAAATCGATATCAAATTATATTGATATTTGCTGACAATAGTTACACCTCTTTACGACACAGTTGAGTGTTTCTATAACCAATCAAGTATTGAAATAATGAGATTAAATTGTAGGTTTCATGTTAAGTTAACCTTCTAAGTTAATGATATCTATGATTGTAGTGCAACAAATATATTTGAGGCTATTAATTATACTATAGAATATAGCAGTGGATTTACCAGCAGGCTGAGGCTTAAGCCCAGGGCGGCAAATTTTAGACATTGCAAATTTGAGGCAGATTTTAAAGCGGCACACAGAAATTATAAAGACTTCTGTAACAATTCGGCACACAATTGATTAGCTCGGAAATATACCCAGAAACTATTTTTTGTGTAATTTCAACCAAATTGTTAGATAGTAAAAATTATCAAAAAACTGAAAATTATAAAGGAAAGAGCGGCAAAAATTTAACAGACTATACTTGAAAAGTGTGTAAATCCGCCACTGTTAGTATATACTGTAGATACACTATATAGATAGATATTTCTGACCGATTGTCAATCATGTTGGCATCACTGAGACTCGATTGCGCGAAAGTTATTACGTGCAAAATTAAATGTGCAAATGCAGCTGCATAAACTATTCCCTGACATAAAAAGCAAGATATCTAGATAGGGATAAGAGCGACGATGACACTATTTTTCTGAGACACATGAGTCTTTACCATCAACTTTCTAAATCTATGGAGCTAGGGAAGCTGTTTTTTTGAACTCATCTAGGATTTAAATCCAGATCTATTGTATTAAACACGTAAGACTAGGTCTAAGCATTTGAAACTTTTTAAATAAAACTATCTTTTCGGATTTTGTCGCGGATTTATTTGCATTTTTGTTTCCCCGTTTCGAATGCTTTACAGCATCCATGGTCACGGGAGAGACTGAGGTGTTACATGTCTTGGAGGTATAGTTGTTACAGACAGCCTACCCACAATTAACAACTATACCTCCAAGACATGTAACACCTCAGTCTCTCCCGTGACCATGGATGCTGTAAAGCATTCGAAACGTCGGGAAACAAAAATGCAAATAAATCCGCGACAAAATCCGAAAAGATAGTTTTATTTAAAATGTCAAATATTCGCGTAAATCTAAGAAAGTATCATTTGAAACTTATTAAACTGGTATAAACCATATCCAAAAATCTGCAAAAATTGAGTAGATAACAACATTTGTATCTTTCTTTGCCTTCAATATCATTGTGATCTCAATACTTTCAATATAAGATAACAAAAGAAAACCTAAAAGGTTTTTTTTCAAATCCAGAAAGGAGCTTAATAGGGAACGAAAGTTAAAAACGAAAGTTTGCATGTAAGCTTTTCAAAGTCTTCATTTAGCTTCTGTTTAGTTATATAAGGGTATAAATCTCAGAGTAAAAACTAACAGAGTTTCATAGAACTAAACATAAACCCGAACAATAGGTAATGTTTAAAAAAATATATGTACCGCAAAATGCAAAACAGTATTAAGAAAATACTCATTACTGTGGTAAGTTTATAAATGTTAAATAAGTTTAAAAATGTAACGAATTTTATTATATAAATAAATTAATATTATGCTAATATCTCTATTTCCCTTGAAAGAAGGGAACTGATGCTTAAAAGTACGAAAGAATATGGTATTTTTTTTGTTATTCATAATTATTCATATTTTCCTTAAAAAAATATAAATTAACCACTAAAATACAAAAAACTTTTCCTTATTCTTTAAAGAAAGTAAATAAAACGATCTATATGAAAAATCAAGAGTGGTAGTGCATCGAGTAGTGTAGCAAAATCACGCTACAATTTTTGACTTTGATATTTTTTTTGACGAAGTCCGTCTACATAATTCTTTAGTCTGCGGCATAAATAAATCAAAATTAAACAAAAAAAATTGAATTATATGACATAATTCCGGATACTTGTTTTCAAAATTACATCAAAATGGGCGATAAATAAAAATGACAACGCATCGACCCATGAAGTAAGGCATAATATATACTTACATTACATAACGTGTATATTACGCTAATAACCATTTAGTATGCCGGCGGGCCTGCGCGCGCGTTTCTGATTGATGCTTTTATAATTATGGCGATTTTGCGCTTGTTGCAAGGGAAATATCATTTGCAAACGCCTTTATGCCAACGTGAAGAACGCCTATTAACCGGTACGCTATAACATTAAATGATAGGCAAAGGACGTCACGAATAAGCTATATTGTGGCGGAAGATTTATCTATGGGTTAGTTTATGGTGTGAAGAGGTTTGTCCTAACACATAACTGTTGTCTTAATATCTTGTTATTTAAGATGTCAAATATAATTTCGTTATTTAATAATATGTGTACTAACATAATAATATAGCGATAAGTATGTTTCAATAAGATCTTATCTAAACATCACTTTTCAATTGAAAAGCGCCATGTAAAAGTCGTATTAAAACAATCAGGGGTTGGATTTTTTCCCGTAATTACTTATTGTAATCAGCCTTTTTTACCATCCCACTGCTGGGTGCGAATCTTTGCTACAATGGGGATTAGGTCATAATCCACCACGCTGGCCAAGTGCGGGCGGACTTCACATGTCTTTTGAAAACTTGCTAGGTTCTGTCAGACATAAAGGTTTCCTCACCATAATTTCCTCTTATAATTTACACGACATATAATTGTAAACTAATAATAAAAAAAATTGATAAATTCGGTTTAAAAATGACAAATATATTGAGTAACTTGCACATATAAATAAAGAAATACATGAATTCAGCACCTTCTATTTAGAAGTCGGTCAAAATTGTCATATTATTATTTTTTTGATTTTTGAATTGTGATAAATGTCAAATAAACACAAAGCAGTCCATCTAAAACTACAGCCTCGCGCTATGCTAACTGGATACAAACAACCAGCAATTCACACGTTATGTTATTTATCTATTCATGCGGCTATGGGGAAAGCTCGTACAAAACGGGATAGTGCTATTTTTGTGGCTTGTGTAAATTTTGAATATGAAATCGATCTAACTATAACACTTTTAAAAGGTTTTCAATTTTTAACTAAGCTTAAAGTCAAAAAATATTATTATTTCACGACTTAAATGGATAAAGGAATTGATAGAGGCAATGGTAGTCCAGTGGTAACGTGATCGTTTGGGCAACCAAATGAACCGGGTTCAAATCCCAGGTCTCGTTCCTCTAATATTCTCATGTGCGAACCATCAGCAAGATTACAGCGGTTTTACGGTGATGGGAAGCATCGTGAGGAAACCTGTATGTCTGAAAGAATCTAGCAACACAACTCACACATAGCCAGCGCTGTGAAAATAATTATTTTTTTACATCTGATTCAAGAACACATTAACTTTGATTCTATGAATCTAATTAAAATATAACATGTAAATAACATCTCGTAGTTTAAAATAATTAGTAGCAGTTGATAATTAATTTTATTATTTTTTAGTTACGAGTATATGAAATCAAATGAAGAATAACAGCAATATTGAGTATTCAAAGAAAAACCACCATATCTAAATTCTTCAAATTCTAATTCAAGTTTACATCGTAGTAACAGTTAAGAGATATAGCTGTGTATTTATACTCATCACATTTGGCTCGGTAAATTTGGCCTTTCCAACAGTCATAACAAGTTATAGCTAAATTGAGTAAAATGTCGTGTTGCGAAGATCGATTGGTTTTGGTTGGCTTCAATTTTGCATGTCATGTGATTGAACGTTGACACCGATGCGCTGGATTTAACGATAATTTTACGAGAAATACGATGCCTTTCAATTTCTCATATTTTTGAATTGATGTAAGATTAAAAAAAATTACAGTCCATTAAAAATACTAAAATATTATAACTGTGTTATGTATAAAAATTCAAACTATATAAGCTAAAGTATGTATAATTTTAATAATAATACAGATTCACGTGTAAATTATATCTGAAATATAGCAAAAAAGTCAGTAACCAGACATCTTCATCTTACCAAGAATCGAATCCGCGAACAAGTGTAATGACTATGCAGGTATTTACATACGACAAAAACGAAAAAATCCTCTTAGAAGCACTTTACATTTTCCATAACCATCTCGCGTATGACAGGAAGATTTCCTCACGGACTGCCGGCGCATTTGATCGCGATGATTTGACAAAACGTTGAATTGTTTGACATTCAAAAAAATATCCACAAGTGAAAAAAATTAACCACAAAAGCCAACTCAATCGTTAATCGCAAGGGTGTCGGCTACTAATGGGAAATAGGTGTGGCATAGAGAACTACATAGAGTCTACTAAAATATAAAATTATTAATGTCATATTATATCAATAAACAATATTATTTTTGACTATAGTTAAATAACGAAATTATACTACTATTTGTTATTATTTTTTTGATTATTATTAAAGTTTTTACCTCATTTTAACAAAAATGTGTATAAAAGCAATATTGAAAGCTTTTAAATTATAAATTCACATAATAAGAACAAATAAAAAACGATAACAATTACTCTTAAAAGCTTCTAAAACTATATTTCTAATATAAATTAAACACAACAAACCAGTTCAATCACCATCCAATCCTCTCTATGGTTTTTGTTCTGTCTATCTGATGTCAGCGACTGTACCCTAATGAACTTCCAAATGGAAGCTGCATGGATCAATGCCAATCAGATTTTTATTTATCGGCACCATCAAGAGATTTTAATGGTAGCAGGGTTGGACTGATGATGCTTTCACAATACACGCCTTAGAAAGGTGTGAGAAGTAGCAACAGTCATGTAGCCACAGTCATTGTCAAAGTAATCCTAAAAAATGAACTTATGAAAATTATAAGTACTTATTAATTTATATATTTTCCAATGAAAAATTTAATTTATATATAACAAATAATAAATTTTCAGACTAATTTTAATTAATTACCAACGCTTCCTTATCCGTTACTCTTATCGCAAATGTATTAGCGTATTTGTTGGTTTGTTCATTAATCTTATAGAAAACATAGCAATAAATCGATGCAATTCTTGCACAAAAATATTTTACTAGCGGCTCACCCTCGCTTCGCTCGGGTTTGCCTCTAGAAAAACAAAAACCATATATTTTTCCAGGATAAAAAGTAGCCTATGTAATATTCCAGACTATAATCTATCTTTGCGCCAAATTTCATCCAGATCCGTTCATCCGTTCTGGCGTGAAAGAGTAACAAACATACATTCTTACAAACTGTCGCGTTTATAATATTAGCCGGATTTAACACTTAGGTAATAGAGCCGTACTTTCCACTATAATTATTGCAATTGATCCTACGGAAAATCTAATAAAGTGGTGGCAGATCACCTGGTCACTAGTTTAATAAAAACAATAAAACTTATTTCTATTTACATACATACCTAATATATTAATATATAACCTAACATCGTACTATAAAAAAATCATTAACTAATTTTCATGATGTCTCGACAAAACTTTTGTGCTTACATCTTGAACTTCAAATAATAAATGTTCAATAATACATTTAATAGAACTACCGTCCCTTTATGAAATAGTGTCATTTTTTTGTCCTCAACGAAATCGACACGATGATAATCATTTCCCAAATCCATATTTCATGACTTCCCCCGGGCCCATGATATGCCTTTTCTGATAAATCAAAGATCGTTTTTAATTATACTAGCAACCGCGCGGCGTCCGCTCCCGGCCATACTTATGTTAATTTTATATATTTCTTTTGTCATTTTACTTGTTATTCGTATGGAGAAGGCTCTTTATAATTTCATTGCATCGTGAGATATAAAAATAATTAAATGTTTACGTTTTCTAAGCATCAGCTTTTATTCCACTGAACCGAATTTCATATAAAAAATATACGAGAACAAATTCATGACCTTTGGCGTATCAAGCAGTACGAGAAAATAATAACTAGCAATAAAAAAATTATAATAAAACTAGCCAATATCTATTATTTTATATATTATATTTTATATATATATATATATATAAATTATATAAATAGCTTATATTTTAGTGCATTTCCATATAGATTCCTATAAAAATCCCATCCCTAAGGGTGTAGAAATTATTTTGAAATTGATATATCGATAGCAGTGACACGTTTGTACAACATTTATTCCATAGTTCGTAAGCCTATCTAGGGTCCACCGTGACTTGCAGGTTGGCTGACGATGATGTATGTGCGGCGCGTAATGAGGGCCAGGGTCTGGCGGCTCTGCCCACAATATACGCTTTATATGGGTCGAAAGTTTTGGATAACCCTTAAATATGTACATCATGAACGAATTAGAGACTGGACCTGACATAAAATACAAATGTATGAAAACTAGTTCAACCAAGTGACGCATAACGCACACAAAGATTTTATTACATTATTATAAACACTGATACACAATACAATATTTCTAGTGCTTGAACGTAATCGATAAAATACATATATCGATGAACCAATGAATGACATTTTAGACATTTGTAAGCATAGTCATCATATTTTACATCTTTTAATTAAAAATATCTGTATTTATTATAATAAATTAAAATAAATGAATTAAAGAGGCAATAATAATGTGTCAAATAATAATTTTTTTTAATTTGATTTATATAAATACGATGGCATTGATGGCAATATTCTGTTGGCCTATAATAATGTTAATGAACAAATGAATATCGGGTATATATATATATATATATATATATATATATATATATATATATATATATATATATATCCATTAATATATAATAAATATTATTTTGTAAAGATTAAAAAAATATTAAGCTAATTTAATTAAATAAAGTGATTTTGTTGATTCTGTTATTGAACTATTTTAATTGGCAATTGATTGTCTCGGGTAGTTATAAAAATGTGACACTGTCCTAATATTAGTCAGTTCTTAATAAACATTTGTGAAATTAGGAAAAAGAAAAAGTGATTACAAATTAAAGTGAGTGTTGGATCGTGAAAGTAAAATAATTAGTGCAAGTGGTAAAGTGTTTCATTACAAATCGCCAACCCAGAAGTTTAGTGCTAAAACATTATTGTTTGATTTTGTGTAATTTATGTGTTGAAATAAAATGATCTTTATTATTATTACAATGGAATAATATTCCAAAGTATATAAATGTGGAATAAAATAAAATAAAAAATTAATTACACATACTAATTATAATTTTTGCATTTATATTTTTATTTGATTTAGAAAATATTTTTATAAATTTATTGTCATCAAATTGTAGGATACTGTGATAAAAGTATTTTATGTTATTGTACTGTACAAATAACACAATTCGTTTAGTTATTTCGTCAAATATCGATATATTTTTCGACATTGTCAAGCACTAGTCGACGTAAAATGGACTCACTCGACAATTTTGTCATTTGTTC
This sequence comes from Brenthis daphne, assembly GCA_947093115.1. Taxonomy (NCBI): domain Eukaryota; kingdom Metazoa; phylum Arthropoda; class Insecta; order Lepidoptera; family Nymphalidae; genus Brenthis; species Brenthis daphne. Next base: position 36,304,974 of record OX352473.1, on the reverse strand, counting down.
TGAATGGTATAATTCAGCCATGTTATGATGGTTGTCAGATGTCAACAATACATAGAAATATCGACTATATTTAACATAGTTGGATAATATGACATTTTATTTTACATTTAATTAAATTGTGTGATAAATAACAATAAATGTAATAAAATAATGTATTTACAAGTGAAAAGAAATACTGCTGCTTCCGCCGTTATAGTTTTTACATCATTTAACAAAACATTTAGTCGTTTTTGGGAGATGTTTTGTTGACAAATAAGTGCTTGAGACTGACGCAAAAAACAAACGACCAAGCCTAAAATCTCCTGGTTACTGAGAAGACCGATAAAGGTACGTCCGCTTATATGTCTGGTCCAGTGGTTAATTCGTTCATGATGTACATATATGACAAGTCCGAGATTTACGCTTAATAGAAATTAGGTTTTTAAAAGCAGGTATATTGTTATTAATTATTATGAATTAAAAAAATATATATTTTTCATAAGTATAAAAAATACATTGTAAAAACCCATTCATTTCATCATCATAATTTTTTTGTGGTTTGTGGTTTTGTTTTATATGAACAATAGATCATAGAGGACAATGTGTTTATATTTGAACGCGAAAAGTGTTCGACTTTAAATCTAGTTTGTAAAATTAACTTAGTACCTACCTACTACTGGGCCTTGTCAGTTCACAGTACTGATAGTTACAAGATGTGATAAATTATTGAAAGAAATAACATTAACTGCATGTTATTCTTCCTTGTTATATAACGCCAATCTTCGCTAGCTTTAATGAAATTTAAATTTTTTTTCTCAATTTTAACTCTTTTGGAACTGTACCGGATACTTTTCATCGCAAAATAAGTTTTTTTTATTTATTTATTTTTTATTTATTTATTAGTTTTATTTACAATCACTTACAATAATACACACAGTATAAAAAAAAATACAACTAAAAATTAGGAACTAAATGTAGTGATTACTTACAAATAAACACAGCATGCACAGAAATAAAGTTTCTTAAAATATTATACAAAATAGATATATTTTAGAAGTAAATAGTTTTTTTTAATTTATCAATGAGCTGATACACAGTTACATTAATTTAGCAATTATAACATTATTTAAGACTATCAATGCGTTTATTTAGGAATTTGGTGCTAATGGTTATGCGGAAATTGGCTAAGGAATCAGCAAATATGTCGACATCTATGCTATAAGAATTTAGAGTCTTACAAAGTTTTTGTCAATATACAAATGAAATTCAGTAGATTTATTTTAAGTCACACACTTCTTCTTCCTACCCCTGTCCCAATTTTATTTGGAGTCGATGTAATATGACTTTTTATACCACTCATACTGTTTTGAAGGTTTTGGCAGATTTTGCTTGACGCCAACCCTCCTTGGGAAGATTATCGTTTTAAAGCGGGAAAAAGGAACAAGGTATATTGGGATAGGAAAAAAAGATGGCTAGCGGATGGAAGCTATGGTAGGGGATACCGCAGGTCTCAGGTGGGGAACGGGACTGAGACTGCAGTAGCTCGAAGAGACTGGGATCGCGTACCCGAATATGCAGATATCCTGTGGTTGGATGAAGCCACTAGGACAAGTACGCCAACTGGTCATATACTCGTATATCAATTCAAATACTCGTATATCATAGTAAATGAAATTCCTTCATCTCACAACGTTCAATTGGCAATCTTATACGAGTTTGTGGTAAAATTAATCAAGCCAGCCATTAGCCAGCTTTCTCTCGCCACCCAGGTTTAGTGCGACAGTATTGGATGTTATTCATCTGATCGTAATAACCGTTCCGCGTCATTAGTCCAACATCATTTGTCAAGGGCTCCATTACTGGTTAGCCGCTGTGACAAATCGTACAAGTTAATAGATAGATTATCCGTACAAGACGGCTGTTTGTTAATTGGTTTTTATTACGGTTTTAAATATATTTTAATAATATGTATATAATATAAATTTTCTATTATTTGTTTAAAATCAACTTTTCAGCAAAAATCTACTTTAAATTTATACCTATAATTATCTTATAAATTTCAGAATAACGGTTTAAATATTTGTATTACATAATTAATTATTATTAAATACATAACGTAAGATGTAGAGATTTATATGAAGAAAATATTTTTAAGATTATTTCATATTTAAATAGATAAATCATAAAAACGCAAGCTTTTATTAACGTTCACGCAATATAATCTACATTAGATACATTTTTTGATAGGTGGGTTACGCGAACAGTATTTCTAAAGCTATCTGAATTTATACAAAATCTAATTTACATATTAAAACTCTAGCATTACATAAGTAAATGAAAATTGTAAATGTACGTACATATTATATAAATAAATCATTTTTTATTAATCGTTATAATATCACAGTCAAAAATCGGTAACGTCTAAGATATAATTGTTACATCTCGAATACCGAGAGGATCCTGTAACGTCATCACTTCACCAACTCCAGCGAAGCGTGGATGAATAGTGAAAAAGACATTATACCAAATTTCAACTGTAATTTATCAAGCTGATCCGCTTCTTTGACCCACCATGTTATGACAAGATGAAATATTTCCGCCGATGATATTTCAAAACCCAATCTTAGATACATTTGTGTATCATTTTAAATGTTTTTTTTTCTTTTTTTTTTTTTGGGGTTACTCAACAATAGCCAATGTCACATTAGGGATGTGACATCCGGAGCACAATGTATCGATGAGTGATAGCTGATACGCCATATTGTTAGATTTGAGGATTGAATAAATAGTTTTCTTATTTTTTGTTACTGCAATGCTGTTATGAGATGAAATAAAATAAACTTTATTCAATTAGACTTGTATTGTATATTGGACTCGTTTTCCGCACTTAGACTCGCATTTGGTCCGTTGTACGTTGCCAATTAGACTTATTACAAGTGCTTTTGAATCGTCAATTTTATGTAAACGTCAGTGTAGTCAGTCCGTGAGGAAGCTAGAAGCTAACATTTTTACTATGCATTTTGCTTATAAGCAAAAAATAGTCTGAACGGTTAACTAGTTAAATAACAATAACTATGTATGTAGGTGTTCTAGAGTCCAATGTCTCACTTATTGACAGGGCATCAAAGGTGCTAGGTTTGTCTTAAATTTAATTTAAGAGCGTTCAAATACATTTATTTTTGATTCTGAATTATTATAATCAAGCTCCATTAAAATGTAAAAACCTAATAATATATTTTTCTCTTCTGTAATAATAATACACAATAGATTGATTACAAAAAACTAAAACTTATGAATTATTTTTTAAGCAAAATAAAATATTAACCAATTTCATAATAAACATATGTAAAAAAATGATTTTTAACAATTATTTTTAGTAGAATATTGCAAAGCACTTAACAACTGTTAGTAGTAACTTATACTCTTTAGCATCTTATAACTTGCGCCAAAATAACGTCGGCTGAGTACAAAGGGACCGCGATCGTTTGCGGCTCGGCCTTCATTGCTCACGATGACATTCACAAAAACAATGCACCTAACAGTATATGGTAAACGTTTAGATCAATTTTCCTATATAAATTATTTATGCTTTATAATTTTGCGGTGTGTTTGATCAACAAAGTCACCGCATTTCTTGATATGTGATGTATTTCTTGTACAATTTTCTAATTATTGATCTATTTTTTTTAATTCAAAACATATATTTGTATCCTTTTCGGGATAGTTAATACGGTTGGGTAAAAATACTGTTATTGAGACTCCATTTTAAGAATTAAAATAAGGAAATTCTATGTAATAATTTCAATGTAAGTACGTACATTTTTTCTTTTTTTTAACATATATGAAAACTTGTTACGAGTTCTACATCTGAATACTACAATTATACTACAAATCCTCGTGAAATAAAAATCGAAATTGTAATTTCCTGGCAACGGCTGATTGAGGGACAACAATTTGCGGTCACCGAATGATTACCAATAAGAAAGCTTAACCGAAATATTGAATGGGTTTTATAAATGAAAATCAACTCTATTTATTTACACTTAAAATAGAATTTGCTTTAGTTAGAACTGTCCAGTTAGGGTCCTATTAGGGTAGTTTAGTCAAAATTCGTCACGTTCGCTGACATCTGTCGCCGGCTGTAATCGAATTGATGACCAAGAATCAATCGTCGTTGCATAATTCCACAATGACAATTCGGTTTTGATATTCGGAACGTGATTATATGTTATACGAAGTGTACGGAAAAACTGTGGTAAAATAACACGGGGCCCTCAATTTGCGAGATTGGTTCGTCTTTGATGACATGCCGATTTCAATCGGCTTTATAATTTGACAATATTTTCTCGATGGCCTTTTTATTTTTGAAATAAAATGAGCAGATATGTATGTATAAAACATATAGTCCAAAATATTAATTTTGGTTGTATATTAGTTTTTAAGCTCTTTTTTATGATATTTTGTAGAAGATAAATGGTCTACCTAATTACAATTTAATTCGTCTTCCGTTCTTGTATCGGTGGATAACTTGTTTGAAACACAAAGTAATCTATGTTTTTATGTATTTTAATATAATAATTATGTTATGTATTTTAATATGTTTGAAGTTATTATTTATTCAATAAGTCTAAGCGGTAGTCATTAATAGTTTAACTTCTACTTCTTTGCTTTTTCTTATCGGGGTCGACCTATTTGAATTGAGGTTTGAATGGGTCTTCCGCGTCTTATGGCCGATTTCACCAACGTCACCTAAGTTTAAGGGATCCCCTAAGTATGGTTAGGGGGCTGTTTTAGGGGACAGTTCCTGTTTCACCGACAGTTAAGGGTCACCACAATGTTAAAATGCCACCTAAATATAGGTACTAGAAATACGGGCTCTGACGATGGTAAAACGAATTTTAATTTAGGGGCTAGTTCAGGGGAACCTTTAAGCTAGAGATCACATACGTAGGTGGTAGCTTATGGGATGTTGGTGAAATCGGGCATTAGTGTCAGATTTGAGCACTTCTGGTCATGTGACCTCTTGATCACGTGTCCATAACATCTTTATCGAGTCATTGATATTTTAGATTGAGACATGTTTTCCACATCATAGTAGGTAGGTATCTATTTTTCTGAAATTCCTATTTAAATATTATTTTAAATTATAACAAAATTACTTACAGCCACTTCATTAGGTTTATTGCGCTCTTGAACGCCCTCTGTGTTGATTAATAAGCCGCAAATTGAATAAGCTTCCTTTGACAGCATCAATTTCCCAACGGTTACACTGAACGGAACCCCTAAAAATCCACTTACGAAGTCTATTTGAAATTTTGATCGACCCCGACTTGACACCTCACATCAATTTAAGATGTAAATTGTCAAAGCACAGTTTAAGCTAGGTCTACATGACGAAGGAATATTGATAAAATATTAAAATTTTATTTATTCTTTCTTATTTCACGCTTTTGTTTATGACAATTCCGTAGTAGTTGGATATAAAGATATTTTTAAATAAAATTTATTCTTTAATTTTATTCAAATGGGTTTGAATTTCAGATGACTACAAACACATTGTATGATACTTACTTTATCAATGACAGATATGAAACCTATTTAGAAATCTGAACAGATTACAATAAATATTATTTTAAATACAAAAAAAAAAGATTTCAATCATTAGTAATTAAAACGTTAGAACGCCATGTAAACCCTGCTGTAAGGGTTGACGCTCCGTTTTGCATGGACTCGACTCGATTGTCTCGTACGTCAAATTGTCACGGCTTGCCGACGTTGATCGATGGCTGCACCTGCCAACCCTGCAATATAAACACTCCATAAAAACCATTCAACCATTTATAATTCTTAACTACATCACTCTAGAGACCATATTAGCATATCTCAGAAGAACTGCGGAAAGGGTAAAGAGAAAAATTGATTTATATGAAATGCCGCTTCTAGGATTGATTGTACAAATAAAGTTGGGCTACTAATTTAAATGTTTCATATATCGTATTCGTGATTGGTTTTTGACTGCTTTGTGTCTAAACTTTAATTTGGCTATAAGGTGCCTTCGCTTCACTCACGCCCTGTATATCTGTATATCTGTACCTGATATTATTTTATTTCTAAACATACATATACTACTTAAAATCTATACATATAATAAAATTGTAACTGAGCCGAATCTGTACATTAAATATTTTTTGGAAAATCTTATTGAAATAATACTCTCAGAACCCAAGTAGTATTTACTTTTGTTTTGTTTACTGTATTTTATGTTTGTAATAATTTATAATGTATAATCTAGTTAGTGTAAGTGGCGCTGCCGTTCTTATTAGATGTAAAATAAATAAATAATATAAATAAACAAATAAACATTATTATCGATACAGAGGCTATAGTTTTTAGAATTTTTGTCTGCCTGTCTGTCTGTTTGTTACCGCATTACAGAAAAACCACTGGAGGTATTTTGATGAAATTTAGTATGGTGATAGTTGGTTCTCCGGGTCAACATATAAATATAAAATATATAATTTCTGAGAAAAGCTACAAAAACTGCAATATACGAGTAATTACTAATATGTAAAACCTAAGAATTTTGTTTTTTGTCATCTGAACGCGGGCGGAGCCGCAGGCAATGCTAGTGTATGTATAAGAACACGGATAGAAAGTAAGCTAATATCACCCACATAAGAATACAATTCACTTTCATAGAAATACCTTTGATCTTTAGATTAAAAATCCCATTTTTTTCTCTCTTTGGCTGCTTCTTCTAGTAATGCGCACAAAACACAAAAGAACATATGAAAAAATGCAATTTAATGGATCAAAATTTTAATTTTAAAGTTTGTAACAAAAGTATTAATATTTAAAATAAATAACAATACTCTTTCCTTATGTATACAAAATTAACACGTCTTTGTCAATTTTTTACGCCATCGAAGACGATTTTTGACATACATAAATATGACTCAAATGAAATATCACCGCTCGACCAAATATTATTCTTGGTCCGATGTCATCGAAATAAATTTTCAATACAATCGTGTACGATGACGCGGCACTTCTTTTATCATATTATATCATAATTCACAAGATTCTGAACTAATATGTTAAATGCAATTTTCAACTTTATCACGATGACAATAAAGGTACCGAATATATTGTAAAGTAGGTGCCATTTTATATTTTAAATTAAGACCACCCAAATATTATTAGTAACCTATGATCATTATATTCTCTTCGTACGAGTTTATTACTGTTACAGTATGAAATGTTTTATTATTTAAATTCTTTGGAAAAACTAAAATATGTATATATGTAATTACTAAGTAGGCTTTAAAGGTGGAAATTAAACTACCTCATTACGTTGTTTCCCTACTAGGTACCACTTTGAATTGATTTTTGATTGGATATAGGTAATTATGCAGTCTGCATAGGTACATGCAACTCTTAGGACAATAGACGATGTAAATTAACTAACTTACTTATAACTAATCATGGCGACTAATATATTCAAAAACATATATTGTACTAATTTTGACCTACGATTCCACTCGACTGGCACATAAAAAAAATAATAATAAATTATAATAATAAATACTTTATTGACATAGTTTTCTACATACATAGATGATAAAGATTTCCCTAGCCCCTGCGCTCGTTAAAAACTGTGTTGCGGGAGCTAAAATAAAAACTATCATTAATAGGTATGTTTTGATCCAAAATAAAATATTTTCGACATTTCATTCCAATCTGTTGCATAAATAATAATCATATTACTATGTTCACATTACAACTTAGTCCAAACAAAAATAAAACAAAAATTTATTGGGACAACACACGGCACCATCTAGTTCCATGACTTTAATTACATACATAATATTATAAATATAAACACCCATGACTGGATAAACATTCGTGCTCACGCAAATGAATGACCCCAGCAGAACTCGAACCTGCGACACACACGTAGTATCACTACAAACTGAACTAAACGTGTCGTCAATAATTAACACAAATCCTACCACATTTAAACCAACCTCTTATACATATATACAAAAATAATAAAAATATTTAATTAAACTATCCCCGATCATACTATCAGAAGGCATTTATTTGACATGTGTACCTACACCGAGACCACTTTCCATATAATTAATCTAACATTTTGAACCATTAAAGTAAGTCCTCACGATAGTATTTAACAATATATTACAGCTTTAGAACGATTAATAATTAAAATAATGTCTATAATTACAGATGGATACCGAAACGTGCTCAATAATCAAAGTGACGTAGCTAGAACGGACAATAGTGAATCAACGTCAATGTACCCCTTGGCGTCTCTTAAGTATAGGACCAGTATGAAATGGTCTGTGGAATGACATCATTATTGTATATCATATTGATTAAAAAAATACGAAATTATATAGAGTACTAGCTAGCATTGCCCGCGGCTTCGCCCGCGTTCAGATGACCATAAACCAAATTCTTAATTTTTACATATTAGTATACTCTTACAATGCAGTTTTTATATTTTTCCGCGATAAAAAGTATCCTGTATGTTGATCCGGATAACCGCTATCACCATACCGAATTTCATCAAAATTCCTTCAGTGGTTTTTCTGTGATGCGGTAACAGACAGACAGACAGACAGACAAAAATTCTAAAAACTATAAATTCGGCCTCTGTATCGATAATAATGTTTATTTCAATAAGATTTTCCAAAAAATGTTTAATGTACAGATTCGACTTAGTTTCAATTTTATTATATGTATAGGTATGTATAGTGTATCAACTATCTGGTATCTTACTATCGAACTAGATGGTGCTGTGGTAATAGCACAACATATTAAAAAAAATGTTTTTGTCATAATCAACAATGATTATTGTCAAACTTCGATTACTAAGCGAACACTAGTTTAATTATTATTATTAAACTACACAAAATATTAAAAACTTTCTTAAAAAGCTCTAAAGCTGCTGGGTAAGTCTACTCCAGATTTTACATAAAAATAATAAGTTTATTTACACAAATATGTAAAATAAATATTATTTTTATTCATTAGTGGCAACAGTAATCATATAAGATGACTATCGTCGAATAAAATACAATAGTTTTAATGTGACACGGGTCTATAAGAATGGTCAGAGCAATGACTAGCGGTTCTTCTGAAGCCACTTAATGCTAATGACAATATTATCTTTGAAGCAATCTTTTAGAAGATCGCATTCGTCTCGTGTTTTGATTTGCGAATTGTTATTTTTTTCAAATTACTATCTAAGTATAACCGTTTGTATTAATTAAAGCGGAAATTATTAGGCGTATAATTAAATCTTTAAATTATAACAAGAACAAAATTGAACATTATTTGGTAAAACTTAATATTAATTATAGCTTTAGTCTGTTAGTCATTTCGAAGAAATAGATAAAGTGAGAATGTTGTGAAATAAAAATATAATATAATAGCTGTTACATTAATTAATGATATTACGTAAAATTAGTCTATACATATAATAAAATTGTAACTAAGTCGAATCTGTACATTAAATATTTTTTGGAAAATCTAATTGAAATAGACATTATTATCGATACAGAGTCCGAATCTATAGTTTTTAGAATTTTTTTCTGTCTGTCTGTCTGTCTGTCTGTCTGTTACCGCACCAGCAGAAAACCACTGGACAGATTTTAATGAAATTTGGTATGATGATAGCTGGTTATCCGGGTCAACATATAGGATACTTTTTACCGCGGGAAAATGTCTCATTTCTGAGAAAAAATACAAAAACTGCAATGTAAGAATATACTACATACCTATACCTTAGTTACAATCTAGTTGCGTACAATTTAAATCCTTAATGTATTGCCGACCGATTTTCGCTATAGCAGTCAATCTCACTGAGACTAGTCATCTGGCCAGGAGAAGATATAAGGCACTCTATTATTTTTGTTCTCAAAGTTTCGTAAAACGATTATAATTTGACACAAATGGTAAGAGATAAGGCTGCGTCTTTACGTACTTTTTAATGCGTTTACGTACTTGGCACGAACCGAGACTCGAACCCAGGAATTCCGGATATGTAGACGCACGTGCTATCCACTAACTATGCTAACAAGGCAGTAAAACACAAACGTATAACTACCAAGTTTTGGGCTAAAAACTTTTTTTGGCCCGACCTGGGACTCGAACCCAGTACGTTTAGATCTATAGTCGCACGTGCTAGCAACTAGTGCAAAAAGGCAGGGAAAACACATAACGTATAACTATAAATAAGATAGCTTTTTAGCATAATTTACACCCAAATACATATAAGTTAACCATGCAATATCTTCAAAGACCCGATTCCGTCTAATATCATCGACCTCCCTCGAGATGATTTCGATGTAATGCTGCACACGAACCTAAATTCTAACACTGCCAGTATATTGAGACATAAATTTTTCATTTCGCCCGTGGCCACTTGTGATAACCTACTTGACCAGCAGATCCCGGGGGATGCATAAAAGACTTCTACTGTATAAGGAATCGCATATTTCATAAATACCCGTGGCATAGACACGTGTTATCGAGGTTATCGATGTTCTTATCGATGTATCGATACTAACGTTTATGTATATTTCTGGCAATTATTAATTTACATCATTAATTAAGTCATTAAAGTATCATGTTTACTTAATATCATGTGAAATTATGACTGGAAACCGATTAAAATTTTAATGACAATTTATTATTCTAACGTTTATGATATTTTTATCGTAAACGCTGTATATATAAATGATAGGTCTATAATTAATCAGTAAGTAGCTTATTATACGTCACTTTATGTAAATACTAAGTATGTTATAAATGGTTGTCGCTTACCAATCTCTCACTTATTAATATTTTATTATCACTAAGCTCTTCGTATTTCTGAATAAACATATTTATTGATGTTTAACTAATATACCTATCAATTCTAATCATAAAATTGCATGTTATGTGTGTTTGTATGAAATATTTTAAAATATACGATAAGAAATGTGCTATTTAATTTATTATTATTAGAATTTAGTTACCCTAATATAATATTATGAGTTACGTAATGTGATTATTTGAAGTTAAACTTCTTTTGGCACGTTTGGACAAATTTATGAGAGTAAAATTTTGACGATGCGTGCGCACGTCGACAGCCAAACAGCGACATGGTGAAGTTAGCTAAAAGCGACCTGATGAAGTTAGCTGCATCCTTTTACAAACAGAAAACAGAAACAGAGTGTTGTGACATACGGGATAAAATCTTTAGCTATTTTTGTTCTGTTATGCCAAAGAAGTAGGTATAACATGTTACGTGCGTACATAAATACACACACACGTTTTTTTTTTCTTATAACATTAACGATAGTCAAGTTTATCGATGTCGGAACGTGAACAGCCCTAACTCAACGGTACTGTTCACACCCCGATTTTTTTTGTCCGTCACACAAAGGGCTGAAGGGCTACCGGACGGACACAATAATAAATATTTTGACGATAACACATAAATATTCTTCCTTTATGAATAACAAACGGCTATGTGCCACAGTAAGGGTGGTAATTTCTTCCATTTTTATGGTCACTCCTTCCTCTTATAAATCGTCGCTATTTATTAGGGAAGGGGTCTTGCGATTTTTCATACCTTTAAAAATACATGGCCTCATGGGAAAATATTTCTAAATAAATTGCTAGTTGTTTTTATAAAGTGCATAATAACATGTCTGTGGTTTTACTAAATGACATTATGATTGTATCGCGTAATCGAGTTAGGTGGACGTGATTGATGTTTAGTGCAGGAATGGTTACAAAGGATTCGTTTTAGACAGTCGAAAGATAGTTTCGTTTTGATTTTACCATCAAAATTTAGAATAAACTGATATCTATTTCGTTTAGAGTAAATTTAGTTCGCTCTTTACTATTTATATGTTTAATTTTTTTTCCAGAATAATTTATCTTATAATATTAATTACTGACCAATTCTTGTATATATACTTATTTAGTGTATTTTGAAAACCGTTCTTACAATTTGCTTTTTAAGTTTATCTATATACGTAGGTACGTGTCTTTTCTGAAAAAAAAACAATTTTTCACAAAATAATACATTTTTTTATAACTTATTATTATTAGAGCCTTTTTGTATCTGTTTTCATGCTGACAATGCCATATAGCGCCATCTCTTAAATTTTTGTAGTACTTGCATCGTCGCTAATATACGATAATCTACTTACCAAGGATAAAAAATATTTGAATCTAAAGGCCTTGCGCTAATTATATTTATATTAAAATAATTTTCACTTAACGTCTATTTAAAATATATTTACAGTATATGTACTGCGCTATTCACTGCATAGAAACCGCGGTGCCGTCGCGTGCCCGTCAACAATGGCTGACTTCAGGTAATTTCCGGTTTTGTCACTAGCACCTTGATAAGACTTGGCTTAACCAGTCCTAAAGACATGAGCCATAAAATATACTTTACAATATCCTCCAAAGAATACTTTGTAGCAATAATATGTTGAGATTATAAAAGTAATAAGCTGGTATTCATTCAGATCAAGGACTGGTGTGAGGTTAAATTTTATAACATGCAAGACGGCGTTGACTCTACAGTGTAGAGTCATATACGTATGTACAATATGTTTATGATAGTGACATTTTGGTTGAACTAACTTTATCATAGCGCTACAAGTTTATTTTCGCACACTTGTCTTTTTCTTCCAAATTATTGTATTTTTTGGTAGATACTGTCTGGAACAACTATATAGGTATCGATTTCGTGAAACATTCAAAACTTGCGGAACCAAAATATAAAACAAAACCGAGACAAAATCCAAAAAGATAGGTTCAATTTAAAATGTTTACTATCGCATAATTCTAAAAAATTATCAGTTCAATACATATTAAAAAAAACGTCGGATTATTTCGCGGATTTTCCGGAAATCCGCGAAATAATTCGAAAAGATAGTTTTATTTAAAATATATACATACTCGTATTATTAAGTATTTTGAATATACATTTTTAGTTCCATTTAACATATTTCTTGTAGATTTATTTGGATTTTTGGTTCCCGACGTTTCGAATGCTTTAAAGCATCCATGGTCACGGGAGAGACTGAGGTGTTACATGTCTTGAAAGTATAGTTGTTACAGACAGCCTACCCACAATTAACAAAATGAAAAATGCAAACAATTATAAAAATAATAGCAAAAATTAAATAAATAATTTTCCATATTCAATTATAATTAAAATTATAAACATGTTTTAAAGTTAAAAATATTGTTATGTAATTGGTGCATTTTTCATTTTGTTAATTGTGGGTAGGCTGTCTGTAACAACTATACCTTCAAGACATGTACCACCTCAGTCTCTCCCGTGACCATGGATGCTGTAAAGCATTCGAAAAGTCGGGAACCAAAAATCAAAATAAATCCGCGAAATAATCCGAAAAGATAGTTTCATTTAATAATGTCAAACATTCGCGTAAATCTAAGAAAGTATTATATTTCTTGTAAATAAATATTATTGTATTTCTCAAAAACTAACGTAACTAGCTAACAATATATTTCTCAAATTACGATTCCTATATCGTATATTTTTTTACAGTTTGATTTCAACATGTAAATATGTAGTTAGATACTTCTAAAATGAAAAATATAATAAAAATTAAACATTAAAAACCTAAAAGTTCATTTTGCTTTAACTTAAATAATTATTTCGTGATCAAAGAAAACTGATTGAAAACACATTTGGACGATTGACCTTTTTGCATAACGTCTAAAAGGGCTACTTAGCGATATTGGTCCTTTCATGTCCTGCCCTTTGTGAAGACCTATATTGTATTCAGTATTTTATACATAAAATATAGTCTGTTCAAAGATAAAAATATTATTATGTATTCCATTTCATTTATAGATGAAAGCACCCGTATAGGAAACGGTAAAGTTTTCTATTGATATTATAAATATGAATTAAATGATTTTTTTAGTTATTTCGTAGTATAATACCTACTTAATTTTTCGTTAAATATGAAACAGATTATTAATAAACTTGGTGTACATAAAATAAACTAGGGATTCGAAGTTTTTCCCTCAATGTGCGTTCACTTTGTCGTGGTGTTGGGCTCATTAGCTTCCGGCAGTTCAGGCGAGCGCGAAGCCAAGAAACTCACAGGGAGGGAGGTGGCCCACTTCGGTGGGCGGTATACCATGCGGGTTGCTCCTGGTACTTCTCTGAAACAACACCATGGTTGTTGTGGTCTGCTTCGGCAAACCTGCCGCCGGGGCCTCGTGGTTGAGTGCGTAAGCGATCCTGCGTCGCCTCATCATCCTTAAGACAGGTTTTTTTGGGTTTTAGTGGGTAGTACTTTTTAGTCAGTAAGTCACACATACCATCTGTATGTCTACATGTGGTGTGCGTAAATGCATTTTCCGACATTAAAAAAAAACTGGGATTCGAGGTTAGACAAAAATGATATTAATAAAATCACATGTATCCTTTCATTAAAGAAATCAAATTAAGTAAATTTAAAATAGCTAGCTTTAGGTTTTTATACTACCTAAGCGTCGGTAACTTATGTTAAATATATACCCGTTTTATTATAAATTAGCAACAATATTAATTACAACAATGCAGAGCATAATTGCTGTTGCATTTACAAAGAAGCCCTTTCATTGCCGACTCATAAAACTTTTGAGACTGATTAAAATTTTTTAACGAACCGTTCCAATTATGACCTTAGGCCAGTTTACGAAGATACCTGCTTCTACTTAGTTTTTATGAGGAGCACGATAATTTTTCTCCCTATACGGGTCTAGATACGGTGGTAAAACTTTTTACTGAGGCCAGTTCAAAAGGCAGGGCGTGGTTGGAGTAAAAAAGTAAAGTTGTGGACACACATGTGAGTTAAACTATTCAGTACTTTTGTTAGTATGCCTATTAGTTCTTACGTTAATTAAAAAAAAACGTACACCGACTTTGAAATCCATGAAAAATAATTATTCCACCCTCTGATAATATTTAAAAAAATATATATGTCGTGTTATCCATATACTACGAACATCATCTTTCGTGGTTACTCATCTTGTGGGCGTTATCAGGGCTCAAATAATAAAGTATTCAGTGCTCAATACACAATTTAATCAGGAAAGTCACAATGTTATAAACTTGAAACGGTAATTCTAATTATTTAGAGCTAGCGGCTTCACAGTCACCGATCATCGACTTCCAACTACAATATCAAAACATAACTCTCTATGATCCACAATGATCAACCAACATTACTAAGCCGCGTATCTGCAAAGAATGTCGTGATGGCGTCTCGACCCCGCTCGAGACTAAATCTCTGCTCTAAATTCAAAATCAATATAAAAGCAATAAAAAGTAAATTAAAGAACATAGTGACTTTAAACAATAATAAGGATTCATAACAGAAAAAGGTAACTAGATCCTCCTCCGTCATATATACACATATATATATATATATATATATATATATATATATATATATATATAGGACTTTCCTTGAGATGAAATATGATATATGATGAAATATGATCTAATTTCCTTGAGATCAGATGAAAGATGCCAATAAAAAAAAAGTAGAAAATCGATTCATAGTTTGCCTAGATACCGCATAACATACACATAAAAACATAATCGAAATCAGTAGGAACTTCTACTTTTCGAAGTCGGTCTGAAAGTAAATTCTAAATTATACTTAATTTTATAATTTCACAAGTATACGATCGATGAATACCTATAGTATTACGACCCAATCACGGATGCCAATTTGTATGTATTTAATTTATGTGATGTTGATTATGTTCTCCTAGCCGATTCCGGCCACGGCGGCCAATCTCATTGAAACTAGCCAACTGCACAGGAGATATTATAGTGCACAAGTGTACGTGCACTCTCTATTCCTGTCACTCTCATACTCCGATGGGACGACTGCTCGACACGACCAGTGAGAGTTAAGGCGCAGGACCGACGGCTTTACGTGCTCTCCGAGGCACGGGGGTGAAACACCGCCAACTTCCCAACTCCGGGCTGTTACTGAGACTCACTATACAGAAAGACTCAATAACTAAACTTGGCCCGACCCGGGACTCGAACCCAGGACCTCCGAGTGTGCAACCGTACATGCTAGCCACTACACCACCGAGGTAGTTAATTTAAATATTGTTATTTTAAATATTGCCTCAATTAACGCCATGTTTAGTACCCAAGTTTAAACCAACATATACCTACATATGATGGATTTTCACAACCATATAAAATATAATTTGAAGATTTATGTATGTATGTAAAGTAGCATTCGAGATAGTCTCGTCAATGAATATAAAATGAATGAAAAATATATGAGTCTTTTTAACAAAAAAATAACTTTAAATAAAACAAAATACGATATGCATTTTATTAGTTATCTATTAATCAGCTTCTATACGCACAAATTTATTACATACATATATTACATACTAATGTTAATAAAACTCTGGTGTTCCTGAGTATACTTACACTGCAAATAAAATGTTTATACTTGAAATAAATAAAAATAAAATATATGACTTGTCTATACATATAATAAAATTGTAACTAAGTCGAATCTGTACATTAAATATTTTTTGGAAAATCTTATTGAAATAGACATTATTATCGAGAGTCGGAATCTGTAGTTTTTAGAATTTTAGTCTGTTTGTCTGTCTGTCTGTTACCCCATCACGAGAAAACTACTAGACAGATTTTGATGAAATTTGGTATGATGATAGCTGGTTATCCGAGTCAACGTATAGGATACTCTTTACCACGGTAAAATATCTCATTTCTGAGAAAAAATACAAAACTGCATTGTAAAAGTATACTAATATGTAAAACCTAAGGATTTGGTTTTTGGTCATCTGAGCGCGGGCGGAGCCGCGGGCAATGCTAGTTCTAAATAAAAGTAAAGGTAAATAACGTTTAAATTAATCATTGTAACATTAATCATTGGCCATTTGACATTTGTTCATATTTCCGAATTATAAACACTTCCCAGTCAGTATCACTTTCACGTCTAATTATGCGTCAGCATGTAAAAAAGACGTGTATAGCGTGCAACATGGCTCAGTAGTGTTGACTAGATTTTTTAGTACTAGGCTATAACCCAGTTTTCGATTACGGTTATTAGGTTATATACATGTAGAGATCAAACTAATAAAACTGATGACAAAAGGCTCAAAAACACCTACATTAATATTAGAAATGAACTCTACAAAAGTAGCTCTATTTAATACCTCCAGGTAAATTTCTAAGAAATTAATTAAAATTCTAAGAAATCTATTGTTAACTGACACGCCGGCGTGTCTGCGGTCGTAGAGGGATTAACTATTCAGTCTAACCATGAAAGACTGGGGCTGAGTTGATTTTAATATTTGCGGTAGGAATATAAAAATCATTCAATTCTTTCTTATTTGGCTTTTTGGCATGCCAGTTGGACACAGACGCCAATGTCGTGTATAATGGAGAAGATACGGTTATAAAAATCTTTAGAATTAACATAAAAACCAATCTTCTTCATGTTTTCTCCATTCTAGTGACATTGGCGACGTATGTGCTCAACTGGCACACTTTGAAGCCATTAACAAGAAAATTGTACTGAATTAGAATTGGAATTTTTATTTTAAAATATTTATTCATAGGATATTAAAGATTATAAAAGCAACCAGGCAATGCCATGGTGGTTACAATTTACAACTTATTAATATAGTTTAAAATAAATAACACTTTTTTATAAAGATTAAGTTAATTATTAAGTAAATTCATATTCTTAGCAGGTATACCTATATATTACCTATGTATATTTTTATCACAATCATAATTAATACTTTAACTTAAATAATATCACTATTCATCTTTATAACACTTTCATATATTACATTTATTAAAGTGTATACTCGTATAAGTATAATAAATAAATCTAATTATCATAGAGTGCATAGCATTAAAATAACATAATGAAACATCACAAGAATTGTTAAAATTTGAATAGGACTATTTATAGGTGCTTTCAAATTCTAGACCTCTTCAGCACAGTATAGAAATATAGAATATTATAAGTGCATTACAGTTTTATTTAGCTTCTCTTATATATATATATATATATATATATATATATTTATTTATATATATATATGTATATATATATATATATATATATATATATATATATTTAGCGAGACTAACGAACAGCAATTGATTTTTATATATAAATCAATTGCTGTTCGTTAGTCTCGCTAAAATTCAAAAATAGCTGGATCGATTTGAATAATTGTTTTGTTGGGGATGTGTCAGGGGTGGTTTCAATATAAAAAATAGGGAAAACATGTCGAATCGAAAAGTTCAGAACTGTTAATGTTTGTATGGTAATCACTACTTCGGATTACTTTCAATAATAGCGGACCATCTACAACAATACGTCATACTTAAGTTGGAAAAAAATAATATATGTATATAATAAATAGTCTATCTGTTCCATACTAACCGTTACAACGTACCTAAGGACGAACCCAAGCGAAGCTACAGTGAGCCGCTAGTGGGTAATAAAATTAAATTTTCAAAGAAATAATCATACCTATTACCTTAACTGTCATATTTATAAGTATGTGAAATTCAAATGATAATATAGGTAAAATGGGAGGTGGGAGTAGGAGGGTGAAAAATAATTTACGACCTATTCTCATACCTACCAAATATACAAAAAAAATATATGTCGAGTCGATTCCGAGGAGTGCGACCACAAACACCGTGACACGAGATATTTATATATTAGATAGATGATATGATCAAGTTGATCGAAAAATGGAGCTGGAAGATGGATGATAGATAATTTTAATAATAAAACCTTCCGAGTGCATATTAGTTGGTCAAAAACATGCTTTTTTTGTAATTTTTATAATAAACCCATCTTATTATTATTAAAGCGAAACATCGAATAGGCAATCATTAACCTTACGTAAGAATCAAACCCACGAGTTCTAACGTAATAGTTATTATCAGCTTACATTTCTTTTTCTTCCACCTCATTTTCCTTATGCCAAGCTCCATGGTGTTGGCAAACACGTTTCCTTCTTCCACTTCCCTCAATCTCACACTTATCTCCTTTCATACAGTCCATCCATGGCTTCCTCGGTCTAATTCTACTTCTGTGTTCATACACATTCATATTAGTATCAGCTTACATTGTGTCTAATATACATATAATACTCAAATCGATAAAGCGCGTACTTCTTACAATATATATTGCGTGTATAACAGTCACGGAGAGGCAAGTCAACACTTACCTACTAACTGAATGTTCCAATCAAGAATAAGTATGCCATATTTAATGACGATAATATAGTGATTAAGAATTTCACTTGCACTGAATTTGATACTATATTTATTTGGACTTTATTATACAGTTTTCAAAATTATAATAAGTAGTAAAGAGAAAAATATCTCATTTCTGAGAAAAAATACAAAAACTGGTTAGAATAGAAACACGATGATACTTTATAGATTTTAGCAAGTTAACTTACTAAATACGTCAAAAACTATTAAAAAGTGTATCAAAAGCACTATTTTATTCATTAAAAAAATTATTTTAATGAAATTAATTTTTGTATTATTTAGATATTTGTCAATAGATGTTGCCATGTGTCTTTAAAATATGTAGTTTTAATTCCAAATAATTTAATGTACAAATTCGACCTTTCTATGATTTTATTAGAATTACTACTAAATTACCCGCGGCCCCGCCCGTGTTCAAATTATCAAAAAACAATATTTTTGGCTTTATAAATTAGTTACTCGTAATTAGTAATATAGATACATTAAAATTTAATGAAGCAGTATCAATCATCAACATTTTATTGAAATACACATTATTATCGCTAACGGAGGCCGAATCTATAGTTTTAAGAATTTTTGTGTGTCTGTCTGTCTGAGACCGCATCACAGAAAAAACACTGGAGGGATTTTGAAGAAATTTGGTATGGTAATAGCTGTTTATCCGGGTCAACTGATATACTAATACGAGTATACTAATATATAAAACCTAAGAATTTGTGTTTGGTCATATTAACGCGGGCGGAGCCGCGGGCAATGCTAGTTTTTCATATTTTCTTCTCAAAAATTGTAAATGATAGATTTTTTTAACTATTCATATATAAACATTTCCTTATTCTTTGAAAAAACTAAAGGCTGTAAGGCAAAATCGAGAATAGTAGCACAAACAGCATAATCATATTACTGTTATTGGCTTTGACATTTTTTTGGACGCCGTCTATATAATTCGTTAGTTAAAACTTTCTAATTTTATTATATAACCAAGTTTAACCATATTTATAGATGCTTTACCATAACGAAGGCTAATTTGCTTGTTTAATATTTTATAGTTCTGAGTAATATAGTGTTAACTTGTGCGGGGTGTGCGGCGATGCGTGAGCGCTGCGGAATTGAAACGCTCTATGACAATTAAGAAAAACATCTATTTACTTAGGGTTGCCACATCATGAGTTATTAGAAAATTAATCAAAATATTATGAAATATATATTAAATTGTAATTATTTAGATTTTAAACATAATGTGGTCAAAATTAAAACAAACTAGCAGAAAAAAATTAATGGTCAAATTAAAAAATAATGCGAGATAGAGATTTGAGATGCTAAAATATTAATTATGCAAGTTTATTTATTTTATAATGTAATATAAAAATATAGATCATTCAGAACCATTTATTTCTAAGGTTTGGGTAGATAAACTCATAAAAACCAAAGTTAGATCCTTCGTTCGATAATAAGACTCCCCTATAGTAAAATATATATGGCAGAATAGTTTACAATAATTTAAATATTAAGTAACCAGCGATTCTGAATAAGTAACCATACTAAGGTATTATAGACATAAAAACTTCATGCAATTTATTGCACGGAAGAATCTCATACAACATAGGTTTAAAAACATAGGTTTAAAAAAAATATAATATATATGTTGGGACATTTACACACAGCAGCATCTAGTTCCATGGTAAGCTACGAGGCATGTGTTATGGATACCAAGTAGTTGATACACTACACATATAACTTTAAATAAATACATAATATAAATATAAACACCCATGACTAGAGTACAAACATTCGTGCTCATCACACACATAAATGCCCCCAGCGGGTCTCGAACCCGCGACCGCTGGCACAGCATGTAGGGTCACTACAAACTGAGCCAAACGTGTCGTTTTAAAAAAATTAAAAAATTAAGGAATGTATAGTATAGCGCAGTGGCCTAAATCAAATTCCGATACTTTATCCCTTTATAAGCTACTCTAAAGGTCGTGGGTTTGATTCTTGTTTTACACAGGAAAGCGTATGCGAATCATGAAACTTTTTTCCTTAATCTAATCTTAAGATAAATATTGGTTGGAAATGAAACACGGAGTAGTAACTCCCTAGTAGATATATGAGAAAAACGCAAAAAATCTATTACCGTCACAACGTTAACTCGAACCTACGCACTGACATTATAAAAAATACTTATTATACGAATAATAAAAAAGGCGCAAACATTTATTATAGAGGATTTAATGCAAAAAGTATACTTAATTGACTAATCTGTTAAAGTATTATTATTTACTAGCATTGCCCGCGGCTCCGCCCGCGTTCAGATGACCAAAAATCAAATTCTTAGGTTTTACATATTAGTATACTCTTACATTGCAGTTTTTGTATTTTTTCTCAAAAATGAGATATTTTTCCGCGTTAAAAAGTATCCTATATGTTGACCCGGATAACCAGCTATCACCATACCAAATTTCATCAAAATCCCTCCTGTGGTTTTTTGGACAAACAGACAGACAGACAAAAATTCTAAAAACTATAGATTCGGCCTCTGTATCGATAATAATGTTTATTTCAATAAGATTTTCCAAAAAATATCCAATGTACAGATTCGGCTTAGTTACAATTTTATTATATGTATAGATTTTGCCTACTTATTATGGATTAGTTGTCATGATACTAATTGAGTTCTCATTAGTTTATTGATAATCATAACGGCAGAAGCACATAAGATCCTTATTTCGATTCTCGGGTCGGTTTAAAAAAATATTGGATTTCTTTGTTAATGTATTTTTAGTAATAGCCGGCTAAGCGGTCCATGGTGGGTTTAAATTTTTTATTTTTTTACTAGTGGTTTCGTCAAGTCGTTTTTGTTTCGGAGCTCATCATCGAGCTCGACGACGAGATTTGTTATCGCAACTACATGCAACATCACCTGTACTTCAGTATACCCAATTTCGCTTAAAATTATACTTAATTTGTAATTAAAAAAACTTCACTAGCCTATTATGATGATAACAAGACATTTTTATTCCCATCTTAATCACCTATGTGCCTCTAAAATGTAAACTATCATTTCAGCGGTTCAGGAGATTAGGTACAAAGATACAGACAGAAATATTTTTAAATTATAATTTAGGCTTTGACGTCATGCCAAATAACTATAATATCATCTCAATATAGGCTAGGTAGCTATTTTAAAATAAAGTATTTAATTTAATATAACTTAATAAAACTTATGAAAGTATGTATTACTAGCGACTCACCCTCGCTCTGCTCGGATTTGTTCTTTTGACGTCTACAACTTACGTTTTAACATTTAGTATGGATTTGTCAGAGATAAGACATTTTCCCGCAGTAAAAAGTATCCTATAGGTATATTGACCCGGATAACAACCAGCTGTCATCAAACCCAATTTCATCAAAATCCCTGCAGTGGTTTTTCCGTGATGCGGTCACAGACAGACAGACAAAAATTCTAAAAACTACAGATTCGGCCTATGTATCGATAATAATATCTATTTCAATTAGATTTTCCAAAAAATATTTAATGTACAGATTCGGCTTAGTTACAATTTTATTATATGTATAGATTTAACCTTGAATATCATAGTAACAGTATTATGATAATCTTTATACCAACATAAGTCATTTTGACGTTAAGAACAGAAAATTACTGGTTAACATCTCGACGACCATTGACACAAAAAATATGGTAATATGACGTTACAAGTGCCTTTCGGTGCGAAATCAAATTCATAGATTTTAATTTAGTTGTCAAGGTTATATATTTTAATTTTTAAACTACCTATTTTTTAGTCTAAATATCTAAGCCTATTTACACTAAGGCACTATGTAAAGCTATACCTACAATTGAACTACCGGAAGCTAAAATTAAAAAATATATTATGTAATTTACATAAATATTCGTATGTAAAATAGATTTTGCTCAGATTGTTAAAAGTTTTTAGCTTTAGAAAGTGTTTTCTTTAAACTTTGTTGTTTTCAAAAGCTTTCATATTTTTGGAATTTTCACATATTGAGAAATAATTTTAAATAACAGAACAATAACCAGTGAACGCGAAACTCGTTGAGACAAAAAGGCCAAAAATAATTTTTATAACTCAGTAAATTCGGTATTGGTCACCACGACTGTTAAACTTTACTATTCCTTTCGTATCATAATTTTAAGGTTTAAAATGCTATAATTTTGAGTTTTGAATTGTTTTAATGAATCTTCTGTTATAATAAAAGGCTTTGACAGTTCACGGTAAGATCGGTAAAACGGTAGGTTGGACAATTTTGATGTCGGGAGATATTGTAAATCGTTTTTGTCAAATGTCAACTTCTGTGGTCGCCTCCACTCGTTTTGGGTTTTGCGTAAGGGATACGTAGACGTGGAGACCCTTTTAAAATGGGAACTTAATTATTTAATATTCAAACTGTACTACTGAAACAAAATAGATCAGAACCTTTTTCTCCTTTATTTGTCAACCGATTTTCTTATATATTTTTTTTGTAAGTAGCTTTTGACAAGCTTTAGTGTTACCAATAGAAAAAATCGAAGCAGTTACATTTTTTAAATATATATATATATATATTTATATATATATGTGTGTATGTGTGTGTGTGTTTTCTCAAATTTTTAATAATATTTGAGAAAATATTTTCAATAATGATTGTGGTCGAATTTTCATGCGCAAACTCAAGTCAAATAAAGCATTAAGCTTTCATTAAAATAAATTCTTTATAGCTATTTAAGTAATAAATATATACTTTGGTATTTAGTTCATACTTATGTACTTACCTTAGCAAATATGTGACTTTATCTAACAATTTAATTGTAATTTGGTCTGTCTGTTTGATGAACTATATATCAACAAAAACTGAACGTATTTTAAAAGCACTTTTTATTCGACAGATAATAGTCTTAAAAAAAATTAGTTAAAAAGTAGCTCACTATTCTACCATTGTTTCAATTTAATAATGAACTTTTCAACTAGTACTAAAAGGATACACCGATTTCAAAATCAGTTTGTGAATTCGCCGAAAGGTTTAACTGTTTCTTGAAGTTAATATCTTCATGATATCACTTTTTAAATAAAAAAATATCAACACTTTCAATTGGCGAAGATATCACGTATACACATATACTTATTGGAATGAGAAAGCTATTTAACTTTAACGTTAATTTGAAACCACGATATAACTCTTAGAGGAGTAGTCCATACACATAATAAAATTGTGACTAAGTCGAATCTGTACATGAAAATCTTATTGAAATAGACATTATTATCGATATAGAGACCGAATCTGTACTTTTTAGAATTTTTATCCGTCTGTCTGTCTGTTTATCTGTAACCGCATCACGGAAAAACCACTGGAGGGATTTTGATGAAATTTGGTATGGTGATAGCTGGTTATCCGAGTCAACATATAGGATACTTTTTACTGCGGGAAAAATTTTCATCTCTGAGAAATCTATACTAAACGTTAAAACGTAAGTAGGGATGAACTCGAGCGGAGCGAGGGTGAGTCGCTAGTTACGTATAAAATTTATTCATAACTGCTCCGGTCCTAAGAGTTATGTTTATAACAAACTATGAGAGCGAACCAGCGTGCAAAAGCTACTCTTCAATAAAATAACATAAAACAATCATCTTCCACGCCTATTTATTCTAGAATTTAATATCAAAAATAGATTATATCAATTTTATCAGTAGCTTTCAGTAAAGGAACCCTATGACCCAAAAATCAATTATTTCCAGCAAAATGAATTTTCGCGACTCCTTATTAGACGCCACACCGGTTGTTTACTCTCTGCTGCGTTTGTTCAAGGACAAGCCGGCAAAATTAAAAACATAATTTAAAATTATTACTGAAGTGAATTTTGTCGCTACACTTAAAGTATCTATTTCATACATACACATAGTCTGTACCAACTTAAAGGAGCACTAAGAATCCCTGGTTTTATACAGAGTCATTTTTGATTTACTGAAAACCTTTTGGGAATACACTATTTAAAACATAACAACAACATCTGTAAGAAAAAAAATAAAGAAGGTTTAAAAAAATATATTTTTATTTTTGTATGAAAATAAAAATTTAAGAAATATAATTTTTTCTTGTTACAGATGTTGTTGTTATGGTGTAAATAGTATATTCCCAAAAGGTTTTCAGTAAATTAAAATGACCCTATATAATCAGATATCTATCGACTACTAAATATCTAAGCAAGCCCAAGTATATTGGAATTAAAACAAAACAATAGTTTTTGCACAAACTTTTTACTTTATTGTCTTTACAAAAAATCTCAAAATATTTAAAACGAAAATATTCATTTTAGAATTGCAGATATTTCAATTGAATTTATATCTTAAAACTTAAGTGTTAACATTATTTTGTTCTTTTCCTTACTTATATGTACAAAGTTTTTCTATATTTTACAATCAGATTAACCTATACATATAATAAAATTCTAACTGAGTCGAATCTATACGTTAAATATTTTTTGGAAAATCTTATTGAAATAGACATTATTTTCGATACAGAGGCCGAATCTATAGATTTTACAATTTTTATCTGTCTGTCTGTCTGTTATCGCATCACAGAAAAACCACTGGAGGAATTTCATAAAATTTGGTATGATGATAGCTGGTTATCCGGGTCAACATATAGGATACTTTTTACTGCGGGAAAATATCTCATTTTTGAGATAAAATACAATATAAGAGTATACTAATATGTAAAACCTAAGAATTTGGTTTTTAGTCATCTGAACGAGGGCGGGGCCGCGGACAATGCTAGTAATTAATAAATTATTCATCTATGAACGTCGTTTGTTAAAATTAACAAATAATACAAGGTACTGTAGTGCTTTTTTTTGTATGTTTTAAAATCATTTTGTATTTTTGCACGTTGGTACTGTCTGTAACAACTATACATGACCTTTGAGACGTCTAAAACCTCTTCCGTGACCATGATTGCTGTAGAGCATTCGAAATGACAGGAAGAAAAATCCAACCAGTAACAAAAAAGTCAGGAAAAAATATCATATTTTTTATTTGAATTAATAATACCTACTTAAATTAATTAGAATAATTCGAATTAAAAAAAATACTTCGATCCGTTACTTCATTGTTATAGAAAGATACGAGTGACACTAAAACTTTTGTAACGAAAGTAACGAAACAAATTAAACTCCCTATTTATGTCGCTAATTTTTACTGTAATATTTAATTTAAATGGTTATATTTATTTATTTATTTGCAAGATATGCCAACAATACATTGTACATACATTCTAAATTATTATATTATAAGATTACTTATTCTAGTACAAGCATTAATTATAGGCATACACAACATTAATAACATTTCCGGCTTTAAAACAATAATTAATATATGAAATGTTAAATATAATTTTTAATAAATATTTATAATAGATGAAATTAACTTAAAGAATAACACATATTAACTACTATAATTAAAATAATCATAATATAAATTAATGTTAAAATTAGAATAATATGTACAATAAAAATAATTTTCGTAAGTCACATAGCCTTCCAACGCTATAGATTGACTTCAAAGACATTAAAAATGTGTTTACGATACGCGAAAGTCTCAAAAGGATAGACGGGAATGTTAATTCGACGGTTCTCTGAAACAATGTGTAAACAAGGGGCGATCTTTTTAATTTGGCGTACTTTGTAATAACTGCCTCGGTGGTGTAGTGGCTAGCATGTACACTAGGAGGTCCTGGGTTTGATTCCGGGGTCGGGCCGAGTTTAGTTACTGAGTCTTTCTGTATAGTAAGTCTCAGTAACCGCCCGGAGTTGGGAAGTTGGCGGTGTTTCACCCCCGTGCCTCGGAGAGCACGTAAAGCCGTCAGTCCTGCGCCTTAACTCTCACTGGTCGTGTCGAGCAGTCGTCCCACCGGAGTATGAGAGTGACAGGATTAAGAAGAAGAGAAGAAGTAAGAGAGTACACTTGTGTCTGCGCGTACACTTGTGCACTATAATATCTCCTGCGCAGTTGGCTAGTCTCAATGAGATTGGCCGCCGTAGCCGGAATCGGCTAGGAGAACATCATCATCACTTTGTAATTAAATTTTTTTGTACACCTAGCTTTGTAAGTCTAACGTCATAATATTTGATATTAGACATGTACAATTATTTTAGGTGAAGATTATTATTTTCACTATAGTATAAAGAGGTAAGGTTTGTAAGTTTGTATGTAGGGGGCTATCTCTGAAACTACTGAATCGATTCTGAAAGTTCTCTTACTCATTTAATGCTATAAGGTTTTTTATTACGATAAAATATGTTTACCGTCAAAAATATTTTAATTGAAGCCAGAAAAAAACCAGGTCATTGGAAAGCTTTTTTAGCTACTGTTGATTAAAATTCAACAATATTAAGAAGCAAGGTTACTTTTAAGATATTATTCGAATTACAGATATACATATATGTATAAACGGAAAGATAAAAAAAACGTTCAAAAAATCATCTATTCATTATTATTATCATAGCTTATTATATTTTGATATCACTATATTTTTTAATATTTATTATTCCATATTAAATTTTATTTCCTATAGATTTGATCAAGGTTATAAAGACTAAATAAATTATAAGGCATAATATGAGAATATTTCTAAATTTTTTATGTTCATGTACAATTTTAATGACTAAGATAACATGTAGAGCATATTATATTGTTTTGTTCCTATTTGTAAAATGGATGCTTGTTAGAAGAATTCTCAAAGGAAAATGCACGTTTTTACCATACAATAGCCAACGGTGTGATTTCATACCCACTTGTGGGAAATGTAACATTTCTTACTCGTGTTTTACTTTTTAATTACTTTATGTTGTTCAAAATACAAATTTGTTTATAACCCATTCAATTGTAAAAGTTCTTTCATGGTCATATTAATATCGGTTTGAACATGACATGACATGAAGGAAGGCCCACGCCCAGCAGTGGGACGTTAAAAATGGCTGAATACATACATTTTATGACTATAATACGCACGTTATTCTAATAAATAATTTACAAGAAACTTTTTGTGACCCTTTCAAAAGTAAAACAAACAGAAATGGCTAGCACGTGTTAGTACAAAGTTCGATGCCCGGGCTAAATTCGTTCTTCCTGCAATGTAAGGGAGTTATTTTCGATTACGATTACACCTAAGATCACTCTATTGGGAAGATATACATTAAAGCGGATTTGAAGATTGACGTATGTACTAGTGAAAGGGTAATAAGAGTAATTATATTTTTTATTCTGTTGATATTTTGTTGCTTGTTTCTCTGTGAAATAATATTATTATAAATATGATTATTTAACTGAACTTAAAAATTTTAGTTTATTATATAACGGTATGATGATGTCTATTATTGGACCGAAAGCGCTGATTTTAAGTACATATTTTACCACCAATTGAAAGGTCCAGTAACTATATGTATATTAACGGATATAAGCTATTATATCCTCTTCTAAATACGAGTAGTTATTTTGAAGTCGGTGAAACTTTTTAGTAAAAATGTAATTATTGCTCGTATATCCTTAGTGCTGCGAACGATAATTAATTGAATATAAATATATATATATATATATATATATATATATCCATTTCACGTATTCGAACTATGAGGTACAAATTTATTTATGCTATCAATAAAATGAATATCGTAAATTCGTAAATATTTTATTTTACTATGATTAAAAGAAAACTTTAATGCTTTAAGCTACGGAAGTCCGAGTTAGACTCGCACTTGTCCGGTTTTCTTGACTCTGGTATTGATTAATAATATATATATTTATACTATCTATAATAATAAATGGAGAGTCGATTTTTTGTTCGGTTATACTGCGATAACTACTGAACCGATCGGAATAATACTCATACCATAAGATGCAGCGTGTATCGGAGAAGGTTTTAATATAGGTATGATATGTTGGTAATTAATGTACTTTGCAGATGGAGCCGCAGGAAAACGCTAGTATGTAATATAGAATAAATTATGAAATTAGACAATGTTTTAAATATTAAATTTCATAATCAGATATTATTATGTATCGTCATGTAAAACAAACTTTTAAATTGTTATTTTTATTAAAAATAAAAAATAAAAAAATTTAAACTAAAAGCAAACGAAATCAGTTAAAAATCTCAGCGCTTAAGAGGCGTCACGTCTTTTGGTTGCGTCAGCATGCGTCTTTATTGACCACATCACCTACTAATTACATATTGAATTATAATTTTAATAAATTCTAGAGTCATAAAGCTAGATGTACACTACGCATGGCTGGCTCGACTCGACCCAACGATAAACTTTACGAGTAGACCACCCAACTTCAATTGCCATATCGTTAAAATGTCTATAACAAGCTATGAGCGGTTTTCGGTAATAACGTACACTCGCTGGAATTGGCCTTATTTCGGTTATTTTTGGACACGCTCGAAAATTCATGGTCGATATTAGATTTATTTTCTTTTTACGTGAATACTTGATATTTTCAATAAAATTATCTTTTCGGATCTTTTCGTGGTTTTATTTGGATTATGTCTCCATAAGATAGTTTTATTTAAGATATAAGATATTTTAAAAGATCTATGTAATGCCTATTTTATTTGTATATTGTATCTGTGGCCAAATTAAAAGTGAAGTGTAAATTTTTTAAGTTTGTTTTCTGTTCTGATCTGTTCTTTGTTCTGCCAATATCGGGGTACTGAGTGTTAGATTAAAGTGGGCTAGAGCGACTATATATGAATAAGGTCCACATCATTGTATGAATAATATGAATATCGAATACACAAAATCGAATCCTCTACCTTCTATGTATTTAATGCCAATCAATCATATACGAGTAGGTACCTCACTGTGGTAGGGCAGTTTTTAAGTTATGAAAGTTTTTGAATATAAAAATATTTTTGTGTAACATTTGCATATATAATAGATATAAGGAAGAATGGCAATTGAGTTGACTTGAATTTTTATCTTTAATATACACATTTTAATACCGATCAGAGGCAAAACGATAAAAACATAAATAAAATTCTAATTCACTCGAATATTAAATTATTACAGCCACTTAGCATAAACCATTATAATAATCTTAAACACCTAATAATTTATACGGGAAAATCGAACGTAAATAAAAAACCGCAATAAAAGCTATTAGAGAACCGATGAAAAATGAGCTCTTGGCATAAGATCTGGACGAAAATCTAAATTTGTCATATGTATAATGTCCCGGTTGTTCGGAATCACTGCGTCAACAAACCGTATCTTCTGAGATATTTCAGTCCGTCCGTCCGTCATTCTGTATACATTACGACCTCACAGAGACATCTGACGACAGCCTATCAATCTTTTAATAAATACCAGACCAGCAATACAAATGTATATTTGCAGTTCTATATATAATTTTCGAACTACTAATTGGAAAGTGAGAAGGCGCATATTCGTTTATCACATATATTTTTCAACGGCAAAGTTATGTCTGTGCATATTATTTGTGACTTTAGTACAAGACTAAATTTTACGATCGGCACAAATAATGTTTTTTCACACTTTTTTTGACACACGTGTTACATTTGGTCCATGATACATAGTTTTAATGGCTGTTATGACATTATTCGACACGAAAAGTATCATTTTTAATATAAACTATGTCGAGTTAAATAGGTGTTGGACGTTAAAAAAAACGTTTCGCTTTGACAAAAACGTTAACGAGCGTAATAAAATTTAAACGAGCTTTGTCACAGCGGCGCTGAGCAAAAATAAAAATATCATAAAGCATAGTAGTAATTCGAGGGCTCAGTAGTTAGTACTTTCGCTACCGTCTGCCCACAGTTTTTTAAATAGAAATAAAAACAGATGAAGTATATTACAGTTTTTATGCGACAGATATGCTGCGAGAGTATAAAAGTATTCAGATTTACGATGACACGGAATTAGAACTCTCATCATCCGATACGAATATTGTCGTGTATAAAAAGAACATAAACTTTATATAAATTAAGCTGGCGTTTAAATGACTCTATTACATGTCATTGGATTAAATTTTCCAAATGCATCTTTTATTTTGTATAACATTATTTATTGTATTTTAATTTAAACGTACCTAAGTTTTAAAATTTTATTTAAAATTAATTTATATCTTGATTGAAACAAAATAAATAAATAATAGTGGAATAAGTAGATTTTTAGAGACATATCTACCTAAGGCCAAGTGCAAGGTAAATTAAAATGATCAAAAATTTTAGGAGAAAAAGAAAAAAAAAAGAAAAAAAAGTTCAGAAGTGTGCATCATAAGTAGTGATTTTCTCTCATTTCGATCATCAGAGTAACTTAAAACCATATATATAAAAAAATACCTACTATTATAATTAAAATTAATTTTAAGTTTTCGTGCTAGGCTTTTCCAAGCTAGATTTAACTAGCTCAATAATTCTTAATGTTTACTTTCGATCTTCCGTCCATTCTGTATGTATTCAGCCCTTTTTAACGTCCCACTGATGGGCGCGGGCCTCCCTTCATTACAAGGGGGAACAGGCTATAGTCCACCATGCTAGCCAAGTGCGGGTTGGCGGACTTCACACGTCTTTTTTTGAAAACTTGCTAGGTTCTCTCAGACATGCAGGTTTCCTCACGATGTTTTCCTTCACCGTAAGGCAAGTGGTAATCATGTTAGAAATGATTCGCACATGAAAATATCAGAGGTGCGAGACCCGGGATTTGAAACCGCTTCACTCGGTTTCCAAAGCGAGCGCATTACCACTGGGCTACCACTGCCACTAACTCACCCACACACTCACACACTCCATTCTGTATATTGATATTTATTTTTATAATAAAATCAATATTAATATTATAAATTTGAAAGTATGTCTGTTACCTTTCCATGCTTAAAGCGCTGAACAGATTTCGATAAAATTTATCAAGGACATTGATTGACTCTTGATCTCAGACTACCTTTATCACGCAAGTGAAGCCGAGCCTTAATAAATAGGCTAACACTTGTTAGGAATCAAAGCATGTTGCAGTAATTATTAAAATATTTGAATATGTTTTAGTATGTAGTGACTATAACATACCTACTTTTATGTTAAGAAAAACATTTTGTGCGCCATCGTGAGTTCTTCAACTGTAATCGATGACAATGATTCTAATATCATATATAATTAATAGTTTTGCCTAACAGTATAAAACTATATTTCAAAATAATAAATGAAATTTAGTGTTAATTAGTGCTAATGATAATAATAATAATAACTACGAATAATTTTATAAATTGTAATTATTTAAAGGTGTCCAATAAAGATCTTTATTATTATTAAAAAAAAAAATACAGGGAGTAAGAGAAGATATTATTCTACGATCGTTGAAAAATTAAAAAAAAATGTATTGAAACTTAAACGTTGTCATGAAATCATAATGTGTGATACCATACATATTTTTAGATTTCTATTGTTCAACGATTGCAGAATGATATTGATATTATCTTATCCAAGCCCCCTGACTATTCAAAACGATTCTATGACAGAGTATTAATTTTCATTGAATTTGTTTCGTATTTCATTTGAAAATTAAGACATCACTGTATATAGGTACCTAGGTAAAAAAAAATACTAGTTTGTTTTTTCAATTTTGGCCCTACATGTTGTAGGTAATAAAAAAATATATAAATAAGGTTACATGTCTATTCTTTAGCACTGAAAACCAAGTTAGGTTCAAGAGTCGTAAAGAAACGTATGCGACAGCTCACACTTTACAACTAGGTATCAGCGCCAATGGCGTCCGTCACTATTTTTGTCAGTTATACATCTAATTTATAGTGCAATAAAATTTTACTTGTCACTCACCCGGGATTTATGTTCCGCCCGCCCTATATGCGGGATCTTCCGCTGAAGAATTTCCTCATGTCAACGTTTACTACAAACAATATGTAGCGTAGGCGACAGAGGCGACGCCGGACCATTTGAACCAGTCCATCTGTGACGGACGGACAAATGGAACAAAGGAGTTTGTCTTCTGGAATAACGTAAACAAAGTCTTATTTCCTGAACGTGTCTTTGAGTCTCAAACGTGCCACTATCGTAAGTCGTGTATATGCTTTCAAGAATCCATGCTTTCTCGTATTGTTTTAAGATTGGTATTAGAATAAGGAATTTGTGAATAGCCATGTCAAATATTGTGGGCGTAGATCGCGCAGTCGGCGCCGGCAATGTCGTCGGACGCCACCGCTCGTACAAACAGCCGTCGATGCGTATCGAGGAAGGATGCTTAACACTTGCACCTCTAATTATATCTCGGGAACGTGCGCTCTGCAAACAAATACTACGTTTCTAGTTTGAGGTATTAGGTTTCATCGTTTCACATGTTATTTAGCCAATTAATCGCATATTGTTTACATTACATTTAATTTGTCAGATAGATAAAACTAAAAGTTAATAAATCCCATCTCCCTCCAATATAAAACCCCATGTAAATTATTTACAACATATTTAATTTCAACTCATTTAACACACATTAGGGCATGTATTGAGAACATTCGATAAAAATTAAAACTGAGGTACAAAAAGTTTGAAACAGTTCAAAAGTTTCTAAGAAAGGGATCGAGGGCAGGTTTGTTTAAGACTGCGCGGGCGCAATGAACACAGATGTCACTTGATGTTGACGAGTTGTTCTACTAAGTGATGACTTCAAATATAGATCACATAAACTTTTCCTAGAAGTAACTTGAGTAAGGAACAAGAAAGTGATCAAACTTTACTGATACTTTTAATGTATTTCCCGTATACACTCTTGTTCAACAGTATCGTATATATACAATTAAACAAAGAGGTATATACGTTTAAATAAAATCTTAACACACATGCAATGACCGCTAAACGTCATAAAATCTATCTATTACATCTTATTTTAAATTATTTCAATTTAAAAATACCATCTGCATTGAAATAGCTATTAAAATGTGTAATCCATTAATATAGATCACTGACTCTCACACATCCGACAAACGTATTACGATTATAGATTTCCTCCAATTCATCAAACTTTTGATAACAGTTCAGCTTTAACGTTTTCAAACTTCCTGTTCCCATGATTGACGTCACCGAACTCATAAGTGCTAAGCTACTAATTTTGTAATAATACGATCGCATATTCCCATTAAAAACTAATTTGTCTTTCCAAATGTAAACAAGAAATAAACCACATCAAACGAGGCGTTCAAATTGAAAGGAGTGATTTCATTGACAAAATCCATTAATACTGACTCGGTATCAGGCAATTAGTAAACAAATAAGCCGAGTGACAGATCGAGATAGTTGGCACCGTGACAACGGAACTGTTGGGGAGGCTTAAGGGGATTTTAGATATATTTTATTAATCCAAGGAAACATTTACTATTTTTCTTCTATTTAATAGATGCTCTGACTAACTTGCTATATTATCAATGCCTAGAGTCCAGACCAAACTGCTGGACCTAAGAAGCTAAAATTTTGTAGGTACCCAAGTATGTTTTTTGTTATAGATCATGGATTGATAATCACTAAAAAGAAGATAATCTAATTTTGACTTTAAGAAACGTAAATCTCAATTCAATTCAATTCAATTACACTTTATTGTACATCAAGAAAAATCACCCCAAAAATTCAAAAAGAATTAAATCCCAACAATTACTCCCGGGCAGTGTAAAAGATCTTAACAATCACACCTACAATATAGGCGGTGACAGCGTTAGCATATGTCGCCGTAAAAAGATCTCGGGCCATGCACCGTTCCCGGCTATTTCGGTTTAATGACAAGTCTGGAACAATGAGTCGTCTCGTCAGATACATCACTTTTCTCAATATTTTTCGACGTTTCATTTTATGATTCCTAAAGTTATTACTGTTAAAGTATAGATGATGTACAATAAAATACATTAATATGTCAAACTTAAAAAAAAACAAATGTAATTTGCAAAAATGTAAATATGTAGATACAACAATACATCCAGAAATAACGTTATTAAAAAAACTAAGAAAATAAATATAAATATCGTCAAATATTTAACTTATACTATAACAAAAAATGATTTTTAACAAAATATTTACATTAATACGTCAAACTTAAAAAAAATTTAGAAATGCAATTTGCAAAAATATAAATACATACAACAATACATCCAGAAATAACGTTATCAAAAAAATATTAAAAAAATAAATATAAAAATCGTCGAATATTTAACTTATACTTTAACAAAAAATCATCAATGCAATAAAAACTCGTGCATCCGTAAATAAAAGCGTGCCACAGTTTTTTTTTGTTCTGTCATCTGTTTTGTCTCTTGTTTGTCTCCGAAACGGGAGTCAATTAGTGGCTTTTAGTCTCTTTTGAACTGAGTTATCGTATGTTCAACACGATTCCACGTGTTGTAAATGTCGTCATGATTATCTACAGTGATATTTTTCTTCTTTTATCCTCTAGTAAATTGGTTTAATGAGATGTAAAATTTGTTAGGGTAATATTTTAAATTGCGTTCTTTAGTAAATGAGGATGTTTTTTTTTTAAAATGATGAAACCTTTTTTTAATATTGTAAATACTATTGTGGATTTTGTTTTTTAACGCGCAATATTGGAGTTATGGATAGACATTTTATATTTTTTATCTTTAAAGTGATACAAGCTTTTTTGATCTTGGTACAAGAAGCTTATAAATTGTGTAATTAAAAAAATAAGAGAAAAATAATTTTGCAATATTTTAACTCTAGTTACGAGTATTTAGAGCAAAATGATTAAATATTAAGTAAATACTTAGTAACGTTGCTTACGTTTCTAAGATATCGTGATGGGTAGTTAAACTCCAAATCCCGTAACAAACAATATAAGCCATATTTTTTGCTGTGCTAATGGCACAATTAATCAACTTAATCAAACCAGTTACATAGGCCAAGTGTCGTAATACACTTTCCTTGTGGTCATAGCGTGTGAACGGCTCATTCTGCCTGAATTAATTGTTAGGTACATAGTTGCGCTAACACTTCCGTTTTTAAACTCGGATGCCTAACACCTAGGTTTCTCAAAACTTGGTTAATTTTCGAATTGGCCCTATCCTGGAAGCCGCAGATCGTAGGTTCAATTTCGAGTTCGATTCTCCCATACGAATACATCTAGGATATGAAATACCTATTTCTATCACAAAATTCACTTAAATCTGCCAAGCCAGTACAACGTGATTTTATCTTAATGAAACCTCTCATTTAGTTATAATATTAGTAAATCTACATAATTTTCCTACTTATTTTGTATCCTTTTGATTAATGTCTGGAAAATTGCTAATATATGCTTATCTTCTGTATGCCATATTTAATTATTATTAATTCCCAAACAAGACATAGGAAAAGTGAGATATTCTAAGCCTTTGGACATATTTCTTTTTTAAATATTTATATTTAGTTATGGTAAATTAATGGTAAATGTTTCAACACAAAACATGATTGAGAATGTTTATAGCAAGCTAAGAGTCCGTCCCAGCTGATATATTTTACTCCCGCAAACAAGAGACCAAATGACAAATTTCAGTTGTTGAACAATACATGATAATCCTACCGATTTGTATGAACCATATTTTCAATAGCTTGCCGTTTTAGTTGAAGACATTTTAAATTATTATGGTTGCAGGCCCACCCGGGCGTGAGAGCATATTTGTTTACTTTAATTTTTACTGCGGCCACGACAGAAACCAGAACAAGAGCTGGCTAATAATAGAAACATTTTTAACTTTAACACGTGGGGCCATTGACACGAGTACACTTAGTTAGTAGATATGATTTGGTAGTTTTAATTTACCTCAAGATCAATAAAGGTAAGATACTTGTTCTACTTTCTTTCGGCTAACTTTTTCTATTTGATAGTTTCCAAAATATTACTACTTCTTCAAACTTTTGTAAATATCGTTTAACTTCGAAACTACGTTTATATCTATCTATGTTTCAATACTTAGCTAAGTGGAAAATGCCAAATTTCAAGTTAACTGAGCAAGAATAATACGATTTTACATGCAATTTTTATTATTAGTACATAGTTACCTATGTCATTATTAGAATAAGCTATCAAAATTTCAACCTTTTAGTTCAGTCGGTTTTACTAGCGTAGTTGTTTTGGTACAGATTTATTCTAAAATTTCAAGAGATCGGCATTTCGACTCCCGTAGGGATTTTTTATATCAACCATATAATAATGTAAGTGAGGGATAGAGACTTCCGCAATCAAATAAACCCAGGTTTTTAAACATTTAATAAGAAAAAAAATTATGTGGTCCTAAAAGTAAACGACTAAATACACCAAAATATTTTTATAATCGAGAGTAAGCTTCATGACATTGCAACAAAGTACTTTAAATCATGCTACTATTTAATTGAAACCTGTGTCAAGTGAACTCGTAGAGTTCTCGTAATTTACGAACTTCCGTCTCTCTTATACAGAGTGTTGAAAAATAAAATTAAATATATGTATGCATAATGTAAAAAAATAAAGAGTGTTCTTATCGCTAAAATTAGTAGTAATTTTTTTTTTTTGAATTTACTTTTTGCATTTTGATAGTTTATGTATTATTATGGAAGCGGGATAATAATTACTTACAAATAAAAAAACGCTGATTTCTGAAACAGCAATTCTATACTAAAAGTTAAAACGTAAGTAGGGACGAACCCGAGCGGAGCGAGGGTGAGTCGCTAGTGCTATATAAACTAAAGTTATTCTTAATCGTAAATTATATATAATTAGATATAATTTAATAATTAATTTATTCTGCTTAAACATAACATTTATACTATATTATTGTAATTTATTTTAATTTATTCTATAAAATATATAGGCCATAAATAATTAATGAACTATTTATATTTTATACCAACCTGTATACTTAGTGACAATGTTCTGAGTAAGAGTATTGAAAACAACGATTAAACCGTTCAACCGAATTACGCTAGTTCCCGATAAACCGATGTCCCGTCCGTCCCAACGCATGTGGTCACCGGATGCAGGGACACTTGTCTATTTCATTTAACCAACAACGACCAGCTGTCAATCTGAATAACAGTATTTCTAGAATGGTATAAACTTTAACTATATAATTTTAACTGTGATTTTATCAATGATTGAAGTATTTTAGTTCATTAATATTTTTTTAAATTGAACCAGTAATTGTGTTAAATCTTATATCTTTTTAGTATATTTCTAAGTAAAAATAATTCTATAGTTTTCAAAAAAAAAATAAGTCATGTGACAAGTAAGTTTGTAAAAAGCCTAAGGAATACATCCAAATTTTTCACTTAGGTACTTACCTAATAAGATTAAAATTTTGAAATATCAGATTTCTAGTTAACCTAAGGGTTATACCTAAGGGTTATAGATTATTGTTGTTCTCACCTCTTCTAGTATAAATAAATCTTTGGCATATTAATATTAGTTTTTTTTAACGATTATATTTTTATGATGAATGTATGGAAGCCTGCCAGATTTATTGACATTTATGATTACTGCTCAGCTCCCTTAGGTAGTATCGTGATGATATAAAGCCTATATCCTTCCTCTATAAACGGGCTATCTAATGCAAAAAGAATTTTTTAAATCGGATTTGTAGTTCCCGAGATTAGCGCGTTATCTAATTTAGATTTTAGCATGAACTTAACTTTATCTGGTCCATATGATGATTGTCTCATTGTGATGAGGAGAAAAATTAGACACTCAACACTCATTAATATGAAGAAATCTAAGAAGACAATTATTTCTAGGCACACCTACAATGGAAAAAGTCCAAAAGGTATATAATACTTATAAAGCTATAATAAACAATAAATAATATTAAAAGGTTATGACAATAATGAACATACAATGAATGACTCAGTTAAATGTGATTAATTCTTCCTGTTAAACGGGAGTTCTTTAGAACTTATTAACTTAGATGTCGTGATTTTTCATAGTATCTATCTACCTTTACTTGCATCAGCTAATATTAGGGTTATCAATAAAATATTCATTAATTAAATAATATTTTAATTTTACTTAATTTGTATATTGAACTATAATCATTATATTAATCTTGTTTATATATTTATTTAAAGAACAGGTTAATCAAAATGGAAATGTAGTTTTTATTTAGTACCTACCTAAGATTAAGAATCATGGCAGCCCTATACACCGGCCCCACTTGCTTGCATTTAGTGATGTTCAACCATTAGCGTTTTGAAAGCGACATTTGTTTTATTGCAATATTTGATTGTGGGTGGCTTAGAAAGGTTATTCCATAGGAATATTATACGATCTGCTATCTAATAGATAATATTAATGACCAATATAATAAATTAATTATTGAGGCACTTTTATAGTTGCAAAAAATGTGATATTTGTACACGTTATTTTCTGCACTAGTTTTAAAGTCTCTTTTTTTCTCTTACCTTATGAATGTGTTCTTGTTGGAGCAAAATGTCAAATGGTAATATTTAAGCATATATGCTTTGTCATACTAAAATAGCCCTTTATATTGCAAAAGAAAAGATAAGTGACAAATATGCGAGGTATCGTCGTGACCACAAGCTCTCAAGTTCAATTAAATTCAGTAAAGCGCTACTTAAGTCCTTAAGCCATAATAAATAGCATTAATAAGTCATTAACTCGAACCACCGGTCGGTTATTGCTTTCATAATCAACTTATTCGATTTCCAATTACACCATAAAAGTATAAAGGTTCCGCTTTTAATAAAAACTGTATCATCACACGCTAGACAACTGTCACATAGCAGTACGTACGAATTTAATTGTGGCGGCATCCTTTGTGATGTGCATGGCAAGATGGCGACCGACATCAAAGACGCCGCCTGAGTGACGACGCAGTGAAATGTCACCACGGTCAGTCAATTAACTGTCTATAGTATCTTAACAATGAACATAATTCGATTTTTAATTCGGATCATCCCCGGGTGCAAATGATCTATAAATGATTCGAATAACTTAAAATATCGTATAGAATAAAATCGATATACGAGTATTTTGCTGCAATTCGCGAAGTAGGCGAATAACAAAGCTAATTCGTTATTGATGACGCTAGCGATTGCCTCAGTCATGCCCGAGACGACTTATCTTAACGGCTTTAATTACAGATACCGTTTATACATCACGATTTTTAATTAATAAAATAAAGTAGCTCTTGAGGTGATATTGAATAAAAAAATTAATATTTAATAAAGAAGATAAAATAAAACTATCTTTTCGGATTATTTCGCGGATTTATTTTGATTTTTGGTTCCCGACGTTTCGAATGCTTTACAGCAATCATGGTCACGGGAGAGAATAAGATTATAGACGTCTCGAAGGCAAAATACACTTGTTACATACAGCGCCTACCCACCATTTTACAAAAATGATTTCAAAAATGGCACCAAAGTACCTTAGAATATTTGTTTATTTTTATTTCTAAACATTAAAAAAAATGTTATAATTAAATATAGCAATAATATAAAAATAAAAATAATCCGAAAAGATATTTTTATTTAAAGTGTCAAATATTCGCGTAAATCTAAGAAAGTATTACTAAGAAAGTATTAAAAGAAGATATTTTTTCACATTATTAATAAGAAAAGTAGTGAAGTTAATCGATATACTATTAGTTACTATAAATTGCTTGTTGCTATAAGTTATATTGAGTTAGTCTTACAACTCTTACTGTTTATATTGTATTGTATTCAAATATGTTTTTTTGAAAAACAATTTTTCTTGAGACTTTAACAATTAAATTCGATTCGATTATAAAATGTAATAATAATACGAAATTTATAAAAAAAATTTTTTTTTATATTGTTATAATTATAAAGCATACATTTTTATCCAACATTGTTGAGAAATTTTACCTAAATGAAAAAAGACGCATAGCAGGCCAATCTTCTTAAATTAATTAGCTCTTTGTTCATCATCTTGAATATAAAAAAAAACTATTTTTTCCGGATATTTAAGAGGAAACATAAAATAAAATCGAAGCTTGATAGAATCGTATCCGTGTCGTATACAATAAACATCATTATTCCACTCGAAAGGCAGATACGAATGTTCCCCATTTACACAGTCCAGTTATAGGTGCCGCTACACAATACATAGTGGTTGGACATCGAGTAACAGAGCGGCACGATTTAATGAGCGCGACTGTCCAATGTTACGCGTATGGGTGAAGACACACCGTTTCGTCACAGCCAGTACGGATATGAAATATAAACCCACCTACTTACAATCACATCAAATTATCTACTATTATTATTGCAAAAGTTTAAGTGTATATATGTTTGTATCGATTTCAGGCTGAAATGGCTGGATGGATTTGGATGAAATTTAAGTATACAGATAGACTACGATCTGGAATAGAACACATTGGCTACGCCCGAGAGTAGCGAGGATAAGTCGCTGGATAGTATTGTAAAGTTATGTTTTCATTTGTAGTATAGTCCAATTATTACGGTCAATCTTACTAATATTATAAATGTGAAAGTTTAGATGTTTGGATGTTCGTTACTCAAGCACGTCAGAACGGCTGAATTTATCTGAATGAAGTTTGGCACAGAGATACATTATAGTCTGGAATAACACATAGGTTATTTTTTATCCCGGAAAAATGTACGGTTCTCTTGGAATCGATTTGTTTTTGTTTTTTAGCTAGTATTACATATTGTGTATTAGATAGAAACTTAGAAATTTCTTATAAATAAATAATAATATTACAAATAATATGATAGAGATACTTGAAAAAAAGTTAAATAAATATGAATTTTTATGGTTAATATGGAACTGAATAGATACAATTTATATTTCTAAAATTATATGATCTGGACAATAATTTAAACTGATGCGTACTTATTCTTTTTCTACAAGCTATCATTTGGAAGCATTACAATCTAGTTCTCAAGTAATAAAAAGTGTACAATGTACGGGAAAGTCCAGTCACCAGTGCGACACGAATGTTTACAAAAATTTGGGTATACCTAAGTTGTAACGAAATTTGTTGATTTAATATAACTTTCTTCATATTATTTATATTTACCAAATGAATAATGTAGGGAGGGATTTAAAAAAAGAATGCTAGTTCAAATGAATTTAATAGATATTATTAGATGTATCAATTTACTTTATTATAAGTAATAGAAGAATCCCGAATCTAGATAAGTATTTTTTTGTACAGATAATAAATATACTAATTTAAAAAAAATCTAAGTAGCTGAAACCAAAATACGTAATAAAATATAATTACTCATTAAACTTATTTCTTCCATATCTAATCGAGTATAATCATCAAAATTTGTTTTGATATTGCATTCTGTTGTTTTGATTTTATATTTTGAGCGAGATTTTTTTTACTTCAATCCTTTTATACTGTGGCTCCTAGGTGTGCTATTTGGACAATGTTGTTTGGAGTGATATTTATATCAGAAGCCAAGCGTAGTGACGTCGCAATAATTTCTATTATAACGCCGTTTGGACCATGCGTGCGCACTTCTTAATGTGATCGAGGTAAAAATACTAACATAGTGTTATAAATAGATTTAAGGCTTCACCTTTATAAATAGATTTAAAGCTTTCGATTTCACCAACGTCTTACTAACGCTTAAGGGATCCCGTAAGCATGGTTAGGGGGCTGTTAGGGGTCAGTTTCTGTTTCATCGACAGTTAGGGGCACCTCAATGTTAAAATGCCACCTAAATATAGGTACTAGAAATACGGGCTTTGACGATGGAAAAAGAAATTTAATTTAGGGGCTAGTTTAGGGGAACCTTTAAGCTATGGATCCCATACGTAGGTGGTAGCTTATGGGACGTTGGTGAAACCGGACATTAGTCTTACTAGTTGCTGCCCGCG
The DNA here is from genome assembly GCA_947093115.1 of Brenthis daphne. Lineage (NCBI taxonomy): Eukaryota > Metazoa > Arthropoda > Insecta > Lepidoptera > Nymphalidae > Brenthis > Brenthis daphne. The sequence goes on along the minus strand of OX352473.1, from coordinate 36,261,742 downwards.
GCGCCACTTAGATACCTATAATATATTCCCTCGGTATCTCAAAATCGAACCCTAATTACTTGTAAGCATTAAAAAATTCAAAAAATATATTAATAACTGTACACTTGTATTTTAAGCTAAAAATCATAATATTTTTAAATTTTGTGCTAAATAAAAGTCAGTCTGCTTGTTAATGCAAAAGTTGAATGTTATATTTATAAACGAATAACATAATTTATATTTATATTTATCTATATATTTATTTAATATAAAAATATTTATTTGAAATTAGATGAATATTATATATTCAAGATAAATATATTTTTGATAAATATCTTTAAGTTTTTCGGATATATTAAGTTAAACTCATACAGGATTTATTATTTAGTAAAAAGACAAAGTTAAATACCATCACCTATCCGATAGTATCGACATTGATGATAAACGAGATGACAACACAAGTGAGGCACTTTCTTTGCAGGGGAACCTAAGAAGGTAGATACCTGATGATGATGATGATAATGATGTTCTCCTGGCCGATTCCGGCTACGGCGGCCAATCTCATTGAGACTAGCCAACTGCGCAGGAGATATTATAGTGCTCAAGTGTACGCGCAGACACAACGTGCACTCTATTCCTGTCACTCTCATACTTCGATGGGACGACTACTCGACACGACCGGTGAGAGTTAAGGAGAGCACGTAAAGTCGTCGGTCGTCACGTCGGTCCTGCGCCGTAAGTACCTATACCTACCTGTGAAAAAAAACTATTTAAATTATCTACAAACAGAATTAGTGTACATTGACGGTAAACAGATGAATGCATCGAAAGCAGAATTTCCAAATTATGTACATTAAGTATAAATAAAGTTAATAAGAAATGTTCAAAGTGAATAAATTCTGTCATATAGTTAAAATTAAGTGAATAAAATATGAAAAATCATTAAAAGTAAAAAAAACCTTTTATTTTCCTCATTGTGGTAAATTTCTAGGAAATCAGATATAGTGTCTATAATCCCATAATCTAAAAACTCAACTACTTATTAATATTTCTTTAAATTATAATTTTCTATATATAGTACATACTTGGATAAAACCATTCATTTGGCTTCATTATGTTTTATACGAATTAATCAAGGTACAAACAAACAGTATAATCAATTAATTTTAATATAGGTACTTAATTGATATTTAGCCTCGGTGGTGTAGTGACTAGCATGTACGGCTGCACACCCGGAGGTCCTGGGTTCGAGTCCCAGGTCGGGCCAAGTTTAGTTATTGAGTCTTCCTGTATAGTAAGTCTCAGTAACAGCCCGGAGTTGGGAAGTTGGCGGTGTTTCACCCCCGTGCCTCGGAAAGCACGTAAAGCCGTCGGTCCTGCGCCTTAACTCTCACTGGTCGTGTCGAATGGTCGTCCCACCGGAGTATGAGTGTGATAGGAATAGAGAGTGCACTTGTGTCTGCCCGTACACTTGAGCACTATAATATCTCCTGCGCAGTTGGCTAATCTCATTGAGATTGGCCGCCGTGGCCGGAATCGGCTAGGAGAACATCAATTGATATTTTCTTCGAGTTGTTTTTTTTTTCATTTAACTAGTTGAAAAGTGTGATCACATTTACAGACGAATGACAATAGAGTCAAAATAGATATATTTAGTTACGTTTTCTAGTTTTGGAAGATATAATTTTGTTTTTGAAAGCTTTTTTTTGTAATTTTTCATTAATTGATTATACATATATAAATTATTTTATATATTAGCATCTTAACCTCGTTTCAATTGAGTGCAGCACTAGGAATGAATGGTTTACAAATACAGTGTCCTCTACGCGAAGCATACGAAGATAACCTTTTCTTTGGACCAGGAACACCAAAGTTTCATCGCTATCCAATGAATAGCTTAGAAACATATAGAGAACTAGCGGACCCGACAGACGTTGTCCTGTCTACACGTCTTTAATTTGAAAATTTCAAACTTTTTTTAATATATTATTTTCTATTAAAAAAATTGTGAATCTAAACCATTCCCAGATCCCCTTGAACACACACAAAAAATTTCATCAAAATCGGTCCAGTCGTTTGAGAGAAGTTCAGTGACATACACACTCACAGAAGAATTATATATATAAAGATAAAAAAAGATTTTTTTATATAAATACTCGTATTTATATGCAGTAAGTAGTCATAAAATACTAAAATGTTACATAGGTATATAATTTTGTAGATCGCTTATATCCATAACTTAGACCAAAGAAGACTACGTACAAGGTGTTATTATGTAAATGATGAGAGCCCGGTTTCGGCTGAGTCAATACGCGGTGTAATTGGCGACAGTCCACGCCACTCCGCCACCAACTTGACCTCCATCGGTGTCACGATTGTTTCAAACGACATAAAAAACACAAAGATCTCACGTTTTTTAAATAGATATGATTTTACCTTTAGATAATGGTGATTTGGAAAATAATGGCTTGTATAGGTATGTATTTGGTTTATAATATTTTTTCTTTATGTAATATACAAAGACAATGTGTTTAGGTTAATAAATATATTTTGATGTCATAACCCCATACTTTAAGCCGTAGTCAATTTTCTCAACTTTTATGAAACGTATTCCTATAATTATAAATTAAAAATTTAAAAAACCCCCTACGCAAATTAATTGTCATTTAACGATTACACTGGCACGCGTGAAGCACTTAATCGATTAATCATACACCAAAATGCCTTACCAAATATGGCTAAGAACCACCGCAAGGAAACTGGCTATCAAAGGAAAAAACCGCATCGAAATCGGTCCATCCGTTTGAGAGCTACGATGCCAGAGACAGACACACACACACACACCAGATATCGACGTCAAACTTATAAAACCCCTCTTTTTGCGTCGGGGTTTAAAAATATAAAAATTTAAAAATAAAATAACAAATTATTTTCTTATTTATCCAACACAAGGAAATATTTTGTAACAGAAAAGCACGCTTCTTCACACTACGAATCAAGATTTCACCCGATCCTTTATAAATACTTGCACGATTGCACATAATTATAAAAAGTAAAGACTTTAACATAGAAATCAAATTTTGATTACATTATTGTATTCTAAACTTAACCTACCTAATTTTGTATTATAAAACGATAAAACAAATACCAGTAGATTTTAAGGTTCCGGAGCCAGTAGTTTATAATATTCTATGTCAAATAACAACGGTTACCATGGCAACATGGCAATGTATTCTATCTCATTCTCTCGCCGGCTTAATCCTATATATTTATCCTTGTCTGTTTCTAGTATTGCATTTCCGTTTCATCGAGTTTCAAATCACAACTATGATATCGTAGGTACATGTAATCGTATACCTATTTTATTGTACTTTTAACTTGATAAAATAAGAAAGTTAAAATATAAAATAAATTTTATTCTAGTGCTATTGAATCCTCTGAACTTCTATAGTAAACTAGCAACTCACCAACTCAATTCACGTGGTGCTTGCAAGAGCTTTTAATCATTTTGATTTTTTCCGACATCTTCTACGATCATTGTCATATTTTAGCCAAATTACACAAAACCTTAATGAATTATACACCTTAACCTTCCTCATGAATCACTTCGTCCATTGGTGGAAACCGTAAGAAAATCCGTTGGTAATTTTTGAGTTAGTCACGTTCAGACATACAGACAGACGTGGTTAGTGGACTGTGTTTTATAATATGTAATATGTAGTTATTTTGTTGGTGTTTGCGGACCCCAAGAGCGTGGCTTGTTCGTAACATGAGAAGTATTCTTTAAGATGTTATTTTTGTAACTAAGCTACAAGTACTTTTAAAACACTTAAACGTACAGAAGATGTCATTTAAGCAAATATGGACTTTTATTCGTCATTATATACCTAAGTTGAAATATTATAGTCACACTACTATTATAAATGCGAAAATTTATTATGTGTATGTTTGTTACTCCTGCACGTTGCAACGGACGAATTTGGATGATTTTTTTTTAATGTACACAAGTAGACTATGAATTGGACTAGTACATAGTTTACAGTTAGTAATATTTGCCAACAGGTGGCGCTGCCTGTACATAATATTATATACACAAAAGGTAACTAGGAACGCACCTGAGCGAGGCAAGGGTAAGTTACTAGTGACGCACTACCAACTTGCCGCTTGTGACTCGGTGGAACGCAGAGTCAAAAAGCTGATCGACGACGAAAAGCTTGTGAAAACTAAGCTTCACAGCTTAGGACACCGTCGTCAGGTTGCTTGTCTGTCGGTTTTCTACAGACTGTACTTCGGGGAGTGTGCCCACGAGCTCAATGGTCAGCGCCATTCTTCCATCGGAACACCAGACGTACTGCAGTATACCATCCTTTTTTGGTTGATATTCCGACTACTCGCACTAAGCGCTATACGTCATCTTTTATAATGTGCAGAGCGAAGAAATGGAATGCCCTGCCTGCGTCTGTTTTTCCGAGTGCGTACAACCTGAAACTATTTAAGGTGCGTGTTAACAGGCTTCTCCTGGGCAAACTCGCTAGATCATAGACCTTATCTATGCCTTCGAGCTAAGATGAAGGTCAAGAATAAGCCCATTTTTAATTAAAAATAAAAACTTTTTAACAAAAAATAAAAACCGACTTTCAGGCACTAAAATGTAAAAAATAACTAAACGGAGGTGTTCATTTAGAATAGCCTAATCAGATATTTTCGATGTCGGTGGTCGGTCGGTCGGTATATTGTGTACATTTGTATATACATATGTATGTTTGTATATACATATGCAAGTGAAGTCAGGGATATCACTAGTTTCTCACATTATTTGCTTATCAATTTTCCGATCTATAGTGGTTGATATCGAGTCACGACTCCAAAGTGATTTAATTACTATTAAGCCAAATGACAGCTGTTCTGCAATTTACCGCGTATTTATTATATTGTCCTCAAGTTATCATTTGATAAATTACAGTTTCCAGACTAATATGCATTTTAGATAACAAGTTTATAAGAGTTTAATTTATATTGCGAGTTGGAATTTTGCGTAGGGCGAATTATTATATTAATGGTGTACGTCCGTAGTTTTGTATGATTTCGTATCGTTATAATTCTATACAGAGGTGTTTATATTTTTTCCACGTTGCAAGAAAGATTGGGTAAAAGTGGTAAATGCCGTTAAAATTATTATTATAAATTGTTCTGTAAGCTATTTTATTATTAACAATCTTCATCTAGTCATCGTAGAAATTCTTTTACGTCATTTTTATGACACCTAAATCATGAGTAAAGTTATGATGTTCTCCTGGCCAATCTCATTGAGATTAGCCAACTGCGCAGGAGATATTATAGTGCACAAATGTGCGCGCAGACACAACGTGCACTCTCTATTCCTCCTGTCACTCTCATACTCCAGTGGGACGACTGCTCGACACGACCAGTGAGAGTTAAGGCGCAGGACCAACGGCTTTACGTGCTCTCCGAGGCACAGGGGTGAAACACCGCCAACTTCCCAACTCCGGGCTGTTACTGAGGCTTACTATACAGAAAGACTCAATAACTAAACTTGGCCCGACCCGGGACTCGAACCCAGGACCTCCGGGTGTGCAGCCGTACATGCTAGCCACTACACCACCGAGGTAAAGTTATACATTATACTTGTATATGTTACTTAATTTCTATGTACTAAACATCCAAATCCGACCAGCCAATTCAGGTTAAAGGTGCAATAAATATGTATATATATACATACTTTGCCATTTATATTGTAGTTGACTAGTACTATAACGACATTTATCATAAGTATTTTACTTTATTAACGAATTTTTTTTTGTACATATGAGATAAATAAAACTATCTTTTTGGATTTTTTCGCCGTTTTATTTTGATTTTTAGTTCCCGACGTGTCGTCAGTAGATAGTTTTATTTAAAATGTCAAATATTCGCGTAAAACTAAGAAAGTCATATGATATAATCTGTTCTGGGAGTTTTGCCGTTATCCATTTTTATTATATAAATTTAAGCCACAGCTAATAAATATAACAAATCCTTTCTCGGTCTAGACCTTTTCAAAATTACCATTTACATACTTATTAAGACCATTACATGATTATTAAGATTAAAGTAATGTTAAAGTATTTTTAATTTTTATATAGTTAATATGACTCAGAATTGACCACTCGTGATCACGTATTCATCTACAACTTATTTCCTTAGATTGTGTTCCCTCGAAGCGCTATCTCGGCTTCAATAAACATTGTTACGAACGTCAATGAATGAATTACCAATAACATTTTTGTTTAACAGGGTTTATCCGATTAACGTAAAATCTTAAGCCAAGTATTATATTCTCAGAAATCTGCAAGTCACTGGCACCTTTTAATATTCAATGCTTCCTTACAACATGAAGATCAAAGTTCTTAATAAGTGTATGTTAAGTGGCTCTCTGAATCATATTCTCATGTTTGTCCTGCGTCAGTCTAGATGATGTGTACCAGGCAAATGAGAACAGAAATATTGTATGTAGTTTGATTTACCCAGACCAGGCTAAAGTAGTTTCATTAATAAAAATAAAATAATCTAATAAATAAAATTCTCGTGTCACAGTTTTCGTTGCCATACTCCTCCGAAACGGCTTGACCGATTTTGATGAAATTTTTTGTGCTTATCCGGTATCTATGAGAATCGGCCAACATCTATTTTACATCCCCCTAAGTGATAGGGGTGGTCCACCCCAAAAAAAATGTTATGATTCGGCATTAAAAAATACATACAAACCTAAATTTTCACTAGGGACGAACCCGAGCGGAGCGAGGGTGAGTCGCTAGTATAATATAAAAGTCACGTTGTGTTAAATATGATATGTACTTCTTCCTAATTCCATAAGAATTTTCAATGTTATTCGTAACATTATTAAGAATTAAAAATATATATAGTTATATATGTACATAATACATTATATAGCAACAGATTATGAAGTTAGACAGCCGGTCGCTATGTCAAGTGTTTTTTTTTTATTTTTCCAGGAAATGATTACCACGACAAAACCCTTTGTGAATTCATTTCTATACCTAATATCATTTTTTTTGAACAGCCTTAGAAGGATAACCTTCTTTTTCTAGTGGAAAAAATCTTTTCTTAAAATATGAAAAAAAATGTTTTATGTCACTTTTTAATTAATTATATTACCTAATCATCCATATCATTTATAATTTTATCTGACTTTATATTATAAAGAAACTTTATACCATAAACATTTATAAACAAAAATAAAGAGATTCACCCTTCACATATATAATTATGGTGAGGTTGGTAATATAAGGAGATAGACGGAATAGTAGTAACCGATATTGTAATTAAAAAAAAACAATAAAACCTTGTCAAATAATATATAAATTCATTTATTACTTAACATGACTTGTACTCTAAACACATTCGTCATAACAATTACCAAAACCATAATCTGATTGCAATCATTCAATAGCATTTGGTGTTATAAAACACCTGTTCTTATATACCACAAATATTATTTTGAACCTTATAATTAGTGTAATAGAGTTTAAAATATAAAATCAAATTACAGATTTATAACTAAGCATTCGTGATTAAGCTTCCCGGGACCCATGACATCATCGTGACCCCAAAGTCAAGGCTCATAAAAAGAAACACTCAGCAATTATAATTATTAATTTTCTATTTAATATAGTCGTGTAATTGAACGTGTTCTTATTAATTTTAATAGTAGCTGTTTCGGTTCTTCCAATATTATATGAATAATAGTTTGTGATATGATTATTTTGAATATATTAGAGCTTCAATTGAAACCAGGGACATGACGTTATATGGCGGGCTGATAATTACAATTGTACTAGAGGTCACGAGTTTGAAAGCTCTGGTGGATGTCAGTATTGTCCATCTAAACGTTTATCTATATTATCTATAGTTCGACTGATGACAGACAAATCTGATGACAGGGACCTGATGACTCTGATATTTTCATGTGCGAATAATTGATAATTAGGTTTCTCAACGATGAAAAACGTTGTGAGAAATCCTGTAAGTCAATCAACTTAACTGCCTTTCGAGAGACATGTGAAATCTGCCAAACCACTTGGCTAGGGTACTGAATTAAAACTTCATTGTGCTCCCAACGTTAAAATTTGTTTGTTATTTATTTTAATAAGCCCTAAAACAAATAGCCACAATAAACTCAAAATAAAACTAGTTTGTTTTTAATACACGCGACAATCGATCGAATAGTGATTACACTGCCGATAAAAAGGACAGATGGACAGCGTTTATCAGAATTATTGCCAATCTTACTTGATCTCTGCCTCGTCATGGTACAAACGAAATGAAATTAACTATATGTGACATTTTATTTACATTTAAATTTGGTTTCTAAATTTTTAAAGATTTTCTTAAATGTTATTTAGAGCTAATAAAATGTTAAAGCCATAAATGTACGTATAAAAAATTGTAAGAAATGCTAGCATTGAATTAGTTACTCAAATCAAGGTTGTTATATCGATGAATTTAAAGTGTTCCAATAATACAATTATAAATATGGGTAATTAAATTACTAAAGCTGTTTGTTCATGATATTCGTCAATATTACACGTGACGTGTGAATTGATGAATATTATATGCATTGAGTACCAAGTAGTGTTTTTCTCTATTAAAAAAATATCAATAATGTATATCTATAAACAAACATACAGCAGTCTGAAGCTTAATAAAAATATTATGGAAGAAATATATTGGTACCTTCCTTCTATATACAAAGAAAATAAGAAATTGGGCATGGACTGTACCGGACTGAAATCTATGTATGTGTAAATGAGCAAAGACTAATTTTTGTATGCTAATGTTTATGGTATGAAGTTTCTTTATAATATAAAGTCAGATAAAATTATAAATGATATGGATGATTAGGTAATATAATTAATTAAACAGTGACATAAAACATTTTTTTTTTAATATTTTAAGAAGAAAAGATTTTTCCACTAGAAAAAGACAGTTATTCTTCTTAGGCTGTTCAAAGGAAAATAACATTATATATGACAATGAAGCAGTTCAGAGCCTTTTCCTCCTCATTTTCTAAACCTTTTTTTTTGTTTATTAGCTATTGGCGAGCTTTAGTGCTATCAATAAATTTTCTTCTAATTTTCAATAATGATAATGGTTGAATTTCCGCTACTAGGTGAACACTAATATGGGAAAATGCTCGAGAAAGCTTTGGTAATTACTTTATAGGAATTAAATCTTATAATTCTTACATATAAAGCTTGAAGCTTCCTCATGGATCGAGTATACTGACTATTTTTAAATTAAATAAAAAAAAATGCTTATGTAACTCTAATTGAATAAAGGTATTTATTATAGGTAAATCAATCTAAAAGAAACTAATTCATTTATTTTGTTTCATGGCTTTTGGAAGTACAAGTTGGACACAAAAAAGAAATAAAACAAAAAATAAAATGAAATACGCCACATGTCATTGCATGAAATTCAAAAAATAATGATCTAAATCATGGAAAGTATCTCATACAGGCATATCGCGGCGTCTTTTTGTCGCAGATAGCATCAGACGCACAATGGCCACGTAATTGACAAACCATGACTGGATAAAGTCAAGGCGAAGTCAATCTCACTTGTCTCTATAACTATTATAATTTTGTTTACAATTGCATCTATTTTACTATAAGCTTAAATTCTGTATCTTGAGAATATTGAAATTATATTTCTTTTGACACGTTTGGTTAAAAAATTGTGGGAGTAAAATTTTTACGATGCGAAGTTAGCTGAAAGCGACATGATGAAGTTAGCTGCATTCCTTTTACAAACAGAGAGTTGACATACGGGATGAAATCTTTAGCTATTTTTGTTCTGTTATGACAAAGAAGTATACCTTCTTACGTGCGTACATAAGAACACACACACGTTTTTTTTATATGTCTTACATATTTAACTAATAAAATGATTATACTTATACGAAAAGTTTTATTTACACAAAAATATACATAATGGCTTAAACACAAATCAACAAACAATTAACATTAATGGGACGGAGGACTGTAGAAAGAATAAAGTTTTAGATTGGATTCAGAAGTTTGGGACAGCAAAAAAGATATGGAAAGAGAAGCCTTCGTCAAGGCCACATTCATATAGGGGGTGGTTCCTGACTCTGATCTTTGCCAAGTGAATAGGAGTACCTAATGTGGGTATTTGACTACTTTCACAAAAACTTATCAGTAACAGCATCGATAACATATTATTATGTTTGATTTTATTGATAATTACGAAAAAAAAAACAAAAATATTATCAGTAAAATGTATGGTGTAGACTGTAGACACCATTATCAAAATACTTCCGTCATCGATTGCGACCTCTATTAGCTTAGATGTCACGACTGTTTTATCACGATCAGAAAGGTCATGGTTAATCATTTGTAACAGGGCTCCTCAAACTAAAGTTCGCAATCACACCCAAAAAATTGAGCCTAATAAATAATTTTTCCTATTAAATAATTTTTCAATTTTAAAATTCTGCCTAACATATAAAAAATAATAATATTATAACACTTTAAGAACTTTAAGAATACATATATTAAAATACAAATCTTTCTAAGCCGATAGAACGCGTTTCTTAAAAATCTACTACAAATTTTAAAAATGTACCATTTTTCACAAGCAGATTTTTAAATTTAAAAACGTAAAAACCTATTGACTCCGATGTTTAAAAATGATGATCAGATTAAATTATTATTATGCTAGAATTATTGATTAATGACTCCGATGACCGTTGTATCTGTACTGCTAATGATAGCGTGCAATTTTAAAGTTCATGATTTAGAGGTGATTTATTAGAGTTGGCTCGTGATGATATTAGAAATATCGGAAGCGCCAGCGACTGTGTCTAAAAGAAACACACTTAGATAAGTTAAATATGATTAATTAAATATTTTCCTTTCTAATCATAATATTATCATTTTAAACATGCATTAAATTTTATTCGTAACAAGTGTTTTTAGAGTTACTAATGAAACTAGTCTTATGAACGCGAAAGTTAGTATGTATAGACTGTATGTATGTTTGTAGGTCTTCTTCACGTTGAACAGATAGGCAGATTTTGGTGAAATTTGGTATACATTATATACATATATGTACATAGTAAATGATTAACACATAAACTACTATTAGTAATAAAATTTGCCAAAAAGTCGACCTCTATATAATATTATGAATACAAATGCACCTAAATTGCTCGTAAATATGTAATACACGTTTAATTTTTGTTTTATATATTGAAACTTAAAATTATATTGAAATATAAAATTAAAGATTATTTTATTGGACTTCTTTGAACGATTAGATATTACTAACATATCCAAACTAAATTAAGATGAAAATTTCTGATGCAATGTCAGTTCTTTTGTGACCGTCGCCATGGGCACCATTAATCATCCTTTTTTGTCACCTTCTGTGCTAACATGACGAAATTATGTTCTCTGTGGTAGGATAAAAGGGTGCCTTGACCATCACAAGCTAGTCACCGCTGACTTGTAATTAGTTTTTAAATTGGATGCCTAACAAAAAATATTCAAAGTCCCCGCGAACCTCACCGTTATTATGATTCTACGAACGAAATTTTGTTTTGGAATTCGTGATTTAGATTTGACAAATTACTTTGGACGGGAATCGATTTGTTTGGTCATTAAGCGTCGTTGTCCGTCTTAACTTGATTTTGAACGCTTGAGAAAAAACACCCAAATTTTCCTCATACAATTAAACTAAAATTAGTTTTATGTGTCATTTTTTCCTTTTTTCTGAATTTGCATGGAAAATTATGATACTTAATACTCAATTCCTCAATTATACTTAATTAAAATTCGATTGTAACATGTATAATATGTCTAAATGAAATAAAACTCATATTTTGTCGAGATCAAGGACCGTCATTCAATCGAAAAGGTTATTTGACCTATCGTGGAGACTGAGAGCTGTCGATCAATTCCACCAATTTTATATACAGAGACACCTTCAAAGGCGCTATTATATTAAAGCTGAACAAGACGTCAAGGCGGTTTAAATACGTCTTTCCTTGCTTCTGACGCCATGAAAGCTACGTTTTGATAATATTTGTTTTCCTATCAAACGTAAGAATTGTAGTAACTCATTTAACTATTAGATGGAAAAATATTATATTTAGTCGTAGCAACAAGTTTTATGTTTTTTTTTAATTATTTTTAGGGATGTTTGCTAAACCTCTTTCGTATAAAAAAAAATATTTTTATTAAATTCTGTACTTTAACATTGAATTCAATTCTTTAGATTTGTGGCTTCTAAGAATTCTTTAACATTACATTATTTCCATTTTCAAGTTTTCAAGTGAGCACGTATGCATACAGGTATATTTATACATCACTAACATTTCTTGCGGCTCTTAGTCCAATTATGTATAAAAATATCTTTAAAAAATATAGTCTATGTATTACTCTGATGTATAACCTATATTTCTGTAAAGTTTCATCAAAATCCGTTCAGTATTTTTAGCGTGAAATAGTAACAAACATCCATACACCCATTTATCCTCACAAACTTTCGCGCTTATAATATTCGTAGGATTGTACGAGTATATATGAGATCCACGCTACTTCACTGGCTCTCGCATTTCAAATCGGAAACAATCGGCTGGTCGACGTTTGCGGCTTTGGTCCTCTATACTGCCAATCTCGTTAGTGGTGATGGTCACATATCAAGTTATTAAGAGCTACGTGAGACACATTCGAGATGCGTTTTGCATTCGTCCCTAAGTGGATTGATGGGTATTGGTAATAGGAGCAATTGTTCGCTTGAATGCGGAACTTCTTTACGTTTGTATACGATTTCTTTAAGTGTCAATTAAGTATCGATATGATATAAGAATGTTTAATACCCTATAACGGACAAAACAAAGGATAATACTAGCTCACCGTTTTTGTATTTTAAAAGATCTGTTTCGTGCAACACTAATTTTTATATTAATAATTTGTAATAGAGAACTATACGAAAAAATATCGTTGTAATAGAACAAAAAGGCTTATTTGGCTTGATGATGTAACATTTTAATATTTGAATGCATGCCATAATACAATTACGCTGGACGCGTACAAACAAAATTGGCTACAAATATAACGAAATATAGATCAGTTCTTCTATGTAGAAGAAAATTGACTTTAAAAATGGACAACAAGCGAAGTCTAATAATTTCTTATTTAAAAGCTGTAATTTACTTACCACAGATACATTGGTTATGTTAAACAAATAATGAGGATTTTTAACCGACTTCCAAAAAGGAGGATGTTCTCAATTCGTCGGAATCATTTTTGATGTATGTTCACCGATTACTCGAAGATGCCTGAACCGATTTGGATTATTTTTTTCGTTTCAAAAGGTATACTTTCCAGGCACCGACTTCGAAAATATATGATTAGGTATCTATTCTAAATGAAAACCCTTATAGTTATTTTTTACATTTTAGTGCCTGGAAGTCGGTTTTTTTTAAGTTTTTATCATTTAATGTTCACTTTATGTTTCATAACAAGCTGTATACAATTTAAGATTGATAAACATACCTAATCAATATCATATTGCATGTATCGTAAAAAAACAGTCTCACGGGTCTGCCTTAGCCGTCTATCAACGTATGACGAACGCCGTCAATTATATATTTGCATGTACAAAAATAATTTGTATAGGAAAATAGTGTTTATTTTATAGTAAATAAGGTGGTTAGTTTAGTTTATTAGGTGTGTAGATAATGATGTTTGTATACGTCGGGATGTCAAAGCGTCGCGAACGAGCGCCGACGCAGGACAGTCTCGTGCTGAGAGCAATCTCACCCGACCTCGAGTAGTGATGTGCAATGTAGCTGTGCAGTTGTTAAATACTAGCGACTTACTCTCTCCTCGCTCAGATGCGTCCCTAGGTGTCTAACTAAAGCCTGTGTCACTCCAAGTCATAGCCCATCTGAAAACTAAATTTCATAAAAATCCGTCCAGCCATTTCAACGTGAAGGAGTAACAAACAAACATACAAACTTTCGCTTTTATAATAATAGATCGATAAGCAATTGTGTTATAGAAATTATTTCATTTATGTAAAATTTCAAATAAAGGAAATGTCATATCTACGTTGTGATAATTAAGAAAATTAAATAAGGAACTACTCGTACTTATTTACATAAATAAGTACATATTTTTTATTAAGTATTTTATTAGAAGTGTATTAGATGTGAGATGTTTATTTCGAAGTATGCTTCAACAATTTATTGGTTTTATCGATATCGATGCGCAAACTAGAACATCATTAGTGTCGCCGCGGGGCGCTCGGGTCAGAGAGTCGAGACAATCTGTCAAATGGAAAGAATCACACACGAACAGCATCTCACACCGCCGCCCTATTAATCATATTTCGGCCTTTTTTTACCATTTCCGAATATATGTTCTCTCATATAATAGCTACTATTCTGACGCCATTCTACATAATTTAATAAACTCTTAATACAATGACATAGAGTTTGAAATCGAATGAATTAAAATCATATGTAGAGTTCCTCAAGTCCGTTTAGACAATACTTGTCGTTTGATTCGAGATGTCATGTTTGTGATGATAAAATCTTGACGAAAATTTTTTCCCTGACAGGGTCATACAGGTGCAAGCTCTTCAATTACATTTGACATAGTTATCGTGATTTGTAAGATTAACAATTTGTTCAGAATCGTGAACCAAATTCATGTATTTCTTTAATTTGTTTTTGGCAGAGCGTTTGCGTAAATATTGATTTTAATGGACTGTAACAATAGTATGGTACAATAGAAATTATAATATGTCGATTACATAATTTCGTGCATTGTCTGAGTGATTAAGTCTGTTAAATTTGAAATAATATTTGCTTAGTAACGATATAAAACCGAAGTTAATAAAAAGATAGAAAGAAAAAAGTTGATAAGCAATACTTAAGCTGAATACTTGTTTATTTTAGCTTTGTATTTAGCCCTTTTTAACGTCCCACTGCTGGGCATGGGCCTCCCTTCAATATGAAGGGGATCAGGCCATAGTCACCACGCTGGCCAAGTGCGGATTGGCGGCCTGCACATGGCTTTCGAAAACTTGTAAAGTTCTCTCAGACATGCAGGTTTTCTCACGATATTTTCCTTCACTTTAAGGCAATTTTAGCCTTAGAAACTTTAAAAGCTTAAAAAAAGCTTCCTTTACTATACTCTGTCTCTATATAAAAAAAATATTTTTTTTTTTATTTATGTTTATTTTCTATTTCAAATATTACTTAAACAAAAGTTAAGCACAATATTAGATGTAATAAATAATCTAATATGAACATAAAATAATGAAATAGGAACGTGCTGTATAATTTATTCGTAAGCCCAACTTAAAAATTAAGAAATATGTAGTACCTGCATTGCTATAAAAAGCTATAATATAGTCAATAAAATCATCCATGACATTTTTAACACGTACTCCCATAGACAAATTAAATAATCAACAACAAACAATTGTTAATAATAATATTCCTAACGCTTATTCCAAAGACATAAGGTTTAAATTAAGCTTAAATTATTTTCAAAACATGATCTTGACACAATATCTCATAATTTATTACAACTAGTACGTCGCCGGCGGCAATAATCTTTATTTTGATTATCCCGTTTCGATGTAACCATAAATATTATATACGTAATTGATATAAATAGTATAATAAAATTTATATAATATATTCTAAGTTTGTAAATTGAATCTATATTAAGGTATAAATAGGCAAAGACAACACTATAGTATCTTTTCCTTCCCTGTTTGTCAACCGATTTTTTTAATTTTTTCTTTAGTATTGACGAGCTTTATCTACAATACTATTATAAAAAGAAAATATTTTTATTTTTGTATTTTTTTTCGTTTTGTCAATTTCTCAAATTTAAGATAATTTTGTTTAGATTATTGTTTTTAGTGAAATTATTGAAATATGATTACAATAAACCTTAATTGTTTTGAAAATATGTATTTTACACAAAAATGGATGTTTACTATTCGTTAAAGGTATGTTTGTTTATCTATTAATGACTTATTTAGGTATAGAAATATATGGAAAGGTTCTAACTTTAAGTCTCAATAACTTTTAACTCTTTAGTTTCCTCAAATAAATTTTATATATTTGGACTCCCTATCGCCTCCCCTATTCAAAAATATCACCAACTCCTCCAGGAGCCGCGTCCCTTATACTAAACTGTATCCTAAATATATGTACATAGATAATGTTAAATGGATGTAAATACATATATCGTTGTACATATCGCTAACAAGTATATTATTATTATTATTTATGTTGGGTGTGGTGCCGAGGTCGGCCCTAGCTACGTCGACCAGTTTTGGTCCATTGTAGCTCCCTTTATAGTGAGTTCAAAGTTCTCCGCTTAGTCCTGTTGACTCCAGGAACTTCCAGATTTTCTGAGCGGGGAGCATCTGTATCTCTTCCGGTTGCATAATATGCTGCCCTAGATAGATACTTCTGCGGTGCATGAGTGGACCGCTCACAAGTATAATAAATAGTGCCTATTATGAGTACTATAAAAAGGCGAATATCACTCCTTCATGCTTAAATAGCTGGACGGATTTGGAAGAAAATTAGTACACGTGAATTAAAAGATAGGCCTGGCCACAAAAACTACTAAAGACATTTTGATGAAATTTGGTATGATGATAGCTGGTTATCCAGGTCAACATATAGGATACTTGTTACTGCGGGATAATATCTCATCTTTGAGCTAAACGTTAAAACGTAACGAACCCGAGCGGAGCGAGGGTGAGTCACTAGTCTTTATATAATATTACCTATAACTAAAAAACGCCCAGAGCCTCGCTCGAGCGATGTGAGTCTTTTCGTAGTTTCTATACTGATCCAAGATGGAGAACGAAATGAACAGTCCAGATAAGAAAAACGGTATTAGCTTTTGGAAATATGACGTCAAATTATAAAAACTATAAGAGTTTCATTATACAGGTAAAATAACGTAACGATACATTTTAAACGGAAATTCCACAAATCTTTAATTAAAACGTAATAAATTATGAAGTTTACAAAACAATGCCACACAAAAACGTCCCATATAGCCTTAATGCTGTTTTATGTACATAGTTTATGTAATTGATATTTTAGACTAACGGTTTGTCGCGGCTGCGCCTGCGTCGTTTAATTTTGTAAATTATCTCAGCTCTCAGTAGGTCGTTGTGTGATCTATGATAGTATATAACTTTCGTCAATAAATGGGTTATAAAAAGCAAAAAGATTTTTTTAAATCAGGCCAGTAGATCAAGAGTTATCAGTAGGTAGGCATGAGCAAACAAACACACTCTTCAGTTTCATATATTAGGATAGATAACGATCGACATGGCAACACTTTAACGTAACCCCAAAGCTCGTCCAAAAGTTCATTAATCGTGATAGCATCTAAAGCCAGTTATTGTATAATTTTAATAAAACTACAATTGTGACATGATTGTTCAATTCATCAGTCAACATTTTGACGCAACTTTCGAGAGTCGTGCAATTTAGGGTAATTGTTTTTTTTTAAGCTTTGTCTTTTGTCTGTCTTTGCACATGTAGAACATATTTCAAATATATTTATTAAAAAATTAAAAAACCTGACTAGCTCATTTTAAATTTAACAATAAAATAATAGTAATATCCTCCTGACAGATTTCATTTGCACAAGAGAAAGTAAACTAGTGCACTACGTCTAGAAACAAACGCAGTCTCTAATACTTTCTTAGATTTACACGAATATTTGATATTTGAGTCTCTCCCGTGACTATTATTACTATAAAGCATTCGAAACGTCGGAAATCAAAAATCATAATAAATCCGCAAAAAAATCCGAAAAGATAGTTTAATTTAAAGACCAGTCTATATTTCTTTTAAATATTATACTATCGTGCCACGACAATTCGACGAATTAAAAATACACCGTACGCTCGAGGCGCAGTGCTGAACATGCCTTTCGAGGCACGGTGTGTAAATAAATATGTACCGCCAACTTCCCAACTGCGTGTTGCATCTGAGTTTTCTGACAAAAAATCGCAATTACTACTTTTTGGCCCAACCGGGACTCAAACCAAGTTACTCTTAATCCGCAGCCGTACATGCTAACTACTAGAAATTATCCCCCATTTGAATATAGGTACTTATATCTTATACAATACATACATTAATAAAAAAATACATATACATATTGTATGTCATAGGCTATTTGACTAAGACAAATATTTACTATCGCCATTATAATTTACCGAATTTAAACTAGGTACTTTTAAAATATCATGCTACTTATCATACTTTTTATGTAAGTTTGGTGCTCGAGAGTAAAAACTGTTGATTACTTCATATGAGGAAGGGTGAGTAGTTATGAGCAATAATATTCAAAGGTGTCAATTTTATCTTGATATCGACGAGTCATTAATTTTATAGGTAACTGTCAAACATGATCGTGAGATTAAAAAAAATATTAATTTGTTTACGACTTATCCAGACAGCCGGCAATAAAAGCTCTAATGCTTGAAACTTTATAAAATTACCTATTACTATAGTAAGTAATTTTTCCCAAAACCGTTCTACTATACCTACTTGCAATAGATATAATATTTTAAACATTTTTCACCGGTCGTGTGTCGTGTCATTCCACCGGAGTATGAGAGTGACAGGAATAGAGAGTGCACGTCGTTTCTGCGCGTACACTTGTTCACTATAATATCTCCTGCGCAGTTGGCTAGTCTCAATGAGATTGGCCGCCGTGGCCGGAATCGGGTAGGAGAACATCATCATCATCTTTAAAATTTTACTTCTTTCTGCTTAGTACTTGTGATGGTAAGTAAGTACTCGTATAATATATTTTAATTTTCCATTAGTATCCATTGTGCATGACCGAAAGCTCTTAAAATTGACTATCGGAAAAAAATATCTGTCTAATTAGGTACATATAATTCACTTAATTTTTGTATAAATTAAACTAATTAAGATCAAATTTATGTATAGATATAGATAACTTTTTCTGATTTTAGCATCATATAGTGTGAACTATATACAACATGTTTAGATTTAGCGGGGAGACTAACGGCTTGCCCTGACGTCATCTAGGTTTTTTGGCAACTGAAATGTACTGAATTTTAAAATATACTATTATAGTACCTGGATAAGCTGTTTAAATTTAAGCTGAAGATGTCCGGAGGCTTGTTGAAGACGTTATTGAATCGCTAGATAATATTATTCTATAATAAATTAAACTAGTATAGTTAAGTCGATAAAAACATATAACAAATCTTTGTAATAGTATAATTTCATATCCAACTCATTAGCCGTGTTACTTCACAAGCTAACGAAACTAAATATTATTATGTAAAAAAAAACGATATTACCCAATTTGCATATCGAAGTTAGAAAGACAATGCCGCATTAAAACGAGTACAAAACCCTTTCTTATCTCCATTTTGTCGACATCTACGAAATCTAAGTGTCGCAAGAAGGCCGTGTGAATCCGTTGCATTGTTTCACAATGAAAAAATACCGTTTGATTAACAGATTATGTTTTTATATCATAAGTTCCGTATACATTTTTGAAGTAGCTAAACAAAATAAAAAATAAAAATAATCACCCAGTTGTAAAAATGTTTGGATTTGTAATATGTTGTGATTATATGATGTTAATTCATGTGATTTTTTTTCTGTAAATATAATCAAGTACATAATATACCTAAAGCAGTTATCCTGTTTATGAAAATGTTAAAAGAGCTTCAAATTTCAGCTTTAAACCATAATTTGTTTTTCGTTATGTCTCTTTTGAATGTCAACTTTCGGTGATTTAATATGATTTTTTTGACTCCTAAAAGTAACCGATAATTCACTGTGCTCTTATTAAGCGACGGATCGGCCATTTGTAAAATTGTCTGGCTTAAGGCAATCCGTAGAGTTATGAAACATTAAGCAACTTTGGTCACATCGTTTTTTATTTGACTTGAGCCAGGCGTCTTCAAATTCAGTGGTATATGGTTCGCATTCAACATCTTATAATTGAAAAATGCTAATAATTTAACAAAATATAATATGATTCCCACAAAATAGTATCGTTTATTATAAAAGAATGTCCTTTTTTAGTAAAAACCAATGCGGCCTAACCATTTGACAGTGCGGAAACCCCTGACTGCCATACGCGCGACCTTTCTAATGCATTAGTCAGTTTTTTTAGGTACAATTTGGTTAAAATACCAATTGTTTCCTATTGTATAATGCATGCAATGAAATATATTTTAATGTTAGTTGCTAGACGGTGAGTTAAATAACATTATGCGCATTCTCACTTTGTAGGTCAAATGACATATATAACGTAATATTTTGACGAGTTGTGACTAAGTTCTTCCGTCTTCAAATAAACGGTTTTGAAAGGATCAATAAAATTTAACATTTAAATAGAATTGTAATTGTCGGTCCGTCACGGAAGTGATTTGACGACAGAAATAACTACTAACATGACACCAATCACGACTTATATCATGTTTATGTACGACGTATTTAAATTTTCAATAAATATATATGTTGGGACATTAACACACAACACCGTCTAGTTCCATGATAAGCTACGAAGCTTGTGTTATGGATACCAGATAGTTGATACACTATACATATATACACTTCAAATACATACATATTATAAATAAAAACACCCATGACTGGACTACAAACATTCGTGCTCATCACACATATGAATGCCACCAGCGGAACCCGAACCCGCGCCCGCTGGCACAATAAGCAGGTTTACTACAAACTGAGCCAAACGTGTCGTCAACCACAAAATATGATTGTACGGAATAACATTAATTGAATCACTTTGATCATGCTTAAAGTTGAATTCGCCGAATAGTCTAAGATGTTATCATTAGTTTTTTTTGCTAAGAACATTATTCGTTTATATTATGTAGTATATAAAATATATTTTTTGATCTCTTATTTCCCTATACATATTCTATATCTGTTAAAAATATGCCTGTTGATTAGAAAAAAGTGGATTCAAACAGTAAATCCGATAAAAAAAAATTTGTTAGGAGAAGGTTTTCAAGCTTTTGGTGCAAAACTTAGTATTTTTACGACGAAATGTTTGGGTAGAAAACAACTTTAAGCATTAACCATAAAATTTAGTAAGCCAGTAGCACATATCATGTTAAAGCCCAATAAATCTTTAATCAAATCCGATTAAAAACATTTTAGAAGTTATACTCATAGAGGGAGCAAGACACTAAAAATTCAGTAACTCTATCAGATCTAATAGGATAATTTTATTATACGTCCTTTTATTCTTCGTAAATTACTGGTGTAGAGATTGTATGTGCAGTAATTTATTAAATACGCGCTTCTTCTTACAAAGAAGGAAGTAAAAGGTAGATTGAGTAGTAGCAAGCAGTAATGATAAGAATCATATCTGTATCCCCACATAGATATATTGAACCAGCTATATTCAAAACAGTAGACATAGCCATTCTGACAGACCACTAAGACAAAAGCTTTATATTGGTGAAGTAATCTGTCTTCAACTGGCACGCTTTGAACCCATTAACAAGAAAATTGAATTGAATTGTCAATATAATTGAGATTTTTATTTCCTATAATTTAAAAAAAATTAAATTACTCAGTTCTGGTATAAGATTTTACTTTGCTTATTTCGTTCATACATATATTTTTCTGAGTTCAAATTACTAATCGATTTTCATTAATATGGTATTTATTTGTTACTTTAATTACTCACTATGAAATCTAATGATGAAAACGGTGTTTACCACACAAAAATTTATCTATTTTGTTTTGGAATAAGCTTTTTTTTATTTTCTACGCTAATTTTATTATTCACAAACTCACAGATTGAGGAAGGCAAGAGACATTGTATCGGGCAATCTTGCGGCGGCGGTCTCACAAAGGGTCCACTGTTTATTCTCTTACTCGCTAGTCGCTGGCCATACCTCACTTGCGGTTAGGGAAATTGCTTCGTATGTAAGTAATTTTCTAACTTGGACCCGCGACCAATTTCCAAAGGATCTGATGAGGCTATAGAAGAACTGGAAACGTTTAATACTATTATATCTATAAAATTATATTCAATTTTTTTTTTAGTTTTTTAGTTATTGTTAGCAGATAAAAACCATTCCTCATTGTTACTGTAAGTTTATTTTTGTTTTGCTGCATATTTTTAAAAGTTGATCAAGATGTTACAAAAGCTACAAGACTTTCAGTATTTGCGCAACATTTTCCCCTAGAAAACAACTATCTTAGTTAAGAATTTTCTAATTTCATTATAAAACTAGCTGACCCGTAAGACAAACGTTGTGATGACACAGTTCTAAAAAAAATTATCCGAAAATTGATAAAATACTTATGACCAACCTAGTTACACTATAGCTAATTACCATCCAGGACTACCCAAAAATTTTCATCAAAATCGATCAAGCCGTTTGGGAGAGTTAGAATAATAACATCACACATCAGAATTTTATATATAAAGATTACGTTAGAGTTTCCAGCTAGAGTAGGCTCTTAGAAGTGATTAGTTCCTGGGTACATGATTGGGTCTAGATTAGAAGCTCGAGCCATTAGAGGTTTAGTAATTCTATTAGACCCTTTGGAATTTACCTACGTCAAGTGTTATTGTGGTCTTAATACATTCTTTACCGAGTCAGCTCAAAAATATATTTAAAGATAAAATAACATTTTTTTTTAATTTACAATATAGGCTATCTCCATTTTTAATTTTACTTAATTCCGTTGAAATGTTACAGGTAAAAAAGAAACAACGACATATTTATGGAATTTTCGTATTAGTGCAATTTGTTAGTATAAGTAAATCTTATTAACTCGAAAATTTTACAGCTAATGTAGTGTAAACAACTCTTGCATTTTTGTAGAGTTCTCAGCCACTATGCATGACACTTGTTTTTGTACCATACACTCATTACTCTCGCTTCGGGTACTTCGGGTATAAGCTGTCTCGGTGGTGTAGTGGCTAGCATGTACGGCTGCACACTCGGAGGTCCTGGGTTCGAGTCCCGGGTCGGGCCAAGTTCAGTTATTGAGTCTTTCTGTGTAGTAAGTCTCAGTAACAGCCCGGAGTTGGGAAGTTGGCAGTGTTTCACTCTAACTCTCACTGGTCGTGTCGAGTGGTCGTCCCACTAGAGTATGAGAGTGACAGGAATAGAGAGTGCACTTGTCTGCGCGTACACGCGCTGCACTATAATATCTCCTGCGCAGTTGGCTAGTCTCAATGAGATTGGCCGCCGTGGCCGGAATCGGCTAGGAGAACATCATCATCATAATCATCACTTCGGGTATGTTCCTGAGTACCTACCTAATAGCCCTATGTGTTACTCCAGGTCATAGCCTAATTTGTGTACATACTAAATCTCATCCAAATCTACATAGTAATTTGTAAATTATCCAGTTAGAGCCAACATCAACGTATATCACTTTCCAAAAGATTAGATAAACTATATGATAGGTACTCGTATCATGTCAATATGTACAATTTCTTATACCTATTTTCACAGAGACAACAATCAATAAACCGTCATATTAAAAAACTTATCTCATCATTATGTTGAAGTGTCACATAATAAAGTTTGATATCAGTATCAATAATAATCACAGCACGAGTGTCGCATGTGTTTT
Organism: Brenthis daphne; assembly: GCA_947093115.1. Classification (NCBI taxonomy): domain Eukaryota; kingdom Metazoa; phylum Arthropoda; class Insecta; order Lepidoptera; family Nymphalidae; genus Brenthis; species Brenthis daphne. The sequence continues at coordinate 36,238,026 of OX352473.1, read as the reverse complement.
TTTCCCAAAGAGATCTATACATATAATAAAAGTGTAACTTATCGCTGTCTGTACATGGAAGATATTTGAGAAAAACTATCATTGGGGGTCTTTATTTATGCTATAGGACTCAAAACAATGATTTTTAGATTTTTTGTCTCCTTGTCTGTTTATCGGTTTGTCTGTGCGTTTGTGCACGCTAATCTTAGAAACGGCTTAACCAATTTGGATGCGGTTTTCACTAATACATTGCGGTAGGCTTCACTTAACATTATTTGTTTTATTTCAACCGGTTCATAAATAAAAAAGTTATGTCAATGTAAAGAATCACCTAGGGACGAACCCGAGCGGAGCTAGAGTGAGTCGCTAGTTTTCTAATAAAACCGCTAGTTATTACTTATAGCGTTATAAATGCGAAAGTGTTTGCTAGTATGTCTTTCTTTAACGCAGTAACAGCATGATTTGAATGATGATTAATGGTTTTACCGTAATATTTTGACTTAAGACAAGCTTACAAACCGGAAGTGTTACAGGCTATTTTTATCCCAATGTACCAAGTAATTTTCATAGAACTGTAAGTTGTTGCAAAAGATGTTATATTTATTTGTATTAACTTAAAGATTACATCAATTTGAATGAAATAATTTTTTTGAATTCATTTTGGTATTTTATGGGTAGGCTGTCTGTAACAACTGTATAATGCCTTTGAGACATCTAAAACCTTAGTCTCTCCAGTGACCTTGATTGCTGTACAGCATTCGAAACGTCGGGAATCAAAAATCAAAATAAATCCGCGAAAAATCCGAAAACATAGTTTTATTTAAAGATTACTTTAGTAGAATTTTTGTATTAATATTTAATATCTATTAAATAATATTATAAATACGTTAAAAATTAATACTTTAATATTTCACAAGCAAGTATTAGTTGCCAGACATTTACCCATTTAATATCATAAGAATGCGTGATTGATCTTTTCACAGAGCTAGACGACAGTTAATAATCGCTTCTATATAGAACGGGGGAACAAGTGACAAGTGAAGAAAAATAAATAGATATTTAAAAAAAAATTTTTAATACTTTTTTAAAAGGTGAGTTATTTTTTGAGTTTGATACTTAGAAATTTATTTTATCGTTTTCCATACCAGATGAGCTTAATACTAAGACAATTCTTACTTAGTATTGGATTGGATATATGTATTAATATATGCTACTTTTTTGAGATAAATAAACTTTAAACACATCTGCGTCTCCCTGCCCATTTCCCAATCACTTGGGGCCGGTGCAGCACATCTTCTGTACTGCTGATAGGATTTGGCAAAAGTTTTACGACCGGAAGTCTGCCTGACGTCAACCCTCTTTGGGAATGCTTTAAACACATAAAAAGATTATGTTTAATTTAAAAATTATATTTTTTTAATGTGGCTAATTACTTGTTTTAATCATTTTTGTACGCTTTTATTATTATTATGTTAAAATGTCTTTGCTAAAATCTTTTAGGAATATCATTAGCGGAAGTTATGTATGACGCTATTTCTTATAATTTGGACCAAACTAAACTCGCTCCTTCCGTTGTGGAAGTGTTTGTTGACACGCGAAATTAATATAATAAATGAAACGAGGGGAGGTCAAAATACATCTTTTGGGAAAACAAGGAATTTTTCATAGAGTACTTTTGTTTGTATCCACGTGTAGACTTCTGTGTAAAAGTCCAAAATGATTTTATTTTTTCTTTAAAAGTTTCTTAGATTTACGCGAGGTTTTAACATTTTAAATAAAACTATCTGTTTGGATTTTTTCGCAAATTTATTTTTTGTTACTAAAATTCTAATTTATCAATAAAATACAGTGTTTTAGATTTATTTAAGTTAAAATTTAAGTTCTTTTCTTATTATTACTTATTAAATTTCATATTGTTATGTATTAAAAAGTGACATTTAATATAACTATAATGTAATATAAAGTTTATTATAGCTTTAGTAAAATTAAAGATATCTATATAATTTCTGAGTACGTTTTCGTGTTAAGCTTGATATGGTCTAATTAGACGAACAGATCTCTTGTCAAGTGCCAGTCAATGTGGACATTAATTGCGGTCTTAGCACTGAAGCCTAAAGCAAAATGGTGTAAGAAAAAAATATAATACCATTTAATTGGTAATAATATTAAATAAACAGCTCGCTAACTGGTCGAATATTGAGCATCTGCGTTTTTCATTGATAACACTGAAACTCGTGAGCTGCTAAAAGTTAAATTTGATAAAAAAAAATCGGTTGACAAACCGAAGTGAAAAAGCTACTAACTGTTTTGTCTTATTCTATTTATGTATAGATACTGTCCAGTGAATTCAGCTTTCTCATAATTATGGCGCAATTATGTATATCACTAGCGACTCACCCTCGCCTCGCAGGGTTTGTCCCTAGTTTGATTCCTCGTACCAACTTTCATCCCCATTTTCATTCCCTTAAGGGATGATTTCCGGGATAAAAAGCATTCTATGTCCTTTCCAGGGTCTCAAACTATCTTCTTACCAAATTTCATCTAAATCGGTTTAGCAGATCCAGAGATTACAACGTCACAAACTCACAAACTTTACCTCTTTATAATATTAGTATAGTTAACCTAAATATAATACCACATAGTTTATCTTCCCTCTTTATTCCAGTTCCTTTTGGTAAATAGTAAATAAGCATTTTATCAAATATTATATAATATTAAATATACTATAGTATTACTTTACGTACTTAATCTAATTAAATAATAATAATTTATATATGTAGGTACTATTTACCTAATTAGTAAGTATATATGTATTATATTTCCTTATATATTATAATGCATATAACTATAGGCCAAATACATTAAATAAGGCTTTACTTAATTTATAATTTACTAAGATATTTCAATAAGTCATAAACTCAATTATAAAATTATAATTTGAGTAGATATACATAAATATGAGGAATAAAACTTTTTTTATAAAATTATAACTTGTACACGTTTTGGTAAAGCCTGCTTAGAGCGACCTCGTGTTCGCCCTTGCCCTTTGTAGCAAAGAGAAATTCCCTTGACATTCCTGCTAGATTAACTTTAGATAAACATCAAGTAGATTTTATGTGTTTGTTGAAAATACCACTAAATTGTAGAGAAGACACGAGTTCAATATGGAAAACCGAACTAACTTTGTCTTAGAGGATAGGTTAGTATTGCACGAAATTTGATTTTACAGGTAAATTGTTAAGTTAAAATATTTAATTTCTTTCTTTGGTGTGTTGCTATAATAAAAAATTCAGTATCTATATATCAATAGGCAAATACATAACAGTTCAGTACCTTTATCTCCTCTGTTTGTCAGCAGATTCTGTTTTTGATTAGTAGATCTTCAGCGCTTAAAGAAAAAATGGGCGAACACTAGTGCACTGAAATATGCTATGAGATACGCAAATAATATATATATATATATATATATATATATATATAAATAATGAGTCTTTCTAGTCTATGCTGTATATTTTTTTAAGTTTTTCATTTTAATTACGTGATCTAATAGTATTATTTTTGATCGACTTTAAGAAACGAGGAAGTATTCTATTCGAGTGTATATATTTTTAAGTATACTATTTGATATTTCACATTAACATGAGCTAAGATGTAGAATAAAGAGATTATTGTTAAAGTGAAAGTTTGTTAGTGTTTTTACTAGGTAATTGACCCTGTAATGATTTAACGGCATGAATAAAATTCGGTATGGATATAGGGTACCTATAAATTAGATGTTTATATTGGCAATATATTCATTTTGTATGGAAATCTAATCTGCGACGAATCAAAGTTATAGCCGGCCACGAGTAAAGACTTTAAATAACTAATTAAACTAAAGATAGCATAAATTGACTTTACTGCTACAAATAAGATTTATTAGAAGAAGATAATAACTTTCAATAACATAAAATATTATTTCAAACTAGCGACTCACCCTCTCTTCACTCGGTTTCGTCCCTAGGTACATTTTCATTTTTTGAGCGGAACCCTAATTCTTTTACTGACATAAAAGTAGACTAAGTTACTCCTTATAGCATCAACTAAGTGCCAGTGAAAGTTCCGTCAAAATCGGCCCAGCCGTTTTGGAGATAAGCCGGAACAAACAGACGGACAGACAAAAATTTTAAAAATTATGTTTTTCTTATAAACACCGTATACAATTCAATTTTATTTATCGGTATAGATAAACGTCTAATGTATTTAACATAACAAACAATAACTATAAAAATGCCATTATTTTGTAAATTACGAGATCGAATTTTGAGAATGTATGTGTCTGCATATTTTTATGACGTTTTAACATAAAAAGTTTTTCATGAAAATATCATAGATGCGAGGCGAGACCCGGGAATTGAACCCGCTTCACTCGGTTTCCAGTTTTACTCCAGATAATGCCATAAACTATTTACGTATTACATTTTACCTAAATTTATCCAGTCAAATCAGTGTGAAGAACACATAAACACATAAAATTTCGCATTTGTTATAGTATTCCTATTTTATACAGTAAAAATTAAATTTAAAGACAAATAAACAAATACAAGAATTATCGACCCCGATAACTTCTTTGCGACATTTATAGCTGACCATTCTTATGTGTAAATATAAAAGCGACCCCGTATACAATAATATTAACTGACACACCCCATAGCAAAAAGTTACGTCGATTGACAGTGCTATTATCACGAATTACATGTAAGACCTGTGTACCGTCAACAAAAAAGGACATTTTCTTAAATATTATATTATTATTATATTGTTTTAATGTATGTTTACTCTACCTGTGACATATTTATAGGTGGAAACTTTGCTGGTGGTGGGTGTTTTAGTTTTTAATTATTTTTAAGAATTATCTCACTGTTTGTTTGCCAAAAATTAATAAATAAATAAATACTTTTATTAAAATCTGATTGCTATTGCAAAAAGAAGCGTGGGTAAGTCACTACTAAGAAAACCGAAAATATAGACAAACAAATTCGTACATAAAATTGCATCAACACCATTGAAGAAAAAGCATTTTATCTAATATTATAAACGTGAAAGTTTATATTTGTTTGTTACTCAATCACGCCAGAACTGCTAAACGGATATGGATGAAATTTGTTGTAAAATGATATATGTACAATCTACATTGTACAAGTTATATAGCTTTGAAGTCGGTTAAAAAAGTATTCAACAAAATATATATATTTTAATATTAATTAGTCTGTCCGTACTCGCCCGCATAATCTGGGATTACTTAGACACTGACCGGTGTCAAGGGTGCTCGATTGCTCTTTAATTAGCACGCCTATATACGGACTGTTGGTTTCGCTACTAGAGATAAAAGTAAAAATATTAATTACTATTACTGTTACTTTTCATACATTGCATTCTGAGCTAAGTTGCTGTAGATGAAAGTAAAGATTGTATTTGAATAATTAAAATCTAGATTTGTTTAAAGGAAGACATCAAAAAGAAATCTATATATATATATATATATATATATATATATATATATATATATATATATATATATGTATATATATATATATAAATTTCTAAGTCGAATCTGAACATTAAATATTTTTTTGGAAAATCTTATTGAAATAGACATTATTATCGATACAGAGGCCGAATCTATAGTAATTTGAATGTTATTTCTATTTATAATCTATCTTGTCTATACAATGTTCCTACTAAGCTAGGTTAGCTATTGTTTTTGCTAGATACTATTATATACTAGAAGCTAATTTCAAACATGTAGATTTAACATAGCAGCCCTAGCGTGACCGCGTTAAGTAACTAACTTCCTTCCGTAGTGTGATATACACGGATATCGCCCATTCTTCCTTATTGCGAAACTTGGCGTGACCTGATTTTGTATAACACTATTGAACATATTTAGTCGTATATTATATTGATAATTAAGCAAAAAATAGATATTTTTATCATTTTATATTGTTGTAATGTAAATAAGCATTGATAAAATTAATAAATACTTTATCAATTTTCCTTCTTCATCCATAGAAATAAGAGTTATTTGTGTCAAAGAATCTTTATCAAAAGTTTATTTAGTCAGATTCAAATCATGAACTCCAAAGATAATTTACATAATATATCATGAGAAATATTACATAGTAAGTATATTGTTATCAAGTTTAGATTTAGTAGAAGCAGTTTAAGTTAAGTATAAAGGTTCGGTTATAATTTAGCTAAGCCCTAACGGATTCATATAGGTACCTAATACTTTCTTAGATTTACGCGAATATTTGACATCTATATATTATATATATATATATATATATATATATATATATATATATATATATATATATATATATATATATATATATATATATATATATATATAAGAAAGTCGTATTAGTTACACTATTTATAACTCAAGAACGGCTGAACCGATTTGGCTGAAAATTGATGGGGAGGTAGAGGTAGCTTAGAACCAGGAGACGGACATAGGATACTTTTTATCCCGTTCGACCGCGTTCCCGTCTGACGTGATATAAAACTCAAGAATGGGTGGAACAATTTTTATGATATTTGAATTTTTGGATTTCTCTTAGTCTGGAATAGGTTAATAAGTATTAAAACACCAGAAAAATCACGAAAAAAAAATTAAGATTTATATGATTAACGCTGGCTAATAACTATTTATATCTATTTAAATCCTAGCGACGAACCCGAGCGAAGCGAGGGTGAGCCGCTAGTTTTAAATATATCTTTTCGGATTATTTCGCGGATTTATTTTCAGTTCAACTAGTTTCCCTAACTGGTTCTTAATAAATGATTAATATACGTGACAATTTAGTTATATATTATACTAGTATCACCCCGGGGCTCCGCCCGCGTTTAGATGACCAAAACCTAAATTCTTAGGTTTTTTTATATTAGTTTCTTACATTGCAGTTTTTGTGTTTTTTTCTCAGAAATGAGATATTTTCCCGCAGTAAAAAGTATCTTATATGTTGACCACATGATGACCATACCAAATTTCATCCAAATCCCTCCCGTGGTTTTTTTGTGATGCGGTAACGGACAGACAGACAGACAAAAAATCTAAAAACTATAGATTCGGCCTCTGTATCGATAATAATATCTATTTCAATAAGATTTTCCAAAAAATATTTAATGTACAGATTTGGCTTAGTTAGAATTTTATTATATGTATAGCTGCATAGTTTAATTATTGTACAGCAAATATCGTTGGTCTCTTAAAAATTATTTATATAATATGTATCATATAGTTATTTAAATATAACAGAAGCATCATCAAATGTGTAAATAATAATAATATAATGAATAGCATGCTTAACGATCGTTGTAGCTAGCTAGTACTTACCTAGCACTACAATGCAACAAGTAGGTACGTGTTTGATTTTATTTTCTGTTTCGCAAACATTGTAATTGACACGGGTTAGAAATATAAGGTTAGGGTTAGAATTATTAGTAACAATATTGCTATTAAGAAAAAAAATTCAGTAATACGAATTATCACCATACTTGTTCTGTCAAAAACGCTAAAAGAACAGAGTGAAATTACATTACGTTTTAATAAAACAAGACTAATATAAGTTCTAAATTATATTATTTAACTAGAAGAACCCGCGGCTTCGCTCGCGCTAAAACTACAACTAAACCTCTAGAAAGGTAGGTTTCATACAAACTTTCATCACCTATTTTACCCTCTTATAGGATGAATTTTGAAAAAAGCTAAAACAGTATCAGACAGACAGACAAAAATTCTAAAAACTATAAATTCGGCTTCTGTATCGATAATAAAGTTTATTTCAATAAGATTTCCAAAAGATATTTTATGTACAGATTCGGCTTAGTTACAATTTTATTATAATTTGTATAGATAAGTAATTATGTTTTAAATTTCAATATTCTGTGTTGGACTGTTGTGGACAAACATACACTGTAGTCACCGCACGCCTGACATTTCTTTATTCAAAAGCTTTGCCTCCGGCCATTTTATAATAATATATGGAGCATACGGAATTAACCTTTATTGTATTAGTTGTAAGTATGTTAATAGAGTGCAATAGTCACTTTCTAAGTTTACAAGATAGGGTGTACGTAGAACAAACGATGATAAGAATGTACTTGTGCGGTGTGCCGCGTATCACTTTTTCTATTACGCGGCTTGGCGGCACTGTACCTCAGCAATATGGAATAAGGTTGGAATGGAGTCGCTATATGAAAAAACTATATATAATACTAATTTTGGTAATCTTCTTTTTTTTTTATTTGCTAGCACATATCAATTTTTTTGCAGACGATATCTTAGCCAAATATAGTTGCTAGCATTCTAGCCAGACTTTGTTATTAAATCATCATTTTAGGACTAATATAATTTAATTTGATATCGAAACTATACAAATTAAACATTAATAAGTCGAATTATTATAATTAGGTTAAATAGAAGAAAGTTTAGGATGCGATATCATTAATTGAATAAATATAAAATTTTAAACATTGTTACACAACTATATAATATAAAATAGATATATTTTTAAAAGAATTGCAATTATTAAACAAAAGTAACAAGCTATTATGACTCCATTACAATACATAAATTAATTATCAAAAACATCTATCCAATTACACTCTACATATGCCTCTGTTCGCCAGCGGGGCCATCCGTACGGGAGATTGTGCAACGTTTTGTGTGACCACAGACCGAGACATATACATATTTATGAGTTGACTTTAATATACAATTTCTATGTATTATCTTCATGTAATGCAGGAAGTGGGAGCACTTGATTGTCTTAACGGTCACCTGCGTCGCCAGTTGATCCGGCGATATCACATAATTGCCTCACAATTATTGCCATCGCAATCTGAGCGTTGAAATTATACTGTATTCGTTTAATTCAAATCTCTTCTACTATTATACTATTATATGCTTTATAATAAAATGCTATTATGGTTTATAACATTATTTAAATTCAAAATCCTCGTATGTCTGTTTGTCCATCTACTGTGAGTATTTAATCTTAGTCTATTAGAATTATTACTACTGTTATGTTAAGTTAAATGACCAAAAACATCTGTATAATAATAAATATTATATATAAATGTGAGTTTGTGAGTATGGATGTTTGTTACTCTTTCACGCCAGAACGGCTGAACGGTTCTGGATGAAATTTGGTACAGAGATAGATTATATTCTGGAATAACATATAGGTTACTTTTTACGTCGGAAAAATGTACGGTTCCCGTGAGTTAGGTTTGCATTTGTTTCTCTAGAGTTCCGCTAGTTATTAATAGGTATCTTTTTATAACCAAATTTCTTTGACAGTTCTTCTCAGACTCAGGACTGAGGTATTATTCCAAACTGCTGTTAGAATTATTGACAAATATTAGGTGTGTTTCTGGAATACCAAATTGAAATAAATTTTATTTTGTTTGGTACTTCACTAAAATATATTAATCAGGGAAAATGGCTTAAAGTAGCATTTTTTTATTTCACTATAAAATAAGATTGACAGGAAAGCTTAAAACTCCGACATTAAATTCATTTGAGTGTTGAAGAATCATCATCTATTAGTGGAACTGATCACACTAGCGCCGACAAAGTATAACATTTGACAGCTCGATGTACCCTCAAAAGCTAATTAATAAGCAGATACAACCACTTAAGATAAGTAAAAATATTTTCATCCCAAATGGCACCGGATACAGATTATATCGGCATGACAAAGCGTGGCGCCAAGAAGTACTAACCCAGTATATTTGAAAGTAAACTTTATTGTGATTTTCAAAAAGTTCATTCTCTTTTGGCACGTTTCATTCAATTTCAGGATATTTCTACTTACAGCGATTTTGAACTAAATATGAAGTGTGATAAAACATAAATTACAATGTCAGTGCACTGTGAATGACTGCATACTTTTGGTCAGTAAAAAGCAAAGTATCAAGTAAATTTTATACTTACTACTATTAATAATAAGGCTTATTTTTAAATGATTTTGAATTTTAAGTATCATATAAGAACCAATGGTAACAACTCTAAAAGCTTCATCCAGAGTCTGAAGTGCAGGTACGGCTTCTGTCTCCTAAAATAAACAAATTGGTCATTTCGAGATAACCGACACACTTCTGTAGATGATTTCTTATTTTATATTTTTAGAAATGACAAAAAGGTATAGTGAATCAAAATATTTAAGTGCCATTCATATTTGTAAGTAAATTCTTTGAATATAGTATCTATACTATAATAAAATCGTAACTAAGCCGAATCTGTACATTAAATATTTTTTGGATTTTTTTATTGAAATAGACTTTATTATCGATACAGAGGCCGAATCTATAGTTTTTAGATTTTTTGTCTGTCTGTCTGTTACCGCATCACGGCAAAACTACTGGAGGGATTTTGATGAAATTTGGTATGGTGATAGCTGGTTATCCGGGTCAACATATAGGATACTTTAAATAAAACTATCTTTTCGGATTTTGTCGCGGATTTATTTGTATTTTTGTTTCCCGACGTTTCGAATGCTTTACAGCATCCATGGTCTCTCCCGTGACCATGGATGCTGTAAAGCATTCGAAACGTCGGGAAACAAAAATACAAATAAATCCGCGACAAAATCCGAAAAGATAGTTTTATTTAAAATGTCAAATATTCGCGTAAATCTAAGAAAGTATTATATAGGATACTTTTACCGCGGTAAAATATCTCATTTCTGAGAAAAAATGCAAAAACTGCAATGTAAGAGTATACTAATATGTAAAACCTAAGAATTAGGGTTTTCTCATTTGAACGCGGGCGGAGCCTATAAGTCATTACTAAACTTTTTAGACTACATTTGAAATCGTCACATGTTCAAAATAATAGGGGCATCTTCAATATTACATGTGACCAATATAAATTTGTTATCTTTTTCATACACAAAAATATTATCGCTTTATGGAGAGTGTGTAAAATCATTACTCATTACACCAAAATAATAATTTAAAAATGGCACGTCTGAAGCATGCTTTATACGAGTACATCCCAAGACAGTTGTTACCATGATAAATAAAGACAATAATAGTTAATTGTATATTGTCGCGTATAAGAGAGCGACAAAACATTTTCCAGAATTGAAATTACAAAATGAAGTTATTAGAAAAGATACGAAATTTTGAATCTTTAGAATGTTCTTTGTTTCTGCTTATAAAAAGAAACGGCAGTGAGTCGAAAAATCGATTGAATTTTGGTGCTAAGATAAGAAATACAGAAAAAATGGGAAAAATTAACAAGTGGATTAAAGTCAAAGATGGAATTCAGAGACTGATTCTAGTTAAACTATGTGTTGTGAAACACTATAAGTTTCTCTTAAAAACCAAAAGTAATAAAACATCCTTAGTGCTAAAGATGTGCTATCTCCGAACCCATAGAACGTAACAATACCTTTCCGTAGTTTCATACACAAATAAAAAACAATAAAAAATGAGTACGTGTAAACTTTACGCGCGGTTGAAGTAAAACTTTTTTGGCAAATATCGCATAAATAAAAAAAACAATAATTAAATACGTCATATTAGGCATATTACAGTCATGTATTTATAGAATATCTTATACGGAAAGAATATAATATTATACCTATACTCGTATTTGTCAGACAATAACAACGGTTACCATGACAACATGGCAATGTATTCTATCTCATTCTCTCGCTGGCTCAATCCTATATGTTTATGTGTTTGTCTCTTTTTAGTGTCGTATTTTCGTTTCATTGAGTTTCAAATCACAACAATTCTAAAGAAGTTTCAATTCAATAAAAAAGATGACAAACATCCAGACAGTATAGTCGTACATATATATAAGCTAATCAATTTATTTTTATGTATGCAGCGTAATATTTTAGTAAAGAAAAACTTATAGGCTATAAATTCATGCTAGGATCGTTGGAGATCGGAAAGCTCATATCGTAAAAACGACGACAGTCGCTAACGATAGCTTGTAGTTGGTAAAAAATTACTTTGCACGCCTTAGGTTGAGTATACACAGTGATGGGTATTATCGTTACTAAAACTTTTATTAGAAAAAAGGGTCATTTTTATCTAAAAAGAAAAATTATTAATATAATATCTTTCTCTAATAGACACACAGAGAGAGAGAGAGAGAGAGAGAGAGAGAGAGTAGAATTTGTTTGTTTTGTCATTTAATTAAAATTGAACAAACCTTATGCTGGCTATCATATACCTACTTCTGCAAATCCTGTGACCCAAGTTTCGAGTCGAGTCAAAATACTTGGATATACAGGTTTTCTAGCATAAAATACTCAGTAGCTTAAAATAATTACGGTCCAGTGCCGCTCCAATTTACTAAGTAAAAGATATTAAGGGTTCATTTCTGTACTATAACATCTCCTTAGTTCGATAATCGTCTGAAGAAGAAGCAGGCTCTTGGAAACACTATTCTGAGAATTCTTTCGCTAACACAATTCATACTATTCATGCATAATTTAGATTGAATTTCAATTAAAAAATATAATAATATTAAGAAGAAAAGCTAAACCTAAAAACATAAAAATTATTATTTTTTAATATAACCATGCCTTTAGTCTCCAAAAGCTATCACACGTCCAAGGAGGTTCCCATACATTGTTAATCCTTTGCGCGCGCCGCTAATACTAGGGCAGTAATGAACTTGCTAAGTTATTATGGACGCTATTAAATATATTATTATTGTCTTAATGTATACAAACTGGTGATAGTATGTAGAAGTAGTAAAATGTGAAGTATGAGACAGTAATTCTCATGTAGTTGGTATTTTTTATATATTATACTAGCGGACCCGACAGACGTTGTCCTGTCTACACGTCTTTAATTTGAAAATTTCAAACTTTTTTTAATAAGCTAAAACATTCTGGACCATTTTGATGAAAATTATTATTCAAATTGTGAATCTAAACCATTCCCAGATCCCCTTGAACACACACAAAAAATTTCATCAAAATCGGTCCAGTCGTTTGAGAGAAGTTCAGTGACATACACACTCACAGAAGAATTATATATATAAAGATTTTTAATTGCTAGATATCCTTTTGTGTTTTGTTTATTGAAAAGACAACAGAACGGTATGAGATGAAAAAAAACTTTATTCAATTAGACTTATTACAAGCAGTTTTGAATATATTACATAAAGTCATAAATAGTCGATTAGAATAATATTTTAGAGGCATGTATAGTGAATACTCCATAATAACTTTGATATAGTGCGTGTAAGGCTACAGAGATGCATTTTATAGCCTATTTACTTTGGAAGATTATAGGCTGTCTAAAATCACGCTACGAGTTACGACCCTTAACAGAGTAAATCTAGTACTTTACATAATACTATAGTGACTCACTCTCGCTTCGCTCGGGCTCGTCCTCGGGTTAGTATGAGATACAAATCTTTGAATTTCTTGGCTTTTCTGTACCATAATATGCATGTATGTATTATACCCATAAACCTTCCTCTATCTATTAAAAAAACAAAATCATCAAAATCCGTTGCGTAGTTTTAAAGATCTAAGCATACAGAGAGACAGACAGCGGGAAACGACTTTGTTTTATACTATGTAGTGAAGTACTCTCTATTTAATACTATATCTACTTTAACCAAAAAACTTTCTATAGATACAATAATAAACTCTTTTAAATATAAAACCTTTAAGCAATACGTCATTCACGGCATGGACACATCAATGTTCACACGGGAGTCGACCTCTGACCGGAGTCGAACCCGGGCCTGTCATGATTAAGTGACGCATTACAGTAAAGGCTGTATGACATGACATTTGTTGATGATAATGACACATGAAACATTACTGAGAAATGAGAGATCTGACACAAGTGATAGACAGATTGACTGGATTCCTAGGACTTGATTATGCAATTCGACTGTTAAATTATTATATCACTATACAGTAAATTCTAAACAACTGCAGTTCTTTCTCCATTGACTTATAGTATATACGTTTTTATTAAGATCACACATCGATATTCTGTTTATATATATAATGGATAGATAGGTATAAGTTTAAATTTGACAAATATAATGTTGAAAATATATGCTTTGAATTAATATTGTGGTAGCAGAATCTATCATTATAAACCATTTATCTTTACGATGTTAACAGGAAAAGTTCAGTCCTTGCTAAGGCAGACACTGCGTGTTTAATAATTGTAATTTCGAATACAGTCTTAACGAGATTATTATAGCATCTGTACAGCCAAAAAAACTGTTCTTTCAAGAATCGATCCCACTATCTCCGACATAAAAACGACCACAGACCCATAACCATATATGAAATACTAAACAAACCAAAGAATCTAATTGAACAGACAATACAAACTAAATGTCCCGAAACAACTCAAATATCTAACATTCAAAACAAATTATCATAAAATATAAAGTATTCATATTATTACCTCTTTACAGGCAATAAGCACGACAGGAAGACGCTGCATTAGCATTAAAACGGTCGCACAATTACATCGTGATTAGTGTGTCGCCGACGACTGAATTCATTAGTTCGGCTCACCTGATTTTATTTAATTAAAAACTAAACGCCCGTTACCACCGCTCTTCTAACTGCGATTAACTTAATCTACTGTTTATATTATTATATTTTTCTGAACAGTTCTTATTAGAACTATATTCATATAATAATTACACAATTTGTGTCATAATGGTATTACTGACTTTCTGAACATGTTAAAGAAATATATAACTTATAGCGATTAAACTAAATGAAATTATAACAAATTTTACCTAATTATTTGTTTACATATTTGCAAATAACAAATAAAAATACATCAAAATTAAAACATATTTTACAGAACTATTCATGTCACAGTTACGGAGAAATTTTGTGTGTTACTTATATTATGTAGGTGATGATAATCTATGACGTAAATAATCTATGGTTAAAACAACAGTGCCACCGATCCAAAGACAATATGTTAAACGTATAGTGAAATGTCTCATCCTGGTCAGCGGAGCGTGCTGGGAACCCTTGCGACTTGGTAATTAACCTCATACGATTGTTGCCTGCCAGATACTATCTTTCCTTGCGGTAAAATAAATTGAAGACTTCAAAATTTGTGATTCTCCGCGCTGAGATTTTTATATCTTATCATGATTATTTAATTAGTTAGCACAGTCTTGAAAAAATAATAGCCATGATGATGTCTGTGTTACTATTTATGTGTTAATGGGAAAATTTCATTTAAAAAAATACATTTTATTCTAGTTTTTATAGTTTTATCTAAATTTAAAAAGTATTTTAAGGCTATAAAGATAAATTTTAACGCTTTTAATAAAGATCACAGTTTTTATACGTATAAGTTCATAAGATATGCAAAATAAAACAAATTTATTCATAGATACGATTTTGCAAAATCCAATAAAGAAAAATTACAGTCAATAAATATGCCTACTTATTCAGTTAACTGACAAATTATACTATACTAGCGACTCCCGCTTGCTTCGCTCGGATTCGTCTCTAGGTACGTTTTAACAGTTAGTATGGAATAGATAGACTATATAATATATGATATATAGCCTATAGCATTCCTCAATAAACGGGCTATCTGATCCAAAAGAAAAATTAAATCGGATTAGTAGTTCCTGAGTTTAGGGCATTCAAACAAACAAACTGTGTCTCTTTATAATATTAAGTATAGATTTTATTCAAGAAGAAACTCAAGTTTGAATACATCGCTTCAATAATATATATACCTTTATATTCTCGAAGATAAGACAGAAATTTTCTCTCAGAATAAACAATTTTTCTAATCATAAATGGCTCTATTACTTATATTTGGCGGTGCCATGATAAATACAGTCCAGGCATTATTTATAGCCCGTTCGATCAGATACGAGGCCTGTCCACTAGCTGGAAATACTTGGGGGCCAAATTGACCTCGTAAATCATAGCTGATAGAGGGATGTGTGTTTTTGAGTTAATTATATTCCCCAAAGTCATGAAACAATTTGGTAAAGAAAATAATTTGAACCATATCTTACATTTTATTATTTTTTTCTAATACAAAATATTGATCAAAGCGATTAAATTTACAACAGGGACTATTTTTAAAATTGAATTGTTGTGTTAAAATTAGTCAAGATTAAATATGAACGCTGTGATATTTTAAACTTATATTATTTAGAAGATACCAATCCGATACTCTATATAAATAAATAATTAATAAATATGTTGGAACATTAACACACAGCACCTTCTAGTTTCATAGTAAGCTACGAGGCTAGTGTTATGGATACCAGATAGTTGATACACAACACATATATAACTTTAAATACATAGGTACATATTATAAATATAAACACCCATGACTGAGTACAAACATTCGTGCTCGTCACACAAATAAATGCTCCTAGCGGGACTAGAACTCGCGACCGCTGGCACAGTAAGTAGGGTCACTACAAACTGAGCCATACGTGTCGTCAATAACAAAAAAGATGTCATAACAAAAAATCCTTTTCACTATACTCAGCCCGAGTTAGGACTCGAACCCAGCACCTCCACATATTCAACCAAACTAGCTAACCACTAGACCGACGAGGTCGTTTAGGTCACTAGTACAGATATACACATAGTTTACGTAAGCGAAAGTACTATTGCAATTTGCTTAACCGTTTTAAAATGATTGAGATTAAGCGGTTTCATTGATGGTATACTAATGAATAGCCATTAGTCTACAATCCCAACGAACCTGCAGGCTAAGGATCTATTACTATCTAATATCCTTACCATGAAATTCATAGTATATTTTATTTGCAATGTTTTCAACCGACTTCCTCAAAAAGGAGGAGGTTCTCAATTTGGCTGTATGTTTTTTTTTTATGTTTGGTACCGCAGAACTATGTCATTTATTAACCGATTTAGACAATTTTTGTTTTGCTTAAAAGTGTATACTTCCAGATTGGTCCCATTTAAATTTAAAAAAAAAATACCACTCCTAAGGGTGGAAAAATATGTGATGATAAATTTCCTATTTCTAATCAGTTGGTAGGTGCCAGCCATACAAAGCAAAGCACACCGACTTCGAAAATATTTGGTTAGGTATGTATAGTAAAATATGAAAACTACCAATCAGTTATTTTTTACTTTTTAGTGCTTTTCTTTCAAGTCGGTTTTTTTTTGTTAAAAAGTTTTTTATTATCATTATACTTCTAAGCAACTTACAAGTCTACTGTCTGTCCATTCGCAAAAAGTTTTGTCCAAAAAGTGATACTTAAAAAAAATGTATAAAAATAGTTTTTTTTAAAGTTCAACGGTTTTATTGTAAATAAAGATAATAATAATATAGATAATGTACTAAAAGCTTAAAAATAATTAGGTAAATCCTTGGTACCAGTCATCACACTACCTCATTAATGTAGAGCATTGATCAGACTCAAAAATAAAATCGTGTGGCGTTACGTATTTACTCAGGTTACAAAAACACACACACTTTCACATTTATAATATTAGTATGGAGTCTAATGAAATATTTATAATCTGCTTAAAATTATTATGATTATTTACTGAACATCATAGGTCTACTACCACTTCAAAAAAGTCTTAGTACCTTAGATAATAAGGAGAACTGGGAAACAGTACGATAAAACTTATTTTATATCATTATTTAAAAAATATATAATATAATACTATATAATTATGACATACTATTATGTATTAAAGAAAACCTATATTATTATGTCACTCTTCAACTCCTAAAACATATCTATCCCGACATCTCTTCGGTTCATTACTGCAAATATCACGGACATTCAAACACATATTTTCACATTTATTATATCAGAAAAAAAAACTTCTCCAGGTAGACATAGCCATGGTTCTAAAATAGTATATTCGCAATATATTAGAACGCTACAGCAAGTGTCATGCGCTAAGCAATATTGACGGATTCATTAGTAATATTGTGTTCGTAGGTAGAGTGTTATTAGGTAGAGCATTTCCATCTGATTAACAAGATTATTGGAAGATATACATACATCTATAGTACTAGTATATTCAAATTGATTACCTACTTAAGTACATAATATATAATAATCATTAATCAGATTATTACTTTTATTATAAACTAGCAGAACCCGCGGCTTCGCTCGCGCTAAAACTTCAAAAAAGCTAAAAAGCTACATTTCATACTAACTTTCATCCCCTATTTTACCTCTATATGGGATGAATTTTGAAAAATGCTAAAACACGTATTTATTTAATTTTATTGAAGAGCATTACTACCAAGTTTCAAGTAATTCTGATCTTAAATAATTTTTTGGGTTGTATTTTAAGGTTTTTTCCCGTGGGAATGAGATAATCTCCCGCAGTAAAAAGTAGCGTACGTCACTTTCTAGCCCTCCAACTATCTACACACAAATAATGACGCCAATCGTCACTCTGTTTCAACGTGAAAAAAGGACAAACAAACAAAGAAACAAACACACTTTCACATTTATAATATTAGTATGGACTAACGGCTTACCCTTGCTTCTAATCCTCCATCCGTTCCTGCTTTGTAATAAAAATATAATTTAAGCGTAAACAAAATATATTGCGTATTCATTTCATTTTTAAAAGATGGCATTTAATATAGAGCTTTTATTAAAGAAACCATAACACAAGAGAACCAAAAGAATTTAATACAAATGACTTGTGACCCAAAAATCCGAGTCAAAACACAATGTTTGTGATGCAAAGGGATCTTAAAGGGAGCGGTGACTGAACAATACGCCTAATTTTCGTACGAGTTTTGATTGATAACCAATCCTATATCTTGGTTGACGCGTCAAACCGACATTTTGATGGCTCTGATAAGTAGATTTGTAAGTTCCATACAATCGACCAGATTAATCTAAATAACTGGTCGAGCGTAATTGCTGTATACTATTGTATAGTCTAATTTGAACGTGTAGACGTGATGCTACCGTGATAAATACGGGTCATATTTTGAAACACATTTCATGCATCACTGGAAAATAAAAGGCGTATCTAAAAGAAAATATTTTACCACCTGACATCATCTGTGGATATTTCAAAAAGTAAAAACTAAAGAGTAATGTAAGCGAATGAACGCATTAAGACAAGGAATCTTGTAAACGCCTCTTTTATTACAGGTATTACTCAATATTCTAGTGACTCCACGGACCCTCTAAGGTCGCAAATAACAGTATAGCTCGTAAACTACTTGCAGCATTAACCATAACGAATAAAGGCACTAAAAGCAAGTCTCGTTCCCTAAGGGCCGTTTCGGCTGTCAATGCGAAAATTTAAGCTCGCCACACCCATGCACTCCAAAGGGTCAACCTTTTTGCCCTTTGTCTCAATTGTTGCTGTTATTCCCTAACTCCTTTATGTCTGATTGCTATAGATTAAATATAACAATGAGAGAGGAAAAAAGTTACGCCCTTCCTTTTGTGGAGGAAAACATAGCAGGTACGTATATATTTTTTCTATACTAATACGGTTTCATATTTTAGGTATTTTAATTATATCATTTACTATTTTATTATTATAAAATATCGATTAAATTATAATATATTACAAATATTCTATATACACACCACAATCACATCTATACATATAATAAAATTGTAACTAAGCCGAATCTGTACATAATTTTTTTTTAAATCTTATTGAAATAGACATTATTATCAATACAGAGGCCGAATGTATATTTTTTAGAATTTTTGTCTGTCTGTCTGTCTGTCTGTCTGTCTGTCTGTCTGTCTGTCTGTCTGTCTGTTACCGCATCACAGAAAAACCACTGAAAGGATTTTGATGAAATTTAGTATGTTGATAGCTGGTTATCCGGGTTAACGTATAGGATACTTTTTACCGCGGAAAAATATCTTATTTCTGAGAAAAAATACAAAAACTTAATTTTACAATTTTACTCTTACGAGTATACTAATATGTAAAACCTAAGAATATGGTTTTTGGTCATTTGATCGCGGGCGGAGCCGCGGGCAATGCTAGTATTGTAATAAAATCAGATAATCAATAAATGAAAAAATAACTATCTATCACAGGTGGCTTTATAGCTAAATAAATGATGTCATTATTAATGTATGAAGAATAATTCCTATATGAACCAGTTACAACAGAGCTTAATTTCTTAACATGTTTTAGCCATTTGTATACAAAATACTCGTCAGCTTTAATCTCGCTCAAAAGAATGTGTTACCGACATTGGTGGCCATTTATCTTGTTATAACGACAATGTCTTGATGTATTTTATCACATTTAGCTCAGTAAAAATATTTACTAACTCTATCCAACATATAAAGAACTCCCATTCCGATACTTGATTTGTCTTCCTTCGTATTAGAGAACGGTTGTCATAGATTTCTATAGTTCAAGGAAAAATGGTCATATGGGTGCCGTGACCGTGGTGTTAACGGTCATATTTGTCATCTGTCAATTTGCCTTCTATTTTTGTTAGGGCTATGAAAGCTTTTTGGTAACCGCATGGAGCTTTCATATTGTCATCATTATTTTTAGAAGTTTTATAATCGTTATTGACAGCCCGGAGCAATTAGTAAAGGTATTTTATGCGTACAGCTGTAAAAACCAATTTTAGATTCGTATAAAATTGTATAAGATAATTTGATTGAACAATTAATTCAATAAGAGAATTTATTTTCATATCAATATGAACATATTTATATTTTCAACCGACTTCAAAAAGGAGGAGGTTCTCAATTCGACTGTATGTTTTTTTTTTTTTTTATGTTTGTTACCTCAGAACTCCGTCATTTATTAACCGATTTGGACAATTTTTGTTTTGTTTGAAAGGGTATACTTCCAGATTGGTCCCATTTAAATTTCAAAAAAAAATACCACCCCTAAGGGTGGAAAAACAACGAATGATGAATTTAACCTACTTCTAATTGTCATATTGACTTGAAACTTTGCAAGTATTTCTATTTCCGTTGATAGTCCAGTGGTTCAGTGTTGTTAACCTGATCTGATGGCAAGGCCAGAAGGTGGTTAGGTGGAACTCTTCAACGGCTAATAGTAGATACTTTGAGTTTGGACTTATTTTGTTTGATTTGACAAGCCTAACACGTTAGAATCCTTACTTTGCTACTACTGTCTACACTAAAAAGGGAAAAATAAAAACTTTTTAACAAAAAAATAAAAACCGACTTCAAACAAAAGCACTAAAAAGTAAAAAATAACTGATTGGTAGTTTTCATTTACTATACATACCTAATCAAATATTTTCGAAGTCGGTGTGCTTTGGCTAAGTAATTAAAGCCTACCTATTAAATACATACCTAATCAAATATTTTCGAAATCGGTGCCAGCCCATACAAAGCAAAGCACACCGACTTCGAAAATATTTGATTAGGTATGTATAGTAAATGAAAACTACCAATCAGTTATTTTTTACTTTTTAGTGCTTTTGTTTGAAGTCGGTTTTTATTTTTTTGTTAAAAAGTTTTTATTTCCATTCATTTTTTCCTTCATTTGTCATCTGCCCATTCATATATGTTTTCTCTTCTAAATGTATTATTTATTTCTACTTTAATTAGGTAACTGTAAAAATGAAATTTAAATTACACCCCAAATTCAAATTATAGTACCCTAATAATATAATAACAAATATGGAAAGTAAAAATGTTCAATGATTTTTGTCTCCATATTTCACTCAAACTTGCTATTTTAGTTTTGAACATATCCTTTAATTATGGTATCAGACGTTTTAGATTTTAAGAAAAAGAAGATAAACTGCGATTTATGGAATACATTTAGAAATACTTAGTCTCCTCTCTAATAAAAATCGAGCTTTTAAGCTGGTAGAGATACGAAAAATATGTTCGTATTTCATTTATAAATAATTTCTATTAAAAAGATTTTCTAGTATACAGTATGTTGTGAGAAAATTACACATTTAAAACAAACCTAATTATATTCAAAATCATAAAAGGCAAATTAAAGATACTCACCGTTTACGTCCATTTAATATGCAAGTAGTGTCCATAAAAGAAACTTACGCACAAAATAATAAGTTAATACAGTAATTGATAACGATTCAAATATAACTTATGAGACAACTAGTGCCTCACGGTCACTTCGCTCGGGTTCGCCTTAACATAAACAAAAACAAAACAAATCTTTCCCACGGGAACCGTACATCTTTCCGGGATAAAAAGTAGCCTATGTATTCTGATGTATGAACTACATTATTGTAAAGATTCAAACTTTCGCATTAATAATACTAGCGGCTCACCCTCACTTCGCTCGGGTTCGCCTCTAGGAAAACAAAAACAAACCTATCCCACAGGAACCGTACATTTTTCCGGGATAAAAAGTAGCCTGTATGTTAAACCAGACTATAATCTATCTCTGTGCCAAATTTCATCCAGATCCGTTCAGCAGTTCTGGCGTGAAAAAGTAACAAACATCTATACTCACAAACTTTCACATTTATAATATTAATACGGATTAGTAGAATTCAAATCATATTTGTGACACGAAGTAAACACAGAACATGTGCATGTAAAATGCGTTTAAAAAATTGAATTTAATTTAAAGGTAAAAACTCCGTTGATGATAGACAGTACGCGAGGGCTTAGAATTCGTAAAATTACGTTTAATTAACGAACTGCCGTCAAGGCGCGTCCGTAAATATAGTGACCGCCAAATAACAGCTTTCCTTTCATTTAATTTTTATGCTTTTTGACTTTTAAATTATTGCTTTGAACATTTAAGGATGATCAATTTTATAATATTAAAGTATTGGGACAATAATAAAAAAGTCCAAAGGTATTTCTAACATAAAGTTTTCCAGACTTCTCAAAAGAGAAGCGATATAATTTTCATACGTTACCAAATTTTGTACCTGAGGCGAATATATGTAGTGTTCATAAATAACTACGATTAATTGCAGAATGCGATCGATTAAAAAGTCCTCAATTTTAACAGAATAGTCCCATACCGATCTATTAAAAAAGCTGGTAAAGGCCATTATCTGGTCCCGAGGTACCCTTAATCCCTATAATTAGACCCATCCCACACCGTGTGATTGATAGTTCAGCAACGGTTCCAACAAAATAATGAGATTCTGATCGTCAAAAACGTAATATTGAAAGGAATATGAAAAGTCAGATTTGTCTCTTTCGTCACGCGGATATCGTTCGATGTATGAATGTCGAATGTCACTTTTGACCAATCATGGTTAAAGTAATTTGTAAATATTATTTCAAACTGGCATTGCCCGCGGCTCCGCCCGCGTCCAGACGACCAAAAACCAAATTCTTAGGTTTTACATATTAGTATACTCTTACTTTGCAGTTTTTGCATTTTTTCTCAGAAATGAGATATTTTTTCGCGGTAAAAAGTATTCTATATGTTGACCCGGAACAACAGCTATTACTATACTAAATTTAATCAAAATCCCTCCAGTGGTTTTTCTGTGATGCGGTAACAGACAAACAGACAAAAATTTTAAAAACTATAGATTCAGCCTCTGTATCGATAATAATGTTTATTTCAATAAGATTTCCCAAAAAATATTTAATGTACAGATTTGGCTTAGTTACAATTTTATTATATGTATAGATGAATAAGCAAAAGAAATTTTATAATTTTGTTGTGTTATGGTGTGATTAGTAAATGAATAAACTAATTCTATATTTTATTGTGTTGATAGCGTACCAGCACATGGCTTAGGCCAGTGAACAACATTTTGGATTCTCACTCCTGAAGATTAGTTGCATTCCTTTGCAATAAAACTGTACAAATGGCTTGCATCATTTAAACTGCTGCCACCCAACATGTTTTATGTTAGTATATTCTGGCGTAAAGTAGAATATGGATAATAATATGTACTTTCGTTGATTATAATTGAAGACGTAACGAATAAATAACAAATATTATCTATACTATAATATTATGAAGAGGTAAAGTTTGTGAGTTTGTAAGTTTGTGACATTTGTGTAGGGGGTAATCTCTGGATCTACTGAACCGATTTAGATGAAATTTGGTAAGATGATAGTTTGAGATCCTGGGAAGGACATAGGATATGTATATTATGAATATGTTTAATATGGGGATGAAAGTTTGTATGGGAAATAAAGCTAGGGACGAACCCGAGCGAAGCGAGGGTGAGTCGCTAGTAATATACCAATAGAAAACTAAATAAATATTATTTAGTTTTACTTACGATCCTTTCAGTTATATTTTCTATTCCTAAGCTGATAAATATCAACTGCTTTGAAAGTTTCGAAAATCTTAACGTTTAAAGCTGTGGTAGCTTACTAATTATTATGATCTGCCTCCTGTGGTTGCGGGTTCAACCCCCAAATTGAGCGCATATTAGGAACGCCTATTGTGCGTAGTAAAACATTAAAACCATGTAATTTTCCAAAATGGATCACAATTTATCTATGAAATTAAAAGAACCTTTTGGAGATTAGAGAGAAATTTCTTGAGTCGTTAGCTTCCATTTGCCACCGCACATTGTTGATATAATGCTATAATAGTCCTTTAATATTGCGTACTAAAAAGATTGCCGTAGGTTTAGTGGCTAGCATTCCAATCTGGGATTGAGAGGTCTCAGATCATCGTCTCAAGTCTCGACAAGTATGGTTATTTGGTTTTTCTATTAAGAAATTTTCAATAGCAACTCGGAGTTGGAAAGTCGATGGTTGTACAACCCCGCGTCGAGGCAGACGAGACGAGGCACATTAAGCCATCGCTTCTGCCTCTGGTTTTTCACGGTCGTTGTCGAATTATTACACAATCGGACTTTGAGAGTGCAAGCAACATTGTGTACTTTTGTTTTCGGGCGCTCTTATACAGTATAATATTGCCTGCGCTGTTTAGCTTATCTCAGTGAGATTGGTCGACGTGAAAGATAAAGATTTAAAAAGGCTACGAAACAAAATTATTCGTATTTAATGTAAAATACTGAAACGATGCTCTTCCTTGAAGCCAGCAGGTGATAGATGAACGGTATCTTTTATGTATGTACTGTTAAAAATAAAATAAATAAATATTGTAAATTAATAATTTTAATATATGTACGTATAGGCAACACCTTCTTTTTTCCATATTTCATTCGTAGGCTTCCTTTACGTAGTTAATTAACATTAAATTTTGCTCTGATGTTGAATAAACCTATATATTTCTGAATAAATAGAACATAAAAAGAGATAAAGGTGCTTTAAATTTTTGTTTGCCTCAATATATTACAATAGATAAATAAATGAAATAAATTTAATTTTTATATTTAAATTACTTAAGAACGTTGTATTACTTCATATATCACTAGCGACTCACTCTCGCTTCAATCGGGTTCGTCCCTAGGTTGATTCCCCATACAAACTTATATCCCCATATTCACCACCTTAAGGGATGATTTCCGGAATAAAACTCCTATGTCCTCTCCAGGATCTCAAACTATCTCTTTACCAAATTTCATCTTAATCAATTCAGTAGTTCCAGAAATTACTTCCTACAAAAAACTCACAAACTTCCAAACCTTACTTCTTTATAATATAGATTATATATGTATAAATATACGGTACATCTTTGTATAAAAAACATTCTAAACAACCATAAAGATCATATTTTATAAGTAAAATTAAACAGGAAAAATTGGAATTTATCAAATTGCCCAGTAAATGTGGATAACAAAAAAATTCTAAGCTCGTTTAATTCTTTGTGTAAAATATAAGGGCATAATTACGGTCACAATCCCGTGGTTAGTGAGGCAGGACAATTAGATTTTGACGGGCGCGTGATAAATGGTTAACTTGGTTACATTCGAGACTAAAAAACTGAGAATCGCCATTTTATGTTTTATATGAATTCTGTAAGTTGGTAATTCAGTTTGGAAGTACATAAAAGGTATGTATGATATTTGAAGTAGTGTTATTATTTCATAAGTGACTAGTATATAGTATATAAGTGATACATAAATACATATTTTCTAAACTATTAAAATTAGAATTGATAAATAATACATATAAGAGTAGGTAATAATAAAAAAATACCAATCGAATTGAGACCCTCCTCCTTTTTGAAGTCGGTTAAAAATTATAATAATTTCGAAATAATTTATGCAATCGATCTGATTATTGTAATATAACATTGGCGACTCTACGCTATCCTTGTTCTTTTAATAATTTATAAACTATGCGAGCCAGGTTATTATTAAAACGGCCATTTTCTTAACCGCGAATTATCAAATTTCTTCCACTCGCCCTAGTATTATCACATAAGTCCAAATGTCTTGGGGTATCTTTAACTACAACCAAAGCAAAATGATCCACAGCCGCCGCTTATAGAACTCTGATTGTATTATGTGATTAGAAGGAAAATAAAGTGATAGAGGTCTTATTAAAGTGGTGTTTAAAAGTTGAACGATTAAACGAAAATTGCGAAAGATTACAGGTTCCAAAGTAATTCGCAGATCAGTTATAATAACACGACTTCTAACTTTTTAAATGCAACCATTAATAATATAAATTATTGTAGTATTTTTAGTTTATCCAAGCCGTAGTGAAGCTTTCAAATGTAAAGTTCAAAAACATGGTATACAAAATAAAAAAGCTGGCAAAATTTGATAAGCTTTTTTTATGATCAATTAATCCATTTGTGTAATCAATAAAAACACCTAACAAATGTAAATTTAAATGTTATATTGTTGAAAGAATATAGTGGAAGTAATATTCTCGCTTCAATGAATGAGCACTGCCATCGTCTTTGGCATCCAATAGAGAGACAGACAGGATAATATAGTATGTTTTACAGTATTTTTCGTGGGAACAAATTCTTTTCCACGTGAAAACACAAAGGCGCTATTTTATTTTTTACATACATTACATATGTTATTTTAAATTAAATAAAACTATCTTTTCGGATTAATTTGCAGATTTAGATTTTTGGTTCCCGACGTTTCAAATGCTTTACAGCAATCATGGTCACGGGAGAGAAAGGTTATAGACGTCTCAAAGGCGTTATACACCTGTAACAGACAGTGCCTACCCACTATATTACAAAAATATTTTCAAAAATTCAAAAATGGCATAAAAGTACCTTACAATATTGGTTGATTTTTATTTCTAAACATTTTAAATTTTTCTTAATAAGTTAATAATCAAATATAGCAATAAGAAACGTCGGGAACCAAAAATCAAAATAAATCCGCGAAATAATCCAAAAAGATAGTTTTATTTACATTTTTTTTTATGTTGGGACATTAACACACATCACCATCTAGTTCCATGGTAAGCTACGAGGCTTGTGTTATAGATACCAGATAGTTGATACACTACACATATATAAACTTTAAACACATACATATTATAAATATAAACACCCATGACTGGAGTACAAACATCCGTGCTTATCACACAAATGAATGCCCCCAGCGGGACTCGAACCCGCGACCGCTGGCACAGCAAGTAGCATCACTACCCCCCCCCCCCAACGTGCGTTCACCTTGTCGTGGGGGGGGGGGGCTCAGTAGTGCCCGGCAATCCAACCGGGCGCGAAGCTAAGAAACGCACAGGGAGGTTGCCCACTTCGGTGGGCGGTGGGAGGTGGCCCTCTTCGGGGGGGCGGTGTACCATGCGGGTTGCTCCTGGTACTTCTCTGATAGCAGAGTGGACTGTGGAGCAACCCCATGGTTGTGGTGGTCTGCTTCGGCAGACCTGCCGTCGGGGCGTCGTAGTTGAATGCGCAAGCGATCCTGCGACGCCCCATTAAGACGGGGGAAGGTTTTGTTGGGTTTTAGTGGGTAGTACTGGCTGTATTACGCCGGTGAGTCCCACACGTCGTGCGTAAATGCATTTCCCAACGTTAAAAAAAAAAGGGGATACCGGAGGTCTTAGATGGGGAACGGGACTGAGACTGAAAAAAAAAAAAAAAAAAGTAGCATCACTACACACTGAGCCAAATGTCAAATATTCGCGTAAATCTAATAAAGTATTATTACATAATAGTAGTTTATTATTTTTCAAAAACACATAAAATTCTTCTTTTTTAAATGTTATACATATTTCAAATATACAATAATAAAATATATAATATAATTATGTATCTTAAATAGATAATACGCATTTATATTTAATTAAATTCCACGTCGCCATTGTTTACATCGTCACATCATCGTAAAAATTATAAATTAGCTTGACAATGTTTTAAAATAGTAAATAAATTTGAGAGGTTCAAAAATGTTCGCACGCTCGCCCGTTATCGCCTTTAACTCTCTAAATTGATATTATAACGTCATACATGTTAATATTGCACTAATTAAATAAAGAACAGTAGTATTTATTTTTTTCGTCAAATACTAGTTCATAATACTTTGTATTTATGAACCAGTATTGCACGAGGCTCCGCCCGCGTTCAGATGACCAAAACCAAATTCTTAGATTTTACATATTGGTGTACTCTTACATTACAGTTTTTGTAATTTTTCTCAGAAATGAGATATTTTCCCGCGGTAAAAAGTATCCTATATGTTGACCCGGATAACCAGTTAACACCATACCAAATTTCATTAAAATCCCTCCAGTGGTTTTTCTGTGATGCGGTTAGACATACAGACAGACAGACAAAAATTCTAAAAACTATAGATTCGGCCTCTGTATCGATAATAATGTCTATTTCAATAAGATTTTCCAAAAAATATGTTATGTACAGATTCGGCTTAGTTTCAATTTTATTATATGTATAGATTAAGTACACAAATCTGTTGACAACGTCACATTTTTTTGACCCAATGTCGCTGCCGCTTTTCATACTTTTGAATTTGTCGCGGATTGTTGCACTTTCTATCTATAATTTTATGCAATAAAAATAATAAAATAATACGAATAAAATAGTACGGATATACCTGTCCGGTAGATAATATTTTAATATTCGGATAAAAAAAATTTCAAACAAACACAGCAGTGGCTATAACTGAGTCCATAAAATATTTTACTTAAAAAAATATTTTACTTAAAAAACTATTTTAATTAAAAAGTTTCTTACCAATTTTCTTATCAATTTGACTTTTACATAAAATTTTATTTTTTTTTATTAGTAGAAAAAAATAGACAAATAAATCGAACCTGAGAACACTGTAAAAGGCAGTCAAGCACATTAAACATACCTATTTCTAATAATACCTGCAAAATTAAATAATACCTGCAAATAAAATAGTAGGTATGATATCATCCAATCTCAAATATCCTAAATTAATTAATTCTGACACTCACAAAATTATGACCTTCACAATAAAAAACATACAAATACAACAATTTTCTATACTAAAGCAGAAAAAAAACTTGTAATTAGGTAGGAAATATCGCCTGTACTTGACATTTAGATAACTCACGCGCAATGCATTTACCTCGACGAAGTAATTATAGCGCAAATGCGCTTCGTCTTTCTATGATGTTTTTGTTAAAGTATTAAGTGCTGTATACAAGCATATCTAAGCTCATTTTAAGTGTTCAGCTCATAAATATTTCTTAATTAAGAACTCAAAATAATTTAAAATACATAAAATATAACGAATCCAAACGAATTTAAGACAATTTTTGGTAGAAACAGCCATGATAATATTAAAACATCAAAATAACCTATCACAATATAACAGAAATGTCTCACCAAGTTGCTTCTATAACTTCACCTTCAGTTTATTGCCATTACGAGATCCTACAGGAAGGTGTCAGTGCTTTTTACACCATAAGACATTTAATTACTTACGTCCAACTATGAATAATTCAGATGCGCGCGCGCCGGAACGGTCACAGCACGTTGCGACTAGCGGTCGTACAAGATTTAAAATTATGTGGCCATTTTTATTAGACACTAGGCTATATTACCTTGCTCTGCTCTGTTGCGTGTTTCATTGTCTTGAGAATTAGAAAGTAGGGTTATAAATGTAATCTTTATAAGAATCTCGTTTGTCGTAACCAGGATTTTAGCTTGGTGACTAACTTTTGGTATAATTATATCAAATTAAGACGCAATTATCTTTAAAACTACCTTATTTTACAAGTTTTGTTATAACTACAAAATCTTGGCCTAACTATATAGTTATAATATAATATAGACAGCCTAACACATGTTAAAATATGTAATAAAAAAAAAAACAAAAATTTTATTATCCTCAAATGAATTTTGCACTACAATAAACAGAAAGAGGTTCCATCAAAACCGGTACATGTCCTCCGGCGCTCATCATTTAGGTCGTGTAATTTAGTTTTGTTTCGAGTCCGCACTAGTCACATTTCGGAGCAAAATATTTGACATTCCGTCACCGCCCTCAAAAATAAATTATAGGGCTTGTATCCATGGTGAATGCATCTGACACATATTAAAAATGCAACAATCATTTGTGTATTATTATGAAATTATATAAAAAATTCATAATAAAAAAGGTAAAAGGTATAGGATAGGAGAAGCAAATTATCTTCTCAGAAACATTTTATTGGCTACTGCCAAATTGGTATATTTTAATTTTGTTACTTTAAAAACCTAGCCATAGTTTATCCATTTTTAAATACCTAAAGCATCTAATTATTATATAAATATATTACGGTCGCAACAAAAAATCAAAGATGTGACCAAGTTAAATTACCGCTATTGCTATTTTTAATATACATACCTATTAGTATTTTAATACAAATATTTTATAATAAAACTAGCGACTCACCCTCGCTCCGCTCGGGTTCGTCCCTGGGGTGGGGTCTGGGAGGACCACCCTTATCCTTATCACTTAGGGGTATGGAAAATAGATAGTAGCCGATTCTCAGACCTACTGAATACGCATATAAAATTTGGTAAAAATCGGTAAAGCCGTTTCGGAGGAGTACGGTAACAAACATTGTGACATGGAAATTTTAATATAAGATATTATTTTGCAAACTTTATATCATATTATTTCATTTTATAGCAAATAACTCTAATCAAGGTATTATCTAATACTCGTTAGTTGGAATGTGCAGTGAGTAATTTTTTATTGATGCATATTACAAGTAAGTAAAAAATCACTAAATTAAAGATAACTTGTAAAGGATAAGTACAATGACTAAAAACTGTATGATAAAAATTGCCAAAATTATACGATTAATTATTTTAACCGTGAATTTTACAAGTAGGTAACATAAATTCATTCCATACCTCTGATATACTCGTATTTTAATATTAATATAATACTATAAATGTGAAATGTGTTTGTTTGTTTGTTTGTCCTTCTTTCACGTCGAAACGGAGTGACGGATTGGTGTGATGTTTTGTGTAGAAATAGTTGGAGGGCTGGAGAGTGACATAGGCTACTTTTAACGCGGGAGATTATCTAATTACCACAGAAAAACACGTTATAATACAATCCATAAAAATATTTATGATTAGAATTACTTGAAACTTGGTATTAATGCATTTCAATAAAATTAAATAAATACGTGTTTTAGCATTTTTCAAAATTCATCCTATAAGGAGGTAAAATAAGGGATGAAAGTTTGTATGAAAGTACCTTTTTAGAGATTTTCTGTAGTTTTACCGCGAGCGAAACCGAGGATTCTGATAGTATTTTAATATATTCATTTACTAAAAATTAGAAATCTGAATAACATTGTCTTAGCACATGAACCCTCGTCCCCATATCTCAAGTCGGTCCCCTCGGCGACGACGACAGATTTGCATAATAACTGCTTACACTCGCCCGCCCTAGGGAGAATTGTCCACTTTTTTCGACAAATTCCATTCTTTGAACAAGATTACTCGAATGCTTGGTGGATTTACACAAGAATGTTTGATTGGATTTCAAATTACATGCGACATTTTTAAAGGGGGTTTCTATGAATAAATAGAACTTTTTTTCTTTTATGTTTTCATTTTATGTTAATAATTATGTCTAACGGTATTTCTTTATACACAAAGTATTCTAGACGTTGTATTTACTAATGGACGTTGTAATCACCATTGATAAATTCTTATCATTCCGTTAATATTATAAATGCGAAAGTTTGGATGCATGGATGTTTGTTACTCAATCACAACAAAACGGCTGAATGGATCTAGATGAAATTTGGCCCAAAGATAGATTATAGTCTGGAATAGTACATACACTACGTTTCATTCGGGAAAAATGTACGGTTCCCGTGGGATAGATTTGTTTTTTCCCTAAGAACGAACCCGAGCCAAGCGAGGGTGAGTCGCTAGTTTAGTCGTAAAACGCTTCCCGAAAATTAACTAATATGAAAAACCACTGTTACTTTGTGTTAAAATTGAGATCTAGATCAAACTACATATTTCAAAGTTGAGATTGAAGTAAAAAATCTCGTCTAAAGTAATTTACAATTAAGATGCCTTACAACATTACCTTTTGTAACTGCATTCGTGCTCTTTATCTTATTTACGATCACGTTTGTGAAACGCACTAGAATTAATAGGCGTAGAAATAAGTACTGACAAAAGTGGCCGGTAGGTACTGTAATGTAATCAATATATACATATAATAAAATTGTCACTAAGCCGAATCTGTACATTAAATATTTTTTGGAAAATCTTATTGAAATAGACATTTTTATCGATACAGAGGCCGAATCTATAGTTTTTAGAATTTTTGTCTGTCTGTCTGTCTGTTACCGCATCACAGAAAAACCACTGGAGGGATTTTGATGAAATTTAGTATGATGATAGCTGGTTATTCGGGTCAACATATATGATACTTTTTACCGCGGGAAAATATCTCATTTCTGAGAAAAATTACAAAAACTGCAATGTAAGAGTAAACTAATATGTAAAACCTAAGAATTTGGTTTTTGGTCATCTGAAACGCGGGCGGAGCCGCGGGCAATGCTAGTAATGTAATAAAAAGACTCTTTCCGTCACGAGATAATGCCGTTACATCTAAATAAATCATAATTCATATATTTAAAGCGCTTGCGTTGATCATGGATAGAAAATATGGTTTATTTTAATTTTCTTATTATTAGTACGTATATTTTTTCAATTATTACATTTATAATTTAGTACTGCTTGTAAACTGCTTAATAAATATATTTTGCAACTTGATTTACCAAACTTTGACTTGATAGATAGAAACGTACCGTATCTTCCCCCAGCTCAATTCAAATTAAGTATTAAAAAATACTTTAATCTATTGCTCCTTTACAATATAAAGAAGATCAGATTAATAAAACAAATAAAGGCAAATTTATATTTTTTTTGATCAAATATATGTACCAGTAACAAATTTTCTAAGAGGTAGTTAGTGGTTTTTTATTATCTCATTACGCATTCTACCATGTAGGTAAAGTAACCGGTACAAATAAAAATTTTCTCACAATCCTCATATTAAACACTTTTTTTGAAAAATACAAACATTTGCTCTATACGAGAATCGAATACACGACCTCCATTGTAAGACACAATGCCAGTTTTAACACTGTCATTGCGCAGTAGCATGCGATAGGTACATCAGTTAACGAAAGAAATGTTCTAGGCAATGTACTTTAATCATCATCATCATAACCTTAATTTAAAAGAAAAAATTTCTTAATCATGTCCAGTTTTAGTGAGAATTTTGCTTAATTGCCACACGACTGCAACAGATTTTGCAACCTCCTAGACCGTTGAGGCGCGCGACCACCAAACCGTGACCACTGACACTTACCTACATGAAATTACATACTTTACAAAACATCACAAATTATTAAACTATCCCTATCACTTACTGATAAGGTTGAAAATCCTTAATTCGTATCAAAGAAACTACAAAGAAAATATTGCGAAGACTGTCAGCTCCAACGCACATAATGTACAGACTGTTGATATAACTGACAATTTCGAGGAGACTTTTTGTAGCGCTGGCCATATGTGGTGCTATTTCGCTACTCTTGGTATTATTACCTTACATACGGATGTTACGCTTGGTAATTTTGTCGTTTACCTCGCTGGCCAATAGGCAGTGCAATAGAATGATTACAGGAGACAATGGAAGCTGGGTATATAAAGTATATGCCTCTTTATAAAGGTTTTCTTTGTAATTTTCCGGTAGGTGGACACAACAATAGACGCGTGGAAATACACAACTGAGCACGCATTGTCTAAAAAGATGAAGAGATAGGTTCAATTACACAGCTCACATCTAGTATGTACATTGACATGCTATTTCGGAATGGTAGGGTTTGAAATTGGCTGATACCACTATAGTTGCACCTTAATTTTGTATTTACCGACTTCAAAAAATAGAGGATACTCAATACGTGTATAATAGGTTTTTTATTCTTTTTGGGCTATATCTTGGCTAACTGTGAATTGATTTGTTTTGATTTGTGACTCGTCTTTCAATAAATAAGCCTAAGAGTAGAATAGTTAGACTGATTAGTGTAGTTAAGATAATAATTATTTAGACAGATATTACATACACTTGTTAAGTATTAGAGTAATATTTTTAAATAAATTTAATTAGCTACTTTTGTTTAGAAATCCAGTTTTATTAATGATAGAAGATGTAGCGCATGAAATTCGATCCCCTCTTACAAATAGAAATATAATTAAATTGGCATACAATGAGGTCGAATTTCATTCCGACCTTTTAGATTTTAGGAACAGCAATGAAATAAATATTAATGGCTTAACGAATAAAACCTTTATCCACGCACAATTTGTGTTTCTTTCGATTGACGTCTATGAAAACTTTAATTGGCTTCTATTCGAGTCATGTTATGTATACGAATAAATCGATTTATTTGAAGCTACGGGGCAAAGAGCCATAAACAATATTAAAAAAATTAATACTATACATAATTTCATATTGTGGCACTATCATATATGTTATGTAAAACTAACTTAACATATATATATATATATAAGTTTACTTTTAATAGCCATATTCATAATATTCTAAGCAAAGTGATACAGCCAACCCCAAAAACATAAAAATTGACGACTATAATCGAAATATCAATCGAAATTTAGGAACCAGTTAAAAGCAATTCAAATTAATAGATTTGTCATCGTTATTAATTTTATAGGAATTAATACGCGAGCGGCGAACGCAAAGAGGCATTTTTTGAACAAAATTGACATTTAATGGACTACAGACGACGTATAGAGCGGTGACGAAGAATTGATTGACAAATTGCGTGACGAATCCGAAATGGGTGGATTTCTTCTCTGTGTATCAGTTGTTAAACTCGCGCTTTTGGACGAGGCCACTAAATGTGAAGGTGAGTCGTTGATGAAGAAGTTGTTCTTTTGAGCAATCTGAGGATTCCTGAGGCTAATTTAGAAATGTATTAGGCATACCACAGTGAAGTTTTTTTTTTAATCAAAACATAGCATTTTGAAAATATATCAGAACTAAACAAAAATGATCGTAATACTTCTTATTTTATGACTTTTATTAATTATCAAAAAATAAAGCAGTAAAGGAAGTTATGGTGAAAAAATTTTTTTTTTTGTAAAACAAAAATTTTTTACACATTTCCAAATATTTAGGTGCAGTTTAAATTTTTTTAGATAGGTACTGTGACTGGCTGATCGCTTTTTTATTGGCCACATTGGAAGTTGTAAAAGTTGTAGCTAACAGCTTCAAGTTCTCACGACAGATCGCTCTGATGGCTGACTTGTTCATTATTAGTAAATCGGTTTTATTGAAATATTTCTATCGGATGCCGCCTTTGATCGTGTTGTGTCAATTTCGTATAATCGATGCATCGGCTCCATTTACTAGTAGAAAGAGCGACTATAGCGAGTAATTAGTACTGTCTATTCGATTTTAATCGATCTTTTTTGGTGCTGAAACAAATTCTGTCGTATTTTAAAGTTACTCTGCTGAATTCTTGCTATTTGTCAATTTATTTTCCTATTAAAATTAGCACACATATGTATAATTTAATACCTTATATGGTAATTCTAAATATTGTGACAGTAAAATATCGAATATTTTTATTATACTACCCATATTCTCGATCGTCTTTTTAAATTGATGGCCAAAAAGGCATCTCAATGTAATAATAAAATCTAATAGTGATACTTTATTATAATACATGACAATTTTGACATTGACACACCAACATCCGCTACCAAAATCTACCTTTTAATTTATTTAATACGCGTCTCTAATTATAGACAATCATATAAGAACGTGACGCCTCTGACATACGAGGTAATCTTTTGTACTCCCATCATGGATTGTCAGACGTGTTTTGCTCTAGGTAACCTTTCAATAACAACTCTAAAATGACCCCCAACTCCCTTAAAAATGTTCTCAAGATTACCTAGTTTTGTAGTCGAAGAAGTCCAATATACACTGGTTTCCGATGCTGTTGTCGAAGAACTGTAATCAGTCGTAATAACAGAACTGATAATCATGATTTTCGTCATTATTTTTTTGTTAATAATATTTTTCGATGTTTTTTCGATCAATGTCAAAGATCGTTGTTATTGACATTATATAAAAATAATTATTTCGTCCTTCATAAAAACGATTACGCGAATCCTGTTTGGTATTTTTTATTACCTAAACGACTGTAATAATTACATAGTGACAAATTATACTATTTCATCGCGGATCTTTGTTTTTTGTGTATTCATTAAAATTTTATAATTGTATACTTTAATATTTTCTTTCAATTAATTGATGATAGGTATTCCTTATTCGAATATATAATAATAGTAATATATATTTTGGGACATTAACATACAGCACCATATAGTTCCATGGTAAGATATGATGCTTGTGTTATGGATACCAGACAGTTGATACACTACACATATATAAACTTTAAATACATACATATTATAAATATAAACACCCATGACTGGAGTACAAACATTCGTGCTCATCACACAAATGAATGCCAGAGCGGGACTCGAACCCGAGACCGCTGGCGAAGCAAGTAGGATCACTACAAACTGAGCCAAACGTGTCGTTAGATATATGTATATACAATATTTTTTATGAATTCTAATTCTGTGTCTCATTCAGAGAGACATGCAGGTTTCCTAACGATGTTTTCCTCTACCATAAGGCAAGTGGTGGTAGTAATTATGTTGATAATGGCACATGAGAATATTTGAGATGCGAGATCCGGAATTTGTACCTACTACATTTGTTTAGCTAAGCAGGCGCGCTACCACTGGACTACCAATTCCACGGCCAGGATATATATTATATTCTATATCTTTTATTCTTTCATCTTTATATAGAATATGAAATATAAATAAATAAAAATGTATTTATTGCCATAAAAATAGTAAAAAAAGTTAACAGAATCAGTAAAGCTTAAAGTAACTTATGGCAAAGGGTAATAACTCAGCTAATGCTGCTAAGACCGAAATCTCAAGCAGCGCTGATTTCTTAAAATATCTTGATATATGTATGTTGTGCTCTGTAATAAGGGAATTTAGACTACTTTTCTGCAATTGCTGACGAATAAAGTATCTAATATCTCATATGTAATGCTGTGAGAATGACATGCAAATCTACAAATTATAATATTGACGCTTACATAACTTATGGAAAGCGTCAAAAAGCTTTTTATTACATCTATCTATACATATAATAAAATCGTAACTAAGCCGAATCTGTACATTAAATATTTTTTGGAAAATCTTATTGAAATAAACATTAATATCGATACAGAGGCCGAATCTATAGTTTTTAGAATTCTTGTCTGTCTGTCTGTCTGTCTGTCTGTTACCGCATCACGGAAAAACCACTGGGATTTTGATGAAATTTAGTATGATGATAACTGGTTATTCGGGTCAACATATAGGATACTTTTTACCGCGGAGAAATATCTCATTTCTGAAAAAAAATACAAAAACTGCAATGTAAGAGTATACTAATATGTAAAACCTAAGAATTTGGTTTTCGGTCATCTGAACACGGGCGAAGCCGCGGTCAATGCTAGTTATTAGCTAAATGTAACGGATGTCACCGATTTAGATTTGTTAATGTACTTAAAATGTGCCATTTCACATTGTGATTTATTTCACCAAGCGTTAAGACCGTGTGGCCTAATGGATAAGGCGTCCGACTTCGGATCCGAAGATTGCAGGTTCGAGTCCTGTCACGGCCGAATTTTTAAATTCTTTTTTTTTAATAAATCTTATTATTTCTAAAATACTACAACTACTTTTTATATTATTGCATATGAAATTCGAGCTACGAAGAATAAGTTAAGTAAATTAATATATTATTTAGTGTCTATTATAGCGTATCTATAATATTTGTATTAATTTTTATTTTTTTTAAATAATTAAAACAGTTAATTATCGTATTGAAGAGCTTATTATAAACTCTTCATACGAAAGTTTATGGAAATCTATGTCGTATCTACTATTTATTATGCGGTGGCCATAACTATTTAGACATTGACAAATATGATGATTTTCTCCTGACTAATTTCACAGCGGTTAATTATACTTAATGATTAGCCCTATGCAGAATATATTATAATGCACTAGTACCTATAGGTAAAACTTAAGCTATTATTATTATAATATTAAACTGCCTCGGTGGTGTAGTGGCTAGCATGTACGGCTGCACACCCGGAGGTCCTGGGTTCGAATCCCAGGTCGGGCCAAGTTTAGTTATTGAGTCTTTCTATATAGTAAGTCCCAGTAACAGCCTGGAGTTGGGAAGTTGGTGATGTTTCACCCCCGTTCCTCGGAGAGCACGTAAAGCCGTCGGTCCTGCGCCTTAACTCTCACTGGACGTGTCGAACGGTCGAGTGACAGGAATAGAGAGTGCACTTGTATCTGCGCGTACACTTGTGCACTATAATATCTCCTGCGCAGTTGGCTAGTCTCAATGAGATTGGCCGCCGTGGCCGGAATCGGTGAATATCACCTATAGGTGCAAAATTAAGCAGTTAGGGTGTTTCACTCAACCTGTTAGTAAAATTTTGATAGGAAACTACAATAACTGCTATTTACGGACTCAAACTCTGGACTGCATAGCACCATACATATAAACTAACCATTAGACTAATAAGTAAGATATAAAATTCTCTTCTAAGTAAGATATAAAAATTAATCAAGTGTGAATTGACATCGCGTGAGTAAATAAAGGTTTCATACCTTATAGGAATATAATTATTTAAGGAATTTAAAAAAGGTAGTGGTAATCCAGTGGTAACGCACTCGCTTGGAAAACCAAGTGAAGCGGGTTGAATTCCCTGATTCTTGCACCTATGATATTTTCATGTACGTTTTTAAACATGATTACCACTTACCTTACGGTGAAGGAAAATATCACCAGTAATCCTGCATATCTGGAAGAACCCAAGAAGTATTCTAAAGACATGTAAAGTTCGCAAGCCCTTACTTGGCCAGTGTATTGGACTATGATCTGATCCTGTTCATATTAAAGGGGCTCTAACCTAGCATTGGGATGTTAAAAGAGGCTGAAAACTAGGAATTTTGATATTTTTCCATAGTTACAACAGCAAACAATCGAATAAGGGTTTGTAATCGAATATATGTACTTAAACTATTATAACTTAAAAATATAAGGCCACAGACCTTGAAGAAGAAAACTGTTAATTTTGAATTACATAAGAACAGATTTGCATCTAAGATACGGATTTAAGCTGAACCTGAGAGACTTTACATCTCAATATATGCAATATTTATCTATCATTTATAATAGAACATATGCATGGCATGTAATTGTTGCTTATAAATAACAAGAGTTTGTAGGAGGCGGCTATCGCGTTCAGAACAATCGCTATTGTGGTGCGCTGCCGCCGGCAAGTAGTGCGGTTCGATGCTTAGTTGAGTTACGAGCTGGATATGAATGCTAAGTATACAGTAATGACAATCATTGTATTTATATTATACATTCTGCTTTGAAATTTTAAACAATACCAGCGATAATTTTAATTACTTATTTCTATAATAAATCTTGTTAAATAGAATTAGTAATACCGAAATTGTCCGTGATTTATGTATTTGTGGAATTTAAACGCATTTCAATTAAGTTTATTTATAAATTCCGGATGATTGTTATAAATTTAAAAACGTTGTGTTTTATAAATGATTAAGCTTATGAAGACGTTTGGATGTTTTTTAACACCTCCAGGTAAATAGCCTTTCTAAGAAATTAATTAAATTTCTAAGAAATCTTTTGTTAACTGTAAAGCCGGCGTGTCCGCTGATGGGATAACTCTTTAAAACTTTAAACAGATTTGAATATATGTACGATATGCTACAATTTTATAAACCTACTCGTATAATTAATGTGAAAGTTTGTGAGAATGGATAGATGGGTGTTTGTTGCTCTTCCACGCCAGAACGGCTGAACGTATCTGGATGAAATTTGGTACAAAGATAGATTATCTCTGGAATAGCACATAGGTTACTTTTATCCCGGAAAATATACGGTTTCCGTGGGATAGATTTGTTCTTGTCTAGGGACGAACTCGAAGCGAAGCGAGGGTGAATCGCTAGTGATAGGTAATAAGTTCCTATGGATAACTAACTAAAAACCGTTGGATTTCTCATTCTAAACTTATTAATAAATGTCACTAAACAATAACTGTGTGTTTACGAAATTAAAACTAGTCTTTAATATTTAAATGCAAGCTACTTTTACGATTTCTTTCCATTTATCGTAATCCAGATAAAGAAAGCAGGAC
Source organism: Brenthis daphne (assembly GCA_947093115.1). Classification (NCBI taxonomy): domain Eukaryota; kingdom Metazoa; phylum Arthropoda; class Insecta; order Lepidoptera; family Nymphalidae; genus Brenthis; species Brenthis daphne. Next base: position 36,197,384 of record OX352473.1, on the reverse strand, counting down.
ATTTCGTGAACTTTCGCGGAATGTTTATAATAATTTGCTTATAATTGTTTCATCCAAATGAGGACAAGCGGCTAGTATTTATATAAGATAGGATTAGATATTATAATTTTACATAAGTAGGTAAATATTAAAACTATCTATAAGTATAATAGTTTTAATAATATAGTATATAGGTATTATATAATTAAATATTAATTAGAAAAGTCGTTAAACTTATTGTTTATATAGTTAATGAATATTTGGTTTTAAATAGTATTAACGAGACCTGATATCTATGAACTTTGGTTGTGTTGCGAATAAATCCAAGCCTATCTTAAGCCCTAAGCACATGGTGAAAGTTCGCATTCGCACTCGCCTCGAGGCTACGACCTACGCTGATCGTCTTATTCTGAAGAAATGATAATATAATATAACATAAAAATATATAATAAATATATATTATATTTAAAATTAAAAACAAAAATTATGGTACCTAATATAAAATAGATCAAGAAAGAGAAAGAAGAAGAAAGAGTATTTAGGCTATGTATCAGCTATCAGAAAGCCATATACCTTTTTATCCAGTATTATATCTAGTATAGTATTAGATATGTATACTTCTAATATGCGTTAAATAAAACAGAATTTTAAAATCTGAATAAATATTCTTGATAATTTTATATAAACACTAAAATTTACTATTTTTTACCTCTTTTTACTCAAAATAATCATTCAACCTCAAAAATAACAAATAGACCTAAAAAAATATTGTACTTCACTATTCTATATACTATAAAAAAAAGTAATATCGTTTCAAAATCGACATCTTTATTCAGAATAAGTGCACTAAGTACATCACCCACAAGCGCAGTGGACAAGCGATAGGCTATTAACGATTTATTGCCAACAGATTGCTATCATTATGTCTGCCTGTGGATTATGTTGTTTGAATACGTTATTAGGACTCTCTAGTTCTAATGATTATATTATATTTTTAACTAGAACCTAATATTTTACGTTATCTTATCTTCTTTTTCAACTTAACCCTATACCTACCTACCCTATTCACTACCTTTAAGGTCACGGGTTCGAATACGGGAAGAATATTTCTAGAGAAATAGTGCGAATAGGTTACTTGAGAAAATTATAAAATAAGTCATTTTCCTTCAATGTTCAAAAAAACATCATTCAAACAGGTATTTAGAGTTAAGGCGCAAAACATAATAAAAAATAACTAATTATGGTATAAATAAATAATCATCGAGAAACAGAAAACTCAATAAGCTGAGTTCATCCTTCCTAAGTTGATATCAGCACTTCTTTTAATTGCGGTCCGATGAAGCGGGACTAATGCCGCCCTAAAACTTCGACTCTACTGGGCTCGATCAATAAAAGTTAAGTGACTGTCGTTCGTTGCCGAATTTTCCTCTTCGACCCCTCTAACACATGATATAGCTTATTTTTCTTAAGGGTTAAATAGAAGAACTAACAATAAAATTAATAATATTTTTTTAAATTTTTTGAATTCATTTTGTTATTTATGGGTAGGCTGTCTGTAACAACTATATAATACCTCAGAGACATCTAACACCTCAGTCTCTCCCGTGACCATGATTGCTGTAAAGCATTCGAAACGTCGGGAACCAAAAATCAAAATAAATAAATGGAATAAATGGAAATGAATAAATGGAAGAATAATAAGCGCACAAAAGTTAATAAATCATATATTATAGTGAATGATGACGGTTTTCATTTAGATTTTCTTAATTTATGTATAAAAATAAAAAATACAAAGTGTTTCAAATTAATAATAATCGGACTCATCTAACTAATTTTACTAATGTTATAAATGTTCAGATGGACGTTTGGATGTTAAGTTATTCAATCACGCCAGAACGGCTGAACAGATCTGGATGAAATTTGGCATAACGATAGATTATAGTCTGGAATAGCACATAGGTTACTTTTGATCTCGGAAAATATACAATTCCCGTGGGATAGATTGAAGATAATAAGATAGAAGAATAATAAGAGACTATTTGAGGCAGAAGAACACAGAACAGAAGACAGGGCAGCATCTATACGATAAAGACACCAATCTATAATTACAATAAGACACGTCTAGTGATATAACAAACTAATAACCATTTTATAGATGATTCAGTGTTCAGTGCGAATTTGACTTCTTAGGTTTTCATAGCCTCAAAGCAAAAATTATGAGTTCGTCATCCACAAGTCCGTATGTAACAGCTATTTGATTTAACGCCTTTTAACGCCGTTAAACATAAAAATAATATTTATAAATATTTTTTTATATATTTATATAACTCTTTCTCGGTACGTGCTGCAGTGTTATGGAATAAACTTCCTAAAATCCTACAGGAGAGCCTTTCTACAGCTGTGTTTAAAACGAACATAAAAAAGCATTTTCTAGCTCAATCTTGAACAAGATATTTTTCTGTTTAACATTTATTTGCATATGTATGTTTATGTGTATATATATATATATATATATATATATGTACGTATATATTTATATAGTTTCGGTATGTATTAGATTACATGTTTATATTATATATCTATAATTGTATTTATGTATTTATCTTATATAATATGTATGTAATTAAAATATGTATATGTTTTTTATATTTTCATATATGTATATTAATGTATTCATATATTTAACTTTTATTTATGTGTCATAATTATATACTTTACTATAACAAAAATTCTGCACTTTCTCTTTCTGTCCCGCTATTTAACACTATTTCCCACATGCATGGGTTGACTGGAAGAGATCTCTTATAGAGATAAGTCCACCTTTGTCCACGTCACTTTCTATGTACATATTTTGTTTTTTATAATTTATTTGTGCAATAAAGAATATATATATATATATATATATATATATATATATTACGTACCTACTTAGAATCCACAGCACATTGCTAGTGGTATATTAAATTTTTTGCAAGAATTTTCTCACGCTCTTTCTATCAAGTTATTACGTTTGCAGTCCAATATGTATACTTTATGTTAAGGCCAATACCATTCGTGATATTTTTCCAAACTTTTATGTTCTATTAAATGTGTTGATTATGTATTTGACCGTGGCTAAATTTTCAAATGTTAAGTCCTCTTAAAAATAATAAAAAGTTATAGTTTATTGTTATTATATTTTTATTTATTTAAGAAATTTAATTCGGGATATTAAAAACAAATAACAATTTCAATTGATATATACGTAAGATTTTTTTATATCTAAATCAGTAAACGATTTAAATTTAACGCAATAATAATAAAGGAGCTTTAAGCTTAATTTTTGATCTAGCTAAAAATTTAAAGTATGATTCTGCGTAGGTATAGCTTTGCATCAGCAAGTATTGTTGATCGAAGCTTTGTACACGATATTATGGTATTTTTATTTAGTAGCGCCATTTACCATAAAACTTGTTTAAATGACACTATGGGAAGCTCATATATGAGTTCTATTAAATCCATGACAAATTCATCTTCTAAATCTAATATTTCAATAGCTTTAGTAATTTGTAATATAAAAATAGATATTGGCACAAACATTAGGTATTAGGTACATTTTACATAAAAACCGTCCAAATATTTATGAACATGGAAAATAGTAAACATGGGTAAATATGGTAACGGGTAAAGAAAATTTATGAAATTTTAATTTTTTAACTAAATGATTAGGTGCTTTTATAGTATTATTTTAGATTAAACAAGAAAATTTTAAAGCACTAGGTAGGTATTTTACGTCATAGAAACTGACTTTTATTACTTTTAGGTATAACAGAAAATGTAATACCGGGTATAATTTACAAATGAGACAAACATCAAATGGTACTCGTAGCTGTAATGAAATCTCAGAACTTCACCGGAAGATCGTAGAGTGTCCGGTATTTGAGAGCACTTCCGCGCCTGCTTCACATTCCTGTCACGTCACTCCCCTCTCGAGATGAATAGGTATATCTATAACTGGACTCAAGAATGTGTGGTATTGAATCCTTATCAGGATTGCCACTTGACGATAATAGAAACGATGGCATCGAAGCTATTTATTAATTAGCTATTTTATTTATGAAATAGCTGTGTATTACACAACTTGTTTCTATGGATGTACCTTTTCTTGTTACTCACTCAATCAACACAAACTGTCTTATTTATTGTAAACATGCGACTTACCTCGCTTCACTTGAGGGTCCCTAGACGAAAACAAATCTATCCCACGGGAACCTTACATTTTTCCGGGATGATATATAACCTATAGCCTTCCTCAATAAACGGGCTATCTAATGCAAAAAGAATTTATCAAATCGGATTAGTAGTTCCTGAGATTAGCGCATTCAAACAAACAAACAAATTCTTTCTCTTTATCTTAGAACAATTATTTCTATCAAATACTTATGTCAACTAAAAAAACAATACTTTAAATGTACAAACTGACAGCTAGACGCCGTAGAACCAACAGAATCTCAAGTCCATTCTCTAGGCATGGAACCCTTAAAAGAACTACTTCACTAATAATATTATTGTACTACATGTTGTAATAAAACCAGAAATCTTCAGTTTATTATATATTCACAACGAGTGCAGAACCTAAGAGCGGTAGGTATTTGCTTACATATCATGCAATATATCGTCTAACATAAAGTTATCTCTACGAAATCAGTACCTATACACATATAGACGTGAGAGCTTCCACACAATTTAACACGACACATGGAAAGTGTAAGAAAAACCCGATATTCACTGTCACTGAGTAAATCGAGTCAGGTGGAAAAGGCCAACACTACACGTTCGCCTCGACTTGTATATGAGCGGAAAGCGATTTGGTTTAATTATTATTTAGCTATATTTTCTTAAATTTCGACAATATTAAAAAAACCTTAATAAAAGTAATTTACATATTCAAAAACTTTAAGAGATATTGACTGTCATATGTTTCCACTATTCTTTAGCTTATGACTTTTAGAGCCTAAAAAATTTGCTTCAAGTATGAAGCAAATTATAATATAATTATAGTATAATGTAATATTCGAATGATGAATTTTTTTACTAGTACCTATATATTATAAATATAAATTTTGTTTACAGTGTTAAATTATTTTTATTTTTTAGCCAGTAAAAATAACAACGATTCGAATTAATATTTAGCTTATAAAACAGAGTTATTGAGGTATACAGGAACATACATATACATAATATGTAATATTTTTCGTTGCGGTACATGTAACAGTTCTTGAGATAGGTAGATATTGCAATATTATTTAATAGATTATTTTTGTTACTAGAATTTGCAAAATAATTATTGTACTAATATTTTATCACTATGACCACACCGTAAATAAACTCAAGACATGTCCTTCAGACATTAAGCGATGGGGTGGAGAGGACACGCCAGGGCCGGATTCCGCTGACATATTGCTATATAAATTACCACCATATTTGTTACGTACGTGACTCGTTTGACACTAGTTAGGATTATTTTTATTTTCCTTGCCTCAGGTGAAAGGAGTAATGGAGTAAATGGTAGATATTTTTCTCTTTAATTTTCGTAATAAAGAAAATAGCCCAATACATAAATCTTTACATTCATATCAAAATATACATTTGGATATAAAGTTTGAACAGTACTAATTCAAGTATCTACCTTAAAAATGTAAAGCAGTGATTAATTTTAAAGCCGAAAAATTTTGATATTTGAAAGAATATTACTATATATTTTTAATTAAACGCTTTTGTATTTGTTTATATTTTAAGACATTTTCAGAACAAACAGGACGTGTCCCTATATCCACACACATACATAGATAGGTACCTAATTACAATCTTATAACCTTAAAATATGAATTATAATTCACCATCTGAGAAACATCACAGCAGTATTAATGAAACGAAGGAACCACCAACACTTAATGTGCTAATAAAATAAACAATCCAGTTGGAGCTATCATATTAACCGTTGCCTTCAAGAATTTCCTTCAAACAATCAAAACTTGGCAACAAATCAAACATCGTGTAATCTTTCGTGAATCTTCCAGAAACTTCCAGAAATGGCGAGAAAACATAACCATTAATTATAATTACTCAGTCCGTCCCGCTTGGGACATATGGCGTGACATCGGGAATTCGCCGCGTGCGCTGAGAAAGGTAATTACAAGCGCTTGATAGACGGACCGACCCTTTTCTTGTTTATAGCTATATTCATTTATATTCGATTAATGATTTTCATTTCTTGATAGTTTCTTTAGTTTACTTCAACTCGATATTCGATTTACTGGCAACATTGGTTGTTTTAAATCTGATTTATATTTTACTAGCTTTTCTATGGGTTTGTATGTAGGTACTAATAGTTTATTTATTGGCCATGTTAAGTCATATATTTTGTTTTAAATGCTTATATTAACTAAGAAAATGTACAAGCGATGTGCAAACAAACAGACAAACTAATAAAAACATTACAAGCATTATTCTTAAGTAGAATAATATTCGATAATACTTCTAAATTTAGAATATTGAAATGGAAAATATCATTAAAACTTTCTTTTTCCTAATTATTGTCGACATTATGCCTTTGTTTTTATTAATTTTATCAATTATCTTCTCAGATTTAAGTAATAACTCTTCTATAATTGTATTGATAGAATTAATATATTTTATGAAATGTGAAAAGAATAATTGTAAAGCAAGTATACAAGAAGCTCACCCTGAAAATATGCCCAACCACTAAAAACCACTACAATTCAAAACTTAAAATAGAAAAATAAGTTAATTAAAATAATTGCCATAAGTAAATGTAGTAGTAATAAGAAATAGGTATAGCTATTTAAAATTCTCAAAAAGAACCTTTCAAATCTTAAAATTTACCAAAAAATAATTATTTATTTATGCAATAAAACATGTTAAGGCTAAACGATCGATCCTTTACAGATCATAAAATCACAGATAATAAAATTGAATTTATCGTCAATACAATTGTACGTTATATTGAGAAGGCTAAGATGGGCAGCGAGTCTACGTTGTATAGTTTCGCAAGCGCTCGTGACGATTTAGTCGCGATACCAGCAGTTAATAGCTTAAAGGCTTTTAAATAACAATATGACCACGCCCACCGCTTGAAACGCGTATCTGAGTAATCTTTCTCAGGGATGCTTAATGCCTGAATGTTTAGATTAATTGAAGTTAGTCCTTTCAAGGTTTTTTAATATTATTATTGTTTTTCCATTCAAATGATGATGTTCTCCTAGCCGACTCCGGCTACGGCAGCCAATCTCATTGAGATTAGCCAACTGCGCAGGAGATATTATAGTGCTCAAGAGTACGCGCAGACACAAGTGCACTCTCTATTCCTATCACTCTCATACTCCGGTGGGACGACCACTCGACACGACCGGTGAGAGTTAAGGCGCAGGACCGACGGCTTTACGTGCTCTCCGAGGCACGGGGGTGAAACACCGCCAACTTCCCAACTTCGGGCTGTTACTGAGACTTACTATACAGAAAGACTCAATAACTAAGCTTGGCCCGACCCGGGACTCGAACCCAGGACCTCCGGGTGTGCAGACGTACATGCTAGCCACTACACCACCGAGGCAGTTCCATTCAAATATAGCACTATTGTCACTTAAACATAATTTTTAGTTTTTCTCAGTGGTAGTTAAACAAATTTTAATGCAGAAAGCTATGTTTTGAGTTATTCTATTGCGAATCAATTGTTTTACAAGATTTTCATTCGCTTTTGCCTTTTAAGAAAATATCGCGAGGAATCTATAAAATAATGCAAATCGGGAGAACTCCGCGAACCCGCATTTGGCCAGCGTGGTGGACTATGGCCTAATCCCTCTCGCATGGATGGAAGACCCGTACCCTTTTAACGTCTCTCTGTGAGAGTTAGACAAAGAAGCTAAATTATTGCTATATTATTAGTCATCTATACTAATATTATAAAGAGGTAAAGTTTGTGAGTTTGTGACGTTATAGAGGGTAATCTCTGGATCTACTGAACTGATTTAGATGAAATATGTAACAAGATAGTTTGAGACCCTGGGAAGGTCGTAGGATACTTTTTATCCCCGAAATCATACCTTAAGGGGGTGAAAATGGGGATGAAAGCTTGTATTGGGAAGCAAGCTAGGGACGAACCCGAGCGAAGCAAGGGCTAGTCATCATATATTTTTCTAGTAACACGACCTTGCTTTACTCAGTCTAACTACAAGTTCGCTCACGTTTCATGAAACGTTTTGCATTATAAGTCCACGGGGATCATTTTATATACTGGCATAAAAAAGTAGCGCCATTAAGAAAATAATAAATACAAACATCCAAAACAAATATTCAATAGCATAGTCTATCACAACTTCACCAAAATCACACGATTAGTATTCAAATATGTTAAATAGACCTAGCTCTGCACATTAAACTATGCGCCATATCCTTAGATACGTCTTATGACGTTTATTTTCAATACGTCTCAAGTTCTAATTAATTGTATCTCAGATGTAACAAGCGGGCACTTCAGAATGGAAGGCCCGAGGCCTCGCCCACGTGCGGATGCGTTATAAGTCGCCTGTCTTACTGTGCTTTGAGCTTTACAAACGATATGGTGATATGGAAAATATTATCTATTGTAGTTTTCCTCCATTATTGAACCAAATTAAAGCAAAGAACCGGAAATTGTTTGAAATATCGAGGTCAGAAGTAAAATAGGTTTCGGTGTACACACGTTTAGTAATTAATCTGTAACCACATAATACTTCCTCTTTATAGATACCGATAGTAGATACTTATACAACGATATATAACATCAAATACTAATTAAGTCTTAGTATCTAAAGATATAGAAAATTATCTGCAGATGTAATTCAAAACAACAAAAATTCCAAAAAATGTACTATGTTCCTTATCTATATACCTATATAAATATAAATTGCTGTTCGTAACTCATTTCATCATTCGTAGATTTAAATAAATATTTTTTTGTTTTGTTGGGGGTGTATCAGGGGTGGTTTAAGTGTAAAAAAATAATAGGTAAAATCCAAAAAAACAGCTGGAAAGTCGAAAAATTCAGAACTGGTTACTTATTACCTATGTACAATGTACACATATACACATATAGTCTACCTATTCCATACTGTTACTACTACTACGTACCTAGGGATGAACCCGAGCGAAGCCAGGGTGAGCCGCTAGTTTTAATAATAATGGGTAGGTAATATTAACGGTTTCCCTGTCCCATGAGTCATATATGAACACTAGCATTGCCTGCAGCTCCGCCCGCGTTCAGGAGACCAAAAACCAAATTCTTAGGTTTTACATATTAGTATACTCTTACATTGCAGTTTTGTATTTTTTCTCAGAAATGTTGACCCGGATAACCAGCTATCATCATACCAAATTTCATCAAAATCTGTCCAGTGGTTTTCTCGTGATGCGTAACAGACAGACAGACAAAAATTCTAAAAACTATAGATTCGGACTCTGTATCGATAATATGTCTATTTCAATTAGATTTCCCAAAAAATATTTAATGTACAGATACGATTTAGTTACAATTTTATTATATGTATAGATTTCGATTGTTTAACTATTGTGTCTATTTTGCGGACAGTTAATCTGTTAAAATTGTTTTACCTCCTTATTTTGTACATATATATAATAATACGTTATATGCTATTAAAATTGTTTCTTAAATCCTAAACGCAGCACTCTATTACGATTACGATTACATATGTATGTAATATAAAAAAATGTGTAGTTGCTTTAGAGCTTGAGAGAAGAAAACGAGTCACTTATCCATAATAATATTATAAAGTTGACATATATGCTTTTTTGTTTATTGTTATCAGTGAGATTTGAAGAAGATTTTTGCGTTTCATACATTTTTTTAGAGAAATAATTTTATTCATATTATATTTATTAAAAATATTATAATATTATAAAGAGGTAAAGTTTGTGAGATTGTGAGTTTGTGACGTTGTAGGGGGTAGGTATCTCTGGATCTACTGAACCGATTTAGATGAAATTTGGTTAGAAAATAGTTTGAGTCCCTGGGAAGGACATAGGATACTTTTTATCCCGGAAATTATCCCTTAAGGGGGTAAAAATGGGGATGAAAGTTTGTATGGGGAGCCAAGCTGGGGATGAACCCAAGCGAAGAGAGGGTGAGTCGCTAGTTAAAGATATTTATTGAGAAAGGTAAAATGTTAAGTATGTAGCGTCTCAAAAGTGTCTTCAAAAAGGAGCGCATAAATCGAAATTGTGTGTTTTTTCCTAATCTCTTGTTTTTGCTTTTCACTGAATTAATTTAAAACTTCTTTATCGTTTCCATTTGTTGTCATTTTTAAAAAATACTGTAATTTTTTTAAGTAGTAACAGTTTAAGCTAAGGCATGTCCGAGTTTAGCTCGAATAATCGAAGCTCTACGCTCAGCGAACGCAGCGCAATCTAATAATTTCTTAATGTCATGCGCTTTGAACGGAATTATTGTTTTGTATTAGAATAATGGTGTGCTCAGATTGTTAAGTATAGATTAAGCAGAGCCGTTCTAACTGACATATTATGTAGTGTACTCGGCATTCTATTGTGGTACATCACTGCAGTAACCAGCCGGGGGCGATCACTGTAATGTACTTACCTACATCTATTACAGATGATAAAATTTTTCATATATTTAATAAAAACTTATCAGTCGAATTTATTAATTGTAATTAAATATTTTTAAAATCAAATCTTTATAATATTTTAATTAGTAGGTATAATAATTACTATACAGTAATAATGGTACAGTAATCAAATACCTAACACCCTTGCTAGCTCAGTTGCTTCCTCACGTGACGAAAGTTCCAGTGTGGGCTTTAGTTAGAAATCCTCACAGTCCCTTCGATAGGTTTTCTCAGCGAAAATTAAAAATATGTCTCGAGGTGTCTTTTTTTCAACAGACTTTTTGATACAAATATATAGGTACAAATATCCCATAAACTGTCTCTATTCAAACAAAAGCACTTCAATCCTTTATTACTTTGCTATAAAGCTTTCATTTTATAATGTTAAAGTATAAGGTCATAATAAATTATTTTCTTATATTAAATCCCTTATTATAGAAAGGAGAGCAGAGTAATTATTATATAATATTAAATATTATAATTACAACAAAACTTACAACAAAAATACTAAACAACGGAACCAAAAATCCACTAGAATAAGCTCACCAAACCTAGCATCGAAAGTATAATTTACTCAATTTACCTAATATTAAAACCTATCAAAGAACGATAATTTAGAAATTGCAATGCTATAATTTGTGTAAGACCTAGGCTATACAGTGTATACTATAATTAGGTCACAAAATGTCAAACTAGCACTAAGGCACCGAGGCGTCACGACCGCTAATTATTTACCGGTTGAAGTAGTAAATCGCTACTGTTATTATTATGAAGCGTACGAATCTCTCTGCGACGTGATAGTGCAGTTGTAATAAATAAGCTGTCTATTGGAAGCGTGCACTAAATTGAAGTCATCGATTTTGTCGCAACTCTACCATGAATGTTTGAGGCGAATAAAAACTTTTGTTTGTTTTGGTTTTCTATTACTTTTACTATGATTTTTCTAATAATACTTTCTTAGATCTACGTCGGGATCAGAAATTCAAAATAAATGCGCGAAAAAATCCGAAAAGATGATTTTTCTATATAAATAAAGTAAACAGTTTAAATTAAGGATTTATTGTGCTATCGTATAAGATGATATTAGATATTGGTAAAATTTGATCGTTTGTACATAAGGGTTAATATCTGGAAGTACAAAGACAATTTAATTTTTTTTTATAATAGAGGAATAAGAATCTATGTCATAGAAAAACGATTTACCGATTCACCGAGTAAGCGAATAAACTGGGATACTAGTGCAGAAACTAGTAATGAAAAAAAAGTAAAAATAATAATAAATATCAAGTAGCTACTTGACACTACGAATATCTATAATTGACAAAAAATATGAAAAAATTCTGATCATTATTACAGAATATAAATATGTAATTGAATTTAATTATTTTTATAATTTATAATAATTCCATTTCAATTGCCATAAATGTACTGATTTGCAATTAGTAATTTTTACTGTTATACCTCATAATATGGTTATAAGTTATAACAGCAAAAGTTTTTAGAATGAGTATACAAAAAAATATTTTATATTATGCGACAACTGCTTCTAAATAGAATTAATTATCTTAATTAAAGAAATAATTTTATAATAAAAAGTAAAATAGTCACAGTTACATTTTTACCTTAAAATAATTATAATTATTTGAAAACTCATATGATAAAATTTTAAAACTAAAATTAAATGCAATAGATTTATAGGTTATGACATATATCGTATATGCAGATTTATAGTTTTTGAAAAATATTTTAAATTAAACATGTAATATTTTAGATCATCCTGAGGGTTGTTATATGTCTGTCAGTTGGCATTATTGATTCTCCATAATAATTTGAGAATCTTATTAATTTTAATAGTTGAATTATATAAAATATTATTTATATATATATATATATATATATATATATATATATATATATATATATATATATATATATATATATATATATATAAAATAAGGTACTATATAATTGTGAAATGATTTTTTAAATTAAATTTTTTTTTGTAACTCGAGCATCAAATTGTGTTCCTGAGATCAACTTACAATGAAAAAAAAATATAAAAACTTATTATAAAAGATTATATTCAAATAGAATGGAAAACATTTAAATAGAACACTTACGTAAATGGTTATAATAAACTAAACATCAAAACAAAATAATCTCTTTACTCTTTATTATTTGTGACACATTTATAGCAGCAATTCTTTTCACTACAATAGGACTTGGCCAATATATTTTACCCTCCCCATACCTTGAGCCACAATTACGAAGCACGTACGACACGTAATAAAATAGCAAAGGAACGGCCAGTCGACACTCGAGGCCTAAAGGACTCACTCTGTGTTCGCCCTTTGGACACAAGAAAAGGCAAACACTACACCGTATAGAAGTATTGAGTCGCGAAATAAAATAAGGGTAGAGAGTGGAAATCTTACTGAGTAATTTATATAGAGCTGTTTGTTTTTTTTTTATTGTTGTTTTTTGGAATAGCTCTACAAATTGTAGAGTCTATTTAAGTGTGTTGTTATTTTATTTTTTAAATTAATACTAATTTCTAGAAGCTATAACAACCAATGACGTACAATCTTATTCATTACTTACACTCAGTTCGTCGAAGCCCTTTAAAACGTAAACAATAAAGAGTATACCAAACATTATATTAATTACTGTAAAAAAGCCTTAAATAAAATATTTTTAGGAAATTTCCTTAATAATAAAATATATATATAAATAGGTAAAGACAAAATAGTTTAGTACCTTTTTTCTTCTAATTGTCAACTGATTTTCTTTCTTTTATTTTGTTTAGTAGCGATTGACGAGCTAATGTTATCTATAAAAAAATCAACAATATTTATGGTCTAATTTTGACAACTGCGAACTCTAGTAAAATGAAGCCGCGAAATAAAATTTAGACATTTTTTTTAAATATGTAAATCTAAGAAAGTAATATGTAAAAAGTTTTTTTTTATTATTCTAAAAGGTGTTAGCAGCTCTTATTAATCTTAGTGAAGTGGACATAGTAAGTAAGGGTGGCCACAGGTGCTCGTGCTTGGAAAGTTTTCAAATATTTGCTTTAGTGGCTTTTTCCATGGATTTGTACGTTTTCCTCTAAACGTCACCACCGATAACCGTACAATTTATTCAACAGAGCGGATCAAGTATGCTTTGAAACAACAAAAAGGGTGAAATATTTCTCGAACATTACGCGAAAACATTTTTCGACTTGACTTACGAATTGAAACGAAATCTTTCCATGGTATTGATATTTATTTATGGTTAAAGAGCTGTTAGTTTATATTTACTTCATTCATACTTATTGTAAATGTTATTTTTGTAGGGTTATTTTTCTACTTAAATAATTTGATTTATAAACAAAATAAATTTCATAGACCACTATCGTCTTTGATTTTTTTTTTCTATTGAAAGAAACAAAATGTTATTCTCTTTTACAAATTTAACAATCTACATTACTACAAGTAATATCGTGCAAATACTTAATTCTCATAATTCTGTAACAAATATATCATTTCCTATACGTTCGAAATTGGACATACTTGTTTGATTCGATTCGATTATTCAATAATTCGTAATTCGATCGAATTACAACAAATCGATTTCCTTGAAGCAACGTCACAAATTGGGCAAAAAATTCCGAATCGTACAATTAACGATAAAGCACTTGCTGTAATAACCGTGGGACCACGGTTTGTTTTCGACTTCAAATGAAAGGAGTTAGCGGATATAGTAGATGTTTTAATTAACTATACAAATAATTATAAAATCAGCAAAAATGTATGTGTTAAGATCAGAAAATTCAAAACAAAAAAAATACAGAAAGAAAAATATTTAATTAAACAATTAATTTCCCAAAAAAAAAAGTTTTTTTTTAAATATAAATAAAAATAATAATATTGTCAAAAAATAATAAATAAATAAATATGTTGGGACATTAACACGCCGCACTATCTAACTCAATGGTAAGGTACGAGGCCTGTGTTATGGATATCCGATAGTTGATACACTACACATATATAACTTTAAATGCATACATTACAAATACACCCATGACTAGAGAACAACCATTCGTGCTCATCACACAAATGATCGCCCCCAGCGAGACTCGAACCCGCGACCACTGGCATAGCAACTAGGATAGCTACAAACTGGGCCAAACATGTCGTCGTTAAATTTAAAAAAAATGTCCTTCTGTAGAATAATAATAAATAAATATTTAAAAATAAATAATTAGATAATCAAATTAAATTGTGACATTAAATTAAGCTTATCAATAATATAGATAAATATGTATAGCCTAATGTCATAGCTTATACCACCCACAGCATGTCCCAAATGATCTATAATAAGTGATAATCGTTCAGGCAGTTGTGGAGGTCGCGTCAATCTGTACATTAAAATAGCAAAAACTTTATAGAGTACAATGTATTTATAAGTATCTTTTAGAGTTAGTCGTATGTTTACAAGATAAATATTGGATGTGAGAGAAAACAAATCTATCGTTTTCAACCAAAATCAAAAATATATTTTAAAAATAAAAGACCTTGGATTGCCATCGTGGTGAAAGTACGTTTTAATTTTCGCCTATGATTCGAACCCAGGACCTAACTAGCTAGATCAATAAGCCTTATTGACGAAAGTAAACCTAAGATGTAACATCAGCAAAACATTAATAACGCAAGCAATCTCTATTAGAGGTCACTTGAAATTCTCACGGGCACTCCCAACGGTGTGGCACTTTATAAATTTGTCACATTAGCCAATTCAGTGTTAGCACACTAGTAATGAGATATGGTTTTAAAAACATCGATATATTATTATAGGCTTCTTACTCCAATGCCAGTAATATTGTACTTATGTTTAACTCAAGTGGTCGTGAAAATGAGGAATTGAACACATATCTTACAGAAAACATTTAAAATATACTAAATAAAATTGCACGCATCTGGTATCATAGCAAAAATTAATAGCCTCACGTCAATACCACATAAATCGATAAAAATGAGAAACCTGTTCTCTACTTTCATATCTTGACTTACAATTTAATTACGACTAAATACATCGAATGAAAGGTGCGTTGATGACTTACCTCCATGGGGATAAAAGCCTCAATTTCACCACCGGCTACAAACAATTATGGCTCGATGAATATTCAATCGATATGAATTAGCATTATCATAAATATCGACAAGTTATTGCCATCACTAAAACCGGTCCCAGATAAGATAAACATTATTACACGCATATTTTGAAATCAAAGCCTAGTAATTTTCAGTTTTTTATAGTTTTGGCACGATACGACGTGTTCGTTCAGAGTAAAATTACTTTATTTTAAGATGTTAACAATGTCTATTTAGCTAAATCACGACTAGATACTTACTATTTAAAAGGTTAAACTTTTATAATGTCAATAACTCAGAATTCCCTGTTATTTGAGATAAATAAATAGCCATGTAATGAAAAGTACAGCTAAGTAATAACAAATATGTAATAAATATTTTACATGCTTAAAAACTCCAGTGGTTCGTTAGAAAGATGAATTTGAATGTAATCAAACAAATACTATGATAAAAACAGTACAAATGCAATACAAATGCCCACAAAAAAAAACAATTTTGTATGAGATAGATAAAACAATAGACGGTATATAAATCTTCGTTAAATCTTTATATATATAATTCTTCTGTGAGTGTGTATGTCACTGAACTTCTCTCAAACGACTGGACCGATTTTGATGAAATTTTTTGTGTGTGTACAAGGGGATCTGGGAATGGTTTAGATTCACAATTTTGTCCGCTGGACAATGTTTTTTTAATTAATTTTTAATTTATTAGTAGTTGTTGATTTTGGAATGTTTTACATTGGATCCGACAGACGGCGCTACCATCGCAGTGTCAAATTTTAAATAATATTCGAATTTTAATTTTAGTCTGTCCCGACAGTTAGCGCTGCGATCAAATTAAAAAAAAGTTTTGTTATCATTGTAGACAGGACAACGTCTGTCGGGTCCGCTAGTATATTATAATATTATTTAGAAAGATAATAATTCATATCTATCTAAGAGTTCCCATGCAACTCACAATCAATATAATTAATTAATGAAAATGTCATTGCCATACGTCTTTAGGCGTCAATTTGGCGCAGACCTTAGACACGACTACCAACTATCGTAACGCTGTTACGTTATGATGATTATTTAAAAACAACAGCAAGCTTCAATATCGATAAATAACCTCGTATAGCGAGTCCGATTCCGGAAGTAGTAAATTTTAATGTTTTTTATTGGATTCACTTGTATACTAAATAACTTAATGAGCCTTTAAATGAAAAATACAGTAGTCATTACAAAAATGGCGATATAATCAGAAAGTTCATTAATGATAGCGCGTGAACAAATCTTGACCTTACGTAACATTTTGATTTGAAGATTAGAGTCAATAGTGGCGTTAGAGTAAGAATTCGATCCCGTTTGGTTTATTTGTGTGTTGAATAAATAACAGCACTACGCTATACTTAAAAATCTGATAATATAGCCAAGTGATGACTAATTAATTATATCTATACGTATAATAAAATTCTAATTGAGTCGAATCTGTACATTATATATTTTTTGGAAAATCTTATTGAAATAGACATTATTATCGATACAGAGGCCGAATCTTTTAGAATTTTTGTCTGTCTGTCTGTCTGTTACCGCATCACAGAAAAACTACTGGATGGATTTTAATGAAATTTGGTATGGTCATAACTGGTTATCCGGGTCCACATATAGGATACTTTTACCGCGGGACAATATCTCATTTCTGAGAAAAAATACAAAAACTGTTTAGAATAAAACCACGATGATACTATATATATTTTATCAATGTAACTTAGTAAATAAGGCAATAAACTATTAAAAATAGCTTATCTTAAAAAAATAACAATAGCGAGCGCTATTTTATTTGGTTTTCGGTCACCTGAACGCGGGCGGAGCCGCGGGCAATGCTAGTATCAAATAAATCTACTCGTATATATAATAGGCAACGACTCGAAAAAAACAAAGTTCAGTATCTTTTACCCCTCAGTTTATCAAACGATTTTCCTTATTTTTATTTATTAGTTATTGACGAGATTTAGTATTATCAATAAAAAGTTTTGAAAGGTTTCGTTTTAATTAAACGGTTTTATTTAGCTTGCCCTGTTTGTTTGGGTCAAATTTAGTAATTAAAATTTTACCCCTTTCCTGTTGACAAATTTGGTTCTGATGACAATATAATTAAATATATTCAATATTATTGTAAATCCAAGATGAACATAGCAGATTACATATTTTTTCACAACCCCCTGAAAATAGGTATCAAATGATAGGGTTTGACTAGTAGAATACAGTACACTATGAAAAAAAAGTCATATCCAATATGGCCGCCAACAAAAAGCCATTTCATTTCACAACCCATTCAATATGAGTATTAAGTGAAAAGACTACAAATAGAACGCAGTGCACGGCGGATCATAGAGTTTAGACAGTTTAAAATAAAAACTTGGAAATAAAATAGGTTTTTTTTAAGTCAAACGGTTTTATTTAAAAGAAAGATAATAACGATGTAGATAATGTGGTAAAAGCTTAAAAACAATTAGGCAGGTCCCAGGTCCAGTCATCACATCACTCTCCTCATCAGTATAGGGCATTGATTATGATATTAATTTTTATCTAATCGGAATCTTTAAGAGTCATTATAAATAAGTAAATAAATAAATAAATATGTTGGGACATTACACACAGCACCATCTAGTACCATTGTGAGGTACGAGGCTTGTGTTATGGATACCAGATAGTTGATACAGTACACATATATAAATATAAACACCCATGACTGGAGCACAAACATTCGTCATCACACAAATGAATGCCCCCAGCGGGACTCGAACCCGCGACCGCTGGCACAGCAAATCACTACAAACTGAGCCAAATGTATCGTCAAATCTATTTTCATAAAAATATATTATCTTTCCTGTCTTCTGACCATTTATGGATGCCTAATTGAAAGACAGCAAACGTGCATATTTACTTCATTATACTTAGCCTCTAGGGCTTTAAATTGCATTCTTAAGAATAAATTACACTTAGGTCGTATTATAATAAATATTCTACTGCTGGTACAAGAATGTGTCTCTAAATCGGTCTAGTGTTAAAGCAAAGGCGCGGCATTTGTCATTAAGAACATAGCATTCCGATATATGTATTTGTACTTGCAATATATGTTTACTCTTTAGAATAAAATTTTCTTACAAAATTACTACAACCAAAGGTTCTGATAGTGATACTATACAAAAAAATACGTAGGTATATTATGTTTACCTAAAATTTTTCCTTTTTACCTGACAAGTCACACTTGCTTCAAAATTCGCTTAAAAGTATAACATATTATTAAAAGGGTGCGATATTTTCTTAAAATTACATATATATGTGACCCAATTGCGGAAATTCAAATGATATACTTCGCTAGTAAATAAAATACTGTGTACACTCCACAGTTTAATTTTTGTAAGTTCAAGTTTTAATCAATAAAGAAAAGTATACTGGGCAACATGTATCGATTAATCCATTTCACAGTCTACTAACCCATACAGTTGCCTAACAAAGGCGTCAGGATAGGGCAATAATTAGAGGATAGGGCAAAGATAGGGCAATCGTGCGGGTCATGTGGGATGCGACACTGGTGAAGCGCCCCCGTTTGTCATACGTACTTTTATATGAAAGTTGGGAGACGGCTTTAGAGTTAACGGATATAATTGTAACTTATCAACCCTTTAACTTGGAAACCGTGCACCAGGTAATTTATTATTTTTAAAAACCCTTAAATTTAGCAGGATTTCCGTTCAGATCAAAGGCATAAATGCCAAAGATCACCAATGGATTATATACTGTAGTAATATGCTGTCTTGACTTATATCAGTGCTATCCCTGATGTAGGAAGACTATTTCAAAACCAATCCTTAGTCACAGAATCGAGGCGGTATATTAACTCCAAATAGCCGTTAATGTTTACGTGGGTGTTAGTGCTAAAATTTTATGACAATTTATTATATGAAATCCGATTTGACATAGATCTCTATTTAACACGCGAAGCTTAAGAGATTATTTATCAAGCATTTTAATTAAATGCGAGTTTACTTGTGCTTAACAAAATTTAATTTAATTTATTATATCTATACATTTTATACTAAAATTGTAACTAAGCTGAATCTGTACATTAAATATTTTTTGGAAAATCTAATTGATATAGACATTATTATCGATACAGAGTCCGGATCTATAGTTTTTAGAATTTTTGTTTGTCTGCCTGTCTGTCTGTTACCGCATCACGAGAAAACCACTGGATAGATTTTGATGAAATTTGGTGTGATGATAGCGGGTCAACATATAGGATACTTTTTACCGCGGGAAAATATCTCATTTCTGAGAAAAAATACAAAAACTGAATTTAAAAGTATACTAATCTGTAAAGCCTAAGAATTTGGTTTTTGGTCGTCTGAACGCGGGCGGAGCCGCGGGCAATGCTAGTATTATATATTTCAATTAAATTTATTATTTATTATATATTTATTAGAGTATTATTTTATGAAATACTAAAGATAATAGTCCATTATACTAAAAACGGCCTGAGTGGTACTTCATATATTGTAATTTTAGTTTCAGTTTTGTACATGGATAGCTTTTTCATTTTATATAGTTAGGCTTGTAAGGGTGATAAGATGATGTCATTTAATCTAGAACGTTTCTTAATAAATAGGCTATAAATGACAAGGAAGCTTTGACAAAACTTAATCGGACAATAGATAGACTGAGTATAGATATTATATTGTTTTAACTTTACAAAACCCTGTTTTGATTTATATTACTATTCGATTCAAAAATATCCAGCAAATAAAAAAATTTAAAGCAATAATTACTAAAAAAATAAGCTTTTACATAGTACTTTGAAAGCTATTATAAAATCGGTTAGTTCGATGTTTTTCAATGCCACAATTATCATATGACATTTTATTTGTTCCCACGGTAACTATAATAATAGAAAAATGTATGAAAACACACGAAATGCTATTTCTTTATGTGTTGAACGTTAATTTTAATACTAACGAAGTAATAACTGAGTAGATTGCTATCTCGAGTTTATGCTTTATACTAAATTTTATGATTAATCTTGTCGTACATAATATTATATTAATCCACGTCTGGCCTTTTCGCATTTGATTATTCCTTGTCTTTAAACTATGACAAAATGAGATATACTAGATATCTAGATGTAAAGTTCTCATTATAAGATACATATATTGATACATACATTGATGTGATAAATCGGTTTTTTGAGATTACCTAATCAAATTATATTTATAGTCATGTACGTATTTATGCTGATAACTTATGTGCATTATCTATACCTATAATAAAATTCTAACGAAGCCGAATCTGTACATTAAATATTTTTTTGGAAAATCTTATTGAAATAAACATTATTATCGACACAGAGGCCGAATCTATAGTTTTTAGATTTTTTGTCTGTCTGTCTATCTATCTGTCTGTCTGTCTGTTACCGCATCACAGAAAAATCACTGGAGGGATTTTGATGCAATTTGGTATGGTGATAGCTGGTTATCCGGGTCAACATATAGGATACTTTTTACCACGGGAAAATTTCTCATCTCTGAGAAAAAATACAAAAACTGCATTGTAAGAGCATACTAATATGTAAAACCTAAGAATTTGGTTTTTTGTCATCTGAACGCGGGCGAAGCCGCGGGCAATGCTAGTTCTTATAAAAAATTTAATTATTTATTTAATTAAGTTTAGTATTTAATTTTCTAACATGATTACCACTTGCATTACGGTGAAGGAAAACATCGTGAGTAGCTTTTGACAAGCTTTAATGTCATCAATAAAAAAATTTGGAAACCGTTTTTTTATATAGATAGCATAATTCTATTTATATATATTTTGCTCAAACTTTCATTAATGATAATGGTCGAATTTCGGCCTAGAGGCGAACATGAGTAAATATTACTAACTAATGAACATAAGTAAATATTATTAACTGTAAGACTTTGGAATGAGCTTCCAATTGAAATAAGAATGTCGAAGTCGGTGAGCATATTTAAAAAACGTTTCAAAACACACTATCTATCGGGTTATTCTGTCATTAATGCCGTACTACGTAATTTGCTTATATTATATATATATATATATATATATATATATATATATATATATATATATATATATAGACATTATTTTATTATTATGTATATGTATGTTATGTATATATAATAAAAATATATATAGCAAAACGAATATTTTATATATGTAAATTTTTATGTATGTTTATTTATATTAAGTTTACATGATTTGCACTTTATGCACCTTTCGGCTCACTTATTTTCTTATATCCTTCTCTATCGGTTGCCTGTAAGAGATCACTTTTAGTGATAAGGCCGCCTTTGCACATTTCTTAATTGTATAATATATTTTTTTATGTCAATGTACTATTTTCTTGTGCAATAAAGTTTTATATTATTACGCGACATGTGAAAGGGACAGTGTCATGACAGCGAGCAAAATACAAATCTCGAGTCGCGCTAATATATGCAAATCGGTACAATAAACCGCAATACTTATGCATAACTTAATAAAAACCGTTAGGTAATACAAACATGATTTAGTAACAAATCTATAAATGTCCACGTTCAAAGATTAATATGGATAAACATTGAAATTGAAATTCGACGCGAAAGTCCTAGTTATGTTAGATTACGTTAAGAGTTGACTTTCTAATATTGGATGTTGATTAAATGGTCGCATCTTATGTATATATTATATAAATATATTATTTATATTATACATCTTATCATCTTATCTCATCATCATCATCATCATCATCATCATCCATCATCATGGCTATACGCAACAAATTTTCCAGTTTGACCCAATTTTGGTAACACATTGATTGCGATGCGACATTTACGAAGTAAATTGTGCTTAATTTACATCTATAAAAATCCTACATCTAAGAATAGATAGATAGGATAAGCTGATGATGAACAGGATCTATATATAATCTACAGTCTTCTTACATCTACGTTGAGATAAAAAAACGTGTGTGGGTGTTTATGTGTGTACGTACGTAAGAAGTTATACTTTTTTGGCGTAACAGAACGAAAATAGCTAAAGATTTTATCCCGTATGTCACAGCTCTCTGTTTGTGAAAGGAATACAGCTAACTTCATCATGTCGCCTTTTGGCTGTCGGTGAGCGCGCGCATCGTAAAAATTTTACTCTCATATTTTTTTAAAAACTTGCCAAAAGAAATATAACTTTAAAAAATAAAGGATAAAAAAACCTTTAAAATTAACTTTAAAAAATTATATTTACGCAAGATTCAAAAATATACTTATATGTCATTGTTGGTGAAAAAAACCTGATTACTTATTTATATGTATTTTACAATTAATATTACTCTTAAAAACTATAATAACGCCTGAGAAGCTTTATTGCACATATTATTAATTTTACTTCTAGCCTAGCCCGTTCTTCACTTATTTCTTTTATAATTTGACACCCGAAAATGACTGTTTCCGTAAAAACTTCTGCATCCAAAGTGTTATTTGTTATTATGATTAGAATATTTCAAATACTGAATTTTATTCTACGAATCAAAACTTATAACATAATTCAAGCTTCGCTAGTTAAAACCATTAAAATAAGTGTTACACAGTTTAGTATAATTTATTACTTGGTATTACACTTGTTCTGCAAAATTGTTTTCATAAAATTATTGTTAAATTTCTTATAATATACAAATTATGCATTTATTCCATGTAATAAAACATATAACCAATTAGTACTTAATATTATTGTTTTGTGTTCAGCCCTTTTTAACGTCCCACTGCTGGGCACGGCCCTCCCTTCAATAAGAGAGGGATCAGGCTTTAGTCCATTACAATGGCCAAGTGCGAGGTGACAGATTTCCATATCTTTTGAATTGCTAGGTTTTTTTGGATCACGTTGAATGTGATTCGCACATGAAAATATCAGAGATCGAGCTAAGATTTGAAGCCGCTTCACTAAGCTACCATTGCCTTAATATTTATAAACACGTTTTTATGAGCTCTTTAAACTAATTAAACCTTGAAAGTCGATTTTAACTCTCGTATTTGAAACTTTGTAAGTGACATCCGAATATACAGATACATAGAGCTAGGAGGTAAATGGTGTCTTGGTCATTTGATTTGTTTTGTGCTCTATAACATACAGTCGTTCAAAAGTTTATTTTAGTTCTTGGAAATTACTTCATAACTTACCGAAATTTTAAAATAAAAGCAGCAATATTTAATTCAGAAATCTCCACAATATATTAAGTAGGCTATTGTTCAAGATGATAGATTAGACTATCAATTGCCATCTAACTTATAAATATTCGGACAATACGGTGCATGCTGTGCTCACATTAGCTCATAATAGCGTGACCGCGACTTATTTAGCGGTCTATTACAGTTCAAGGTTTTAATGGAGCTAATGCATTTAATTAACTATTTATTTCCATCAAAATGGCGAATTTGATTTTTTATGCACTTTTTTAAGCTACTACAAAGATTTGCTTTACATACTAGGTATGCAAAATTTACGTTAAATACTATTTTAACTAAGGCTTTTTTATATATTCAAGGTTAACCGTCTTTGCCACACCTCTAAATATAAAAAAATACCATATAAAAAAACCATACTAGCGACTCTCCTCCACTTTGTTCGTTTTTAACTGTTAGTGTGGAATAGATAGACTATATATTAGTATATACATACATAGATATAATAAGCATTATATACCTTACTTGAGAAATGATTTATTCCCCATATAAACTTTTATACCCCTTTTCACCCTCTTAAGAAATGATTTCCGGGATGAAAACTATCTTATATCCTTTCCAGGGTCTCAAACTATTTTTTTACCCAATTTCATCTAAATCAGTTCAGCGGATTTTTAGTTTATCCATTACAAGCAAATTCACAAACTTACAAACTTTACGTCTTTATAATATTAGTGTAAGTAGATTATGTCCATATAAAGGAATATTCTAAAATATATTGTTCATTAAAATTGTCACCAATTATTGTAATCCTAAGTGGCGTCAAACATAAAAAAAATCAGGAAATTCATTCGTAGTTACATTAGATTATCGCATGGCCATTTAGCACGAGGTAATTACTTGAACAAGTGTACACGCTTGCTTACTCGCTCGCAATGTTAATAGTGTCCCGAGGCTTGACCGCTGATCAAGACAATTACACTGATTGTGCCCCTCGGTCACTGAGATTGTGGGGTACATTTTTTTATTGTTTTCATCTTTGTCGTGAGATATGCTTTAATAACTGTCTGTCTGTGTGATTTCGCGTGATTCGTTATGATTATGGCTATTGTATGTCAACTTTCTGTTTATTACGAAATTTACTTGTCTTATTTCAAAATCATAGTATGATTTGATAAATTATAGGGGTCATAGTTAAACCTTGCTTTTTGTATGACTTTAAAAGAGGTTACTCAACTCGTTGGACATATTTTTACAATTGTAGATAGATTTTTATAATACTTTTTTTTATTAAATAGCTTCATTCAACAAGAGTGTACAACTAAAACAAAATAAAGGTTGATATTTTTGCACTATTTGATTCTCTAGAAATACTAAAAATATAACAATTTATTAAAAAAATAAACAATAATATCGCTGAAAATAATTTCATTTTTCAATACACTCCATCGAAATCTATTTCACAGCTTTTCCCCAAAACACTTAAATATTAACCTAACAAACTTTATAGCTGATAAGAAACTATAAAACACATTTCATAATCGTATTAAACATAAGCCGCAACGACAGAGCTTTTATCGAGTTGATCTCTGATATAATAAAGCACAATACACACCCACTCATAATTAAAGTAATAAGTCTCGTTCTCACCAACGATAGTTTGCACAATGCGCTTAGTCAGTCGATGTGGGCACTTGCCGCCAATGTTGAAACTACGCCACTTGACTCGCCCGTGTCAACGCACCTACGCATTCAAACATTCGATTGTCATCGATCGAATCTAAAAAGCGAAACATTTATCAGTCGTGTAATCATTTTGTAATATATTATATTAACACTAGCAACTTACCATCGCTTCGCTCGAGAGCGTCTTTTAGTGCTTAACTTACTGTTAATGAGTTTCTCCTAGTTATAATCTATCTGTGCAGTACTGCATCCAAATTGATCCAGCCGTTTAAGGGTGATATATACACACACATACACAAACATACAAATTTTCTCATTTATAATCGAACTCCGGCGTTTCTAACAATTATATTTTAAGCAGTTTTTTGGTAGATCTAACTTTTACAAATATTCATAAATAAAAACAAATAGAAATACTCCCTTGGATATATAAAGGATGAAGAATTTTTTTATGCATAGGTTTTTAACAGATAAAAAGGCATCATGTATTATATATACATACATAAATATTACAATATAAAACTATGTTATTCTTATATCCAATACAGTTATTTAATCTCTCACATCTCAGTGTCATCACAAGTATACCAGTCACTGAGCTAGAGCGAGTCTCTAGTTTAAGGCCCAGTTTGAAATATTATAATAACACGTAAAATTCATTATTATGATAAAATGATTGCACCTTTTGTGGAAAATAAGCATCCGCATGTGATTTACTTGATGAAGAACGGTGAAATGCTATAAGGTAGCCGTTAGATTGCAAAGCGATACTTGAAATTAAAAAATCTTTGGATATCATCGTCATAGAACAAATTGCTCAATACCCTACAATATTTGCCTTATATTTCCCGGTATATTTATAAATATATATATAGCTTATATAGATAGTGCAAAGAAGAATAGGATTATTTATTTTGTAGCGTCGACAACTAAAAAAAACTTTGTGCTGACCTGTAAGAGCTTTTTTCAACTCAACTACAAGAACATACATACTACATACAGTTGTATGATTTATTTGTACGAATTCCAGCCGATGCAAAGCAAATCTAATATATTTCTATTTAATAATATCTGATTATCTGATATGAAAATATCTGATTAGATATCTATTCTAAATGAAAACCCCCGTTTAGTTCTTTTTTGCATTTTAATGCCGGTTTTTTTTAAGTTTTTTTTTAATATATAGTTTCAGAATCTCCCACGGTCAAACGGTAGTCTAAAATCTCATATAACAACTTCAGTTGTTATGGACTATGTTTAATAATAAGCTTGATTAAGATATTACCATTTCAATATTCCAGATAATGTTTATATATTAACACATTACATGAGTCAAGAATAGCATTGTGTACGGCGGAAAAACGTGGGCGTCCTAAATGATAAATGTTACGCAGTAAATTTGCAAATTAAATCGATTTAATTTAATTTTAAATGATTTTTGACGTGAATTATACTTAGATATGTGATAATTATACTATTTTGATAAACAGACGACAGAATATATTATGTAATTTAAGTCGTTATATATTATTTTTTATTAGAGAATTAACTAATTGTTGCACGCGGCTCGGCACGTATGGCAACGCGACGGTGCAATAAAAGTAGTTTTTGAAATCAATATTCTTGCCAAGCCTCTAAAATAATTAAGCGGCCTAAATGTATCAAAGAGACCTTCAGAGTTGCTGCTTTTTTAATATCAGCAATAAGCGGTAACTACAAAAATCATCAAAATCGATCCAGCCGTTTAGGACACTAAAATATTATGTTATGTATTACTTAGACCCGAAATATCTAAGCACTATTGTAATCTCTCTCACTATTATACTCTAATTGTTAATTGTAATATATTATGATTTCTGGGTGAGCATCAAACCCGTTATTACAAATCAGTAGCAGTACCACTTAAAACTAAATATTTTCTATCATTATAGATCATAGCCAACTCACATTTTTATTAACCGCTTCAGAATCTACATCGTAAAAGTTTAGTTCGTAGAATAAAAATAAATTTTAAGAATCATAAAAAATAAGCAATCAAGAAGCCACAATGTGTTGGAACCATCACGACAATATCATCGTTTGTATTTAGTAACGTGTGTAAAGTATCGACATATTTTATATTACGTAATACATATGTACTCGTATAAATTAAACTATTAGGTATAGTTATTATATAATATTTTTTTTAATTATAAATCTATGTATTTAATAAGAATTTCAATAAGCTTCATTTTTTTATATTCAATAAGCCAATAATATTTTTATCTGTATATATATATATATATATCTACATAATTTTATTCTGCATAGATAAGATATTTTAATTTTAGTAAGTGGGAGATTTTTTATTTATAGAATTTCTTGTAACCTATTATTACCTTGAATTTTAAATGTCGGTGTTCGTGTGTTCGTAATTCACCTGGATGGCCCAGTTAAGGCCCGGTAGGTGGCGTTGTTGTCGAGTTGCAGTTTTTTTTTAATTTTTCGACCAAACAGGGTCTATGGCAAGACAACGTCTGTCTACTGGGCCTGCTAATAAGAATATGAAAATCGAATCACATTTCTTTAAGATATCGCGTGACATAATCGTCAATAATAATTCTACAACTATCACCCATTTAAACAATTCCTTTTGTGTCTCATGTATAGTTATTGATGAAGTTTTATAGGCTTTAGGTTAGGATATCTAACATTAAGCTACTATCCGTACGGAGCGTAACGTATAAAAACACTCGAACTTTTGCAGGGATAAAAGCTATAATATAGGTATGTATAGATTTTAGAACGCCTAGGAATTTATATTGTGGCAGCTATACTCATCCCGTGCCTCGGAGAGCACGTAAAGCCGTCGGTCCTGCGCCTTAACTCTCACGGGTCGTGTCGAGCAGTCGTCCCACTGGAATAAGAGAGTGACAGGAACAGAGAGTGCGCTTGTGTCTGCGCGTACACTTGTGCACTATAATATCTCCTGCGCAGTTGGCTAGTCTCAATGAGATAGGCCGCCGTAGCCGGAATCGGTCAGGAGGACATCACTCATGGGGGGATCCCAGATCTGCAACCCTGTTTCCCCTCCCATTAATGCTGCTCTATACCTACGTGTTTATATTTAATAATCTTTCATTTTTTTATAAATATAAATATGTTGGGACATTAACACACAGCACCATCTAGTATTATAGCTTTTTTAGATACTATTTAAAATATATTTTCTCTATTATTTCACTATTTTGGTAGGTCAATCGTTATGCCAATAAAATATGACTTCTGCCGTTTCAATACTGTGACCTTTCTACGGAGTATATGAAGGTCGAATAAAGATGGCTTCACGGCATTTTTAAAATAATCAAGGCTACCAACATTGCGGTTGCGTGCATAACAAATATGAATTACACGCGTCTTGTCATGTTTTTATATTTTGTGTCAAAACTTTAAAAAGATGAGTAAATTTAAAAAAAATGCTAATTTGCATTAAATTGGTTATTAATTATGATTTCTTAATAAAACAGTGTTAGAAATATTTGAATAAACTGATGGCTATTTCAAAATAAAACTCTAACATAGTAATATTTTGGTACGTTTGGAAAAAAATAAGAGAGTAAAATTTTTACGATGCGCGCGCACGCCGACAGCTAAAAAGCGACATGATGAAGTTAGCTGCATTCCTTTTACACATCATTAGCTATTTTTGTTCTGTTACGCCAAAAAAGTATAATTTCTTACGTGCATACATAAGTACACACAGCCTTTTTTTATATTAGTTTTTAGATTGTTGTTATTTATATTTATCAGGTTATATTTATTATATAATATATGCTTATCCTAATATATAACCTATTAAAAATTTACAGAGTCAGTTAATTAAAATAGTGTTTGAACTTAAAAAATAGCTGTATTTTACTGTTTCATTCAATGATAGTAATGTCCTATTATTAGAAATAACATAAAGTTATTTTTCAATTTCTTTTACTTAAAATAAATTGAATGCACTGTAGATATTAAAAAAAATTACTAATCACTGGTGAAATTTTCTTATATTATTGTTTTAATACACATATTAATTATACTTACATAATATTATTAATATATCTGTATTCCTTCGGGTTTTGGTAAACCCAAAAAAGGGATAGAGTGTGCACGTGCGCTTATCCAAACCAAATTTTACTGGATATTTACAGTAAAATGTGGTCCCGACACACTGCTAGTCTCAGCAAAATTGACCGTGTCACCGAAAATCTATCGATAAAATATAATAAGTTGATAACGATTGAAGTTCTAAAAATATTTTTAATTAACAATTAAAATATTAAATGGCAATTCATTAAAAACCGTTCAACGGCATCCTATTCTGATACACATACACGTATGATACACGCTTCTTTATGCAAATAGCCGCAACCGTTCTACTTAATTAATACTGGAATTTGCAGAAAAATTTGCAATCTGGGACATGTTTTACGTAAACTTTTGATTGATGGAAACCATTAAAATATACGATTCACTTCTTGCCCAAGCACATTGTATGGACACCATAAAACTGTGATGTTTACGATTTAAAGGCCGTTATGAGTTAACTGTTATAGTTTTGGTGATGAGTTAACCAGCAAGGCTGTTTTTTAAGAATGGTTCATACTAAGTTTGTGTTATTAGATAATATTTCCAAACTCCATGATTCATGTACGCTCATTCCCTCAATATTTGTCTGTATGCCACATTTCATAACATTCGTTGCTTTAGATTTCAATAGACAGGTGTTGATTAGATGAGAATTTGAACTAAAAAAGTCGTAAGAAATTAGGACGTATATGTTTTTTAGCTTTTTGTGTCACCTACTTTAAGAATTAACTTGATAAAATTGAGAACGATTCTAAATTGTAATATTTAAAAAAAAACATAAATTAGCATTCTTGTTTTATATTCAGCCCTTTTTAATATCCCACTGCTGGGCGCGGGCCTCCCTTTAATACATGGGTGATCAGGCCATAGTCCACCACGCTGGCCAAGTGCAGGTTGGCGAACTTCACGTGACTTTCGAAACTTGTTAGGTTTTCTCAGACATGCAGGCTTACTCACGATGTTTTTCTTGACCGTAAGGCAAGTGGTAATCATGTTAGAAATGATTCGCGCATGAAAATATCAGAGGTGCGAGACCCAGGATTTGAACCCGCTCCACTCGGTTTCGCAAGTGAGCGCGTTACCACTGCCTTTTTTTGCATTCTTGCATATACAAATATAAATTTATTTTGTATATCTCGAAAACAGCTCTAACGAATTAGATCAAATTTTGTATTTAGATAATGATTTGTTTATTAAGTTTATCTATACCTATAGGTATCTTTTCTGAAAAAAAAGCTTTTTATATCTTTTTAGATTTCGGTATATGCTTATTCCGGTTTTTTTTCAATAAATAGTTATTTTGGCAACCAAGGGTAGTTGCATATAAATTACAAATAAACTATTTATATTTTATTTCGATTTCAGTTTATGATATAAAATTGTAAGCAATTAAACAGTAATAAAAATGCGAACAAAGCCTATGTACTAGTTTGTTTTATTGACACTACTAATCAATATTACTTACTACTGTTGTTGTTGTGTTACTGTCCGCCAACCCGCACTTGACCAGCGTGGTGGCCTATGGCCTGATCCCCTCGTATTGAAGGGAGGCCCGTGCTCAGCAGTGGAACTTAAAAAAAGGGCTGAATACAATCAATAATAAATCAAAATAAACCTGCGAAAAAAACTAAAAAGGTAGTTTTATTTAAAACTAGCATTGCTCGCGGCTCCGCTCGTGATCAGATGATCAAAAACCAAATTCTTAGGTTTTACAGATTTGTATACTCTTACATTGCAGTTTTTGCATTTTTTCTCAGAAATGAGATATTTTCCCGTGGTAAAAAGCATCCTATATGTTTACCCGGATAACCAGCTATCATCATACCAAATTTCATCAAAATGCCTCCAGTGGTTTCCCCGCTATGCGGTAACAAACAGACAGACAGACAGAAAAAAAATTCTAAAAACTATAGATTCGGTCTCTGTATCGATAATAATGTATATTTCAATAAGATTTTCCAAAAAATATTTTATGTACAGATTCGGCTAAGTTACAATTTTATTATATGTATAGATATCTTATTAGATATTGTCATTATTATGACAGTCAGTAAGTGTACCACTTCCACCAAACCACATGAGTGACTTGTAAACCGACTGCCTTTTTGAGGTAACAATCAACTAAAGTGCCTCGTCCAATGTCACCGTAATTTAGGCAAATCGAATCTCGCAATAGTAGCGTGAAGGTTGCATCGACTCACGATTTCCAACGTCATATATAATGATTACTATAATTGTCATCAGCATTAGGGCTGGCAATATGACTTAACCGACATCACAAAAGAAGTAGTTGCGTAATAAGGTATTTCATTTTAAATCATTTATATTATAAGAATTTTTTCTTAACGTGTACTTTTACGATACGAATTTTTGGCATATTTAAATGAGAAAAATTAGTTTGTAGATTTAAAGCATCTATATTTTTTTAAATATATCTTGTTCTAATAGATAGTGTGCATAGTTGCAGATCCGAGGATCCTGGGTTCGAGTCCCAGATCGGATCACCTACAGATATTACGGACTTCTGTCAAGAAAGTTAGACTGAAGTTCAGATGTTGGCGGTGTTACATCAACTTGCCTCGAAGAGCACACAAAGCCGTCGTCCCATTGGATTTTGAAAGTGAAATGAATAGAGATTGCACGTGCTGAACTATAATATCTCTTAAGCAACTGGTTTAGTTGACAGACTCAATGAAATTGTCCATGACTAAGATCAGTCATAAGGACAATAATATTTTTTTACCTTAAAAACTAGAACCAAAAAAAAAATTTTTATAAATTAAAAGTAAAGGTATGAACTTTTATCATTGAAATTTTGTTCACAATTAATACCTACATAGTTCTAGAATTATTTTAATTTGGAATCTTTTATTTAAAGTTTTTATTTAAAACGTGCATTTTCAACATAATATAATTTTATAACGCTGTCATAAACCAGCTTATTATATATGAACGATGTCACCATCATTTAGACTAATCGAATCTTGGTTTTGAAGCGTGAAGATTGCATCAGAATATAATATGCAATGTCATACATAATGATGAGTGTGATTCAGAAATAGAGCTATAATGTAATTGATCACTAGCTTTAGCGTTTGGGTTTTCTTATGTTATATATTTGTAGAAAGAAATATTGTAAGTACAAATTTGTATAATCGCCATATATCAACCAAAAAGAGTATTTTAAGTATTCATTTTCAGAAATAAAAAAAGTATTTTACCCCTATATGTACGAATAATGTCCATGGTAAATGTAAGGGTTGCCATCAATCACATCAAAGACTGGAATCAAAAGTTTACTGGGAGCCACTGAACAAAAGAATTGAATTGAATTAAAAGTCAACAGTGTTTTTTTCTATCTGCCTAACAAAAAAAAGAATACAGCAATAAAACGAGAATGAGAGAACTAAAATCCTCGAAGTAAAAGTACTTTGTAATGATCAATCTGTAGAGAGGAAATCGAAAAGATATATGTAAATATATACTACTTTTGCCTGCGGATCTACATGCGTACGCTTCATACGTCAAACAAAAACCTATATAATACTAGCGACTCACCCTCGCTTCGGTCGGGTTCGTCACTAGCTTGCTTCCCAATACAATCTTTCATCCCAATTTTCACCCCTTAAGGGATGATTTCCGGAATAAAAAGTAACCTATGTTCTTCTCGGGGTTTCAAACTATTTTTATCCAAATTTTATCTAAATCGGTTCAGTAGATCCAGAGATTACCCCCTACAATCCCCCTACAATGTCACAAACTCACAAACTTTACCTCTTTATAATATTAGTATAGATTGGTCTCCACTCCAAACATCCAAATTCCATGAGCAGTTAGATCGCTTAAAGTAATAGACATACAAACTGATTTACTCAGTCTCTCACTCACAAACTTTCGCATTTATAATATCACCTCGTAAACAACATGCATTTACATATGATTAGCTTAAACACCTACGTGCGGTATAAGCATGATATGTCGATAGT
The DNA here is from genome assembly GCA_947093115.1 of Brenthis daphne. Lineage (NCBI taxonomy): Eukaryota > Metazoa > Arthropoda > Insecta > Lepidoptera > Nymphalidae > Brenthis > Brenthis daphne. Next base: position 36,163,585 of record OX352473.1, on the reverse strand, counting down.
GTCCCATAGAAAACGAATCTATAATTAGATAATGAAATAATAATTTAACAATACGGCTATGATTATGATTGAAAGGTTGATTAATCACTATATATCTTTTAAATATAATCTCATATATTAAGATATATAAGGTTATCTATAATCTTATCTTACCTTATTACGCTTGACTGTATTAAGCTTCCTTTATCCCGAAGTGCTTTTTGTATTTATAATATATATATATATATATATATATATATATATATATATATATATATATATATATATATATATATATATAATTATAAATACAAAAGTGTTAGTCCAGATTACAGTCTACTTGAGTAGTTTTCATTCAAATCAATCAAGGCTTTTCTGCATGCAAGAGTAACAAGAAACAATATATAATTAAATATATATATATATATAATAAAAATATTGTTAAATTCATCGAAACCTGCAGGTGTTTTGATAATTAATGAATCAAGCAAGTGCCGCTATGTCGTGAAATTCAATTTATGGTACACAATTAAAATAAAATTCCAAATATTGTGAAAACGACTCAGTCGTATCTCATTCCGCGATAAATTTTATTAATGTTATTAAAACTAACAATTATTACTTTGCCACTTAAATATACGGCTACCGGTGTTGACTTTTATCGTCCGTCCCATCTTATCAATTATGAGGGAGATTTTTATACACTTTGCATGCTATGTCGTTTAATTTTTCACCAATTTTATACTTCCAATTTTGATATCATTAGTGTCGCTAAAATACAAGACATAAATAACGCAAGAGATTATTAAAGTTTTGAAAAATCAAAATATAATTACTTTTGCGTAGTTTAATACATTATAATATGGTAGTGTATGTTCGTTTGTTTATCATTTTAGTTTAGGTACTATGAAATTGGAAAAAAGGTGCAAAGGAGAGCAAGTTATTGATATATGATTTATACTTTAGATTCTCGACTTAAAAAATAAACAGTAACCAGCAAAGTAAGTCGATTTCGGTTTTGTTTCGATTTGGTTCGGGAGTAAGACCACCAGATCGAGTTCGAATCAAAATAGAATTTAAATCAGTTTAAAGAGTAAGCCCACAGGTTCCACAAATTTATACAAATAATATTCGATCTCAATTTAATCTTAATATTTAGATCAGTTTTAAATTTTCCAAATAGGTGGGGAACGACAAACTTATATATCGACGACACGTTTGGCTCAGTTTGTACCCTACTTATAGTGCCAGCGGTAGCGGGTTCGAGTCCCGCTGGGGGCATCTATTGGTGTGTTGAGCACGAACGTTTGTACTCCAGTCATGGGTATTTATATTATATTTATTTCAATCATCAATCAATTGTCATTATATTTATAATATGTATATATTCAAAGTTATATATGTGTATAAACTATCTGGTATCCATAACACAAGACTCGTAGCTTACCATGGAACCAGATGGCGCTGTGTGCTAAGTTAAAAAAAAGGAAAAAAGAAAAAAAAGTTACTTCATCTAAAAAGAAAAGGATGATTCTAAAAAGAACCTTCTAAAGACTAAATAAGGCAATATAAAAAGCTATCGTCGCCTGCGGCCTCGTCCGCGTAGTTGATTTACTCATCTACGATCAACCACGACGACGACGATCTACTTGAATAACTGACATTATGTCTCTAATAGCAAATAAGATTTCCATATTAATTTACAATAACCTTTAGCCCTTAATTTGGCCACTGCAAAATCTATATATATATATAAATATAAATGTTAAACTTCATACATCTGGTTATTTTCAAGATTTCGTTTTAAGTTATTGAGTCGATGACCTTTCATTTTTTTTAGTATATAGATAAATATACTAAAAACTACACTATGAAAGGTTGTTAACCTTATAAAAATCTATATTTTAAAAGCGACACCTGAAAAAACACATAAATTTTATATGTTATTGGAATCTGTAAGTGCATTTACATGGAGGCTGGAGTTATATGGCAAAATACGAGTATAGTAGATTGTGCTTATTTACATCGTTTTTTTTTTAATTAGAAATGGGCTCACTCTTGACCTTCATCTTAGCTTGAAGGCACAGATAAGGTATACGATCTAGAAAAATGTCTTTTTAACCGCTTTATAGAAACATCTTTTATAAACTAACCGCAATTATTTTTATGATAAAAAACAACAAACACAACTATCTTTTCAGATTTTTTCGCGAAATTATTTTTATTTTTGGTTCCCGACGTTTCGAATGCTTTACAACAATCATGGTCACGGGAGAGACTGAGGTTTAAGATGTCTCAAAAGCATTATATAGTTGTTACAGACAGCCTACCCATAAATTAACATTCATTCACATGGAGGATAGATATGTGAAGAAGATTTTTTTTTGGGTCAGGAACCGCGTAGTTCAAGCAGAAAAAGTTTCATCACAATCGGATGAATGGCTTAGGAATATATACAGACAAACATACAAACAAACATATATTTTTATTTAAATAGATAGATTGTGCTTTATTACATGCTATATATTTTCTTAACCCTAAAACAGATTTACTTGTAACCTTGGCAATGCACAAGGCAACGAATCGACGTTGACAAAACATAATAAGTTTATTTATTTCAGTCAAACGCGAATATCCTTATAGATTAATGACTTAACTTTTAAAAGGTTATTAACATTTTCAATTACTTAATATTTTTATATACTGATTTTATTTCATATTTTTATCAGATATCAGTTATTAGGATGAATTACAATATAAACAAAGTAAAATTTTTTATGAAGAAAATAGTTGATAATCTAACGTAACCTTTTTTTTTAAAATTGGAAAATGCATTTACCTTATCACCTGTATACAAACAGGTGGTTATGTGGGACTCACCGGCTAGAAAAGCCAGTACTACCCACTAAAACCCAACAAAACCTCTCCTCTTTTCGGGTGCCGCAGGATCACTTACGCACTCAGCCACGACGCCCCGACGGCAAGTCTGGCAAAGCAGACCACAACAGTTATGGGGTTACACTAATGGTCCACTCTGGTATCAGAGAAGTACCAGTTAGATAATAGCTCAGCTCATGGATAACTTGGTCTATGTAGTTTCTTAGGTATGGTTTTAAAATCTATATATCAATAGGCAGACAGAAAAGTAGCTTTTATTCAGTACTTTTTTCCTCTGATTGTCAAGCGATTTTTTTCTTTTTTTTTTAATGACGACCTTTAGTATTATCTAAAAAAAATAAAAATTAATTACTTTTATATATATGTAGATTGTAGATATGTATGTTTGTCATATTCCGCAAATTTTCAATAACGATTATGGTCTATAATTTATGATTTTTTTAATCATTAATTTTATTGTTAGCATTAAAAGCAACTTAATATGATATAATCTATATATATAAAAGAAAGTCGTGTTAGTTACACTATTTATAATTCAAGAACGGCTGAACCGATTTGGCTGAAACTTGGTGGGGAGGTAGCTTAGAACCAGGAGACGGACATAGAATACTTTTTAGCCCGTTAGAACGGCTGGACCAATTTTTATGATATTTGAATTTTTGGATTTCTCTCATTCCGAAATAGGTTAATACCTAAGTATTAAAACGTCAGAAAAATTAACGAAAAAAAAATATTTATATGGCTAATAACACTAGCTAATAACTATTTATATCTATTTAAAACGTACCTAGCGACGAACCCGAGCGAAGCGAGGGTGAGCCGCTAGTTTTTTATACTTACCAGAGATACGCAGATGTTTTATTGCATACTGTCACTCTAATGATAATATTAAACTAAGCGTTTATCCACCATACGACAACCCAGTTCTTTTATCTCACTATTGCTGTGAATTTAACTCGCATTATAAAAATAAATAACTTGGTCTAAGTTTGTACGGCAAGATTATAGTAATTTAAAATTTATTTGCTTAAAGATGCAATAACAGCCACAACATTAACGTTTCAAATGTTTATCTATTTGTTGTTCTCTAAAGCGTAACGTGAAAAGAGTTGACCAAATTTTGATGTACTTTCTTTTCATGCTTTTAAAGAGATCTTTCTTAATAACTTCGTTTGTACTTTAAAGCTGTAATCATCATATTTATACTTTTACCCGACTGCACGGAAAGGGTTATGTTTTTCGCGCCTATCTTTGTGTGTTTATTTGTAATATTCTTCATTCCCTCATATCTTCCAAACCATTCGATGGATTTCTTTTATTAAGGTATCATTAAATTCGTCTCATTAGTCCAAGTGTTGTTAGATAGTTGACATAAAAAGTAAATAAATATGGGGGCTCCTAGATTCCACAATGATAAAAATAAAAAAATGAAAATCGACGAACTATGTCAAATGTGGTATCGTTAAATAGGTATTTAAGAATCATTTTTAAGTTTCTTTCATCATTTTTCATTTTAAATAGCAGTTTAGGATATGTAATGATTTAAAGTTGGTAAATAACCATTCTCGCTAATTTTCCTACTTAAAAACACTTTACACAAACACAAACAGCTGTAAGTAAATAAATATATTATATAAATAAAAAAAACCCGACTGCATAAAAAAGCTAATTAAAAAAATAAAAACAAGTTCACAACGACGATGTTGATGATGATATATATATTATATACTACTACAATGAGCTTTTCCCGCAGCTCCACTCGCGTCTATTTATGTATAACGACGATTCTAAAAGCCATAACTTCCTCAGGAATAGGACTAAATGCAAATAAGATTTTCAAAACTGATTGATAGTTCCGTAGATTAGCCTGTTCAAATAAAAAATAAAATGAACTCTTCAGCTCATTATTACTATATTAATTAAAGTAGCAAAGACGATAATATTGTCTATGTAAGTGAATTTCATTCACGGCCACTCTCACACAGTAACCTAGTCAGGAAATATTAGGGTACGTGTGTTGCAAACACCCATACTCTCTGTATCACCTCATTCTCCTAAGGCAAGACCAACGGCTACACGTAGTCTTAACGGCTTAGCGAGCTCCCAGTATGAGCTAATAGCATATAATACAATAAGCATTTACAAATTATTAAACTATTGAAAATTTCTTAACTCTAATAATTTAAAAAATACTCTAACATTTTCTCACCCAACTCGAGACTCGAACCGAGTACCATATACAACAACGTAGTGCACTTCACCAGATAAACTTTAGACCAACGAGTTAAATATATCTAATATAGTTAAATAAATGTACGACTTATCGGTAATATATTGGTCATATGAGAATCGACATAGGCGCCCAGTCTGATGACATTAAGGAAATCATAAATAATGTAAACTAATTGAATGGAGACCGGTTCCAAATTATTAATAACAGCGGCGCTTTTACGATTCATAATTAGCCAAATTCTATCTCTTGCGCCGTCTTTATAGATTTATTGAGCTTTTTCCGCGCATATGAAAATAACATATTAGCGTAGTAAGCATCTGGAAAGTATACCGTATACCTAAACAATTTCTAAAATTTGAAAAAAAAATACAATAAATTTATTTATTTTCCACTAGTGACTTACCCTGGAAGCGTTCGAGTGCACCTTTAGGTGCCTTTTGCGTCTATATCAACACATGAATGACGGCTTTGCTATTCCAGGTCTTAGTTTATCTGCGTATTTTATTTCATTCAAATCCATCTAGCCGTAATGGATGTTACACTTATGCATAATCAAGTAATCATACGCCAAAATGCCTTACATCATTTTGGAAAAGAGCTGATACTCTTACACTGCTGGACCGATAATAACCAGACATAGCTAAGAACCACCGCAAGGAAACTGGCTTTCAAATGAAAAAACTCGCATCGAAATCGGCCCATCCGTATGAGAGCTATGATGCCACAGATAGACACACACACACACACATACAGATAACGACGTCAAAATTATAACACCTCTCTTTTTGCGTCGGGGGTTAAAAATAGTTTCATTTAATAAGAATCATAAACGTGTTATTATGTACTGTATATTGTATTGTAAATCTATTTTTAGATATAAACATTTCGTGTCTGTACTAATAGCCGTTGAAGAGTTGCTTCGTCTGAAGCCTATCCTAGAATCAGGTCATGATTGTCAAAAAAATCATTGTCATCGGAACTGAACCAAAATGTGAAATTTCATATCTATACGATAAGAAGAAGGTGGGTCTAATTCAGCTTGCAAAATTTGAACCATACAAACATACCCACTAACCAACAATATATAAGTTAAATAAATGCTCGTAATAATAAATAAACACAGTACATTCTTTTTAATCATTTTATTTTTTCTATAGAATAAACATCTTAATATTAATTCAGTAATTAGTTCCAGGTACAAATTTTACTACACGATTTTATGAGGTCATCTTAAGTATTAGTTTTGACAGATGTCAAAAAGAGAAAACACTCGATTCTCGATGTAATGTGACCAATTCGCCATATCAGTGATTATTTGTCCAAAAATTTTGTTTAAATAACACCGAAAAATTGTATTTTATCTATATATGTTCTTAGAAAAATTTTTTTTTTTTTAAATAGAGTTAAAAATCTGTATAGTGTAAAGTACAACAAGTATTGGTTGTTTAAACAAATAAGCAGTAAGGAGATGAATTATAAATAGACGAAGTCGCGTAAAAAAGCTATCTTCCTATATAGTAGAACAACTAGTCATATAATTTTACAGTTAAGTAATCGCTTATTAATATACGAATAAAATTATTAGTTAGCAATAATTTTATGACGTACCTATGTATAATTAATTAGATTTACAACTTCTAATGACATAGCTCTTTTCGAACATTAATATTTCTCCGGAATGAAAAGTAACCTGTTGTTTGACCGGCAATATAAGGTATCAGAATGTAAAATTTTACTAAATTAGGTACATAAAAAAAATTGAAAAAAATCTGGATTTGTACTATTTGTCTTCTTACATCGCCCTGACTCGGTTCTTAGCATTTTTTGATATGTACAGACATTCGACCTCTACTCTTTTATTATAGTATAGATTTAATTTATTTGGAACGACGTTCGTTTATTTCGCCCCAGTTACTCGTCGTAAAATGGCCACTAATTAGCTATTGAATTGGTGATATATCTTCCTATGTTAAGTTAACCATTTTAAGTTAATCCCACTACATCATGTCAATTGATATGTAATTAGTGATTCGTCACGTTGACGGCTCATTCCTGTTAGATGCATGACATTTTTATGCTGGAAAATCGAGTAATTTACATTTAATTGTCATCAGGTGTATGTGATGACGATTTGCATAAATATCCACAATGACACCGCATATTTACGCGTCATTTCCATAGAATAAATAAAAACAAACATTGTTAGGTTAGTACTTAGTATTGAAGATCGTAAATCAACTTACGCACTGAGATACTATGTTTATCTTAAAACATGACGTACAATGAAATATTAGTGTTTAAAGTAAGATATTACTTAGTTTAATTGAATTATTTTATTCATATATGTAGTAAGGATGTGGAGGGAAAGTTTTTCTTGCGTAGCTTTAAAAGTTGTATATAGGTAAATATGAAATTATTAATTGTAAAAAATAAAGAATTTTTTAATATATTATTATTATTAATGAAAGCGCTGTTATGATTTACATAGATGTACAGCAATAATGTGTTTGCAATAAACAATATGAATGTTGCCAACTATTTTATTTATTTTTTTTGTTTGCTTTAAAGGTCGAATTTTAAAATAATTTCACCCGAAAAAAATTGTGAAGAAATTAAATTGAAAACAAACAAAGTAGCTAGATTAAATAAAAAATTATGTTCGTAATATCAAAATATAGAGTTTACTTTTTTTTTTACTTTTCTGACATTAATTTAAACTTAATATTACTAAACAAATTACGATGCAACTAAAATGCCACAAGTACTATAGATATTTACGCAAACTTGAATTCATTATTTACTATTTCTATTTTATTATATACTATTAGTTAATGACACTACAAGAAAAAGTTGTATTTCCGGTGCCATAGAAGGTTTGTTCATTGCATGGAATTTGCTCAAGAATTAATTATACATATAAGGGCTCATATGTAAATGAAAATAACATAATTTAAAAATGACCATCGTAATTAGAAGTATTCCCTCTGAGTGAAAAATAAATGAAAGGAGTATTTTTTATAAATATCTATTTTTATATAATTTATGCTTTGAAATATTCATATAATAGTTTAAATAATTTTTAATTGACTATTTATTCACTTATATAAAGGCAGCGGTAGCCCAGTGGTAACGTGCTCGCTTGGGAAACTGAGTGAAGCGGGCTCAAATCCCGGGTTTCACACCTCAGATATTTTCATGTGCGAATCATTTCTAACATTATTACCACTTGACTTACGGTAAAGGAAAATATCGTGAGGAAACCTGAATGTCTAAGAAAACCTAGCAAGTTTTCGAGAGTGAAGTCCGCCAACCCGTACTTGGCCAGCGTGGTGGACTATTTCCTTATCCCCCTCGTATTGAAGGGAGGCCCAGTGGTGGGACATTAAAAGGGCTGAATATATTTTGGTCAGTTCTGTAACAACCGTTTCCGTTACAAAAATCGTAACGCCAATATATTTTTTTCTCTCTCATGGCGCACCTAAAGAAGTTTAGAAGTTAGTTTAGTTTAGTTGTAGAATTATGTAACTTTATAATTATTATTAATTATAAAACATGTCAGACTTTCAATAATTTCACACAAAAATGCATGAATTTTCTTATGGAATACCAAAAAAGAAATAATCTTTATGGTCAAGGCCTAGTAACATTTTTAACTGCGTTTTTTATATCATTTATTATGTACTACATTAATACTCTTATATATTTATACTCTACTATATCTATCTATCTCTCTGTCAGTGTATGCTTTAAGTATGACAAATGCTTTTAACACGTTTTTGTTTAAAATTACCAATTTTGTTTACTTAGAGGTTTTTATTTAAAGCACAGGAATTATATTAAATTACTTATTTAATAATTTTTAATATTTTAATGGATAACAGTCACGATAACAATTAATTAATTAATTTTAAAATGTTTAATATTAAAATACCGACGATGACCGATATGGATTGATGGGCCACCGATTTTCGCTCGGCGTTTTTTCAGGAAAGACACCTTTATAAATAAAGATAAAAAGCACCAAACTTGATCCAAATTGTTATAGCCGTTTTCAAGATACACAAAATTAATTTATAAGTGTACACGAATTGCTCATTTAATATTATAAGATTTTATTTCGTTTGTGCATCATACAAAACAAAAGTTTGTTTATGTAATAAAAGCACTCTAAAGGCTCTACTGCAGTCAAAAAATAACAAAAATAGCTTACAAAAAAAGTTTGTTTGTAAAGCTTTCATTTTGCTGTAATAAATATATCGTAGAAAGATATTTTAAAACTTATCTTTAAAGGTGGTTTTATATGAAACAATTACGAATCTTACCGCAATATGACATAATCATGAACCAGGATATCAAAAACAAGTTGTACATCGCTCAGATGATCACTTCCAATTAAATATAGACGAACATGATTATTTACACTTGTACCTATGATTGAAAATAAAATATTATAATAAAAACCATAAGTAATAGCATGCTGGTTTCTACATAGAACAATTTTTGACCGATTTCGAAAAAGGAGGCACCCATCATGTTGTTTTCTTTATGTGACATAATATTTTATAAATTGTTTATATAAAAACTACTGATAAGGTGAGAATAATTAATTTTAAAGCGATTTTGAAGTCAGTTTTTAGCTAAAAAACTTTAACTACACTATATCCCGATTTTCTAATAAATGATAATTTTAACCTACATACGAGCGGAATATAAAATATAATTATGGTATTCCTCAATACTTTTTAAATTAAAGTAGATCTATTACAGGGTATACTTACACAGACCGACAATTTATTATTTTATTATTACAGGAAACACGTTGGTGTAGTACAGAACCTGTCTGCGACAAATCGAACATTGTGTACGACACAGGCTACTGTGGGAACTAGGCCGGGCGCTCTTTATTTTATTTTGATACGGTGGCGCCGACAGATAATGATTTGTGGTACAAGTGCATGGAGTCTGTCTGTAACTTGAATATTTTAAAATGTATTATCTATACATAGTACACAACAAAGTCGCTCTCTCTAGTTGTACGCTTAGATCTTTTAAACTAAGCAACGGATTTTAATGCAGTTTTCAGCAAAGGCTTATATATATATATATATATATATATATATATATATACATATACATATACATATACATATAGGTATGTGTGGGTATTCAGCGTCACCAATTATTAAATTTCATTACTATATTACATTAGCCAATGTTACTTTAGGTAGTCCATACTAATATTATAAATATGAAAGTTTGTGAGATGGATGGATGTTTGTAATTCTTTCATGCCATAACTGATGAACAAAAATTAAGGTAAACCGCTATCGCCTTTAAATCAGGAGTGGCAGCATCGCTTGACATATCTTTTGTAATTAGAAAGAAGACCCCATCGGATACGTGATTCAATTTTGATTTAATGACTTGTAGATAGTCGCGGAGACAATCGATGTTAGATCGATACCTGGTGTAAGCTCTACAATGGATCCTAGTATCCTATTAAGTGGTCGGTGAGAGAACTTTTGGAAAATGAGCTTTTCTAATTAAACGTATATTAAAAATGTTTATATAGTGGTATATAGTGATTGTGTCATTAAATTAAAACTTAGAATTAATTTAATTACTTTATTCGTATTTCCTCCCCTTACCATCCCATTGTCTCTATATATGTCTACTATATGTTATATGATATAGAGCCAATTTCACTTTTTATAATTAACAATTTCGATACTTTTATTTACTTTAAAATATGTATAGGTTCATTTACCTTTATTAATAGATGTAACCGGTCTTTTACCATACGATTTAAAAAGAATCTTTGTATTTTTTTTCATTGATTTGCATCTTCTATGTTATCAAACCGAGAAAGTATCTATTATTTACCTCCTAATTTTTTAAACCCCCATGGAGGACTTGAACCTATCTTCGATAAAGTAGACAAAAACATAACCCTTTCCTTGCAGTCGGGTAAAAAGATTAGGTAAAACCCACAAACACTCGGGTGGATTTTATTTTGCCTTCTTCACTTCAGTGAAATTATAGGATTTTCAGTAGATAATAATTATAATACCCAGGCACACACACGCGCATACACACACACACACACACACACACACACACACACACACACACACACACACACACACACACACACACACACACACACACACACACACACACACACACACACACATACACAGACACACATTACACACTCCTCTCCTTTAATTGCTCACACACATTACACTCATTACACAAATACTTCTTACAGTCATGCATTACACATCTTAAGAGAGAGGAATGACATATTTAGTAATATTAATTAATATCTTTAGTTGATATGTAATTCTTTATTTTTTTGGTAATATTTATGTCACCTAACCGTGGGGATATGGCGCTGACAGCTGATGCACAGGTCTCCTAGTTCGGCTGCAGATGCTATGTTTTAAATATTTGTATGTACCAAATTAGATTTAGTTAGTGTTAAGCAAATATCTGGATGTACTTACTACCTTTTGGAAATAAAGAACTTATTATTATTAAAAAAAAATGCCCTTGCTCATTACTTTGATATATGTATATCTGTTTTCCTTGACATGTATAGAATTTATTGCAATAATGACCATATAATAGTTATTTTAAATACTTATTCCATATCGAGATAGCTATCGGTATCTTCAATAGCACACGACCGTGTCATTTGTGCCCGCAGATCACGCACGATTTACAAATAGATTGATAGAGCAAAAACTAAACGAGATCGATGACAGGTTCCGAGAAAACACCCTAATCTTTTAAAAACGTATTAACACTAGATTAGTTTTCAATGTAAATTAACAAGAGTCATTGTGAGAGAGACTAGATTGTGTTAAATTATTTATATAGTAGAATAGACACAACAAGTAAATGAGAATACCAATCTGTTCTTTTAAATGGTTCTAGAAATTACCATGATCATTATCATAACTGACCGACTTTTATCCACTGCTAGATGGCTGGGTTCTTTCATAGTACACCACTGTGCTCTATCTCCACCAGGTCCAGATCCAGCATCCCAGAAGACACATTTTTCTTAAAAAAATGAATTAACATGATCATCATAAAAAATCTCAATGAACACCTCGTTCGGAACTGAATCTGTAGCCTAAAACCTTAATAGCTTAACAGACACTTGCCATCACTTCACCATAGTGGTCATCCTAACATAAGTTTACATTCATAACAACTTGTATATAATTTCCAATTTTTTATTTCGTCATGTTCGTACCTACATCGCACAAAACTAATCACAGCTATTTGAGAATTAGTTACAGATAAAATATCGATGTCATTCTACGTCGATTTGATAAAATTGACTAACACCGCCATCAGATGTCGTGGACATAATTGTTTTTTGTTGAATACGTATAGCTATGAATAATTTGTTTTGATACTGTCCATCTTCTAGACATGTAATTACAATATTAGAATTCCAAGTAAAGATTATTTTAAATTGAAAATATACTAGATATTTGTGTTAAAGTATAAAATATTTAAGGTGTCCTTCAAATTATTTCTTTTACAGGTAAAATTAAAGACTACAAGTTTTATAGAGTACAAAATCCGTAGGTGTGTAATAAGCCAAAAGACCTAGAAATATGAATATTTTCTTATTTTCAACTGATTGATAATAATCCATCGGACACACGGAACCATCACCACTAAATTAAAAAAAAAGTAGTCAGATTTAACTAACCCTTGAATACCGTCTGGAATATGATTATTCTTAACTTCTTAATATTCTCAGATGCAATTTCTACCGTGAATACATTTCTTTATACGAATTTCATACAAACTTATAATAAATATTTAAATAACTTGTTGTTAATATTGGGTCATTCATATACAACACCATCTAGTTCCATGGAGCAACGAGGCTTGTGTTATGGATACCAGATAGATGATACACGACACATATATAACTTTAGCACATAGGTACATATTATACATATGAACACCCATAACTGAAGTACAGACATTCATACTCATCAATACACACAAATGTATGCCCCAAGCGGGATTCAAACTCGCGACCGATAGCACATCAACTAGAGCCACTACAAACTGAGCCAAACGTGTCGTCGTCGTATAAATAAAAATAACAATAAAATTATTTTCCTTACAATTATTTATTTCCCTACAGTACATTTTTATTAAAAAAGATATATATATAAAGAAGTCGTTGTTTTTGAGACAGTATCAAAAATTAAGAATTTAATATAATAGCGGACACCCGCTGGCCGTGCCACGTTAGATTGATAGATGATACGAAAGTTGTTTTCGGTCAACTTTTTTGATGAGATTTTAAGTGGGAATTATCTTTTGGACACTGAATTGGAGATTAAAGTTCATTTAATAGTTAATAACAAGATAAGATGTGATTTTATTATAGTTAAAGATAAAACTAATTGTTGAGAAAAGATAATCTTATTGAAATAATCATTATATTCGATACAGAGGCTGAATCTATAGTTTTAAGAATTTGTGTCAGTCTGTCTGGGAACGCACTACAAAAACTGGGCAGATTTTGATGAAATTTGGTATGACGAACCCGAGCAGAGCAAGAGTGAGTTGCTTGTGAATAATAAAAATAATACTAATATTTTGTATTTTTTAGGTATTATATATTTTCTATTTTGAAATAAATACTACCATTTAACTAATATACAATATGATATAAGAAAAACAGTTAATAGAGAAACCGTATAAGGCGATTTTGTGTTTAAATAAAGTTCCAACTAACATAAAGATCAATAACATTTAAATAAAACATCTTATAAACACATTCGTGACTAGTAATACAAGAATACTACAAACTATTTAACTTATAAAAGATCTGACTTATCGAAACATAGAATTAATTTTAACTTGAATTATTACTAAAATAATCTGAGAAATATTATTAAATTTCTTATAAATAACTATAAGAAGTTCAAAAAGCATGACTCAATAGTGATCGTATTGAAAAACTGTACCAATTATCTTACAATATTTTTTAACTTTAAACATTTTTATAATTTTAATTAGTTTTATAATTGAATATGGAATATTATTTATTTAATTTTTACTGTTATTATTATAATTATTACAATTTAAAAATATTAATTAGTAATCTATATTTGCCGTTAGTGTTGCCATTATTATATTTATAACCACGAAGAAAAATATAACATATATGTAGTATTAATTATTTAAGCCATATAATTGTTCTTGTTAGCCATATAATTTTAATTTAGTTTGCTATTATTTAAAAAAGACAACTTACTAAGCAACACTATCACTATATACTTTTACAAATGAAAAATGAAAAACTTGTTAATATTAAGCTGTCAATTATAGAGCTTAGATTCACTAAAAGCTTAAATATCCACGATAAAACAAAATCGATCGATCTAAAATTGATTGTAGATCAATCAATTAAAAATGATCATAGAGACGTCACATGTTGTCTTATTTTATCGCGAGTGCACTCATTATACAAAAATGATTATTGTACTAACATGGAAAGAAAAAGTAATATTAGTTTTTAAAAAAATGTATTAAAAAAGGTATACCCTTAGGTTTCTTCTTTATATGGAAGCCCTTGAGTTATAACCTATTTATTAAAAAAAGAATATACTTTAAGAAAAGATAGATATTGGTCCCGCTGAGTTTCTTCCGCCAGTTCTTCTCAGGTCTGGGGATTCTTCTTTCCGAACTGGTAGTAGACTGATGACGTTCAGTAAAAAATTGTAATAATTTAATGCTGAATAAAATATTTTGATTTGATTTGATTAAAAAAGAGTATACAAATCAATTCAGAATAAAAAATATTGATTATTGAGTACTTTATTCTTTTGGAGTCAAATCAATTTTTAATCGACTTCAAAAAGGAGTAGATTCTACTACCAATCAGTAATTTTGTTTAGTTATTAGTGTTTTTTTAAGTACGTTTTTATTTATTTTTTAAAGTTTTTCTTATTTATTTATTAATGTTTACTACACACACAATATAACGAAAAAAATTACGAACAAGTGCGATTCATTTATATATATATATATATATATATAATTTAAGAATACTTATAAATTTGGTAACAAGATAGTTTGAGACCCTGGGAACGACATTGGATACTTTTTATCCCGGAAATCATCCTTAAGGGGGTGAATACGGGGATGAAAGTTTGTATGGGGAATCAAGCTACCGACGCCGACAAACCGGAGCGAAGCGAGGGTGAGTCGCTAGTTAGGAAATAAAATTTAATAAATAGCATTTATGCTGTTCAATTATTACCAAATCGGTATTCACGAATTTTACTACTTGCAAGTGCCAAGTTTAATTGATAGGAAACCATTACGGATAATAGGCAATAAAATAATAAAAACTCTATAACGACGAATAAACGTGACATTGTTATAGCTTAGACATATCGAGTCATGAAGGTAATTAAACACCTGTCCGACAGTGCATTTGTATATATTATTATTTTAAATACTTGGATTTGTATGTATGTACGTACGAATAGGGACTTTGTAAGTAAACGAATTGTTCACTAAATATCATTAAAGCACATTATTTAATAGGTTTTTGGTGTAATGTAGTTTTTCCATAGAAAGTGTTCATGGGTTTTAGAATAACTTAGGCATCTATACATATAATAAAATTCTAACTAAGCCGAATCTGTACGTTAAATATTTTTTGGAAAATCTTATTGAAATAGACATTATTATGGATACAGCGGCCAAATCTATAGTTTTTAGAATTTTTGTCTGTCTGTCTGTTACCACATCACGGAAAAACCACTGGAGAGATTTTGATGAAATTTGATATGATGATAGCTGGTTATCCGGGTCAACATATTGGATACTTTCTACCGCGGTAAAATATCTAATTTCTGAGAAAAAATACAAAAACTGAAATGTAAAAGTATACTAATATGTAAAACCTAAGAGTTTGATTTTTGGTCATCTGAACGCGGGCGGAGCTGCGGGCAATGATAGTCTTTCTATAAAAGTAAAGTAGTTTCCATGAGATGTTAGAGTACTACTTGTTCTTAATAGATATATAGTAAGTACAACGTTATCAGGTCGAAAGGTAGTCGTATATGACGACTTATGTCGTCTTAACTTTTTAAGAAATGTTGCACTTGTACTTTATGCAGATGAACAGGTGGATAAAAATATACCCATGTAATATATAGGAAAATTTTATTATGTATAATCAACGCGTAACCATATTATCAATAATACCATATTTGCTATTTAATCGTATCCGGCCGTAGAAAAATCATTTTTTTATCATATGACGTTGTGCATCTGGAAGAAACTACGTAATATTGTAAATAAACAGGTTTTAAGATAGTATCATATCCATTCACATCATATCTAGATATCGGACCCAAGGGTACGGCGCGTAATCTTAAAATCTCTTTGAGTAATGATAATCGTGAGGATTCAGATGCTGCGTTCTCAATTCTCACGCGATGATGTACTTATTACCGGTAATCGTTGGTAATAATTACCGGGATTACTCATTTTCGTGATATCATGTCCAATGACGCTGGTCCCGTATGGTAATCGGGTCGTGCCGAACATCTGATAATGATTTTTGCGTAAATGAACGTTTATGTTGTGACTAATCGGGAATTTGTTTCCATTGTCTCTACGATAGTTATGAAAAATATATAATCATTGAATTATTACTTGTACATTTACATATAATACTCAATCGTATAAAACATAATTGTATTAGATCAACACCCATATTTTGTTGTTGTTAATTTGCTTGTTCATTTAAATAATATGTTATAAATTACTTCTAATGTGGATGGTTTCCTTCGATGACTCTACTGGATGTATTGGGTTCGATTCTCGTATCAGTTAAATGCATTATCTTTAAAAAAAGTTTAGCTTATACATCATACTTTTTTCCAAAGTCAGTGAAAAGCAACGAATAGTAGGTATCTATTAATATTATACAGACAGAGTTTGTTTGTTTGAACGTGCTAATCTCAGGAACTACTAATCTGATTTGAAAAAAATATGTTTCCATTGTCTAGCCCATTAATTAAGGCTTTAGGCTATATATATCATCCCGAAAAAATGTACGGTTCCTGTGGGATAGATTTGTTTTTGTCTAGGCGAACCTGAAATACGAACCGAGTCACTAATATTTTAAAACTTTTTTTGACTCTATCGTATTTACATGTTACGTGGAAACGTTTAGATTCGAGGCCGAATAGAGCAAATACCGAAGAGAGGATTGCGTTTAACATTATTACCTGTCACAGCCAAGCTTTGGCGTATGTACAAGTACATGGTGAATCTAATCTGCAGGCATATTGTTGCGCACCTGTAATAGCCTTAGCAACTGTTCTCACGAAATCTATTTCGTAAGCTACTACTGATACAACTATTAACATTAATAGTTTGTTATGAACGATTCAAATATAATAATAAATTAAAAAAACAACACCGCTATCTTAATATTGTTTTTGGATTTAATGGATAGAAAACCTTCACTGAGAAATCTTATTATCGAAATATATATTAAGCACTAGCGGCTCAACCTAGCTTCGCTCGGGTTCTCCCGTGGAAAAACAAAAACAAATCTATTCTACGGACCGTACATGTTTCTGGGACAAAAATAGCATATGTGCTATTCCAAACTATAATCTATCTTCTGTGCCAAATTTCACCCGATCCATTCAGCCGTTCTGGCGTGATTGAGTTACAAACATCTAAACTTTCGTTTATAATATTAGTAATATAAGATAAAAAAATAGTATATTAGAAAACAGGGTTAACAAAAAATCTGGAAATGAAAATATAATTTAGTACTTAAATTATATCTATAGCAGCACTATTTATATATGATACACACAAAAATATGGTATACTAGCATTGCCTGCGGCTCCGCCCGCGTTCAGATGACCAAAAACCGAATTCTTAGGTTTTACATATTAGTATACTCTTACATTGTAATTTTTGTATTTTTTCTCAGAAATGAGACATTTTCCCGTGGTAAAAAGTATTCACTATACCAAATTTCATCAAAATACCTCCAGTGATTTTTCTGTGATGCGGTAACAGACAGACAGACAGACAGACAGACAGACAGACACACAGACAGACAGACAAAAACTAAAAACTATAAATTCGTATCGATAATAATGTCTATTTCAATAAGATTTTCCAAAAAATATTTAATGTACAGATTGGCTTAGTTACAATTTTATTATATGTATAGAAAATTGTAAATACCTAACAACTTTCGTGTTAATTTTATATGACCTATGATTAAGATTGATAAAAATCAATTGAAAATCAAAGGAAAAGGATTTTTCACGATAACATATGCAACAAAGTTTAGGGTGATACGTCCGAACCCGTACATACATAAATAACGCGGTGTCCGTCCGTCGCGTAATCGAAAGCCCTTGAGATTTAACACTTTCTTAGATGTCCAGCTATTTGCCTAGTATACTGCGATTGCTAAATATTGGTAAACTATTATAATATTAAACAATCATAATATCATACTTTTTGGGTTGATTGACACTGTAAGACGGGTACAATGATAGTTTTAACACACAAAATGACTTTTTGTAAATAAATATCATATAGGCAAGTATTTAGTAGCAATTAAGCCTAAATAACAATAACGCTAATGCTACTCAGTAGCAAAATACACGAGTATATTTTTTTTAAAGTTACACATATAGTCTACACATATAATAAAATTCAGAGTCGAATCTGTACATTGAATATTTTTTTGGAAAAATCTTATTGAAATACTCATTACTATCGATACAGAGGCTGAATCAATAGATTTTAGAATTTTTATCTGTCTGTCTGTAGATATGTCTGGAAACACATCACGAGAAAACCACTGGACAGATTTTTATGAAATTTGGTATGATGATAGCTGGTTATCCGGATCAACATATATTTTTTACTGCAGGAAAATATCTTATCTCTGAGAAATCTATACTAAACGTTAAAACTTAATATGAAAACTTTCAAATATAAAAGAAATTCTAAATAAGCATTTCACAGTAACCCCACTATAATAAAAAAGGAAGCCGCAATGGATCGCGATAATATGGAGATGTATCAAAGACAGGTGTTTTATTCAGTAGTAGGGGTGCTGATTTATTTATGGCTATCTTGTCCATCTACCCCTTCACTAGTTTAGATTGGCCGAAATTATTCTTATTTGTCTAACATGTCTATGCCCTGTTGATAAAGTGTTGCTTTATTTCTTACTAACTTTCACCTACGGCTTCACTCGCAAGTTTATTTATGCAACTAGCATTGCCCGCGGCTCCGCTCGCGTTCAGATGACTGAAAACCAAATTCTTAGGTTTTACATATTAGTATACTCTTACAATGCACTTTTTGTATTTTTTCTTAGAAATGAGATATTTTTCCGCGGTAAAAGGTATCCTATATGTTGACCTAAATAACCAGCTATCATTATACCAAATTTCATCAAAATCTGTCCTGTGGTTTTTTCGTGATGCGGTAACAGACAAAAATTCTAAAAACTATAGATTCGGACTCTGTATTGATAATAAGGTCTATTTCAATTAGATTTTCCAAAAAATATTTAATGTACAGATTCGACTTAGTTACAATTTTATTATATGTATAGATTGTTTCATTCTTATAGGACGTATTTAACCAATAACTTTTAGCGCATATGAAACTATACAATGGAATTATTTTTTTTTACATCTTACTGGCAGGTTCAAAGTGTAAGTAGAGTGTTCAAACAATCGTTCAAATCCTCAGCATGTGATTATAATATTAGAATAAATTTCTTTAAAACTTTAATGCACACATAAATACAAGAAATGTAAATAACTTAATTTGGTACTTGTTATTTTTTTTTAAGACAAAGTCAAGTTGGCAAAGCGGTTCCAATAAACACCCAGGATGGTTTGTCGTAAGACATAAACGATTTGTCGTAATGTCACGATCTTTAAAATGCATTTTCCGAAAAACTCGAGATCTTCAACCCATAAACTACCTGTAGGTACAATACATCAAGCTATCCATTATTCAACAACTATAATTTTTACGACACGTTTGGTTCAGTTTGTAGTGACCCTACTTGCTGTGCCAGCGGTCGCGGGTTCGAGTCTGGGGGCATCCATTTGTGTGATGAGCACGGATGCTTGTACTCCAGTCATGGGTGTTTAAATTTATAATATGTATGTATTTAAAGTTATATATGCGTAGTGTATCAACTATCTGGTATCCATAACACAAGCCTCGTGGCTTTCCATGGAACCAGATGGCGCCGTGTGCTAAATGTCAAAATAGGTATGTAAGGAAGTAAGAAGAGAATGTAAATTTAGTGAACATATTTTCTATTACAATAAAACACCTATCTATGTATCTTAAAATACGCAAAACGTCATCCGCCACAGCAGTAACCTTCTGCAGAGTCGTACATAACACCGATTATCGTCAATCACGGCTAAAATAACAAGACGAAGATAATTTGCGCGCTGACATGTCGATACCGATTTGTTTTTCTTGTATGCTATTACCGCTAAAAATAAATTATTTATATATTGCCACTCTGTAAGTGTTCTATTTAATTCCAGTAAAAGAAAGTTTTGTTAGTTACTTAATATCAAAAAGGCAGTGGTAGCCCAGTGGTAACGCTCTCGCTTGGGAAACCGAGTGAAGCGGGTTCAAAACCCGTGTCTCGCACCTCTGATATTTTCATGTGCGAATCATTTCTAACATGATTACCACTTGCCTTACGTTGAAGGAAAAGGGCTGAATACATACATACATACATTTTCAGATTTCAATAAATTAATAATTTGGTGCTTAGATCCGAAGCGATTATCCTAAAATAGGCTCAGGCGGAGCCGCGAGCATACTCTAGTATGCCTTATAAAACTCATTGTTCAGACTAACTCATCAATGCCCAGACTAAAGACCTAACCTAAACTTACCAAGCCAGACGTTTTAATAAGACCTCTTAAAAATATGAAAGAAGTTTTATATTTTTGTAAAGGAAATGTCAGGCAATACCAGACTAAAAATATTTTAATAAATGTCAACAATAATAATCGACTTCAATCCTTGATATCCAAAATTAAAGTTTATCAATCAGCATAAACCTAGAGCAGATCAAATAAATAATTATAGCCATATCGGCTCTTAAACTTGTACCAGTTAGTCTTAAAAGTGTTTTTCTGGTGCTAAATATTATTTTAAATTGACAGCAAGCAAAATTGAAAACTAAATGGGTGATAAATATGGAAATAAAAATTGTTTTCTATTTAAAAAATAACTATTAATATTTTTTTCTGCTGTCTCTATCTTTAATGGAATAATTTAGTTAATTGTTTATTTCTGTCTGTAAATAATGACGATGAAGCATAATTAAAATATTTCTTTATATATACTCGTAGACTAGCGACTAGGTTGATTTCCCATATAAACTTTCATCCCCGTTTTCAACCCCTTAAGGGATGATTTCTGAAATAAAAAATATTCTATGTCCTTTCCAGGGTCTCAGGCTATCTTTTTACAAAATTTCATCTAAATCGGTCCAGTAGTTTTTTACTTTATTCGTTACCAACATACAAAAATACAAATCTTTCCTCTTTATAATTGTAGTGTAGATGTAGGTTCCTAACAGTAGCCTATGTGTTACTTCTAAACGAGGTGTGAGAGTTTCATCCAAATCTGTCAAGCCGTTTCACGTGAAAAACTAACACATATAATTCGCATCTATACGAATAAAAGTAGCCCGATTGTTGTTTGTTTGAAATAAGAGATTTATAAATGATCTATGAGATAGCTAAAAACACGTCGTAATGGTGTTTCGATGTGTCGATACCGACGATTATTTTTTCTTCAGCTAAAAATATTCTATTAATATATTGCTCAGCTCTGAGTGCTCCATTTTGCTCTTAGCATTGGTTACATGTAATAATAAAGTACCTACCAGTCATCTGCCGTAAGTTTAACAAAATTTTTTAGAACTGTCTAAGCATTTGCGCTGTCTTCATTTCATACATTTTCTTGCGCCATTTCCATAGATTCTTTTAGGCTTTAACTAAACTGATTATTTCTGAAATATAACTGTATTACTTTTAGATTTTGCAACTTTCTTCTTAAAAAGGTAAAAATCGGTTCAGTAATTTCAGAGTTTATCGATTATAAACAAACAATGTTTATTTTTATAATATTATTTATTATGAAACAATAATTACTATTGTAATAAAATGTGTGTACATTTAAAAATAGGAATGAAATTTCTTTCTTTATTTGGGACATAAATAACTAATTATTAATTAAAAGTGTCGTTAATTACAATAAGCAAGTGAATCGCATAACTTATCTCTACAAAAAAAAACAAATAAAACTATTTTTAATAAGCCTATATACATATATAATATATATAGTACATATTTACATATAGGTTATAAAGATATAATATTAAGCGAATATTATATATTTAATTATACCTACATCTTTACATATAATAAAATTGTAACTAAGCCGAATCTGTACATTAAATATTTTTTGGAAAATCTTATTGAAATAGACATTCATAGGCCGAATCTATAGTTTTTAGAATTTCTGTCTGTGTATCTGTCTGTTACCGGATTACAGAAAAACCACTGGAGGGATTTTAATGAAATTTGGTATGGTGATAGCTGGTTATCCGGGTCGACATATAGGATACTTTTTACCGCGGGAAAATATCTCATTTCTCAGAAAAAATACAAAAACTGCATTGTAAGAGTATACTAATATGTAAAACCTAAGAATTTGGTTTTTGGTCATCTGAACGCGGGCGGAGCCGCGGGCAATGCTAGTAAATATATAAAATTATAAAATATATTTAAAAAAATTATGCAATACATGCAAAATTGGATTTGTTGAGATGTATACTAAGAATATGCAGAGTGATGGGTTATAATGTGGAATACATTTTTTTATCCCACATACCTTCTTCCCATACTAATAAAAATCTTATAAATCCATTACCCAGTAAGAATCCCATATCAGTATACACTGAAAGTGACTGGAAATAACTTAAACCAGTAATTTTTGGAAATTAGTGATTTATTCATTTGGGCGTCACCCGGCCGCAGAATCGATTTTATTGGGAGCGATGGCGACGTCAAGTGCACAAGCGTCACGTACCGACACCGATACACTTGGCGCGCGCTCAAATTGATATGGAATTTATTTTCAATTTTAACGCGCCCTCCTTAACGACATAGATCAGTTCGTGACTTCAGAGACTTTATTATTTACTATTTATTAATATTTATACTGTAAAAAAAATGTTATTACATTTATATTTTTGTATGTATGTAATGTATGTAATCAGCCCTTTTTAACGTATTTTTAACGCTAACTGGGTGCGAGCCTCTCTTCAATAAGAAGAAAACCAGGCCATAGTCCACCACATTAGCCAAATGCGGGTTGGCGGACCTCCCTTTTAGTAATTATAGGGTTTCATATAGTTTTTAAAGATATTTTATGCTTATTACTTTTAAATTGTTTATGAAACGGGATATATACAACACCTATTTGTTTAATCTATAACATTGTAATTAATAACAAAAACATTATTTACAAATTCAACAACAGCAACCATGTTTAGGGTATACAAAGGTTATCTTGAGCTAAACTAAAATAAATTCTTCATTATTATTGTCATATTTATTTTGTTTAAGATAGTGGTTAAATAAAACTGACATAATCTAGAAACCTGAATATTATATAAGTATACACAATAAAGCATATAATTTTGCACACTCACAATATATAGTTTTACTTATCGATAAATTCACTAATATAGACAAGTAAAGACATAACCATAATATCTAATGTATTAAAAATATTAGTCATTAAATAATTAATCTGTGGTATATAAGAATTTTTTTGGTAATATATATTATGTATTAATTATTAAAAAAAAATCTTTATAATATTTAAAATGTTTTAGTAATCTCTACATAGAGCTAATCTATAAAGTTGACAGTGAACAGGCGCCACCGCGGATACAAGCGTCAAGCGCTATTTCTGTTGCGACTGCGGTGAGATACTCGGTCCTCCCGCCCCTACAAGTGCGCGTTTGTGCTTTAAAATAGTCATCGATTACAGATACTTAAAATTAGACACGGAATTTCAAATAAAAAGGAAAATGTCTTTTCGGGTGTATGAAGCAATGGTTTAATTCATGCTAGTGTTTGCTCGCGACACTGCCCGCGTAATTTAAAAAATTACGGATTTCCATATAAAGTTTAATTACTTTTTTAACCTTTAAGCGGATGAATTTTCAAAAACCCGTTTTTAGCCTACTACCTATGAGTAATCTACATATCTGCCTAAGTGGTAGTACTTTCTTATATTATCGTGATTAATCATGCTAATATTTCGCTTTAACCCCTCAACGACCGCGGACACGCCGGCGTTATAGTTAACAATAGATTTCTTAGAAATTTATTTATTTCTAAGAAATTCTAATAAAAAGTAAATTTCTAAAAAGAAATAAAATTTAAATTTAGAAAATTTTTCTAAATGCCACCTCGTAAAGGATGAAATATACATTTTTTTACTAAAAAAACATCGAATATGCTATAGCCTCTAGGTTAGAAGTAAATAATAGTCACAAAACGTCACGGTATCACGTCGCCTGTCAAAGTGAGATGGTATCTGGACACGCGGGCGCGGCGTGACAGATCGCGATGATTCAAAGGACTGTCATTTGATAATGGGTTCTTTTAACTGTTGTTTTATTTAATATCTTTAAAGATTATGCTTTTTCTTTAACTAAGATAATAATTAGAGAGGTATATTATGTATTGATACAGTTTTATACTTTTCTTAGATACGAGTACCTATATTGGTCGAGCGAAGTTGAGCTTTTGAACTTTTTATTCAAATATGGAGATATCTAGCCACCGACCAGTAAGCTAAAAAAATAGGATTTTTTGTGTTGTAAA
The DNA here is from genome assembly GCA_947093115.1 of Brenthis daphne. Classification (NCBI taxonomy): domain Eukaryota; kingdom Metazoa; phylum Arthropoda; class Insecta; order Lepidoptera; family Nymphalidae; genus Brenthis; species Brenthis daphne. The sequence continues at coordinate 36,138,460 of OX352473.1, read as the reverse complement.
ACGGTAGATTTACAATGGTTTTTCACCTATATTTTTATAAGTTCCTGAAATGATAAATATCTATTGACCATGAAAATTTAAAAACTTTGCTCTTTTTATGGTTAGGTACTTCTCCCGCAGCAGCATAGTTTTATTATTTTTATTGATTTTTGACATCGATCAAAAATTACTAGATACACAATCAGTGACAAAAAATACCCTCACCGAATGAGCGCTCATTTGATCATTTGAGTGCGCTTTTAATTTATTTCTTCTTTTGTGAAAATAACTTTAAGCATTGCAATCGCAGGTTCAATTTACATTGTGTTATATATATTTCATTCTAGTTGAATATATAATAATTATCTAAACAGACAGTTTTAAGAGAACTTTTGGATGGGACTTTTCATGGGATTGTGTATTTAGTACTTTTTAGATTGATGATTTTTAATGATTTTATCCTTAATGAATTTCTAAAAATGTCTCATTCACTAATAATAATTACTCAACAATAAAATACTTAATATATTTATAACAATTTAAAACTATAAACTGAACTAAAACATTATTTTCATATGGCAAATTTATATAAATTACATTAAATACAGGCAATTCTAAAATAAAAGCCTTTTAACAAATTACTCAACCATTCACGTCCATACAACGTTATTTGCCTGACAAATATTCGCTCAGGGTTTTCACTTGTCATATTACACGCATTCAAATGCTAAACAGCGAGACAGGCCCGACGTTCACAAGTTACGTTTTTGACAAGTGCGCTCTATGCTACAGTACTCTGCCATTTTTTGTCCTCGAATGAAAGTGATCGACAAGCGAAAATCCCTTTATTTGGATATATGAATATCCTTTGTCATTGGAAATTACATTTGAAAATTCATCTCTGAGAATATATCTATCTATTCGAGGCTTACAGGCTTTTTCTAAGGTATAAAATTGTAGTATTCTGTGATACTGAAATATAAGCTTATAAAAAATCGATAAATTAATAAATTTTTAAAGAGAAACTTAATATCATATCAAATAATTGTTATTTTACGTTAGAAAAGGTACTACTTACGGCATAAATTTTGTACGTTTGCGTATATGTCTGTGTGTGTCAACCTTTAGAGTGGAATTAATAATTGTAAATGACTTTGTCTTACTGTAAATTCTCACATTAAAAAAAGATTATATGCATTAACCACCATTATAGTTTACCCTTCTTAAAAGTTAATAATATCATAATAAAGTCACCTAAAACATAAAAGTTTAAATACTCTACCCGTATGCAGACTCGTAACTATCTCCCATCAAAACAATGAAAATATTTAAAAAGTACTTAACATATCCCATAACAATAACCATAAAAGGCATAAAACAAATCATCACCACACATTACGAACAGGGGTTTCACCCCTTGCTGTACCCATGCCACTGCTATGGTTTTATGGCTATCTGAATTTTATTGGCGACATTTGCTTCCTGAATATCACTTTGAGTGGCATCATAAAAGATTGTGTCGAGAATAAGTAACTAGATGCTATCATTTGGCATCTGTTTTTAAGTGCTTGAAATCATATAATTTATCATCATATGCATAACTAAGTACCCAAGTACCAGAAACTAAGTAAATATTTAACTTTGCTTAGGCTCTAATAAGATCCCGAGTCCTAGATTAGCTTTTTACAGTATACTAAATTCCCACAGTAATATATGGAAAAAGCTGGAATATTTGTATGTTTGTATATATGTTTATTTGAGCACGCTATAACACGCATCATTCAGAAAGGTATAGACTATCTAACATAATGCTACGACTCTTTAACGGGGAGATGGCGAGCAGAGCCGAGTGCAAAACCTTGTCATTTGATATATCTGGTTAAAAAGTTATTTGACACTTAAGAATTATTTAGATTTTTATTAATGAAATAATTTAAAAAAAAGTACTTCCGGTGTTTACCAACTTCACTGTACCTAAATAAAATAGTAAAATTATAAGATTTTGATGTATATAATTATTAGTAGATAAATATTTCTATTAATAATTATCTATCCTTAAACGTGGAAATACCTAATAATACTTGTATTAAAATATTCATTTCTATACTTATAAATTTCCAAAGCTCGAGCACGTCAAATTCTTACTAACAAAGGAAAATACGCGTAAATCCTCTGACGTAAAAACCATGACTCGAGCTTGACGTCGCGATTGTCTTTGATCACAACATGTGAATTATTCAGGACCCATAACACCCCACCCGTCACAGATCTCACTATAATTTGCATGATAAGAGTCAGGAGCGCTTGGCTTAAATGATATGGGAAAGGTTTCGATATTTACTATTTATATGAAGATAACGACTTATAAATATGGTAAAATGGGAGAAAAAAAGAGAGTAGAGTAGATATAATCTTATAATTATGAATATCTTTCTTTATTGTTTAAAATGATACTTTTCATACTGTCTAAATTTTAATCTTAAGATATAAGCATATATAGTACGAATTATAACCATTAAATAAAGAATGAAATTGAATTCAACATAGATATATAGAATATACATATATATTGCTGTTAACGTTTCTGGTAAACTTTTTTTTAATTAGACAACTTTAAAACTAAAATGCCACTGTAGTTTTAATTAATGATATAGAATGTGGTAGATTGTTGCCATATAAAAAATCGAAATTTACGCAAAATTAATGAAAAAAAAATTAAAATATGTAAAATAAATTCAATTAAATTGATAAAAATTAGAAATTAAAACATTAAATAGTGTGAAATATGTATTTAAGAAAATATTTTAATTAAATAGGGAATATATTTTATAATAAAGAAAAAATATACTTACGACAGACGTAAAAAAGCTATGACGTTCACATGACGTCACCATTACTTGATCTGATATAAATTATTCAATACGCAGTATCGATACTCGTGACATATCTCACTATAATTTATTTTGAGGAAGTATAGAATATTAGTATTAACACGCGGCTATGCTCACATAGTTAATAGGGTGGGGATATAATGTAGCGCATTATGCCCATCGCCATGATGTAATCTATGTCCCTATCAAATTGACATTGACAGACTCAGAATTTTTTTTATTAAAATAAATTAGAACTATTTTGATACAATAATTGCTTAGTCTATAACAAAAGAGTGCAGTACATTTTTCTCTTTTGTTTGTTTACCGATTGTCTTTTTTTTGTTAAGTAGCTATTGATGAGCTTTTGTGTTATCAATGAAATAAAAGATAGGTAAACTCTATTCATAAATGTTTTCCACAAACTTTCAATATAAATTATGGTTGAATTTCGAGCACTTGGCGAACACTTATCTGTACTAATATTATAAAGAGGTAACTGCCTCAGTGGTGTAGTGGCTAGCATGTACGGCTGCACACCCGGAGGTCCTGGGTTCGAGTACCGGGTCGGGCCAAGTTTAGTTATTGCTTCTTTCTGTATAGTAAGTCTTAGTAACAGCCCGGAGTTGGGAAGTTGGTGGTGTTTCACCCCCGTGCCTCGGAGAGCGCGTAAAGCCGTCGGTTCTGCGCCTTAACTCTCACCGGTCGTGTCGAGTGGTCGTCCCACCGGAGTATGAGAGTGATAGGAATAGAGAGTGCACGTTGTGTCTGCGCGTACACTTGTGCACTATAATATCTCCTGCGCAGTTGGCTAATCTCAATGAGATTGGCCGCCGTGGCCGGAATCGTCTAGGAGAACATCATAAAGAGGTAAAGTTTTTGAGTTTGTGACGTTGTAGAGGGTAATCTCTGGATCTACTAAACTGATTTAGATGAAATTTGGTAAGTAGATAGTTTGAGACCCTAGAAAGAACATTTTATCCCGAAAATCATCCCTTAAGGGGGTGGTAATGGGGATGAAAGTTGTGAAGCAAGCTAGGTATGAACCCGAGCGAAGCGAGGGTGAGTCGCTGGTGTCTAAATATACAATGTTTGACTGGGCATAGTTAAACTGCTAGTACTTAGGAATTTAATTAAAATAACATGAAAATTGAAGAAGCCATACTTTAAAGTTTACAAAGTTAACAAGAAAATTACAATATTTAAACATGAAATGACTTGAAAAAATGTATCGCGCCCGCGGCCTTTATAATTTCGCTTTACCTATCGTTTGAACTCCTTTGAGCATTTTTAAACAGATTAAAAGAATCATTAGCTATTCCCACTAAGCAATTCTATTAGAATAAGGACTTTGAAAGTGGCATCAAGTACATAGACAGCATAATTGTAAAATATGTATTTTCCTAAATCGTTAGAAAAAACTACGTATCTGCTATAAAACACGCTTATTTTCTATCGTTATGAAAGAATTAGTACCTATACTTTAAACATAAATATGTTATGCGCGTACAAAAGAACAACGAGACTTAAAGCTCGTAAAAAATCTCTCGTGTACTAAATCTGCAACAAAATCTAGAGAAATTAAAAAAATATTCAATATATCTCATATTAAAAAAACATTTTACAACCTTTATAAATTACACTGAAAAAACGCCACGCACACGCCACTTCTAAAAAGCAAGTTTCGTTTACACAAGTTTGTAAGAGACAGGGGATTAAAGTACACCCCGAGGCCGGTGTTGACTCGAACAACGCCGCTTCCTTAAGATTTTCTAATATTAATTATGTATATGTTGCTCATTTTGATAATGTCGTAATTAAATCTGCTATAATAAACTATATAAACGCTCAAGGAACACTCGAAAGCGTGTTTTAACCGACTTAAAAAGAAAGAGGTAGTATTTTCAAGGTTCCATTATGGACTACTACTACTGCTGATAATTATTAAGCTTTTTAAATAAAACTATATTTGCCGATTTTCTAGCTGTTTTCTTTAGCTTTTTTAGTTTTTGACATCTCAAATGCTTTAAAGCAGATATGATCAGGGGAGACCTGAGAGACTAAGATTTTCTTAAAAAATCATAGTTTTGACAGACGTTGTCTACCCACAAGCCTCTATCTAATCTTCAAAAATTTTAAAGCTAGTTGAAATCGTATACCAATAATATTGGTTTTAAGAAAGAAATACATCACATATTTTTATACAAACTGCTATGCGTTATTCTGCAAATATGTATATGTTCCCGGAATATTAAGTACCAAAATTTAATTATGATCAACGTTAATTCAAATTTCCCTTCCTGTAAGGGGGTAAAACAATATTTTAACAAAATGTAAAGTATCCCAAATGATTTTTGAGTATTATATTTATACTAGTATGCCCCTAATGTACTAGAAGTTTATTTGAATGCTTAAACAAACATAAAATTATACTTTTCTCTGGAACTCTACATTTTTAGCTTATTTATTGAGAATGGAAGTTACGAGTATCTGTTAAATCACTCTAAGAACATATTTATATTTCATTTATATATCAGTGAGTGGAGTCGCGGGCTAATGCTAATATTCTATAACCAAGCCACATCAAATTCTAAAATTGACAATTTTAAACTTAACTTCTCCTTATCTCGTAATTTGTTGGTTTTGTTTAAATAAACGCAGCTTTACATCCATCTCTACAAATGAAGAACCAGTGTGTCATAGAGAGAAATTAATTCAAAAATTCATATATAAACCATAACAAAATAATAACCCTGAAAATCTAAAAGGCTGTCCCATTTAACTCAACAAATTATTATAATATAACTTTGGTTATATCGCACGCATGACCTCACTTTCAATGGGAGCGCATATGTTTGCATTTGTTTGTTTGTGTACTAAAAGTTATCAATATTTATGTTTTTTCAATGTATACACTAAATATCTGTAAAATTTATGATGGACAATTGATTACTTCCACTCTAATTGATTAAATTACTTATCTACAACCAGCCTAACTTAACTAGCGGTTGAAATTCAACCGTAATCATTATATTAAAAAAACTATTTTCAACCGACTTCAAAAAGGAGGAGGTTCTCAATTCGACTGTATTTTTTTTTTATGTTTCTTACCTCAGAACTCGGTCATTTATTAACCGATTTGGACAATTTTTGTGTTGTTTGAAAGGGTTTACTTCCAGATTGGTTCCATTTAATTTTCAAAAAAAAATACCACCCCTAAGGGTGGAAAAATAGCTAATGATGAATTTTACCCACTTCTAATTGTCATATTGACTTGAAACTTTGCAAGTGTTTCTATTTCCGTTGATGGTACAGTGGTTCGGTATTGTTGACCTGATCTGATGGTAAGGCCAGAAGGTGGATAAGTGGAACTCTTCAACGGCTAATAGTAGATACTTTGAGTTTGGGCTTATTTTGTTTGATTTGACAAACCTAACACGTTAGAATTCTTACTTTGCTACTACTGTCTACACTAAAAAGGGAAAAATAAAAACTTTTTAACAAAAAAATAAAAACCGACTTCAAACAAAAGCACTAAAAAGTAAAAAATAACTGATTGGTAGTTTTCATTTACTATACATACCTAATCAAATATTTTCGAAGTCGGTGTGCTTTGGCTAAGTAATTAAAGCCTACCTATTAAATACATACCTAATCAAATATTTTTGAAATCGGTGCCAGCCCATACAAAGCAAAGCACACCGACTTCGAAAATATTTGATTAGGTATGTATAGTAAATGAAAACTACCAATCAGTTATTTTTTACTTTTTAGTGCTTTTGTTTGAAGTCGGTTTTTATTTTTTTGTTAAAAAGTTTTTATCAAAAGAAATGATTACACTAAAGCTACTAAACAAAAAATCTGTTGACATACAGAGGAGAAAAAGTTACTAAACTGCTTTGTCTTTACGTATTTATATATAGACTAGCGACTCACACTCGCTCCGCTCGGGTTCGTCTTTGCTTACATTTTAACGTTTACTATAGATTTCTCAGAGGTGAGATATTTTTCCGCAGTAAAAAGTATCCTATATGTTGACCCGGATAAACAGCTATCATCATAGCAAATGTCAGTAAATCCCTCCAGTGGCTTTTCCGTAATGCGGTAACAGACAGACAGATAGACAAAAATTCTAAAAACTATAGATTCGGTCTCTGCATCGATAATAATGTCTATTTCAATAAGGTTTAAAAAAAAATATTTACTGTACAGAGCTTAGTTACAATTTTATTATATGTATAGATGAATTCAAACATACAGAAATGATTTTTCATTTCAGTTATATTGATTCTACAATTGCTAAAAACACGAGATTTTAATAAAATACTCAATACAGTTTGAATTTAATTTTCATCACAATTTATTCACAATTTATTATAATCAAAACATCAAAACTGCAATGTTTGCTGTTACTGCGTTATTTATGTACCGAAGTAGACAGTACTCAGTAATAAGAGGAAGCCAATTCGCACTAAAAAAATTACTCAGCGCTTAAAATGAAATTTGCCAAATCCATTTTTATATAAACAACCTATCTTTTCGTAGATTTTTAGTTTGACTACGAGTAAATACAATTTTCTTTTGCTGAGACTTGTATATAACTAAAACGTAAAAATGTTAAATAAGTATTTATCTTATAAACGGCATCTTTTAATATTTAAAAACAACTTAAAATGAAGTAAAGTAATTGTTGTCAACAAACCTTTACAAACAAAAGGAAAAGTAATTCTAATTATGTAGCACTACGCGAAATGTTAGACAAATGACAATTCATTTTTTTTATGGGACTAAGGGGGCAAACGGGCAGGAGGCTCACCTGATGGAGAGTAATCACCGCCGCCCATGGACATCTGCAACACCGCAGGGCTTGCAGATGCGTTTCCGGCCTTTCAGGAAAGAATACGCTCTCTTTTTGAAGGTGACCAGGTCGTAGCGGTTCGGAAAGACCGGGAGACAAATTTATTATAATATCTTGCAATTTCTTGCGTAATTGATTAAATTATCGGACTACTACAGATCTAAAGTCAAAGAAGCAAAGACATACTTTACCGTACACGCTCAATTTTACTATCAAGGAGAATTAAAGCATTGTCGATGAAATTTTAAAGAAATACTAGCGACTCACCCTCGCACCGCTCGGGTTCGTCCCTGGGGTGGGGTCTGGAAGGACCACCCTTATCCTTATCACTTAGGGGTATGGAAAATAGATAGTAGCCGATTCTCAGACCTACTGAATACGCATATAAAATTTGGTAAAAATCGGTAAAGCCGTTTCGGAGGAGTACGGTAACAAACATTGTGACATGGAAATTTTATATATAAGAATAGTAGGTAATGATTAATATCAATTATAATACAATGATCGGACTTCTATTATAAATGTCAAACTTTATTATTCTTATACGGCGAAATGGCTGAACCGTATAGAAACACTAAGATACAGCAAGCTACATACATAAGTACCTACAGAGGGACTCACTAGTATAAGAAAATAATTATAAAATTAAGTATTATACAGCTAAATCTAAATATTATGGCGTCTCAAATTATAATGTCTTAGACTCACCGCTTGCGGCAACCACTGCCTTTGTACATTTTGTCAAGTTAATTAACGGCACTTTGTCGACTCGGAAACTTAATTGTTAATTTTGATTACGCTTAATTAGTATTTTAGATACTTTAATTCTACTCATTATAGAAATAGGTATAGTAGTAGGTACTAGGTTAAGTATATTTTTTGATTTAGTACATGAAAATTTTATTAAATTCTAAGTAATTTATTAGAGCTCAGCTCAACTCAACTCAACTCAATTATAAGTTTCAGTAAAACTTTATAATTATACTAAATCAGAACGATAGGTTATAATGTGGTATTTTTTTTTATTTTTTGCTTATTAAAATGGAGTAGATACTTGAATTCCTCTATTTCATTGTTTCTCAAAGTCCAAGTTTTTTATTATGACAACAAATAAGAAAATAGGCAAACCCGTAAAAGCTAAAAAAAATATTATATTTTAAAAGTTATATTAAATATTTGAAATTTGAAATTGAAAATTTAATTTAAAAATTTATTAGAGTAGGTGAAAATGGGTGGCATAATTGATATAGAAGAAATATTTTCCAAGTAACAAAAAACAAAGCAAGTGGACAAAGCCAAGGTGGTCACATATAACCGAAACTACCAACTATAATTATCTATTGATAGATGTACCTACATATTTTATTATTTTTGAAATATATTTTGCGTTTTATATCGTAGTGATTAAAAAATAATCGATTTGTTACTCATATCTATTAAATACACCTTTATAAAAGAAATGAAACTGTTACATATACGCGAGGTATAATTTGACAACTGACTAGAATAAAAAGAATACTTGATATTCCAGTCAATTTATATAAAAACAATTCGTATTATATAGCACCTAAGTAGCACCTATTTAATTACCTAAAAACATAAGCAGCCTCACTTGACTCTACATTCGTAGAGCTAACGCCATCTAGTGACGTTTCATAGGTACTTGATATATAATTTTTAAAAATTCACAGTTTCCAAAGACCGTCCTTACAGAATCATACACTATAGCAATATTTGCCAAAATAGTAATGCCTAACAGTATGAAATAACTAAATCAAACATTAAACAAGGGATGAAAGGGATTTACCGCATAGTTTGTCAACCCTTAATTAATGAACCCCGAATTAAACGCCCCGAGCGATGTCTGTCTAACATTTAGAAACCTTGCATTCAGAATTACTAATATATATTTATTATTATACATATTATAACCAGCCATTTATTTGTAATCGAAATACTTATAATTATGAAAAATTATACATAGTAATCTTTTAACAGTGAGTATTTTGTAAAAATATTTATGTTTAATGTAATGAATTGTATCTAATTTAGTCGACTTTATATTTTTTTTCTGCATACTAGTGGATTACAACCGCGACCACGAGATCGCAAGCCTCATATAAAGAAATGGTCGCTGCGACCGTAACAGTAATAATATTTATGACTAACTAACTTCCAAATATAACGACCACTGGAAGTAGCTGATTCGATTCCCGCTAAGGACAAATATTGCAGTCTGATTATATCATTTTTTAAAAGTTCTGTAGAATATATTTATTTATTTCTACGACATTTAATAAAATACCCAGGTATATATGGAATAAATATAATTCTTTCTACATTTAAAAAATAAATAAATTAATGACTTATTTATTAATTACGATCATAAGGTTTTTAAAAATTATCACCCATAAAAAAGGTTTCTTAATTGACAACCTCATTATATCATAAGTACAACTTTATAATACAATATTTTTTATTTCAGATTTGAAATTCTACCGTTTGACGTCAAATGTTATAATGAAGATATTTTTTCCCCATCAAAATTGAGTTAGCAGAGTGTTTATTATTAGTACAGTACATAATTGCACCTCAAGACAAGCTCTTAACCGCAAGGTTATTTAAAACAACTGTAAGACAAAAAATAAAAGCTTATCATTAGCCGACTCTTTAATTCCTTCAAAACGTTTTGTCAATCTCGCAGTGTGTTATTAAAAATGACTAAACATTAAGGACCTTGGATCAGTAATGGACAAGTTAGAGATCTTTAGGTAGAGCTATCAAAAGTACTAACTTTTATAGCAATTTTAAAATTCTAGATTTTGTTTTTTTTTTTTAGTTGATTTCTTTATACAGTAGATCGACAGATAATATACTCGTAGATGTAAGGCTGTTGATATTTTGTTTTCGTCTTTTTTTTTTGAATTATAATCTTTCTTCTATAAACTACGAGTAAACTAGCTTAACTATTTTCTTAATATTTCTCTTTAAAAAATTTAAATAAAAAAATTAAAATACCTCACTCTTTTTAAATTTTGATTTTTAGTCATACGAAATTATATTGATGATATGAAATAACACTTTTAAACTTTTTATCCTATGAGTATGTACGAGCATATGTACCTATAGTGCAGTATTTAAGTATATTTATATTATCAGTGATGATATAGAGAGAAACTCATGATGTTTTTATGTTTGCAATTAAATTAATTCAGACAAGAGACAAAAAAAGAAGGAAAATACTAAAAATTTACATATTAAAATATAATATAACTAGCCGCTACCCGCTTAGCTGAGCTTACGTAAATGTTTCTTTTGGTCTTCAGAGATCATAAAGCACCTATATATGGTTTTTCGATAATATTTGAGTTAAAAAAAGAAATGAATAAAAAAGCGTAACGTCTTTTACTTTTATTGGCGAGAAAATAAAATATTTATGAAAGTGAATAAACAAATGGTAAACGTTGCGTGGAATTCAAAAAATAAAACCATCTACAGACGATCCCGCATCGATAGGTCAAAGTCTCATAACAATATGTTCAGTAATTTTTGCGTGATGGTGAGATAAAGGAAAATCGTTTTCATCTATATATATAATAAATTCTAACTGAGCCGAATCTGTGCATTAAATATTTTTTGGAAAATCGTATTAAAATAGTCATTTTTAGTATTTTTCTGTCTGTCTGTCTGGGAACGCATCACGAGAAAATCACTAGACAGATTTTGGTGAAATTTGATATGATAATAGCTGGTTATCTGGGTCGATATAAAAAATACTTTTTACTGCGGGAAAATATCTCATCTCTGACAAATCTATGCAAAAATCCAAAGGTTAAAACGTAACTAGGGACTAGGACGAACCCGAGCGGCGAGAGTGTGAGTCGCTTGTTATAGCTTTATAGATAGATTTTATTTCTATAAATAGTAGAAATCTACACAATAGCTACTATACGAAACCTTTAGTATTTATACAGGCATCCATTTTATTATGAGTAGGTAGGTACTAAAATTGATTTGACCTATGATAATGAATGAGTTTTATTCGCTACCCTATAATCAAATTGTGTTCTCACGACAGTCACTAAACTATTATTGCAATTAATCTTAATATACATCACCTTATTGTTACAAAGTATGTATATCTTTAAAGGAAGAACTTAGTACAAGTTTTGGTAACATTTATTAGAGTTCAAAGTATAAAACATAAGATTGCGAGATACAGAAAATGCTATTTAATATTTATTTACTTTATTTCCACTATCATTAGTTATTTCAATTATTATTATGTAATTAATTAACATATTTTTTTTTTACTAATCATTAAAATACATTTTACGTACGTAGATTTTTTTTTACAGGTAACAATGGTAAAAAATAAGAGGCTCGAGAAGAAGATGAAATATTATTGCCGGCTAAGAGATTTTTACTGCTTTTTATTATTTAGAATAAATATTAATTAAATTATTAATAGTATGTACATATGTACATATTAGATATAGAGATTTTTTTAGAAGATAAAGCACATATTTTTTGGTGATGTTTACGTCATTACCTACTTATAAAAAGTTTGACGTCAACTGTTGAATTTTGTAACAATTAAGTGTGATTTTGGCAAAGTAAATCATTGTGTTATGTTTTGCGCATTTCCACACGACATTTACATAGCGCAAAGAATGAACTAAGAAACTCATCAATTTAATGAAATATTAACATAATTTAATTTATACTTTTTTGTCACAAGCAACTAAATATTGGCTTTTTTTTTAATTAATAAAAATAAATAATACTTTAAACAAAATTTTTTGTCTTTCAAAATATTAGTTTAGTTAAAAATTCCTTTTAAGTTAAAATATTAAGTTAGAAATCGTTAAATAAATAAGTATTAAGAAAGCATTATTATTAACCAACTAAAATGACAAAAATATTTTTTTCACTTGGTTACAAGACAAGCTCCCACCATGAACATTGCTAACAAAAACCCGTAACCAGTTCACCTCCTCAATTCGGTATACTCACCGTCGTAGTAGAAATAAAACCAATTGTAGTTTTCCTCAATGAGTTTATTGCGCCAGAACAATAAATGAAGCTGATCATTATAACGTTTACTTTCAACATCGATTACGAATACTCTACACGATACCATATCGTACTCCGCCGAGTCCATTAATATTTATAATATTGGAGTCTATTGCACTGCGCTTCACATACGCCAACATAATACCCAAGCGGTAATGTCCCTATTAACTTACAGTTCGTGGGATCGATAATTACGATATATTTGTCTAAATATCACAAGAAAATACAAAACGAAATATGATAGAAATAACACAATTAAAATTATTAACAATTAAATATACAGAGTCTGTGCGCCGTGGGCTCTAGGAAGTGAGGTATCACCAAGATGCGCGAGGGTTGTACGGGGTGCGTCATGACACCGGGACATGGTGCTGGTAAAGCTGGTCTTGTCGCTCGCATAGAGAAGTCATTTTCTTGTAGGATTCTGAGGTCTCGCGAAAAAGCAATTTAGCATCGTCCCGAGGACGCGCGTGCGCTGCGTCTAGCCGCCCCGGTGATATCACAGGGGGAGACGACGCAGACAAGGGAGACAGAGACTCGCGAGCAGACTGCACCCCTGTTGGCGCGTATAAACCACCAGGTTGAGGCGTCCCACTGCCCATCAGAAACGGACTCGGAAGAAACCCTCTATCGCCGAATTGTGGAAACATACCAGCTTGTAGAGCAGTTAAGTTTCTACCATAGAACTTCATTGTTTCAGTCACATAAGTAGGAATTTGGGAAGACTCGTCGCCGCCGTATCTCAAGCTTTCAAGTGTTGAGGCAAGGCCCTTGATATCGGCGTATAATTTATTAAGTAATTCTGCGTTAACTTCAAAAGATGGTTTCTGTTCTTGATTTTCGGGTGAACCTGTAGACAAAAGGCGTCGATGCATATCTACGTTTAAGCTGTGCCTATCCCGGCTCCTGCGTGATGGAAAGGCCGCATCACAACCATTTACATCACACGGATGAAGCAATTTCAAGTGATCGTTTCTATAATGCATTCGCAATGTAAAGTGGTTTTGAAATATTTTTCCGCATGCTGTACATCGGTCTGGGTTTTCATCATCTATAGGAATTTCGATATCATTCATTTCAGATCGTTCGTCTGTCCTGTCACTGCTCGCTGACGGCGATCGAGCTCGAGCCAACCGCTCTTCTAATGTATGCAAATCACTTCCGCTGTCACTCGGTGTATAAAGATCTGATCGTAATCTCAACCCTTCTCGTACAACGCTAGGCGCACTAGATTCATCATCAGATTCACTTTCTGCCTTTACTCTCGTTACTGATTCTGCGTCCACAATTGCTTCCTCACTTTTCTGAAATGGCTCCCATTTCTCGGGTTTTTGTTTTTTTAGAGACAAAGGCTCTTCGTCTGTTCGACTAGAACTAGGAGTAGACAAATTTCTGAATAAATCACCATTATACTCCTCATCAGACACAATATATTCATTATTTTGTGAGCATCTCGTAGGATTCCCACTTTTTCTCTTACGTTTGTTAGGAACCAAAGGCGATTTATCATCTGCAGTGGTACTATCAGTCCTTGCACTAGGGTTAGACTGCGTACTTAAAGATTTAATGTCATCATCTTTCTTTTTATTTACACTTAAATCCTCCGGCTCATCAATGTAGTTCAATCTTTGTTGGTCTTGAGGTTCGAATCTTTCAATTTTTTCTTTATTTTCACTATCGGAAACATCTTCATTGTTTTCACTATAGTTACTTGATTCTTCTTCATGTGACACAGGCTTTACAAGATCTAATGCATGGCGGGATTGATTTTCTGGAGATGGTATTTTTCTATACATTTTTTCAATTTCACTGAAGTTACGGAGATCATCAAGCGGTACACGAGGAGGTAGATGATTAGGAGGAGGTGCAGATAAAGGAGGCGGAAGACGAGCCGCTAATTCAGGTGGAAGAAGCGCAGGCGGTGGTAATGGTAGACGAGCAAGCGCCGGCAAGAGCGGGAACGGCTGCGCAGACCTGCCGTCGTGAGCAGAAATCTTACGTCTTACATGAGGAGAATGCAACTTCGGGTTCGGATTAGCGCTGTGGCGGTTCCGCGAGCGCCGCGAACTAAACATCATAGTACACCCCTCCACTGTACACTTGTGCATCTCTCTTAGATGCACGGCGGAAAAATGTATTTTTAACGCGCCTTTATCGCAAAAAGTCTTAAGGCAAACATTACACTGCACTCTTTTCTTTCCTGTAGCGGGATTGACAAATTGAACCCCTAGCCCGAGAGGCCAAGGCGCAGGCGGTGGATCGCGACGTTCCGGCATATACTCGGGTGACCGTCGCTCTTCACATTTTTCTTCATCTCGGCCGCTGAAACTGGCGCCTAATTTTCTGAAGTCAAACTGTGGCGCGGGATGGCTGACACGAGGCATCATAAAATAGTCCAATCCGGCGGGTAAGCCGGGAACCGCACCGAACTCTTTGCCCTCCATCACGTCACTGTCATAATATAGCGCGTAATACGAAGCGGGTGGCGCGCGACGCGGCCGCTTTGCGACTGAGGACGTGCGACACAGGTGACCGCGCGGGCAGCGCGCGACAAAGGCCGGTGGCTCGGCGGGGGGGCACGGCCGGTGTGGGGTGTGGGGGGACAAGTGGGAGGAGCGAACGCTGGGCGGAGCAGATCGATGCGCAGTGGGGACAAGCGACACTCGCTCTCGATGCGAATACTGTAAACACGAGAAGTAAAGCATCACATGTAGTTACGTAACTCCATACACGGTAAGTGCATACACTGCGTATCTCGCGTGCATCACACAAAACACCTCGTTATGTGCAGATACGCTTCAAACAAATCGAGGCAATCCATGAAATTAAGTGGTTAAATCTTTGCCGCAATATCTAGATTCATAAATAGTGGAATCCTACATGTTTTGAATATAATTAGTTCTTATATAGATAACATAAAATATGCTGGATAAACATGCCTCTATTTTATCAAAGAATCGAAATAAAATATTTGATTTAATATCGATTTATTGAAAGTCGTTCCGAAAACAAACTCCTTACATCATTCTCTTTGTTTATAAACGAGCCTCTTTGTTTGTAAACAGATAATATAGGTTAGCAAGCATTATAAAAATCCTTTATTGTCCTGAACTTATAAGTATTTCACAAAATATCCTCACAAAAGCAATTGAATATTAAATAATATGTGTACTTATTTCAATTAATAACAATTAATATGTCTAATCTAAACCGTATACACGTTTATATTGATGCTTACCTATTTCATTAACAATCTCAGACACTACAGCGATGATTATCACTTGAAACATAATAATTATGATTTCGAATTAAAATAATATATGTTATATATGTTTACAAAAACTACAACAGTTCTATGATTAGATGTAACGTTATATTTTTTCAAATATAGATACTTTCTAAATACTAACAATATTACAGTGACCTTGTTTGGTAAATATCAATAAAAGGATAGTCTAAGAACGCTAATATTTTAAGATATTTCGCTTAATCTGGTTTAGGATATATAAAGTACTATGTTTTAGCTAAAACTAACAAAATTAATTAATTAATATATGGATCATTAAAAGAATCTTTAACGTTAATTAATATGTGCGCTATTTTTATTTATTTTTTATGAGTGAGTTCTCTCTCATAAAATATGTATATATAAAAAGAGCTTATATAAAAAACTTTTAGTTATGTTTGTTTAATGAATTTTAAAGAGTATTTATGAAAAAAAATTTTTACAGCCAGTCGTTATATATGAACAAATTAAGACGAAATGTAGTGATGATACAAGTAACGCCATCTGTGATAGCGATTGAAAAGTAAGGATAAAATATTGAAAATTTATTGTTTAAAATTATATTGTTTTATGTTATTTAAAGCACACTTTTGTTTATAATTATATTAAAAATTGTATAATATAATTAAAATTTCAAAAATCTAACCTACGAATTAAGTTATGAAAATGTAGAGATTATATGGAATTATGTATTAATAATAAGAAAAAGCTATAACTTTATGTTGGTTACAACATAGTAAGTATATGTATATCACAGACAGTAAAAATACTAGGATTTTCTATAAATATAATTATGAGATCTAAGTCATTAAGATAGAATTTCCAAAACTCTCCCAACGCACCTTTAGCATAAACAAGGTAGAGTCCCAAAATTGTGTATAAGTCTCTTTCATATCATCAAAAACAATTTTAAATAACTTCATACAATTACCGTGGTAATGTATATTTAAATCACTTCAAACATACTTTACGACAAGAAAATGCAAGCTTTTAAAAAGCCATTAAGCTAACCACCACAGACACACCGGCGGCGTTGCTTCGATTATTTTCTTATGGTCAATGTTAGTGCCATCATCCGTTTACATACACGTTTATTGAATACTTTGTTCTGGTTAACCGGATGTTCCTGTGTTATTTTAACTGAAAGATTTAATATATATTTTAAACTCTACAGATCAAACTAAGAGATTTATTGACAGAGTTTGAGTTTGGTTTGATCTATAGCCTAATTCAACTATGTACATTATGTGGAGATCTATATTCCATGTACTATTGAAATAATGTAAGTGTTGTTAGCGACTTAACTATAATAAATGAATTTAGTACGTTAATAAACTTTTAATAATTAAATGGACAATCTAAAATGAATTGTTTTTTTTTTTGTAGCAAGTACTTAACTAATATAAAGCAAATAAAATATATGAGACGAATATCAAATATCACTTTACATACAATTAATACCTTCAAAACCTGTAATTTATTCTTTAAACTTATATGAAACTAGTAGATCTGACAAATGTTGTCCTGCTTTAATTTTGTTTCTGATCTTTGAGTTCAAGAAAGAGAGAATAGATATAGTTTGGAAAAGTTTCCCGAATCTCCCGACTTCCCGGGCAATTTTTCCAAATTATGATTTCTTAAAAACCTTATTCGGTGTTTTTTGAACATTAGAAAGAAAAACACGTATGAACAAAGCCCAACCGTTTCAATCGTTTGCAAATCGTGCATTTACCAACGAACAGCATATAATTTTTATGTTGATAGATGACGACTTATCTACTTAAAATTTAAATTTAATGTACATGTATATAAAAAATAAACAATTTTGTTTAAAATAATTTATTTAAAAAAAAAGTATTTCAAAGCTTTATCTTCTACATAGTCCTACCATACATCAACTAAAGAAGCCGATCAAACGGTATTTTCTTCCTATAAACTCGTAGGCAGCGATACACTGTTTGATGTCGTATCGCACCTTATAAACGTTCTTGATTATTTTCAATCCCTGGAAACAGTTACAATTACTCGCCTATCGTTGCCTCGCATGGTGTAAACATCTCTCATTTATTTCACGACACAAAGTGTGCACTTAAAGCGATTTATCGAAAAAAAAATAGTTTTAAAAATTTTATAATCTTATCGTATAGTATTAAATACAAGTATCTACCTATATATTTTTAACATTGCTAAAATCAGTAAAAAAGTATCAGTCCAACTCAAATTTATTTGAATTTTTATTTCTGTTATAAAATAAAAAATAACTAACTACAAAATCTTAGGACTAGTGCGTAATAAATCTTTATTATAAATATAATATTAGTTCAATAACATAATATAGTAAATATTTAACACAACACACTTTTTTCGTATGATATTAAATATAAAATACATCTATAGTATTAATACAGTTATATATATACAGTGTCAACATTTTTAATCAGATCTACGATATCCAGACTAGTTGTACTATTATTAGGCCCACCTAGGGTCACCTAAAACAAAATTAAAATTAAGATATTTTTGACATTAATTCTAGAAATCTTCTCCACATACATACTGACAAACAAACAAACAAACAAACAAACAAACAAACAAACATACATACAAACAAACAAACATACAAACAAACAAACAAACAAACAAACAAACAAACAAACAAACAAACAAACAAACAAACAAACAAACAAACAAACATATAAACAAACAAACAAACAAACAAACAAACAAACAAACAAACAAACAAACAAACAAACAAACAAACAAACAAACAAACAAACAAACAAACAAACAAACAAACAAACAAACAAACAAACAAACACCGCTTTAGTACTGTGCGATAAAAACGCTATTTGTTCATAACTTGGACGCTACTACAGTCACCCATATTATACTGTCCGTATCGCGGCCCGAACCATAAACACGCGCTCTTTTTGTCCTAAGTGATCCGGCTCTGGTCAACGTTGATTTTTATATCGGATTGAGGTCACTTTACACTTGCTTTTTATTTATTTATTTTTTTCGACTAAGAACATTAGTTAATTTAAGATTTCTTAATAGATCAAACAGTTACAAATTAGACAATATATTTGTGAGTTCGGTAAATAATTCTAAGTTTGATAACCTTGTAACCTTTTATGCAAAATATAAAATATATTAATAACTAGCGGCTCACCCTCGCTTCACACTAAAAACAAATCTAACCCACGGGAACCAGTAGAGTAACCTATTTGTTATTCTGATGTATGAACTATATTATTGTAAAAAGTAGTTTTTATGTACTAAGCTATATAAGTTTTTTAACTAACCCACGGGAACTCTTTAATTTTACGGGATAAAACGTATGATGGGGGATATAAGGTACCACGATGCAAAATTTCATTTAAATTGGTCTAAAAGTTTCGGAGATTAGCCCGTACAGACAAAAAGGCAGAGAAACATAATTTAAAAAAAAACTGGTTTTGTTCTATTTCTCTTCTTTCATTCTCCTGACTCGATTTTTAGCATTCGTTTTCTATGTACAGACATTCGACCTGTACAATTTTATTATATGTATAGATATTGAAAATCGTGAAGTTAAATTCAGTCTAAAACCTACAGTTACAATCATGAATATCTTGTTTCTATGTGGTTTTAATTAAACTTGCAAAATAAAATTTAGTAATTTTAATAATCTATATCAATATTTTTTTATCAATTTTTTCCTTACTAGCGCCAACCACATCCTATATACTCCCTTATATCGCGTCCGAAATATTTATTTTGAACAGCGGCCGCATATTTGTTTGGATTAAAAATATTTCTGGCCCCACTTGCGCACGACACCGACACTGAGTGGCGAGTATCGCTGCGAATAGACGCAGCTCACAAACAAACGGACTTTCATACTTTGTAACGAAATTAGGCGTCTTCGATGCGGGGAATTATATCTTAATAAAACTAGTAGTGTTTTATTTTAATTAAGTATATAGTTTTGTTAGACAGTGGTAGCACAATGGTAACGCGCTCACTTTAGAAACCGAATGAAGTGGGTTCGAATCCCGGGTCTCGCACCTTTGATATTTTATATGATTACCCATCATCTTACGGTAGAGGAAAACATCGTGAGGATACCTCCTAGGAAAGCAGAAAAAAGCAAGGAATCAAGAGAGTAAGGAAACTTGCTAGATTCTCTCGGACATACCGAGAGAACGTGGTGAGAGAGCGTGATGGACTATGGCCCATATGGTCGCATAGGATCCCCCTCGTATTAAAGGGAATCCTGTGCCCAGTGAAACGTTAAAAAGAACTGTATACAGAATTTTGTTATATCCTACCCAAGTCTTACTAAAACTACGTGTACGTGGTAATACAACATGTGCGCCACTTATCGTAACTTGTACTAAACCTTTACACTTATAGCATCAAGTAACGAAAGTTTTTCTCTATCGCTTCTTTTTCTGGGTGGATAGGATAATAAAATCCATTAAAATATCAATCGAAGAACTGACAAAAATAATCACTATTATTATGAAAGCTTAATATATCTACATGCATATATGGTAAATACAAATTTTAATGGCTCGAAACAAAACCTTGTACAATTTTTTTATTCAACAGTCGCCTGACGGTCAAAGAAAACATCGTGAGGAAATCTGCATTTTTGATAGAACGTAACTAGTTTACGAAAGACATGTCTACCCGGATTTGGCGTGGTGGATTGTGGCCGGATATCCATCGCGTTAAGGAGAGGCCTACTCCCAGCAATGAGATATCAAATGAATTATTATTATTGTTACACAAACACCAAAACTACATGTTAAGTTTGAAGATTCTTAAAACGATAACAGTCTACAATAAGATTATAATCGAATAATATAATTAAAATTAAAAACAAAAGCGATTTATCCTTCACACAAATTATGTTTTGCGTCCTTGCTTATAATATAAGCACCAGCAGAGTCACGCACTCCTAATTCACTGAATTGTAACAAAGAACTCGAAACATGAAAATTAACAGTGAATCAACACTTGGACTTTGAATTATATATGTATGTATGAATGTATGTATGTATGTACATACGTGCCTATTAATAAAATAACAATAAGTTTGAGTACATACAATACATATTTTTAAAGGCAAATTATGTAATTGTTCCTGAAATATTTACCTTATAAAAGAACCGTAGTATGACTTCAAATATTTTAATAAGTTTTATTTATTTACTTATAAATACACTAGCATTGCCTGCGGCAAGCATTGAAGACAGACAAACAGAGAGACAGACAAAAATTCTTAAAACTATCGATTCGGACTCTGTATCGATAATAATGTTTATTTCAATAAGATTTTCAAAAAAATATTTAATGTACAGATTCGGCTTAGTTACAATTTTATAATATGTATAGCTTGGTTACATTAACTTTATGAGGACAAACAATCGCTTAGTGATTGATATGAACTTAAACTTTTCATAAAGTAACAACGATAATAAATTTCTCATATCATGATTATTATAATTATTACTTTTTAACCAAAAAACTATAAATACCGAATTAGTTTAGATACAGACTCAGTTAAATAAAAAAAAACTATCGTATCCTGAACTTGTATTTTATTTTAACTTTATATTATCAATTGGCGAAGAATAAATGTAACACACAAAAAAACACAACTAAATTGAGTAGCTAATACCTATGTATCTATACATATAATAAAATTGTAACAAAGCCGAATCTGTACATTAAATATTTTTTGAAAAATCTTATTGAAATAAACATTATTATCGATACAGAGGCCGAATCTATAGTTTTTAGAATTTGACCTGTAACCTACCTATGAAAAATATAAATAAAAACGACACTTCTATCAAAGAGTTGTTTCTTACGTTTACTTTAATTAATAATTTGTAAGTTCAAAAAAAACATTACATACAATAAATTTCATTTTATATTATCTCATGCGTGTATAATTGAATTTTCTAAACAGATTATAATATTTTAAGCATTTGCTTTTATTTGACACAAAAATAAAGATGATAATTAATAGACGAAACAAAAAAAAAACTAAATTGTCTTAACCTCGACACGAAAATTACTCGTATTAATGTAAATGAAAACGTGCTAATTACATTTCATATACCTATTCCGGCTCTTGAAGCCAACTGCTATGGAAATCTAACTATTATACCGTCTAAAGAAACAATGTAACTAAAAAAATATTGCGATAATATTACCGAAACAAGTTTAAAAGAAAGTGATATATGTTTTTTCAAGTTAATTTATATACAGTAATAATTTATACAACATCGTGATACAGATTTTCAGAATTACTTTATGTCAATAATTGAGGAAATAATGGTTATATATGTTACGGATGCCGATGGATTCGATATTACGTTATCGCGATTTTCGTCCGCCATGGTCAGTGTGCTCGTGCGGCACCGTCGAGTGTTCACAGTAAAGTGAGTTCACTCGCACTACTGACTCACGTCATAAAATATTAGCTGTCAAACGCTATTTTCATGTACCATCATTCAACTACCCTCAGAATCGTGTATAAATATCAAACATGGCAACACAAGTATTTTTTTAATAATTATTCTCTAACACGGCCATACTGACAGGAGGCACGCTCTCGCGGCTCCATAATTATTATTTTAATGAACCAATAACGAGAGTTAAAGATAGGCACATACGACAATAGCAACACTGTATAAACTCAAAATGTTATATCACTGTTTAAAATCTTATCAAAAACTATAGGCCTCGATTATCTCTCGAGTACCACCAGCGTGAAGCGTTCCAGCCTTCCAACGCCCTCGAAACTTCAGCGTGAAGCGTCATAGCATTCCAACGCCTTCAGGACCTCAGCGTGAAGCGTCACGGTCTTCCAACGCTCTT
This sequence comes from Brenthis daphne, assembly GCA_947093115.1. Classification (NCBI taxonomy): domain Eukaryota; kingdom Metazoa; phylum Arthropoda; class Insecta; order Lepidoptera; family Nymphalidae; genus Brenthis; species Brenthis daphne. Next base: position 36,115,512 of record OX352473.1, on the reverse strand, counting down.
AAAACATTAGCGTGAAGCGTTACAGCATTCCAACGCTCTCAAAACCCTGCGCGAAGCGTCACAGCGTTCCAACGCATTAAAATGCTAACGTGAAGCGTCATAGCCTTCCAACGTTTTATGAACATAAACTCATATAACTTGATTTACTTAAAAGCACTATATTGATTATAAACTTGAAAAATTAACTATCAAAATATAACTAAGTATACAACACTACATTAATTTCTTACCTCATAACTAAAAAAAAATATCAATTTAACATAATGGAATCAACGTGGATTTCAATGGTAACATTTCCTTATAAATTATAACTTAAAATTTAACAAAAATATTTTACGAACAATATTATTGCATTGATTATAAATAAATTTAAGAAACAAAACAAAGTACAATTGTAACTAATTCATGATACAATAAATAAATAATTAGCGGCTTAAAGTTAAACATACTATCAAATATTTCACACAATAAATAGTTTTACTTATTTTATTAATCATGATATAAATTTCATTTAAACAATAAACTTATTTTTCATGTAACACTTCAATCTAGTTCGTCAGATACTTCAGGGAGGCAAGCGGGATATTTACGTAGCTTTTCATGACAAACATACTGAACCCGCCCGCCTACCAATGGCTCAACTTTATACCTATCATTAGCACATACTTCTATAACTTTACACGGATTTGAAAATTTAGCACTTAGTTTTTTAATTATTCGTGGATTTTTCTCGACAAGAACTAAATATCCAACATTAAAAGCTTGAATTTTAGATTTATTTTGATCGAAACGCTTTTTATTTATTAACGCCTGTTCGTCCATCCTGCTTTTTGCATTACTTCTTATCTCTAACAGATCTAACTTATCATATTCTTGAATTAATGAGTTAATGCGCGGGGGGCTTTTATTATAACCTATTAACATTTGAAGAGGACTCATACCAGTGCTTTTAGATACCGTACAATTTATTGCAAGTTGTATTTCACCTAAAACAGATTTCCAAGATTTACGTTCCGAATTTTCAGCTATAGTGAAACAATTAGTAATAACGGACATAAAACGCTCCACTTGCCCGTTGGCACGACTAGTGCCACTGGCTATCTCATGGAACTCGATCGACCATTCTTCACATAAATCTTGAAACTCTTTTCCAGTAAACGACGTACCCTGATCAGATATAATTCGCTTAGGCGAACCAAATAGTGAAACAAAAGATTTAAGTGCATTACATGCTGCTCTAGATGTCAAATCTTTGACAGCGGTTAAATAACAATATTTTGTAAAAGAGTCTACTATTACTATAACGTATTCTTTAGCTTCGCGACTACCTGTTAATTTACCCGTCGTATCAACATGTATAGTGTGAAAAGGTTCGGCAATCTTTTCTATAGGGTGTAATTCTGATTGTTTTTTACCACTAGGCACTTTATTAATTTTACAAGTTAGGCATCTGTCTACAAATGTTCGTACACATGAAGTCATATTAGGAAACCAGAAGTGTTCTCTCAATTTAGTTAGGGTTTTTTCCCATCCTAAGTGCTTAAGATCTTCGTGAAATCTATGTATAATCTGCCAACGAAAATTTTTAGGGACAATAGCACGAGAAAATGATTTTTTATCAACTTGAAAATTTTTATGCAATACATTATTCTTTATTGTGTAAGAAGACTTTAAGTTAGGGTCAATGGTATCGTTTTCGATCGATTCTATTATTTTACGAATGTCAGGGTCTAAATATTGCTCGGATACAAGCCAGTCATTATTAATTCGTACAACATTTACTTCTTTAATACTAGGCGGATTCCTACTAAGATAATCGACATGGGGTATTCTTTCACCCTTACGGTATTCAATCTCGAAATCAAAAGATTGCATGAATGCCCACCACCTATGTACGCGTGTCGATAAATCCCGCTTATGTCGAGATGCTTTAAGACTATTACAATCAGTGACTACTTTAAAATTTCTACCTAGAAGATAGTGACGAAAATGTTTAAAAGCTTTAAAAACAGCCAAAGTTTCCAATTCGTAACTATGGTATCTAGATTCTACCTCGGTAGTCCTTTGACTATAGTATCCTACGACTCTAAGTTGTGTATCGTACTTCTGAAACAGTATCGCGCCATAGCCGATCGAGCTGGCGTCGGTGTGAAGCTCGATATCCCTACTAGGATCAAATATTGTAAGTACAGGTGCAGAAGTAAGGTATTCAATGATCGACTTATGTGCTGCGGTATGTCTGTCGGTCCATTCCCATTTACAATCTTTTCTAGTCAAGTAATACAATGGGGTCATTATTGATGAAAAGTTAGGGATAAATTTTCTAAAGTACCCCGCGAGTCCGTTAAATTGGCGTAATTCTTTTATATTCCTAGGAAGCGGTGCATTAACAAGAGCATCAATCTTTTTTGGATTAGGTTTAATAGTACCATTACAGACAACGTACCCTAGATACTCAATGGATTTTTTCAAAAATTTACATTTTTTCCAGTTTAACGAAAAACCGGCGTCCGTCAACGCTTGTAAAACAGATTCTAAATTTTTAAAGGACTCTTCAATCGTTAAGGATGCTATCAATACATCGTCCATGTAGACCAAGGCTATTTTATCTTTAAGACTGCCTAAAGCTTTATTTATGGCTCTTTGGTATACAGACGGTGCATTGCACAGACCAAAGGGCATTTTTAGAAATTCCCATACACCGTCAGGGGTTATGAAAGCCGTTTTCTCTATGGAATTAGATGCAGCAGACATAGGTATCTGATAAAACCCAGAGGCCATATCGAGAGAAGTATAGAACCTAGCTTGACCTAACGAATCTATTTGTTCTTCTATAAGTGGAAGGGGATAATTATCGCGTATAGTGTTCGAATTAAGTTCCCTATAATCAATGCAAAGGCGGTCTGAGCCGTCCTTCTTTTTCACGAGCAAAGCCGGACTCGAAAAAGGAGATGAGCTTTCTCTAATAATACCCTTTGATTCGAGATCCCCTATAATTTCTCTCATTGCAGTGCGCTCTGACGTTGCCAGCCGATATGGATGTCGTTGTACTATCTTATCAGGATTTTTAAGTTTAATTACCATTTCGCCCGTTTTAACCGTAGTATTAGCGTTACCGGTAACAAAGCTACTTCTAAATTTTTCAATAATTGCGTTTAATTGCCTTATATGTGTAGAATCACTCAAATCAGTATCTATTTTATTATCATTATTCGATTCAAGGACAGAACACACAGCTATATTACATTTACGAGATAGACGAACCCCCTCACTGTTCATAATTAATTCTAGACCGGGTATTTTAAAGATATCACGACCCAATATGACGTCGTACGGAATGGTGTCAGAGTCTACAATGATGAAACTTGTTTCAACGTGAATATCGCACAAATTAATAAAAACAGTTAGCTTAGTAAAAGAATATGACGGTTGCGAGCCTATACCGGTTAATTTCGTAAAGACAAATTCACGTGTTCCTATCAAATGACGAGCTATGTTTTCACGTAATAATGAACACTCAGACCCACTATCAACTAAAGCATGAAACAAATAATCGTTGATTTTTATTTCTATTAATGATATATCGGAGGACGAACAAACATTAACGGATTTCGTGCAATCTGAATATATTTTAGAACCTTTAGTTTTATCCTCTTTTTGTTTAATAAAACAGGTACGATCACTATGGCCTATTTTATTACAATGATTACAGCGAATGATTTTATCTGACATTGACTGAGGTATTTTTGGCAAATTGTTATTATCTTTAATCGGATTTTGATTTATTTTGTTAGTGTTAGAGTTCCGCCTCAAATGACCATATTTACCACAATTATAGCATACGCGATCGTTAGAATTCATAGATTTATTACTCGTATCATTTACTTTACGACGTTTACATGTATTATCTACCCGCGACTCAAAAGATCGTTTTAAATTCTTAACGCGAGGGTAGGTACACAAATGCCGGTCAAGTGCAACAAAATCTAAAGGTGTATTTTTTAATAAATCTGAACGTACCTGAACATCACTTATACCGGATATAAGTACCTCGATTTTGTTTGCTTCACTCCATCCCGTCTCAAGGCGGTCGATCATAGCCAGCTTGTGAGTAGAGTACTCGATGTAAGTAGCAGCTTTCTCGCTCGTGAACTCCACCATGTCCCGGAACAGGTCGTGGAACCTCTTCGTTGACGCGAACTGTCGAGAGAGACGCTCCTTGACATCGTCCCAGGTCTTGCACACTTGATATGATTGTGATGCCCACTTCTTAGCTCGCCCGCGTAGATTGATGAAGGCAGCATTCTTTGTTTCATAATCCGTCCAGGTATTCTGTCTTCTATGATTATCGATTTCTTCACACCATTGTTGGGCTGTAAACTCGCTCTCGTCAGGATCGTACGGCGGAAGGAAGATCTCCGAGGGCTTCAATTTCTTTACTCGGGATGTAGATGGTTGAGCTTCTTTATGTTTAAAGTTGTTTAACATCGTTTGGAAGAATTCGGCCCACATATTGGTATTTGAAGTTAACGGTTGATGAGTTGGCGGTTGGGGCCCCTCAGTATCTTGTCCATTGTAGGTAGCACGGAAATACGATTGGCCCTGAGTCCCTCCGAGGATGGGAGACCCATGATGAGAATCACAGGCGGATCCCACCGCTGCTGTTACGGATGCCGATGGATTCGATATTACGTTATCGCGATTTTCGTCCGCCATGGTCAGTGTGCTCGTGCGGCACCGTCGAGTGTTCACAGTAAAGTGAGTTCACTCGCACTACTGACTCACGTCATAAAATATTAGCTGTCAAACGCTATTTTCATGTACCATCATTCAACTACCCTCAGAATCGTGTATAAATATCAAACATGGCAACACAAGTATTTTTTTAATAATTATTCTCTAACATATATATATATATATATATATATATATATATATATATATATATATATAAAAACAAAGTCGGATTTGTTACAACACTTATAACTCGAGAACTGCTGAACCGATTTCTATGATTTTTGTTTTGTTGGACATGTCTTCACCCCGAATAACAGAATAAGTAAAACATCGGAAAAAATCTCGGAAAAAATGTTTGAAAAAATTCTTTTTCATACTAAGCGTTAAAACATGCCTAGGGACGAAACTGAGTGGAGCGAGGGCGAGTCGCTAGTTTTACCATAAAATAAAGCATGATAGTTAAGCTTCCTACAGTGATAATAGGGCTATCATTATGCCACAATCTACTAGAGTGACCATTCTCTTTAAAGTTCTTTGATCTCATTAAAAGTGGGCTTATATTTTAGCAATTACCTCTAAATAATTAAAATAATTGAAACTTCTTATGATAAAGAAATTAAACCTACAACATCTAGCATTATAGAGATCTGTTTATATTTTTATCTATTTACAGTGATCGAGAATCGAATTGCCTACTTAAAGTGTCTTATTCTAAAGAGTGTATTGTGATATTCATCAAATAAAATAACTGGGGATAAGTAGGTCATTGTAAAAACAGAGTGTACACTAAATCAGCACCGGCAAAAACATTCAAAGTTATCACGGACGATATTCATATATCACGCGATGTAACTGTGCCAATGGAAATCACATCCTCAGACCTCCGAATAATTACAGGACATACCTAACTTAAGGTTGTTATAAAATATTAAATGAAACCTTAAGAGAATACACTTTAAGTGTATAATATTTAATAAATAATATAGATTGAATTGCGACCTTATTTTAAGTGGATAAGGTTTAAGATATATAGTGATGAATTAACTCAGTAATTCGATGCCGACGCGAGAGTCGAACCGTGTAACGCCTCTACGGATGCAACAAGTAAAAGCAATGATACATGGCGATTTTCGTCGCGGTTACGGTTTGTTCTACTTAACTACAAAAAAAACTATTTTTTAAATCATATAATAAAATTCTAACTAAGCCGAATCTGTACATTAAATATTTTTTGAAATTTCTTATTGAAATAGACATTATTATCGATACAGAGTCCGAATCTATAGTTTTTAGAATTTTTGTCTGTCTGTCTGTCTGTATGTCTTTCTGTCTGTCTGTTACCGCATTACAGCAACACTATTGGAGGGATTTTGATGAAATTTAGTATGGTCATAGTTGGTTATCCGGGTCAACATATAGGATACTTCCGGGTCAACAGGATACCTTTTACCGCAGGAAAATATCTCATTTCTGAGGAAAAATACGAAAACTGGTTCGAATAAAACCACGATGATACTATATATATTTTAGCAAGGTAACATACTAAATAAGACAAAAACTATAAAACATAGCTTATCTTAAAAAAAATAACAATAGCGCTATATTATTTGGTTCTTGGTCATCTAAACGCGGGCGGAGCCGCGGGCAATGCTAGTATTTAAATATATGAATAGATGGTTAACTCAGAAACATCTTGCTTAGGGAATAGAGAAAAAGCTTGGTTTTATGCTTTAATTAAGAATTATGTTATTTGATTTTATGATAAGTTAAATTAAAGTAAATGTAAAACTCAATACTTATCAATTAATACTTTCTTAGGTTTACGCGAATGTTTGCCATTTTAAATAAAACTATTTTTGCGGATTTTTTCGCGGATTTATTTGGATTTTTGGTTCCTGACGTTTCGTATGCTTTACAGCAATCATGGTCACGGGAGAGACTAAGGTTTTAGATGTCTCAAAGGCATAATACAGTTGTTACAGACAGCCTACCCACAAAGAACAAAATATCATTTTGTAATTTAAAAACAATCCGAAAGGATAGTTTTATTTAAAACTTATCAATTACATAATTTTTACAATAAATTGAAATACAACTGAAAAATCGTCGTCGACGAAAAATGCAGACTAGCATAATATTGTATTCCATTTGTTCCTATTCATGGAAGAGATATAACGTGATACTTAATAATATTATTTCCTCTACTTTTTTTCAATGGCTTCTAGTATTGATTATCTATACGCCTGATGTACATTTAAAAGTAGTATCTAACAATAAAAACCAGGATCGCTAGTCAGATATCTGAAGCTTATTTATAAGGAAGATACGTTCTAACTCCTTCATTTAATTGTGTAAATAATACAAATCTAGATTTTTCGTTCTCCAAAGTAAAGTCTATTTCACAAGGAATATTATAAGGTAATATGTACCATTTTTGTATTATTATCAACCGACTTCAAAAAGGAGGAGGTTCTCAATTCGACTGTACTTTTTTTTTAATTTTGTTACCTCAGAACTCCGTCATTTATTAATCGATTTGGACTTGATTAGGTATGTATAGTAAATGAAAACTACCAATCAGTTATTTTTTACTTTTTAGTGCTTTTATTTGAAGTCGGTTTTTATTTTGAACTCATTTTGCTATTTTGTTGGTAGGCACGGTCATTAACAACTACATAATGACTTTAGAGACATCTAAAACCTTAGTTTCTCCTGTGACCATGATTGCTGTAAATCATTCGAAAAGTCGGAAACCAAAAACCAAAATAAATCCGCTAAAGCATCGAAAAGATTTATTTAAAATGTCCAAATATTCGCGTAAATCTAATAAAGACAAGTTAATATTAGTCCTGCTGAGTTTCTTTCGCCAGTTCTTCTCAGGTCTGAGGCTTCTTCTTTCCGAACTGATAGTAGACTCGTGATGTTCAGTAAAAAATTGTAATAATTTAATGCTGAATAAAATATTTTGAATTTGAATTTTGAAAAAGTACCTATTAAAAAGAAAATCGATCGACGAACAGAAGATAAAAAGGCAACGAACTATTTTGTCTTTGCATATTTATATATAGATACTTAAGTGGAACAAACCACCTCGCGAGGACGTATGTGTACACGGGAAGTGATTCAGGTGCGGCCCGCTTGTTCAGCCGAGCATGTGACTTGCGCAACACGAGCCCGGCACGCGATCTGCGTTACTTCCACTCATACCAATTATGTATGTAGATAAAATAGAAGGTAAATAAATCATCGTAGGTATATATATTAACACGGAATGTAGGTATATTTTATTTAATAATATTTAGTTATATTTTATTATGTGGAAGGTTATTTTTAGCCACCCACGCAAAAAGAGGGGTGTTGTAAGTTTGACGTCGATGTCTGTCTGTCTGTGTGTGTGTGTGTGTGTGTGTGTGTGTGTGTCTATCTGATTTCGATGCGGTTTCTTTCATTTGATAGCCAGTTGCTTAATATCGGTCCAGCAGTGTAAGAGTATCAGCTCTTTTCCAAAATGATGTAAGGCATTTTGGCGTATGATTACTCGATTAAGTGCTTCACGCGTGACAGTGTAATCGTTAAATGACAATTAATTTGCGTTTGGGGTTTTTTAAATTTTAAATTTATTATTATTTTTTATGTTATGGACACTAATGCTTATAGGTTTTCTGCTTGGTTGTCATTGTTTACCACTTAAGCTGATTTGGATGAGCTTTAATACGGTATCTAAATCCCGAGAAGAGCATATTAAAGCTATTTCTTTTAAAAGAACATACCTACCCTGTATTTTTATATTTCTACTGTCTCATCAATGAGTAATTTTGTGTATGCTATTGCCAACGTACATATATAAAACTAGGTTTCTAATTAGCTGTAACTATAGTTTTCATACTAATTATTAATTAACATTATACCTAACTTACTTATCCTATGGAAACATTTTAATAAATGTCAAATTATAACATATTCGATTTGTCCGTCATATATCGCGCGTGGATGTAAAAATAGAAATTTACCAAAAAGTTTCATCGCAATCGGGTCAGTCAGTAGTTCGCGTCATTTACAACAGATACACAAACATTCATTCTTATATATTTATGACTCAAAATAAAATATGCTATGTTGCGTTTGATTTTGAAAGAACATACATAAATCATTATATATTCTTTACTATATTATATTTCAAACTATATTTCATACTAGCATTGCGCGCGTTCAAATGACCAAAAACCAAATTCTTAGGTTTTACGTATTACTATATTCTTACATTGCAGTTTTTGTATTTTTTCTCAGAAATTAAATATTTTCCGAGGGTAAAAGCTATCCTATATGCTGACCCGGATAATCAGCTATCATCATACTAAATTTCATCAAAATCCCTCCAGTAGTTTTCGCGGTAACAGACAGACAGACACAGACAAAAATTATAAAAACTATAAATTCGGTCTCTGTATCGATAATAATGTTTATTTCAATAAGATTTTCCAAAAAATATTTAATGTACAGATTCGGCTTAGTTACAATTTTATTATATGTATAGATTATGTTTCAGTAATACTGTAATGCGTATAAAAACATAATTGTTTTTGATAATAATTTAATTATGTTTTTTTACAGTTAACATCACTGCGACTTTAATCTAGCAGTACCTACATTACGTTAAATATTTTTTCATTTAGCGTCAAGCTTAAACCTAAAAAAAATAATGGTATAAATGTGATGTCTTAATTAATACTCTATCTACTCTTTAATTTTGTATGTATTAATAAACATTAACTAAATAATTTTATATAGGATGTGTTAGATTTTATCAACTAAATATAAAATAACAATCACGACCTTGTAAAACTTTTTAATCGACTTCTAAAACGTCAGGCGCCGTGAGTACTTGGATGGGTGACCGTCTGAAAACACCGCGTGACGTTGGCTTTTTGTGTCTCATTTTGTTTGTTTGTTGCTTCCACTGAAGCTACCAGTACTCTCTAACCGCACAATCGTTTGATATATTCCGTTGCCAACGTCCATACCACGTTGAACACACCGGTTCTCGTCCGATCACCGAAGTTAAGCAACGTCGGGCGTGGTCAGTACTTGGATGGGTGACCGCCTGGGAACACCGCGTGACGTTGGCTTTTTGATTATTCAAAAAAAATGTTTTTACTTAAGCTAAATCCAAAAAATTGCAAGAACAGATTGCATCATGGAGACGAAGATAGGCTTCCCTATCTTTTGTCAACATCCCGTTCACATAAAATAGATACATATTTTATAACTGAAACACAAGTTTTAGCAATATGATTCTAATGCAAAAATGCACATATTGAACTATGTATTACGTATGTTTATTTATTACTTGTTCACGTTAAACAAAAAGACTGCTGCTACGTTGAAAGGCTGAACGAATTAGGCTAAACTTTAGTATGTACATATTATTATATGCATATGCATGCATAGCAGTAGCCCCGAGCTTCGCTCGCGCTAAAACTACGAACAAATCTCTATAAAAGTAGTTTCATACACACTTTCATCCACTATGTTACCCCCTTATAGAATGAATTTCGAAAAATGCTAAAGCACGTATTTATTTAATTTTATTGAAGAGCATTAGTACCAAGTTTCAAGTAATTCTGATCATAAATTTTTTTTTGGATTGTATCATAAAGTGTTTTGCCGTGGGAATTACGTAAACTACCGCGGTAAAAGCCTATGTCACTCTCCAGTCCTCCAACTCTCTCTACACAAAAAATCACGCCAACCTGTCACTCTGTTTCGACGTGAAAGAAAGACAAACAAACAAACAAACAAACAAACAAACAAACAAACAAACAAACAAACAAACAAACAAACAAAACAAACAAACAAACAAACAAACAAACAAACACTTTCACATGTATAATATTAGTATGGATCTATAGAGTACTAGCGACTCACCCTTGCTTTCGCTTCAGGTTCGTCCCTAGACAAAAACAAATCATGGCATGAAAGAATAACAAACATCCATCCATCCATTCTTACAAACTTTCACATCTAGAATATTAGTATTCTATATAGATGACTAAGAGTAACATATAGTATAAGGTACCAAGGAACGCACTCAAACGAAGCAAGATTAGATCGCTAGTTTCCTATATATAGTAGAACTAGCATTGCCCGCGGCTCCGCCCGCGTTCAAATGACCAAAAACCTAATTCTTAGGTTTTACATATTAGTATACTCTTACAATGCAGTTTTTGTGTTTTTCTATTTTTTCTCAGAAATGAGATATTTTTCCGCGGTAAAAAATAGCCTATATGTTGACCCGGATAACCAGCTATCATCATACCAAATTTCATCAAAATCCGTCTAGTGGTTTTCTCGTGATGTGGTAACAGACAGACAAATAGACAGACAGGCAGACAGAAAGACAGACAGACAAAAATTCTAAAAACTGTAGATTCGGCCTCTGTATCGATAATAATGTCTATTTCAATAAGATTTCCCAAAAAATATTTAATGTACAGATTTGACTCAGAATTTTATTATATGTATAGATGTGTTTCAAGCTATTTGCTACTGGAAGAACAATTAGCAGTACACAAGTCACTCTCATCATTAATAAAGTGAGTCGACACGAGTTTAATTTGTTACAAGTGTTTACTAGTGACACTCGTTAAGTCGCAAAGTGAACACAGCCGACTGTGAATGACGTATTCGTAGAGTCACGCTCTTATAATTTATAAACATCAAGAATACTCAGTGCTTTCTTGATGAATCTTGTCAAGGGATTTTCTTTTACTTTATAAATAAAATTGAAACGAACTTGGCTCCTGATTAATGTATATATATGGTTTGCTCGCTATATCAGGGTCCATACAATAAAAGACTCGCAAGGAGTTAATTTAATAAAAAGTTTATCTATACTAAATAAAGAGGTAAAGTTTGTGAGTTTGTGAGATTGTGAGTTTATGATTTGTGACGTTGTAGGCGGTAATCTCTGGATCTACTGAACCATTTTAGATGAAATTTAGTAAGAAGGTAGTTTGAGCCCCTGGAAAGGACGTTAAGGGGGTGAAAATGGGGATGAAAGTTTGTGTGGCGAATCAAGCTAGGGACGAACCCGAACGAAGCGAGGGTGACTCGCTAGTATTTAATTAATAAAAAGTGACATAAAAATTATATTAAATATGTAATATTTATTATAATATTCTATACTATTGACTTACACTTGCTCCGTCCGCGCGCGTCTTTAAACGCCTTTTTTCTATGTAATATTATATGTATAAACATACAGAGCCCCATTTTCACTATTTTTATTAGTAACAATTAGTGTTAGTCCTGAGTGCTCTAGCCTTAATATCTAGATTAGATATATGTTTATGTAGGTTATAGATACATTTGCATTACTGTCGCATTTATAGTAGTTTTGTAACCATTATATCTTACCTTCTAAAGTAACTTTGTTTATAATTTTATATACAAAGATGTAAACGGAGTTAAATTAAAAAAAAAATCACTTCTGCTCTAAGTAAGCGGCGATGTCTATTGATTTCGCAGTGGCTTATTCTGATAATCGACGGCACGTGGCACGCGGCCTTTTTCAAAGGCGCCTCCAATTTAACAAACGAGGTATAATTTGCTATTTTTTATTCAAGACTGCTAGAGAAATAAACTAAAGTACATACAAACAGTATCTACTGTGTCAAGAATGATCAGTCACTAAGCCAGTTACTACTAATACACTCGTATATTAGCAACTAGGCTAACGAGATCATATAGGTACTATGATAGATTCATAGTTATCATAAAGCTCCAAGTTTCTAGCTGTATTGAGGGCTAAATAACATATTGGACAATAGTTAAATTTACTTATAAAATTAAAGCAAAAATCATTTATTTAAGCAAAATTCATTGTCTTTATACAACACTAATATGTCTACAACAATTGTCATCTCTTCCATACAGTGCATTTGCCAAAATAGACCGTAAAAGATGGTTAAACAAGCCACTTTACCTAATTACCTATATTTACATTTAATCTTACCATGTAAAATATAAATAAATAAATAATTATGTTGGGTTATTAACACGAAGCACCATCTAGTCCCATGGTAAACTACGCAGCCTGTGTTATGGATACCAGATAGTTTATACATTACACATATATAACTTTAAATACGTACATATTATAAATATAAACACCCATGGCTGGAGTACAAACATTCGTGCTCATCACACAAATGAATGCCCCCAGCGAGACACGAACTCGCGACCACTGGCACAGCAAGTAGGGTCACTATAAACTGAGCCAACCCTGTCGTGAAATATAAAAGTATACAGATTAAGTACAACTCAGAAAATAATAAGATTATTTATTACGATATAATAATCAAAATTCAACATTTTAGTCATTGAAAAATTTATTTAGAATGCTAGAAAAAGTTGTCTAAGCCAATGTCTTCGTACAAGGGCAGTAACTGACTCGTTATAAATGTTTTAATGGCAACCATTATGCAAACGCATTAAGGGTATCCCCTCGTCCGTTATGGGATTATGATTGGTACAAGTTATAACTTGTCTTTGCACTATCCATAGTGCAGATAATAATTAAATTAAAAAAAAAGTTCAATAAAGAATATCCAAGGGAATTTTATTTAGTATGTAGTTTTTCTAAAATACCTATTTTACTTATTAATTCTGTACATAAAGTAATATATATTTTCTTTCTATAAGGGAATTAGCACCTATAGCTCCGTCTGCAAGGTTTATTTATGTGTAGGTACTGGCTCCGCTCCTCCGTAGCCTAAAATCTTCCACAATAAATAGTTTGCTTTTTTTTTCAAATCGTGCTAACAGTTGCAGAGATCAAAGCATTCAAACGAACAAAAAACTCTTCAACTTTATACCTTGATCTTTAATCACACAAAAATTAACAGAAATATTATCTACTAGCGGCTCACCCTCGCTTTGCTCGGGTTCGCCTCTAGAAAAACACAAATAGAGATCTATTAGTTCCCACGGGAACCGTTCATTTTTCCCGGATGAAAAATAACTTGTTGTTTGACCGGCAATATAAGGTATCAGAATATTAAATTTTACTAAATTAGGTGCATAAGTTGTATAAGTGATTATAGTTTTTTAACTATCCCACGGGAACTATTTAATATTCCGGGATAAAAAGTATCTAAGATGTTGCCCGGGGATATAAGGTACGACCATGCAAAATTTCATTTAAATCGGTCCAATAGATTCGAAGATTAGTTCGTACAAACAGACAAACAGACAGAGAAACAAAAAAATTGAAAAAAATCTAGATTTGTTCTATTTGTCTTCTTACATCCCCCTGACTCGGTTTTTAGCATTTTTTGCTATGTACAGACATTCGACCTCTACTGTTTTATTATAGTATAGATTTGAAGGACATTCGCTTCATCTCATGACTTTTATCACAAACTACAGTATTTTTATAAGTAATCTCCTCTAATGCAGATACCTTCGATTATGATAGAACGTTTCACAAACGCGTCGGTGGCACGATGCCACGGGTAATGGCTCTCGAAACACTTTCATTTCACAACATTAATTGATTTATCAAAGGAAATGGAACAAAAAAATATTGATGATTAATTTAGTGACTGATTCAAATGACTTTAGTATAGAAACATTGTTACGGTATAACACTCTATTTTTGATTTTGCTCAGATATCTCATATGCAACTGCCTCTGTGGTTTAGTGGCTAGCATGTACGGCTGCGCACCCGGAGGCCCTGGGTTCGAGTCCCGGGTCTGGCCAAGTTTAGTTATTGACTCTTTCTGTATAGTAAGTCTCACCGGTCGTGTTGAGTAGTCGTCCCACCGGAGTATGAGAGTGACAGGAATAGAGAGTGCACCTGTGTCTTCGCGTACACTTGTGCACTATAATATCTCTTGAATCGGTCAGGAGAACATCATCATCATCAACTCATATCAAAAAAAATAACAAATTATTGCTATTTTAAATAATTTGGCTTTACTAGAATTAACATTTCAAATTATAAATAATGTTAGACTTTTTTACATTTAAAGCAGATATTTAATAGTAGATTGTAAATTAAAGAGAAGTAGGTATAACTTTAATAATATAATATTTAATAGACAGCGAGACCGTAGCTTTGAAGAATCTGTATCAATTTTCAATTTTTTTAATAAAATGAACTAAAAATTATAGTATTTAAATACTTTGACTATTATTTTCAAAGTACTCGCAATTTTATAGTAACTATCTACGATATTAACAAAAAAAGCTTAATTTTATTGCCATAGGTACATATATAAAAAAAACTTTCTTATTATGCCTACTAAAATAGTTCATAATTTAACATTCATTATAACTGTCATGACCAAAAGAAATCCACACCCGCATTTTTACCAATTTCCTTTTGAAAATTGTAACCTTTAATCGCTGACAAAATGCTATTGTCGATGGACATGTTCACAAAAAGCCGGATATGTCGCGTTTTGTAACAAAACGACTCAACAAGTTGTTATAGGCACCCCTATAACTTGTCACCCTTATTTTGAAAATGAATATCTATAGAAAAGTGAAGGAATTCCCATCTTTATGTCATTGCAAAGAAAATTATAGTTAAAAACTAGCATTGCCCGCGGCTCCGCCCGCGTTCAGATGACCAAAAACCAAATTCTTAGGTTTTACAGATTAGTACACTCTTACATTGCAGTTATTGCATTTTTTTTCAGAAATGACATATTCTCTCGTGGTAAAAAGTATCCTATATGTTGACCTGGATAACCAGCTATAATCATACCAAATTTCATCAAAATCCCTTCAGTGGTTTTTCCGTGATGCGATAACAGACAGACAGACAGACAGACGGACGGACGGACGGACGGACGGACGGACGGACGGACGGACGGACGGACGGACGGACGGACGGACGGACAGACAGACAGACAGACAGGCAAAAATTCTAAAAACTATAGATTTGGTTTCTGTATCGATAATAATATCTATTTCAATAAGATTTTCCAAAAAATATTTAATGTACAGATTCGGCTTAATTACAATTTTGTTATATGTATAGATATGAAACAGATTAACAGTATTTATTAGACAAATTGTTATATGCCGATATTACTGAAAACAAATTTTGGGCATCATAATAATCTGTGGCAAAGTCAACCCTCCATGATATGGGTTACACTGATTTGTGAGGGGAACGTAGTTTTCTACAACGAAAAAATAATAACACGAACTTATCGCCTTTTTACCGTTCATTCTTACATAAATAACGATAAAACGAAATTAAATCAAAGTCTTATTAGAATATTAAAAGTTTGGAAGGCGTTTTTTAATGTCTCTCGCGGTGTTTAGGGACGTATATTTCACTCAATTTGGTAAATGGAACGACGTGGTGTGTTAGCCCATAAAAGCTATTAGGGGGTTATTTTCTTTCCTTATACTTTTTAGTAGATTTTTTAATTAGTTTCGATGGTTTTCTTATGATTTATAAGCTATTTGTTATGAAAAAGATTTCGCTTTATAGTTTATAAGTTTTAAAGTGAATATTTACAAAAATACTTTTCTTTTATATTCCAACTAAACTGTGAACACTTAAAATTACTTTGAATTTTTTGCACTACAATTATAATATTACAACTATAAAAAACAAGAATATGACGTACATAATTATGTATGTGTATTAGTCTGGACTATAAACAATATATCATTGTCACTGAGATATGTGCAATATAAGAAACGAGTTGATCGACATACGAAATATTACGTTTTGCCTAAATTTGACCTTTGGCGTCATGAGCACATATGTAATATGTAATGTCATAATATGATGTAGGCAATGCTTGTATACTCAATACCATAACTACACACAAACATAAAATTTTACGATATACGATATTTATACGTATAAATATATTGCTAGTGGTCGAATAAGGTTCCCCAGAGAAGGTGATCTGTACCGGTCATGCGTCTTGTCTTTGGATGCGGACGCAACCTGTCTTGTTAACAAGAAGTAGTGATTTTGATACTTGCGTATAGAAAGGAAGTAAATAATTTATATTATTAAAATCCGATTGTGAGGTACTTGGTGCAATTTTACATTTTGTTAATTGTGGGTAGGCTGTCTGTAACAACTATACCTTCGAGACATCTAACACCTCAGTCTCTCCCGTGACCATGATTGCTGCAGTAAAGCATTCGAAACGCCGGAAACCAAAAATCAAAATAAACCCACGAAATAACTTGAAAAGATAGTTTTATTTAAAATGTCAAATATTCGCGTACATCTAAGAAAGTATTATAAAACCCGATTTAATTTATTTTATTTTTTTAATGGGTTCAAATAAATAGTACAATAAATGTACTGAGTTTCTTCCGATAGTAACTATTTTTTGCCGAGTTTATTTTAGCAGTTCATAAGATAAAGAGGATTTTCTTACTTCTGCCCTTTTGTAGGTAGAATTAGTTTCATATCTCTTAAATAGGGAGTGTTAATAGGAAGGAATTATAGTAATATTTGACTTCATTTTCCTTTCCCAGCAATACATAAATAGTAGCGAATGCCTGTGCAATTTAAACTAAAGAAAGCATATATTGGGCTTAATTCGAGTATCTAACCATATATACCTATGCCACCTTAGTCATGTCTAGGACTTAAGATAATATAAAATAAAAATATTGCTCACAAATGAGCAAGTCTCAAAATGCTTCAGTCACGGTATCCATAGGATCCAACCATTAGGGAAATCTGCACGGCAGCTAGTGCTGTTTAATTTATTCGTCCGAGTATTCTTAAACTATCGGTTTTGTGGTCGGTTCAACCTTATATATGCCGAGGTCGAATCCACCGAATTAGACGCCTCCCGAGACGAACTAACTAAAATATATGCAGATCACGGGTATTGGGAAACGAGAGAAATAAATGTTCTATAATTTAGGTAAAGGGTATACTTTTATAAGTTACTTTTATACTTCGTACCGTACTATTGAAGAAATGAAGTGAGTACAATATGGTAAAACATTTGATTGGTTCATAATTTGATTGATTTACTTTTAAATTATATTTCATAAACAAATTAAAATACAAAATGGCTAAAAGTATACAGAGATTTGTTTACTAATAAAATTATACAGAAATCCGACTTTTTTAAATTAATATTACTTCAATGCTATTGTAACTTCCCTCAAAGGATTTGTTTTTCACTAAAATATATAAAATACGTGTCGCCTTGAAACACGTATAACACGTAGCAAGTTAGGCGCAATAACGACCTGACGGAATCTATGTCGCAAAAATATTGTAGAAAATTTTGAGAAGAAAAACATGGCAACTTAAAAAAAACTCAATACTAAATAACAAGTATAATATTGAATTATCATTAACAATTAGTGAAAGAGAGTAGATATTAAACGCTTGCTAAATTTCGCTCGCTTCGCTCGAGTTCGCCTCTAGAAAAACACAAACAGATCTATCCCACGGGAACCGTTCATTTTTCCGGGATAAAAAGTAACCTGTTGCTTGACAGGTAATATAAGTTATCAGCATTTCAAATTTTAATAAATTAGGTGCATAAGTTGTTGTGTACTAAGCTGTATAAGTTACTATGGTTTTTTATCTATCTCACGAGAACTCTTTAATTTTTCGGGATAAAAAGTATTTAAAACGTTGACTGCGTATATAAGGTACCACCATGCAAAATTCCATCTAAATCGGTCCAATAGATTTGGAGATTACCCCGTACAAACAGACAAACAGACAGAGAAACAAAAATTTAAAAAAAAAAATCAGGATTTGTACTATTTCTCATCTTACCCCCCTGACTCGATTTTTAGCATTTTTTTCTATGTACAGACATTCGACCTCTACAGTTTTATTATAGTATACATTAAAAACATTGATGCAAGAGATCCATAATATTGGACGTTTACAAACAAAATTGTCACAAACGGTAAAAAAGATTGCTCTTTTCTTTCCAAGCTACAACCCTGTTCCACTCACCTCAAAGTTATGCGGTTAAAAAGACGCTGGCATAAGTAACTGCCCCCCAGAGTGGCATATAACTGGCATGCATAATGCCGCTAGCCAGACCGCTGAAATTTCTAACCAAATCGTTCGTGAATACTATTGTTTCCTTTCAGATATAAATTATATGACCTGCCGACGCATCATGAATATATGTATGAGAGGCAAATTGATATTACGACCCTATGTTAGACCTGCTTCTGTGGCGTTTGCCGAAATTGTTTTTTTATGCTCATCGTAAATTGTGACTGTGGTGAGAATTACACTAATAACGAATTGCTCTGGAATTTGAATAACGAGTCGTATTATTAGATCATCTTTTGAAAGTAAGTTACATTCGTGGTAGAAACATAGCAGCGATTACCCAAAACCAGTAGGTATATTTCTAATCCTTTTTTTTTAAGATGTAAAATTCACTAAATATAATAATTTCTTAATAACTTATAAAAACAAAATTTATCCTTATTCCATGATCCATCCTCTCAACATTTGTATACTTTAGCCACCGTTTAACATGAAACGGACAATTTTATTTAGTTTGATATTTTTATTTTGACTAATTTTATTTTTTTGTTTCACTTATATTATGGTACAAAAGCCTTACATTTTAGTGCGGTGTAATAGTAAAAACAATCCATAAGTTCATGAAAGATAAACGCATAGAAAAAATTATACAATTTTACAAGAGAGTAAAATATAAGTATAATCGAACTGTATCGATTTAATTGAAAACTAAAATCATTTGCGATGTTCCATTTCTTAAATGAATATATACTTTAAATCTTAAAAAAAATATCGAATCCTTCCTTGAATTCAAAGCTTAAAAAAATAACAGCGTTTGAAACATTATTTAAAATCCGTTTCAATTTAAATGGGATTTATTCCAGTGTTTATTTAGACCGTGTCAAAGGGTTGTTGGGCAGTGTTTGTCCAGCGTAATAACGTCTCGTGTTTACTGTTGATTTACTCTCAGATGTCTATTAATAGTGACGAATGTTAAATTGTGGACAGATTTTGATAAAGTCATTACTAAAATAAACAAATAGTATTTTCAGAGTAAGGCAGTGGTAGCCCAGTGGTTACACGCTCGCTTGGGACACCGAGTGAAGCGGGTTCAAATCCCGGGTCTCGCACTTCTGATATTTTCATGTGCGAATCATTTCTAACATGATTACCACTTGCCTTACGGTGATTGAAAACATCGTGAGGAAACCTGCATGTCTGAGAGAACCTAGCAAGTTTTCGAATGACATGTGAAGTCCGCCAACCCGCACTTGGCCAGCGTGGTGGACTATGGCCTGATCCCCCTCGTATTGAAGGGAGGCCCGTGCCCAGCAGCGGGACGATAAAAAAAGTTAAATACAATAACTCTTATAATTTGCTTATATTGCCATTTAATAACTAGAAATACATTTTAGATATTTTTATAGATTCATATAAATTTTTGATAAAAACCATAAAAGAAATACCACATTTAAAATGACATAAATGCTGTTGCGCTCAAATTATAATTATTCATATAATTACGGCCACATACTTTATCATTCTTAAGATAAGTGAACGGTAAAGGCTACGTGAATAAAACATGTGATTCATTCCCATGGGGCAGTGCTTAATGGCGGCGGAGACTTTTCCTATTAGTGACCAGTCGTTGTTATTTCAGACTCCCGCTTGTGCAAATTACAAGTTACATTTAGACGTCTTTCCCTAATAAATAAGCTCATACCGACGATGTTGGTACTAACAGTTAGAATATATTTACTAAGATGGACAGTTATATAGGATCTGTATTTTGAATAATTGCAGAAGCTGATGTATTCCAAATGTTTAATTTTTTTTTTATTATATAGCTTAATTTTTTTATTCTTACAAAATATCAATATTGTCACTAACTTACAGCCCTTTCTTTACTTTTCATCGTCCATCTTCACTTTATATAGGGCATAGAGAAAAAGGAATAAAGTATTTTTTTATATTCGTACTATTTACTGAACATGACAATAGTATGTAAATGAAAATTACATTCTTTATATATGAAATTTTATCACTCTCAATTATAAAAAATGTTGTTCTGACTTGTTTTTTGACTATTATGTCCCAACAACATAAAAAACTTATACGCAGCAAATGAAATATGCAATAACACTTATAACTCTAGGCCGTAGACAAAAATATATTTTAAAAATTCTTTTTTTCAAATTTGAAAAAAAAACATAAAAATTGCTGAGAAGATTAAGTAAAATCTCTATTTCTTTCTTCAGTACGATAAGTCTATTACTTACTTTAAAGAAATATTCTTATATAGTTTTATATAATTATACTATATATTTTTGTTTTTAAGGTAGTTGGCAACATTTTCATGTAATAATCAGAAACCCCGAGCTAATATAATTTCCGGTGACTGAACTTACTAGTTGTTTCTAAAATCGCTCCACTAACCATCGCATCGCTCGCTATCGATTTTTAAGAAGTGCGAAATTAAATACATATGTGGATGTGCTTGTAAATAATATTTATAAGGTACTAACGACTTTCCTTCGCATTACTCCAAATTATAATTTATCTGTGTACTAAAATTCACTCAAATCTGTCCAGCTGTCTCAGCATGAATTTGTTTGAATTGTTTGTTTGAACGCTGTAATTTCTGGAACTACTACTGCGATTTCAAAAATTTTTAAGCATTAGACAGCCCGTTTATTGAGGAATGATATAGGTTATATATCATATATTATAAAATCTTTCTATTCTATACTAACCGTTAAAACATTCCTAGGGATAAACCCGCGCAAAGCGAGGGTGAGTCGCTAGTGTTTTATTATACGTAACAAGCGACTCACCCTCGCTTCGCTCGGGTTCGTCCCTAGCTTGCTTTCCCATACAAAATTTTATTCCCATTTTCACCCCCTTAAGGGATGATTTCCGGCATAAAAAGTATCCTATGTCCGTCTCTGGGTTCTAAGCTACCTCCCCGCCAATTTTCAGCCAAATCGGTTCAGCCGTTCTGGAGTTATAAATAGTGTAACTAACACGACTTTCTTTTATATATATAATATATAAGAAGATTTATGAAATAAAATATATATTTACCTATCTGCAATATTCATTTTATAATGTACCATCTTCAACTACATGTATGGAGCCACTATTGAAGCGATAGCCATCATTTTTGTTTTAGTAATTTAACTGCAGAACAATCTAGCAATTTACCTACCAAACAACAAGATGTCCTAACTCCAATAGCCTCCAAGTAGGTACAATGGATGTAATATACGAACAGACGAACAAGCCGAAATTATAAGGCTTTCGTTTTACATTTGGCTATTATAGAACCCCAAAAACAAATGTAAAAAATTACAACAAAATACTTACTATTGTAATAAAGAGTTACAGAGAGAACACATAAAAAAATAATCCCAAGACATCAAATGAGAGACATGTCAGGGCAAATCGCTAGTTTTATAACAATTTCTAAAGCCTAAGTACCCTGTCCGTTTTATTTATCTCGACGTTGTATTGGCTGGATTACAACTGAAGCGTGTGCATCCTTTCACATGTTTAGAGTCAGCGTGGAAGTTCAAACAAAGCCCGATATTGACGCAGACTGCCCTCTACATTTTCATATTCATTTAAATACTTATATTTAATGTTATAAAATTCTGATTATTATATTTATTTTTAGATATTTTTGCCAATTTTGTATGTATATATTTCGCGCCACCTGTACTAAAAGTAATTTAACATTTTTAGATAAAACTATAATTTCAGCATTCTTCGGGGTTGTATTTAGATTTTTAGTTACTGACGCATTGAATGCTTTACAACAAACATTTTTGTTTTCTTAAAATCTTTAGATTGTAAAGATACATAACAAAATCAACCCAAACGAAATAATTTCAAACTATAATAACACTAATTGCAATTATTTATATAAATAAATTGTAACGCATTCAAGTTTTACTTAAAATATCAAATATTCGCGTATGTCAAAAAAAACTAAACTTTATTTAAAAAAAATAGAAACAGGCTCGAAGACCAAGATTAGTATGTAAATAAACATAAACAATCACGCTATTACATACAAACAATAAACCACAAGGAGTTTTGAATCAGGCTTTCAATCTCAAGTGTTAACAGCTCAATTGTACGTAAGCCATTCATTCACTCATCGCTTCCACGTCATAAATAACGCATTGAACGGTCCCATACATTTCGAGTCGTAGGATCTTGTCGTAGTGTACAATTATGAGCCATTTAGTGACGCGATATATTCACATAGTCTGTTCTACAATGGTTGTTTTTAAATTAATTAAACATTTTCTAACAAACATAAATTAAAATTATTAGTATAGTGTTATATAATATTGTCTACCTACATAAATTCGTTGGCTCACTATTGCAAGGTTCTATGTTAATTTTAATGAGGTTTAGTAATTTTTACATAGAACTTCGTTATTTTGTTATCGTAAAAAAAACAACATAGAACTATGTAAAATTGAATATTTTGTAGTTATAGTGTCGCTATCTAGTGGTTTGTTTTTGCAAAACTGTAGCTAATGACACATAGAACCTTGTAGCATTAATACCTAATAAGTACTAAAATTGTAACATAGAACCTTGTAATTATTATGTATGACGTATGTGTACATGTGCATAAGTTAACATATTATGTTAATGAAACAGGTATACCGTAAACTCTGTATTTTAAACTAGCGAATTGACCTTGCATCGTTCGGGTTTCTAGATGCCACACAGGTTATATATGTTACTCCAAGTCGCAGTCTATCATTGTACTAAATTTCATCTAAACCAGTTCAGCCGTTTCATTGTGAAAGAGTAACAAACATACACACCATACACATTTTAACATTTATAATAGTAGACCGCTTACGAATATATTTTTGGGAAAAACGTATTTTGCTTTGAGTGTAACGTATCTAAAAATATGTACTATGGAGAAAATAAAAAAAAAGTTAAACAAATTATACATGATGTACATATATACTTTTGACAAAGTAAACTCGCCACTGTTATACTTATTAGTAGATACTTTGTCTCATAAAAGTAAGATATTTTTTTTAAATATAATTATAATAATTTTTATATTGACACCATTTAAGCACAAACCAAAGTTAGTCCCCCGCCCACTTACAAAATTGCCACGATTAATGCATGGCGGGTATCTGAGACCTGAGTACTGTGATTTATACCAAGGATGTGCATATTCGGACAGACAATCAAGCTGTGAGTCAGAGCGTGAGAAAATTTTGTGGGCGACAAAAACATTAAATTATCATTTTGCACTTTAGTTATAGTTACAGTAAATACAATAGTGGCCCCACTAGGCAGATTGTTGTTGCTAACAAATTTTCAAGATCTAGAAAAAATCTAAATCTTGATAACAGCATCACCTACCGTGTCCAGTGTCTACAGCAAAAAATTTCATAGGTGAACCCATAATTGCACAAAAAATGCATTAAATTCGGTCAAGCCTTTTAAAAAGAGAAGAATTACAAACACACGCACACCGGAATTTTATACATAAAGATACTATGAAATATAACAATTTCAAAGCAAAATACATATTTCGTTTATGCCCTTAAAAATACATTCATTTAATATAGCAATTATATAAGAAAAATTTAAAAAAATCCTTTAATGGATGTAAATATTTGAAGTTATACAATTTTAGAATGTAATACTAATATTAAAATACACTTGTTTAAATAAATTTTGATTATTTTCACAGCAAAATACACTCACTACATAAATTTATTTAACATTATTTAATACTTTCTTAGATTCACGCGAATGTTTGACATTATTAAATAAAACTATCTTTTCGGATTATTTCGCGGATTTATTTTGATTTTTGGTGATTTTTGGTTATATACAAAAATGTTTAAAGTTAAATAATATTGTAAAGTAATTGGTGCAATTTTCATTTTGTTAATTTACTATACCTCCAAGACATATAACACCTCAGTGTCTCTCGTGACCATGATTGCTGTAAAGCATTCGAAACGTCGGGAACCAAAAATCAAAATAAATCCGCGAAATAATCCGAAAAGATAGTTTTATTTAATTAACATTATTTATAAAAAAAAAAGCTACATATAATAAAAATATTATCGCACTATTTACATTCTTTTTCTCTAAATAATCATAATTTCTAAAAACCGTTAACCCTTTATTAGCTTTCAGTTTTTATGGTAAATATTTCAAATTGCCACGAGTCCTATAAGAGATGGCTATAAAATCTGGAAAAACTCCCTGAAGACATCTAGAAGACACCATCAAGGACATAATTCATAATGAAAAAGTTAATTTTCACGGGGCTAAAACAAATTTGCATATTTTTGTGTACAATGTTCAATTATTCGAGTGTGCTCTACTGTTCACTCTTTCCTGTTACCCCTAATAACGGCCCGCTGGGGATCGTTTCGAACGAGGAACCCTTTTGAAATTAATTTTTCTTCACCAATTAGCGAACAATGTTGGAAGGATACCGTGTATTGATCTGCATCTTCATGTTATAGACGTCTTGTAGTCAAGGGTCACAAGCCTTTTGCTTTATTAAAATTTATGTACCTATTAAGAGATCTCAATAGTATTTTGGTGTTTTAATTAATTTTAATTATTAAACGCCAGAGGCTACTTTAGATAGCTAGCAGAATTTATTTGTAAGTTGTTTAAATCAATATAACTAGATTATTTAAGTATTAGAATAATAAAATATTATGGAAATTTTCTCTTTAATGCTCACAACATTAACTATGCCTTAATTTAAAACTTGTCGTTACATAAATCATACCGTACCTTTCTTTGTGTTACATAAAGCGTACTATAGTTAGAAACAAAATAGTTACTTCAAGACGCACGATATGTAATTTCCAAAGGTATCTTCGAAGAGATTGTCAATAACTATAATATATATAATATACAGCGACTTCTTCGTCCCTAGCTTGCTTCCCAATACAAACTTTCATCCCCATTTTCACCCCCTTAAGGGATGATTTCCGGTATAAAAAGTATCCTATGTCCTTCGCAGAGTCTCAAACTATCTTCTTGCTAAATTTCTTCTAAATCAGTTCAGTAGATCCAGGGATTACCCCCTACAACGTCACAAACTGACAATCTCACAAACTCACAAACTTTACCTCTTTATAATATTAGTATAGATAAAAAAATATGTTTATTTCAATGCAAAACATATTTAACTGATACAATGTTTCATAATTTCTTTTAATTACATATTCTTATATTTTTAATAGATAGAGATCATTAGAATGATTTAACGTGCACAATAAATAAGCAAAACTTTAAACCAAGTTCCAAAGCAAACCTCAGTAAATTAGCATACGTAATACCTTGTAGTGAAAGTTGACGAGATAAACGTAGAGACAATGTAATATAGGAATTTGTCACGCTCATGATACGACGCAGACCTAGAATCACAAGACGGTCACAAGCTTTCCAAGAAGAGCTGCGAGCAACATCGCTTATTATATACCATTGCTTAATGCGTTATAACCATGCATAATCTCAATGATTTTATGTATAGTACTAGCATTGCCCGCGGCTCCGCCCGCGTTCTGATGACCAAAAACCAAATAAAATAGCGCTATTCTTATGTTTTTTTTTCAAGCTAAGCTATTTTACAATATTAATTTATATAATATGTATAACTAAAATATATATAGTATCATCGTGGTTTTATTCTAACCAGTTTTTGTATTTTTTTTCTCAGAAATACGATATTTTCCCGCAGTAAAAAGTATCCCTCCAGTAGTTTTTCTGTGATGCGGTAACAGACAGACAAACAGACAAAAGTTCTAAAAACTATAGATTCGGCCTCTGTATCGATAATAACGTCTATTTCAATAAGATTTTCCAAAAAATATTTAATGTACAGATTCGACTTAGAATTTTATTATATGTATACATAATATAGTAGGATTATTTAGAAATGGTATATAATAATTTACATATGATATAATAGTAGGTATTTTAAATTAACATAACTCCAATACAAACACCAAAATATAACCCTTCCAAATTCCGAACTAGGTTGCAGTGCAATGAAAATAAAATTAAAATTTTATCAAAAATAATATATAAAAAGCTGAATAAGCGTTGAGCCGTCTTAGTTTTTATTTCTTCTATACAAGAATTTGTTTGAATTCTCCCTGAATAGGGCTCTTTTCAAGCCGCGCCGACATAGCACTTTAATTGAGACGGCTACAACGACCCACTCAGGTTTGAATAAAATCTCGACATGTATACGTTTTAATAAATGTATCGTCGGTGAATGGGTGCTTTTATCAAAAAGAAATACGGTGCTTACATAATGCAAAAATATACAATTTAAGTGTAGGTGGTTCAATGGTTTGGGGCGTGTTTAAATGAATAGGTGCGCGCCCGCGTACTTTTAAGGGTTAAGTAGAATATTGCCATAAAATTGAGATGTTGCTGCTAAACAATGATACGGCGCTATGAAGGTATTTCTAAAGTTATTGTCCAGAGTTCATTTCCTTATTAAAGGCTTGCCATTTTAAATATTATATTTACGTATATATACTTTTTTAATATTACAAACTTTATTTGATTTTTTATTGTTAAATCTTTAAAAAAAACTTTGATTTTTAAAAACAATAATAATTAAAAAAAAGTATAAGAACAAGATTACAATTGTCTTGAATGTTTAAAGTCGCGTATATGGCTTAAACTTCTACTTTAAACTAATAATAAATTAAATTAACTATAACATGAATTTAGGTATATTTACTTCATTTTATTTCTAAAGCGTTTGAAAGAATACTTAACTCTACAAAACATTCAATTTAAAGCTTTTAGGATTTTTTTTTGTAGTAGTAATAATATGTTAGTACTGAACTTTAGTTTCGTGCAAATAACATTATAAGCAAAAAAAATCTTTTTGCAAATTATACTCAGAGTAAATTTATAAGTAAATATTATACTATGATGTTTGTATGCCCGTGCATGCGTGCGAGCATTCGAGGAAGACCACCATGGGGTTGGCCTCACGATCCACTCTGCTGTCAGATTACCAGGAAAAGCCCACAGCATCCCAAGCGCGTCTCTTGGCTTCACGCACTATTACTTTGCCAGACGCTTCTAGCATCCTACTCTCCGCCACGACATAGTGAACACCCATTCGGGGGAGACCTACGAACCAACCTAGACTAAGCAAGTTGCTACTAATTCATAATATGCTTTTGGTTGTACGTTATAATTTGATAAATAAAACAAAATTATAACCATATATGTAGACAAGTGACTTAAATATTTTCTATCATTCAAATTATTTTAACAGATTAATTTCTTATAACCAACCAAACAGCTACTCAACCGAATTAAAGTCAACATTTCAAAAGCCTTTAGAAGTAACATGACTATAACAAAAATTTTAAAATAAATGAAACCACAATATAACAAAAAGTAAAATGCTAAGAAAATATTTTCTTTTCTGAATTTGACCCAAATACCCTGTCCATGAAAGTCGATAAGCCAAGCAGTTTTTCTCGAGTTCAACAAAGGCCGTTGTAAAGGAGAATGTCCCTCCCGACTGGGCGGGGTGGCGGGGACGAAGACAACGATGTTACGAGAATATGGACTTTGCTTATGAAAATAAATGTTGGCAGATGAAACGTTTGCATGTAGCGTAATGAATAATAAAATGAGTAAATTTCTTATTGTTTTCTTTTGTCTTTCTAAAATGTTTATAAAACGTTTTCAGTGTAAACAGCTATGAAGTTTTTACAACAATATTTTATAATTATATATTTCATGTGTATATGTTCTTAAAATATTTTTTCTTTGTCTTATTAAAAAAAAAAGAATTAAAGGTTTTAATTTATGCTAGTATTAGATACTTAGACATTGATATCTCCGTAGTAAGTTAAAATTATTATCAAATCAATTATTAATAATAAGGAATATTTAATTACACGATACTTAAAATGAAATACACACGTTAAGGAAAATAAAGCATACGCTTTGTAGAATATTTTATACGTATAACTGAATCTTACCTTTCTATCCGCCCTTGGAGGCTTTTTACTGCGACACAGTGACATCTAAACCACGCCCATTGGCGACAAAGCCTTAAGCCACGCCCATCGCGACATTTTACACCAATCACAAAACGATCTGGATTTTTTTATAGCTACGTAATTGGACACGTAGTTTCAAGTGGTCTGAATATATAATAACTTAATGTGGGCGGTTTAAGGAAAACCGTAAAAGTTTTGTGAAAGAAGCGATTTTGAAAGTATATACTATATTAGATTTAGATGTATTTTTTATATATTAAAAAAAATTAGGTTTTAGTTTTTTTACATTATAAATCACATATGCATTATATACATTCTGGAAGCACCCTTTCATAACTATACATTTATAATTAAAAGTATACCTTATAAAGTATTTTTTATATACAAAATATTTCTATACAAACAGAAGCAGTAAAATAACCTCAAGTAGCAATTCCAAATGGAACCTAACTCGAAACACTAACACATACATAGCAGCGTAAAAACCGTAATACCCCGGCGGGGGGGACATTGGGGGGACAGTGGAGGGGGGACAAAAAGCTCAAGTGCAGAGGCTGTATCGATCCGAGCGACCGGCGACATGGCTGGGTCAAATCTGTGAGGCTTGCAACACAGAGAAAGCGAATCGATTCTAAGATATACTGTGAAGTATTAAATTTAGTTTATGGTATTATATTTTATTAAAGAATCAAATTATGATTGTCTTATGATATATGTACTTTTTAATGTCTGATTTTAAAGAAATTTCGCATTGAAATTCGCCCTAACATAAGATGTTTGAAAAATATGACAAAGGCAGAAATTTCGAAAATCGTTTTTTGTGTATAAATCTATACAAACCTATAATAAAATCGTAACTAAGTCGAATCTGTACATTAAATGTTTATACTTGCTTTACTAGAATTAATTATTTCTCTATACAACCATAACCGATAAGTAATATTTTAAATAAAACTATCTTTTCGGATTTTTTCGCGAATTTATTTTGATTTTTGGTTCCCGACGTTTCGAATGCTTTACAGGGAACCAAAAATCAAAATAAATTCGCGAAAAAATCCGAAAAGATAGTTTTATTTAAAATGTCAAGTATTCGCGTAAATCTAAGAAAGTATTACGATAAGTAATAATAAAGAAATTACAAAGCACTTTATTTTCTCGCGCCTTTATGAGTGTTAAAAAGTCTGTAACGTCTACACTATTTAGTAGTTTAGATGATAGAATAATTATACTACGATACCTTTGAACATTATACAAATAAACAAAAACAGCATTGGGAAGATCATAAAAATTTATTAGTAGGTATATCTCAACGAAACCCAGTAATGATACCTTTCTATAAGCAATAATATCGTCCTTGTAGCTATGAGAAAAGTATAAAGCTACCTAATAGCTTGACTCCTTGACATCTTAACACAGTTCTAAATAGTTATGAAACTTGAATGTTAGTTTAATTTAGAACCACTGATCTTTCTCTGCCTAACGTGACTTAGATCGAGAAATCATTCAAGGATAGATTTTTTATAGTTTCATTCGACCGAAACAATAAAAATTAACGTCTCAAAGCAGACTTAAATCTCACAAATAGTACCTGCCTATACCTAATTTTCCAAAGTTTGTGAAGAATTGTATGTATGTATATGTATTGGTATATTTTCACTTTGTAGGAGATAGCTTATATCCTAGATAACTAACCACATAGAATACTAGAGACGATATCTAATCATATTAAAGAAATATATCGAATAATAAATATTAAAGAAATATATCGAATCGACGTAGAGGGACCGCTGATAAAGTTTATTTATTTGTAAATATTTAATTACTGTAAACGTCACTCTTACCAAGAATAATACACCTTTGTATACTGAAATAAACGATTTCTTCTCCACGTTCCTTTCAATAAGTCATTGATATATTTCTGTGATGAATGAAAAATTACAACGTTGAGTTGAATTTTAATTGTTTTGGTTATAACTTATAATATTCTCCATTATACGAATGACTAATTTAAACCATATTTTATAAAAATACTAATTTTAGCCGTGCAGCGGGTGTATCGATCGCAAGAGACATGGCGGACAGATTTTAAAGCATGTCGTCCTGTAAAAACTATATTTAACTTTATAATAATACTAGATAAATAGTAACCTATCTTGTTTCACTTGGGTACTTCTCTGATTTAATAATGCCTAAAACTCATCCTCTTCGTCCCTTAATTTTTTTTTTTTGAAAATGAAAAGTACCCTACTTTTGAATGTGCCAGGTCAAAGATAATGAATTTCAAGTAAATGTAATAAAGTAAATAAAATATTATTAACATATAAGTATTTAAAGATATTATATATTTCTTAGCGGATCTATATATTATGTCATTATATGTATACGCAATCAACATTATAGCCCCTTCAGGACCAGCAATTTTAACAGCCAACGCACATTCTTAATCGGTGGGCTTATTTTGTGTATATTAATGTAATTTTGAACTTATTTTGAATTAGCACTTTAACTTACATTAAAAGCTTTATAAACTTTTAATACGTAGTTTTCATAATACTTTCTTAGATTTACGCGAATATTTGACATTTTAAATAAAACTATCTTTTCGGATTTTGTCGCGGATTTATTTGTATTTTTGTTTCCCGACGTATCGAATGCTTTACAGCATCCATGGTCACGGGAGAGACTGAGGTGTTACATGTCTTAAAGATCAATTTTTGTTCTAGTACAACACGATCCAAAATCGAATTTACATTGTTTTTCATTATGTAAGCTACACGTTCATACGTCTAATAGCTTATTAGGATTGATTCACAAAACCGTTTGTTTTGTATATAAGACGATTAAGCTTAAAACTATATGAAATTATTACATTTTACTAAAACATAAAATATTGTTATATAAATATAGATTAAGGCAGTGGTAGCCCAGTGGTAACGCGCTCGCTTGAGAAACCGAGTGAAGCGAGTTCAAATTCCGGGTCTCGCACCTCTTATATTTTCATGTGCGAATCATTTACAACATGATTATCACTTATCTTAACAGTAAAGGAAAACATCGTGAG
Source organism: Brenthis daphne (assembly GCA_947093115.1). Lineage (NCBI taxonomy): Eukaryota > Metazoa > Arthropoda > Insecta > Lepidoptera > Nymphalidae > Brenthis > Brenthis daphne. The sequence goes on along the minus strand of OX352473.1, from coordinate 36,083,632 downwards.
GAAACCTGCATGTCTGAGAGAACCGAAAAACCGAAACCGAAACTGTCGAAACTCGATAGATGTGTGAAGTCCGCCAACCCACACATGGCCAGCGTGGTGGACTATGGCCTGATACCCCTGGCCTCGCACTAAAAAGAAGCCCCGCAGTGGGACATTAAAAAGGGCTGAATACAAATATAGATTTTCAATTTTTACTTAGTAAACTCTGTTTGAAATGTTTTTCTATGAACGTTTAATTACACGTCTTACCTAAAAATAAGACTTGGCACATCTCAAATATTATTTTGCACTCAATCGAATCTCTCTCAACCTACATATTTTTAGGATAAACTTTGAAACACACCAAAGCTTTGTGGATTACTCTTCGTAGTGGATATTGAAAAGATCAAAGCGCGTCTTTGTATTGTATTTTTTATATAAAGAGTGATTAATTGTCTAATAACAATATCTAGATCGTCCAAATTTTACTTTTTTGTAATCTATTTTGTTACCACATTAATCAGATTCTTTGATAATTTTTATATGCTGAAATTTATAAAACCTTTTCTTGCCTATTATTGTATCTACATTTGAAAATTGCAAAATAACAAAAAGATCTGTGCTACAGTGTACTTGTCATAATAAAAGTAGGTATGAATAAAATTTTAAGCTTACAACATTAAGGGTTAATCTAAAAGGCATCAAATTATAACTTTTGTTTGAGAATAACAAAACTTAATAAATAAGGCTGGCAGAAACAAATGCAAGTGTGATCTAAATTCGACTGTATTTAATGTTTTGATAGAGTATCTAGCTTATAATAATGAGAAACGGTTATGTCATGTACCCAATAACTAAAAAAAATGTTTAAATCAAGATGGTTGTACGAAAATCCTAAAGTTTTTGAAAATGATAAATATGTACCCACTAGTATAAATAATTGTATGTAACATCTATACATATAATCAAATTCTAACTGATTCGAATCTGTACAGTAAATATTTTTTGGGAATCTTATTGAAATAGTCATTATTATCGGTACAGAGGCCGAATCTATAGTTTTTAGATTTTTTGTCCGTCTGTCTGGGAACGCATCAAAGGAAAACCACCGGACCGATTTTAATAAAATTTGGTATGATGATAGCTAGTTATCCCGTCAGCATATAGGATATTTTTACTGCGGGAAAATATCTCATCTCTGAGAAATCTATACTAAACTTAAAACGTAACGAGGTCCGAACCCGAGCCGGAGCGAGGATGAGTCGCTAGTAACGTGATAATAACCTATCTCAAATAATCCTTATGACCTTAGATGTTAAAAAGAGACCTAAAATAAATAATTAAAAAATTAATTATATTTTATACATTAAAAAAAAATCTCTCGAGATTAAAATGCTTTCAACTTTTTTTTTACTGGAAACCCATTTTTGGTTTAAAAGCCAATTTTGTTGAAAAAAATAATAAAAAAAACGCATCAATGAATTCTTCACGATTATCAATTATTAAACTATGCAATGGTTATATCGTTGGCTGCTCTCATCTTAATAATATCAGCATATATAAATTTATAATCGGCAATAATAGTCCAGTAGTAACGCACTCGCTTGGAAAACCTAGTGAAACGATTGCAAACTTCCTTAGTCAAGCCAAGCTTGGTCTTGTACCTCTGATAGGTTCATGTGTAAATCATTTTCAACATAATAATCATTTGCTCTACGGTAAAGGAAGAAATTTTTAGGAATTTCGGAGAGAACAAAACTAAAACTCATCAACTCACACTTGGCCAACAAAAGGCCTTGCTGTGGCTGCTAAAAGTGCTGAATTATTACTATTATTCATTATATTTGTAAATTTTGAAGTAACAATCTTATTATACTATCCAGAGTAAATAATCCACATAAAAATGAATTGCAACGAAATACAAACGTAAAAACGACACCCTTGCAATCGTCTCGAATCTACTCTTTTCAAATATTAAAATTTAATCGCTCGGTTGTCGCGAGCCAAATTAGGTTCTCTTGAGAGATTGGCATAGAATAAGTTAACAAAAAGAACATCTATTATATAAAAAATCATATTTATTGGTTGATTGTAGAAGAGTTTAGTATAATCTGTAATTTAATGTTTTTGCCTCGGTGATTTAGTGACTACCATCTACGGCTGCAGACCCTTAATTATTGTTTTTTTTCTGTTATGATATTCTCAGTAGTAGTTTAGAGTTGAGAAGTTGGAGGTGTTGCACTCATACCTCGGAGAGCAAGTAAAGCCGTTGGTCCTGCGCCTTAACTCTCAGCAGTTGTATCAACGGGCTTTGAGAGGAAAATGAATAGGGAGTGTACGTTGTGTCTGCGCTTACACTTGTGCACTATAATATCTCCTGCGCATCTGGCTAGTGTAAGTGAGATTGGACACCAAGTCCGAAATTGGTCAAGAGTTTTAATATTTTAGTGTAGTGTAATAATTACAATTATTACGGTGGTTTTAATAATGTCAATGGTCAGGAACCATTCTCACTTAAACTAACCACTAAGCGGTTTTAATACAAAACGTTGAACTAAATAATTTATTAAAAAAAAAATACAGTAAAAAAATGTTTTTATTTTTAAAAACACTAAAAATTGTTAAATTATAAAAATAATTTAAGCTTCTTCAAAATGCCATATCTGCAAGTTAATCTATGATGCAATCGTGCAGTGATATTCCGGAGACGAAGAAAACTGATATTAATTCTTAGCGCCGTTCGTGAATGATTTACAAGCCGTCGTTTGTTTACAGTTACTGGAGTCCTCATTTAACTGCTGTCTCAGGAGACGTTAAGTGACTTACTGCGAACAAGCTTTATTGTCACATTATTTAGCAATTTTCTTTAATTAGCTTTAGTCCTTTTATTATTCTTATATAATCCTTATAAAATCCAGTGTTATTTATCGATTTCCATAAAGGTTATACGTCTTCCTTTTCGATGATTTTTTGTGTATGTTACTAATATGGTATAGGTCTCTTAAAAATGTCTCATATAACAAGAAAAAATTCGACCTTTTCGAATTTCGAATTTTTTAGTTAGAAAGTGATTATTATCCTAAAATCAAGTTTAAAACAACGTTTTAATATTTAAACTAATTTTATCAAAACATGATCGAAAGCTCCATTCTTAATAATATCACAAATCACATAATTCTATACTATCACATAATACTATACCAATACTACAGATGCCTTATCCAATACAAAGAAATTGGACAGCGCAAATTCGGGCTATACTTCGGGCTATTTTTGTTTGTTTGAATATATAATGTCGCTGACTATTAAGAAGATTGTGAAGCTGTAAATTTTCATACAAAAAGTGATAACGTTTTTCCCCCCTTAAACATAGGCTAATTTTCATAATTTTTGGAAGTGTTGTAGATATAATCAAAATCTAGGTCCGTACGTTTTTATTTTTTAGAAATATTGCGTACGATAGAAGTTATTAGCATCTAAATATCTATATTTTTGGCCTAAAAATAGTTAAACTTTATTATTTTACAAATATATTCAAACGTATGGTATATTATAAAATTCATCTTGCATTCGAATAAAAGAAATCAGTGATATTAACATTTTTTAGCCGTGATAAACAATTAATAAAAATTAAAAGCACTCTCTGTTGATATACACTACAAACCCATCATATGATTGCAGATTTTTCAATAATTTGTAAAACTACGCTTTGATTTACGGACACTTTATTTCTTTTCCCTTCATTTAGTATATATTTTTAAAACAATAATATACCTTTTCGGGATCTACTTTTTATCTTTTGTTAATTTAACACAACTTTAATTATAAATCGATACATATAACGTCATCTATTGACATTTATTTGAACTAATTTTTCTTTGTTCATAATGAGACCCCATATGTAGAAACGCAGCTGTTACAACTTACAACATAAATATTAGCTAAATCTCGCATAATATTGGTTTATTTTCAAAACAACTGCAATCAAGTTCTATCCCTTATTGGCGCTGGATTTGTGATCTTTATTATATTTTCATACATATTGTTAGGCATATAGCTTATCAACAAAGAATAAAAATGGAATTATTAGATGTAATAATAATTTTATATTTATAATTCGACTAAAATTATTTTGTTAAATTTTCTAACCTCATAACTAATTCAATTAGAAACATAAGATTGGACATAAAATAAATACATATCTTACTTAAGGAAAGCTTTATAATTTAATATTTTAAGGTTGACTTAATATGAGTTAGCGTGCAAACCGTGCCCTAAGTCCAGACAAAATAAAACGTATCCTACGGCGTAAAACAGGTAGCCCGCGAATTCAGTTGAACATTTCATTACTGCGACTTACATGTTTTGATACTTTTGGACCTTAGCGACCCTTTCCTGCGGCTCCTCGTGAGACTAATAAATAAATATGTTGGGATATTAACTCACAGCACCATCTAGTTCCATGGTAAGCTACGAGGATTGTGTTATGGATACCAGATAGTTGATACACTACACATATGTAACTTTAAATACATACATATTATAAATATAAACACCCATGACTAGAGTACAAACACTCGTGCTCATCACACAAATGACTGTCCCCAGCGGGACTTGAACCCGTGACCGCTGGCACAACAAGTATGGTCACTACAAACTGAGCCAAACGTGTCATTATAACTAATATTAGCATATTATACCGAATGTCGTACAGTAATTACTTTTTAAACTATTGAAAAGATTTTGGCTCGTCTCATATTACACCTTTAGGGGTTCAAATTCAAAAAATCCATTGAGAGCAATAAGCTATGTCACTAAAAAAACGCTATCAAAATACCAAAGGCTAGACCCCTTTTGGTCCAGCAATTATGATAAACCTATCAAGATTCCTGGTTAAAACATAATAAAGCTATATGTCGTTCTACTTAAAAGCTACTTTCTAGTACATACTTTTTAATACATAGACATACATAATATATAGTCTCATACGAAAAAATGCTTAGTGAGGAGCATGATTGTCACTAACCTTACTCGAGAAAAATATGATATAACAATGTTTTTACTTATTATAAACAATTTTTTTTGAATACAATACAATTATCAAGAGCACTCAAAATACTACATTTCCCCTAAATGTTACCAGCAACATATAGTGGTTGTTTATTGAATTGCCGCGATTATTTTAATAGGTCATCCGGTCCATAAGCTGATATTTGGCGTCACGGCTTAATGCTACAGTACACCTCGTAAGCATTATCTAAAATCCTTATTCCTTATAATATAAGGACTAAAATTGAACAGTATCTTATTGTAACATTATTGGTATACACTGCAAATGCATGCAACACTCACAGACTTAGATATTAGAATAATAATCAGATTTGAAGATCCTTTAAGCGAAATTTTAGGGTTAAGTCATTGCTTTATCATTACTCGGAGGCTCATTTCATATGCAAATGCGATATTCTGTTTATTATATGTTATCTATATGGTGAATTAGAGGTTTATTTGCTGTATTGTAAACCAGAGTCCAGACCACACTCATATGTATCAACGGAGTCATGTATCTGTCCGTACAACCTATTTATCGGTAACTTGTCGGAGCTGGTGGTAGCTTCCTCACGGACTGACTACACTGACGCTTTCATTAAATTGACGATTCAAAAGTACTTGTAATAAGTCTAATTGAATAAAGTTTATTTCATTTCATTTCAATTTATTCCTATACGTTAGATGCTTTCCGTGGGATAGTAGTCTCTTAAAATATAATGTATCTAGGGTTGGGACATGAAGCCAAATAAAAATATCAATATTAAAAAATCGATTTTCATTGTGGAAAGTGTACATTTTAAACCATACACAAGAAATCATAAAGTAAGCTATTGCAATCTCTCGTAACTCAAGTCTACTAGGAATTCCAATTCCACTATAGAACCCTTGTTTGAGGGACTGATTGTCCCTTGTGGATTATACATACGGTTCTACTGTTTATTTCTGAACTATCAATCCAGCGTTTAAACCTGATTGTTTTAGTGGTTTAATACAAATTGCCCAAGATTGAGGTTTTACTATATTAGTCATTGCAGACCCAAAACCCAACTCAAAAGTGTCAAGTTATTATGTTATTTGAATTATTGATACTAACAAAATTTTAAATCGATACAATAGTAATTAGAGCCACCTAAGTTAAAATCGCTTAGAAGATTTAATCACACAATTTTCCAGTTAGTTAATCAGTACAAACCATTCTGAAATATATTAAATCAATTTTAAAACAGAAATAGATAAAAAACAAGGTACCTATCTATACTATATATACTATAATAAAACTGTAGAGGTCGAATGTCTGTACATAGAAAAAAAAATGCTAAAAACCGAGTCAGCGGGATGTAAGAAGATAAATAGAACAAATCCAGATTTGTTCAAATTTTTGTTTCTCTCTCTATTTGTCTGTTTGTACGGGCTAATCTCCAAATCTATTGGACCGATTTAAATAAAATTTTGCATGGTGGTACCTTATATCCTCGGGCAACATCTTAGATACTTTTCATTCCGGAAAATCAAAGAGTTCCCGTGGGGTAGTTAAAAAACTATAGTAACTTATACAACTTATGCACCTAATTTAGTAAAATTTAACATTCTGATACCTTATATAGCCAGTCAAACAACAGGTTACTTTTCATCCCGGAAAAATGAATGGTTCCCGTGGGAACTAATAGATCTCTATTAGTGCTCTTCCAATTTCTAAATAAATTAAGTTAAAACGTGTTAGTTAATATTTCGAATGTTTCCCAAGTGTGTATGAAAATAATAATAATATCCTCAACTGGATGCTTTCTATTTCCATTATATTCAACTGTATGTATCCTACCAAGGGTCACGTCGGTCACGTATATGTTACACGTCATTTAGATTGTCGCATTTCATCGGGGGACAAAAAATTGACCCCATCCCCACAAGTGCTATTATTTTCCTTTCTTCCCATAAATGTTATGGTAATGCTACTAGGATAGGGTTAACAGATGTTTTTCGTTATTTTTATTGATTCTATTTACTTTTGATATCGGTGTTGAATTAATATTATTTCTTAATCACATTAATTATTTTCAACCGACTTCAAAAAGGAGGAGGTTCTCAATTCGACTGTATTTTTTTTATGTTTGTTACCTCAGAACTTCGTCATTTATTAACCGATTTGGACAATTTTTGTTTTGTTGGAAAGGGTATACTTCCAGATTGGTCCCATTTAAATTTCAAAAAAAAATACCACCCCTAAGGGTGGAAAAATAGCTAATAATGAATTTAACCTACATCTATTTGACTTGAAACTTTGCAAGTGTTTCTATTTCCGTTGATAGTACAGTGGTTCGGTATTGTTGACCTGATCTGATGGTAAGGCCAGAAGGTGGATAGGTGGAACTCTTCAACGACTAATAGTACATACTTTGAGTTTGGGCTTATTTTGTTTGGTTTGACAAGCACTTTAGAATTCTTACCTTGCTACTACTGTCTACACAAAAAAGGGAAAAATAAAATTTTAACAAAAAAATAAAAACCGACTTCAAACAAAAGCACTAAAAAGTAAAAAATAACTGATTGGTAGTTTTTATTTATTATACATACCTAATCAAATATTTTCGAAGTCGGTGTGCTTTGGCTAAGTAATTAAAGCCTACCTATTCAATACATACCTAATCAAATATTTTCGAAATCGGTGCTAGCCCATACAAAGCAAAGCACACCGACTTCGAAAATATTTGATTAGGTATGTATAGTAAATGAAAACTACCAATCAGTTATTTTTTACTTTTTAGTGCTTTTGTTTGAAGTCGGTTTTTATTTTTTTGTTAAAAAGTTTTTTGTGTTTTGCAAGCCACCTGAGCTTAATTCTGATTATACGTATTCAGTCCTTTTTAACGTCTATTGGGCAAGAGCCTTTACTCAATACGAGGAGGTTCGGGACATAGTCCACCACGCTAGCTAAGTGCGGATTGGTGGAATTCACACGTCTTTCAAAAGCTTGCTAGATTCTCTCAGACATCTAGGTTTCCTCACGATGTTTTCCTTCACTATTAGACAATAAATGATTAAACCAATAATAGAAAAATATAGCCACATCAATGTCCCAAAGGTATAAAATATAGCTACACCATTTTCAAAAATGGAAACTTTTCAGTCGACAATGTTCGCGCATTAGCACAACAAAGCTCGCCGATCCGTCATCGCATGACTACTGATTTATTTTAATGGATATATACTTTTGATAGGGAGCATTCCCGTTAACTATACTGTATTTGATCATATAATTTATTTATTTTAAATATTTACTATTTTAAATAAAATTATTTTTATGGTTTTATTTTATTATTTAGTTTCACATTTCGAATGTTTTACAGCAAACCAAAACTAGAGAGACTAATGTTAATTTTTTAATTTAAATTTTATAAATTAAATATGGTAACCCTAAACACTTTTTTAATAATTAATCTGTTTCATTATAATCAAATTATACACTTTTAATTATCTCTTTTACTTATAGAAGAACCATCAATATCACTTATACAAAATTAATAATAAATCAAAAATCATAATACTTTCTTAGATTTACGCGAATATTTGACATTTTAAATAAAACTATCTTTTCGGATTATTTCACGGATTTATTTTGATTTTTAGTTCCCGACGTTTCGAATGCTTTACAGCATTCATGGTCACGGGAGAGACTTAGTCTGAGTATAGTTTTATTCAAAAATCATAAATCACTTTGAACTCACATAACAAATATATATTTTTAGGAATATATGAATAAATTTTAAACGTCTTTCGTTTTAAGGTACATAAGAACCTTATTTAAAGCCAATAAAAATGTATTTAATAACATAACATTAGCTTGAATGCTCACTGAGGCCTCTATCAATCACTTACGAAACCTATCAGGGCATATCCATTATGCAAGAGATAAGTTTGTACAATAACTTGCGGAAACTTACCATTTTTATATACTTATATATAATCATATGTGCTTGAAAGGAAATAAAATATTGTACTAATCTATACATAAAATAAAATTCTAACTAAACCGAATCTGTACATTAAATATTTTTTGGAAAATCTTATTGAAATAGACATCATTATCGATACAGAGGCCGAATCAATAGTTTTTAGAATATTTGTCTGTCTGTCTATCTGTCTGTCTGTCTGTTACCGCATCTCGGAAAAACACTGGAGGGATTTTGATGAAATTTCGTATGATGGTAGCTGGTTATCCGGGTCAGCATATAGAATACTTTTTACCACGGGAAAATATTTCATTTCTGAGAAAAAATGCAAAGACTGCATTGTAAGAGTATACTAATATGTAAAACCTAAGAGTTTGGTTTTTGGTCATCTGAACGCGGGCAGAGCCGCGGGCAATGCTAGTATATTTTATAATTTAATTAAACATCGAATAACTTTAATAGCACTTTCAATTATAGTAAATGTCATTTTAGCAGTTATGCATAAATGCATTTGTAGGCTATAAAACATTGGTTTTATTTTAGTTAATTATGGTTATCGTTTGTAGTTATTTATTTATTGAAGGGAATCTATTTTAAATTATACTGATCCAAGAAGTTTAAGAAACTAATATAATGTAAGCATATCTCGTAAAATTGCGTATGTACGTAGTAGTATATAGATAGGTAGTGGAGACACAAAAATATATAACAACTTTTAACACCTCCACAGGTAAATTTCTAAGAAATTAATTAAAATTCTAAGAAATCTATTGTTTACTGACACGCCGGCGTGTCCGAGGTCGTGGTGGGATTTATATTGTTTATTTGATGAAAATTTAATAAAAATCTTTTAAACTCTACTAGTTTTTTCGAACATTACTTTACTTAGTCTGTGTTTGAAGATTAAGTAATGTAATGCATCTAGGTGCCTAACAGCAGCCTATGTGTTACTCATAATCTATTTATGTACTAAATTTCATCTAAATCGGTCCAGCCGTTCCAGCATTAAGGAGTAGCTAATATTAGATAAACCTTTAGAAACTTTCTCAATAAAAGTCCAAAAATAATAGTCCATTTAAATACTTTTACTTTAGACTCAGAACACTCTGTTTCTATATAGAATTCATCAAACATGTACAGAGAAAGCAATCTGTTACTTACGTCATTGAATTCACACTTGAGCTATTGTTTTATTTGTACTATATTTCTGTTGGTTTCTATCAGCCAGTTTCATATACGGATGATAAATGGCCTGCCAGAGGGCGGTGGACGGAAAATGTGCAATCAACGTTCACGCCCTCGCCGGCTTTTGGTTGACATGTCGAGATAATTTGTAAATGAAATCTTGAGTTATCTTTGTAAGATACAACAGTTATCTATGAATTATATTTTATTTAGAAGTAGTCTAACTTGAAATTTGTTGTTGTATTTCATGTTATAGTTTAAAATTGGTTAAATTCATAAAATTTGTTAATAAGAAGTAATGGTAAAAATATATCTGGGCTGGGTTTTGCGCTCTTTTTGATTTTCATGCGTGAATCGTTTTCAATTTGATTGAATCATTTTCACTTGCTAATATGGAGATAGAAAACATTGTGAGGAAACCTGCAAGACTGATATAAACTAAATAGTTTTCGAAAGATGCCTGAAGTCCGCCAAACCACAGAAGGACTACGGTTTTAATTAAACCTTTGGTTAAAACGTTGGAAATTAAAAAGGCTTTTCGAATTACTAAATTTACAGAATGTACGAAGTTTGAATACATTTTATATTGGTCACAAAAACGTTTATAATGTTTTTGTAAAGACAACTAATGAAAGCTTTATGATGAAATCGATAGTAAAATGTAGAACACCTACATTTTCTCGTTTTATCCAGATAAAAATAGTTTATTTCTTATATTTTTAATCTTTATCTTAAATTAATAATAAAAAACTTACACATATAAAAAACCAAACTGTAACTGACAATAGCTGAAAATTTTATGTTACAATATTATCAATAATTAAAATTAAGATTTTAAAATATAGCATGGTATGGTATGGTATGGTATGGTATGTTCGGGTTGTTTTCCGCAACTCGACGACTATGCGCCTATTTCGCGTGTGTGGGAATTTAAATTCTTGTTACACTTGCCATCCCAGTTCCTCCAGGAATTTCAGCAACCTCTTTGTCTTGCCGAAGATTTCCGGGAGGGACCTAGGAGTGCCAAGATGTTGAGCCCGGTACTCCGCTACACCTGGACAATACAAGATCACATGTGCAGCCGTTTCATCTGCCCCCATGCATGCCCTGCAAAGTGGACTGTCAGTTATACCTATATTAAATAGATGTTTATTATATGGTCCGTGGCCGGTTAAGGCCGCGGTTATTTGCCTGAGTTGAGGTCTGTTAAGTTTGATGATACGGTTCGACATTTTGGCATTAATGTTTGGAAGCGATTCTTTCGCCTGTCTGCAGTCTACAACTTTACGCCAAACATTGTTGTGTTGGCGTTTAGTTCGTTGTCGAATTTGGCCTTTGAGCCAGCAAGAAGGTAACGAGACGATGGGTTCTGGTCCTATCGACGTCATGTCCGAACCCCTTCTTGCAAGCTCATCTGCCCTATCGTTCCCCCACGAGTTACTATGGCCTTTGATCCATTGTAAGGTGATCTCATTCCGGTCACTTACCTGTGTCAAGGCCTTATGACATTCATAGATCATACCTAATGTGGTAGAATTACTATTTAATGCCTGTAGTGCTGACATGCTGTCTGATAGTATGCGGATGGAGCAGTCTTCCACCTTCTTCATCGCAATTGTTCTAGCTGCCTCAAGGATACCTAGACTTTCAGCTTGAAACACCGTGTTGTAGGTACCTAGAGGTATTGAAGTTTTAATGTTTAGATCATACGGAGAAAATGCCACAGCCAGTCCCCGATTTGGTTTTTCGAGCCGTCGGTGTAGATTCTTAGTCCTTGCTGTCGCGACCCTCACATGTATCTTCCTCACAGCTGTATTTATATTTTTTGTCAAAAATGTATTTTATTTGTATTCCATCATTGGGTGCCTCCCATGAGAGGAATGTCTTTGGCAACGTCTATTAGGAATTTTTGTGTGTGTGGAGTGCCTGTTTTCCTTAGCAGTTTTTGACGATCTAGTCTTATCGCGGTAGTCGCAGCCTCTTGTTGTATAAACAAGTGAAGCGGTAAAAGGTTTAGCATGGCTTCGAGTGCTGCGGTTGGTGTTGTTCTCATGCAGCCCGTCACTGCCATGCACACCAACCTTTGCCAGCTTTGTAGCTTGGTTTGTGCTGTGGTCAAGTGTTCTACGCCACCATATTAAGGCACCATAGCTGATCATAGGTCGTATTACCGATGTATATAGCCATAAAGTTATTTTGGGATTGAGGCCCCATTTCTTACCTATCATCCTTCGGCATTGCCAGAAGGTGATACTGGCTTTGTTTAGTAAATTGTCTAGGTGTTTAGACCAATTTAGTTTGCTATCCTGAGTGATTCCAAGGTATTTTACCTCTGTGGTTAATGTTAAGGTGGAGTTAAAGAGTTTCGGCAGGGTGTAGCTTCCCAGGGCTCTTTTGTTTGTGAACATTATTAGTTCTGTTTTGCGTGGGTTGACACTCAGATTATAGTCATAACACCATTTTTCGACTATATTTAGTGCTGTCTGAGTTAATTCACAGACTTTACTTGTGAATTTGCCCGTTACAAGGATGGCTAGGTCATCTGCATAGCCTATCGTATAATATCTGTTGTTGTTGAGCAGGGTTATTAGGTCGTTGACTACTAGGTTCCATAAGAGGGGTGAGAGTACTCCTCCTTGAGGACATCCTTTGGCCACGATGGCACCTTGTTTGTTGCTGTTACCTAGCCTGACCACTCTATTCGCTAGCATATATTGGATCCAGTCAGCTATTGCTGGATTCACCTTATGTCTGCTGAGTGCGGCTTTGATACTAGTGAAGTTGGTTTTGTCGAAAGCACCTTCAATGTCAATGAAGGTGCCTAGACAAATGTCCTTGGTATCTAGTGCCTCTTCAATTTTGTATACTACTGCATGAAGAGCTGATTCCGTTGATTTGCCTGAACTATAGGCATGTTGATTCCTGTGTAAGGGTGTTTTTGCTAAAGCGTTATCTCTCAGGTGTCTATCACATAATCTTTCCATAGTCTTAAGTAGGAATGATGTGAGGCTGATTGGTCTATAGGATTTTGCATCCGAGTAGTCTGTTTTAACTGGTTTTGGTATGAATATTACTTTAACCTCTCTCCAGGTTTTAGGCACGTAGCCAAAAGCCATAATATTACTAGCTTGATTCCCCATACAAACTGTCATCTCCATTTTAACCCCCTTAAGGAATGACTTCCGGGATAAAAAGTATCCTATATCCTTCCCAGGGAGTCAAACTATCTTCTTACCAAATGTCATCTAAATCGGTTCAGTAGATCCAGTGATTACCCCCCACAACGTCACAAACTCACAATATCACAAACTTTACCTCTTTATAATATTAGTATAGATTATAAAATAATATATACTTTATGTAAGAACATAAAGCAAATAGCTATAGCTGAGTAATTTAAATATCTATCTATCAACATTCCCACTCTAAACAAGGGTTAGGATTGTAAACAATTACCAAATCGAATTCGTATCACTTCCCACAAATTGTGAATGTTTCACAATAAAACCTCATTTTCTAATCTCCGAAATGGCGCTTCTCAGTTAAATTCGATAGAGGAAGAAAAATTTGACACACGACGCTAACAAAAAGTTAGCATTCGCATAAACAGATTGCCGAAGTCAATTTCCAAATTGCCAACGATCATACAGTCAACCCTCCTAATCCAATCATACCCCGCGCTTGTCAACGTTTCTTTCTTTTACTACTCACCAAAATAAGTAGAACCTTACTTTTCTAACAATAATATTTCAAATGACGTTCAAAAATGTTTAGAAGAAGGTCAATATAAAGTGGTCTATGTATAAATGTGGTAACTTCACGCCTTTATCTAATATCAATTTTTTCATATTTCTATTAAAGAAAAAACAGTGTTTTTTCTTTAAATAACAGTATTGGGACAAATTGTTTTATAAAAAAATACACAGGAAGAAAATAATCCATTTAGTCGCCGCGCAAATTCATCCGTTAAGGGCACGAGTGAGATCAAAAAGCATTCGTATTTCGAACACGCCGTCCTTTCATTTCGCCCGGTCAAAGCTTGGGGTTCGAAATTTAAAATGTACTTAAATTCAATTCGTATTTCCGTTTCTCGAATGTTTTTTCTTTTTAATTTCCATTCGTGTCCATGGCGAGCTTGTTTTTGGCCATTCATAGTTAATGTAGGTGATCTTTTGTGAGAGCTCTCTGTGAAATTGGAGAGGGCATCGTTTTTAGCTTTTTGCAAAATCAAAATTGCCCTTTTTATTCTCTGTATCTTGTTCATTCTATCATATGATTTTTCGTAATGAATGAATGTCATATATGTTTTACGTAACATCAACTTTATTAAAAAGCTTATTTTATGCATTATCTGTGCACTTTAATTTTAATTTGAAAAAAATGAGGAGTGCTTAAAATGGGCGATTTATTTGATCCCCTCTTTTAGTGTGAAATGTGACCTTTTCGAAAGCGTGACATACATTCTAAGAGTTCTGTGGGGAAAATGTAGGGTGAGTTTGACACGAAAGAAATAGCAAAACGACTTGTAAGAAATATTCGTCCGTATCAATAGTAAATATTTAGTACTTACTATTGAAAAATAATGAGAATGTTAATATTTATTATTATTATTGTATATATTATCTCGAGTGCTTTCTTATAACATAATCACCGTTTCTATTACTAGTTTCATCTTTTTATAAATTGTAGAAAAAAGTATAGTAATTATACAAAGATCATCATAGATTTAAGCAACTAAAATGTATTTACTATATAAATTATGTACAATTTCTTAAAAAACACTCTGTAGAGCGAATAAAAAATCTTATTACTGCTACCCTCAACTAATCTAGTGGAAGCCATTGTAAACATCACTTAAAGAAGTCCAGTGGTCACGGAAAATGCGGAAATTTTCAATTGAATCTCATGTCGAGAGACGTCACACACGCTACATTAGCTACGGTCGAGATACTCGTCGTAAATCGTGTGCGTAAGTGATACGAGTTAAGAATTACGGGGACGGGATGTGAGGGGAAATATATTTTTGCAAATAAATTATTTTATCTGTTTATTTTTTTTATAGATATAAAATGTTTTATGTCAGCGGTTCATGTTATGACATAACAACTGATTGACGTAAGCATAACAAATATTTGACCATTTGTCCTATTTTGTACTACTTTAATTTTATTAATATTAACTTTAAATCCGAATACATTTTTGTACAAATTTAAACCATTAAATTAAAACGTAAAATGTATCTAAATATGATTTTTAAAATTAATATCGATAGTCTTTTATATTAGATATAATATCGATAGTACTTTGAATTATATACATTTATTGATTTAATGCCGTATTTATAATTATAGTATCAATATTCATACGTATATCATTTATCGTACACACTGAATCCATTCTGCGTCCAATATTTTTCTAAATTAGTCAAAATCGCAACGTTATACATAATACATATAATGTATGTACATTCCTATATCTATACATATAATAAAATTCTAACAAAGCCGAATCTGGACATTAAAGATTTTTTGGAAAATCTTATTGAAATAGACATTATTATCGATACAGAGGCCGAATCTATAGTTTTTAGAATTTTTGTCTATCTGTCTGTCTGCCTCTCTGTCTGTCTGTCTATTACCGCATCACAGAAAAACCACTCGATGGATTTTGATGAAATTTGGTATAGTGATAGATGGTTGTCCGGGTCAACATATAGGATACTTTTTACCGCGGGAAAATGCCTCATTTATGAGAAAAAATACAAAAACTGCAATGTAAGAATATACTAATATGTAAAACCTAAGAATTTGGTTTTTGGTCATCTGAACGCGAGCGGAGCCGCGGGCAATGTTAGTGTATTTTTCAACATCTTTATTCGAACATATAAACATTTTCATCTTATTATTCATCATACAACTCATATTTTTTAGCTGTGATTATGCATATTTACCACGTATTTACTATAAAACGTAAAGCTTTATATCGACACCATAAATTAATTTAAAAACGACACGCAATAGAAGAAGCTGTGCCACTATGTGTCCGTTATATTAAAATACTAAAATTATTTATGAATCCATTTGAAGTTGTAAAATAAATAGTAGTTTTTATTTCTTTGAACATAAGGTTAAAAATATTCAAATTTTATATATTTGAGACGTAAATATAATTTGGTTGGTAAGTGAGGGTGAACAGTAAAGGCAGTGCGAATCCGCGGTACGGATTCATCATCGCGACAGGAGGTCGTGTTTCCTGGTCGCCCTAATATCTAATATTCGCTTACCTTAACTCACCTTAGCATTCCCGTTATGGACATTTGTAATACAATAATGTTTTATTGTGTATGTTACATTTTCAATTATCATTTTATAAGATGTTACTAATATTCAATATTTATAAAATAAATAATATTTACTCTGTAGAATATAGAAATAATTTTCATTAAGTTTATTAATAATTAAAGGTAAATAATTATCACAACATGTGTGCATATATTTTTTATACTCGTATGTAATATACATATTGCTTTTTTTAAATTTAATCATTTATTTCAGGCAATATTTACAAAAAGATCTTAAAAATTCAAACAGAGGCCCATAATATATATACCTCAAAAACTAAAAATATATATTTCGTTTTAGTTCTAATACTGTTGAAGTCATATAATTATTAATAAAAACATTATTATATTATCTTGTTAATAAATTATTGTTTATATTTCACTTAAGGTTCAAATACGGTGACATTAACTGCAATATCCCGTATAAAAACATTAAAGGACTTCATTCCCCTGTCAAACTCAGCATCCCGCAAATGTCGTCGAGTTTGCCCGCGGAATGCGCAGAAAACTTTCCATCTAATATTTCATCCGCTAATATCGCAACTGAGTTCTCGTCTTTGTTCTTTGTTTGTGGGCATTCTTTATGGCCGCTTTGCATAAATTAATAAGGATATTTTATAAAATAACGATCTGTTATGAAAAGTGTTTTGAATTTTTTTTCTGCAGAATAAGAAAGTATTTATTCAATTGTGTAGAATAATTATTCATATTGATATTATGAATGCTGAAGTATGTATATTATTTGTTAGTTTGTCTTTTTGTTCTCCCACGAATCGGCTTTGATTTTTAATAGTGGCAGTTGTAGAACATACAATGAGTGGGTGTTTTATCCTAATAAATTTATTGATTTCCATGAAATGAACAATTAATAAAATATTATTTATCGTACAGTTAAGTAATATTCGTACTTCTTCTAAATATATAATTCGTTTCGCTCAGTTTTGTAGCGACCCTACTTGCTGTGCCAGCGGTCGCGGGTTCGAGTCACGCTCGGGAGCATTCATTTGTGTAATGAGCACGAATGTTTGTACTCCAGTCATGGATGATTATATTTATAATAAGTTATATATGTGTAGTATATCAACTATCTGGTATCCATTACACAAGCCTCGTAACTTACCATGGAACTAGATGGTGCTGTGTGTTAATGTCCCAACATATTTATTTACTTATACAAAAAACAGATAATATTAAAAGTATACGAATAGCGTTTGTATGTCTAAAAACAAATATTAAATCTCGCAGTGATAAGGCTCGTAAGGTTTCCTATAGAAGCAAAAGCTTAAGTATACATATTATGTCAATCAATTACTTGTAAAAAAACCAATATCCAGGCAAACTATTATCCCAAGTTAAATCACTTTATGGTATAAAATTAAAAAATCCTATGTACTTACTACTAAGTATGTTATTATAACTATCCTTACATAAGGATATCTTGTAGGTACTTGTTTCTAATCCGCACGTATATAACAATAAGGCAGTTGTACCCCAGTGGTAACGCGCTCGCTTGGGTAACTGGGTGAAGCGGGTTCAAATCCCGGGTCTCGCACCTCTGATATTTTCATGTGCGAATCATTTCAAATATGATTATTACTTGCCTTAACGGTGAAGGAAAACATCGTGAGGAAACCTGCATGTCTGAGAGAACCTAGCAAGTTTTTAAAAGACATGTGAAGTCCGCCAACCCGCACTTGGCCAGCGTGGTGGACTATGGCCTGATCCCCCTCGTATTGAAGGGAGGCCCGTGCCCAGCAGTGGGACGTTTAAAAAAAGGGCTGAATACACGTATTAACGCCTGCGGGATGTATATTAGACAATCAGTGTTAAAATGTAAAGAAGAATATGAAGGTATTTTTAAAATAAAAAATGCAACTGGTTTTTTTTTTTGTAAAAAATGTCATATTTACGAAAAAGGCCAAACATATTAAATATATTAAGTTCTTAGACTTAGCAAGATTATTTAAATAATGACTCCTCATTAATCTATACATACCTACGAGTATAATAAAATTGTAACTAAGTCGAATCTGTACATTAAACATTTTTTGGAAAATCTAATTGAAATAGGCATCGTTATCGATACAGAGGCCGAATCTATAGTTTTTAGAATTTTTGTCTGTCTGTCTGTTAACGCATCAGGAGAAAACCACTGGATAGATTTTGATGAAATTTGGTATGATGATAGCTGGTTATCCGGGTTAACATATAGGATACTTTTTACCGTATCGTAGTTGAATGCGTATTGTCGGAGTTGAATGTTATTACGGCAATCCAACCGGGCGCGAGGCTAAGAAACACACAGGGAGGTTGCCCACTTCGGTGGGCGATGGGAGGTGGCCCTCTTCGGGGGGTGGTGTGCCTTGCGGGTTGCTCCTGGTACTTCTCTGATAGTAGAGTGGACCTTGGAGCGACCCCATGGTTGTGGTGGTCTGCTTCGGCAGACCTGCCGTCGGGGCGTCGTAGTTGAATGCGTAAGCGATCCTGCGACGCCCCATTAAGACGGGGGAAGGTTTTGTTGGGTTTTAGTGGGTAGTACTGGCTTTATTACGCCGTTGAGTCCCACACCTCGTGCGTAAATGCATTTCCCAACGTTAAAAAAAAATAGGATACTTTTTACCGCGGGAAAATATCTCATTTCTGAGAAAAAATACAAAAACTGCATTGTAAGAGTATACTAATATGTAAAACCTAAGAATTTGGTTTTTGGTCATCTGAACGCTGGCGGAGCTGCGGGTATTGCTAGTATAGAGATAATATGTAAATGTCAGCAAAATCTAAAATTGGTAGCTAGATCTCTAATAATTATTTGTAATTCACTATATATATGTATAGTCACGATGACGAGTTAAGAAAATTCAGATCACCATACGATTACTAAATAGAAAAATCTTTATTGTGAACTTTGTTTATTACTTGTACATACATACATAGATTTAGCGAGATCAAAAGATCCCGGTCCTTTAGGAAGCTTGCGTGGGAGCACAAGTCCAGCACGCAGAAACTTTTTAAAAGGTAAAATTTTGATTATTGTGATCCATCAGCCGCAATCCATTTCTGAATTGCTAGCTAGGCTATATCTTCTATTGTCATCGAGCAATGCTTAGAAACTAAGGAAAATAAGTAAAAATAAATGAATCTTCCTACAAAAGTTCCCCACAAGCTGCTCTACAAATATCAAAATGACTTATAAATCCGATTTCACCCTCCATGCCTTGAATTATACAACTTTCTTGATATACCTTTATTAAAAGAACTATTCAAAAGTAAAAATAAACATTTTCTTAAATAACAACTAAGAAAACAGCCAATAAACTATTTTCCAAGTCGCTCGCACGTCACTAATCCAGCGCTAGCGTCGCGACATCCGCTGATGGCGGCCGCGTCATTTCCGCTTCCCCCGGATACAAATAAACCGAGCGTGCATCACACATGCGTGAGATAAATCGTCTGGCTAATTCGTTAAAGATTTATCTATGTTTGAGTCACCATTAAGAAATGGTTAATACTGAAAAACAAAGCCTAGTAAAGACATATATGTATACCTACTCCATTGTATTCTTTTGCATTAATATCACAACATTGAAGAAATCAACTTATTCAAGGAAAATATAAAATGTATAATGAAAAGAGTGGAAATTATGTATGTTTGCAGCAAAGGAGTATACAAGAATATCTAATTTTTAACTCATTCAAATCCGTTCAACTATGAAACTCGTGAATTTGTTCAGCCCTTTTTAACATCCCTCTGCTGGGCACGGGCCTCCCATTAATACGAGTGGGATCAGGACATAGTTTACCACACTGGCCTAGTGCGGGTTGGCGAACTTCACAAATCTTTCGAAAACTTGCTAGATTCTCTCAGACATGCTGGTTTCCTCACGATGTTTTCCTTCTCCATAATGCAAGTGGTAATCATGTTAGAAGTGATTCGCACATGAAAATACCAGAAGTACGAGATATGGGACATGAACCCGCAAGTAAGTAAGGCAGTGGTAGCCCAGTAGTAACGATCTCGTTTGGGAAATCGAGTGAAAACTCACGCTATTCTGTAAGAACTTTTATGACACGACAGCTGAATCTAAGATTATATTTCATATAATGGTATCTAAACAAGCTTATTGATCACTAATGCCTACTAAGTACTCGTATATCACTTGTCTCAATAAAATGCATTTCTTCTATAAGTAAAAGAAATTTTCATTACAAACATTTCTATCACACTCTAAGAATAACTCCTAATAAAGCATCCACAACAAGAAGCTGTTAATTTCTCATTTGGTCGGAATGAGACACTACGTCACATGGGTCACAAAACACGAAATAGCGACCCTTGTCCCCATCGTTTGCGAGTGCGGCTAATGAACTACGCGTATTGGCAGGGCGCGACCGACAGAATACTATTAACTAGATGTGAAATGGTTTTTATTTTTGATATTATATGATAATTTCTTAGATTTACGTGAATATATGACATTTTAAATAAACGAGAGAGACTCCCCCGTGACCATGATGCTGTAAAGCATTCGAAGTATCAGGAACCGAAAATCAAAAAAAAACCGCGAAAAAAATCCGAAAAGATAGTTTTATTTAAGATATTATATGACATATATCTAAGAAACTTTACTTAAATAAAAATATAAAAGTAAAGGTGTTGTTGCTTTGTCTTTTTTTCACAGCAAAAGAAATGATGCTACGAATTGGAGTGATTATAGAGATAGTATAGTAGAGAATAAAGTAGAGATATGCATAGAGCATGAACGAATTAACCACATTCGTTCATGGCATAGAGATAGTAAGTATATGGCCGAAAAATAGCAGGCTACACTTTTTCTTCTAATATATTAGATCATTCCCCTAGAAATAAATATATAGCTATAAATTTTCAAAATATTTAGGGGATCTCCTACTAAAGAGATTATATCAGCAAAAAGTAATTATTTTGATGAAATATAGAAGTAATTCTACTAAATACCTTTGTTTTTCTTATTATAGTAACATCCTTTTTCATAATTATCAAGCCTTGCCAAACGAACTTGTACCATACAGCCTCACGTCGGTCGGCAGCAATATTATTTGAGATGTATAAATAAATGTATTTTCTATAATAATATCTCTTCCAGGACAATCAGAAATAAAGAAAAGTCTGGACATTGGTTAATTACGTGCGATAGTTGGAAGCTCACGAGAGAATGATTGCCGTGCGGTAACGACGCCTCGCCAATAGTCTTTGGGTGTGTACGGCCATGAAAAAAACATATTTCAAGCAAAAAGAAATAAATCTTTTTATAGAAAAGTAACGCTATATTTAGAAAAGATAGTGTATTTTTTACGTAATATTATATATAAGATATTATATATATATATATATATATATATATATATATATATATATATATATATATATATGTATAGTTCTGGCAAACGTAGAACTTGTTGTAAAGCCATGGTGTACGCTCTGCCTACCCCGCAATTTGTTTATCTGATACGGACGTAGGTCATGAGATACTAGGTAAGAATAACCCAATAACTCTAAAGAAAGCTTAAAAGTTTTATCGGGATTGGGCTTAAAGAGACATTCATTGTAGCACTCTGAAGGTGAAAAGTTGATGAAGTTACTTAAGCTTGTTTTCTGATGTTACACATCAGATTATAATGATCAGGAAATTACACAGATTATATCACTACACCATAAATGCCTATATAGAGACATATATAAAATTATTATTTTTTTACTTTGTACAAATTACATGTTAAGAATATTTACTCTCACTTCCTGGCCCCTATCTTTAGAGCACGTCACAGTAATGTCATTTGGTAGACTAACAACAACTAGTTTATGGCAGCATTTTGTTGTTCCATCTTCTCGTCTCCGAGAAAATACAATATATACAAACGTAATATACTTGTAGTTACGTAAAATGAAGATGTTTAACCGAAAACCATGGATGTATTACGAATGGACTGAGCTACGAAGTTATATTATCATTTATCACCTCCAGGTAAATTTCTGAGAAATTAATTAAATTTCTAAGAAGTCTATTGGTAACTGTAACACCGGCGTGTCCGCGGTCGTGGAGGGATTATTAATAACTAACAATAAGTCGTTTAAGACTGTAAATAAACGATTTACTTTGCTGACGATCGATTCAGTTATTATATTTATTAATTATCATAATACAACTGATTGGTCTGATAGTTATTCTTTACAGTTCCTCACAATTACAAAATTAATAATATATGAATGTAAAGTACCGGTCATTTATTTATCAACCATGCTCCTTTTAAACGATATTACTTTGGGAGCCCATCAATCTAGCAGTTCATTAAACTCGATGCAAAACTCATTTAGCCCCAAGTAGTGTCGGGTAACAAAGGCTGTATGTCCCCCAAATGCTCGAAGTGACAAACTCATAAACATTTATCTCTGGACCGTCCAATCGCCATTATAAACGTACCAATTTAACTTGAACTCTACAAAATCGCTCTACTTTTGTTTACAGTAGAATATCACGAAGAACATTTTCTACATACTAATATTATCTATACTAATATTATCTATACTAATATTATAAAGAGGTAAAGTTTGTGAGTTTGTGACGTTGTAGGGGGTAATATCTGGATTTACTGAACCTATTTAGATGAAATTTGGTAAGAAGATTATTTGAGACCCTGGGAAGGCCATAGGATACTTTTTATCCCGCAAAATCATCCGTTAAGGGGATGAAAATGGGACCTAAAGTTTGTATGGGGAATCAACCTAGCAGTCGCTAGTATATTCAATATATTACTTTAACAGCTTCTTATAATGTATAGTGCATTAATGAATTATGAGTGTACCTATTTTTTTTTTAATTCTTTTATGCAATCCATTCGACTTTATATCGCAGTGAAATTATTGATAGTTTCCTTAGAACATTAAAATAATGCATGTAGATTGAATAGTCATTGGTCACATTAATATTGTAAGTGCGAAGTTTATATGAAAGTGCATGCTTTACAAAGTAACTAAACGCTAGCAACGGATTTGACTTACACTCAGAATAAAAAGAAATCTCATATCCTGAATTAACAAATAAGCTATTTTTTTATAAAGTTTCATATCAAAAGGTAGCTTTTATTCCATATATTTAAATATTTGCAAGACAACTTGAAAGCTCACACTTATTTGGTCGAGTATTACTTATTGAGGACCCGGAACGTTTAACCGATCCCGTTCTAAATTTAAACAAATAATTTATGTACGGTCACTCTTGACACCAAAAGCATTAAATATTCTATAGGGATGTAACTTTATAAATTTGCTGGTAATAAAAAAATATTATTGTATGTATGTTATGCAAGATAATTGAAAAATGATTAACATTATACTTATATAATTTATCAGAAATAAGAAAATTGATAAAATAATATCAAATTATTATTATTAGCCAAGTTATCAATTTATGTGCATATAGGACGTTCAGTAAAAAGAAAAAAATAGTTTATTTATTTAGATACATTAAAGAATTATAAGTAAACTTAGCTCAACCCTGAAGAACAAATGAATAATTACTCATGTCTGAAACAGTCCAGTTGTGGTCATGTTATTAATGCTGCTCTCGTCACTGTACATCCACACTAGCCCATCACTAGCCTATAGTTTATTACTTTGCAATAGTTAAACTTGTAATTTTCGAAATAATGCCCATTTTATTCTTGAGAGAATATATTATTATATCGTCTTTATTTATTTTCTGAAATCCCAAAAATGTATAACAATATATTTAACTCTAATGTCTTAATTGTTTTTTTTTATCCCAAAAGTACAAAAATAGAATAATAAATATTAAATTATATCCACACTCGTAACATAATATCAAAGAGAAATGATCAAAGCAAAAGATGCGATTGTGTTGAATCAGTACGGGCAGAGATAATTAATGTAAGACGTCGTTACGTGTCTCACCCTTGTGTCCTTCGTAGCTACGAGTATAACTGTAAGTTCTAAGTGGACAATAACTATTAAATATCTGTTTGGGGTTGAAATAGATTATGTAAGTTTTAAAATACTATTTTATAAAATGATACATTTAAAATAAAAAAACAAAAATAACTGTTCAATTAGTGAGAAAATATACCTTTCTTGAGATGCTTAACAATATTTTTTACATTACAATATATACCCAACCTAGTTTAAACTTTGAGAGATTTCTTGACACATTTTGGATAGTTAAAACGAAACATACATAATATGTGGATAGATACTTTATTGTACACCACAAAGAAATACGTTTATATATAATAAGTTTTCTACAAATGCATCAGCAACTATCAATTACTGTTAAAATATCAAATCAATTAATTTATTCTAAACGATAGAACAAAGTATTCTATTTAAAATGTAATATATCTTTTATAAAATATATATCCTTAAAGTCATAAAGTTTATTCGTAATACTCCCGTATTGCTCCCGCGGAGCAAATACCCTTCCGAGTAATTACACGCGTCCTCTGTCCCTTGACTATAAACAATCAAATATTTATTCTCAGGACAGTAACTTGGAGTACTATCCTGTTAGATTTATGTAACATGACACCTAAATCCGCGATTGTACAATCTATACATATAATATTGTAACTAAGCCGAATCTGTACATTAAATATTTTTTGGAAAATCTTATTGAAATAAACATTATTATCGATACAGAGGCCGAATCTATAGTTTTTAGAATTTTTGTCTATCTGTCTGTCTGTTACCGCATCACAGAAAAACCACTGGAGGGATTTTGATGAAATTTGGTATGGTGATAGGTTTACCGTGGAAAAATATCTCATTTCTGAGAAAAAATACAAAAACTGCAATGTAAGAGTATACTAATATGTAAAACCTAAGAATTCGGTTTTTGGTCATCTGAACGCGGGCGGAGCCGCGGGCAATGCTAGTTATGAAATATGTTTACAGATTTGACTGTCGAGTCACACATTTCTTAAGTTCGAGTTACCAAAATTGAATTAAGACACTTTATCTTTGTAATTGTAGTACCTATATACCTCCTATAAAAAAATTTAGATTTTGGGATCAGTGTTCCTTTTTTCATAAAAAAATATCGTTTTTTTAACATTCAATCTTGTTTAAAATAATAAGTGAATGGCTGTTTTGCTATTCATGTCAACAAAAGTTCGTGTTCCTGCACACCTGAACTGTAACATCCATAAGTAAGATGGTGGAAAACAAAAATTATGAGTGTCCATCGTAACTCGGAACACACCTTAATGTTAAATTAGGTAATCCATCTAAGAGCAAAGGGCGTTAAGGGCCCAATAAATTAGTATGGGACAGCGGGGATAATAAACACGGAGGAAATGGCACTGCCAAATAACTTGTTAGGAGTTGCCTGCACCTTCCCTATTGACTAATTACGCCGCTTTGTTTTCTGTTCAAAAATTTCGGCCAAGTAACATCACGTTGGGAACCGAATCCTGAAATATAACTGGCAATACTTTATTTATTACATAAAAAAGTGTAAACCACAGTCCAATTGATAATTTTGGATTTTGTATTGAAGTGTTCTTTTTTTTTGACGGTAGTATACCGTGATTTTTTTATTTATACAAAAAAACATATTAAATTGTATGAACCAGGTAAACTTGTACGAATTTCAAGGGTTTTAAAGAAAAGCTGTCTAAACCTGTAAAATATTCCAGCAATAAAAAAACAGCAAGTTTCCTATCTATAATTATAGCCCTACATGACGATACTTAAAGCAAGTAACATACATCTATCAAGCTAATCTATTCAGACGGGTGCTCGCATAAATCGGTGCGCGGGCGCCGGTAAAGCACTGTCTACAAGGATGCCCACTCAGGCCGCGATAGCACGACAACACCTTATCTCCCGCCTCGCTCGGTGACACTGAGAGTCTTGAGCCAACGAACTTCCTATTGTATAGATTTCGCTAAATTGAAAGAAATTTGGAAAATTGGAATAAATAGAATACAAGGGGTGATAAAGAGCGTTGTAATTTAAAATATAATAACAATTACATATTTAATTTTTATATAATTTTATAAATATTTCCACATGAAACTGAATGGAAGTTTATGAAATATTTGAACTTTGTTAGATTAAAATTGGTTTAATTATTTTATTTCTAACATCTATCTCGCAAACAGGCTTTCGTTTCTCTTTTCTTAGGACGTAAAGTCAATTTGTAATATTATAGAAAAACTAGCATTGCCTGCGGCCCCGCCCGCGTTTAGATGACCAAAAACCAAATTCTTAGGTTTTACAGATTGTTATACTCTTACATTGCAGTGTTAGTATTTTTCCTCAGAAATGAGATATTTTCCCGCGGTAACAAGTATCCTATATATTGACCTGGATAACCAGCTATCACCATATAAAATTTCATCAAAATCCCTCCAGTGGTTTTTCCGTCACGCGGTAACAGACAGACAGGCAGACAGACAGACAAAAATTCTATAAACTATAGATTCGGCCTCTGTATCGATAATAATGTCTATTTCAATAAGATTTTCCAAAAAATTTTTAATGTACAGGTTGGGCTTGGTTAGAATTTTATTATATGTATAGATAAATTATTAAATACTTATATAAGTACTTTATAAATATATTTTCAACTAAATATTACGTGTACGAAACAAACCTACGTACCTCACTACCAGACCTGCTGTGGAACTGTTTATCGCGGTATGTAGGTGACAAAGACAGAGGCCGTGTTATCGAATTACGATTTACGATCAAAAGGCTATCTCCGAAGCTCATGTCGCGAGGATTTTTTATCTCTCGCTAAAGTATTGTGAAGCATTGTTCCGCAATATATGGCTGTCGCAGGTTTTCTTTATAGGTGGTGTGCTGTGTACAGTTGAGATTAAGTTGACGTTAGAACTTGTTTTGAGTTCTTAAAATTGAAATGTGATGAATTTTTTCAAGCTATGATTGATAAATAAAAATTCATTTTCAAAATTACAAATTTAATCTTAAAAAAAAATATATTTTGTTATATCTTTATACTTTATATTAATATTATAAATGTGAAAGTGTGTTTGTTTGTTTGTTTGTTTGTTTGTCTTTTACGTCCAAACAGATTGACGGATTGGCGTGAAGATAGTTGGAGGGCTGAAGAGTGACATATGCTACTTTTTACCACGGGAGATTATCTCATTCCCACGGGAAAACACGTTATAAGTTATAATACAACTCAAAGTAATATTTATGATCAGAATTACTTGGAACTTGGTATTAATACTCTTCAATACCATTAAATAAATGCGTGCTTTAACATTTTTCGAAATGAATCCCAATATGGCATAAAACTTTGTATGAAACCTACCTTATTAAAGTATTATTTGTAGTTTTAGCGCGAGCGAAGCCGCGGGCTCTTCTAGTAATTCATATATTTATATTTCATGTCAAACATTCGACCCATCACTATCAAGTGAACTGCGTAAAGTTTTTTCCATACTTATTGTAGTATGAAAAATTCAATGCCTTATTTTCGAAAAAAAAAATTCCTATTATTAATTTGTTGCGTCTAATTATTTTGGGTAATTAAAAAAAACTTGTCCTGTTCTTCCCATTAGAAAAAACAAAACAAAAAATTTTGAATCCATCAAAACATTGTTATTTGCCTTAAAATTTGATCACTATTGGTAAAGTCGTCAAAGTTATACAAACACAATTGATATCTATAATATTAAGTAGTCAGATACAATATTTTGATAAGATAAGATCCCTTGAATATTGGGTATGCCATATCATAACAGTGATAGCGCGCTCGCTTGAAAAACGAAGCAAAGCGGGTTCAAATCCCGATTCTCCCACATCTGATAAAGATATCAACAAGAGAATCATTTTGAACACGATTTCCACTTGCCTTATGACGAAGGAAAACATAGTGAAGAAATCTGCATTTCTGAGAGAACCTGAGAAGAAGAAGTGCAATGGACTAACACCTGATACCCCTCGTATTGATGCTGGGAGGTGCCCAGTAGTTAAAAAGGACTGAATAATCACATAAAATGAAAATAATTAAAAAAAACAACTCTCTTTTTTCTCTTTTTCTTTGGTATACTTTAACTTAATTAAAATAAAGTAACATCAATGGCAAGAAACACAAAATTTCAGCAAATATCACTACACCAATAACAATCATCTCAATCTCCATTCCTATATAAAATATCTTATCCATCCAAAAAAAACTAGGGTAATAAATTGCCACTTCAGACCGAGGGCAGTAAAAGTCGAATCATACCCCAGACCTCAGTAGGCCAGTAATGTGGAACATTACCGTACAAGTTTCATGGGATCTGATGTACAGGTGATTGCGCGGTATAGCACTCACCAATCACTGATATGTCCTGGGACAGGGTCGTACTCTAATTTGATTTAAAATAAATAATAAAGGTATTTTAGGGCCTAAACCTGTATTAATCGTCGTTTTCAGAACTTCTGATATATAAATAGATATTCCTCACTTTTAAGACAATAGAATAAATTATAGTTACAATATTAAAAACGATAACGAAGGGCAATTTCTGCAAATTTATATGTAACCAATAAAGTAGATTACTTTCTCTTGAAGGTTCAAATAACGTAAGAAATTATAAACGAGTATACGAAAATATATTATACTAGCATTGCCCGCGGCTCCGCCCGCGTTCAGATGACCAAAAACCAAATTCTTAGGTTTTACAGATTATTATACTCTTACATTGCAGTTTTTGCATTTTTTCTCAGAAATGAGATATTTTCCCGCGGTACAAAGTATCTCATATGTTGACCCGGATAACCAGCTATCACCATACCTTTCATAAAAATCCCTCCAGTGGTTTTTCTGTGATGCGGTAACAGACAGACAGACAAAAATTCTAAAAACTATAGATTCGGCATCTGTATCGATAATGTTTATTTCAATAAGATTTTCCAAAAAATATTTATTGTAGGTACAGATTGAGCTTAGTAACAATTTTATTATATGTATAGATAAATATATTTTAGTTAAGAAATATATGCATTCAGTTAACAAATACGCTCACATATAAATTTTAGTAAAATAATTCTCATCTTAGTATTTCATTTTATTTTTTAAGATTGAGTACATTTTTTCCGCAATACAGAATCCGTCACCATAAGTAGCCATCAATACTAGCGGTCGCGTCCCGGGAGAGCCGTACAGTCGCTACGGAAATCATTCCAACGCTAAAATATCAATAAAACACAAGCACCCTGCCCTTTTGATGGGACACTTTATTTTTTTGTAACGACCGATACGACCGCAACTTAGAGCTTTGTGAGATTTACATTCGGTCGTGCTTTTTTATTGCCCGTGTAACGGCTGTACGGGAGGAAAATGTGTGGAGAATTTATCACCTCTAATTTCTTTTCCGGTATTCGTGATAGGAAAAACGTATTTGGAAAAGGACTTAGAATGTCAGTCGATTTACGAATTGTAAGATTTCATTAAACTAGATTTATTTTATATTGAAATGAATGATAGATGTGTAGATTGATTATAACAAAAAAAATACTATATTATTTTCACACCTGTGGATTTTTTAATATAAATATCATGATGATAATTAAGAATTAAATCAAAAAATTATAAAATTAACACAATAAATAAAATATAATAATGATAATAATATTTTATTTTATAATACATAATATTCGAAATCTGAAGTTTGAGAGACGATCTAAAACTGAATAAAACGATATTTAAAAATATTATATGGCCCTTAAAGAATTTTTACCATTTTTTTTTTCTAACCAACCCTTTAATGCTTATAAAAATTATTTATAGAAATGTGTAACATTCTTACTGATCTCGTAACCCTACTCATACAAGTATTCAAACTTATTAGAGCAAACACAACATTGCTAAAATAGTATTATTACAGTTAGCAAAACACTCCCCATACATCATTTTAACCTCACTAAATCGATTCGAAGACACGAGTGACCCTTCTGAGCCTCTAAGGGTATTTATTGGAGGTAATTAAAAAGAAAACAGACAAAAGCCCGCAGCTGATCAAGACGTGCGTTGAACGTTAAGTCCAGCGTTAATAGTGATGTGCGTGTGTAGACTTTCTCGTTTATAAAAAAATTTGAAAAAGCACATGGCGTAAATGTCAGCCATTGGGCTGACGTTGTCTATTATGGGGATGTTAACAATTTTTCGGATTTGCTTTTATTTTGCAGATTGACTCATGTTTACCATAAAAAAAATATTTTAACTAAAAATATTAGTATTTTCGATGAGAAAATATACAAAAATAGAGTAATTTTGAATTTTCCCGCTAAAACACTAACAACTGTCACCTGTCTGACATGACGTCGCGTGTTTTCTTATTTTCACTTGAATACAAACAATCAAAATAGATAAATAGTATTAAACGTAAAACTGTACTTACAAACATGTTTTCACGTTCCTGAATTCTGAACCACAAGTCTTTGTTTCTTGCAAAAAAGTTTGCCACCATCAAAGAATCTATCTTTGGTAAGTTGGAACTATTCCCTTTAGTGAATCCAGATTCAATTTAATGTATTAATATTAAGTAATTCACAAATTAATTCCTTGCTAAGATCCCAAACCATATTAGAAAATGCAGAGAAGTAAACAGTCTTTGACAGCTCGTTTTGCGGTTAGTCACGTGACAACAGATTATAAATATAGCATTTAAAATCATCTATACATATAATAAAATTCTAACTAAGTCGAATTTGTACATTAAATATTTTTTGGGAAATTTCACTGAAATAGGCATTATTATCGATACAGAGTCCGAATCTATAGTTTATAGAATTTTTGTCTGTCTGTCTGTCTGTTATCGCATCACGAGAAAACCACTGGACAGATTTTGATGAAATTTGGTATGATGGTAGCTGGTTATCCGGATCAACATATAGGATACTTTTTACCGCGGGAAAATAACTCATTTCTGAGAAAAAATACAAAAATTGAATTGTAAGAGTATACTAATATATAAAACCTAAGAATTGGTTTTTGGTCATCTGAACGCGAGCGGAGCCGCGGGCAATGCTAGTTTTTAATAAATTTATTAAGTCATATTAAATTATAAATGTGATTTTCGATATTCTAATAATACAAACTATCATAAAATTAACATTAAAGATTAATTTGTGATTAGTGTTAACATCCCTATTATATTACATAACTAATTTAATAAGGCATATCACCTCTAGGTAAATTTCTAAGAAATTCATTAAATTTCTAAGAAATCTATTGTTAACTGTAACGCCGGCGTGTCCGCGGTCGTTGAGGGAATATTTACTTTTTTTTTCATTTTGTAATGTTTTTAAGTTTGCATTAGTACTTTATGTTTAATTAAAATAAGAGTTTTTAACATGCTATTCTCCAAAATCCGTGTAAGTATACTATAAAAAATATATGCTCTAATTAAAAAAAACTCTAAGTAATAACTTTTTATTTCTACGTTTACCACCATGAATGTAAAATATTATCGATTTCATTCATTTTTTTTTCTTTATCGATACTCGCTGATATTGTACACCTTACTACAGAATCACAAGCCGGTGGAGCAAAAGAGGACTTTTATCAGTCGCGACCGATACCAATACTTCTAGTTTCTAACACGTAATTTATTGCCACCCTACACTTACTTCCTTTATATTACACCTAAGCTTTAAGACAATTGCCTAAAGACCATTTTCCTCTAAAACTTGATGCATGTTTTGGTCATCATAGCCCAATCTTTCCAACTTATACTTAAGTTTGTAAGAGTCCATTTTATCAAAGTAAAAATCTATCCTCAATATCCTTATTTTCACGTGAATGTTCAGTTATATAAAATTATTTTAATAGTGAAATAGAAATTTTAGATATTTATCCCATGTTATAGATACGTGAAAGAAATGAGAAAAAACTCTGTTTTAATAAACACAATTGAGAAGGCATATAATTATTTCGATTTTCCAATTTTTTTCACAGGACATATCCCAAGGAGCATTTAGAATAATATTTTATGCCGAGTCTAATTATTCGTTGTGAGTTTTGACATACGACCCACTGGGGAGCCGTACAGTTTCCACATAGGTATACACGTCGAGCCCACCTGCTAACTTCGCTAACTTGCAAAGTGGTACAGAGTTCTTTGAAAAGAAAACACATTTTCCGTTTCTAATTTCACATATTAGCTACATAATGCGTTATTTCACCTAAAGAGGTGCGATAAAAAACTTAATTTATTTTATACTTTATTAAATTAAGAAAATGAAGCATAATTATTTTAACATACGAGTAAGTACTTAAATATATGTAGGTATCCTAATTAAGTTATCGTTCTACGATTGTTGTTAAATGGAAATCTAACACTTTAAATTGTTATGTATAACATTTTTTTTAAATAACTATTTTTAATAATTGGACAATAACAGTTTTTGTAAGCCCACTAGTTATTTTAAGATTTTATTTGGTTATTTATTTTGGCAACGATGTTTTTTTTTTAATTTTACTAAGTCTAACACCCACAGACATACGTCCGTGCCTGTTTTGAGCATTTTTATATTTTGTTCTTATTTTTATTATTAACATGTACCTGCTTATTATGCATTGTAATTGTCATATCAGTGCAGTGGTTAGTTTGTTTCAACAGATTATGCTGGGTTTGAGTCTAGAGTCGGACTAAATCATTATTGACTGTGTTATTAAACTTTTCCATCACATTTTCTCAAGGTGTGATTTAATATGTATCTAAATAAAGCTAGTGATGTTTTACCATCATCTCTATAAAAGAACGTGACACCATGGATTCAATAATTTTTTTTAATAAAAAAGTTGATATACCATAAAGATATGATACGACTTTAAAATCATGTAAAGGTTCATTTTCAGCCTAACAGCTTATTCTAAGCTATTTAAAAGTGTCACGTATTAAATATTCATAATATAAAACACTTTAAAGCCACCTCATTAAACTCCTTACTATCCAATATTTCCATGCTACTAAAACATACTACAAAGTCTACATTTTCAAATTAAATCGCGAATTTATAGTACAGTTTATAACGCCGCGCTTTGTCCACGAAATTGCGCGTTCGATTTCTGAGAAAAATAGACATCTCTTGACAAGATAATATGCGGCATAAATAATAAAAATACTGGCTATAAAGACAATTGATATGTTATGAGAGAGTTGAGTATTTATGGTTAGTGGCCTCATCGACACGGCAGGGCATGTTCCGCTGAACGGGAAGGTACGGGGAAGATATAATATAATGCAGAATGATCGCCTCTAATGTGTGTGTAGTGCAAAATATTGCAATATAATTGCAACGACGGAAAAGGTGCTTTACGAGGCCATAATCTATCCTACTTATGTCATCAGAACATGTTTCTTTCATATTTAATTATAAGTAGATCATCGGACGAGTTATGAAATTATACTATACATCTGGTTAAATCGCAATGATCTTTTGAATGATAGCGTTTTTAAGTACCTATAAGATTTTAATATTAAAGTCTTCATACTCGTTTAAGTACTTCTTAAGTAATATAAAAGTATTATTTTCTATAAGTACATTTGTCTTATAAGTCACAAGCTAGAAAAATATATAACTCAAAAACAATTAGGTAAGTTGTGAATACATTACGTACTATAAAACTTTTTATAGCAATACATCTATACTAATATTATATACCAATATTATAAATAAAAAGGTAAAGTTTGTGAGATTGTGAGTGTGTGACGTTGTAGGGCGTAATCTCTAGATCTACTGAACCGATTTAGATGAAATTTGGTAAGAAGATAGTTTGAGATCCTGGGAAGGATATAGGTTTTTAACTCGGAAATAAAGCCTTAAAGGGATGAAAATGGAGATGAAAGTTTGTATGGGGAAGCAATAAAAATAGGGACGAACCCGAGCGAAGCGAGGGTGAGTCGCTAGTAATATATAAATTATAAAAATCGTTTTGAAAAATTTGCCGTATGTTTAGAGGACACAAATTCGAAATTGTATTAATTAAATCTTAATTTTTCAATAAAACATTTAAGTAGAGCATACTTCTTCCATCTCACACGTCACCAACACGCAAGTTCTTACTTTATAGTGTTGTCATATCAGTTAATGGTGCGCTCTTTGTCTCTGCCGGCGGCGTATATCAGCGTATCGCGCGACATCTCCGATGCAAAGGTCTACCGTAGTATCGTACAGTTTATACCGATATTGAGTAAAGATTACTCCTCAAGTACCACATTTTTCTATATGAAAATTATTATTTAAATATGTTCTCACGAAGTCAAAAGGTCCATTGAGTTGTTTAAAAAATCCGTATTTTTATATTTGACTTGCATCCTAACAGTACCTATCCTATATGTTATAACAGGGCAATAGTCTATCTTTTTGACGACACGTTTGGCTCAGTTTGTAGTGACCCTACTTGCTGTGCCAGCGATCGCGGTTTCGAGTCCCGCTGGACGACATCATTTGTGTAATGAGTACGAATGTTTGTACTCCAGTCATATGTGTTAATATTTATAATATGTATGTATCTAAAGTTATATATGTGTAGTGTATCATCTATTTGGTGTATCATATTTTGCTTTTACTTATTATTAAAGTAATTCGATAGTGACTTTACAAAAACAAATTTCATTACCAAGATGTAACTTATTCTTGCATATCGTTTTACTTTTTAGTATATTTATTTTACTTAATATCACAGTCGTTTACAATTTTCTGCACAAATATAGCTGAATACTTACCTAATATAACGTATGTAGCTATTAGGCATTAAGCGTTCACGGAATCAATATTTTACGACGGCAAATCTTTGTTTGGTTTAAATTTCTCGACATTCCATAATCAGTTCTTAAAGAATTTTACGGTCTCCATATTCAAAATAACTTACAATGTAAACGCATATTTCTTTATAAACGAAGGCTGATGACAAAATTCTTCTCAGAAACAGAATAACACCTTTGTTCAACAAGATGCCTTATAAAATATCTAATAAAATGTCACATAAAGTAAAATGAGCGAGTTAGTCGAGGAATGAGAGGCTCGAGATCTTCTAAGAAAGGAATTGGATACATTGTTGTCGCCATAATTGATTTATGCCGCGACTTAAAGGTGACACATTGGTTTGTCATTACCAAGTCTGTTGATTTATTTTATTAGCATGCTATTGCATAAATAATATTTAATGATTTACTGGTTTCTTTATTTATGGTACATGAGTTGGGTTTGTTTTTTATACAGATAATGGCCTTAAATTATATTTTTTTACTTTTTTATATGGTGGCCAATACATACTATTTTATGTGGAAACAGCTTATATTGGGCATTGCAGTTGACGATCGATATTATTCTCTGCTATGTATCAGTCTATATATATAATAAAATTCTGAGTCAAATCTGTACATTAAATATTTTATGGAAAATCTTATTGAAATAGACATTATTATCGATACAGAGTAATCTATAGTTAGTCACAGGAGTAACTACAGGAATAGTATATAGTAGTAATCTATAGTTACTACAGGAATCTATAGTTTTTAGAATTTTTGTCTGTCTGTCTTTCTGTTACCGCATCACAGAAAAACCACTGGAGGGATTTTGATGAAATTTGGCATGGTGATAGCTGATTATCCAGGTCAACATATAAAATATTTCTTATCGCGGGAAAATGTCTCATTTCTGAGAAAAAATACAAAAACTGCAATGTAAGAGTATACTAATATGTAAAACCTAAGAATGTGGTTTTTGGTAATCTGAACGCGGGCGGAGCCGCGGGCATTGCTAGTTATATAATATACATAACATATAGTAACTTTTAACTGGTAATTAAAGATTTAGTGATGGGTGTATATACGATTCTTGTATTATGCGATTTCAGATGACGTTATTCTCCTTTACCAGATTAGATTATTTTTGAATCTACGAATTATTCACTAA
The DNA here is from genome assembly GCA_947093115.1 of Brenthis daphne. Classification (NCBI taxonomy): domain Eukaryota; kingdom Metazoa; phylum Arthropoda; class Insecta; order Lepidoptera; family Nymphalidae; genus Brenthis; species Brenthis daphne. Next base: position 36,047,190 of record OX352473.1, on the reverse strand, counting down.
ATTTATAAACCATTTTGTAGCTCCTGATATTTTGTTGTGAAAAACACCTTGGTCATGTCACGCTTCAGATTAAATTGTTTCCAATATTAATGTTCCTTAAAATTTAAAATACTAAAAATAATGATAGTGGCTTTAAAAGCATAAAATAGATAACTTTATATACATTATATATATGAATATTCAATATAACATATAATGAGTGTCGTACGCGAGAATCGAACCCGTAAAGAAATTCCTTGCTTCAGCTCACTGGTAATATTAAAGCATAATGTTTTCTATAGCTAGATACGGTGCAGTATAGGTCCCACCTCCGTGACATATTCTATCGGCACTGCACTTTCTCACGCGCCGACTCGTATTACTTTTATGTAGATAACTTTGCTAGACCTTTGCGACATATTTAGCACCTACAGAGAACTGATATTTACTCTACCCGAATAAAGCGAGGGTTAATCGCTAATATAGTAAAACTATAAATATAATTATAACGTTATTTGACTCCTTACTGTGCCAGCGGTCGCGGGTTCGAGTCCGCTGGGAGCATTCATTTGTGTAATTAGCACGAACGTTTGTACTCCAGGCATGGATGTTTATATTTATAATATGTATGTATTTAAAGTTATATATGTGTAGTGTATCAACTATCTGGTATCCGTAACACAGGCCTCGTAGCTTACCATGGAACTAGATGGTGCTTCGTACTAATGTCCTAACATATTTATTTATTTTATTTCTAATTATCTAACTTTTGTTTAGTGATGATGTCTACTTTAAAAAACTTATTTTAGTAAACCTATATCATTTAAGGCATCCTATACACTATACTAATTTTGAACAACGAATATTATTTCACATAACCGTAAAGCTAATCCCAAATTAATTTAAAACACGACAAGAAGGGACAATGGGCATAAATATTAATTGAAACGACCCGTCTCATATCTAGTAATGAATAACTAATGTAATGGCTGCGATGTTACGGTCCGAGTGAAAATTATCAATTTCTGAAGTCCCGGGATCGTGCGACCCTTGACTCTGTTTAAACTTCAAGTTCATCTCTTCAATATGTGATAGGGGTGAGTTTTATAATTCTTAGGGGTATTTGATATTTTTGTTTAAGATTACCTACTTTTTTATTCAAAAAGGTAGGTCTACTACTAAAAATTTATTAAGGTGTTTTGTTTTTAAACCTACCCATCCACTTCTACGGAATAAACCACTTATAACTAAAAAAATATTATATAAATTGATTTACAATTGGCAAAGATAAGGCGTAACCACAAAAAAACAATCGAAATACCTAAAATACATACCTCCCCCTTTTTATGTCAGTCAAAAGAGATTATTATTAAGCATATTTGCTGTGTTACTTAAAACTATTTGAAGACACATAATTGTTTAGTATATCTTTAAATTTCAGAAGTTTTTAATATATGAAAAGTAAAAATGGCACAGCTGACCGAAATTCGCAGAGGCAAATTATGGACTCTTTTTTTTAAATGTGATCGTAAACGTGCTTTGTACAAGAGGTTCGTCATTTTACTGTTAAGGACCGTCAAGCCGCGTGTAACTTTTAGCCATACATATATATTATATACCAATAATATCTATATGCAAAAAGATATATTGACAACAGAAAAACAAACAAACATTTATGGTAATTAAACTATCTATCGTTTGTAGTTAATTATTTATTTTGTATTTTAACTACTAATTTTGTAGCCTTTTGTTTCATTAGCGTTTCTACTAACACAAAAATCCAAAACATATAGAACACACAATACCTTAACTAGTTCAAATTACATCAAGTTAGTGGCTTTCCTCCTAATACATAAGCAATAACTCGATAAATTTATCTAAGTATTATTAAATTTAGCCCAATAAATAAAATTGTGAGTAAAAGGCAGCCCTACTGCAACCCCTTACCGACTCATATCTAACAACGTGAAAGCAATTCGGCAAATTGTTATTGACATGTTAGTAGTTCGAAGGTTTTCTCATGTCGCAGTGCGGGATAATGTTACATTACCAAACTCATTTATTTCGCCGTTAAAATTTAATTTGCCTCACTATTATTTGTAACTGAAAATTAGGATTTTTCAACGAGTTGTAGAAGAATTATCTTAAAACTATTTGTTAAATTTTAGTTTATTATCTTTTCGGATTATTTAGTTGACGACACGTTGGCTCAGTTTGTAGTGACGCTCCTTCCTGTGCCAGCGGTCGCGGATTCTAGTCCCGCTGGGAGCATTCATTTGTGTGATGAGCACGAATGTTTGTACTCCAGTCACGGGTTATATTTATAATATGTATGTATTTAAAATATATAATGTGTACGCGTGTGTAGTGTCTCAAATATCTGGTATCCAAAACACAAGCCTCTAGTAGCTTTCCATTGAACTAGGTGGTGCTGTGTGTTAATGTCTCAAAATATTTATTTATTTATTATTTGGCGGATTTATTTTAATTTTTGGTTCCCGACGTTTCGAATGCTTTACAGCAATCATGGTCACGGGAGAGACTAAGATTTTAGACATCTCAAAAGCATTATATACTTGTTATTTTATTTAAAATGTCAAATATTCGCGTAAATCTAAGAAAGTATTATGTTTTACTTTACTTTTACTTTAAAAACTGATTGAATGACTCTGACTAAGATATATCGATAGACAATCGATCGTCTTATTGAATTAGAAAATTACGATATGTCAAAAATTGTATATATTAAAATATATTGAAAAACCTGTAATTCACCTACTACTTGTTCTTAAATTATTTTTTTCAGTTATCTATAAGTGACAAACAAATAAAAAAAGCTGACATAGCTATAGATATCATCGCAATTTTTTTAAAAGAATCCCATTTTTTAAAACGTCCAATATTCATGCCTACATCTATTTTATTGCACGTACATACATACTCACCTATGTAAAGTATATGTTGGTAGTTAGTACATATATAGCTTATACCGGCATCCCAATTAGCGAAGCCCGTCTTAAGATTAGATTTGAGGAGTTCCTGACGTTTCAGGCGTAATGAATTTAGCCCCGAGACAGGTTGCTGTTTGTTCACGTTGTATGACCGCCAGCATCTGTCGCAACCCTTCTTCGTAGAGATACATTAAACTAAAATACTGGACAGTACTATGAGATTGTATATATAAATTAATATTTTATTATTAATATTATTAAATTTGTATAATTATCGCAATTTATATCTATACGTATAATAAAATTGTAACTAAGCCAAATCTGTACATTGAATATTTTTGGAAAATCTTATTGAAATAAACATTATTATCGATACAGAGACCGAATCTATAGTTTTTAGAATTTTTGCCTGTCTGTCTGTTACCGCATCACGGAAAAACCACTGGAGGGATTTTGATGAAATTTGGTATGATGATAGCTGGTTACCCGGGTCAACATATAGAATACTTTTTACCGCGGGAAAATGTCTCATCTCAGAGAAAAAATACAAAAACTGCAATGTAAGAGTCTACTAATATGTAAAACCTAAGAATTTGGTTTTTGGTCATCTGAACGCGGGCGGAGCCGCGGGCAATGCTAGAAAATAAAAAACTAATGTGTAGATTATAAATTAGATTTTGTAAATAGGTACCGTTTTTATACCCTTACCTAAAATATATTTATTTAGATGCTTTTTTCTTCGAAAAAACATGAAATACGTGCAATAATAATTTCGTTTAAACAAAGTACAGTTAGATATATTGTACAATAAATAATTTATTTGGACGCTTTCAAAAATAATATTGTACCGACCTCATGGCCACTCCAGTGATGCGACTCCATAAATAATTCAACTTATCAAGGCCCAATTGTGCCAATGGCTCCTCAGGACGGTTTGTTTACAATATTGTATCCTTGCTTGTTATTTATTCATGCTATTATCCTATTAATATTATTGGATTAAATGAGACTAGTATCTCTATGTAAGATTTTCAATAAACTGATATCCCACATGAATCACATAGATGTATGTATATTGTACCGGAACATAAATATATTTGACTCTCAGGCCAAAGGTCTATATGCAAAATACTACATCGTTGCTCCTTTGTTGCGTCAGAAAAGGAAATGTTACTAACAAACCGACATACACATCTTTGCCTTTACGAGGGGTATTACCTATACATTTAATAACATTGTAACTAAACCGAATCTGTACATTAAATATTTTTTCGAAAATCTTATTAAAATAACCATTATTTTCGATACAGAGGCCGAAATATATAGTTTTTAGAATTTTTGTCTGTCTGTCTGTTACCGCATCACAGAAAAAGAACTGGAGGGATTTTGATGAAATTTGGTATGGTGATAGCTGGTTATCCGAGTCAATATATAGGTTACTTTTTACCGCGGGAAAATATCTCATTTCTGAGAAAAAATACAAAACCTGCAATGTAAGTGTATACTAATATGTAAAACCTAAGAATTTGGTTTTTGGTCATCTGAATGCGGGCGGAGCCGCAGGCAATGCTAGTACATAATATATTAGAATAATATAAGTAAACGGAATCCCTATTTAATAGATCTATATTTAAAAAACTGAATGTTTTTAACAGCTCTACTTTTTTTCGCTCCACAACATCCTCAATAACCTAAGAACTATGATTTGTAACGAAAATCATAATTGATGTAAGGTAATTATAATCAAAGTAGAAAGTTCAATAAGCTCCCTAGTGCAGTGACAGCAACATCTTGTAGTTAAACGATTTAAAAGTGTAGCTATCCCCTAAACATTTAATTGCTCGTAATTTATCTCAAGATTAATCCGCGAACGCGTCTGCTCCGGCCGCTTAAAAACCCAAAACTTATCTATCCTCTTGATTACATGCTGTCATGTCGCAGGATTTTTTCTAAGCCCTAAGCTATAATTATTTGCGTTGGTTTGGATGGCGAGGGCTTATTATGGTATTTTTATTAGCGTTTACAAAAAACATTATTTGAAATAAAATAAAAAACAAGATATTAAATAATTGATTAATTTCTCTTAATAAGTAAGAAATTTTAAAGAATTTATAAAAGATATTGAAATAAAAGGAATTGGCTATATAATAAGTACTTATTAATCTTCAGGGTGGAATATTTTCTTGAAAATAACGTTTTAAAAAAATCATAAAAATGAACCCACAACTGATAAGTCAACAATATCGCGTAGCAAACGCAAAAAAAACATTTAACACAACTAAGCACCTCTTCGTTTTTGAAGTCGGTAAAAAATAATAATAATAATAAATAAATAAATATGTTGGGACAATAAGACACATCACATCTAGTTCCATGGTAAGCTACGAGGTTTGTGTTACCAGATAGTTGATACACCACACATATATAACTTTTAAATACATACATATTATAAATATAAATACCCATGACCAAATACCTATGGAGTACAAACATTTGTGCTCATCACACAAATGAATGCCGCCAGCGGAACTCGAACCCGCGACCTTTGGCACATCAAGTAGGGTCACTACAAACTGAGCCAAACATGTCGTCAAAAATGAGGAAAAGCGGTTTTTTTCTACCATAGTGGAATTTACAAAACGATTGCGTCTAAAACGCTGTACTGAGAGGGCACATTAGTCACATAATAAGTCGCCTGTGAGTGGCAAACATCCATTTTCTTAAATGCGCAACGTAATTGGGCCCCACCTCGAGATGTTGCCGGCCACAAAATTTATTACTTAATTACCTCAAGACAACGCGTCGCCTCCAACTTCTCGACAGATGTTTTTTATTCCCGTGGAAAAACAAAATGCTTTAAGAATGACATTAATTAATTCTTAATGAAATTCATCTTCACCCTCGCCGTGTTTTAATTTAAACGCTCGATTTATTACTTGTACAATTTGTCGCGAACTCTTCTCTTCTCCCTCGGTGTAATTAAACAAAACCATTCGTTATTACATTTATTAGCATTTTACATGAACAGTTTGTGAACGACCTCCGAAAATGTAATAGGCAGATACCGATTATTATAACGAATATTAAGAATGTCGCCGATGTTTTTCAAACTTCTTGTGAAAAACACCTGATCAACATATTGTTAATAAATATTTAGAACTAATATTTTCTTTGATATGGATCTTCTAGGGAAGTGTGAAACAACGGCTCTTCGAATCTGAGGTAGCTGTCGGCCGAATTATTTTGATCCTTATACGCCTTACGAGTTTGGTCTTTATACGAACTGTCGCCGATATCATGGTACTGATGACTGTTTATCATTCTATTTCCGTTTCTAATATTATTTGTTATGGGTTTTTTATCTTCCTTTTGAGGTAAAACAGGAGTTGGTGTTACTTTCTCGTCTACTTTTTTGTCTTTATTACTAGTACTGGAGCTAACTAAATCTCTATATCCAAACCTTCTCTCATCCTTTCGCATAGGGCCGTAAGGGTACCTGTTTCTAAATCTATAATCGTACCTGCCAGCTCGCGCTGAGTAGTCGTCGTCGAAGCGTCTGTAAGGGTCGACTGTGTACCGATATCTTAAATCAACACTTGGCGGCGTCCGAACAACTTCGGGTAAATGAGCATAATAAATAATCCTCTTAGGCTTCCGAGGAACATAGTTATCGTACGCTTCATCATATCTGTCCACTCTCGGTCCGTACCCAGGATAGTACCCTTTGCTATCATATAAATCATAGTAGGGATCACGCCTGTATAAATCGTCAGCACCATAATATCGATCATCGTAGTACGGCCGCCTGTTGTCTTCCGGGTAATAAACGGCCTGCCTCGGGTACACGGGCTTGTATTGCTTTCTGTCTTCTTCGGGTCTTACGAATTCCGTTCTTAAATCATCGGTCCTTGTTGGTCTTTGTACCGATTCTTTATCATTTCTCGACTCGGAAGCTTCGAGAACCTTATTCTGGGTCACAAAATTGACGCGCGGCATTCGAGAATTGATGAGCTCGCCCGACGGTTGCGGCGGGGTCAAGATATCGTCTCGCTGGTCATCGTGGCCCGGGAACGGTAGTTTGATCCAGTTTTCGTTGGAAGCTCTTGCTCCTCGACCAGTTGGCTTATCAGTTATACTTTCCGTAGTTTGATATATTTGCGCCGGCTCAGGGGCTTCGTTAGCGATAGATATTTTCGTAGTAGGATCTTCTGGAGGTAAAGGTCCCGGCAGCCATGGAGTGTGCTGATTGAAATCTTTCCTATTATCCGTTCTTACATTGTAGAATTTTTCTTCTTCAATTACATCTCGGCGACCTCTAGCAACATCGTCAGAGTCTTCCTGAAAGTTATACAATTTATTATTAGAATAAATATACTGTACTAATAAATTTAAATAATTATTAGTATGTACAATAGATACATACATAAGGCTCCTCGGTAAAATTGTGTTGAATATCAAATGTCAGCACCGAATGTAGTAACACCGCAGACCAGATAACCAATGTGTATAACTTCATTTTGAAGCGATTAAACTGGAATGAAATAATTACTTTTTTAAATACAAAGGTACGCTAACTTTATTCTTCGCCCCACCAGGAGTGTTTTTATTTCATATTTATATGGGTAGTTGTATTTAATGAGTCGTTTCCTGAGGTAAATTAACCTATTCTTAAAATAAAAGAATTATAAAAATCGTGTCCAATTGGCGAATATATCGCGTATCATACACCTTCAGGCCTATATATATGTAAGTAAATTCTAATTTAACTAGATTCAATTTCATACAATTTCATAATACCGTACAATTTGTACACGATATTGTGTTTGCCAGACGCAATGGTTGGCGGAAACGCGATGAAATCGACGGAAGTCTCTAAATGTCCACCTAACCGTGAATATTATCTGCCTAAATTATAAAAAATCAGTGTTATGACCTCGAAAACTTTTACCAAAAAAATATTTAAATAAGATACAATTCATTATTATCCCACTTACTTTATTTACTAAAATGCCATAAACGTGCGATAAATGAAAAATGGGATAAAATTATTCAATTATACTTTTTTTTATTAGTATAAATTTAGTATTTTAAGCTTTATTTACAGCCTACTGCTTTTCATATACAATATTACACAAGCATTATGAGTAATATTAAATACAAAATTTCTACACAATTGTAATAAAATTTCTAATTAATTTGTTACAATTATTTCATTTTAAAATAACAATAAGTTTACGAACGAACGTTTGCTCTATTTGAAAAAAAAATGTAACAAGAAAATATTTTTATAGTTAGCTATATAAAGCTCAAAAGAAAAGCTTTTAAATGAAAATAGGTATATTACAAGCATTACTTGATATAAATGTGTCTTTACTTCACTTTTTATAAATTTACTTTATATAAATTTGTTACTATTATAAATTTACTTTATATAAATTACTTTATATAAATTTGTCTTTACTTTAAAATATTTCCCAGTTCCCACGCGAAATGAAGTTCACTACACCCGTTCTGGTCCATATAACTCGTATTATTTTGATGAAATGTCGAATGTCCGTTATCTAAATGTATTGAATCGCTACGCCATACATAGAGTGCTGACCTAGTTGTAAGTTCATTCATGAAAACAACAAGTACAATGCTATTTTTGGATATTAGATTAGCTTTAATTTATTACAATATATTATTTTCTGCTAAGTTTAATATTCGAAAATCTTACAAACATGTCTAAAACAAAAGAGAAATCATACAAATCGTATGGGAAATGTTATAAAAAAGAAGCCAAGAGGCATCTTACAAAATTTATTTATATGGAATATACTCCATATAATTTAACTTATTTTTTTACTATTCTAATATATTTTTAACTAACTGAGCCAACAAAAGTTCTCCTGTTTTAATAATAGCACTTTCAGTTTGCTCCGAATTTCCTCCTAGCAACTTTTCCAATTTTTTCCCACAAAAACCTCAGTCGGACAGTAAATTAAGGTTTAAGGAAAAAAAAATTGCTATCATTTAAAAAGCGAAATCTGTCGAGCAATTCTTAAATGTGTACAATATTTCATTTTTATTACAGGTATCTAGATTATAATACTAATAATACACACGCATAAGGATTTTGTGGTGTTACAATTTATCGATATAATATAGAAATGGATAAGATATTGGATTCAATAAAGGTTGCTGTACCCGGAACCTACATCGACAAATTCTTTAAAAAAAACTACTTTTCTTCATTCTTTTCATTCGTAACTTTAGCCAATTAATATCAGTAAGTAATGCATGGTAACAAATATCGTATCAAAATGGAGATTTTTTGTGAGTAGTTTTGATATATTTAGTATCATAACATTTATAGCTTCAAAATTATAGTGAAAAGCAGCTAGCAATATTTTGTGAAATTGCCCAGATGCGATTTATAAACAGCACATGGCTACACCGTACACGTATCCCGTCACCCGTGCAGTTTATTTAAACCGATTAGTTAAATTCGTAGCATTATAATTGAACAAAACAAAGGTTTTTTTTTACAAATACATAATAATTATATAGTTAACATGGTTTCTATAGTTTTCTATAGATTTTAGAAGTTTTGTCTGTCTGTCTGTCTGTTACCGCATCACAGAAAAACTACTAGACGGATTTCGATGAAATTTGGTATAGTGTTAGCTGGTTATCCGGGTCAACATATAGGATACTTTTTACCGCGGGAAAATATCTCATTTCTGAGAAAAAATACAAAAACTGCAATGTAAGAGTATACTAATATGTAAAACGTAAGAATTTGGTTTTTGGTCATCTGAACGCGCGCGGAGCCGCGGGCAATGCTAGAATATTTTCTACTGTTCGGGCTAATCTATTATTATTCTTATTTGGGCTAATCTCAGAAACAACATACATATATGTATGTATATATATATTACGATACTACGATTTTCAATCATCTATGTATATATATGATACATATATGTATGTACGTATTACGAAAATAAGCTACCAATATCCTGATATTTTTAGGCCGGAGAAATGTTGCTGAAAACTTCCGTTATACTTAATAATAATGCAAAGGAATGTAGGACTACTATTATATGTAATTATGGAATTGTATGTGTATATGTTTGTTACTCTGTAACGCTGAAACCGTTGGACGAATTACGATAAAATTTAGTATATAGATAAGACTTATGTCCTGGAGTAAGACAGACTGTTTGATACCTAGGGTCTAGGGATGCTCCCGAAGGAAGCGGGTTAGTCACTAATCCTACTAATATTATAAACGCAAAAGTTTGTAAGAATCTATATGTATGGATATATATTTATTACTCTTTCACACCAGAACGGTCTGGGTGAAATTTTTACAGAGATATATTATAGTCCGGAATAACACATAGACTACTTTTTATCCCGGAAAAATATACGGTTCCCGGGGGATAGATTTGTTTGTACAATATAAAGTATTAATTTATTTAATTAACAAATTAAAGCTCTCACCCGCACATAGTCCGCCGTTCTCCAAGCACAGAAGCACAGTGACTATATCGTAGCTATGCGCAGGAACAAGGGTCTGCAGTCAGCGGTCACCGATCCGTCACGCTCTATGAACGTTTTGTTTGACACAATCGGTACACGTTTCCATTGATTTTGTTTTAAATATTCTAGTTGACTGACATTATTAAACATGTTTTCCTGGTAAACTGATTGTCCTACTCGTAGGTTCGATTCTCGTATGGTTCAAATACATAGTTTGTTTGGGTTGTTTTGATATATATTTTGCATTTAATGTTGAGTTAAATCTAAAATACTCTAGATTCACTAAACGTGTACATTTTATATTAATACAGAAGAACTATTAGAAATGATCATCATTTTTAAATTCGGTTAAAATTTGCATTAACCTTCTAAGTTTCGTCGGGAGAATATTAACATTACATATAAATAGAAAGTTTGAACTTCGTAGAAATATCAAAAGACAAAACAACACGGTTTTAAAATTAAGGTGTTCTTGCGCTTTAATAAAATAATTAGCAATTTATATACTTTCACTATTCAATAAGCGAGTTACAATATTTATTAGGTAAGTTATAATAAACAACAAACAAGCTCACTCATATCTCATAACCTTAAAGCTCTTTACCAACATTTTTGACTTCTAACCAGTGCCATTGTTAAAGACCGTACAAAGCTCCAGAATGATGTTGCACAACTCCTAAAGGAACATGAAATTTTATTCAAAAATATGAAAGAATATCGTTCTGACCAATCTCAGCCACGGCGACCAATTTCACCAACAGCTGCCGCCACTACGTAGTTGGCGTAAGATGTCACACCGCCAACATCCCAATTACAGAAGAATTTCTTAACAGAAACGATCAGGGATTCGAACCCGAGACCGAACTGTCGTACATTGTACTAGACCTGCGTTAAAAATATATTATAAAATACAATGGATATATTCAAGTAACGGTAAAGATTTTCATATGGTAATGCAGCAATATAAACTCGCCGGAGCCGAGCGTGATGTGGGCATTCACATGAAATAATAAATGATAAATTATGACAATATATAACCTTAAAAATTAGATGACTGATTATGAAATAATATCTATAAGGTCATCGTCATTTTAAATTCAATTTTGGAGGCCCAGCTAAAAAAATATTTGTTAAAAAAGAATTGTGGTTATTCAGGTTAAAAGACATTTTGTCGCCTTAGTACTTATTTATTCAAGCAACCAATACTTGTTGTACTTTAGAGTAGCTGTTTTTCTGAATTAAAAACTATGGTTTGTTTCTAAGTTTTACATACATATATAAATAAGTTTTTTTCGGCTTTACTAAAGTAAAATGTGTATTTAATACCAATACAGTCGATATTTAAGTCAATATTTTTTCTTAATTAAGCTCTTATAGTAAATTGGTCGTTTGTGACAATAAGCATTGAGATAATTTCTATTCCAAATTTTACTTAAATCAGCAAGACATCGTGAAGAATAAACACAAACCTTAGTATTTAGAATATTGCTGGTTTTTTTTCAGTATTTTATTTTTTATTTTCTTAGCTAGTTTCAGTATTTTATTTTATATTTTCTTCTTTCACAAACAAATTCTAAAACTATTATTGTTAAACATGCTCTGTAATATTATTGACCTCCAATTATGATTAAAGAGGGAAGAGGGCGCTGACTCCTGATATACAGGTTTATTCTAGTTTGGGAGTCAGACGCTTCAACAGGCTTATGTAACACACAATTGTGTCAATAAAGATATATTCTATTCGATATTCTATTTAATAAATTATATGCGAACATAGTAACATGATTATGTAACAAACAATACATACGCAGAAACGCTATGCGTCTAGTAAAAAGAATGTATAATTGTTTAACTCTAACCGACCACTAATATTATATGTAACTTTATTATTTAGTAATATCGACCAGAAAAGTACTAGATACAATCCTCAATCCCATGTAAGTTCTCTTAAAACTGTCACCAATTGTGTTTAGGTAATTATTAAAAAGGAAATAAATATACAACAATGTAAATGGAACCTTAAATACAACGCTTCAAGTTGTTTTCACTACAAAAAGCACGTTCAAATGTTCAAATGAGCACCCCTTCGGTAAAGACATTTTTTGTCGCTGATTGTGTATCTGGTACTTATTTGATCGATGTTTAGTAATTATCATTATAAACCTACTTTATGCCCCATCAGTAAATATAAATACTAGCTAATTTAAAAAAAAAAACAACCCCAAGAAGTTATTACTTCTTTTACCTTAATCAAGAGAAAAGTGAGTGAAGAAAAATAAAATAAAACATTCTTTTATTAAGATATATATTTTAATACTATAATTGTTTCATTAAAATAGCATTTCCGTACAACGCGCATTTGAAGCGACAACACAGTGTGACCATAAATAACGAAAACTATAACTAAATATTAAAGAACATAAGGCATTGTGTTAGGACTAATTTAAAAAGCTAGTCTTAATAAAATATTAAGTATTTAATTCATGCGCTTTGGCTGATAAAAACTTTGATCATAGGCAATTACGTAAACTTATGAAAAACCAAAATTATTTATTAAAAAAATAACTTTCATCAATCACGTGGAAAATGACAGCTGTCACCTGAATTATAAGCCTGAATCCAGGTTAAAAAATAAAATGATCAAAATAATTTGAACATATTTTATTCTATTTATAATAATAAAAATGGTGGTGCAAAAGTATCAAGAATGTTTTCATTCACTCCTAGCGTACGGTCTATCGCATTCAGCCAAGGCCCTTGTAATGTTAATATTAAAAAGTATGGACAAATTTATATGACAAAATACTACTAAATACTATCCACGACGTTATTTAAATTATTATATGTAATAAATTTACCAAATTACTTCCTTTTATAATTAGTTGCTTCACCACCAATCCAAATGACGATGACGGAAGAAACTTATTTCTTAGCTGTGTATAATATTAAAAAAAAACTGCATTTATAATCTTTTAATTACAAATTTTAATTACAGCTTTTTGTTGATTACCAACATATAACTTTTAAACATCTAAATAGTGTATTAAGTAGAAAAAACCAAACAATTACAAGTCAAATGCCACATCCATAGATAAAGATTAACTTTTAATTAAGTTCCTTCAGAAAATAACGTAAGTCATATAAATTCATCCGTTTAAAGCATTAATTAATATTATTATTCCTGCATGGCGGCCTGCGCGGGCGCGGTCGGCTCGCTGTCCTTCTTCTTGGACCCAGAGACAATGTCATCGATTCTTAGGAGCATGATGGCTGTTTCCACCGCTGTTTTGTACACCTGAAATAATAACATTAATTGTTGCGTTAAATTGTCTTTATATTAATGTTTTTAAAATGATGTAATTGTACTTTTCACCGAGTCTTTTCATTTGACCATTATAACCAAATCTGATCAAATTAAAAAAATCCTATTTTTTTTAATTTCATTTTGTCACTAAAGTACTTTCTATTTCTACTCGTACTAAATTTCTATTTAATATACATGATTTCGACCGTGACGCCCAAAAGATATTATAGTGCATCGCGTGTACTCGCAGACATGACGTGCACTCTCTATTCCTTAAAAATTTAATATATGGTTCTCAAATAACTTTAGCAGCCATGTCCACTAACTCTCTGGTCGCACTAATTAGTCAAGCCATATCCACAATCTCACCGGTCTCACTAATTAGTTACATATTAACACACAACATACCTTTAATGTAACAGTCAGAACCTCGCACGCCCGCATTGCACATTCGCTTTATTCAAAAATTAGATAAATAAAACTGATTGATAGTAAGGGAGCCCAAGAGTTGATTTTGGGGCTTACTCAAGCGCGGCAGATTAACATAAGGGATTGCACTATGTTGTGTACCTTCACTATATATTCATATTATTCGTCCGACTATTGTTGGTGTGTCACAACATACCTGCAGTTTAACAGCGAGCGGTTCCCAGATGCCCTTGGCGGCCATGTCTACTATCTCGCCGGTGTCGCCGTCGATGCCGGCGGTGTGCAGCGCCCCGGAGGCGTGGCGCGCGCGCAGCGCCGTCAGCGTGCGGATGGTGTTCGCGCCGCAGTTCTGCGCGAGCGTGCGCGGTATTATCTCTGCGTGCAGACCGTGGACACACGTTAGTTACCAATCACACTAATAACACTTTCTTAGATTTACGCGAATATTTGACATTTTAAATAAAACTTAATTTAAATGATAACAGCAAAGATAAATAAATAAATAATATTCCATATTCAATAATAAAACTAATTAAAATTATAAAAATGTTTAAAGTTATAAAATATTGTAAGGTACTTGGTGCAATTTCTCATTTTGTTATATTGTGGGTAGGCTGTCTGTAACAACTATACCTTCGAGACATCTAACACCTCGGTCTCTCCCGTGACCATGATTGCTGTAAAGCGTTCGAAACGTCGGGAACCAAAAATCTAAATAAATCCGCGAAATAATCAGAAAAGATAGTTTTATTTAAAATCACACTAATGTTTTTGCATTTTCAATGCTATATGTAAATAAAATTAATATATACCAAGTGCCGTTGCTACAGCGCGGTATGGCGTGGCGCGCGGCGCGTTGGCCGCCAGCGCCCCGGACAGCGCCATCTCCACTGCGCCGCCGCCTGCCACTAGACGGGGGTTCAACACCTGTAATCAGAGAATAAAATTATTAGATTATTATTTTGAAATTATTACAGATAATATTTATCAAGATAATTACTATCCGATAATCATCAAACATATATAAACTAAGCAATCCATGTGTAAGTATTGGTATTTAACTACTTGCCTATCATAATTTACGTTAGAATAAATTATGTACATATACACTTTTAACAATCAAGGTAAGTTTTTATTATTTCTTTTCCATAATTTTGATATAGCAACAAAAACAGCATAAATTTAACCAACGAAAAAGAATTTTTTGAGCTGATTAAGAAAGTTCAAAGTTCAAGTTTGCTGATCAATAATTTAAAGAGTTGCAAATTAAATACTTTCGATTATATTTATCAAAGATAATTATCAACCTATACTTATCATGATAAAAAGCATTGATAACTGTCAATGATTATTATCGTTTCGAACCCTGCCTGTAGGCTGTAATACATAGTATAATCATATAATAAAATCTCTCTTCTTCATGTTCACTGCCACTATCTTTCTCATTCTTTCTCTATCACTTAAATTATTATTATTACGTACTAGCGGCTCGCTCTTGCTTCGCTCGGGTTCATCCATAGGTACGTTATAACGGTTAGTATAAAATAGAGACTATATATAATATACACATAGGTATGATGAGTTGTTGTAGGCTGTATTATAATCCCCCCCAACGTGAGTTCACCTTGTCGTGGTGGGGGGGCTCAGTAGTGCCCGGCAATACAGCCGGGCGCGAAGCCAAGAAACGCACAGGGAGGTGGCCCGCTTCGGTGGGCAGTGGGAGGCGGCCCTCTTCGGAGGGCGGTGTACCATGCGGGTTGCTCCTGGTACTTCTCTGATAGCAGAGTGGACCTTGGAGCAACCCCGTGGTTGTTGTGGTCTGCTTCGGCAGACCTGCCGTCGGGGCGTCGTAGTTGAATGCGTAAGTGATCCTGCGACGCCCCATTAAGACGGGGGAAGGTTTTGTTGGGTTTTAGTTGGTAGTACTGGCTTCGCCGGTGAGTCCCACACTTCGTGCATTTCCCAACGTTAAAAAAACAAAAAGAAAGGTTGTATTATAATATGTTTTCCCGTAGGAAAAACTTCCCACGGTAAAAAGTAGTCTATGTCAACTCTCCAGCCCTCCAACTAGCTCCACACAAAAAATCACGGCAATGCGTCACTCTGTTTAGACGTGAAAGCAGGACAAACAAACAAACAAACAAACAAACAAACAAACAAACAAACAAACAAACAAACAAACAAACAAACAAACAAACCAACCAACCAACAAACAAAACAACTCTCTTTCACATTTACAATATTAAGTATCAGGCAGGCAGTTAAGACAAATGATAATTCCTAAATAATAATAGATATATAAAAATAAGTGATCTTATACACATCTCAACTATGTACAACACAAAATTCACTCAAACTCAATATAACAAAATGGAACATAAATAAACGTTTGAACTAACCAAATTCTTAGCGACGTGAAGCGCATCCTGGAGGTTCCTCTCGATCTCATTCAACACATCCTTGGAAGCACCACGTAGTAGGATTGTACACGCCTGAATTAAACATATAGAAACATATATTATAATTACTAAAATAATAGTACTTTTTTAATTTAAATAAAAGGTCTAAGTCTAGGTCTAGTCTAGGTCATAAAAGTTGTCATGTATACAAGGTATTATACACATCAATTATCATATTATTCTTTAGCACATGTTAGCGCCTGGTACTTATGACGACGTCACATCATGGGCCGCCCTTAGCTTATAATATCTGGTGACAATAACAGTCACAAGTACTAGAGTACCACAAACCTCAAGAAATGTTTATATGAAGGGCCCCACCATAAGTGCACTTACCACATAAGTACAGCATAACAACACACACAAATAACACATAAGTACCAGGCGATCATAATTGACGTCACATGCGGTACATATAATTAAAAAAAAAACAAATAAAACAATAAATCAACAACAAATACCTTAGGATTTTTGCATTCAGTAACGAAGGTGAAGTACTCATCTCCAATCTTCTTGACCTCGAAGCGTCCGGCCTGCGTGCCGATGTCGGACTCCTTCAGCTCCTCAGTACGGTTGACGATGGTGGCGCCGCACGCGCGCGCCAGGCGGTTGTTGTCGGTCTTACGCAATCTGTTACAAAGGAGATTGGGTGAATTAAATAATAATAAATAAATCTATACTAATATTTTATAGGTAAAGTTTGTGAGTTTGTGAGGTTGTAGGAGATAATCTCTGAATCTACTGAACCGATTTAGATGACATTTGGTAAGAAGATAGTTTGAGACCCTGGGAGGGACATAGGATACCTTTTATCCCGGAAATCTTCCCTTGAGGGGTTGAAAATGGGGATGAAAATTTATATTGGGAAGCAAGCTAGGGACGAACCCAAGCGAAGTCAAGGTGAGTCGCTAATAATAAATATGTTGCGACAATTACACACAGCATCATCTAGTTCCATGGTAAACTATGTATCCTGTGTTATGGATACCAGATAGTAGATACACTACACACATATATAGCTTTAAATACATGCATATTATAAATATAAACACCCATGACTGGATTACAAACATTCATGCTTATCACACAAATGAATGCCCCCAGCGGGATTCAAAGCCGCGACCGCTGGCACGGCAAGTAGGGTCACTACAATACTTATCTTTATAAGTTTATAGGCAGGTCTTGAATTATTCAAACCTTAAAAAAATATTATTCCTGCCTGATTATCTGATGATGCCAGATAGTAGCAGGTACCTTATATAGTAGCCTGTACTATAACAGGTCATAGTCTATGTGTAAACTATAATTTGATCAATATCCGCGCAGATGTTTTACCGTCGAGGTGTAATAAATATACATACAAACTTTCACAATTATATTAGTAGACAGATATAATAACAGGCTTAAATAAATAGTACAAATGAAATAAAATTTAAAATACCTGGAAATGAAAAGTGTAGGCTACAAAAGATAATTTTACATTTTAAAAAATTCTTAATCCCTCCACGACTGCGGACACGCCGGCGTGTCAGTTAACAATAGATTTCTTAGAATTTTAATTAATTTCTTAGAAATTTACCTGGAGGTGTTAAAATAAGAGTACTTTTTAACTATAAAAAAGTACAGGTAACTTTTAAAGTTTCTTCGAGAATTATTTCTTAATAATATGCATGGGTGGTTCCAGTACCATCATTTTGTAGTAAAATCTATTTATGAAAAAGAAAGCATTTAAGTCATAATATTACATAACAAGAATAACCTTCCTTAAAAACTTCCATTACACTTAAGTTAGTCAAAACTTAATGAAAAGGGAGATTTGTACCTGCGAATAGCTGTGATGCCCGCTTTAACTAGATAATGCTGGGCCAAATCTGACACACCCTTCTCGGTGACAACTACATCAGGCTTCAGTGCAATGATGTCCTCACACTGACGCTGCACATGCTCTTCTTCTAATTGTAGGAGTTTTGTGAAGTCCTGCAAATCAAAAGGATTATTTTATACAGTGAATTTAGGTATTTGATAAGATGCAAAATCTATATGTATTTATATACTAATTATAAAGAAGTTGAGTTTGTTATTTTGTTTGTTTTTTTGAACATGCTAATCTCTGGAACTACTAATTTGATTTGAAAACTTCTTTCTGCATTAGATAGCCCGTCTATTGAGGAAGGCTATATATCATCATACTACTACCCAAAGGAGGTGCAGTAATCATATATGTCAACAAATCATGCTGACTCCCATATATTATTGTATAACTAATGTTTATAATCAAACAAATTTAACGCGGGTGAAACCGCGGTGCACACCTAGTATATTATAAAGAACTATCTTCATAATAGAATGAAGTTTAAATAAATTTATTATAAACGATATTTTAATATATAAAAATAATAGATAAATTCATATACATGATGATGATGATGATGACATGATGTTATAAATCTTATATGCGTAGGAGTAGTAGAACTATAATCAATTCAACAACCACTTGTTGCATGAGAAGATTGATGAGACAAATATATACATAATATATGAACACAAGAAGAAAATAAGAATAATAGATTTATTTGAATCCCATAATCTCTTATAGAATTTAAAGTATAATGTTTCACTTTATATATAACTGGTGACCCACCCTCGCTCCGCTCAGGTTTGTACCTAGTTACGTTTTAACATTTAACTCAGAGATGAGATGTTTGCCCGCAGTAAAGTGTCCTATATGTCGACCCGGAAAACTAGCTACCATCATACCAAATTTCATCAAAATACATCCAGTGGTTATCTCGTAATGCGGTCATAGACAGACATGAAAAAATTCTAAAAACTATAGATTTGACCTCTGCCAAATAATATTTAATGTACAGATTCGGCTTGATTACAATTTTATTATATGTGTAGATTATAAAGGGAAATAGTTACATTTTCTTATTTTCAAAGCATAATCATTAAAAAAATGCCCGATTAAGACTAACCTGTTCACCAACAATTTCAATATTGGTCTGACTTTCACCCTTCTTGTACTCTAGAGGGCAATCTAGCAACATAATGCGTGGGTTTTCAATGAACCGTCTCATCTTGGGATGGGTGACATCTTTGTTGAACATAACTCCATTCAAAACTTTTGACTCTTCTACTGTACCACCAGGGATCTTTTCAATTTTGGCATAGCTAAGAACACATTTTAAAAAGAAATAAATAAAGATATATGAAAAGAATAATGTTTATATCTACATATGAGGTACCTTTCAACTTTTTTGGGCAGAAACCTAATTCTTTTTCTGAAATAAAAGTAGCCAAGTTACTTCTCATAACACAAATATCTATCAGTGAAAGCCCCATCAAAATCAGTCCAGCTGTTTGAGACAAACAAAAATTTTAAAAATTGTGTTATTCTTATATGTATAATTTCATATGCTCTTAGTAAATAGCTGTTATTTTGACATTACAAACAAACTCTTCAATTTTATTTATCTGTATATCTAAGTTGTACTAAATACTGTTTTATCCCATGTTTCTCTAACAGGTTAAATTTTGAAAATCCAAAGCTGTGCTTCAGTTCAGCTTTTTTTACTCACTTAGAAATTCAATCTCATTTATCCATTCGTAGCTATGCATGTCAATAAGCTGAGAAATTATATCAACCCATAGGTTGTCTACAAATCCCTCAAATCTCACTTAGGAAATATAACTGACACCTGCCTACTTAACCAAATTCACTGGATTATGTGCAGATATAAACTAGCTTAGAATGAATGTTACATTGTTTTGAAAACACTATTATGGAAAAACATCTTATTCTTTAATTGGATACAAAATTTATAAATAGCCATATAACTTACTTCTTAATATCAACCTCAACTCGTCCATTTTCATTTATAGTGACTGTGCTGACGGCATCCAAAGCAATGTCCACAGCTAGGTCAGCCCAGCGACCTATGTACTTGGTTCCTACACAAGAACGAATCTGAAATTAAAGATAATTATTCCACAAGTGAATAAAACAAACTATTTCAACATTTGGGCACTACATTGTGGTAGAAATAATAATAGTAATTTTCCCCTAACTAGTTTTGGCCATGGCGGCCAATCTCATTAACACTAGATGAGAGATATATAAGTGCAAAAAAAAAAAACATAGTCGAATTGAGAACCTCCTCCTTTTTGAAGTCGGTTGAAAACAAGAGCACTTTCTATTCCTTTTACTCTGAAAATCTGACAAGATTACACATTATTGGTGATAGTTCAGGCATAGGATTGTCCACTGAACATGCTCTTTAAGGCACATAGGCACCATCGTTAATGCTAAGAATTTAACAAGAAACCGTATTAAATAAATCCTTGGTTGTTGTGTTTTAGTGGATAGTACTGGCTTTTCTAGCCTATGAGTCCCACATAACCATCTGCATGTCTACAGGTGGTATGCGTAAATGCATTTCCCAACATACAAATTACATACTACTACTTAATGCTATGTAACTCACTTTCCATGCTAAATTAAAGGTTTCTAGAAAGTTAACGAAATGTCTTTTTTTTATTTTAGTTTACTCATATTTATATTTAATAAAAATGTTTCATTAAATTAAATGTTAAATTAGTAAGGAATAAGTAAACATGTTAAATACTTACAACTTCTTTAACTTTTTCTCTGTCATTCAGATCTATAGGTATGGAGATCTTGTCTTGTAAAAGCTTGACAGCATCTTCTAAAGCCTGTCTGTACTCTCTAATGATGACTGTGGGGTGGATATTCTGTGCAAGGAAAGGTTCAGCCACAGCAAGCATTTCCCCGGCTAAGACAATCACAGATGTTGTGCCATCTCCTACCTAAAATAAAAAACATACTTTTCAATGGTTTCACATTTTAGACTATACACTATATTATAGTATATATAGTATTATTTGCATTTTCGTTAATTAATTATAAATTATTATTCTTTTATCAATTATTTGGGTATCAATAAAAAACTATCATTTTTTTTATGCAGCAGAAAATAACCTTCATATAATTATAATTCTTATATTTTTAGATATAAATAATGTTATTAATGCATTTTTGAAAGAAAAACATTTCTCAAGATTCAATATATTATAGTATAAAGAAAAGATTTCAACATTAAATATTCATAAATATTAATACAATGATTCTAACCTCTTCATCTTGGGTTCGTGCGATTTCTATCATGGTTTTAGCAGCTGGGTGCTGTACGGTGATCTCCCTGAGTATAGCATTTCCATCATTCGTCATTACAATCCCACCCATGGGATCCATTAACATTTTCAACATAGCCTGTGGTCCGAGGCATGTTCGTATAACGTCTGCTATCGTCTAAAATAAACATAACATTGAACTTCTTATAGTATCAATCAATGAAAACCATCGTAAAATTTGTTCTTTATAGCAATTTTAACAGATATTCACCTTTCCAGCGTTAATATTCTCCAATTGAACTTTCCGGCCGGACTCACGTTTTGTGTTTTGGCCTGTAAATAATTTCACATTATTATAATATGTTAACAATAGAAAATAAAGCATCCATATCACGAACTTTACTCACTCAGTACTATTATTGGTTGTCCGTACATTTTGCTAAAATAAATTTATAATGAAATGTCTAAACTCAGAACTTCCAAAAAAGAAAATCAACCAAATGCACTAATCGCGTGGTGACTAACAAGGGTTGCCACAATAATAATTAATATTGATTCATAGTTCATACTAGTTGCCAGCATTAGACATTCATTTTTAAAGCATGTCATAGATGAATTTTATGTTTACCTGATTTTAGCTAACCAGATAAAAAATATACAAAAACAATCATAGTAACCTAGGCAGACACAATATTACATAAAGATTTCTACAGGTAAATTAATCCACATGATTTTAGTATATCGATCATTAATTATAATTAATATAAGAATACTTCATGGCCCGATTGTTATCAAAACTAACGACATCAATTTATAGTCTGCTGTCCCCAACAGTTTTTTTTTTCATTATTAATAACATACTAAAACTTCGTGAATAGCTTCATTTTGGCGAGACGCCCAATTATTCCTTTTACGAGAATTTAATAGTGGTAGATACAATTGTAGCTTCAGTCGGGATATCTTAAAACGGTGATAGTCTAATATTACTAACAGGTTGCTCTACAATTTAATCTAGAGATAATCTAACATTAAACAAGAAAAAAATGTTGCCCTACAAAACAGATGGTTTCGATCAAATAGCCCCCCTCTCCGAACATGTTAAAATAACAACGTCATAAAATGTATTAATAAACGGCTGATTTTCATAATATTAATTATTATTGAAAATATACATAATTGGATGATCACATTGTCCTACAAAAAATTGTAGGATTTCTGAATTCTGAATCTTATGGCCGGTTTACACGTGTTAAGTCACTTAGTAGTTAACTAAATTTTAACTTAATTTTAAGTGACTTATCTGTCCAAACGTGTTTAGTAGTTAAGTAGATAAGCTCTTTAGTTGTCTTCTCCATTCTACGTGACATTGGCGAAGTAATCTGTGCTCAATAAAAGAATTGTCTTTATTTTCATTCAAGATTTATTTATTTATTTATTTGCAAGATATGCCAACAATACATTGTACCTACATTCTAAATTATTATATTATAAGATTACTTATTCTAGTACAAGCATTAATTTTATTTCCGGCTTTAAAACAATAATATATAAAATGTTAAATACAATTTCTAATAAATATTTATAATAGATGAAATTAAATTAAAGAATTACACATATTAACTACTATAATTAAATAATCATAATATAAATTAATGTTAAAATTAGAATAATATGAACAATAAAAATAATTATTAATATTTATAATTTGAAACAACTATACTTATAAAATTATATAATTATATTAGTCCAGTCATACAAATATATATATATTTTTTGAAATCGTAAATTCAGTGCTTAAATTTGTTTTAAGCGAGATAATTCACGCTTTTTACGTTCCATAAGCATTATTTTTTTAAATATGCTTCTTAACAAAAAATAACGAAAAAAAATTAAATTTAGCTCGTCATTACTTATGCGTTTTACTAAAGTACTTATGCGTTTGTAACTAAACAAGTGTCCAAACGTGTCAAGTGACAAGCCCCGCCCACCAACTAAACCGAAAAAATAGGAAACATTCTAATTTAGTTGATAAGTAGTTAACTTAATTTTAACTTGCAACTTGCTACTAAATTGTCTGTTTACACGCAAGTAATCACTTAAAATTAAGTTAAAATTTAGTTAACTACTAAACGACTTGACACGTGTAAACCGGCCATTACGCTCGGATGTCGTCGCCAGTCGCCCCCAGCACGGTGATACTTTTTTGATTAGTAACAAGGTTTTTTTTACTTCAGAAATAAAATGAGAAACCCAATATTACAATTGTACTACAAATAAATTTACTTTTGGTTTAATTCAAATATTTATTGGCGAAAATTTGTTTTAATGAGTAATAATCGAAAATGTTCTTATATAGTTAGCCGGAAAATTAATACTTTAAAAAAAATTCTAAGTCGAATCGTTCTTTGGTTTGTCAGTTTTTGCAAATATGTGGCACAATATCTTTAGCTTTAATTTTTTTTAATATAAATCTAATAGTATCACAGTACAAAATGACATGGTATATACATATTTAAGATATTAATCTTCTGTGGTGTAGTTTGTATTTTTTTTGTCATTTTAATTAAAATTAATGTACCTATGTAATGTATATATTTTACAGATTTTATTGTTCATCAACTACATATAAATAACAATTATATGGCAATTTATTTTCTTATTCAACTTTCCATTCTAATGGCAGCCATACACGATCCAGTTTACCGTCAAGTCAAGAAGTATCTTTGTCATTTACTATGAACCAGATAGATGTCGCACCTACACAGAATAATTAAGACTGAATTATTATTATTTTGTTATTTGAATATAGATTATAGACCTAGTAATAGACTGAGCAATACTTTATACTCTTATGAAATTGACAACTTCCAGAAAGAGAAAAAGCGAACGTGCGACCAATACCTGTTTTTTATTCCAATTTGAATTTATAAATGGAACTAGCATTGCCCGCGGCTCCGCCCGCGTTCAGATGACCAAAACCAAATTCTTAGGTTTTACATATAAGAATACTCTTACATAGCAATTTTTGTATGTTTTCTCAAAAATGAGATATTTTCCAGCGATAAAAAGTATCCTATATGTTGACCCGGATAACCAGCTATCATCATACCAAATTTCATCAAAATCTGTCCAGTGGTTTTCTCGTGATGCGGTAACAGACAGACAGACAGAGAGACAGACAAAAATTCTAAAAACTATAGAGTCGGGCTCTGTATCTGTATATATAATACCGTGAATATATATAATATATAAATGTCGTGTATATATAATAATGTCTATTTCAATTAGATTTTCCAAAAAATATTTAATGTACAGATTCGACTAAGTTACAATTTTATTACATGTATAGATGTAAAAAATTATAATATGTATTATAATTTATTAAAAATGTAATAACATTAAAACCTAATGTAAAATGGTTATAAATTTCTATTTTCATTTATCGTAGAAGACTTCGGCCGCATATTCGTTTTGTCTCTGTCGCACCTTTAAGCCCTCTATATACTGTTATTAAACATTATCCTAGTAGGTCCTATCTATACATATAATAAAAGTGTAATTGATCGCTCACTGTACATGAAAGACATTTGAGAAAAACTATTATTGGGGGTCTTTATTACCGCAATGATTTTTAAAAAAATTGTCTGTTGTCGGTTTGTCTGTTTGGCTGTGCGCGCTTATCTCAGATACGGCTTAACCGATTTGCGTGCGTTTTTCACTAATATACTTTTCGTTTTATTTCAATCGGTTCAAAAATAAAAAAGTTATATCAATTTAAAGAATCATCCAAGCGAGGTTGAGTCGCTAGTTTTTAATAAATTTGTTTATCTATTAAGGAAAAAGGAAAAAGATAAGAGAATTAGGAAAAAGGTTTGAGAAAAAAAAACCATTTGAACTTCTAAAATTTTATTTGATATTATAATGCTGAAGACAAAAACTTACTACTTACAAAAAAATATGTGTGTTTTTTTTTTTATTTACACGTTATATGTATAATATTTTTAATTTCATTAAATTTTATTAGACTAGAAATAGATGACTTTATTTAATATTTAATAAAACAAAATTTTTATTGATTTAGATTTAACTGCTTTACATTTTATAATAAAGTATTTGGAATAGTAGTATTGTTGATCGAAGGGAATAGTTATTTATGGTGCACAATGCCGATATAACTGACAAAAAATATTGCATGTAACAGTTAAACTATTTCTTGTTATTAATTTTTGTTGTTATTTGTTAATGCTAGGCTAATTCAAATTACATATTAATGAAAATTGTCAAAATGATGGATTTGGGTGAAACATAGATGGGGCTTAATAAACTTTAATTTTATTTTAACAATAGATTAGTTAGTTCTAAGCTTATTAATAGATGGCGCCGCCCAAAAACGTAGGATAATAAAACACTTCTTACGTGAGCAGAAACTAGTGACTAGTAAAGTGTTGTACTTATTTATTTAGATAAAAACAAAAACTAACCGTTTAGGTCTTACTTTAACAAAAAATTAAATTCAAAATTATATTAATTGTTACTTTTGAACTATTTTTATACCTATCATATTTGTGGCGTGTTATAATTTGAATAAATATTTTTCATCACAACACCTTATAATATTTTAAATTATAACGATAGTGCTTAAAATATTTCTTAAAAATCCTTTATAATTTTTATATAATTTAATTATACTAAAGTGATTTAATATACATTATATATATACAGTATTCATGTAAGCCCGTGATGGCTTAATCCATTATGTCATCTTCTAAATCTGATGATTCAGCTTTTGGGTCTTCATTTTTATCCTTTGAATCCTCCTTACGTTCAATTGAATGCAAATTTTCATAAACACTTTTCAAATTTCTCATAATATATGAGGTGCCATTCGGCTTTCCCAAATACCTAGTGTTCCTTTCAAAATATTTTTCCGATCCCTCAACCTGCGTTTGATTCGATCTAACCGGTACCGAAAAAGCTGATAGATGACGAGGTTTTTGCCCAAAATCTTTTCCCAATCTCTTGTCTAAATTAGACTCTTCAGATCGTACATCTACACCAATATTTGGATCAATTGTTTCAGGTACAGATCTCTTTCGATCGTAAATATGTCCAGATACACGTAAGTCAATGAAAAAGTTGAGTGGATCTACACCGAATTGCGGATTATAAAGCGGTGGATACCACATCGGTGGTGGAGGAGGGAGAATCAGGTTTGCAGGAGGTACAGAGCTAGCCTCAACCGGAGTTCTTCCGACACATGGTGCTGGTTTGGGCAACTCTTCTGTACCAACATCTACAAATGTAGACTGTCTCCCAGGTGGTCCAGGGCTACTCGGCTTAGGAGGTTCTGCTTTTGGAGACAATCTTCTCGGTGATTGATCACACATTCTTGGCTGCTTTTCTACAGTTAACTCAAGAGGAACTTCAGGTCGCATTTCTGGTTCCTTCTTTTCTTCATCTTGCTTAGGCCATTCACGTCTCCAGTCATTTTCGTTTTCGGCAAAATACTTATGTGAACGACGTTTAAAGCGGCGATGATAGTGTGGTGGTCGGCAACCATGACGAGCGTTAACGAACGACCTTAACATTTCACTAAAGAAAAAGGCATGTGGTTGAAGTGGCAGAGCGCTATAAAGATATGGAGGAGTCGCAGCCAGTAAACGGGAAACCAGTTCAGCGTTTCTCAATTCACGAACATGTGTTTTGGTGGTGCCATCTGCAGGTTTTTCTTCCTGAACTGAGCTCATCTTTTTCTACTTTCTGAAACAAAAAAGAAATTTCTTATATGCAAATTGAATAAATGAATCAGTACAAATATTATAAATAAGTTGATTTATTTACGTGATATTATATTTTTTTTATGTAGATATAATAAAATATTTTTGGTATTAACCGCAAATCAGTCTAAATATCTCCCTAAGTAGGTAATTCAGCCAATATTTTGACTTCAGATTGATATAGGTAAATAAGAATATCATTACCGGCGTATTTTAATGCTAATAACAATTATAGCATTTATATACGGATGCATTCGAATCATCTTCTTAGGCAGTTGACACTCGACCACTGCGTTAACCATTGTGTGGTCAAAAAGTATATATATTAAGTAATTAAACCATAATAATACATTTACAAAACACAATCATATATTTTCTTATAAACGAAATATACCCATACGAATATGCATAACAAGCTTTATTTCGATCCTTTCTTGTCGATTCTATTTGCTCCACAAACACGAAAACATCTATATCATCATGTTCCCGGTGTACTTGTCGGTTCGTCTGTCGACATCGATTTTTCAGCTCAGCGCTGTTTTATTGCCAATATTCGAATGAAGATACATCCGCATTCTAATAACTCGTCGGATTCAGTCGCTCGTATCGTTTTTTTTTTTTTAATTTCCTGTCTTTTTTGTATTTGTAATAAAAGTATCAATTCTAGATGTACTACCAACCATAGTACCAAAATATTATTAGCAGTTTCTGTTACCGGGGTGCGGTGACTAGAATAGTGTTGTGTGATCTGTGATACTGATGAATATTTTTTATGTATTTAGTTCAAGACACATATGGTTATAATAGTAAAAAAAAATCAGTTTTAAGTCTTTTCTATATAGGTACAATTGGAAAACCAATATATAATGTAATATACATTATATATTAGTTTTCTTTTTCTTACACCTTAGTAAAACAAGACAATAATATCAAAATACATCTTTATGTACTAAGATTTGTTTGTACCGCATTAGCTCCGAAGCTACTAAACCCATTTAGATGAAATTTGGTAAGAAGATAGTTTGAGAACCTGTGAAAGATATAGGGTAGTTTTTATACCGAATATCATCCCTTAAGGGGGTGAAAATGGGAATGAAAGTTTGTATGGGGAAGCAACCTAGGGACAAACCCAAGCGAAGCGAGGGTGAGTCGCTAGTTCGAAAGATAAAACAATCACGTTTCCCGATTGTGAATACGAAACCTATCCACGACAGATCTGCAACCGCACAATTGAATTTTCAACAAAAGATCGTGCCTATATCTATATTAATAAAGGATCCCTCAATAATTGGAATTAAATGTCACATTACCATATCATTGAGCGAGTTCGCAGTGAAAGCGATACATCGGATTTGTGACAATGGCTGCAGGGTGCGGGGGGAGATGTTCACAATAAATTCAGAGTGGCGTATCTCTATTCAAACAGTTGATACGGAGCGTGAAGCGGGATGGAATCTTACGTACGCGACGATGGGTAAACATGACGGCTGTGTGAGCGAGCCTCCCTCGCGGCCCCGAGTACAGCGCACCGTGCGGCTAAAGTAAATCCTGCGACATTTTACACCTACCTACATATAGATTTAAAGTTTATTGCTGTTTATATTTAAGGGTTTAAATATAAAACAGT
Source organism: Brenthis daphne (assembly GCA_947093115.1). NCBI lineage: Eukaryota > Metazoa > Arthropoda > Insecta > Lepidoptera > Nymphalidae > Brenthis > Brenthis daphne. The sequence continues at coordinate 36,017,980 of OX352473.1, read as the reverse complement.
TGGTCCGCCTGGTAGATAGAACCGAGCAATAAAAAAGCATAAAATTTATCTCACTGCTTAGAGACTTGATTGATGAACAAATAAAGAACGTACCTAAATGTTTAATATTCTCGAAATAATGAATTTTTATTATAATATACTCATTTTATAAATTAAAAGTAAGTAAACATTATAATATATTTAAAAAAAAATAGATCGTTCATAAAAATAAAGAGTTAAAAATTATTACGTTTTTCGTTATACTGGCGGGAGAGCGATGAGGGTTCCGTTTTTAGCTTTAAATAATTTGATTGGCAAGGTGTAGCGGCACACGGCAACGAACATTAATTTCCATATTAAAACCGTCACAAAGGAAGCAAATTCAAAAACCTCGCCGGTAGCGGGATGCTGAATGGTGTCACTGATGTACAAAACAAAGGAAACAGGCTAATGGATGTGGCACTTTATTATTTAATTCTCGTTAAGCGTAGTATAACATTTTGCATATGATATAAATCTTAAAATGTAATACTATGAAAATGAATAAAAATATTTACGCTCGCTTACGTACTTAGTTTATGTTTATGTTGATTGAAATTTCAGCCATATTAATGTTAGAAAATTTAAAAATTGAAAATTTTAAAAATTTATTCACATAATTTTATAGATATTTCCATCGTTAATTCCGAAATTTAAAGAAATATAATTATGGATAGAGGTATCCAGTCTTTCTTACTTCGCTAACCACAAACAATATTGCGCGCAGATACGGCGGGGTATGATAATCGCGTCAAAACGCAAGTAAAGTGCCATGGGGGAGTTGGGCGCTAAGCTTGTGACGTTAAAACGAACTCGATTATTGACGAGAATATACTTCGTTGGGAATCGTGCACAGATTTAAAATTACAAATAAAAAATATTTATAAAATATTTAAATGTCTAAGTATAAATGAAAATGTATATGCCTGTACGTTTTTAATAAAAAATATCACAAATAATACAGTACGCAGATTCATCAGGGTACGATAATCGCGTCAAAACGCACGTAAAGTGCCAGGGGGAGGGGGTGGGTGCTAAGCTTGTGACAGCTTTAAAACGTACCCGATTATACGCCCGAGTGTACTCTAGTCTGAGACGTTGAAAAGATATGATTTATGCCTACTACTACGTCGGTATTAAAGCTTTTGTGCACGAAGTGAACGGGTTCTTAAGTTACATTAATGTGCGTTTTTATTCTTTTTTAAAATTGAAATAACCAAATGAACATGTTAAATAGAAGTCATTTTTTACTTGCTTTCATGAGAAAAAATATTGTCTTTGCTACAAAAATACATCTAGTGCTGGATCAATGTTTTCAGTTAAAACATTAATAAATTAATATATGTAGAAATATACAATCCTTAATAATATACATATCTAAATGTTTACGTTAGCATTTTTCATTTACCGATTAGTAAAAAATTTTAACAGCGATTATACAGTAACACTTCTGTAGGAAATATTGTCAAATATGACATAAAATTATTGAGTGTTGAACGTACATTCCATTTTAACATGCAGGGAGCCATTTTTAGAGATCCGTCACGCTGCGAAATAAAACAAAACCGAGCGCACTGTTAATTACTGACGGAAGCCGGAATGCACCACCGTGGTTTACTTTTTGCTTTAAAACTTTTAATGGATGGTTTTATGTACTTCAGACTTAATGGAAACCATTCTTCTGTGATTTTTAATATTATGTAAAACTATTATTTTATATTTACAAACATTTTGCATTTTACGTATATTATTTTATAATTTGCAAAAAACTTTTTTTTTAAGATATAGTAAAATTGAATTCTATTAATGACCCGAAGACGGTTTACAATTTCAATAGTAAGTTCGATTTTTCGCAGGGGAAATGTTTAAAGTATATTTAATATATAGCATTTACTTTCCAAAGGAAAAGAAAACATTTCATGCGTAAAATAAGTAAGTGAAGACTACAAAAACGTTAATTTCAATAAAAATAAAAATGATCAAAATACTGAACTTCATCAAATATGTAAAAGTAGCGTCATTCTGAGAATATTTGATTAAGCATGAATGTAGGCAATTTCCTAAATATGTATCTACATCACGATAACGACTACTCCAAATGAAGAGGACCGAACGCACGAACGAACGAATGAGAATGTAATGATGCTTGAATGAATGATTGAACCAATGTTCCCTGATATTGCAAAATTAATAAACTCGAGTTTGTTGGAGATCTCTTTTATGGATATTTCCATTGTATTTGTATTTTGAATTTTTTACAAAAATAGATTGTGTAGAATATACATACGTGGATATATATCCATGGTGGATATAATAATAAAATGTTTTCGTATTACTTTCAAATGTTAATTTAATAATTTTATTACAAATATTGTAAAAAATGACTAATTTTTATAAGATTCATAGACTGCAAAGGATTTATCTTTGTATATTTGATATACAAGTGTTGAATTTTATGAGAAGTAGTAAGAAAAGATAAATAATGATATTTGATCTTTCAATCTCGATATTTATGTAAAATCAAGAAAGACTATTTCTAAGTAAAACATTAAATTCATAATTAATTGATACGTTCTCGCGAGTAAGTCTTCTCACATGACAGATCTCTAATTAAATATTACACTGTGCTTATTACATGAGTTACTAAATCAAAGACAAATCTGTGAGGAAGCTCTAATTACTATTAAATGGTGACATCAAATATGTCGAGTAGGTTGTTTGAGCAGTATTATGAAATGGAATCATATCATTGCTCGTTAGCTTAATAAATCATTTCAATAATTTAATCTGGTTACAAACTAAATTATTACGAAAATATTGTAATATAACTGTAAAAGTGTTAATGCAAGTATTTTTGAATACAAAAATCTCATCACTATATGATTTTAATGATAGGTAATGGTTTAAGATTCTTCATAGTAAACTTATTATGTTAAAATATATAGAATATATATAATTTAAAAAAAATATGTATATGTATAGTTTTAAACAAAAAGATATTATATAAGCTAGTAGTAAAGAAGTTGTAATAAAAAAAGCGGGAGACCAGTTTTATTTTATTTTTCGCTCATAGAAATGTAGTAGCATGGTGGAGACTAATAAAAGCGTTATCGTATCGCCGCACAATAGCAAACTGTCGTCTGCTTCCATCAAAGCTTTTTACATTAAGTTATGAAAACTTTTCTTTTACAGGTGTTATTTCATAAATATTTTTTAAACTTATACATAACATAATATAATAAATTTACCGAAATAATTTAGAAAGAAAGTTCTAGTACAATGTTAAATAAATATAGTACATATATTTATGTATGCTATTATAAATAATTTGTTTACAAATAATTGCAGTTATTATATTACTAATATATTTATTATTTAGTAACGTTTGTTTGTATATTTTAATAAACCTCTTTATTTTTAAAAATGAATATATACAATAACAACAGCATTGTAGACGCTTTACATAATTTGTGATTAATATTTAAAACATGATTATATACCATTATAGCGCATCCACATACTATAATGTCGTAGCTTCATATATTTTGTTATTCATGGCAATGCTACGCGGTGTCTTTGTGTCGTAGAGTCGTAGAGCCCAGGTAACATTGCTACGGAAGCTACCGCGCTACGACGTAGCAAACAATGAAATAACTCGTAACAAAAATATATTTCATCCTAAAATATAAAAAACAGTTCGTATAACATAAAAATGGTAAAATATTAATAAAAACTACAGGCATTTTACTTTCGCAGTCTTAAGAATTAATATAATTTCACTTTAATTTACATCCGAAGGGATAACAAATTCTTATTCAAGAGCACAATAATTCTTGTGTCTTATTTTTTATATAGATTACGTAATATCAGAATTTCACCAAATCTTCCAATATTTGCCATTCAAGTTTCGAAAACGCAAATCGTGTTCAAATACAAATAGACGTCACTCAAAGAAATAACATAAAATGTAACAAAAACAGCTTCCATATGAAAATATCTCTTAATAATAGTGAACAGGGACCAAATTTCTCTAAAGGTAGATTCTTTCAAAGCTTTGACTGAGATGGGTAAAATTGCAATTTAGATTCTAGTACGTTTGGAAATAGGTTCACATTGTAAAATTCGATACTTCATCAAACGAATCTAACAGTGACATATTATGTAAACTATGCAAAGTGAGTGGGTTTGCTTGTAACGTCTATTAGATACCTGATATACGATATTCCCATAGCGTGTATGCAAAGAAGTTAAGACAATACGCTAGAAAATGTATAGTATAGTACAAGGGTTATATTTTTAAAGCTTACGAATACTTTTAACGTTAAAAGTTATACGTATACGTAGCAATGTACATATTTAAAAAAAATTAATATAGCAATATTTAAAATCTTACTAAATCTATTTACTATTTAAGATTTATATCTAATATAACACCTCCAGGTAAATTTCTAAAAAATTAATTAAAATTCTAAGAAATCTATTGTTAACTGACACGCCGGCGTGTCCGCAGTCGTGGAGGGATGAATTCTTGATAACGGTTTTTTTACAAAAAAATTATGTATAATAAATAACATTAATATTAATGTACAAAAAATAATGTTAATTAATAATTTTTAATTCTATAATCAATGACGAAATAGTAAGTCACATGTAGACTGTCGGTATATTTGCTGAAACCGCTAAACCTGTAGAGCAAACAGTGACGACTAAATTAATTCTTCCCAACCTGAAAGGGTCTTACCTGGACGACTTCGTTACGTCAGTACGCTACTTTATACTTATACTCATACCTATAGATACTTTAATTTAAATTTATGTATGATAAAATAAAATTTAAACCCATTCCATCATAAGGAATGATATAATCTTAAGGACTTATCATTCCCCATTTCTCATCACTAGGTACTTAGTAAAGGCATAGTATTATATGATCTGTGGCAAAGGTAAGTGAAAATACGTGGAACTATAGGTATCTAATAAAAGTAACTACTTTATCGGCTATTGTTAGAAGTTGAACAGCAATTTTTTTTTTCGACTTCCAATTAAAGTTTATCATTTTTGACAGTAAAACATTTTCATCGAAATAAAAATTAGCCTATAGCACTCAGCGGTAATACAGCTTCCTATTATTGAAAGTTTCAGTGATTACCTAAGTGCAAACTTAAAACTTACCTCTTTATAATATTAAGTGTATGTTGCCGAATTTTTACAATTGCTATATTAAGTGAAATATGTAGAGCAAAGACACATAGAACTACAATATCTTTACACATAATAAAATTGTAACTAAGCCGAATCTATACATTAAATATTTTTTAGAAAATCTTATTGAAATAGACATTATAATCGGTACGGAGGCCGAATCTATAGTTTTTAGATTTTTTTCTGTCTGTCTGTTTGTCTGTTACCGCATCACAGAAAAATCACTGGAGGGATTTTGATGAAATTTGGTATGGTGTTAGCTGGTTATCCGGGTCAACATATAGAATACTTTTTATCGCGAGAAAATATCTCATTTCAGAGAAAAAATACACAAAAAAAATCAATCAATTACAAAAATTGTAAAATAAAAATAAACTAATATGTAAAACCTAAGAATTTAGTTTTTGGTCATCTTAACTCGGGCGGATCCGCGGGCAATGCTAGTTAGTTATAAAACATGACAGAATCCTAAAAAATACTATGTTCATGCTACTGCTGTGTGCTTCGTTCGAATCGCGTGACAATAGCGGCGGCTTCCGAGCGACGCCTATTGTTCATCCATCTACAGGATGAACGCATGGACTGTGGAGATTCTAATAGTTTTATGTTTTAATAGTTTTTTTATCTGACTACTATTGTAAACTATTAGGCAGTGGTAACACGCTCGCTAGGGAAACCGAGTGAAGCTGGTTCAAATCCCGGGTCTCGCACCACTGATATTTTTCGTAAAACGAAATTTAATTCAGGGGCTAGTTTAGGGGACTTTTAAGCTAGGGATCCCATACGTAGGTGGTAGCTTATAGGTTGTTGGTGAAATCGGGCAGTAAGCTTTTAGGCCTAGGTGCCCCTAGGGATGCACATGAGCGGGCCGAGGGCAAGTTATTTGTAATATTTATATTGTATTTCAAATCAAATATTTATTTATATTGTAAATGTAAAAAGAATGCTAAGTCTTATTAAAAAACAAAAACAATTCTATCCCTCGGGAACCATAAATTTTTTGTCCGCATAAAAAGTAGGTAGCCTATTTTTTGACAGGCAATATAAGGTGCCACATGCTAAATTTCTTTTAAATCGGTCCAACAGTTTCGAAGATTAACCCGTACAAACAGACAAACAGACAGAGGAACAAAAAAATATAAAAAAACCGGGATTTGTTCTATTCGTGTTCTTACATAACATTTTTTTCTATGTACAGGCATTCGACCTCTAAAGTTTTATTATATATTTGATAGACTAGCATTGCCCGCGGCTCCGCCCGCGTTCAGATGACCAAAAACTAAAGGCAAAAACTTAGGCTTTGTATATTAGTATACTCTTACATTGCAGTTTTTATATTTTTTCTCAGAAATGAGATATTTTCCCGCGGTAAAAATGATATATATCCTATATGTTGACCCGGATAACCAGCTATCACCATACGAAATTTCATCAAAATCCCTTCAGTGGTTTTTCTGTGATACGGTAAGAGATAGACAGACAAACATTCTAAAAACCATAAATTCGGTCTCTGTATCGATAATAATGTTTATTTCAATAAGATTTTCCAAAAAATATCTAATGTACCGATTCGGCTTAGTTACAATTTTATTATATGTATAGATAGATAGGTCTATTTACACGTCACTAAGAGCTGGTAAACAAAAATCAACGGAACTCTTTTCTTAAGAACATAATTTAATTGAACCTTCTGTTCTACGCACTCCTGTATAATATAAAAAGCAAGTATAAACCAAATAGAAATGTATGTACTTACAGGCGAAACAACAGACATAATTGTTATAAAAAAACTTTTTATTACCTGTTAGCGTAAAATAATTCCGGAAAAATGATTAGTATTGCGATAAACAAAAAATAGCCTTATAAATGAATCTTTCATTTCATCATTTTTTTATGTATTAATAAGTAAAAATATGACTAAATAATACTATATTTTAAGAATGGTTGATCTATCGTAAGTAATATAGAGAGATAGATTCTTAAATATTTATATTTGAAAATAACATTATTTTGTCGTAAAATATTATAAATACGTGGGTAGTATCTATTTGAAAAGTAGCGAGTTACCCTCGATTCGCTCGGATGCGTACATTTCAATTTTTTGAGCGGAACCCTAATTCTTTTTCTTAAATAAAAGCCTAAATTAATCCTTATAACATCAGCTACCTGCCAGTGCAAGTCCCAACAAAATCAGTTGCTGACTTTCAGAGATTATCCGGAACAAACAGACAGACAGACAGACTAAAATTTGGAAAATTGTTTTTCTTATAGGTTCCTGTTATTTTGATATTACAAACATACACTTCAGTTGTATAGATGTAGTAAAATAACTGTTGGTCTATCGATATTTTTCTCTACTTCTCATTACGCGTTACTGCGAGTTACTGACTACGGTGAATGGACGGCGACGAGCTGAGGACTATTGTTTGTGCGGCGGATAAACGCTTGGACACTATTGTCGGACGAAGCTTCCATCGACGCTGAATAGAAACTAAATCTAATTAAATACTCTACAGCAAATAAGTCTGCGATATCTTCTGAATACCGATAGTGTATTGACTCCATATATATAAAATATATAAAAGGCAGTGGTAGCCCAGTGGTAACGCGCTTGCTTGGGAAACCGAGTGAAGCGGGTTCAAATCCCGGGTCTCGCACGAATCATTTCTAACATGATTACCACTTGCCTTACGGTGAAGGAAAAACATCGTGAGGAAACCTGCATGTCTGAGAGAACCTAGCAAGTTTTCGAAAGACATGTGAAGTCCGCCAATCCGCCCTTGGTCAGCGTGATGGACTATGGCCTGATCCCCCTCGTATTGAAGGGAGGCCCGTGCCCAGCAGTGGGACGATAAAAAAAAGGCTGAATACATACATTGACTCCATCTATAAACGATAAAATCTTTCTCAACAAATAAATATATGTAGTTGTACCAAAGCGTTGTAGAAATAGTAGGTATGTATATTATTCTTAAACTGCTTAAACAAGAATTACTATATTCGTACAATTTTTTTTATGTATGTTCATTGTTCACCGATTTTTCGGCGACGCAACAGTTTGATTGGGACTAGGCTAGCTTATCTGGCTAGTTGAAATTATATTTTATTTAATTAGATCCCAAAGCAATCTCATATATAATTTTCTTTCATAGTTGTAAGTTTTCAAAAAAATAAGAAGAATTAAGAAGTTAAAATGTATATGTTCTATCATCTTTTTACTATTTATAAAAAATATTCTCCTCTTTTATTCTGACTTTGCTGAAGCGCGTTACTTAGTATTTTTTGCAATATTCTACGAAAAAGAATTATTGTCTTAATAAAAAGTAGCTTAAATCGTGCTCCGAACCATAAACTATATGCAACACATACAATAAACCAACAAACACATTTTCAAACTTATATTCTTAATAATGGATATAAATAATTTATAATCATTTCATAAAACCGTAGACAAGAATCTAGCATACATATTTATATAATTTGAATGTACGCCATATTCCATTTCGCACTCAAACTATAAATTCAAATGATCTGCAATTATAGCGAGAATTGAACTGAAGTATCCATCACACTCGTCGCCCCGGAGCACCTCGTGTGCATAAATATCTCTCGACAGTCGTGTCACATCAAACGCTTGTATGGGGACATGATGGTGCCAGCTTATGGGATCATTAAGACATCTACTGTTCGTGTTACAAATAAGGAATAGGCATGTCGCTTATATTTTAATAAATCAAATCATTTTTCCAACTCTTAATCAACCGGACTATATTATGTATATTATTTGCCAATATTTTATTATTTTTATTGCATTGAAAGTGCCGAATATGCGAGTACCTATAAGTTATGAAAAGAAGCACTATTGTTTAAAACAAACAAACAAGTTGACGTAATTTGCTATTTGAATAGAAATTTATTATATACATTTATATGGAACAGCGATTTACCCTTACTTTATTCAGGTTCGTTTTAGGTCTAAAAAGATAGGAACAAGTTGACGACGTAACATAGTATTACCCAGTCGGAAACATATGTATGTATGTACATGTTTTATACTTGTTACGAGTCTTGCTACGTGCCGTAACAAAGGGGAAGCAAAAGACACAATCCATCCTATAAAAAAAACCATTTTATACGTACATACGTTACGTACGGTACGTTTTAATTTTTTTGAGCGGAACCCTAATTCTTTTTCTAAAATAAAATTAGCCTATGTTACTCCCTATAATATCAGCTATCTTCCAGTGAAAGTCCCGTCAAAATCAGTCCAGCCGTTTCAGAGATTGTCCGGAACAGACAGACAGACAAAAAAATAAAAAATTGAGTTTTTCTTATAAGTACCGTACATAATTTCATATGCATTTAGTAAAACACTGTTATTTATGTATTACAAACAGACACTTCAATTTTATTTATCTGTATAAGATATACTTAAGTTCTTAGTATACCATATAACTCAAGGTATATTCGACTAAAAGTACAAACAACGAAAAAAGTAAACGAAAAGTATTATATCAGAATCGCGACTAGAATATCACGTCGACTGTACATCTCAACCACTCAAATCCAAGCTCAAACAAAGCAGAATGACAGACCGGAGCCTTCAAATCTCATATCCAAATATCTAAGTAAATCTTAATCCTCCCATTGTCTCGGCTAATAACGATCGAGTCAGCGGCAGACAGCTGATATTAATGTAATGAGCACCCTCTCAAGGAAACTGAAGGAAACTGGGAACCCACAGCGAGGAATGATAAATGTGATTCAGGTTTATAAGACATCAGACCAAGAAAGGGTTAGTTAGTTGGGTGGAATAGATTTGAAAACAATTTTCATTGCTTTAAATGCGGATATGTTGAGGTTTAAAAAAAAATATTATCAATTTTCTTGACTCATACAGATTTTTATCGTTTCTTTACTAATCTGTAGAAATAAATAAAATTAAATTATCTGTTTGGCATGTCAAAATGATAGCTTTTTACTAAATACGTACGAAAGTGTATACGGTACTTTTTTGTCCGTCTGTCTGTTTATTCCCGCTTTCATTGGCAAACAGCTGATGTTATAAGAAGTAACTTAGGCTACATTTATTTTGGAAAAAGAATCAGGGTTCCGGGCAAAAAAAATAACCCATGAAGTTGTGATTGTAATGCGCGTACCTAGAGACACACCCGAGGGAAGCAAGGTTAAGTCGCTAGTTATAAATTAATGTTAAATTCAAAGTCCCTTCAACTTAGCTTATTGTTTTAACATAAGATATAGAGTTTCATAAAGGAATTTTTCAAAATGCTTAAGAAAACTCACTAAAACTCACTTGGATTTTTTTTTAATTAATTCAAGCTTGTAACCGATAGCCAGGGATGGTAACTGAAGAAAGTTTTCGTTTCACTTTACAATTTGAGTACTTGTTGATTCCCCTTACAAGAAAATAATAAACCCTTCCCCACGAAAGTCGTCGCCGTCTAGAATTTATTGCTCGCCATAAATATTAAAAAGTTTGAACGCATAAATCTCCGCTTTTAATATCGCTACAAACATATGCCGAGGCAATATCGCCATGTTTCTTTGCATAATGATCAAAGATTTATATAAGATTTTATTGGTTTTAATGTTTGCTTTGAACACGCAGTTACGCTACGGTGAATTTAAAATCTATACATATAATGAAATTGTAACTAAGCCGAATCTGTACATTAAATATTTTTTGGAAAATCTTATTGAAATAAACATTATTATCGATACAGAGGCCGAATTTATAGTTTTTAGAATTTTTATCTGTCTGTCTGTCTGTCTGTCTGTTACCGCATCACGGAAAAACCACTGGTAGGATTTTGATAAAATTTGGTATGGTGATAGCTGGTTATCCGGGTCAACATATAGGATACTTTTTACCGCGGGAAAATATCTTATTTCTTAGAAAAAATACATAACTGCAATGTAAGAGTATACTAATATGTAAAACCTAAGAATTTGGTTTTTGATCATCTGAACGCGGGCGGAGCCGCGGGCAATGCTAGTATGAAATAAATACGTCAGCTTCTCAAGGATAATAAATTCATTTTCAATGCGAAATTTTCAATGAGTAAAGTATTTGTATATTGTACTTATAGCATTTTATTAACCGACTTCCAAAAAGGAGGAGGTCCTCAATTCGTCGGATTTTTTTTTCTTTAGTTAATGCGTATGTTTTTAAAGTTTTGCAAAAAATAAATTTAATTTTTTTTGTAAACCTGTATATGTCCGGCGACTTTGCATAATTGTTTCGTACACAGTACAACCATAGCAACCCTTCAATATGGGGATTAAAAGAACAAAAAGAGCGAGTTTCAATAACGGAGAAAACAGTAATCTCAGCGTGATTACAGCAAACAACTGGGGTGATCTGTTTTAAAGTACTATCTCAAAATTGCAGCATAAAACAGGTTAATGTCAGTTTTTACAAACAGATTTTTTTGATAATTATATTTTTTTTTATTTGCTGATAGTTTTTAATTTTTAAAGTAATTTGAAAAAGGTATGAGTTTTAGTTGGTCGTCAAAAGCTAAGCTTTTGAATGATAAATTAGAAAGAGAGTCGGGTAAGTTATATGTATTTTTAAGGGTAATATTAGGTACTAGTCGAGGTAGTAATCTAAAAAAAATCTTTATCTACACATCTAATAGATTAATTTGTGGAAACATAAATTCTGTCTGTCTATACTATGAATTATGAATTCACAATAGAAAATATGAAATGTATTCAAAATCTAGGTAGTCTGTGGTAACCATAAGTCGAGCAAACAAAATTCAATCCGGCAATAATTGTTTGACAACAAAAGAAGCCATTAGCCAAACTCTGCGGGAGGTAAAACTTGGTGAAATCTCCATGGAAATCAGCGGATGGCGACTTTTGATTAATTAGCGCCATTCTTTCCGCGTTGAGACGACAGGAAGCGCTGCTATTAATCCCTACAAAACAATATGGCGGTCTCCAATATTTTATATTGGGATGGATCCGGTTACTTGAGTGGGGTCCGTTTTACGAATGTCAAATTAAAAGATTCATAAAACCTGTAGCACTTGGTTGTATCCGATCATAAGTTATTTAACAAAATATTAAGGTTGTAAAAATGAAATATAAGCAAACTTATCTATTCATATAAGGTTCTTGGCTGATCCATCGTGTGTTCTGTCTGTTCTGTGATTTTACAAAACCTAGCAGCATACATGAGTAACGTGTGGGAAAGTGGTGATATTATCTTAAAGAGGAATAACTAATCTAGACTGCAATATGTATACTAGTTAGAAAGCTGTTGATGTTAGCTAAGTCGAAAGCTAGACAGCTAAAAATCTCGTTTCAGAATCACCCACATTTTTTCTGTTTCCGAAATGATTTAAAAAAGATCAGTTTCAGAACTGATTTAAGATAATTTCTTTGTACATTTCAAGACCGAAATGCAACGAGAATTATAACCAGTTTGTCCTTATCTATTTAAAAAAAAACTAATTTGTCTTTGCCTATTTATGTATAGTTGAGGTATGTTACGGAACTCGAATCCTCGCATCAGCTTTGCTCTACAAACCTTGCGCGGCGACGACAAGACAAGGTCAGGCGCAAGTGCAAGCGCAGCAGCCACCTACATTTCACACACACAACTTCCTACAATAATGTAGTATAAAACGCATTACTTGGCTGCATCTTCACTGATTTGATCTAACATCGATCGACAGTTATTTTAGTAGTAAGAAATTTTAGTTAATAAAATAATTTTAAGTTAAATTGCATTTCTTTCCATCCCCTGGCTGCCTCCAAAAACATAACTGGTATTTCAACATTCAGATATTAATATTCCAATAAGCCAACTTAAACAAAGCCACCTGATTTGTTCCAAAAGACATTGAAGCCGGAATCAGAACGAATTAAGGGAAATGCTAATTAAAACTCATCAACGGCGCGTTTCATTATTGCTTAATTGTTTTTAAAACAACTTTCCGTTTATTTGTTAGATCATTATTAGTGTTCGTTTGTTAGATGAATTTTTTAGTTTATTTCATAATTTAAGGAATAAATTAAAGTTTTTTTAACAGTTATGAATATATGGTTATTACTGTTAGGAATGCATACGTTACAATCAAACAGGCTCACATACATTCATTTTTATATAAAGATTGTAAAATAATAAACCTATTGTGTAAATTATCCCCCAACGTTTTAACCCTAACGCGATGTCAATCACTTGGTGTAACTCTATATCCTATACAGATGTACCACAGATACGGTGCAGTGACAATTTTTTATCTATCTTATTTTATACGTTATTTAAATTCTCAATTTGACAAAACAAAGCAAAAAATCTTAAGACGCTTTAGGTATAACCTTTTTTAACTAAAGTAATCTAAACTAATATTATAAATAGTGAGTATGGATGTTTTTAAAAATTGTTGATATACTTTTTCAGGCCCGAACGGCTGAACGGATCTGGACGAAATTTCGCGTAGAGATAGCTTATAGTGTGGAATAACACATAGGCTACTTTTTATACTGGAAATATGTACAGTTCCCGTGGGAAAGTTTTGATTTTGTTTTCCTACTTACCTTTCCTAGTATAAAACATAATCCTCTAAGTGCTAGTCGGAGCTACAATTACAAAAAGGTAAAGCCCCAATACAAAAGATGTAAAAAGTCTTAAAAGTAGGACTGTCGGACGGTTAAAAGATCGAGCGGCTAGGACTTCATATCGGTACAGAATATCTTGGCTCATTAGATCGAGACAACGCAGAGACCAGAGACTCTTTTGGCATAAAACTGAAAGCAACATCTTACTCTCTTAATAATACTTACCAGTAAAATGGACCTGGCTTCACCCGGTTTCAGTTATCAAAAAATATTCATATTCTTAGGTAATTTTACAAAATATAATTTTGTTATAACGTAATCTTTACCGCCCTGTAGCTTCTTGCGACTTGAACTATCCATGTCAGTATTAGTAAAAGTGGAATACTAAGTGTAACTCATTTGGTCATTGTTAAGCTTCTAACGATAAAATCGAACAAGTGCAAACCTAACTCGCACGTGGAAGGCTCCATACCGCCCAACATTAAATCTGGTTAATATTATACTCACATAAATTGTGAAAAAAATAAAAAAATCTGTGTTTTTAATACTATTTCAAAGAGATTCTACATAAAAACAAATGTAATTTTGTTTTTAACCGCCGCTAAACCAAGAAATCTTATGATTAAAAATATCCTAGAGTATTTTTGAAGTCCTATTTCCTCGATTTCTTTCAAAGTAGTTTAGTAATTCTATTACCAATTTTTTTATACCGTACTTTAATAGTAAGAGTATGGTTGGGTTCACAATTTTATGTAGAGTTATGATAAAAAAATGTGAGTGGAATCCGCGTGAAATTAGGTTGAAGATTTCGATGTATTTATCCCGTAAGGAACGAGTGAAGCCATATTCCCTGTGCTTTTTTGAAAATTGTAGTCTTTTATTAAGAAAACAATGTTCCGATATATTTTTAACTAGCGCTCGGTTCGCTCGGGTTCGCCTCTAGAAAAGCACGAACAGATCTATCCCACTGGAACTGTTCATTTTCCGCGACGAAAAGCAACATGTTGTTTGACCGGCAATATAAGGTATCAGAATGCCAAATTTCACTAAATTAGATGCATAAGTTGTTGTGTACGAAGCTGTATAAGTTATTATATTTTTTAACTATCCCATGGGAACTCTTTAATTTTCCGGGATAAAAAGTATCTAAGATGTTGCCTGGGGATATAAGGTACCACCGTGCAAAATTTCATTTAATTCTGTCCAACAGATTCGGAGATTAGCCCGTACAAACAGACAAACAGACAGAGAAACAAAAAAAAATAAAAAAATCTGGATTTATTCTATTTGTCTTCTTACATCCCCCTGACACGGTTTCTAGCATTTCTTTCTATGTACAGACATTTGACCCCTACAGTTTTATTATAGTATAGATTATACATGCTGAAATTGTAAGTTATAATATTATTTTTCATATCAAGCATTATCCTTGTAAATGTCAAATGTATTCAGCCCTTTTTTTAATGTCCCACTGCTGGTCACGGGCCTCCCTTCAATACGAGGGGGATCTGGCTATAGGCACATTCAAATGCCTTTCGAAAACTTGCTAGGTTCTCTTAGATATGCAGGTTTCCTCACGATGTCACTAAAAGACAAGTGGTATTCATGTTGGAAAGGATTCGCCCATGAAAATATAAGTGGGAGACCGGGGATTGGAACCCGCTTCATTCGGATTTCCAAGCGAGCGCGTTACCACTGGGCTACCACTGCCTTATATCACATGAGACACTAGATAAAACTTTAAAAATATAAGACCCTCAAAATTAACCCTCAACTTTAAAATTCATGTACTTTCGCTATGCATGCGTTATTGGTCTTCCTAACTCTATATGTGTACAACATTTCATTAATTTTCGTGTAGTAGGAGGACATATTCTATTAGTCCTATAAGTTTATTCCAAAACACATTCCCTAAGCTTACTTGATCCTTCCTTTCATACCTTTTAGGGTATAAAAACTATTACTTATTATTTACTGTCCTGAGTACTGGTAGTACGTGTTTATTTTTATTTTAAACCATAAACATCAATAGGCAAACACTTATTACAACAAAATAGCCCCAACGTAGGTCTGTTATATAAATCTAATCTGTAATATGTTAAAAATATTTATTTTTTGGTCGTAATACGTCCATTTGAAGTCACAATATTTTACCTTCTCCATAAGGATTTAGAAACAAAGTTTCTTGTTCCGACTGATTAATCATCGCGCACACTCAATAGCTGGGCCTGAATGATTTCTACGGTGAATTAGGTAACCGCTGAGACAGGATTTGTTGAAATTCAACCCTTAAAGGGTTTAACAAGGGTGGTAAAAGTTATTTAAAGCATCAAGTTTTTGGCTCAAATATGTATGAAAATATTCAGCCCTTTCTGATCACGTTGCAACCCGCACTAGGCCAACGTAGTTCACTACGTTAGCCTAGAAAGATACAAATCATTCACTGCCGTCTGCTTCATCTACCCGTCAAAATGTAGTTTCTCTACGGATATATTACTGAAACCGCCACTAGCAAAAATATACCTCGTGTTGTTATATACTATGTTAAAAAAAAACTAAATTAATAAAAGTATAATTAAATGTAAGACACACAAAATAAGTCATATCATATTTCTTGTTTTGTAAAAGTCATCTAAAGGTTGGCATTTACACCGCGACAAATCGCTAACCACGCTGCGACGAATTATTAAAAGGTATTTCTTACGAGTTTGACATTTTTAAAATTAGAGTTCATAAAAGAAATAGGATCGATTATCTATACATATACCTAATAAAATTCTAACTAAGCCGAATCTGTACATTAAATATTTTTTGGAAAATCTTATTGAAATAGACATTATTACCGATACAGAAGCCGAACCTATACTTTTTAGAATTTTTGTCTGCCTGTCTGTCTATCTGTCTGTTACCGCATCACAGAAAAACCACTGGAGGGATTTTGATAAAATTTGGTATGATGGTAGCTGGTTATCCGGGGCAACATATAGAATACTTTTTACCGCGGGAAAATATTTCATTTCTGAGAAAATATACAAAAACTGCATTGTAAAAGTAAACTAATATGTAAAACCTAAGAAAATTCGTTTTTGGTCATCTGAACGCAGGCAGAGCCGCGGGCTATGCTAGTTCTAAATGTAACGTGTTTTCTCCATTTTACGTAACATTGCCGAAGTAAATTATGCTCAAGTGGCAGTCCTAGACGCCACGAAACAAAAGAATTTATTAATTTTAAATGATCTATCAAAGGCTAAGGCTATAAGAGCGATAAGTGTTGGTGGCTACGATACCCACTAAGTACAAGGACGAAAATCAAATTACTCAATTAAAAAATAGAGTAAAAATAGAGATCAAGCTTCGAAACGTTATTAGCAGCAAAATAAACAATCATTTAACTTCATATAAGGTTTCTATAACATGAAAATTGCGAGTATGTTTCTGAATCGAAATTTACAGGTACTATAATTTAATACTAATGACTAACATCTAACCAAAGAATATAACAACGTCAAAAAATTCGACACCTCTACAATATAATAGACATAGCATTTATCGGATCAAATTGGTGGTTAGGACAAAAGTATTAAAAACGTGGGGTGATCCCCTCATATGCTGTAATGATATTAGTACGTAACCTCGTATTATTTCCAATGGGGTAGGCGTATACACCAAAAATGTCGGGTCGAACTTTTTCACCACATAGACCTATATTAAAGAATCTTTGATTTTTACATGTATTTATTGTACTGTCTGTGGCAGAAGCTAAATTTTATATTCTTAAAAAGCAATTCGTCTGTATGATATTATAATTTATAACGCTAAATCCACAATCTTATAGAGATATTAAAAGGGTTTGCGCGATAATATATTTAGTAACTAGCATTGCCCGCGGCTTCGCCCGCGTTTAGATGACAAAAACCAAATTCTTAGATTTTACATATTAGTATACCTTCCATTGCAGTTTTTGTATTATTTCTGAGAAATGAGGCATTTTCCCGCGGTAAAAATTATCCTATATGTTGATCCGAATAACCAGCTATCACCATACCAAATTTCATCAAAATCCCTCCAGTGGTTTTTCTATGATGCGGTAACAGACAGACAGAAAGACAGACAGACAGAAAAAAATCTAAAAACTATAGATTCGGCCTCTCTATCGATAATAATGTTTATTTCAATAAGATTTTCCAACAAATATTTAATGTACAGATTCGGCTTAGTTACAATCTATACATATAATAAAATTGTAACTAAGCTAAATCTGTAAAATGACTCATTTCTGAGAAAAAATACAAAAACTGCAATGTAAGAGTACTTATACTAATATGTAAAACCAAAGAATTTGCTTTTTGGTCATCTGAACGTGGGTGGAACCGCGGGCAATGCTAGTTTTATTATATGTATAGAAATAGTTTTTTCTAATAAATAATTATGTTCAAATAAACGCCTTTTAATTTAAGTTTTTTTATCTATAAAAGTAATGCAAAATGTTTTCTCATTTTTGTGACAGAAGTTTTTAAGAAAGAACTGTGAAACAAGTACAAAACAAGGCACTCGAGAAAATAGGAGAAAATTAAAAAGTAATAAAAATACAAATGAGCCGTTTCAATCATCCCCTGACAGAGGGTGGGGGTGGAGGTGTCACATGAGATTAAAAAGTTTGACGAGCTCCCACGGAAATTAGCATTTCACTCCTGCGCTTCATTTACATACCTACAGCGACGCGACGTCTAATTTTTATTTTTGAGATTTCTATTCAGATTTTTATCTTTGTAAGGGAGAAACTTTTGCGTAAAAAAATATTAAATGTTTTAAAAATAATCAAAACAAATCATTCTAAATAAACAAATGAGTACATATATAACATGCCTTCTTTTTTATTTAAGTACTTTTTTATCTTTTATTCGAACACGGAATTTAAAATAAACCACTGTTAAGTATCTAGGGACGCACCCGAGCGAAGCGAATGTAAGTCGCTAGTATTATAAATGCGAAAGTATAATATTGGTTAATACATTTTTTACACAGCACCGGAACAACACATCAAAGTGATTTTTGCATAAGATTTTTCATGTTCCATTTTCCCAAAAAGTTCCATTGGATATTGAACATTAATCTATATCCAAAATGTAGTTGCTACATAAAAACAAAATTCCAGTTCAAAACTAACAATCAATAACAAAACCAAACAAAAAGTTTTAGAATTATCATATTTTTCAATATATCTAAAATTAATATTTTTACATAAGGATAATGTACAAATTGTAATAAGATATTTTAGAAAAAAACTGTATAAACCTTTAGACAGTGAAACCCGAGTGCTGCACCCGCTCGCTCCTGGCGCGCCCGCGGGCAGCTGTCACTTAATAATTTAATTGTGCATTTCCCTCCCTTTTTCACAGCTCTTTCGGCGGGAAACTCCGCCGGCCATTACGGCTCAAAGTGAAAAATAAATGTCCGAGTGAAATTGCGAAGCCAACTTATATTATAAGATCTACTTTTTATTTTATAACAATGTGGTAATATGTACCTATATTTAAATTAAGGAATGATTTACATATTGTTTACTTTCATTTAATGTGTTTTTTTAATCGACCCAATATAATTTTTATTTGTATTATAATTTGTATATTTTTTATTTGAGGTTTGGTTTTTATTAAAAAAATAGATAGAAATATCAATTTTTATAAGTGACTTTAAACCAGTTTCATATATTATTTTATTTTCTTGACTTGAAGAAATCTTTTCTAGAGTAAGTCCACCTTTGCAAATTGAATTTATTATATTTTAACTACTGTATTTCATTTAAGATCATCACATCTACAAAATATTATTATTATAAAAATAACATGTTTTATTTATTTATTTGTATTTTTAAAGAACGTGTTGAAAAAAGACGAATGAAGTGATATATACGTGCACTGACTAAATTTAAAATTGAAAATAAGTAAATATCCTGCTTTTAATCAATAATTAAATTAGAATTTATAATAGAAATAATTAATAACAAAGAGTTATATATTGTCAAATTACTTTCAACGAAATTATTTTTTCACTAAAACTAAAAATAATTTATGTCAAATAATAAATAAAATTTACCTTAAAACTACATGTGGATGGTAAAAATAAAAATTATTAAATACCTTTACGTCGGAAAAAGATGAAAATTGCACGCGAAGCTTCAACCGTCACGTCCGTTGTAAAGCTGAATGCACACTGAAGGAAAATTAGCGTGATCGCGAAATCCGCCCAGTTAAGTGGGCGGAGCGTTCGCTGGGCGGGGCGGGAGCAGCAAATCGGGTTCAATCTCATACTTCTTTTCTTATCTAGTCAAGAAGCAGAGTGGTCAACCGGATTAACGAGGAGGCTGTCTTTAAGTTATCGTAATCGCTAAAAGCCTTATCCGGGGATAAATGGCTGAAATTGTTACTATTTCAAGTATTTTATTATTGTATTGTAATACTAAATAAAAGCTGATGTAATATATAATTTTATTGTATGAACATTTGCCTATTTTTTTTACTAAAAGTAAAAAAATGTTTGATACGACACTAGTTCCATTAACATATTTTTAGACATATTATCATTTTAATAACCTCAACTAGGTACTTATTCAATTTTTGTATGAGAAAAATACTTGTATGATAAATATATTTATATTTTTAGGGTTCCGTACCTCAAATGGTAAAAACGAAACCCTTATTAAATCTCTCTCTTGTCCATCTGTCCGTCTGTCTGTGTATCACCGCCGATTTTCTCAAGAACGGGTGGACCTACCAAGTTGAAATTTATACCAGATACAGAGGTCTGTAGTCCCTATTAGGTGGATAAAAATCAAAATCCTGAGTCAACACGATAAAAAGATATGGGCAAATATAGATTTTCTCGAAAACTTGTAAGTACCAAAATTTACCTTAATTTCCAACTTTTTTTATTTTTTGGAATTTTTTCTTTATTTGTGCTATAAGACCTTGCTTTTGTCAAATTTAGTGATTCTAGGTCGACGGGAACTACCATATAGGTTTTCGACCGAAAAGTTGAAAATTAATGTTAAACAGATTTCCTACTTTGTACGGAACCCTCGATGGACAAGTCAGACTTGTACTTGTCCGGGTTTTTTTTAATAAATTTAATAAAAAACCGCCAACTGCAGCCAATTATGTATTTGTATTCAGCCCTTCTTAACGTCCCACTGCTGGGCACGGGCCTCCCTTCAATATGAGGGGGATCAGGCCATAGTCCACCACGCTGGCCAAGTGCGGGTTGGCAGACTTCACATGTCTTTCGAAAACTTGCTAGGTTCTCTCAGACATGCAGGTTTCCTCACGATGTTTTCCTTCACCGTAAGGCAAGTGGTAATCATGTTGAAAATGATTCGCACATGAAAATATCAGAGGTGCGAGACCCGGGATTTGAACCCGCTTCACTTGGTTACCCATGCGAGCGCTTCACCACTGGGCTACCACTGCCTTTACTGTATCTTCTTACATCTAAAACAATAATCTATTTGTATTTAGAGGAATTAATGTACTTAAATTATAAATTGCAGCAAAAATGACAAAATCATAACATATTTTATGATATGAAATCTTCTAAGATTATTTGGTAATTTTCTGTTAGAATGTGTAAATATACATCAGCAATATAATTTTATAACAATTCTTTCTCTACGCCCTTTTTGATCAGTTAGTAAGTCTTCAAACCAAATCTATGCGATAACCAGGCAACATTAAGAACAAAAAAGTGGAAAGGTGTGGAACATCCGGTATGAACGAAGTTCATAAATGCTCACAAAGGCCTGTACAGAGTGCAAACTTACTTCCAACATACATTCCTTAATACTAACGATCGCCAGGTTTGGTACTTATGGTGATGACACATGGGGTGCTCATATTTTTTTTTATTAGAAATGGGCTTACTCTTGACCTTTAAAGGCACAGTTATGTTCTACGATCTAGCGAGTTTACCCAGGAGAAGCCTGTTAACACGCGACTTAAATAGATTCAAGTTATACGTACTCGGAAAAACAGACGCAGGCAGGGCATTCCACTTCTTGGCAGTGCGCATTATAAAAGATGACGAATAGCAAATGTAAATAGTAAAGAGTGTTGTGACCATTGATATATTATATGAATTGTTCATGATCAGAACTTCACACATTTTTCCCTCTAGCTCTCATTCTCATCTGCCGTGTGCCGACTGCCGGGTATAACGTGCGATATGGAACTTCTTTCCAACACAGAAAAACATTCCAGCGCTAATTCAGGCTATTCTTCGGGCTTGTTTTGTTTACCTGAATAGATAATAGATGTCGTTGGTCCGTTAACTTTCAAATTATTTAATTTCATAAATATGTGTAAACATAATCATCTTAACTATACTAAAATTCTTAAAGCATTTAATTCAAGAAATATCAGTAACTTTAAAAGTTTTTTTAACAGTGCTAAACAATTTATAAAAAATAAAAGCGCCATCTGTGAAGAATATGCATTACAAACCCATTATCGATTGCTGATTTTTCAATAATAATCAGTAAAAATACGGTAATTTGATTTACGAGCACTCTGCTTGGTTTCCTCTCGCTTATAATATTTTTTAAAACCATAAAATAGGTTTTTGGAATCTACTTAATATATTTTCTTGAATTCATACAAACTTGGAACACAAATCGATACCTACACCGCCATCATTTAATACTTATTTGAACTAATTTTTGTTTTTTGCTTACTCGTGATGAGACCCCATGGTTCCCACAAAAAAATTGCAAAATAATTTCAAACCATAAGCTTAAGACGTGTTAGGCAAAAACTAGGAATTAACTTAGGTACCTACTCAATTTTAGTGGGTGTCCTCTTGATAAACATTTCTATTAATAGTTTAGTTAGTCTTTAGTAGTATTCAGTATTATTTATAAAACAATTTTAATGTTTTTATAAAACTAGAGCCAAGTCGAAAAAAAAAGTTTAAAATAATATATTATATCTTTTTTAATAGTTACATAATATAGTTTAAAAATTATAGGTAATGACTATTAATTAAGCTATGATGAAAGATGCCCACTGCTGGACATAAGCCTCCAAAGGATACCTACTAAACATAATAAAAAGTTTAAGCGCGACTTTATTTATCGTAAGATAAGTTAACTTTGAAATAAAAGTTAGGTAAAAAATTAGAAATAAAAATATGTTACATTTTTATTATTAAAATTGAACCTCATTACTGAGAATATGTAAGGTACTTGATATATACGCTTGTTTATTAAAATTTTATTATATTTATTATTATAATAATATTTTCAACAATTATACATATTAATTATACTAATATTATGTAATAGTTCTTGGTACTGTTATACCTAGTATTGTTTACATATTACTCCATTTATGATTTATATTTAGGATTTTTTATTAATTGTTCTTTTTTAATTTTAAAGTTTTAAAGTTTAAGTAATAAGCATTTTGTTGAAATCAATGCCCTCTAAACACGTGTTTAAATAAATAAAAACCCAAAACAAAATGAGGACACAGAGCCATCTATTGTCCGATAATATATATTATATTAATAGAATGGCCAAGCATCGTTTTGATACGTCACTCCGCAGTTCCACTTCCATGTCCTAAATTAGCGGCGCGCATATTCTATTGATTAGGCGCGATATAGACGACGCAGAGGGCGACACTTCTAATCAACTTCAAAACTACAAACAAAATTTATCATTAAAATATTCATATTATTTGATCAAAAATATAGTTTTTCTATATTCATACTAATATGAACATATTTATTTAATTTTGAGAACTAATATATTTAAATTTCAATTATATGACACTCTATTGACTTGTAAGCAGGCGTCGGTCCAACGCACGACAATAAACCTATACACCGCCATCTTACGTTTATTTTGACAACTGCAAGTGAATTTGGTGCAGTAATTTTGTGATGTAGGCAAGATATTGAAATCATAGTGCTTGTACTCTAATTGGTAAGTTGTTCATGAAATAAACACTGAAATTGTTTAGCGCAAAATTCGAATAAAATTCAGAACAAGTATTAAAGTATATGTAAAAGTTTAATTTCTACTTTGTCAAAATGCTTAGCTACAAACAATCACAGTAACGATCGATTTAAAGTATTTTGACCGCATGATAGGGCCTTTTAATGCAAATTTTATATATATTCTTTCAAATTATCAATATTTTATTATTTCAGCACAGCGTGTAATCCAGACATGAGATAAAATTTAATACGAACAATGTCTGAAGTAAAGCAAGTGAAAGTGGACAACTGGGGAATTTATTTTCTCCAGAGACTGAAACATTTCTTTAATCGAACGGATTATTGTGATCTGACTCTTCAGTTTCAAGATAATGCCCAATTAAAAGTTCATAGACTCGTTCTTAGTGCCTGCACGGAATACTTTGAGTTGCTGGAGCGAACATGCGAAATGTACGAGGATTGTTTGGTTATGCCAGACGACTTACAAGCAGACGTTGTGGTTCCTATTATAAATTTTATGTACACAGGACAGCTAGAATTTAAGATAGATTTACTAGAAAAGTTGTATCAAACTTCTTTAATTATGAATATGCCAGTGCTCACTAAGTTACTTGCTTCACACCGCAGTATTGTGCAACAACAACCAAGAACAGCAGCCAATAATTATTATGGTAAAAGATATGTGAAACAATCTAAAGGTACACCTCCTACATCCAGCAATTCTACCAACAAACGTGCCTTCTCTAGTGCATTTAGTAATACAGAAACACCAAAAAGTAAGAAACCTAGCACAATGAATAAAATTGAATCATCATCAAATTCTAAGAATAGCTCTCAAGATTTAGGAGCATCACAAATACAATTTCCTGTATTTTATGATAAGAATAATCAATTAACTAAAGGAGCCCGCCCAACTAGATATGAATTACCTGAAGAATTAGAGGAAGATAACATTTTTGACAACTCTTTCACCAGCATTTCTTATACTTCAAAGCCTTTGATGGTTCATCCTGATACAACAAAACAATATAGGTCGAAACGAATAAATTTGTTTGAAGAAGGGTCAAGTACAAGCAGATTCATGCATAATTCATCTAACAATGATATAGTTGAATGCAAGAAGATCACTGTTAATAATAGTATATTTTTAGATGAATCATCCGACATGGTAGCTGATGAAAATGAATTTTTCCAGCAATCCCCACATACTAAAGAAGAGATTAAAGATTCAAACCAACTCTTCGACCAAATTATAGAAAATGATGTTTCCAACATAACTATTGAGACGAAAAATAAACAAAGTGGCAGCTTAGATCATGCGAAAATAATAAGTGAAGTGCTTAAAAAATATCCACATTTGGTAAAAAGTAATAAGCAAATAAAGTTAAAAATTTTGAACACTGCTGCTAACAAAAATAAAAAGCCTCGTGTGAATACTTCAAATAATGAAGAGAAAGAAAAGATTAAAAATGAAACTCGGGACTTCACATATGAGACTGATGTGATTGATTCTAAAGAAGCTGCTCGCCTTATAGCTTTGGGTGCAGAAAATATTAAAGGTCCATGGATATGTCTTATTTGTGGTACCCCAGGTAAAGCCTTACACTTCACTAAATATTACAACTTCCGCAAACATCTCGTAGAAGTGCATAATGAGAAACCTGTGCCAAATATCTGTGAATATTGTGGCTTAAAATCACAAAAGAGAAATTATTTAGTATATCATCAATTAACTAAACATGGAGTTGAGCCTCCAACGCATTACAATTTCCCTAAATGTAATTACTGTGATTATATTGCCCTAAATGAAGCATTGCTGGTAAAACATAAAATAACCCACACAGATATAAGTAGCTATAAGCGAAATATTTGTAATGCCGCATTTGCTGCATCATTAATGGATAGTGTGCAGAAATCAAACAAACAATCTAGCTATGAGAAAAAGAATAACTTGGTATGTATGTATTGTCTTAGAGTTTTTCTACGTCAAAACAACTTATATGCACACTTAAAAACTAATCACAAAGAAGCTGCTAAGAATGATGGCCTTATATATGATTCTGAAGAAGAAAATCCAGAAGAGGAAGAAAAAATATTTAAATCTAAATCAAATGATATTACAAATTTCATTAAAGTGGAAGTACCTGTGAATTATGAGTATGAAGATGTACAATATCAGCTTGAAAGAAGACCAGATGGCAATATCCATGTTGTATCTAAAAAGCCACGGGTGGTAATGCCTGCTAAACATAAAATATTAAATCCTGGTTTTATTACTCAACAACAGACTTTACCTTCACTAGGTAAACTACAACAAAAAACAAAAACTCTAAATACTCCCACTAAGGGAAATGAATTTATACAAGAAATATGCTTATCGCCAAGTAGTAATGTTAACCAAGAGGAAATCGTGGTAATTGATAACAATGAGTACATTGTCCGTGATTACCAACTGTTCCCAAAGACCTCAAGCACAGAGAATAAAGAAGAGACAATAGGAACAATCTTGCCGAACACATCAATGGAATTCCATAATGTTCACAATCAAACTCCTGAAACTAAAATGTTCATTAAAAAATCATCTAATCTTAACCAAGCTTTACAGATAGTTGTTTCCAATGAAGAGGAATACAAAACATTAATAAGTTCTAATCAATCTGTTATATTCGATGACAGAGATTCAGGCAAAACTTTGACAGTACTAGCAGCTGCCGACAATAGTACTATGGAAGCTAGTACTATTGATTTAAACAATACTCAAACCAATGAGATGATGATAATTCCAGAGGACTTCTCCATTAATGTTTCTGAAACAGTTTCAGCTGATAACCCTAATATAGTTGTTGTATATAGTCACCCTGTAGAAGATCCAAATAAACAATACCAACTTATAGCTACACAAGAAGTTGGGGTGGAGTTTGTGCAATCGTCTCAGATATTGACCCAATCTTTTGAAACGGTAACAACATGCTCTCCAGTTTCGACCACACAAACAACTGGAGAATCCTGGCCTAGTAATATACAGGCAACTCTCAGCAAACTACCTACAACATCTGCTGCAGATTTAGAAACTATGACAGTAGCTGAATCAGTGACAGTTCCATGTGAAACTGTTTCAAGTAACTTAAATGAATACTCTGATGTTACATTAACGTCAAATGAACCTGTACCAATGGATACTGATGTAATTGAATCGCAAGAACAAAATGAACCCGATAAAGCCAATATTATAAGTAATATTGAACAGAGCACTGAACCATCTTGTGAACCAAAAGCTGAAATTGTACTTAATCAACAATTGATTGAGCATAATAATATTCACCAACCACCAATTAGTGAGCCTGATGTTCAATCATTATCTGTAGATAATGTTCAAACTACTGTTATAACTGATTTAATTAGTACACCTGAAGTGGAAGAGCAACCAACAATTTCACACCATTCTGACTTAGACATGGTTGATGAAAATCTTCAGGATATAGCAAATAATAATCCTGAAACAGTCATTAATGTAGTTGTCCCAGAACTGGATATTCAGCAGACTGCTGTCATAGATAATATAGAACATGATTTAGAAAATGTGGAAAATACAAATATAGATATAGATCCTTCAAACTCAGAAGTATGTCCAGAAGATACAGATACACTACTAACAAGTTCAGATGACCACATTGTTCCTCAAGATATATCCAATGTTGCAGATGTAGTTAATGAAATTCAAAACATTGACGACCAAACACATGAACAAATTACTGAAGAAATGGAAGTAGCCGAAACAATAGAAAATATAGCAAGAGATATTGGTGTTGATCCAAATTCAATTAATAAAGAAATTCAATCAGATGTGCCTCAAATGCTTTCTGACACTCAAATTATAAATACTGAAAACATTACATTAAAAACAGTAACAAACGAACAGATACAATCTCTGACATCTGAATGGTCTGAGGATGAAAGTGAGATAGCTGAAACTGTGTCCAATAGTGGAAATGTGAACACTGAACTTAGAAATGAAGATGTTACTGAAACGTTGTCTAATGGTGAAAATGTGAATTCTGAGCATAGAAATGAAAATATTGAAAACTCAATGGAAGTTGAGGAATCTATTGAAAATATTCAACAGGAAGTAGAAAGACATGCATCTGGAGAAATCTTAGCCGACACAGAGAATGTTCATTCTTTACCAGATGTAAATGTGACTATTTCCGTAGAGGAACCAGGTAATGAAGAACCAATTGTGAAAACACCAATAATTCCTAATCCTAAAATTTCGTCTCTCCTCCATGATTGGGATGACAATGATTCACAGGAAGAAGATTCTACAGTTACTGAAAATAAAATTGAAGAGTCAGCTCCAGTCATTCAAAATAATGATGTTGAATCTGTTAAAGAAAGTGAGGAGAAAGAAGATTTGAGCAATAACGATAAAATTAAAAGCTTAGTTAGTGACTGGGACGAGGACGATGAAGAAAACAAGGACTGACTTACTGAAAATTTTTATTTTAAATACATTATAAATAATCACCATACAACTTTATATCTTATAGAATATCTATAAACAACTATGAACTTAGGAAATATATCCTATACTTATTTTTACATATGTATATTAATTGCTAAACAAACATTAGCTTTCTGTTTAAAATCTTCTAACTTAGTATAAATTACATACACATATTGTAACCTATTTTATAATAGAAGTGCTTTGCACAATTGCCAAATTGTAGTCATGTTTGGCCGTATCATTAGTAGGAATTTTTACTTAAAATAGTCTATATATCTATATGAATGCGATCAGTCTGTATGAATATTGAATATAGTATTTAAATATATAATATAGTATGTTAGTTCCTTTTCATTCGATTGTAAATTTTTAAATTATTGTTAAATTTTCATCTTTAAATCATTAGAGGTGGTGCAGGCTTCCCCTTATATTAGCGATTTATTAGATTATAAGAATATCACATTGTAAAAGATTAATGTTCTTTACAGTCTAAGGATGTTACATTAGAAGAGAAAGAATTTATTTTCGATTCAATGTTGCATAAATCTCATATATAATGTAAATAAATAAATCAAATAAGAACTGACAAAAATTTATATACTTTTTCAATTGGACCATGTCACTTGCATCCCATTAATAAATTAAGTATTAAATATGTAATGTATGGTAAAAAATAAAAAAAAATATAGTTCAAGAAGACTTTTATTAAATCAAGACCTGAAATGTAATTAAATACTTTCTTCACATTATAAATAAAAAATTAATAGGTATAACAATAGTTCTAATGAGTAATATTTATAGGGCATAAAATTTCTGTGCACATGAAAACAACAATTATGTACAAAAATACTTTTATTACTGTATTTTTATTAACTACTAGCCAATTAATAGAAATTACAATTTTAGGTGTATATATCACTTTCTATAAAGATATTTGTTAAAGAATCACAAATACTTTTAGTATTTACACATTAAATGCTATTATAATCTTCAAGATTTGCTAAATTTTGTAAGAAAATAATAGGTCATGACAAAAATTACAACTTGCACATTTACAAAATATTACAATATAACTAATTTTTTAATAGAAAAGTGGAATTTCCAATGCTTATTACACTGGTTAGTGATTTTGTTAAACAAAATCGAGTTAGTTTTTTAAACACTACTAATTAGAACATACCCGCATGTAAACAAACCTCGCACTTAGTTTCGTTCAATCATCCTCAGTTTCCGTTAAACGTCGATTAACTGATTACGCGAACTTTGCTTACCGACGTGAAATGTTGAATTTTAAATTTTATAAATTTAAAACGGTTTTTCTTTTAGTTGGTATTTCTATACATCGAAATATGATGTCCAGAGTATGTGTAAATCATTCTGATAACTTTTGCTATGTATACTTTGCAGTTCGACATATTTTTGAATTAATGTTAGTATTTTCTTGGAAACCACGAAGCCAAAAACTATAGAGTTTAGCAGCAAATTCTTAACGGCTTACAATAATTTTTACACTGTTTTTTCATTAGATATAAATTTTCTTTTATATACCATATTTTTGTTTTTTCTTTAATTTGCTGCTGTTGCAAAAAAACTGAGGGTGACTGCTTTTTTTTAAAATGCAGATTAGCTACAAACTAGTTCTAAATACAAAATAACCCATTCAATTTCATTTAACTTTCATTAAGGTTATTTTTGTCTTATCAGTGTTATCACAGTTACTTACCAAATAAATTACATAGAAAAAAGAACTAGATACAATAATAATACAGGATCAAGAAAAAAGTTGTTCATAGTTACATATGGAAAATGAGTCTTTATAAATGTTATTTTCTATAGTAAACCTAAAAAGTAGTAGAAAATAAAGTTATAAATGTGCATATGAGCAACAATCTAAATTTGAGTAATAGTTATATTTTAATAATAATATAGTATTTAACAGCAGCTAGTTATATGTTTCGTTGTATAGCCTCATTCTAATTTATGTTTATTACTCAGATTTATAGGCTTACTAGCTTTCGTTTTATAAATTTAGGCAATCTACACAGAATATCTGACCTAAGAGTATACTATTAAATTTAAGGGTTATATGAGTAAATTCTTTAAACAACATATTTACATAATAAATTACACTATTTACACTTTAAATAAAGCAAGCTGTTTTAATATTTTAATCATTGGATATAGAAACTAGGACATATTTAACCATATATGCAAGAAAAACGAACCCAACTAACACAAAAAGGTTTGTCAAAATATAATACATATTAGACTGTTGTTCGGTTATTACTTCACTATCACTACTATTATTAGTATTGTCAGATTGAAGGATGGCTTCCTGCCTCTCCTTTAGTAATTTTTCTATTTCTTCCACATACTCAGGGAATAGTTCACAAAACATCTTGTTTTTAAGATTAATTTCGAGAGATTCTGCTGCTAAGCATCGTTTTTGATAGTCAGACGTGACAATGGAACCCAATGTTGGAGTTTTCTCTAACATGAAACTTAGCAAACCAGTTAAAATTGTAGAAATGGACCATGCAGGATTCCATGTGTCAGGATGAAAATCGGTAATACTAAGGCACAATTTTGTATTTGTCTTAAACCGTCCGTTTGGCGTAATCATATAAATCGATGGAGGCTTGAAAGGAAATTCCCTTGGAAATATTATTTTACCATGATAATATCCACCTTCGTAAGGACTCTTCTCGGGGCCTTTTACAACGTAGTGCCATTCCAGTATGTTCGAAGGAACGGGTTCTGCAGTAACATAGGGTACAGGATCATTTTTCAAGCGAAGATAATCCTGTTTTAGTCTACTGGTAGCTCCTGTAACTTTAGTTTTTGCCATTGTTTGTGGAACAGGGAAACATGTAAAGATATAAAAAACCCAAACACTGTCTTCGTTTCAAAAATATATACGTAAAAGTTGCTGTTACGCTGGATTCTTTCGACAGTTATTCTATTAGCTATATGAAATTGTATAATTTTCGTCACAAATCGAAGTAATCCGAATGAATAAATAGAATACGTCACTGTATCTGCACAAAGTTACAAATCATATGTCAAATTCATTATTGATAGAGTTGCCATTTGCCATTCTTGTTCCTGGTCTGTGGTTGCCATCATGATGAAGGTAGAAAAAGAAATTAGAATAAAGGTAAGTGGTAAGTCGTAAAGAATCTCAAATTATATAATGATAATTTAATAAAACATTTAATTTTCAAATATTCTCTTTCTATTTACAATTTTAAGCTTTGTTGGACTGTTTAAAATTTCTAAAAAAATAACGTATCTTTACTTTCTAAGCAATTCTTCTTTACTTTCTAAATAATGCTTCATACAATTGAATAATTGTTAATCATAAATTGGAGCATGTGGGTTGCTCCTGGTACTTCTCAGATAGCAGAACGGACCTTTGGGACAATCCCTTGGTTGTTGCAGCCTGTTTCAGCCAGAAGCTTGCCATCAGAGCGTCGCGTGGTTGAGTGCGTAAGCGAACTTGTGAAGATCCATTAAGAGAGGGGAGGTTCCGTTGGGTTTTACTGTGTAGTACTGGCTTTTCTAGCCGTTGAGTCCTGACTGTATGCAGGTAACAACAGTGAATATATTTCCAAAAACTTAAAAAAAAGTTACCTAAAATAATAATTTCGTCCTGACCGATTTCGGCCACGGCAGTCAATCTTACTGAGACTTGGCAACTGAGCCGAAGATATTATAGTGCACAACTCACAAGTGTACGCGCAGACACAAGTGCACTCTCTGTTCCTGTCACTCTTAAAGTCCTATGGGACGATACTTACAATTAGACACGACCAGTGATAGATAAGGCGCAGGACCGACGGTTTTACGTGCTCTCCGAGGTATGGGGGTGAAACATTGACTTCCCAAATCCGGGCTGTTACTGAGAATTTCTTGACAGAAAAACGCAATGCCTGAACGTGGCCCCCGCGACTCGATCCCAGGACCTTCAGATCTGCGGCCGTACATGCTAGCCACAAGAGCATTGAGGCAATAAAAAAAAATTATTACTATGGGGACTCAGTACGAACATCAAAAGATGGCATTATTTTAATTTGGTATTAAGGTTTGTTTAAAATTATCATGGTAAAAATAGATTCCGAAAAAGGTATGTATAAGGTAAAAACACAAAAAAAAATGTAAAAAATCGAAAAAAATATTTATTTAAAAAACTATGAATGATCTTACTTAATGACTTAAATTTTTAAAATTACCCTTTAATCTACTGTGCATCCATTAAATGATAAGATATTGATGATAAAAAAGAAAAGGATCCTTTTTCATTAAAAGCCAAATATCTCAGGGAAAAAATCGAAGTAAGGAGTTTGGTAAAAAAAAAAATTAATTTTTTACATTTTTTATAATTTTTTAACATAACTATGACTAATTTTGTAAATATCAACTTAATGTTTTTTATTATATTTTTAACTAATGAATAAATAAGATTAGACTATGAATGAATGTCATTTCTTTCTGTACCTACTATATTACCGTTACCTTAACGTGGTTTTTTTTCAGAAATAATCAATAAATTTAACTCTAAAATCGATCAAAAACTAATAAAATATCGATAAATTTGAAAAAATTATAACAAATAGATTCTACGGCAAAAAAAATACAAAAGCAAAGGTATACTTGAATTCCTACTTTTATTATTTTTTCACGACTCGTCAAATTGCAATGTTGGAATGTTTACGGCGACATTGTATAAAAAATAGCGTCAAATTAAAAACTTAAGAATCATCTTTTTTGTTATTTCCCGACAAATACATTGGTGTAATCAACTTATAAAAATTTAGTCAATAAAGTACAACTCTTCAATGATAATTGAAAAAAATGTACTTAATAAAGTAAAAATTATCGATTTCTTCCATTTTTAAATTTTTTAAGGGTGTTTTTGTAGGACGACTATACAATGTTTTTATTTTTTCAAGACGAAAAAAATGAGCTTTATTTAAAAATTGAACGATTTTTTTTTTAAATGTAAACGTTCACTTGTAGTTGCGGGTGATTTACAGCCTCTCGATAAAACATACTTTTCTCGAAAATCGCTAAACATTTCAATTTTTTTTATTTATTATATGTATTTCGAAGATTACATTCCCTTAGTTTCATGAAAATGAAAAGATTAATCTAGAAATTAAAAATAAAAAATCAAGAAAAAGTTAAAAACAGAGTTTTCTACAAATATCTCAAAAACTTTGAAGTTATTGTAAAGTGTTATTTATAAAAGTTGTAGATTTTTACTAGACCTACAACTCTTGTAGAAAACATTTTTCGATAGAACTTCACAGTAAACCGGAAATTGAAAAAAAACTATTTTTCAACGCTTTGCGTACCCCCATTTCTCGGGGGTAGCTGGGCATCGGGGGCATTTTAGGAATTTTTATTCCTTATAAACCTGCTAACATTTTAAAATCATAAAACTTCAGGTTTTCAATATATTTTTTTTCCTATTAAAAATAAACGGATTCCGATTGGTCTAAATGCACTCGTAAATAAAATAAGCCTAATTTTACATAATATTATGTATTAAAAATCAGCAATCAGTCATTAATGGGTTTGTAGAACACATTCAACAAGACTTCAGTCTTCCGTGATGGTCAAAGATACTTTTTTGATTGTTTATGTTTAAAAACTATTAGTTAATGAAAATTGTTTAATTCCATATCAGGATGAGTACCTATTGCAATATATGTATTATATTTTATTTTAGTTTACAAATATCTATAAAATACACTAGTTCTGCAGTTTGGAGATTTAAACAAATTTAGTCTGAAGAAGTAAATAATTTTGGCCATTTTTGAACCTATGCTAGAAACCGCACATTTCGAGTTATAAAATATTACGTAAGAATGGATTAAAACCCCTCAATTGCGCAAACAAAAAGCCAACGTCACGCGGTGTTCCCAGGCGGTCACCCATCCAAGTACTGACCGCGCCCGACGTTGCTTAACTTCGGTGATCGGACGAGAACCGGTGTGTTCAACGTGGTATGGACGTTGGCAATCATCATGAACAAAATCTAAATAAGTCTAATAGCTGGTTAATAATTTATTTTTATTGTTTAAATATTTTGAAATGTGTTTTCTACTAATTCTTTTATTCATACTTTTCCCGAGATAGGACCTAAAAGTAAAAATTGACAATAAAAGTATTACGGACTATAAAATAATTATTTTATTAATCAAAATTTATATTTTATGTCATGATTATTATGAAGTATATATTTTATATCAAGAGCCACAATTGATTAGCATATTTCTGATTTCCTGGTTGAGTTGTTTAATCGTATCCTCATCCGGGCTCTCCTGTTGAATCAAATTGTCCCTCTGTGATATTAACTCTGTTAGTTTATCGTTGGACGGATTTTTCATATTCCTGAAAAATTTTAATATTTATATTCATAATATTCATTTTAAGTCAGTAATGGTATATCCATACTAATATTATTAATGTGAATATTTCTGAGGATGCATGGATGGATGTTTGTTACTCAATCATGCCATAATGGCTGAACGGATCTGGATGAAATTTGTCATAGAGATAGATTATAGTCTGGAACAGCACATAAGCTATTTTTAACCGACTTCAAAAAGGAGGAGGTTGTCAATTCGACTGTATGTTTTTTTTTTTTATCCCGGAAAAATGTACGGTTGCCGTAGATTAGATTTATTTTTTTCACTAGGAAAGAACCCAAAGCGAAGCAAGAGTGAGTCGCTAGTCAGTAAAAAAATAAAAAATACTTACACTAAATCATTGTATAAATCCATTTCTTCAGGACCTGAAAAGATATCAGTCAATTCAAATAATAAAAAAAAATATATCAAATCTCTTTTACTTCTACAATATCATATATATGTCAATAAATAGATGTTTAAGGAGACAGTTACTAGTAGTTATTTTAATACGTACTTATTATTGAATGTGTATCGAGGACTGGTGGAGTCTTTGTTAGGATGTCTACATAAAAATCATCTTTTAGCTTGTTTATATCTACGTGACTTTCGTTATTACTCTCTTCTTCGTCTTCTATTGGATCCAAACTAAAAACAATAAAAAAGGAATTTGTTACTAAAAATAAGTGAGTTACTGAGTGAGTGTTTGTGGGTTGGCTGTCTGTAACAACTATATAATGCCTTTGAGACATCTAACATCTTAGTCTCTCCCGTGACCATGATTGCTGTAAAGCATTCGAAACGTCGGGAATCAAAAATCAGAATAAATTCGCAAAAACATCCAAAAGATAGTTTTATTTTATTTAAAATTTTGTTACTACGTTTTAAATAAGTACCTACACATTATTTAAGGATAACTTATTATAAAAAAACGATACTTGATTTTATTAACGTTAATTTTCGATAGTGGCACATCACTATTTAAGAATTACAAAAAAAAGGCAACCCACGTAATGTCAGTTTTGTCTCTGAGATTAAAAAACAGACTATAGATGTTTGTTTGTGTGAAAGGAGAGAAAGAGACCTCTTCATCCGCGTGCGTTGGAGGCGTATGTGTATGACTTATGAGAGACAGAGAAAAGACATGTTTAGATGTTTGTATGTGTGAAGAGAGAGAAAGAGATAGAGAGAGACTTCTCGAGCTGCGTGCGCTGGCGGCGCAGTCGCGCGAGGGCGCCGGCGCGCGCCGCACGCCGCGCGCGGTGCAGCTCGCGCACGGCGCGCGCCCACTGCTCCTTGAAGAACGCCTTGGACTGCGTCGCGCTGTCGAGCTTTTCTTCTAGGCTGCGCTGTGGGTTACGTAAATATTTATTTGCTCGGCTTCTTCGCTAGCTTACTTCCCAATACAAACTTTCATCCCCATTTTCACCCCTTAAGGGATGATTTCCGGGATAAAAAGTATCCTATGTCCTTCTCAGGGTCTTAAACTATCTTCTTACCAAATTTCATCCAAATCGGTTCAGTAGATCAATGGATTACTCCCTACAACGTCACAAACTAACAAACTTTACCTCTTTATAATATTAGTAAATAACTAATTAAATGAATAAATCAATAAATAAATATAGATTTAATAGATATATACCAATAATACATTGTAATTACATTAGTTAAATTAATAGATACGACTGGTTAGAACCAGTACAAGTAAGTACCAATTACCGAGATATATACATAACTTATTACTAAATTTTTCGGTTAAGTAAAAAAAGGCGGTTAGAATCACCATTGAAAGGATATCTAAAAATACATATGTTACATATAAGAATTAACATTTTAAATAATTAAAATGTATTTTTTTTTGCGGATTTATTTGATTTGTAAGTCTCTGCCGTTTAACATCGTGGTAAAACATTCGAAAAATCGGAAACTAAAAATCAAATAAAAGAAAACCCTGGAAAAAAGTTAGAATAAATAATATACAAGGAAATTGGGCTTATTATTAGTAAGTGATCATATGTAGTCAATCAACATCATTTTGATTTTTTTCATTACAATTGTATTTATCATTTAAGTTTGACTGAATTTTTCGCTGATGTCGATATCTAACGCCATAAAGTTATAAAAACGCAAATATTTACCTCTTTATATTGTTTTTCATACATTGAAGTAATAATCCGTTTTTCCGTTTAATTTTGGTGTTATTAAAAAAATTGCGTAATTATTTTTTTACAACTACCACACTTTACAATCTCCAATCTTACCAATTCCTGTATAAGGCTGGCCGTCTGATCTTTAGTGAGACCCGAGTATTTGTTTTCAGCGTCTTTCTCAAAATTTTTCATGTTATTCTGAAAACGTATTTTACATTAAAAAATAATACTGAAATTGCTGCTGAACTAGCAGATGGCATTATATTCATATGTATATGTTGACTTCTCTTTCACACTGCAACGGTAGGCAGGGTTTGAATGATATATTCAGTACACAGATACCATATATAATACATAATACATAAGCTAGATTAAGCAAATTATAAACTTCATCTTAAACTATTTAAAATTAACTAACAAAACTAACCTTAAGTATATCATTCTGTTTTTCCAATAACAATATTTTCTGTTGCAATTCCTCAATGGTCATGTCCTTCATTTTCAAACGGTGGTTCATATCATCTTCCATTTTCTGTGACGCTTCTCTTAGCTCTTGGTATTTTGCTGTGTAGTGAGTTTCTAAAGCTTTCTTTGCTTCCAATAGCTGTTGGAAATATATAAAAAGCAGTCATGAGGAATGCCGACATAACCTTAGTCTCTCCAGTGACAATGATTCCTGTAAAGCATTCAAAACGTCGGGAACCAAAAATTAAAATAAATCCGCAAAATAATCCGAAAAGATAGTTTTATTTAAAACCTATTTCTTTGTTGCATTCACTGAGGCTTGCAGTAGTAATAGGGTCATTTTATATTCATTATCGCCAACGTCCATACCACGTTGAACACACCAGTTCTCGTCCGATCACCGAAGTTAAGCAACGTCGGGCGCGGTCAGTACTTGGATGGGTGACCGCCTGGGAACACCGCGTGACGTTGGCTTTTTGTTTCTCATTTTGTTTGTTTGTTGCTCCCACTGAAGCTACCAGTACTCTATAAGCGCACGATCATTTGATATATTTTATCGCCAACGTCCATACCACGTTGAACACACCGGTTCTCGTCTGATCATCGAAGTTAAGCAACGTCGGGCGTGTTTTATGTATATAAAACCCTATATATAGCCTAAAATTTTATTATATGCATGATGATATATCATACCTTTTTTTCCCTCTCAGTATTCCTATATCCCCTAAGTCTGAAGTCATCTGTAGCTCTGCTCAAGTCCGCCGCCAGAGTGCGACACTGTTCTATACCCTTGTTCAATTTGCTTTCCAATTCGTTCCGCCGCTTAAACCATTCGTCGGCTAAAAGATCCAGATGATACTCTTCTTTGCGTTTTAGCTGGAATTGTAGTAAATAACTGATTACTGATAGACAGTTATAAAAATAGATTATTTTTAAATTTCACATAAATCCTTATAAATATTATAAATGAAAAAGTTTGGATGGATGGATGTTTGTTACTCAATCACGCCAGAACGGCTGAACGGATCTGGATGAAATTGGGCACAGACATAGATTATATTTTAATCTACGGATACCTCGGGTTAGATTGTTTTTGTTTCTCACAGAGCAAGGGACCAACTATCTATTCCATACTAAATTTTAATCTATACATATAATAAAATTGTACAGAACAGTGGTACAACCATAACATGCTAAGAGAGCCACCATTTTTAGTAGCTAAGACACGAGTTACAAGTATATAATACCTGTAACTTAAACAATTCCTGCTGTCTCTCTTTCCAGTCTTCCAGT
Organism: Brenthis daphne; assembly: GCA_947093115.1. Lineage (NCBI taxonomy): Eukaryota > Metazoa > Arthropoda > Insecta > Lepidoptera > Nymphalidae > Brenthis > Brenthis daphne. The sequence continues at coordinate 35,979,341 of OX352473.1, read as the reverse complement.
TCTTCTACATATTTCTGCATGATAACATTACGCTCGGCTGCTGATATTGATTTTTTCTCATCATCTAAAAATAAAAATGTTTGATTTTAATTTACAAAAATCTCAGACTAAAAATATAATATAGACTGTGTCATAGATCTAAACATGAAGTTTAATAACAAATTATAAAAGGAAATGAAATCTTTCCAAATACTATGTAGGTATTTTATTCTACAAATTCAATTGTTTTAAACCCATACACTCTATCTAATTTATAATAATACTAGCGACGCACCTCGCTTCGCTCGGGTTTGTTTCCAAGTACGTTTTGACGGTTACTATAGAGTAGAGTATATTATATTATATGATAATAGCCAATAGCCTTGCTTAATAAACGGGCTGTCTAATACAAAAAGAATTTTTTAAATCGGATTAGTAATTCCTGATATTAGCGCGTTTAAACAAACAAACAAACAAACTCTGCCTCTTTATAATATTAGTATAGAGTTATTCAAATTATTAAATAAACAAGCAAACTAGAATACAGTCGTAAACGAAACTCAAACATAAAGTTTAATCGGCAATAAAAAACAAATGAAAATCTTTTTAATGGTCAATATAATATAGTAATTAATATATAAATCAGTACAGTACCTAACAAATAATTCATAAATTATTTACCTTTATTATTTAGTATTCCCGTGTCACTTTTGCTACTTTCCAACCTGTCTGGTGCTCTAAAAATATGATGTTCGGATTTATTAAAAAAAATAAGTCATACTAGGAGTAACATCATATTCAATAACAAAAGAATATATATACGTTATAAAGAATTAGAAACAGGTTACACGGTAAAATTTTAAGGTGAAAACAAACAAAAAAAGCCAACGTCACGCGGTGTTCCCAGGCGGTCACCCATCCAAGTACTGACCGCGCCCGACGTTGCTTAACTTCGGTGATCGGACGAGAACCGGTGTGTTCAACGTGGTATGGACGTTGGCGAACAGCAGAATAAAAATAGTTATCTTATTCGCCCAAAACACTTTTCTATTACTATTAAAACAAAATAAATATACAAGCCTTTCAACAACTGCTTCACAAGCATTATCAACATTTTCTTTATTAACATGTTCACATTGTATCTGAGCGTCGCTTGTGCGTTGTTTAGCGAGTAATTTCTCTTGACTCAATGTGAAAGAATCACACATTCTTCTTATAAGTTGTGCTAATTCGTTGGTTTGGAGGAGTGCGTCACCAGATGCATTTGTGTATCTGAAATATTAAATTTAACATAGTGTTCTAAAATTCATTAGATATTGGTTTCTAGCATACTTACTAATACAATAAACATAAAACATACATAAACATACATACATACACATAGATATAAAAGAGATATCTCTGAATACACATAATATTAGTAATAAAAAATTTCAATTTCGTCACAATTATTAGTTTTTGTTCTCACATAGGTACACCAAAATATAATATTTAAGAGTAAATAAAAAAAATAAAAAGATAAAATAAAATATTAACTAATTGTTTAGACAAATGTGTAAAATTTAAATTTATTTATAAAATATGTCCCAAAAACAATGGATTAGATAATTTTCTATACATACCTATTTGTATTGCCCGGTGCAATGCTAGTGTACGCCACACCGCCTATATCTCGGTCTAAGTTAGTACAACTACCACTCTTAAAATCCAATCTTTTGTTGTCTATAACTTCATCTTTCCTATCACTTTCCAGTTGAGTTGCACTTCTAGCTGTCAAAATTACTGGTTTCTGGAATACAACAGCATACAATAATATAGGAAATGAACACATATAATTATTTTCAAACTAAAAAGTTACACCAACTAGAAATCACTTAAAATGCATTTGTTTCCTTAGGGGAGGATTTTTTTCTTTTTAATGGAATTATTATTTCTTCACGATATTTCCTTTACTGCATTCGCAAGTGTTACTCATATTGGAAATGATTCGCACATAAACATATTAGAAGTTATAGACCCAGTTTCGAACCCACTTCACTAGGTTTCAAAACAAGAGTGTGTTACATAGGCATGAAAAGTTGGAATGTGATAATTTCCCGCGGTAAAAAGTAGCCTATATCTATATCACACTCCAGCCCTACAACTACCTCCAAACAGAAAATCACGCCACTCTTTTTCAACGTGAAAGAAGGACAGACAGGAAAACAAACAAACAAATAAACCAAACAAACATACTTTCATTTTTATAATATTATAGTATGGAGGTATGGATTATGAGAGCTCCATTCAGATTTCCAAAATATTTAGTTTTAAACATATTATAAGAATGCAGAAATAAAATAAAATTACCTGGACATTATTTTTAATACCAATATATTTCAAACTCAACTCAACATCCATATAACATCTTCTGTTATCAGTGGCCCTATTGTGGAACGGCAACATGTAACACCGCTCATGTATTGTTAGTGCTTTATCTTTATTGCAGAAATTATTTACAAAATGGTTTATATCATCTGTTGGGATAAGTTTACAGAGATCAAGGCTGCATACACCTGAAAATATATGTTTACTGCGTATTTAAGTTACTGACTTTATAATTTATATATATATATACTTTTATTACATAATGTAAATTAAATCTGCTTCAGTGCTTTGGTTTAATTTCAGAAGTTACTGTACAGAATTTCATATTATGGTTTTCACCACACTTATAAAGGCATATATATGCACACTAGCCGGAGTCACTAACGCCCACACATATAAAGGTGCATGCACACTGACCGGCGTCACTGTCCCCCACACGCAGCGTGGCCACGAGACGCGGGCACTCCGCGAAGTAGCGCGCCAGCTCGCGCAGACTCGTGCGCAGGCGCAGCGACGTGCGCTGGTTCATGTGCGTGCTGCCCGCTGTTATGTTCACTCTGTGGCATAGCAACAACATGTACCCGTAGTGTGGCCGTTGCAACAATATGGAAGAAGTATTCATTTAAATAGAAATTAAATTCTAAAAATGAAGTTCACTTTTCATTGTTTCACTTTTTTGACTCGATAAAAAATGTACTAGATACACAATCGGCGACAAAAAATTGCGGCACAAAAATGAGCGCTCATTTAACATTTGAGCGCGTTTTTAATTTTTTTTCGTGAAAACAACTTTAAGCATCGCATTTAATGTACAACTTGCATTGTTGTATATTTATTTCAATTAGTATAATTACCTAAACACGCAGTGCAGTAATGACAGGTTTTAAGACAACTTTTGCATGGGATTGTGTATCTAGTACTTTTTTGATCAATGCTTTTTTGACATATATATTTTGACCTATTGTCCATTACTAGATCTTAAAGTAAAAAAAAAGAATAAATATTTGTTCCTACATAGACATAGGATTACTCTGTGGAATAATCAACTACATATATATTATTCTTAATGGACCTTGGACTGAAAACATCAGTGACCGATATGAAATAAGTTCTAAAAATATGGAAAAAACTAATAACACAAAGCCAAACAACGCAACAACTACATGTTATAATTTAACCATACAAAATCCTTTAACCAATATAATAAATGAAAACCTTTTGGTCATATTAAGATTGTTTAATATGATAATACAATAATATCTAATATAAGGATGGATATTTAGTACCAGTAAGATTAGATAGATAGCGAATACCTGTCAGTCATAATAGTGTGAGTAAACACAGTATATGTCACACAGCAATTTGCTTCCTCATTTCCATCTGGTGGTAGTAACTGTAAAATATTAATTTTTATTATACTTTTATAAAATAATACTTATAAGTTATATGCATACTCAAAATAGTTAACAAAATATGGTGTTATATTGATTAGCTACTGATATTTAAATTTAATTAATAAAGGCTCCTAAAAATTAAAACTCATAATTTTATAATTTAACAGTATAAAAATTTATCCAAACTCATTAGTTATTATTTTTGCACTGAGTATGCACAGATGGCACTATATGCAATTTTCCAGAATTGTTTCATTCCAATTTAAAAAAATATGTGTATATTGCAATTTTGTTGTATGCCATAGGCAAAGATAAATTCTATAGTTATTATGTTTAATTTTTAAAATTTTTCAAGGATAAGCTTCCTATTTTAAATACACCTCCACATACCAAAAAATTAACTAACCAAGTCTAAATTTTCCACAGCCCCTATAACTAAAGCCAGCACAAACAAATGGTTTCCGTCACCAATCTGTATAAGACCTTCATCACAAATCAGCTTTGGTTGGAGATCTGGTGAAGATACTATCTTCTTACTTTCTGATATATAGTCATCTGAAATAAAAGAGAAATTGCACCAATATTACAAAATAATACTACAAAAAAACTATATTAAACAAAATTTAAAAAAATTATAATTAAGTAGGTAAATAGAGACAACCTACTAGCAACACATATTCATTCCACATCAAGTTGATTCATTCAGTCTATCGTCCAAATCTATCCAGACATTTGAGAGTGAAGAAGTAACAAATATACATTATAATAGTGTTCCAATGACTATTAAAGAATTACAAACTTACTTAGTGTCAGTAGCATTGGTCTACTATTTGTAGATGAAGGTACAGTTTTATTGGAACGAGTTGATGGGAGTGCCACTTCATTGCTGTGGAATATTCTTAATTCATTTCTCTGTAACATGAAACATTTTCACAATTAAATCATTATTCTTGCAATAACTGTTTAAGTAGTGTAATTTTATGATTTATATTATATAATTTATTGTGGCAATGTATCAATAACAAAATAATGATCATTTATGTTGTATCATTATAAAAATTTATTCCATAATCCAATCATCAAAGCACTTATTAAAAAAAAATATGTCAATTATTATCAAATTAATACAATTTGAAATTTTTAAAGATAGTTTTGTTTTAATATTAGTAATTAAAATGTTTCACACTAACAGGCGTTGGTGTACTGACTCTATCTTCTATAGAAAGGCTTAAGAGAATTTGTGGATGACAACATTTGCCCTCTGATTTTACTCCAAGTAATTTGTGCCATGATTGCTTTATCTGAAATCAGAAAATCAATATAAAACATTAACATTTGCATGATAATTAATAACTGATATATTAAATACAAAGTTATTATTACTCACATCAACTATTTTATTGGACGGACAAGGTTGAGCTCCAAGTAAGCTTAATAATAAATAACCTATCTTGTCTTTTCGTCCCTGGGTTCCAGTTGTATAAGCTTCTATTTTTACTGGTACATTTTGAACTCGTAGGCTTTTAATACAAAAAGATATGGTAAATAATTCAAAATCATTTCATACTTTGTTTTAAGTAACTTAAATAAAATTATTAAAACATTTGAAAGTCTTATTATGGCAGATATTAAAAGAAATAATAAAAAGGAAAAAAATAAACATGACAAGATCTAAGCGCCAACCCTAATTAGAATAATTAATAATAAAATGTGGCTTTTGGATCCAACAATACATCAGTTGGCCTTCCACTATGGGCTTAACCACTTCAATTTATTGATAAAGAAACAACAAACAAACATTGTGTGAATCAGACATATAAACCCAAATAAAATTAAAATGTACCTTCTAAATCGTCTTTTATCCGCTTCCCAAACAAGTTCAGCGTCAAATACTGGTGCATGTGTAGGTACCACTGGATCTGTCTCTAACATATAACCATTTAAAGAACCACTGACTATAAATGGATTCTTGAGAAAACCAAAACCAAGACCTGGAGGACAAAAAATATTAACAATATATTTAGAATATTTTTCAATAAATTTAGACGTAATAAAAACTCAATTTACCTTCCTTAATATTAAGGACTACTTGGATCGTAGGTCCACGTAATTCATCCATGAATAATTTATTTAAAAATTTCTTAAAATCTTAAAACAGTTTTCATAAACAACGTAAACAAAAGTTTCGAATTTCAAAATACTTAGCAGAATTGACTTTTGAGTTTTGACATATTTATAGAAAAACATTAAAATTGCCTTATACAAAAATTATAACATAATTTTATGATTATATTTTTATTCCCTTGATATATTTTATTTATTTTTAGCATTATCTTCAAATACTTGTAATAAATTAAAATGTATTATAAAATAATCGTAATTTAAAATAAAACTTTACACAAAAAATATCCGTCTATTGAAATAATTATACTTCATAATTTCGTAATATTATTTTAAATCAAACTAATAAAAATTCAAAGGAGTTTATTAAGAATAAGATTCTTTCTTAACTTTAATAATGTACTACGTAATATACATTTAATTTTAAAATAACACACATTTTGCTTATTAATATTTTCAGGGTAGTCTTAAATTATTTTTGATTTGATCCTACCTTTTTCATAGCTAACAATATGAAAAACGGAAATTGTAATAAAATATTAATTAATGTCAAATACTTACAAGAATAGAACTATAAGCTTAAAACTATTTTATTAATTAAAATTCGCATTAAAATGTGATTATAAATTGTTTATAAAGATTTTACTAGTTTTTACAATTTAATGGAATATCAACAATAATAATTGTTGTTGTCATTGATATAAATTGAGAATTAAATGAATATCGAACTGATTTTATATTTATGAGTTTAATATTGAATTGCAAATATATATTAATGGATGCTCGTTAAATTGGAAATTAACAAAATGAAGAAATTTTTATACGAATATAAAATCCAAAAGAGATGGTCAGTAAGAGAAACGTCAAACGATAAACGGTAAACAAACAAATTGTATTTTTTTAATTTTAACAACAGTTTTAAACTACCCTATCTTTAAAGTAAAATAATTTCAATGTCGGGTTCGTTCTCACTATGAGGTTAACTCGTTATTCGTTAACTGGCGGTGTAGACAGTAGACTGTAGAACTGGAGTGACGCGCGAGGTTCAAGCGGCGTGGATGAAGTGGATCATCGGAGCGCGACGAAAAGTAATTTGTACAAAAAACTAAATTCAACTGCGTTCATTGCGATTGCCGTACTGTTCGTGATGTTTTGTCTGACCGCACAATATATTGGTGGTCATTGTTGTTAGACGGTTTTTGTTACGATCGGATCTAAATCGCCGGTAATGATCCGCGTGCTTCTCGTGTCGCCGGATTTTCTATTTAAAAAGTACTTTTATTAGTGTCGTTTCTTAGATGACTATGTGCAATTGAGTAATTTATTAAAAAAAGTGCCTACAACGCAAGAAATGGGAGTTTTTAAGTGGTTACGCCGGTATGTACCTACCTACACCGTTTTTATTCAATTTCAATAACATAAAATTACATATTTTAAATTATTACCTTATAGCGATTGAGCCTTTTTATGATATAAAATATAGATAACTTTAAATATTTGTATTGTTAAATGAGACTTTACAGAAATAAAATTAATCAGTAGGTATTCGCAAAAACTTCGTATTTTATCTTTTACATACTTTTAAATAATGTTGATGTTTGTAATAATCTTATTATAGTCAAATCAATATAAGATTTCCCTATGTGTTTTTTCGTCGATCGCTACGTAGGTACTTTTATAATATAAGATAACATAAGAATAAAAAAATAATAACAATGTATGTTAGTTTGTTTATTGGTTTGAGTTCATTGCACCACTTTATGTAACTGTGGTATAATTTACGCGAAGAAAACGACAGTGATAAGTGATAACGTATTAAAAAGTAAAAACTAAATTTAATTATAAAAGTGATTTTGTGCGATTAATGGGTTTTATAATAATTAAAGAAAAAATTATTACAAATATGCAACGAATTGTAAAACTGCTTATTTAAATTTATTCATTTAAAAAATGCTTTTCTAATTATAATATAATTTTGGAAGTTGGAACTAACCTAGATTCGATAATATACTTGAATCATAAAATATATGAAAGCAGCCAGAGTAAGAACTTAGAAAATTCTCACGACAGACAGTTAAGTACTAGATACGTACATATTTCTCAAACGTAAAGAATATTTGTGTTAGGCAAATCAAAATGCTCTCACGACCGGTAATGTATTTCCATTGGAGTTTGCTTAATGTAATAAATTATGTCAAGAAGCAACGAGCCAACGGTCCTCCCTAAACTGAAGCTAAAACTTCTATGATCTATCACATTTCCCGTGGACCCTCTCCTTTTTTCCACCACGAAAGTAGTTATGTCACTATCGACCGAATCCTTTAACTAGTGAAAGTTCAGTTAAAATCGATTAAGCCATTCTTTTTCTATTTTTTATATATCGAAAACTGTCTTTCTCGGGATAAAAAATACCTAGTATCTACCTACTCTCCTTCTGAATCTTGGTCGTGAAAGTCACGCCAAAATTTGTTTAGTCGGATAAAACTTTTTAAAATAAAGCACATAAATACATTTAAACTATAAGTTTTGATTTGAAATATTACAATTCACACATTGTAGCTGTACTTGAAGTAGGTAAAAGTCCATTTATATAAGAACTAGGTAGATATCTCCGATCAACATCCTTTTTCCACCGTCACGTTTACATCCTATGAGTCACGAATCACGAATCTAAAATCCTAAAGCTTTATATATTATCTCAGCTAAGGCTATGATAGATAAAAAGTTTTTTTTTTATGATTTAACTTCCTCAGTGGTGTAGTGGCTAGCATGTACGGCTGCACACCCGGAGGTCCTGGGTTCGAGTCCCGGGTCGGGCCAATTTAGTTATTGAGTCTTTCTGTATAGTAAGTCTCAGTAACAGCCCGGAGTTGGGAAGTTGGCGGTGCTTCACCCCCGTGCCTCGGAGAGCACGTAAAGCCGTCGGGCCTGCGCCTTAACTCTCACCGGTCGTGTCGAGTGGTCGCCCCATCGGAGTATGAGAGTGATAGGAATAGAGAGTGCACTTGTGTCTGCGCGTACACTTGTGCACTATAATATCTCCTGCGCAGTTGGCTAATCTCAATGAGATTGGCCGCCGTAGCCGGAATCGGCTAGGAGAATATCATCAGATAAAAAGATTTAATGGCCAACTGGTAACATTGAAACGCATTCACGACAAAGTCGTTCAATTAATACATACATTTTTTTCGTTTTTGTATTTATTTGGTAATTTGTTAGTTGCGTGACCTAATCTGATACCGATTAAATGGAGCTATTAATTATTTATCACAATTTTTGTTTTTTAAAATCTAAAGTTAAAACAGCATACTCCATTTTTTCAAGTTGAATTAACGTCTTTACTCTCGCAAAATCTTTTTTCTTAACTTTTAGATTTAACATTTACCTAATCTATACTAATATTATAAAGAGGCAGAGTTTTTTTGTTTGATTAAACGCTCTAATCTCAGAAACTATTCATGCGATTTGGAAAATTATTTTTGCACTAGATAGCCCATTTATTGAGGAAGGCTATACATACATAACATCGTGCTACTACCCAAGAGAGCGGTAAGGAGGCTCATGCTCAGGTGTGAGACATTAAAATGGTCTGAATATGACACATTTTAATACTTTGCTTAACCCACAATTTGATAGGTATGCTATTTCTAAATAAGCTGTAGTTAAGTACCCGCGGTAAATTTTATTATTTCTTTAACTTTTTATTCTTATCATATTAACTTAAAACATACAACAACAAACATAAAAACTAGCATTGCCTGCGGCTCCGTCCGCGTTCAGATGACCAAAAACCAAATTCTTAGGTTTTTCATGTTAGTATACTCTTACTTTGCAGTTTTTGTATTTATTCTCAGAAATGAGAAATTTTCCCGCGGTAAAAGGTATCCTATATGTTGACCCGGATAACCAGCTATCACCATACCAAATTACATCAAAATCCTTCCAGTGGTTTTTCTGTGATGCGGTAACAGACAGACAGACAGACAAAAATTCTAAAAACTATAGATTCGGCCTCTGTATCGATAATAATGTATGTTTCAATAAGATTTTCCAAAAAATATTTAATGTACAGATTCAGCTTAGTTACAATTTTATTATATGTATAGATAAAATTTGCCTCTTCACCATCATATTTTAGTAGCACTATGGGAATTATAATGAGGAAGCATTCAGAGAAATAACTCTAGTGATAAACTTTTATCTTACGAATTTAAATGTTGTTTTTATGTTATTTTGGCAATATCCCAAAGTGTTATATAACGACTCTGAAGAAGCTTTTTTAATCTATTTTTTGTGCAAGTTTCTTAATGGCAGAATTCCTTCAACAAACGAACAACAAATGTACAACTTAATTCATAACTAAGTCGCCGGCTTTTGTAGGTAATCCAGCACGGAGTTGAAACAGGAAGCTCGTTGCCTAATTTAGATATTTTTATACTTTGAATTTCTAGAATACTTGAGATTTTGTCAATTAGTATAGGTAGGAAGTTGTTAAAATGTATATTATGTACATAACGTAACATCCATATTATATCTAAATTATGAATAGAATTACGGCTATACCTGTACTTAATCTATCTACCGTGTTTGTTTGTATAGACATGTGTAGTATTGTTATGAGGTCTCCACCTAAAGTTTAACAATCATTTGCTAAACCTTTTCATTAAATTCATCTAAAGCGGTCCCATTCCAGTCATTGTGAACAGAAAAAAAATCAGTTTGAATGATCATATTGATCATTGAAGCCAAATCGGTGGTCGTGGTTTTAATTTAGTGTTTTTATCCATTACTTGGAATTAAAAAGGGTTTGTGCAATTTTGTCATTACGAGTAAAGAAACCTAAGTAAGTGCATCGATTAGTACCCACATCAAACAGTATACAGGTGGTTACTTACCTAAGTTGTATAAATCTATTAATTATACGAATATTTTTTGTTATTTAAATGTATTTAATGACTAGCATTGCCCGCGGCTCCACCCGCATTCAGATGATCAAAAATCAAATTCTTAGGTTTAACATATTAGTATACTCTTACATTGCAGTTTTTGTATTTTTTCTCAGAAATGAGACATTTTTCCGCGGTAAAAAGTATCCTATATGTTGACCCGGATAATCAGCTATCACCATACCAAATTTCATCAAAATCCCTCCGGTGGGTTTTCTGTGATGCGGTAACAGACAGACAGACAGACATACAAAAATTCTAAAAACTATAGATTCGGACTCTGTATCGATAATAATGTCTATTTCAATAAGATTTTCCAAAAAATATTTAATGTACAGATTCGGCTTAGTTAGAACTTTATTATATATTGTATAGATTATATATTTTTTATCTATTGTCTACTAACAGATATTGATATATTATTATCAATTCTAATTAATATTATTAATATGAAAGTATTTGTTTGTTTGTTCTACTTTAACATCGAAACAGTTACAGAGTGGTTGGAGGAGTGGATTGGAGTGATTTTTCTTGTGTGGAGATAGTTGGAGGGCTGGAGAGTGATTTAGGCCAATTTTTACCGCAGAAGGGTATCTTATTCCCACGGAAAAACACGTTATAACACAACCCACAACAACTCATCATACCGATGGATATCATACTGTTAAATGTATTCAAAACGTAAACTTACTTTATTATTATCATATCAACTAGATGTCATGATTGAGATACGTAGACTTGCAAAGTTTCTAATATGACAAAAGGTGACTTAGCCAGATTTGTTAACTAACCTAAAATATTATGGTATATTTTTCTCGAAAAGGTTGGCTCTATATCATAGTAAAATATATGAAACCACCGCGGAATTTACCTTAGTAGAATGTCTTTTAAACTAGCCAAATCGGTCAAGCAGGCCATGAAAAAACGATGAACATTCATGAAAAAAAAAACGTCGAACAAATATCTCCTCCTTTTTTAAAGTCGGTCAAAAAAGGATAGGTTCTAATAATTTAGTTTTTAGAAGTTCCGCGTCCTCGACTCGAACGCGTATTTTATTACTACGCATACTTCATTAATTAAATTCAATTTGATTTCCTTATATCGTGTATGTGTATCGTAATCATAGACTAAAAACCATTAAATTATGACTAATATAATTTTTGAAGCATTTATATTTCTCAATTAAAAATGTACCCCTGCACTAGGTACTGTTACTACTTACTATACCACGTCTTGCCGGTAATTAATTCAATCTCATTAAATATTATTCAGCATACTTACACGTGATACAAGATAAATGTTAATTTTTATGTGATTTTCTATACATATAATAAAATTGTAACTAAGCCGAATCTGTCTATTAGATATTTTTTGGAAAATCTTATTGAAATAAACATTATTATCTATACAGAGGCCAAATCTATAGTTTTTAGAATTTTTGTCTGTGTGTTACCGCATCACAGAAAAACCACTGGAGGGATTTTGATAAAATTTGGCATAGTGATAGCTAGTTATCCGGGTCAACATATAGGATACTTTTTACCGAGGAAAAATATCTCATTTCTGAGAAAAAATGCAAAAACTGCAATGTAAGTGTATACTAATATGTAAAACCTAAGAATTTGGTTTTTGGTCATCTGAACGCGGGCGGAGCCGCGGGCAATGCTAGTACATTATATTCTACACTTTACAGTATCCAGTATTGAGGTATGCGTCAGAGATGAATTTATTATTGCTGAAGGAAGTAGATCGTACTTTTACTTTAGAAATTCGTTAAAATCTATCTATTCGATTTCATTTAAGTTTCGTATTTTGTTTTATTTTGTTGTAAAATTGGATGGTGAGTTAATTTAAAGAACTTCATCGTCTTTCATTTATCAATTTTTTATAGTTAGACGCGAAAATATGGGTGTTATTTTTTTATTTTTTTTTCTTATATATTAATATGCAGTAGAAGTAGTAAATAAAAACTACTGATCCATATTCCTTATTTATACCTAGTTTTGATAGAGAACATGTTTTATACATATAATATAAATGAAATGTTCACAAAAGATATAAGTATGGAATATTTTAAAAATACTTAATTACTTAAAATATTAGTCGGATTTAATATTAATATTAGTTCGACTTTCAGTAGGTACATATTGTAGTTTGTAAGCAATTTTTCTGTTATGCTTGTCAATTGTATAACCATCATAAAGCTTAAAATTTTATTGCCTTTAACACTTATCTTCCCAAATAAATCTTAATTACACAACAAATTAAAGTCTCTCGCTACGTTGAATTTTATTTGTTCGGGCTAGTCTCAGAAACTACTGTACAGATTTTTATAAGGTTTTCAGCAATGGTAAGAGGGATTGTCTAGGAAGGTTATAGATTGTTTATAAAAAAAAAAGTCATGAGTACTGCCGACAGAACTGAAAACTTAAAACTATAAACAAACAGTTGTTATTTTTGGATATTCAAATTAATTGCTTGATATTAAATTAAAATTTTGTATATTAAAAGTCTTTATATTTATCTGGTTTTGACATCTATCGGCACTCTTAAAGTGTTAGCGTTAACACGTCACGTGACACGTCCCCATCCAAACCTGCCTATAGAGTTATCACTTATTGAAATAAGTAAAATGAACTAGTATTATGATATATTTGTAAATTAAGTCGTAAAAAACTGTTATGAAAACTTCCGTAATATTATAAAAGGGCAGGCATATATGGACGCGAACGTCGGTCACTATAAATAAGTTTATGATGGAAGGCCCTAGTTCGTAACCATGCTACTAAATGTAATAGAATCACTTTCAAGATAAGGCTACTTAAGCGACACGTTATTGCTTTAAAAAAGGAAATTACAAGGTTTTTTTTAAGTTTTTTAACCTCTGATGATTAATCTCCAGCTTGATTGAAACCGAGAAAAGGCGCGATGTAAAATCATTCAGTGGATCATTGTTTAAAACAGTATCGAATTTTTTACTTTCACCGAACTATTTACCGATTGTTTCATCGTATTACTCTTGTTGGTTTCAAAAATAACTAAAATTGATGGTTAGACAGTTGCTTATTTATGTAAGCTTATCTTCGTGACAGAAGAATTAGGTAGGTAGCTATCGGAGATGCTTTCTACTTTAAAAATAGATTACATAAGTGTAATATCAAACTTACAATGTATTTTGAAATTATCAGTAAGCTATTTATCTGATGGCTTTCTCTAATCTAATGTCTTAATTATATCCACGTTATTGTGATGGGATTTTGTATAACAAAAGCGGTCCAAATCTATACATATAATAAAATTGTAACCAAGCGGAACCTGTACATTACATATTTTTTGAAAAATCTTATTGATATAAACATTATTATCGATACAGAGGGCGAATCTATAGTTTTTAGAATTTTTGTCTGTCTCTCTGTTACCGCATCACAGAAAAACCACTGGAGGGATTTTGATGAAATTGAGTATGGTGATAGCTGGTTATCCGGGTCAACATATAGGATACTTTTTACCGCGGGAAATTTTATCATTTCTGATAAAAAATACAAAAACTGCAATGTAAGAGTATACTTAATATGTAAAACCTAAGAATTTAGTTTTTGGTCATCAGAACGCGGGCGGAGCCGCAAGCAATGCTAGTATTTCATAAATATTATGTGAGTACTTACGAAACAGAAGTTAATCTCGGTTATCTTTAATCATCAAATTAATAATATTTTAAAACATGCATTTCGATGTAAAGAATAAGCTAAATAGCTTATTTTTCTGTGACTAACGACAACGTTACGGCAAAGTTAGTCAATGGATATTTTGGAACAGAACGTAACAAAAATTTTAATTAACATTGTGCATTAAGATCATTATCATTTTATTTACCATACTACTTAAACAGTAATCTATACATAAAATAAAATTGTAACTAAGTCGAAACTGTACATTAAATATTTTTGGAAAATCTTATTGAAAGACATTATTATCGATACAGAGTCCGAATCTATAGTTTTTAAAAATTTTGTCTGTCTGTCTGTTACCGCATCACGAGAAAACCACTGGACAGATTTTGATGAAATTTGGTATGATGATAACTGGTTAACCTGGTCAATATATAGGATACTTTTTACCGCAGGAAAATATCTCATTTTTGAGAAAAAATACAACAACTGCATTATAAGAGTATACTATTATGTAAAACCTAAGAATTTGTTTTTTGGTCATCTGAACGCGGGCGGAGCCGCGGGCAATGCTAGTACATATACTATATTTGGACAAGATAACAGGGTTTTTACTACGTTAATGAAAAAAAAAAAAATGGTAAAAATACTAAATGTGCGAAATACGCACATTTAGTATTTTTATTATAGGTATGCCGTATGCAGTTTAACTTGAATCTTTATACATACTCGTATTATATGTAAATATCTACTTCTCGCATTAAATATGCCATCTTTCCTGTAATTATGGAATGCTAAAGAAAAAAATATGCGTGTACATGTCTACTCGTTTTGTACAGACGGTGAGAAATTCGCTATTGGATACTAAAATTCGTGAACTATGGATTTTCTGTCTCGCTTCCACTATTTCGTGACTCGTTTAGTCATGGGCACGATCATAGCTAATCTTCGAACACATAGCGCGTAACTGACTATATCATTTCGTGCTTTGTAACTTCTGTTGTTTTTTTTTTATTTTATTGCCAGTTGGATCGTTCAAAGACACGTAAGATGTAATTTTTATTGTTTTATAGGTATCGATCGATGCTTTGTCCGTTTGGAATGACGTTATTGCCTTTCTTTTTATTGATACGCGAAGAGAAATTTGTATTTTTTTTTCTAAAAATGTGACATTTTAAAACAATAGACCTATAACGTATGTAGGAAATAATAATGAATAAAAAACATTAACTTTATATTAATTAAGTACCTACCCTTAATCATAAGTTATCTAAAAATATTAAAAAAAATGGGGTTAAGTGTTGAGTTCCATGTAGGTATTTTCCGTCGCTTGTAAGATTTATAAGCTCATATTATTTAATATACTCATAAATCTATACATCTATTCTATATGTATAGATAAATAAAATATCAAAATAACAGGTTTTTTCTAATTGCATATGGAATTATATACGGTATTTATAAGAAAAACACAATTTTTATAATTTTTTTCTGTATGTCTGTCTGTTTGTTCCGTCTAATCTCCGAAACGGTTGGGCCGATTTTGACGGGACTCTCACTGGCAAGTAGTTGATGTTATAAGGAGTAACTTAAGCTACTTTTATTTCAGTAAAAGAATTAGGGTTCCGCTCAGAAAAATTAAAATGTTCCTAGCAGGACGAACCCGAGCAAAGCGATGGCGAGTCGCTAGTTATATATAAAAAAAAATATACCATTTACGTCAGTCGTTCTCTAGCGGCACATTTATAAGTAAAAGTAATGTTGCCGCTTAGTCACATTCACGGTTGAAGTACTATTGTAGTTCAAGCGAGCTAGTTCAGAGTTAATCACCGCTATGCAAGTTAAAGCAGCTGAACTATGCCGCAAAAACCAGTTAGTCTACGACCTGTCTTAACTCTTTATCCCACGGTATGTTATTTGTTCAATGATGATTTCGGATTTCGTTGTAATTTTCTTATATCATAAAAAGATAGTACCTATGTTGCATCGTTTCTAAATGCTTTTGTTAAATAAAATCACATTTTTTTGTAATAGAATGTTTGGATACGCAATTATAATACATACTTATATGTTTATATATGTACATTGTAAATACAAAACTCATACAAATCGTAACAAACTCAATTTTAGTGAAATTCTTCTTTAACTATTAAAATAAGTCTATTCATATCTTAAAAATATACAAGTAGCTTCAATTTATTTGCACCCTTTAGATGTCGGGGAGTCCCCCGCTGACTAATAAAATAGGTAATAATTAACCAAATTGAAATAGAACATATTATATTAAATAGAATTTAGGTGGACTCTAAAGTCCAACCGACTCCATAGTTTTGTTCAGCTTGCCTTTTTTTTATTCGCAAAATCTTTTGATTCTAGAATTATACACGCACGAATCCATCTCAAATAAAATAAAATAAAAATGACAACAAAATATATAAATGCCCAAAAAAAGGCACGGACGTATGTCTGTAGGTTTTAGACTTACTTTTGAGACTTTCATAGTTAGGTAGGTATGTATTGCCTTACTATTTTGGTTTCCAAGTTCAGTAATTAAATTATCAATTTTTATAGGTACGTATAGTATTTTTATATTTAGAAAGCGTAATGAAATGTCTAATGGTACATCAATTTTGGTGCTAAGATGGCAGTTTAAAAAAAATCTATTCTGTCGTCTTATATGTATTTCCTATTTATAATAATTTACATATATAATATACTTAGTTACTATACTATAGAATTTAGTTAGAATGGTAGAATTAATTCTAACTTTCTGATTCAGTAAATATAAAATTTTATGCAGTTTCACTATTAACCATTATGTTTTATTTAAGTGTTACTTTAGTAGAAATAATATTTGAAATGGTAATATTGGCATGCATTCAGCATTCACTGGCTATAAAATTTCGTGTCGTAACTCATCGGTGGCGTCATCTTGTATGTGTATTGTCGATCCGTTCCGCTCAACTCGGCGAGCCGGCGCGGCGTGCACAAGTATGTCAGGTGCACGCGTTACAGTTTAGGAAAACATAATTAAACATGGGAAGTAGTTATTTTTGTACAGGTTGAGAAAGAGACTTTCTATGCAATAAAATTACATTACAAAAGTAATAAAGACTTACGATGTAGTTACAACTTTTAATTAAAAGTAGAGCTGACCCGACAGATGATCTATGATCTTCGAAATCATAAAAAAATCATTAGCAGAAACATTTTTTTCCGCATTTTCTAATTTTAGAGAAATTTTTCTATAAAATTAATCGAACTAAAATCGATTTTAAAAATAAAATAAGCCAAATCGGCACAGCTGTTCGCGAGTAATGCGCTTAACAACGAAAGCATTTAATTTTCAACCGACTTCAAAAAGGAGGAGGTTCTCAATTCGACTGTATTTTTTTTTTATGTTTGTTACCTCAGAACTCCGTCATTTATTAACCGATTTGGACAATTTTTGTTTTGTTTGAAAGGGTATACTTCCAGATTGGTCCCATTTAAATTTCAAAAAAAAAATACCACCCCTAAGGGTGGAAAAACAACTAATGATGAATTTAACCTACTTCTAATTGTCATATTGACTTGAAACTTTGCAAGTATTTCTATTTCCGTTGATAGTATAGTGGTTCGGTCTTGTTGACCTGATCTGATGGCAAGGCCAGAAGGTGGATAGGTGGAACTCTTCAACGGCTAATAGTAGATACTTTGAGTTTGGGCTTATTTTGTTTGATTTGACAAGCCTAACACGTTAGAATTCTTACTTTGCTACTACTGTCTACACTAAAAAGGGAAAAATAAAAACTTTTTAACAAAAAAATAAAAACCGACTTCAAACAAAAGCACTAAAAAGTAAAAAAATAACTGATTGATAGTTTTCATTTACTATACATACCTAATCAAATATTTTCGCATACCTAATCAAATATTTTCGAAATCGGTGCCAGCCCATACAAAGCAAAGCACACCGACTTCGAAAATATTTGATTAGGTATGTATAGTAAATGAAAACTACCAATCAGTTATTTTTTTACTTTTTAGTGCTTTTGTTTGAAGTCGGTTTTTATTTTTTTGTTAAAAAGTTTTTTTTATTATATATAGATGATTTTTTTATGTTAAAGTAATTTAATATAGAATGTAACGTAATTATTTGCCTTTAATTCTGTTCTACTTTTAGGGAACGTGTGTCCGTTACGACGAGTCACATAGATCCATCGCCCAGTCTAGAGGAACCCCCTATACAAGTAGGCACAATCCGAACCGAAGAGTATAAACGGGACCTCGCCGAGTTTCAAGCTCGAAGATCTTCAGGTAGCAAAGAATTACAGGAATCTCCCATCAAGAAGAAATGTGGACGCCACTCTTTACCAGTATCTTGCACAGACTGTACCGGTGACCCCGACAATACGTTTAATTATGAAAAAAAGTCAGCCATTAAATACAAGAAAAAATCACATAAACGAGCACGTAGCGCTCATTCTGAAGAAAAAGGGTACGACGGCGTCCCGAACATACAGTTCCTCTTTCAAAATCAAGTCTTCATGCCTGGTAATATGTTGGGGACATCGTATTCTGAGCCGCGTAGGCCAAATAAAAATACATATAAATGCTCGCCAGATAACTTTGTCCAAAGAGAAATAGATTTCAAAGATGACCAACTTTTGTCACCGCCATTTTTCTATAAGAACAATTCATTGCCTTTCGACACTAAGAAGTTCTTAGACGGTGTCAAAAATGAAGATGATGAGTTAGATGGTTTAAATGCAGCTGGTGATGTCAAAACATCTAGCCCAAGTACAGAAAGTCAGAAAAATGACAGCTGTGAAGAAAAGTTGTGGGAAGTGATGAGCGAATTAAAACATTTTGACCAGTGGGCCGACGAACAGTTGCAGGCTCCGTCCATTAACACAAGCAAATCCGACGATAGTAAAGTAAGTATATATTTTTATTATATAATTAATGTGATACAAAGTATAATTATTTAATTGTTCCATTAACATTTCAATTACTTCTTAATTTTTAATTAATGTAGGCTAGAAATATCATAATAATATAAAATCGATAAAAAATTTAAATTTTATTTTTGTTTTTAATTTAATCAAAATTTAAATGATTATATTTGCGGTTTACTATGTTTTTTTTTATAATAAATATTATCTTAGAAGTTAGAAATACTTAATACTTTCTTAGATTTACGCGAATATTTGACATTTTTAAATAAAACTATCTTTTCTGATTATTTCGCGGATTTATTTTGATTTTTGGTTCCCGACGTTTCGAATGCTTTACAGCATCCATGGTCACGGGAGAGTCTCTCAGAGAGATAGTTTTATTTAGAAATACTTATCATTTCAGCGTATATTGGCTAGGTAATATCAAAGTAAATGCAAATCATACTCTGTAAAAAATACTTTGTTGGCAATTTAAATGTTTCTAACTTTATTAAAAAAATAATGACATAAGAAAAAATCTCTATCATGTTCTACGTTTTATTTGTAGAGCGACACAAGCACATTCGGTTTGCCAATAGCAAGCGCATGTAACTTGAATGTAACAATTGATAAAAGCAAAGCCTGGAGTCACGGTAAGTGGGGCGTGGTGCCTGTGCAAATCAAGAAGCTGGTTGGTGTCACCATCGAACATGTCAGAAAGAAACAGAACATGGAGATAAATATATTAAGGTAATTCATAAAATATATAATATTATGTGAATTTTTAGGGTTCCGTACCTCAAAAGGAAAAAAGACGGAACCCTTTTAGGATAACTTTGTTGTCCGTCTGTTTATCTGTCTGTCTGTCAAGACCCTTTATCTCGAGAACGCGCGGTGGTATCAAGTTGAAATTAAAAGGATTTTTTACGGAATCCTCGGGTGGGCGAGTCCGACTCGCACTTGTCCGGTATTTTTTTAGATCCTAGTAGGTATGTTATGTAGTATTCATAATTATGTATGTAATTGCAATTGTGATAATAATATTGCTCATTGTCTGTCTGTACTACATTTGCAACGTATTTCCTAGTCATACGAGTATTATATATTTTTTTATTGTGGCTTTTGAGTCTAATGAGTTGGTCAAGGAATATTGCCGGCCATTACCAAGTAACGCAATTATAAAAACAAAAGTGTTATTAAAATTGTATGTTTTGATTCCTACAGATTTTTTTAAACAAGCGTAAAACAAGCGTAAATAAGTGGGGTCCTTTTCTGTCAATAATAGTGAGGGTTTTAATTTAACAATAAGATTACAAATTACTATAGTAATTATATTTTGTGATGCATATTTCAGAAAATGTCGCCATCCAAACATAATACTACTTATGGGACTATATCCGGACGTGCAGAACAATATTCACATCATTTGTGAGAGATGTATCGATACGTTATTTGGCATACTCCATGTGCAGGTATGAATAAATAATAGATAGATAACAATTTTCACGCAAAAAGAGTTCCTATCGATACTAAGTAGGTACTAAAATAATATGTACAGCTGAAGAGATTGTTTGTTTGAACGCGCTAATCTCTGTTACTGCTAGTCCAATTTGGAAAAATGTTGTTGCATTTTATAGCCTATAAAGGCTATCTAACATGCTTGAGGAGAAAATTTTATTACGTATTTATTCTAGCACGAATAAAGTTCAATTTTTCTTACAAATATTTCTCGATTATCACTAAGGAAAAATCATCTTTATCTCTTACTGGTGTAGGCATCGCCGAGCTGCTTAGTTAACAAAGTTTTAACTGAATCGGAATCCATCCACGATTTTTGACATTTTCTTGCGAAGCATACACGATATATTGACACATTCTTCCTTTCTTCTCTATTGCGCGCGCTTTTAAATTAACTTGTTATTTTACCCTAATACGAGAATCGAACCCACACCCTATATTAACAAATGAACTAAAATTAAAATAAAAATCAAATTTCTTATTCCAGGGTCGAATTCTCAGCGCGCAAACATCTGTCCACTATGCATTAGATATAGCAAATGCTCTAGTATTTCTCCGAATGCAAGGCTTCTTGCACACAGAGTTGTCAAGCATGAGCATCGTCATCACTGCCCAGGATACTGCCAAGTTGGCAGACTTGGGCCCCTGTGTGAAACTCCCTCAGAAGAAAGAGAAGGAGATGAAACAGTATAATATGTATTCACCGGAACCGCAATACGTTAATATGGCTGGTGGGTATTGGTTCTTTATATAATACTAGCGACACGCCTTCGCTTCGCTCGGGTTCGCCTCTAGGAAAACAAAAACAAACCTGTCCCATGGGAACCGTACGTTTTTCCGGGATAAAAAGTAGTCCTATGTGTTACTCCAGACTATAATCTATCTCTGTGCCAAATTTCATCCAGATCCGTTCTGGCGTGAAAAAGTAACAAACATCCATACATACTAACAAACTTTCACATTTATTATCCGCCAGCGTTTAAAATGTGATTTTTTTTCTGAAGTTTTAATAGGTATTCTGTTATTCGAGGCAAAGACAAATTCAACAAATGAAAAACCATAAAAATTGGTCCAGTAATTCTTGAGTTATAAGTGTTGTAACAAATCCGACTTTGTTTTATATATTATATATTATTTATTGTTCATATATAAAATAATATGGACATTGCAAATAACAGACAAAGGTGGATCCCTAGACGAGATTTCTTCTACTCGATCCAGGGAAGTGGAAGATGGAGATAATTTTATGTAGCAGGCCGATAGTAAAAAAATATCTGAGTATAAGTTTGTATATAGATAATCAAACTTTATAAATATACAACTGTAACATATTGATATAAACAATATGACAAACACACAAATAAATATAGTAAACAATTGAGCCCTTCTTTACATTCCACTGGGGGGCACAAGCCTCTCTTCAATAAAAGGGGTCAGGCCATAGACCAAGCGGGCCAAATGCGGGTAGCGGACTTCATGTGTTTCGAGAACTAGTTAGGACTTCCCGGACGTACGCAGACTGTTTTTGTTTCTAGTTTTCCTCATAATTTGTAACATTATTTAATAAATATGTCGTGAAAATGATATATATTTTAGGAGTATAAAGATATCGAAAGGCCATTTATACCAAAAGGCAGTGGCAGTGGATGCCATATGTAATATACATACTAAAAATGCCAAACATAACTTACATAACATATATATATATATATATATATATATATATATATATATAATAAAACATTAATATATAAAAATTATATAAATGAAAATGAAGAAATTTTTACTTTCCATTTATTAGATTTCTTATGTATATTTTTAAAATATCTTATTATCTATGATTATTTTCAGAAACCCGCGATACCACTTCTGAATCAGAACCACTTCTGTCCCACCGCTCCTCCGAGGCCTACCTTAGCAGTAATGCTGTAGCAAAGCATTATAAGGCATACTCTGAATCAGATCACTACAGATGGCAAGCGCCCGAACTGTTTGTGCCAGATGGAGATGGGCTAGTGTACTTGTGTTCTAAGAGTGATGTGTATTCCTTGTGTGTTATACTCTGGGAATGTTGCAATGGTTTGTATACCTGATGTGGGTATTTCCTAGATTTTAATATTAACAACCTGTAGTTGGATACATTTTTAATTTTATTTGCTATATGAGTGTATTTTTATGTTATGAGACCTTGTCCGTTTTACAAAATCCTGAAAAATTTTCAATAGAAATCATTATTCTACATAAAACAAAGAACTCTATCCACTACTCACACCTATACAAATTTACCAAATTAGATATCTCTTACATCGTTTTTTTTTCTTTTTTATATAAAAATGTTTTGATATAATTTAACCAACAATATATGAATTCCAGCCAGTCTTCCATGGAAATCACTGTCGTATAATAAATTGAAGGAGCTCTACACACTATGGAACACGGGTATCCGTATCCCCCAGGACGGGACCTATCCGGGTAGTCTCTTGGCAGTGCTGCAGCGCGGCCTCACACTGCAAAGGGACAGCCGCATGGACCTTGCCTCGTTGCAAACCACGCTGTTGGCTGTACAGGTGATATATTGATAGTTATCCATACATAATATTGTAAATATGAAAGTGTGTTTGTTTGTCCTTCTTTCACGTCGAAACAGAGAGACGGATTGGCGTAACTTTTTGTGTGGAGGTAGTCGGAGGGCTGGAGTGTGATATATAAATACATATAGGCTACTTTTTACCGCGGGAAATTATCTCATTCTCATGGAAAAACACTTTATAATACAACCCAAAAGACTACTTATGATCAGAATTGCTTGAAATTTAGTATTAATGCTCTTCAATAAAATTAAATAAATACCTGTTTTAGCCTTTTTCGAAATTCAGCCGAAAGGGGGTAAAATAGGGATTTTATCGCGATCGAAGCCGCGGGCTCTGCTAGTATTATATAAATAAGTATTTGTGGCCTATTTGTAACGCATTCGCTTGGAAAGCAATGTGAAGCGGGTTCCAATCTGTTCTCGCACATTAAATCAACTTTATGTTTATTAATTTTTGTATAGAAACTAGATGGGTTTTAGTAAAAGAAATGACTGCATTACCGCTATATGTATGTTCCACTCAGTGTGTTTTTAGAAATTATAATATTTTTCTCTAGATAGGTACACTAGATTTCAAAATACGAAAACTATATTCAATCATTTGTTCGCCAACGTCCATACCACGTTGAACACACCGGTTCTCGTCCGATCACCGAAGTTAAGCAACGTCGGGCGCGGTCAGTACTTGGATGGGTGACCGCCTGGGAACACCGCGTGACGTTGGCTTTTTTGATTTTATTTGTAATTTCCAAAAAATTGTTTTTGTTTGTTTATCGTGTAACCTCCCTGTTTTTTTATAAAACGTCTTTTTCATTGTTATCACAATACTACTGAATAGACAATATTTATATTCATTTTTTATTTATTTTCAGCGAAACCTAGATGAAATCGAATATATAATTATACCAGCGCGATTAGCTAAAACGAAATCGAGTTTCAGTACTCAAACCTGGGATACTTCACCCACCGACTCCGAATGCTTAAGCCCAAAGAATATAGAACACAAAGCCATTATACACACTCGAGAAGACCTCACCGAAAGCGAAAAAGACAGCAAAATAGACAGTCCCCTGTATGAAACAATTCGCAAGACACATTTAGTTACATCATACACGGCAGAGAAATGTTTTATATCTGATGATGAAGACAATCTCCCAAATCAATACAACAATTTACAAGAAAATGACGCGTTAAGCGCCTGTTCTACTCCCATGGCAAAACTACGCGCTAGAATAAAAGATATAGAAACTCCAGGGATCTTACATAAAAGTGATTCCACCGAATACTGTAGCATCCTAAGTCCAGATACTCGATTATATAATTTTGGCTTTAATGACGATAGTGTTAAGGATCAAAGTGCCGAGCGACCAACGGCTAAACTGAGTAGAAGTTTTACTCCGAAGTCATATAAACCATTGCATATAAAAGTACCAGATTTTAATTTAGATTCCATAAGAGGAATGTTGAAGGAGAAAGATAATAATGAACGATCGTCATACAATTTTGATATAAAGAACTACAGTTTACCGACAACGCCTATTGCTAGAAGTAACAAATTGAGGAAAAACGCGTGGTTGTCTGGTGATTTAAATTTAACAAGAAGCAGTACTGGCAATTCTAAAACTTCCTCACTTGCACCAAGTACTGAAGGTATGTATATATTTTTTAATAATATTTATATAAACAAAACAAAAACAAACAGTCTGAAGTATATTATTTTATTATAGAATAATAGTAGCAATAAGTTTTGTTTAAACGTTCTTATCGTTAGGAATTCTAATTCAATTTGTAATTATTGTGATATATAATAAAATTTGCATTTTAAAGTTTATTTATTAAGGAAGGCTTATATTGTCTATAAATGTTACTCACTTTACATTATAAACTACTTTTTATTTATTTATGAATGTCGCGAGCATTTACATTTTACACTAATATTATAAAGAGAAAAGTTTTGTATTTTTGTATGTTTGTAATGAATAAACTCAAAAACTACTGGACCGATTTAAATAAAATTTGTTAAGAAGGTAGTTTGAGACCCTGGGAAGGACATAGAATATTTTTATCCTGGAAATCATCCCTTAAGGGGGTGAAAATGGGGATGAAAGTTTGTATAGATAATCAACCTAGGGACGAACCCCAGTGAAGCGAGGGTGAGTCTCTAGTATTATATAAAAATGCGTTATTCGAACTGCATCAGCTTGCTTATGTTAGCGATTTTGCAAGTGCTAACGCAAATTATCAGGTAAATTTCTAAATTTCTTAGAAATTAAAATTCTAAGAAATCTATTGTTAACTGACACGCCGGCGTGTCCGCGGTCGTGGAGGGATTATATATTATAATATTTATTTAATAATATTAGGGTGATTTCTTTGTGACATTTAAAGTAAAAAGATAAGGCTGTTATTTTTCCTTAAACCTATAATTATTACCTCAATATGTTTTGGGGCTCATCAATTAATATTTTAGAAGCATCATCGATAATATACCATTTGTGCATTTACGATTATTAGTGTTGTACCTACATATCATTAAATTTCTTTAAATATAATGTGTCTGCGAGATGTACACAACTATATTAAGTGATTCGTAACCACAATCGCCAACGTCCATACCACGTTGAACACACCGGTTCTCGTCCGATCACCGAAGTTAAGCAACGTCGGGCGCGGTCAGTACTTGGATGGGTGACCGCCTGGGAACACCGCGTGACGTTGGCTTTTTTATTCCTATATTATTTATTCCCTTTTTTGTCTACAGTTACACACATTTTTATATTTAACTATATTAAATTATATAAGATTTATATTTCAATGAAGGACGATAACTAAAGATATAGTTATAAAAGATATTTAACAATTTGTTTGTTTTAAATACTCTTACTTTTTACAGACACCGATACAAAGCAATCTGATAGCATAATAGTTTCTTCAACAAATCCGTCTTTGGAGAAGGAAGATAAATCTGAAATCTTATCTACAAATCAGTTAGAAAGGAATGAAGAGTCATGTGAAAGTGTCGGTACTGTTCATAATAGTTATACTGGGTTGAGGAGGTAAGTGTTTGAAATAGATTCTGCATTAGCTAGAATAATGTTTGAAGAAAAAGGGGCTTTCTTCATATAGCGCTTCGCCATATTAATAACGAAACCGAGCCGAGTTGTAAGGTATAATGGGTGTTTATATTTATAATATGTATGTATTTAAAGTTATATATGTATAATGTATCAACTATCTGGTATCCATAAGACAAGCCTCGTAGCTTACCATGGAACTAGATGGTATTGTGAGTTAACGTCCTGATATAAAAAAAATCTCAAATTATACCTTACAACTCGGTAGCAACTTGTTGTACATTGATATTGATGAGACCATGTCAGAAGCCTAGGCTGGTGTATGCAACATTTCCAAAAAGCTACGTCGCGATCGGGTAATAGTTCAGAATGTAAAATATGTTCATTCATTTTTACGTAGATAAATGTTTTTTTTGCCAATTAATTAAATATTTTTATCAAACTCAATTATGAATGATTTTATGTATTTTTGTCATGCTGTGTAAAAGGCTATTTAAGATAAA
The DNA here is from genome assembly GCA_947093115.1 of Brenthis daphne. Taxonomy (NCBI): domain Eukaryota; kingdom Metazoa; phylum Arthropoda; class Insecta; order Lepidoptera; family Nymphalidae; genus Brenthis; species Brenthis daphne. Next base: position 35,952,262 of record OX352473.1, on the reverse strand, counting down.
TCTATCCCCATTTCGAATTTCAATATCTGTAAAAATTATCAAATTTATAATAAACTAGCGACTCACTCTCGCTTCGCTCGGGTTCGTCCCTAGGTACGTTTTGACGGTTAGTATGAGACACAAATCTTTGAATTTCTCGGCTTTTCTGTACTATAATATGTATGTATTATACATACAAACCGTCCTCTTGAATCATTCTATCTATTAAAAGTAGTTTTAAAGATCTAAGTATACATAGGGACAGACAGACAGCGGGAAGCGACTTTGTTTTATACTATATATATATATTCTTTATTGCATATTAACAGAGTAACACAGATAATACAGAGAACAATGTGGGCAAAGGTGGATGACTATGTAATGATATAAGTTTTAAACACAAACAAACATATCTTTCCAGAGTAAGCGACCCGCCACAAGATTTCGCGGACATAGAGCCGCCTCTAGCGCGGGCGCGGTCTCTCGCCTGCGTGGCGCCCCGCGGCGGCGCGGCGGGCGGCGTGCTGGCGGGCGTCAGTGTGAAGCCTCTAGTCGCGATACATGAGAAATGGATATATGAGGCTAATAAGAAAACTGCTCGCTCGTTGTCACTGCCTGAGGATAATCGGTGAGTTAATTTGATGAATTCGAAATTCTTTATTGGATATTGATTTGGTATTCCAGAGATATATTTATTGTTTATTAAATACTTTACTAGCCATCCGGAAATGATTTCATTGTTTGATTTTCTGATCCAAAAATATTAAGTTCTAGCAGAAACGCGCTAAAACTACAAAAAAAAAAAATAATTAAAAAGGTAGGTTTCATAGAAACTTTTATTCCCTTATCGAATGAATTTCGAAAAATGCTAAAACACGTATTTAATTTTGTTGAAGATAATTAATACTAAGTTTCAAATAATTACGATCATAAATATTTTTTTGGATTGTATTATAACGTGTTCGCCCGTGGGAATGAGATGATCTCCCGCGGTTAAAGTAGCCTATGTAACTCTCCAGCCTCCAACTATCTCCACATAAAAAAATCACGCCAATCCGTCACTATGTTTCGACGTGAAAGACAGACAAACACATTTTCACATTTATAATTTATTTATATATTAGTATATGTATATTGTATAATGTGTACGTATGTGTGTTGCAGCAAGAGGGTGCCGGCGGTGAAGCCCGCGTCGCACTGCGTGGAGGCACTGCGGCGCGCGCCGCCCGCGCCGCCCCGCGGCACAAACGGTTAGTACATATGCATTTTTATTTATTTATAAATACTTACACACACAAGGATAATACATAAAATGAGGAGAAGGAGAAAGACTGAGCAATGAGCATGTCTTTCGAAAACTTGAGAGGTTCTTTCAGACATGCAGGTTTCCTCGCGATGTTTTCCTTCACCGTTAGGCAAGTGGTAATCATGTTGGAAATGATTCGCTTAAGAAAATATCAGAGGTGCGAGAACCGGGAGTTATACCCGATTCATGGTTTCCCAAGCGAGCACGTTACTAGTGAGCTACCACTTGCCTAGTACATATGTATATATATATATATATATATATATATATATATATATATATATATATATATATATATATATATACTAGCGATTTACGCTCGCTTCGCTTTTTCATTTATAATCGGATAACTGTTATAAATACTAAAGTTGTACATATATGTATGTATATATAATATATGTGTGTGCGTATGCCTGTGCCTAAGAGTGTAAGCGTGTTTCTTAAGCACCTCGACTTAGAAACGCACGAGTGCACCGAGTGTATGTCGCTAGTATTATATATATATGCGTACGGCATACATATTTTATAATACATATATGCATTTGCTACGGGTAGTAATGTTACTTCAGTTCGTGATCTATATATAAATTTCATCTAAATCTGTCCACAAAAGTACGAACATTTTTTTTTATTTTAGTTGTCATGATCTATATTTTCTTTGAGTGCTTGTTAATACGATTTTATAAGCATCTTTTGTACGTAACTTACTAACTGACTATTAATATAATCTTGTAATAATACTAACTTGACCCACTAACTTGAATTTTTTCAATGGATATAAGTAAAATCTTTCATTTCAGGGTGATTTGGTTGGTTTTAAGTAGGTAGTCTCTAACAAGATGGTGCATGGTTTTTTTTAATTTTGTTAATTTGTTAGTCGAGTGTTTCTATATTTTATTGTTTTGTTTGTAAGATAGTGTCAAGAAAAGTAAGAAGTGAATTCACAGCACAGCTCATATACGTTACAGTGAGAGTGTAAATTCGATCAGTATTAATAATCACTAAAAGGTGTTTATAATAAAATTGATCAATGTAGTAAATATTGGAAAATATATAATTGGAGTTATACTTCTTTTGGGGCGTTTGGAAAAAAACATTAAAGTAAAATTATTACGATGCGTGCGCACACCGACAGCCAAAAAGCGACATAATTAAGTTAGCTGCTTTCCTTTTACAAACAGAGAGTTTTGAGATATGGGATGAAATCTTTAGCTATTTTTGTTCTGTTACGCCAAAAAAGTATAATTTCTATGTGCGTAAAAAAATACACATAACACACACACATGTTTTTTTCCATATGTACTCATTTTAAAATGGCAAATAATATCTAAAAATATCTTAAATCAATCTCTGATTGACTTTGTATCTTTATTAACACTAAGAAGTATATCTTATAACTTGAATTTTGCCTTGCCTGAATCAGTACTAAAAATACATGGGTTTAAATTGTACATTTTCCCACTCACTTGATCGAGAGACTGTAGCAAGAGGTATACGCAAGTATATTTTTCAGTGTAAGAAAAGTTGGTGGCATAAATACATAACCACTGTACGGATTGACACATTTACCGTACATGTATGTATATAAATTATTTTTGGCTTAATGTCTTATTCGGAAAATTATATCTTAAATCCTATTTCTATCCTATTTCTACGACTCGCGCCACTTATTGTATGTCACTGATACTATGACAGAATCGTATACGAGCTAAAGTTTTATTCTGAAAATGTGTAAAAATAGCGATTAAAATGGTGTATGATACAATGGCAATAATTACTTAAATCTTACTAACATCATTACTAAAAATTAATATTAGATTACGTAGATATTAACAATAATTTTGTAATTCATCATAGGTGCTTTATTTAAATTCACTCATTGTAAGTGCAATATTTTAGTTCTTTATCAGGTCAGTAATATATAAAATTATATGTTAAATGTATGTTGTTAGTAAAACTCATATTATAATAACTTGATTTGTATTTAACTTTGTTTATTAATTTTACGCACTTGTTCTTTCTTAACATTACAATAATATTATGGTTTATTATGGTGTGGAATAACTTGTTTAGATAATTACTTCTCACAAATTTTGGAAAAAAAATCCATAGCAGAAGATTTTTAATTGCTAAGAATTGTAAATTTTTCAATGTTAAGTATATACTTTTAATACTTTGCATGTCTTTTGTTGGTGATGGTGTTTATTTTCATATAATTTACTGTGCCTTAACAAATAAATATATTTTACTTAAATTATAAAGCTGTTTTTATTATTCACTAACTGTTGTGGCTTCACTGGCGTACCTTATTTTTTGACATTAATATGTAGCGCCATCTATTGATAAGTAAGAATTTATTCAAGTAACCTTAATATTATTGAAAAAAGATAACTTTTATGTCTAAACCAGAGTACGACTAATTTGTGCAAAGTTTCATCTATTTCCGTTAATTGTTTACGCGATATTTAGTATATCTTAACATTTGATCAAATCGTGGAAGTAATGCACTCTTCACAGTAAACATGTCTACATTATTTTAAAACATACTAAAAAACAAAAACAAACTATCCCACGGGAACCGTACATTTTTCCGGGATAAAAAGCCTATGTGTTATTCCAGACTATAATCTATCTCTGTGCCAAATTTAATCCAGATCCGTTCAGCCGTTCTGGCGTGAAAGAGTAACAAACATCCATACTCACAAACTTTCACATTTATAATACTAATACGGATACTTATATGGCACGAGCTTAAATGTTATTTGGAACAATATTTTCTTTATATCTAACTATAGACAATAATCTGTCAAAATTATCTTACTCTCTTGAAGGTTTTATGCCAATTTTGAAACATCTCAACAAAGCTTTACTCATAATGATTCATGTAAATACATAACAAACTTAACAAAAATATAAACATTTTTATATTCTCTTCTAAAATAAATAAGGATTGGCTAAGAAAAAATTGCAACTTTAAAGCAGTATGCTTGCATTATCAATGTACAAATAATGACAAATATTCTGCGACTCACTCTCAAGTGAAAAACAAAAACAAATGTATCCCACGGGAACCGTACACTTTTACAGGATAAAAATAACCTTTAGGCTATGTCCTATTCCAGACTATAATCTATCTCTGTGCCAAATTTCATCCAGATCCGTTCAGCCGTTCTAGCGTGATTGAGTAACAAACATCCATCCATCCCAAACTTTCGCATTTATAATATTTATATGGGATTAATAATACTGTGGTTGACATTTAAAAAAAAAATTGACTTAATTATTGTAGTCACTAGTTAAAAATAAACTTCTCTTCGCATCTTAACGAACACGAACATCTTTGATGACACGTTTGGCTCAGTTTGTAGTGACCCTACTTGCAGTTCCCGCGGTTGCGGGTTCGACTCCCGCTGGGAGCATTCATTTGTGTGATGAGCACGAATGTTTGTACTTCAGTCATGGGTGTTTATATTTATAATATGTATGTATTTACAGTTATATAAGTGTAGTGTGTCAACTATGTAGTATCTATAATACAATCCTTGTAGCTCGTAATCCATGGAACTAGATGGTGTTGTGTGTTAATGTCCCAACATATTTATTATCTATTTATTTATCTTTCGCAGGTGGACACTGGGAACAATTTTGCCAAGCGCGAGAAGCTATTTCTAAGAGCATGAATTTTCACCCACAAGGTGGTACTTGGAAAAAAGCTTCAGAAAAGGGGTATGTGGCTATGTTGTATGAACATTATAATATTATTATCATTATAATTTTGTTAACATTGGATAACTAAAATAAACATTGTTTTTGTAAATTTTAGTTATTAAATAGACAGAGTCCGCGGAAAAAATGTCAAAATCAAAAAAATAGTAGTAGCTGTAGAGCTTATTTACTTTCTTCAAACACCGCGTGAAGTTGGCTTTTGTTTCTCAGTTTGTTGCTTCCACTAAAGCTACCACTAGTACTCTCTAAGCGCACGATCGTTTGATGTATTCTATCGCCAACGTCCATACCACGTTGAACACACCGGTTCTCGTCCGATCACCGAAGTTAAGCAACGTCGGGCGCGGTCAGTACTTAGATGGGTGACCGCCTGGGAACACCGCGTGACGTTGGCTTTTTTGTTCTCTATAATTCTTTTTTTCTCTTACCTTACTCTATTGTGTTTTATATATTTTAGCGCTTATGTAATATTGGTGTTATATTTTATTTCAGGACAATAACTGAAGATTTAATTATAACAGATACAAAAATCGACAGATCGACCGACACGTTGAGCATTGAAGAATTCATAAAAGATCTCATTCGCAAAGAATTCCACCATTTAATCACCGAGATGACAGACAACATTTCAGATTCTACAAACAGTTTACACAAATCGGACGAGTTATTAAACAAGGGCGTGGCAAATATTGTCGAGTCTTTGAAAAATGGCGAACAAGCCGACCCCTCCGCTAAGAAAGATTCCGTCAGATCATTTTCAAGGCTTAAAATCAATGGAAATAACAAACCGTTGTTACAAATAACTTTTAGTCGCTCCGGTGAGAATAATTTACAAGTTCTTGATAATTGCGTGAACGTGACTATTTGTGACTCTAACGGTGGAAAAGAAAAACTGAATATCTCAGTAGATGACACTTTGACAGGAGAAGATCTTCAAATTAACTCATTAAAGAGGTGTCAAGCTTTCAGTGCGATTCAGGTGAGGTTACAGTAAACACTTTTAAACAATATTTCTAGCTGACTTCGTAAAAGACGGTTCTATGTCCAACGTATGTCAAAATTATTAAAAAAATTTAACAATTTCTCTGCTTACCAAACATTTTTAACTATGATCCTAAGACAGTCTAAGTATAATTTTCTTTTTCTGACACATCATTTTTTAGGAAATCTAAAAAATAACTTATAAGTATGTCAAACACAAGTGCACTCTATTTCTTTCAATCTCATATTTCGGCAAAGCGGCAACTCTATTCGCGATAAGAGATCAGGGCGCAGGTTCGACCGTTTGATTGCATTACCTACTCTCAAATTTGCCAGCTCAGTCTTTTACTGTTTTTTTTTTTGACAAAAGCTAATAACCATATTTGACCCAACCAAAAAGGTCAATTCAAGGCTCAGAATATGCAACTTTAGCGGTGCATATTTAAAAAAAATTGAATGGTCCTATAAAACGATACTTAATAGCCGAAGATATCGCTCAACTTAAAGAAAAAATGTAGTTCAATTATAAGCTATATTACAGTATAGTTCAATAAAAATCAGTTCAGTAGGTTTTGCGTGAAACAGTAAAAAAAATAATCCAATCAAACTTTCTTGTTTATAATTAAAGTAGGATTGTAAATAATATTAGAGCCGTAGAGTTGAATTATTTATCATGAATGATAGGAGCTTTCTTATAAAAGAAGTGTATTTTTAATAAAAAAAAATTATGTTACTGTAAAGATATTGACATACATTTTTATGTACAATACAATATAACATCCATTAATTCAACTTACAAATCGCCAACGTCCATACCACGTTGAACACACCGGTTCTCGTCCGATCACCGAAGTTAAGCAACGTCGGGCGCGGTCAGTACTTGGATGGGTGACCGCCTGGGAACACCGCGTGACGTTGGCTTTTTTATTTTATTTTTCAAATAAGGGACGTTGACTTTTTTTGAACAAGTTTTATGTTATAAAAATAAAAGGCAGGGCCGCTTGTACAGTTTTATGAACATTAATGACTAATTTAATGTTTTTTTATATATAATATGATCTCTGATGATTTTTTCATAATAGGTACTTGTACCTTGTTCACAGGAAGCTCGAAGCACCGAAGACTTGTACATAGACGACGACTTGTCCACTATGCAAGAGAACTTTGGTGGTAAAGTCAAACTCATCCCCTTACACGGCTCTCTGCACGAGATACTCTGCGAGAAGGAAGACGACTGCTGCCTCATCAAGGTTAAGCAGGAAAATGGCTGTGACACTATTTACTTCAGATGCGACAATTCAGACACCGAGTCCCGCGACGCCGTCGACGGCTCCGACCGACCTAAAGACACGGTTGTCTTCAAACGAAGCATATCCCTTATAGAGGAGAGAATCCAGCGAATCTTTCCCAAGGAAAAGCGACACAACCCTGTCGCAGCACTCAAAAAACTAAATGACAAGCTCAAAGCTCGACCTAAATCAGAAATATTTGTCAAAAACATCAACAAAGACACGCGCGTTCTGAGCAACAGCAGTCCCTCTCTATTCATGAAGGATGAGAAAAGCGACGAAGTGGAACTGAACATCGAGAACGTGATGTGTTACCAGGACTCTTCCTCCGACGAATGCTTGAAGTGTCAAGTCGAAAACGACGACTTCGAGATGTTAGAACGAGAGATCGAGAGGGATATCGCTAATGCCTCCACCCTGCTCACCTGCGGCTGTCTCGAGAAAATCTCCGAAGAAAATCTCTCTGTAATAAACGAGGATCTCGAAAAATACTGATTCTGTTGATCCAGAACGATTTGAATTACAATATCTATATTAAAATTACATCAGAGTGAAAGTTTTTATTTAATTCTATATATTTTTTTATTCTATTTTTTTTAATATTTAGCATTAAATGCTGATTAGTGGCAGGTCTTCCATTAAAAGTACAAAATTTTCTTTTTTTTTTTTGTTAATTTATTACATCATATCGCCATATCGCCCGACCGTCCACTCGCATTTAGAAAACCCAAAGATATTTAACGTTTTAATAGGTTTTCTTTTAAGAATTTCCATTTTAATTTTTTAGAAATATAATATTAGTGAAAGGCTATGTGATTTTAGATTAAGTAGCACTAAACATTCCACTGTTGTGATTTTAGAATAGTTTTTCACAGTTTTATATTATATCTATGTCTAATATCACAGTTAATTATATTGTACCTTAAATATTGTTTCTATTCATATGTACATCGTTGCATGGACCAAAGTTTACTAAAATTGCATATTTTCATTACTTTATAATATTTTGTAAAAGAGAAGTTTTTTAGTGTTTAGTGATTTAGAAAGTATTTAGACATCGTTACTCGGGTGTTGATTTTAGATATAATTGTTAAAAATAAAATCCGTTATTGATAAAAAATGTGTTTTATTAATTTTTAAGCTTACATGGCGTTGAGTTTTATATTTCTATACTTAAAAGCTAAACCCTAAAGCTTATAGGAAGACTTGATACATTACAAATAATGTTTTGTATGGAACAAATGACAGAAAAGTAATATCATTATTTTTAAAAATGCATTGATTCCGTGTTCTTGATCATAATGTGTATGTTACATATATAAAACTAAACAATTTAGTAATACATATCAAAAGAACTGGTAATATTATTGTATAATTTGCTTTATTTTACTCTTATATGGCCGATTTCACCAACGCCACCTAAGTTCAAGGAATCCTCTAAGCATGGTTAGAGGGTTGTTAGGGGACAGTTTCTGTTTTACCGACAGTTGGGGTCACCTAAATATTAAAAGGCATCCTAAATTTCGGTGCTCGAAATATGGGCTTAAAGACGATCATAAAACGAGATTTAATTTAGGGGCTAGTTTAGAGGACTTTTAAGCTAGGGATCCCATACGTAGGTGGTAGCTTATGGGTTGTTGGTGAAAGCGGGCAATATTCTTTTAATATAAAAAAAAGAAATAAAAAGCAAACTTTGGGAATCCTATAATAATCTATATATACATAAATAGTACAAGTACTAATAATAGAGCAGACAATATGATTTTGCCACTTAGTACGAATTTGTCAACAATCGAGTATACAATTTACTTCTATCGATTTTTAATCGATTATTTAGTGAAAGAAAACGTCATGAAGACATGTGAAATTCGTCATCCCGCGCTTGTCAGCGTGGTGGACTATGGCTTGTGCCTAGACAGGGCTCGGAAACCCATTCAATTTTTAAACCGGTTTTGGCCATTGACCCCAAGACAAAAGGTTTCTCGGTTTAAGGTTTCGGTATATTCTTTAACCCGTTAAAATCGGAAAAACAGTTTTTGACGAATTTAGGTTCCATGATCGAAAATTAACCGGTTAAAATATTTTAATTAGTTTTTATGCGTTTATATTTGACGAATCTTTGCTAATGTGACTTACTGATTAGAAGGATACATGTACGTTTCTAAAATCAACAGGCTTATTTCGGTATCAAAACCTAATTTAATTTTACTCAGAATAACCGTCAAAAATTATTATTTCGGTTTACTAAACCGGTTGATGAACGAGCGATGAATTAATTACATTACCGAAAATAAACAGTTTTAAACAGATTCCGAGCCCTTTGCCCAGCAGAAAGCAAAAAGGGCTGAATTATAATCAACACTAGTTTCCTATTCCTTTAGAAGTACCAAATATTAAATAATATATCAAAACTCGTGCTAAGGGCTCATATATACAGGTGCATCATTCATATATGTATGTACATATCCATTACGAGTTTTTCTCAGTAAGTTTGACGTAGACAGCCTTGACCTCTGTGTAGTTGCGTATGCCGTAGGGCCCGTTCTCGCGGCCGACGCCGGACTGCTTGAACCCGCCGAAAGGCACCTGGTTGCCGAACACGTTGTAGTCGTTCACCCACACCGTGCCCGCGCGCAGACCCTGAGGGAGACAATATATATATATATATATATTTCATTCATAGAGCTAAACTCCAGTTAATATCTCTCGACTGAGATGGTGATGGTGGACCAAGGACGATGATATATTTTGGATAATTATGATAGCCATGATGATGATATATGATAGATAACGATGATAACCATGATAATATTTTATGACAGATAATGATGATGATATATGATACATAACGGTGATAACCATGATCATGATAGATAATGATAGTAACCACGATGATATATGATGATAAGAACTAACCTGTATGAGATAGTTGGCCTTGTCGATGTCCTTCGTGAAGACGGCGGCGGCGAGCCCGTACTCCGTGTTGTTGGCGCGCTCGAGCAGCTCGTCCATTTGAGAGAACTTGATGATTTGCTGCACCGGTCCGAAGATCTGTTCATACAATGTTATATGTGAGGAGGTGGTAACTTTCCTCATCTATACATACATATAATAAAATTCCTGTAGAGGTTAACTGGAGAAATAGTCCTCTTGCCTTGCTCCCGCTCAACACCCTAGGGAAGTGGGTGTAACTGAAAATCAGCGCTGCTTGAGATTTAGGTCTTAGCAGCATTAGCTGAGTTATTACCCTTTGCCATAAGTTACTTTAAGCTTTACTGATTCTGTTAACTTTTTTTATTGTTTTTATGGCTATAAATACTTTTTATTATTATTATTATTAACTGAGTTAGAGAGAACATTAATTATTTTTAGGAAAATCTTCCTAAATTAGTCATTATTTTCGATACAGAGGCCGAATCTATAGTTTTCGGAATTTTTGGCTGTCTGTCTGTCTGTCTGTCTGTGACTGCGTCACGCGAAAACCACTAGACAGATTTTTATGAAATTTGGTATAATGATAGCTGGTTATCCGGGTCAACATAGAGGATACTTTTTACTGCGGGTAAATATCTCATTTTTGAGAAATCTATACTAAACATTAAAACATAACTAGGGGCGAACGCGAGCGGAGCGAGGGTGAGTCGCTAGTTTTATTATATATTCGAAACGTCGGTAACCAAAAATCAAAATAAATCGGCGAAAAAAACCAAAACGAAGTTTTCTTTTTTATAGAATTCCGTACTTGTAAAGAGACACGATGATGTGTCTAGTTGTTACTATTATTCATATATTTTTAATTTACCTATTTATATTTTAAATAAAACTATCTTTTCGGATTTTGTCGCGAGACCTCAGTCTGTCTCTCCCGTGACCATGATTGCTGTAAAGCATTCGAAATGTCGGGAAACAAAAATGCAAATAAATCCGCGACAAAATCCGAAAAGATAGTTTTATTTAAAATGTCAAATATTCGCGTAAATCTAAGAAAGTATTACCTATTTATATATTTACTTTACAAAAGCTTTTATTATACAAACAGAAATAAAAATTAACCAAAAGCAATAAATACTTCAACAAGTATTGCAACAAATCGACACATAACAATATTTAAGTAGATAATTATAGTCATAAAACTTTTACAACGATTTTATAGTTAAATAAATAACAACGAGTCTATATATAATTTTCTTTAATAGTGCATACATTTTGGTTATTATATTTACTGTTTGTTTGTAAACTTTAAACAAACGAAACGAAATATAACAATGTATATATTTTTTTAATGGGCAACTCATTTTAGTGTATTTATAACAAAAAGTAGAGAACTATTTTTAGCATTATTTTACTAAATGTTGTTTATATTATAATAATTTAACTCATGTGATATGTTGTTTTCTAAATAAATAAATACGTATGTATATTTATCCTCACTGGCAAATTCAAGGTTAGTCTACTTTGCTACAATTAAACAGTGTCACATACACCATACACTGAACATATATATATATATATATATATATATATATATATATATATATATATATATATAGGTAACGATTGCTCGAGGTCATTTCCTATGCGTTATTTTTAGTTATGTGAGGCAAATAATTTTGCTAAATTATTCTAAATGGTCTTAATTACAGTCACTCAAGGCAGATTTTGAGATCAAATTAGCGTTTACGTAAAATTCTGTATATATTTTTAGTTGTTAATTAAATTAATAAATATACATCAAAAAGTTAAAAAGGATCTATGACTCATGTGTTCGATTTAGGTCTAAAAAATTTTTTTCCTTACCAACGGTAAAATACTTAACTTTAAGTAAAAAGTCAATTTATATGCGTGGACACTAGGGCTGCCAGATCGTATAATTGGATACGAAAATTGTAAAATATGGTTATTTTTTATATAATATATTTTATTTTAAGTTTTCACGTATTTTTATTGATTTTTTTTATTTCATCACAGTCTATTTCTCAACGGTTTTGTTAATTTATATAATAAAATTTGATTTTGCATAATTTCAGTGAGCCAGCGGTATAAAATAGGTTGGCTCTACTGGCAGCCCTAGTGGGCACCCACCTACGTGTGTGTGTGCGTGCGCGTGTGTCTGTGAGGGTGAGTGTGTGTGAGTGTGCGTGTGTGCGCGTGTGCGTGCGTGTGTGTACCTCAACGCGCGCGATGTCCATGTGGTCTTGCACGTCGGCGAACACGGTGGGCTGCACGTAGTAGCCGCCGCGCGCCGCCGCGCCGCCGCCCGCCACGAGGCGCGCGCCCTGCCGCTTGCCGGTCTCTATTAGATCGAGGATCTTCTTATGTTGCTCCGCGTCGATCTGTTGTGTTAATATTATTATTTCACAAATAGTTATTTGCTAAATTTATGACATACGAGTATCTTATAAGTATTCAGCGGCAGTGTTGCTTATTTTATCCAAGTATACTAGATAAGAAATGTATTAATATAAATTTGTCTATAGCCCAAGACGACAGTCTGCGAGGAGTGGTGTAAACCTGTCCCCAATGTCATCAGCACCGCCCCCCCCCCTCCCCTCCTCTCACCACTTTGATGCTTACGTAATACTTGACTGGCCCTCTAGGCAACCGAGGCAGATTCACCTATTCCCATTAATACACAATACACACGGTATCCACCCCCCGGTCCCCCGGCCCCCTCGCACCTGAGGGCCCTGCTCGGTGTCGGCGCGGAAGGGGTCGCCGAGCACGCGGCGGCGCGCGCGCGCGGCCGAGCGCTCCACGAACTCGTCGTAGATGGAGTCCTCCACGAACGTGCGGGATCCTGCGCACGTTATATAACTTTTTATAGTATACACTATACAGATAAATAAAATTGAAGTGTCTGTTTGTAATGTCAAAATAATAGCGTTTTACTAAATGCATATGAAATTATATACGGTACTTATAAGAAAATTCAATTTTTTGTATGCCTGTCTGTGTGTTTGTTTCGGATAATCTCTGAAATGGATGAATTGATTTTGACGGGACTTTCACTGGAAGATAGCTGATGTTATAGGAAGTAACATAGCTACTTTTATTTTAGAAAAAGAATTAAAGTTCCGCTCAAAAAAATAAAAACCTACCTAGGAATGAACTTGAGCGAAGCGAACGTGCATCGCTAATATACAATATATTTTTAGAAACATTATAAAAGACAAGATAAATATTATGACGAGAGTATCAGAGCTTTAGAAAGAAAAATATATTTGGTTATAAATAGAATAATCGGAAAAGTGTCATAAATGCGAAAAATTGTCTCCTTCACGCCGAAACGACTGAACCGATTTAGATGAAATGTAGTACATACATTATCGCACGCACCCGAGAAAAGTAAAAGTTCCTAATAGCAAGACAACAAAAGCATATCTACAGTAATCAAATAACACGTAAGCGTCCAATAAACGCCATATATCGACTAATGAACCAATCCAACTTTACACCATCTTCTTTACCATAAACAAACCAAAAAATTTAAACTCAATATTGGCATTACTAAAACCATTTATAAAATTCGATAAATATATCAACATACCGGCAGTGCAAACTTGTCCCATGTTGAAGAACAGCGCCATATGCGACTGTTCCACGGCGTATTCTAAGTCGGCGTCCGCGAACACGATGTTGGGCGACTTGCCGCCCAGCTCTAGTGTTACTCTCTTCACGTTGCCCGCTGACCCGCGTTGGATCAACTTACCCACTTCTGTAGAACCTAAAAAACCACGATATTTATATAAAATATAAATATGTAATTACTATAGTTTAAAAATTTAAACAAAGTAAACAAAAACCGACTTCCAGGCACTGAAAAGTAAAAAATAACTAAACGAGGGTTTTCATTTAGAATAGATACCTATTCAGATATTTTCGAAGTCGGTGTGTTTTGATTTGTATTGGCTGGCGCCACTTTCGTGTTTTCCTCTTGCCTTCGTCAGACACAGTATGGATTAATGGAATGTGCTAAGTTTATACTCGTATTAATAAAATATATAATATTTTTAACATCAATAGTTAAGTAATACCAAAATTTCTGACAAATATCACTAAAAAAATGAAGAGATGTTTCAAAAATGTCATCTCTTCCCTCGATAATGATAATTTTCCATGTAATCAATCATTATTATACCTAGATATAGATTGTAAAGACATACCAGCGATGCTGTCAGCCATTAACGGAATTTCTAACATAATAATATTATATACATAATATTATATATATACTAAATATCCTAATACATCATTGGCAAATTTCCATTTTATATTATTAGCAATAAAATACATCCAGTAGACAGTAATCACGATCGAAAAAGAGAATTTGAAGATTTTTTTCCGAGTTATATTTATTGATTTAACCGGATTTTGAAAAATACGGGATCTGTATTTTCATGTAATTTATACCTCATACTCCTTTGAAATCTTTTTCTGTAATAATAAAAGTAATATTTACCCGCCTCTATAAAATAAATGATATCTTTAAACGCTACCGTAAATAGAAAAAAAAACAGACAAAATCTATACCTACTAATAAATGTTGAAATTATAAAATCCCTCCACGACCGCAGACACGCCGGCTTGTCAGTTAACAATAGATTTCTTAGAATTTTAATTAACTTCTTAGAAATTTACCTGGAGGTGTTAGTAATATCTTACTTTCATATAATACAGTTTACCGCATCTTCACTCGAACTTACGGTTTTTTTTAATATAATTTTCTAAATCATTTTATAATTTAGTAAACTCTAATATATTAAAAGTCAGGTCCCTATTGTACTTCAATAAATACCGCACGTAATTTATTTAAATTAACTACAATAAAATTTTACAAGAAGGAGATAAACGTTTTCTATCGTTTATTGATCCCTTAATCAATTTATGTAAGCCACGCGAAGCACCCACTTTGTAAAATCTATAAATAGATCATCAAGATCATTGTGCCTACGTACGTTTCTTTTCATAACATGTTATACAATTTCGATAACGTTTTATAGCATTAAACTGAAATATGTTGTTACATTTTAAAGTATGATGATCGGAGAATAATATGTGTATTTTATTTCTTTACTACGACAGTAAGATGTCACTGTGACTGTGTGTGTGTGTGATGTGTGTGTGATGTGTGTGATGTGTGTGTGATGTGTGTGTGATGTGTGTGTGTGTGTGATGTTGTGTGTGTGTGTGTGATGTGTGTGTGATGTGTGTGTGTGTGTGTGTGTGTGTGTGTGTGTGTGATGTGTGTGTGTGTGATGTGTGTGTTAGAATACTTACCAGTGAAGGCAACCTTGTCAACACCGGGGTGGTCGACGATGGCGGCGCCCGCGTCGCCGTAGCCGGGCAGCATGTTGATGACGCCCGGAGGGAAACCGGCTTCCTATGCGATGAATGATAGAGTTGTTCATTTATACAATACTAGTTTTTGTCGAGGGCTCTGCTCGCGTCGTTAGTAAGGCGGGGATCAAAAGATAACCTATGTCCATTGTCCACCCCCAAGATGTAATCAAATCGAAATATACTTTATTCAAATAGGCTTTTACAAGTACGTTTGAATCGTCACGTTTTGCACGGATTCTGCGAACATCACTAATTTTTTTCATCATTATCTCCTAATATATGTATATGTTAAGACAGGCTCATACGTCTATTTAGTGTTACTGTTAGATTAAGTCAATAATGATAATAAAATGATTTATATTTTATAAGAATTAATACTTTGTGGAATAAGAAGTACTTTTTTGCCGGCTTGACTTCACTCATACTGTCAATACTCAGCTCCTATAAGTACTAGAGCTGGGGCAATTTCAATACATTTAAATCTTTTTGGGGAAAGTACCTACATATTATAACAAGAAAAACGGCATTAAAATTAAATCACTACTTAGACCTCCATATCAGCGCGTACATACGTACAGATAGACAGGCTTCATTTATATGTGTAAGGATATCACTTTAGACGTCATGCAGAAAAGTAATTAATGGGGCAGTTGACTCAAAAGGAAATATTTTCCAACAAGTTATGTGTAGGAAAAATACCTGAGCGAGAATGTATGTATAACAATAAATTAATAAAGATTCTGTAATTAATTTTATGACGACACGTTTGGCTCAGTTTGTAGTGACCGCTGACTTGCTGTGCCAGCGGTCGGGGGTTCGAGTCCCGCTGGGGGGATTCACTTGTGTGATGAGCACGAATGTTTGTACTTCAGTCATGGGTGTTTATATTCATAATATGTATGTATTTAAAGTTATATATGTGTAGTGTATCAACTATCTGGTATCCATAACACAAGCCTCGTAGCTTACCATGTAGCTAGATGGTGGTGTGTGTTGATGTCCCAACATATCTATTTATTTAATACAAATAGTAACTAGGGAAGCACCTGAGCAAAGTGAGGGTAAGTGACTAGTATGTATAACTTTGTTTTAAAATGGTCCTTTACAACTTACCTTTGCGAGTTGCGCAAGGTACAAGGCAGTGAGAGGCGTTTGCTCTGCCGGCTTCATCACCACCGTGCAGCCGGCGGCCAGGGCCGGGCCCAGCTTCCATGACGCCATGAGTAATGGGAAGTTCCATGGAATTATTTGACCGCAAACACCTTAAATATTACAGTGATTTCAATTGAAAGTTACCTAAATTACCTGACATGATAGATGTCATTCGGAACAGATTTCAATAAAATTCCTGATTTTTGAGTTTTTACAAATCATATTGAAAAGTGCACCTTCAGTTTTCAATGTTAATCTAAAAATTAAAAATTCGATAAAGCGCCCTAGCCGTTCTCGAAAATACGCTTACCAACGAACAGCATGTTATTTGAATCTATATAGACACTGCTAGGCACATGATAAGGCAACGGTATCGCAGTCTCCTATTACGCGCTGGCAAAGAAAACCAAGTGAAGCAGGTTCAAACCTCCAGTTTCGCACCTCTGAGATTTTCAGGTGTTAATTAATCATTGTCAATATAATTACCACTTCAAACACGTGAACGAAAATAACTCAAAATTTTATAATTTACAAATTTTTATAAATGTAAGAACACCTATTTTTCGGAAGAGATTTGAAATCTAATCTGCATGTGAACAGCGTAATGGACTATGGCCTTTCCCTACTGAGGGTAGGCCCGTGTCCAGCTGTGAGACGTTAAAATTTTTTTCTCCACTTGCCAGCCTAAAACACGCGACGGCAATTATAGTTATGTAAATTTAGTTTAGTTAGTCGCTAGCAGGCAATGTCAGGACATTAGGTAATGTTACCCAATTCTCTAATTGAATATTATTGAAACAGTCGAAAGCCGACATCTTTTTCCTTGTATAAGTTTTTCAGTCATTCAGTTCTTATTTACAGAATTTAAACAATAATCAAGCGCATTTAGATTCTCTCAGTCTTCTAGAATTTTCCATCCTATATATATATATATATATATATATATATATATATATATATATATATATACTACTATCCTAATATGTATCTTTATTTTTATTACACATGTAGGTAGGTAATTTTCATAAATTATTACATATACCTATGTGATAATTTGTATGTGTGTGTTGTGTGTTTGTTTGTTACTCCTTCACGCTAAACCGGCTTAATAGATTTAGATCAACTTTAGTATGTACATAGACAGACTATGACATAATGTAACGAATATATATACTACTGTTACGCTTCCACGTCTCTAGTACAAATACAAAATATACAGGCTTACTCACCGACAGGCTCATGGCGGGTGTAAGCGAAGTATTTGCCATCAGCGGGCAACACCATCCCATGGTTCTTGTCCGCCCAACCTGCATAGTACCTCAGATTCTTGATAGCACTCAGTACATCTACGTGGTACGACGCGAGGTAGGGCTTGCCGTTGTCTAAAGTTTCTAGACTCTACAAACAATTTATTTTATATTTTTATTATTCCAAATAGTACCTATAATAAAATTCTAACTGAGTCGAATCTGCACATTACATATTTTGGAAAACCTTATTGCAATTAAATTATTTATAAATTAAATTCGGCTTCTGTATCATTATCATCGATACAGAAGCCGAATTTATAATTTTTAGTCTGTCTGTGATCGCATCGCTAGAAAACCACTGGACAGATTTTGATGAAATTTCGTATGATGATAGCTGGTTTCACATATAGAATACTTTTTACTACGGGAAAATATCTTATCTGTGACAATTCTATACTAAACATTGAAACGTAACTAGAGGACGAATTTGAGCGGAACGCCGCGCTGGTGAGTCGCTAGTTTACGAGTAGTTGTACAATAAATATGGATATAATATAATGAATATAGATAAAAAAACGCATGATTAAGTACAAATTAGAATATTTAAGCATTCGTATTCAAATCACATGAATGCTAATTATACGGTATAAAGAAAAACATGAATAAATTATGCTTTAACTTCGTTTATAATCAATTATAATTAATTTACAATTTTTTTTGTCTATCTCTCAAATTACTTTACTTATGAAAAAAAAACTCTATGTACACATAACGTACTAATGTAAAAAAGTAGGTAACTGGCTTGAATTTGTAGCTACTTCTGTTCTGATGATGTTTGGGATATAATAGACACTAGACAGTAAAGCAATCTATACATATAATAAAATTCTAACTAAGTCGAATCTGTACATTAAATATTTTTTGGGAAATCTAATTGAAATAGACATTATTATCGGTACAGAGGCCGAATCTATAGTTTTTAAAAATTTTGTCTGTCTGTCTGTTACCGCATCACGAGAAAACTACTGGACAGACTGATGAAATTCGGTATGATGATAGCTGGTTAACCTGGTCAACATATAGGATACTTTTTACCGCGACAAAATATCTCATTTCTGAGAAAAAAAATACAAAAACTGCATTGTAAGAGTATTATACTAATATGTAAAAACTAAGAATTTGATTTTTGGTCATCTGAACGCGGGCGTAGCCGCGGGCAATGCTAGTAGTACTAATAAAATGGTTACGATTAAGTTTCATTAGAATATATTGAACAGCATGTTAAGCGATTGTAAAATAAGTTAAAAAACACGTAGGCAAAATGTCGTAAATTTTATCCGACTTTACAAAAGAGCTAAAGGTATAAGAGTTTGACAGACGACAGATTTTTATAAATACATAGATAACTTCTTTTTTCTAATATCATATGTGATCAAATTAAAATTATATGAGTCAGTATTTTTTATTTCAATTGTTGTAATTCTCACTAGGGTGTTTATTTTTGTTTAGTTTGCAGTCATTAATCATGGTCCAGAGCTCATGGGTTGTTTTTTTCAATCTAACAAAGTTTTAAAGCAGTCGTTAAAGATGTTAACAAAATAAATCAGTTCTCATGCAAACACAAATCCGGGTGAACCATCATGGGAAAACCCCCACTATACATTTTTCAAATCGAGAGATTCAATGCAAAATATACACGGTTAGAGGTTTTTTCTTTTATGTATAAATAATAAATTTATGTTTCGTATTTATAAGTTATAATATATATCATAAAGTAGCTATTTGCACCGTCATCGTGTGCTCGCTGTTCTAGCAGAATATCGGTCGTATGATATAAATAATGACATGTATAATTTATTGTTTATTCTAGGAGAGATGTGCATATGGCAGAGCTGTACATGTGATATTACGTTTAAATATATGTAATACAAGGTCCATCAATATTTATTTATAAATATATAATTATAGTAGCGATATAATCTTTATATATATAATTCTTCTGTGAGTGTGTATGTCACTGAACTTCTCTCAAACGACTGGACCGATTTTGATGAAATTTTTTGTGCGTGTTCAAGGGGATCTGGGAATGGTTTAGATTCACAATTTTGTCCGCTGGACAATGTTTTTTTAATTAATTTTTAATTTATTAGTAGTTGTTGATTTTGGAATGTTTTACATTGGATCCGACAGACGGCGCTACCATCGCAGTGTCCAATTTTAAATAATATTCGAATTTTAATTTTAGTCTGTCCCGACAGTTAGCGCTGCGATCAAATTAAAAAAAGTTTTGTTATCATTGTAGACAGGACAACGTCTGTCGGGTCCGCTAGTGTGTTTATAAAGCAAATGATATCTATAAGAATTAGTGTCAAAATTATTTTGTAGTTGTGTTACCAAAGACGATACGTTAACGATAAGATTATGTCCTATTAATTAAATAACTAAATAATTAAGTATATAGTTACCTATATACAAAGACTTGAGAGATTTACTTACCGCCACATAAGATCTATCCCTTTCAAGCAAATCAGCTAATTTATTAAGCAGGTAACCGCGCTCAGAAGCATCCATTTTTCTCCATACTGACCCAAACCTATCGACAACACAATTTAATTTTAAAACTGTAGTAAACATGAGTCACACTCTTGTAACAATGGTAATAATATATTATGTACATATTATGTATAGCACAAAACCAACATACAATTACCTATTCTTTTTTTTATATTCTACTTTAATTTTTTTTACAGAATTTACATTTAGCGTTTGCGTGTGATTTACCATTTACAAAATATATTGTTATTTTGATATATAAATATACCCCGTGACCCTGAATGTTCTTTCCGTTAATTTGTGCACAAAAGCCGAAATGGGAAACTAACTTGTCTACCCCACACCCTAGCATGCGTTCACACTGTCGTTTTTTTTTTGGGGAGGTGGAGGGTGTCTCTCATTAGCGTCCGGCATTTCAGCACAATCGGAAAGAATATCTTACACCAAAAACGCCAGCATCTCATCCTATCCCATGAGAGCGCCGCATATACTTGCAGCACAATCTTATCAAAGCTACAAAGCATCGCCATGAGGGCTTATAAATCATTATGAACGTTTAAAATTTTATAACTAACTTGAAAGCTTCCTTAGCAGCTTGAACGGCAAGATCCACGTCAGCTTTACCCGCTTGCTGGATATCTGCGATCACTTCTCCGGTGGCTGGATTCTCTGTTGGGAATACTTTCCCATCGACAGACTTTCTCCATTCATTGTTGATAAAAATCTGAGAACAATTAAACAAAATGATACATTCTTATATGATTAATTCATACAAAATATTTGGATATTCTTTAGAAATACCTAATTTTTAAAGAATGTTTATAATCCAATAAAATGAGATTTATTTTTTTGCAATAGAATTTCTTTTAAAATAAAGGCCTAAATTGAAACGTTATAGATACACGTAACATAAATTTTAGTTAAATGTTAGTAGACATTAGTACCCCAGTTTTCTTTTCAGCTGCAGGTACTGAAAAACGAAAATGAGATTTTCTTTTCAGTACCTGCAGCCCTGCTAAACAAGTTTTTTTTTGTATAACGATAAATATATAGTCCGTAAACAATAAAGATGACCTGCCCTCTAGGAAAGCGTTAAAGTTCAAAGAAATTTATGTACACATTAGATAAAATACTTCTTACCTAAAATATACCTATAGCCAAAATCAATTATTTAATCATATAAAAATAAATACCCACACTTATAATTATTTAGTCCAAACATAATAAACACATTAATTAGGTATAATTTAATTGTATATTATTTTATATAATTGTAATATATACAATATTTACGACCTAAAAAACATACAACTCGAAAACTATTGGCGTAAACAAAAATGGCGTCTTATCTCAATCTTAAACGAACTGTAGAGACATGACTCAATTTTTTTTCAAACCAATTTTTTTATTATGGAATACCTTTGTTTCATTTTATATTTTTGTATTCTGACTTTATTGTTTTGACTCTAGTAGTTCCCCTGAGGGCCCTACCAAATTTTAGTAATATATGTAAGCCATATTATAGTATACAAAAGTGTTCTAATAAAATATTGACAAACGGACAGACAAACACGATGATACTTTAAGATTCCGTGATCCTATTTTTACAATAATAGAATATCGATATCATGCCAATTATACGAAGATATATAGCACAAATATAAGAATATATAGCACAAATAACATAATAGTATTGGCACAGACAATTAAGTCTGCAATTATTACCTACTCCTATCTTATACAGATACTATCGGTCAAACAGCTTCTTGATAAAATAAGTAGCCGAGCATATTCTCATCTATACATAATAATATAATTAAAACATTAATCTATGATACATTTCATTTTGCTACAACAAAACTAGGTACTTTTATAACAATATGCACTAATTGCAGTAGATAATAACTAAGTATAATAAAATTCGGAACATACTTGGTGGGTTCCCGTTTTTACTATAGGTATTTATATAGAACCAGTAAGCAGCTGATGGCGAAGCAAATTTTAAAAGTCATGGTCATCGATCCCTTTAAAATAATAATTATAAAAACCGGTATTAGTAACCGGTAACTCATAGAATATTTAGTTTTATTTCTAGATTATTGAAAAGATTTTATAATAGAAATATCGAAACACTTATATAGTAGGTACTTACTTAATATTATTAATATTATATATGTGAAAGTGTGTTTGTTTGTTAGTGCTTCTATCACGGCGAAAGAGTGACAGATTGACGTGCTTCTTTGTATGGAGATAGTTGGAAGGCTGGAGAGTGACATAGGCTAGACATAATTTTTACCGCGGGAGATTATCTCATTCCCACGGGAAAACACGTTATAATACAACCCAAAAATTATTTATGATCAGAATTACTTGAAACCTGGTATTAATACTCTTCAATACAATTAAATAAATACCTGTTTTAGCATTTTTCGAAATTCATCCCATATGAGGGTAAAATAGGGGATGAAAGTTTGTATGTTTGTTTGTAGGGTATGAAACTTACTTTTTTAGAGTTTTTAATAATATTTATTATCAATTGAATGAATGAATCAAAGTAATAGTTTATTTGTGAAATATTGTAAATTTTATATTTAAACAACATTGAAATTGTACGATTACATGTTTGTTATATTTATTAATGATGAATAATATTCCCAGAGGATTATGGCAATGGCGACAAAATGAGCTGTCATCTATTTGTCAGTTTCCTTTTGACATGACCATACGTATTTAATCTGTACAGATAAATAAAATTGAAGTTTCTGTTTGTAATGTCGAAATAACAGCGTTTTACTAAATGCATATGAAATTATATAGATACTTTTAAGAAAAACACATTTTTTTATTTTTATCTGTCTGTCTATCTGTTTGTTCGGGATAATCTCAGAAACGGCTGGACTAATTTTGACGGGACTTTCACTGGAATATAGCTGATGTTGTAGGGAGTTAGAAGCCGCGGGTTCTGCTAGTACATTATATAATTTTTTATTTTCACAAAAAAACAATCATTGATTGTAAACTGTAAAGATCTATTTAGTTTCTGTTCGTAGTAAACAGGAACAAACATTCATCAGCGCCGTTTTTTTTACAGAGTAATTATTTTACAACAGCCAAGAAATCTATGTTTTAAACATTTAAAATCTATCAATTATGTTTAGTGTGCCTACAAGTATTGTACGGTACGCTAAATAAAAAGAGTTTATGTACAAGTTGTATCTAAACTTTTCAAAGGTTTTTTCTTATTGTTATGTTACGGTTAGCCTTGATATCATATCAAGGCCATAGGCCAGTAGCTATGCCGTTTTTTCACATGCTTTAATATTGCCAGATCGGGGCGTAGCGAGATAAGATAAATGAGCGGCCGAAATATTGTTATGTATAGTATTGTACCTAGTCATTGACCTTACGATACAGTATGCGAAATATTTAATACGCTTAATTGTTAAACCAATTGATTTTTCTCATAAAACTTAAAAGGAAGAAAAATGAGACAAATTATTATGTATGTAGGTGTAATAAATGGCGTATTAAAATTAAAAACTTTATAATATTTCTAATAATAAGAAAAGAATTTTATTATAGATTATGTTAAAGCTTTATTTAATTGAATGTTAAGACTACCATTAGATCGGAATAATCTAAGGGAGAGACCTTAGTCAAGAAAACTTACAGTTAATCTCGAAAACTCGCATTCTTCGGAATTTTAAGCTTGTCTTATATATAAAATTTCCATGTCACAATGTTTGTTACCGTACTCCTACGAAACGGCTTTACCGATTTTTACCAAATTTTATATGCGTATTCGGTAGCTCTGAGAATCGGCTACTATCTATTTTCCATACCCCTAA
The DNA here is from genome assembly GCA_947093115.1 of Brenthis daphne. Classification (NCBI taxonomy): domain Eukaryota; kingdom Metazoa; phylum Arthropoda; class Insecta; order Lepidoptera; family Nymphalidae; genus Brenthis; species Brenthis daphne. The sequence goes on along the minus strand of OX352473.1, from coordinate 35,927,838 downwards.
GTGATAAGGATAAGGGTGGTCCTCCCAGACCCCACCCCAGGGACGAACCCCAGCGGAGCGAGGGTGAGTCGCTAGTGTTCTAAATATAATATTAATTGCGTTATATTATGTGATATATATGACCTTCAATGTTATATAAGACAGATCTATGAATATAATTATATCATACGTCGTAATTACTTAAAATAAAACTAATGTTGCAATTAATAGGGAAAATAATTATTGCTATAAAGACTCTTCAAGTCTTTGCCCGTATCTGCTGCTATCGATAAAGATGAAATGATAATATTGGTGTTATTTGTTTGATGTTTCACGTTATCAGTTTCTGATAACGTGAAACATCAAACAATAAATGATCTTCTTATGACGTGGAAATGTCAAGATGCTATCTATCCTTATAAATATGCTAATTTTTTACTACTTTTATTAAGTGACAAAAATGGCCAAAATTGTTCTTACGTAATAGAATGGGCCCTCGGACACTTTTGAGGAGATCGAAGAATTTTCAAAACAAATTACAATAAAATAAAAGTAATTATTCCAAATTCATGTTTATTTTTAAGTTTTTTCCTTACATAAGTTCCTATAAATAGACTTTCAGAATGTATGTTTTACTATTAATTCTTCTAAATTATTTCAAAATATCTGGTAATATTTTTCCATAAATGATTAGATCATTAGATACTGTAGAGTTAGGAGTTAGGACCATATAATGTATAATGAAAATCGTGGGTGCTCATTATTAGCGTCCGGCAGGTCAGCCGAGCGCGAAGCCAAGAAATGCATTGGGAGGCGGCCCACATAGGTGGGAGGTGTGCCATGCGGGTTGCTCCAGGTACTTCTTTGACAGCAGAGTGGAACGTTGGAGCAATCCCATGGCTGTTGTCAACGACTACTCACCCCAAGAGCCGAGTAGTCGTTGGCTGTTGTGGTCTGCTTCAGCAGACGTGCCATCTGGGCGTCGTGGTTGAGTGCATAAGTGAATCTGCGACGCCCCATTAACACGGGGGAGGTTTTGTTGGGTTTCAGTGGGTACTTGAGTAGTATCTACTGGCTTTTCTAACCGGTGAGTCCCACTTAACCCCTGTTTGTATACAGGTATGCGTAAATGCATTTCCCAACATAAAAAAAGGGGTTCCAAGTTCCGTCCGAGAGTTAAATAATACGTTGTCAGATATGAAGCCTAATTTTAGTGCTATTATAAATAATTAAGTGAAAAAATGTCATTCATCACATTAATAGGTTATATGTATATGTTTTTGTTACATAAATATTAAATTTTATTATAAGTATAACTATTAATATTAATATTTTTCATTTATGATTTGTTCTTTCAAGTCAAACAAGAAAGTATCCTAACTACTACACAATCACTTTAGTTATTATTAAAATGAGGATCCGTGAAATAAATTATGATCAATCAGGGTTCCGAGGCCCAAAAAATTGGGAACCCCTGATCTATGTAATAGAAAAAAAAACCTAAGTATTATATATTTCTACATAATTAAATAGCAAATAAATTTATTATGCACATAGACCTAGTGGTGGCAGTGATAATTTGGATAAAGTAAATTACATGTGAAGGTCGTAAAAACAATAGGTAAATAATTAATTTACCTTAAATTTAAAATAAATGATCATACGATTGTCGCTTTCACTCATGTTAGATCCCTAGAGTTTTGTCATTTGTGGGAAGACCACATACGCTATCCAAGGACCAAAGTTAACATAAACCGATGGTCGATGAGCCAGAAAGTAGACAACCGGTTCAACTTTGTTCTATTATTAACTGTTGCGTGCGTTTTCTCAATTTTCATGGCAAAACAAAAACATTTTTAACATTAAATAACCCAGGGCCATAATTCTTTCTAATAAACATTCACGTGCATATAACTTCTAAATTCTATTTGCATGTACATACATTTTTTTACAACAGTTTCAATATTTACAAGTTAAATATTTTTCATAATACGCTACATAAACTTACCCCGGTGTATAAAATTTCCGGGTTAGGATCCGGTGAGGCCGCTGCAGCTGTAGCAAATTTAGCTTTTTGTGATTGAACAATTTTTGATAAATTCCGCAACATTTTTAATTTTAAAACAATACTAAAATCCTTTTTAAAATAATATTTTTTTTAATTTAAAATACGATTTCTCTGCGCGATCGCCACCGATTCACTGAACTTGAATAGAGTTTATTGCTACATATAAAAAACTTGAAATGAAATCAGAAATGTGAATTGTGATTTGTGAATACGAATACTTGAGTACAGAGTAATGAGTAGTAACTTATGAATGAAATTGAATGAATCACAGAAATGCTGCGCATGAATGTGAATATTTTAGTCACAAATTATTTATTATCACCACTTGAAATACAATATTATTCTCAATAATAAAGAAAGAGGGAATGAGTTTTGAGTGGCCGAGCAACGACTAAAAAGTAAAATCTAAATGCAGGGCGCAAGCTTTTATTAGTTATCTACACAAACTAGAAATCTATGCCGATCGGAAAGAATGACAATGTCACAATAAAATAGTCTGAACTCTGCATATAATATATTTACTATTAATAAGCTTTATGAAAAATATACAAAAAGTAAATTACAATAATTACAAAACAAATAATTAATTTAAAAAATTATCTAATGATTTGAACCGCATAAAAGCAACGAGTAACGAACCATGGATGACAAATAAAATAACGAACGTATCAAGTTGTCAAGTAGTGTGTTGAATTGTCATTGGTTTGACAATTATCAAAATGTTTATTTCAAAACGTAAACATTGAACTTTGCACTTGTTTCAAAGAGTATAGTTATAAACTACTTGTTTTATTAAACTAGATTTAATAATTAATGTTCTTAATTGAAAAAAAACTTCTAATAATGTCAAATATTACTAAATGTTTTAAATTAGTTTACGATACTGTAATAATAAAATATAAGGAGCCCTTAGAGAATTTAGATAGACAAATTTCTATGCATTTACAAGAAGCCGATATAAGAACGAGGTAAGAAATATAATCTTAAAATATTATTTATAAATGTATAATAATATGATATGTACTATACATATATTTAATTTTATTTTTAGGCCATCACACAGCAATGGAATATGGTGTCCTTTTTTATTGCCAGCAATTTTAATGACATACACTTGTTTTGATAATGTATCACTTTTATACAAATTCATGTCGTTATCTTCATTAGGATTATTGTGTTATTGTATGCTGTTCTTAATTTTCTTTTCCACATCAAGTGAAGTTTTAAAAACAACATCATTTTCAGGCTGTGTAGCATCTGGGGTATTAACAAGTGCGATAATACTTATTTTTTTGCAACAAGGTATGAAATATATATTATAAAGGTAATTAATATGAATATAAAATCTAATACTGTTCACAAATGATGTGTTATTATAAATTATTTATTTTTTTGAAATTGAGTTACATTTTAATTTGTAATAAAATATATATATATATATATATATATATATATATATATATATATATATATATGAAACATTGTATTATTTGCAAGGTAAATTATAATATAATAATTGGCTAGTAAACTTAAAATGAATATAGAATAATATATAAATATACTTTATTTTTAGGGTTGCAGTTTTCTATAGTAATGCCCTTATCATCCACCATGCTATTTGCTTGGTTGCTTCAGTTAAATATAATGGAATGTCATGACACATTTACCATAGGAGAAGGAATGATAATGACTCAATCTGTAGTTTTATTCTGTGCAATGTGTTTAGTTAAATTCTTTTTCGAACTTCATAGTGCTGATGAAGAAACAGAGTTCATAGGTGTTATAGTATATGTGAGTTTAATATTAATTTGAAGTAATTTTTGTTCAATTCTTTACTGTTTGTTTGATGTATAGTTTGACATGTCTGTCTGTGGCATCGTAGCTTCCGAATGAATGAACCAATTTTGTTTTTTTTTGTTTGAAAGGAGAATTAGTCGGGAGCATTCTTAGCTATGCTTCATGAAAATAGGTCCAAGATGGTCAGGGTTTTTTAATTTTTAATTAATAATAAGTATGCTGTTATATATTCTAAATAAAATACCATCTATCAATTGTAGATAAAATGTTAAAAATAACTTCTTTAGAGTAATAATGTGCATAGAAGTAGTTATTTAGAATAAAATATACAAATTGTTTTTTTAAATGTTTTCAGACAGTGTTATCAACAGTGGGATTAATTGTTACAGTGTTATATATCCTTTCTGATTCTCAAAGGAACCTAAAGACCCTTGCATATATAATAGGCTCAGCAGTAATATTTGTATTACTTATGCTACATTCCATCCTGGGCTCTAATTGTTTAATAACTATATTTTCTTATATATTTCTGAAGAATAATCGGGTAAGAAAACTGTCTAAATATTATACATATAAATATTTTAATATAGATGAAATAAAATATTTTCCTAAAACTTGTTATAATAATATAATATGGATTGTAAGAGAAAATACGATATGTGAAAACTTACATCTCGGTCTTATGTTTGAAATATTTTTATTAATATAGTCCTATATCCTGGCTAAATTCACTTCCAAATTTCACTCAAACCTGTTGAGCTGATGTAGTATATTAAACCAAAATAAAAAGCATTCACTTGTCAATTGTCACATTTTTTAAAATATAAAGATATGTATTTATGTAATTCTATTCGAACAATAATATAATTAAATAATCATACAGCACAAGATATGTTGAGTAGATTTGAATTTCTTAATACATTTAATCTCATAATGAATAAAATGTTTAATAATTAACAGAAACAATTTTTTTTATTTCAGGCTAAAATTTTCACATTCTGGCTGATTTTATTAGTTATAGCAATATGTGTATTATGCATCCGTACTAAGCTAGCAGTCAAAGCAAGTACAGTGACAAGGAAAACTTTTCATGTCCTAGCTTCCCTTGTGTTTATGTCTGGGATCATTTTTGATGTCAATTTAATGACATTAGCAGCTGGAATTGGTTTAGGAGTCCTGATTTTTGTTGAAGTAAGAGCATATTACTTTATTATATTTTATACATTTAATAATGGCTTTTGTCACATAATAAATACAAATAAAACATAATATGTATAGTGCCATCTATTATAAAATAGGTTTTATTTACAATTTACATAACTCTTAAAACTTAATAGGTATTTGAATAAATTCCGAAAGATTCAAATTGAGCACACATGTTAATTGTACTATGACAAATTACAAATATGGAAGAACACAATATCACTATGTTAATGTCCTTATTATGAAATAAATAATCAAATGTATTTGAAATTAACACGAAATATTAATTATTGTATATCATGTTTTGTTACAGGCCTTAAGGAAATCGGGTATAGAACCAATTTCTTCACCTTTACAATCAGCCTTTTTAGTTTATTCAGATGAAAAGGTAAAGTTATTGTAAAAAGTCTTAATCCTAAGTAGTAACAATACAAATTTTATACGATCAGGATTCTGTGTTTATACTCATATTAATTTATAATCCGGTTATCATCATGATCTCATGATCAATCCGTTGCTGCACTAAAATGGAGAAGAAGGACAAACAAACATACTTTATATCTGTTATTAATTAAGTATGGATTATATAATATTTAAACTTAAAAATTTATAATTAAACTATATATTTGTGAAGATATATGGAAATACATAGGTATTCGTATCTTCATTAGTGGCACTGCTATTCTACATAAGAAAGTGTATGTTTATATTATGTTTTTACTCCTTAACACTAAATCGGCTGGACGTATTTGGATAAAATTAACTATACAGATAGATTATCAGATGGAGTAACAAATTGGCAAATAGGGGCGCACCTGAGCGAAGCAGGAGTAAATTTTTAGTACTTATTATAAAATCGTTAGCATAACTTGTTTTTGTTCTCTGTTGTTTCTGTTATAATATTATGTAATTATGACTCGGCTCTTCTCAGCAGAACTGCCTTCAGAGCCGGTGGTAGATTCCTCACAAACTTACTGATTTTTTAATTTAAATTTTAATTATTTATTCATTATTAAATGTAAAAAGTGGCGATTCAAAAGTACTTTTAAAAGTGTATTTGAATAAAGTATATTTTGATTTGATTTGACAAAGGTACTTTTTATCCCTCTACATCAATGGTTTTGTTTCCAGGACTGCGGTCTATTTGCAATGACTCCACTCTATCTCTACATAGGCTTGGCCTTCCCCTTACTTGTAGTACCAAACAGAGCTGATAGAGATTTAGAATTACTAAGTGGAGTGTTGTCTATCGGTATAGGAGATACCGCTGCTAGCTGGTTTGGCTCCAAGTATGGCTTCAATAAATGGTCAGGTGAGCTGTTTCGATAATTAAATCATTCCAAGCCAGTGGCGCCATCTGTACAGTTATCAGTTTATTGTTTTGTTCTTCCAACTTTCTAATTATTGTAAGAATAGCCAATTAATAATATAAGTGATCGTCCAGTGTTTGTTTCAATATTTTTAGGGTTCCATATCTCATAAGGAAAAATGGAAGCCTTATAGGATCACTTCCTGGCCCGTCTGTCTGTCAAGATCCTTTTTCTCAAGTACACGTGGAGATATCAACTATCAAGTTGAAATTAATATCAGTTAGATAAAAATCTAAGTCAACGCAATCAAAATATACGGCCGTTTACGCTACATATTTTGACACTCGCAAGGGAATTAAAACCTGCAGAGATAGAGTTACAGGACAAACCTATACAGATACTTGCCGTTGACTTAGAATCATGAAATTTGGAATCTGGCAAGAAGCAGAAGTAATTTGTCTAATAGCATAAGTAAAGGCAATTGTCAGAACACGGCTGATTTGTAGTTGGTTACATCACACAAAAGTTTCATGTTCATTTTTAATTTTAGTTGTGTGCGAGTCAGACACGCCCTTGACTGCGTAATACTATATGTTTTTTTCAATTGTTCTCATCTATTTAGTTTTATTTTTTTAGTTTTATTTAATTGCAGGTAGTAACAGAACATTGGAGGGCACTGCGTTCAATATTCTTTCACAAGTCGGGACAGTGTATGCTTTGCAGTTGTTTGGTAAGAGTTTAGTTGGTTCTTTTTCTCTCAATTCAAAATTTTGTTCTTAGCACTATAAAAGTTGTGCAGTTAAGATGTCTGTCCATCTACTCTAATATCTGTTTAGTTTTATGTTAAATACATAAATAACGATTTTAATAATTCAAATATATTTTATATGTATTGAAAATATAATAATTTCAGGTTTATTAAATGCAAAATATGCTCTATTAAGAACAATATTTGCAGCGACTGTATCGGGGTTGGTTGAAGCCAAGACGGACCAAGTGGACAACTTAGTATTACCATTAGTAACTATGCTAGCGTTTCAATTTACAAGGATATTTTATTGAGAAACTCATATATATATATATATATATATATATATATATATATATATATATATGTAATATATTACATCATACTGTCACTTATGATTGCTGTTTCTTAGATTTACGCAAATATTCGACGTTTTAAATAAAACTATCTTTTCAGATTTTATACAATGTATAATTAATTTTGTTGGTAGGTGTGCTATCTGTAACAGCTATATAACGACCTTTGAGACGTCTAAAATCTTAGTCTCTCCCGTGACCATGATTGTTGAAAGGCATTCGAAATGTCGGGAATCAAAATAAATCCACGAAAAAATCCGAAAAGATAGTTTTATTTAAAATGTTTCATTCTCAGTATATATATATATATATATATATATATATATATACATATATATATATATATATATATATATATATATATATATACATATATATATATATATATATATATATATATATACATATATATATATATATATATATTTCACCTTTATTTAAATCACACGTATATTACATATTGTATAAATGAATTTAGATTAAGTGCCTTATTATGCTATTAATGTTCATATTATACATTAGCGAATAGAACATCAATTAAGTAACGTAATGAGTACTGATTGCGGGTGTATGGTCAATTGTAAAAATGATTATGTAAATAGCTGTTTTTATATTTTTTATATGGGAATTTTAAATATATTATATATGGGAATAATATCAGAATCGGTAGTGTTTGAAGTAGATATGATAAAGAAATCATAATATATGTACGTAATTCAACCATTAAGTTTCTTGTAAGTACAAAGATTTTTGGTACAAGAGTAAAAAGTAAACTTAAAGCTTTTACATAACTATGTCTATCAAAGACTCGTGATTCGTGTTTGAATAAACTTATTTTCTCTTTTTAATAAAATAATTTTAAAAAAGCACACCATGACATGGGTGTTGTAACTGTTTATATTCATACATTAACAGTAATATTTCATGCATGCAAATATTTATCTACTATACTCTATTCACGGAGTGAACCATGCCAAGCGCCTTCTCAGTCCCACATTAGCATACAAACTGATAAGGATAGAAAACTGTCTAGCTCCGCCCATTAACGGCTACTTGATGGTTTGAAATCATAGGGCTCGTTCATGTTGCTTATGCTTTAGTGAGGAATTATTAATAATTTGTAATAAAGTAAAATCAACATATTTTAAATATTATGTATATTATTTATTAATTTTCACTTTTTGACATATTACTGTCCTCTCCTACATTGATAATAAAGCAGGTTACTACACGAGAAACGTCTGAACGGTACGGAATGCAACGACGGACTAATAATTGCATTGTAATCGCGGCCTAAGCGTCTTATCTGCAACTAATCACGTGGAAGCGCAAAATCTCAGTGCTCGGTTCATTCGGCGAATACAGTATATACTGGATATATATCCATACTAGTCATTTTTATTTAAAGAGGATACTTAGATGTATAACTTAAAAACATTCCAAAATTCCAAGATTATACCAAAAAATTAAAATACTAAGTTATATGTAACATTTAATAAAGATTTAATGTTTTATTTTGTTGACTTTAATTTTATTACTAAACATTACATTTCTCTTTTTATATGAGTTTATGTTCTTATTAGAATTAAAATTACTATAGTCCTTCGGGTTAAGATAATAGTGAGTCATCAAGTGCAACGGCGAGTAAAAGTGTATACAAAGTGGGAGTAAAAATTCAATTCAGATTCAATATTTCAAAAGATTAAGTTAAATGGATAAAAATCAACTTAATTATCTCAAATATTGATCTGAGATGACAATCGCTTTTTTTTTGATTTGAGATAATTATGTTCATTAATAATATATATAAGTCTGCCTTCAACTGGTCATTGTGAAATATGTCTAATGACTTTATAATTTGAGCAACCTAATTAAAATTAACGATGGGCGAGACTCACTATTTTCTTAACGCGAATGAACTATACACTCAAAAATTACAAATAAGAATGGTTAGTCATCATATTGTTATTTTTGGTCAGTCAAAGGATTAATATGTAGTAGGTACGTCTTAAATTGTAAAAAAAAATCAAGTTTCTATGAAAACGTGTTACAAGTAAAACTTCATTGGTTATTTATATTTCAAAACTATAAAATTAATAAATAAAAACTTATATATTATACTCAGACAAAAATATCATTCAAACGAATATCACACAAAGAGGAGAGAATTATATTTTATCTCTATCTAACTGGATTCTTACATCATCGCTTACACTAAGAACGAACCCGAGCGAAATGAGACTGAACCGCTAGTTATAAATATGCCGGTATATTTGAAAACAAATTAGTAAAACTAGTAATCTTTAGAGATAGCAAAGGTAAGAATCATACACATATTGATAAAGACAAGGTTGCGCCTGGCGTTAGTGTGTGAACAATATAATGCATCGCGTATAGTTTTAGGAGCGGGGTGTGCGAGACGGCGCTATAAAAGCTGCATATCGTCGACGACTAAAAAGAACGACTTAACTCACGTTACGAATCGCTTAATCTATTTTCGGGTTACCGCTCTGTGTGTAGTATCTAATAAACCAATTTAGTATAATCCACTCTTTAATTTATCCTTCTCTATATAGAGTTGTCAGTTTTCCCTATCATAAGTGTCCAGGGCACTGTCCCCATCACCTATATCAATTTTCTGATAGTAGCAACGGTTACTATGGCAACCATGACGGTTTTTCGTGCCGCCTTGAAATTTTACTATCATGCACGCAATGTTGCACTTCAACGTCATAGTAACTATTGTTATCATTTAAAAATAACACAGAAACAAAAAAAAATGAAATAAATTCATCCTCTCTCACTGCTAAATTGAGTTACATTGTATTATTTGTATTTAAATCTCGTAAATGTTTATGGTTGTAAAATTATGGTTACTAATTGTCGCCAGACGCCAATGGATGATAAACCTACGCCTACGAACGAGCGCCAACGCCGAGCGAAGTTCGGTCTCCAAGTACGTGCTAAAAATAAAAACTGAAATAAAAAACCTCATTAAAATCACTCTTTTATTGTAAACTTTATTTTGATTTGATTCTTCCGTTGAATTTCCTCTTTATTCGTTTTCCTCTTTTATTTCTAGTTTGATAATTTTCGATTTATCATCACTATTAAGATTTTCATCAGCCATATTATTATCGACAGAATTTCTTTTACTTTTTGTTAATATACGCTTTTTCTTCACTCCCTTACACTTGGCTTTAAAAATTTTTTCCAATGCCAATACATCTTTTCTACTTATCGTCCAGTCTATTAAAGTATTCTCAGCTAATTTAGTCAAATTATCTGTATCATTGTACTCTGGTATTTCTATTCCTAACAAGCTCATAACCTTTTCCAATATCTCATCAACATAATAATTTAATACTAAGTCTGCTTTATTATCCTGAAAATAAAAATAGTCACTAAGATTTACAAAGGAAACTTAAATACTTTGAAATAGTACTGAAACACTTTGACCAACAATACTGTAATTTGATCAAATTAAATATATGGAAAGCCTTAATAGCAGCTCCACTATCCATCTTCTGGTTCTATCAGCTAGATGATCAAATAAACCGGACTTTATATACCAATTAACGTTTAAGTCAATACAACAGATATAGATTTAAATATACTTGCTGAATAGATTTACATATTAATTACAAATGAAGCTAATAAAATTAAAAACTATAATTTAATGTTGTGGCTAAAGGTATCTATCTCTAAGAAAATCACCAATCATTAGAAGTCCATCTGCAATTTAAAAATGAACACACAATATTTTTACAGAATACTTTCAAGAATTTTGTATCCCTTACACAGAAATATATATAAATAAAAGTGAACGTTTATATATTTGTCTATGCGTTCCTAAGCCATTTATCCGATTATGATGAAACTTTGTTGGGTTATCCTATATAGGCCTGTCAAAGATCCTGGTGCAAAAAAAAAGATTTTTTTCTTCGGACGGTAGTGTTTTATGCTATGTGTCATTTAAACAGTGCGAAATGACGGCAACTCGCTAGCATCGATCAAAAGAGTACTAGATACACAATCAGCGACAAAAAATGTCCTCACCGAATGAGCGCACATTTGAACGCGCTTTTATTTTATTTCTTTTGAAAACAACTTTAAGCTTTGCATTTAAGGTTCAATTTACATTGTTGTATATTTATTTCAACTAGAATAATTACCTAAACATAATTGGTAACAGTTTTAAGAGAACTTTTGCATGAGATTGTGTATCTAGTATGTACTTTTTTGACCGATGGTCTCTAGTTATAAATAAATATTGTAAATCACTTACATGTTTCGTAGGCTGCAAATTGCATATGACCAGCTTTCCACCATACTTAACTGTTTCTAAGGGCAAGTTACCGCTTGGTATTATTTGAAGTGTCGTGCCCAAACATATACTTAAGTCAGCAATACTGAAAATAAATAGTACTTAGATATTATTGATAATGTCCGATTTCCTTTACGGCGGCTAACTTCACTGGGATTAGCCAAGTGCGCGTTTCAGACTAACGTGCATCTCTATTCTCTCATTATCTGGTGGGATGATAACTGGACCTGATTGGTGAAAGGTAATAAGATTATTTCATGAGAGAAAAATAAAACAATTGTTTTGGCCTGACCCGGGACTCAAAGCCAGGACCTACTGAAACCTTAATACATATATATCTTAAGTACATGCTAGATATCATTTCTGGAAAGATACCGCATGACGTTAATAATTTTGGAAATGGTAGGTAACTCCTCCACCATTTTCAAAATTATTAATGGATTCAGACTAAAAAAATCTAAAATTAAGGTACCTCGAATGCCACTCAGCCATAAGCAGATCATTTTCTGGCAAACTGTGTTCCCAGTCGAGCACTCCGTCATATAAACGCCCCCTGCAGGGTCTGCCGCCGGTCAGCGCTGACGCACACGGTACCCCACTGCATTTTTTACCTACAGTTTCCACTGGCTGGCTTCGAACATATTGCCTGTATACATAATAACACAGAAATTTATATATTATATTATTAACGACTCACCCTCGCTCCGCTCGAGTTCGCCCATAGTTACTTAAAAAATGGGGGGAGGGTGAAAAATACTTTTACGACCTATTCTCATAACTACCAAATATACAAAAAAATCATTAAGATCGACCAAGCCGTTTGGGAGGAGTGCGACCACCAAACACCATAACATGAGATAATTTATATATTAGATTATCGCCAATGTTTGAGAGTGTATTTGTGACTTCATAATGCTGTAAGGACTTGACAAATTTAAGCAACATTTGAAATGGAATTAACTTATTTGGTATTTCCTGAATTAATACATCATGATAAACTTAGAACCAAGACTCATTTGGTTATCTGGGTCAACATAATTAGGATATTTTTTAATGTGGGAAAATATCTCATCTCTTACAAATCAACACTAGATGTTAAAACATACCTAGGACAGCATAGGACAGCAAGGTAGTTTTAAATAAACATTAAAAACTTATCAAGTGCAAGTCAAACCAGCACTACTTTTAACCATTGTTCAGAATAAATCTTATGTAAATTTAAATAATATCACATTTTCAATTTAAATCAATATTATAAAGAGATAAAAATAAAGTTACCTCTTACACAGATTACATTCATCAATAAACATATTTCCATGTAATTCAGCTAAATACTTTCTCGGTAAACCTGACTTTAAATGCAACCCATCAATATTTTGGCTTACAATATATTGCACTTTGTTGCATTCTACAAGCTTTTTGAGTATCATGTGAGTCTTTGTTGGTTTGGCATCTACAAAGGATACATTGATATTGGGCTTTTTGCCTTCCTTCTCCAAAGTCCATACTCCATTTGGGCCCCTAGCATTTGAAAACCAAAAAATATTATTTATTATATTCCTTTCCTATATTCACTGTGTTTATTTAATAATAGAGAGAAGAACATGAATAAATAATATCACCTAAAATCAGGTATCCCAGCTGAAGTACTTATACCAGCTCCTGTATGCACAACTATATACTTACTATCACTTATAAGCTTAGCTAAAATACTACACTTTTCGTCTAGTTTATGTATAGACTCAAATTTCTGAAAGGATATGAAACGAACGTTAGTTTTAGTCAAGAATGGAAAGAAAAATATATATATTCCAAGAACAATTTTATCCTACTACCTAATATATAATATCACACTATACTTATATTCTAAAGCTAAAGAATTTGTTTGCTTAAATATGTTAATCTCTGGCATTACCGGTCAATATAACCAGCTTAAGGTAGTTAAGTAATTTAGAAACTTACTTCGGGAACTCCAAGAACACCTTTATGTTCGTATGGTGACAAACCTTCAGCATAGTTACACGACATATTTCTTAAAGAAGTTTCTTTTTTAAATTTCAATTAGTATAACTATTATTATATGTATGCTTTATCAAATTTAAATATAAACGAGTAAAAAATTATTATATTTTCGTCGATATAGCTTATTTTGAGTAAAATATTAATATTTATAAAAACATTAGTCTTAATTTGAGGTAATGTTTATTATAGAATTATTATTATATTCTTTGATTTTAATAATTTAACACATTGTGAAACTAACTGAATTGTATTTGAAAATTGAATTAAAATAAGTGTAAACACAACTGACAACTCATAGTCATTACACAGGTTTATGACATTGACAATTGACATTTGACTTCTTTCAAATTTCAAAATCGATCTATTGACGTACATTTTTCAACATTTTTTTTTTAATTTATTTTAACTTATTTATTAGGTCCAAGTACATGTGAAATTGACGTTTTGTCGAATTTGCCACTTTGATCTCAAATATCTGGAGTTTTGTTAGGAATTCAAATTCATTTCAAATGTAATAGGCTTGTGTATTTGTGTTTTAGAATGAGTAAATCATTCGTTAAACACCCTCAATTAATCTATAGGATATTTAAGGATTTATTCTATAAATTGTACACTTCAGAAACACGATTACTTGTAGTTTCTGCGATAAAAAAATTCAAAATGATCTCTAATAAACAAAAAAGTTAAAAACCCTTAGTGCAGCGTAAATAATTCAAGGAAGTTCATCAGGTTTTTAATAATAACAAAACTATATGTTTTCTATAACGTATACACTTTACATTTTCAAAATGTGCATTTGTTTGTCCATCCTAGTAACACATTCGATTAACATTACGAAGTCGTATAATTATATATTATCTATGGCTATATTTTGCTGTTGTGTCATTCGCTGTCAATCCGCTGTGAACTGTCGTTGACGGATGCTATCAGCTATTTGCGATTAACAATTTAACAGCATTTATAATTCCTCTACTTTAGAGGAATATTGTTTTATTGACGTCATATAATCAAGCAAAATTTCTTCCTTAGAAACTATGAGTCGTAGACGAGCTCATGAAGAAGAAGATGGATATGGTAGCATAATTGAAAGTTATGTTTTATAGGTTAAATTATTTACAGATATATTGATTATTATATACAATTTCAGAGCGCCTTCACAGAAAAAGACGTCGTGTATCGGAAAATCAAGAAATTGAGGATAGACTAGAATCACTTATTTTAAGAGTTGGAGAGAAAAGTACCTCAAGCTTGGAGAGTAATTTAGAGGGCTTAGCAAGTGTACTGGAAGCAGATTTGAGTACATTTCGAGTTAAAATATTACGTATTCTTACAGACTGCGCTATACGCATGCCAGAGAAATGTACAATATATGCTACACTAGTTGGATTGTTAAACGCTAAAAATTACAATTTTGGTGGAGAATTTGTCGATTACATTGTTAAAACGTTTAAGGAAAATTTAAAAACTGGAAAATGGAATGCTGCTCGTTATTGTTTGAGATTTATATCTGATTTAGTGAATTGCCATGTTCTAGCAGCATCATCTTTACTAACCTTATTAGAAACATTAGTAGATTGTGCTAATGAGGATGCTGTTCCTCAGGTAAGAAGGGATTGGTTTGTATTTGCTGTTTTATCAACTTTGCCATGGGTGGGAAGAGAACTGTATGAAAAGAAAGAATCACAATTAGATCACTTACTTGTAACAATTGAAGTATTTTTGAACAAGCGCAGTAAGAAGCATTGGCCAGCATTGAAAGTATGGTCAGCAGACTCCCCACATTTACAAGAGGAATATCTTGATTGTCTTTGGGCACAGATTAAAAAACTAAGGCAAGACAATTGGTCAGAAAAACATATACCAAGGCCTTACCTTGCTTTTGACTCTATATTGTGTGAAGCTTTACAACATACATTGCCAGCTATACAGGTATTTATTGTATTCTCTATAAATTGCATGCCTACATGATTTTTCTTGTGAATTTAGAAACTACTCATTATTCTATAAATAAGTCGAATCACATTCAGAAACAGAAATACATATACACAACTTTTTTCAGCCTCCACCTCACAATGATGGTGATACCTATCCAATGCCAAGAGTTATATTCCGAATGTTTGATTACACTGACTGCCCTGATGGCCCTGTTTTACCTGGAGCCCACTCTATAGAAAGATTCCTCATTGAAGAACATCTACATACCATAATAGAAGCTTATCACTTGGAAAGAAAGGAATGTGCTGCCCAGTTGTTAAGCTTTCCATATAAAGGAAAAATTCCATTAGAGTATTGTGTTGTAGAAGTTATTTTTGCTGAGTTATTCAATTTACCAACTCCAAGGTATCTAGAAATATGCTATGGATCCATTCTTATTGAACTGTGTAAGCTCAATCCATCAACTATGCCTCAAGTATTAGCTCAAGCAACTGAGATTCTGTTTATGAGAATTGATACTATGAATATTGCTTGTTTTGACAGGTTAGTATTTTTTTTTATTTTAACTATAGTGCATAATTAGTTATTCAATTTTAAATGTTTTTAATACTTGTTGCTGGAGGACATATTATTATATATATATTAGGTAGTGTGTGTTTGTAAATATAAATGTACTCACACCTATAATAATGTCTTCTTAACTGATTTTGGCCAATCTCATTGAGACTAGCCATCTGAGGTATTATAGTGCACAAGTGTGCAGACACAAGTATGCTTTACCCAGGGCTTTACCCGCTCTCTGAGACTTAAACCCGGGACCTCCGGATGTGCATGCTAGCCACTACACTACTGAGGCAGTTGCACTCACACTTAATAATTGTTGGAATAGCTAAAATGCTACAAAAGAGAGGAAAGGCATAGAGTTAATGTCTTTAAAGCTTTCTAAGTCTTGAAAGTTAAACAGAAAAAATAAATAACATTAAACAATGAAGTTCTTAATATAACTAATATATTTGTTACAGATTGGTGAACTGGTTCTCATATCATTTAAGTAATTTCCAGTACAGATGGTCTTGGGAGGATTGGGAAGCATGTGCCCAGTTAGATGTAGAACATCCTAAGCCTAGGTTTATAAGAGAAGTGCTTGGGAAGTGTTTGAGGTAATGATTATTTTTGTATAAATAGAAATAAATATTTAGTCATAGTGGCAATATGTATTTGACTGGCACTGCCTCTTATACCTGAGGCCACAGGATTGATTGATATGTGGAATATGTATAGATTGAAGGCAAAGTGTATATCTAAGTATTGTTATCTTAACCTTCTACTAAATCTTTTTCTATAATAAAAGTAGCCTAGTAACTTCTTATAAGTCCATATCTCTATATCTATCACAGCTATCTGCCAGTTAAAGTCCGTTAAAATTGGTCCCACCATTTCGGAAATTAGCTGGAACAAACAAACAGACAGACAAAAATTTTTAAAAATGTTTTTCTTACTTGTAAGTACTGTATATACTTTAAAAAAGGTGTTGTTTTGACATTCCGAGCAGACACTTCAATATCATAACATCCATTTTGTATATTGTCTTGTTTATTTTCTTTGTCTAATTTTTTTGATTAGTAACTTAATTTTAAAGATAAAAATTGTTTTTAATACTTGAATTGTTATGTAATGCAGGTTATCATATCATCAAAGGATTAAGGATATGACACCAGAATCATTATCTGCATTTGTGCCTCTGAAGCCCGAGCCTATTTACAAATACTCTATGGAAGGTGCAGGTAAGAACTTTTCCTTTCCATTTTTCAGAAATATTAACAATTCAGTGTATTCTAACAATATGTTTCAGATCTATTGAATAATATTCATTGTCTGTTACAAAACTGATCTAAATGTAATTAATATGTATGCAAAACTGTTATTTTAGATATCTTACATATTATAATAATTAAAAAAAAAACATATATAATATTTAAAATTTATTAACATGTGTACAAAAATGTTATTATCCTACACTTATCTTACAAATAAATATTTACATAGCAAGAGCAGCTGCTATTGTGGCAAGACAGAGTAGAAATTCTTAAATGCCTCTATATTTGTCTATTTCATACTTATTTTGACTTATTTTAAAGCTGCAATTAAATGTTCTAAGAGTTCAGTCTATGACATGGCCATTAATTCTAAAAAGCTGTAAGGGCGGTCTTTAGGATCGGTGTCGTAATGTAAGTCTCTTGAAGTTTTTCTTTTGTCTTCATCGGAATTAAATTCTATATCGTCATCTATTGAAGGTATTTTGCTATCTTCATAGTCTTCTTCCTCACTGCTACTATCGTCATCACTGACATGATCGTTTTCACTATCATTCTCGTGGTCATCATCATCATCGTCATCATTTTCATCATCGTCAGAGTACTCATCATCTGCTGATTCCTTATGTTCGTTTTTCCCTTGGATCACGCCTAAAAAGTCTTCAATATCATCGTCAATTTTTAAATAACTTTCGTGATTTGAACTTTCCTCTTGTTGCATTTCGGTTTTAGAATGTTTTTCGGTGTCACTAAAGCTGTAATTGAAAAGATCCTGTAATATATCGCTTTCGGTTGTTGTCGTATCTTTCAAACTTGCAGTGGTAGCATAAGTAGCTGTAAGTGCCGTAGACGTAGATATCTCCAAATCTATATCAGTAGAATCTTCCGTGGTTGTCGTAGTTTGTTTTTTCTTTTTGCACTTACTCTTAGTTTTTGGTGTTGTGTGCTCTTCCGGCTTGTCACTTGCTGTTGTAGAGAGTTGAAAAATGTATTCTGAATGATCTTTGGATTCTTCTTCATCATTTTCCTGATTTTGTTGCGATTTCTCTAATGGTAACACACCATTATTTTTGTATTGATCTACAGTATCCTCATAAATATTGGTCTCTGTGGCGGTTTCGACATTTTTAGTATTTGTTTCCAAATTTAAAGTACTTAGCTTATGGTCCGCGTGACTTTCTTTTACTCTTTCTTTTTCTTCATCAATAAATTTAGGAGTTGTAGAAGAAATATAGCCTTGAAAGTTAGAACCCTTTCTTCTGTGTAAAAACGACGAAGAAGGAGACGACGTGGTTTGATTTTTCTGCCCTGCACTTGTACTCCACCTGTCATGTTTGACTGAAGTTCCTTTTAACATTAGCGTCGATTGACGGAAACGGTTTTTATTTTTTGCTTGTGTCGTTGAAACAGTTGGTTTGGCGGTGGTTGTTGTACTAGGGGGTTGTTTTGTAGTAGTTTTTGTTGTGGGTGGCTTAGTAGTAGTTGTTGTTGTTGTTGTTGTAGTGGTGGTTATTGAAGATGTTGAAGTCGAGGCCGGCTTTGAAGTATCCGTTGGTGTAGAACTCGCTTGAGGCGTTAAATCATGTAGTGTGGATGGTCTTCTTCTTACGGTACTTTCTGGAGCGTTAGTCGACGTCGTGGACGTGGATGTTGTTGTAATTCTTTTATGTTTCTTTATTTTATCTTGCTTGACGATTTTTGGTGGAGGTCGTGTACGTCTTCTAGGCTTGACAGTCGTCAATATCGTAGTTTCATTTGCCGCTTCGGTTGTTGTCGTTGATAATATTTTCTCTGGAGTTGTTTGTGTTACTGTGGTGGATGTTGTCATAGGAGATGTTGTTTCTAGCGTAGAT
Source organism: Brenthis daphne (assembly GCA_947093115.1). Classification (NCBI taxonomy): domain Eukaryota; kingdom Metazoa; phylum Arthropoda; class Insecta; order Lepidoptera; family Nymphalidae; genus Brenthis; species Brenthis daphne. Next base: position 35,908,426 of record OX352473.1, on the reverse strand, counting down.
ATTTTTTGTGTTTGAGATTCCATTGGTGTCGTTTTTGTAAAAGACCCTAAAATATTTGCCCAAGCCAAGTTTTCAATGTCTTCCTCAGATGTAGATTGAGCAGTTATTATATCTGGCACGGCTGTCGTTATTCTTTGAGACTTGAGAGTATCGTGTTTTTTCGGAGGCTTTTTGCTTATTACAGATGGTTTTCGAGCCTTGTTTTCGGCTTTTTTACTGGAATAAGTATATTCACTCTTCTCAGAAGAAGCGTTATCGGAAAAATTGATTGTCATTGGTCTAAAATCGGTCTCTGAGAAAAAATCTTGATCATTAGATTGATCCGTAATTTGAGGACTTGGTCTAAAATCAATTGGTTTATTTGTTTTATGTTTTGAATGAACAAGTTTCATAGGTGGCATTGGTTTAAAAGGTTTTTTATCCATTGTAACAAATACGCCAGGTGGTGCATTGTAAACTGGTGGCCTTACATGGTCTGAGAAGTAATTTACTTTTACTGGAGTATTTTTATACTTATTATAAGTTTTGTGGAATTTGAGAACATCAGGTCTAAATGTGTTATTTGCGTTTTCCATAGACATAGGATTCATACTTTCGGCAGATTGATCATTAGGCAATATTGGTGGCAATGGTGTAGGCAGAACTGCTGGACGCGTTGTCTTTACTGTTTGGCTGGATTCAAGTCTATGGTCATACGAATATTGACTGTATGGTACACTGTTTGACGTAGTTATAGAACCAATATCTTGATATTGATATTGATTCGGATTTATTGGCGGTGCTTGAAGTGGTGGATGAGTATGTTTAGCAGGTGGTGGCCTATATGGATAGGGAATTTGTTGGTGATGATCAACAGGTATTCCCACATGCCCAATTTTTGAATATTGTGATCCAGACGGAGGAGGATATGGACTTTGTTTATACTTTATCGGTGGAGATTCGTATGATTGGTCATCATCATCTGAAAATAACGACGAAAATATTCTATCTAAGCCTGAAGCATACTGTTTTCTACCCACAAATTTAGATGGTGCTATATTCTTGTGAACCCAAAGTGCTCGTTCTGGCCTTGGAACATGGACTTGAACTGGTGGAAATCTACGGTACTCTTGAGGTTTGTCAAAAATTGCTTCTGGAGAGCTTTCCTTAACAGTGAATGTCCTAATGGGATTTTCATAAGGTTTCCTTTGTTTTTTAGGTGTTTGTGATATTACAGAGAATGTTAACTCATAATGATATTTTCCTGGAGATATTTCTTGATCTCTTTGTCGTACACGTTTCACGGACCAAAATGCTTTAACACCATGCATGCAATCGTCGTGACTGCATTTTTCTTTGGTCCTTTCATCTTCAGCAAAGAGGAACCCTCCGTTGCGCTCTAGGAGGCGGCCTTTTGCCATAATTGTGACGTCTCCGAATGAAGCCGGTTCTTCTTCTTTTATTCTATCAAAAGGTGCAGATTTAATTTTATCCCACAAATCGTGATCATCGATCTCTTTTGAATCGTAACCGTCCGGTTTACTATTTGGAGATATGACGTCACCCTTGGCAATTAATTGGTCGATTTTGTCTCTTACTAGTGTTAGATATACGCTATGTCTCAAAGCATCTTCCCAGTAGTGTGCGGGCACTGCGGCTACCGAGGGGGGCGAAGCCGTTCTGAAGGTTTCGTGTAAGGTTCCCGCACGGTTGTCCCTTCTGTCGTGATGCCATTCGTTAAGCGGAATCGGCGTCGGTCTGAAGTCATCAGCTTGTGGGCGGACCTCCTTTCTTTGTATCTGGAAAAGTAATAATAGCAAATAAATATTTACACAAACCGAACTAATACAGTATTAATGCGCGATTATAATTGCTGAAAAAAATATTTAAATATGCGTTCGAAAGTAAAATTGCCGTTGGCGGGAAAGTGCGCGCTCATGTGGCGTGCCGCGAACGTTGCGTGCTTGACGATCCAACCCTCGCGACGCGATTTCCCAATGGACTTATATAGTTTTAATTTTTCCGACTAAAGCAATAATCGTTTATCAAATGAAATGTATCCTCATTTTTAGTTAGATTAATTCCTTAATAAATCATTTTCGTATTTTAAAATAAATTTAATTAAAACTGAGGTAGATAATTTAGTATTAATATTTACTTGTAAATGAAGTCATATAAATCGTGAATAATAATTGCAATCATTTAAATTGTGTTTATTAATTAATATCTTTAAAGCATACGATAAATAGAGCAAAATAGTATTAATGATTAATGAAAGCACAAGTGTGAGCAAGCAGCACCTTACGGCGCTACATATTGTTATCAGCTTAGATACAATCTGCACCTAGATGTGTAATAGCCGTGGAGCTTGTAATATTGCTTGCAATTTACATTCGATTTTCATTTCAAGGGCAATACCATTTTAATTATTTTTTCGAATTGTTGTATTTACCATTATAGACGAGTTCCCATTCTGATTAAGATAAAAACCGGCAATGAAAACTTCCTTTAAATAAAATTCAATAGTAATGTAAAAACATAAATAATAAAGCTCTATATTAAACTAATACTTAGATAATTAACTCTATTGTATCTGTTCAATAGTTTTTTTTATCAAAAATGAATTTACTGGAAAAAAAAATTGTATATCCAATTACCTACTTAAAAGGGATTATGATATGTTTATCACCCGTTTTCTTCCGTCACTTCAATGATTCAAATAGGTTTTTTACAAAACCACCTAAAGACATAATATTTTATGCTTAAAATTTTGTTTTTTTTTTTTTTTTAATTTATGAATACAAATTTGAATCGTGGGTGCGAAGATAGAACGATAACTTAGTCTAATGGCCCACATAGCTGGGAAAATCTCGTCCAGATACAATACATCGAGGTCGGTGCTCCGTGATATTGATCTTCACGTGTGATCAGTTTAATTGTAAAGGCGTGCTCTATGACGATATTTGTATTAATGCATTACTTATTACGTTATTTTAAATAAAGTATTAATAACTAGAGATGACACCCTCTTTGCTCTGGTGAGTTTCTAGATCGCCTACGTATTTATAATAAACTAGCGATTCACCCTCGTTTCGCTCGGGTTCGTCCCTAGCTTGATTTCCCATACAAATTTTCATCCCCATTTTCACCCTCTTAATCGATGATTTCCGGTATAAAAAGTATCCTATGACCTTCCCAGGGTCTCGAACTATCTTCTTACCAAATTTCATTTAAATTTGTTTAGTAGATCCAGAGATTACCCCCTACAATGTGTTTTTATAATATTAGTATAGATACCTACTATATACAGACAGCGCCACCCTTTGTTTTTATTACTAGCAGTAAATTATGTGTTACCTACTGGAGGTTGTAGTCTTTTTGTGTAAGTACTAAATTCCATCCTAATCAGGCCAGCCGTCTCAGCGTTAGCCGTTAAATCGTAACAAACGTACACATATAAATTTTTTGCAATTATAAAAGTAATATGATATGAACTTTTTGAGCAATTAATAATATAAACTTTTTTTTGTTATGATATCTTTTTTTTAAATTTGATCGTATTTTATGAGTGACTAAATTATCAAAATAAGTATTAACAACATATACATATTACCTAGTACCCATGTATAATATATAAATATGTGTAAAAATATGTATTTTTGCTAATAATAATAACTAGATACATAATTCCATCTCGATTTTCAAATAGAATTAGAAACGCGTGTTTTCAACATGATATATAATGGAAAGCGTTCGAAACGTATAATTTAGCTGATTATACTTACAATTAGTGTAAAGAAAACGCACAGCAATGTGGACCGCATCTTCGATCACTTCACTGCACGATCGATATTTGCCACTAGTTTTGAACGCGTGCGGCGCAAGAGCACCGGTTGGCGTGGACTGACGGCTCGTACGTGTTCTATGCGTGGTAACCAACCCCACTCGATGCGGAAAATAGCTAGGCTTTTCTTGAATATATAGGAAAAAATTAAAAAAGTTATATCATACATAAATATTATCGCGTGTCAACGTAATAGACTTCGCCTGTTGGACTGAGAGTTCTCGTAAATGAGAGCGACAGGCCGTAGTGGATCGGTCGAATCCTGTGAACAAGAGGACCAAATTTAGGCTAAAACTATAGTTTTATTATTAAGAAACTATAAATATCATAATAGCCTCTTTAATTAATCAAAATAAACATTAATCTAATACATATATGTAATTGTTAGAACCCATTAGTGCCATCTTTGTTAGGAAATAAAAGATACTATCCAACATTATAGCGATCTACGAATCTACAGACAATACTAAGTGTTGTAACACCATATACCGATGGAGGAAGTTGCAACCGCTTTCCGTAAGCTTATATGGCATAAAATTACGTTAGTCCTACGTGCTATATGATTAATTTCACAATTTTGCATAGTTTATCACTTTTTTCTATACTATCTATACTAATATTATAAAGAGGTAAAGCTTGTGAGTTTGTGAATTGTGAGTTTGTGACGTCGTAGGGGGTAATCTCTGGATCTACTGAACCGATTTAGATGAAATTTGGTAAGAAGATAGTTTGAAACCCTCAGAAGAACATAGGATACATTTTATCCTGGAAATCATCCCTTAAGGGGGTAAAAATGGGGATGAAATTTTGTATGAACGATCAACCTAGGGACGAACCCGAACGAAGCGAGCGTGCGTCGCTAGTATGTAATAAATAGAATAAGTTGCAGTTAATTGTACGCTGAACGTGATATGATATTGAAATGTTCTTAATGCATAAATAATTGCATAACATCAATTTGAATGTAAAATTATAAAGGAATATATTACATCGAGGAAATTATGAATCCGATTATAATAATGTAGACAATTCGAATGATTTGAAACCACATTAGAGTGGCTGAAACATCGAGCGGGCACGCGACGCGAGATGGAAAGTGCTTCGGGGTGATTTCGCTCTGATTTTTCATATGATTGCTTTGATAGATGCGCAACGAGAATTTTCTGAATATTTCTAGCTTATTCTAACTTACTTTAAACTTAGAATTCATTTGTTAAATTATATACTACTTGTGTACGTGTATACTTTTATTTTCAAAGTAGGTATTGTCATAAACGTTATTTGTTTCCAAAGTTTATTAAGTATTTGGAGTGAGTTTGGTTAAAATTTTAATTTTCAGTTCGTATTTAATGAAACTTTTCCGCAAAAAAATTATTTATTATAATAATGTATAGAAAGTAGTATAAAAATGTATATATTGGGTACATATAAAACTATGTATGTCTTTCATAGTAGTGGATTTCTTTTTTTTTTTATTATTTTGAAACGCTTCAATTATAATTAGCCATTAAATAGTGCTTCACAATCTTTTATTAGATATTATACACATGATGTGAACTTACAAATTAAAACGTGTGTATTAAATCAATTGTTTCATATTATTATGTCGGCGTGGAAATGTGCAGGCAGGCTTGCTATTGTTTGGGGGTGTTGTTACTGAATAAATTATCTCAATTGTTAGACAAGTTACCTTAATCAGCATATGATAGATAAGTTACTGTAGTAATGTAAATAAAAAAATGTAATTTAACGGCCAAAAAATATTAAAAACTAGCAACTCACCCTCGCTTCGCTCGGGTTCGTCCCTAGTTTGATTCCCCATGCAAACTTTAATCCCCATTTTCACCTCCTTAAGGAATGATTTTCAGGATAAAAACTATCCTATGTCCTTTCTAGGGTCTCGAACTATCTTCTTACCAAATTTCATCTAAATCAGTTCAGTAGATTCAGAGATCCCCTACAACCTCACAAACTAACAAACTTTCCCTCTTTGTGATATTAGTATAGATTAAAACCGAAGCGATATTAGTAGTCCAAACTTTTTAACAAAATAACATGCTGTAAATAAGTAAATAACATGCTGTAAATAAGTAAATAAAGCATATTTTATTTTTATTAAATACTTGTTATGGGGAAATGATTTATTTTGAGAATGATTAGTAGTAGTATGTAATTATAATTTAATGATAAACATTAACTTATAATTTTAATCAAAAGTTGTATCAATATGGTACGTATCCTATCCGATTTACTATACATACTCTGACAACTATATACATATAATAACTGTGACAGCTCTACTAAAACTTCATTTCTGTTATGATAAATCAAATCTAAAATAATCATTAAAACCGTTTCTGTGGTTTTATAGTTTATTGACAAATAAACAAATTCCCATAACTTAACGCAAGACCGATTCACATTTGACGAAACACTTGATATTTTTTTTAAATATGCTCTGCTAATGTCTGATGAGGAGAAATAAGACCTTGTTGTATAGAACGTAATAAATGACCACTTTTTTATTTTTTTAAAATAGAGCAAATTTTCTATATCCTGTCCACAGCATCCTTGCCTGGAACGGAAGCTGCGTATCAGTTGGTGACGTGTGTCCGCAACAAGTGCACGCCGGAGGAAGCCTTGAACGTTTTGCGTGAACTGCCCAACCCTCTGCGCGAAGGCGACACCACCGCCGCCCACACCGCTTACAATCCTTTGAAAATAGATGTTTTCGTTCAAACCCTACTGAATTTGGGCAGCAAAAGTATTTCCCACAGTTTCGCCGCTATATCGAAATTCCATTACGTTTTTAAGGTATGTATTGTGTTGATATTAAAAATAAATAAGAAGTAAAATCTTATTTAGGTTTTAAAAAATCTACACATTTGATACTCTTATCCGTGTCTCAGTCCGTCAAAATTACTCAAATGTAATCTTTTCCTATAGCGTTACCGCATTTGAGTAAAATATTAACGAATTATTCTTATTATAATTTTTACTTCTTTTATTAGAAGAATCGTTTACAATATTGATAATGCTACTATGTATAATGTTATTACACTTTCTATAAGAATGTTAATTTTTTGTCGTGGGTTCGATATTCGCACTTATCATTTTTTGCCGATAGATTAGTTATATATTTTCATTTTTATTTGCTAAGCAATTTGTTGCGTCCAATGCAAGCCTTATTTCTCCTTAATAGATATTAGCGGAGTCTGAAGAAGCCCAAATATGTGTACTTCGTAACGTATGGGAAGTATGGCAGAGACATAGCCAAATGGTGTGCGTGTTGGTCGACAAGATGCTGAAGACGCAGATAGTCGAGTGTAGCGCCGTAGCCACTTGGCTCTTCTCTAAGGAAATGGCGCCGTTCTTCACCCACGGCTGTCTGTGGGAAGTCCTGCATTTGACCATCGATAAGATGAATAAACATGTCTCTAAGCTTAGTGAGTTGTTTTTTTGTTATATTTCAAAATAGTTTTTTTATGTGTTTTTGTGTTTATTGTTTTGAAACGAATCCTGACCTCAAAAGGAAAAAGGGGAACCCTTATAGGATCACTTTGTTATCTGTCTGTCTTTCAAGAATTTTTTTTTCATGAACGCGTAGAGGTATCAAGTTGATAAAAGATCAAGTCTGCAATCTCTTGGAGCTGTGAAAAAAAATTATACTTCAAAGTCAACGCAATTAAAAGATACGGTCGTTTGTGCTGCATATTTTGATACTCGCAAGGTATAATATAAAAACTATATAATTTGGCATGAAGCAATGTCTATAGCACAAGTAAAGGGAAAAATCCGAAAACCGTAAATTATTAGTTCACAGAAAAAAACTTGGCCATTATAAATTTATTTTAATGTTTCATGCTATACGGAACCCTCGGTGTGCGAATCAGACACGCAGTTGTCCGATGTTATTTTGGACTAGCATTGCCCGCGGCTCCGCCCGCGTTCAGATGACCAAAAACCAAATTCTTAGGTTTTACATGTTAGTATACTATTACCCTTGTGTTCCCTTACACGAATGCACGAAGAAAGCGGCTGTTAGAGAGGGGTGGCGACGAGTACGACCACTCTGTCAAGAATGTAACGACTTAGAAGAAGAAGAAGATACTATTACATTGCAGTTATTGTATTTTTTCTCAGAAATGAGACATTTCCCCGCGGTAAAAAGTATCCTATATGTTGACCCGGATAATCAGCTATCACCATATCAAATTTCATCAAAATCCCTCCAGTGGTTTTTCTTTGATGCGGTAACAGACAGACAGACAGACAAAAATTCTAAAAACTATAGATTCGGCCTCTGTATCGATAAGAATATTTATTTCCATAAGATTTTCCAAAACATATTTAATGTACAGATTCGGCTTAGTTTCATTTTTATTATATTTATAGATTGTTTTTGTTTGACGTATCTAATTTGTAATGTTATATGTGAAAAGTAGCTTATGTGCTGAGCCAGGATGTAAGCCATTCCAATTGCTAATTTTATTGAGTTGTGCTGTGATGATGAAGTAACCAACGCACTCACTTGTTCTCTAATTTTGCTATTTATTATATTAATTTGTATTTACAACACTCCAGTTCAGTGATTAAGGTCTCGGGTTTGATCTTGACGGACATTTGGCAAAAAAGTCTATGAATTGGCCGAATTATATTTAAGAATGGGAAATTTACAAAAGATTTTATATGAATTGGCCGAATTATTATTAAGAGTAGGAAATCTACCAAAGATATTATATTTAATTCTATTTCGTTTTCAGGTAAAGAGTTACAAGAAGCAAGGGAGGCCTTGGCCAGAGCTGACTCGAGCAGTTCTGACTCTGAAGACGAAAGCGGTAACAAGAAGAAGAAAGATCATGACAAACCGACTGAAGAGGTAAGTACATTAGTTATCTTTACATTCTTTGCAGTAAACGAAAGTGATATTTTATATTATAATATGTATTAAAAAAGTTATATTAATTTTGCATTTTTGTATGTAATTTTTAACAAAGTAAAACAAACTATTCTAGTTGCCATATTGATTGAGTATTTTGTGACATTCTGCCAACGATTTTGTATTCAATGAATATTGAATAGTGAAATTATCGTATTGCATTTAAAAATCAGTTTATATTTCGTTCGTGTATTGGCTTAAATGGAAACCACAAACCATTTAGTTAAATTGACCACTATTTATATGAGCAAAAATTGGTATGTTTGTTTTCATTCAAGTTGAAATTGCTTGACGGATTTAAATGAAATTTAGTGAGAGGTTTTAGTTATGAGGACAGATACACTATTATGGCTCGGAGAAACGTATAAGTTAATGTTAGTAATCGAATTTGGCAAAAGATGGCGCTGTTTTTTATAATATTATAAATATTAAAAAGCTAGGGACGCACTCGAGTAAACCGATAATGAATTAACAATCTAATAATACTAATATTATAAAGAGGTAGTTTGTGAGTTTGTGACGTTGTAGGGGTAATCTCTGGATCTACTGAACCGATTTAGATGAAATTTGGTAAGAAGATAGTTTGAAACCCTGGGAAGGACATAGGATACTTTTTGTCCCAGAAATCGCCCCTTAAGGGGTTGAAAATGGGGATGAAATTTGTATGGGGAAAAAAACAAATAATTTAATTCTCATTTATAATATTATACCACAAGACTGGTCGGTGTTCGCAGGCCGTGGAGCGCATGGAGGAGCGCCTGGAGATGGCGCACACGGACCAGAAGCGGCTGTTCCTGATCGTGTTCCAGCGGTTCATCATGATCCTGTCGGAGCACCTCGTGCGCGCCGACACCGACGCGCGCGACCCGCACACGCACTGGTACCGCGCCACGCTCGCGCGCCTCGCGCAGGTCTTCCTGCTGGTGCGTCGCAACACTAGCTTCACAGCTTTTGTTATTTTTTATTTTACTTTTTGAAGTGAAACTTCTTTAGAATCGTTGTGATTTGAAACTGGTCGAAACGGAAATGCGACAATAGAAAGAGACACACAGATATATGGTATTAAGCCGGCGATAGAATGAGATAGAATACATTGCCATATTCCCATGGTAACTGTTGTTATGGTCTGACAAATATATGATTATAATATGCCTTATTTAATTATATGTGTTTTTGACACAGAATTTTTACTTCAACCGCGCGTAAAGGCTACACGCACACACTTTTTTTTTATATTTCCTTAGTGACAGATGTTCTTTGTTCTTAATCGTTAAATCGTTTGTTCTTTTTCTTAATGATTAATAACGACCTGAAACTTCACGAGTATCTTTGTTTTGACGAGACGCTCAACTTTTTTTTGTACGAAAATTTGATAGTAGTAGATACAATTGTGGTTTAATATGGAACATGTCGAAACGGTGATTGTCTTTTTATTACTTATAAGTTGTTTTACAATTTAACGTTAGGATAATTCAACATAAAACAAGAAAAAATATATCAATAACCAGCTGATTTTCATAGTATTTATTATTAGAAATATGCAAAATTGAGTGGTCACATCGTCCTACAAATAAAATGGTAGGATTTCTCGATCCTTACCTTTCATGTGCTATCTTTGTTCTACAGTTAGTAATGAAAATAATGAATAATTTATCACCGTGCGGGAGACAGTATTCGAGAACTGATGCTTGTTGGCAGTATATTACTGATGTTTTTCATTTGCTTTAGTGTCTTATTTCTTTACAAAAAGTTTTATCGGCCACCAATTACTTTGAAAAAAAAGTGGTTCCATTATTACTATATTTGAACCTTTGCATTATATAATTGCAATGATTTTTCCTATTTTCCAGCATCACGAACAAGTTCAGAAATATAGCAGCACTCTGGAGACACTGCTCTTCACGCAGGACCTGGACCCTCATATATTAGAAGTTTTCCACCAGTTTGTAGCTCTCACTGCGTAATCTCCTTTACTTATTTAACTCATTTATTTACATAACATTGACCTCAAATAAATTAAATATTTTGCAAAAATTGACTACCTAAACATTGTAATTCTGTTGTTGTCTATGATTAATTATTATTATTATATTCTTTATTGCAATTAAAATGTGATACAGAAAAAATAAAAACAATAAACATAGTTCACAAACATGAAAAGAATGGCATCGAGTTTAAATAGACTGATGTGAGTCACAGGTTAAACTATATTTAATATACAACATAAATGATAATAGTTTTGTCTATGACTTATAAAAACTAAAATAAATTGAAGCTTTAGATGTATATAAATAAAAAGTTTAGGTGATTTGTAAATATTGTTTTATTTCCTGTACCAAATATAAAATACATAAAACATATATAAAACAGCCTATTTATAACAGTCTAGCGCAGTCGTAAGGGTAAATTCCTATGCTCTCTAATCGTCGATCAAAAAAGTACTAGATACACAATCCCATACAAAAGTTCTCCTAAAACTGTTACCAATTGTGTTTAGGTCATTAATCTAGTTGAAATATATACAACAATGTAAATTAAATCTTAAATGCAATGCTTAAAGTTATTTTCACATGAAAAAAATTAAAAGCGCGCTCAAATGTACAAATGAGCGCTCATTGGGTGAGGACATTTTTTGTCGCTGATAGTGTGTATGGTACTTTTTTGATCGATGTGTCTAATTAATCTTATAGATCCGTTTACATTTCACATGTATAACACATAATGTTGTCACAGTATAAAAATCCAATTGCCGATCGCCCATTAATTTTAACGGAGTTGCTGTCAAACGCAATGGTTGTCAAAAACTACCATTTTTTCATGGCGGACAGTTTCTAAGTTAATGCACTGTAGTGCTATCTCGTGGCAAGTTACAATGAAACTCGCCAACCCTAAAGCCGTTTCCCGTCTGCCATATAAAAGTAAGTATGTCAGTCGGGTGCGCCTCACCAGCTTTTTCCCAAGCACGATTGGTCTGTCTACATACTTTCGTTACACAATTGTATGGATAAGTAGACTGTGATAGTGTTATACTTAAATTACTGAAGGAAGTTCAGCAACTCTTCAACATCCAGTTTAGAGCCAAGGTAGCACGGGACGCGTTCGTGTATTGACGTGGGTTGAATGTCGAGTATGGGTTTGGTTCCGCTAGAAGCAAGACCGCCTGCCTCCGACACTATGAACGCCATCGGGTTACACTCGTATAAGAGACGCAACTGGAATAATTGAATTATTATTAGCGTTTAATAATGAACATAATGTATACATTATTCTGATCTATATGCTATATTAGATACTTTAAAATTTCATCAAAATTCGTTCAGTTAAACATACATCCAAACATTCTCAAGAACTTTCATGTTTATAATATTAGTAGGATTGTTTATTGAGATATAATTTTAAAATATGTAAATAAAAATTCATAATGTATTTTATACTGGAAGGCTGATATTGATATCATTAGTGACTTTAAAGAGTGCCAGTGGAACACAAATTACTTCGCCAATCTTAAAAAGAATGAAGATGACAAAATTAATTGGATTTAAAATTTAATGCTTTATACCTATATTTAATTTTAATATTAAACAAACAGTACAATTAGATGTTTGTTAAATATATTTAGAACATTGAGAATTTGGTGCAAGTGACCTTAAATTTTAATTTAATGACACAGCATATTAATTTATTTTCGCAGTAAATGTTTAATTTAATTAGTATTTGATAACATTATTAATAGTACATAACTTTATATGGCTAAGATAATAAAAAAAAATAATGTTATTTTTGTTAATTTTCAAATATTAAATATTTTTTATTAATAACAAAATGATTATTAATTTTTTAAGTTGTAATTACCTTTCCCTTCGGAGCGGATTTAGTAGCCGGATACAAGAAAATGCCGCCATATTTGATCGTCCTATGCACATCGGCCACCATCGAGCCGACATATCTCGCGCCATATGCTTTACCTGTTTTAGGTCTTTTCTTTTCCTCTATATAATTTTTCAAGCCTTCTGACCATTCTGCTGTGTATCCTATACAAATTATTAAACATACAAATATAGTACCTACCTATAAATAACTTGACCGATTTCAAAAAAGGAAGATTCGAGAATATATAGTGTTTTAGTATCATTCTAGTCAGTTGTATATCGACTGTTTTCTTTCAAAGGTTTTATTATATAAAGTATATTAAAAATTATGTGATGTTCTCAATTAGTGCAATTTCCAATAAACTATCTAACGCCATATAGTTTGAGGACCTTATAACAAACAATATGAACGTCTAAAATTACGAAATTCTATTGTTATTGCGTAAAAGTTAAATGGTTTGTGAGATCACTATACTTTTGTTAAGTTTAGCCAAGGTACTAATACCATTCCCCCCCAACGTGCGTTCACCTTGTCGTGGTGGGGCGGCTCAGTAGTGCCCGGCAATCCAACCGGGCGCGAAGCTAAGAAACGCACAGGGAGGTTGCCCACTTCGGTGGGCGGTGGGAGGTGACCCTCTTCGGTGGGCGGTGTACCAAGCGGGTTGCTCCTGGTACTTCTCTGATAGCAGAGTGGACTGTGGAGCAACCCCATGGTTGTGGTGGTCTGCTTCGGCAGACCTGCCGTCGGGGCGTCGTAGTTGAATGCGTAAGCGATCCTGCGACGCTCCATTAAGACGGGGGAAGGTTTTGTTGGGTTTTAGTGGGTAGTACTGGCTGTATTAAGCCGGTGAGTCCCAAAAAAAAAGGTACTAATACCATTAAACACACTATTAGACAATCATACAATAAATATTTCGTAAAAGTCTTATTTAATCACACTAATATAAATGATACATTTGTGCGTTAGTGTTTATTATTTCTTCATGCTATTTGAGTAAAATCTAAAATGGAGAACATTTATATCAATATTTCTACCAACAAAAATTACTCAAAATAAATTCTTACCTTCATTTATAGAATATATCTTGCCCCTATCCGGTATCTTCATGTTAGGGTCAGTTAAAATAAACTCTCCAATGGAAGGGTCGTACATGAACCCATTGACGCCTTTGCCCTTCCCCAAGGATATGACGAGCATGGTCGCGGAGCCGTACAGCGCGTAGCCCGCCGCGACCAGCTCGTTGCCTGGACGCAGTGCATCTGACTCCGATGGCTCTCCATCTGATGTTTTTCTGAAACGTTTTTTTTTTATTATTTGGTTAGTCTACATAATATATTATTACGTACAATTACATAGAAAATTAAAATACATCTTTTTTTCAGCTTTAATTGTACCTAAGAACCATCCAGATCATACTTAGCATAAATATAAAAAATCTATCAAAATCGGTCGAGCTAGTTAAGAGAGAATTTATAAACTTTACCTAAAATTTAAAGCAGACTTAAAATCTTATTTTACCTCACAACAATGACTTTGGCATTTATCATATAAAAAATATGCCTTTATTTCATAATTATTGCTAATTACTTTTAAAAATACTCACTTGTATATTGCGAAAATGGAGCCGACTGATACAAGGCAGTCAATGTTTGACGAGCCGTCGAGGGGATCGAAACATACTATGTATTTTCCACGTCTTTCTGTTTCCACCTGTAATTTTAATTAAACTAGTAAATAGGTATATATTTTGTAAACACAACGATGTAAGCTATTATATATATTTGGTATTTGTTATCAATTTAAAGATAACTTTAATCTAAATATTAATATCGACTATCGTAATGTTGTGATTTTGTAGAAAAAATAAATTTCGATAAGTATGTATCTATATTTAAAATTTATAGAACTAGCGACTCACCCTACATATATACATACGTTTTAACGTTTAGGATACATTTCTCAGAGATGAGATATTTTCCCGCAATAAAAAGTACCTATCCTATATGTTGACCCGGATAACCAGCTATCATCATACCAAATTTCATCAAAATCTGTCTAGTGGTTTTTTCATTATGCGGTAACAGACGGACAAAAATTCTAAAAACCATAAATTCGGCCTCTGCATCGATAATAATGTCTATTTCAATAAGATTTTCCGAAAAATATCTAATGTACAGATTCGGCTTAGTTACAATTTTATTATATGTATAGATTATATACAGCGTTATGCGCGAACAAAACAAGTTTTTGATTATTATTATTTAACGTAACATAATAAAATGTTAATTAGTGGGTGTGTTTCAATTCGAATAATAAGCAGGATTATCAAACATTTTGATAAATAATAATACAAGTTCATGACCTCAGTGTCTATTGATAAATCAGACGAACAAGAAGATTTTGTAGCCAAAAGTTATCTTTAAATAACAAAGTTTAGGGTTGATATTAAATTATTAAACGCTCTAAAGTATGCCGGATACAGAGTTCAAATAGGTGAAAGCGTAATATAGTCTTGCAAGTAATTAATGTGTAGCACCAATTAAAACTTTTAAAATGATATTATCGTCAACAATATTTTAAACACTATAAGTCGGTCTGTTTGACGCCTTTTACTGAATTTTAAATTACTGAATGTTTTAACGTAGTGTGGTACGGTACCTAATCAGGTACTTATTTCTAACATAAGGAGGCATCACATAGAAATTATAATATACGGGAATTCCAGAAAAAGTTGCGGTTTTTTATAGATCACTGTTGTAATTGTCAACTAGTAGGTATAAACGGTTCAAGAATTATTGTCCTTTTAAATTTAGAAACTTATTATATGACAATAATATGGCCAGATGCCATAATATTTTAACATAAAAATAAACAACTCAAATAAACATTCCAAGTTATTTATAATTAATTTCAATATTAATAATATTTATATGTACATATGCACATAATATTTTTTTAATTATTATTTCTTTATATTCTTTATGTAAAACTATAGATAATTATGTACATAATAATATACCTACCTGTGTAGGTTTGTTCTTGCACACTTCGTGTATAAACCTATAAAATACTTAGCTATTTTAATGGCATTTACGTACAATTTTGTAGTATGTAGTAATATGCAGTAGTAAAAGTACAAATACGCACTTTTTTTGGACACACTTAATTGTTGTTTGTTGTAGATTGTTCTTACCTGTAAAGCCTTAGGATTTTCTTCAGAGACGAGCAAACAAGTAGTGAATGACGATATAAGCATATTGATGAAAAGTTCATTTGAGAGAACATCCAGTTTCTTAACTTCTTCGCCTTGAACATTCGTGTCTCCTGAGATTCCATGCCTGTAAAACAGTAAAAAAAAATATTAATAATAATTTAACATGTCAACACTTTTTTTTATTTAGGAGTGAACGAAGAAAACAAAATATTAACGAACGCAACATATGGATACAAATTGAAAAAATGATTTAGTTTAGGTCGTGTGAAGTTATCTTTATAAAAATTAGAAAGTATACTAAACTAACAATTTAGCGATGCCGGCTTTTCTCACAGCTGTTTGTATAGCCTTGACTGCTGTTTGTATGGAGTTTAAGAGTTGTGTTAAGTCTCCAGTAGCTAGTGGTGCCGTTTTTTGTTGAGCCAAAACCCATCTGGTTAAGGTCATTGCGTTCACATCAAAAGCTGGTCCTTGCTGTGACATTTTGGCGATAAAAAATAATAATGCAAATAAAAATAAGGCGACAAGCGCGCCCAACGATTGTCGCGACACTGGACGAGCCTCTAGTCTACACTCACTACAGTCTACTAATACGACGATAAGTTAACTTTCAGGTTTCTATGACGATAAATAGAATGTTCAATATAGTGACGCTGATTATACCGCTTATCATATTATAGGTTAAAATGTTACGCCATACCAAATTTACACATGTAATTTATGTCTTACGAGGAATATTTTAGAGTGTATTTTTATTATAATCCAAAAGTGGGTGTGTAAATGACGCAATTTAACTCATAACTTTAGACTTAAGAGTAATGCTTCATATTATAATGTAGGTAGGTACTGGTAGGTACCTAACCAATGCCAATAAAGTATAAAGAAACGAATCTAAAATGGCATCTGGGATTCTGGGTACTTGCAGTGACAGATGATAAGGTCAGCAAAAAAACGAAATAAATAAAATACTTTACTTATACCTAATAATTGTTTACGTAAATAATAATGACTTTAAATTGAAGTCCTGAAAGTTGAAAGCCAGCGTCTTAAAATTATATTTTTTGAATTTGTTCAAGAAAGATGATAAGTAGGTATGATATTAATGTATATCTAAATTTTTAAATTGAAATTACTATTTATGATCTTATAATAGAAAAAGTATTTTTAACTAGGTACTAAAAAAATAAGTTTGCTAAGCTTAGCACCAAAATAAAAATTTCCAGATAGTTTTTTTTATGCAGTACGGCCATTTTTATATATGTAGCAATATACTCTATGAGTACGGCCGTGTGCGAGTACCTACTGAGGAAAGATGGACAAATGGCAATAGTGTGCACGTGAGAGTGCATGATCGTCGCCGCCATTTTAGATTCGTTACTTTATTGGCGCGAGTTATAATTGCATTTACTGTTGTAAATGTAGGTAAGTAGGTACCTAAGTTTTAGTAGGATATCAGCTATTTAAATTCTTGTTTATTCATTGTATTTTTGTAAATATATTTTAGTTCGAATATATAATTAACTTCTATATCATATTTTAAATTGTGTTTTTTTTTTATTTTTCATGGAAGCGGGAGGCCAGGTTTGGTGAGTTATCAACATATATCGCAGTTTTCCCTACGCCAGCGCCATTATGGTAGGTACTACAGTTTGTATAAAAAGCAAGAGGCAAGAGTCCTGTGACAGCTATCAGAATAGCATTGTAATTATCGATATTTTGTTAATATGTCATGGGGAAGATTTCTCGAAAGGAGGGCGCCACACGTATGGCTTATTTACCCTAGTATATACCAATGTACTCTGTGTTATTTACATTCACTCGCATCTTACCTGTGCAATGTATTGTACCTGAAAGTTAGACCAACTAAAGGAAGAATTGAGAAGGGGAGGTGCATCTTGCGTATCTACCGTATTTTGCTAGGACGATGTATCACAATTTGATTTCTTTATGTAATTATTTACTTGTAAATTAATTATTTTTAATGTTAATATAATATTATATATTAGTAACTATTCATTTATTTAAATAATTTAAACAATTTGATTTCTTTAAGTAATTATTTACTAGCAAATTAATTATTTTTAATGTTAATATAATATTATAGATTAGTATTTACTAATTTATTTAATAATATAAACAATTTGATTTCTTTATGTAATTATTTACTAGTAAATTAATTTTATGTAGGTACTCGTTTACGCAAGGATATCGACCATATTATTATATATGACATTATTATTATAGATTATAAGTTGGTCAAAAAAGGACACGAAGCGCGTAGTTGCCAATCTTACAATAGCATTCTCGTTTACTCTATATGAAGATCCGTGTAATGGAAAGAGAAGCTAGACAGTGTGTTGACAGAGTGAACGTCGGAGTGGCAACGCCATAACGCTCTGTCCATTGTGATACATCGTCCTAGTTTACCACACTCGAATGCTATTAAAATGTAGTAGGTTCTCAAAAGCTTAGTTTTTTTTGTACATATTTTCTATATTCATAAGTCGAATCATATCATCTGTCAGCTTAAAATTAGTGCAGTTTCTGGTTTAAATGAGTATATTGCTTTGCCAATAACGTTGCATTCACAGTTTTATTTCATAAACTATTTCTTAGTTTCGTTTTAATAAAATTAACTTCACTGAATGCACTTTCGCAATAAAGGGAAGATTTAAATATTGTACGGCTTTTTTTTATTTTCCCCCTGGGTGTACCATTTTTTTTAAGATTGGTTGCTGCATTTTTTTACCTGGCAGCCCTAATTAAATCAACATCAACATCAAATATCAATTATTAATTATTGTCAATGTCAAACATTTGTCAAACAACCAATGGATGGAACAAATAAACGTAAATAAACTATATTTTATATCAAAATATGGCACCAAAGTTAAAATTTGCAGAAGGTAAAATAATGTACAATTTGATATTATTTCACGTACTAATTATTTTTTTGTTATTGACTTTTGTTGATGTTTTCAGGCGAAAAAGTTCTTTGCTTCCATGGGCCGCTCATTTACGAAGCCAAATGTCTTAAAAGTTCTGTTACAAAAGACAAACATGTTCGATATTTGATTCATTATGCTGGCTGGAATAAGAAGTAAGAAAGCAGTTGATTTTATATACATTGACCCCTTAAACTTATGTTTTAAAATTGCACAAAAATAATGTTTTTTGTTTTTTTCATGTTTCATATGTAAGTTTTTTTAGTAATAAACTAGTGACTACATTTCACATCAATCTTGTAAAATTTGGTAAATGACAGTTATAGATTTTTGTTATAATAATTGCAGTAATAACCATTACTTTATATGTATATTTATAGTTGGGATGAATGGGTACCTGAAAGCAGAGTTCTTAAATATAATGAAGCAAATGTGCAAAGACAAAAGGAAGTACAAAGAGCTCATTCTGCTCAACCAGCAAAAACTAAAAAGAGTATGTTATAAAGGCAACTTATTATTACAATATACTTTTTTTATTATATTAAATTGTTTTACAAGATGATTAGGAAGTTTTTCATAATATTATGATGATTAAAAAATCAAATCTCTAAAAAGTTTACTTGTGATTATAACTTTACAAGAGTATAAAAAGTAATGATTAGAGATAGATTATATGGTAAACATTCACACTACTTAATTAAACCATAAAACTCTTACTTGTAACATATCATTACAGTTTTTTGTATTGAATATTAACACATAATTGGGAGAAATGGTTCAAGCAGTCTAATAATTGAAATTTTATATATTTAATGTTTATATTCGGTCTGATATTTATTACTTTTTGCTTTTGCTTTATAGCACCAGCAAAAGGTCGAAAATCTGAAGCTGCATCAAGTTCAACTCCAGCCAGAGAAGAATCAAGAGCATCTACACCAGCAGGTATATTAACAAATTTATTGAACTTTTTTTGTGTTTATTATGTTCTATTTCTTTTTTGTATCTTTTAACAATAAATAAAAAAATAGAAATAGACCAATTGAGTAATTTAATTAAGTCATTATGTAGCACAAAGTTTTGCGCATGTAATTATGAGTTATTTTTAATTGGACTTCAATGTGAGGTTCTTCATCAAAATGATTTTTAACCCCCAATGCAAAAAGAGGGGTGTTATAAGTTTGACGTCGATGTCTGTTTGTGTGTGTGTGTTTGCCTGTCTGTGGCATCGTAGCTCTCAAATGGATAGACCAATTTCGATGCAGATTTTTAAATTTGAAAGCCAGTTTCCTTGCGGTGGTTCTTAGCTATGTTTGATTAATATCGATTCAGCAGTGAAAGAGTATCAGCTCTTTTCCAAAATGATGTAAGGCATTTTGGCATATGATTACTCGATTAAGTGTTTCACACGTGCCAATTCTGGAAAGGACATAGGATAGTTCTTATTCCGGAAATCATCCCTTAAGAGGTGTAAAGAGAGATGAAAGTTTGTATGGGGAATCAATTATTTCTCAAATAAGGGATATAAAACTCATCATACCTCTGTATGAATATATGTATATATAATATATATATATATACTATATTTATTCCATACTAACCATTTAAACAAACCGGGATACCATATACGGGATGAACCGTATCAAAGCGGGGTTGAGACGCTTGTGAAACATATATGCATATTTCAGGTAAAGATGCTGAAACTACCCCAGCACCAGCAAAGGCAACAAAGACTCAGAGTAAGGACACTCCAGCTGACTCGGGATCAGATCAACCTAAGTATGCTTTTTATATTTTACATAGAATTCAAATTACTGACTTACTGAATGCACAACCTAAACCGCTGGTCCTAGAGACATGAAATTTAAAATTAATGACATGAAAATTTGGAGGGTGTTTTCTTTGTGAAGTGTAGATATCCCACTAAGAAAGGATTTTATTGAAATTCCACTCCTAAGAAGGTGAAATCTGGGGTTGAATTTTCTGTGAAACTTTTTATTCTCAGGCTCGATGAACTCAAAAATTGGTACACATACTCTTCAATTAAAATTATTAGACATGACGTCGCAGTTTTTCCGAAATCATCCGCCAATAGAGTCAAATAGGGCTTCGTAAATCCCACACGGCATAGTAGACAGTTGTATGGCGCGACGGTGACGTGCGGGGGTGTTCTGTATTAATTACTTGTACCATAAAGCCACAGAATTAGCTTTTTTGTAGTTTTAACGGAAGCGAAGCTGCGCGTTATGCTTGTTTTATGTATAAATAGTAATTTTCGAATAAATATTCTATAATTGTTTGATAAGTAAAAAGTATGATGTATTATGATTCAATAAGATCACATGATAATAATTTTGCAATGGAATATTCCTTTTAAATATATAGCTTTTATTTGTTTTACAATTTTATTTTTTAAGATATTTCTCTGTATTTAAAAAAAATACATGTTCTGTTTTCACATATTTCAGTGACAATTTCTATTCATTTAATATTTATGTTCAGTAATTACTTATTTCAATTTATCTTTTAGGAAAAAGCGTGGTAGGCTCGATGTGTCCATTGAATCTGAAGAACAATACTTAGCAAAAGTGGAAGTAAAGATTAAAATACCCGAAGAACTAAAAGTGTGGCTTGTTGATGACTGGGATGTCATAACCAGACAACAAAAATTAGCTATTTTGCCTGCAAAGCTAACGGTATCACAAATTGTGGACAACTATTTGGCGTTTAAAAAATCAAGCAAGTTGCATAATCAAGCTAAAGAATCTGTCCTAGTTGATATTACCGAAGGTATAAAAGAATATTTTAATGCTACTCTCGGCTCTCAACTTCTTTACAAATTTGAAAGACCTCAGTACAGTGAAGTATTGCAAGATTACCCGGACACTCCCATGTCTCAAATATATGGGGCCATACATTTATTGCGGCTTTTTGCCAAACTGGGTCCAATGTTAGCATATACTGCCTTAGACGAGAAGTCCCTGCAACATGTTCTATCACATATTCAAGACTTCCTTAAATATATGGTGACAAACAGATCTACTCTGTTTAACTTGCAGGACTATGGAAATGCCACTCCAGAATATCATAGAAAAGTTCAGTAGTTAAGTTTAATTAGTATTGTAATGATGAATATTTGAATTTAAGTAATAAATGTATCTTGATTTTCTAATTGTTTTTTTTTATTTCATTAATTAAAACAAAAGCTCCGTAAAGTAGAAGACTTAAAAAATTAAAAAATAACTGACAACGAAATCTAATATATAAAATTCTCGTTTCACAGTGTTTGTAACAAAACTCCTCTGAAACGGCTTGACTGATTCTTATGAAATTTTGTATGTATGAACTATTATGTGTGTGACCTACTGAATAGGTCTGAGAATAGGACGTAAACTATTTTTCATACCCCTAAGTGATAAGGGCGGTCCACCCCAAAAAACTTAATTTTTATTTTTTGGGCAACATTTTTAATTTTATGATTCGGCATTAAAAAATACATACAAACCTAAATTTTTACTAGGGACGAACCCGAGCGGAGCAAGGGTGAGTCGCTAGTATATTTCTAATTTTCTGTAAAAATCTGCTAAACTTTATATTTAAAGGATTTTCTTTATGTAAAAGGAGTTTAGGGTCCCGATAGTAGATGACTTAGTTTGTAGTATAGGTTATAATATGTAGAGCTTACAATAGAGTATTGAGTAACACATATATTATGTATATCATACACATGAACGAATTAACCAATTCGTTCATGATCATACATTACTGTACATTTTTCCGGGATATAAAGTAGCCTACGTGTTATTTTGATGTGTGAGCTATATTATTGTAAAGTTTCATTAAAATCTATTCAGTAGTTTTTGCGTGAAAGAGTAACAAACATCCATACATCCAGACATCCATACATCCTCACAAACTTTCGCATTTATAATATTAGTAGGATTAGGTACACATTTAAAATTCAATATTAATAAACCTGCTTTTTACAAAGTTACAAGTTAATTAACGACATTCTGCATTTGCCCTGATATTTAGGTTTCCGAACCTCAAGAGGAAAAAAAGGAACACTTATAGGATCACTTCGTTGTCAGTCGTCTGTCTGTCTGTTTTTTTCTTTTCTCGGAAACCCGTGGTGGTTTCAAGTTAAAATTAATATCAAATACTCAGCTCTGCAATCCCTAAGATTTGTGAAAAAATCAAACACCTAATCTAAGTCAACGCAATCAATCGATACGGCTATTTATATTGCATATTTTTTAATGTACCTACCTATTTAATTAATTGAAATTAAACCTAATTTTTTCATACTGTTATATAAATTAGTCTGGATTGGTTTTATAATATATGGGTCGTTTAACTTGAAGTTATATCATTTGTAAAACATTTTAAACAGATACTTAAATCATAAATTAATTAAAAGTGCATTTGTAAGAATGTTGCAGGACAGGGTCACCGCGACGCGACGAGTTGACCGAATTATGCATTCAATGAGTCATGACTCATGTGTAAGCGCAAGGAAAAACTTGATTCTTTTTATTCGTGGCAATTTTGTGTGCTCTTTATATTTTTACATTTTACAATGATTTAGAAGTGTACAGAGATAAAGCGACTTATTATTTATTAGCACTGCCCGTGGCTTCGCCCGCGTTCAGATGACTAAAAACCAAATTCTTAGGTTTTACATATTAATATACTCTAACATTGCAGTTTTTGTATTTTTTCTCAAAAATGAGATTTTTTTACCGCGGTAAAAAGTCTTATCCTATGTGTTAACCCGGATAACCAGCTATCACCATTCCCAATTTCATCAAAATCCCTCCAGTGGTTTTTCTGTGACGCGGTAACAGACAGACAGACAAAAATTCTGAAAATTATAGATTCGGCTTCTGTATCAATAATAATGTTTATTTCAATAAGATTTTCCAAAAAATATTTAACGTACAGATTCGGCTTAGTTACAATTTTATTATAGGTATGTATAGATTAGGAAATCGCAAATTCAATATTTTAACGACTACATACAATTTGTTTTGCCGATTTATCTCGTTATGTCATTTAGATAAAAATGTATTCTAAATTAATAAAATACGTTAATTAATGGTCTTTTATTTCGAGAGAAGCTTATTTTATTATTACAGAATATAACAAATTGTAAGAATATTAGATTATAGATCATTTTACATATGAATGGTATAGTTCACTTATGAATTAATAGTAGGTACCTTATAGTTACTAGGTACTTCAGCAAAACAATTAGATGCTTATATTCAACAAAAACGTGGAAAATTTTATAAATGAACCCTAAAGTGAAATCTGAAAGTGTGACGTGAAATCATTGCATATTTTGCAAGTGGCCAAAGTAATCGATAGTATCGCGTCAGCTAGTTTCCGTATAATAAATAAGTACCTAATATAAATAAATTGTTACGCGCCGCTTGCCTAATTGTAGAGAACGAGTGCCTATGAAAACTCTTTGCTGCTCCTCTATCCAGGCACTAGACAGGCCGGAAATACATGAAGACGAATACTTCTTTTTTTTCTTACTTTTGTATTATTCTTTTTTTCACATTGGTGTCAGACAATTTTCTTGTATGTGAACTACACATTAATCTGAATTACTGGAATATAGCGAAATAACACAAGAAAGTATTTTATTGTTTCACAAAATCTTAATGCTGGATAAAAATCACCAAAACATTATTTAATTAAGAGTAAAAAAATTGGAAAATTCATAACATCCGCTAATCGCTGTTTATTCATTACGCCCTGTAAGTATTTCTATTGCTGACGTCTGCAATCCTAAACTGGACGCGGGCGGGATTGACGTCACGGGAACGTATAAAGTGACCAATGACTCGGCTCGTGTGTAAAGGTTATGTTACAATTTATTTTTAATTTTAATGCTGTTCTTTCCTAAATAATGAATAATTTCTATTAACTAGCAATAGATGGCGTTACGCGTATATAAAATTTTCACAATGCATTATTATCAAAAATGATTATAAATCAATATTTTGCAAATGATACTTCAAATCTTATTAGTAAATATTATAATAAAGTCTTTATTGTACACCAAGATGGCAAGAACAAAAGAAATTAAATAAACACAGAATAGAAATGTACAAGAGGCGGCCTTATCGCTAAAACAGCGATCTCTTCCAGGCAACCTTTAGGTGTTGGAGATAGCAAACTGCAAGAGGGAAGGGGTGTAAATAATAGAGTTAAATATATCACAACACATCAATATATTATTTTTTATTTATATCAATATTTTCTTTCTTCTCTCATAAGAATAAGATATGGGATTTGTCATTTGTTAATTGTCTCCGTTGTTCGGAAGCCCTTTAAGATAACTAGATTATGTACACCACTGCACTAGTCTACACTCTACATGAGTCCATTTACACGGTTACACTAACGGCCTAACCCGTACTACATAATCCATATTAGCGCTCTTTTATTTTTTTTACAAGTGATACCTCTTCTAATTTTTTAAATAATCAATTTATATAGACAGTGATCCACAAATATGACGAACACTAATCTCTATTAAAACCTAATTCGATAATGTGAGAATACTCGTTGTAATTTAATTTTCCATTTGCGTTATAACTAAGTAATAGTCTAGTAAATTGCTTTATTAGAAAATTTTAATACATAATGTATAATATCGGTAAAGCTTTCGTAGTTAATAGTTTCTTGACGGGTATAATTTTCACTCATTCAGTATGACCTAGCTTAGTCGGCTACATTGGACCAACTGTTCCTAATGCACTGTATTTAGTGAAACAAGGTTGCTCGCCATATGGCAAAGTCGGTATGATTTATCTTATAGCATACGCAAAAGTCAGGGTTACCTTACTAATAACATAAATGGAAAAGTTTATCTTTCAGTTTGTTAATTTTCCACAGCCACATCGCTCATCTGATCACTATGACTTTTCTAGCAAACATTAAATTCTTTATTTATATAACGAACTAGCTTTGCCCGCGGCTCCGCCCGCGTTCAGGTGACCAAAAACCAAATTCTTAGGTTTTACATATTGATATACTCTTACATTGCAGTTTTTGTATTTTTTCTCAGAAATGAGACATTTTTCCGCGGTAAAAAGTATCCTATGTGTTGACCCGGATATCCAGCTATTACCATACCAAAGTTCATCAAAATCCAACAGACAGACAAAAATCTAAAAACTATAGATTCGGCCTCTGTATCGATAATAATGTCTATTGCAATAAGATTTTCCAAAAAATATCTAATGCACAGATTCGGCTCAGTTACAATTTTATTATATGTATAGATTGTATATTTTTTAAATTGGTTCATAAGAGATAAAAGATTAGTCGTTTTACCCAAAAAAAACTCTTTATACGAAAATTGTATTTATAAGAATTTAAAAACTACAATGTCGACAAAATAGTGATAATAAGTATTAACTAAATTAAATAGAATATAACATTGCATGTTCAAACTACAAATTTATATGCGGGCATATTAAATTACAACAATCTCCTCATGCTGGAATCGAACTTGTAATCTTTAGCATAGTAGCAAGTAAATATTACGAACATAATTTGTAAAGTACCAGGTGCTTGTTAAACCTACACATTTATACAATGATCGTCGAAAATTTTAAACTAATTAATGAAATAGGTATACATACCTATATTAATTTTGAATAAACATAGTAGGTACGTTATTGTACATAGAATGAAACCTTACATTAGTTAATAGCTACGAAATTTTAATCCTATTTACTTTAATTAGTAGGTGCTTTTTGGACTCTTGCCTCAGTATTTTAATTTATTATCTACCAAAAAAAAAACTGGAACAGCAATAAAAAAAAATCATTGTAAGTAATGATATAAAATATTTATAGATACATAATATTTCAACTCTCCTTTTTATAATTTGACATAGTTATAAATCTTTTTTTTTTCTTTTTCCGATAAAATCTAAGCCCTTTAATGGCTACTTTCATTACTTAAAGGGTTGAATTTGAAAAATAAACTTTTATTAGCGCCTCTATGACATTAAAAGAATATATACGTTGTTAAAGTCGGCTAAATCAAGTGGTTATATCTGGGCGTTTTGTATCTGTTAAGAGACACAGCTATAAGTACCAAGGTATAAATAAAGATATATACATACAAAAAATATAGTATGTATATCTGCATAGTAATTAAATTTCTTATCTTTAATCGATTAAATAGATATATAACTTATAAGTACTAAGCATTTTTCAATAATGAGAAAAATTAGTAAAAACTTTTACAAAATAGCCATAAGTACTTAAAACAACTTTAAAATCGAAATATAAGCGAATAAAACAATGAGCTGGAGTTTGTCGTTGTAAATTGTAATTATACACGTATCTCATTACGTAGTAATAAAGATAAAACTACTTCTGAGGCAATTGTCATCAGGTTCTGCCTTTAATGGCAGATATCGGCAAGGCCGCGCCAGACCGGCACCCGGCACTGGACTCATATACTACTTGCAGATCGTACCTGCAATCGATCAATAATTATAAGTTCTAGATCTTTAAATAAATGCGTGGGTGTGCTTGCTGCTTAGTTCTACGTAACAACGGAATTGACTTGATTTTTTGCATATAGATTTGGCTTGGAATATGGCTCTTATTCTTTTACTAAGCCTTGCTACCTTTATAAAATGTAGAGATAAAATGAGGAGATCCAATAATAATAATATAGATCGCCCAGCCGATAGTACATGATATAGGATATAGTACCTATACTTTTTGATTGATTCCTGAGGCACATTGTTTTGTTACTAAGTGTTTAGTGAAGCCTCTGAACAAGGCGAGGGCGGGTCAATAGTATCTAGATAATATTATTATTATTATTTAATGTTGGGTGTGGTGCCGAGGTCGGCCCTAGCTACGTCGACCAGTTTTGGTCCATTGTAGCTCCCTTTATAGTGAAATCAAAGTTCTCCGCTTAGTCCTGTTGACTCCAGGAACTTCCAGATTTTCTGAGCGGGGAGCATCTGTATCTCTTCCGGTTGCATAATATGCTGCCCTAGATAGATACTTCTGCGGTGCATGAGTGGACCGCACGAGCAGAGGATATGCATAGCAGTTTCCTCTGTCTCATGGCATAGTCTGCACATTGCGGTCTGACTGAGGCCGAGGGTAAACATATGTTTATTGAGTTTGCAGTGACCAGTAAGTATTCTGGTTACTGCACTGGTTTTATACTTGTTGAGTTGAAGCAACTCTTTTGTAAACTTTTTGCGATATCCCTTAATTAGCGCTTTAGAGTGTATTTGTCCAGAAGTGGATTGCCACTCTTGAAGTGCTTGGCGATTGCAGTGAATTTTGAGAATTGAATAGGCATGTTGTTTTGCAATGCCACAGAATGGTTCTGGGGCACAATCTGGGGTTTCAGCGCCCCTTCTTGCCAATGCATCAGCCTTTTCATTCCCATCTATGCCTGAGTGACCCGGAACCCATCTGAGGGTAACTCTGTTGGATGTGCCCAGGACATTCAGATTATCCATACAGTCTTTGACCAACTTAGAGTTGGTCTCAAGAGAATCTATAGCCAGAAGTGCTGCTTGGCTATCTGAGTTGATGTAGATATTTTGGTTTCTAAGCTTCCTCTCCAGGATGACTTCAGCACATTTGTTGATGGCGAAGACCTCGGCTTGGAAGATGGTGGCCTCCTTGCCCAGATTGACACTCATGTCAAATCTAGGCTTAAGGCCATAGATGCCGCACCCTACATCAGATCCTTTCTTGGATCCATCCGTAAACCAAACATGACTGCCCTTTTTGTGAGACTCTTGGTTTTTTAGCCACATGTCCCGGTTGGGAAGATCTATTTGGTACTGTTTTGCGAAATTAAACTCTGTACTCATGCCATCGACTGGCATTTTCAGAGTTTTGTGTTCGAATGTCAACTCCTTGAGTTTGTTCATATATTGCGATTGCAACTTTACATTCGATTGTGTACAGAGCCTGTAGAGGCAAGATTTAGCTTCTTTTTGCACGTGGAGATATAGCGGAGCTATGTCCAACAATGCATTTAGAGCGTCGCCTGGTGCCGAGTGAAAGGCTCCCGTGATGATTAGACATGCCATCCGTTGTATGCTGTCTAGTTTACTCATAGTTGTCTTTTGTTTGGTTTTGTTACACCATACGACTGAGGCGTATGTTATGATCGGCCTTACCACGGCGGTGTACATCCAGAGAGCCATTTTGGGCTTGAGGCCCCACTTGGCTCCAGCCATTCGACAACATATCCAGAGGGCCATTTTGGCTTTTTGTATAATGTTGTTGAGGTGAGAGTTCCAGGTCAACTTTTGATCAATAGTGACTCCAAGGTACTTTACCTCATTTGATAGGTTAAGGGTTTTGCCATTGAGTCTGAGTTCGGTCAGCCTTTCAAGCTTCCTTTTCCTGGTAAATGGTACAATAACTGTTTTATCAGCGTTTATTGATAACTCATTTTCTCTGCACCATCTTGTGATGGTATTGAGAGCTCCTTGTAACCTGGTGGAAATTGTGTTCAGGCAGGGACCTCTTACTACTACAACAAGGTCATCTGCATAGCCCTGTGTATCGTAGTCGAGATCTGCCATGATTACAAGTAGTAGGTCTACAGCTAGTGTCCATAATAGGGGTGAAAGCACTCCTCCTTGCGGACAGCCTCTTGTAGTGTAGAAGTTGTGCGAGTGTTCGTTTAACGTAACTTTCGCACACCGGTTGGAGAGCATATATTCCACCCATCTGGTGGTTGTGATATCAACACCTTTTGCATTTAATCCTTTCAGGATGGTTGCCGTAGGTGTGTTATCAAAGGCCCCCTCAATGTCCAAAAATGCACATAGAGCTGTCTGCTTATCCTCTAGGGACCTTTCTGCCTTGTCGATCAGAGCTACTAAGGCAGATTCTGTGGATTTACCCTTTTGGTAAGCATGTTGGTTGCAGGAAAGTGGTCTAGCCACAAGATACCTTGTTCTAATGTGCTGATCGATTACTTTTTCCATTGTTTTTAATAGGAAAGAAGTAAGACTAATAGGTCTAAAGGATTTGGGCTGAGAGTAGTCGTTTTTACCGATCTTCGGTATAAAGATAACCTTGACCTTAGTCCATTGTTCTGGTATAATGCCCAAAGCAAAGCTTGCTCTAAATAATTTTACCAGATGCGGGATAAGGAGTTCCATGCCCTGTTGAAGCAGAGCTGGAAAAATTCCGTCTTCCCCTGCTGATTTAAATGGTTTGAATTTTTTCAAAGCCCATCTAATCTGGTTAGGCCTAAAAATGGTATTGGCCATCTTCCAGTCGCAACTATTTGCCCTGTGGATGTAGTTTTCCTTTGGGTTTGATTCACTGCCGGTGACAGGGTACGATCCTGGGAAATGGGTTGCTCTTAAAAGTTCCAGCGTCTCCATCTCTGTGGTCGTGAAGGAATTGTCTCGCTTTTTTAAAAAGCCGAGAAAGATGTTTGGTGTCTTGGCAAGGACCTTGTGGATTCTCGCTCCTTTATGTGTTTGGGCGATATTCTCACAGAATCGTTTCCAAGATGCTCTTTTAGCTTTTCTGATCTCTTTGTGGTATTTAGTCAGAGCCTTCTTATACCGTTCCCACCCATACGGTGTAGTGGCCTGATTAAATAAGCGACGTGTGGAAACTCTAAGTCGTTCTAGCTTTTTGTTCCACCACGGAGTATTGTTGTTAACCTTAAGTTCCCTGACAGGACAGCTATTTTCATAGGCATTTAAGATGCCATCCGTTAATAAGTTGTTTAAAATGTTAAGGGAGTCGGGTGTCTTGATTGATTTTGGAAAATCCTTAGCTGCCTCAGCGAGCAGGTTTTTAAAATCTACCCACGAGGTGGCTTTGGGATTTCTAAGCCTTTTAGGCTCAGTAGTTATTGAGCCTTGTATGCTAAAGACAATATGTTTGTGATCGGACAAAGAGTTTTCATTACTGACATGCCATTTACTTATGTGTTTAGCGATTTGTTCAGTAGCAAAAGTGATATCCAGAACTTCCTGCCTAGCTCTAGTAGCGAAGGTTGGATTACAGCCTTTATTAAGTATTTGAAGGTCGTTAGCTAGGAGAAATTCTAAAAGTAACTCACCTCTTTTGTTGGTATCAGTACTTCCCCAGATTGTGTGGTGGGCGTTTGCATCGCAGCCAACAATTAGTTCTGTCTTGTGTTTTCGAGCGTAGTCGACGACTTTAGACAGCTCTTCGGTGGGGTTGGCTTTCTCTCCGGGCAGGTAGGCCGAGCACACAAGTGCTCTAGTTTGACCACGCCCTCTGAGAACGGTGATTGCAGCAACGGTGTCATCACTGCAAAGTTCTGTAACAGGCAAGAAATTAATACCTTTCTTAAAAACGATACAGGCCCTAGGCTTGGTGCCATTTTCGTTTGCTAGGATCTTACCTACTCCATTTAAGCCCGAAATCTTGGACTTGGCGTTAAGCCATGGTTCCTGGACCAGCGCTATATCCATGCCATTTGCCCTAAAAGTGTTTTCTGCCACGGCTGTGGCAGCGATAGCGTGGTGTAGATTGGCTTGGAGTATTTTAGTGGGGGCGTCGCCAGTTGGGTGTGAAGCGCTACTGGGGACGGGCCCCATTGCGCTTGTCACTGCCCTTGCTGGGTCTGGGTCCCTTTTGTTTGCGGGGGCGCTGGCTCTTGCCTCTGGGGGTTTGTCCACCCCTGGTGTGCCCCCCTGTACGAGGAAACCTGTGCGGAGTACCAGTCGCTCCGCTGGTCCCGGCCACAGGAGCCACGCCAGGTGCAGCAGATGGTAAAGGCGCAGCAACGCTGGCGTTTGCTCCAGCAGCCGCGGCCCCAGAACGAGAGGTAGACGGCACAGGTTCAGAGGGAAGTGTCCCAGGATTCGTTGGCGTCTGGTTGATGCCCTTAATACGGAACTGGACCGATTTGAAAGCCAAGTAGGCCTTCATGCCGGTTTTTTGAAGGGTCTCAACAGATTGGTCGTCGATGGAGAGGGTGAGTGTGATTCCGCCCTTCTCCGCCTTCCTATTGAGAACCTTCCACAGCTCCGTATTAAGGCCATCATTTTGTATCCGGAGACAGGAGAGCGCCTTATCAACGTCTTTGGACTCCGGATCGGGAATGTATACCACCCCAACCTTTGGTTTGGGCAAGTCGCTCTCATTAATGAGAGCGAGCTTAGCTCCTGGCCACGGCTGTAAGGAAGGTATACATTTCTCAAGCCATTCCCTGGCATGCTGGTTAGCACAGGTAATGAGTAGCCAACCTGGCTTGAATGATAGTCCGCCAAAGGCAGGTCCCTTACCCTTCTCCAAAGTGGTGATTTGGGCCACAATTGCGTTGTAGAGTGACTGCAGCTGTGCGTCAGTCATGGGAGTGGAGTCCCTCACGCCAACTTTGGAGGAAGATAAGGCCGCACTATAGGCAGCTGGAGGTGGTGGGGCCGACGGTGCTTCGCTCGACCTTTGGGACTTCCTCGCTGGTTGTCCCTGTGGTGATTCCTCCTCCGAGCGAGTCCTTTTGATGGAGCGCTCGGATTCGGGTTTCGAAGCATCGAAACGATACCCCATAGCCCTGAGTTCCGCAAAGGTTTTAGCGGACAGTTCGTAGGCTTTTGCAGCCTCCACTCCCTGTCCCCTAAGAGCCTTAAGTCGGATTAAGGCTGCCCCACTCAATCTTTTGCGCTTGGGTCGGGCAGCATCAGAGGAGGTGGCAGCAGGGTTACCAGTAGGTGATTCAGGGCTTGTAGAAGCCCCTATCGCCATTTCGGTGCCTGCAGTCACCTCCATTGGTTGCGCTGACATTTGGGCGGTTTCATCCGCACCCACTGTCAGCGGCATGAGGTCCTGGCACAATTCGTTCAGGGTTTGTGACGTGGTAGCGTCATTTACTTTTTTATGTTTTGGATCCATACTCATTCAAGTCCCACGAGTAGCTAGGGAAATAAAAATGCCCACCGACAGAGCCCCGCATGTCGATGGGAGGACTTAAAATACTACCCGATTCGTCCAGGTGTCGGATAGCCACCGTTAGCGACTGAGCCCCCCCCCAGCCACGCATCCCTCGGCACGGTACGAATAACACCTTGGATTGGGTTCTAAACTAAAGCTATACATATACGTACATATATATTTCATAGATACACTTACATAAACATACATAAACATACATATATAAATAAAAGTGAAAGCAAGCGCTCGGTGTTTTCTGTTGCGTCTATTTCCTAGTGAACTAGACCAATAACAGGGCTGGCAACCTCGTGAAGGATAGTACACCGAACTTGCCTTGGGGATCTTTGCGACAAAAGCGTCACTCTCCCCCAAGACCAACGCCACCCTACCGTCTCTGAAGGAGACAGTAGGGTAGGCCTGCGCCTACACTACCATGCGAAGCATGTCGTAAGGGAACCGTGAAAGCATAGATCCAGGCCCGCCCCATCTAGATAATAAGTATTATTGCTCATTTAATTGTGACCATCGCCTTTTATGGGAATGTTTGTGTAACAGATGATCGTTTAGCTTTGTGTTAATGCTCTACTTATCGGTAGAGCATTATGTATATTCATTGTTATTGCATTATAGGTATTAAATAAAACTCTTTTAAATGAAGTTTTGTTCAGAAATTTAAAATAAATAAAATCTTTAAAATTTTCAATAAATTTTAAAACCAGACTACTATTATATAACTACGTATTATGTATATTTTGTTTGTTCAAAACGATCTTATTTGACCTTTTTTTAGCGTTGGGAAATGTATTTAAGAATACAATCTACATACGCATATGTGATTATGCGGGACTCGCTGCTAGAAAAGCTAGTATCACCCTTCTAAAACCCAACGGAACCTCCCTCGTCTTAATGGGGGTCGCAGGATCGCTTACGCACTCAACCACGGCAGGCTTCCCAATCAGATGACAACAACCAAGGGGTTGCTCCAATACTCGACTCTGCTATCAGAGAAGTACCAGGAGCAACCCGTATGGTACACCGTCCACGAAGGTGAGCCGCCACCCAGTGTGTCTACTTGGCTTAATTTTATTGGATTGCCGGATGCTAATGAGTCCCTCCACCAAACCAAGGTGGACACACATTTGGGGGGAGGGGAGAGGGGGGGGGGGAAGAACACCATAGGCTCCGTGAACCAAGGAAGCGCAGGTAAATACCACTTACAAGTATTTTTATAAAGCAATTAAGTAATATAATATTTTTTTAAGTATGAGCTGAGAAATATAGGATAAGGTCTGTATTTACGAATGTTGTTTACGCAAATAACTACGAGGAGGTTTAATTAAATTTCAGTAATAAGCTATAAAGCTGTGAGGCCTTTGTTATCAGGGTTGCCTTTAAAGGCAGATAGATATACGCAAGGCTGCAGGCCGACGGCGCCCGACATTATTACGACATTGCCACTTATGGCTTACGAACATCTGCGATCGCAAGTCAGTAAATATCAAAGTGTTATATACTATTTAATTATTATGTAATTTAATTTGTTAAAATGCATTTGAGGATACTTTATAAATAATCGTAGTACCTACCTAGTACCTATTAGATTAATTTCTTTGACTAAGTATACAATATGTTGGCACTGAAATATGTATGTTGAAAAACTCTTTAAATGTTCTCGAAATAAAAGATCATATTTATGTTTTTTATTCTAATTCTATGGGATCCTAGAACAAAATAATAACATAAAAATTGTACTAATAGCCGATTAGTACCTAGCACGTTAAAGGAAATTAGTATGTATTTCTTAGTGCTAAAAAGATCGTTGAACGACGAGAAAAATTATAAATCAAAGTGTAGATTAATCTTGCCTATCCTATAAATATACCTAAAAATATATAATACAATGTACGCAGAAATGTAATATTAGGTATATGGTTAAAATCTTCTGGGGCGGAGGACCGTGATATTTAGGGGGCCCTAGGCAAACACATCGCGGTGGCCTAAAAATAACAATCAGTTTAATTATTTAGAATTAAACTAATTGTTATTTTGCTTTTATAAAATCTATAATGATATACGATATTACACGAAATTAAAATAACGCTGTTGTTTGGTTCTGATTAATTGATCTCGAAGTTATAAAGCATACCTTTTATGGCCTTAATTTTTTTAGATACATTTTTATTTTACCTCTTCACCAAATTATACATTCTGTTCGACAGGGCGCCCGATAAATCTTAGGGGCCCTGAACTATAGCCTAAAAAGCCCGAAAGTCTTTATAGTCATACTTTTTCTTTATTCTGTTACCAACTACTATATATATATATATATATATATATATATATATATATATATATATATATATATATATATATATATATATTATATATATATATATCACAATTTAAGTTTGAGAATCAGACCAATGTATAAATTACTATTGGCAGCGACAACTTTGAGCGCACACGCCATATTTATGAACTTAGTCGCAGTTATTATTAATGACCATTAAGATGCCAGCAATACCTTTTTGTATACATTGATTTCAGGTTAAGTACAAACGGAATTTTTTTAATCAGATTATTTGTCATATTAATAAATTTTTACCATAAATATGAAATACTAGATATTCTTGCGACTTCACTCGCTTGGACCGACTAAACAGGATAGATAATATTAAAACAGCCCACTAAGACAATTTAAAAAGACGGTCAAGTGCGAGTCGAATTAGCACACGAAGTTTTTCGTACCATCGTTCATGTAGTTTTTATTAATATGACTTTTACTCATATATGTAGTATATTAACTTCGATGATCGATTACGAACGTTAAAAAAATGTTTCTTGTATGTTTATTTTTATATATTTTTATTATTTGTTTTATAGTGGCAATAGAAATACATAATATGTGAAAAGTTCAACTCTCTTCGTATTACGGTTCATGAGATACATCCCTCTGACAGACGGACGGATGATAATGAGTGCGAGCGATTCCGGATGTTGTAGAGGCGTCAATATAAGAGTAACCTATGTCAATAGCTAATCTAAGCACACTTACTCACAAATTTTTCAATTTGTAATAATAGTGCGATTAGGAAACGATAGAGGCGAGATATAGAATCAGTTTATAAGTTGCCCATTTCTTAGCGTTTCTTCTAATGATCCAAGAAATCATAAGAGTATTGAATTTTATATAAATGACCTATTTATTAGTAGCTTTTAATTTCTAACATTATAATAATACAATATCTAGCTTATTCGATGATTTTAATAGGAAATTTACAACATGTAAGTAAGACAGATTCTTATCGTATTTGCGTAGGCTTTGAGTTTTTTAAAAGGTTGTTTTTATAAAGGTTTCTTACTATAAGGTCATTGAATCAAATTTTCCAGTCCATAAAACATAAATAGAGTGTGAGAACGTTCTTCTCGACTGAGTCAGATCTAGGTTTTCTTGCCTCTTTAGTCACAAGTCAAACATGGCATTTTACAAACGCGAGGCTACAGTATTAGGTGTCGAAGCTCGGCAGGTCACAAACAAAACTATAGTGTAACGCAATAATGATTATGTGCTTAATTGCATGCTATTACTTGTATTTTTTCCATTTATCAGTTTTTTTTAATGTTTAAAAAATTAGATCGACATAATAGATACTTTATTTATAAATTCTACGTATTTTAAAAGAATAAAATAATTCTACATATTTTATTTAAAAGCACAACTATGGGGCTTATCAAAAACGTACAGAAGCATGGAGACTGTATGGTTAAAGCAAATATTGTATTTATGCAAGTATTGAACATGTGACCATTGCTTTTTTTTTTTAATTTCGGAAAAAAAATTTTTAAGCTTCAAATTTAAACTAAATACTAAGGTTGTATATTTTTAAATTGTGTGTTTGTCAGGGAAATTATGCAATTTTATATATATATTTCTTTTGACAGATAAGATTGTAGCACTACGAGTGTTACCACACGTCGGGTTGTTATGACGACACCAGATATTTCAGGCGGTCGGTCGCGCTGTAAATAGCTCGACCAAATGCTCATGGGATGGTGCTTCCTTTCTCAATAGATAAAAAACGTAAAAGTTTCTTATTTCATTATGTTACGGATATACTAGAATCTGTGGAATGTTTAATTTATTTTGTAATGATTAACCTTCTATTTATGACTTGGTATAATAAAATTCAAAGTTTTGAAATTGTAACTATGTTGGATTTCTTAAATGATGTAATAAGAATGAAGAAGTGAAGTCTAGTTTGTAGAATCTTTCTCTGTCTGTGTTTTCAATTTTTCTTTCCACTTGGATCGATATTAATAAGTTGTTTTTGTACACGTAAAAACGTTTAAAATGTACTAAATAAATTTAATTTCTGGTATGAAATTACATTTAATTCTATTAAGTGAAACTTTATTTAATTTCTTGAATTATATACTTGTGTAAGTACTCAGTAATCATTTAATTATTACAATTTTATAAGAAACTAGCGACTCACCCACTCCGCTCGGGTAAGGTAATTAGGGATGATACTTACGTTTTAACGTTTAGTATAGATTTCTCAGAGGTGAGATATTTTCCCTCAGTAAAAAGTATCCTATATGTTGACCTGGATAACCAGCTATCATTATACCAAATTTTATCAAAATCCCTCCAGTGTTTTCCGTGATGCGGTCACAGACAGACAGACAGACAAAAATTCTAAAAACTATAGATTCGGCCTCTGTATCGATAATAATGACTATTTCAGTAAGATTTTCCAAAAGATATTTAATGTACAGATTCGACTATTTAATTATATAATAATATTAAATAATAACAACTTATTCGAATATTTAATGTATAGATTTATTTTAAATTTTTGAATTTACCTGTAGAAAGTTTTTGAAAGTTTTCTGGAGTCAGAGATCCCGTAATACTTACGAGTATAATAGTAAAATAATGTCTAGTTCCATGGGCAGATGGATAGTTTTAATAGCACGAGACCGCTTTATTTTAAAATTAGAATCAAGGTATTTACTCAGCTGTGGGATCATTCAGAGTAACAGTATCTAGTAATATTTTTTTATGTTCTAAGATGAATAATTTTTTTTGCGTAATAAAATAAGCTTCATTGAACGAATGTTAGTTAATATTTATAAATATTTTTTGAATTGCTTTGTTCATTCCTTCTGAAGAGATTTAAAGCGATAAAAACGTTTATAATGTGAATTTGATAAAGAAAAACGACGTGTTTTGAGTAAATTCTTTAGAAGTCATTTTCAATATAAGGTTATGTATGGTAACAAATGAATCACATTGTACGCTTTCATCTTAAACGTGATTCATTAAAACGTTTCCTTAACGAATATTTACTACATGTGTAAGTATTACATTCATATAAGAAAAGTCCAGTTAGTTTCTTCAAATTAAGTTGTGCACTCAAAGACCTTTTTTGTTAATAAAATTAGTTAATTTAATAATTAATCCATACATATAATAAAATTGTAACTAAGCCGAATTTGTACATTAAATATTTTTTGGTAAATCTTATTGAAAGAGACATTATTATCGATACAGAGGCCGAATCTATAGTTTTTAGAATTTTTGTCTGTATCTTTGTCTGTCTGTCTGTCTGTCTGTCTGTCTGTTACCGCATCACAGAAAAACCACTGGAGGGATTTTGATGAAATTTGGTATGGTGATAGCTGGTTATCTGGGTCAACATATAGGATACTTTTTATTGCGGGAAAATATCTCATTTTTGAGAAGAAATACAAAAACTGCAATGTAGAGTATACTAATATGCTATAGCTACAATGGACCAAAACTGGTCGACGTAGCTAGGGCCGACCTCGGCACCACACCTAACATAATAATAATAATACTAATATGTAAAACCTAAGAATTTAGTTTTTGGTCACCTGAACGCGGGCGGAGCCGCGGGAAATGCTAGTAAAATATAAAAGTGTATCATATATACATAGATAGCTCTGTGATTAAAGACCCTACCTGTCGTTTTGCCCGAGTGGCAACATTTTCGTTTAAGTCCGCCATCACTAAACATGACATCTGCTTTATATCAAAGCATATAGAAGAGAACGGACGAGTCAAGATTTAACCTTTGATTTCAGACATAAATAAATTGAAGTCTTTCCGAGTTCAACCATTAGAAAGCGATACTCAACTATAAATACTAATAACTTTTTTATTTACTTATATACTTTATTGTCGTTTGTACTTTATCTACTACTAAAAAAATATAAGATACTATATGTATATAAATATTTTAACAAAAGTAATACATATGTGTAGATGACACGAGGAGAGAGTAGTTCTTTCAACAAAGCCGCGTCATAACCAAGTTGCACCATGTATATACTTATGGCATGTACATATACAGGCACATATGAACGTATGTGTGAAGTATCGCGAAGTGCGAACATTAATGTTCTTGCAGAACTGACCTAAGTTACTAAGGTCATGAAAAGGTTTTTTTTAACATTATTTAAATTAAAGTAGTATTTTGTAATTAAACAATCATGAGTACATTGAAAGTTTTTAGTAATATATGTATGTGATAGAATTATTATAAATTATAGCAACTATTTAGGATTATTCTAAACTAGTGACTCACCCTCGCTTTGCTCGGGTTCGTCCGTACTTACGTTTTAATGTTTAGTATAGATTTCTCAAAAATGAGATATTTTCCCGCAATGAAAAGTATCCTATACGTTGACCCGGATAACCAGCTGTCATGATACCAAATGTCATCAAAATCCCCCCACTGGTTTTGCTGTGATGCGGTCAGAGACAAACAGACAGATTAAAATTCTAAAAACTGTAGATTTGGCTTCTGTATCTATAATATTGCCTATTTTAATAAGATTTTCCAAAAAATATATTGTATGTACAGATTCGGATTAGTTACAATTTTATTATACGTAAGGATTATTATCACGCATCGATTAATAATATGAATAATGAATTATTATGTAGACAATTATTATTAACAATTATAACAGTTTTTATTTTAAGTGAAAATAATCGATAACTTGCAGAGTAGTTCTCCTTGACAAGTTGTAAGATGGAATTTTTGAACATTTTAAATAGTTAACCTAAATTCTTTCATTAATTAAAATATTAATATAATAAAGACCTACATTTAACCATGGTAATAATATTAATGGTGTAGATAAAGTGTGTAAGGTTGTTAGTTAATCAAATTGATTCTCATTAGGTTTGTGCATCTAAGTAAAACACTTTCTATTTTAAAAAGACTTTTAAAGCTTTGTAAATTTCAGATACATCTTATTGTCTGCTTTTTTGCTAATGGCTACTTCTGCAGCAGTTTTTGTTTGATATACATACTATACTTAATATTATAAAGAGGTAAAATTTGTGATGTTGTAGGGGGTAATCTCTGGATTTACTGAAGCAATTTAGATGAAATTTAGTAAGAAGATAGTTTGAGACCCTGGGAAGGACATAGGATACTTTTTTATCCCAGAAACCATCCTTAAAGGGTGTGAAAATGGGGATGAAATTTTGTATTGGAAAGCAAGCTAGGGAGAGAGATGTCGGAATCTCAATGTATATATACAAATTTTATTACTTTGATGATCCTCCAAACGCAAAGTTCATCAAAAGTGAAGGTACGAGTATCTTCTATTTCCTGCTGAGTAAAAGGATCTTGTTTAATTATTTATTGAAAGAAATAAAAAAGTGGTAACCTGCACAGTAGAACTGGCAAGGTCAAGCATGGCGTCTTAAGTGACATCTGGGTCAACTATTTACCTTAACTCGAGTAGGTATGTCTGGTGACTCATCTTATCAAGTAGTGTTTCGGTTTCAATGTAAGTAACTTATTTTGTCATAATTTACATTATTCTCATTATTTTGCTTCGCAAATAAATGATCACGTAGGTAAGAAAAATATTTCTTTGAATCGTATGATGAATTTAATAAAAGTAGAATATATAGAGTAAATAATAAACTTAATTTTAATTTTCGAGAGTGTTCTCGACGTTTATTTTTCCACTTTTAGCCCAAAATATAATATTTTTAATACAAAGGGATTTTGATGAAATTTGATATGGTGATAGCTGGTTATCCGGGTCAACATAAAGGATACTTTTTACCCTGGGAAAATATATCACTTCTGAGAAAAAATACAAAAACTGCAATATAAGAGTATACTAATTAATATGTAAAAGCTAAGAATTTGGTTTTTAGTCATCTGAACGCGGGCGGAGCCGCGGGCAATGCTAGTTCAACATAAAAATACAGATGCTGACTCGTCTGTGGTTTCCCAACAGACCGACACTAAAAAAAAGAAAGTAAAAAACATTTAAAATAGAATGCAATAGGTATATTTGAATAAATTGTATCTCTAAATAGTTGATATTATTTTAAATTATTTATTTTGTTGTAAAAAACTAGTTAATCATTTTGGATTCCCGTGACAGTACGCGGATTACTTGCTTTATGCTGTGTTGTTTTTACGATAAACATTAATCTCATCTAAAATTATGGTCTAGGCTGCAATATGCATATTTGAAATATTTTCTGGTCAGTAGGTCGTTAAAGGGAAGGGCAAAATGCGACGGAAACTCGTAGCTTATGTCGAGGCGATTATCATACCTTGTTGTGGAATGATAACCGTCTCGGTACTTTGAATGCTTAGCAAAAAATAAGTTCTCGACAAAAATAATTATGATTATAAGTTTAATGTGTGTAAGTGTAATGTTGAGAAATATGCAATATACCTATATTATATATGCAGTTTGCTTCGAATGCAATGTGTTTGTTTGTCTTTCTAGTCTTTACACTACAAATAGATAAACGGAGGAACAAGTAGTTACAATTTATTTAAAAGAAAGGCATAATAAAGAACAAATATTGTAAATAAAGTTACGAGCTTACGAGACCTTTACGAATAATACGGTTTATTATTATTATTTTCATATTTTCTTTCTTTTTTTTTTAAATTTGATCGTACGTTTTGTCCCACATACTCGTAATTAATGATAATTAAAAAGATCCCTGGAATAATTTTATTTATCAAATATTAGAAGCCTGACGTGCGTATTCTCGGAGCGGGGCTCCATCTCCTTTCGCGGCGGTAAGGCGACACCGGGCGAGCCAGCCCGCCGCACGCCAGTCGCACCACAGCACGCGTCGACTCGACATGTAAGTACCACTAATACCTGCTAGTGTAGTGTACAGTGATAAGTGACAATTTATATTAAGGTGCATTTATTTTGTCTGGTAAGTGATTGAAATGGAATTTAACTGTATTTCATTATTGAAAACGGTCGGATTTTAAACGGCGAGGCTGTACTTTTGAAATTGAGTGTAATTTCTAAATTTATATTTGTTATTAATAATTATAGTGCTTAGAAAATTAGATTATTAAAATAACGACAAATAAATATATTATTGTTGTTTTTTTAAATATTTGACAAGTTATTAAAAGTTAAATGTGTCTGTGTAAATCGTGTTCTTGTTTCTATTTTTAAAATATCGCGGTGCTCGGTTTCACGTCTAATGACCAATAGCAACGATTCTTGTCCGAGTTTTCCCGCGTTTTTGGCAATATGCCAGATCGTGACCAATGGCAAGAGAGCGCGGGAAACGGAGTTACGCATGCGCTAGAAAGAAGTTACGACTTACAACCATACAATAGTTATGTTTCAAATAACTTTTTATTTAATAAAATATGAAAGTTTTGGTTTTTATAAATTATGTTAAATGTAAAATATTATTTTTAACTTGTTCATAGGGTATATCATTTATTTGTTTTAATATTTTTGAAATTTATAATTTAATATTCAAACACAAACACACTAGGTACACATTTTTAACGTTTAACTCAGTGTGATATGGTCATGACCTAATGTCAAAAGACATAAAAAATTGCATTGTTCAAAGCGAAAAATTGATTAGTACCTAAATATTTTAATGTCTATTGTACTTTTATATTTATTAAATAAACGATATTTTAAGAACACGTTATACTGTTAGAAGTATGTCGGAATCCGGGACGTGTACCAATATTAGAAACGAGTTAAATATATCCCAAACTGTTTAAATATAAACTTTCGACATATTAATTATGTGATAAAATGTTAACTGTAGGCGAGTGCCAAAAATTTAATGATGCTACGCTATATAAAATACACACAGATTCACCAGATTCACATACACCATACGAAAGAGTTTATAGGTTTGAATATTCTATAAATATGTGGAACATGTTGTTATTACAGTACATTATTTTTCACTGAAAAGCTTCTAACTTTGATGTTAGTATAAACTAGATGTTAACGGTTTAGTCTTTGTGTATTTATATTAAATACTAACGACTCACCCTCGCTTCGCTCGGGTTCGTCTCTAGCTTGCTTTCCAATACAAACTTTCATCCCCATTTTCACCCCCCTTAAGGAATGGTTTCTGGGATAAAAAGTATCCTATGTCCTTCCCAGGGTCTCAAACTATCTTACCAAATTTCATCGAAATCAGTTCAGTAGATCCAGAGATTACCCCCAACTACGTCACAAACTCACAATCTCACAAACTTTACCTCTTTATAATATTAGTATGTATATGATGTACAAGTACCTATATAATAACAAGACAATAATAAGTAAATATATAATAGTTTACATACATTCATTAAGGTTACCAACAGTGCCAACTTGGCATCTGTATTTACCTTACGAATAGTCCTTGGAGGATTAGCATAATAATTACCTTTTCGATATTATACAATACTAGCGACTCACCCTCGATATGCTCAGATACGTCCCTAGGTACGTTTTGACGCTTGGTATGAGAATAGATATTTTTTCAATTTTTTTTTTCGTGAATTTTTCCGATGTTTTAATAGTTATTCTGCTATTCTGGGTGAAGACAAATCTAACAAAACAAAGATCATAAAAATCGGTCCAGCAGTTCTTGAATAAGTGTTGTAACAAACCTGACTTTGTACAATAATACAATTTTTGGTTATAATATTTATAGTTGTTTATTGTAGCGTGGCATCCATAAATAACTTTGCCCGTCAACAAATAATAAGTCGCGAATTATTTTAATATTTTGTCGACATACGTTGCAAAATTGCTCACCTAGCTCCACGCTAAAGGTCCATCTATAGGTACATATAATAAAATTCTAAGTCGAATCTGTATGTACATTAAATACTAGTTGGAAAATCTTATTGAAATAGTTATTATTATCGATACAGAGGCCGAATCACTGGACAGATTTTGATGAAATTTGGTATGATAATAGCTGGTTATCTGGGTGTTATTATTTATCTGTTATATAGGATAATTTTTACTGCGGTAAAACATCTCATCTCTGAGAAATCTAAACTAAACAATATGAGTACTAAATATTGGTGATAGAACTTTTGTAATCAGGTGAGTAGCTACTTTCAAATATCGCTCCATTAATTCCAACTTAGCAGTAGGTAATAAATAATAATAAGATAACAATATATGTACCTACTATTTAATAATATAATCCTAAACATGTACCACAATTACTGTTCACTAATGTAATTTACAAAAATCTTAAATGTTGTTAAATGCTGTTATTATTATCGACGGCGTCCCCTCATCTAACTGTAAATATAAAAAAACTGAAAAGATTAAATTATCTAACAATGTAGATGCTCGATCTTATATGCA
Source organism: Brenthis daphne (assembly GCA_947093115.1). NCBI lineage: Eukaryota > Metazoa > Arthropoda > Insecta > Lepidoptera > Nymphalidae > Brenthis > Brenthis daphne. Next base: position 35,864,013 of record OX352473.1, on the reverse strand, counting down.
TAAATTTTTTTTAATTCAAATTTACTCACTTAAGTAAAACTAAAAGGTCGCATATATATTTATCTCATACTAGTAAAGATATGTTAAAATGCAATCTTTGTAATCAGGAAGTATGTACTACAAACAAAGAAGATACGTTAAGAATGCATATATTTGTATAAATTTAATTCTAGTTAGAAATAATTATTACTTAAGTAGATTTCTTAAAACCTGCGACGTTACTCGAGCAAGACGAACAGTCGTTTTATTTTTAGAGTTTTATGTACTTTACTACTTATTGTTATGACTTACTTATTAATAATGCATAACATTAGCATATTTATTACCCGACTGCGGCGATGCCCGAAGGAGGGTTATGTGTTTAAGACATTTGTGTATGTATGGATGTGTGCATGTATGTATGTTCGACCCTATGTTCCCTTCTATTTATAGTAATTACTAAACGGCTTAACCGTTTTTGATGATTCATACGTCCTTAGATTCGTCTTAATAACGGGAGTGTCATAGGGTGATTGAGTAACAAACATCCAAACATCTAAACTTTCACATTTTACTTAATATTATAAGTATGAAAGTTTAGATAGATGTTTGTTACTCAATCACGCCAGAAGGGCTGAACGGATCTGGATGAAAGGTACAGATATAGATATAGAGGATTACAGTCTGGAATAGCACATAGGATACCTGGGGACATAGGATTTTTATCCTGAAAAAATGTACGGCTTCCGTGGAATAGATTTGTTTTCGTTTTTCTAGAGGTAAAACCGAGCGAAGCGAGAGTGAGCTGCTAGTTTATATTAGTAAGATGGGACTGTAGTATTAAATTAAGAAATATTCGCTAGTTATAAATATTTGAGACTATCGTAAAGTTGTTAATTTTATTTTACTTAAAATGGAGTTAAAAACTACTTGTAGGTATGTCGTATTTTCATGAAACTTGTGAGTACACTATCTTCATGCAGCTATCAAAACTACTTGCATTTTTCGTATAATGCGTGTGCGCAGTACGTGGTATAGAGGTCTTGTATCAATATAAATTTTGTTAGAACAAATGAAAGATTTCTGTCATTTTTCTTGCTAATTAAATATATCGAATTGAATATTCAAACTTAATATAAGTAAAAAGTAGTTTTAATATACTCGTAAGTATTATTGTTTTTACATTCTACATACTTTTCTCAAGACACGATTGCAGATTTAAATACAAATAATTACAAATATATTATGCATTAGTAGGTACTAGTGGTACAGTATTTATTTAACTTGTTATTGAATAATGTTAATCCCTCCACGACCGCGGACACGCCGGCGTGTCAGTTAACAATAGATTTTTTAGAATTTTAATTAATTTCTTAGAAATTCACCTGGAGGTGTGAATTTAATGACTACGTTTTCTATTTTTGTTTGTGTCGTAACTCATTTAAACCGCTACATATAGAATAAAACATAGAACCTATACTCAAACTATGTAGATTGATAACATCTGTTTGTGGTTAGAATATATCAGATTGAGACTAAAGTATATCTAATATCATATTATTTAATGACTTTTATACTTACGGAGATAAAAAAAAAGAAAAAAACTATGAAAAAATAATTTTATAGAAAAACTGTGTAAAAAGTTTAATTATAATTTTTTTATCGTTATTTTATTAAAGAATAAAAAATAGTAAATAACTTTTATAAGGTCAATATTAGCAATACCAAGGTTCGAAGCTCGCACACGTAAGTATAACTAAAAGGGCCATAATATTATGTTGCTTCGTAGGACCGGTCAGGCGGACGGCACTCAGCACTTTGCATTTTTGCGAAATATGATTCACACAAAGGAATGCTTTTCCATTGAATCACATCTCAGCCTCCCAGAGGTCCAGGTCGAACTCTACGAGGTTTATTGATATTTCATTTTCAAAGCATCATCATATTTTAAAGCTACGGATCAATTGTAGGTTGAAAATATTTATGTAGTATGGATATACTTATAATTTAATTTATATTAGATTTATTCTTTGAAAGTACAAGTATATACTTACCTACTTTGACTTAATAAATGATACGTTATTAAAAGTTTAAAGTATGTTTAAGATTTAAATGTGAAAGTATTTTAAGTATGTATTATTTAGTGTAAGTGGAATTTCACTCGTATTTAAATTAGGAGTTAGCTGTCTAACAGCTGACAGCACTTACGTTACGTGTATACCTCCACGACCGCGGACACGCCGGCGTTACAGTTAACAATAGATTTCTTAGAATTTTAATTAATTTCTTAGAAATTTACCTGGAGGTGATAACAAATGATCTAGCGAAAATGAGGATGTCAACTGATTACTGTCTCTCTTACTAAACAATTATTATGTAATTGGTAAAGAGGGATTTATTTCATTAATCCTCCCACGACCGCGGACACGCCGGCGCTACAAGTTAACAATAGATTTCTTAGAAACTCAATCAATTTCTTACAAATTTACCTGCAGGTGTTATGATTGTAAATTCTACAACTTTACCTACATATAAATAAAATTAAAGTGTTTGTTTGTAAATGTCAAAATAACAGTATTTTACTAAATAAATACTGTTTGTTGTGGCTAATCTGCGAAACGGCGGGACCGATTTTGACGGGACTTTCACTGGCAGAAGGAGTAACTTAGGCAACTTTTATTTTAGACTAGCATTGCTCCCGGCTCCGCTCGCGTTCAGATGACCAAAAACCAAATTCTTAGGTTTTACATATTAGTATATTACTGTTACATTGCAATTTTTGTATTTTTTCTCAAAAAACGAGATATTTCCCCGCGATAAAAAGTATCCTATATGTTGACCCGGATAACCAAGTATCACCATACCAAATTACATCAAAATCCCTCGAGTGGTTTTGCTGTGATGTGGTAACAGACAGACAGACAGACAAAAAATCTAAAAACTACAGATTCGGCCTCTGTCTCGATAATAATGTTCCTTTCAATAAGATTTTTCAAAAAATATTTAATGTACAGATTTGGCTCAGTTACAATTTTATTATATGTATAGAAAAATAATTAGGGTTCTGTCAAAAAATTAAGAAAAACGAATCCTCGTTTCGCTAGGTCGCTAGTGAACAATTAAATTGATTGGAAAATTCTTAAATAAGTTTGGAAAATACGTATACCTACATACCTTACATATTTGAAATTATTTTAATATTCATTTTCTAATGATAGTTTCCTCCTTACCAATATTTTTCAAGTACAAATGTACTGTAAGTTAAAATATTTCATTAATGAATCAAACAAGACTGCATTTTCAAAGAATTCCATTTCAAAGGGAAAGAATTTACGGCTTGTGTGGCGAGGCACGCGTGGTATGTACAAAAATTTTAAAGAGAACTTTCTAGAATCCAGTCTTGCAGCCTCCGAATAAGAAATAGTCTAGCCGTAGTTGTACTTACAAGTAAGCCGGTTCCTACTTTTGTTTTTAGTTTTAGTAATACACCGCAGGCAAAGACCTAGTTTTTTTCAAACCTCGTACTATTGTGAAGGTACTATAGATAGCTTTCAAAAGAATAAATATCAATGAATATATAATACTTTTTAAAACAATTGATAAAGTATAAGTAATTTTTTTTTCTGACAATTTATTGGTATTTTATTTTATTGCAGTTATTTTTTTATCAAGGGAAAATAACCATGAAGTTAAAAATAATTCAATCTTAATAAGAATATTTATAAGATGTTATTATACATGTTATAACCACAAAGATATAGCCAACCAGTAACTTAGTTTAACATAACTAATTATCGGCTCTAGTCGTCTGGCTAGAGCGCGTTATAGGCTAACGTTCAATTTTATCGTAAAATTGCCGTGAACGATTATCTTGCTTCTCTAACGATATGAATCATATTTCTCGGTACGGTTTTTACTTTTACTTTTGAGGTTTTTAACCTCTGAAATGAATTTAAATTTTTAAAGTTCTGAGTAACTCGAATTTGAACAGAAAACGTATAAATTGACTTGCCTTTAACCAACGACTACTTAGTCTATGTATTGGTGTAGACAAAAATGTTGTTACTATAATAAACATAATTGATATCAGTAATGTATAGATTCCTCTTACATATCTTAAAAAATTTACACACAAAAACCTACATAATATCTAAAAAACGTTGAACCCCCGTAGCACGCAAGAGCAATGCACCCTCGATACCATAAATAGACTAGCTGCGATTGCTATTCGATTGTATCTTTCATATTGCTCAGTTGTTTGATGTATTAATTAAGGCAGCTTTTTATAATGGCAGTTTAAATTTTGTTTCAGTCAGTTTATTTGTTGAGTTAAAACTTAACCAGACAAAGTAAAAGCTTAGCGATCATTTCTATTATGTATACTTATATGCGAAAGTTTCTTATTTACTCCATCTGGCTGGTCAGATTTAGATGAAATTTAATACACGGATAGGCTATGACCTGGAGTAACATAAGCTACTGTTAGGCATCGCTAGTCTTTGATGATTATATTTTATTGAAACCTAATTTGAAAGCGCTATTTATGAATGTTCTCTCATAGATTTTCATCAAGGGGAGTAGAACCAAAAAACCGCCACAATGGACGCGATCAAGAAGAAAATGCAAGCGATGAAGCTGGAGAAGGACAACGCGCTTGACCGCGCCGCCATGTGCGAGCAGCAGGCCAAGGACGCTAGCCTTCGCGCTGAGAAGGTACTTAATCAAATAAACTAGAGTCCAAAATAAGATAACTTTCTACAAACGCTTTTACTAATAGATAACTAAAAAATGTATGGATATGAATTATCTTTTTGACATCAATAATATAGATAATTGTAGAAAGCGAAACATGAAGTAGAAACGTACAATCGCTAACGCAAAAAAAAGAAGAAAAAATATATATGGGAAGATCAATATACTTACCTTGAAGTTTGACGTTGTCTTGAATATATCATTTCCATACAATTTTTTGTTTTGTATTAGCGTAAACAATTATTGTAGAATGTCTGTCACCTTGGCTAAGCCAGTAGAATTTGTTTTTTGCGCTAACACAACAAAATATTTTTATTAACCTATTACGATATGGATTATAATAAGTTTTTTTTTTAATTTAAAATACCACACAATGATATGAACGTTAGATGTCCTTACATATACACTGTACATTAAACATATTATAATATTTTATCATACATATTTGAAGGTCTTATAGGTAAATTAATTTTAAAATTTTTAATTTAATTTCTCTATCCATACTAATATTATAAATGTGAAAGCGTGTTTGTCCTTATTTCACGTCGAAACAGAGTGACGGATTAGCGTAATTTTTTGTGTGGGTATGGTTGGAAGGCTGGAAAGTGAGATGATCTCCTTCCCACGGGAAAACACGTTAAAAAAAACATTCCAAAAAAATATTTATGATCAGAATTACTTAAAACTTGGTATTATTGCTCTTTAATAAAATTAAATAAATACATGTTTTAGCATTTTTCGAAATTCATCCTATAAGGGGGTAAAATCGGGGAAGAAAGTTTCTATGAAACTACCTTTTTATAGATTTTTTTGCAGTTTTAGCGCGAGCGAAGCCGCGGCTTCTGTTAGTTTTATATAATTTATATATTTTGCCAATGATTGCATTGATTGACACTGGTTTGAACTCTACAGCAAGTTAATATATTAATACAGGAGAGGACTTAGGTAATACTGTATACTATAGTAAATTCTTTATTGTACAAATAAAAATTAAACTTACGAATTTTCATTGTTTTCTATTGCTACAGTTTTACCGTGCCACCAAATTAAATTAATATTACCTTTTTATTTATCTTTATTTATTATTTCTTCTTGAAATAGGCTGAAGAAGAAGCCAGACAGCTCCAGAAGAAGATCCAGACCATTGAAAACGACCTTGACCAGACACAAGAGGCCCTCATGCAGGTCAACGCCAAGCTGGAAGAGAAGGAGAAGGCACTACAGAACGTGAGTTGTATACCCTTTGTTATATTTTAGAATAACTTTTTCTATATGTACAAAGAACATATAAGACAAACTTAATTTAATTGTAATTAGCAGTTCTCCGTGAATTATTTTAGGCATTTAGGTACATTTCGAGATTATCTTTACTAATAGTTGACTCTACTATTTAAGATTTTAGGGGTTGAATTTCGGAAGTCACTTGAAAATTGCGCCTAAGGAATGTTTAAATTAGAAATTATTATATTAATTTACTTAGAATAATCCTAAAACGCGAAATGAATATAATGTTATAGTTGCTTTGAGCCGTTCAATTATACAAGTATCGCATGATTTATTTATTTTTTAGGTTAATTGTCGAAATAATGGCGACTATTTAGTTATTACATACGTTTTTTTTGAATTATTTTGGTGAATAAAAGAAATAGAATATATTACAACATAATTTAATACGATTTTTACGATAATGTTATTTATGTGAAAATAAAGTCATTTCATGCAGCAAAGGAGCAACGACCCAATGTTGGCTTCAATGGCATGGATGATGGGATCATAATTTTCTTTCATACTACATAGATTCTCGTGTATAATAATATTTATTTTAGGAATAAATTGTGTAGAAAATTCCAAGACGAAACCAGGAAAAGTCACTAGTGTGACTTCTTAGATGATAAGAAGTACTAAAACTATATATCTATTTTAATAGTACTTGTGAATGTTGAGTAATATTGTTTCAATGCAAATAATGCGGTCGATATAGTAACAGCTGTTAATATTTGGCTGCTTTACATTACCTAGGTACGTAGATATGAATGCTAGTACGGTGATAATAATTGATAAAAGTAATTGTTTCATAGACTTTAGACTAATGAATGAAAACAATTTTGTGTTAGAATAATTTTATTATAATAGAAATTAATTATAAATTAATACCTAGATGAGGAATTTACTTTTCTATTATCACATATTGAAGGAGAAATTTTGTTCAATTGAACTCACAACACTAAAACAACGTGTGATAAAATTAAGTCATTGATTCTGTATTGAAAATGTGTAGATTAATTATTATGATTGAATGTATATATTCTGACTCCCGGCTACGTAAGTCTTGCTCGGATTCTTGCCGCCTGCGATCGCGTACCGTCCGCCGGGTATTTTTAGCCTGACACCTAATATGGGCGCGTTGCCTGGTGTTTCGGTAAAATTAGTCTATTAACAGTTGTTTTTATAGAGCGTTAAGGTATATTTATTTTTGTATTTAATTAATAATAATAGTAATTTTAAATACATACTTTATACTATATTTATTCTTCATTCATTATTTTTCATATTATAAAAAAAATCACAATTCACAGCAAATAAGTTATACTCTTTTTTATATTAATGCATTAACGTAATAGAAGAGATAATAATATAATTTATTATACCTACTACTAGATTTAAATATAGCCGCGAATAATAGATTAAATACGAAATAGCTACGTCGGTAAAACAGCGTTTTTATAAAACAAACAAAAGATGGCGTTCCACGTGCGACGGTAGCGCCACGTTTGTTGTTGAAAGCGACAGTCAGTCAACATGGCGGCGGGCGCAGATCGGCCGGTTTTAGCGCGCGGAGTGCAGTAATGTCCGCGTCCGCGCCCCACGCCCACGGGCGCACCCCCGTGCGGCGCAGGGGGCATCAACACCACCCGCGGCTGAGGGGTGAACGGCTACCCGCCCCCTCCCCGAACAATCCGTCCAAACCGACCTTAAATACAGACGATGTTGTGCCTTGTGTCAATAGTGCTAGTGAATCTCAACTAACAAGGACGAATAGTGACGATGCACTTTCGAATCCAAAAAACGAATCGAATATCGATGATGAATTTGATATTTTAGGGCCGGACTCCAATGGGAGCTCCGAAGATGATTTCTCCTTTCGAGAGGAGAGATCGGCGGGTGACGGAGCAGAGGTGCCCGCACCCGTGTCGGATATATCCGATGATGATCTAGAGACGGCTGAGCTTGCTAAACTCAGGTGTCCTAGTGAATGTACTGAGGTCCTAGCCGCACGAGAGAATAGGCGACGACGAAGATGTGCCGACTATCCGGGCTTAGCGTTCGGCAGTTCTATTTTCTCTTCCGATACTATGATGAAATTTTCCATAATCAAGAATGAGCTGCAGAATATTAAGAATACTGCATTGAAAAGGGTAATGTCCTACATTTATTAGACTTCTATTTGAATGTGTGAGTGAAGCAGGCGTGGGCCAAATGCGCACAGAACTATTTTTAATCGCGTTCCGTCGGAAAAGTCTTGAAGCTGTTCTACGATGCGAGTAAATCCGCGCGTGGCGATCAGCTGAGCCATTGACATTTCGTTTGACTTGTTTACGCTGATGATTACAATCGCCACCGCTAGATGTCGTATCGACTTCGGTCTTATCTATATCTATATTTACTATAAAAATAAATTAATAAATAAATTACAAACATTTAAATAGTACATTGATGCATAAGTTTTTAATATTATTTAGAAAATATCCACTAATGTTAGATTAGCTGCTTCAAGATGAACTTAAATGAACAAATATTTCTTATCATTCCAGTATCATATATGTACGAAATATCCAGCCTACTGATAAGGCGAGAGAATTAGATACAAAGATGAAGAATTATACCTACTCGTTTTATACATTGAAATGCTTTCGTGGTGCAACTTTCTAAATTATTCTTAATACGTCTTTAGTGATGTCCTATTAGGGTCATTGAATATGATAAAATATTTAATTTCTTATTTTTTGGTCATAAATATTTTTTATAAATAAATGATACAATCATACATACACTCTTGATGCTTTGCTACTGAAACAAATTATGCGTAATCAATAAATACTTTTAATGAAAGTCATTATGTAGCAAAAATTCAGTCTTACGAAATTCTCAGTACAAAGATTACGCAAAACTATCCACAAATTATACCCGTTGTATTAATTAAAAATAAATTAAATTGTAATGAATTCCTGACGGAGACGTAATATAATTCATTTGTATATTATTAATTACCAGAGAGTCCAGAGAACTTTGTTATCATAATGAAATCAAATAGGTACGCTGGCTATGTGAGAATTCTCACGTATTTTAACTCAAAATCTATATCCCTATCCTATCTTTTATTAAAAAGAAAAAAACTTACGTTTCATTTAGTGTCTACCACATTTTCACGACCAACACGACTGTTTTTCTATACTACATAATATCTATACTAATATAATAAAGAGGTAAAGTTTGTGAATTGTGACTTTGTGACGTTGTAGGGGGTAATCTCTGGATCTACTGGACTGATTTAGATGAAATTTGGTAAGAAGATATTTTGAAACCCTGGAAAGGACAAAGGATACTTTTTACCCCGGAAATCATCCCTTAAGGGGGTGAAGGTGGGGATAAAAGTTTGTATGGGGAATCAACCTAGGGACGAACCCGAGCGAAGCGAGGGTTGAGTCCGTAGTAATATTACAAAGAGGTAAAGCTTGTGAGTTTGTGAGGTTGTAGGGGGTAATCTCTGGATTTACTGAACTGATTTAGATGAAGTTTGGTAAAAAGATAGTTTGAGACCCTGGGAAGGACATAGAATATTTTTTGGTGTAAGTTAAAATTCGGATGAAAGTTTGTATTGGGAAGCAAACTAGGGACGAATCCGAGCGAAACGAGGGTGAGCCGCTAGTTTTTTATAAAACTAGTGTGGGTCCTACTTTTGATATAATGTCACGGCAACTAGTTGACACAGCGTGATAAAAAAAATTTTTGTTGTCCCGCAGATCCTAGTGTAGTTTCTTTATTATTCTTCATATATAGTTGAAAGCTGGACATGATGGTTATCGACCTAGCTATAAGAATATAAAATATAGGTAGTTCGTACAAAGCTGAAATGCAGCCAAGGTTAATTGATGCTTCCTTTGTAGCAGGCCTGAATGAATCAGGCCAGTTATGTTTATAAACATAATTTGAGATCATTTAGATAAAAACGATTTGCACTTGAAAATGCATACTGAATATATTTTCTCATTTTCAAAGTTAATAATTTTCTATAAAAAAAATAGTAACTTTACATATACATCGGTGCCTATTTGTCGTAGGTTTTTTCCATTGATTACATAAGTTCATAAAACTTTTAAAGTAATATACTTAATCGTAAACAGTTATCCATTAGGAAAATGGAATAATAAATAATAAAAATAAACGAGAAAAAATCTTATCCAAGTAGAACCTACGCGCCTACTTATTATATAATATAAAAAACTAGATCTAAAGATTCTGTAATATTATAGATATATAACAAAATTTTAATGAATGGGTAAGTTTCTGTTATACGTCAATTTAACAGAATTTAAAGCAGACGCATACTTTCTAAATTGCGTCATCAATGAATTTCGGCTACCTATATCGTGTGATTCGTACATTTACCATTTATCCCTCGCTTAAAACTTGTTAAACACTCTTTAGCGAGTTGTTACTACATATGTTTGTGGTCCACTACTTCGTTCGCTTATTTTTTGCTAGATGGCGCTGACTGACACGTACTTTTATATACCATATTTGTGTATAAAATTTTCCTTTTTGCTATAATTAATATTTTTACGTATACATAATAAATTTCATTTATTTTATTAATGACAAACAAGTGACAAAATCATTCAAATTAACAATAGGCTTTGGTCTACTATTGATGAAAATATTATTACGAAACGATTGCTCTCACAATTGTAATTCAATTTTAAACATTCAATCTATCGCAACTTCCGTACCTTTGTGCATGACTCTTGGAGCGTTTCACCTATCCCCTAAATTTGATTTTTCTTTTGAAAGTTTGTTTTTGACCCTACAGGATGTTACTTCCACAGTCGTATGACAGGTGGTGCTAGTGTTTGCTGCGCGGTCGATTGTGTGTGACGTTTACGGTTTACTATTCCGCTTGAGTTTACACATTACTGTCAGTGATCATTCGTTAAATAATGTTCGATTGAGTGGCAATATAATTTTCTCAATTTAAATTTGTTCTAGTTATAGGTTTTTTAATCGTTATCATTTAATATTATAAAGGGCACGTCATTAGTGAGGTGACAATAAAGTTGCAGCGTCTAGCTAGTGGCGGCCATTTTATTCGCCGGCAGTGTTCATTCGGGCCGTGGTATCTCCGCGATACGGAGCAGTAACGAACGGGGCAGTCAGTTGGAATTTTCGCGAGTAGGGCGAAGGTGTCTCTAGTTTTTAGCATTTAGGCATATTTGAAATAATAAAAAGTGAGAAAAATGACGACAAACATGCAGCAAGGAACCATTTTGGACGTACTAAAGAAGAAAATGCGTCAAACAAAAGAGGAAATGGAGAAATATAAGGATGAATGTGAGGAGTACCACAAACGTTTACAAGTTGAAATAATGCGGAGAGAAGAAGTAAGACATGTGTTATTTATATGTGTAGTGTTTTTTAGTGAAATTTTAGTTTGAATGTGTCACTATTTGTGTTAGAAATGTCGTTGTCCTCTTTCGAGTTATCAGTGGCCCTATAGAAGTTACATTACTATCTACCTATAGTGAGTTATGTCCGGCCATAGTTAGGTGTGCCGGCGACGTACGCATATCTACCTCTCTTTTCGATTCATTATTGCATAGCTCGTTAGAGTGAGAGGGCAAATGTATTTTTTCATATTGCTACCGTGGTCTGTTCACCAAGAACTAATATTATTCAGAGAAAAAACGTGAATTGCAAATTGAAATATCGAGATGAAGGAGTTCATGGCTTATTCTTTACATAATTTAGCGGTACACAGTGTACCAGTTTCTGTTATACGTAACTGGTTTGGTGCGTTGGAGGTCGCGTACCAGGCTTGTGCCACATGATGTAGAGCGAGCCGGTTCGGGTCGTGGAACCGTGCACCCTTCAATGCATTCCTCGTATTCGTGGCTCGGACGTCCCCGAAGGTTCGCGCCGGCGCCAGAAAGGCGTGTCCGACTCCTTGCCGTTATCGCCATATGACGTAATTTATAAGGTTTCCATGCACAAACGTATTTTGCTCAATTTAATATTTTTATTACAAACGGAACACTAATAAATATTTAGTAGAAGCAAATATTTTGATGTTCTCAATAAAAAAAAAAATAGTAATTCAGTTTCATTTTCTTTATAATATTGTGTCTTATCAGCTTTCGTATATCAAAAAGCGATAAGAAATTATTGTTAACTCAAGAATCAAGATCGTGTTGAGTGTAAATCTAATACACATGAGCTGCGTAACGTTCCACCTTTTAATATTTGTCCTATATTTTGATAAGCTCTAAAATGATTTCGCGGTTTTAGAGATTATCCATATTTAAAGTATGTACATGGATGAACTAAGAAGATACACTTATCATCATTTCGTAGGCGTGTACTGACATTGGAAAATAACACGGCATTGCTGTGGAGGCCGCAGGAGTACACTTTAATGTAATTACTTAAAGTCACGTACAAAAGGCATACTACTTAACGAAAACAAGTCCAATTTGAATATTACAAATTTTCCAAGAATTGAATAGGAAGTTAAATAACCAATGTATCAATAATAAAAGTCCTAACAAGTATTTCTCTAAATGTGAATATAATGAGAACGATTATAAGGTACCGGATGTGTCTAATTATGCAAAGTAGTTATGTTAAAAATGCCATAAATATCTTAAAGTGAAATCGCTTTTGTTTAAGGCTTATAGAATACGAAGTTTAAATGAGGTATTATATCTATGGTACATTTAAAAAACCGTTTTAGGAATATTATTTGATGGGTTGGTCATTGTTCGATCAATCAATTGTCGTACGCTAGTGTCCCATACGAAAAAAAGTTTGAACAATGTAGGTACGAATCCCTCTCACAATACTGATCCCTTATCTTGTCTACTGAAGTGTAACTTATAGAGAAGCCTTCTAAAGTTAAGCGGATAAGTTACAGTAGGAAAATTACTTGCATCTCTCCCTAAGTTCGTAATTTCCACTAAAAGTAATAAGGTTATCGACCCCTAATATGATTAAGTAGTTTAGTCACCATTAGTCAATACAGAACAGCTTTAGACGCTAAGTTGAATATGTTCTGGTAAGTTCAAGGTGAATAGTCTAGGAGCTATGAATAGAATATTATTTAATTACCACTTCACAGCTCAAGAAATATAGCTTTTATAGGTATATCGACAAATCAGTTTCATATTACTAGGTTTTGTGTATTTGATTACGTTAAATAGCAACACGTAGTCTCTAATTCAATTACAATGTATCGGGTGGTTGAATACGTAGCTGCAAAGAATTAAAACGAGTCTCGTAAATCTCCTCACCGCTAATATTAGAGCGCGCAGTGATGACAACACAGGAAAATAGGAGAAACTGGGACTCGAATGAGCTTCCTCGCAACAAGGACGAAAGTGATGTCATAAACATATGTATAGTCGTTGAATATAAATTGAACTGCTAGCGAAATATTCCAAACGGTGGTTAATTCTCAACACGTATAATGTGTCGACGCTTAACAATGCGATACACATACGTAAAACACGAGACAATGTAGATACGCCGAGAGTGTTGGTATCTCTTAGTATGACTGTTTTGGGACGCTACGGTAAAAAATCAGTATAGTAACGGTAAATTACATGTTTGGTACATCAGTAACGTGCTGTGGTCACGTTATTGTTGGATATGAAGTAGGCAACTTTTATTTTTCAGTAACGGAATATAATTAAATAAGAACATTTGAGAGAAATAATATAATTATCTCTCATAATAATATTTTTTTATGAATGCAAGATATAATATTATATTCTTATTTCTTGGACACTTGTTGAGTTGTACAATACTTCGCTAATACTAACGTTGAAAATTCATGCTCATTTGATCTATTAAAAATGCAAATTAGTATATTTATTAGCGCTTATTCGGTAACGTGATGTCTATCACCTTTTGTATTCGTCATCATCGTATAAGTAGGTACTTGTTAGGAAATCTTGGCTGGTATGGCTGCAGTATTAATCATTTGTTTGTTAAATGTAGTAAGTCATTTTACATGATAAAAATTGTATGATATTTTATGATATAGCGTCCAAAGAATGAAATTAACGAAACAGTAGTCGAAACAATAAAAAATAATGCTAAATAGGGAATATGCGTGATTTTTTTTTATACTATAGCTAACATCGTTATATAATTGTAAAAAAATATCCAGCTCCAAAAAATGAAAATTTAGTATAAAAAAATCTGAAATACCGCAACGGATACTTTAAACGCCTGCCATTTCGCCCGCTTGGCGTGACGTCAGAGTATCATACATAGAAAAATGACTACTTTAGTTTGTTGCGACAAAATCGCTAATCGCTCTGTTATGATAGTACTTTGACGTTATATTCGGTCTGCTCTATGGCGTGCGTTTTAACTACTTTGAATGTCCCATCTATATTTGCTTTTTTTAATAATTATTTTCTTAATAAAAACAAGATTACACTAAAAAATATTGATATAGGCTTAATTCAAAAGCAATAAAGGTTATAAAAAAATACCTTTATTTAAATCACACGCACATTCCCTATAGGCCAATTATCCCTATTTTTTATTTTTTTTGTAATTTTCCTCTTTTTTGATGTAATAAAATATTTCAGGCTGAATCCGAAGTCGCTGCTCTTAACCGACGCATCCAGCTTCTCGAAGAAGACTTGGAAAGGTCTGAGGAACGTCTCGCCACCGCCACCGCTAAGCTCGCGGAGGCTAGCCAGGCTGCCGATGAATCGGAACGGTGAGTCGCAGTACAAACTTCACTCGTTTAAATATATACAGTAGATTAGTTACAATAAAAATAAAAATATTCAGTATTTTCCATCGAATGAATATAATTATCAATATTTTAAAAATTATAATGTGTGTAATTGTCCAGTATTCTGAGTATGGTTATTAATATGGTACGTTACACTGACCGTACGTTTGCAACACACAAGTCTATTGACATTGAAATATGAGACTGTTATTGTAATATGGATAATGATTCCCGAGATGATCATTTTTAGGATTATTTTTTGATTTGATTCTATTGTGATTACGTTTTGATTTATGTTGCTTATTTTGACGTATAAAGGAAGATTTAAAAGTATGTAAATATAATTTAATAAATATAACCGTTTGAAAACAAAATCTTTATTTTGAAGATTTATTATGAGTTATTTGATTTTTTTTAATTGTTTCATATCCATATTTTCTTTAAAACTACATATTTGTGCATGAGTGTTTTTGTTTAGAAAAATGTAACCTCGTGTGTTTCTTAGCTGTTCTTTTTTGTTGCCCATATCCTTTTTGTTGTTTTAAATTTCTTAATCCATTTGTTTTAATTAAAAACTTATGATTTTCTTTTCTTGTGTATATATTTTTTTTCTTAGTTTCAAAGAAATAATCATAAAAGTATCTGAGTAAAATTTACCGATTCATTTCTTACTGTTTTTTTATGGTAAATACTATGAAACTAAGAAAGAAGAAAATGAAAACAAATAAATAGTCTATCGATAACATGCATGTGTTTGGCCCCGCACTAACACAGAATACGCAAGGCGTTGGAGAACCGAACCAACATGGAGGACGACCGCGTCGCGATACTCGAGGCGCAACTTGCGCAAGCCAAGCTCATCGCTGAGGAGTCGGACAAGAAATATGAAGAGGTGATTAATAAGTGATGCCACACGTTATGGCGAGTGTTGTACTGGGTGGAAAGAATTAGGGTTGTCGACTGATACTTCGCACGCGTTTTAATAGATGTGGTTTTGTAATATATGGATATTTTTTTCGAGTTATGTAGTTAATTAACTATTGGGACAAAATTGTTTTTTTATTAATGGCAAAACAGTATTTTTAAAATTTGTTAAATTATGTTTTCAAAAGATTGGCAACCCTAATGAAATCTGCGCATGTGGTTGTCAGCGCAACGATTCATGCTATTATCAATTCATTTATTCAATACGATAGCAAAAAAATATTGCAGAGATAAAACACGTTTCTTAACGTATGGCAACACGTACTCGTAAAAATGAATTTTGAAATCAGAAACGGTTTATCGGTTTATTAGAACTAGTTTGTGGTTTCAAATAAATAACATACAACAATAGTTTAATTATTCAAATGATTAGTTTAAGAAAATATTTCTACCAGAAACAGCATTATTAAGCTATTAATTGTTATTGAGATTTATATTATATATAAATATTGATTTTGTTATTCAGTGGTTTTAAATTACTTTCTTACAAATGCTGTTTCTTAAAGAGCTAATTGTATTTTTCCACAGCATTACGGTACCTCGGATTTTATGTCGCTTTAAACGTTCCTTGCCAATGTGTGTCTTTGCATGTCTTCTAACTCGGGTTACCCTTGAACATCATCGTTACAGAACTTTCTAAAGCCATTTATTTAATCGTAATCATCCACATCTTTTAGTTATTTCATTCGTTAATCGATATTTATTATGGGATTCAGCGCAAGGAAGGTTCTGGAGAACAGGTCCTTGGCAGACGAAGAACGTATGGATGCCTTGGAGAACCAGCTCAAGGAAGCCAGGTTCCTTGCTGAGGAAGCCGACAAGAAATACGATGAGGTCCTTTTGTTGTGTCGTTTTTGCATCCTCCTAAACATAACCAGGCTCTTATTTGTACATATTTGTTCTGTTCTATTAACCTATGAAAATATTTCGCCCTCAATGCGGCTATTCATCTTTTTGTGTTTGGTGTTTTTTTTTTCAATCGGTCTCATACGACTTATTTTTCTAACTAAAAAGATTAAGATATTGCGAATACTAACACATCGAAGAATATTATGTTGAGTTTCCCTGCTATAGTAATAAAACTAATAAATCTTCTCGGATTTTTTAGCGGATTTATTTTGGTTTTTCCCGTGATCATGATTGCTGTAAGGCATCGGAATCGTCGGAAACCAAAAATCGAAATAAATCCTCGAAAAAGTCCGAAAAGATTTTAAATGTCAAATATTCGTGTAAATCTTAGAAAGTATGTATTCAATAAATACTCGTACTTCATCAATGATGACGCTAAATATGTTTTCAACCGACTTCAAAAAGGAGGAGGTTCTCAATTCGACTGTATGTTTTTTTTTTTATGTTTGTTACCTCAGAACTCCGTCATTTATTATAAGTTTAATTTATGAAGTATGATTCAATTATGCTTTGAGAACCTGGTCTTAATGATAAGGTACTCTAGAATTTAAAGACGTTATCACTGATAAGATATCTTTTTTACCTTCAATTTAATTTTTTTGTACATAATCTATCGTGAATTACCGAAAAACGTGACATGTGGTCAAACAGATGGCTTTAATAATATTGTCCTAATTCCCCTGACATATGACCCTGTGTCAATTTTTAATGTCGAGCCCAAAATGGAGACGTATCGTGCATGACCGTACGTTTCTTTTCCTTAAAAGGACAAGTCCATACTTCGTGTACGTCGTTACATAAGTATTACTTACTTCCATATACGGATTCTGTTGCTTAACTTCGAACCACAAATAAAACCTGACAATTTTAACGGTTCATCGTATTCCTCTGCCTTCCCTGTGTGACTTTCGGATATAGTCTTATATTTTAGTAGTTAATCCAAAATGTTATTAATAATATACTTTAATATATCAGTTCCATATGATAATAAAATCTAGAAATGAATGATTTTAAACGACCCAAGTAGTATTAATATTAATGTGAAGCAATTTTTATTTGAAATGATTTTAGTTTAGAGTAATTACTCCTATCTTAGTATTTTTGGTGGTGTAGCAGATTTTTTAAAACATTGTAATATCTTCAGGTGGCCCGTAAGCTGGCCATGTATGAAGCTGACTTGGAGCGTGCGGAAGAACGTGCCGAATCCGGCGAATCGTAGGTGTCTTATAAATTGGCCACAGGTTTCCTATCTAATCAATATTACCATATACCCAAAGATGTTTGATACATACTTATGGTGCAAAAATATAATCTTTTGCGGTGTATCAGGTAACATTGAGCGGTGGTGCGGTAAACCTGTGGCTTTGTTTTACAAGTTTTCGCGTTTTTTTTGCATGGTTGTTCATTTGCCTATAACATTGCACCGTAATTCGAATTATCGTTATCGATAATTTATATCGGTTTGTCGCTGTTTTGCATGTCCATTCTAGGTCGTCATTGGAGGAGAAATGGAGAAATTGCTTCAATTTCTCGCATCAGTCATACAATTAACTAAGGTGTTGTCTTATAAATTAATTTGTTATCGCATTACTATTAATTAAGTCTTGACGGATAGTGATACTTGCAAGAGTCGTCTCGTTGCAAGGATCATTTTTCCGCTCTAAACAAACAAGGGTTGCCCCATTTCATGGATATTTCTTACGCAATCTTAACTATCATGCCCGTGTGTCGACTAAATTTCTGTCCTTAGTGTGTGTACTATTATTATATTATTAGTATGTAGGGAGTAGGATCGTACGTGCCGGGAGTATGTGTGGTATAGGGCAATTTTCGTTTTCAGATATGCACCGCATTACACCAGAATTACTGGCCATATGCGTGCCGCACATATGCAAGCGCACACATCACATAACGATTATAATAACGCACTAGATAGCACTTAGATTTTATTTCGTTAAATTTTTATGAAACTAAATTTTAGTTTAAATGTTTTGGGACAACCCTCGTTTATATTTTACTTACGTTCCGACGCCGCTCTCCACTACCCGCTTTGTGTTATCCTTTTTTTTTTAATTTGGCATTTTTAATTTGTGTCGCTTTATCTTTTTAACATAACTGACGCCAACGGAACAAGTTTTAAAGGTTTTTGTCAAAAACCTTACGATCAAAGAACAATTTTAAAGTAGAATTTTAATAAATACGCAAATCCTAAAATAACAAAACCCTATATCTCCTTTCCCTCACCACCACACCCCGATCCCGAATAAATATTTGCGAATACAGCACATTAAAGCACTGCATTAAAAAAAAAACTGATCGATATACGCGAATCTATCAATTCCCTAAATTCCTATGCACTTGACACGTGTCGATCAAAACGAACCAAACACAAAGTAAGCACAAACCACACGTTACAATATAATTATATATACATATATTGTATATATATAATTATATACAATACAAGTGGGGAGCGGCGGTGGTGTGTGCGTGCGTGTACTAACGCTGGCGGCGGTAGGTGGCGCGCAAGCTCGTGCTGATGGAGCAGGACCTCGAGCGGGCAGAGGAGCGCGCTGAGCAGAGCGAGTGGTAAGACACGACACTTGACTGACGAGACACACTCGGGATAGGAAACATCGGAGATATATTAGACTGTTATGGCAAATATGACCTCTGTGAGATACACATATTTAGTCCCCGGCCTGATATTTGATAGACGAGAGACATTCGGTATAAAATTATCATATATTTTTATTTCTGTCGGAGAATGGGCTACCTACGTATTATTACTCTCTATTTAATTAATGGCTACTCAATGTAACACCTGATTAACATATGTGGCATTGCAAATTTGAATTCACCTTTAGAACAATATAGCTATTTGAAACTAAGCTACATTTAAATTGTATAATGGGACAAACATACTTAAACATTTTGGAAATACACATTTTTGCAAAAATGTTTATTGTTAAAATTTGACTTCATTATAATTTTCTTTCATGTATAAATCTGTCCCTAGATCCTTGAAGTTAGGTCACTTTTGCGCAAACAGCCTCATATAATATTACGCGTATCAGATAATAATAGTAGGTGCAGAACTCATCTGTCTTAGACGAGTAAACATTTTCAGTTATGACAATAGACACATAAAACTCGGTAAATGCTATTTCGAATCAAAATAAAACAAAAGCACACACTTCTCCACACTTATTTAAGATTTAAACTTTGTCTTCACCAAGATGACTTCGTGTTATATCAAAAAAGTATTTAAAGAAAAAAAAAATTTAATATGATTTTGCTTGGTTCAATTTGTTGATAAAAAGGAAAAGATTTGTAATCTTGGTAAGGCAAAGAAATTATTGACGATATGCTTTCCTCATATAAATTCTCGAATATATTATATTGTATGAATATTGTGGATTATAATGAAATTCTTCTTAGATTGTAGAATATAGTTATGTAATTAATTAGATAATTCTTTCTACTTTTGGACAGTAAATCGTTAATAATGGCTTATCCTAGACATGAGACGTTACGACATTTGATTATTATTCGAAGTATCGTTAAAAACACTTGCCAAAAAGTACAATCTCATAATATCCATAAAAATGTCGTCGTCTCTGTTCTATTAACATTAGTCTGGAAAGATAACAACAATTGCTTTCCAGACTATTAATTTTGATTTAGGTACCGCGTTTATCATAAACATTAGCCATTTTTTATTGTTTTGCATGTGTTTGAATATAAAAGAACAACAAGACAATGTACAGAACAAAAGTGAAACCAAATTGAGCTTTCAATGTGAGAATCGTATTCTATTCAAAATTTGAATACTATTTTTGTCTTCAACTAATGTGTTTTGAACACTGTTTATGTTGTTCTTTTAGTCATATTTGTTGATAGTTGCCATTTAATCTTTAAAAATATTTATTGCCAACTCGCACTTGGCCAGCGTGGTGGACTATGGCCTAGTCCCCCTCGTACTGAAGGAAGGCCCACCCCCAGCAGTGGGGCTATGTACATACAAAATACTTATTTAATTTTCCGTGGCAACTGTCAAGAAGCATTTATAATGTAAATAGCATGTTTGTGCTTAGTAATAATAAGGTGCACTATTTTTAATTTTAAATTGACAAGTGTTTAGGTCAAATAATGATTCATTGAACTGTTGATGGCCATATGCCAGTATCGGAGCCATTATTTATTTAAATAAGAAACGAATTAAAATTCTTGAAGTTATTTTATAATCGTATATCTATTATTTTTTTGATATTTTTGTTACTGGAAATTTAGTAAGTTCTTTATTCTTTAGATGAAGTAAAATCAATGTTCTTTGTCGATGGATTAATTTGATTTAACTATTATTATGGATGAAATTTAGTTTTCACGTATTTCTTTCAGCAAAATCGTCGAGCTTGAGGAGGAACTCCGCGTTGTCGGTAACAACCTGAAATCCCTGGAAGTCTCTGAAGAGAAGGTATGCTGGAAAATATACTTTATTTCTCGTAAATTAAGAGCTAGATTCGACAAACAAGGCTAGGAATGCTAATGATCATGAAATTCAAATGTATGAAAAAATTTACTAAAGTGAAACTCGGTTATGATGCACCAACCAATTTCCTCTTCATCTGTCTGCTACAATGTTATATTAGATATTTATAATGAAAGACCGTATTGTAATACCTAAATGATTTCTAAGAGGTTCATAATTCAAATAGTAATTAGAACGTGTCTATCACAGATGATGTACTTTCATTTACTTTGCAGCAATTCTGTTCAGGATTCATGTTCTGTGACAATATGAAATAGGTAATTCCAATATGTGACACCCGTTATATTTTTGGCTTTATCTTTTATAATTGATAAATCATATATAATACGCGATTAAACATTTTTTTAATACCCTAGAATCAATTCTTGGAGTATTTTTTTTTAATTTCCAATTTGAGCCAGAATTATAAAAACCGTAACAGGTTACGTGGAGTGATATAATATAATGCGTACAATTCTGACAGGCCAACCAACGTGAGGAGGAGTACAAAAACCAAATCAAAACCCTCACCACCCGCCTAAAGGAGGTGTGAAGTGAACAGAATCGGTTCATTTGCGTGTTTGTACGCTTGCGCACACCCTCTAGTGCTACATGCTCGATTAATTATAAAATAAATGTACAAATTTTATTTATTATATTTAATACATGGAAAATATAATTTCACTTCTATATTATTATTTTTAATGTCATTATTCAAAATTATTATTATTTTAACTATATATGTATTATAATAGTACTTATATGATTTATTTATTGTATTATGTTTACGATTTTTTTATAATTAATCGAGTATGAAACGTAGTGCGACTTTTGCCGTTTTCCTCTTTTAATTTTCGATACAATTTAAGTTGTTGTGTTTCCTTAACAGTTATGTTGTTTAGTTTTAGTTTCTAATCTTCGTACAGGTATCTCACAGTGATAGCTGACATTTTTTCTATAAAGCGATAGATTTGTCAGAAAAATACATATACTTCGTATGTTTGAAATTTTAGAACGTATTGTTTTAAAAAAAAATCTTAGAAAAAATTTATATAGAATTGAAAAATCTATCGCTTCAGCACTGTATGATACTGCATGGAGTTTCGTTTTCGCTGTTTTTGTGTAACATAACATAATCACAGGCGACGCAAAGAGAAGAGTCGTTGGAGGATCAAGTGAACATTCTGGACGCGCAACTCAAAGAGGTAACAGTCGAAGGAGACCATCGGACCTCGTAGATAGAAATGGTTGCGGTTTTAGTGTCGATTCATGCTCATCTATCTGTGTTTAGCGAAATAAATCCTCTTTGCTATTATAGCCTTCTTTTTAAACTCAGAGATAAAATGACAAATTAATCAAATATTTAGTTTTTGTAACTAATTTTAAAGGTATATAATAAGGCAAGATGGTCTAATTTGCTGGTGGTAGGTCGTTTAGTCGAGTGGCTGACAGGTTGGTGCTTCATCTATGTATCTTCTATGAGCGGTCTTTGTCCCATAGTATACCTGTGTATTAATTTACTTCTTTATTTATTATTTATTTATTACTTTGCGGCTGTGTTGTGATTGTACGCTTGTGGGTATTATTTTTGTATTTCCCATTTTAAATTTATTATGATTTTTGAGGCTTGTTGTAGATTTGGGTAAAATGCTTTTATCACTTATTATTTTATAATTCCCTTTTTTATTTATGAAATATTTCAATATGTTACCTATCACCGATATATTACATCATTTCACTAAAGAGCTTTTATTTGAATTTCTTAGCATTGTTTTCTTCAACATTTATATGTTGAAACTCCATGTAGGGATATGATATTTTACTCATCTAACTACACCATTACAAATGTGTTCTTATGAACAGTCGATTTACATTTAAAAATGATGTCGATAAAACGAGAGTAGCGTAAAGTCACAACACAGCCAGCATGCCGGTGGCTTGTGTGTAATGAGTCCTTGTGCCAGGCGATGGCGTCCCGCGAACACGTCGAGGATAAGATTCACAGCCTCTCGCAGAAGTTGACGCAAGTAAGTTCCCCTTTCGAGAGACTTTGGTCACGTTGTACGATTTAAAATCGATTCGAATTTGTCAAATGCGTGTAATTCCGATACAAATCAATGTGAATTTGAAAAAAGTCGATGCAAGTTTGAATAAAATCGTTGTGAATTAAAAAAATTAGTCGATTTACATTTGAAAAAAATCGATATGAATATGAAAGATATCGATATAGAATTGAAAATTAAAAATCGATTTTAATTATAATCCGAACTCCAACTACACTTCAAAATTTTCTTACTTTAAAAACATATTAGAAATGTAAAATATTGTTGTTGTTGATAATAAAAATGTGACCAAAGCTTCGTGTATGTCGTATCATTCCTATATTCCTAAATATTTTCGAGGTGAAGGTTCATTTTTATTCAGTTATAGCTTCACACAGCACACTACTGCTTTTGGTAAAGGTAAATTGCATGGGATTGTGTCGCTTTACCGTTTAGTGTTTAGTCTGTTTGAAATGTTTTTTTTTGTGCTAAACTTGTAAATACTTGTCTTTTTGCAAATTTTTGAAAATTAATATTAATAATTTATTATTAAAAAAAATAAAGTTTATTTCTCAATTTTTTGATTAAAGTTCAATTAACCAGTTATAAAGTAATTGTTGCATGGATTTTTCTTTTTTGTAAAACAGTCTATTTTCTGTACTAAGTAAAAGAATTAAAACTCGAAAAAAATGATGTTAACTTATATTTTAATTTTTATTAATATTATCTAAATTAATCAGAAAATAGGCTGTTTCTTTAAGATCGTATATTAAAGAGTATCTCACAATATTACAGGCTGAAGCTCGCGCTGAATTTGCAGAGCGCTCTGTCCAGAAACTCCAGAAGGAGGTCGACAGGCTTGAAGGTAATATTATTTCCATAATAAACATAAAAATTCTTAATTTAAGTCCAGAAAATATGAAAAAATGTATGAAAGGAATCGTTTAGTAGACGACACTAGTAAGTGTTAGTTGCTCAGTAAAAGGAAATCAAATATATAATCTTTGTAAAGTTTTCAAGGTTCCTCAGATAAGTGTATTGTCCAGTACAGCAGTCGGTTAAGTGAATTATTACAATTATCTCTAAAGTCAAGTTGTAACAAAATGACATTTGAATAACCAAAGCTTTGACATGAACGCACTGAAGCCATCAGCCATTAAGCTGTTTTTGAGTTTCAATGCTGTACTATAGATTTGTTAGCTTATTACTTTCATTGCGCTATAATTCTAGCTTAATTTTTTTTTCTTATTTTCATTGTAACAGATTTAGTTTTAAATGTTTCAAAACAACTGGAAAAATATATTAGGCTTTTTGTATAATATATTTTTTCGGTTGTAATTTTTTTTTTATTGTCGGCATGGAGTTTAAATGTGTCCTGCTAGACTGCTCGAATTGTTGTAGATTTATTTCTGTGATTTTGCATGGTTTTTGATAAATGTTGTTTTTTTTTTGTTTTAACCAATTGGTAAATATTCTCGATAATGGTATCCCAAAAATGTTCAAGCCACGATAAAATATAAAATTCACCACCACTATCGAGAGTGTGAACCGATTCATGTTGTTCTGAACGTCGTCGCGTACCATCTTCCAGACGATCTGGTGGCCGAGCGCGAAAAGAGCAAAGTACTGCAAGAGGAGATGGAGGCCACGCTCCACGACATACAGAACATGTGAACTAGCCCACTTGTCCCCCTCCCCCCGCGCCCCGCCCCGCCCGCCTGCCTCACTACCGCGCGAGATAAATGTCCCCCATATCACTAGGGTTGCCGGATCTTATACTATTTCTTGATATCATGTTCCTCATTTGTAACACTACATAGTATAAAACAAAGTCGCTTCCCGCTGTCTGTCCGTCCCTATGTATGCTTAGATCTTTAAAACTATCCAACGGATTTTGATGCGGTTTTTTTAATAGATAGAGTGATTCAAGTGGAATTTTTATATTATGTATAATACATGTATATTATAGTACAGAAAAGCCGAGAAATTCAAAGATTTGTATTTCATACTGACCGTGAAAACGTACCTAGGGACGAACCCGAGCGAAGCGATGGTGAGTCGCTTGTTTGTATACTATAAAATTCAAATGTAATTTATAAACGTCCAATATCTGAGAGTTCTTCTATTTTGTGTAAATTTTGATAGAAATTAACGAGGCCCGGCAACCCTGGGATGCTCTCTGAGTGACATTTGTCAATTTTGACAGCTGACAATGCGACAATACTGGTTTAGGCGCGCTTTTTGTGTCATTATTTATTAACTCTGCGTTTTTTTTTATTTTTTTGATACATTTATTTTATTTACTGGATGTGTAGTGAAGCGGGCGGGTGACTAGATGTTACTAGATGTAAAGTAATTGCCAGCTGCTTTTTATATGTAACGTCGATATCGAGTGTTCGCTACGACACCACTGCCAAGTGCAATTTTTTTTTTAATATCTTACACAAATTACTAATATTTTTCTCCCGTACAACATAAGTGTATTTCCTCAATTTTCTTAGTCATTTTTTACTGAAATATTATTAGTCGGAATTAATCGTATGTATGTTTATTAATTATTGTTAAGTATTTTCTGCATTCCAATTTTGGGACCAAACAAGTCGTGTTAATATTATTCCAAATTATTTGCACTTAAAAAGACATTCCTGTAACTATTCCAATGAAAGTGAATATTTACTGTAGAAGTATCGGGGAGTGCACTGTTTGCGATTTATTATGAACTTTTATTTACTTAATAATAGGAAAGAGATTAGTTATTTATATTTAATGAGTGATGGTAACACATATAGTTATGATATTTATGAGAATATGCTTGATATGAATTTGATATTCTATATTGTTTCGAGTCTTGTGTCATAATTTCTGTTCGTTATTATTTAATAAAGTAATTTATAAATAATGGCAACAATTCTACTATGAAACATTTTATATAAAGCTGGCAATTTAACTCCAGAGATGTTCTCGGGATGTTCGCGTAAGTAATATACAAAAAATTAAATTTTGTAATTTAAAATCGATCGAGGGTAATCCGTCTTTTTTAAATGTTATTGATTGATGAATTGATAGATAAGTTCGTGAGAAATAAATTAATGATTTTAAGAGTATTCTAACACAAGTGTTTATAAATATATTATATTATTATTTTTAACCTGTTGTGTTTTTTACTAATTTGTCTTTAACCTCTCATTATCCTTCTAAACTTATTATTCCACCAGCTATACTTAAAAGTATACGATACTTTTATGTTTCATATTAAAAGATAAAATTATAATATAGACATTGTACAAGCTAATAACAACCTAATAAAACAGCTCACAAAGTTAACTAAAACTGGATGCAAATCACTGTAAATATCGACATTTCATCGAAGCACGGAATAAAAAATCCTCTGTTTTGTAACGAAATTCGTCTATAAGTGTTAACGCATGTGTCTTGAAAGATGACAGTTAGAGGGTCAAGAATGTGTCTAAGAAAGAATTTGCTATGAATTGAGACATGGATAAGCACACCCTTCTCAAAATCGAAGCATGGAATTGCTAACATTTGATACTATGTGGACAGATTCACCTTTAAACAAAACATAGGCATGAATATTGAACCTATAAAAGCATGATCACTTGCACATGTGGCCCAGTTCTGAAGATGTCTGTCGAACCCAAAATAATGACAGTAAAGACACGTTATCATTACGCAAGAATAACGTGACGTTGTGTTTAGTAGACGTGTTAAGCATGAACACCTGCATTTAGATTCGGAAGATGATTTTGACCCATTAGCAAAATAGACAAGCATGGAGATATCCAGAAGATAACACCGGTGTTGCCAGAAACAACAGAACGAAATTCTAGAGAAGAGGAATTATAACCTGATTTTTAGGGTAACATTGATTTATACTATAGTAAAATAAAAAATAAATAAAAAGTTGCGTTGATTGGCCATGTAATATTGTTCAATTTAAAAATTCCGATGTCTAAATCACACCTGGCAACACTATTCCCGATCCTATAGATGAAGTGAGGCATGAGGCCGTGTTAACGCATGACCACACACACGTGTATGTACCGGTGAAAACCAATAATGAAAAGGCCACTAATTAATGAAAAAATTTGAGTCGCCTGACTGCCATACCTGCCGCAGATGACCTGATCAACGCAAAGGAGCAGTTCAATGACATCGGCGACGACATCGATGACACAGTCGTGGAGTTGATCCCCGGCGTCGAGCCGACGGAGAAACAGATAGAAAATGCGAAGAGAGCTCTAGAGAAAAAAATGAACGCCCCCGCACCACCACCGCCCAAGGAACCTTCCCCCCCTCCCCCACCTCCACCAAAGGAACCCACCCCTCCACCACCCCCACCAAAGGAACCTACCCCTCCACCACCCCCACCAAAGGAGTCCACCCCTCCCCCACCACCGGCACCGGAACCGGCACAGGGTGACTCGGCCCCTGCGGCTGAACCTGCACCCGAACCCGCTGAATAACTACAACCTAATAAACTAGTTTAACTGCGTGCACCTTAAATTATCTTTCTCCCTTAGTACAATTACCCCGCGGAAGAAAATATGTATCCATAAGATAAAATGTAACTAAATAAACAGCGAGTGTCTTAGCTGGTGGAATAGCGTTTCAATATCCCTAAGTCGTGTTAAATTAACGAGCATGCGAGTGTTATAACGAACTAATATATGGAAGCGCCAAGCGACTGACACTCGGTCTCCGCAGACGATCTGATCGCCGGCAAGGAGCTGTTAAACGAAATGGGCACGGAGTTGGACGTGGCCTTCTTGGAATTGGGAATACCACGCGAGTTTGGACGAGTCTGCGAACGCTGTACATGCTGCCATTGATCATATAATAACTCCTAACGTCTGTTTTACGCTTTTCATGTGCATTTATCAGTAAAAAAGTACCCCACAATTTCTCTCTTTCGATTTCCCATCAACCGACTACCGACATTGCCAATGCTTCTCAAACTGCATGAATTTTTATTCAAAAAAAAAAGCGTTTAAGATAAACTTACAACGTAGCGAAAACGACGCATGGCTTCGGAATAACCAGGATCGCAACATGTAAGCATTTCTTAATACTTTCTTTACCATACATTTTCCGCTAAAACAATTAATTGTGCTTCAAACTTGACTTGAAGGGAGTCCCCTTGGAAAAAATATGTATTACTTCATACAAATTGTCCTTTTGACTCATATTTAAAGTATTATGTGTAGAATATCAAGACACAATAAAAAAGATAATATTAGGTATATATTACCAAATATATTGGATGGATTTCTTTTAAGTATAATTACTCTAAATATGTATGATTAAGTATCTATTGGAAATGCGCAGACGAACTTGTCGCTGAAAAGGAGAAGTACAAGGACATCGGAGACGATCTGGACACCGCCTTCGTGGAACTCATTCTCAAGGAATAAGCTGGACTTTCCCACGACCTTGTTCCTTTCCGGTGCGACCACCAGCCCGCTAACAATATGTGTATAGACGTATCTTATTTTATATTTTATACTCCTAATTTAAAGTATTACATCTACTTCGTATGGCGGTATTTATTTTCAATTATTTTAAAATAAATAATTTATTATTTTAAGCTTTGTTTTATTTTTATAAAATTCTTTAAAATTAGCAACTTTTTTTTTACTTTTGCATTGCGCTATTTTTTACTATTTGCACAAAAAAGCATTGTTTAGACAATTGACTGGAAATTAGAAAGTTATTTTTACCTTTTATGGTGATGATGCCACTTGAATGAGCATGTTTAGTATGTACCTATTGTTGAAAAAGCTTCCTGTAAAGCTTGGTGACCATATAATTGAAATATTTTAGCTATCTGGTAGTTTCAGATTTACACAATGAAATACGAGGGCTAAGATTATAATAATATAAAGAAAAAGCTTAAAATAATACATATGTCAGTTTAAAATTTCAAATAATAATATAATTTTCCGAAAATGTAGACTTTGATTTGTTTATATTTATAATAATATAGCTTTCAAAAAACTGGCTTTTTAGAGTAAGAATTCAGGCTTAGCTCTCGTTTATTTCATTACTTGCACATTACCTCCCTACGTACTGTATACCTCATTTTAGTATCTCAGACTAAAATAATAAGATATACGGAACGGTCCAATGAATTCACATCGAAATCTAAAATTGTATCTTGTTGCGCACACACGTTCAAAACTTCACCAGAAAAGCAATAAAAATTCGAATAGTGTTATATATCTTCTTCTATCTATACATATACTCGTAATAAAATTCTAAGTAAGCCGAACTGTACATTAAATATTTTTTGGTAAATCTTATTGAAATAAACATTATTATCGATACAGAGGCCGAATCTATATTTTTAGAATTTTTGTCTGTCTGCCTGTCTGTTACCGCATCACAGAAAAACTACTGAAGAGATTTTGATGAAATTTGGTATAGTGATAGCTGGTTATCCGGGTCAACATATAGGATACTTTGTACCCTGGGAAAATATCTCATTTCTGAGAAAAATACAAAAACTGCAATGTAAGAGTACTAATATGTAAAACCTAAGAATTTTGTTTTTGGTCATCTGAACGCGGGCGGAGCCGCGGGCAATGCTAGTAAATATTATTTTTTTCTTATCGTTACATATTATCACGATATTATTGCGCTAACAGAAACAAAACATTCTGCTAGAGTCCCATAAGAAGACGCGAACGAAAATTATATATTACTAGAATCTAATCTATGTCCATCTGATGGACATAGTTTCTTTCTGAAAGTGAGTTGGTTTGATTTACTTACATACAGCTCTCTATTATCTGTGTGCATTGTATCTCATTCGTTTAGTCTGAGTCGATCACAGTAAAAGATTCATGGAATTATACGTACATATCCGCTAGGCCAATTACATTAAAAATATCCTTAAACGTATTTTAGGGGATGCTATATAATAAAAAAAACATTTTAATGATAATGGTTTTATTATACCCTTATAAATATGATGATGATGATAATCGATAATGTTAATGTTGTCAAGAAGTTATAACCTTTTCCGTTAATTACCAGCATCAACTATTTAAATTTCTGTAGGTTACTTACATTTTTTATGTTGTTTAAAGACGAACATACATAAAAAAAGATTCCGACGAATTGAGAACCTCCTCCTTTTTGGAAGTCGGTTAAAAAGGTATACAGAACTACTAGCCGTTCATAAAACTGACAGTTAATCTTACTGACAGTTAATCTTACAGACAGTTACCCTCACTGAAAGTTAAATTTACTGATAGTTAAACAAACTGACAGTTAAACTAACTGACAGTCATGCTAACTGACAGTTTAACTTACTGGCAGTTAAATTAACTGACAGTTAATCTTATTAGGAGTTACCCTAACTGACAGATAAAGAAATTGACAGTTAAACTTACTAGCCGTTCATAAAACTGACACTTAATCTTACTGACAGTTACCCTCACTGAAAGTTAAATTTACTGATAGTTAAATTTACTGATAGTTAAACAAACTGACAGTTTAACTAACTGACAGTCATGCTAACTGACAGTTTAACTTACTGGCAGTTAAATTAACTGACAGTTAATCTTACTAGGAGTTACCCTAACTGACAGATAAAGAAATTGACAGTTAATCTTACTGACAGTTAATCTTACTGATAGTTAAACAAACTGACAATTAAACTAACTGAAAGTCATGCTAACTGACAGTTTAACTATCTGGCAGTTTAATTAACTGACAGTTAAACTTACTAGCCGTTCATAAAACTGACAGTTAATCTTACTGACAGTTAAACTTACTGATAGTTAAACAAACTGACAGTAAAACTAACTGACAGTCATGCTAACTGACAGTTAAACTTACTAGCCGTTCATAAGACTGACAGTTAATCTTACAGACAGTTACCCTTATTGACAGTTAAACTTACTGATAGACAAACTGACAGTTAAACTAACTGACAGTCATGCTAACTAACAGTTAAACTTACTAGCCGTTCATAAAAAAAGCGGAAATTGAAAAAAAAAATTATTTTTCAGCGCTTTGCGTCTCGCCATTTCTCGGGGTTAGCTGGCCATAGGGGGCATTTACAAATTTGAATTCCCTTTATACCTGCTAACATTTAAAAATCATGACACTTCAGGTTTTCTAAATTTTTTTTTCTCTTAAAAATAAGCGGATTCGATTGGTCTAAAAATATAAAATTAGCTATTTCTAAAAATATAATGTACTTTGTATTAAATATAAATACCTTGAGTCTTTGCGCTTCGCTCGGAGTTTTTGGCCAAAAGTACAATTTAAAAAAAATCAAACTAAAAACTACAAAAATAAAACAAAAGTAAAAGCTTTGTATCCGACCGGGATTTGAATTCGAATCGATTCGGGACACCTGTGATTTTCAATCTTGCGCCTTGGCTGCTTGACCACGATACTTATACCTGAGCGTGCGAAATTAGCGACCATATTTTGCGTGGAATAATGCGAAAGAAAACCGCATGAAAACTCGAAAACACGCTCTTTCCTAAACATAAGTCGATTTTTTGCGCCCGAAAATCCCACATGCCAAATTTCAGCAAAATGGTTAGAGCCGTTTCCGAGATCGCCGGTATAAATAAACAAAAATTGGTCGTTTAAAGGTATTAGAATTTAGAAATATCTATTAAAAAAAAATTGTGCAGTATCGTCACTTTTCAATTGTTAGTTTCTTATCAAAATCATCCTAAATTGCCAGGAATTCTCATCTCTGGCTTTTTGTATTTGTCAGAGCCTAACAGAGCCTATAGGGATCTAGTGTACTATTAATCACTCACAAAATTGTAACCTATAGATGGCAAATAAACGTATTGAGGCCTGAGATAATGAGTATTGAATTGTTTTTTTTACCACTTTATACTTAAAAACCCATAGCAAATCAATGGCTCTTCAAGAGAATTTGCTACGGGCGCCGCGCTTGCTTAATCCTGCACTGGATCTTAGTCCAATATAATTATTTCCTACTCTTGAAAAAAGCCAAAAAATAAATGTATTAAAATGTCTAATATAATGTAATTTCTAAAAAAATCAATGTTAAAAATGAGAAATCGGTAAAGTTCATTAACAAAATTCATTTCCATATCTTAGACATATATGATATGGAAGTACCTATTATTAATATTAAATAATAATTGAAAAAAAAAAAAAACTGTACCGTATATAATTTCATACGCATTTAGTAAAACGCTGTTATTTTGACATTACAAAGTACAAACAGACACTTCAATTTTATTTATCTGTATAGATTCAGTTCTCACTTCATACTCAAAAGGTGGCGCTCATTCCAATTACTCAATGGTCGTTCAGATTCAAACGGACGTACTTAATAGGTGTAGTTGCTATTTGTAAACATCATAGTGTAACTACATATTTTTATGAAAAATAGTTTTAGGTATAAACCTAAAACTATTCTGTCACGTAAATTGCCAAGAATAATCTTGGCATTTTACGCGACAGCGCTATCTATCGTCTATCTGGGCTCAACTAAATAGGTCCATTTTCTTATTTAGAACTAGCGACTCACTCTCGCTTCGCTCGGGTTCGTCCCTGTATACGTTTTGATGCTTAGTAAATAGTGTGGAATAGACTATTATATATATACATGGGTATGACTAGTTTTATATCCCTTGACAAAATTATTGACTCCCCATACAAACTTCCACCACTTTTCA
This sequence comes from Brenthis daphne, assembly GCA_947093115.1. Classification (NCBI taxonomy): domain Eukaryota; kingdom Metazoa; phylum Arthropoda; class Insecta; order Lepidoptera; family Nymphalidae; genus Brenthis; species Brenthis daphne. The sequence continues at coordinate 35,831,091 of OX352473.1, read as the reverse complement.
CGCCCTTAGGGGATAATTTCTTGATAAAAGTCAAGTCTCAAACTATCTCCATACTAAATTTCATCTAAATCGGTTTAGCGGAATAAGCGTGAAAAGGTAACAGAGTTACTTTCGCATTAATAATATAATACTATGGCTGGGTTATTTGTATTAGTGTAATACCACAGTTTATAAATCCAAACATCCGTCTAATGATGGCGTTTAAGTATTTTATTATTATTTATATTCTTCTATAGTTTAGTCAGTGAACTTAGTTACTTTATATTACAACGGTCTTAACTGTAACTAGCCTCAAGATGGCACTACAGCTCCTTAACTTTGAAACCTTTCGCCTTTGTCATAAAAATAATATTTTTTTACAACTCTGCCTGGGTGGTTTAGCGAGAGTCCTATTAAAATCAAAGACGATACATTTTGTATGGCTTTTCTTACTGTGATGATAATAAATCTTCTGCGTTTTTACTAACCACTAACATTTCTGACAGATGAAGTTGTTGAAGAGAGAAGTAAATATAAAGCAATCGCTGAAGAAGTGGACCAGACATTTGCAGACTTATCGGGTTATTAGTCTTAAGCGTCGTGACGTGCCGCCGTGGAAATTAAAAATGGCGTGGAAATCTGCTTTTGTATAATTTGCGTATAGCACACGATGACTACGAACGTTTTCGATGACTTTGTATTTCTGATAGTTTTATTTAACCATATATAATTTATAATATATAATTTTTGACTTATTAGTTACAAACTGTACAAAGACGTTATTTAAGTCTTGTTACACTTTCGTGCCTTTAAATTATAGGTATGTCATGAAAGTAAAACTTATTATTTTTGAAATATTAGTGCTAGTATAACGTATCATTTCATTTTTTGATATTTTAAATAAACCAATCAATTGTCCGAAAAAATTTGGAAATTTATAGAAATGAGATATTTAACTGAAATGATATTTGAAAAATATTCATCAGAACACGAATGTCATATTTTGCGCCGTATCTTACATAGCTATTCTCTTCGACTAGCTATAGAAAAGAAAACTTGAAGGAGAATCGCATACATTTTTAGCTCAATGCTACACGGACGCGTTTTTTTGTACTATCTCCTGTAAACAAAACTAACATTGTGATGATTGGCGTCTAAGAGTTATTTAAAAAAATATATAACAAATTCTATTTTAAAAATATTAAACCACTGCCGGTTACCGTTTGTACTCGTATTTTAATGTATGTATAACAAAAATGGCTTTTACTTGTTACTTCATTTACATTCCAATTAATTCTTATGATATGTTATATCAAGGTTAGTTTTTTTTTACTTAAAAAATTGTACTGTATCATACTATATTTTAGATTTGAGAAATTTTGTACTTAATAATAAATACTGTTTCAATAAAAATGAGTAGATTTTCTTATGTCAGAATCATAATACCTAGGTTATTTTGTAAGATATACAACTGTGTATATGTAACCTATGGGAAATTGAACACGGCTCTGTTGTAAATAAATTAATTAAAAAGTACTATTTGAAAATGAATTTTATAATCAAAATATAGTGCCGACTGACTCATATTACGCAATAAATAAAAATTACCAGCACATTTTTACCTTAAACTGGCATGGTATATGTCTATTACTTTAAAATAATTGTCTTTCACTAGATATTACGAAGAAATTCAATTTTGATGTTTGTATCATCGTCAATATTCTCTTAGGAAAGACAAAATAATGATTAAAAAACATTTAATTTTTACGTAGTTGTATGTTTTACATATCCGTCTATTTATAAGCATTGCCGATTTTGTAATACGCTTCCCTCACTCATTCCTTTATGCCAGCCATCAGGCGTACGACTGCTTAGTTTCCTTACATTAGCTTTTCTTATCTAAGAGTGTCAAAGGCTTTGAGTAACTGTTTCATTCAGATAAATATACGTTTATATATAAATAAATTGTTTTTTTATTTCCTATTATATATTTTAGCACCAGTAGTCTTTTATTTACACTATAGATTGATGATTTTTAATGTTTCACAGATTATAGATTTTATATATATTTCTATTCCAGAAAATAGAAAAAAGTATATGTAACGTCGATTAAACAATTTATAAATAGTCACGATCTAGTCATGGAGGAACGAGTTGATGTAATCAGTCTATTTTGTAACAGTATCTCGGTTAGTTTCTGAAGAATTTAAATAGGTAACATAAGTTTATGAAAAATAATATATCGTTACAGTTCGTTTATTCTTTAGTTACACCCATAAGAGAGTGTTATCTTCTATCAATTTCGTTAAATATTTTACTATGTATTAAACTGGTAACTTACAAGGCTTTGCATCTTAAAGATTTGCTGGAGTAGCGGGTATTGTGAGCTAAGTGAGTTTAAAATGAAGATCGTGAAGATTAAAATGGCAAAATGGAAAAAAAAATGATGATAAAAGTAACTTTCTTCTTTGCTAAGATTCATGGTAAAATAATGCAAAAATGAAATCTATTCATATATTAAAATTGTAACTAAGCCGAATCTGTACATTTTTTTTTGAAAAATCTTATTGAAATAGACATTATTATCGATACAGAGGCCGAATCTATAGTTTTTAGAATTTTTGTCTGTCTGTCTATTACCGCATCACAGAAAAACCACAGAAGGGATTTTGATGAAACTTGGTATGGTGATAGCTGGTAATTCGGGTCAACATATAGGATACTTTTTACTGCGGGAAAACATGTCATTACTGAGAAAAAATACAAAAACTGCACTGTAAGAGTATACTAGTATGTAAAACCTAAGAATTTGGTTTTCGGCCATCTGAACGCGGGCGGAGCCACGGGCAATGCTAGTATGTTATAAAAATTTCATTAGTAATTCTTGAAAACTTTTCATTAAAAATATTTTTGGCTTAGTTACAATAAACTTGATTGACTTGTTGACCGACGAGTCCTTAACTATTAAAAGAAAACCTACCGGTTATATACTTAATTGTGACAAGAAAACAGTTAAAACTAAAGCAAATCTTAACGAAAATATAAAAAATATTTCTAATACAGTCTTATGTTGCTGATGTTCTAAGATTTTCAATTTAATTATATGAATTCTTTATCGTTTCAATCACTTACTTCATGTCAATGGTATTAATTTTTTCAAAAATCCTTAAATAGAAATATCTCTACGAAATCAAAATATCACCATTTTTTGTGTAATTACTAGCCGAATCTATAATAATCTATATTAATATTATAAATGCGAAAGTTTGTGAGGATGTACGGATGTTTGTTACCTTTTCACGCATAAACTACTGATGGGATTTTAATGAAACCTTACACTAATATAGCTCGTTCATCAGAATAACACATAGGCTACTTTTTATAACTGAAAAATGTACGATTCCCGTGAAATAGATTTGTTTTTGTTCGATATTAATAAAAAATACAAAGACTTTTGTTGTCTAATCTATTATAAGTAATGTTACTTGAAAATATTTGGTGTACTTATAATATACATAAGTATTGGGTTTGAAACAATAACATGCCTTAAACTAAAATATCAAGGAATGCAGTAAAGCTAAGCAAGCTACATGTTTTTCTGATTCCCTTGAACTTACCTACAAGTAATTTATTACATTTGCTTATAGAAACTGAAAATATTAAAATAGATGTGAAAATTCGCCTTTTGATTTTCCATACAATTTTCAGTTAAAGTATAAAATTACACAATTCCATATTATGGACATTATACAGTTACAATTTACTACTGAAATAAGTAAAACTTTCACGAGCTTCTTAGATAAATAAGCTTTGACCATTACAGTATATTCAACGAATAGGTACATATGTACCTAACTTTTCTTAGTTTCAATACAAAATTTAAACAATCCATCCATTGAATATCGCAAAAGCAAAACGGATATGTGGGAGTGAGCAAGCACTATGGCGGATCGGAATCTTGAATTTTTGGCACCGAAAATAGTGCGGGCGGGCGGCGCGAGCGCAGGGCGGGCGCAGTGCGTGTCGCTCCGCCGTGTCAACCGCCCGCTAGGTGAGTTCCCACGATAGTCTGAAACTACCCCCTATTGGAGGGCGAATATTCAAAATCTTCAAAAATTGTAAGGGTGAAAGTGCAGTGCAGTGGTGTATTCATAGTGTTTCGCTTTAAGTTTTATTCATGTGTGGAGCTTAGACGCGCTCGCTCTGACTCGGGTTTCATCGCGTGCGCGCCCTCGCTGAAAATAGTGCTGTAGCACCTATTTGCGGACGAGTATTTATTTAGCGATATGAGGAAACTCGCCTTGATTTTTATTTAGACGTGTCCCGTTTATCATAGAATTGGGACGCCTTAAAAGTTAATCGGGTGTCTTATTTCGGAGCAACGTCTACGAGCCACATTTAGAAATGAATGCTACGCGATATTGTACGCACATAAAACACCCACACACATCGATCGTTATTCTGTAACATTATTCTTTCGGTACATATATAGATTTACACGAACACAATCTGAAATGTAATAACAATATTTTAGTAAAATTAGTTCCAACTTTCCACACATTTAATATATGTTTAAGTACGTAATTAAACTATAATAAAAGTTTTTTTTTTACACTAAGTCTCTAACTTTACTCAAGAGCTAAACATTAGTACGAAAATTACTTAGAGGTAACTACAATATGATTTTTACTAGAAAACTTCATTATAATTTTTTACAAGAAAAGTTTTCGCTCCCCCAACTTAATACGGATTTTTAGGGTCGCTGAGATCAATTCACATAAATTTGGCATCCTGTCAAAATCAATCAGGAAATATAATATTAAATGATGTGAATCTGTCAACTTATGTGCTAATCATAAAAAATTTTTTTTATGAAAATTACCTTTTTTAATTAGACTTATTTAAACACTTTTGAATTGAAAAAATGCTTAGTTTATATAAACTCATATGAGTATATCCAGACATTAGAATACTTACCTATTATATAATTAATTATTTATGGTAATTATTGACTATTTATTATAGTATTTAAATAATATTTTATAATTATAAATATTATATTAGATACCAATTTTATAAATCCTATTGAATTTATGTAAACATTTAAATAAAATGCTATAATATTTTTAAATTTTAAAGTAACGTCAAAACTATATGAATTTTAAAAATAGATATCTAATCAAATATCTGAGAGCTCATATATTAAAAAAAAAATGAAAGACCGTAGTTAAACTTAACCTAAATATAACTTATTTTAATGCATTTTTATGCTTTATATATTAGTTAGTTTTTAGATAACATCAACATGGCGTATATATAAAACGCGAGCCTTGGCCTTGAACGTCAATAGTTATAAACATGACCTTATTTGTAAATTCTCTTAAAACACGCAAAGCGCATTTGTTTCAACATTCTAGTTAAATACTTATTTAAAAAAAATGTTTTTCTAGTTCAATTATATGTTACGGATACAATACCTATTAGAACAGTGTAAAAGAAACAGTAAACGAATTAATTTTTCAAATAAGCTGAAGGAAAAATCATTTTGAGTGTGTAGTCCCACTGCTGGGCACGGGCCTCCCTTCAATGCGAAGGGAGTCAGGAGATAGTCCACCACGCTGGCTAAGTGCGGGTTGGCGGACTTCACATGTCTTTCGAAAACTTGCTAGGTTCTCTTAGACATGCAAGTTTGCTCACGATGTTTTCCTTCACCGTAACACAAGTGGTAATCACGTTGGAAATGATTCTTACATCAAAATATCAGAGGTGCGAAACCTGAAATTTGAAGCTGGGCTTCCACTGAGTTTTTTGAGCAGTTTGACATTTGGCAATAATTTGATAATTTTCTCTAGTTTTTTTATTGACTTTATTATTTTCTTATTCTCTAAAATAACTCTAAAATCACGGAGACCTATTAGACATTCCATCGGTGGTAAATCTTAAACCTATAAATTTTAAAGACGTGTACCAGCTGTTCGCGGGAATATTTCGGCTAACAATATCGGTAACACTTGACAGCCAGCCAAAAATACACCACTGCTTGTTATTTTCGCAATCTCCAGATACAGAATGCCCGGTTTTTTAATAAGTTTTACGAATGAGTTTAACGATGCTCGGAACTTATATTTAAAGATTTTAAGACATTTCGTACATCTAACAGATGGCCTAATTGGATAAACGATCTAATTCATACGTCATTTACGTAAAAATATTAGTTTTAATTACTTCAACACGTTAATTGTACACCCATAGAATTATAAAATAATTAGTTTTCCTTGAAATATTTTAGAACATTAACAAAATGTATCAAACAAGAATTGTGTGATAAATTAAAATTTTGAAAATCCTTAACGTTAAAGCAGTAACATAAAATATTTTTTTCTCTGACTTTGCTCTACACAATTCTACATTTATTCATATAAAAATATGAATATCCATAAAAATCTTTTAACAGTATAGACCGTTGAAAAATTATTGCTTTTTTATCATTATGATTTCTAAAAATATAGGAAATATAGGTTACAGGTTACTATCATGAACATTAAACTGGCGGTTAAAGTTAAACGTGTAGCCTGCATTCGAGAGCTGGCGCGTAGCCAAGTGTGAGGCACGATGTAAAATTAAATTGCTCAAATCTTATATACTAATCTTCCAAAACTTTCTACCACTAATCTATAAGACAGAAATACATAGAAATATTTGTATTGAGTAATAGTGACTTACCCACGCTTCGCTCGGACGCGCCCCTAAGTACGTTTTAAATAGATATGAATAGTTATTGTAAGTGTACCTTAGGAGAAAGACTTATGCTATTGCAGATTTTTCTGTAGGCTTTATTAAGACCTACAATTTTCTAGTACATTATTTTGATGTATCTCTTAAGGTTTATCCTGCGTTAGACGGGTAAATTTCTAAGAACGATTCAATAGAACCAATTATTTTGTTTTCCCTTGGGAATGAAAGATTTTCTTGTAGTAAAAGGTATCCTCAATGTTGACCCGAGTAATAAGTTATCACTACATTAAATATAGTTAATATCGGTTCAGTACTTTTTGCGTGAAACTCTCACATTTCGTTAAGTTACTGTCTTATTAGGTATATATATATATATATATATATATATATATATATATATATATATATATATATATATATATATATATATATATATAGATTAGTATTGGCATTTGGCATCGGCTTTCCTCTACCAAGCTGAATATAAAAGTTCTAATGCTACGTTTTTGTCGTTAAAAGTAAACCAGAACAAACACTACACATACCTACAAAACACGTCATTTGAAAATTTAACTCGTTATCATTAACGTGGAAACAGTCAATCGAATATATAAAGGAAAAATATAAGGTCTTATAAAGCGACATAGTATTAAGCAGTTGACGATATATGGACGTGTAGCAAGACTCGCAGCAAGCATAAAACATGTAGCTGTGGCTGCATAATACTATGTTTTTTCGTCAACTTTTTTCTATCTTTAATTTTTTGTAATTTTTATATATTTTTTTTATCCGTCCGCCATTATTAACTTTAGCTAATCTTGTTTTAATATTATTTTTAAATCTATATACTCATATTTTATGGCCGCTACATTATATTAGTTGCTACACAGTAGGTACACTAATAAATATCAATATATTCAACAATCAAGTATAGTTTTATATCTATACATATAATAAAATTGTAACTAAGTCAAATCTGTACATTAAATATTTATTAGAAAATCTTATTGAAATAGACATTATTATCGATACAGAGGCCGAATCTATAGTTTTTAGAATTTTTGTCTGTCTGTCTGTCTGTTACCGCATCACAGAAAAACTACTGGATGGATTTTGATGAAATTTGGTATGTTCATAGCTGATTATCCGGGTCAACATATAGGATACTTTTTACCGGAGAAAAATATCTCATTTTTGAGAAAAATACAAAAACTGGTAAAAATAAAAAATCGATGATACTATATAGATTTTAGCAAGTAAACTTACTAAATATTTCAAAAACTATTAAAAATAGCTAATCTTGAAAAAGTATATCAATAGCACTATTTTATTCGATAAAAAAATTATTTTAATGAAAATTTATTTTTGTATTATTTAGATATTTGTCAATAGATAAAATACGTAGTTTTCATTCCAAAAAATTGAATGTACAAATTCGACCTTTCTATGATTTTATTAGAATTACTACTAAATTACCCGCGGCCCTGCCCGTGTTTAAATTATCAAAAAACAATCTTTTGGCTTGATAAATTAGTTACATCTATAGATACATTACATTTTAATGAAGCAGTATCTGTGCTTTAAATATATTTTGGAAAATTTTATGGATATACACATTATTATCGCTAATAGAGTCCGAATCTATAGTTGTAAGAATTTTTGTCTGTCTGTCTGTGACCGCATCACAGAAAAATCACTGGAGGGATTTTGAATAAATTTGGTATGGTAATAGCTGATTATCCGGGTCAACTAACATACTAATACGAGTATACTAATATATAAAATACGAATACATATGAACGCGGGCAGAGCCGCGGGCAATGCTAGTGTGTTTATAAGATGTTTTATTTAAATGTTATTGATCTTATGTTAGTTGTAACTTTATTTAAACACAAAATCGCCTTATACGGTTTCTCTATTAACTGTTTTTCTTATATCATATTGTATATTAGTTAAATGGCAGTATTTATTTCAAAATAGAAAATATATAATGCCTAAAAATACAAAATACTAGTTAATTATATATATTTGATGGTAATAATAAAAACCTGCAGCGCAACTAAAATATTAAATTATATATTAAGTTCTAAAATTTAAACCTTTAATTATTTTTAATAGAGTAAAATTTTTAGTCGTGTAGTAATTTAATCCCTCCACTAACGCGGACACATCGGCGTTACAGTTGACAATAGATTTCTTAGAAATTTAATAATTTTTTTAGAAATTTACCTGGAGGTTTTAACGACCTACAATAATATTAATAATAAAATTTTTGTAATTTGCAGGCCAGTAGTGGCATATTTTATTTGACCGGACCGTAACAACACAAAGCCGCCAACATGGACGCGATTAAGAAGAAGATGCAGGCGATGAAGCTGGAGAAGGACAATGCCATGGACAAGGCAGATACCTGCGAACAGCAGGCCAGGGATGCCAACCTCCGTGCTGAGAAGGTATGCAATGATCTAATCTTACTTAATTTTCTCATTTTTTGTAAGTAAATATCACTTTATTTAAGACAACCATGTTTAATATATAAAAGTAAATATAATTGAATGTTTTTTATTTCTTTTATTTTTCTACTTATAAAATAATTATTCTATAAAAATAACGTTCAAAATACAATAAACTACCATTTCCTATTACAGGTAAACGAGGAAGTCCGTGAGCTCCAGAAGAAACTTGCCCAAGTTGAGGAAGACCTTGTCCTCAACAAGAACAAGTTGGAACAGGCCAACAAAGACTTAGAAGAGAAAGAGAAGCAGTTGGCTGCTACCGAGGCGGAGGTGGCCTCACTCAACAGGAAGGTACAACAGATTGAAGAGGACCTCGAAAAGTCCGAGGAAAGGTCTGGCACTGCTCAGCAGAAACTGCTTGAAGCTCAACAGGCTGCTGATGAGAACAACCGGTAATATCCTCCTCTATACTCTGTATAATGAATTTCTTTAAAGTATACATATTTTTACTTAAATAATATATATTCTAGTGGGTTTTGGCGTTTAAGTTTATAACGTAACATTAAATAAGCGATCTTTTAATTTGTTATCAAAATAATATTCGTTTTTCGATTTTTATTTTTACATTAAAATTTATTTTTTAGTATGTGCAAAGTATTGGAGAACAGAGCACAACAAGATGAAGAACGTATGGACCAACTCACCAACCAACTGAAGGAAGCTCGTCTGCTCGCTGAAGACGCTGACGGCAAATCTGACGAGGTAATTATTATTAATATTTAATTGTATACAAAATTTCTTTACTATTTACATACTATTACAATTAGCAAACTATAATATTATTAATGAAATAATAATTTAACGTGTTTGTTACTGTATAATAACACTTTGCTATTTAAATCCCAGGTATCCCGTAAGCTGGCCTTCGTTGAAGACGAACTCGAAGTCGCTGAAGACCGTGTCAAGTCTGGTGACGCCAAAATCTCAGAACTTGAGGAGGAATTAAAGGTAACAATTTAAAACTTAAATGTTTTATGAAATTATTGTATATTTTTTTATATTGTTTATCAACATTTAAAGACATATGAAAATAGAGATTTAAAATAACATATTTTGTATCATACATAGGTCGTAGGTAATTCCCTTAAATCATTGGAAGTATCCGAAGAGAAGGCCAACCAGCGTGTAGAAGAATTCAAGAAGCAACTGAAGACCCTCACCATCAAGCTGAAGGAAGCCGAGGCTCGTGCCGAGTACGCCGAGAAGACTGTCAAGAAATTGCAGAAGGAAGTCGATAGGCTCGAAGGTAACATACTAAACCAAATAACAAACATAAAACCTAATTTAGCGTGTGCTTACGTTTTTCTTTGTAGCACACGTTTTAATTTATAATAAAAAAGTACGAAATTAAATAACAAAATTTCAAACTTTATGTTTTGCTACGATCTTCTTTAACGTGTTGTTTATTTGGCCTTAATAATTATGAACATAAATATTAATTCTATAAATATGAATCTAATGTTTTTCCAAATTCACTAAAATCAACAATTCAACACTAATTCTAACAATAAATAATAAAAGAATGCTATAACTTCTTAAAAACGCAAAGCTTTAAAATAAGTCAACTCTAATAAATAATATTTCCTTCTTCTATTCTTATCAAATTTCCAGGTGAGTGCTGAGCACTAATTTTTCTAATAACAAAATTTTCCAGACTTATTGTTCAACGAGAAGGAGAAATACAAGGCGATTTGCGATGACTTGGATGGCACATTCGCCGAGCTCACCGGATACTAATCTAACCCTAGCATATAGTATAAGACAATACCGTCCCAACATTACCCATTACATCCAAACCATCCTCATATATAAATTTACCATATTTGATCTGTTCAATTTAAGGTTATCTGCGACTGATCATTTGATAGGTCATTTAATCTTCTTAAGACCTCTATTCCTTCTAACCTCTGTCTACGATCGCTTTAAATTTCTATTTCAAACTAATAACCCCTAACCTTCTGTTCGATGTTTAGAGGATTGTCAGCATTAATGATTATGTAGCCAACAAAAATATTTATGGCTTGTTTTTAGAGTTTAGACAATCCTTTAGAAATCGTAGTTTCTACCTTGCTTTTTGTGTTGTGATTAACGTCTTATGCTTTGCTGCTACCGTCGTGGGTCAGTGCTTCCAAGGTACTTTTTTCTTTAATCTCTTAAATCATCTTTATAAAATATATCTTAAAGCTATTCCATGCCTGCGTCATAATTATATTTGTTAAAAAATGTGCACTTATTTTAACTAATTAATATATTTTTCATATGTTATGATCGTTTTAATAGGTAGGTCAACACAACGGATTGATACTACTCTTCAATCGTATTGCGTTTCATTTGTACCTTTGATAATAAAACCTGCATTTAAAGAGATCCCTTTTACAAAGAAAGTTGTCTAAACATCTTACCGATTTGGTCATCAAATATCAATTGACTAAAGGCAACTGTCTCTCCCATACTTAAGATTGTTTTTTCCCATTTGTATTATAAACTTCAGTGAGATTGCTTTAATAGTAGCATTGAGCAAAATTTTTTATGTCTTGCTAATATTAATATGTGTTGTACAGACGAGTTGGGCATCAACAAGGATAGATACAAGAGCTTGGCCGACGAGATGGACTCCACCTTCGCCGAACTTGCTGGTTACTAAGCACATTCACATACATTCATCTGAAAGGCAGTGTCACCGCCGATACTACGATACACTTTGTACTCGTGATGTAATATTTAATATAATATGTAAATTTATTTACGATTTTCAATAAAATTATTTATAACAACAGCGAATATGTTTCGTTTGCAATCATTGAATCTCTCTTTTTATACTGTACTAGCATTGCCCGCGGCTACGCCCGCGTTCAGATGACAAAAAACCAAATTCTTAGGTTTTACATATTAGTATATTCTTACAATGCAGTTTTTGTATTTTTTCTCAGAAATGATATATTTTCCCGCGGTAAAAAGTATCCTATATGTTGACCCGGATGACCAGCTATCATCATACCAAATTTCATCAAAATCTGTCCAGTGGTTTTTTCGAGATGCGGTAACAGGCAGACAGACAGACTAGATTCGGCCTCTGTATGGATAATAATGTCTATTTCAATAAGATTTTCCAAAAAATGTTTCATGTATAGATTCGACTTAGATACGATTTTATTATATGTATAAATAAAGCCTTACATAAATAATTATATTTGATTCTCTTTTGCTTTTCTTACGAATTTTGTAAATATAAAATTGCTGTATTTTTGTCATACCCATATTTTAATACAATAATAATACGCATATAAAATATTTAATATGAATAATAAATATTGGAGTAAAATAAGATTTATTTTGACACAACACAAATGTTATAATATCATTGTTGTTAATCATTTTAATTTATAATAATTTTAAATCTATTTAATTAAATTATTTTCACGCCTATCATAAGTCATGATGCACATATATAAAAATAAAATTTTAGTAATTTATCGTACTACCGTTTAGTTCTAATGCCAATTCAACTGAATTTTATGGATTTCAATCGTACCAGGTGGGTACAGTTTCCTTCGCGCTTTTAATGTAATAAAAAAAAACGGAAGAGCATTCTTCCAATGTCAGTTCTGTCAAATGACGTTTTTCCTTTAAAAAAGGCGGGAAAAGCGCATGCGTGGTGTCACTCACAGCACGCCTGCGCGGGTACCCTCGAACTTAATCGATAGTGCAGTACAGAATACAGACAACAGCCTGTTGGGTGAAACTTATTTTGCGTGCTAAAATCGAAAACACAGTTCCCATTCTCGTTATAATTAAGGCGTCAAGGTGTCGGTGTCAAGTAGCGTCCTTCCAGGGGCCATCACCATGAAGAGGCTGACGTCTCACGACGTTGATATATCTCCTATAGAGTCCCGTAAGTCATTTTTGAAATATATATATATGTATTTATTAATAGTATTTTATATTGATATTATATAAATAGAATAGCGGCAAGTATATAAACTGTCTTCTAATGGAATAATTTTAATTAATGGAGTGATTAAAAATTAATTATTGGTTTTCATTTCGATGATGACGCGCAATTGTAGTGTAATATATGTATGGATACTTCGGTATACGCCAACTATATCTTTTGTTATTTTGGATAGAATATCGAAGTCTGGTTTATACCAAAAATCTTGTTACATTTAAATTCCTTGTAATGAATTGTGTTTTTACATAAAAGCTAAAATGTAATGATCTGTTCTCTTTCTTCAGCGCAGTCAATCTATATTATATCTATACGTATGTATGGCAATACATTTTGGATTATATTGACAATATTAAAATAAAAATGCCTTTTCGATAGTTAAAAACTTTAAAAATTTGCAAAAATTTAAATATCATTTTATTTCTATTTACATACATAATATGTACTACAATTTTTCAACATTGTTAGAAGTTTAATCAAGTATCTATTAAGTGCTTTGATGTATCGATGTAAGTGGGTGGTCAGCTTACGTCATTTCATAGGTAGGGTACTGAGAACCTCATGAGGAATCCTATAACTTAAAGTAAATAAAATAAATGAAAATATATTCGATATGTAACCTTTTTGCTTTTAAAAATGTAGCAATACCAATGATTATATATCAACAATTAATTATTTATGTAATTATTATTATAAAAGAGTCATAACATGCAAGTTTATCTGATTGAGATAGCTTGAATTTTCGGCTTTATCTTTCGGATCAATTAAAGCTGTCTATGGTGGTGCTTGGACACCACTAGTAACATATTTATAGAAATAAAGTTTTGTACTGTGACTTAAATATAAGAGTTTTAACATTTTAATAGATTAAAAACTTACATAAGCCTGCATAGTATATCAGATCAACTTTTGAAGTACCTAGGTCTATGTTAGTATAGCTATGAGTATAAATATGCAATAAAGGAACTGATGGCAACATAATGGACTGGACGCATATTTCTATGAAGGTATAAATATTAAATATATAAGGTTCTTATGCTGGAAAGTAGTAAAGAAATCAAAAATATTTTATTAAAAACAAATTTCTTTATCATAAAATTCTTAATAAATAATCAAATATGAAATTAAAATATTTACTTTTATATTTCTACGAATTGCTAAAAACCACGACTAAAATGGCTCCACAGTCCTCGAATATGTGAAAAGAGTTAAAATTCGGAGTTTTTTTTTCATCTGCTTACGAACTGGGCAACTCACATAATGACTATTTCAGTTCGCTAACATAGTCAAATCAGAGTTGTTAGATTGGATGGACATTGGATATATTTTTTAAAATTTCTTTCCATGGGAATAGAATATTACGAATAGTTGATTTTCGTCAACAATCTTTATGATATTTTTCTATTTGATTTTTACTAAACTGTAACCAGAATTAAACGTTTCATCTAAATTCGTTGCGTAAAACCAGCTCATTCCAAGTCAGAGATGCCTAAGATATTTTAAAAAATGGTTACAAAAAAGTTGAATTCTTATGAGCTACCAATTCGTAGCTTCATTTTGACGAAACGCCTAACTTTTTTTACGGAAATTACAGCTAGTAGTAAATAGAGGTTACACGTGTAAAATATCTCGAATGGATGATTTACCTAACTTTGGTATTGTATTCAGCCCTTTTTATCGTCCCACTGCTGGGCACGGGCCTCCCTTCAGTACGAGGGGATTCAGGCCATAATCCACCACGCTGGCCAAGTGCGGGTTGGCGGACTTCACATGTCTTTCGAAAACTTGCTAAGTTCTCTCAGAGGTGCAGGTTTCCTCACGATGTTTTTCCTTCACCGTAAGGCAAGTGGTAATCATGTTAGAAATGATTCGCATATGAAAATATCAGAGGTGCGAGACCCGGGATTTGAACCCGCTTCACTCGGTTTCCCAAGCGATCGCGTTACCACTGGGCTACCACTGCCTTTAACTTTGGTACTATAGTTATAATTAGTTAGTAATTTACTTAAAACATAAAAACTGCCTTAAGTGTTTACTTGACTATTTTGCCTGACCATTTACTTCTTACGCAGCGGCGTAAGATTAGGGTTTTATATTGATAAAGGATAGATTAAATGATGATAAATTAAATTTGATATCAAGATAAGACTGTTTAAAATTTATGTTTATACCAAAATAATTACACATTTAATTATCGATGAAAAATTCTCAATTGACAAATCAAACTAAACGAATATTAATACTAATGTACAGTTTATTGTAACAAAAAAAATCCTATCAACTAAAACTAAAACGGATTATTAGGTCGAAATATTTTTATCAATATCATGTGAAAGCTCAATTAGTACCTAGAATATATGTAAATTGTATAAGCTTATTGATACGTAAAAAAACTACGAGCTTTTTTTTTTAAATTAAGCTCTCGATATCAGTGAATATGGATGACAGTTAATTTAAAAAAGCATTCTGCGTCGTTGTTTTTGTAAAGTGCGTATTCTGTACAGCCTTAGTAAAGTCTGACATTTAACCTCGGTCAGAGGTCAGCGCCAATGTTGTTCCCAGGGGCCGCTTGTCTATAGTATTATAAATAAATAATTTAACTCCTTGTTAGAGAGCTTAACAAGGTTTATTGTTACAGCAAAGCCTCAATGTTTTCATATACCTATTTTAACGGTTATTTTTCTTTACATATAAAATTGTAACTAAGCCGATTCTGTAAATTAAATATTTATTCATTATTATTTACCGCGGGAAAATGTATTATTTCTGAGAAAAAATACTAAAACTGCAATGTAAGAGTATACTAATATGTAAAACCTAAGAATTTGGTTTTTGGTGACCTGAACGCGGGCGGAGCCGCGGGAAATGCTAGTCTTTATATACAAGTGCATCAGTTTAATAATTATATATTTAATAATGAAATATAGAGTATACTAGCATTGCATAATTGTATATTTAAAAATTGCAATAGGATCACTTTCTGATTTTATATATTTTTTTTATTCTAAAACCTTTATTGGGGTAATTACTTAACAAGACACCAATTAATTTAAATTTTACAAACTCTATATGATGTTTAAAATGCAAATTATAACGATCGTGGAAATAAACACATTGAAAAAAGCTTACAAGAAAAATAAAGTGAAAAGAAAATCTACACATCGCTCGGAGCCAATAAAATCTCTAAATAAATTACGTAATTTTATTAGGTAATTATTAGTTTAGTTCAACTTCAAGCCTTCGACTCTCCTTCAAACAAAGTTTTAATTGTCTATTCTAGAAATATTCTATCGCTATTTAAAAAAAAAAATGCTTACTTTAAAGTTATAAATTGAAATATTATTTTAATGATAGCAAACTTTAACAGCCAAGCAATACATCAAACATCTTTTGGATTGAACTCCTATTTTCTTACTAGCTTAGGAATCTCAAGTTTAAACATTTTTCTCAATATCTTACACCTTCTTATAACAGCTGGAACGGCTATAAAATTGAGCATTTATTTTCTTAAATATTTTTCTACTTTTCTTACTAGACTGTATATAGGGTATTTATATAGTCGAGCCGATCATTTTAAGTGTTCCAATTCAGTACAGTGTACGTGAATATCATATAATATGTATATTGTATATCATTCAAACCTAAGGCAAATAAGATAAAACGTTTGATTCAACCAAAATTGTTATATATATACGAAACTCTTTATTAAGGTTACAAACGCTGTGTTAAATTAGATCGTTAAATGGTAATTGTGGCATAAATCAACCTCAACTTCCCTCGACCGAAAGCCTCTCCTCGATATTTGGCTTCCAATATCTTCTATTTAAACTCTACTTAAAAGTATACTAAACATTATTATTTTACTACTGCTATTTTACTATTGATGAAATATTTTACTACTGTTATGTATCCATACTCTATACATATAATAAAATTGTAACTAAGCCGAATCTGTAAATCAAATATTTTTTGGAAAATCTTATTGAAATAATCATTATTATCGATATAGAGGCCGAATCTATAGTTTTCAGAATTTTTGTCTGTCTGTTACCGCATCACAGAAAAACCACTGGAGGGATTTTGATGAAATTTGGTATGGTGATAGCTGGTTATCCTGGTCAACACATAGAATACTTTTTACCGCAGGAAAACGTCTCACTTCTGAGAGAAAATACAAAAACTGCAATGTAAGAGTATACTAATATGTAGAACCTAAGAATTTGGTTTTTGGTTATCAGAACGCGGGCGGAGCCGCGGGCAATGCTAGTAATAATATAAATGTGAAAGTTTGTGGAAGATGGATGGATGGATGTTTGTTACTCTTTCACGCCAGAAGGGCGGAACGGATCTGGATGAAAGGCACAGAGATAGATTACAGTCTGGAATAGCACATAGGATACTTTTTATTCCGGCAAAATATACGGTTCCCGTGGGATAGATTTGTTTTTTTTTCACTAAGGACGAATCCGAAGAAGAGCCAGGATGAGTCGCTAATTGGTTATAAAAACAAATAATAGAATATAACATATTTTTTAATATTTTTATTCACTTTATTTGATACACAAATGACTGTATATTATTTTAAAATAATAAATAAGCTGAGTTTTTTTAAATGAAATTAACATTACATTATACTAATCTACGAGTAAATGAAAATTCTTAAAAAAATGTTTTGCGTGTCTATCACATAGAATGACAGATATCAATGGACTTTTTTACTATATAGCCTATATAAGTTGTTCTAAATATAAGCATTGGCTAAATTTCATTTTAATCGTTCAAATAAATCGTAAAATACAAAATAACTGCCTTTTTCTAAGCATAAATAGCTTAATCCGCAAGTAGAAATTGCTCGTAAATAAGCGTATTGTAATATTTCATAAGTATGGTTATATTAAAACAGAGGTACCTAAACAAAGTGTATATATAGTAAGTCTTCGTCTTTATTAAATTACGCAGAAATTCAAGTAGATTACGTAACATTTACAAATAAGCAAACATATCTTGGATTAAATCTCGTTATTGCGCTTAAAATATGCCTCGTAACGAAATATGAAATTTAATCATATTGATCGGAAACAAACCGCAAGGTTTTTTCCATTAAGTACGTAATGGCTAACGGAAAATAATCCTTACTAAGAAATAGTTATAAGTATAACCAAATGCTAAACCTTGTTTGTTTGTTCGTTTGTTTTTCATTGACGGAGGAAACAAAGCTAGCAAATTTTAATTGATTTTTTTTATAAACAATATATTTTCGAACTAGTAGGAAAAACGAATTAGTAGGCTTTAACAAATTATTCCTATTAATAGGTTCACAAATTCATAATTAATAATCAAAGTGGAAATTATACACTAAACACCAAGTGAATATTAAAAGCCATTAATTATTTCGTGAAAGCAGAATATATTAAATTAGAGCTGTAGCTGAAAGGCTACGTCGTAGAGTCGTAGAGTTACATATATACGGCTGAGCAAGTGTGCCAGTAGTTGTAACGTGATATATTTAAGCAGCTATTTATATAAAGCATTTGTAAAAAAAATATTTAAATTATTAAGTAATAACTATAACCA
Source organism: Brenthis daphne (assembly GCA_947093115.1). Taxonomy (NCBI): domain Eukaryota; kingdom Metazoa; phylum Arthropoda; class Insecta; order Lepidoptera; family Nymphalidae; genus Brenthis; species Brenthis daphne. The sequence goes on along the minus strand of OX352473.1, from coordinate 35,812,338 downwards.
AAATGTTTTTAATAAAATAAATGTATGTACTACTTTATTTAATAGCTTCCCGTGAGAGTAAAACGATTTTTAATTATTGTAACTTTATCACTTTAAATAAAACTATCTTTTCGGATTTTTTTGATAAATCCGAAAAATAAATCGAAAAGATAGTTTTACTTAAAACTTTAAGTATTATGAGTACACTTTTAAAAGCTTTAAAAAATCTTATGAGCATTACAACTGTCCACAGGATCGCTATGTAGGTTTCTAGTTTATTATTTGTATCTCAGAATTGCTATATTGATTTGTTAGAAAAATTAATTTCTTAGAAATTTACCTGGAGGTGTTAAAACTCTATTCGAATCAATTATAAGATCAGCTCCGTATAGATATTATTAATTTATTTTTCCCGCGAATCTCCGTAGATTGTAAGAAGTATAGTATGTTTCCATGATGAATGATCAAACATTTCTTAATGTCATCTCAGTGACTTCAATCTTCCTCATATTTACTCTAAATTGCTAAAAACCTAGTACGTAGTACTAAAAACATATGAATTTCAGTTTGTAATGCTGTGTTATATATAAATCTTAATAATAAACCAAATATAATTACTAATATATATAGGTAGATTGCGTCGTATGGTACGCCGAGGTAGACGCTATTAATTTATTTGCTATAAGAGGATTAAAGGATTTATTCCCGAGTGCATGCATCCATTACTATGATTGCTAATGGACTGAAGCATAAATGATAGAATTTTGCAAGAGTTGCATTCAAAATATATAAAGTATTGTTGTAATAGTTGTATGATTATAAAAAAAATATATATGTAAATGATAAGGTAGATAGCCATAAAATATCTAATTATAATCCTAAATTGTTTTTTGTTTTATTGTATCGACTATTTAAATATTATTATCTGATTTATTCTACTTATATGTCTGATTATGTTTTTTTTTTATATTTAAATTTTCATATTTATTAATTTTATAGTTTAATTTCAATTTTATCTATTAACTTATTATTATTTTTAAAATTAAACTTGCACCTTGTAAATAAATGTTACTGACGTGATTTAAAAAAAAACATGTTGTGATAACCTATAATTAAAAGAACATTTATGAAATTGTTAGCACATTAATATCATACCGTTTTTAATGTATCTTTTGTTGGTTGTCCTTTAATATATAAATAAATATATAAATAAATAAAAAGTACATACATATAATATGTAGTCTATTACAGTTTCTCTTTTTTTAACGTCGGGACATTTACGCTTACCACCTGTATACATACAGGTGGTTATGAAGAACTCACAGATACCACTCGTCCATCCACTAAAATCCTACGGAACCTTCCCCGTCTTAATAGGGTGTCGCAAAATTGTTTACGCACTTAACCACGGTTCCCCGACGTCAGGCCTGCCGAAGGCGACCACAACAACAAGGGGGTTGCCCACCCACTGTCCAACTATTAGAGAAGTACCAGGAGTAACCCACTTGAATATGAATAATAATTAGTACAGAAACATATATAAGTCTAAAGTTAAAAATAAACAATCAAACAATTTTATATTTCTATACAGACTTTCATCGATTAATTATAAAACTGAATTGATATTATTTTGAACCTTGATAAGTAATCTTACTTACGAGTACTAACGTACCTAAGAAAGTTTCGAGTTTTTATCTATACATTTAATAAAATTGTAACTAAGCCGAATCTGTACATTAAATATTTTTTGGAAAATCTTATTGAAATAAACATTATTACCGCATCTATAGTTTTTAGAATTTTTGTCTGTCTGTCCGTCTGTCTGTCTGTTACCGCATCACAGAAAAACCACTGTATGTAAAAATACAAAAACTGCAATTTAAGAGTATACTAATATGTAAAACCTAAGGATTTGGTTTTTGCTCATCTGAACGCGGGCGGAGCCGCGGGCAATGCTAGTAAAAAATAAAAGACTAGAAAGAAGCAAGAAAGAATCTAATGTTTGACTTAATACAAAATTTCACATTGACTCACATTGTCGTATACAAAAGGTGAATTTATAAAAAAACTTCAAGCAAGTAGCGTCATGTAGTTGAACTTCGTGAAACACAATATTTTATCGCAAATATCCTTACCTGTCGCCCCTATTTTGAATATTTGTATCTGATTCACAATACAGGCACTAATATTGTTCGGTAATGTTAATTTGTTTACATACTTGAATTTCAAGTATGTTGCATGATTGATATGTCTGGGGATTCAGCTGTCGAAGTTTAAAGTAACTCGACAAGTTTAAGTTTAAGTTTTTTTAAAGTTTAACGTTTCAAGTTCTATAGTACTATAAAATGATTCATAAATAAGATGAGAATTTAATAATACAGCTTAGCAGTAGTAGCCTAGCAGTGGGACCAAAAAATTATTTATTTACAAGTGGCTACCCTAGGCGTCTTTTGCATTTATAATAATCCCACACTCACTTCCTTTGATGTCATTATAAAATATCACTCTTCATTTTATATAAATATAATAACAGCAAAAACATTCTTCAAATATAAATAAATAAGATAAAAAGTCTGAAAGACTAAGAATTTCATATTTATTATAAACCATTTAATTATTATTAAACTTTACTCATTTTATTTTAGCCGCAAACTTGCTCCCCTTTGATCTACGCCACGTGCGTAAAATCTCATAACATGGTAATTTCCTTCCCCTATTAAATAAAAAGCCTATGTCATTCTCGTTTGATGTTTCTCGTGTTAAAATCGATTTAGCTATTCTAAGGATTATCGGAGACGAATACAGAGAATGAAAAAAATTAGCTTTAGTATCGTGTAAATAACTGTGCGTTCAATATGAAGTTTCGTTTTTGTATTCCTAGAGAGGGTTTTTTTGTAATCCTTATGAGTACAGAATATAGATAACATAAGCCAAGAAGCCTGCGTACCTTCTACTTTCTATCTACGCATTTTATGCCATTACGTAGACCAAGTTCTGCAAGTGTCGCAATATATTAAAGTTTCTTTGCCGAAGCAATCTTGATAAGTAGGAACGCTTGCTGAGAGTCTACTTAGCTCTTGGAAAGATTGATCGTTGATTTGACAGGGGTCGAGGACGACGAGGGGGTTTACTTATTGAACGGTGATTTTCCAAGAGTTATCTAAAATTAAAGGCAGTGCTAGCCCAGTGGTAACGCGCTCGCTTGGGAAACCTACTCGTAGTGAAGCGGTTTCAAATCCCGTGTCTCACACCTCTGATATTTTCATGAGCGAATCATGTCTAAAATAATTACCACTTGGCTTACGGTGAAGGAAAACATCGTGAGGAAACCTGCATGTCTGAAAGACACTAGCAAGTTCTCGAAAGACATGTGAAGACCGCCAACCTGCACTTGGCCAGCGTGGTGGACTATGGCCTCATCCCTCTCGTAGTGAAGGGAGGCCCGTGCTCAAAAGTGAGACGTAAAAAAGGGCTGAATACAAATATATCTAGAATATAAGTGATTGTTTAAAGACAAGTAACTTTAAACACAAATGTGTACATTTTGTTTGCTTATTACCATTATGCGAGTTGGGACTTAGGTGGCTTTGAACGGTGCGCTTTTGACAAATATGAACAGATTTTTTTTATTAATTCGCTTATGAAAAATATAACCTCTAGACAGACGTAAATATAAAAATTAAAACAATGTACAAAATCGAACCTGTTACTGTTTATTTATATCACTTTATTCATAAATATTAAATGTTTTAATTAAAAATTATATAAAAATATGCATTTAAGAACTGAGAAGCTTAAATTCTTTTATTAAACGTTTAAAATAACGTAGAAGTATAATTTAAATTAATATAAAAGAGTAATTACGAGCACTTTCCAAACGTTATTCACGCTATGGAAAAACCCTCATAATAACTTTACAGTTTTATGATGTGAATGTGCTCTCGCGTTTAAAACGGGAGACCACTTTATAGAGAAGTATACATACATATATACATTTGACGGCGGTATTTATACGTTTTTTTTGTTTATTATATTAATTGGATCATGTTAACAGAATTTAACGTTTAAGCTTTACATTAAAGTATTTAATGTGTATACTGCGTGACTATGCCATGTCCATCGAAATTAATATATACTAGCATTGCCCGCGGCTCCGCCCGCGTTCAGATGACCAAAAACCAAATTATTAGGTTTTACATATTAGTGTAATCTTACATTGCAGTTTTTGTATTTTTTCTCGCAAATGAGATATTTTTTCGCGGTATAAAGTCCTATTCTCCTATATGTTGACCCGGATAACCAGCTATCACCATACCAAATTTCATCAAAATCCCTCCAGTAGTTTTTCCGTGATGCGGTAACAGACAGACAGACAGACAGACAGACAAAAATTCTAAAAAGTATAGATTCGGCCTCTTTATTGATAATAATGTCTATTTCGATAAGGTTTTCAAAAAAATATTTAATGTACAGATTCGCCTTAGTTACAATTTTATTATATGTATAGATTTTCTGCAATGCAGAGTAAGACAAGTAATTTTTATGATTCTCAATGTAAATTAAGTTCATTTTTACGATAATAACATAATTTTATACTTAAAATTAATAATTTCGCCTCATGAAAAACAGATATTTTTTTATAAAATGTTATTATATAATTGAATATTAGGAATTCTATATAAATAAAAATACTTAATTGAATGAAAAAGTAAGAATAGACAGTTATAAAGATAGAAATAACAGAAACTGATAAAAGTTCAAATAAACAATATTTCAATTATTTTAAAATAGGTCGATGTCAGTTAAGGAATACGAACAAAACACACTTTCAAAGTATCATTTCCATTTCTAAGTAGAATCATCTTATGAAATGCAATACCCTACTTTATTATTAAACCTATAATAACAGAGTCTTCTCTAAGGTGTTCTGGGAATATAATTCACGTGTTGTTGAAACGCGTGTTGCGGTGAACGGAAAATTCTATCGCCAATCCTTTATTTACACGCTACCTAAGTAATATTAGGTTCTAACTTATGCTTCTTCTTATAGATCGATCGATATATCAATATATTATACTCTAAAGCATAGTTCGACCTGTGCTTTGAAAGAAACTTTTATTATGTATAAATACTTATTTGTGTAAAGAGAAAGTAAAAAATAAAAACTTTTTTTTTTATTTATATTTTTTTACAGGCTGATATGATAAATTTACGAAAAAAATCGCTTTTTTTAACTTTATTTTTAAATTTGTAAATCTAGATTTTATTCAATGCCTTTAGGTATATCTTGAAAATTTAGTTTATGAAATTGACGACTTTTGGCACATAGAAGAGTCAGTACCTACATTTAACATCCTGGCACTGCCTATTGCCTTAGAGTCTTAGCTCCGTTTTTCGCTTTTTCATTTTAAAACAAAATTAGTGGTAGCTAACTGAGGTTTTTTTTAAAACATGTTAATTAAATTAGCTTTTCAATTAAAATTACATATATGCAGACCTACAATACAATATTATACGCTCTTAGCAAAATATAGAAAAAAAACGTATCTTATCTAAAAAACTTTTCATCAAACCACATCTAAAAAGATAGCTATATTTAAAAGCGGTGCTTTCAAAAAAATTGATATTCTCTGAATATTTCCATATGATACTCGCATCGGCATTGTTCCTCTTCTCAGGCGGAGATAAAGCGAGACGTTATATTTAAATGACTGACGATCCGTTCTGCTAAAGGTAGGGCTGTGATTAAAGTACAATATAAAAAAACGTGTGTGTGTACTTATGTATACACGTAAGAACTTATAGTTATTTGGCGTAACAGAACAAAAAAAAGTGAAATATGAATTGCGAAATTGTCAAAGTAAAAAAACGTAAGCTTCTCGAAATGAAGCTTGTAAAGAATAACAAATAATTAGTATACTAACCTCTATTTTCCACCCAAACATGTTTTTCCGACATAACGAATCTATTATTGTCATATCTATGCTTCTCATTCATTTTTCTTTATCACTACGATCTAATTATAATAATTTTCCTCACTGAACACAAAATAACCCTTGTAATTGTTATATAAAACTGATGAATAAGTACATAACGATGATACATAAATATAATACTTATAAAGATATATTATTATTTATTTATTGTTTAAAAAAAATGGGTGCGTGGAACCTTTACGCGCGGTTGAAGTAAAACTTCTTTGGCAAATAAATTAAATCAATAATTAAAATGAAATAAGGCATATTAGGCATATTACAATCATATATTTAGAGAATATCATTTAAAAAAAGAATATAATATTATATATCATTTGTCAGACAATAACAACGGTTACCAAGGCAACAAACAGTTATCAGCTAACTTAATATCGCTTTCAGCTAAGTTCATCATGTCGTTTTTTGGCTGTCGGTGTGCGCGCGCGTCGTAAAAATTTTACCCTCATATATTTTTCCAAACATCCCAAAAGAAATATAACTTCAAAAAATATTACATATACATTAACAAGAGTTTTAAAAATCAACTCTTTTGATACACATTACAGATAGTATAATGAAACATTTTGAATAAGCAAGTCAATTATTTGATGACGCTCTTAGGACTTAGTGTTGGTTTTATTGGTGTGGCTTTCTGCGTCACATACTGTCGCGCGTCGGTTAACACACTGACATACGAGTACATATTATCATCATATTGCTATACTGTTAGCAAATAATGTAAATTTATATCTTCTGAGAGCCATAGATGAAAATGTTAACGAACACAAATTTTAATACTAGAGACAAAAAGAATATAGTATCACGATATTACTAATAAGAAAATACAATAAAGTCTGATATGTATTAGTGGGAAGTTCATATGTCATGGGTGTTTATATTTATAATATTTATGTATTTAAAGTTATATATGTGTAGTGTATCAACTATCTGGTATCCATATCACAAGCTTCGTAGCTTACCATGTAACTAAGTAGATGGTGCTGTGTGTTAATGTCCCAATATATTTATATCTATATTTATTAAGCTTTTGTCAGATGAAATGAAAAATGGTGAAGTATTGTATAAAGATATAATATTCATTGAAGAACAATAGAAAAAAATGTTTAGGACATTGTCAGACTCGTAGATATTTTCTATATTTTTTTTCCACTGACAACCCTACCATCCTAGCGTATTATTTGAATAGAGCTGTTCCTATACAAAATCAAATATCGTCAAAGAGAAATATATTCAGCCCTTTTATACAATCCAATCCTAATATTAATAAGTTACTATAAAGGACATTTTGTGAATTTCTTATACAATATACATATATAACTAAGTTCTGCTATATTAGCTTTTTCTTGTTTTTTAACTTACATTAATATTTTATATATTGATCTCATACATGATACAGTTGTATTATACGAATGTGGACTATTATAATATAGCCAGAAAAGTAGTCTATACATAAAATAGAGGTTTGAGTATTAAATTCTTAACTAAATTACATATTTATTACAATTCAGCAGCTCAGTGTGTTGTAACCCTACTTGCTATGCCAGCGGTTGCGGGTTCGAATCCCGCTGGGGGCATTCATTTGTGTGATGAGCACGAATGTTTGTACTCCAGTCATGGGTGTTTATATTTATAATATGTATGTATTTAAAAGTTATATATATATATATGTAGTGTATCAACTATCTGGTATCCATAACACAAGCTTCGTAGCTTACCATGGAACTAGATGGTGCTATGTGTTAATGTCCCAACATATTTATTTATTTATTTCATTTATTTTATTTATGCACAGATATGTAAAAGTCCAGTCGAAGAGAGGCTCGTGCCCAGCAGTGGGACGTTAAAAAAGGCTGAATATGATTCCAACTTTTAGATACTTTATATCCTTCATGCTTACACAAAATGTCAAAGTATCCCTCAAGATGTAATAAAATTACTTTAACGACTTGTCAGTCCTGTCGCCCTCGTTTACTATCGAACAGTAGTTGTGGGTGGCTACTTACAGCAAATCATTTAACAATGTACAATTACATGTGACCTTTGCCGTGACTGTGAAAACCATAAAACTACTTTGAACCCAATCATTTGTAATAGGATTGAGTAAAGCTTTTATTTATTAGTTACGTTAATAGCATTATTGAGTATACACAATCAGACGCACAACGCACGCTCTACGCATACATGAAATAAGTAGGTACTTATTACATATATCGTAGTAATATAATATATGTTACATAATAACTTATGAATGGTTATTACTTATTACACTTGCTGTTATGTTTGTATAATCTCCATAATCTAAATATTTATTAAATATTATATAACAATAACTCATATACTGTTACTTGTTTACTGACATTTAATTTTAATTTAAAATGTAAAATTGACGATTCAAAAGAGCATGTAAAAGTATATTTTGATTTGATTTTTACACTTTTAGACTGTGTTCAAGTGGTATATATATGTATTCTTAGCAGTTTTTATTATTATATATTAATCATCTATTGAAAATATTACTTATTATGCCTTCATTTTTGAACTAGCTGGACATAATAAAATTTAAAAATTTTGATTTAGTTTTACAGTTTATTTGAAGTATATTTATTATTCCATTTCAAATAAAAAAAAACTATTATCAATATCGTACATGGAACTCGTTACAATTTTGTTATATATAATATTATGTATACATACATAGTCTTATATTTTTCTTTAAAAATAGGGTAAATTGATTATATTTAGAGTCAGCTTATTCAAGAACTAAGTTTATCCATAAGATATCTGATGCAGATTTGAGTCGTAGTGCAGACGTAGCACAACGTAGCAACTAGCAAGTAAAGCTTTGGAGTAAAAACGACCAAAAGTCTAACTCATCCTTTATAATAAATAGGTGTTATAAGTCAAATTAATATTTTTTTTAATAAATAAAATTGAGATGAGTAGATACGAGTACGTACATATGTATCGTATATCCATTAGTCCATTAGCAGATGCAGAGAGGGAATCAAAGTACTTAGTGGAGTGGAAACCGCGTATCATATAAATTAATTAAAGTAATAAACAACTTATAAAATATTATATTTTATGAACGATACCTGTAAAAGATATTATTTGTAAATATTACGTATATTCCGCTTTAAAATATTTTATAAAAAATTTTTTTGCTTTTAAATTAACAAATTAAGTAAGTGAAAACAAAACAATTTAAATGTTGGGTGTAATTTTTCCATTTTTCGGACCGTTGACATAACAATCAATTTGTAATTGTAATTTGTGTCAAATATTTTAAGTTGAAACTAGTGTTTATGAGAATCGATTTAATTGAATCTGACATACATTATGTATGTACTTTCCGCATTATAATTTCGCATAAGTATTGCGGTTGCTGTAATACCGACTTGTGAAATAAAAAGGATAATTAAAATGGAAGTAGTTGTAGATTTAGTATACCTATTAATCTTTTCGTTAGATTTACATAATAATTAATATCTATAAATTATATATTGCTTAACGGTCTTATTGAATAAACATTTCTTGAACATGTGTTACCTTAAACTGCCTGAATACAATTTTACTGTTCTATATATTTCGACCTAAATCTATTATATTTGAAATATTTAGGTTATGAATTCAATTTAGTTTATTCAAAGGTTTCAATTTGTGACGCCAATTCGGTCCTCTGTCTTTTTGATAAATAGAGGTCTCGGTGGGCTCAAGACAGGCTTAGATTTCGTGTGGCAGACGGTACATTTTGTTAAAAAAGAGCTTTACTTCGAGACTTTTACGAGTCTATCCAGTTTCTTTTAGGCGGAGCCAAAGAATTACGCCACACAAATACTTATTTTTCTTGTTATATTTTTATTTTCTTGTTATTCTTTTGAGTTCATCATCTTAAATTTTTGTCTATAATATATGTGACAGTATTGTTTTTTAATGTTTAAAATTTTGTATCTACGTGCATGTTGTAATATTGATAAAGAAACATTTATTTAGAAAAAGGCTTAAAATATTCTTTAATTTTTAGGGTATTTCCTAACAAACCATAAAACAAAATATGATAATTGAGCTATGAAATATATTAACATCTAACGTGTTAAAATCTATACGTACTCGTATAATAAAATTGAAACTAAGCCGAATCTCTACATTAGATATTTTTTGGAAAATCTTATTGAAATAAACATTATTATCGATACAGAGGCCGAATCTATAGTTTTTAGAATTTTTGTCTGTTTGTTTGTTAGCGCATCACAGAAAAACCACTAGAGGGATTTTGATGAAACTTGGTATGGTGATAGCTGGGTATCCGGGTCAACATATAGGATACTTTTTACCGCGGGACAATATTTCATTTTTGAGAAAAAATAACAAAACAGCAATGTAAGAATATATTGTAATAATATGTAAACCTAAGAATTAATTGGTTTTTGGTCATCTGAGTCGCGGGCAATGCTAGTTAAATATAAAATATAATATACGATTAAAGTAGAAAACTAAAATAATAGTTATTTTACAAAATTTTAATTTGCTTTATTACCAGCAATTAAATAGTACCTCTCAAGTAAATGTCTAGATAATAGATATCAATAAATCATTATAAACCTCAGCGTGACATTGGCGTAACGAAGGTAGCTCTACGTTTAGGTACCTTATAAACGAAGCTAAACTTTTGTTTTGCAGCTTCATATGAAATTCTATAGCCGTCCAACTTCGGAGCTCGCGTATTATAAATGTAGGTCATATTTTCTCTTGTGATTAAAGTTACAAATGTCGCAATGGGCGTCTATTGTAACTAATATACATTGATAAACATTTTCACTCATATTATATCTATACATATAATAAAATTGTAACTAAGCCGAATCTGTACATTAAATATTTTTTGGAAAATCTTATTGAAATAAACATTATTATCAATATAGAGGCCGAATCTATAGTTTTTAGATTTCTTGTTTGTCTGTTACCACATCACAGAAAAACCACTAGAGTGTTTTTGATGAAATTTGGTATGGTGATAGCTGGTTATCCTTTTTTTTTATCCCCTCCCCTCCGCCTTAATGGGACGCCGCAGGATCGCTTGCGCATTACTACTACTGGTCTGCCTAAGCGCTAGGCAGACCACCAAACCAATGGGGCTGCTCCACAGTCAACTCTGCTACGCCAGAGAGGTACCCGGAACAGCCCCATTAAACCTAACCACCGCCCACCGAAGTGGGCCACCTCCAATCGGCTGCAGAGGACAGGGAGAGCGGCAACGAAACACCGACAATCCTCTTCCCCTGCAGCCCCACCGCGTCCGCCATCAAACGGTGGCGGCCCCGTCTAGGCCGCGGAAGGTAGGGAGGAAGGAGGCCTACTCCTCCGCCGGATGCGGGCCTGCGACCACAGTCCCGCAACCGGCACCCATCATCCGGTTGTGGGACCAAGCGGTCCCACCACCGGTGGCCGCAACGTCTTCGGCTCGAGTCCTAGACGAGCGGCCCCACCCAAGCCATTTGGTCCGCGCCGGATTTCTCCGGTACCATCCGCCGCCCTAAGCGGGTGGCATTGCCCTATCCGCCACCTGGGGACGCGCCCGGTAGGAGTTGGCTTCTCCCCCGGGATAGCTGGTTATCCGGGTCAACATATAGGATACTTTTTATCGCGACAAAATATCTCATTTTTGAGAAAAAAATACAAAAACTGCAATGTAAGAGTATACTAATATGTAAAACCTAAGAATTTGGTTATTGGTCATCTGAACGCGGGCGGAGCCGCGGGCAATGCTAGTTCTATTATAAATTCATAGAAGTTATTGTTGTAATATAAGAATGATTCAGGAATATACCAGTAAGTAATTCTAGGAATTTTAAAACCACTTAAAGGGAATAGGTTAATTATATTATGTAACTTCTTGGAACTGAAGATAAAAAAAATTTACAATAAAACGAAGTAAATAATTCTTAGTCTAGACAAAGATTAAAAATGTAGCAATAGAAATGTATTTCAACTTTATGTTTGAATTATTTAGAATAGACCCATTTATAGCAAAACTATTGGATATTTAAGTGTCACTGCTGTGTTAAGGCATATTTCTATTACGCTGAACAGGCAGGGGTAGAGCGACTTTCATTTCTGTACCGAGTTAATTTTTAATAAGTACAAAAACGCTTTAATAATGTATGTATGTATTTAACTCTTTTTAAGTCTCGCTCCAGAGCACATGCCTTCCTTCAATATGAGGGGGATAAGGCCATAGTCCACCACGCTGGTCAAGTACGGGTTGGCGGACTTCACATGTCTTTCGAAAACTTGATAGGTTCTCTCAAACATACAGGTTTCCTCACGATGTTTTTCTTTACCCTTAGACAAGTGGTAATCACGTTGGAAATGATTCGCAAATGAAAATATCAGAGGTTTTGACCGCGAGACCCGGGATTTGAACCCGCTTTACTCGGTTTCCCAAGCGAGCGCGTTACCACTGGGCTATTACTGTCCTTTAATAATAGTGAGCTTGATTTAACCAAAACAAAATTTTGTTTAATTATATTTTTCTTAAGTTATATTATTAAGCTACGGAATATGTATGTATTCACCTCTTTGGAGAGTCTTTCTAAAAAGGAAAAAATAGAAGTAAGTAATTAGGAGCAAGCGTCACTTGTGCTCGCTCTAAATTACTTCTGACCTAGAATTACAGGTTTCTAGAGAATGTTTCCTTCGTATGCCTTACTTGCTAGATTTTTATATCTTTTTTTTGTAATTAGTACATTTTATTTATTTATTTTTGAGAAAAAAACAGTACCTACAATCTTTATATATATAATTCTTCTGTGAGTGTGTATGTCACTGAACTTCTCTCAAACGACTGGACCGATTTTGATGAAATTTTTTGTGTGTGTTCAAGGGGATCTGGGAATGGTTTAAATTCACAATTTGAATAATAATTTTCATCAAAAAAATTATTAAAAAAAGTTTGAAATTATCAAATTAAAGACGTGTAGACAGGACAACGTCTGTCGGGTCCGCTAGTATTCTATAAATAATAAATAATAATAACACATAAACCAATGAAGTTTCCACATATTAAAAAATACAAATAAGAAGCAGACCACAATGAAAATAAGAAAAATAAAACGCTAAACACTAATTAACATTAATAATAAAAAATAAGGAAAAACATAAAATACATAAAACATAAAATCATCAATTAAACAATAAGTTATTAATACTATTTTAGAAACCTATAAGTGAATTCGAAAATATGTCTATACTTGTAAATTTTTTATTATACTCATTACGTGAGCGAAGTATAAAGATATTTCGAGCATATTTCGTTCTAGTACGTAGCAGGTTAAAAATATCATGGTTGCGCTTACTAAATTTTGGAACCTTAAAATTCAAACAGCTTAGTAAGAATTTTATGGAGATTCACTCCAAACCCAAGGCAGGTACAAGTGAAAATGTATCAAAAATGTATTTTCCTTAGTTATATTATATCCACTAATAAAGATTTATGCCTGATTTCACCAACAACCCATAAGCTACCACCTACGTATGGGATCCATAACTTAAAAGTCCCCTAAACTAGTCCCTAAATTAAATTTCGTTTTACGATCGTCTTTAAGCCTATATTTCGGGCATTAGTGTGCTAATATTGGCACATATTGAATTTAATTTAACTTATGACAATTATAGGTCAAGAGTCTTGATTGAAGATCGAAGCGATGTATCTTACAAGTATGTCGTACACTCGAATATATTACTGTAGCGGTTAGCCTAGACTTTACTTACTAAGTCAATGAATGCATTTTTTTAATTGATCTATATACTTTTATCAATTATTGTAATTTATTAATTTACATACATAGTTCATCATTATTTTGGAAATAATTTAATAGAATTAAAGATACAAAAGTTTTATATTTGTATTGAATTACAATAATTTTAAAAACAGTTATAAATCGAGTCGAAAAGAAATAAAGAAATAGGAAGAATTGTGGTGCCAACATTTAACCATTTTGAGAGCGCTAAAAGTTCTTTTTGTTCAAAGAAACCATATGGTGTTGAAATGCACACTAGACATGTACTAAGATGAATAAAACATGTACGGTGTGACCTACTGAAAGCAGCATTTTATGTATCGAGAACAAGATTTTTTCGATAATCTGCCACTTTCCAGTCTATAAGCTACCTGTACAGCCATTTAATACCCTAGATACGTTGCTTCATAGGTGAGTGAAACGTGAAAGTCACAAAGCCAAATAGGCACAAATAGGCAAATCTTATAATTTTCAATCAATATTATACTAACGATGTTGATGTTTTTGCATGCAAATCGTGATTTATTTTCATTTTTCTTATCGCCTTAATTAAACTTTATAATTAAATTATGTACTGCAAAGAGCAAATTTTATTTCTATTAAGTTCGTGTGGTGGTGAAATAGTTTATTAATTTCATAGGGATTTATATGTACATATCATGTAGTTCAAATAATCCGCTAAGCATTACTTCGTCAAAAACATATTTTTACACAAAAAAGCAACCTTATCTATATATATAATAAGATTGGAACTAAGCCGAATCTGTACATTAAATATTTCTTAGAAAATCTTATTGAAATAAACATTTTTATCAATACAGAGGCCGAATCTATAGTTTTTAAAATTTTTGTCTGTCGCTCTGTCTGTCTGTCTGTTACCGCATCACAGAAAAACCACTATAGAGATTTTGATGAAATTTGGTTTGGTGATAGCTGGTTATCCGGGTCAACATATAGGATACTTTTTACAGCGGGAAAATGTCTCATTTCTGAGAAAAAATACAAAAACTGCAATGTAAGAGTATATTAATATGTAAAATCTAAGAATTTGGTTTTTGGTCATCTGAACGCGGGTGGAGTCGCGGGCAATGCTAGTGTGCTATATAGTATCTTGGACATTTTGTAGAATTTTTAAATGTTTTCACTTTTAAAATAACCGTTAAGACAGCGTACGCAAAAAACAAAAATAAATGTGCAATTCACACATCGTAGAAGTGAAACTTCAGAAAATGATATGAATATAGAGTATCAGGAGTAGGATAATCATAAGGATTTTTTTATATTATTTTTACCAAGTTTAAAAGTTATTTTACATTTTATTTGACATAAATATAAACATTACATAATAATCAGTAAAGAATTTTATTATTTTTCACTTCCTTTGTAATGTATTCTATCAAATAACAACGGTTACCATGGCATCATCGCAATGTATTCTATCTCATTCTATCGCCGGCTTAATCCTATATATTTATATGTTTGTCTCTTTTTACTGTCGCATTTCCGTTGCATCGAGTTTCAAATCACAACGATTCTAAAGAAGTTTCACTTCAAAAACTATATTTTTTTGACTCACTGGATGTGAGCCGCGGACAGCTGGGCTAGAACACATTCGGTTCGGCTAATGTAATTTATAGTCTGTAGTACTCTCGTATGATGATGATGATGTTCTCCTAGCCGATTCCGGCTACGGCGGTCAATCTCATTGAGACTAGCCAACTGCGCAGGAGATATTATAGTGCTCAAGTGTACGCGCAGACACAAGTGCACTCTCTATTCCTATCACTCTCATACTCCAGTGGGACGACTGCTCGACACGACCGGTGAGAGTTAAGGCGCAGGACCGACGGCTTTACGTGCTCTCCGAGGCACGGGGGTGAAGCACCGCCAACTTCCCAACTCCGGGCTGTTACTGAGACTTACTATACAGAAAGACTCAATAACTAAACTTGGCCCGACCCGGGACTCGAACCCAGGACCTCCGAG
Organism: Brenthis daphne; assembly: GCA_947093115.1. NCBI lineage: Eukaryota > Metazoa > Arthropoda > Insecta > Lepidoptera > Nymphalidae > Brenthis > Brenthis daphne. Next base: position 35,796,578 of record OX352473.1, on the reverse strand, counting down.
TGTGCAGCCGTACATGCTAGCCACTACACCACACGTATAATACACCAATGTATTAGTGAAATAATGATGAAAATTTATTCAGTAGAATCACAGTTTTTTGTCTACAAGCAAATATTTTTTCCTCTATAATTAAAATTGAATAATTAGGATATTTGTTTATAGCGGGCGAATGGCACAGCGCGACATTCTGGGTGCTGGTGGTGGGCGCGTCGGCGCTCGTCGCCGTCGCACTCGCTGCCTTCGCTTGCTGGGTCGCTCGACGACGCTCAACGCTTGCTCACAAACTTGGTAAGCCTTTTTGGTAGTAATTTTAAAGTCCTACTAATATTATAAACGCGAAAGTTTGTAAGAATGTATGTATATTTGTATTGATGTATGTTTGTTACTCTTTCACGCCAGAACGGCTGAACGGATCTGGATGAAATTTGGCACAGAGATAGATAGAGCTGGAATAACACATAGGCTACTTTTTATCCCAGAAAAATATACGGTTCCCGAGGGATAGATTTGTTTTCGTTTTTCGGGTGAGCCGCTAGTATTACATAGAGCAATGATGGATTGAAGTAATTTTTATTATATTAAAGGTATCATTACGTTTAAGTAGATTTCTAAGAGTAATAATGCTTTCTTTAAGGCCATTTATTTATATATATTTTTAAGTATTTTAAAGAATAAATCGCAAGAATTACGATGACCTTCGGCAAGGACTGAAAAAAGAAAAAATATATAGTGTCAATTAGAAGTGTAACACTAACACTGGATTACAATCAGTCGTTACTTTATGTCTGTGACCTCATTCACGAGTTGTTTCACTATTTCTTATGAGGGTTAATTGAACTGAATAAAATATTAAGACTACACCCTAATTTCCTAGTACAATATAATACATTTCGGATTGTTTATGAATACAAACAAAAATATAAATTGTTATAGCAAAATGATTTAATAACTCTTCAAGCCTATTGCCTAGAAATGGACCACCTTATTCCTCATATCTCATCCAGGTGGTAAACGCGGGCCAGATAAGGCGCTGGTATTCCAGCCCCCGCGCCGCGCCACGGCGGTGAGGTCCCCGGGCTCGGCCACGCACTACCTGCGCAAGTCTCCCTCTCCGACGGCCGCCGCGCCCCCCACTGCCTCACCCCCGCAGCCGCAGCCACCGGCTAACCCGGTGAGATCATCTTACCAGCATCAGATTGACGAATAAAACAACCAGTTTTTTAATGTTTGATAGTAGTTAGCCTCAGATTAAAGTCTAAAATAGCCTATTTTTTGTTTGACTGAAAGAAGTTCCACAGATGTTGATGTTCTCAGATTAACGGCCAAATTAACTTATTTTGTTTTGATCGAAAGTAGCTTTATGGTAGTTACGTAAAGAGATAGACAGACGGACAACGTAAACTAAAGGTTTTGTTAAAATATGCTAACCTGCTACGCCATAAATCGGAAGAATAGGAGATAATATTTACCAATATTAAGACTATTATAAACCATGTGTTAATGAGAAATCATTAGAACTAAAAGTATAGTAAAATCCCGATTTATTTAGATATACTATAAAGTATAAAGATACTTAGGTATGTTGGCCTGAAGCTTAAGGCCGGTAATTCACTTATACCTTACTTATGTACCATAATTCACAAATAATAACATGATAATTATAGTTAATTAAATGAAATTGGAGTTCTTTGATGAGAATTTAATGGTTTATAAACCCAAATTGTACTTCCCTAGCCCTCCGGTGGTAACAGCCCACACACGCCGACCGCCCCTGAGCCCGCACCTTTGAGCAAGGAGTTAGCGGACGCGAATGCCACTGAGAAGCCGAAGCCCATCGAACCGGAGACTACTACTGATGGAAAACTTGGAGATTTGCACTTCAAATTACGGTAAGTGATATAAAAAGTTCCTTCATAATCCCTTTGTGATATCAATTCGTTCTCGCGAGAACCCTGTATCGTATAAAATATTTTTGTTACACGTTTAACAGTAAAACAATAATTTGCCATATATAGATGTTGAAATCACTAGCGCGAGTCTACTTATGTTTGATCAATTATTAGTATTGAATTTAGATTAACGATAGCATGTGTTACGAATAATTATTATTAAAACAGAGGAACTTTCAAAAACAATCATTTTATATGGTGGACTCTCAATATTTTTATTTTTTTATTATTTGTAAGGAAAACCGCCGAAACTGTGATCCTGAAATACTTCTCTCTAATCTATTTTTGTCTTCAACTAGTATACTTTATATACATAATATATCTTTTTTGCAGATGTACTTTTTACTTATTATTTTCCATTTATTTGCCAAAATAGAAAATATCTTAACTGTAACTACAAAACGTCAAAATTCCCTCTAAATAAAGTACACAATAACATGATTCATACAATAACGAAATATGACTAATACGTGATAATAGCATGACTAATGCGAAGGCTGTATGAGCCTCATTTGCTTCATGAGATAAGTTTAAATCATTAAAAATTATCTTAGACATTATTTGTAAGAAAATAGAAAAAACCAAGGTTCGGTAACATCATCAATGAATTTTTGATAATTTTAAGGTCAAATGTTTATGTACTTATGTACTCTATACAAATACTAGCGGACCCGACAGACGTTGTCCTGTCTACACGTCTTTAATTTGAAAATTTCAAACTTTTTTTAATATATTATTTTCTATTAAAAAAATTGTGAATCTAAACCATTCCCAGATCCCCTTGAACACACACACAAAATTTCATCAAAATCGGTCCAGTCGTTTGAGAGAAGTTCAGTGACATACACACTCACAGAAGAATTATATATATAAAGATGAGTAATTTTTAGAGCTACGCGAGCAAGACTTGCGTAGAGATAAAAGTAAATGTTTGAAACGGAAAATTCCGTGAGTTATTTTTTTCATCTTTGATTAACTAGAATCCATAAATACAGTATTAAGTTTCCATAAATACAGTATTTACTTTTTATTTATAGAAAAGGGAAATCTTGCCGGCTTTTATAAAAAAGTTAACGTGGGAGGTTAATCTGAGCTTTTATTAAAACATTTCTATGTCTTAACAATGTTTTGCGTAAACTTCACAATTTATGATACACATTTACTTCTTTTATAATATAATCACTTAGTTTGTACAAATGTAAGTTTATATTTTACATACATAATGTTAAATATTTTTATATCTTCTTATAATATAAAAATGAATCGCTGAATGTGTTGCTAAGCGCAAATCTCGAGAGCAGCTGAATCGATTTCGCTAATTCTTTTTTTCGGAATATTTCTTGAAGTACGAGGATGGTTCTTACGGAGAGAAAAATTTAAAAAATTGCCCGAAAAAGTTTAAAAACAACACTTTTCTATACTTCCATACAAGAGATTCGTAATAATACTTAAAAGTCACATTAAACTTTAATACCATACCATAAAGTTTAAGTGTTAGTGGAGAGGTTCCGGGAAGGCAAAACAATTGAGTGACGTTAGTATCGTATAAATATTCATGTCAATACTCGTATTTGTCAATATTATTAACAAAATAATTAAATTTTATATGGCTTACGCTGGCTAATAACTATTTATATCTATTTCAAACGTACCTAGCGACGAACCTGAGCGAAGAGAGGGTGAGCAGCTAGTATCAATATAAAACAAAGTTATGAATTTAGGTAACTGATCTGCAATTCTTGAAGAATAATCAAACTGAATACCTTATTTAAAATGACATAAGTCACATATAAACGAAATCTACTAAAATGAAAATAAACTTTGTTAACATGTTATAAAGGCATTAGAAACGTGGGCTTTAAATAAAATGTTCGTTGCTTCAAACCTGCCTAGGATAGAGTGGGAAGGCCAATAACATCTCGCGTGGCTCGTAGATGCAGAATGTTTGATGAGTGCCGTCTGGGAGCCGTGTCTAGCTAGCGGAATGAAACATTCATACACTCGACGCGAATACGTCAATCGTCGAGTGTAGTTAAATATGTACGAGTATGTGCATTGTAGCGAGATTCTGGAACGATGTAAGACCGTTCATGAAGCGCCTCTAACTCTACACTGTTCTACTTACATTATTATATGACTAAATGTTTTATTTATAAACTTCCTTTAACAATGTTATTTATATATTTTTTAACTTATAAATAAAAATACATGACTGCTCATATTATTACACTAGCGACTCACCTTTGCTTCGCTCGGGTTCGTCCCAAGGTTGCTTTCCCATACAAACTTTCATACCCATTTTCACTCCTTTAAGGGATGATTTTCGGGATAAAAAGTATCCTATGTCCTTCCCAGGGTCTCATACTATCTTCTTACCAAATTTCATCGAAATCGGTTCAGTAGATCCAGAGATTACCCCCTACTACGTCATAAACTCACAATTCACAAACTTTACCTCTTTATAATATTAGTATAGATGTGCATATGAATATTATTATAACTAACTTTAAGCAATATAATTCATTTAATACACGAACCTGTACCTAACCCAAAGTTATTGAGAATGCCAAGTACTTGGGGCTCATGTAGTTCATTTGGACCGACTCCATTCATTATCTATTTAAATAGGCATAGACAAAACAGTTCTATTTTTCCTTTTATGTCAACCCATTTTCTTTATCTTTTTGTTTAATAACAATTGATGAGATTTAGTGTTATCAATAAAGAGGTTTTGGAAATGGTTTTTTTATATATAAATTTTCAATAATGATTATGATCGAATTTCAACCACTTGTCGCATAGAAGTTATAATGAAACGTTAGTGTGTTTTAATAAGTACGCATAAAGGCTTATTAAAATCGCTTCATTCGGTTTCCCAAGCGAGCGCGTTACCACTGGTCTACCACTGCCTAATCTATCTAATCGTTATAATAATCTAAATGTATCATAATAAACAAATGCTAAATCTTGTTTGTCAACAAGTCCATTGTATGTATTGATTTGGTATAAAATCCTTTAATTTCAGTACTTCAGATGGATATTATAATATAATGAATAACTATGTATTTTTTTATGATTTGATGGTGTTTTATTGGCACGGCAAAACAAAATTACATTAGACTTCGCGGGTTTGATTCCGTTGGATGAATGTTTGACTAACCTTAACCCATACTCAAGACAAAATAAGGTGTTTAATGCCGCCATTGTAAAAGCTGTATTTGTATAGTAGCGGAAAGAAGTATGTCGAGTAATTTATACCCATTATATCTGTCCATAAGAAGTGACTGTAGTAGGCTTAGATATAGAAAATGTACTTAATGCACTATGTAGAACCTTTGTTTTAAATTTTTCTTTGGGTGAGTTTGGGTGTTTGAGTTTACTTAGCGCTTAATTAATTTAAATCACGATATGCGCAGAATATTTGATGTGTAATCAGTAATGTAATTTTCGCGACCTAGATTTTCATATTTTCATTTTAAATTCTAACCTTATAATCGGAGCTCTTGTTACGTTTCAATTGATTTTTAATTAATATCAGGATTTTGTATGGTAAATAATAAATTATTTATTTATTTAAAAGTTTTTTCAATAAAATTTAACTTTTTATTAATTTACTTATTATTGGTTTGTAATACAAAATCACTCAGCTAGTTCCATATGATATAGAGCTTTATTGAATATTTGAATGGCTATGCCTTTAATTATATAAGTACAACTAACATTGCTCGCGGCTCCGCCCGCGTTCAAATGACCAAAAAGCAAATTACAGGTTTTACATATTAGTATACCTTTACAATGCAGTTTTTGTATTTTTTCTCAAAAATGAGGTATTTTCCCGCGGTAAAAAGTATCCTATATGTTGATCCGGATAATCAGCTATCATCATACCAAATTTCATCAAAATCTATCCAGTGGTTTTCTCGTGATGCGGTAACAGACAGACAGACAGACAGACAGACAGACAGACAGACAGACAGACAGACAGACAGACAGACAAAAATTCTAAAAACTATAGATTCGGAATCTGTATCGATAATAATGTCTATTTCAATTAGATTTTCTAAAAAATATTTAATGTACAGATTCGACTTAGTTAGAATTTTATTATATGTATAGATATATTTTATTGGTATACCTACAATAGGGTCAATAGGTATATTTTGAAATTCATGGTTATGCATGAAAATCAATATTCCATTCATTCCTATGTCAATACATGAAGACTGTACTCACTAGCACATTGTATAACCACCACAAAATCGATACGTTAACTAAGCCGTATTTAAACCACAGACAATTACCACCCACGTTCACCCCCAAGGGGGATCGCTAACAGATTTATCAATTATTTGTCTTTGTCAACCCTTAATTACGTTTGCTCGATAGGTAAACACTACGCACTTGTCTTTTATAACTCAATTGAGATTTTCATGATTAAATGTTTTCTTTTTGGGGAATGTTCTTTAAACTTTAATGGGACTGGGCCGGCCATGTCTACCGTATGCTTGAAGAACTGTGGGCCAACATTACATGCCACATTTATGGACCACATATGGAGCCCTGAGACAAGGAGGCGACTTCGCGGTTGACCACGAACTAGATGGCGAGATGAATTGGACAACTTCGATCCAAATCAGCCTATTCTTGCGTAATACCGCTAAACTTGGAAACGCTGAGAGAAGGGCTTTGCCCAGCAGTGGGATAGTGTAGGCTAATAGTAACAGTAAATATTTTCTTTAAATCTTAAAAGTAAACTTTTATTACCTTACAAAAGGTTCCTAATCATTAAAAAAAATGTAGAATACAGTTGTCAACGTCTAACGGTCTATCACTTCAATTCAATAGAATTTTCTTATAATACTTTCTTAGATTTTCGCGAAGTATTTATTTTAAGTATTTATTTTTATTTTTTTATTTTAAGTCTGTAACAACTATATAATACCTTAGAGACATCTAACACCTCAGTCTCTCCCGTGACCATGATTGCTGTAAAGCATTCGACACGTCGGGAACCAAAAATCAAAGTAAATTCGCGAAAAAATCCGAAAAGATAGTTTTATTTAAAATAGATTTTTTTTGTTAATGAATTCAAAGCGTGCCAGTTGAATATCACATAGAATAGTAAATTAGTGTAAGTTTCTTAATTTGCTAGAAGGCGAAATATGAAACTTGAAATCAATAATATCGAAATATTTTAAATTTTAACCTTCACTCAACCCGAATAACCTAACCTATACTGAAGCCTTATATAATTATAGCCTTGGCGGCGGTCGCAAAATAAATAGCGTTTTATTGCCGCGACATCAGGAGACACGACTGTAAAATACTCTTAACATAGATACGACGGATATACGAGTAACTGATAGCTTCAGTACGTGTGAGTGTCCCGTCAGGTAAAAAGGTCGTCTAATATCTATTAATTATAAAAACATGAGTTTCTTTAATATTGTTTAAATTTTACATTGACTTGTAATTATTAACTGCGTAATATATATATATATATATGCATATAGCCAATAAAGGAACTCAACGAGCCTTTTTTGGATTTCAATTAAACTTATTATGATTTTTGAAATTAAACACGTTTTCATCAAAATAGCAAAACAAAAATAGCCTATTATGTGATGTTCTCCTGACCGATTCCGGCCATGGCGGCCAATCTCATTGAGACTAGCCAACGGCGCAGGAGATATTATAGACAAGTGCACTCTCTATTCCTGTCACTCTCATACTCCGGTGGGACGACCTATTATATTGAATATACAAATTAATATTAATGAAAGAATTATCTGAATCGGATCAGTAGTTTTAGAATTCAAAGATTACCCCTTACATACAATGTAACAAAACAAACTTTACCTCTTTATAATATTAGTATAGAGCTTTAAACGTAAAGATAAGATTTTTTTGGATCGTAAATTTTATTTAATAGTATGAAATTAATGTTGACTGTCGCTTATTAAAAGTTAGAGGACGGTATGTACTTATTTCACTGCATAATTACTTCACTAAAGTCTTATATATTTACTCTTTTCATATTATTCAATTATATTACTTAATACTTAAACATCTATACTAATATTATAAAGAGGTAAAGTTTGTGATCTTGTGAGTTTGTGAGTTTGTGAGTTTGTGACGTTGTAGGGGGTAATCTCTGGATCTACTGAACCGATTTTCAAAATTCTTTTACCAATAGATAGCCACGTTCTTTCTGAGTGTCATAGGCTATATATTAATCCGAAAAATCAAAAGGCTTTTTCGTGGTAGTCAGATTTGCAAAGTAAGTCGGAGAAAAAACGGTCGAACGAAAAGGTTTCTTACGAACGCTGCCTTAACTATGAGAGATATATGATTATGTTCTAGAGAAAAGTTGTAGAGCTTAATAATGCCTACAAAAAAGTCAGCGACAGCATATGTCTAACTTTTATATTTAAGTCACAAAAAGTAGTTTTTTATATTAAAAAAACAATTTAAATCGGTAGGTCATGTTTATTGGTCATATTATCAACAATTATGAATTCTTATCAAAATAAGCAAATTAATCGTCTAAAATGTTTAAAACAAAAGACTTTTCCCTTTTACTGCATATAATTTGGACAAATGGTTAAAGAGATAATACAACATATTCGTAGGTATGGACGAACCCGAGCGAGCTATTTGTCTGTTTTTCTCTTTGTACCGGCTAATCTCCGGATCTATTGGACCTATTTAAATAAAATTTTGCATGGTGGTACCTTATATCCCCGGGCAACATATTAGATACTTTTCATCCCGGAAAATTAAAGAGTTCCCGTGGGATAGTTAAAAAACTATAACAACTTATACAGCTTAGTACACAAAAACGACTGATTGGATTTTAATGAAACTTTACAATAATATAGTTCATACATGACAAAAACAAATCAGCTACTTTTCATCCCGGAAAATTAAAGAGTTTCTGTGGGATCGTCAAAAGACTATAGTAACTTATACAGCTTAGTACATAAAAACTACTGATTGGATTTTGATGAAACTTTACAATAATATAGATCATACATCAGAATAACAAATAGGTTACTTTTTATCCCGGAAAAATTTACATTTCCCGTGGGATAGATGTTTTTGTTTATTTGTAACATATTATGTACACAACATAAACCCCAAAAAAATAGTTATTAAAAAAATGTCTGTTTGACTGTTTGCCTGTATGATAACTTATTAATCGAGTCAACATTTAGGGTACCTTTTGTATGTATGTATGTATGTATGTATGTATGTATGTATGTATGTATGTTGTATTCAGCCCTTTTTAACGTACCACTGCTGGGCACGGGCCTTCCTTCAGTACGAGGTGGATCAGGCCATAGTCCACCACGCTGGCCAAGTGCAGGTTGGTGGACTTCACATGTCTTTCGAAACCTTGCTAGGTTCTGTCAGACATGCAGGTTTTCCTTCACCATTAACACAAGTGGTAATTGTGTTAGAAATGATTCGCACATGAAAATATCAGAGGTGCGAGACCCGGGATTTGAACTTGCTTCACTCGGTTTCTCAAGCGAGCGCGTTACCACTGGGATACCACTGCCTAGATACCTTTTACTTAAAGAAAATCTTTCTTTCCCACGGGAAAATACAATAACTGGTTTTATCGAGTCCGCCCTAGAAACCTTCCGCTGGCTAAACCTTAACACTTACATACATCAAAACAATATACTAAAAAATTGTAGGTCTTGAAAAGTCCTACAGAAAAATTCTGAATAGTATATGTCTATCTCTTAAGTTACACTCGCAATATTTATTCTTATCTATACCTATAATAAAACTTAGTCAAATCGATGTGCGCGTTTCACGCAAAAAGTAATCAACCAATTTTAACTTAATTTTGTATAGTGTTAAAACTTAGTGCTCGGGTTAACATTTAGAATACCTTTTCCGACAGGCAAATTATTCATTCCCACGGGAAAACACAATAACTGGTTCTATCGAATTGTCCTTAGAAATTTATATGGCTAACGTTGGCTCATCAAACATTGTACAAGAAAATTGTAAGTCTTAAAAAGTTCTATAGAAAAGTTCTACATAGTATATGTTTATCTCCTAAGGTACACTCGCTATAACTATTTTAATTGTTATATATTACTGTTTTATTATACGTTATTTACTCTATCTGAATATACATATATGAATAATAAAACTGTAGAGGTTGAATGTCTGTACATAGATGGTAGAAAAAAATACTGAAAAACGAGTCAGTTCTCTTCTTACATCCCGTAAGGAGAGAAATAGAACAAATCCAGATTTTTTTTTAATTTTTTCTTTCTCTGTCTGTTTGTCTGTTTGTATGGGCTAATCACCTATACTATTGAACCTATTTAAATGAAATTTGGTACTTTTCGTTCCGGAAAATTAAAGAGTTCCCCTGGGATAGTTAAAAAACTATAGTAACTTATACAGCTCAGTACACAACAACTTATGCACCTAATTGAGTAATATAGGCATGCTGATACCTTATATTGCCGGTCGAACAACAGGTTACTTATTTTTATCCCGGAAAAATGAACGGTTCCCGTGGGATAGATCTGTTTGTACTTTTCTAGAGGTGAACCCGAGCGAAGCGAGGGTGAGCCGCTAGTAATATATAAAAGTGAGGCCTCCTTTCTTTATTACCTCTAAGATAAACACAGTTTACGTCCCCAGACTCAGGGACAATTCACAATATCGTGTAGTAAAAGCTATAAAAAACTGATACGCGACGGGGAGCTTGTTTATTAAATCATGAAAGTATGTCGACATAATATAAAAATTCTGTATCGATTATATATTATATGATATTTTCTGCGAACTATCCAAAATAGCTAAAGGAACAAATATTTTAATATTAGGTATCTGCTAATATGTAGACTTTAGTAATTTTAGCTACTAACTAGTACCTAATTAAGTATTTTTCCTGTAGATAGTTGATAAACTTGATATATTTGATGTTGGACAATCATGAATCGTACTAGATTAAATATTAGGTAGTCTATACACATTTGGATTTAAATATTGAATAGAAAATTAATATTTTATGATTAATTCTAATATTAATTCATGTTTTTATTTTTTTTTTATAATTTTCTACCACCGCATAAAATTAAAATGAATTATGTATTCAGGCCTTTTAATGTCCCACTGCTGGGCACGGGTCTCCCTTCGATACGAGGGGGATCAGGCCATAGTCCACCACTCTGGCCAAGTGCGGGGCAGACTACACGTCATGTCTTTCGAAAACTAATACGAATAGGTTCTCTCAGACGCACAGGTTTTCTTACGATATTTTCCTTCACCGTAAGATAAGTGGTAGTCATGTTAGTAATGATTCACACGTGAAAATATCAGAGGTGCGAGACTCGGGATTTGAACCCGCTTCACTCGGTTTCTCAAGCGAGTGCGTTACTACTGGGCTACCACTACTCAAGGAATGAATGAATTATATAACATTTAAATTAAATTATTGTCCATGTGTTGTGTCCACTTATATTTTACCGCATAGCCCCGAGCATCGCATTGTCTGCCAATTTGGCTATGAATTCAACACTAACAAGCTAGTATTCTATATAGCGTAGATTTCGAAACTTATGTCTATAAATGTATCACATAGTTATTCCAAAATTTTACTGACATATTGGAGATCTGAATTCGGGCGTTTTAAGTACGGCATTAAAATGTTTTTATATCTATCTAGCTATCCCGACAAATATTGTCTAGTATAAATTTTAATTGATTTCAAGTGAAGAGCTTACCAAATAACAATATTTAATTTTTATTATGTAGATTTAAATTGTAGATGAAAAATAATCATAAGGTATGCTCAAAATATAAATAAATTATAGTAGCCTTAATAAAATATAACAATTTCTCAACAGGTATGAGAATGAGAAGAGCGCACTGGTCGTGTCGGTGGTGTCCTGCCAGGGGCTGCCGGGGCGCGAGCCGGCCGGGCCCGACCCCTACGTGAAGCTGCAACTGCTACCGGACAAACAGCATAAGGTCAAGACTCGGTAAGTTACATGTACGGGATATTATATGAATAGCCTGCCCAGTTTGGTCTGGCTTTTTGCTTTTCTTTTTGTTATGTTGAATACCACAAAAATATTCAATTTTTCAAACCTTTTAGGCCCTAAAGGATAAATAATGTTTGAAATATTTAAAATTTATAACTCGAGTCCTAAAATTTGGGGGTTTCAAACAAAATTTCAAAATTAAGAAAAGGCTCTCTTAATTTCAGTGTTCTATCTATGTATATACATACATGTATGTGATTGTTGTTTTGTTCGTTTGACAAACTTTATACAAATTATCAATATATAAACTATGTTATATTATTAAATATCTTATTAAATAAATTGTGCATCTGCTGGAAATTAAAGTATCATTCAAAATCTCTTGTTTTACGTGTTTCAAATCAAGTAAAAAATAAATACCAATATTATATATTACCTTTAGTTAATTGTAAAAGAATTTGAAATATATTCATATTATGTTGAGTATATAACTGTTTTATATTAAGACTTATGAGTGTCTACATAAATAAATATTAATTTTACAGAGTAGTGCGCAAGACTCGCTGCCCCGTGTACGATGAAGACTTTACTTTCTATGGCATCGCCCCGCACCAACTCTCTGCGATCACTCTACACTTCGTCGTCTTGAGCTTTGATAGGTTGGTACTAAAATATTAATTTAAATCAATATTATTTGTGTATTTTTATGTAAATGTGTACAATACTTCTTTCAAAAAAATATTAGTTCCAATTGTATACTTTAAAAGTAAATGTTAGTTTTTAAAAAGTTTAATTGATTCGAACTCTACTAGTTTACGTGTAAAGTATGATAAAAGTGTTGATGTGGTACACTTAGTATTTATTTTATCTCTGGGGTGATTGTTTATAAAATCTTAGTTCAGAACCTATAAATGAATAACTGTGCCCGAGAATATTAAAATTTTTTTTAAGAAAAGTAATTTAATAATTAATTATAATAATTAACACGCATTAATAATAATATGTTTAGTATTTTAATATATATGAACGAGTGTGCCCCGCAGATACTCGCGCGACGAGATCATCGGCGAGGTGGTGTCGCCGCTGTCGGCGCTGGCGCTGCACAGCGGCGAGCCCATGGCGCTGTGCCGCGAGATACAGCCGCGCAGCCTCAAGGTACGCCCGGCGCCGACCTGCCCCGAACCGGTCCGAACGGACCCGAACTGCCCTAAAACCCTTATGTTAGCCATTTATATCTAAAACTGCGCGTGTAAAAGACGCCTTGTATTTTAAACTTTTTCATAATATCGCTGTATATTTAATATCTCGATAATTATAAATATCTTTTAAATTGAAGTAATTTAATAAGTAAAAAATAAATAATGAAATATACATTGAGCCTACCTTTGAAGTCAACACGTACCTATATATGTAATTATTACTGAATAATGTATCTATAGTATATACATGAGACATGAGGTATGCCCGGGTTGATGGGAGCGGTGTGCGTGTGGTGTGCAGATGCGCAGCGTGGGGCGCGGCGAGGTGCTGGTGTCGCTGTGCTGGCAGCCCGCCGCCGCGCGCCTCACCGTGGTGCTGCTGAAGGCGCGCAACCTGCCCAAGATGGACGTCACCGGCCTCGCCGACCCGTACGTCGCGACCACACGTACACACACATACACACATACGTACACGCACACACGCCAACATATTGAACATATGATTTTATAAATTAAATATTAATATAATTTAATAAAGGTTTAGGTACCACAGTGAATTACGGAAATTAAGTGAAGCAACTTTAAATCCCGGGTTTCGTACCTTTGATAGTCTCATTTCCGACATGATTACACTTTCTTGCGGTGAAGGAAAACATTATGAGAAAACCTATGTGTCTGAGCGAACTTAGGAAGTTTTCGAAAGTCATGTGGAGTCCGCCAACCTAATGAAACTTGATCAATTTATCATTATAGCGATATTAATAGGTTAAGAGTTGCTTACTATAATTAATTGTTGATTCTAAGAGACCTTCAAAACAAAAAATGAATTAAACATTTATACTTAGGTACCTATAAAAAATGTACATTTCAAACTTAATCACGATATTAAAGTCGCAACAATTGTCGCCAACGAACAATAAAGCTATTGAAATTAAAAGATCAATAGTTTCAATGAAATCATTTTCCTAGTATTGCAAATAAAAGTTAAACAAAAATAGCTTACTCATAATGACTATTACAATTATATTCAAATAAATATATAGAAACTTTAATGTGATATATAAAAACATACGTACACATTTTGTAACAAGTAGATCTTTAAAAATGGCGTTTACTTGTGACTTTAAGTCATGTCAAAGAATAAAATTCAAATATCGAACGTTCTGTCTAAACATAAATTCGAACTTACGCACATAACGTAAAGTACTTTTTTAATTTTATCATCCGAAAAAAGCGCACGATTTCGAATAGTGCGTTTCTTTTTGAAGACACTTTTGAGACGCTAATTGTGTATTTACTTAAGTTTTTGTATTTATTTAAATAAAATTACACTTAATACCATCAGATACGTAAAAATGTACCTGCTGTACAACGGACAACGCATCGCCAAGAAGAAGACGCACGTGAAGAAGCGCACGCTCAACCCGGTGTTCAACGAGTCGTTCGTGTTCGAGGTGCCGGCCGCGCCCAACGCCGCGCTCGACCACGTCGCGCTCGAGCTGCTCGTGCTCGACTGGGACCGCGTCACTAAGAACGAGGTATGTACCCTCTACCTGTCTCTCTCTACGGTCTACCTCTGTCTCTTTCTCTATACAGCATAGCTATTGTAACAGTGATGTGTCGAGCTCGACAGAGACCGCGTCACTAAGAAAGAGGTATGTAGGGTACTATCTGTCGCTTTTTAAATTCTACCTTTGTCTCTTTCTCTCACTACAGCATAGCTACAGTAATAGTGATGTGTCGTACTCAACTGAGATCGCGTCACTAAAAACGAGAGCTCTTCCCGTGTCTTCTTATATTTTCCTTTCCTACATGGAATAATAATAATACTATCTCATGCTCTATTTGAGCGTGTCACTGAGAACGAAGAGCTACCATTTTAATTGTCTATCTTTCTTTTACCATGTCAACTATAGTGCAAGATACATCTCTCTCTATTCTCTCGCACCCTCTTTTCCCTCACTGTTATATCTATCATCTCA
The DNA here is from genome assembly GCA_947093115.1 of Brenthis daphne. Lineage (NCBI taxonomy): Eukaryota > Metazoa > Arthropoda > Insecta > Lepidoptera > Nymphalidae > Brenthis > Brenthis daphne. The sequence goes on along the minus strand of OX352473.1, from coordinate 35,781,426 downwards.
TACAATGTAACGAAACGACTCCGATACGATCAAAGAGATATAAAGCGATTAACCGATGGTAGCATGCCCTCTCAGATGTAAATTGTAAAACATAGATATTAGAGCTGCAACTAAGAATTTTTTGATAGACTAATAAATCAACTACTTTTTCAACCCACTCTAGACACGAATCCAAAACATCTTTGCAATCAACGATATGAACGTTTCCATACAATATTTACAGTTTTCTCAGTTAAATGTGCCAAGCGCAATTAAAACGCGCTGTAAACGATACAATGCTCGTGCGTTTTTCTTTGTACAGCGTGTATCCAATTGAGTCGCTACAAAGAACTTTAGAGTTTAGACCCACTTGTCACGAGCGCCGTTTGAAGCTTTGTTGTTGAGTGTACGTTTAAAAGTTTTAACATTTTTCTCTTGTTTGACGCATTTTTCCCTAGGATAAGTTTTGTATCATGTAAAGTAACTTCATTTTCCGCTCTCCTTTTTCTCTTTTCTGCCAAGAAATATTCAGTAATAGCCGGGAGTTGGGAAGTTGTGGTGTTTCACTCCCGTGCTTCGAAGAGCGTGTCGCGTAGGTCCTTGGTCTGATCTCTCACCGCGAGTGTCGAACTGTCATCCCATCGAAGTATGAAAGCGCACGTTGTGTCTGCTCGTACACGCGCTGCACTATAATATCTCCTGCACGGTTAGTCCCCATGAGATTGGTCGCCGTGGCCGGATTGATGGTATCGATCAGGAGGACATTATAATTTATGTATACAGGTAATAAAATTGAAGTGTCTGTTTAACAGCGTTTTACTAAATGCATATGAAATTATATACGGTATTTATAAGAAAAATCAATTTAAAAAAAAATTGAAACGGCTGAACTGATTTTGACGGACTTTCACTGAAAGACAGCAGATGTTACAGGGAGTAACAAAGGCTACTTTTATTTTAGAAAAAGAATTAGGGTTCCGCTGAAAAAAATTAAAACGTGCCTATATTAAATGAATATTTAAATAATAATGTAATCCTCGTGGTGTCCACAGGTGATCGGCCGCCTGGAGCTGGGCGCGGACGGCGCGGGCACGGCGCGGCACCACTGGCGCGAGGTGCAGGCCGCGCCGCGCCGCCAGATCGCGGACTGGCACAAGCTGAAGGAGTGAACACCGACCACCCGCCCCACCCCCCACCCCCGCGCCCCCCGCCCCCTGCGACCCCCCACCCCCTCGCCGCCGCCCGCCGCCGCCCCGCAGGTACCAGGCTATCATAACTACTGAAGATACAGCGGTATGAGATGCATACTCATTACATCTTTATTTATTAAACTTTTCTTACTGTGACACCATGTATAGAAGATTATCGTGGGTTTTTTTTATATATATTTTTTATTTTTGACTCTTCAAAAATGAAAAATATAAAAAAAAACCCCCACTTCGTAAGTGATTCTAACAGAGACCGCACAATGAAACCCGCAGTAGTTGTATATTATATTTTTTCTATAATACTTTCTAAATTATGACTTCATTTCTCATAATATGTATATGTTATTGCAAATTAACATTAGATAAAGTGTCATCTTTTCATAGGCATTATACAAATACAAGAACCATTTCTTTCTATATGAAACTTTCATTTTAAATGATTTTTATTCAATAGCTACAGCAAAAAGGTTTAGCTTTTCTAAAAAAACTGTCATTCAAATATAAGTGCTTGCAACACTATAATTTAAAGTAAGTATCTAATATGTAAAAGAGTGTCACGTCATAGCTTCATCACATATTATACTAAGTACATAAAGTTATATGTAAACGTAGAAAAAACGAATTTCGCAGTTCTTTATTATCACCTTTTTTTCTTATTTTACAAAATTTGAACTTAGAAAAAAAATATTTTCAAACATAACATGTCATTTAAATGTCATAACGAATGATTAAATCGATTACAAGCAAAGATTTATATCAATAGGTGTGCCCTGCGTCTAAAATACACATTCGTAATTTATTTATTTATACGTGTGTTTATATCGAAATTTATCTTATAAAATATACATAAACATAAAAACGTAACATCTTTACTTTTTTGGAATTCCTCTTAATATTAGAAGATTTACTAAAGGTATAAAAAGTGAGTTTTATATACAACTTATAATTGTCACTAGCATGTTACACACTGCAGTGAGACTAAGACACTATACACGGTACATTCAGGTAGTTTTCCAATTACAGCACTAAAACTCATCATGCGGCATAATGCTCAACTTCGAGTTTTTCAACTACAGCGACTCTCCGCACAGTCGAATACTTTGAAAAGCACTTGCTTTGGCGTGACCAACCAACTCAGTAGCAGAAAATATAAGAAGTGTTTTTTCGCGTTTCTCGTGTTTGTGCGCTAAAGTGCGGCATTATGCTCTGTAATTGGAAAACAGGGTTAGTGTTATACATACATCGAGTGTGCCGTGTATAGGGTTTTAGTCTCACCGGCCTTAAGAACGACTGATGTATGATGATACTAAGTATTGGAGGCGAGGGCAGATCTAGAGATCTTAATTTTCTATACAAGTATTATCAAAGGGCCAAATGTTCATTGCAAATTGTATAAGCATACACCACAATTGCGTATAATAATCAAAATATGGAAATAAATATTAAGCGAGACATGCAATATTAAACATTGGGTACGTGGGATATAAGTAGCCAAAGTCCAGAAGCAGGTTAACTTTTTATTTAGAAATACTTAGTAGTGATATTTTGTATTAGATAGATAAATTTTTTTCATCAACAATTTAGGATATTTGTCACTTTCATGTTGGTTTACATTTGGAACGCACATGTACCATGTCCCTTAGTCGTGTCTCAAAATTAGATATTAATGTGAAACTCACGTTTAAACGAAATATAACTTGATTAAGTGTTCGAGCGGTATTTATTTATTACGCCTTCAACCAGTTTTTTTTTAATAAATATGTAAAAGGCAGAATAAAGATAGCCAACCACTAAACTTTAGATCTGCAGATTAAACACAAAAAAATACATACAGACAAACAAAGAACCTCCTCCTTTTTGGAAGTCGGTAAAAACTAACGTTTAACGAAAAAGAAAATGCGCATTCTTAAAATATAAACTTAATAACACCACACGCGTAATGAAAAAATATTGCATTAGTGTATATCGCTCTATTTTGATTATAATAAATTAACATATCTAATTATAAGACACACGATTAAAATACAAAGGTCCTACTAGATATGTATATATAATTATGTATTTTTTAATAAAGTTTTATTTTATTAAATAATTGGTGAGCTTTATTTAATATTTATTGATGATTTACTGTTTTATTGATATTTAAAATAAATTATAGATAGCCTACAGAAATATTGAAGTACCCAAAAACGTGAACTAACACTTTCGCCCTAATTTTTGATGTCACCAATCTATTAAGTATAGTTATGATAATTAATAATTATTAATTAGTGATCGGTGTAATATCTAAATTGAAAAAATATATAAATATAACTATACGTCATCGTTTATAAGAGATGATTGTTTTTTTTTTAAATAATTTCAAAGCACCAGCAATGGAAAGATTTTTTTCTGAAAAGAAATGCGGACATCTTTAAAGATTAAAGAACATCCAGTTAAAAGATAAAAAATAATTTGTAAATTTTCATATTTATCGATTAGGCTTCGAAAGCCGAAATATTAATCGTTTATTTGTGTTAATACTAACTTTGTATAAGTATGTTTAGATTAAGGGTAAAATTTAACATCAGTTGGGCTATCGGGACTCGGGACTCGGGACTCGGGAGGCCTTGCAAAGTGGAGATAGCTTGAGTGATGGTAAATCAGTAAATACTCATACAGATTAGTTCAAATTTTAAGTTAAAATTCTTAAAATGGATAGGAGATATAAATCTATTTTATACTTGTAGCCGTACAGTAGGATATAATCGGCTCTCGACGAGGCTTGGAGCTTGTAGTCACGTGTACCTCATAGTCGCATCCCATAGCTTCTGTACCCGGTTTCTTCTAAATGAATGGGGGCTGACTACCGAAATATGGATATTACTGGAATTGATTTAAATAATATGTTTGTTTTAGAATATTGCTGGACCTTCTAAATAAAACTATCATTAATAATATTTAAATGCCATTTTAAATAAAACTATCTTTTCGGATTTTTTCGATGATTTATTTTGATTCCCTAATGTTTTTACAGCAATCATGGTTACGGGAGACTCCGGAAAAAAACCGAAAATATAGTTTTATTTAAAAAAATCAAATATTTGCTTAAATCTAAGAAAGTATTAATTCTAACCATATTTCGGTATTCGGCGAACATTTGGTACTTTAGAAATTGTCACAATATCACGCATCTTACGGTAGTCATAGATTTTCAACTTATTGATGTTACTCTTATTGTAGTGACAATAAGGATAGTGTTACATTAAGAAATATCGACTAAGAATATTTAGTCGTTTTCAATCTCTTTAGTTCTTCGTCAAACCCTTCAGTAGAAACGAGAAAATTGACTAATATAAGTTTATATTCTTGATCGTAGTATTTGTAAATTTAATTTATTAGATTTGTAGATTAAATAATTTATTTAAAAAATGAATATTTTTAAATGTAATTAAATATAAGTATTATTTAGTATCATATCTATCATTAAAAGTAATCAAAATATTTCGTGTATAAATGTAATATGTTAAAAAATATAAAACACTTCACTCCATACTTCTGCATTCCAGATGTAATTGTAAATATTCATCGAAACGTATCGAAACTTCTACTTTATTCATGTAAGATGTGTTCCGTGTAATGTTAAGTATGTGTTGTTTCGGTTAACATATTTTATAATTTGTAAATGTTTATGAGTGTAGTAGAAGCAAAATGCTATTTAAATGTTCAAATACGCGACAAGTCCACTGCACTTGCTACACTGTGGCAGGAGACAAGCTATAAGGCAGTATTGCTTTGATTTTGAAAATATGAATTTACTCGTACATTTAAGTAAAGATTAGAATATATTATAATTTGAGAACGAATTTCTTATAGCTGTGGAGTTATGATTGATTCTTTCTAATATGTTTCACAGAATCGATGTCTCCTGCTACAGAGTAGCACTTATCTGAACTTAAAACCCTTAAAAGTTATCACAATAGAACATTATGTTATATTTAGTTAAATATTTTTATATAACAACAATCTATCTTAACTTTTATACATTTTTTATTTTTATTTCAATAGCTGAGAGTCGAAATATGATATTTTTATTTATAAAAGATAGATATAACTTTTGTATGTTCTTCTGTGATAATGTTTGAGTGCAGAGCATCGTCCGGCACACTGGCACAGTACAGGTCACTCCACCGATATCAGATTTGTATACTAAGGGATTTTAGTGAATAAATTATTGACTGGTGCTTTCACAATAATTGTACGTTTTATTTTAAATACCTTTCAACCAATCCGAAATATAATTTCTATGATCTGAATTATCTTTTAACGATTTTTAAATTTTATGTAAATAACTAGCGACTCAGACTCGCTCCGTTCGAATTTGTCCCTTAAGTTACGTTTTAACGGTTATTATAGATTTCTCAGAGATATGAGATTGATGTTTGATAAATATTTAACCGCAGTAAAATGTATCCTGTATTAACCCAGACAACCAGCTATTATCATTCCAAATTTCATCGAAAACTGTCAAGTATTCTCGTGATGCGATCCGAGACAGACAGACATAAAATCTAAAAACTATAGATTCAGCGTCTGTATCAATAATAATGACTATTTCAATAAGATTTTCCAAAAAATATGCAATTTTTGGGTCTTAATTAAAAGGAGTTATTACTAATTATATTTCTGAAGTTACTTTTGACAAATTGTTTTATAGGATGAGAGCCATTACTACGAGTTTTGATATTAAACGTGACAGATTAACTATTGGTATTTTAAATATATTTAACAACGCCGACAAACATACACCATAGACGTTAATAACATTATTTTTGATAGTTTGCGTAAAATAATTTAATACAAAAAAATCATTTAACGAAAAACCTTATAGTAAGTCAACAACAAATTATTTTTTCTAATATTATAATCAATAACTAAACCTACATTCCATTTAATAGTGATGAATTTATATTATGCTGTTAGCTACATACATTCATTGCAAAGTGAAATGAACTGTCCATAATATATGCAATGACGAACCTATAACCTCAAAACCGTATTTAATAAACTACCTTTTTCTCTAATGAGATTTCACGCTCATAGTATACTACCTTCTGGTGGCAACTCTAGAAAAGAACACAACCTATCACCTATGTCAAATAGGAATCTGTAAGAGAAAAATAATCCAAACTCATGCAAATAGAATGAATAAAAATATATTATTCATCCACCGACCAGTTCCACTCAGCAAACGAACGACAAGATTAGGTGTACGTCACTTTTACAATTTTGTTTTAAGCTTTGTTCAAACCTCGAGTTCAAATTACGATTAATGATTAGTTTCAAAAACCTTAATTCACTAATATAGATTTTTATACTTTTTAACAAGTTTCGAACAAACACTAATTTCTAGCATAAAGAAACTCTGTCAAATGATTATATAATTTATTCAATGAGTTATAAAAGAAAACAAATATTTATTTATCAATTGTATATTTGATATCAAATCTTAATACATATAACACAGCTTAACAAATTTGAAATATACACTAAACTACACATACGTAATTCATTATCGAGTAGCTATCGTGAGAGATGCGAGTGAGATCCAAAAAATGTCTAGATATGAATAACATATTTAAAATGGTGAAAACAAACATTTTGTAAAAAAAAACATTACAATTTTATAAAATGTCACATAAATAATAATCTTCTAATAAATAATAGGCCAAAACATTATAATCCTTATATTATTGTTCATTCGGCTAAGATAACATTTTAAAATTAAAATCAGACGCTTATAAATGCCACTTTTGTATCGTGTCTCAAATGTAATGAATGGAAATGAAAGCATCATGGAGATCTAATGCTCTTGGCGCTTTGTCTCGTTTATGAGGAATAGCTTGATTAGCCCTTGTTTACACCACGAATTCAACAGTTTTTAATGTAAATTATTTTATCTTCATACAAAGTAATCATACAATTTATTTAAAAAAATATTCTGTTTTATAAAACATCCACAACTAATTGTTTTTTGGTAGTTTTCAGGTGTTTCAATTAGAGCAAACCAAAAGTATTTAAAAACAAAAGTTTAATTTCATCAAATCAATACATCGTTAATTTCAGCTTACATAGACTAAATAATAGAGTACAATAATAACATTACAACAGGTAATGTTATTATTAGTAAAATAACTTTTTGTCACTGGTTTGTTAAATATAAAATTAATATTAGATTTCCACGTTTATTGTTTATAAAGCAGCAATGATCATTATGTATAGCATTCTCCTGTATATATTCTGAGTTGTAAACTATTATGCCTTCATATTCATTTCGATATGCTTACACAGCAAATCTTACCTAAGGTTTGCAGGTCGATTATTCGAATATTAGCTTTATTTAATACACTGTTGACATGATATATTTAGTTGTTATAATAAAACAAGCAAACAAGAACACGCGCGACAGAGCGATAGGTGGAGCAGAGGGCATGGAGGGAACTTTTTAAAGGAGAAGAGAAAGAAGAGAAGGTTTTTTTTCTTTATAACTTTTTCGTACCGTCACAAACAGTTGTCACATACATATCTATACTAATATTATAAAGAGGTAAAGTTTGTGAGTTTGTGAGATTGTGAGTTTGTGATGTTGTAGGGGGTAATCCCTGGATCTACTGAATCGATTTAGATTAAATTTGGTAAGAAGATAGTTTGAGACCTTGGGAAGGACATAGGATACTTTTTATCCCGAAAATCATCCTTAAGGGGGTGAAATTGGGGTTAAAAGTTTGTATGGCAATTCAAGCTAGTATTTAATAAACGTAAAGTTAAAAAAACAAAAGAGTATTATAAAAAGCGAAAAGGTGTACAAAAAGCAAAATTTCGCGTGACATATTTCGTAAATGGCCATAAAGTGTACATTAAGTGTTTATTTAATAGAAAATATTCGAATAACAAACTGCAAAGTCACCACAAACAGAGGACATCAACGACAACATGCAACACTTAGCGCTACACATCCAATAAACATAACGCAGCGGAGTCAGAGAGTGAACCAAGCTATATTACATTACATTACACAATCGTATTGTCATTTTAATATAACTAATCGGACGTCTCTTTGATTTCATCTAGCTGACGTTCACATAAAAATACTCACAAAAACTAAAAAAAACCATTTCAATATTTTTAGTGATTTTTTTTTCATAAAATGGAAATTAAAAAAAAACCACTATCACAATTTCATGGTAATTTTTTTGTAAATTATACTGGCAATAGTGTATGAAACATCAAACTCCATTATATAATGTATTACCGATAACATTTTTAATGTATTGTTATAAATACAAAATTCTTTTAATCTTTTAAATTTTAAATTGTTAACCTAAAACTAATAATAAATAAGTTATGTTGAATTTGAAATTTTTTGTAAATGAAGTTATTAGCTTTAACACTGTCCGTTAGATACTTTTTTCAACTTTTTTTTATGATAAGTCCGATATCCATACTCAACTTTGATATCGTGGCAAGTAAGAGCAAGCGTGGTACGTAACGGCTATCCCTATACTCGAGTGATGTTAACTAAAAACTAAATTAGTTTATTGCTAGTAAAAAAGATATGATTTTAGTTCAGATATGTTTGAACTATTCTAGATATTAAAATTTTGGTCCGAATTGTCATGTCTTGTTCATTTAAAATATTCTTAAAATAATATATTCGCTTTCATCATGAATAAAATGGAGGATAGTGTCAGAAAAATATCATTTAAATAGTGTACAAGTGTTATAGACATTAAAAGATTAAATTTATTGTATAGGTACATGTAAAGTTTGTAGAAATTAGAACAAAGTTAAGTGAGATTGAGTTAAAACTACTTGCAATATCATTTCATGTTATAGAGAAACGTATTATTAAAATATTAATTTCGATCCATCGTCATATATACTAATACAATTTTTAATAGTTAATTTACATATATATATATATATATATATATATATATATATATATATATATACACTCTTATAAGAGTTAGTGGCAGCTTCCTTAGTAATATAGGAAAAAGCGAACTTATATATCATTATATACGTTTTGAATAAAAAAAAACTTCTCATATAAATAACAAAGATGAAATAAAAATATATAAAAAATCAAGCAGACTTATTAAACTTAATGAAATAATTTATTACAAAAATCGCTTAAATTTAAAAGTAAGTAAGGTTAGAAATATTGGTAACGGTAAAGATATTGCCTTACACCACTAACCGTTCAATGTACAAATATTACGCACTAACATTTAAAAATGCTAAAACAAATCTGCAAACAGTCAAACATTGACTAAAATGAGGCAAGATCGAACACGACTGTACGCCGGATTATGTACACAGACTTCTAACATAATCAACTAATCTCTATAGACGTCTAGAGGCAAGAGTGCGGGTCGCGAGGGGGACACACGGGTGAGGCGCACCCGACTGACATACTTACTTTTATATGACAGTCGGGAAACGGCTTTAGGGTTGACGCAGACAACGGTCGGTAACCACAAAAAGTCACTACACTTTAAAGAAACCGCTTGCCATCAACTGACAATTATACGACAACCCTACAGTCGCCTACTCTATGGATTTTTATAGAGGTCCACTAATATGCACTAAGTGAGCTTATTTGTGCCGGAATGTGCATTTATATAGAGAAAAATGCCAACAATCTGGATGATTAATCTCACAATACTTTTTAGATCATATTAGTAGAATCCAATTGATATATCAATAAAAAACCTTTCCTCAGCTTTGATTATATTAATACAAGTTCCTCACTCATAAATGTGGCCAATATAAACCTAATTAATAGTTATTACTGAAATAATAACTTATATGATATTAAAAATCATGCAAAGTCATATTTTTAAGGAAAATTATAATTTAGATCGTACATAATCCGACGTCGAGTCTAATACAGTCACAAATGAATAACTACGTAACGATTCTACAACTCATACATAAGTACTTGTTCTTATTGATAAGTTTACACTCAGTTCATGAATTACAAAAAAAAAAAACATCGGCCCCACTAGGAAATCCTGTGAAACACACGCACATATGCTCAGGTCATGACAGTGACGTTGCCACAGGTAGGAATCGATCCCGCGATATTTGTGAAATAAGAGTTGTAAAATGTGCGTTACGAATTGAACACATTTTAAAATTGCAGGCAAAATTCGGCATGCTTTATATTAAATTATCCATGTTTGTATTTTTAGACAAATACAAATGGTTCTTTTTTTTTAATTTTAACATCAAACGTATCTTAGACTTAAAATAAACTACAATTCCGAGATCTTACATGTCCAGTGTCATTTACACAATATTTATTTTATAATTCAAAGACATTTAATTGTTTTGGTTCGAAACATTCTCTAAGGCAGACCGCCGTAAAATGCCGTTCAATTGAGTATTCAATACAGCTTTTTGTTGTTCTTTTATCATTTCTAGAGAGCCTTCAAAATAAACGGCAAAAGTGCTTGTGAAAGAAACGCTCAAGCGATTACACATATTCCAAACAAAACTAGTGCAATATAAACCTTGAGTAGAGAGTTAAATCTCCATTTGTGGAGATAACGTTTAAATGTTCCCATTATCGAAGCGTTCTACGATCTGTGTTGCGACTTGCGACTTTGACCGATTGAAATTGTAAACAACCTACGAACTAATAAATTTTAAATAAATTTTATTAGTAATTCTTAGAAATAGATATATACATAGAAATTCATTCAGTGTTCAAAATGAAAATAAAATATTATATTTTCCAATTAATTCTAGATTTCAAGCAATTTTTCTTTGTTCGTTGATGATCTACGATTTCTATAACGGTCAATAAGTTCGCAAGACTGCCAGATCAAGTCCAAACACTAGTTGTTACAAAGATTGGAAGTAGGACGGCACAAATATATCCATTTAATTATATTATAGCAGACCCCTATCTAATTCTTTTCGCAGCATCCTTGTTAATTTGAGGACACCTTCATCTATTTGCCCTGAAAATAGTGAATCTAGAAGCTCACCTCGAGACGCGAGAGCGAATATTCCGGCGAGCCGCGACACCGACTTGTCTGACAGGTGTCGCTCCACTACTGACCTGCAAATGAGAAAATTATATGAAATATTGGAAATATATGAATCTTTCATAACCATGAATCTTAACATTTGAAATATTATTTAACACAATTAGTTTTATATGAAAGTGGAAACGTAAGATCCAGAAATCTGAATTTTACAAATATTTGAAACCATTCAAAAATTAAAAACTAAACTAACTTGAGTGATTGATGTGACTCGCGAAGGGCATCCTGAAGAAACCCTCGGTCGTAGGAAAAGTCCACCTCGCAGAACGACACTATCGCCATCAACACCGTCTGAAAACCAATAAACAAACTTATTAATGTTTATCAAGAGATTAATCTAATTTATTTAGAACTTTAAATGAATTCTCTCATTATTATTATTTACTAGCGACTTACCCTTGCTTCGCTCGGGTGCGTCCCTGGGTACCTTTTAATTTTTTTGTAGCAGAACCTTTTGTAAAATAAAAATAGCCTAAGTTACTCCTTATAACATCAGCTATCTGCCAGTGAAAGTCTCGTCAAAATCAGTTTAGACGTTTCGGAGATTAGCCGGGCAAACAGACGGACAAAATTAAAAAAAAATGTGTTTTTTTTAAAAGTGCGGTATATAATTTCATATGGATTTGACATCACAAACAGACACTTCAATTTTATTTATCTGTATGTATAGATTAAAGAGACGTTAACTATTTGTAAACTCGTTATCGTCGTTGCGTATTTGTGACGCGAAGTGGATATGTTATAAAAATAATTATTATACTTAGAACAATATTACAAAGTAACTTTCAGTATCGATATTATAAATGAATGTAAGTAACATTATAATGACAGCTGTTATTAAACAGATAATAACGTATATACATACAGTATATATATTATTTTATCTATATATAGTGTACTCAGATATACTATAAACAAATCTTATAATATTAAATAAACAATTGTTGTATATTATATTTTATTTCGTGTATCTCGGAAACTGCTCTAACGATTTGCATCAAATTTTGTCTATAGACTATACATAGCTCTCTTTTCTAAAAAAATTCAGTTTTTATATCTTCTCCAAAAAAAACACCGTACGAATCTCGGTCATACAAGTACTGATATTTTAATTTGTAGATAATATTATTAATATGTAAAAGTCAAGTTTCATACGATTTTTTTTTTATTTCTACTTATAATATTTTAATAACTCTGATAGTAAATATAAACTTTTATTTTGATAGTCAAGAGTTCGATGTTCATTCTGAAAAGTACAGTATCTGTTGCCTTTTAAAAATATGCATAATATTATGTAAATGAGCACCCTATTTCAGTTATCCTTAAGTACGTTTTATTACTAGTCCAGTTTATAATAGTCTTCATTCATATTTTAGTAACTTTTGCCCACAACTCTGCTCGTGTATCATCATAGCGGGCTATTTGTTTAATAAATAAAAAATGCAAAAAAAATCTAATCGAACTATTACTTCAAAACGTAATAACAAACAAATTTTATATTTAACCATTAATAAACATATAACAATACATAAGAATTCTTATAAGTACTTACGTGAAATTTAGCACGAAATGCACCCAAGGCGCGCTCGTCCGCGGGCGACAGCTGGCCGTGCCGCCGCAACACTCCCAGCTTCACCGCCGCCTTGATCACATGCTTCACTAACTTTTCCGCCTCCCTTTTTTCTACACGTTCGCGTAACACACATAGGAACTGAAAGAAGGAGATAAAAAATTGTATTTTCAAATCTAAATACATTAAAGGGTTCATTATGGCGAGATTTCATCTATTAGACATTTAAGCAACATTTGTGCAAAAATCATGCTTTTAGGCCCACCGGTTTCAGCTATGCGTTGATATATATATATATATATATATATATATATATATATATATATATATATATATATACACTAGCAGAATCCGCCGCTTCGCTCGCGCTAAAACTACGAAAAAAACTCTAAACAGGTAGGTTTCATACAGACTTTCATCCCCTATTTTACCCCATATGGGATTAATTTCGAAAAATGCCAATACACATGTTTATTTAATAATGTATTGAATACTAAGTTTCAAGTAATTCTGATCATAAATATTTTTTGTTTTATATTATAACGTGTTTTCCCGTCGCAATAAGATAATCTCTCGAAGTAAAAAGTAGCCTATGTCATTCTCCAGCATTCTACATAAAAAATCTCGCCAATTTGTCACTCTGTTTCGACGTGAAAGAAGGACAAACAAACAAACAAAAACACTTTCACGTTTATAATATTAGTATGGATAAGATAGAAGATACGAGTAGATACCTGATCTAGAAGTTTAGCGGCATGTTCGTCTAGCACGAGCGCGCGCGCGCTGGCCGCGCCGCCCACTCGCGAGAGGAACTTCTTCTGCGCTCGCAGGGAGATGTCGCGGGCGCACCACGCGCCGCCCTCCATCGCTGGAGACAAAACAAATGTCATTCAATAAGTGTTAGTATTTATTAAAAAAACAAATATTACATTTAATTTGTATATATGTAGGTACATGAAAAGTGAATACCGTACACCGATTACATGAAACATGTACTAAACGGTGAAGGAAAACATTGTAAGGAAACCTGCATGTCTGAGAGAACCTAGCAAGTTCTCAAAAGACATGTGAAGTCCGCCAACCCGCACTTGGCCAGCGTGGTGGACTATGGCCTGATCCCCCTCGTACTGAAGGGAGGCCCGTGCCCATACATACATGAACATTTTTATTTATGTGAATAATATTATTTAGTATAATAATATGTTCATGTTATTCCACTCTTTTACTAACTTCTGTTTGGTAGTGTTTAGATCTAGGTCTTGTCATCGTGCAATTAACCAAATTTTGAGTTCAATAGCTTCAGCTGTTTTAAAAAGAAATTCAATTCAATCTCTTGTTAATAGCTTCAGAAAATTAGAATGGGACGACGCGAAGGAGTTTGGTCGGTAAAATAAAATTATTAAACTATATTAATTGTGAAATATTAATTAAAAATAAGTCCTAAATATTTTACAGATATGTTAGTGTATAGTCTGAATCCGTAACACTTACGAGTAATATATTTACATAGAAATTTACATATAGGACTAAACACAAATCAAATCTCTAATCTCAAATCTCTAAACGTAAACAATTAACGTCAATGGGCCAGGGGACTTCATCATACATACCAGGACATCATAAATAGGATGGAGGAGTCTAGTACAGCTAAAAAGGATATGATAGGGAGTACCTTCATCAAGGCTCGCATAATCACATCGGGAATGATCCCTGACCCTCATCTACGCTAGGTGCACAGGTGTATCTGTATACTGTACATGCCCAAGGCGCAAACGACAAACGGTAGTTATGACCCAACGTTTAAACTTAAAATGACAACTTTATAGATTAATTGTCAGCTAAAATTTAGTTTAAAAAAATTTCATACATCTAGTAAAACGTGTACCTACTTTTTTCATTTTTTTAATTATATTTAAAAATCATTAATAGCTGAATTCCATTAAATTTAATCTCAAAAATTATAACAAGAAAGACATTTAATAAATTCAATAGTAAATTTATAAAACACGTCGTTTAGATATATTCCTTCACTGCGTGCTAGCACGCTAAACGCAGCGTGTACAGAATTTATCTCAATTCACTACGACAATGGCCAATTTGATTCTAATTGAATCTGTCTGATATAGGACAGTTCGCTCTACTTGACTCGTTTTATTGTATAAAATGTGTGTCGAACAACAAACATGCTGTTTTATTTGAAAAAGATATTTAAATTCCAAAGACGTGCATAGTTCGAATTGTCAGGAAAAATATAACCTATATTTTACCAACATTAAGTTACGATTTTAATTACCATTAAATTTTTGTTCCATAAACCGTCCGTGGTAGTACCAAGTACGGCTATAATTGAATTCCAGTTCAAACAGTTACACCAATTGCCAAGTTGATAAATCTATATCTCTTTATGATGTTTTCGGTATATATTCGGTACATAAAAAATTTAGATCCGTTCCCTGGTTCACTGACAGATAACGCATAGTGAACAGCTGGTTATATAAGGATTAAATCCAAACAAGTTATGTAAAGAGATAACCACTAAGGGAGAATTTAAAAAAATTCCGCTTTTAAGTAGCAATATTGCAGTTATATTTTTTTGTTTTTTTTTTGTTTGTGTTATATATGCGAAATGGAAAATCGATTCAGCCCCATTGTTTTTACTAAATAAATATTTAAATCGAAACTGCTATCTATAGTTACTGATAATGTGACTGACCATGTAAAATAACTAAGCATAGGATCAATTAACAGCAATACAAATTAAACAATTTTATTAATATACAAAATGTTACTTTTAAAATGTATGTCTAAACATATTCGTATTATTTGAAACATTACTCAAATATACATTAAAAAAAAACAATTATTTTAATAGGCGGGTCAATTAAGGCGTCGTTTGGTCTAATTAAGACACTTGAGTCATTTCAAAACAACATTTATAATAACAGGAGAAGCGCATGTTATTGGTCACGTGCCTTACAGACAAATATGTGTAATCAAAACACACAGAACTTAAACAGCAACATAACACAAACATTCATAAATAATAAATACAAATCCTGTAGTATGTACATTGTACATCTATACGTACAATAAAATTCTGAGTCAAATCTGTATATTATATATTTTGTGGAAAATCTTATTGAAAGAAGAAGAAGTCATTATTATCGATACAGAGGCCAAATCTAGTTTTTAGAATGTTTGTCTGTCTGTCTGGGAACGCATCACGAGAAAACTACTGAACGGATTTTGGTGAAATTTGGTATGATGATAGCTGGTTATCCGAGTCAACATATAGGATACTTTTTAATGCGGGAAAATATCTCATATCTGAGAATTTATACTAAACCTTAAAACGTAACTAGGGACGAAACCGGGCGGAGCGAGGGTGAGTCGCTAGTATAATAATAAATACTGTTTAAGAAATTAAAAAAATCGAGTTAGAAGTTAAAGGTATATATAATTAACAAAATATTTAAGTACCTACTTAATTTTTCTACGTATTCTTGACGAGCCGTGTGGTTAAATATCATTGTATGCTCAACTCAAGGGTACATAACTAATACAATTCAGAGTTATAGACAAAATGAATGAATGAAATTACCTACCCGATTAAAAAAAGAAAAACACCGGCATTCGTCTCGCAAATATTTATAAAAATACCTCCTACCTACCTAATACTTGTGTTTTTTCTTTCCTAGTATAATTTGCGATCAGTATTTTGACTAAAAACAAATCTTTAGAGAGATTGCTGTCATGTGAAGTTGATCCTCATTAGGATCTAAACTCATTCATTATTCAGGCTAGAATTATAATGCTAGGTCTAGTATGGCTTTTCTTTTGACACGTTTATCATCCAGAAGTCGTTGTGCTAGGATGTTAGGGTGATTTCAGGGGTGTTGTAGTGAATGCGCAAGCGATCCTGCACACCCCATTGCACTGCGGCGACGGGTTCCGCTGTGGGTTTTAGTGAGTAGGAGTCTCACAGTACCCTACCCATTGACGGCCGGTAGGGTCCCCATGATGGGTTTCCCCAGCGTCAACAAAAAAAAAAAGGATGTTAGGGTGATTAGCCAGGAGCTTTCTATATTGGCAAGCCAAACTACAAACTTCCTCTTTTATCTTAGGCATGTGTAAATTGAATTTCGTCATTAGTAATAAAACCACGGTACATAGTACATATATATTAAACGTGTGTATTTTGTCTTCAAAATCAAATAAAACAAGCTATAATAGAAACTTTTCCTAAATTTCGATTACGGGTTCGATTCCGATTACAGAACCGGGTATTAGCATATATTTCATTTTATATCTTTTATTACGATATCATATCTAAGTACGGTAAGAAAAATGTATAAAATGTAATAATCTTTAACCTCATCTTTTAGTCTGAGTATAAGGATACAATAAGATTACAGGCCATTTTAGCCGGTTATTTATATCGACAAAAGGTTAGAGACCTTTTTCCAGACAAGCAATAATGCGATTTTAATTTGCATATGATGAATTTACCATCCCCGAGCAGGAAAGGTTAATGGCATGAAACCAGGTAAGAGTAGAGAACCTATTAGCTTATTCAGAATAGATTTTGTTATATTTCTAGAAAATTTGAATTTAGGGTTCATTTTCTTATATGGTTCTACATATGGTTTGTCTGTGTATAAATTTGTATTTAGTTTACATCCGCTAAATAGCGATGACCCCAGCTTTATCTAAATGCAAAACCGTAGAAAATGTTGAGCTTTTTTTTAAGTGTACCAATTAAAATTATACGTAACTATTTTTTACAAGCTTTTATTTTACTTATATCTATAGTTTGTTCTAAGGTCCATCATGGCCTGTTTGCTGTACACGGGGTATAAGAGATCTCCTCAGTAGTAAACGGTACAGACACTAAATCTTGCATACGCATTCAATTATGATTCAGTTGACTAAATTAGTGAACCCACACCATAGTTTGTAAATAAAAAAAAATATAAATAAATTAATAGTAAAAAAACATTTAAAGTACAAAAAAAAAACAATTAATAATAAAAAATATATAATAAAAATATATCAAATTTCCATCGCTACTAAGAAATATAGGTGAATATAATAGATATGTTATTACGATTCACTTTAAAACAGTTGATTTGGTTTCTCTGGTAATTACAAATTAATTACATTTCAAACGACTTTTAACCACTAATTTAAAATATAATATACATGTAAAATATAAAATATAATATATATGTGTTTAACCCGGTTAAAGTATCGTCATTTTGTAAAACGTATTATCTTTTAATATAAAAGGAAAATTTTATTTTAGCCTTTTATTTAGCCTGAAAATGAATAGATAAAGACATATTGAGTGGTGAGCGTATGTTACTTATTATAATTAAATTGTGTCAAGAACATTAGATATTCGTCGCAAGGCCATATTGTAAAAAAATAATAAAGTTTATTGTCATGAATTGTGTTTTATTGAAGTGAAAACTTCTATAGGCTTGGATTGAAGTGAAAACTTCTATAGGTTTGGATGGGCAGTAAAGCCATGTAAGTCGTCATCGACATGGTCACGTGACGTGCTAACGCTAACACTCAAGAGTGCCGATAGATGTTAAAACCAGATAGATGTAAACAGTTTTAATATACAAATTTTAATTTAATATCAAACAATTAATTTGAATATCCAAAAATAACAACTGTTTGTTTATAGTTTTAAGTTTTCACTTCTGTCGGCAGGCCTCATGACTGGTTTTTTTTAATACAACAATGATTTAATGTACAGTATATAGCGTGGGTTATTTATTGAATATAATTTTTAAATATTTCTTTTAAACTTGAACTGAAAAAGAATCAGTAAGTGGTAAGTAGGTACAGCTAGCGTACTGCATTAAAAGTGCCAGAAAATACGCTATCACTAAGTGACTCATGCGAAAACAACGAAAATTCAAACAGTGACTAATAAATACCGTGCAAAGAAGCTCTGGCAGAAGTTTGAAACTCTACTTAAGCGAATTTATTTATCAACTAGCGACTCACTCTCGCTCCGCTCGGGTTCGTTCCTACTTACGTTTTAACATTAGTAGATTTCTCACAGATGAGATATTTTCCCGCGGTAAAAAGTATCCTATATGTTGACTCGGATAACCAGCTATCATCATACCAAATTTCATCAAAATCCCGCCAGTGGTTTTTCCGTGATGCGGTCACAGACAGACAGGCAAAAGTTCTAAAAACTATAGATTTGGCCTCTGTAAATTCTATTTCAATAAGATTTTCCAAAAAATATTTAATGTACAGATTCGGCTTAGTTACAATTTTATTATATGTATAGATGTATATGTATGTGTATTTTTAAGCTATAGGTATAATAACAATTAATTTAATCTATTAAAGATAGATACTTCTATACCACCTAATTAAATATTTCAATCGACAAGACAAGACACAATGTTAACATCATAAATCGCAAGTCACAGATTATAAAAAAATCCAAAGTAAATATTTTTATTTATTATCCTGGTCACGTTTCAGCACCGTTATAATTGACAGCTCATCAACAAAAGAGGCATTAACTTATGAATCAAATATTTGAAAGTGCAATCCAAAATATTGGTTACTCCGCACCATGTTACAAATAAACGATTAAATCTGATATCAGATTTGATTTATCATCATCTATGAGTCCTTGAGAATGAAAGGTGGTGAGTCAGGCGGGTAATTTTCTGTACCTATATATCTATAGCGTAAATCATTAAACTTTGCAAAATAGCCCTTAAAATAAGGGTAAGTAATGTAAAATTTGGGTGTGCCAATCTTCGGCTACTCTATACAGGTTTGGGCGGAACTCGATAGCTGTGTATTAGCATATCGCGTGCTATACCGGCCTTGGGTCGGGATACTCGATCTAATCAGGTACAAAGTCAAGTTGAATGCAATGTCATGTACTAAGGTCGTTTCTACGAAATATGCGGAAGTACTGTGAGAATATTGGTTCGGTAGTACTTACGGTACATCGTTGTATACGTCCAAGAACTAGTCTACTTACTATATAATACATATATGTAGTGCCTGTATATTATATATGTGTTAACTGTTCGTTGGTAAGCGAATCACTTGAAAATTAAGGGTCTTTGTTTGTTTTTTTTATTAACCAACTTCCCAAAAAAGGAGGAGGTTCTCAATTCGTCGGAATCTTTTTTTTATGTATGTTCACCGATAACTTTGTTTCAAACCGACAATATTTTAAGATATGAATATCTATCTATAGGTAAATACGTATTTTACGTATCAAAATATATTAGATTTGCTTTGCATCGGCTGGCACCGACTTCGAAAATATCTGATTAGGTATCTATTCTAAATGAAAACCTCCGTTTAGTTATTTTTTACGTTTTAGTGCCTGGAAATCAGTTTTTATTTTTTTTATAAAATATTATTTACACCGCTGATCACATTTCCGTCCAATCAGTTTGTCTAAGATTTAACTAATAATACCTATAACAGCAGCAGCGCATCAAGGCGATTTTATTTTATACAGTGGTCACTGTCAAAAATCTTTGAACAAATATACTGTCTTGCCAGTTGGTACCTTTGATTCAATATCTTCAAAGTCACCTCGGATAACTAAGGGTCCTGTATTTATAGTATTTAATATATATTAGTTATTGTCCCACTCTAAGGAACGATCCGATTGCAATAGGAGTCAAATCTAGAGTTATTAGAAATTTTAGATCTGCTATATTTTCGGAGCTTAAATAGGCAATGATCGGCGATTATTGCATATGTAAGTTTTTTAATTAAAGGTAAATTTTAATCATCACATTAAATAGTACATACATCATGAGTATAATATTATTAGTTTTTAAACTCTCCGGTCAAATATTTAATATGCATATACTCACTACGATTTAATCATTACTCTCTTTCAATTAAGCTTTAAGCTTCGTAGAATTGGTTCGTTAATAGCACTGGGATCAAGTAGAACGATCTGGCAACTCGCCATTCATTTTTTTATACGAGCTATACGTTCTCCCATATGTATGTATTATGTTTAACTTTAATAAATATTTATATAAAACTATTAACTTACACACATACAAACTTTCCTATTTACAATAGATGCATCATTATTTATAAGCTTCTAAATCTATACTAATATTATAAAGAGGCAGAGTTTGTTTGTTTGTATGTTTATTTGTTTGAACACGCTAATCTCAGTAACTACTAATTCAAATTTGAAAAATTCTTTTTCCATTAAATAGCCCCTTCATTGAGGAACGCTATAGGCTATATATCATATATTATATAGTCTATTTATTTCATACTAACTGTCAAAACGTGCCTAGGGACGAACGCAAGCGAAGCAAGGGGTGAGTCGCTAGTTAAAATACAAAATATAATTTAAAATGTAAGAATTACAATGTAGGTAGTAGGTACCTACTCAATACGCAATATGGCCTCGTATATCAATCTTCAAAGCACATATATGAATTATAATTAACTAATTATAATTGATACAACGACACCTACACGTATTTGCATCTATAAGAAATTGATTGACGATTTGGTTTACAAAGTTAATAAGATACCAAAAAAAACACGTCACATGTATTAAATCGATTCTTGTAATAATGACGCAAAAAGTAACAAACTTGTTCGATATTATCGAACGTTCGACATTTTTTTGGCAAAAAAGTTTTAATAAGTGTTAGTGACCTCAGAATTACGATAACAGGAAATACACTATAGATATATACTTAACTAGCGGACCCGACAGACGTTGTCCTGTCTACACGTCTTTAATTTGAAAATTTCGATTCTTTTTTAATAATTTTTTTGATGAAAATTATTATTCAAATTGTGAATCTAAACCATTCCCAGATCCCCTTGAACACACACAAAAATTTCATCAAAATCGGTCCAGTCGTTTGAGAGAAGTTCAGTGACATACACACTCACAGAAGAATTATATATATAAAGATAATGAACATTCAATTAAATAATTAATTATGAATCTTAATGAAGTCGATGTACCTTTTCTAGTTAAAAAGTAAGCTTTGGAAACACTTTATTAATTATAAGTAATTATTACAGTTAGGGATGGATTTCATCCTGAAATTTTAGGGGACCACCTTTGACCAAATCTATTTATTAAAAGAATCGATAATCCGTTTACAATTTGCGAGCATATTGTGTAAAATACACAAAAACAACTATAAAACCGAATTGAGTATCTCTGTCCATTATATATTCGATTAAAAACCTTATATTACGAAACAAATTCGATCTGATAACTCCGAGAATAAAAATGCAGAGGCACATGTATTCCCAATACACCATGTAGTTTAAATGGACGTTTTAAATATAGGTATCTAATGCCCGATTTAACCAACAACCCATAAGCTATCACCTACGTATGGGATGCCTAGCTTAAAAGTCCCCTAAACTAGCCCCTAAATTAAATTTCGTTTTACGATCGTCTTTAAGCCCATATTTCGAGCACCTAAATTTAGCTAATTTTAATATTTAGGTGACCGCTAACTGTCGGTGAAACAGAAACTGTCCCCTAACAGCCCTCTAACCATGCTTAGGGGATCCCTTAAACTTAGGTGACGTTGGTGAAATCGGGCATAAGTTATGTTTTGTTTTGGTAATAACCCTTGATTCAATTGGTCAAACGTCCACGGCGGTTTTGGCGTCATTAGCCGGGCTCAATGACCTTGCAATAATTGCACTACCACAAAGAAATTGCAATGCTAGTGTGTACATAAAACCGAGCCACAGTAATGGCCTGCTTGAACATTTAACTTGTGATTCTATTATATCATTTTATTTAATTCATAATAAGTAGTCGAAAGGAATTTTTATAGATAGGCTTTTAGTGTATATTGTAGTTGGTGAAAAGAGAAACTACAGGAAAAATGGTAAAGGGCCTTAATATAGCAGTCACAATTTTTTAGTTAATATACAGAAAAATAAAAACTAAGTAAAGGTCAAGATTTTGTGTAAGCATAGATTAAATTTACATATATGTAACAATATAATTTATACTATAATATAAATTTTATTTATGTCATAGCAAAGTGTTAATAAGTTTTGAATATATTTAGAAAATTGAATTAAACATTGATCATCGTCGAATATCTTCATCGATCCATTTGTTAGGATTGATAGATTCACAAGAGCCCAAAGACTCAAGAAATCGATATAACATGTTACATCCGTTTCTAGCGTCTTCAGACGCTATTAATATTTTCAATTGATGCGGGTTCTGTGATGTCGAGTGATTCACTGGTTAGGTCTTAGGTAAGCTTATGTTAAATGTCAACGACCTTACAAATTGGCAGATTACGTTTGCCATAACCCAGTATTTACAAATCACAATGCGCTTACGTTTCAATCTTAACATTGTTTCATTTTACAGGAACTCCGAACACTAAGAAATCTTTCTTAAGAATTGTAGAGTACTTTCACCAAGAATAACAAAATATGTATAAATATAAAGCTCGTGGTGCGACTGCATTTACTGAAGATACGAAATCAATAACGGTATAAATCAATGTACGGGACTTAACAGGACACGGAGGAAAAAATAAAACCGCGTATCAGGACAACTTGATGAGAAGTATATTCATTTACGAATGACCCACACGGTACAACAATAAATAATAAAAGTTAAAGTTAACTGTGAGTAGTTGAAAATACGTTGCTTTAAAAAATCATCAGGCGCTCGAACAATCGGTCCTATAAAAAAAGCGAATTTATCTTCTACACTTCTTGCTGTAGATACTAAAATATTTGCATATTTTTTTATAATTAAAATTAAAATATGTGCTCACTGCACTACAGTCCTTTACATCATATAAAATCTTAAATTAAAATATTTATGATTTACTACACTGCACTAAGGAAATTGAATAATTCATGCAGGCCCAACATAATAACTCATACTTTAAGTAACTAAATGCCATTAATATTACAGGAAGCGCCTGTATTTTGTACGCAGCATCTAAGTTAGACTCTAGACCTAGACCAGGGTTTCCCAATCTTTCTTCTGTTGAGCCTCCTCGGATTATAAAAAAATATTCCTCCCAATTTACTTTATTATATCAAAACACACATTATTTTAACGCTATATATTGTCATGCCCCATTTATTTATTTTATTATAATAAAACACACTTTTTTGTATGAATTTTATTTATTTTTATTTTAAGTTATACAAAATAAACTCTCTCTTGGCGGCGCGCTGGTTGGGCACTCCTGCTCTAGATAGACTTGTAGTATAAACGAGTTATAAATTCCGTTTATAGTGAAACATTCATTATAATAGAGACTTATATAACATGTCGGTATTTATATTCTTAGTTAATATTTATCTATAGCACGTAATTTGAAAATTGTGTGTTGTATTTAAATCTAATATATAAAATTTCCATGTCACAATGTTAGTTACCGTACTCCTCCGAAACGGCTTTACCGATTTTTACCAAATTTTATATGCGTATTCAGTAGGCCTGAGAATCGGCTACTATCTATTTTCCATACCCCTAAGTGATAAGGGTGGCCCACATTAGGGACGAACCCGAGCGGAGCGAGGGTGAGTCGCTAGTTTTAATATAGGTAATATGGAAAAGATTAGACTTCGAACAAAGCAGGAAGCATTAGTATAAATGAATATTTCTAATTTTAAATTATATCATTATTATATAAAGATATTATCAACAAAAAATGACGCATTACTAATCCTTATTTTAAGTTCGTGTGGTCAGCGTATAGAGCTAGCATTAAGTCAGTACGTATGTATTACATTGTTATACCGACACAGGAAATTGCCCCCCAGGGCCGCCATTAACCCCTTGATAGCGGAACACTAAAATAAGTAGTTTGCGTCGAGACAGACAATTTATGATTTTATTAGCATTGCCCGCGGCTCCGCCCGCGTTCGGATGACCAAAAACCAAATTCTTAGGTTTTACATATTAGTATACTCTTAGATTGCAGTTTTTGTATTTTTTCTCGGAAATGAGACATTTTCCAGCGGTAAAAAGTATCCTATATTCATTCCAGCTATCACCATGCCAAATTTTATCAAAATCCCTCCAGTGGGTTTTCTGTGATACGGTAACACATAGACAGACAGACAGACAAAAATTCTAAAAAGTATAGATTCGGCATCTGTACCATAATAATGTTTATTTCAATAAGATTTTCCAAAAAATATTTAATGTACAGATTCGGCTTAATTACAATTTTATTATATGTATAGAAAAGGCATATTTAGCCTTTGTTGCCAAAATAAAGGCATATAACTTTAGTGCTATGTGTGTTTTGATTGAATACACTAACTTATGTTTACATTTATATTTATTACAAAGAGCAACACTAAAAACTTTTAAAAAGCCCAAATAATCGGCAATAACGAAGTCACTTTGTTGTTTGTATATAGGTCGGAGACACTGTCTACGTGAAAATTAATGGTTTTAATATTACCCATAATAAAGTTACAACTCAAAATGTCTCCCCAAATTACAACTTTAACAGCAATGAAGGCCCGTAATAATCACTGACATCCGAAACTCGTTAACTAGTTCATTGGCTTATTAACTACTGCTTCTGTAGTAAATAAACCGAATTGTTTACATAACAATGAAATGTGCTAATAGAAACAACTTGTTCGTCGATTAATTTCTAATTTTCATGGATATATATATGTACATCTGAGATGAGTAGGTAATTAACATTCTAATTATTATTACTATAATCTATACATATAATAAAATTGTAAGTAAGTCGAAACTGTAGATTAAATATTTTTTGGAAAATCTAATTGAAATAGACATTATTATCGATATAGAGTCCGAATCTATAGTTTTTAGAATTTTTGTCTATCTGTCAACAGACAGATATCCGCATCACGAGAAAAGCACTGGAGGGATTTTGATGAAATTTGGTATGATGGTAGCTGGTTATCCGGGTCAACATATAGGATACTTTTTAACGCGGGAAAATATCTCATTTCTGAGAAAAATAACAAAAACTGTATTGTAAGAGTATATTAATATGTAAAACCCAAGAATTTGGTTTTTGGTCATCTGAACGCGGGCGGAGCCGCGGGCAATGCTAGTATTATTATATATAAATGAAAAAATGAATTTTTCTACTGGTATCCATGTTAATTTTTGATACTCAAAGGGCTAAAACAATTTTGAATGAAGGATGTGTGAAGGATGGCATAAGTATCTTATTTTTTAACCGCATACGTTAATTATTACGGGACACATGAATAAAAATTGAATCACCTATTAATATTTTATGCTTGTTCTAAGTTAAGAGCTATTACGTTATATTAAAAATGTTACTTTGTATATATGTTTGCTTGTTGCATCTATGTTGAAACCTCAATGCGTCACTCGACTTTGCTTAAACTTTAAAGTATAAAATGGTTCTCGAAGTTATTCCAGTAAGATAATTGAATGTAAAAGAGCCTAACTAACAAGAGCCAATTATTTATATTATATAAAAAAAATTATTAAACAAAATGTTTACACTTTATATATTTGGCCTATTTTTTTAAAAGCAATAGATCTGAACTAAAATTAGTTTTTGATTAAAAGCATATTTTAATTATTCTACAGCAAATAATTATAAATGAAAAAAAAACCCTCTTTATAGTGTAAATATAATAAACTTTTAACATTTCACTTTAAGTTAATAATATAGAATAAATGTAAAGCTTATTAGCATTTCTGAGAGCAAGTCATTAATATTAAATATCGAGTCAGTGACCTTACGTCTAAGTTGCATCCGAGCTTGTGGTATCAATTTAATACTTAACCGCAATCGCTGACAATGCTCCTTGTCTAATTAACTCAGAGATGTATCCCAGATAGACGCGACCGTTGACACTAACGATCTTTGGCGTTGAGAACTTTACTAAGTAGGAAAATATGAGAAGAGAAGTAGTGGATTCACACCAGGGCTGCCAGATCGTATAATTGGATACGAAAATTATAAAATATGGTTATTTTATGTATATTTCATTTTAAGTTATAACGTATTTTTATTGAAATTTTTTATTCATCACAGACTATTTGTCAATAGTTTTGTTAATTTGTATAATAAAATTTGATTTGGCATAATTTTGAGTGAGTCAGCGGTATAAAATAAGTTGGCTCTACTGGCAGCAGTTGTCTCTGGTGGCAGCCCTGGTTCACACTGTGTCGAATTTATTCAACAACTGCTTCGTTCAGCGATAATGTTATACTTAAGCGTTATTGCTAAACGATGTTTAAACTACGTTCCATTACAAATTAAGACTTTAATCGTTGCAATAAATACCTACTATAATTTGAATCTAGATGCTACAAAGTTTAAATATATGTTAGTTAGTCTAGCTGTTACGTCGAAACTATCGGCTATAGTAATTGCTTGTGTTATGCAGGTTTTTTAAATTAATCTCACCAGTTATTCTCAAAACTACTCATGAATAAGCAAGTTTTCTTGTATATATTAGAATATATAATTGAATTACGTAAGAGTTATTTTATTTCAGTAAAGAAGCGAATTCAATTACATGTGTGTTTCTTATTCTTTTGAAAATATTTATCACTAGCGACTCATCCTGGCTCCGCTCGGGTTCGCCCCTAGTTATGTTTTCAAGTTTAGTATAGATTTCTCAAAGATGAGATGTTTTAACCGCAGTAAAAAGTATTCTAGAATATGTTGACCAAGATAACCAGTTATCATCATAACAAATTTCATCAAAATGTGTCCAGTGGTTTTCTCGTGATGTGGTCACAGACAGACAAACAAACAAAAATTCTAAAAGCTATAGATTCAGCCTCTGTATCGATAATAATAACTGCTTCAATAAGATTTGCCAAAAAATTTTAATGTACAGATTCTACTTAGAATTTTATAATATGTATCTATAGATTATTTATTATGTACTAGATATTTTACTAAAAAGTAATAAACATTGATAATTTCAGACTCATAGAATATCAAGAAACGCTCAATTGATTAGGCTCACAAAATGCAGTGTGTATTTTGTTCTCAGATTTACGCGAATATTTTACATTTTAAATAAAACTATCTTTTCGGATTTGTCTTAGGAGACGCGTTTTCCGAGACTATGATTGCTGTAAAGCATTCAAAATCAAAATAAATCCACGAAAAATCCGAAAACAAGAGTTTTAATTAAATAAAAGGTAATTTAAGATAATCAACAATAATTTAGTTTTTGGTAAGAATATACTCTCATTTTAAGATATCATAATATATGCAGTTAAAATTACATACCCAATAATAAATTATCAAGGGATAAAGGCGTAAAGCTTTCTGATAGATAAATGAAAATTTTTATGTTAACCTGATAAATAGTGAATATTTGATTTATTTATTGGAAAACCACAAAATGTCTGTCGGTTTATAATGCAACTATCCTCATAAAATATGACCGAATGTCTCCACATATAGGACAAGTCTCAAAACAATGGTTGAACTCGTAAAATTGAATATTTACGTGTTACAGTACACTCCCTCCTGAGGCACAAATAAGATTCCAAGAACAATGTATGGTCGTGGGTTGAGAATTTCATATAGCTTGTGGTGTTCAATGTACACTGTACAATTTATAGAAGTGTACGAAAACATTGCGTGACAATAAGTAATGACGACGTCCCCACTCGCTCGTTTTCATGCTAAGTTTTAAGTAAAAGATCTAAAAAGATCTCTGAGGAATCAAGGTAACATATTGAAATATTAAACGTATATTGGTTTTGATTGAAATTCTACGAAGTTCAATGTGCTGCACTAAAAATGTAAGCAATGTAAAATATTGTAGTCTAAGATATATAGATATATATTAAGTGTAAGTTGAATGTAAAAATGACAAAAAAGTTTAACTCTGCGCACCTTGTACTGAGCGTAACAATGAAGACGACAAAGGTCGGATATAAAGGGCGCCTTACACCGGTCAGTCGTAAAGTTGGCGACAATCGTTAAACTAACGTATGAATGTACTACGACCGAAACATTCTGACGATAGAAGTGTTTTATAGCAGCTAGGTAAGCGCTAAAAAGTCATGTCCCATATAAGCGTTACATGTTCAAAGTCACTATTTTTAATATACCTAAGTTGTACTACTACAATAATGTTAGGTTTTATTGAGCTTTTCTGAGACTAACTTTGAGTTAATTACTGATTTTAAATATACCTATACATGGAACGACTGAAAATCTTAATGGTTTTTACAGTATTAATAATAATCTATATACTATGTATATCTATACTAATATTATAAAGAGGTAAAGTTTGTGAATTGTGAGTTTGTGACGTTGTAGGAGGTAATCTCTGGATCTACGGAACCGATTAAGATGTTTGGTAAGAAGATAGTGTGAGGCCCTGGGAAGGACATAGGCTACTTTTTATCCCGGAAATCATCCCTTAAAGGGGTGAAAATGCGGATGAAAGTTTGTATGGGAAATGAAGCTAGGGACGAACCCGAGCGAAGCGAGGGTGAGACGCTAGTGTAATATTATAGAGGTAGAGTTTATATGTTTAAACGCGCTAATCTCAGAAACTATTAATCCAATTTAAAAAAATCTTTTTGCTTTGGATAGCCCGTTTGTTGAGGAAGGCTATATATTATATAATATATAGTCTATCTATTCCATACTAACTGTTAAAACGTACCTAGGGACAAACCCGAGCGAAGCGATGATGATTCGCTAGTAATTTATATGTACACTTCTCCTATTAAGACAAAAACCTTGTGGTCACGAAAAGGAGAAAATCCTCCACGTGCGGAATGACTATAAACCCAACAATCGTAAAAATAGCACATATTTACAAAGAACGAGGCGAGTTACATACGTACAAGCTAACGTTTTAGTATCACTCTGTTTATAGGGAATATGCGTATGATTTAAATAAAGGTGAAATATATTTTTTTATAATTCTTATTACTTTTGAATTAAGCCTATATCAACATTTTTAAATGTAATTTCTTTTTAATCAACAAAATATATAGGTATTTATTAAAAAGTGCAAATATAGGTGGGAAATTCAAGTACATAGTTTAAACGCACGCCATTGGTCAGACCGAATATGACGTCAAAGTATAATCATAACAGAGCGATTAGCGATTTTGTCGCTACAAACTAAAGTCAGTATTTTTCTATGTACGATACTTTGACGTAACGCCAAGCGCGCGAAATGGCGGGCGTTTTTAAAACATCCGTATCGGTATAATATTATTTTTAAAAAACACTTAATTTTAGTTTTTTGGAGCTGGATATTTTTATACTATTATGTAACGATGTTAGCTATTGTATTTTTTTTTTTTAAAAAGACACGCACGCACGCAGTGGCACAATAGGGAATATTCCCTATTGTGCCACTTGATATACAAATCACTCTTCATATAAAAGATATGTATAAATGCTAGCAGCTAGACGGATTTGGAATTCTGTGCCCTAATAGAGTACGTTGTAGAGACCCTTAGTTAGAGTCTCCGGCCGGGCTAGTTTTAATTATTGAGTTTTTCTGTTAATAAATTCTCAGAAATAGCCCGGTAGTAAGAAGTTGGTGGTGTTAAAGCCCCATGCCGTCAGAGCACGTAAAGCCGTCGGTCCTGCGTTTTAACTCTCATAGGTCATGTCGAAGTATCATCCCATCAGAGTTTAAAAATGAAAAAGGAATAAAGAACACTTTATCTAGCGCGTACACTTGTGCACTGTAGTATCTCCTGCGCACACAGCTAATTCCAGTTAGACAGACCGCCGTGGCCAAAATCGATCAGGACAACATTATATTAATACAAAAAGCATCTATCTACCTATAAAAGTTGCCATTTTACTATAATTTCCCATTATTACATTCATGCAGCATAAACAAAGGTAACACATCGTTAAGGTCACCATGGCGTCTGCCTTGCCGTTGCCGATGACATTAACTAATTACCTTCAGTTAATTACGACGCCCTAATTTATTATGTTAAGTAGGTTTATTTACTTCACAGGTTTTCGTAGGCCATACTTAAACGATATCGTAAATTTCATAGACAAAATAATTTTATTTTATTATTGCTATTCCAAAATAATGTAATTATTTATTATACCAATATACGAGTAACTAATAAAAGGTAGACTTGCACCGTAGCCCGTAGTGCACGGAGACGGATTACCGATCATTACATGAACTGAGACTAAGGAATAATATAAACAGAGTGTCATAGAACTAAACATGACGCCATAACAATGTTTTATCATATTTATTCTCAAAATTAGCATTGCCCGCGACTCCGCCCGCGTTCAGATGACCGAAAACCAAATACTTAGGTTTTACATATTAGTATACTCTTACAATGTAGTTTTCGTATTTTTTCTCAGATATGAGACATTTTCTCGCGATAAAAGTATCCTATATGTTGACCCGGATAACCAGCTATCATCATACCAAATTTCATCAAATTCCCTGCAGTGGTTTTTCCGTGATGCGATAACAGACAGACAAAAATTCTAAAAACTATAGATTCGGTCTCTGTATCGATAATAAAGTCTATTTCAATAAGATTTTCCAAAAAATATTCAATGTACAGATTCTGCTTAGTTACGATTTTATTATATGTATGTATAGATTAGCAAATTTCTCTTATTCTAAGAGGAAAGAAAACGACTTATATTGCAAGACAGAAAATAGTAGTACAAACAGAAACTCATGCTACTATTTTTAACTGACTTTTTTGGCGGAGTCCGTCCATATAATTTTATATCTAAGGAAACAAAGTAAGAAACATTATATTGCGCGTGTATAAATATTACTTGATTTATTTTCCGTACTTAAAACGGAAGTTTCTGAATATTTCAATCCAAGGTGATTATCTCTTTTAAGGTAACTTGTAATCATAATTAAAACAACACAAGGTAAAATTGACAACTAACACTAATGCGAGAACGAGGCTCTACAAAGTTCGTTGGTTCACTATTACAAGGTTCTATGTTACAATTTTAGTACTTATTTAGTTATTAATGCTACAAGGTTCTATGTGTCATTAGCTACAGTTTTGCAAAAACAAACCACTAGATAGCGGCACTATAACTACAAAATATTCAATTTTACATAGTTCTATGTTGTTTTTTTTACGATAACAAAATAACGAAGTTTTATGTAAAAATGACTAAACTACATTAAAATTAACATAGAACCTTGTAATAGTAAGCCAACGAATTTTAATGTCAAGCGTATAGTTTTAATGAGGGAATACCTGTTACAGTTTCCATTGACGGAGACAGCGCAGAAACTATGCATAATTCATGAGTTGGTACTATTTGTTTATTATTTCTGAAGTGTGTACATTTATTAACTTTTATTTCATCAATAAAAATAAAATAATAATTTAATTAAAAAAAAATATTTTTTCGTAAATAAATTCAAATCATCTTTATTATAATGCAGCTTACAGATAGATAGTTCGTAGAGTAAAAAGTAACATTCTACCAAAGAAATTACAGCAACTACTAAAAAAAAATGAAAACTTTATTTTTTTGTCAAAAGTCTCGCTCGTCTCGGTATCCAGGCCACAGATGTGCATTAATAATAAAGTTTGCCCGCTTACCAGTTTTATGTAAGCCTAAGTTTGATAGTCATAGAATTTAAGTTAGGTACTTACCTATGTACATTTACAAGTACCCTTGAGCTACGCCTGCAAGAACCGACAAACATTTTTTCTGGCGAAAATAAGTTTATTACATAATTTAATAGTACTCGGTAACCCTTTAGTGGGTAGTACTGGCTTTGCCGGTGAGTCCCACACCTCGTGCGTAAATGCATTTCCCAACGTTAAAAAAAAAGAAAAAAAAAGTACTCAGTAACCCAAATATTCCAAAAAACCGATTCCGTGATATGTCTACTAGATCCAAAAATAACAAAATGGCCTATGTATTTTTTTTTACCAAAATGGATGTAAAATAACGATATGTACTTATTAGAATATTTTTAAATATGCTGAAAGTTTCACTTTTCGCGCCTTTAGCAGCACATAGCTGGTTTTACATTAGACACAATATATTATCTGATTTTTATGATTCTTTTTACTCATAAATTATATATACATAAACAGCAGCAATATCAGTAAAATCTGATTAACACTAAATTATCAGTAAAAAAATCATATTCCCAATACGTTCTTTTCTATCCGAATCGGGATTTATACAAACATTTCCCCCATGCGCAGGAAACACGTGATCTGCAATCATCACATTCCGCAATATTATTCATATACCACACTACTACACTGTATACTGAAGATCAACTATTTTAATTGTTCAATTCGATCGTTTGTTATTTATTAGTTTTCAAGCGTGTCAGTTGAACACAGATTGCTTTATTTCCTTTCAGTTATTTCCTATATACTTTTTATTAAAGTTACAAGCTGTCAAGCAAAGATGCGGTATCAACGCCTAACTTTAAAAGTGGCTTCTTGTTCGCTAACTCCAGACAGCAACTAACTTATCCACTTACGGGAGTCGACTTTGTTACTCGTCTAATTCTCGTTGACATTTGTTTCTCACAATACTTAAATACTGATTTATTTTAAATTTAATCCTGTACTAGAGACTCATCTACGCTCCGCTCGGGTTCGTCCCTACTTACGTTTTATCTATACATATAATAAAATCGGAACTAAGCCGAATCTGTACATTGAATATTTTTTGGAAAATTTTATTGAAATAGACTTTATTATCGATACAGAGGCCGAATCTAAAGTTTTTAGAACTTTTGTCTGTCTTTCTGTCTGTCTGTCTGTTACCGCATCACGGAAAAACCACTGGAGGGATTTTGATGAAATTTGGTATAGTGATAGCTGGTTATCCGGGTTAACATATAGGATACTTTTTACCGCGTGAAAGTATGTCATTTCTGAGAAAAAATACAAAAACTGCAATGTAAGAGTATACTAATATATAAAACTTAACAAATAGGTTTTTCTCATTTGAATGCGGGCGGAGCCGCGGGCAATGCTAGTGGTTTAATATAGATTTCTCAGAGATGAGATATTTTTCTACAATTAAAAGTATCCTATAAGTTGACCTGGATAACCAGCTATCATCATACAAAATTTCATCAAAACCCTTCCAGTGTTTTTTCCATGATGCACTCACAGACAGACAGACAGACGGACAGACGGAGGACAGACGGACAGACGGAGGACAGACGGACAGACGGACAGACGGAGGACAGACGGACAGACGGACAGACGGAGGACAGACGGACAGACGGAGAACAGACGGACAGACGGAGGACAGACAGACAGACGGAGGACAGACGGACGGACAGACGGACAGACAGACAGACAGACAGACAGACAAAAATTCTAAAAACTATAGATTCGGCCTCTATATCGATTATAAATTATAATGTCTATTTCAATAAGATTTTCCAAAAAATATTTAGTGTACAGATTCGTCCTACTTACAAGTTATTATATTTATGGATATTTGCCTTTTTTTCAATTTTTCTTCATGTCGTGTAATACAAAAAGTTAGTTAACGAATAACGATGCGGGAAAAAACTTCTAAGTTCAGTACTGAATAAATATTAGTAAATCATACAAGAAATAACATATTTAAATTACGACCAGCCAAGCGTTTTTTTTTTAATTATAATCAGCTACATATATACGTATTATCTTTTGACGACAGTTTCAGTTTCTACTCTCTTGCCTATCCTAAGGGTAACCATAATACTAAGTATTATTCTCCCAGTTAGTTAATCCGGTTAAAACACTTGGTAACTTCAGAATGTGGAACGATGTAATATCCTTGACATGGCTGGCCTGCTTCGCACATTACCTACGTGTCCTTTGAAACTGGAGCTTGAATTAAAAATTGTACGTAGGCATTGTTATATTAAAAAACGGTTAACAATGTTTTTTATGATGCCTTTGGGCAGATAAGCGTACAGTCTATTTTTATGTCTTTAAGGATGATTTATGGTTAAAGCTTGGGGTCATCAATTTCAATTTCCTATTCTATGTACCTATCAGCAAACAAAGGATTTTGTATTAAAAAACACAGTTTTTGGCCCTGACTATCTTGCATGCTAAGCAGGACAGGGTAAAGATACCGTATATTATGGGAACAGTCCCATGATACAATCTATAGGTATGTCCTTGCAAAATTTCAACAAAATATCTTTACGGATTTTAGTTTGAAAAGATAGCAAAGAAACAGAGTAATTATCACATTTATAATATTTTAATACTAGCGGCTCACCCTCGCTCGCTCGGAGTCGCTCTAGAAAAACAAAAACAAACCTATCCCACGGGAACCGTACATTTTTCCGGGATAAAAAGCCTATGTGTTATTCCAGACTATAATCTATCTCTGTGCTAAATTTCATTCAGATCCGTTCAGCTGTTCTGGCGTGAAAGAGTAACAAACATCCATGCTCACATACTTTCACATTTATAATATTTATACAGATAAATACTGATTCCTTAATTTAACACAGCAAAACAATGACTTTGTTATTTAGGTACAAATAGTTTTTGTTAATTATAAATCACATTTCGAAATAGGTCCACTCATAAAGCATTTTTATTTATGAACCTAAATTTTCCAGTAATCTTCAAGCCAAACAAAGCATTTGGTACAGTCTATGTAATCATCACTTATCCTCTTTGCATAAAAATATATAAGCTGGAGAACAGCAAAAATGACTCTTTTATGTCTCACATCAAACGGTTCTCGTGAGATATTAGTCTGCAGTCCAAAGATACCTGTAAACGCGTTCAACAACGGCTCCCAACAACCTATCCGCGATTTTTCTTACTAGCGATAGGAATTTGACATTATTTGTATGCAGCTTATATCCTATCAAAAGAAAGGACTAGGTAGATAGAACCTGTAGATATATAGGTTACCGTTAAGAACTGCCGTAAGCGAAGCAAGAAACGGTCACTAGTGAACAATAAATATTATCTATACATATAATAAAATTATAACTAATCCGAATCTGTACATTAAATATTTTCTTGGAGAATCTTATTTGAAATAAACTTTATTATTGATACAGAGGCCTAATCTATAGTTTTTAGAATTTTTGTCTGTCTGTCTGTCTGTTACCGCATCACAGAAAAACCACTGGAGGGATTTTGATTAAATTTGGTATGATGATAGTTGATTATCCGGGTCAACATATAGAATAAATATCTCATTTCTGAAAAAAAAATACAAAAACTGCAATGTAAGAGTATACTAATATGTAAAACCTAAGAATTTGGTCATCAGAACGCGGGCGGAGCTGCGGGCAATGCTAGTTTTAAATAAAATTATCTTTTCGGTTTATATCGCGTATTTATTCCGATTTATATTACGATATATAAACCTAAAACATAGTTTTGTTTAAAATGTCAAATATTCGCGTAAATCTAATAAAGTATTAAATAAATACCTACTATTAAAAGGGTTGCGTAAGGAAAGTGATCCATTATGGAAATGCGATATATACGAGTACATTACCGTTTTCAATTCCAACTTCCGACGCTAGCAATACAAAGAATCTATTGTTAAATGATAATTAAGGTTTTAACATAACGTATTGAATACAAAAAAAATGCTAGGTGGCAGGTGCATACAAATCAAATAAAAATCAAATCAAGAATTGTGTCCAAATGTTTGATAGAAATCTGAACTCTCTTAATGGAGTTATCTTTTCTAATAATATATGAACATATATCAAGTAACTACTTCATTATTATAGACTAGCATTGCCTGCAGCTCCGCCCGCATTATGATGACCAAAAACCAAATTCTTAGGTTCTACATATTAGTTTACTCTAACATTGCAATTTTTGTATTTTTTCTTAGAAATGAGATATTTTCCCGCGGTAAAAAGTATCCTATATGTTGACCCGGATAACCAGCTATCACCATACCAAATTTCATTAAAATCCCTCAAGTGGTTTTTCTGTGATGCGGTAACAGACAGACAGACACACAAAAATTCTAAAAACTATAGATTCGGCCTCTGTATCGATAAAAATATTTATTCCAATAAGATTTCCCAAAAAATATTTAATGTACAGATTCGGCTTAGTTACAATTTTATCATATTGTATAGATATATTGTTAACTCTTAAAAAAGATTTTAATATTTGTTGTTATTAAAATTTACGATTGATGGATAATAAGTATTTTGTAACTACCTTTTTTTCTATTTTGTAGAGTTCCCAGAAATTGTACAAGTCTTTATTCTGCGTCATTAAAACTTTTCTTAGAAATATACAACGGAGCTGCGATATCAAAGCGCATTCGACCTTCGATTTTTCTTTTAAGAACCGTCGTCATGACAATCAGCAGTTTTCTATAATATCTCAAGGAGCTAGCAGAGAGTAAATTCAAGTACTAAAATAAATTAATTTTAACTCTTTATTAATTTAAATATTTTCATGCCGTAATACCGAATTTAGATAAGTAGTTACAGCAAGTTATTAAAATTTCAAGATGTAACTGCAGTTCAATGTTTTATATAATAGAAATTGAAAGTTTATCTTAATGCTCTAATTAAATGCTGTGAGATAATATACATATTTACATTTTTCTTACTATTATATATATTATATTTACATTATAACTTCTTTCATTATTTAAAACTAACTTTATTATTTACAAATATACTTAAAAGCAATTTGCATTAAGTAGAAATTTTATATTAGTCACTCCATATCCATAAATATTACATCCATTATTATTCATTAAATACATTTGTAACACAATTCATACAACGCGATCAATATTTGCTTCAGTTAAAAAGCTTTTATGGCATTATATAAATCTGAAACGGTATCAAGCTTACGGTACCAAGGACAGCCGCGCCTACGCCTTGACCGGTGGAACCAGGACGTTTAGGTAGGTAGAGCTTTACGATTTGCTATGTAGTACGTTCTTATAAAAGCTTAAAAGCATCTACGTTCATTACTTCCTAGAAAAGACTTGCAATTTTAATTAAAAATGTGACCTAGATATTCCGTACAAAACATAAGAGAAGAAGTGCTTAATAAATCCATACTATCCATACTTAAAATATTATAATTGTGAAAAGTGTTTGTTTGTTTGTTTTTCCTTTTTTTTCACGGCGAAACGGAGTGACGGATTGGCATGATGTTTTATGTAGAAATAGTTGGAG
This sequence comes from Brenthis daphne, assembly GCA_947093115.1. Classification (NCBI taxonomy): domain Eukaryota; kingdom Metazoa; phylum Arthropoda; class Insecta; order Lepidoptera; family Nymphalidae; genus Brenthis; species Brenthis daphne. Next base: position 35,743,390 of record OX352473.1, on the reverse strand, counting down.
GACTGGAGAGTGACATAGGCTACTTTTTACCGCGGGATAATATCTCATTATCACGGAAAAACACATTATAATACCACCCGAAAAATTATTTATAATCAGAATTACTTGAAAATTGGTATTAATGTTCTTCAATACAATTGAATAAATACATGTTTTAGTATTTTTCGAAATTCATCCCATAAAGGGGTAAGATAGGGGACGAAAGTTTGTATGAAACCTACCTTTTTAGAGCTTTTTTGTAGTTTTAGCGCGAGCAAAGCCGCGGGTTCTGCTAGTAATAAATAAAAAATAGGACCAATTCAAGCGTTTTGTCAAATCACAAATATAATCAGCAATAACCTGAATTTATAATTATTTTAAAAATAATGACACACATATTTTATAATGTACACATCAATAATAATATAATAGATTCTATAAGGTAAAGATCGATTTTAGTATTAACTCTACATGTGAGTGCCACAAATATATCTTAATATGCATTTAATAATGGCACCTAGAGTTGGTGCTATTTTAATATAAGCTAAAACAACCTTAATAAATATCTGTGTGTTCTGCTTATCTCCGGAAAGGTTTTTTGGACTTAAACGGGACTGTCAATAATAGGAGAAAGAGGTTTCAAGTGAGAGTTATGTATTTTTGCTACAAAAATACCCGCATACACAAACTAAGGAGTATTGCCCTTTATTTTAAATTAAAGTTAGGTTTCTTACACAAATTATCGGGAGTCGTTTCATTTCCACGCTGTTGAAAACCATCCCCCACTCGTTTTTTACCGTTTTTTATTATCACAACGAGCCATTTCGGAGCAAATAATTTTGGCGAAGTTTCTAGAATAAAAGGCCGGGCAAGCGGAAAATAAGATGAAATTGAATCTACGTCCCGTTGATATAAATTAGGGTTGAATTTGGTGGTAAAATTTGGTAAAAAAATGTATTTTTATCTATAAATAAAAATTTATAATTTCGTTGAATCAATACAAAACAAATTATGTACTCTCAGCGAATTATCTACATTATGTTACAATTTATAGACATCCAAACACTAATTTTCATTTAAGAATTTTGAATTTTCCATATACCTACTTGTTATGTAATATTTTATTCAGATTATACTGAACAATAATTGCTCGCATTGCTACCTTAGAGATTAAAATATTCCCAGGTAATCTTCTTTCCTCGTCTTTCCAAACAAAAAAAACAAATTTTAATCAACTATTTGGCAAACATTTTATCACTTATTCATAAATTCTCGGAAAACTGCCTCGCACGACATATAATAACGTTTCCTTTCGCTTGCTCATGTATAATTCAATGCTGTTTAACGTATTGCCACCATAATAAAAGAAAGCCAGTTATCATAACTGACCCGATACACTCTATTTAGTTTTAATTATTCGTTAGTATACATTACTTTGCATTCCTTTATATGGGAAAAATGATGAAGACGCTTGTAGGTGTACCTACGAGTATATAAATATAAGATGGTGAAGAGAATTATGAATGTATTACTTAATACGCAATGTTTTGTGAAGTAATGGCATTGCGTGTTTATAACTAAGGCGAACATTATTTATATAACGAGATATTTAATAAAAAACCACGATATAAGTATCTTACAAAAAAAAACAAAAATACATTATAAAATAAATAAAAAATGCCAAAAAATATAATGAAAAAAAAAACTAAAAAAACTTACAAGTGGCTACCATGAAGAAAACTTAAAAAAACTCGTGCCAAAAAATAACTCGCGAAACATTCAGCTTCTGTAAACAAAAAAAAATAAAAATAAAAAAAATGCAAAAAAAATATATCTATATAGATAAATTTGTAGATGATAGTAAAAGTTTAAGCAGACATATTAAAGAGTATATCTTAAAGCAGTTTTCAATTATATCTAAGGTTTCTTCGTACTCGTTTCTTGATTTCTTACGAAACAACTCTTTTACGGTTTCGATTTTACTATAACGCGCCTGCACGTCATATTACTTAAATAAACACAGGATTAAAGCCATATAAGTGAGAAAAATCTTTTCTGATCTTAGTTACGCACCTTAAATCTACTTTATGAAGCGGACGTTCTTTCTCAAAACGTTTTCTCACGAGAAATTGAAAACTATGTATTAAAGTTATTAGGATTCAAGTAGTTAAATAAAAACCATATTCTTGTGTGATTACTTTATACAGTTGAGATGCAAACATGTGACAAACAAATCAACTTTCATCTCGCTATTATAAAGACCGTTTATAATTTTTTGTTCAGCTTAAATGACAAGCGTTGAAAAATTTGATAGTTGTTGGATCCTATTAGTACTTATGTGCATATACTATTAAATATTATTATGAAAAAATATAATAGCTTTAATTATATATACAATTAAAAAAAAACATATTTTTAGACACTAAAAAGTAAAAAATAACTGAATGGATAACGGAAATAATGGAACGAATATTTTCGTAATCACAAATGCAAACAGGCGAACATAGTAACTCCTCCTTTTTGGAAGCCGGCTAAAAATTACAGATGCGACTGATAGATTTAAATCAAAGATAATCAAAGTAATTACTATATATAATGAATTAATAAAATAATAATAATTACAATATTACATATAAATTGAAATTAAACAAATGAAACGTCATGACCGGTTATACGCAAAGTTATTCTAGTTGTGACGCATGACAGTTATTTCCTTGGGTTATATTTAAATCCTTTTATCTTCACTAGGCCGGATGCGGTAAAAAGGATTCGAACCACATGTACGTTCGAAATCTTCCCAGTATTACGAAAGACCTTAGTTTTAAAATAAATAAAAAGATTTACTGTGAGAAATAAAAACTAGTTTACACAGTAAATTCCTTTTTACTTTAATTGTAATTATTTCTAATTTCATAATCATAATGAATTATTTTAAAATATAAAACCATAATATTGCCTTAATAACTATATGATAAGTATTGTGTTATAATGACGATAAAGATTTAAGTTTTTTAAGCGCTTTTAAGAAAACCTTATCTATATATACCTAACTTAACCATATACATATACATATATATATATATATATATATATATATATATATATATATATATATATATATATACATATATATATATACATATATATATATTTAGTTCAGTTTAAAAAAAAAACATTATCAAGTATAGTTTGGTTTAGAATTCCCATCCTTTATTCGGAAGTTAAAAATCACTACTACAACTAACGTTATCCACAAACGGAAATACGATATATTTTGTGTACCGACAAAAACCAATGTTCTATCACAGTTCCTTATACATATCCTGCCACGATAATAGACCATATACAGCCATGAGATGCATTTATCGCGTACAATTGTCGTTTGGAACATCTCAGGCACGGCTTTTACTTACGAAAATACCACAAAACTTTGAAACTAATAGGACAAGTAACCTTTGGTGTATTCGTAATAAGGATTATTTCAGCTTGCGCTTTTGCTTTTCTATATCAACAGGCGATGGTTTCGCCTAATCTTCTTTTTACATGTATGCTTTATTTTATTAAAGTTGCTAGTTGAAACGAGATCGTTCGTGCCCGCAGTACATGTAGGTATTTAGCCCTATTTAACATCCCACTGCTGTGCACGGGCCTCCCTTCAATACGAAGGGGATCAGGCCATAGTCCACCACGCTGGCCAAGTGCGGGTTGGCGGACTTCACATGTCTTTCGAAAACTTGTTAGGTTCTTTCAGACATAAAGGTTTCTTCACGATATTTTTGTTCACCGTGGGACAAGTGCTAATCATGTTGGAAATGATTCGCACTTAACAATATCAGAGGTGCGACAGATTTGAACCCGCTTTATTCTGTTTCCCAAGCAAGCGTATTAGCACTGGGCTGCTACTGCCTAGTGCCTAGCCGCAGTACCTACAAAAGTTTAATTAAGTTTTATGAAAAGTAATTTTTTTTTTTTGGTCTCAAACTGACAAAACACTAGGATTGTAATTTACACTACTCTATATACATATTTACTTAATAATTTTACTATTTTATACCTTAAATATTCGTCAAAAGTACTAACATTAATTTTAATACTCGTACAGGTAAAAACAATAATTGCAAGAAAGAACTAAAATACAATATATCATGTTACACGTACTTACTGTTTATTTAACAAATAATTGTGCGTATAAGTATATGATTTGTACATTTTACAAGGAAAATTATATTTATATCTATCCCTGTACTTCCTTTGCCTTTATTTTATGTACTTTAAGTATAAATATGTTATTTTCCTCCTACTACTAATTCAGAATGTTATGTTATAATGGGTAAGAAAATATACTATATCATATTCATTACAACAATTCAATTATAAAAATACTCGTAATAACACTAGCGACTTACCCTCGCTCTCTAGTTACGTTTTAACGTTTAGTATAGATTTCTCAGAAATGAGATATTTTCCCGCAGTAAAAAGTATCCTATACGTTGACCCGGATAACCAGCTACCATCATACCAAATTTCACCAAAAACCCTCCAGTGGTTTTTCTGTGATGCGGTCACATACAGACAGACAAAAATTCTAAAAACTATAGATTCGGGTCTCTGTATCGATAATAATGACTATGTCAATATGGTTTTCCAAAAAATATTTCATATACAGATACGACTGAGTTAGAATTTTATTATACGTATAGATTGAGTAAATCCCTCACAAGCTTCACAATAAGGTTTAGTCAAGTAGTAAGTAAATACTAATAGTTAAAGATAGTGAAGTGTATAAAGATTATTTTTGAAAACACGTAACGCACGAGTATTAGATATGTGTAATTGATGACTAACTTTAATGTTCTTTTTCTTAGAATTGAAGAACGACTTTAGTAGAAAATGTAAATGGCAATATCAAAACAGATAAGATTTTGAATATATGTCATTTTGAATTACAAAGAACAGAAAGTTTTTCGGAAGGAAAACTATTTCCAAACACAATTATCAGACAACTAAATTTTATTTTAACAAAGCACCTTTGAAAGCTGTGTCTGTTTTCGACCGGTCTCGGGTTATAAATATCGAGGATTAAAGCCAATGAGTCATTAGGAAGTTGATAAAAATACTTTGATGCCTCACAGGACTGCGACTGCAGGTGGTTATTAAATTTTTTATCGATTATTTACTAATATTCTTGAGAACGTTTATTTTAAAGCTAAGTAATTTTATTAACATACTAGCAGAACCCACGGCTTCGTTCGCGCTAAAAGTACAAAAAATCTCTAAAATGGTGGATTTCTTACAAACTTTCATCCCCTACCCCTTTATGGGATGAATTTCGAAAAATTCTAAAACACATATTTACTTAATTTTATTGAAGAGCATTAATACCAAGTTTCAAGTAATTCTGATCAAAAATATTTTTTGGGTTGTATAATAACGTGTTTTCCCGTGGGAATGAGATAATCTCCCGCGGTAAAAAGTAGCCTATGTCACTCTCCAACCCTCCAAATATCTCCACACAAAAAAATCACGTCAATCGTTTGCTCTGTTTTGACGTGAAAGAAGGACAAACAAACAAATAAACAAACACACTTTCACATATATAATATTAGTATGGATATTATTCACTTTGATGGATGTAATTAAACGCAAGATAATGTCGGTAATAAATAAGCTTTTTAATATGCAATAAGTAAATGCATGCCCATATTCCGATAAAATGATTTATTGGTAGTGCATGTAATTTTAATTTAAGAGTAAAAAAAATAGTAATAACAATGTCTCTTTTATAATAAAACTATCTTTTCGGATTTCTTCGCGAATTTATTTTGATTTTTGGTTCTCGACGTTCCGAATGCTTTTCAGCAATCATGATCACAAGACGTCTTAATTATTTATATACATATAGTAAAATTCTGAGCCGAATCTGTACTTACTGAAATAGTCATTATTACCGATACAGAGGGCAAATCTAAATTTTTTAGAATTTTTATCTGTCTGTTTGTCTGAGAACGCATCCTGAGAACACCACTGGACAGATTTTGACGAAATTGAGTATGATGATAGTAGGTTATCCGGGTCATAATATAGGATACTTTTTACTGCGGGAAAATATCTCATCTCTGAGAAACCTATACTAAGCGTTAAAACGTAACTAGGGACGAATCCGAGTGGAGCGAGGGTGAGTCGCTACTCGCTAGTCTATTAAAATGTCAAATATTCGCTTAAATCTAAGAAAATATAACGTCTTTTTTAAAAAAAAGACAATACACATCTTATACGAAAGTGTAACTAAAACTCGTTATATATGGCGGTGACCCCGTAAAGATCATTAATGATTCACTAACCGATCCAATAACCGTTGAGTCTTTAACGATTATTATTCTTCCACCTCAGTAAGCTTTTTGTTACAATAAAAATTTATATAAATGTAGAGATGTTACCATCTCTACATTTATATATATATTTTTATAAAATTATTATTATTTATTAAAATTTAAATAAGAGTATAAGTAGTGAACTAATTTGAATTTTGACATAAATCACAACTCCTTGCAAGTGTAGCGGTATAATATTGTAAATTTTATTCGTGCGTGAGAATATTTAATTTTCTATAACCGTCGATGTTCCGGTTCTCTGAGTTCAAATGTAGTGGAGAAGTGTGAATACTATTTTTATATAATGGTCTTGTAAATATATGAAATTTATTAGAAAGTTCAATTTGCTAATAACGTATGAGAAGTGCACTTATAGTTACATATATTTAAAACTGTGGCTTAAGCCATTTAGTATTACAAAACATTTACATTATATTAACAAGCATGCTTCTTAAGCATTACTTAACACCTCCAGGTATATTTCTAAGAAAACTATTGTTAATTGTAACGCCGGCGGTCGTGGAGGGATTAAGAACAGTTGCAAAGGTTTAAAAACGAAATTCGTCATCGAAAACATTTCAATTTCTTCGCGTCATCTATACAAATAAATAAAATAGGAGTGTCTGTTTGACTTGTTTAATATCAAAATAACAGATTTTTTTTAATGCATATAACATATACATATCTATACTTATTATAAAAATAAGTCCCCCGGCCGCGTCTTTCTGTCCTCCTGTCTGTCCTCCTGTCTGTCCTCCTGTCTGTCTGAACGCGATAAACTCGAAAACTACTGAACGGATTTTTATACGGTTTTCAACAATAGAAAGAGTAATTCTTGAGGAAGGTTTAGGTATATAATTTATTATGCTTTTATGTAAATTAGCTGAAATACGGCGACAAATGTTGAAGAGGTCGCAAAAAATCTCGCCAAATGGGAACTTTCCACGCGAACGCCGCGTAAACTAGCAAAGATACAGTTAAGTAATGTACTAGAGAATTCAAAATCTATAAAAATGCTACAAAAAAGTCCGCGATAGCATATCTCTATCTCTTACGGTTGACTTACAATAACCACTTTTATGTTAACATTTTTAATTAAAAACATTACGTTATTTTCAAAGTTATTTTCTTTAGTTCGGTATTAATCCTTATCCAAATGAATATTTTAGTTAGCTTAGTCATTTAATGCAGATTAAAATTGCTCTTTACACTAAATCAATCAGATGAATAGTTTTTGAGATATCGTTGTTAGAAGTAATTAGTAGCGAAACATTTTTAATGCTTGGCGAGCATTGAGATGCCTACGGCGAGTCCATCCCCTCTGCCCCGCATCGCTCGACCGCCTGCTCAAGCTATATAAACCGGGCGATGTAGCGCGCGATCCTAGGATACTTTTTACCGCGGGAAAATATCTTATTTCTGAGGAAAAATACAAAAACTGCAATGTAAGAGTATACTAATATGTAACACCTAAGAATTTAGTTTTTGGTCATCTGAACGCGGGCGGAGCCGCGGGCAATGCTAGTACACTAATAAGAAAATCACAATGCTTAAATTTTATTTGTCTGTTTGTTCCGGTTAATCTTAGAAACGGCTAGACTGATTTTGACGAGACTTTCACTGGTAGATAGCTGATGTTGTAAAAAGTACCTTACTATTTGTATTGTGGAAAAAGAATTAAGGTTTCTCTTAAAAAAACATTAAAACGCACATAGGGACGTTCCCGAGCTAAGTGAGGGTAAATCGGTAGTATAAATATAAAAATATTATCAAACTTCAAATAAATAAATATCTACCGACAGCAATTCTTTTTTAATATTTATCTATGCTTATTATAAAATTTATGAATTTTTACTCGTTAAATTGCATGTCATTACTTAAAATAAAAAATCTGCCACATATTTTAATTATTTTAATGAATACCTTACTGCCTTGAACTGCTTTTTGTTCGTGGTAATTTCTGATGCCTTTTATAATATAAATGATTTTTGTTATAAAGCTGTATGTTCATATTTTTTAATACATTCTTGCCGCATTAAAAAAATGTAATTTTAACGCGTTGAGTTCGTTTTGTGGCTATCGAGCCGCTGAATTTTTAATTAGGAGTGGCGTTAAAGCGCTGCTTTAGTGCTAAATCTTGTTTCTCGGCTTTTTATAGCTTCGACATGTATTGTTTAGTCACTTCCAAAGTTTAAAAACTCGTTTTAAAATGTACATTATATTATTTTGCTTCAGAGAAGTACAAAGGTATATTTTATCTATACATATAATAAAATTGTAACTAAGTCGAATCTGTACATTAAATATTTTTTGGAAAATCTAATTGAAATAGACATTATTATCGATACAGAGTCCGAATCTATAGTTTTTAGAATTTTTGTCTGTCTATCTATCTGTCTGTAACCGCATCACGAGAAAACCACTGGACAGATTTTCATGAAATTTGGTATGATGATAGCTGGTTATCCGGGTCAACATATAGGATACTTTTTACCGCGGAAAAATATCTCATTTCTGAGAAAAAATACAAAAACTGCATGGTAAGAGTATACTAATATGTGAAACCTAAGAATTAGGTTTTTGGTCATCTGAACGCAGGCGGAGCCGCGGGCAATGATAGTTCTTTATAATGTGCTAAAATATCCACAAAACAATGTGTCAATGTAAAACAAATTAAATATAAAATCAATCTCAAGTTTCAACGACCGTAATAATATTATTGTAAATAAATAAATATACATCAATAAACATTTACATCAAACTAATGCTTTGTTTTTAAAAATAATTTCTTTGTAAAAAAATTACTATACAGCACTATATTAAAATAATCCTTTCTATTCTTTACTAATAGTACGAATTGTTTGTTGGTGTGTCCCTCTTTGGCGCAGTAACATGATTTCTTTGAATAGATATATCGTTTGGACCGACAGAGACTTCTTTTTAATACGACACCCGAGTACAATGTAGCTTATGTACTTTTTTTAAAAAAAAAACACAAGCCTTACATTTAAAAAAAGTTTTAATATTATTTTTATGTTACGCTTGGTAACCTTAATCAAAAGTCATTGAATGGGACATGAGCAAATCATTTCACTTGACTTTAGAGAGTAGAGTAAAACCGTGAGACAAATATTACAATAACTAAAACTTATACCATACTAGTTATACTTAGTTATTACTCATTATGAATTCGAAATAATGGAGATTGTGTTTCAACAAAAAATATTTTTACATGTGGTATGTATAGGTAAATATATTTTTTGTTGAAACCCAGTCTATTTATACTTTAAATATGTTAGGTTTTGAATATGAGAAATAGATTAAAATTTTTATATTCATTATGAAAATATAAATTTATTTATTTGACAATTTTTAATTACTATTACAAATTTTGTATGTACTATTTTTAAATTACTGTTTTGAATCTATGTATCTATAGTCTAATACATATGATAAAATTCTGAGTCGAATCTGCACATTAAATATTTTTTGAAAATCTTATTGAAATAATCATTATTACCGACACAGAGGCCAAACCTATATTTTTTAGAATTTTTGTCTGTCTGTCTGTCTGTCTGTCTGTCTAGGAACGCATCACGAGAAAACCACTGAACAGATTTTGATAAAATTTGTTATCATGATAGCAGGTTGTCCGGGTCAATACATAGGATACTTTTTACTGCGGGAAAGTATCTCATCTCTGAGAAATCTATACTAAACGTTAAAACGTGACTGGACGAGAACCAAAGCGGAGAGAGGGTGAGTCGCTAGTTACTTAATATTTGCAATTATATTGAGGCTAAATTAGACAGAAGAGTAAGCATTTAGGTCTTCAAGTTCTAAATCAAGATCTATATAATTACAGCATTGGGTACAGATTACAGAATATCTTGTGAACAACTTTGCCACCACTCAGCCAATCTAACTTACAGAGCTACTTTCTTTTTTATTCTTCAACAAAATCGAGTCCATCTTATTAAATTATTATTAAACATGTTTGTAGGAAATATCTACCATGGGAATTTCTCTTCTATATAATTTCAAACACTTATCGCTCTTTTATTACTCAACCAATCGTAACTCTTGATTTAATAACGTATTAAGATATTTTATGTATCTGCAAATTGCATTTAATAAATTCTATGGATAGGAAGTTAAAATTGATTAAGCATTCAATTCAGAGCTTCATACGGTTATAATACCTTAATAACTTTCTCTTAGTATTATACATAGCTTTCGTTATCACATTAAGCTTTAGCAAAAGTATATTTTGAACCTATGTACTGGAATGAGACGTTTTTTTATTTAACATTAATGTGAAAAGGATAAAGACCTCCTTTTAGGTTCTATGAAATTGTATACCAAAATTAATACTCGGAAAAGTACTGCGTAAGTTACACAAAAAAAAACTCTATAATAGGGTATTAACCATTTCTATGACAACATATTTGTGAAACATACGAAATAAACGTTGCGTGGTCGTGGCTGGCACCAGGTAGAGTAACTACAGTGTGTAGTTAATTTACTGGGGAGTTTAAGAAATTTACGTCTGCGAGTCAGGTGAGAAATATGACGAATTTAACCGTTTTAAATCAGATTCTTAATCTTTTTAGAGCGTTAGACCTGTTTTATGTGACAGAATAAATATATAATTGATGCACAAGTTTTTGCTCACCGCTTCTCTAATGTTATTGCTTCTGGATTTATCAAAATTGTTTTACGTATTAATTGGTAAAAATGCAAAATAAGTTTTATTTTTAAATGTTTTTATGTTGAAATGTTTGAATGATTTTGAATATAGTGTACTTTGTAAATGATTACATTTTACGTACATATACATATGTAACTCTGTTTAAGAGTTATATTTATATACTAAATTAAAAAAATATATTAAATTACTAAATTTTATTTTAATACACACTTATTCCATACATCGAATTATTGAAGACAGGTACCTATCTTTAATAATTTCATATACATACATACATAGAGTGGTTCATGCTGTTTTTACAAAAGGAGCATAATATATAAAAAATCACTGTACTTAATATTATATTTAAAATTTAAAAGTTATCTGAAAACAATCTAGATGAAACATAATCAGCGGATGCAACAAAGGCCGTCTCGCGGTAACAATGCCGGTATCGTATTACGTTCATATTCATATTAGTTTGTATCGTATCTTAATAATACTGAATCAAGTTCAATAATTTCAATATTATGTTATTTCTTATATTTAAAATCCAGTTTTTATATCTTTCTGTACAGTCAGTTTGAAATCAAGATAATTAAAATATTTTGATGACCAGTTTGATGCACACACATTTATTTGTGAAAAAGTTATTTGTATTACCTATTACTATTTAAAAAAAAATACTAAGAAAACATGAATCTCGAAGAATCTCGAAGAACAACTAAGTGCACTAAGATAAATCTATACTAATATTATAAAGAGGTAAAGTTTGTGAGTTTATGAGGTTGTAGGGATCTACTGAACCGATTTAGATGAAATTTGGTAAGAAGATAGTTTGAGACCCTGGGAAGGACATAGGATACTTTAACCTGGAAATCATCCATTAAGGGGGTAAAAATGGGGATGAAAGTTTGTATGGAGAATCAACCTAGGGACGAACCCGAGCGAAGCGAGGGTAAGTCGCTAGTACTAATATATTTCCAAACAGGAATTTATTACCTATAACGCAAAAGCGCAACTCTAACTACCATCCACACAATGCCGATGAAAGCGACAATAGTTAGGCCTTCTAAGAGGCGAGTACTTGATATTTATTCCTTGAAGTTAGAACTTGAGCTGCTCTACATAGAGTAGTGGAAATTGTTTAACAATTTTAATCTTTTGTCATTCTTACAGAAAATATTTTACATACAATGATGTTTTGGTGGTAGCCCAGTGGTAACGCGCTTGCTTGGGAAACCGAGTGAAGCGAGTTCAAATCCCGGGTCTCGCACCTCTGATATTTTCATGTGCGAATCATTTCCAACATGATTACCACTTGTCTTAACGGTGAAGGAAAACATCGTGAGGAAACCTGCATGTCTGAGAAAACCTAGCAAGTTTCGAAAGACATGTGAAGTCCGCCAACCCGCACTTGGCCAGCGTGGTGGACTATGACCTGATCCCCCTCGTAGTGAAGGGAGGCCCACCCCTAGCAGTAGGACGTACAATATACTCATAAATAACATGGCGATTTATTAAAATATTTTGGTTAAAAAAATCTATGTACATTCGTTTACTTCTTTTGAAAGTCCGTTCGTGAAAAATGTGATTCAATATTATTATTTGGTATCCAATAACTGCCTAAAGGTAGAAAACTTACTAACAGTTGTTATATGATATAACATATGTATTAATATAGTATATATATCATATACTCATACATGTATATGACCTCGGTCCTGTAAAAGGACAAACTATATCCATATGAGGTGATTTTAGGGTAGTTTTCAATATTACACAGGCATCAAATTATGTGAAAACCTACTCTAGTCAATGAGAGTAAAAGGCAACTGTAGTTGGTAATTACTTAAGTAATGTCATAACAAAAATTGTTAAAATGTTGTAGACAGCAGACGCTACTTAACTACCCAAGTAAGTTAAGTAATCAATGTTGCCAGCGAAACTCCAAGCGCTGATTATATTGTTGAACTGAATTGGATTGAGTCAACATATCGCATTCAATTTAATATTCTTTTTCAGTTCAATTGAAAGTTAAAATTAAAATTTGCTATAAAGTAGTTGTAGTATAGATGAATATGATGTTCTCCTAGCCGATTCCGGCCACGGCGGCCAATCTCATTGAGACTAGCCAACTGCGCAGGAGATATTATAGTGCACAAGTGTACGCGCAGACACAACGTTCACTCTCTATTCCTGTCACTCTCATACACCGGTGGGACGACTGCTCGACATGACCAGTGAGAGTTAAGGCGCAGGACCGACGGCTTTACGTGCTCTCCGAGGCACGGGGGTGAAACACCGCCAACTTCCCAACTCCGGGCTGTTTCTGAGACTTACTATACAGAAAGACTCAATAACTAAACTTGGCCCGACCCGGGACTCGAACCCAGGCCCTCTGAGTGTGCAGCCGTACATGCTAGCCACCTCACCACAGAGGCAGTTAAATGTATTTGTAGTATACATAATAGGTATGTATTAGTGGATTAACAATTATATGGATAACATTAACATCAAGTCAGACATACGAATGTCTGATATTAGTTTTTTTTTTTTAAATTAATACTTGAGTATTTTTATCATATCTACTACAAACCTTTATATTATGAACCAACTACAATATAAATTTAGGTAAAATAAAATATTTTTCTACATTTTAATTATAAGGATCTTCAAAAGCCCAAGATTAAAGCTAGAATCTTAGAAACTCATTAAAATATTGTCTTATATTAACGTGAATATTTGACATTTTAAAATTAAACTATCTTTTCGGATTTTTCGGATGTTTCGTCTCTCCCGTGACCATGATTGCTGTAAAGCATTCGAAACGTCGGGATCCAAAAATCAAAATAAATCCGCGAAAAAATCCGAAAAGATAGTTTTATTTTAAAACTCATTAAAATATCTGCGAAATTCCCAATTTACGAACGAATGTTTATTAAAGACAAAAAACCGGAATGGTCACCGTTATAACTGTTACAGATTATACCAATTTGGTTCACATTTTGAATCGATCTACGCGAACATGTCGTCCACAACATGTGTCAATTTGATAAATAGTTGTGTGGAAGTGACATAGGAGTATTGTGACCTACATACACATATACCATCCGAAACCTTGTTAAAGTATAACTCGAATGTATTGCGTATTTCTATGAATACGCACTGATATACTGTCTACAAACTCATGGTTGAGGTTTTCATGGCGTACCTTAAATTACCGTTAGTTTTCGACCAACCAATGAACCACATAACTAACCAGGAAGATCAGAAATATCTGCCAAGAACCATACGGACAAAGATGGTATATACAGTTCTAACTTTGTTTTAATTAATGCTTCTTTAATCTTGAAATGTTATATGTATTAGAGGAAAAACATTAAACTTTAAGCCTGATGATATATGATTTAAGCCTGATATGATGATGATATATGATTTTGCAAAGGATCCTTGAGGATATTCAAAAAATAAATCAATTATTTATTATTTTATATCAAGATAATTTTTCGTTTAGGAAGGATTATCCTTGAAATAATTTAAAAAAATCGATCAAGTGCGAGGCGGACTTTTACACGACGGGTTCCGTCCCATTATCGATTTTTTTTTAATTTGCATGGCAGCCTTTTTGAATTTCGCCACCTTCGTTTTTCATTATTTGTTGTTATAGCGGCAATAGAAATATACACTGTGAAAATTTCAATTGTCTACCTATTACGGTTCATGAGATACAGCCCTCTGACAGACGGACGGATGGACGGACGGACGGACAGCGGAGGCTTAGTAACAATTCAGCGTTTCATTTTATCATGTATTAAATGGTATCTTAAGAAATTACTACAATAAACAAATATTCATATTTTACCTATATTGAAGCGTGCACGTAAATAGTTGCGTCAAGAGCGAGTAGTGATTGTCAGCTACAGTGAATCATACTCGTAGTTGAATCACGTACCTGTTTCCATGTTAGTGCGGTGTTTGGCTTAGCGCTTACTGAATTTAATAAGTAATAATATGTACCTATCGCCTAAACCTGCTCTAGTATACTTACTTGATGAGACATAATTGATAGATTAGAAATACCAGTGTCCGCTTAGTGGTCGAAATTCTGTAAGGTCGACTATAATTATTATTGATTTGAGGAAAATATACTTGAATAGAATTTACCTATCTCTATAAAAATCCAATTTTTTTTTTTTATAAATCTAAAGCTCGTTCGTTAAAAGCTACTAAACAGAGGAGAAAAAGCACTGTTTTGTCATTGGCTATTTGTATATAGACATATATTTTGTACTAATTTCTTCTTTTAACAAGTCTTACTTAGGAACCCAAAATATTTGAATAATAAATAAAACAATTAAGGTATTAAAAATAATTAGAATCGACAAAATTTGAAAGTCCATATGTAGTTTTCTTTTATTTCATTATTAATTTTCGTTGGCAAATATTTATAATAATATTAGCAATATCCAAGGAACTTTTAATATGTTGTATTTCAAAAGAAGTTCTCATTAATTTATTATACATATTTTATAATAATTAACAAAAACATCCACAAATAAAATTTGAAACAAATTTTATGTGTACATAAAAAAACTACAACACAATAAATATATTGCATATTATATTAAATGTAACAAGAAATTTATCATTATATATGCAAATTACGTTGCACAGGCGTGTGTACATTAAAGTCTATGAATTATAAATTGGTACTTCATCAGCTCACACTCGACCAAAGTTCGTTAAAATTATCGTGCAGAATATGCTTGAACATAAACATATTAAAATTCTTAACCTTTTCCCATTTAAATTACAGTAGGTGCTTATAAACAAATTGATTACGTGTATTTACCACAATTTTTAGGATTCCGTACCGTAGAAGGGTGCCAACGGAACCCCCTTACTAAGCCTCCGTTGTCCGTCTCTCCGTTTGTCAGAGGACTGTATCTCATGAATGGCAATAGATTAGAGAGTTGAAATTTTCACAATATGTATATAATAAAAAAAATAAAAAAATAAAAGACATTTTTTTAACGTTCGTAATCGATCATCGAAGTTAATATACTACATACATAGAGTAAAAGTCATATTAATAAAAAGACTTTTACAATGGTACGGAACCTTCGTGTGCGAATTGGACTTGCACTTGACCTCATTATACACAATTTTTTCAGCAAACTGTCCGTAGTTGGGTTTATTATTAGCTATTTTTGGAATTTGCTCTTTGAATTCTTTGGAAATTGTGTGAGTAAGAGCTGATACGGTTTAAAGATTCGCTATATTATTATTAAAAGGCCTCATTGCAAGCGTTTGGACACAAAGGAATAGCAAGTAAAAAAACAATATGACAAAATGTATCACGATATTGCCAAAAAAAATAATCCTACGTCTAGGGCTTTAAATGATTTCGTTATATAAAGATATTTTAAGTTTAAGTTATTTAATTGAATGCATATACATATATGTATTTCTTAATCCAGACATACCGAATACCAACCCTCGTTTCCAAATAGTTAAGATCATTCCTTCCTTGACTTTACGATGTTAGAAAATCATACTTTAATCGATCAATAATAAAATATCGATGGTGCGTGTCGAACTCGAGCGAATTCATTACTTATCAAGGCACATATTTATTAATATTAATAACCTATGGAGGATTTATCGCTTGATGATGATTCAACGTCTGGCACTACGAGTACGAGTAATACTTTAATATTAAAATTAATCGTATGTATACATATTTACAATGTACATATGTCCATATGTCCGTCCAATTATCTGTAGTAATGTTAAGCTCTTCTTGTTATTTATGTATTTTTTGAATTATTTTATTATAGTTATTTTTATTGTATTAATGAAAAACTTTGGTACAAAATTTTTAGTTTTTTACAGACTATTTTCAAGTTATTTTTATACTATTGTTATATTAAAACTAGTTATTTGCGCCTTGCATTAATAAACATGATTTCGCTTCTTAGTTCTAATAATAACCTACGTACCTATATATTATACGTATATACTATACTAGCATTGCCCGCGGCTACACCCGCATTCAGGTGACCAAAAACCAAATTCTTAGATTTTACAAATTAGTATACTCTTACATTGCAGTTTTTGCATTTTTTCTCAGAAATGAGATATTTTCCCGAGGTAAAAAGTATCCTATATGTTGACCCGGATAACCAGCTATCACCATACCAAATTTCATCAAAATCCCTCCAGTGGTTTTTCTGTGATGCGGTAACAGATAGACAGACAGACAAAAATTCTAAAAACTATGGATTCGTCCTCTGTATCTATAATAATGTCTATTTCAATAAGATTTCCCAAAAAATATTTAATGTACAGATTCGGCTTAGTTACAATTTTATTATATGTATAGATTAATTTATATCTCATCTTTTTCTAAATATTTTATGTAAAACGTAATCTTTCTCTTAGTCTAATATAATGCCTATCTTATAAAACAGTGACCGCAACATTGTATTTGTTTCGTTTTTCTTGTGAAGATTTTACTGCAATGTAGATATGTATGTATGTAGCAGTCTCGACTTGGCGTCTCTACTTTTTGCCTATTTTTTTACTCATGCGTGCCTCAATTGTTCACAATATATGTATATTTCCGATACAGGTAATTATTAAATGTTATGAAAGAAATGTATTTGAAATGTAGAGCAAATAATGTCTGTAGTCTCTACATAAGAAACATTAATTAATTTATATTGTAACATATTATTTTGTGACATAAAAATATTATAACTATAACTAACTACTGCTGGAAATGTAATTGAAGTTTGAAAAGCGACCCAAATGTCATATCAAAATATGAAATCCAATTTACTATAGTGCTTTCATAACAGAAAATAGAAGTAAAACCTTCACTGTACGTACATATTGTGTTTCAAATGCATCACAGAATTTACTATTTAATTAGATTATGAATACAGAACCACTGCTTAGACTCGACTATACAGAGGTAATATTTTATAAATCCTTTGTTTGACTTATAATCTTTACATATAATAAAACTGTAACAAAGTCGAATCTGTACATTAAATATTTTTTTGGAAAATCTAATTGAAATAGACATTATTATCGATATTACAGGGTCCGAATCTATAGTTTTTAGAATTTTTGTCTGTCTGTTATCGCATCACGAGAAAACCACTGGACAGATTTTGATGAAATTTAGTATGATGATAGCTGGTTATCCGGGTCAACATATAGAATACATTTTACCGCGAGAAAATATCTCATTTCTGAGAAAAAATACAAAAACTGCAATGTAAGAGTAATATACTATATAATATGTAAAACCTGAGAATTTGGTTTTTGGTCATCTGGACGCGGGCGGAGGCGCGGGAAATTCTAGTGGAATATAAAGGTTAATAAGCTTCGCGATAAAGGGAAAATGAGCTTGTGGCCTTTTTAAAGTAAAGAATATTTTTTTCTTACTGTAGTACATATATTATAAAAATACTAATTACTAGAAACTGGAAAGTGAATAGTATCGACTAGAAACTTTCTAACTATTATATGAAATTCTTATAACACAAAAGTTTGATATTTTCCTACTGATTAGACGATGGAGCTAATAAGAGATGGATAAAGGAATTAGTTAGTAAAAAAAATACAGTTCAAACTATATATGACTAGCGGACCCGACAGACGTTGTCCTGTTTACAATGATAACAAAACTTTTTTTTAATTTGATCGCAGCGCTAACTGTCGGGACAGACTAAAATTAAAATTCGAATATTATTTAAAATTTGGGACATTAACACACAGCGCGATAGTAGCGCTACGATGCTGTGTTATGGATACCAATAGTTACATTCCAAAATCAACAACTACTAATAAATTAAAAATTAATTAAAAAAACATTGTCCAGCGGACAAAATTGTGAATCTAAACCATTCCCAGATCCCCTTGAACACACACAAAAAATTTCATCAAAATCGGTCCAGTCGTTTGAGAGAAGTTCAGTGACATACACACTCACAGAAGAATTATATATATAAAGATATAAATGAGTTAAAACTCATTTTATTTATTTTGACGAGCCCCATTTAAATTTTACATACATAAATAAAAATATTCATTCCACGACGCATATTTTGATACTTTATTTTGCGCATAATTCAATCTGCACTAATAATTACTAACTAAAACATAAAATTTAAACATTAAAAAACTCCACCTCATATTACGTTATAAACTAAAAAAACATTTTTTTATTCACTTGAACCATTGATTTAAAAAAATCTATTTTAGCCTACAATAACCTTTATATAATTCTGAAATAGCAAAAGAATACTAAGCCTTCTCGAGTACTAGACAAGAGGCTACGAACCCCAATAAGAAAGGTAATTTCGCTGGTATATAAACATCGTGCAGGATGAGGGCGACCGTTAGGGTAACTAACAGCTGTTCGCGCACCTGCCGTACCGGCTGTGGACACATCTTTGCTTTTTTATGTTCTGCTCATTTTAACATCCAAAGAAACTTGAGTCACGTTCTAAATGTATGAATTATTAGGGTGGAGTATTAGGGTGCCTAAGATCCAATAAAATAAACACAGAATAAGACTTTAGTAATAAACTTCAAGTCCCCGAATTAAAATTTCGTTTCTTATATAAACGGAACCCTATTTTAATTATTCATGTCCGGAAAATTATATACTAGCGCCTCAAACAAAACAAAAACAAACCTATCCCGCGGGAATCGTACATTGTGCCGGGATAAAAAGTAGCCTATGTGTATATAAAAGTAGCCTATTCCAGCCTATAGCCCATCTCTGTGCCAAATTTCATCCAGATCCTTTCAGCCGTTCTGGCATGATAAAGTAACAAACGTCCATACTCACAAATTTTCATATTTATAATATTAATACCGATAGGTACAATAGGTATTAATACATATATGATTAGGTCAATACAAAAAAAAACATGACATTTTAACAACATATCATTCTTACTCAAGCATTATATTTTGTGAAACTTTACATATGAACTGCAAAAGGCCCTTTAATATCGCCCGTATCAAATATGGGTAAATACTATAATATAAGATATAGTGGATATATTATAGTACCAAGGGCGGAATGTCTTGGTATGCCGTGAGGACTCATAGTCATAACCTTCGCCTTCATTCCACATTCATGGAATCCCAACTATCGGGCCTGCACGCACTTACTGTGTTACGACTATGTGAGGACAAAGCTATTATTTTCAATGTCACACTCTATAGAGATGTGCAGAATTTTAGTTACATATACCGAGACGAAATATTAAGACTTATATATACTTTTGGCCTTCGACTTTTATCTATCCAGTTATTAATCCCTCCACGACCGCGGACACGCCGGCGTTACAGTTAACAATAGGTTTCTTAGAAATTTAATTAATTTCTTAGAAATTTACCTGGAGGTGTTAACATTTAAAAATTTATGGTCATTTTCATAAAAAAATAGTATTTTAATTAATAAGTTCTAAATTATTTTAAAATAAATTTTTACCAAAATAAAAGCTAAAATATGTATATTTATTAGTTTATTTTTCAGACAGTAACAGATCAAAGTTCTGAACGATAAAAAAGTGTTTAAGTTGAAAAGTATTGAAAAGTACTCAAAGAAGCGCGATGAGACGAGTTATAATAGTGAAGTTTAAACTTGAACTAAGCAAAGTCGGACCAATAGTTTTGTATTCATAAATAATAAAATAAAATGTCTTATAACTGATAAAAATTCATAAAAAAATAACCCTTTTAATATCTCGCTGCTTCCTTTAATGCACGGGGGAATAGGCCATAGTCCACCACGATTATACTCACAAATCTTTCAAAAACTAGTTAGGTTGTCTCAAGCAAGCAGATTTTCTCACGATAAGTTCCTTTACAATATTAACAAGTATTAAAATGATTATCACGTAAAATCTCACAGTTGTAAAACCCGGGGGTTGTGATGGGAAGGTGCTTCACCATGTTGCCAAGACTCCCAATTCGATAACGGCGATTAATAGTTTTGTATAAATTCCCACTAAATCTAGATTCTTATTGACAAAGCTGTATGACTGTGTTATTATCTACTGGTTTAAGGATATTTTACTTCCGGAAGCCGATATTCTACGTATTCGTCATGTGTGTTACTAAACTACTTAAAGACAAACAGTTGAGTACATGTCACGAAATGTTATAGTTGTTCGTAACTAAAATTTTAACTCTAAAAAAAGATTGCAAGGAAAAAAGCCACAAGTAAAGCAATTTTTTCTTTTAATAATTAAAATTTTCATATGCGCTAATCTTATATATACACATTTTTATGTTATATGACTTTTTATGTTAAGTATATTAAATTCTTAAAACTTTGAATGGTATGAATTATGAGCGAGGGACCAAGGTAATTTAGGGGGACGTATACAATGGAGTCACCCAACGGCTCAAGTTTTAGGGGACATTGACTCACGGAACATCTGTTTCAAGAAATATCGAAAAAGTTTTGTGTATTTGACTGATTACTTTTGTTCGTAGTACTTGAAATTGTATTTAATTATTTTTGTCGCGTAATATTTCAGAGTAAATGGAGATTAATAAATTATTAAATCTTTTGAACTCTTGTAAATAAAGTTTCTTACTTTACGAGATTTTTTTTTCAGAATAAGCTCCTTATAATTTTATACTCATTTTGTTACAAAGTAAATAAAACCCGATACTTTTGTCAAGCTATTCAAGAATAAAAAATTTTACAAGTTCAAATAGGTGGAAACCTCTTAAAGCTTTCACAATATTAACTCAATTTTAAATTGTTTGTTTTTTTTTTATATTTTATTAAAATCTTATATGATTTTACAATTTCATGAGATTTTTTATGTAAAAGATGTACATAGCAGCGTTGTTAAATTAATTTGTCTGTCTTGGCTGTTGTGTAATACACATATTTATTACAATATTAACATCCTTGTGCATTGTCTATTTGAAATTTCTATATTTCTGTTAATCTAGCACATCACCATCAATCATAATCAACTTAAATTATTCATTTTAGTCATACTATAATTTAATTAAAAATAAATAAATACGTTTATTGTGTACACGTGAGAAAATAATATTTTTTTACGATTGATTTCATCAACAGTTGAGATGAACAATGCACAACGTGATCAATTAACGACCCTCTCACTAAAGTAAATAAGAACAAAAGCTTCAGGATAAGGTTTCATTTAGTAAAAAAATCATTGGTATTGCGATGCCTTTGGAAAACTCAACTAGTTCGGACGGATACCACTTAGTATTTTAAGTCACGCTTCTCACGTGTATCACGTATAATCTCTGAAGACTCTAAAGAAATCAACAATAGCAAACTTTTAATTTGTTTATGTTTATAAATATTGAAATCAATTTAATCCCTCCACGACCGCGGACACGCCGGCGTGTCAGTTAACAATAGATTTCTTAGAATTTTAATTAATTTCTTAGAAATTTACCTGGAGGTGTTAATATTGAGATTAATATGTAAAAAAAACTACATGAAGGTAGGTAAATGTAGAGCAACAAAATCCATATTATGAAAAGGTGTAAGAAAAGAAGTACCTACATAATTCGTTGGCTCACTATTACAAGGTTCTATGTTACAATTTTAGTATATTTAGTTATTAATGCTACAAGGTTTTATGTGTCATTAGCTACAGTTTTGCAAAAACAAACCACTAGATAGCGGCACTTTAACTACAAAATATTCAATTTTACATAGTTCTATGTTTTACTTTTCTTACGATAACAAAATAACGAAGTTCTATGTAAAAGTTACTAAACTTCATTAAAATTAACATAGAACCTTGTAATAGTAAGCCAACGAATTATATAAAGAGAGAAAGGTTCTAAGTTCTTACGTACGTATAACACTCCTACTCTACCATACCTTAAACAAGGTAGTTATTAGAATCGTATTTTATACGCACCTACGAACCCTGAATGGATTTTTAACAAGGTCACTACGTGTCCTTGGAGCAGCAATGAACCGTGGCGGAAGATCGATTTATATATGTATTTATATTTTGTATGATTTAATTATTCATGGAATATTCCACTTATGAAGCCTCTTTGACAATATATGCAATATAAAATTGTTATTGTATATTTCTGAACTGTAACTTCTTTAGGCGTGACTGAGGGGTGAGTCAATAGATACATAGGAAAATGAGTGTCGCGGAAGTGAGAGTCAAACGTATTATTATTAATAATTTTATAATAATTATTACTTATAAAAGTGAATATTTATTACTTATAATTTTATAACAATTATTATATTTATATTTGGATTTGTTTTAATTTAATTGCGGTATCTGCTACAGCGTCAAAAAGGTTTTATTTCTTATTTATTAACCGACTTCCAAAAAGGAGGAGGTTCTCAATTCGTCGGAATCTATTTTTTATGTATATTCACCGATTACTCAAAAACGCCTGTACCGATTTGGATTTTTTTTTGTTTCAAAGGGTATACTTCCCAGGTGGTCTCATATAAATTTTATCGAAATCAGTCAAGCAGTTTTTTTTAAATCAACAAATAAATTATTTTTTTAAATAAATTGCTTAATCGAACTAAAAATGGACAAATAAAAACTTTAAAAATAAAAATAAAATACCGACTTCCAGGCACTAAAATGTACAAAATAACTAAACGGGGCTTTTCATTTAGAATAGATACCTAATCAGATATTTTCGAAGTCGGTGCCAGCCGACAATATCTTAAGATATGAATATGTAATAGGTAAATATTATGTTTTACATATCGAAATATATTAGATTTGCTTTCCATCGGCTACTATATTAACTGGTGTGCTCATAATTACAGAAACAAAAACGCAAAATAAAAGCTTACTTGATAATAATCTACTTATTATCATTTAACCAACTTAATTTAAGGTGGCTTCAAAGTTGTACCTACTAGATTAGTAAGAAAATCATTTAACATCTATCGAATATAAAGACAGATTAACGTAGGGGTAGCGCTTGGGTTTGGTAAGTCTCGACATTCTCAAAGTCCCGGGACACGAGACCATTTTTTTACCTATTCCGTGCACGAGACCATCCACGACCAAGGATCCTGGGACTTCAAGACTTCTCAGAAGAAAATTATGTTAATTTTTGGCGAGATGTACATATGACAAGGCAATTTTAATACTCGGGGCGTCAGTGTTGAATGCGTAAGCGATCCTGCGACGCCCCATTAAGACAGGGGAAGGTTTTATTGGGTTTTAGTGGATAGTACTGGTTGTATTACGCCGGTGAGTCCCACACGTCGTGCGTAAATGCATTTCTCAACGTTAAAAAAAAGGCAATTTTAGTACAAATCAACATTTTATTGAACGTATTTTATGTTTCAAATCCTAACATCTATAACGTTAATTATAGTCTAAACAATTTGTATATTTAATTTTTATAATCACAAATTTAGTAACATCTTATAATAATTATTAAGCAAACTTAAAAATGCTTCAAACAACTACAACTTCTATTTTAATGTTGCCCTTGAATTTTTTGCAAGAATTTCAGGTACATTTTCTGCAATATTCTTTATTATATTATATGTTCGATTTGACTTTGAAACGACTTGTCGGGTTTGTTGTGTACAGTAGAGCTACTGGTACTAGGTTCGGCGTCCATTATTTCCAACTGGAACGGAAAGTCTCGGGACTAAATTTACAAAAAGTCCTGGGACTTCGAGTCACGAGTGGTCTCGGGACCCACCCAAAACCTAGGAAGCGCGTAGAACTCTATTTCTGGCTACCCCGCAAAAAAGCACGCACGAATTGAGTAGCTCCTTATTTGATGAAGTCGATAAAGCAAATATTATTAAAAATATGATGATACCATACATTTTCGCAACAATTCAAAATTTATTTTTACTGTGTGTAATTTGCTGAGCTGTTTTAATATGCAATTGAGCCCTCAATTAAAAGAACATTTGTGTTTTACTACTCATCAAAATATATACAAAATGCTGGTCGGCGATCGTGTTAAGAGTATCATCACCAATTAACTTTAATTAAACGTGTTTAGCGTTTGGCGAAGAACGAACACATGTTGCAATTAAACCTTGGTTTAAAATTTGCATCGCTCTTTACAAAATAACTTTTATTTTTTTATGTTTCCAGTAAGCTTAATATTAGTCAAGTATTCATTGTATTATTCGTGAGAAACATAATAAGCATGACTTAAAATATTTTTTGTATACAGCTCCTAAAATATAAATAAAAAATGCGATCAAGCAGATATGAGAGAAATTAAAATGAAAATGTTTAATACGTACATGTGCTGGAGACATGGCACTCATTTAAAACACACTGGTAGATTATCCAAGATTCAAGCTCAATCATTGCAGAAGCTGTCATATTTTCGTCAATTATTAAAATATTTCACTAAGTCAAAAAATTGTAAATGTTTTAAATTTCACTATCGCCTTTCACTAAAATTTTTTATTTTTATTCACAATATCAGGTTTAAGTCAATATTAATTATTTATTACAGTGTATAGTCCATAAACATGCGAGTTGTATTCAATGTTTTGATACCGCCCACGTAGGTCAGTAGCTTAAGCTTTTCTGAAATGTCGATTAGCCTTTCTTCTCTGTCACTAGTACGTTTCTGTTTAAGCCGCTCCGGCTGGGAACGGAAGCTATGCACAGAGTTGCCATAACAACGATACGATATTTTCTTATTTCATTTAATATAATAACAGTAATAAAACATTAAAATAAATGTAATGAAATAATACCAATAATTACTAAAGCTAAGTAAAATATAATTCAAATCCTACCAATTTAAAAAGGGAAAGGTATAAGTAACAGTTATTAATATAAATTCTTTATGCATATCTCATTTGTTTGTTAGTTAACATATACTGAAGTGTCTATATAGCTATTTAATAATTACAATAAAGTAAAATAATAGTAGGTACACAAACATCACAAATCTTTTATCCTATTACGTATAATCTATTCATTTAAAAAAATTGTTGGTTGAAATAAAACTCAAAAATAGTTTCAACTTTTTTTAATCTTTGTATATTATTATCAAAATTCGTTTAATTTTTTATATTAAAATGCATTGCTTGAAAAATGGTGTAATCTTAACACTTGGCAACATTTTTATCATAGAGAAGTGTCGTGCTATAGAACCGAGTTATTTATTTCTTTTGATATCGACATCTGTAATAACACTTTTATTAAATTACAATTATATTACACTTCAATATCGCATATTATTTCACTATTTATAATAATAAAATATACTCAACATATTGTTCTTTTTAAATTTACTCATTATCTGACTGATTGTTTTATCGTTAAAAACATCACTAAAAGTCTAATACATCTGTTGAGTCTATGGTTTTTCACAAGTGCTTCGTGCAGTAGAAAGTGATCTATTTGTAAATATTGCTAAACTGTAAATAAAACAAGTGAATAGTGCTATAAACAAAAAAGTTTTTGCTTTAAGTACACGTGAAAGTGTTTTATGGCTAAAATTGATTATTAAAATAAAGTTAAACCCTTTTAGGTAAGTGATTTTATGATACGCACAATATTTATATCACCTGTCTGCGTTTTTGCGAAAAAAATAGTAAGATATTTTTCAAAGGTATTTATTTTATTGTGTATATTAGGTTTACAATAATATAAATAATTCTAGAATATAACGCTAAATAATAAAAACTGTTCCGTGTAACCTTGAGCTGAGTGTCATCGTTAAAATCGGCAGCTGTGTTACAAAAGTAAAATGTTTACGTTTTAATTAAATTCTGTGTCAACATGTTTGTTTTAAATATTCTTTAAATATTCGTTAAAAGTATTTAAATACAAAATTTTATATATGATATTCTAAATTTATTTTATTAAGTATGTACAAATAATAGTTTAAATTTAAATTATTTAACACTGACACAAAGGATAAGAACATCTAAAAATATATTTGTTACTGTAATTCACCTATTTTTCAATAAGTTACAATTTTCATCTCATTATAATTAGCACTGATTGTTTAACATCATTAACCTACAACTATCTGTGTAATTAATAAATAATGTCAAATGGCAATAACAATTACGTACATCAATTAGTCGGCTTTATATATATAAAAGTAAATTATTGTTTACATGATAAATTGCATAATAAAGATATTACTACGAGTACTTCCTGAAATTCTTACAGCTTAAAAATTATAATTTTTAATTTGAAGATGAGCTTAAGTAATTCAATCTTTTAATTTATTATTTTTAAATAATGTGTTAAATATAACTAAACTTATTCAAAAACGTTTTTATATTAAAGTACATTATGTATATGAATTATCATAATGCCTCTAATTGAATTTATGTTATTAGAATTTATACTTTTAGATAAACTTATCAATACATGCGTCACATAGAAGAAATTATTATCATATTAGTCAGTCACATAAAAGTAGTACTGAAAGTTATTGATAACCACACTATATATATATATGATATTTAGTCATTACGTGATTAGCTCTTGCTTGACACTAGCCATAACTACACCATGTGATTTTTTTAATGATTTTTTTGTTGTATAGCAATATAGGAACTACTTGATGTGCTGAGTTAAAAGTATGTAAAAAATAAGATTAATCTATTATAAGAAATCTAAACAAGCTAACACATTTTTGATATTATAATATTGCTACAGATTTTTGTATTTTATAGTATATTATTTAGCCCTAATTTTTTTTTGCAAGTAACCTTCCTATATTCGAGATTGTTTTATTATTTCTTCTAAGATTATCTTCTTTTATTAACTTCACATATAATCCTATATATATAAATATTATAAATGCGAAAGTTTGGATGGATGGTTGTTACTCAATCACACCAGAATGGCTGAACAGATCTTGATTAAAATCGGCACAGAGATAGATTATAGTCTGGAATAGCACCTAGGTTATTTTTATCCCGGGAAAATGTATAGTTCCCATGGGATAGAGTTATTTTTGTTTTTTACTAGGGAAGAGCAAAGCGAGGGTAAGTTGTTAGTTGAATATATAATCTAATTTGGAAAACAATTTTAATCTACTTCTAGTTGTTATATTAATCGGATCTAGGGATTTTTTTCTTTTTTACTGGACATTCTATATATATAATGTGTCTCCTCCATTCTATGTGACATTGGCTAAGTAAATGGTGCCCAAATGGCACTCCTAGAAGCCATCGAACAAAATAATTGAATTGAACTTGATATTATAATTAAAGTGATGAGTGATGATGATGAAGTTAGAAGATATACTTAATTAGTGAATCCTCAATGGCTACTAGTTAAAACCTTTGATTTTGGGCTAATGTATTATTTTCTTATAAATTCAGTACATTACAGTAATAATTTTTATAATAATCAAATATCTATATCACCTCCAGGTAAATTTCTAAGAAATTAATAAAATTTCTAAGAAATCTATTGTTAACTGTAACGCCGGCGTGTCCGCGGTCGTGGAGGGAATAAAAATATTTTATGTTAAGAATCATAAACTATTTACCCTTAGTGTTTTTTTACTAAAATTTGTGTGAAGTATAAGACAGAACCCATTTTAAGTAAAATTCATTATAAGGTCCTAATAAGTTATAATATATCGTGTTCCATATCATAATGTTACCACTTCAAAGTTCATTGAAACTATTAAATGTGATCAATACAACTTTCACCAGTTATATGGCAAGTACGCACGTTACTATTTTATATACGAATCACATATCGATGCCAAATAGAGACTATGGTTTAGACGAGCATTAGATCTATTGTTACGAGTATGAGGCCATTTACAATAATGCATTCCTTATTGAAATGAAAATATTCCTAAATATAAGTCAATTTGTGCTATAAATAAAACAATATTCCTCAAATTAAAAATTATGATTGTACTCAAACCATTTATGATAAATGGACATTATATAAAGACACATTTTTTTAAAAATTTCGATACCTAATGGGCTGTTTCCACACAACCGAGAGAAGAAGTAAGACTTATGTTTATTTTACAGTTCTTAAAACATACAAATGTAATTTAATTAATAATAACACACAAAATTATCATGACTCACAGATTTGCTAGTTCAAAAACCTTTATCACTATGAGGACTAAATAGCGACAATAAATTTTATCTTTTTAAAGAAAAAATATATCTAAATCATAATATTAAATAATGTAATATGAACTAGAAAACTTCATAGATTTATCTGCGTTTAATTAAGGATGCAAAAAAATAGGTATACCTATTGATATATTGACACAAATTTTAAGAAGATAGTACATGTAAAAGCATTTTCATAACAAACCCTCTACAATCTGGAAGGGTTTTCTTACAGAGTAAAAAGTAAATCTCGAATCTTTATAACAAGATAGCTATTTCTTCTATACATCTATATCTTATTAAAGCAATAGAACCAAAGACAATGATTTTTAAAATTTTTGTCTGTGCGAATCTTAGAAACGGCTTAACCGATTTGAGTGCGATTTTCACTAATGTGTCGTGGTAGCTTCATTTAACATTTAGTATTTGTGTTATTTCAATCGGTTCATAAATAAAAAAGTTATATCAATTTAAATAATCACCTAGAGACGAACTCGAGCGAAGCGAGGGCCAGTCGCTAGCGAATATACAATAGTTATGCATTATTACCCATGCCTCCAAAAAAATAATAATAGGAGTGACCAAATAAAATCGATTCGACGAGTTTGTTGAAAGCACAAACACTTCCGCAAATTTTAAATATTTGTGACTTTAAATTAAAACAAAATTTAGACTTCGTGTCGTACATTGAAATTAAATTTTATAGTTTGTGTGTTTGAGTGTGTTCATACTTCATACAACATAAGTTGCTTTTCTAGCCAATGAATATCTATATATGGACTGAAACGGTATGTGCCTTATCAGTCCCTTGCTATGCCAAGTCCGTAAATAACTAGTGTTTCATGTTTTTATGAACATATTTGTTCTATTTTTAAACGAACATTGTAAAGATTTAGAAATAAACGTTTTTAATGAGATGTTTCACATAGGTTATGATTAAACGGTATTTAAGGTTTAGACAAAATGACATCGAAACTGCTCTTTCCCTACTAAATAACTAAAAAAGTAATACAAAAAAAAAACCGACTGACTAAAAAAAAATGTTAGAATTATGCAGTTGCAGGCATATACATATATTACAAGTCTCGGAGCAAATATAAAATATTTAACTTTAAGTTTAGATTTATCAGAACTGAGATATTTTCCCGCAATAAAAAAATCCTATATGTTGACCCGGATAAACAGGTATCACCATACCAAATTTCATCAAAATCCGTCCCGTGGGTTTCTCATGATGTGTTCACAAACAGACAGACAGACAAAAATTCTTAAATCTAAATAATCGGCCTCTGTATCGAAAATAATGACTATTTCAATAAGATTTTCCAAAAAATATTTAATGTACAGATTCGGCTTAGTTAAAATTTCATGTGTTCATTAACTTTTTTTTACACATTAAGACCATTGCTGTTTTTAAAAACTTAAAGTTAATATATATATTAACTAGTAGTTTTTAATCTGATGTTTACCGGAAAAGGCAAACCGTACGGTATTTCTCAATTAAAAACAAAGAATATCGTTGAATTGAATGGACTTCCTTTTTAGAAATCCTTTATTTTGCAATTCGTTTACATCTAATGTTGACCTTACCTAGGCCTTATTAGTCTCGGATGTTCTTCCGCCTCTTGCAAATCGCATTATATCTACATTTTTGAACTGATCGAGTAATGTTCCGTGTTTCAAAAGCTAAGTGTTGTATATGAATTTATGATACGATGATATTGCGTAAAATTAAACTAAATTTAAAATTAAAATTATGCGTAAAATTAAATTAAATTAAAAATTAAATTTTGAAAGTTTATTTTTTTATCGCTATACTTGAAAGAATATAATATTACATACGTGCTGAATTTCATCACAATAATTTAAGAAAAGTTAAGTTTATAAAAGTAAAAAATGTTTTTTTTTTGATATTTTAGGAATATTTCATTTTTGGTGTGCAATAAAGATTATTATTATATCGAATTTAATTATTCTCAGTATAAAACCGGCAAGTGTAGCAATCACGGGCATAAGCCAAGAGAGAGCCAACGTGTGACGAGGCGTTTAAAAAATTTCCTTGCTATTATTATTAAATGTATACAAAAATTTGATTTAACATTAAGGTAATAACGTACCTAATTATACAAAATAACATAAATTAATCTCGGTCCGCTATTATAAATGCGAAAATTTGTATTTGTGTAATGTGTTTGTGTCGTTTGTTATATTTTCACGCTAATCGGCTGGACGGATTTCGTGATATTAAGTAGAGACAGACTATGACTTGGAGTAACTCGTATAAGCTGCTTTAAAGCAAGCGAGGCTAACGCCCGATTTCACCAACGTCGCCTAAGTTTAAGGAATCCCCTAAGCATGGTTAGGGGGCTGTTAGGGGACAGTTTCTGTTTCACCGACAGTTAGGGGTCACCTAAATGTTAAAAGGCCCCCTAAATTTAGGTGCTCGAAATATGAGCTTAAAGACGATGGTAAAACGAAATTTAATTTAGGGGCCAGTTTAGGGGAATTTTAAGCTAGGGATCCCATACGTAGGTGGTAGCTTATGGGTTGTTGGTGAAATCGGGCATATGTCCTAAAGTATAAAATAATAGATGTTTTGTAAAACAGTAAAAATACAAAATTCTAAGCTTATAAAATGTTATCAAAATGAGCTTACCTGTTTTAATAGTTTAAGCTTTTACTATTTATTTATTTTATTTGATTAACAGATCTCTATAACACTTACTCTATATCTTGTTTTTAATCCGTGCAAACAATTTGAAACATATCATATTAACAATTCAATATGTTCGTAGTTTATACTTGTTTTTCAACATAACTGTGTGGTGGATTTAGATTAATTTTAGAAGCGAATTATCCAACTTTTTAGTTCACAATCAATATGTAAGTAAAAATATTTTAAGCAAAACGTTCTAGAAATTAATTTTGGGAATGTACCTAATAAATTTTATTCAAGACACGATACAGATCTTATTTAGGTTAGGAGAGTAGTGCGCAATTACAGTATACAAAAATAAATTGCTCCACTACGTAAGTAAACATAATCGGCTTTGCTTGATTACTGCTAGCAAATATGGCTTCTCCACTCCACTCTACAAACTAGACTACAAAAGGTTATACCCCCGGCCTATATATATTTGAGGGTGGTGAGCAAAATTTAAATCAGTCGGCTTTTATTGATATCGAATGAGTTAGTAAGAGATATGTGTACAAAGCAATCCAAAAATTTCTATTTTTACAAGATTGAAATTGCAGAATTATAGGTACTTGACAATTCACTATACCATCACACTATATTTGAATGACTTGGTCTTATAAATGGGGAAGTTCTGCCAATAATATTTATACACGAGTGGAAGCTTACAGTATTTATTACTGCAACCATAACTGTTCTAGTTTTAAAAGCTTAAAGTATAGAAAAATAAAACTTTTAATATTTTAAAATCATTAGGTGCGCCGAATATAAGCCACCCCCACTCTTAAAGTGTTAATTGAAGTGTTTATCTAATAAAAAAAACATACGACTATTGGTTCACAATTGATGCAGATATCGCACGACATGACAAACGCGCAAAAAAACATACTGAATTGAGTAGAGTCCTTTATTGAATCATTTGACATTAATAAAATCATTTTGCCGAGTCTTGCAAGCCGTTAAAACGAAACAATATAATATAAAAAATATTATTATATTTATAGGTAGGAATATAATTATATAATACATATCATTAAATAACTATATTTCCAAATAGTTTTAGATGAATATTAGTTGTTTTCTTCACATGCCTCAATGAATAGCATGATTTTGCTTGCGATCTGAGATGATTTTAACTTGTTCTAGCATATACAGTAGTATAATGTGTCAGGTAAATTAACTTTACTGCATCCGCCACATGCGCTTGACGGTAATATTTCATCAAATAATTGCAATTTCCGGCGGATATGTAGGTGCCTGTATAAAAACGACGTAATTTTTTATAGTGTTAAAAATTTTTCATTGACTATTTTTAAAAGACTTTAAAAAGGAGGTTCTATGTTCATGTTGCAAGGTTTATAATAATTTAATTTGCATCTTTTTTTGAACGAGAGTTATCTATTTCTTTCCACATAACAAATATTGCCTGCCCTGGCTGATTCATTAAATACCAGATCAGATTAATATGCGCCAAACAATTGTGTATAGTTAAAAAAAAAATGTTATATTTAAAAACTTTTATAGGAATTTTTAGTGTTAGCCAGACTTTAGATGTTCCACCCACAACATACGCCCCGACGATATGATGTATCCTTATATGGTTGCGCGTAAGATATTACGTATTATTCCACATAACATACTATTTCATAATAACCTTTAGCAACTTTACTTATTCGCTATGAGTGAAAGTCTACGTTTCAACGATCTTGTGGAGTAAGAATTTGTAAATTTAAAAAACTAATCACTCATTAAACACTGTACATAGACTGTACAACTAACACATTAAAAGTAGGTGTATTAGTTTATACTAGCGGCTCATCCTATCCCACGGGAACCGTACATTTTTCCGGGATGAAAAGCCTATGTGTTATTCCAGACTATAATTCTGTGCCAAATTTCATCCAGATCCATTCAGCCGTTCTAGCGTGAAAGAGTAACAAACATCCATACTCACAAACTTTCAAATTTATAATATTTATTATTATTATAATACAGATGATCATAATATAAAAACAACGAAAACAACAAAGAGCGTAATATAGTTCAAAATTAAACATAACTGATCTTCAAAGTTGTAACAACGATCATCACTATCCATCCGTATCTATAAACATCAATATCCCCATGAAGTTATCATCCAAACCCTGTCTTTAGAAAATTTAAAAACGAATATCCAACAATAAATAAGAAGAACATGTAAAATTTTAAGAGATCACAGTAGGAGGTAATGGTTGATTCAGTATAAATAGACTCGCTAAGCTATTTTAGTCCTTGTGTAGGTGTACTATGTCTCATCCTTGAATGCGTTTAATTTTGATCATATCGTCACTTTCCGTTTTGGCAACGATTACCGTAAACATGGTAGCTGCCAACATTTAAAAGGAAATAAAAGGAAACGAACAATATTTTTATTTCGCTGTTGTTTGCTCTATATACATAAAAGGTATAGAAAATGTCATTGGCCCGATCCTAATTTCTAATCATATTACTGAAAAGAACGCGCAATTCATCTGCTTGAAATTAATTAAAAATTTAGGGGGATTTTTTACATATATGCTATACCTACTCTCTTAAAATAAAAGTTTTGAATTTTTTTAGTATTAATCTCTGTTAAATTATACCGAAATCGGTTTAGCATTTTGGCTTTAAAATGTAACAAACTGATGTACTCGTATTTTAGTAAGAATTGTTGTGATAGGTACTATATTATACTTTTTTTTTCAGGGTATTCGCCATGGTGGTTGAAGCAAATCCCATTGTTGAAAACCGCACAGATGGTAAATATTTTTCTGAGTCGTATATTTGAATTCAAAACCATTTTCATATATTGTTTTAGTGCTATAATTTAAAATTATTAAAAAATAATTTACAATAAGCTTATCAGGTTTTGTATTTTTATAAATGGGCATATTTTTTTTAGAGTCTTAAACTTGATATATCTATATCAAGTTTAAAACTCTAACATTAACTCATCATTGTATACTCTATATTGTAATTTATATTTAATGTACAAGAAAATTAATCTAAAACACATTAGGTGCCTATCTTATATTATAATAAGTTAGTATCGAGGCCGAAATTCCAATCGACCAGTGACCTCTAAGGCTTTACGTCTATAAATACCTTTTTAAACCTTCAATTTTTAAGTTCTCGCTACAATGTCATAACTCGTATTGTAATATACTATAAAAAAATTAAGCCCTTTTTGTGTGTCACTTATAAAATGCATCCGATGTTTTAGCCTAGCAACACAGCATCCAAAATTCTTTCTCCAGATTTAAGTATTTAAAACAAAACCTACGACATGACAAGTCCTTATCGAGTTGAATTACTCAAAGCGCTGTTTATTAATTATATTATAACTTAACATTTTTTTTTATTTGTATACTATGAAAATATATATTTATATCGTATATAGAACGTACATAGTTTTTATCTGGATTCTAGTCTAACACAGTTTTTAAATCTGCTCCGAAGCCAAAATAAACGCATCCGACTTTCGCCCACATAAAGTCGTTGCCCTAAATAATATGTAATATCTAAAAATATCTAGCAGAGTTACATTTTGCTTAATTTTTAACACACTTTTATAAGTAAGTTAAATCTGTATCTCCATCTAGTAATGGAGGTAGGAGATGTATAGTATACTTATAGTACTCTTCCATGGATACTTGTAAATACTTCGAGTATATGCTCATTCGATTAATCTTGTGGTGTCGGCCAATTAAATTTAATAGCAAACAATATAAACCTAAGCTAATGTATGTTCCAGCAGTAAAAAGTATCCTATACGTTGACCCGGCTATCAACATACCAAATTTCATCAAAATCTGTCCAGTGGGTTACTCGTGATGCGTTTCCAGACAGACAAACAAAAATTCTAAAAACTATAGATTCGGCTCTGTATCGATAATAATGACTATTTCGATAAAAATGTCCAAAAAATATTTTATGTACAGATTTGACTCAAAATTTTATTATATGTATAGAAATAGGTATTATTACTCAATTGCTAAGGTACGTGAAGAATTAGCTGTTCGAAAACTTACATTTATATTACACAAATAGTGTTACTTCATCATGTTACCATGTTACAAGTTAACTGAATTTCTAAGTCAATTTCTAAAAATGATTAATTGAAAAAGTACATTAGAATAAAACAATATTTAATAAAATATTGTAAAGCAAAAATTAAGTAAAGTTGGATAACATCGTACGCAAGCCCATTGGAGCATGGGTCTATTCACATCAATCACATCCTGCCCGCGCTTCATTGCGTCCATTGTCTACTATCAAAGGCCCCCTAGTACTCTTATGTATTATAGATCTATACTCTGTATATAGACTTGATCTTACATAATGAAATAAGGTATGCTCCTACAATGGTTTTTCAGTTTTCATAATATAATGAAAAAGTATGAAAGACGAAGTAGAAGGATAATCATTTTATATTACACGTTAGCAAGAATCTGAGCGTGTACGTTTTCCCTTCAAGTTAAGATGATTCTCAATTTATTTGGTGTCGTATACATCGGGAAACTTGAGCTGTATCTTTGTTTTCAACCGACTTCAAAAAGGAGGAGGTTCTCCATTCGACTGTATTTTTTTTATATTATACTAGCGACTCACCCTAGCTTTGCTCGGGTTCGTTCCTAGGTTGATTCCACATACAAACTTTCATCCCCATTTTCACACCCTTAAGGGATGATTTCTGGGATAAAAAGTATCCTATGTCTATGTATATACCAAAATTCATCTAAATTGGTTTAGTAGATTTAGAGATTACCCCCTACAACGTCACAAACTCACAAACTACCTCTTTATAATATTAGTATTATTATATTTGAGATTACTATTATATTTGAGATGTCGCATACCTAGCCAATTTAAAGAACTTTATTATAATTAAAAAACACATTTATAGATGGCGCCTACCATATCATAAATAAGTACGCGCAGTACTTGAGATAAAATAGAAATGTAGCTAAAGACCAAAAAAGGATACCAAATATTTATATCAAAATTATTATCATATATTATACTAGCGACTCAACCTCGCTTCGCTCGGATTCGTCCCTAGCTTGATTCTCCTTACAAACTTTCGTCCTCATTTTCACCCCCTTAAGGGATGATTTCCGGGATAAAAAATATCCTATGTCCTTCCCAGGGTCTCAAACTATCTTCTTACCAAATTTCATCTAAATCGGCTCAGTAGATCCAGAGATTACTCCCTACAACGTCACAAACTCACAAAATCACAAACTTTACCTCTTTATAATATTAGTATAGGTAATAGCGGTACAAATTGGTACATGTAACACGGTAAACCTTAGGACTTAAATATGGGGCGTGAATTAAATAAATGTACATAAATGACATGAGCATACATTTTTCGTAGCTTTACATAATATAGATAATTATTCTAACCTTTTTTTTAAATAACTAGAACGAATCGATTTGTGGACATCGAATGACGAGTGTTTTGGCACTGGCGCTTGCCTATAATAATATTTTGAAGTCATGTTTGAACAACGCACTGTGTAAAGGACGACGAGTTTTAAAAATATCTACAAACAATCTGTATATTATTGTACAACGTATGATGCATAACGAAAAACATGAGTCAAAGAAAAGAGTTTTGGAAAAAATAATAATTCTACCAGAGCTGTAAAAGAATAACAGTTATGTACAGTGTCTACAATATGTCAAGCGCGGATTGTGCTTTTTTTAAATTTTTATGTATTTTTAACTTGATGTGAATAAAATCTAGTGAATTTGCTCAGTAGGATAAGAGTGGTCGTAAGTTCAAGTACGCAATTTCTTACGGCGGTATAGTTGGCATACCTATTTGCTGATAAATAAAACTAACTTACAGGAAAAAATGTGTAACACATATACATATAAACAAAAAGTAAATGGTCTAGCCAGATACAATATACTCGTAGGTATGGCCAGTCGGCCTCCAAATTACGACCTATATCGAAATATATGTACGTACTAGCATTGCCCGCGGCTCCGCCCGCGTTCAGATGACCAAAAACCAAATTTTTATGTTTTACTTATAAGTATACTCTTATATTGCAGTTTTTGTATTTTTCTCAGAAGTGAAATATTTTCCCGCAGTAAAAAGTATCCTATATGTTGACCCGGATAACCAGCTATCATCATACAAAATTTCATCAAAATCTATTCAGTGGTTTTCCCGTAATGCGCTAACAGACAGACAGACAGACTAAAATTCTAAAAACTATAGATTCGGCCTCTGTATCGATAATAAAGTCTATTTCAATAAGATTTTCTAAAAAATATTCAATGTACAGATTCGGCTTAGTTACAATTTTATTATATGTATAGATTAGTACCAAATTTGTTATCAAACGCAATTAATACAAGTTTTGCCGCAGCACACTGTACGTCGACCTTGAAATATGGAAATAAATGAACCTACACGTGCCTTACGAGTATGTTACAAAGTGACATTTTATATCAAAAACTAAATGGTTTTAAAAAAAACCTAACGCAAAGTTTGTAATACTATTCAGGAGCAGGTAGGTACATATGAATCAACATAAGTTACGATACGCGTTGTCGTTTGGGAGCCGACTCGCCATACTTTCCGGCTAAACCCTTTACCTTCTGATTTTATACATACTTTTAGTACCTAGACTTTCTTTAAGTTTAAGAATATTAGTTGATAATTTGATTATCTTTCGGAGCAACTGATTGACGTGACATTATTTATGGGCCGGGATGTCACCTAGACTATTTTTATCCCATATATTCCTTTCTTAGAAATTTATTTATAATATTTTTTATAATCTTAAATATCTTTCATTATATGACGTTTTTTCATTCTTCAGATATAATTAAGCAGGTAGTCCTTTTATCCAACAAGGCAACTTCGCATATTTTAGAGTATCTATTTATCTCCAGATTAATAAAAATAAAAAAGAATTTTAGGGTAGTCGTACCTGCCATATTTACGTCTACCTCCGTTATGCGCTCTGTTCATGTCTCATTCTTTTTTCTTGCGAGGCAACGTTCACACGCGCTCAACTATTAACAGTAATAAGTGTTTAAGAAAACTAGTAAAGGAGTACATATTCATAATGCCGAAGAGAACTAAGGGTGAAAAACTTAAATATTACACAGAGAAAATTAGAAAGCTAAACGAAATAAATAATCGAAGGAGTATACGTCGTAGAATTATACAGTCTGAGTCATCAGATGAAAATTCAGGTAAGTGACAGTAAGGTTACTGTTACGCAATATAAGTGTGACTGCGAGTCAATATATTTATACGCATACATAATATTATGTATTTTTTTTCCTGAGTTTAGCCGAGAGTTAAACAAAGGAATACGTTCTTGAATATTGGCCGAGAGTCAAATGTCAAGACAAACATGTTAAAACATGTTTTATTTGTATTGCAGATGTCGAAACGCAATCGCAATATAACCAAAACGAGGGTAGTTTACCACGCGCTGTATTAATAGACGACGAGATAATGGAACGTGATATTAGGATGGAAGCTGTAGATACTCCCCAGGTTGAAATGGGGACTCCAGAGGTTGCATCGCATCCAGAACTAACGTTCGAATACTTGCAAGCTCTCGGGGACGCCGTCGATGAGGTGCCGCAATATGGAGAGGAAATCCATAGTAACTTAGCGCAAAGGTGGCTGCCATTACTGCGTAAGGGCTTACCAAAGGATACACGAGATGTTATATTTAAGCCGTATATAATACCAAGTAATTGTAAATTATTAAAGGCGCCTTCGTTAAACGCTGAAATATCGGCTGCTATTACTGAATCACTTAAAACACGAGATAAAAAATTTGAAAATTGTCAACACCAATTAGGTATAGGTATTACTGCCATTAACAGGGCATTGACGTCATTACTAACCGGTGGTGATCAAATACAGTCAATAAAGATATTGTCAGATGCATCTCGTATTTTATGTGATTTACACTATCAAAATACAGAAACTAGGATTAGATTATTAACACCTAGTTTGGACAAATCTTTGTTAAACGTTATCGAAAATAATCATGATGAGACGCTTTTCGGTGCCAACCTATCAGAAAAAATTAAAGCGGCAAAAATTATAGAAAAACAAGGGCTTTCTATCAAGAAAAACGTTCCTGTTACGAAACCATCTACATCCTTTTTACGACCGCGGCCGGGAAACTGGACAGGCCCTCCCCGGTTCCCGTCGAACAGGGGGGGGCGTACAGCACCGCGGGCGGCGACGATGACGTCAGCGGCGCGACGGGCATTGGCGGGGAACACACCACAACCGCCGTCGCAAGCGCGCTTCAGCCATCCAAACAGGCAACGTGCCTTTCCGACGCATCGACGTTAACACAGGTACACGCAGGCCGTTTACAGTTATTTTATAATTGTTGGTTATCGATTACAGATAACTCGGTCATTTTAAAATGGATTCGCGAAGGGATTTCTATACCACTTGCCTGTCGGGTATTTCAAGGTTCCCCTCCAACATATACGTTAAATAAATCAGAACAAGAAAGTATGCAATTAGAGATTGACAAATTACTAAGCTTAGGAGCTATATCTGTATGTTCTCCAGTTTCGGGTCAGTATATTTCAAAAATATTCTTGGCACCAAAACCTAATGGACAAAAGAGGTTTATTTTGAATTTAAAGTCTTTTAATAAATATATATATAAATCTCATTTTAAGATGGAAGACCATAGAACAGCAACGAAGTTAATAATGGAAGGAGCGTTTCTAGCAACAATAGACTTAAAAGAATCGTATCTTTTAGTACCGGTAGCACACAATTATCGTAAATTTTTAAGATTTAATTTTAAAAATTCTAATTTAAAACAATTCACCTATGAATTCAATGGTATGCCTTACGGTTTGTCTGTGGCGCCAAGAATATTTACAAAAATAATGAAGGAAGTAGTGAAGTACTTAAGAAATCTAGGATTCATATCCGTTATTTACTTAGATGATATACTGTGTATCGGCAGTAATTACGATAATTGTTTAAAAAATGTAGAGATAACATTACGAGTTTTAGAATGTTTAGGCTTTGTTGTAAACTATGAAAAGAGTTGTATCGAACCGAAACAAAATTGTAAATTTTTAGGTTTCATATTTAACACTATAGATATGCGTATCTCTTTGCCTATGGATAAACGAAATAGTATAGCACAGTTAGTCGATAAATATTTACAGTTACCAAATTGTAGTATTCGTGAGTTTGCGCAATTTATTGGAACCCTTACTGCAGCTTGTCCAGCAGTTAAATATGGCTGGTTGTATACAAAATTATTCGAGAGACAAAAATTTCTAGCTCTAAAGAATAGTCA
The DNA here is from genome assembly GCA_947093115.1 of Brenthis daphne. NCBI lineage: Eukaryota > Metazoa > Arthropoda > Insecta > Lepidoptera > Nymphalidae > Brenthis > Brenthis daphne. The sequence goes on along the minus strand of OX352473.1, from coordinate 35,702,172 downwards.
CGACTATGAAGCTAAAATTAAACTTTCTACAGTCATTTTATCAGACTTACTATGGTGGAAATATAACATATATCGAACGGATCATTACATGAGAAATCAAAATTTTGATTTAGAAATTTTTTCAGATGCTTCTCGAACTGGCTGGGGCATTTTTTGTAACAGTCAAAGAACAAACGGTCTTTGGAAGGATAGTGAAAAAATATATCATATTAATTACTTAGAATTGCTGGCGGCCTTCTTTGGTTTAAAATGTTTTGCTAAAACTAAGACTAATTGTGCTATATTATTACGTGTTGACAATACAACCGCTCTCAGTTATATTAATCGCTTTGGCGGAATACAATATCCGCATTTAAACAAATTAACTAGGCTGATTTGGCAATGGTGCGAGAAGCGCAATTTGTGGTTATTTGCCTCTTATATAAATACTAAGGATAATATAGAAGCAGACGAAGAGTCTAGAAGACAAAATCAAGATATAGAATTCGAACTTAGCCGTAATTGTTTTAAGAAGATAGTTGAAAGATTCGGGCACCCACAAATAGACTTATTTGCTTCTCGTACCAATACCAAGTGTAAAAGCTATATATCTTGGAAACCAGATCCAGATGCTGTGAATATCGATGCTTTTACAATTAATTGGAAACCATTTTTCTTTTATGCTTTTCCACCTTTTCCAATAGTTTTAAAATGTTTAGAAAAAATCATTTCTGATAATGCAAGGGGAATTCTAGTATTCCCTTATTGGCCTTCACAGCCTTGGTTCCCTTTATTATTAAAATTAAAGGAATCAGATATTTTCATTATAAATAATGGCCTTTATATTAGGTCGCAAGAGCAAGGACAACGCCTCTCTCCTACCCTGGGAGCAGCGATACTTTGCGGCTCGCATTCTCCAGGCGTGGTGTGCCCGACCAAGCACTAGATCTAATCTGCGCTTCACTATCTGCAAATACGATTCGTCAGTATAGCGTAACATTTAAAGTTTGGTGGGAGTTTTGTATTCTAAATAAGTTTAATCCTCTGGAACCTTCAGTTCATGCTGTTATATCATTTATAACACATCAATATAACCGGGGAGATTCCTATGGATCTATTAGTACTCATCGATCAGCGTTGTCCTTACTGCTAGGGCATGACGTAGGTACAGATGATCGTATTTCAAGAATATTAAAAGGTGTGTACAAGTTAAGGCCCAGTGTACCTAAATATAAAAACACTTGGGATCCACAAGTCGTTTTAAGTAAATTAGAGACGTGGTATCCTAATTCTGAACTTAGTTTAGAAAAACTTACGAAAAAACTTGTAATGCTCCTAGCTTTGTGTACTGCACATAGGTTGCAAACATTTTCTTTGATAAAGATTAATAATATTAAATGTTTTGCGAGTGTAATTAAAATTTATATAATTGATATTATTAAAACATCAAGACCTGGTAAAGATCAGCCAATTTTAAGCTTGCCTTTCTTTTTAGAAAATCCAACTATATGCCCGGCTAAAACATTACAGGAGTATATTGCTAAAACAATTTAAGACCTAGTAATGTAGAAAATTTATTGATTACTTTCAAACGACCTCATAAAGCTGCCACTGCCCAAACTATAGGTCGCTGGCTAAAACAGACAATGGGGGAATGCGGGGTGGATGTGGCGGTGTTCAGCGCGCACAGCACGCGACATGCCGCCACCTCCGCCGCACACTCCTCCGGCGTCTCTATTGACGTGATACGTAAGACAGCCGGTTGGACTGCTACATCTCAAACATTTGCTAGATTCTATCAACGACCTGTAGAGGAACGGGACAGCTTTGCGAGGTCTGTCTTTTTTTCTTAGACTTATTTCATGTATGATATTCATTATAATCACTTGAATAAAACATTTCTAATTTCATTATACGTTTTATTTTTATAATAGCAAAACTTATTAGTATTATCTATAAACATCTACCTGCTTAATTATATCTGAAGAATGAAAAAACGTCATATAATAAACGATCAAACGAACTTACCAAGTGAAGTTCGATCATTATTATATTAGTTTTTTCATTCGAAGATATAAACCCACCCATAACCCTAAAGTTTTGCTGCGATACATACTATAAAAAGAATGAGACATGAACAGAGCGCATAACGGAGGTAGACGTAAATATGGCAGGTACGACTACCCTAAAATTCTTTTTTATTTTTATTAATCTGGAGATAAATAGATACTCTAAAATATGCGAAGTTGCCTTGTTGGATAAAAGGACTACCTGCTTAATTATATCTGAAGAATGAAAAAACTAATATAATAATGATCGAACTTCACTTGGTAAGTTCGTTTGATCGTTTAATATATAATATTAGCACAAGTTTTGGAAAAACACTCATAAAACGTAAATATAATAATATTATTAGAGCAACATTTTTTAACATTGTTCCAGATAGAGTACACAGTTCGTCTTTAAGGCCGAGAGCTGGCGGCGACATCATTCCAGAACGTTCCGTTGGTACCCTCGACTTAAACATGTCATATTCAGCGCCCTCCAACTTAGTTCTTACGCCGGCACCTGAATGTAAGTGACAGTAATATAACAAATATATGATAAGATTTTATATTTTTTTATGTTATAACTATTATAAAACTCAGAAAAAAGGTAAAATGAAAGGAAAAATGTTTGGTACCCCAAACTAAGGTGATGAGATAGACTTAGACGTATAGATTAAAGAACCATAATTAAAGCTAAAGGAAGCTATCAATATTACGACAGTCGAATATACTTTGAATATCAAACTCATGATTATTGTTAAAGATTACTGATGTATGTTGGCATAATTCATTCATTTTGCTTTTTATGGTATTATAAACATATTATTGTTTATTATTTCAGGCTTCAATCATTATCTGCACTCACTATCTCTACTTTTCCTTAGTTTTGGCCTACCAATATATTTAATTAAGTATTGTTATATATTTAGTCCCTATAAATACTTTCTAGTTTTGTAACGAAATTAATAATGAATATTTGATGTCTCCTTTATCGATAGTATCCTTTGTATTGTTTGTGTGTAATATTGTCAAATATTTTCTTTAGTTTATTATAAAACGGTATTGTAAACACAGATAAAAGAAAATTACAATACGCAAAAATCGCAATGGGGGCCACCAAGTCATGGAATAAAACGCGACTAGTTACACTAGAACAGTTTTTCTTTTAATTACTTAATAATGATATATTGAAATTTAACAAACACAGGAACGTCTACTTTTGAAATAATATTACATATACACATTACCCGTACAACAAAGCCAAGTGTTACCATAATCTCCTTGAGAATATATAAATAATTAATTTCTTAGGTCGCAAGCTTTCCAGAGGGATATCGAGGGCGACGGATAATGAAGGGCTTGTGTGGGCTCTTCGTAGCAACACCGAGCCCGAGCCTAATACTCTAACCTCCGATCACATCCTCTTGTTACCGGATATATCAGTATATCCACCGGATTTCAGGTGAGTTTATTGTTCTTTTTATTGGACAAAGTTTTTTTTTGTTTAGTGTTTGATTTCTCAGCAAGTTTTTTAAATAGGTACCTACATACTTACAAATTTTATTAGAGCCATCCAGCCAGCCATTAACATTGTAAGATATAAAATGTAGGTATTATTTTATTTAACATTAGCAACTATATACATATTATGTATAATGTATCAAATCAAAATATTTTGTTCAGTATTAAATTATTACAATTTTTTACTGAACGTCATGAGTCTACTACCAGTTCGGAAAGAAGAAGCCTCAGACCTGAGAAGAACTGGTGACATATATATTGTAAACTACCTAGGCTCGCATCTTTATTTATTTTTAGTCTGTAAGCATTAAAATGACCTCTGCATTTTGTAGGCGCGCAGATCATAAATCGTAATGAAACTTAACTATTTTACAATTTTTAAGATTGCTGCATGTAAAAACTTAAATTCCTTCTAACTTAAATTAATAAAAAAACCTGAAATTTATAAATTTAATTCCTATTCCATATATAAGGAATAAGTATAAGAAGCACATATTTAAATTATATACATAAATATTATTCTCGCTGGGTAGTACAAATCTTATATCTTAAAGTAACAAAGCACTCATGAAACAATATATTTTTTTTATTCCCAAACCTACTTGTCATTATTGGCCTCTAGCTTGTTAAGACACGTAAAAGTAATGATAAAAACTATAAAGTGTGTAATGTTAGAGCCTCTAGAAAGTGAACAATGATAGATATAGAGGGTGCTTACGTCACATTTCAAATAACTCCCAATACAGGACAGTGCATGATAGGTTCTATTCATAAAATATGTTCGCAAACGGAGAGGATAGAGAGATAAATAATTAAATAAATATGTTGGGACATTAACACACAGCACCATCTAGTTCCATGGTAAGCTACGAGGTTTGTGTTATGGATACCAGATAGTTGATACATTACACATATATAACTTTAAATACATATACATATATAATAAATATAAACACCCATGACTGGAGTGCAGACATTCGTGCTCATCACACAAATGAATGCCCCCAGCGGGACTCGAACTCGCGACCGTTGGCACAGCGAGTAGGGTCACTACAAACTGAGCCAAACGTGTCGTTAAGATATTCCTTAGCATTACGAAAAGTACTGTGAAGCACTCTTTTTCCAAGTGATAAAGGAAGGAATAAATACTTGACATACTCGTAAATAGGTAAAATAAAGCCATCAAAAATGCGAAATTTTACGGGACATGTTTTAATGACCCCATGAAAGTAACACGAATGTGAAAAGAGCATAATAATTGCTTGACATTCGTTCTCTCTCTCTCTGACTATGGGTGAAGTGTATACATACGTAGACAAATATGTATTCTTTACTCGTCTTCATTTAAGATTCGTCGTTTAAACCTAATAATATAAAATAGACGAGACGGAAAAAAAATCTATATAGGTACATACTATTGACTTGGATATATCGCCCAAACGCTTAAAATACATATCTCTATTTTCAACTACTTAAAACTTTTTTGTCTTAATACTTATATTGTTAAAATGCACAGAGTACGAACCTTATTGCTAGCATGATTTCATACATGTAGACATTCGCCAGTCATTTATAGCCGGGATTTTTCTCGACTCTCTGGAACAAGTCACCGTGACATTGCTTTACTCACACGTGTCTCGGCAAAATGCCAATCCCACTAAAACACTCAATGGTTCTTAAATTTCGATCTGATACACAATCTGGCCATGTCATGTGTTGATTATAGGTATTGAATTACTGTTAGTGTATAGCTGTCATTGTTAAACGATTTCATGTAGAAACCTATATGGTGTTCAAATAAGTAAAAAAAATCTATACAGATAAATAAAATTGAAGTGTGTTTTTGTAATGTCAAAATAACAGTCTTTTATTAAATGCGTATGGATAGTATATACGGTACTTAAAACAAAACAACAATTTTTAATTTTTTTATCTGTTTGTTCCGACTAATTTCCGAAAGAGGACTGAATTTGATGGGACTTTCACTGGCAGATAGCTAGATGTTATAAGGAGTAACTTAGCCTACCTTTATTTTGGAAAAAGAATCAGGGTTCCGCGCAAAATACGCACCCGATCGAAGCGAGTGTAAGTCGCTAGTATTAAATATAAATGAAAGTTAACATTATAATACATAGAATAGTAATAAAGGAGGCTATGAACGTTTTTGAAATTATTTTATTTATATACCTTTACCGATATATATATATTTGTACGTCATATATTTTTGTAATAAATTATAAGTAGGTATTGGTTTCCATTAGTGTCTAACCACTAGAATCAATGCGGTCCTTCAAATATAAATGTTTGGCGCTCCCTACATTTTCAGCCATTGAACCTGTCAACCTTTCACTCTTTCAACCTTTAGTAATCGAAACTTAAGAATTTGTGGTCATTGCAAAAAAATACAGTCACGCAAGCCTTTTCAGTACCCGCCAGACGTACATTAGTTTTTTAGGTAAATCTATACATATAATAAAATTGTAACTAAGCCGAATCTGTAAATTAAATATTTTTTAAAAAATCTTATTGATATAGACATTATTATTGATACAGAGGCCGAATCTATAGTTTTTTAAATTTTTGTCTATCTGTCTGTCTGTTACCGCATCACGGGAAAACCACTGAAGGGATTTTGATGAAATTCGGTATGATGATAGCTGGTTATCCGGGTCAACATATAAGATAATTTTTGTCGCGGGAAAATATCTCATTTCTGAGAAAAAAAAACAAAAACTGCAATGTAAGAGTATACTAATATGTAAAACCTAAGAATTTGGTTTTTGGTCATCTGAACGCGGGCGGAGCCGCGGGCGATGCTAGTACATTATAAAATAACAATAGGAACAAGTGTCAATGTACTTCTATAGAATGTGAATATTGTATGCAAAATAAGTCTAATGTTTTAAAATAACGCTTTGTAACGTTATTCGCTTTCATGAGTATTGTATTTCATCACGCTGTCTCGTTTAGATTTGGGTCATATCTTTCCCTAGATTATTTTCAATGGAAATCTATACATATAATAAAATTGTAACTAAGCCAAATCTGTACATTAAATATTTTTTCTAAAATCTTATTGAAATAAACATTATTATCGATACAGAGGCCGAATCTATACTTTTTAGAATTTTTGTCTGTCTGTTACCGCATCACAGAAAAACCACTGGAGGGATTTTGATGAAATTTGGTATAGTGATAGCTGGTTATTCGGGTCAACATATAGGATACTTTTTACCGCGGGAAAATGTCTCATTTCTGAGAAAAAATACAAAAATTGAAATGTAAGAGTATACTAATATATGTAAAACCTAAGAATTTAGTTTTTGGTCATCTGAACGCGGGTGGAGCCGCGGTCAACGCTAGTAAATACCTATAACTACGAGTAAAGTTTAAATATAACTTTCTCACATTATTCCATATTGTAATAATAAGAGTTGAAGTATAGATTTATAAAATTCGATGTGGTGTCAACTAAATTAATCGAAAAAGTTTATATTGATATCCCACTGCTGGGTATTAATAAGAAGAATTCTCGATATTATTCAGCTAGATTTTGCAATAGGTATATCCGTAGCAGATCCAAATATATCCTGGGCGCTGCTATAACAAGCGGAGGTCATGTTAGTTCATGTGAACTAAACAAAGAAATTATTATCTATACATCTATCTATACATACAGATAAATAAAATTGAAGTGTCTGTTTGTAATGTCAAAATAACAGCTTTTTACTAAATGCATATAAAATTATTATACGGTATTTATAAGAAAAACACATTTTTTTTACATTTTTGTCGGTCTGTCTGTTTTATTTGTTCCGGCTAATCTCCAAAACGGCTTGGCCGATTTAGACGGGACTTTCACTGGCAGGTAGGTGATGTTAAGGAGTAACTTAGGCTACTTTTATTTCAATAAAATAATTAGGGTTCCGCTCAAAAAAATTAAAAAGTACCTCGGGACGAATCCGAGCGAAGCGAGGGTGACTCGCTAGTTATAACTATATTAAAAAATATTCTTTCTTTAGGATATTTATCGAAAAAGACCTACTCGAAACAGCTACACTAGTGACACTCGAGTCCGCTAGTATTTTAAACTGGTGGCGTCACGGGCGAGTGCCGGGGGCTCCCCGGCTGTTGCCCCTCGCGACGTCTGGAGATGGGAACTGCCTGCCTCACGCTGCTTCATTGGCCGCCTACGGGTTTCACGACAGATTATTAGCTTTACGAACTAAAGTACAAGCATTGCTTTCGGGGGAAGGTGGTGACGTACTTACACGTGAGTTATAACATTGATATTTTATTACTAATAAATTAAATAACCCTTCATATGCATGTAGTTATATCTATTTTTTATCAAACTTCATAAGTTTTGTTTCAGTATAATATAAATAAATTTTGTACATCTTTTTACATATAATAAAATTTTAACTGAGTCGAATCTGTACATTAAATATTTTGTGTCAAATTTTATTGAAATAGTCATTATATATTATTGATAAATCGATACAGAGGCCGAACCTATAGTTTTTAGATTTTTTGCTGATCTGTTCGTCTGTCTGGGAACGCATCACGAGAAAACCACTGGACAGGTTTTGATGAAATTTGGTATGATTGTAGCTGGTTATCCGGGTTAACATTTAGTTTACTTTTTATTGCGGAAAAATATTTCATCTCTGAAAAATCTATACTAACCTTAAAACGTTGGGACGAACCCGAGCGAAGCGAGGGTGGATCGCTAGTCAATTGTAAAATATGTAAATATGCAAAATAATTATACAAAGTAATATAAATAAAATCTTAAAAATGTAATTCGTGTTTTATGTTTTATAAATTTTCATATAAAAAATACGAGACACGGTTCATATCGGAAATTCATATTATATTTCCTTTCTATACTCCAGGGGCAATAAAACGTCGTTGGCGTTGGTCTGAAAGCCTATCACTCAGGACTGCGGGTCTGACCCCGTCTGAGTCTGAGTGGGAGAGAGACTGGCACGACGCGGTGATAGCGGCTTCAGCCGAGCCCAGACCCAGACCGCAGCCAACCTCGGCCCCGCACTACACCGGTCTGGAACAGCTCCACGTGTTCGCGTTAGCGCATGTTATGAAGCGGCCGGTCATTGTGTTCGCTGATGTGGCGTTACGGGTAAGTGATGTGGAATTTATATTCTGACTAACATTGCCCGCGGCTCCGCCCGCGTTCAGATGACCAAAAACCAAATCCTTAGGTTTTAGATATTAGTATAATACTCTTAAAATGCAGTTTTTGTATTTTTTCTCAGAAATGAGATAATTTCCCGCAGTAAAAAATATCCTTTATGTTGACCCGGATAACCAGCTATCACCATACCAAATTTTATGAAAATCCCTCCAGTGGTTTTTCTGTGATGCGGTAACAGACAGATAGACAGACAGACAAAAATTCTAAAAACTATATATTCGGCCTCTGTATCGTTAATAATGTCTATTTCAATAAGATTTTCCAAAAAATATTTAATGTACAGATTCGGCTTAGTTGCAATTTTATTATATGTATAGATAATGTTAGCGTTTAGAAAAGTTTCAAGGTTTTTTTGCTAAGAAGATTAGTTAAAAATTTTTGAAATTTCTTATTTATTTTAAATTTTTGTAGGAGACAGTAAAACAAAGTGATGAATACTATATACTATAATAAAGAGGTAAAGTTTATTGTATATATGGTATTTGGTAATCTCTGAAATTATTGAACTGATTCCAAAAAATCTTTCACTAATAGAAAATTACACTATCCCTGACGGATATATGTTATATTTTATTTTGGTTTCAAAAAGTTTTCAGTTTTAAATCTGAATATTTGCAATTCAAGTCAGAGTAAAATGCGTTAAATAACCGCTTTGCCGGCCTGCACTGGTCAAACCGTTGCCTATATATGAGAATATTTTTTATAATTAGGGAAGCGAGCGAAGCGAGAGTAAGTCGCTAGTGATATAAATCATTAGATTGAAATAGAACAGGTGTGGATCAATATTATTATATTTAAACATTATTTTCAAGTAGTCTTCTTCAAATATTAGTAGGTATATGGCAAAATATCAATAAAATAAAATACCAGCTTAGAGAGTGAGCTAAGCGGATGAGAACACTGGCCCACACTTATGTATGTCCGAGTATTTAACTTTTATTTTATTTATTTATTTTACTTATTTTGTAAATTGGAAAACAGACAGCATATATAAGTATAAAATGTAAAATACATCAGAAATAATACACTTATCCAATAAAGTTTCCAATTATACATAAATATAGCAGAGTAAACTTACTAACAATAAAATAAAAACACATATAAATAAAATGTGTAGCTACAAAATAAAAAGAAATATATAAAAATAATATTTATCAAACTCTATTGTTTAATTATAATTTTTCATATACTAGTCAAAACAAAATTATCGAGTCACTTATATATGACATCCGGATTGATTTTATTATTTTGAAGGGCTCTTAAACTGCTAATTCTTTTGCGTGGAATTACCTTCAGTCATTAAACAAATTAATTACTGATAAATACATCTTGGGTAATTTTTGAAGTGGGTATACTTAGATATTTTTAGTAACAACTTGAATTTACCCTTTTTGAGAGGAATTTTTAAGTCAAAGTGGGGAATTTTTTATGAGAGAGACATTTACTGGTAATTAAATATAATTTACGGTAAGTTAAGCGTGAATAAACATTTTAACAGCGTTATGCCAATGACTCGCTTTATTTTCTTTTGACTATTGCATATAATGCCAATATTATAAAAATCGGTCAAGTGCGAATCGACTCGCACACGAAGCGTTCCGTATCATCGTATGAGGTTTTTATTTGCATGGTGGCCATTTTGAAGTTCGCCATCATAGTTTTTATTATTTGTTATAGTGGCAATAGAAATACACACTCTGTGAAAATGTCAATTCTACCTATTACGGTTCATGAACCGTAGTTTATTCTTAGTCTGTCAGAGCGCTGTATCTCAAGATACAGCGCTCTGACAGACAGACGAAAGAACAACGGATGCTTAGTTACGGGACCCTAAAAATTAACTAGGTCATAGCATATATAACGTGAGCGCCAGTGATCGGAATCTAAGTCAAGTTCACACTTGCCTTTATTAGTGTCAATAAGAGGGTCAAGAACGCGTTAAACAGATTAAGTTATTTACTATATACAATCGTATTACGGTATTCTGATATGTCCTTATGAATAGATACTTATGTTACAATTACAGTGTTCATTTACTTAAGAGATTATTGTTAACTAGCTTTTGCCTGTTGTCTCGGTCGCGTTAATTGTTTTTATTTAAAACTAGCGACTCACCCTCACTTCGCTCGGGTTCGTCCCTAGCTTGCTTCCCAATACAAACTTTCATCCCCATTCTCACTCCCTTAAGGGATGATTTCCGGGATAAAAACTATTTCATTCACTCACTTTTTATATCATGAGATTTAAAAAAAACTTATTTTAGTAAAAATATGTTTAGTTTTAATATTGTTATATTAAAACTTCCTGACAATAACAAATACAAAAAAAATAAGAATTATCTAATTTGGTGCAGTCGATCGGAAGTTATGCGCGCACATACATACATTTGTATTTATATATAGACTAGCGCCTTACCTTCGCTTCGCTCGGTTTCGCCTCTAGAAAAACAAATGTAAATCTATCACATGGGAACCGTGCAATTTTCCGGAATAAAAAGTAACCTATGTTTTATTCTGATGTATGAGCTACATTATTGTAAAGTTTCATTAAAATCAATTCTGTAGTTTTTGCGTGAAAGAGTAACAAACATCTATACATCCAGACATCCATACATACTCACAAACTTTCGCATTTATAATATTAGTATAGATGTCAAATAACCGCGTAACTCTACGAAAGTATTATGTAAACCAATTAATGTCATACAAAATTTACATACTTTTACTACTTTTCTCATACGCTTTTTATATTTGCACCAAATATGTTTCGTTGTTGGACTGTTTCAACTGTTTGACCTTGAATATTTAACAAACAAACACACTCGCAAACTTCATTCCAAGTTAGATAAACTGATTGATAATTTTTTTTATCCGTTCTATCTTGCTTTTACGGTCAGCTGTTATGATAACGATCGTTTGACCACGTACAACATGTTTGCGTATTGAATTGATAATAATAATATCTATAAAACTCTTTAATTTAACACCTAAAAAGAAAAAATAAACACAGATTTGTTTTTTTCTCTTCTTTTACGATGCAACGGATTGGCGTCATTCTTTCAACAAATGGGTGGCAGGACATAGGTAAATTTTTACCTTGGTACATTAACTGGATCTCCCATCTATCACAAAATTGACTAGGAGACAACTACCGAAACTTGGTCCACGTTAAATCAATTCCATTTCCAAATACAATGTACATACAAATATCATAAAAATCCACCTTATACCTATTTTTTCTTCCATCCCAGGATTTCCGAGGGGATCCCATAGCACCAATACCATTTGGTGGGATCTATCTACCCCTGGAGTTAGAACCGGAGTTATGTAGTAAGGCTCCGATACTATTGGCATACGACGCAGGACACTTCTCTGCCTTGGTCCCTTGCGAGCCGCTGCCCACTGACGGGGCAAGAGTCCCTCTAGAAGACCAAACTGGAAATCCAATGCCTATACGGTAAGTTAAAATTATGGATGACACATATATAAAACATCCTATATTTAATATCGAAGTATTTATTACTAAATCTAAAGTTAAAACTTAATATCATAATTTGAATTGAATTAACAACATAATATATGACAGTAAAATAAATTTATAATTAAAGCCACTTCCAGTATACTTATTCCGAATTCTAATCGATAAAATGGTTTGTACTACCCGCAAAATATATTTTATTTTTTATATAAGTATAAGCTGCCCGTTTACAATGTTACCAGACGTAAAACTAATGTTTCTCAGTAAGTGAATTGAACTCTTTTGAGAAATAAATGAATCTTAAACCTCATATATTTGCTTCTATGGGGTAGCTCATAGGTGTCTTAGAGCTATTGGTAAAATAAATTGTACAAAATTTTTTACAAAATTTTAGACCTCTGCCCCGTAATTTGCTGAAACCAATAGTATAATCAGTTCTAAACCCTATAAATTCAAAGAGTATAAAGTATAATATAACTGGCCGACACGCAAGAAACTCTACACGTGTTAATTGTTTTATTTCTGATGTATTAACTAAAATAGCTATGTGATGTCAAAGTTCACGGCCGGCAGGTTTTGTTTCAGATAGTATTAATGCGTATGTAAAGTGGACAGTTGTAAGAATAAAAATAAATAATTTCATACGAAATAGCTGAGATGTCTCGTGATAATATTTAAACGACACTCATTAGTCTAGATGACGACAGTACTATTTTTGATAAGACGTCTTCTACGTCATAAGTCGTAGATTTGATGTTTTTGATAAAGAGATAATTGTATTTATACAAACATTTTGACCAAGTAAAATTTTTATACTATTGACTTACTCTCGCTTTACTCGCGTCCATCCACGTCCCTATGTGTCGAATATAATCCTATGTGTTACTCCAGATGATAGTGTACTTGTTTATTCTAATATTATAAAGAGGAAAAATTTGTTTTTTTATTTATCTGTTTGTTTGTATCGAATAGGCACCGAAACTACTGAACCGATTTAGATGTAATTTAATGGGAAGATAGTTTGAGACCCTGGGAAGGACATAGGTTTTTATCCCGGAAATCATCCTTTAAGGGGTGAAATTGGTACCTCCATTATCACTTATTAACCTCGGGACGAACCCGAGCGAAACCAGGGTGAGTCACTAGTGTACTATAATTTCATCAAAATTCGTCCAACGAAATAAAGTCTTAATGCGTAATGAATAAAGCGTGAAGATAATTACATTTATAATACTAGCCGATTAATTTGATTTTCCACTATTGCCAGATTCAACGTAGATCCGGGCGAGGATTTCAAATGGGATACAGAACCTGACCAAAAAACCATAAACAATTTGCTGCCAGACGAATACCAAAGATCTGCCATGTTAGCTGCTTATTTAGACCTTGAAAGAGTCGAATGTTTAACGCAAAGCCAGCCTCCAGAAGAACTAAGAAGATCCCTAGATGCGCTATCGACCAAAAGCTCAAAGCAGCTTAACTCAGTAGCCAAACAATTTGGAAGTATTGGCAGATCAATGAGTAGCAAATTGAAGAAGAATTTCGGATCGATGGCCAAATTAGGTAAATCTGGAAGTCAGAGTAATCCAGAAGAAGGGATAATAAGGCGGCAGTCGACTTGTGAGGTTTTGTGTTGCAGAGTGCTGGCGGCGCGGGCGCCGGTGCAGGAGGAGATGGTCAAAAATTACGTAAACGAGGCTTGGATTGGGTGAGAGAAATTAAAATATTATATTATTAATATGTAAAATTGCCGTATCAAGATGTTGGTCCGCGATGAACTCCAAAATTACTTAACGTTTCTGAACGTATTTTTTTATGTGTTATTTATTCCAAAAATAGGATAATTTTTATCCCGATTATTTCCTTTTTTTTCCTTGCAAAATTAACGATTTTCATATGTGTGCCACAGCAGCGCGTGGCCGGGTCAGCTAGTATGTTACATTTTATTGGTTAGTTTTTTAATAAGACTTAAGTTAATAGTTACTTTCATAGATTTACACGAATTTTTGACATTTTAAATAAAACTATGTTTTCGGATTTTTCCGCGTATTTATTTTGATTTTTGGTTTCCGACGTTTCGAATGCTTTACAGCAAAAGTATATGAAATGTGTATTAATTACCCTTAAAGTAATTTCAATTTTACAAATGGATTTCTTTAATTTATCGGGTTATCCTTAAAGTAAAGTTGTTCATTTTAAAACAACAACAAAAATCGACTCACAAGTATAACAGCCTTAAAAAAAGATACAATCAAATTAAATAAACCTCTTTTTTCGTAGTTGGTTAATAATCAAATGACATTCCAGGTATACAGCAGAAAAGAACAGAAAAGAAGAAAGCAGTCAGCCTTCACAACCTAGGTATGGCACGGGTCGGTCGCAGTTCTATGCTGAAGCAGATAGAAATGCACATGAAAGTGCAAGAACATTGGCAGCTAAACCCGTCAAACCTGCACAGGATCGAACCTTGTACCTTTCCAAGTCCACTTTCTATGACGACCGTCCCCCATCACCGAAACCATGTAGAGCCCCGCTTTGTATGTACTATGGAAGTCCGGAAAATAACGATTACTGTTCTAGATGTGCTAAGTTACAGTAAGTGCTTTTTATAAGCCTCATTTTCATAGAATTACGCTTCTTTGAAGCGAATTTGAAGGAATAGAAAAGGTAATGTAAATTGAACCATATGTATTAATATATAAGGTACAGTTTAGATTAAAAAATAGCAATGTAGGTACATTGAAAAAAAATTCGATATGAATTGTTTGAAGGCGAGAGATTAGCCTTTTCAGAGCCTTAACATTGGATTATATGCAATATATGTATTATATGTATGTATATTCTTTTAGTTTATATTTTTTAAGTATATATATATATATATATATATATATATATATATATATATATATATATATATATATAATATATATATATATAAAACATTTAGAAAATTAATCTAAAATAAAAAAGAATATTTAAATTATAGTAATTATTATATATATATGTATGTGTATGTATGTATGTATATATATATATATATATATATACACATTTATTTATTTTTTTAATTTAAGTGGTATTACTGTATGTAATACATATTTTAACTTTTTTATTTTAGTTGAATTTTTTTTATTATTTTAAAATAATATTGTTTTAGTAGTCTCTACGTCATTTTTTAATATAGTTGATGATATTTATAATTATACAGAAACACTGAATAAATATAAGAAAATAGTGTCTTTAAAATATTACTATTTTTGTAATATCAATCGAGCTAATTGCATATAATCTAATATCTCGTCCTCAGCATTGTAGTGGTAGTTATATCTTTGGTACTTATTAAAATAGTTACAGAATCTTTAAAGATATTAAAAAGTATTTGCTCTCGTTAAATTTTACATCTTTTTTTCATAAGCAACTGTTAAAACTAATATTTTACTTAATTAACTATAAGTTAATATTACATATGGACGTACAAATTATAACTATAACATTGTTATATAGATATAAATACATCCCTTGCATAATATCTTTGACTAAATAATTTAACGAGATAAATGAATATTCAAATTATTTCTTACATTCTCTTAAGCACTTTTTTCTTTTCCAGTTATAATAGCGTGTGCTTCCAATTTAATACGTAGAATGTGTAGTGTATCGCGACGTGATAATTTTGATACTTATGTAAAAATTATATTTAAATTAACGTTAAAAGAAAATAATATAATTATCCTGGTATTATTAGAAGTTATATATAGAAATTATAATATTTTTCGAGTTCTTTCAATAAGGAAAATACTCCAATACATAGACTACAATGCGAACTTACATACAAGGGTGATTATGAATGATTTACATAATTAGTTTAGTATTAAAAATTAACGGAAAAATCAAATAAATAAATTGGAAAATTATTAAAAAATATTATTAATTCCTAAACCACCCAAGTTTTTCTATACATTAAAATTGTTTCAAATTTTCCATAATACATTATAGTGAAATCATTCATATGTCCCCATGCAAAAGTAAAAAGAAATATTTTTATAACTATTATATTAAATATATACTAGGGAGTTGGTATCTGTCCCGTCGGTGCCTGCTGGTTGAAGCTTTTTGATGAGCATTCATAAAATTGTGGGTTGTATTATAACGTGTTTTCCCGTGGGAATGAGATAATTTCCCGCGGTAAAAAGTAGCCTATGTCATTCTCCAGTCCTCCAACTATCTACACACAAAGAATCACGCCAATCCGTCACTCGTTTCTACGTCAAAGAAGGACAAACAAACAAACACACTTTCACATTTATAATATTAGTATGGATTTACAAAAAAAGTAATCTCATTAAAATTTACATATTTTTCAATAATATTTTAAACTCTTGATTTTTTTCTAATTTTTAACATAGTTTTTTATTATATTTTTTAGCCCATAAATTTATGGAAAATTTATTTTTAATATTAAAATGGAGCATGGTGTAATATAAAATTGATTGTTTTAGTGAGATAAAAATTACAATAGTCTTAATTTTACTATATTTGAAATAATAAAAACAAAAATAATGATGTAACAAAATATGAATTTTTGCCCCCTTCTTTATTCCATTTTTTTATTTCTACTCCAAGTTCGTTAACCGTTAAAATACTCATTCGAGGTACCGTCGTTTGAGAAACTGCGTGGGATTCTGAACAGAAATAGTCCCGGAGATTGGATAGGCATCTTGAGATGACAATAAAATTAAGTTGGTTTGATTATTTGTACCGTTTGTGGTGTCGGTTAAACACTTAAAATATTAACTAATTTTATCCATGTATTCTTATGTATGTTTAATTTTATTTTAATACATATGTCCATCAAAAGTTCTCAATCAGCATCCAAAAGTTCAAGTCCTAATTTAGTCATAAATCATAATTGATATTAAACTTTAGGCTAAAAAAAGTGTATTATTAGTGCTTTAAAAATTTAAAAATCGTAAGTAAAAACTTTAGTATTAATTAATATGGAAGAATTGTTAGAATAGTGTTGATTAAAATTGTTAACTTAATGTAATTGCACCGTTGAAGTTAGGTAAGTTTCAAAAGAAATCATAAATACTTCCATATGTAATGACTAATGTTTGTAAATTAAATATATTAAAAAATAAATATGTCAGTGTCCTTCGTTTTATCGAGTGCCAAGTTTTTTTTTGTGCTGCCAGAATTTTAAATTAATCACGAACATTTTAAATAAAATATACTTATATATTGATTAATAAATTAGTAATCTTCCTTTTTAGATATCGGTTAAAATCCAATGATCATTTTTACCTGTTATTAAAAATTATATTTTATTTTATTGCAAAATAGGACATGGCAACACTAATATCTAAATCGTTTTAAAATGCATCCTAATTAATAGTTTTATATAATAAATGTGTTCAAAATTTGGTATCAGGTGCTATTGAGCGAAATATAGATTGTTGAATATCTGTTATACCGAGTGTATAAATCGTAGTGACAATAAAATTACATACATTCAAATAAAAGTATCTTTTCGGATTTTTTCGCGGATTTATTTTGGTTTTGGGTTTCCGACGTTACGAATGCTTTACAGCAATCATGGTCAAAAATCTAAATAAATCCGAAAAGATAGTTTTATTTAAAATGTCAAATATTCGGGTAAATCTAAGAAAGTATTACATACATTCACTTTAGTTTTTGTAAAAATTGTTCAAAAATTATGATATCATATTTAATAAAACTTTGTCATTCCATCAAAATAATCTGTAACAATGAGAACTAGAATGCTCTCATTATACAAAAAATATTTATAAACAAAAATGGTATAATTTTATTAGATATTGCTGTCACAATAGAAATATTTTTGGCGTAAACCTAGAGAATGGACTGAGCAATACTGTCATGAAATTGACCATTCTCTAGAAAGAGAGAAAGCGAACGTGCGGCCAATACCTATCTTTTATTGCAATTTGAATTTATAAATGAAATGTAAAAAAAAAATTATAATGTTAAAAATGTAAAATGTTGAAAAATATCTATATTAATTAATCATATTTCAATGAATTCAGAAAGACTTCTGGACGCACATTCAATTTGTTTGTCGCTTTTCTGCCATTTTCAACTGACGGTTGGCAAAGAAAACAGTCCCCTCTCTACGTTTGATTTTTGGACACAAAATACGATTATAGAAGTTTTCCAAACAGCGATACAATTTCTTTTGAACAATTATGAATTTCAAGGTGTTATTTTATATATTTTTGGATATAACAGCTCATAGTCAGGGTACTTATAACTTACTGTTTGGTTTCTAATATAAATAAACGAGCTTGGAGGGAACTCCGTCCGTATTTGAAATTTTGTTAACCGTTTTGTACTTCTAGTCCCGTTTTCGTAGTTAAGTTATTTTATATTTAATTAAGTTCATTTAATATTAATTTTTAATAGGGTCATTTTTAATTCACTGAAAACCTTTTAGGTATATACTATTTACATCATAATATATATTTACAACATCTGTAACAAGAAAAAATTATATTTCATAAATTTTTATTTAAATACAAAAATAAAAATATTTTCATTGCACTTTCTAAACGGTAAAGTTCTAGCATCTGGCCAAGTATAAATGTGTAAGGTCCACTTCCTACACCCCTCCACCCCTCCCCCTCCACCGGTCACGCGCTTTTATTTATATAAAAATACTTTTATTTTTGTAAAATTTAAGAAAAATTATATTTGTTTCTTACAGATGTTGTTGTTATTGTAAACAGTATATTCCCAAAAGGTTTTCAATAAATTAAAAATGACCCTGTATAATCATTTTCTTACTAGAAATAATTTCCCACCCTTTTTTGTTAGTTACTTTCACTTAGTACTAATTGTTTTTTTTAATATTATCTTTCTAAACGTAAGGTACGACAGTGGACCTGTTTAGATTGTACCTACGTCCTTTCAGTCGAGTCAGTTGTTGAGGCTATTTAGCCTTAGAGATCTGTTAATAGAAGTGAGATTACATGAAATAAGTATATTTTTAGCCAATTTATACTTAAAGCTATATGAACGTTACAGATGGTACTGTTTGTCAACCGACTTCAAAAAGGAGGAGGTTCTCAATTCGACTGTATGTTTTTTTTTTTTTTTTTTTTTTTTTATGTTTGTTACCTCAGAACTCCGTCATTTATTAACCGATTTGGACAATTTTTGTGTCGTTTGAAAGGGTATACTTCCAGATTGGTCCCATTTAAATTTCAAAAAAAAAATACCACCCCTAAGGGTGGAAAAACAACTAATGATGAATTTAACCTACTTCTAATTGTCATATTGACTTGAAACTTTGCAAGTATTTCTATTTCCGTTGATAGTACAGTGGTTCGGTGTTGTTGACCTGATCTGATGGCAAGGCCAGAAGGTGGATAGGTGGAACTCTTCAACGGCTAATAGTAGATACTTTGAGTTTGGGCTTATTTTGTTTGATTTGACAAGCCTAACACGTTAGAATCCTTACTTTTCTACTACTGTCTACACTAAAAAGGGAAAAATAAAAACTTTTTAACAAAAAAATAAAAACCGACTTCAAACAAAAGCACTAAAAAGTAAAAAATAACTGATTGGTAGTTTTCATTTACTATACATACCTAATCAAATATTTTCGAAGTCGGTGTGCTTTGGCTAAGTAATTAAAGCCTACCTATTAAATACATACCTAATCAAATATTTTCGAAATCGGTGCCAGCCCATACAAAGTAAAGCACACCGACTTCGAAAATATTTGATTAGGTATGTATAGTAAATGAAAACTACCAATCAGTTATTTTTTACTTTTTAGTGCTTTTGTTTGAAGTCGGTTTTTATTTTTTTGTTAAAAAGTTTTTATTATATTTTGTAATCCTACGGTTAGATACGGCATATCATGTTTTGTAGAAAATAAATGGTTATGCAATTAATATTGTTTATAATTTTTACCTATATTATATAACCTACTTGTGATATTTAATTCATTTTATTTAGATTTGATGTAATTTCAGATCTCTGACTGCTGTAGACCGATCTTTCATCCTTAGTTTGAATTTTAATTTAATACTTCTAAAATTAAATTATTGCTTAAATTTATTCAATAGGCAGATTTTTATGACACACTAATAAAAAGATCATAATATGTTTATCCATAGGATATTCCTTTACATTAATATGAATACAAAATACTCTCAATATGGCAAGCAGATAATTAAGGCACGAACTAACTTCGTATCTAGTATGTATTTACAAACTAGCATTTTCCCGCGGCTCCGCTCAGGTTACTCTACATTACTGTATAGTTTCATCAAAATACGTTCAGCAGTTTTTACGTGAAAAAGTAACAAAATTCCGCTTATAATATTAACAGGAAACTAATTCAGTCCAGTTGAACATCTGGTTGCATTAATAATAATAATGTTAATGTAAAACAGTGTAAATAATACAAAAAAAATCGTCGGTTTTAAATATATTTTCATACTTTATTATCTTTTTTCAATACATACAGGTCCATGAGATTTACAAAGCGTAATCAGTGAATAAAAAGGAGTGAGCTACACATATAATGTATGTTTGTTTATATATATTTATACATTTTATAAATGTAATATTTAGTATTAAAGCAGTCTCACTTATATATACATATTATACTCTATCGCTTCGTCTCCAGGCACACGATTTATTTACTAAAAGTAGGTGAATATTGCAGAGACGATAGTTTGTTTTAATATATAAGAACTCTGACATAAGAAAATAATGACAAATTATGATACACTCTCATCTTATCGTGGTGCTGAGACACGGTACTTGATTATAGAGGTCGCAGCTTCGATATATCCTGTATTGGTCAAATAAATGAAAGTAGTACTATAGAAACTGTTCCAGTACACATTTCTAATTTTTGTAAAATCAAAAAAATTACAAGACTTGTGAGTCTTGATACATATTATTTTTTTGCTTTTTTAAAAACCATTACAAGGTATTACAACGATATTTTTACATAAATGTATTTTCTGTATAGTGTACAGAACATTTCATACAAAATTCAGGGAATATCTAAGTCTCAAATGTTTGAAAACACATTACACAAAGATGATAACTGATGGATTATCAGAGCGAAAGTCTTATTAGTTTATAAAATGCTAAATTAACATCAATTCACAAATAATCCTTATGCTACAGTAACGCCAGCTGGCGATTTATAAAACAGTAAATATACACGCACAATTATTTACATTACATTGTACAACATTTATTAGAAATAAACTAAGTATTATAAACATTGAACATTACTTTTCAAAGACGATTCCAATTGACTGTATTGGTTTTAAATCTTAGTCAGAGTCCCTTTTGTATATGGTGTGTATCATTTGAATATGTTAAAGGATCACACAAGCGGTATAACACAGCACTTCACTGGTTGTTATTTACAATATACTTTAACACTGGCAAGTCTTTAATTTAACAGATATACACTGTATTCGGCGTAAGGTCACGAGTCCGGTATGATGTCGGCCTCGATAATTTCCAAATCTCAACTGTCCTGCCAATAGTTATAGTTACCAGACGGAGGAGGGACAGGCATGGGGGGAGCGTTGGGAGCAACTGCGGCAGAGTTGTAGGGAGAGCCCTGAGGTGACCCGTACCTTGGTCGGAACCATGGCCGACTTGTGTATTGGTACTGGTTGTTCGCATACGCGGCTAAGTTCTGCCCGGTAGCATTCGGATAGGGATTTTGCGTGCTTTGATTAGCATAGGCCACATTTGGCATGTTGGGTGCAGGGTACGTTTGGTTCGGCGCTGGGGTTGTTGACGGCGAAAAATTCGCTTGTGATGTATTTTGGGAACTTGAGGTCGTTTGTGAGTACGACTGCGTGGGGGTTTGAGGATTAGACCCATTTGTAGGGTAGCTTGGAGGTTGACTGGTTGTCTGAGTACTGTTATAGTTTTGTGTACCGTTGCCATTAGTGCCGTTGCCATAACTTTGAGTCGCTTGATTGTTTGTATAAGTACCATTCGAGGTACCGTCGTTTGAGAAACTTTGAGTGGGATTTTGGACGGAAGTGGTCCCGGAGATTGGATAGGCATCTTGAGATGACGATGAAATGAAGTTGGTTTGGTTATTTGTACCGTTCGTGGTGTCGGTTTCAGAAGCCGTTGATTGTCCGTTACCGTTTGTAGGCGCAGGAGTAGTCGCTTGGTTTGGCATCGTGTACTGAACATTGGGATTTGTCGGCATAGTTATTGTACCAGAGTTTGCTTGCATTACGTACTGGGGCGGCATGCCCGCATATTGTGATGTCGGTGTAATGAAATTAGAATTTTGTTGCACAATTTGATGAACGGGAGGCGGTTGAGATGCGGATATTGCAGAGTTAGTCATGGGAGAGGATGGCGGGGCTTGGACTATTGGAATCGTTCCGGAAACAGTTAAATTAGAATTTGCCAACTGTTGTCCAGCTAAAGCTGCATTTAGCTGTTGCGTAGAAAGTTGGGTGTTGAGATTTAATCCCGGCATGTATTGGGAATTGGGCATGTTCATTGGCATCAATGGCACATTATATTGAACTCCGCCTGGCATCCCGAGTTGGTTCGGTTGCATGACTGTCACATTTTGTCCTGGCTGTAACATTTGCTGACTGATTAAACCTGGAGGCAGACCGCCTTGAACAAGGTTAGAATGATTTGTTGGTATCATATAAACTTGACTATTCGGCTGCCCAATTACTGTTGGCATCTGACTTATATTAAGTGGGTTTTGCAAAACGGTCATTCCTTGTGGGACCGTTATCATTTGAACGTTTTGTGTCGCGTTTTGCAATTTATTTGTTGTTAAGTCCTGCTTTTGACCATCTTTTGTCGACTGAATTTGTATGGCATTTCTGTCTATTTGTTTTATATACATTCCTGAACCATCTTGAGTCACCGATGAAGCTGAGACACTGAAAATATTAAATTAGATTATATTAATGTTTATTTTATAACTAACTCAACACCGATTTTAATCATAATAATATTCTTACTTAGTCTGCTGTCCTGATGATACATGTATGATAGTACCGTGTGCTGGGTTTATTTTCATTCCCATACTGACCATGGTGTTGTCCCTAGCTGTATGGGATGGTTTGGTTATGTCAATTAATTACATAAAATACCGTATCCATAGAGTAAAGCTGTCTAAAACAACTATTAAAAAAATCAAATAAAATAACATAAATAGATAAATGACGGGCAAATTTTTTTGATTAATGTTTAACTATCTTCATTTTAGACACTTCAATCTACAGAGTACGGTTACATTACATAAAGCTTTCGCTACGCAAGGGTACTACGCAATCGCACGTTTCATATATAAATAATATATAGTAGTTCATGCATTGTAGGTATGTATATAAATAATGGATGAACATGAAAATGACGCACTGCTTGAACAGGGCAAATCCTAAAAATTAAGATTTTATTAAAATTCTTCCAGCCATAATCTCGGCTGACGAAAATACTCTGGACCTAATGGACCTAATTGAAAAAATAAACAGGAAAGTTAGAGAACAGCAACCTATATAGTTGAACAATTATAACTATTGAGGTCAATCAATCAGCCTATCGCCCTCCACTGCTGAAAAAAGGCCTCCAACAAATGAGCGCCAACCATCCCTGGGCAGCCTACATACTCCCGCTAGCCGCCACCTTTCTTAGGTCATCAACCATCGTGCTGCAGGGCGTCCTCCACTACGCTTGCCTAAAAGCGGTCCTCCATTCTAGCACGTGTCGGCTCCATCGAAATAACTATTGAGGTGATATATGAAAAAAAACACTACAAGATAATTTCAACTTGCTTACACGTTCCGAAGATTTTCAAAAGTTGATCAGGAAACATATCTGCTGCTTGGTGCCCTTAGAATTTTAACCTAAACTAATAGTACAATAGAAACGTTGTTTTGTCAATCGATGAAGAACAGCATAGAAGATCTCAGTCGCTGCCTTAGAAGGTAATTGCTAAATATAAGTAGAAATAAGGAAATTAATCTATGAAGAACAATTCAGCTTCACAGAACTTGACAATCTCCCCTTTGATTTTGTAAGAAAAAGATCTGAATTGTAGATAAAACAAAGGTTTTAATGGTTGTATAATATACGCAAAATGCTTATCTTTTTACGCTAATATTTGTCTCGCGCTTTTAGTTTTTTTTACGCTTTGTGTAAGGATTCATGAAATTCAATGACCCTGTAATAAATACGAATACTAAGTCCTTGTTGAAAAATTTCTGAGAAGTCGTGATGCAATACCAATAACCTGTGAAACATATATGAAAGTATGTGAATAATTGAAAAATAGGCAAAAAGAAATATCTGCAGGAAATGTTACAGCAAGCACCCATCTCCAGTCGGTTTTTTACCCAAGTGTTGAAACAGAATCTAAACTATGAATTATGTAAATCTAACAAAATTGATTTACGCCAAAAATTTTATGTTGGTAATTTTAATTTTCCCTAATTTCATTTGTATAATTTACGCTTAAAAAATATAGAACTATTATTATAATATCTCATATATTCTATTCAGCCTTTTTTTAACATCCCACTGCTGGGCACAAGCTTCCATTCAATACGAGGGAACCAGGCGATAGCCCACCACGTTGGCCAAGCGCGGGTTGGCGGACTTCACATGTCTTTCGAAAACTTGCTAGGTTCTCTCAGACTTGCAGGTTTCCTCACGATGTTTTCCGATGCCGATAATTTTTTATACTATTATTATTTTTTGATAATTTTACTATGAATTTACGCTTTACGCCATTGCATTACACACATAATATCCATTTATAATGAATATACATAGATCGGTCTTTAAAAAAAATCTTGTCATATAAAAGAGGTTAAAAGTTAAGCCACAATGAAAGAGAAAACATGCAGTGTTGTTTTAAAGCTAATGGACCTGAAAATAGTATATAGAATTTCCAATGAAAGCTTGAGGATGCTGTAACATTAACATTTAAAAAGTTATCAGTAACTTGAAGAAACTGGGTCCAGAAGTATCTCAAACACGATCCAAATCAAGGTGCAAGGCCTAAAAATGCTATAATAAAACTAGATATAATTTAAATTGTTTTTTTTTTAATTGACATCTCGTACTGTATTGGACACCTGAAATTAAATCGCTTCGCTTTACTAAACACATGATGACGTTACATGATGATATTTCTACGCAACGCAATATTATTTCTACAAAATACTTTTTGGGGAACGGTTAGAAATAGGGAATTTTGTAACAATTTATATCCGAGTTATTTTTAAAATAAGAATATTAAAAATCATTTAGAGATCAAATGAAGAAGGAAATAGTTTATTCTGATTAAGTTTTTATTAAACAATCTCGTATATAAAATGTTCAATAAATCTTCAATATACCTGTAGAAGAAGTCCAAGATCGGGAATCTCTTGAGGAACTCTTGTCCTGGCTTACATGCGACCTGCGGCATCGTATCGTTTCAATACACACAATGTTATACAAATCATAAAACAAAATAGTCCCTATCATGAAAAATTATATCTGAATTTAAAAATTTGCATGCAATAATTAAACCCTAATATGCGAGTGATATTTGTCTTCGTTGCTTAATTCACTTTACAAATTAATGTTTGAAAATTATCTAGTAGTTATCTTTAATAAAAGTATCTAATTATTTTGAAATGATACTGCAAAATCTGAATCCACTTTGGTCATAAAACACGTTGTCAGCCCTCTCGAAGTTTTATTTGCGACGTACACTAAATATTTTTGGAAACTCTTTAAAAATATATTAAAATCAAATAAATAAAAAAAATCGTGTAAAATGATCATGTTAATTTATTCAAGTATGAGATTCGTTGATCATTAGCAAAGTTTCAAAAAATATTTAGCTTTTGGAGGAACCTGGAAGATTTTTCCTTTTATTAATATATGTATTTCAAAAGAAATCGGAACTCACCCTGCAGGCGCAATAGGCCTTAATTGTAATTGGTTTGGCGTACCATCTGATAGTCTCTTTTGACCTCGTGCTTCTTGGCCAGAATTTTTTGTAGGAGTTGAGGAACTCTAAAACGTTTCAAAAATAAATTTGAATCTGCTAAATTTGAACATTTAAACTACATCGAAAAGCCCAAAAACCAAATTGATGGAAAGGCTAGAGATAACACAATAAAAATGACACCGGATTAAATGCATTGTAAGTTTGTACCAATTTAGTTTTTTTTTTTAATTTTCTTAAATTTTTGACATATCAGTAAACCATTTTCCCCCCTTTTTTAGACTTTGATCTTTATTATTAACATTCAACAATGAAAATAGTCCGATGTCTAATAAAAGATGTTATATTGACTATGACGAAAGGACATTATTTGCAACAAAATAAGTATGTATGTACTGTGAAAGCTGAAAGGTATATAGCAAGAAACTGTCACATTAATAAAATATGCATTACAAATTTATTACAAGCAAATTATTTATAATTCTATAAATCAAATCAGTTATTTAATGTTTTTCAATCTGCTTTTGTAGTAAATATTTTTAGTCTTTAGATATGTATAATGTAACAGAGTCTTCAGTCTACACTTATGATAAAACGCAAATAAAAATTTCAATTAAAAGCTGACAATAAATGGGTAGAAAGAGTGGAAATTATATTAGTATGGTGAAATGCTAATGTAATATTTGCATTTGCTCACTGATATAATTTGTGGAGAGGATGCTTGACCACTTGAAATAATATTTATTAAGGACGCACTGCTTACTATTGGCTGTTAAAAAATGTAAAGAAATTTTATTACATTCTTCCCAAACTTGAACACAATATTTACATGTATTACTGTTTTCCATTTAATTGAGCTAAGACCAGGTAAATAAACTCAGACGACAACAAAAACTACCTAATAAAAGTGTAACAAAATTTGAATAACAACTCCTTACACTTCTGCTCTAAATATTTACCTATGTCATGAAATCTTAATTTACACTTATTTTGAAGTTTTCCATGTGAATTTTCAATATTTTGCAAATTGTGCATAAATAACTCCTTGAAACACTAATAGGAATTTTATGTATTTTTAAATACATCTATATAATCATGCTCAATAGAACTGTCATTAAAAACCCCAATAATTTCTATTAAAAATAAATATTTTAGTGAATATCAATCAACTAAAAAACACACAAAATTATTTTTTAATACTTTAAATAATTTGTCATTTCTTGCAGTCTATACAATTATAAATATTATATACAGTTATTTTAGTATTTAAAATTATAATTTACGAAATTGACATGATAAAAGAAAAAATATTATTTCTGCAAAAAATAAAGATGTCACTCCATAAATAAATATATAAGAATAGTGTTTTATGTTTACCTTTTGATTTAATTGCATAAATGTGCCAGTTGCTTGTAACTGTTGTAACTGTACTGCTGATAATGGCAGTGATGTTTGTTGAAAACTATTTGCAGGAGCGATCTGGAATAAATGAAATTAAAATGAAGTAATTTTTAGAATGTTTTCATCATATGTACATTAACAATTAAAAAAATATAAACAGTGAAATTATAAAATTAGTTCACTTATTAAATAGCATAATAAAAAATACAGTAAAAAATTGATTATAATATGACACTAATAATCAAGAATAATAATAATTTATTGAATAATATTATTTTTTTCAATTTGGTAAATAATTTGAAAAGTCCGAGTTACTCACCGATACAAATTGCTGTGGCTGAATATTACTCAAGCCTGTTTGATTTGATGTTAGGTCTTGCAGCTGTTGGTATGGTATAAGCATAGTTTGTGATCCTGGAACTGTCCATTGCATAGTTTCAGTACCTTGTAATTGGTACTTTATATCCTTATCACCTTTATCTGTGCTATACAGAATTTTTTGTGAAGAATTTGTACTTTGAGCTGCACAAACTACTGGGGCTGTGGCGGAGCTGACTGTAGTGGTATCAGCTCCTGTTAAACTTGCTTGCGGAAATGATAGACCATTCGGTAAAATCATTGACATAGATGAAGGTACTCCACTTAATCGCAGTTGAGTGACATTCACAGGTTGCATGCTAGATAAATCAAACATTTGTGTTCCAAAATTTGGCTGCTGTATTGCACTTAATGACTGTGCTAAAGGCAGGGATGTAAAATTTGTATTTGAAACTTGTACTCCAGGTTGCACTATAGGTATTAATTGACCACTCTCTTGATTTAGCACATATTGTTGCTGTGGCTGAAGAAGCTGTAGGACTGTAGGCTGTCTAACAGTCATGAGGGGTGTGTTGGCCGGAGCTACACTAACTACTGGTGGAATTACTGTGGGGTGAGTTGATGTTGTTAGTGTTGATGGGGTTGATAGTGAAACAGAAACGACCGGTGGAGGTACGGGAGGCGGGGCCGCAGTCGTGGTAAGAGTCGGCGGTGGCACATTCAGCGCAGGTGGAGGCCCACCCGCCTGAGCGGCACTCCACTGCGCTAATTCTGCCCGTATAGTTTCAATTAGATTTTGCGCCAATGACCTTGCCGCAGCCAATGCCTCTGATCGCGTGTGGTGAAGCGCTAAATGCAATGGTTCGAATTTGTCATTTTTTAATACAGCAACAACTCCAGTTTCTGACCTTATATATTCTAAGTTAGTACCATTCTGTAAATAAGAATTACATAACGTTAAAGTGTAAGTTAGATGAATAACTAATGAATCCTACGTAGGAAATGTTGAGTAACTCACAGGTCCAAGAATTCTTGATTTTATATCAAATGCGGCCGGCGCATTGTCTAGACCTATATAAACTTTGTCTATTAGTCCTCCTGACATTATTGTTGAGCTTAATAATCTTGTTTAACTTTTATTTATATTATTTTCGGAGAATGCATCTTTTAACACAAGACAGTGTTTTGACATTCCAAATGTAAGTTCTGAAATTATTGAAAGAATAAAGGCAGGCGTCCATTACGTTCAGAAAAAATGAAAACCTTATTTGATCTTTTCTAATAGTTCCTAATTTATATGATTTTGTCATTTAAAAAAAAAATGTTTTCTGTCATTACAAATAAATTTATCACATTATTTAAAAATAAACGAAAGAAAAAAATCAATTTATTAACAATGAACACTGAGAATCGTTATCCAGTTACTGCTTCTTTATTTATGTTACGAGAAATTAAAAATCGCCAGGAAAAAGTTAATAGAGGATATCAATTGTTAAAAAGGAAGGCAGAAGCTCTTCGCATGCGGGGTCACCAAGCCGCCGCTGAATTAGCTACTACGCAGGCGATCCTAGGCCATACCTTGAAAGAAGCGTATATTTCTTTAGCTGCTATCAAATTTACTAATGGAGAGTCTAATGCTTTAGTGCTTGAGAATGTAGAGGAAGTAATTTGAAAATTTACATTTATTATATACCTATTCAAAAATTACCTATCTGTGTCTAATCATTATTATAAGTTGGGAAACATTTTTTACCAGGCTCAAATTCGGGTACATCGAGTTCCAGAAAATATATCTGGGGTAGCGACAGTGTCACTTCAAATAATAGAAGATAATAAAGTTAATAATACGCTCCGTTACGCCGGCCTCGGTGCTGGTGGACATAGAACTGCAGAAACTAAGAAGGCTTTTAGAAAAGCCATCGAGTTATTAATTAGATTTGCATCTTTGCGAAACACATGCTTATTGCTCGATGAAGCTATAAAATTAACTTTAAGGTACACTGCACACGAAAAATACTTAAATGAGTTATAAGTATTTGGACATTTTTATTTTTAATATTATTTTATTATCAATAATAGATATCTATTTATTTTAGAAAGGTAAATGGAATTGAAAAAGTAATTCTACCAAAACTACACAATACCGAAAGCTACATCTTGACAGAGATGGATGAAAGAGTAATAAAATCTTCTATAAATTCTTTAAATATCAGTGCAAAATATATACATACGTACGTAATTATTTAGGTATGATAAATTTACAGGAACGTGAAGAATTTCATCGTTTAAAAATGGTAAAGGCAAAGAAAAACTTTAGCCAATCTTTATTGAAATCTAATAAGAAACCTATTTCTGGTGGTAGCGGAGAAAGCGGTA
The DNA here is from genome assembly GCA_947093115.1 of Brenthis daphne. NCBI lineage: Eukaryota > Metazoa > Arthropoda > Insecta > Lepidoptera > Nymphalidae > Brenthis > Brenthis daphne. The sequence goes on along the minus strand of OX352473.1, from coordinate 35,671,823 downwards.
AGTCTTAATTTAATGTTTCAATTACAGTATTATAATGAAGATGTTAATAAATTAACAAAACTCAATTGTTATGTTATTACAGATAAGTCCGCTACACCTCCACTTTCCCCTAAGGAATCATTAGAGTCTTTTACTAATATTTACTCAGGCGTTATTTATTCAACAACCGTGTCCGCTGGTGACTTCAAACCAGTTTGCTACCCTCATAATTGGGACGATGAAGACTTGTTATTTTAATTATAAATTTAATGTTTAACTAAAGCTAATAATAAATAAAGTTATTGTGTCAAAAAACTTTTATTTTTAATTTAAATAATACATAATTAAACAAAAACAATTATAAGACAATTATAAGACCCAACCATTGTCTAATCTCTCTTCCATTGGTTTCGTAAAATATTGGCATCTTCGGAATTTCTCCAAAATCTCTCCCTGTAATGAGTCAATTCTTATAATAAAATTTCTTTTTAACCTGCATATGGCTAAAACTTAAAATACTTAAAATAAAATTGGATCCATTTAAAAATATCACAATCGCTTAAGTATCTTTTAATAAATTGTTTAAAATTATTTCTTAAATTAAAACTTACAGGACCAGTCTTCTTGATAGTTTCACTGTAGTAGGTAATTGCACTTGATCCTGTCCCATATAAAGGATATTTGAGATGCATCTGTGAATTTAAAAAAACTATTATATTTTGATAATTAACGTGTTAAAAAACTGTCATCAACAATGTGAAATATTCGTACATTTTTGTCAGCAGTAATCTCTAAATTACGTGGTTCAAATTGATCTTTTACAAAATTTGCATCATACTCGGAACAGTATTCTGCAACCGGCTGTGATGACGCAAGTTCGTCAATGACTTCGTCAAGCATTTGTTCCCAAAAAAAATCAGTTAACATGCGTTTACGGATACCTAAAAATAATAATTTTTAATGGCAATATTTAGCTAAAAATATGTATTGCTTTAACACATATTTTTATGTTTATTTCGTCATTGCTATATATTGCAAATTAGACGTAAAATATTATATATTTATAGTAATTTTATAAGATAATATATGAATTTTATTACCCTCAGCTTGCTTTGGTTTTCGAGGTATTCTATAACTGTCGCGCATTTCACTTCCCTGGCCAGGTACTTCACGACCATCTTGAAGTATCCATGGTCGGCTAAAGTTCTTGCTTTTACCATAAACTGAAGGTTCAATGGGAACTTTTGGATGAAGCTTTAAGCGTTCTATTGGTCTTATCTTTAACTCTGTTTCTTCTCCCAAAGATTCAGGAATATCAGCTTGCACTTTTTGATCCATTGCTCAGATTTGCTATTGATTTCAATTTAAAATTTATGTTATTTATGTATAACTATAACATTGAAATTGCTATTTACACTTGTTGCTAGGTAGCATAGTCTGTGATCATAGATCTGATATTTTATTGAATAATATTCTTAATATAATAAGATATAATCTGTCACTAAGAAGAAAATAGGTCCATAACATGGATGACAAATAAAAGTCCATAGACATTAAGTATAAATGTCACTGTCACAGTCAAGGCTCAAAAATGGCTGAGGCTTGTCAGATAGCTCGAAAACAAGATTTGCCTCCTCCGGGAGGCTACAAACCAATACCCTTTAAAAGGTTACCCGCGAAACAATACTTCAGCGGTGAGTTTATAAAAAAATACATTTGTTTTTAATATTGATAATAATACAAGTTACGTAATTTCTGTTTAGGTTAGGCTTTCATATCAGTTTTTAAAAGAATTCTACCTAATTGTAGCAATATATTCGTTCTTTTATGAGACTGTTTCCTTGAAATTAGTTTTAGGAATAACTATAAATACGAAACGATGTATTGTATAACTTCACTTTATAAGATTAATAAATTAAAATAAATTTAAGGGTATACTATGTTCGCTGGTTATATCGGGATAACTGCATTTGCCTTATACCTTTATAACATTACAAATAAGAATATTCGCAAGAATGAGATTGAAATGCGGTCTGCCAAGATGGCTATATACCCAATGTTGCTGGCTGAAAGAGATAGGGAATACCTAAAGCAGCTCCGTAGAAACCGTGACGCGGAAACGGAACTTATGCGTGATGTGCCTGGATGGGAGGTAAGATAATAAATTAATAACTTTTACTTTTCTAATTTATTTATGCTATAACAATAATATTAAAATGAAAACCAAATTAAATCTATACCTCATTTATATTACAGGTGGGAACCTACTATGGTGAACGTGTTTATAAAAATGTGCCTCCAGACACATTGGTGGAGCCAATCTTCCATGAATACTATGCCCACAGCTCCCCATATGAATGGTTCAAGAGGGCTTATATTAAGCTGCGTTCTTAGATGCAAGCTTTTAATTCAAATATGGATATTATAAGTCAGTCAATGAAGACTTAAATACTTAACATTATGATGTCTTGAATATTCAAAAACAATGTACAGTGGCTGATTTGTATTTCCTATTAAAAAGGTTACTTTAGTTCAGAATATGTTTGAGCAGTTGACTAAAGTATCAACATGTGTCTGTAGTTGCTTGGTCAGAATTAAAAAATGAATTTTAGTCCATTTGTTTTTGTTTACGACATCTAAACAAATAAATAATACACATATTAAAGTTATAACATTTCTATAGATGCTTCTTTTTTTAAAACATTAAAATAATAATCTAATATTGTCCATTGATGAATACATAAATATATTTATCTCTTACATTCATTCATAAGGATGAATTAGGTAACTTACATTTATTACTATTAACATATTCTTGTGAAGGAACAGTATTTACAGTGCAACAATTACAGCCAGACTATTATTATAAGTCACAACCCACTAGAAAGGAATAACTATGCATAATATTTATTCCACTCTTGAGGAGAGATTATATACTTGTCCATGAAAAGGTTTGTAATGAAAAACAACAATTGTGAAAGACTTTATTTTCTTTAACATATAAAATATAAATTAAACTATAACAAATGTACAGTGTTTTCAAACAAAATAAACATGAAAATAATCAGGAGAAATAATGAGTGCATTCAAATTAGAAAAAAATATCTATAGATTTAGTAGTTCCAAATCCTGCATTCCATTTAATATATTAACAGAGAACACATAATATGAACATTCTTCTAGATGCTTTGTGAAATTCATCTTTCAATTATTGGCAGTTTAGTCAAATATCTACACCAATTTTATTTCCAAAAATTTCTCAAGTGTGGTTAGCAACAGAATTACCTATTATTATTTTTATTATACAAAGCTAGATATTTACCATGTTCCTCTTTTTCGAGTTGCCCATATTTTTGCACAGTTGAAAGCACCATGAGCGCACACATATGCAGCAGAAAAATGCAGACAATAATAGCAAAATATTTTTAAATGCAATAAAATCTATTTATTTATTTACTTACAATATAATGTCAAATACAGACACATAGACTATAGTGTCAAATTAAAATTATAATACCAATTTCATACTTCATGAGAACTTATTCTTGAGCATTTGGTAGATATATTAAAAATAAACCACAACCATGTTTTCAATATATTATCCAGAGCTTTTATTTACTTACTAAAAACATAATTTAAAGAAACTAAAAACATGCTTTTGCTATTAATACCTATATTATAAGGTAGAATGTACATATCAAATAAGCCATTTAAAGATCTATTCCACCTGCTCTTTCTATCTCCATCATCAGATGACATCAAATTGCATGGTTTTTTTCAAATTACATAATATTATACAGATTGGCGACACTTGACCAACATTACATTACATGACATATGTCTCTAAAAATTATCAATTTAAAAAAATACCTTCAAATAAAAAAGTGCATTTTTCAAACAAAATAAATACAGACAAAATGGACATCAAAATAAATATCATTACATCATAAGTTTATCGACATCATCCATCAGTCCAAAAGTACTTTTATGATCGATGACCTTAGCTAAAGTGCAACATCGCACTGTCCGGGCGAGATCATATGAGGTCATTAGCGATGGGCGTTGAATGAACGGCCTAGTTCAATCAACCGGTCGAAGGTTCACGTATTTCAAATGAACTAGTACAATTCATAGACTAAGACAGTCCGTCTCGCAACGTAAACTAGTAACTATTATAGACTTTCTAGCGTCTACAACTACATTGAAGCGTACGTGAACCATAGTCCACGATTTGAACTAGTCGACGAAAGAAAATGAACGGTCTAGTTTCGTTCAAGCTAAATACGTCGACGACCCATCGCTAGAGATCATAGGACTACTAGTCCCACCGTTGGTATACAATAAATTTATAAAACTCGTAGAAGTGACATCAAATGAATCTAGTTTTGCAAAAAATGACAGTGCTTGTGCAAAGTCGCGTCTGTTAGGCAGGCTCAGGCACGCAATTATGGGTTTATAATATTGGGCAACAACATGAAAGCGCGCGGGTTCCAATCCCGGTTAGATTACGTTTGTCGTGCAAATATTCGTCAATAACGACTTGAACATAGTGTATTTTTGTGAATTTGTGTGTAACTCACGTGTCACACGCCTTCACAGTTCACGGACTTAAACATTTCTTTCGTTTTCTCTTCGGAATTCGGATATAATCGGAGCGGTAATGTCGCACATCATTTCGCCATCATCCTTCGCTTGCGCGTATCACATGTGGTTTAAAATTTTAAAACGAAAAAAAAATCCTGTGCCTTTTAATATTCAATATTTTAATTAAAATTTGGATTCGTCTCGTAATTCTTTATACTAAAAGTTTAAAGGAACGGCGGTCAAGCGTCGCCAACCTGTTTATGATACAAACGAAACCAATTGATAAGTAACTTTATAGGTTAAAATTGTTGAATTTATATAATAAAAATAAAAAAAAGTACATAATATGATTTATCATATAAATGTTGCCATAATAATTATTTAAAATACACAAAACTCAAATTATTCACTTTACAAAAACTTTATCTTATTTACATTTCTTAATGACAATTTTTGGTTTCAACTTAACAGATCTTAACTTGCGCATGTGACTCATAACAAAATATAGACCGGGGAAAGTTAGTACTAATAGATATACCCTTAAAAATGATGGCATATGGAAAGCAAAATTCCATTCATTTGGCATAGAAACTGTAAACCTTTGGGTTTCCTCAAAATATGGAATGTTACGTAATATAACCATAGATTCACACAAAACTCCCAGCGGGTAGAGTGGTATCCACATCGTGTAACGAAGCCATGTTAGTATGTAAAAGTCCTTCTTGTACAACTGTGTTATATAGAATGGATACCTAGAAAAAATATAAAAAAATAAATAAATTGTGTGTAAAAAAAATTTCATTTATATACTATATAAATGAAATTTCTTTTGGCTTGAATTAAATATATTTAGCCTTGCAGCAAATAAATGAAAATGAGGTTATTAACTATTTCAATTTTAAATCACCTTCAACCTTTATTGTTTGGTTGAAATTACAATAAACATAAACCGAGTGATGATGCAATATGCAACTTATATTAGTAGAATGGTAAACTTTTAAATGTTTTGCTTGCTTTTTCTTTAAAGTCATAATGACCAGTCTTCGTGCATAGATTAGGCCGCAACATCGACGGCTTTACGTACTCCGAGGCACGGGAGTGAAACAGCCAATTCTCATCTCTAGGCTGTTACTGAACATTTTTGCCAGGAAAACTCAATAGCTACGCTTGTCCGGATCCGGTATTTGAACCCGGGACCTCCGGACCTATAGGTGTATATGCGAGCCACGAGACCACCGAGGCAGTTAGGTACATCATAGTACATCGGACAACTTTTATAATTGCGAGATTTTATATACGAGTATGTGCGTATTGTTAATCCTTTACACTGTAACGGCTGGACAGATTTTGATTAAATTTAATATACAGATAAACAACGGCCTATACCTATTATAGGTCCTTATATTTGTTACAAATGTACATTTCTCACCTGACCACTTCAATAACACTCCAAACTAGAAACAGATAGAAGACGACAGGCTTCGTCTGCATGCGAGGCTCAGACTCGATCATGGCGAATAGCACGAAAGCGCGTCCGCTAACTTGCATCAATGGCACTAGCACACCGCCCTGAGAGGACAACGTAATCATACATACATATTAAATGCAATATAATATTTGCTATATGGCACTAGGGTTTGAGTCTCGGAACGTCTCGTGTCTCGAAGTCCCGGGACTATTAATCGGAAATCTAAAAAACTAAAATCGGGAAAAATCACAGAAAAAAAGCTGAAATTCTAGAAAAAAAAATCAAGGTCAAGATTAAAAAACGAGCCGCAATTGTTTGAAGCGTTGTTAAGTTTGGCAGTTTGCTTTATAATTATTATAACATTTTAATGCCAAAAATTGAACTTGTGATTAGGAAAAATGATAAAATGAATAGAAAAATTAACTATTTTTGCAATTAACACAGTAATGCCATTATAGAAAAAGCCACATACAATAGTATACTGTAAAAAACATAAACTCGTAAAAAAACGGAGTTACAGTGTTATGCTTCTCAGGTACAGAACTTACCTTTGTATATCCAAACAGCGGATGCATGACTTCTAGAAACATCATAAGCTGTAGGAACTTCATCGCGGGTCCGACGTGTTCATACGTATCGGCCACCGAGTCGTACTCCAGCTTGGCATAACGCACTCCCATCACACTCAACACGTACATAAACCCAATGAATTGGAACAAATTGTATATCACGAGATATACTTTCTTAAAGTCTTCTGAAAGCATCATTTTTAAATTATTTATTCGAAGTGAATTAAAAAATTATACGTAAATTGAGGTAAATGATTAAAGAATTATCACTTATCATAATTTATCTGAATTAATACTATGTAAAGAATCCACTGGTATGGTTTATTGATAAGAAGATATGTAAGAATCTAAAATTATAATTCAAAAGTAAATAATAAATATATCTATGCTAGGGATGTAAGTAGCTTCGTTCTTATCACGACCATGCTAAGTAACGAACTTTGTACCAAATGCCAAGTTTCGACTTGTCGCGCGATGATTATCCTCACGGTATTTTTTGTTTTGCTGACCGGTTTTTGTTGTATTAAACGCGGTTTAATTTCGACTTTGATCTTCACTCAAATCGTTTACACTTCCATTTAAATATATATCATAATCAAAATCTCCGATTTCGGTTCCGATAAAAACCACCTCTGTAACATCTCTAATCTATACCTACTGAATTATTACATACATACTGATATTGATAAATAAGTTCTTTTTTGATCGATTAAAAATTGACAGATTTAATGAAAGATTTAAATTTTGTCTCAACAAATTCATAATTTGAAATTAAAATGTTAATATATCAAATCCTAAATATACCAAACAATATGTAATAAAATTTCAATTCACCCTTTTACAAGTATTTGACCTTCATTTAGTCTATAACATGCAAATTTGGTAGCCGGTGTGATCTCTGAATAATGAATATCACATACTTATTACTAACTTTCTTACAAACAGAAATTGGTCCAGAATTTTGCAAAAACAAATTCAGAAATCCATGTATTAGCAGCCAGCTTAAAATGCTTTTAGTGATATACATGTCCTAATAATAATACCAGAATCAGTCAGTTTTGGTAAATACTAAAAATAAAGATGAGGCTTTATTTGAATGTTGACTTATTCTAAGACTTGTAGAGAAAAGGTAGAAGTAGTGGCACTAGAGGCAATTTTATTAAAGGGTGTAATGTTATACATAATTTAAAAAAATATTGTAAATATTCCCATATTTTTTTTTATTATTCATTCAAAAGGTTCATTTTTGGACTCTGACCTTAGCATAGTAAAACAATTGTTAAGCAAGTTTCACATCATACTTTAAATTATATATAAGTATGATTAAGTGTTTCCCTATAATAATGAAATAGCAAGGCATTGTAAATTACAAAAAATTAATTACTCTTTTATGACTACTAGCGACTCACTTCGTCCCTAGCTTGATTCTCAATACAAACTTTCATCCCCATTTTCACCCCCTTAAGAGATGATTTCCAGGATAAAAAGTATCCTATGTCCTTCCCAGGGTCACAAACTATCTTCTTAACTTCTCCAGAGATTACCCCCTACAGCGTCACAAACTTTACCTCTTTATAATATTAGTATATGAGTTTGTTAAATAAAATTTTTCTTTATGTAGTAATTTTAATTTTACATACCTTTTCTATATCCAATCTCCTCTTTTTGCAACTGTTCATACATGCCTGGGTAATCTTTCATGACATCTCGAGTTTCATCTTCACTATCATGTCCATCTTCAGATTTCCATAAGTCAAAGTTTATCTAAGCCAAAATTGATTAAAACAAAAAATCATAATGAATACAGGAACACCAGAATAATTATAGTAAAAGAACATCAATCTTTAATTAAAAATCACTAGCTAACTTTAGCGATAGATATGTCTTGTTGTCATGAAGTTGTAACTGTAGCATAGATGTGAAATGGTTATTGATAAAGATGCTTTAATTGTACCTTTAGCCAAGCTGGTTTTTGAGGCTGGGCAGTAAGCCTCGGCCACCAAGCTACTTTTTCTTTTTGCAAAATAACTTCAACTCTATTATCGAATATTCGAACCGATGTTGATTCCTCTGTGTTCTGAAAAAATATATTAAAAAATAAACCTTAGTGCAATGTTTTCCTCAAGTGTGTAGCAAATTAAGTAAATCATGGAATTTAGTAAATTATTAGGTTTTCTCAGATGTAATTGATATATAAATACTATAAAATGACAGTATACTTACGGGCTTAACAGATGAAAATAAATCTAAATTAAATTCATAATGACTATCGCCATGGGCACCAACTCCTTGCGTTCCAAATTTAATATTATTTTCACCAACATTTATTTCCGGCTTAGTAACGTTTTTTAAATCAATTTTTAATGATATATTTTTGTCAGTTTGTGCCCAATACACGAAAGGACTTGGAATAACCATAATTATTATTTTTATCAATTCTTACACTTGAAGGAATTTTTTATAACGATGTTTAAAAAGTAGAAACTATTTTATAATTATATTGCTAGATAATATTACAAATTATTAAATTTTTAAATAAATTTACGCTCATGGGGCACCGTCGTCACCCGTCAGTCGTCACCGCGACAACTTTATATATGTAGCAATATACTCTATGGCGACAACTTCACAAAGTAGTAAGTACATACTACATAGAGTATGTACAAAGTACAAACTACAAACGTCACAGTATAGATGTCGGCAGTGAAAAAAAATCGAGCCTTTCAGAGATTTTTTTGTAACACAAACAAAACATACTAGTGATAGACAGTACAATATTTTTTTCCGTTCGTTTCTATCTTTTACGGCTTTGAATTTTGTTAAATATTCCGCCAATAAATTAAAGTACCTGGGCTACCGAGCTTCACTCAAAGTTTTTGGCCTAAAGTGCAATTATCTTTTCTTTTTTTTTTAAACTAAAATCTTGAGTAAATATTAAAGAAAAACAAAAGTAAAAACTTTGTATGCGACCGAGATTTGAAGCTGGACACCTATGATTGATGATCTTGTACCTTGGCCGCCTGACCACGATGCTCATGCCCGAGCATAGAGTATATTGCTACATATATAAATGCCCGAGCGTGCCAATTACTGACCATATTTTGCGTGGAATAATGCAAAAATAAAACTGCATGAAAACTCGATAACACGCGTTTTCTCAGACATAAGACTAATCTAGATCGATTTAACGCCCCCGAAACTCCCCGTGTACTGAATTTCATGAAAATCGTTGGAGCCGTTTCCGAGATTCAGATTACGTATTTATAAGAATTGCTCGTTTAAAGATATGAGATTTGAAAAAAAAATCGTTTTTGATAAGATTTTCAATATTGAATATTTTGTATCGATATATCGATGTATTGGAATAAAATATATCGGCTAAAAATATCGATATATCGAACCAAAAACATCGATATATCGATATTTTTTAAACAAGCCTACGTTACAAAAATAACAATTCACAAATGATAAAGAAAGAATTAGGAGTCTAGAGACAACTTCTAGATCATACAAACTTTCATCCCCTATTTTACCGCCTTATGGTATGAATTTCGAAAAATGCTAAAAAACGTATAAATATACATACGTAAATTTAATTAAACCATATAAATTTTACACACTGTTAAAATAAAACTACGAATAAAAAATACTAAAATATTATTACAAAAAGAACATGTTGTAATATTGTAATGTTCAAATAATATAAATTTCGATCCTACGTTGATGAAATTGGTTATTGGTCACATTGCCTCATACCTATCGACATCGACTTTTTCGTCTGTGTTCATTATTAATTCATCTGATTTCGTCTGTCAAAAAGCCGTTTGCCCCATCGATGGGTGTCGAGTTTATTTAATAAATATCTTATTTATTCAAATTCTGGCTTAGTTTATTCGAATTCGCTATGCTAAAAATGGTTTAAATATTTGTTTTAAAGTTTCATTACATCACGAGACAAATCACCGAATCTTGTAAACAAATCCAAAATGTCCGTTCCCAGCACTGGATTGAGCAAATTGAAAAAGAAACATATTCGCGTGAAACATCAAAAAGTGAAATTATTTCGTGCTAATGAACCGTTACTGTCTGTTTTTATGTGGGGTGTTAATCACACGGTAAATACATTAACTATTTCAAACCATTAAATAATTTATTTGAAGGAAATTCGTATTTGATTTTTTCAACTAAGTTGTTGTTTATCTTTTGTTATTTTTTTCTCATTATTTTTTAATTTTTTTTACAAGGATTTAACTAAGGTCGTGTACATACTTATTATATTAAAATCTAATACTTTAATTTGCTGGCAAATGATCAATAATTAAATAATAACAACTATTGTCTTCTCTAAATATAGCACTTTATCATTACGTTGAAGGCTTTAAAACCTAAATAAGTGCCAAGTGCCATTTATCTAAGTATTATAACATTTAAATGAAAATATAATTAAATATAGGGTAATTTCTTATTTTTAAATTATATTGGGGCTAAAACTTCTTAGATTTATAGTGCACTGTATAAAATCATTAATTTATTTGCCTCCTTATTTTGTTAATATTTTTACTAAATATTATAAGATATTTTATCTATGTAATATAATTAACTCTTTTATGGTTCATTCCACAATACTTACTAAAATCTCTATTTAATTTGGTATACATTATGGATCTATCAAAATTTTACATTATATTATGTATTGTGTTTATAATTTAGAATTTATTATAAAACTTAGGTATTTGTAAATAAAATTATTTTTATTAATAAAAATTATACTATAGGGCTTGAAATGATGAAACATTCTTGTTCTAGATAAATGAGTTAAGTCATGTTTCTATACCTGTTATGCTGTTGCCTGATGACTTTAGAGCTTACTCCAAGCTCAAAGTGGACAATCATTTATTTAACAAGTAAGTAACACTAAAATAATCAATAAAAAGTGGGAAAAATTAATAAATTTCCACTTCATACTAATACTCTTTTTCAAGTAAATATGATTGAAAATTTAAATATATTATTTCTATTTATATTTTTTTGTTTATTTTATCTTAAAAGTAAGTATAGATCAATTATATATTTTTCAGACTTAAACAGTTTTGGTGATGCTGTAGCAATAAATAATTTTTCAAATTAGATGATATTATAAATTGAATTTTTTTTTTATATAATAATATTAAAAATAGAACATTAGTTTGCCGGTAATCGAAGAACTTATATTATGTACTGTGTAAACTCCATATTAAATCCCCATACACCACAAAACTGTCCTAAAACATACTATGGTTGGTGTACCTTAGAATCTGTTCAAGTGCCCAAAACCATCAAATGCCCAAAGCATAAAATAAATCTTTTTTTTTGGTTGCTGCCCATGTTTGTCTCAACTATTCTATTATCATAGTTTTATTAAATTGACTCTTCATAAGTTCTAAAATCTCACAAATAATGTGTCAATAATGCGATATATAAATATATATATATATATATATATATATATATATATATATATATATATTTGTATGTAAATTCATCTATTGTTAGTACTTATACTACTAGCAGAATCCGCGGTTCGTTCAGATGACCAAAAACCAAATTCTTAGGTTTTACATATTAGTATACTCTTACAATGTAGTTTTCGTATTTTTTCTCAGAAATGAGATATTTTCCCGCGATAAAAAGTATCCTATATGTTGACCCGGATAATCAGCTATCATTATACCAAATTTCATCAAAATCTGTCCAGTGGTTTTCTCATGATGTGGTAACAGACAAACAGACAGACAAAAATTCTAAAAACTATAGATTCTGACTCTGTATCGATAATAATGTCTATTTCAATTAGATTTTCCAAAAAATATTTAATCTACAGATTCGACTTAGTTACAATTTTATTATATGTATAGATGTTTTCCCATTGGAAAGAGATAATCTCCCGCGGTATGATATATATCCACACAAAAAATCACGCCAATCCGCCAAGGCGTTTCGACGTGAAAGAAAGACAAACAAACAAACACACTTTCACATTTATAATATTAGATGCATTTAGTAAAAAGTTGTTATGTTGATATTACAAACAAACACTTTAATTTTATTTATCTATCAGACAGTCAGTCATTAAAGTTAAGCATCAATTTAATCTCATTCTAATCCTTGCTAAGTAATAAATAGTGAGTAGATTATATATATATTACACTATACTTTGTTTGTATAGACATGAAATAACTTCTATGTATCATCATTTGCATTTCGCTGATTACACATGTAATTTCATGAAGCATGTTTAACATTTAACCTTGTCCAATTTGTATCAATAAACAGCTCTTGTATAAGACATGGATACCTAATTTTAATTCACTGGAACATTTACAAAATTTTATTTGTAACTAGCATTGCCCGCGGCTCCGCCCGCGTTTAGATGACCAAAAACCAAATTCTTATGTTTTACAAATTAGTTTACTCTTATATTGCAGTTTTTGTATTTTTTCTCAGAAATTAGATATTTTTACGCGGTAGAAAGTATCCTATATGTTGACCCGGATAACCAGCTGTTACCATACCAAATTTCATCAAAATCCCTCCAGTGGTTTTTCTGTGATGCGGTAACAGACAGACAGACAGACAGAGGGACAAAAATTCTAAAAACTATAGATTCGACCTCTGTATAGATAATAATGTTTATTTCAATAAGATTTTCCAAAAAATATTTAAAGTACAGATTCGGCTTAGTTACAATTTTATTATATGTATAGATGAAACATCCAATAACATTTTTCATTAGTTCTCCATTTATTGAATGGTTTGGTAAACACTTAACAGAAAGTTTTTATTACTTTTAATAATTAATAATAGCTTACTTATAATTAATAATAGCTTAATTTTTCCATCTTCAATGATTCTTTGTTATTTTCTTTTTAAGTGTGTATTTAAACACAGATTACTCTGTGCTCCTACACTTGTAAGAATTTTTTATTGTAATGTGTTTCATATTTCATTTTCACAGAGTTTAGCTCGCTTTGTCCCTGTGTTTTTCGGAAGAGATAAAAATTGCGTTTTTTCAGAAAAGATAAACAATAAACCTAGGTATATAGATAATCTTAAAAAGTAAAACCTTATCTAAATACAAAATTTGATCCAAATCGTTAGAGCCGTTTCTGAGACACCAAATAAATTTACACATAATCAAAAATTGCTTGTTTAATATAATAAGATATTATTATTATCATACATTTATAAAATCGACATGACATAGTTGTGATGACTAAGAGATGAATTAAGAATTATGTTTTTAATAACAAGATTAAAGACACTGACAGTTTTACGTCACTAACGTGTAAATAATTCAAAAATAAATTAACAGATTAATAGCCATGTTAATAATGTTATTACATATGTAACTGAGTGACGCGACAAGTAGGTACGAAAAAATCATTAATTTTGTTATTTGTATTCAATTTAAGAAAACCTTTTAAAAGTCTTATCTTACTGCTACCTACTATATAAATGCGAAAGTTTGGACGGATGGATGTTTGTTACTCAATTACGCCAGAACGACTGAACGGATTTGGATGAAATTTGGTACAGAGATAGACTATAGTCTGAAATAGCACACAAGCTACTTTTTATCCCGGAAAAATATATGATCTCGTGGGATAGATTTGTTTTTGTTTTTTACTAGTGAGACGCTAGTCCATACTAATATTATAAATGTGAAAGTGTGTTTGTTTGTTTGTTTGTTTGTTTATTTGTTTGTTTGTTTGTTTTTTTGTCTTTCTTTCACGTCGAAACGGAGTGACGGATTGGCGTGATTCTTTGTGTGGAGATAGTTGGAGGGCTGGAGAGTGACATAGGTTACTTTTTACCGCGGGAGTTTACTTAATTCCCACGGGAGAACACTTTATAATACAACCCAAAAAAATATTTATGATCAAAATTACTTGAAACTTGATGTTAATGCTCTTCAATCAAATTAAATAAATACATGTTTTAGCATTTTTCGAAATTCATCCCATAAGAGGGTGAAATAGGGGATGAAAGTTTGTGTGAAACTACCTTTTTAAAGATTTTTCGTATTTCTAGCGCGAGCGAGGCCGCAGGTTCTGCTAGTATATCTATATATCTATCTACTAATGGGCCGAATTTCACCAATAACTAAATTATAATTATTATGCTATAAGGGTTTTATTAATGTATTTATTTATAAACAAAACAAGATATAATAGTGTGTATAATACAAAGTCGCTGTTGGCTTTAAAGAAAATCAATATTATTTATTTATTTACAGAGAAAACATGCCCTCCCACTTCAAGGTTAAAGAATACTGTCCACTCGTGTTCAGAAATCTTAGGGAGAGGTTCGGTATTGATGATTTAGACTACAAGGAGTCATTGACAAGGTATGAAGCTTTTGTATCGACAAACGTATCGACACTGCTGCGGCACGTGTGAAACGCTAACGTATTTTACATAACCGTGATATATTTATGTATATTTATTTCTATCCCATATTATTCGGACTGGTATCCCGTTCCCACCTATCCCATCCCTAGGTTTAGAAAACCAGATAACTACCTGTGCTCGAGACGAGTGAAGAGGTTTAAAAGTATGCTGAAGCGATCTTCAACAGCGCCTTCCGGTATAGCAGATATGAAAAGTGAACACCAAGAAGGCTTGTTCCACGATGCAAGTGAATTCGTCAAGCGCGGTTTGACGATAAAACGACTGAGGTCAGCGGAGTTTCACTACGCTGTATGATTTTTCTTTCTAAATAACAATTTTTAGTGTGCCTCTAAACTTACACGGCGTTCATCCATATATCACTTGGCTGCTGCTGTGAATCGTTGCCTTAACAAAAGCACTCATGAATATGAAAATTGCATAAGCGTGTATTTGTGAGTTGAATACGATTGAGATATTCGGTTTTTGTGAGATCCCTTCGGTTTTTTTTTATAAATCCGACACTACACCACGTTTCCTTATAACCTTCGATTTGTATCCCTTGAATCCTTCATATCATCGCCAAATTATATATGTATGTATTATATATACACAATATCGGCAAATTACTTTGCACTATAATGCTGCAATTTGTACTGTGTAGGTGAGTTATTTAGGCACAATCAATAAAACACAAGACACAAATGTAAAAATACTTATGAAAATAATTTTATTAGCACATCAAAGTTATTAACTAGATAGATGCACCTAACACTAATAAATGGTAGTAGATTGGAGAGGACTAAAAGTGATGAAAAAAAGAACTGTCTATTTGTAGCGTAATCGTCTATATTACAGTTAGAAGTCTCGTTACATTAAATGACGATTAAAATTATAATTAACTGGCGATTTCCCCTCGCTTTGCTCGAGTACATCCCTCTAGGTAGGTACGATTTAATATTTTTGAATGGAACTCTAATTCTTTTGTCTAAAATAAAAGTACACTAAGTTACTCCTCATAACATTAGTTCTGTGCCAGTGAAAGTTCCGTTAAAATCGGTACAGTTGTTTCGGAAATTAGCCGGAACAAACAGACAGTTGTGTTTTTCTAATAAGTACTGTATATAATTATATATGTATTTAATAAATAGCAGTTATTTTGACATTACAAACAGACACTTCAATCGTATTTATCTATATAGATACATAAAAATATAAACCCAGAGTAGGCGATAGGTAAAATCGTTTAAAGGATATGGACGTCGAACTATGTATATGGAGATGGACTATTATAAAAATCTATCCTCGTATTCTAATAAATTGAAATATATTATATTAATTTAACTATAGACAATCAATTAAGCAGTAGACTAATAACTTATTAGGGTTAAGCAAAACAAATCGACTCTTCACATAAAATCCCAAGTGTTTCATAGATACGAAACTTTGTTTCTTCACGTATTCGTCTGTTTTATTAATCATTGTGTTTTGAGTGATACTTGTTAATAACTTTTCTTAGTGTGGTCCTTTCATTTTAATTGATAATTAAATTTTTTTTGTGTTGAGTGGAAAGAATATCGTAAGGTACTTGGAAAGGTACAGGATATTTTTAACTGTTTTGGCAACTCTAATTGTAATTACCAACAATTTTTATGTAGACTCATTTTATTGTTGAAATATTTTGTCGCAAATGTTAGTTTTATACTAAAGTTACTGTATAAAAGGTTAGCTCTATTTAATTTTATATATTTTTAAACCGTCAAAGTTGAATCCCTCTTTGTTAAGTAGCGCGGAAAGTGCTGTTCATGGCTTTTAATTTTAAAACCTACACAACAAAATAAGTTCCATTGAAATCCATCCAACCGCTTTTAAGAGGATTAAACAAACAGATAAAATTTCGAAATGTTATCATGTTTTAATGTACGAATATTTTATTATACTAATCTGTATTTGTGAATCAGTGTATTAAAGAGAAATACTGGCGGGCTTTATCGCACATAGAAATCATAATGAAAGTTAAACTAAAGATATACATATATACATACGTTCAATTTATAGAATATATTATAAATTATTGTTAATTTTTTATAAAGCTACCGTTGAATGTTATATGAATAAAGCAAAATCCCATCGGAATTGTCATCAGGTCCCAACCAATACCGGATGACTCGTCAGGCAAGTCCGGTGCAAAGTTTTACCAGAGCTACGATAGGCTCTTCATCCTCAAGACCCTCACTTCGGAGGAGGTGGAAAGGATGCATTCATTCCTGAAGCACTATCACCCTGTAAGTAGTATTTAAGTTTTAAATTGTTTTTTTTAAATTGCATGCATTCAGCCCTTTTTAATGTACCACTTTTGGGCATGGGCCTCTCTCCGTTATTAATAATATAGAATATTTATTTACAACAAAAAAAGTATAACGCCTAGATGTAATTAGAGCCCAGGTGGTAGAACTTTTACTTTGATTATTTTTCAAACTTTAAATTGATTTTTTCAAAAGCAACTCAATTAGCCGCTAGGAAAATTATTGATTCAAAAATTATTTTTGATGAAAATGATTCTTTTTTATGGAAATTAGCTTGTGACTCATTTAAACATCTTTCGTAATTCTTAGTTTCTTCAGTCTTCAATTGAAAAATACTAATGTAGAATACATAATTATAACTATTAATTAGCGATTTATCCGTAGTAGGTATATATTTTTCAGAGATGAGATATTTTCCCGCAGTAAAAAGTATACTATTAACCCGGATAACCAGCTATCATCATACTAAATGTCATCAAAATCTGTCCAGTGGTTTTCTCGTGATAAGTTGACAGACAGACAGAAAGACAATTTTAAAAAACTATAGATTCGGCCTCTGTATCGATAATAATGACTATTTCAATAAGATTTTTCAAAAAATATTTAATGTACAGATTCGATTTAAAATTTTATTATATATATAGATTTTAAACTATAATTTTATATTATACCTAGTAATTCATTTGAAGTAGACAAAAGTCATAATCAAATATAATAGAAAATCACGTGGATTTACTAGATTAAGTCTTCGGTAATCTGATAAGAATTAGATTACAAATACCCCTAAGTTTATTTTCCTTTGAAACAAGCTTATCGCGTTATCAAACGCTCTTGTTCATTGCTTACGAATTATGTTGGCACAGATTAAACATGATTAATGTTGATTTTTTTTTTAATTTTTTTTTCTTATTTGAAAATAGAAGCTGTGGTTAAAAGATTTTATATCTTGTTGTGACGTATTGAGTGATCATTTTTGTAATCTTTGATATCATAGTATATCTTATCAAATATTATTGACAATTCACAGAAATAAAAGACTAATAATATTTTATGAAATAGGATTGAAGAAATTTGTGTAGATACATTTATGTTATTTTTTACTAGCGGCTTACCCTCGTTCGCTCGGTACATACGTCCCTACTCACTAGGTACGTTTCAATTTTTTTGAGCGGAACCCTAGTTCTTTTTCTAAAATAAAACTGGCTATCTGCTAGTGAAAACCCGTTAAAATCAGCCCAGCTATTTAGAAATTAACTGGAACAAATAGACAAACAGACAGACAAAACTTTTAAAAGTTGTGTTTTTTATAAGTACTGTACCTATATAATTTCTTATGCATCAAGTAAAAAACTATTATTTTGACATTACAAACAGACACTTCAACTTTATTTATTTGTATATACTGGTAAATTCTAGGTTCATTTAGTTGGTTTTTCTAAATTTTCTAAGAGTTTTAGTGTCCCAAAAAATATCACGGTTTTTAATTTTTATCTATACTAATATTATAAACAAGTAACGTTTGTGAGTTTGGGGTAATATCTGGATCTACTGAACCGATTTAGATGAAATTTGGTAAGAAGATAGCAAGGACGTAAGATACTTTTTGTCCCGAAAATCATCCTTTAAGGGGGGAAAATGGGGATGACAATTTCGGAAAGCAAGCTAGAGACGAACCCGAGCGAAGCGAGGGTGAGTCGCTTGTTTAGGATAAGGTGAGAGCATACTTTTGTTAAGTGTAGCCCACGCATGATCCTAAATATACTACAAAGTACTTATGAGTGGACAAGGAATATATGATTATCAGGGCGCTATAAGGGTTAAATTTGCTCTTTATAAGTCTTATAAATGTACAAGATTATTATTATTATAGAACGACCTTCACTTATAGCGTCTCTATAATTTTATTATACAGCCGATACTATAAGTCTTTTCAGCTCGACAACAGAAACAAAGTAATAGCTCTGAGTTGCTGTAATGTATGTCACAGCAAATATAGTATGGACAATAATTAATTATTACTATAGGATTCTCCTCATACTGAAGGGAGGCCCGTGCCCAGCAGTGGGACGATAAAAAGGGCTGAATACATACATACACTATAGGATATTGATTAAAAAACGTAAAAAATGTTCTTATTTAATACATAAATAGTCAGGTTCAAAATATCGCTAAAGATTTCATCCCGTATGTCACAACTCTTTGTTTGTAAAAGGAATGCAGCTAACTTCATGTCGCTTTTTGGCTGTCGGTGTGCGCGCGTATCGTAAAACTTTTACTCTCATATGTTTTTTCCAAACGTGACAAAAGAAGTATAACTTCAAAAATTTACTGTTTACAAATATTTTTTTTTATTGATAACACTAAAGCTCGACATTAGCTAATAAACAGAAAAGAAAATCGATTGACAAACAGAGGAGAAAAAGGTACTGAACTACTGAACTACTGAACTGATTTGTCTTTGCCTATTTATACATATATGTAGATCTATTCTTATCCTATGTAATATTCATTAGTCTATGACTCAATAAGTTATCATCTATCATCTTACTATAATAAAACTGTAGAGGTCGAATGTCTGTACAAAGAAAAAAAATTCTAAAAACCGAGTCAGGGGGATGTAAGAAGACAAATAGATCTAATCCAGATTTTTTCAATTTTTTTGTTACTCTGTTTGTACGGGCTAATCTCCGAATCTATTGGGCCGATTTAAATGAAATTTTTCATGGTGGTACCTTATATCTCCAGGCACCATCATAGATACTTTTCATCCCGGAAAATTAAAAATTTTCCGTGGGATAGTTAAAAAACTATAATAACTTATGCAGCTTAGTACACAAAAACTACAGATTAGATTTTAATGAAATTTACAATAATATAGTTCACATATGACAAAAACAAATCAGCTACTTTTCATCCCGGAAAATTAGAGTTCCCGTGGGATAGTCAAAAAGCTATAGTAACTTATACACCTAATTTAATAAAATTTGGCATGCTGATACCTTACAATGCCGGTCAAACAACACGTTACTTTTCATTCCGAAAAAATGAACGGTTCCCGTGGGATAGATCTGTTTCTACGAAACCGAGCTAAGCGAGGGTGAGCCACTAGTTTTAAATAAATGAATGTTTTAATTAAGGGAGGGTCGGACATAAACGTAAAAGGTAGCTATTATTTTGTATTGTGTAATTTATGCAAGTAGGGCAGACTTTTGACTCGTTAGTTTACTACTTAGTGTGACATTTTATAATGCCTATTGAAAAACTGTAATGAGATAACATTTCATTGTAAAATTTCGTTTTACATCTTAAGTGTCATTGACCTAGCAGTCTCGTCTATGGTTTTTGTGTTAAACGTTTTTTGTGTTTTTGCAAAATATTTTTTATAGAATCGTAATCTTTTGTTATTAATTATTATATAAGTATGTTTACTTATTAGATTTAACAATATATCATTCTCAATATTGGGAATAATTCAATCATGGTGATTATGTTTTAATCGACGTTCAGATATGAATACATCATTGTTACATACAAGAAAAATTTATTAAAATATAATAATATAGGTATAAAACATAGTGTTTATTTTTGTTCTTCAAAAAAATATTTTTTTGGTGTTTATCGTCGTATTATAGGAAATCTAGAACAAAAAAAAAAAACACAAAAATTATTTTATAGAAGTTTTTATACATTTAGTGTAGTTAATACGGAATTAAAGATAAATTTAAAATTATGTTTATTATATTATTTCTAATTTCCAGTACATTGTGGAAAGACACGGCAAAACTCTTTTGCCACAGTACTTGGGCATGTATCGATTGACTGTGGACGGGATAGAGCATTATCTAGTCGCGACGAGAAACGTGTTCTCCAATCATCTTAATATACATAAGTAAATATACCTTATTATCTATATTGAAAGTATTTATATATATATAAAATAAAAACCAAATTTTTTCTTATTTTTTTTGTGGGTTTCAAAATGAAAAATTAAGAAAATAAGGAATAAAAAAATCATGATTATTTGTGTCTTGCAAAATAAAAAGTAATAATATATTATTTTCAGGAAATATGATTTAAAGGGCTCCACGGTAGACCGTGAAGCATCAGAGAAGGAGTTGGAGAAAGAGTTGCCAACGTTAAAAGACAATGATTTCATTAAACAAGGAGTTCGCATTGACATTGGGGATGCTGCCAAGGACAAACTGTTGGAAACACTGACTGCTGATGTTGATGTAAGTATATTGGATCATGATCCCGCTGCAAGATTGCTACGTTCATAGCGTATTTAATCGAAATCATTTTTTTATATACAATAATAAAAGGGACAATATGTTTTGACCGGGGTGCCTATTCAAATGTGCCCGCTAGTATGTTTAATTAACTAAATAATAGTTGACTTTTTGGAACAAAAACGATGCATTTGTTATTACAATGAACTATACTCCACTTCACAGTACTATACGTAGAGGTCTTGAAAAATGATAGCTGCCGTTGCGCATTTGGCCGCAACCTCTTCGCAGCCAGGTATAAGCGGATCATATTTTGGGACGTTTATACGTTCATCGCATATGTTCATCATTTATATATCAAATTAAAGCTAATTTTTTTCTGTGCATGATAAAATACCTCTCACTTATGTAAAAGTGGCCGCAATGGAAAGAAAAGAAGGAAAGAATATAATATTATATATCATTTGTTAGACAATGCTTGGCATTCTACAAATGTACGTGCGTCTCGATCATTTTTACCCCACACGTGCAAGATGTGGAATGATCTTCCTCCCGAGGTATTCCCTGAGCGCTATAATATGGGGCTCTTCAAGAGTCATGTCTATAGGTCCCTTAAAGGCCGGCAACGCATTCGCAACTCCTCTTGTGTTGCAGATGTCCATGAGCGACGATAGCCACTTACCATCAGGTGGATCGTTTGCTCGTTTGCCCCTTTTTTCTATAAAAAAAAAAAACAATAACAACGGTTATCATGGCAACAAACAGTTAACTAACGCGCTGACTCTTTTTCACTATAATCTAACTTTGACTTTTCGTAATTTTAGTTGTCTCGAGTCCCGGGACTTTCGGGTCGAGCCTCGAGACGAGACAAGATTATCGAAATTGTTATGTAATCATTTTCATTTTACTACAGGAAAATAAGCAAAAAAAAAAAAACTTAAAGTCTAGAAGCCCCGGGAATACCCGGGGCTATGATTGTAGGCTGACTCGTGTTCCGGGACTTTGAAATTGTCGGGAATTCCCAAACTGTAATAATAATGTCTCATGTGTTATCTCAGTTCCTAACAAAACTGCACCTGATGGACTACTCGCTGCTGCTGGGCGTGCACGAGTGCGGGCGCGGCGAGGCGGAGGCGGAGGCGGCGCGCGCGCGCGAGGCGGACCCCGACACCGACGACACGGACTCCGACACCGACACCGACAACCGGCACGGCGACAGGTATTGTATATTCAGCCCTTTTTAACGTCCTACTGCTGGGCGTGGGCCTCCCTTCAGTACGAGGGGGATCAGGTCATAGTCCACCACGCTAACCAAGTGCGAGTTGGCGGACTGAGGCATGTCTTTTGAAAACTTGCTAGGTTCTCTCAGACATGCAGGTTGACTCACGATGTTTTCTTTACCGTTTGCTTGAGAAATCGAGTGAAACTGGTTCGAATCTGGGTCATGAATGTTTTATATTTTCATGTGCGCATAATATGCAACATTACATTATCACTTGTCTTACTTACGGTGTGTAGTCTGCCATCCCGCACTTGTCCAGCGTGGTGGATGATGGTCTGGTCCTCCTATATCAGATCTTCCTTGAGATAAAGCTATTCAAAAATAATAATATAGGCAATCAATTTACAGGCAAATATATCACACACAACCCACCTTTTTCTAAATTGGTAAACAATAGAGTGTACATACCTTCACAGATGGGGCTACAACACGCCGCCGGACAGCCCGCGCGGGCTCGGCCGCCAGTCCTCGCTGCGGTACGAGGGCATCATACCCGAGCTGGACATATACGCTATACCCAGCCATGATGGTACGTGGTTATTTTGTCATATTTGTGGTTAGTAAATAATTAAAAAAAACAACCGACTTCCAGGCACTAAAATGTAAAAAAAAACTAAACGAGGGTTTTCATTTAGAATAGATACCTATTCAGATATTTTCGAAGTCGGTGCCAAGTACTAAATATACCAGGTACCAAGTCCCTTCGGTTAGTAAAAAAACGTGTGTGTGTATAGTGTGTATTTACGTACGCTTTAAAAAGTTATACTTCTCTGGCGTAACGAAACAAAAATAGCTGAAGATTTCATCCCGTATGTCACAACTCTGTTTGTAAAAGGAATGCAGGTAACGTAATCATGCCGCTTTCTGCTAACTTCATCATGTCGCTTTTTGGTTGTCGGTGTACACCCGCAAGGTATAAATTTTACTTTCATAGTTTTTTCTAAACGTGCCAAAAGAATAATAAGTAGTATAACTTCAATAACTAGCGACCTACCCTCGATTTGCTAGAGTGCGTCGTCCTTCTCGAGGGTAGGTGCGTTTTATATAGATAAGAATAGTTATTGTGAATGCACCTTAGAATTAAATTTCTAAGGATGAACCAGAGAAAGATAACCAGTTATAGTTTTCCCGTGCGAATGAAATATTTTCCTGTAGTAAAAGGTATCCTAAATGTTGACTCGTCTAATAGGTTATCACTACACAAAATTTAGTTAAAATCGTTACAGTACTTTTTGCTTGAAACGCTCACACACTAACAGATATACAGACAAATACATAAAATAGGCCTAAAGAAAAATCTGCAATAACATAAGTCTTTCTCCTAAGGTACAATAACTATTTATATGTATTGAAATTAGGTATCTACGCACCCGAGCGAAGTGAGGGTAAATCGCTAGTATAAATATAAATGATGTATTAACAATAGTCTGTACTCAGTGTATTATTAGTTCATTTACAAGCGGGCATTACTTTATTATTTATTAGCTGTATTAAGATAATATTCAAGTTCATAAAGTAATAAAATATATCTATATAATATTTATGTTACAGGTGCTCCCAAGAAAGAAATATATTTTGTTGCTTTAATCGACGTTTTGACACACTATGGAGTTAAGAAACAGGTATGTTTTTCAAATTTTCTATCAATGTTTCTGATTTTAATTTAACTTTTGTTGAAGTACAACACATTTCTTGTATAGATTAAAGTATTCACCATGAAACAATATCAAATTGTTTCATAGGATTGTATGTAATCCAAATTACGTATAATCCTTTCTTAGATTTACGCGAATATTTGACATCTTAAATAAAAGCATCCTTTTGGATTTTTTTCACGGATTTATTTTAGAACGCGAAGAAATTCGAAAAGATAGTTTTATTTTAAACCATTATGTCATATTGGTTGGGTAACTTATAAAACGGATTGTAATATATTCTTAATATTTTTCATTTTCAGGCAGCAAAAGCAGCTAAAACAGTCAAATACGGCAGCAATGTGGACGGGATTTCAACCTGTGACCCGGAGCAGTATGGCAAGAGGTTCATAGAGTTTGTAGCCAAAGCTATCGAGGGCAATTAGATGTATGCAAAGTGCCTCTTTTAGTGCAATATGCTGATTTGTATAATATTAACTTTTTTTTTATATGTGTAAAAAACATAAAAAATTGCATCTAAAATGTTAAATCAAAATTAGTTTATGAAAATGTAGACCATGAGTTGTGTGTTATTCTGGCATTTTATTAAATATATTACGTATATTGTATGTCGTGGGTCCGGTTTCTGGGAAAAGAAATATTTTCTAAAGATCACAGAAATTTATGTATGTTAAGACTTCATGTGTTCAATGATAGCTGTGGACGATATATATAGTGAAGCTATAATTCCTATATAAATGTCTTTTTGATGTGCACTGTGAAATGTGTGAGTTAAATAAAAAAAAAATAAATAAAAAGTAATAGATAAAATAAATAAAATAACTTATTTAATTGATATTGCAATTCCAAATACACACAATTTACAAAAAAAAAAAAAAACTATAACAGAAACGACGATATTATTAATAATATATCAAACAATAATTAATGAGTATTTTGAGAGAAAAAAAATATGCAAAATAATAAAAACTAAAAAAAAATATATTATAAATTACATCCAATATTTTAATAATTACCCTTTATATTTATTTATTTATTTAAAATGCCTTTATTTAATTACGATTTTTGTAACATTTTAGATGCGACTTGCTCATATTTATATAGTTTTTAATTATTTTTCGTTACATTTATGTAATGTTATTTTTAAAATATAATATATTACTTATTACATATTAATATGAAATACAGTAGTTTATATATTTAATTTAATGATTATTATTTAATATAGGATGTTGTACTATGCACTATTGGAATGTCTATATTATGTGAAATTTATTGTTCTATTAATTATAATGGTGAAAGTAAATATTATTTGCACGTTATTTTAAAATGTCACGTAAAAATATAAATATATTGTTGTAATGAATTGAATTCTTGGTTTTTATGTTTATATATTTTACGGTAACATCGAAACATTCATTACTGTCAATATTTAATTAAATTTATTGTTTTAGGATCGCTTGAACATGGATTCGACAGGGTTTTATTGAACTACATTTTTTTTGCACTAAAAGAGGCATAAAATATTTGAATTTGCTATTAAAAGTGATCACTAAAGCTTTGATGCTTAAAAGAGAGAATACATTAATTGATTCTTTATAATAAAAACGTTTCTCTATTCCTACTTGCGTACGTTTTGTTTCAAGTACAGATTTAAAATGTTTTTTTTTTTATTGTCATGTGAAAATTATTATATTTCGTGTGGATATCAGATAATCGGTAATGTGCGAGAACTGTGTAACAAATACCTTTTTAAATTCTTAAATATAGACATCTTAGTAAATTTTTATTGCCATGACATGTGGTACTTTCATATTATATGTCGCAGGGAAATTGTAAGATCTGTTGAATATATATACCTAAAAATGTCCCGTGACATCGTATACAGACAATAATCCGGGTATTTAAAAAAAACTATTTTTTCGAACTATTTCGCGGATTTATTGTGATTTTTGGTTCCCGACGTTTCGAATGACAGTGTTTACCCAAAAAATTTCTGATGTAAAGCATTCGAAACGTTGGGAACCAAAAATCACAATAAATCCGCGAAATAATCCGAAAAGATAGTTTTATTTAAAATGTTAAATATTTGCATACATCTAAGAAAGTATTAATACTCCGGGTAGTTATAATTTAACTAGTGAAATTGTTATTGAACGGATCTTACAATTTCCCTACGACATATAATACTTTAAACTTTCTCTAACTCCTGTTTTACTTTTACTAATTTGTTTCATATAATCTGATATCCCATTTAGTAAAACCTAGTGGTTTTTTAATATTACCTGAAACTTAACTATTCAATGAAATAAATATCTGATTAATTTTATTCAATAAATAGCAGTTGTCAATTTTGCCTACTTATGGCTTTTGTGCATTGTACATGAGATATGTAAATTCAAGAATTGTACACAATTTCAAGTAATTTATGACTCATATTGGAATGACAATTTTTATAGTTCTAATTAAATAATGACGTTTTAAATAAAAATATCCGATGGCTTGAAAATCACCATACTATAAATTAAAACATTTCTAGGGGTGGATTTTCTCCCAGTTAAATGGGACCATCATCGAGGTTAAAGCCTATTGAAAAAAAAGCGAATTCAAAATTATTTAAAATACATAAATTTTTCCTCCTTTTCCGAAGTAGGTTAAAAATGATGTGTTTTTATAATATTAACAGTTTATATAATATTACAGTTTTTTCATGTGGAAAAACTCGCAATTTGTAATATTTACAGTTTAAGCTGTATTACTGTTGATCTTTGCTTTCTCATTAATATACCAAAAAATTTTTTCATAAAATTAGCACCTCCTCCTTTTTCGAAGTAGGTAAACAAATGTGTTATTATATTATTAACAGTTTATAATATAAGTTTCTTAATGGGGAAAAACCTTCAAACTGTAATATTTACAGTTTAAGCTGTATTACTGTTGATCTTTGCTTTCTCATTAATATACCAAAAAAAAAAATTGTCATTCCAATGATGAAGTCTCGAAAATGTTTGAACTGATATTAATCTATAGGTAAAATACATTGCAATAATTTTCAAACCGTTATTAGCTTTTATAATGTTCCGCTATCTTAGTATAGTAATAATGAATATTGTTAATATCATTGAAATAATATTTTCTAAGTTGAAATATAAATGTTAAATGCTGAATTTCATGTAAAGTTACGATAAATGGCTGTTTTATAAAGCGTTATAAATATGCCAGCGCGGGATTCACTATATAATCGTCGTTTTGCCAATTAAATAATTTGCTTAGTATCTTTCTAGTGTACTGTAAAACTATATTGTAAGAATTTGTTATTTATTATTCTATAAAGAATTAAGACTTGGATTGTTATGGTCTTTGTGATGTTATTCTGTGAATATCAATGTATAACGCAGTTTGTCGATTTTATCTGTGAGGCGATGTTTCTAAATCTCAAGTTTCAAGAGAAATCACGTGTAATTTTGTTTAATGGAATATAAAATTTTGATAAATGAAAACAAAATCAGTATTTAGTTGAGAACCCTTTAAATAATTCTCTCAAATATAGCTTTTGTGATAGTTTTTTTTTCTTAGAATGTAATTATTGTTATCTAGATAAGACGCGCCGTCACTTTAATCTGTTTTAAAATTAAGCACATTTTAACACACAAATATGCAAAGTAATTGTAAGCGATGTTCTTGGTATAAATGTTTTGATCTGCTGATTGTTAATTAATGATTTTTTAAAATTTTAATATCGACATTAATTCCTGAACAATGCACTCTATGTGGAACAAAATAATTAAAATTATATAAAGAATCGAGATATATGATTGACTCAATATTAATAATGTAATGACATAATGAGAAAATATTGTCAAATAATGGTTATAGTTATTTTGTTTTATGAGAAGTACACTATAATTGAATATGTCGTATGTGTTGCCATTGTTTAGGTTGATAATTAATATAACAATAGGTTATAATTTTGTTAACGGTGAAGGAAATGTAAAGAGATGGGCGATTGTAAACTACTTACCCAATTAATAATATAAATAAATAATTATTTAAACTTTTTTAAACTTGATCGAATGGATACTCCTTCAGATTTAAGTTGTCATAATGTCGACACATATAAGAACTTCTTATAATATTATCATGCAATGGCAGAAGCCAGAAACCTTTTTTTATATTAATGCGATTTTATCACGAATTTTATTAATCGCTCATTTCTAAGCTATTACGCCTGTAAAGGCTCATTTAAATATGGATGCTTCGCTAATAATCGGCATGTAAGCAAAACGTTGAAATGTTATTTGTCTAGTCTCCTCTTGTAAAGACATTGTATGGAAAAAAATATTAAAACTTTAATTTTTTAAATATTCGGTTTATAAAATTTCTGCAATTATTGTTTTATTTAACCCATTCCCCAGGGCAAGTGATAATTGCACAAATAACACATTACTAGTAAAGATTACTAACAAAAACGGGCACTTCAATAACTAGAGTTATTGTGCGAATTATTTTTTATATAGAATAGATTGAAAATGTCGCACCCAATAATTTTATAGGACTACTATTATTATAATTATTGTGAAAGTTTCTTTGTTTGTTAATCTACGCTGAAAGGGTTGGACGATTGGGATGAAATTCATATTAATAGGTTAAGACGCGGAATAACACAGTGAGTATTTAAATATGTGTATGATATACTTCTGAAATTAGAATACTTTCAAATAAACTAATGTAAACTTATATATTGTAAGCATGGTCATAAATCTTCTATAATATAAAAATGAATCGCTGAATGTGTTGGTAAGCGCAAATCTCGAGAGCAGCTGAACCGATTTTGCTAATTCTTTTTTTAGAATATTCCTTGAAGTACGAGGATGGTTTTTACGGAGAGAAAAATTTAAAAAATGCCTGAAAGTCTAATAACAACACTTTTCTATACTCCATACAAAAGATTCGTAATATTATACTTAATTCAATTTGAATTATACCTTATCATAAGGTTTAAGTTAGTGGAGAGGTTCCGGGAAGGCAAAACAATTG
The DNA here is from genome assembly GCA_947093115.1 of Brenthis daphne. Lineage (NCBI taxonomy): Eukaryota > Metazoa > Arthropoda > Insecta > Lepidoptera > Nymphalidae > Brenthis > Brenthis daphne. Next base: position 35,642,288 of record OX352473.1, on the reverse strand, counting down.
AGTGATGTTAGTATCGTATAAATATGTCAATATTATTGACAAAAAAAACTAATATTTATATGACGTAACGCTGGCTAATAACTATTTATATCTATTTAAAACGTACCTAGCGACGAACCCGACTGAACCGAGGGTGAGCCATTAGTTATGAATAAAGAAAAATTAGTTCCGAAAAATATCAATAGATGGCATTACGTGTATTATTAGGTTATTGAACTTTGTGTAAAATTATAAAGTAGATCCTTGAAAGTCATGTTATGCTTAAAAAATCTGTACATAAAGGAAAACGAAAATATATTTAACTTCCATATAAATTATTAAACAGGAATATTATCAAAATAAAAACAAATATAATTTTAAAATTTTATTTGTAAAATTATTATGTTTGATATCATAACCTAATCCATTCTTGTTTTAACATGTTTCTCGGTAATCTTATCTTTCTCAATAATGTACACCACAGCTCCCCAACCAGAGATGGCATCACGGTCGGCTGCATTCACTAATGCCTGTAATATAATATCATTTTTTAAAACACAATAGTCATACTACCTAGAACATAACATTTGAGAAATGCATATTTGCATACCACTTGCTTATATATAGATGCTTTATTGGGGCTGGGGACTCATGGGTTAGAAAAGCCAATACTACCCAGTAAAGCCCAACATAACCTTCACTGTTTTAACGGAGTCCTGAAGGATCACTCATGCACTCAACTACTTTGCTTTGAGAGCTATGCTACTTAATACCTACAATATATAAGATTGGAAGGTGGCATTTATAAATAAAATTTAAAAAATCTAGAAATATTATTTTATTATTAAATAAAATCCGTATTATATATATAATATATAATAATATATAATTATATATATATCATATATAATTATATATATATATATAATATATAATTATAAATATGAAAGTTTGTGAGTATGTATAGATGTGTGTTACTCTTTCATGCCAGAACGGCTGAACGGATCTGGATGAAATTTGGCACAGAGATAGATTATAGTCTGGAATAACACAGGCTAATATTTATCACAGAAAAATATACAGTTCCCGAGGGATGGATTTGTTATTGTTTTTCACCCGAGCACGAACAAAGCGAGGGTGAGCTGCTAGTTTATCACAATACTAAAAGTAAGGTGTGTGAAAGAGTAACAAGCATCCATACTCACAAACTTTCACATTTATAATATTTATACAGATTTCATATGGCTACAATTGGGCCAATAAAAACAAAAAATGTATTGTTGACATCTAGCATCTTTGAAACATTAATATTCTAATATTGTAAATTAAACTTACTTGTGAAATGGTTTCAAACAACTCATCAGGCTTTAGGTCGGGTTCCCACAGAGCTTCACACATACCATATAACTGATCAGTACAAGTACCAGACACTACAAAGTCTTCAGGTTCATTAGGACAACCAATCTAAAAAAAATATATATAAATTGTTTTTTTTTCATAGGTGTTTCAGACTTAAGTCAAACAAATTTATTTTTAAAGGAATGTATTCGGCCCTTTTTGACATCCCACTGCTGGGTGGAGGATAAGTGTGGGTTGGCGGATTTCATATATCTTTTGAAAACTTGCTAGGTTCTCTCAGACATTCAGGTTTCCTCATGGTGTTTTCTTTCACCATTAAAAAAGTGATAATCATGATAATCACTCATATAGAAAATATCAAATGTGCAAAACTCAGGATTTGAACCAGCTTTACTTGGAATCCTAAGTGAGTGTGTTACCAATGGATTACCACTGCATGGCTTATTAAAAAAATATCATTATTAATTTCTATCAAGTATATTATATTGTTCATTTGGAGATTCTTATTTTGACTACAATTAAACAAAATGATTACCAGATCCATATTGCAGACATAAGGTTTGTTATCAATGGGGTCCAAGCCAGCAATGACAGGCTCAATGAAGTAGGGACCAAAGCGTCTCTCATATAGTAAGTTTGAAAGCATTGCTGAGAATGTTTTTGGTCTCATCACACGATTTTCTTTTAGTTCATATAAATTCATTCTGAAAATATAAATCACATTCTTAGTTTACATGAATAAGGCTTAGATTATTAAATATTATTTAAAGGTAAGTATTGCCTTTCACTGATATCTAAGGATGTGTTACACCATAACTTATAATTAATATTGAATTAGAGACAATAAAAACAACAAACAATAGAAGTATAATGAATTATGTTTTAGGCCAAAGGTAACAGCTAAAGGTTTTTTGTAGTTGTCCATTTTAAATGATTAAACATACCTAAATTTCAACCTTTGATGCACTGTCTGTGTGTCAGTAGCTAAACCAGGAAGGCCTACAAAGAGTGTTGGACCCATTTGGTATACTTTTGGGAAATTTGTAGATACAGTCTGGGCCTGGATACCATAGCGTTTGTCTGTAGCAATCGCCACACAATCCTTGCCTTTCATAGCAACTACAGCACCACCATTGTATGCTAGAATAGACTGCAAAATACCAAAACATGCTTTTAACTATTTTTTTAAATAATTTATGAATTCGTAATTTAATAAAAGTTACATTTATTTACAAATATATATTTTGTATTTTCATTATAATTTATATACATTTTATAGAAAAATGATGCTTTAAAATGCTAAATAATATTCATGACGCTCAAAACCAAAGCCGGGTAATTAAAAGTCATAGCTTATATTATTGCTGTTGTAACTGAGGTGAACAATATTTACTTACCATTTTCTACTTTTCTAATTATCTTCCTTTTATACTTTCAGATATATGGTTGTAAATACTCGAATTATTACAATTGTGATATTTCGAAAATGAAAAATGACATATCATTGGTCATTCTACAGATAAAATATACATAATACAATCGTGTTTAATGTCACAGGTAATGTATAACGCACATATTCTATATTTTGTATACGCTAGATATTTGTCAAAATCTATTGTTATCCCTAACCATACTAATATTATAAATGTGAAAGTGTGTTTGTTTGTTTGTTTGTTTTTCTTTCACGTCGAAACGGCTTGGCGGATTGGCGTGATTTTTTGTGTGGAGGTAGGGAGGGCTGGAAAGTGACATAGGCTACTTTTTACCGCGGGAAATTATCTAATTCCCACGGGAAAACACGTTATAATACAATCCAAAAAATATTTATGATCAGAATTACTTGAAAGATGGTATATATGCTCTTCAATACAATTAATTAAATACGTGTTTTAGCATTTTCCGAAATTCATCCCATAAGGGAGTAAAACCTATCAATTTAGATTTTTTCGTAGTTTTAGCGCGAGCGAAGCCGCGATCTTTTTAAAGATAATTCTATTTAAAATTGTATTTCCTCGAAGTCATTTTGAAATTAAAATATAACCAATATGTTCCTTCGCCTCCCTTTCCTCGCCTTTTCATTTTGATTGTTGGTGTAGTCACTATTTAGTTGTAAACCATTTTTAATTCAATGCAAACTTTGATTACATTGAATTAACTTTTATTACTACATTTTTAGTCCAATCGGAATCCGGTTTGGGAACAAAATATTGAAAACCTGAAGTTTTATGATTTTAAAATGTTAGCTGGTATATAAGGAATAGAAGTTTTAAAATAGAAGAAAGTAAAAACAGCTTTTAATTTACTTTATTATTGTGTGTAGAAAGTGCTCTTGCGTATACATCTAAACGAGAAGTCATATTGAATCCCCATAAATCCTTCATTTGTCGACATAAGTTTAAATCTATTTCAGTAATGAGGAGGCCATCTTTATCCTTGGAAAGTCCTGGTGTCCTGCATCCATTAGGAGCCGTGACATAACTAGAACCATAATAGGTTCTAATTTTCTTTTCGTTACCTGTAAAAAACTCCTCTGATCCTATTCTGTTTATACTACAAGTAAAGTAGTGATTGGCAATCGCTGCATTACGAGCTTCAACGCCCCAAAACGTTTCACCAAACTCTCCTATAGTAGCAGCAGGGTTAAAAACGATCTCAGCCCCATTTAGGGCAAACATAAGCCAATTTAACGCATGATGGCGTCCATAACATATGTTAACAGCAATTTTTGCATATTTTGTAGCAAAAACCGAATGTCCTAGCCCACCAGGTGAATAATACGGTGTTTCATTAAAACTACCTACAGAAGGCAAGTGATTTTTACGATGCTTTCCCATGTAACAACCGTTTTCATTAATTACAACAGCGGTATTCCACCACAAGCCTTGGTCATCTATTTCTAAAATGGGAGATATAATCACCATTTTGTATTTCTTTGCTAATTTACTAAGAAACATCGTACTCGGCCCATCACTAGCAGGTTCGGCGAACTCTTTCCAGTTTTCTTTTTCTTTGGTACATAGAAAAAATGGCATCGTCCAACATTCTTGTAAACAAAGAATGCGCACATCTTCTGATGCTGCAACATCAATAATTTTCTCAATTTTATCATATATAGCTCGTCTTTGTTGATTTATGGGCTTATCAGTTGGCAAAACAATTGAGTGCTGAATTAAGCCTAACCTTAAAACATTAGGTTTTCTAACCTCTTCATTAGCAGCGGAGAATGAGTATGCCGATACTTCGAAATTATTTTTCCAACTATCCCTTTTCGTAGATTCTTTTAGCTTCAGTTCACAGTGATCTTCTCTTCCATAATATATCTTATTAAATTTCCTTAATTGATCATTATTTAAACGTTTTTTAATTATATTGTCCAGAGAGTCCATGTTAGCACTTAACAAATAATTATGTAACACACACTACGTAATCAGTATGCACTGGCTCGATATTGAGAACAGGCTACAAGCGTATTGATAGTTTGTACCGGTTGAAAACTTGACAAATTAGTATAAATAACTCTACGACTATAGTGAATCGTTATTTATATTATATAAGGGCTCGTTTTAAGGATTATTTAAAATAATAAGTGTAAGACATGAAAATATTTGATACTAGCGGCTCACCCTCGCTTCGCTCGGGTTCGTCTCTAAAGAAACAAAAACAAATCTATTCCTCAGTAATCATATATTTTTCCGGGATAAAAAGTAGCCTATGTGTTATTCCAGACTATAATCTATCTCTATACCAAATTTCATCCAGATCCGTTCAGCCGTTCTGGTGTGAAAGAGTAACAAACATCCATACTCACAAATTTTCACATTTATAATTTTAGTATAGATTTTAAAAATATAAGGTTAATGTAGAATATCTTAACTATTTTATTTTTCGAAGATATATTATAGTAATTTAATAAAGCTTATTTGTACCATAAAGAAAAACATACAGTCGAATTGAGAACCTCCTCCTTTTTGAAGTCGGTTGAAAATATTTCTTTATTTGAGTCGTCAACAATAAACGAAAAACTAAGTAATAAAAAATTTCATTACATAGATATATTTCCCAGTATAAATAATAGTAATACCTACTTATTAGGGAATTGTAAATACATCTTTACAGTTTCATTTTGTCACGTATTTCTAAGTTTTGTTTACGAAGATAAGCTAAATATTTTTCTCTCAGTTTTGTTTGAGCTTATCGCGGGGGGCTAAGGTCATAAGTACCTACTGGTAAATATAACCAACACAAACAAACCTCAAGTATCTTAGTACATGCAGTATAACCGGTGTGGCTATTTAAAGGCGCAAATGATCGAGAAACATCAGTTTTTAACGTTGACTCTGTAGCGGCCGGTAATATATCGCAATGGACGGAGAAACGCACAGCCTTGAAGCCATTATTAACAACAACCTTAGTGGTCGAGATCTGGAAGAGTTCAACAGGATCTACTATGGTAGAAAGAATCATCTAGAAATTAATATTAAAGACTCATCTATTGCCGCTGCTAAAGACAACGATTTTGATATCGCGGCCTACGCATTCCCAGCGAAGAGAGAATCCACTAGACCACCGAAGATTGTCAAAGTAGGTATTATACAACATTCGATTGCCGCACCAACTGATCGTCCCGTAAATGAACAGAAAAATGCAATTCTCGCCAAAGTAAAAAAAATAATCGATGTTGCCGGTCAAGAGGGTGTCAATATTTTGTGTTTCCAAGAATTATGGAATATGCCATTTGCTTTCTGTACTCGCGAGAAGACACCATGGTGTGAATTTGCCGAATCTGCAGAAGAAGGTCCTACTACACGCTTCTTACGCGAATTGGCCATTAAATATTCGATGGTAATAATTTCATCTATTTTGGAGAGGGATGAAAAACATGCCGACATTTTATGGAACACTTCAGTTGTTATAAGCGATTCCGGTAATGTTATGGGCAAACATCGTAAAAACCATATTCCAAGAGTTGGAGATTTCAATGAATCTAATTATTACATGGAGGGTAACACAGGGCACCCTGTTTTCGCTACGAGATATGGTAAAATCGCTATAAATATCTGCTTCGGACGTCACCATGTTCTAAATTGGATGATGTTCGGACAGAACGGCGCTGATATCGTGTTCAATCCATCAGCGACGATTGCCGCAGAGGCTGGAAGTGAGTACATGTGGAATATAGAAGCTAGAAATGCTGCAATTACAAACTGCTATTTCACCGCAGCAATTAACAGAGTTGGATACGAAGAGTTCCCCAACGAATTTACTTCTGCTGATGGTAAGCCCGCGCACAAGGATTTGGGACTTTTCTATGGCTCCAGCTACTTTAGCGGACCTGATGGCGTGAGGTGTCCAGGACTTTCACGTACTAGAGATGGTCTTCTTATTGCGGAAATGGACTTAAACATGAACAGGCAAATTAGAGACCGTCGCTGCTATTATATGACCCAGCGTTTAGATATGTATGCGGAGAGCCTACAGAAGGTTCTAGATTTAGACTTCAAGCCACAGGTCGTTCATGAAAATGATAAATAAGTAAAGCAAATAAAGGTTTGGTATTCTTCAGTATACGTATAATGTTATTGATGAATTTTTTATATTATTTTGTACTTTGCTTAATAAAAGGCATTTTCTAAAATTGGTTTTCATTTTATTTTAAGAATACTCGTATAAATAAATATGTTTATATCTTACAATAATTGTATAATAATTATTAATGAAATGGCGATAAAAGACCTATAGTAAATGCATTGATAGCTAATAATTATTACAATAAATGAAACTTTAATTTAAAACTAGCACTGCCCGCGGCTCCGCCCGCGTTCAGATGATCAAAAACCAAATTTTATTTTTTTTGTATATATTTATTAGTTGTTGTATTTTTTCTCAGAAATGAGACATTTTCCCGCTGTAAAAAGTATCCTATATGTTGACCCGGATAACCAGCTATCATCATACCAAATTTCATCAAAATCCCTCCTCCAGTGGTACAATGTACATTGTACATATGTAATCTATGCATTATTTTCAGTTATTTATAAATGGTGGTAAATAATAACTTTTGCTATAGGTATATTATAAAATTAACATTCTATCTATACAGATAAATAAAATGGAAATGTCTGTTTGTAATGTCAAAATAACAGCTTTTTACTAAATGCACATGGATGTGTACACGGTACATATACCAAAACAACATTTTTTACAATTTTTGTCTGTCTGTCTCTCTGTTTGTTCCGGCTAATCTCTGAAATGACTGGACCGATTTTACGGGACTTTCACGGGCAGATTACAGAGCAGTAGACGTGTATCCCGCAAGATATTAATTAAATTTAAACTTCAGTAACTGTTAACTATTTGGTGTATATATATTGTAAATCTAGAGGAGGGTAACGGTGCTCGTAATACAGGTTTTCCTAGTACGAGTTTCTAAGCACGCTTACTGGATAATCTTATATTATTATGTCTTAAGCGAAACAGTTATGTAGAGTATATTTTTGTAACCTGATTTTTTGCTTCAAATAAAGATTATTAAATTATTATATGTATAATATTTTTGAAATAAAATAAAACAATATAAATAACACTATAATAAAGTCGGTCGGTTCGTAATTTTTAGTTTTAAATAAAAACTGAAATAGTTTTTGTAATAATTATTTCAGTTTTAGTTACACGTTCTGGTCTATATCATAAAAACTACTAAGCCGATGTTGATGAAATCTTTACTATTCCCTAAATTGAGTTGAAGTTGAATGTAAGCAAATAAAAAAAGAATAATCACGATCCAATTACTCGTTTTGGAGAAAAGCGTGGACAAACATACATCCATACAAACACATGCATAAATTCATAGAACTATAAAATTTTGTATATTTCTTTGGAAGCACTAATAGATTATATCTTATGTAAATATTTTGCAGTTCCAATACATATTACATATATACGTGTCGAATTGATAACCTCCTTGTTTTTGAAGTTGATTAAATAAAAACCATAGGTAGGTATATAAATAACAATATTCAAACCAATTCCGTTGTCAGCTTTTAAAATTATTCTATTACCGCAGTGATTAACACTAAGCTATTGCGTAGTTAAAATGGACAGGAATGAGTGATAAATATTAAAATACCTAGATCTAGTCTACATCGCTAATGTACCTAGGTAGTGTTACGAATACTAATCAAATTGCTAGTTGTATATACTCGTAATAAACAAACTTGCACTGGAGCGAAATCTATACATATAATAAAATTGTGACTAAGCCGAATCTGTACATTAAATATTTTTTGGAAAATCTTATTGAAATAGACATTATTATCGATACAGAGGCCGAATCTATAGTTTTTAGAGCGAGGATGAGTCGTTATTACAAAATATTTTTGCTTAGAATAAACCCTAAGTTAAAATCAAGTAAGGTCTTTTGTGCCTTGTTTTAATTTTTGCATTATTTCATTGTTTTCTTATTGTCTTTTTAAAAATAACATATTGTTTAGTTTTTTTTTTCTTGAGACAATTAAAAGATATGAGAGGTTTGTTTATTTTGTCATATATATGTTTTTAAATATGTACATATATTGTACATACATATCTATATACTTTAATCAAGTAAATTTTCCGTACGTATTATATGTATTATTATTTAGAAGGTATTATTTATGTCTTATTATTTGTATCGTTTTCTCAGAAACTAGCAAACTAGGCTTCGCTGTGGTGCGTTCCTCGTCATATACTCGCCTATATAAAATTTATATAAATAATATAATTTATACATTTTAATAAAAACATCAAAGGTAATGTTTGTAATAAATAATTCAGTACCATTCCAAGTGTATCAATTAATAATTAAGTATTGCACTTTCAAACGTGACTAGAGTTATGAATTCATATTTGCATATAGATATAATGTAGTTTATTTCACATGCTTCTCGAATTTACGAGTGCATAGTTTTAAGTGCATTAATTTTTTTGTAGTTTAATAATACTTTCTTAGATTTACTCCAATATTTGACATTTTAAATAAAACTATCTTTTCGGATTATTTCGCGTATTTATTTTGATTTTTGGTTCCCGACGTTCGAATGCTTTACAGCAAGAGGTGAGACTTGTTACAGACAGTGCCTACCCACTATTTCACAAAATTGATTTGAAACATTCAAAAATGGCACCAAAGTACTTCTGTCTGTCTGTAACAAGTGTATAATGCCTTTGAGACGTCTATAACCTTAGTCTCTCCCGTGACCATCGTCGTCGGGAACCAAAAATCAAAATAAATCCGCGAAATGATCCTAAAAGATAGTTTTATTTAAAATATTTTAGTTTAAATTATAATACATATATACAGACTATATTTTATAAGTACTATATTGCGTCGTGATCCCAGACTTCATCCAGTCTCAAAATAAAACAAATAAAGAAGAGCATCAACTAAAAGCCCGCGTAACTGAACATTATAATTCTGGTGCAATTTTCTCACTCCGAGAGATGTCGCTAATGTGTCGCTCTCGCGAGTGTCGCTCCATGTAGTCATTGTCAACACAAACTTACACTTTAACATTGTAGCACTCTATTGTGTTGCAATAAGATCGTTAATGCGTTGGCAAGTTGTAAGATAACGTGGTTAGTTTTGTAGAGCACTTGTAGAGTTGCAGCCCGTGACATCCATTACGATAATGATGTGTTTTTCGTAGGGATGTGGATTATTTTTACTATTTATTTTTGGCTTTTAGCTGTTTTGCTACTTTAATTCGAAATGATATATGATTTTATAATTAATTATGCCTAATAAAAATGAACAAAGTAACAAAAACAGAAGTATCTAGAAACCTTATACTGATTTTTTTGGTATCTATTAGATAATATATATAATAAATAAACATACAAACAACGGATCAGAGCGATTCGAGACGAATCTATCTTTTTACCTGTCATAAGCTGTCTTTGACAATCACATTTAAGTTTTTGACAAACACGTACCTACTTTAAATGCAATAATTATAGTAAATATATATTATATACATAAAAAATTTCTTATTTAAAAAAAATCTTAAATAAATTTTGCAAAACTGATGAAGAAACGAGGATAAAGTAATTTATCCTCATTTTTTGTGGCAGCCCTGAAAACAACTAGGTCGACTGCGGGCGGAAGTCACCGGAGCACTCGCTAAATGCAGCAGCCCTGATAGGTGCTTCATCTCACTTCCAAGTTTAGGTGTTTTATGCTTTAGGCACTTGATTCTTACGCAAATTATAACACGATATTACACTGCTACAATGTAAAATGGGATAGAGAATTAAATATCAACAAAAATGCGGGAAAGGGGAAGAAAAAATAATTTTGGCGCCTACTCTATCCTGTAATTTGTGACAGGTAATTTTTGTAATGATAGGAGTACCATCTCTAGTTGAAACAACTTATGTTGCGTATTTTGCATCTACTTAGAAGTAATCATTATTTGGTTTAAAATTGTGTTTTAGTCACTATAAGTTAATCTACTTAAATAGTTATATGAAGACGCACAAATAATAGAAAATATCGTTTTAATGTTTTTGTTTTTGTTAATTTATGTAAACAAGTTATCTTAAAGCTATAGTTCAATTAGTAAAAATATTTTCGAATTAAATTTATCTACTAATTATAATAATAGCGTAATTTAGTGTTATAAAAATATGTTTTCCACAGAAAAATATACAGTGAATCACGTTCTATAATTTAAAAAAGATTCTAAAATTAGATTAAGACTATAATAATTACGCCTGCTTGTTTTTGCAATTTGTAATTAAGGCCATTACGTTTTTAGAAGAACGATGGCCGCACTACCGTTTCCGGTGGGACTTTTTAATTTTTCATTTACGGTCGACGATTTCAATTTTTCTGCTAATTTCTCATTTAACTTTGCGGCACATTTTGCCCTGGGGTTTATTTTTTACAATAATTAGCAAGCGTCTTAGATTATTATAAAACTTAATTAATTAAATGTTGACTGTTTTTATATTTGCCAAATGCTAATCTAATTCGAAATAATATAAAAATGAAAATTATTATATCTATATGCACATTGTAAATGAATAATAATATTTCGAGCAATTGTAAAGGAAAAAAAAACAAATTTGAAAAAAATATATAATTCTTTCCTTACAGCTTGTAGCTTACTGATCTAAAAAATGAAAATATAACTGTTTTTTTTCTCCGAGCTGAGAAATAGAATCGATAATTATTGTTTATTTTATAGGATAAGAATCTATTTTAACAAAAAATATAACTTATAATAAAATAGCGACTCCCCTAGATAAGATATTTTCTCGCAAAAAGTATCCTTTACCCGGATAACCAGCTATCATCATACCAAATTTCATCACAATCCGTCCAGTGGTTTTCTTGTGATGCGTTCCCAGACAGACAGACAGACAAAAATTCTAAATACATACTATATATTATAGATTCGGCCTCTGTATCGATAATAATGACTAAATAGTAAATAGTCATTATAAGATAAGATTTTTCAAAAATTATATACCTAATGTACATATTTGGCTCAGTTAGAATTTTATTAGGTACCTATATGTATAGATTAATATCTATACTGATAATTTTTATACCAATCTCCACAACATGTAGGTACCGTCGAATAATATAATAGAATACGTTATTACTTATACAGGAATAAACATTGAACGCAGGTGTGTCGCCACTTTTCAAAATGTGTAAGTTGACATTCTAAATTCCCCCCACGTTTTACAAGGCTCGTATTATTTGATAACACGAACCATGGGGGCACAAATATTACATACCTAATATGTTACTGGAAGTCACTTATAGCTAAATCGACTCATATGGATATTTTACAACAAAACTAAAACAACGTTTTCAGTTTATTTTTGAGATCAGATAATACCTAAAGGAAGTTTCAAAAACAAGTTTCATGTATAATATAGTTTTATTCTGCCATTATATATATGACTAGCGACTCACCCTCGCTTCGCTCGGGTTCGTCTCTACTTACGTTTTAACATTTAGTATCGATTTTTTTAGTGATGAGATATTTTACCGCAGTAAAAAGTATCCTATATGTTGACCCAGATAACCAGCTATCATCATACCAAATTTTATCAAAACCCCTCCAGTGGTTTTTCCGTGATGCGGTAACAGACAGAAAGACATACAGACAGACAGACAAAAATTGTAAAGTCTATAGATTCTGCCTCTGTATCGATAATAATGTCTATTTCAATAAGATTTTCCAAAAAAATATTTAATGTACAGATTCGGCTTTGTTACAATTTAATTATAAATGTATAAATGAATTCTTGCAGAAAAGAAAGTACGAGTAGGCACTCATTTTTAACTTGTGTTTTCTGCTAAATATTCGCACTATGATATGTTAATAGCCGGAAAAATATAGCATCCGGCAATATTGGTCATAATCCTTAACATTATTATGAAGTGTTTGGTATATTTATTATTCTTGTATAGTAAATTTTAAAAAATAATTTATTAATTAAAACTTTTGCCTGTACGCCTGCTTTAAGACTCATCTGTCGTTATCCATCATTAGCCTAAATTGAATTAATTCTACATTCGAAAGCTAGCTTGAATTAATTGTTATTAATGCTCTAAAGCCTGCTATACTAGAAAGGTATAGTAAATCGACTGTTCTATACTATTGTTAATAGCGTCTATAGTAAAATTAGTGAAAAAATGTGTTTATCGCATCTACGCCCGTCGATATTTTCGGTTTCATTTCCTGCACCCTGTCGCGTCCGTGCAGAGGTTTCCCAACGAATTGAAAAAATTGTCTCACTATTATGCCAACTTGATTTGACTAAAGACAGAAAAATGTATGTGATTTTTGTACTAAAATATATTTTTTTATTTTTGTTCTAACATGTGATATTTTCCATTTAAAAATGACTAAATATACGTGTGAATTAGTGTTAAATAAAAATAAAATATTGTAAAATATCTTAATATTAAAAAAGCAGTAAGTTATAAGCTTCAATAGTGATGATGTTCCGATTCCGGCTACGGCAGCCAATCTCATTGAGACTAGCCAACTGCGCAGGAGATATTATAGTGCACAAGTGTACGCGCAGACACAAGTGCACTCTCTATTCCTGTCACTCTCATACTTCGGTGGGACGACTGCTCGACACGACCAGTGAGAGTTAAGGCGCAGGATCGACGGCTTTACGTGCTCTCCAAGGCACGGGGGTGAAACACCGCCAACTTCCCAACTCCGGGCTGTTATTGAGGCTTACTATACAGAAAGACTCAATAACTAAACTTGGCCCGACCCGGGACTCGAACCTAGGACCTCCGAGTGTGCAGCCGTACATGCTAGCCACTACACCACCGAGGCAGTTATTAGCTTCAATAGAAGGAGATGGTCGGTACTCTGTAGTATCTAGTCAGCCCTAGACTTTTTTTAAAACATATCGCTAATATATGTCGTTAACGAATATATAATGTCGTTTCTTAGTTTTCTATTTTGCAAAGTAATCTGTACTCAACTTGCATGCTTTCAAGCCATTAATTAAATAAGTTTTCCATAAAAGCCTATCTATTATAGCGATAGTAATTGTAAAATGGCATCTAAGCATCAACGGGTGTTACTTATTTGCATGAAAAAAAATAACCATTGAGCAAAGAGCTGACTCTACATTTTTATTGCTTATTGAATTTTTCTACTCGTCAGTTGCCTATGTTCCACATAGTCGTCGGCAAATTGAAAAGCACACTCGAAAACCCCTTTAGTGTGACATGAAGGCTGTACAATGGAGACTACACCCCACCGCGTTTTATCGTTTTAAAAATTGACATTGCGGAAACTGAGGCACACACATGTGTGGTATTGAAAAAAAAACCATTTAATACAAGTGATTTTTTCCACACTTTTTCGATGTTATCTCAAATAGTCAAAATTATATATATTGGTTAAGTTATATTAATAAAAAAAACATTATGTACTTATTATAGTGTGTTATTTATTTATAGTATGTATCGATTTTTTCTAAACTTAGCATATTGTTTAAGCAGTGGTAGCCCAGTGGTAACACGCTCGTTTGGGAAACCGAGTGAAGTGAGTTCAAATCCCGGGTCTCGCACCTCTGATATTTTCATGTGTGAATCATTTCCAACATGATTACCATTTGTCTTAACGGCGAAGGAAAACATCGTGAGGAGACCTGCATGTCTGAGAGAACCTAGCAAGTTTTCAAAAGAAATGTGAAGTCCGCCATTCCGCGCTTGGCCAGAGTGGTGGACTATGGCCTGATCCCCCTCGTACTGAAGGGAGGCCCGTGCCCAGCAGTGGGACAATAAAAAGGGCTGAATACAACATATTGTTTTTTACTAACAAAAAATATGTTATGCTATAATTTATGTATAGTATATAATATATATGTACAATGTACATTTTTGCTACTTGCTTATATTAAATGTATCCAATATTTTTTAAAGTTAGGTAAAATTTATATACCTAACTGATAAAACAAATATAGACAAATTTGTGTACTTCATACTTTGACCGATTGATATTCAACAAAACATTGACCTGCTCTTTATTACAAAGTTAATCAATTAGTAATGAAGTCAAAAATATTTATCAGTTTTTTTCTTTGTGTACAACAAAAATAACTTTGTTAAACATATCGAGATATAGTATAATATTATAGAAGTAAGATATTACACAGCACGTTCGGTCGTTGAGACGACATACAACCAGAAAAGTGCAATAATTGCAATTAGGACATCATAATTGGATGGGTCGCGGGATGGGGGCCGTAATTCGATAATAGACTGTGATGGATCACAGCATAAAACTTGTATAAAACAATGCCCCACTGGCTTGACTCATAGAATGGCAGCGTAAAATTGAAATATTACTATATTTTGTGTTGTTTGTGTCTAACAATTTGTACCGTTTAATTTTCAGAAAATCTTTAGCAAAACACTAAGTTGTATATTTGCTATTTTATTGTTGTAGGCGCTTTAAAATATTGCTTAGGTCATAATACGAATGTTAAATATGATAATGATGTGAAATATAACGAACTATCAGTCAATATATTTAAGCAATAAAACGTATTATTTTTATAATTTTCTCTTAAAACAAGTCTAAATTTATAATTTGCTTCCTTGTTGTTGTTGTTGATCACCCTCGCGGGAGCCGTATGTCATGCACGGGGGATCGCCTTTGGACAGTTTAAATTTAGAGTTGCGTGATCCATTTCGAAAATGGCAGGAAATCTGATTAATATTTTTGTTAGGAAAAAGACATCCGATTAACCTAATAATGTTAATATTTGAAAATCTGAATTCCAAGAGAAATATGTAGAGTCACATGTTTTTAATATATTCTTTCTCCATTTTTGAGTATTGTGTATTATTTTGCTATCTTTTATTTTGACATTTGGTCACACCAACTTAGGGGTTTAACGTTACGGTTGGTTTCTACCACTATTATGGTATTTAAAGAAAATCCCTTAAAATACCCATAAGATCATAAAAATCATTTTGCCACGCGTGTATCAGTCCACTACTCCTGTGGGAATAGCAGAGGCAAAGGGCATGGCATTTGGCTACAGTTCGCGACCTTTCTAAACGATGGCAGAAAGGGCGGACATATACTTCATAAAATAATGTGGTCTTCAAGTGACATTTTTCTTGCCGATAAAGTATACAAATGAACTAGTTTACTCGGATTATTATTGTAGTTGATAAATAAATTTCCAATTGTAAAATACTCGTAGTATAACTGTTTTAACTGAGTAATTTAAGGTTGAGGTAAAAAATGTTAATCTATCTGGATGGACAGACAGACGTATGCCTTCGCTCTGCTCAGGTGCTTCTCTAGGTGTCTTTTTGCCATACATTTTGTTGTTTTATTTATTTAGGCAGCGCACGATGATAAATAAATTCTAGGGTTAGTTTTTTCGGACTTCAATTAAAGGTATTGAAAAGTGATGAATTTATTATGATTTATACACATTTTTATCGAAGTTTGTAGTAAATTAATAGAGAACTTCCTTTTTTTGAAGTTGGTTAATATATTATACGCGTAGTTGCAGGTGGTAGATAATAAAAAACAAAATTATAAGATTAAAATATCATTTTAACATGTTCATATTAATTCATATATTAGGATTTAGTGTAAGCTTGAGTATTTTGACAAGTATTTCATATTTTTATCTACAAGCCCTTGTGAAATATGGAAATTTAAAACGTACCCTTAACAGAGGATCTTTGTAACAGCATTAGAAAGATCCTATAATAAAGTGGGATTATCTTCATAAATCTCAAATTTCGTTTTCAACGTAATAATTTCAAATCATTAACTTGATTTTGTTGAAGCTGTAAAACATGACCAATTATCCGTGACCTTTCTTGGTTTTGTAAGGTTTGAGAGTAAGATTGCGTTAACTTTTGATACATTTTAGCGGCGGATCAAGTTATGATGGTGAAGAAGAATTTATTTATTTTCTTCAAATGTTATCTTCGGGGATGGCAATAAGAGTTAATTCAGAGGGGATAGAACAACCCTTCTAGGGTTTGTGGATAATTAACAGCACCTGCGAATATGGAGACGAACTTTCTTTGCTTTAATAATGGATAAAAATCGGTGTAAAAACGTATGGAATTTGCATTTCATATAATATATTATACTTATTATTACTTTTTGGTTAAAAAAGGTCCCCAAAAATTATTATCAATTTAAAAGTAATTATTTCATTCTCAGGGGTTGAGTATTTCGTAAAATATATATGTCTTGTGACCCCCAAACTAATGTAGAATTGTCAAAAATATATTCGAAAATATTTTTGTGCGATTTTTCGACAATCTATACATCTATACATATAATAAAACTGTAGAGGTCGAATGTGTGTACATAGTATTTTTCACATAATATTTTTTGTTTCTCTGTTTGTACGGGCTAATCTCTGAAACTGTTGGACCGATTTAAATGATTTATATCCCCGGTCAACATTTTAGATACTTTTCATCCCGGAAATTAAAGAGTTTATGTGGGATAGTTAAAAACTATAGTAACTTATACAGCTTAGTACACAAAAACTTGGATTGGATTTTAATGATATTGTACAATAATATAGTTCATACATCAGAATAACAAATATGCTACTTTTTATCCTGGAAAAATGTAAGGTTCCCGTGGGATAAATTTCTTTTTGTTTGTCTGTGTAGTTGTAAATAAATGTTACTATATTCGACTGCGACTGCATAATACTATATTGTTTCGTCACCTAGTTTCCATCTTTTTAGTTTGTTTTTTACGTAGTTAGGGTAATTTTATTATTATCAATAATTTTGTATTAAAATAACTTTAAAGAAACTTGATTTTTAAGATACTACATATTTAATATTATATTAAAATTATAAGGTGACATTACTTGAGTCTAAATGGTTGACATTTATCCGATTGTACACAAAGGGGTCAGAGGGTTGCAAAGTAATCGCTAACTCGAGTGTGAATATCTGCGGTGACTAAAAAACATCAAATAACACTTTATTTGGGAAAGGGGCGAAATGACTTCTCATTTCGCCTATATATTACCTTGTCTTGGTATTATAATAGAAATATAACAATATTAACCAAATGTGCCATCATTTATGTTAGCTAAGGCATCAGCAGTAGTATTATACGTAGTCAAGTATAATAAGTATCTAAACGTGTGCCTTTGTCAAATTCTATCTTTAGAAGATGAAAAAATTTAAAGATAGAAAAGATAATAATTTTGGCTGTAATAATCTACGAATAAATAATAAGTTATTTATTCGTAGGTAAAAATATTAATTATGAGCAGTACTCGCCACCGGCGTTTCTAACTTCTGATCGATACCAGACTTCACAGAATAACCTGCTGGGCTAATCTGAAAATTTCCTGAACATTTTATTAAAATCGCTCCAGCCATTTTGGAGTCCGTAGAAAACATACATACACATCAATTTTATATAAATAGTTTTATATTTGTTTTGTTCAGTCAGTTTAATAAATTAATGTTAAAAAAACAACCTTATCCGTTAAGTGTTAAAATAATTGAAATTATTTTTAAGAATATTGAATAAGTACACATAAACATATAAATATAATGTAGATAATATAAAAATACGTTAAAGACCGCAGATAAAATTAACATAAGTAAAAGAATCGTAACCGCGATTAAGAGTGACAATCTCCAAAGTAAATTGAAGAAGCTCTGACATTCAGCAGTCGATGTAGATTCCGACAACTCCTTGGAAACCAACTTAGGGAAATGTCACGTGTAATACTTTAGCGATACGCTTTGATACTTTAATTTTTTTTTTGAAATAAAAATCTCAATGATTAATTATGAAGTTTTGAAGTTTTTGAAGTTATACTTCTTTTGGCACGTTTGGAAAAAAATATGAGAGTAACATTTTTATGATGCGCGCGCACACCGACAGCCAAAAAGCGACACGATGAAGTTAGCTGTATTCCTTTTACAAACAGAGACTTGTCAGTTGTGACATATGGGATAAAATTTTTAGATGCTTTATTTATTTCTCAAAATCTTTAACTATTTTTGTTCTGTTACGCCAAAGAAGTATAACTTCTGGTACTGGTCTATAACGTGATATATATGTTTTTTTTACACACTCATTTATTTATGTAAATAATAAACCTAGCAATTTAAGTAATAGGTCTGGTTTAGCATCGTACTTAATTTTGACCGATTTTAAAATGGAAAGGCCCGTATCTAGTCAATTCAGGTCTAAATTTATTTTATACGCGATATCTTCGGCAGTTGTAAATAGATTTTTATAGTTATCCTTTATTTTAATATTATATAGGTTACTCAAAAGCCCTATTAGGTAAGGTAGGTCCCATGTAAGATTACATAAAATGTTCTTTGAAGTCGGCATAAAATTTATTATATATTTTTTATTATATACTTATTATATATTAATATAATTGTATGAATTTTCAAAAATACAATATTATGGGATAAGTGAGTGCTGTGATGAGTGGTATGATGTACATAGGTAGGTTTAAATAATCCTTTCATCATCCACATAAAGTAGCCTGGCTAAAAACAAGTATAAAAAGTACTAAGCTGCACTACACAAAGGCAATGCAAATGGCACCCGAACAATAATCACAAAAGTAAGCGATACGCATAAAAATATCGCGAAAAAAAGCTTTTTACTCCCTCGAGGGCCGAGATTTAACATACTTAATGCGATTTGCGTGTTCCCTCACACCTTGACGACTGTCTGTAATCGTTTTAAGACGCTGTTGACTTGATACCACCAGTTTTTTAAAGAGGGTTTGTACGTAACACTTTATTTGCATGCTGGATTTGGAGTTTTGTGGTGAATAAATTGAGACTGTAAATATAACAGTTGTGAGATGTCTTCTACTTCATTTGATACTTTAGATGTAGGATATTATAAGTACGAATTTGATTTTAGATATGATGATTCTATATCTTGCCTATTTATGAAAATATGGTCGTTAAGATCGTCAAAAGAGAAGAAGAACAATTGTAGGAAGATCCTACACTAGGTAAAATAAAATAAACTTTATTCAATAATTAGATTTATTGCAAGTGTTTTTGAAGTAAGAACAAGCTACCTTTGATATATGATTTTGTATGGAACATCTTATAATTTTTCTCACGTCATTTTAAGTCAAGCACTTAGTCAAAGCCTTATGAATACTAATCTATCTACATTGCATTGTGATATCCTAAACATTTTGATTGCTGTAACTGTAGTTCCTGAATCAAACACTCTGTCTTCGTCTTGCATATGAATAAATGTCTAAGAGTGAAAAAGAGGGACATATTCAAAATTAGTATGACTGGCTGGATCGTCCGCGGTAGATTTATACGCTCATTTGTAAATAATGAAGGCGCCACTCATTGTGATGGGAGTTCCATTGTAGGCGACCTACCACTCCCCTTAGATAGGGTTGTGCCAAAAAAATTAAAAAATATATTTAAATATTATATATAAGTTCAGAATATGAAAGCTCAGGTCTTTAAAAATTTTGGAACCGTCATGGAAGGAAAGACTTGGAAAAGTACGTAAAACTATAAATTATAAATATTCACTGGATAAAGAATATCCATATTTTTTTAGAATATTTTCATTTATGTTTTTAGTAAATTTAAAGACAAGTAGACACTTAAGAGATTCGAGAGGTTAGTTATTATTTTAAGGAAACTACGCCAGACGTCAAAGGATCGATTATCGTATGAGGCAAGTCTTATTCAGACATAGTACATATATCTGAATGTTAGTTAAAATCGCAACTCACAAACATACATATAGACAGTTACTTTAGTTAGAACCAACTGATCTTTTTATCTAATCACAATAAAACATTAAATTATCGTAGCTCGATCTAGAAATATTTCTTTTAAAGTAGAATATGATAGGTTTCAACGCATTGCCAACCCTAGAGTAGGGCCAATTACTTAAAGTCAGTATGCAGATTCACGACTACACCTGCTATTGTCCGACAGAATGTATCGCTTAATTCCTCGCCCTCTAGTACTGAATAGCTCATACTTCGTAGAGTTTAGTGGAAAATGGGGTTATGTAGAGCACTTATCTCTATTAGCAAATGGTTATGAAAAGAATATGTAAGTGCTATTTTGCAAGTGTGAAGTTTGGGTGAAATTATTAACCCTATGTAACTATACTGTGTGGAAGATTCCTTCTCTTGTATAATAATACAGAACTAGGAACGCTTAAGCATGCTTTATTTGCATGTATTTAAAAAAAGTATTCTTTGATATTATTTATAAATATATTAAAGGATAAAATTCAATAATAAAATAATTTTAGGAATAATAAAAACATACATCTTTAGGAGTTTTTCACTACATTATCCATATATAACATACGTCCATCTATGTAATAAAATAAAATTATTAATTGAATATTATTTATAATAATCTGTATATGTCAATAAGAACACTTATATCAAAAGTGGGCAATTAATATTGATCATTTATATCATTGTCGGTCACCTTGCCTTGTACTAGACTTCGGAAAATGGCGTATGGTTCGGTGATGCATTTAATGATCAAATTAAAAAAGTTGTTTCTTATAATAATAGTTGATATTTTCGCCACTTGTGAAACGAATAGGTTATATATTTCATAGATATATGTACAATTTTCAAGAAAATATTCCACCCGTTAAGGTGGAAAGTTACTTTTTAATTAATTTCCTAAACATGATTTTATTATATTATTTGTTTTTTCCCACAGATACAGAATTATATATATTTAGTTATTTCTATTGTCTTTCTTTCCTTCTTATTAAAATATATTTTGGATGTACATATTTAAAAAAAAACATAGATAAGAATATCAATATTCTGTGTTGTGTGTGCAATAAAGAGGTTTTATTATTATTATTATTAATACTCCCGCTTAGTTCTTTTCCCCAGTTCTTTTCAGAACTGGAGCGTTTGGTGCTGGTGTTAGAGTTTATGGCGTGAGTAACATTATATTTAATTATTTATGTATCAAAAGATGATTTATATGCTAAATTAAAAAAAAATTAGACTTCTGATTTAGATTCTATATCTTTCCAAAAACCTATCCACACCCAATCTATCATACAAATGGGACATTCGAAACAAATATTAAATCTATGCATCTCGTAAGAGTTGACCGCACTTAATTGTTATGATGACAGTAGACATGTCATTAAAACCGTGCCGCGGGCGAGCTCCGGGAATTTCATTACTGGCCAGCTTGTGGCCGGATTAGAATGCCGACTATTGTTCATTGAGTTATGACTCTGGCCGTCTGCTATTGGCGTTATAGAAGTTGCTGTTGAAATTGAGAATAGAGATTTTCTTCAACTGTCCCCGTTTCTGATTTTGGTTGCGTAAACCAAATTATGCCTTTTGGTTTAAGTTTGCCTTATGGTTTAAAGTTGAAATAAAATCTGCACACTTGGATTTTATTAAATATAAAATTCACTTGTGTATATTCTCATGCTTGTCTTGGATAATTCATCATAGTCTAGACTAAAATGATAAATTTGAAAGGCTGAAATTGAAAAGCTTATTTCTGTAATAAGTAATAACATAGGTAACTGATAAAAAGATATTTTTTGAAATTCAACACCTACAAGTATCAACAAGGGATGCCAAATCTGTTGCCATACTTAAGACAAAGAAATTCAACAAAAAATGCCTTTTTTAAAATCAAACCCCTTTATGGACAGTGTAATAGCTGATTATCAACTTCATATAAAGTAGATAAGTGGAGTCGGAGGAGACTGCTAATATTTTGTATATATGTATACATACAATATTATAGGGAGGATATTTAGATGCTTTAAAATATTATTTCACAAACGAAGTATATATTCTGTGGCAGGGGCGGCCTTAGCCATTGCGAGGCCCCGGGCAGGAGATTTTTGCGAGGCCCTTGTTTTGTATGAAATTTATGTGAATTGAAAATATTTTTAAAGATGATGATTGACGAGAAATGTAAAAGTTATAAATAAATAAATTTAGAGTTTTAAAATTGTATATTGGAAATTTAAAAAAGTTAACAAGCACAAAGAAAACAAAATTATTTTGTCAACATTTTTAGGTTTTGCGTGACTTGCCATTGATTCTATTAGCTCATTTTGAATAATTTTTCAGAGATAGTGGACATTATTTGTATCTTTTTAGCAGTGCTAGATTCACACTAGGGGCCTTCTGGGCTAGTGCAGCCAGGGCGGCAAATTTTTAGGGGCAGCAAAATTCGGAGGGTGGGTAAAAAAGTCTTCACGTTATCGAAAATGTTTTTTTATTTCCCCAAAAATGAATAATTAAAAAAGATTAACTAGTAGATACATTTTTCGAACAATTAATATCACTTATAAATTATTGTTTTTGCACTTAAAAAAAATATATAAAATTTTTATCGTAACTATTCATTTTATGCAAAGTTACGATAATAGGGCAGCATTTTTTATACTGTCCAGGGGTGGCACTGAGGTTAAATCCGGCACTGCTCTTTAGAATTCACGAGCTCGAAGGAGCTCGGTTGTTTGGAAAGCTTGTGTGGGGACACAGGTCCAACACGTAGAGACCCCTTCAGAGATTTAAATGTTTAATATCCGCATATTCCGGCATCCATCTCTGAGTAACCCATAAGGAATTGCTTAAATATGGTCCGGACAATGCGTAGGGACTATGGAAAACTAAAAGAGTCTATGAATGGAGTTGGATGGGCTACAGAACTGGGCTATTGGATGAGACTACCGAATGTCCGCCTTCTCAACAGCCTCAGATTCAATATTTGGCAGACGGTGACTCGCCTCCCACTAGTGGCATAGCGCCTCGGGCACAACATCAGTGTGGTCGGTTAAGGTTATCGAGAAGTGTGCACCGGTTTCACCATCGCAAGTCCTCGTGGGTTTCCACGTTATTTTACTGATTGAGCACTTCTACCCTTTCAAGGACTTGGCTCTTGCGCTTCACTCTGGACGGCCAATGAAGGAAAGCCTCTGGGCTAAAGAGTCAATAGTTGTACAGCTTTTTAATCCGTTCTCTAATCCGTTCTCTACATTTAACCGTTATAAAATACAATCTTTGTGCAGCCGAAATCGTGAAACTTTAAATATTTACCGAGGTGCTTCCAATTGCAAAGTTCTGCACTAGACCCAATTCTTTATATTCTATTTGAACAATCGACAGAAGAAGTAAATGGCATGTTTTGTTTGTGAATAAATCATCCAGTGTCCAATTTTTCACCATAAGCTAATATTTTATTGTAACGATACCTATTCATTGAATCGCCGTCCACTATCGTTTACAGAAAAAAAATCTGTCTTAGCGCGGATTGGACCTTTCAATGAAATCTCAGTTCGGTTTGCATCAGTATTTGTTGATGGCCATAAACCTGGGTCATTTTAAGTATGGAGTATAAGATTTTCAATTCCGCCACTCATGGATGTAGACATAGATTTAGATACGTACTTCTGGCTGGATAGTGCTGACGACGGCTGCGGCGGTGGAGTAACGATGATGTTGTTTACTTACTATTATCATCGCTTGGTAGCAACGGCATTCCAGACGACGTCGAAAAAATTATTTCAGCTGCTTTAGGCTTAGAATGCAATAACATGTCACTTTTAGTCACTGAAAGGTCTTAAGGACTTAGAAGCTTCTTGACCATCACCTTTTATATATTTATATACAGACCCATACAGATTTTTTTCTATCTGCTTTCTTTTGATGGCTTGATGCCTTTTTGAACTACCAAACTCAATATTTCTACTGGCATCACAATCGCGCGAACTCAATTAGAAAATATTTTTTGCACATAAAATTAATAAAAATTACAAGCAGTTGTACGCAGTTTTTTTACTAATTCACTCTTTACTATAATTACTACAATTACGTGAAATTTAATATTAATGGCTTATTGACTTAAGCGCTACATGCTTGTACTGGCGCAATATGGGTTTTGTAATGTAAATGATTTTGATACACTTGGGTTGTTATGCGAAGGCGCGAGGCCCCTACAAGAGCGAGGCCC
The DNA here is from genome assembly GCA_947093115.1 of Brenthis daphne. Classification (NCBI taxonomy): domain Eukaryota; kingdom Metazoa; phylum Arthropoda; class Insecta; order Lepidoptera; family Nymphalidae; genus Brenthis; species Brenthis daphne. Next base: position 35,617,411 of record OX352473.1, on the reverse strand, counting down.
CGGGCGGTTGCCCTGCTTGCCACCCCCTAAGGCCGCCACTGTTCTGTGGCTTAATTTGTTTGGCTAAAAAAAAGTATTTGCTCCCTACTGGAATAGAATTTATAAATGTGTTTCATAGTTAAATACGTTTGCACAATTTTGGGGGAAAAAAAACAAAAAATAATAAACTTTTTCAATTTATATTAAGAAAATATATTATTGAATATTAACTGCAACATGATCGATAACAGGCTCAAATTGGCCGCGATTGGTCTTTTTAATGATTTGAAATATGCAACCAGATCCAAGCAATAGTTAAGTGATATCGTGATATGATATTTATTTGACTTTGGTTTTGAAAGTATTTTTGTCAGATAATGTATAGTGTGGAAAAGTATGATATTGTTAAATATAGTATATATATATATATATATATATATATATATATAGTATATATAGTACTTAGTAAGCTATTTAGAATTTTGTGATTATATATTCCTTTAAAAAATAACAGTGTATTTATTATCTTAAAATAAAAATATTTTAAAATGCTATTTTACTACAGCAATTCTAAATAATCTAAGAAAATTACCTACATATTATATTGTTAATAACAATATCACCTATGTAACAAAAAACATCCATCCACCCGTTTGCCAATGTTGTGCGAATAAACATATATAATACATATTCTGATAGTTATGGCGTTTATTTTACTACTAGCGGCTCACCCTCGGTTCGCTCGGGTTCGTCGCTAGGTACGTTTTAAATAGATATAAATAGTTACTAGCCAGCGTTAGCCATACAAATTTTTTTTTTTCGTATTTTTTTTTGATGTTTTAATATTTATTATCCTATACCGGACTAACTAAGAAATCCAAAAATTCAAATATCATAAAAATTGGTCTAGCCGTTCTTGAGTTTTATGTCACGTCACACGGGAGCGCAATCGAACGGGATAAAAAGTATCCTATATCCGTCTCCTGGTTCTAAACTACCTCCCCACTAATTTTCAGCCAAATCGGTTCAGCCGTTCTTGAGTTATAAATAGTGTAACTAACACGACTTTCTTTTATATATATAACTAGCGGCTCACCCTCGCTTCGCTCGGGTTCGTCGCTAGGTACGTTTTAAATAGATATAAATAGTTATTAGCCAGTGTTATTAGCCATAGAAATATTTTTTTTCGTTAATTTTTCTGACGTTTTAATACTTAGGTATTAACCTATTCCGGAATGAGAGAAATCCAAAAATTCAAATATCATAAAAATGGGTCCAGCCGTTCTTGAGTCTTGTATACGGGAACGCAGTCGAACGGGCTAAAAAGTATCCTATGTCCGTCTCCTGGTTCTAAGCTACCTCCCCACCAAGTTTCAGCCAAATCGGTTCAGCCGTTCTTGAATTATAAATAGTGTAACTAACACGACTTTCTTTTATATATATAATAGAAAGATACGTTATATGGTCTAGATAAGATATTCTTATATTATTAAAAAAGCAACTCTTGCATATCCCTATAATTTTATACTTACTAATATTATAAATGTGAAAGTTTAGATGTTTGGATGGATGTTTGTTACTCAATTACGTCGGAACGGCTGAACAGATCTAAATGATATTTAGCACAGAGATAGTTTATAGTCTGGAGTAGCACATAGGTTTTCATCCCGGAGAAATATACATATTGTAATGTACGTCGGATAGATTTGTTTTTGTTTTTCACTAGGGAAGAATCCGAGGGTGAATAGCTAGTTCATATATAAATTTATTTCGTGTATCTCAGAAACGGCTTTAACGATTTTGATCAAATTTTGTATTTAGATAAGGTTTTACTTTTTAAGTTTATCTATATAAGTGTATTTTCAAAAAAAATGCAATTTTATATCTTTTCTGAAAAAAAATGCCAAACGAAGCTCAGTCGCTTAAGTACTCTAAATTATGTCTTGATTATTTTATCATAATAGTGCAAAACATAAACGTACACATTATATCTACTGAGTAAGTGTTTTTTTAAGATTTATTTAAATTACACGAGAAGATAACAGACTTATAATTGAGTTTTCTAATTTAGTTCAAAGACTTTTTATCTCAAAAATACTTATACGTAACTAATTTGTTCGTAGCACGCACTTAAGAGTTTTTCAGAATTTATGACTATTGATACGAGTTTCATTTATAGATTATAGATATGCAGTGCACAGTGGTTATTTTGTTAAGAGATTTTGTTTTATATTTAATTTGGCTGACTTTAAAAAGGAGTACGTAATATATGTATATGTTACCCGCTAAATACGCCGATTAATTAATAACTGTTTTTATTTGATGACTTCTTTTATTTTTTTTATTTTTTTTAAGAGCTATGTATGTACAAACACACCTTTTTCTATGATTATAGAACCCTTTTCAAGCATGAACAGTAAATATTATAACACAATAAGTAGGTACTTGATATATAGGCAGTAGTGTAAGATTAAGTTTTTTCCTCAGAGAGGTGAAAAAACTACAGTTTTCCAACTCTTTCCCCATGACAGTTAATCGATAGCGTGTTTCGTCGCGAAGGGAGAGTACACTAGGGTATGGTATATAACGGTCTATATATTCCGCATGTCAGGTGGGGTTGGGTCAAAGTTCAGCCAATCCGCAACCGGACATGAGGGAACGGTACTGTTTCCGGTGTTTTTTTTTTAATTACCGCTCTGGTTTAGGTCAGTTCCGCCAGGTGTGGCATTTGTTATTGGTATAACGATTTAAATATATGCGTGACGTATCTATGTAATCTATATCAGGGCTTATAAATATAATTGGTGTGTTGTGTTGAAGTTTTTTTGCATGGTACTAAATTTCAAATGACCAAATCAATTTTAAGAGTGACAGGCTATTTTTAGGTAAGTAATATTATAGGAATTGCGCGTGAAAACCAGTGTCATATAAATAGAGCTGGTAAATAATAAAATCGGTTAAAAAAAAACTTTATATTCATATAGCAGTTATATATAGCAACTAGCGACTCACCCTCGCTCCGCTCGGGTTCGTCCCTCCTGACGTTTTATAGTTTAGTATAGATTTCTCAGAAATGAGATATTTTTCCGCAGTAAAAAGTATGCTATATGTTGACCCGTATAACCAGCTATTCTCATACCAAATGTCATCAAAATCCCTCCAGTGGCTTTTGCGTGACGCGGTAACAGACAGACAGACACAAAAATTCAAAAACTATATATTCGGCCTCTGTATCGATAATAATGTCTATTTCAATAAAAAATATTTAATGTTCAGATTCGGCTTAGTTACAATATTTTATTATACGTATACCTAGATAGTATTTTTTGAAAACTTACTCTCCACCTCAAGGTTGCCTGATAGAGATCGCTTTCAGCGATAAGGCCGCTTGCTGTGAATCTTTTCTTTGTGTTGTCACGTTTCTTTTTTGTGTGCAAAAATTATATTAGTATTTTTATTAAATATCATTGTTGCAGCATCTGACATGCACTTTTCTCTAGGTGCGAGGAACCGTCTTATAAAGTAAGCAACTTTGTCTTATATTGACTTTGATGGAGAATGTATGTATGTATTGTATGTATTCAACCTTTTTTTTTAACATCCCACTTCTGGGCACGGGCCTCCCTTCAATTCGAAGGGGATCAGGCCATAGTCCACCACGCTGGCCAAGTGCGGGTTGGCGGACTTCACATGTCTTTCGACAACTTGCTAGGTTCTCTCAGACATGCAGGTTTCCTCACGATATTTTCCTTCACCGTAAGGCAAGTGGTAATCATGTTAGAAATGATTCGCACATGAAAATATCAGAGGTGCGAGACCCGGGATTTGAACCCGCTTCACTCGGTTTCCCAAGCGAGCTCGTTACCACTGGGCTACCACTGCTTTTTGATGGAGAATATTGTGATCTAAATTTATCCAGTATGAAATAGATCGTGAAGCTATATATAGATAAGTATAATTTCCAGGCGAACTAATCTACGTTGACAAGTAAACAAATTGCTTAACCCTTAACATTTTAAAAGGAATAAACGCAAAGATCTATTCGGAAAGGAAATACAAATTAAAGCTCACGCGACGTTAATAGCGTTGCGAGGAACATCTTGCGGATGTCGCCTATTGTCTGTTAGCTTTGTGAATCTTAGTGCGTAGTAGCTTATTACATTAATATGCTACCATGATATATATCCACTTAAATCTTGATATTTTCTTCTAACGGTAGGTCTAATTTTATTATTTGTATTAGATTTGGTACACGTAATGTAAGGTATTGATCGTGTCACTTTAAAAGAAAAATTACAATATTTATGGAACTAAAACCGACTTCCAGGCACTAAAATGTAAAAAATAACTAAACGGGGGTTTTCATTTAGAATAGATACCTAATCAGATATTTTCGAAGTCGGTGCCAGCCAATGCAAAGCAAATCTAATATGTTTCGATACGTAAAACACATATTTAGCTATTAGATATTCATTATTCATATCTTAAAATATTGTCGGCTAATATTGTTGATTTTTAAAAAAACCGCTCGACCGATTTCGATAAAATTTATATGAGACCACCTGGGACCCTTTGAAACAAAAAAAAAAATGCAAATCGGTTCAGGCGTCTTCGAGTAATCGGTGAACATATATAAAAAAAAGAAAAAAAACAAAACTAAAAATATATTTATAGCTATAAAGAAAAATATAAAACATAGTATTAATTATTTAAGCCATATAATTGTTCTATGTGTAATTTAAATTACAACACAACAAGGTGCAATTTTTATGTTGTTAATTGTGGGTAGGCTGTCTGTAACAACTATACCTTCGAGACATGTAACACCTCAGTCTCTCCCGTGACCATGGATGCTGTAAAGCATTCGAAACGTCGGGAAACAAAAACGCAAATAAATCTGCGACAAAATCCGAAAAGATAGTTTTTATTTAAAATGTCAAATATTCGCGTAAATCTAAGAAAGAAATATGTATATATTTAAAATTATATACGAGTATGTGTAGTGTATCAACTATCTGGTATCCATAACACAGGCCTCGTAGCTTACCATGGAACTAGACGGTGCTGTGTGTTAATGTCCCAAAATATTTATATTAAGATTACGTATACTTCTATAGCGAGCTTCTAAGCAAAACTTATATTGTACCTAAGTTATGTGTAGTAAGCAAAATCAAGAGTTTGTTTCTTTTAATTCAATAATACTATTAGCAGCAGCGGTAATTAATTATTACTATTTGTCACCGTAACCTGCTCGCAATAACGAAATCCCACTCATTCCAACCAAGCATTGTTCCACCAAATTGGACTCGTGATTAATTTGTTTTAAGCCCCCTTGCTATTTATCACCACCAAGTTAAAATAAACTCTCACTTTCACAGTTTTGTAAACACCAAAGTTAGTGGATTTAGATTATAAGGTTCTACTTAAAATGGATACACAATGTTGTTTAGTTGAACGTCTCTACAAATAGTTCTAAAGATGAGTGAGTGAGAGTAAAGATTCTCTTTTTGAGTACAAAATAATTAATAAATTAATTGAGAAGTTAAATGAGAAAAAGTAAAATAGTTAATTACAAACATTTATTTTTATTTACTGATGTTGCCAGAATGATTCAACTCACTTTTTGTAAGTGTGTAACACACAAAACATGTTTTACAAGAATATTTTCATAGTTTATTTTTTTTTCTATATCACGTTATTTGATAATAAGGAAAAACTTAAAAAAATCGAACACAAAATGAAACGTTTTGTGAATAAATTACATATTTTTATATTTATGTATACTAGCTAATCATCCTAGGTTAGTCAAAATTTCTCAGAGGTGAGATAATTACCTGCAATGAAAAGTATCGTATATGTTGACCCAGACAACCAGCTATTATCATACCAAATTTCATCAAAATCTGTCCAGTAGTTTTCTCGTGCTGCCTTCCCAGACAGATAGACAGACAAAAATCCTAAAAACTAAACTTCGGTCGCTGTATCGATAATAATAACTATTTCAATAAGATTTTTCAAAAAATATTTAATGTACAGATTCGACTCAGTTAGAATTTTATTATATGTATAAATATCAAATGATTTTAGAGTCACATAAGTTAACAATCTTTACTAATATTAGCTTTCCCTATCTAAGAGACCTGTCTCAGCGATATCAAGAGCAGGTCCCGAAGGAGCTCGTTACCATCCTTTAATTACGAACACACCTATCTGCCACAATTACGAAAGGGAAATTATTTGCTCGCCCAACAACCTTGTCGCATTACACTTTATCATCCACGTCTTTCACTTCCTTTGGACGTGCTATCCACTAAGAGCTTATAGAAACCTATTGAGATTATACCAAACCGATTAACATAAGAAGATAATATAAGAAAAGAAAAAATTTGTACCAAAATTCATTAATTATAATTGATGCATCATTTGTCCATATTATTTCAATTTTTTACAACCTAATACGGTATTTTAAATGCGACAGTTCGAAGAGGTGCTCGTCTGTATAACTTTAAAAGTAAATCTAAAGAAAACACGTTATTTATTTAGGTAAATACAATTGATTAAAATATAATATATTTTAATAACAAACACTAAAATCTAATCTTTTACAGGAAAGCAAGCCTTATTCCTGGTGGGAGGGGAAGTAAGATAAGGTTGCAGATGCATATCGAAATCTCGAGTTTCCAAACAAGGGTTGGTTAAATTACGTCTAGGAGTTGGCGACGTTTTTGGGGTGTTTCAGGCAATTCGTTGTCAACGGGTTAATTTAAGGAGTTCTTTTGACTTTGTGCTGATATCGCGCGAGTGTGCCAGGATTTATGAATGCAGTGAATTTATGACTGTAGAAGTTTTTTTTTCATTCACGAATAAGCACTTTTTTGAATAATATACTTAAGTTTCTCGCCTAAAAGATTTTAATGTATCTTTCAAATACTTAGCTCTAAATCTGTGGTATATTTTTATATCATTATATATTTATAATATGTATATATTTATAGTTATATATGTGTAGTGTATCAACTATCTGGTATCCATAACACAAGCCTCGTATCTTACCATGGAACTAGATGGTGCTGTGTGTTAATGTGAAAATAAACGAGAAAAGAAAAAAGAAAGATATTGATAATTGTATAATTTTCTGGGTAGACGCTGTCTATAACAACTTTAAAACCTTAGTCTCTCGCGTGACCATTACTACTGTAGCATTCAAAACGTCGGGAACAAAAATTCTAAAAAATCCAGCGAACAAATTTAAAATGTCAAATATTATATTATACATATAAATTGTTATTGTTTAATATTTAAATATTTGAGATTAAAAAACAAAGCAATACGTGCAAAAATACATAAAATTTAACGCAAAGTATTTAATTAAGCTATAGTCAAAGGAAAGCCAGTGGATAACAGAGGAATTCAGAGTAATCCCGGGTCTGAGCGCTATAAATCAGCGATGACCGCGCTATCCATCTGTACAATATGCTTATTTAATTTTGTGGGATTATCACGAGAAGTACATTTGTTTTGGGTAATAGCAGATTTTATATGGGTAATATTTTCATATAGGGTAGGCGCATTTGGATATTATTACGTATTAAAATATCTTTTAATTTTTTAGTTTGGAATGATATCATAAGACTAATGAAGCAATAAAAGATAATTTAATTTGTTTTAGATACCACTAATAATAATTAATTAATAATAATGTTAATTTCTACTATTATATTTACATAATTTCAGATCGAATAGTGGTGCTGTGACCAATACAAAACATAAACATAATAAATGTAAAAAAAGTCTTAAGGCAATATATAATACGAGACCTCCCGGATTTCCTATAACGACACTCCTGTCACAGATCAATAATTACTTTAACAATAGTAGTAGTGAATATAAATTACTCTGTATTGAGGACAATTGCCCCAAATTCCATGTCAATCGGAGATTATCCCGCAAAATTGGTCGTAAGCCCACAACATTAGACGGTATTTATAGCGGACTGGTCACCCTATCCGATAAGTCTTTGCCGTGATTAAATTGTTGTCAATTGTTTAGAAATGTCTTGGAAAGGTTAATTCTAATAAATTTATCTGAAATCAGTAAGATGTTGTACAGAAAATTAAATAAGATAATTCCGACGTATTCTTCATAACTCAGTAAAAATAAATGAGCTTATGGTAAATTTAATAATTAAAATTAAGGCAGCTGGTCTGGAGTCCACCATGCTTATTAATATGTACAAAATGATCTAAAGTAATCTCTAGCCCAAGCAGTCAATTTGCTAAGTGGAGCTAATGACAGATTACCGGACCCCGCGGCCACCTGAGCAGTAAAATATGTAGTAACTCATCCGGGTACTACCGGGTATAATTCACCCGGATCGCAGCCAATAAATTCGTCAGGGTGATTAGTACGAGGCGCAAACAGTGGGACTCGTGTGGAGAACACTTCTATATAAAGATATGATCTTTTTTACTGGTAGAATCTGATAAATTTATTCAATTACTATTATAAATGCAAAAGTTTGTATGTGTATATGTTTGTTACTCCTTAACGCTGAAACGGCCATATTTGGATGAAATTCATCACACAGATAGACTAGTAATACATATACTAGTAATACATATACCTACTACTATTATGACAAATGTAGTTAAAACAATTACGAAGGTAAGTTAAAATATTTTTTAATAAGGATAAAAGTAAGATTTATCTAAAGATATTTCTACAAACTTAAAGCATATAAGTAAAATAATCTGAACATATAAAACAAATACATGTAAACTTATTCTGAATGCAGTTAAAAATAATCACAAATTGTTATAGAGTGACATTTATTTTTTTTGCTACTTTCGAGGTTCGCTTTATAGCACTATCGTCTAAAGCGTTTTGCTTTACTTTTAAATTTTTCTTTTGCATTTTTGGACTATTCAATTTTATATTTGTGATTTTCGGAGAAGGTTTAATATTAATAGGTTTATTGATATTCCGTAATGCTTCTTTTACGCTATTTTTGACAGCTAATCGGGGAATTTTACTCATTTTCCTACTGCTTCCAGCTACTTCTTTGACATTCGTTATCCCCACTCTTATTTTGGTAGGTTTGTCTATTTTAATCCGTAAAAGGCGTGTATCACCATTTAATTTAGAATATTGAATTCTTTCGTTGTTTATTTTAAATATATTTGTCTCATTAGTTTTTGGTTTTTTAGTTTCAGAATTCTGATCTACTTGTTGCTTCACATATTTATTATCAGTATGCTTTGTTCTCAAAGATTTAGTTTTGGATTCTGTATTAGTATTAATTTTTATTTTGTTTTCCTTATTTTTTTCTTCTAGGCAAGGAATGCAAGAACAACAAACTGAGGTTTTTTGTAAAATAATTTCATTACTCTTGCCACATTTAGTTTCTAATGTACTGATTGACTTTTTAACACTACTGTTTTGTGCATATAAGACTTCTTTAATTGTTCGTTCGTTTATCATAGTTGAAGTTCTGCAATCTTTAAGATCAGATGTTCTTCCCATTTTATGATTAAGTGAATGAGTTATGCTACTTATATTTTCACATACTTCATAACATTGACAATTTGTTTCATCATTAAATGGTGATGTTGAGGCAAACTCTTGTTTTAACGGACATGTTTCTGGAATTTCTCTTACTAATTTCAATTCTTTACAAGATGGATTAGAATGTGTTGATTTGCTTCTTTTGGCTACAGAATACTTAGATTCGTGAGAAGGAAATTGTAAGGCAACTTCTAAATTTCTTGCTTTCGGTTTGACAAATACTTTTGTACCGAGATCTTTTCTGGGTCCTTGAAAATTATTATTTTCAAAATTATATTGTGACATTTTATGCATGTTAAACGTAAGTTTCTTTTTAAAAAATCTGAAAAATGGCTTCTTCTCTTTAGTAGTCTTTTTCTTTTTCTTTAAGCGCATAAGATAGAATAATGATGGTACACACCAAATTATTTCAATTAATAATATTATTGTGATTATAATATATTTTTTTAAAGACACTTGTTGAGGTAACCCCAGAATTTCTGCTTTACTGTGTAATTTTTCACATTTGTCTTTATAGCTTGTACATATTTTCCCATAAAATTGTTTTGTTGTATTCGCTAAGGTAAGGATACTTCCGAATGGTAAATACAAATTGTCATCATTTAAGTGTGGCATAATATTATTTGAAAGCCAAACTTGAAACCTTTTATTGAAATCATTCAAGTTTTGAACATTTTGACTTTTTATGCAATTTTCAGCAATGTCAAAATATTGTAACACTATATGAGATGAATTTGGGGAGTCTAGTGATGTGAAAGATTTATCTTTAAGGGGCAAAAGAAGCGTAGCTGGTTGGACGTCCCAGTTTACTATTGGCAAAGGAATTTTTAAATCACTATCAGTTTTTTCATATAATGATAAAAGTTTGCATGGATTTTCCATACTTCTCGTAAATGTCGGACGAGGTCTAGACACTATGTCTATTGCGACTGACCTGAATAGATTCTCATTTGGATTGCGCCAGTTGTGTCCATCAGTATTGACACTTCTCTTAATCTTATCGTAAACTTGAAATATATTGACAGCTTTCTCCATAGACACACTTCCACCGTAGTAGGCGTATTTAGTGATCGGCAAAATCCATACTTTGAGGTAACCTCCAAGTGCATCTGAGAGCGCAACGTCCACCATTTTTTTAAGACGAATATTTTTCACTTCCCGTTTGACAGTTTTATAGGAGTCTTGATAATATGTTAATAGATAATCAAGATAATTTTCATTTACCGTCCTTAACAGATGTGGAGGGGGTATTAAATTTTGAAAATATTTTCGAGCTTGTAGTAGGTTTATTTTCGCTTTACTCCATTGCCGATTATTTAAATCATCACGATTAAATAAGATTGTTCCAACATTGGGTGAACCAGCTTCTGGAACGTAGTTGCCAAATGTTTCACAAACCATTATAATAATTATGTGTATTTTCATTCTAAATATCGTAAATTAATCTAAATAAGCGCTTAAAAATACATAATATGACATGATGAGTTTTATATTTTTGACATCTGTTTCAAGTGTCAATTGTACATATAAGGCGTGCACATAATACGTATATAAAAAGACGTACAGTACACATTTTGAAATATTGTATTATTAATAATTACACTATATATTTTTTTACAATAAACTGTATAGACCAATTATATAGTTTATTGTAATATGTAAATTTGATAGTAGGAACACTATTTTTTTCTTTTTTTGGAAACTTTTGATTGTTATATGGTTTGAAGAAAGTTAAAACCTTTTCCACATTAAGTATTCGATATTAGCGATAACCATACGAGTACGTGTCATTTGTGGCTTGTAACAATGCAAGGTAGAAACGTAAATCAAAGGGAGCCGCCCCGCAAATTGTTTAATTAAACACAGATCTTACCCACATATTGATATATGAATAGTGAAGTTGACAAGATAATTGATATGTTATTATTATTGTAATCAATTATTACAACAGATTTATAGAGGAAGGATTTAATTTCAAATTGTCTTGCTTATGAAAAATATTTTTCTAATTATTGGTCACGTTTTTCGTGAAATTTAAATGATAACTTTTTTCTGCGTTTTAAATATACAAATATTTTATAATATTTTTTCAAAATATTGTGTTTGGGTATGTTTTTAATGTAATAAATACTAAATCGACATTATTAAGATTTTTTTTGTTTACCTGTCAGATAATAGATGTCACTGATTCAAAAAAGAAACGTAGCTATTAGTAACCTTGATCTAAGCACGTGGATCTGCAGGTGGCAGTTACAATTGATAAAAAAATAATCTTTAATTATGTATTTAGGTGAATGATTCATTCGTGTCATGATATAATTTGTTAATTTTTTCGTTGTTTATATTTCAAGGCAGATCGTAGTAGCTCACTAGTGTAAAGCTATATATTTTACGGGTGGCTACTCTCACTCAGTGGCGTAGATTAGGACGGACCCTGTCCCTGTGAGGATTCAATCTGTTGCTTGGAGCTAAAATACCTGTACTACTCCGCACGTTAGCACTGAAAGCCGGTCATCTGGCGTTATATAACTTTGAATTACTTTTCCTATGAAGATTGCAGTAATTCTTTTGATTACGTCCCGGTGTATTCTAAAACATTTGAATTAATTAAACTTGGTGTTAGTTGAGATGGCGTGCCAACGTGACCATTTGTCAGGCTCGCGTGTCTTGCCTGCATGCTAATTGGCGGCGCGTTATGATGACAAATCACCCGGTCAGAATCTATGGAATGTCCAGTATTAATGAGATGAAATTATACGTAATTATAATTATGCCGGTAGTTTAATATAATTAATTTTTTAGTAACTAAATGATTTTACGGGGCCTAATGATTTATGTCTTATTTCACATGATTTGAATCATTTGATTATTTGGAATCATTTTCTAATTACTATATATTAGGTATTTTACGCAGTGGTAGCACAGTGGTAACGCGCTCGCTTGGGAAACCGAGTGAAGCGGACTTCAAATCCCGGGTCTCGCACCTCTGATATTTTCATGTGCGAATCATTTCCAACATGATTATCATTTGTCTTAACGGTGAAGGAAAACATCGTGAGGAAACCTGTATGTCTGAGAGTACCAAGCAAGTTTTCAAAACACATGTGAAGTCCGCCAACCCGCACTTGGCCAGCGTGGTGTACTATGGCGTGATCCCGCTCGTATTGAAGGGAGGCTCGTGCCCAGCAGTGAGACGTTAAAAAAAAGGGCTGAATACATACGCTGTGCAAAAGGTTAGCGTAAAAGATTTAGTTTTAATTGTTTACTTCATAATTATTTTGAACATAAAATATTGATCATTAATGATAATTTTATATTTGACTGAAATTGGGTTAGTCGTGAAATTGTAAGGCACTAAGAATGTTAAATGTACCTAAGGCCTGATTTGAACAGGATTTTTAAAATAGAAGATTAATAGGTTAAATTTATTTTCAAATCGCAACAAACATATAAACATATTAAGCAACCCTTACGACTATCACATTGGGGCTTATAAATCCCATATTTGTATCCATACAATACGTATGAGCGTCAACAATCAGGCATTATCGCGTAATCTTGATAACCCTTCCATTGTCTATTAATAAAGCCCCTAATGACGCGTGTAACGCAATACTGTTGGACATTAATGGGTTATGTTAGACGATATATCCCATTTGTTGATTATCGAAGCTTTGTGCCTATTTACACACATGGTTATCTGCGGAGAAGGCGGAATGGTAGGCTTTTTGTACATTGCCAAGGAACACAAAATTGAGGAAAGATAAATTTTCTCAAATTTATGTCATGTCTAGTCTAAATACAACTGCCTCACGGGGCAAGTGTTCATGTTGAACAAAACACGTTTATTATATAGTCTAGAAAACACGATTTTTCATAATATTTTACCCATTATTCAGTCTGTTCTCTTTTATTCTGCTGCCAAAGAATGTAGTTAACGATGTAAACTAAGAAGTAAGGTATATTTATATATATGCAGTTAAGAATATGAAGATACTTTGATGGCAATTCAAATTGAAATAACATACGTCCTACTATTTTTTTTATACAACACAGGATGGATTGCAATTTTTATGTCAAAGCCACTATACTTAATAACTGTCCAGATTTTTTTTTAAATATTTAGTAATAAAAGTAGATAGGTGTAATGTTTAAAATCATGAATGAAGTGCACACTCAAGTAAGAGTACCTACCTCAAAGTAAATTTTATGGTATCCCGTAATTAGGGATGGTGGAGTGTTGTGATGTATTGTGCGGTGAGTTGGATTTATTGCCTTTTAGTCAATCGCCCTTATGATTAGTGGAAGAACAAACGGAAATAGATATTGGGTACACGAGTTGCTAGATGTGTCTCATGTTTTAACATGGTACAAATTCCTAGTATGAAAGTATTCTTAAATTATATTTTACCTGCGTATCTTTTTCATTTTGTATAATTTTTAATATTACAAGTTTAGTCCAGAAAGTATATAATGTAATATAATTGTAGTTAAATCAATGAAAAATTAATTAATTATTGCGTTCGATAGCTGACGGTAATAATGAATCTATTGGACTGTATATAATAGATACCAACCAAGATGGCGCTTAACACTAATATTTCTAGTAACTCTATCAATTTAAGAATAAGCTTCCAAAACTGCCATGGGACACTAATTTCAAGATATTGTAGGAGCGTTTTTAAAAGTTTAAGTATCTACTTAAAAAACTGTAAAAACTTAGTCTTTTCCAGTAAATATATGATGCGGAAAGAAGAAATTTGGTCCGTCCGTAGAAGCTTTCGAAGTAATGGGGATGATTATTAATATTTAACGTGGCGGATAAGGCAATTCATTTATTTATAAACTGCTTCTGAACTTGTCTTTTGTTTTTTGGTGTTAACGGATGTTTTTATGGATTTTGCATATTTTACTAACATAGTGTTTGTTTGTAAGCTTTTGGTAGGAGCTTTTGACAAGATTAAAGTAGTCTTGAATTATAGTAAGATTTTGCAGAATAAGTGTTAGAATTTTTATGGTTAGTTATATATATTTTAATAAAACTTTTATTTATGTTCCGTGTTTACTATAAGTGTTTTTGAAAGGTTACGACACGCCAAAAGAATGGCTGTTCATAATTCAATTATAATTATTATAAAATATGCATTAAAGAAATACGCACTCTATACTCGTACTACTCTTTAAAATGTACAACTTTTATATAAATACTGTTAATTTTTCTGCTGTTAAAATCTTAAAATAAAATTTCAAGCTGTTTCGTAATCCCAAAATAACATAAATAAAAATCTCCGCACGACATGTAATCATTATGGGGAGATTCGATCTGAGATGATTGACAGCTAATAACCGTAGATTTCCCATGGGCTCGCACAATTTGTCCCCTCGCAAAAAAATCATCGCCACTCTAACACTCCGCTGGAGGAACCTAGTTGACAGACATCTTACAGACTTGTAGCTAAAAATGGGCACTTGTATTGTAAGTTGTAACACTTCGAATTCATCAATCAATTTAATGAATACACGCTTTCTCTATCTATATAAATACAAATCAATTGCCAAATGTATGTAACCGAACTATTTCAGAACGGTTGCACCTATTTGGCTAATTCTTTTTTTTGTTGTGTTGGTAATTGTCTGGAAAAGGTTTGGGTGAAAGAAATATTTGAAAAATTATACGGAATAGTAAAAATTTTGGTCAAAAATAAAACAGTGAGTTGACAGATTGATGTTCAGTTTCTTCATCATGATAGCAATATTTAAAAAAGAAATCGTCAGTTTTGTCAAAATCTATACTAATATTATGAAAAGGTAAAGTTTGTGAGTTTGTGAGTTTTTGAGGTTGTAGCTGGTAATCTCTGGATCTACTGAACCGATTTAGATGAAATTTGTTGAGAAGATAGTTTGAGACCATGGGAAGGGCATAGGATACTTTTTATCCAAGAAACCATTCGTTAAGGGGGTAACAGTTCGTATTGGGAAGCAAGCTACGGACGAACCCGTGCGAAGCGAGGGTAAGTCATTAGTACCTAGGTAATATATAAATCTTTATATGTACAAATATTACGAGAACAGTTAGCACTGGCATACATTTTTAAGTTTGTGTATACAATTTGGTATTACACTTACTATAAAATAAATACTAAATTAACATTATAATAAACTATAATAGCAAGTAATTAAAAGGCGAGTTTTGAAGTAATTTAAAATACTTAAGTGATTCTTAAGAACTATACGAGTTTGTACTTAAATTCCTTTAAGTTTATGAAAAAGCTACAATATGATAAGGCAAAAATAAATAAAGTCAAAATACGATTTAAAGTAAGACCGTGATGAGAGCAAGTGAAAAGTTTCTCCGTGCCAGGAAATTGGCTCTCGACTCAATTTCCAGCCGTAATCCGCACGATATTTAGACACTTCACCAGTATGTTTATTTATTGAAAGATTTTCGCTTTTATATTTTATTCATATAATCTCGATACGAATCGGATTAACTTTGAAAATAATATGATTTTACTGTGTTTTTGTGTAAATAATTTTTTTATTTAACAAAATATTATACAATTTAGTTTAAATTTTATTAAGTTTAAAGTTCGATTAGAGCTTTCAAGTCGTAAAATTATAGTTAGCTAGTTGGTCTAATGCTGAATTCGACTACAGAATGGAAGGTCATGGTTTCGAGTGCCGGTTTGGGCCATATAGTTATGGGGGGTTCTGTCAAAAAATTCTCAACTATAGCTCGGAGTTGGGAAGCGCACTTGTGTTTGTCTACAAACTTGTGCACAATTTTATATCTCCAGAGCAGATGGCTAGTCTCATTGAAATTGGTCGACGTGACCGTCATCGGTCAGGAATACTTTATTATTAATTAGGGGCTACTATACGGTAAAATTAGGTGAAACACCTATATAACCTATATGTTAGTGTTAATATCATTTTGTGGTAATTGTATAGTAAAAATACATCTTTTGTAATATAATTATTGTAAGAATATGCTCCAAGATTAATAGGGTCCAGTTTTTATGTAATAATAGAATGGAAAAGTTTCACGATGTTAATGTCATATTTAACGCAATGGAATTATAATATAGATCAAAAATAATAAATCGGTGATTTTTTTTGAAATCTATCAATAAATGATCAAGAAATTAAATGGATTTCAAAACTTTTTTTATATGTTGAGTTATCTTAATAATTATTTCATATTTTTGTTATATATTACTTATTTTTTTATTAAAACATAAATACTCGTAAAATTGAAAACTTCTCCATAACGAGAGTCTAGTGCTGACTAACAATTTAGTTTAATTTTTTTTTCGCCTATTTTTATTTTTTACGTCAGGATTACCTCCCGAAATCAAACTTTCTACTACTGCATACATGTACATTGTACATACATATAATTATTTGTTGTTACGATAACGACATTGATAACCTTTAAATTAATATTTAATTGAAATAAGTTACGGGAGTATTAGGAGTTTCTTTGAATTTTTTAGGCCCCAACTGCGCTCATTTAAAACAGACGGGCACAATGAAAATGAATAGTTGATTGAGCTGAATCAAATGTCAGTACAAATGGAATAATAAACGAGATAGGATTAACCGAAATGGGTGATGTTCAATGTTTCATAAAGGTGACTATTTGGTGCGGATTTGATATACATACACATATATATACATACATACACAATTTGATTTTTTTTAACGGAACTCTAATTCTTTTACTGAAATAAAAGTAGCCTAAGTTATTCCTTATAACATCAACTACCTGCCAGTGAAAGTCCCGTCAAAATCGGTCCAGCCATTTCGGAGCTTAGCCGGAAAAAAAAGACAAAAAGACAGACAAAAATTTAAAAATTGTGTTTTTCTTATAAATATATATAATTCCATATGCATTTAGTAAAAAGCTGTTATTTTGATATTACAAACAGACTCTTCAATTTTATTTATCTGTATAAATGACGTATGTATATTATATGTAAAAAAAAAAGATCTCTTTAATATGTTACTATTCTAATCTATACATATAATAAAACTGTAGAGGTCGAATGCCTGTACATAGAAAAAATATGGGGATGTAAGAAGAGAAACAGAACAAATGCAATTTTTTTCAAATTTATCGTTTCTCTGTTTTTCTGTTTGTACAGGCTAATCTCCGAAACTATTGGATCGATTTTTCATTCCGGAGAATTAAATAGTTTCCGTGGGATAGTTAAAAAACTATAGTAACTTGTACAGCTTAGTACACAAAAAGTACTAATTGGATTTTAATGAAACTTTACTATAATATAGTTCATAGTCGTACATAAGAATAATAAATAGGCTACTTTTTATCTCGGAAAAATGTACGGTTCCCGTGGGATAGATTTTTCTTGTCTAGATGTAAACCCGAGTGAAGCGGGGGTGAGCCGCTAGTCTTTTTATATTATATTTGAATTGTGGCGGTGTCATGTCATAAACATTTTTAACTGTGTGTGTAAAGGTTTTTTGTTGTTGTAAACTTATAATAAATCTTTTTATTTCAGAGCAACACTAAGTTTATTTTGCCGGTTCCTAATAACTCAAACTATATGTATATTCAGATATGTAATGGTATTTATATATAAGACTAGCGATCCGTCCCCGCTTACATAATAATAATAAATAAAAAATAACCTTTATGTGTAAAAAATACAATGAAATTAGAATTTATTTAATTTTATATATATACAAAATAAACATATACCTAATAATTTCTACTTGTGGCATGGATTAGTCTCAGGATTAAAGTGAGCAAGAGGATTTGGACAAGATGTTATTTTACAATCGTTGAAAAATCGTTGTAGAATTAAATCTATCCAAGTGACACAAAATAACATAAAAATCATTAAAATCGGTCAAGCCACTTAGGAAGAGAAAGATAACGAATAGGTGTCTACACCCACACCGATTTTTTTATATACGAGTATGTATAAAGAACAAATTTTTATTTCAATGGTCATTTTAGTACCGTCATGCAGAAACAAATATAATTACGTAAAAACAACACAAAACCAGGTGTCCGTCAATGTCATCGCAAAATAAAAGATTTATAATAAAAGTCCTGTAACGAGTTCCGCCACGTGCGCGGCTGTCCGCTCTATTGACTCAAGAAATCGATGCTATTTACGAAAAATATGATTATTAATTATATAGAGCTTTGAGCTTAATAAATATATAAAGATAAATATTGCTAAAGTTAAAGCTTACTTGCAATTTTCAAAAAAAAATTGTCTTATATGCCAATTTTGCACTACAGTGCCACTTAGTGTCCTATAAAAATATACCTACATGTGTAAGTAGATTTTTTACAAGTAGGTACTAATTAAAAATAAAAGCTAACACAATAAAGTTTTCATTGAGGCCATTTTAATGTGCCTAAGCACGATATAAATGCAGTATTTTAGCAAAAAGGGTTGAGTATCTTGCAGATTCCAGGTGACGCTGCAGCATCAGGCCATATTTGTTGTATCATTACAATGTAATTGAAGTATCGGGATGTGAGGTTTCGAACGGATTAAGTCTGTGGGTTGTAGTGGCTAATATCCTTTTATCATCTAGAAAAGAGCAGATGGCCTGCAAACGGGTGAATAGATTTTCTTGATTTATAGCTAAGAACACTCGATCAAGTCACCATTCATACAAGAAAATGTAAATTAAAATAGTTGAATTCGTTTGGGCACTACGATGCTACAAACAGACACACAAATACACACATTAAACTTATAACACCCCTCTTTGTGTGTCGGAGGTTTAAAAAAAAACGTGTGTGTGTACTTACGTACGCATGTAAGAAGGTATACTTCTTTGGTGTAACAGAACAAAAATAGCTAAAGATTTCATCCCGTATCCACAACTCTCTGTTTGTAAAAGGAGTGCAGCTAACTTCATCATGTCGGTTTTTGGCTGTCGGTGTGCGTGCGCGTCGTAAAAATTTTACTCTCATATTTTTTTCCAAACGTGCCAAAAGAAGTATAACTCCAAAAAATGTACAAAAAGAAAAAAAAAACAGTATAAGGATACATAATATGATCTGTTATATAGGTAAGTGACAAGTTCATAATACTCTACTAAAGTACTCGTAGTTTGTATAATTCATTCGTTTGTTATTCGAAGCAAGTTAAAGTAAACTACAGCTGATGTTGATACGTTATCGGCGCGGGTGGTTTTCCAGCGCCCTTTTAATTAGGGAAAATATTGTCACTGACAGATAGAGAGTTTAAAATTGAAAATAAACTTTGCCACTATAGTTTTGTTTCAAAACAAACACGTGGAGCTACGAGTATATTTGTTGTGTTGAAATTAATCGTTCGTTTAATTGCATGTGTGATACTCATCAGTTACTATTATTAATCAACCTCTCATTGATTTTATATATAAAAGAAATAATTTGTAAGCTTTCATATTTCCATATTTTACGCTATCTGTATAGATAAATAAATTTGAAATGTATGTGTGTGTGTTTGTAATGTCATATTATTAAATTATATACGGTACTTATAAGAAAAACACAATTTTTAAAAAGTTTGTCTGTCTGTTTATTCTGGCTAATCCCCTAAGCGGGTGGACTGATTTTGACGGGACTTTCACTGGCAGATAGCTGATGATATAAGAAGTAACTTAGGCTACTTTTATTATAGAAAAATAATTAGGGTTCCGCTCAAAAAAAAAGGTTCCTCGGGACACACCCGAGCGAAGTGAAGGTATGTCGCTAGTATTATATAAATGTGTAAAAAGTATAAGTATATCCCAGTTCATTTTCAACAGCATTATAATAGTTGCTAAATAGTTCAATATGAATGACTCTATCTGCTAACTTTAACGACATAAAAAATTAATATAACAATTTTTTATACAGGGGTCGCTACCCACATCCTATGGCGGCGATGCGTGAAAATCGTATCAAGATGATTACAGCACTCTTTTGTTACACCCCTTTGTATCAACCCCTGACGTCACTGTAATTATTTGTAAGCTGCGGTTTGTGTGACTTAGGGCAGCAAAGTGGGTCAAAAATTAACGTTTTAAATACATTTTACAAGTAACTAATGGATGACAAAAATTTTAATGTCAATAAGATGATTTTATAAAATGCAGATTATTTATATAAAGTATTTTATTAGTATTTTGTTTTTTTTTTACTATATTTTTTTAACAGAGAGAAGTGAGAGCTGACTGTTCTAGATATGTTATTTAAGTCCCATTTAAGAAAAAGTACGTGAGAATGAAAAAAAACAATTAAATTAAGTAAAATTAATAATATTTATTAATTTTGTGGATCCAAAAATTACTAAAATATATATAACATTTCATTCTATAAGACTGTCTGTACACAATTTTTAATTTACCAATTACTGAGTACACTTGTGAATAAAATTTTCATTCTTTGACATTTTGTTATGCTGCCATTTTTACCACATATTCTAACATAAATTAATTCACACAAATACAATTATCAATACGGTTATATTGCACATACGTATGCCACTCACAAAATACACCATATTTTTTTTAATTAATTTAATGTACAATAAATAACAATATAGTATGGTATGTTCTTAGAGTAACCGAACAGGTAACGCGGGTACATCCGTACATCTTCTCTGTTTCACTATAATACGGTTCAAAAAAAGGATATTAATATTAATTTTATTGGTGTATCATAAATATTTAATTTTATTATTAATCACTGCTTTGCATTTTTTTGTTTTTGGCAGAAATGTATGAGGAAGTAATAAACGTTCTCGAAATGACAAACGCAACTTTACTTAGGCATGTACGTGAGGTAATTTATTTAGATTATAATAATTGATTTATACTTTTATATTAATTTACATAATAATATATCTTGGGATTCGTAATATTATTACGAGAATCCGTTATCTTATTAGAATAATATGTCAAAGGTTTATGTTAAAAAAATCTTGGTCAAGTGTGAGTTGGGCTCACGTGTAATTAATATTGTATTTTAACTAAATCATTAAATATTGGTAAATTATATTCAATAAATAATATTTTTATTAAAAATATTATTTTTTATTAAGTAGGTAATGATATTAATTTTAATTAATTTATATAATTTTTGTTATTAAATCGTAGTATAAACAATATGTACCTCAACAATTGTACCGTATAACCGAGTGCAATTCTAAGGGTACTCTGATGCTGTATCGGATCGTGCTGTGAATAGACAGAGATAGTTGTATATAAAATTAAACATGTAAGAGAAGGACAGCTAGCGTCTCGAGATGACCAACAGTTAGGGTCAGAGGTGAACGCTCTCGGGTCTGGTTCCGAATAAAAGTAGCCAGAGGCAAGGTTTAGGTAAGTATGGGTCAATGCGGCTTCGTATTAGAGCTTTAGTACTTGATATTAATATTTTCCTTGGCTAAGATATTTTTATAACTTACTAGCGATTTACCCTTGCTTCGCTCGGGTTATTTTAACCTTGAATGGTTTAGAAACGCATAAAGTACAAACGTTCAAAGAAACCGGTGTATACATAATAATTAATAACCCAATAGAATTTCATCACAATCGGAACAATGTTTAAGGAACAGACGGGACAAATATACGAGCATTCATTTTTATTTATAGATATCATTAAATAATAATAAAATATATGGCTATAAGTTATAGTCATTTTTAAATGCATTATATTGAGTACATAATATGTGGTATACAATAGGCGACGCACATTTTAGTTTATTTTTAGTAAAAAGTCACAAAAACGGTACGCGAATACTTTAAAGCGATAAAAATTAAAAATTGAATTTTGTACATTAATACACAGTTGTTGAGTTAACTTTTAAACTTTTAATGCTCGATTTCACCAACATCACTTAAGCTATCACCTACGTATGGGATCCCTAGCTTAAAAGTTCTTCTAAACTAGCCCCTAAATTAAATTTCGTTTTACCATCGTCAGAGCCCGTATTTATAGTACCTATATTTAGGTGGCATTTTAACACTTAGGTGACCCCTAACTGTCGGTGAAACAGAAACTGTCCCCTAAAAGCCCTCTAACCATGCTTAGGGGATCCCTTAAACTTAGGTGACGTTGATGAAATCGGCCATAAGAGTTTCAAACTAAAATTATTATTAACTATTGGGTTGACAAATCAAATTAGAATTTTTATTACTTTATGAATAGCCAGTAAAACAACTTTTTTTTGGTCAAAATAAAACTGTAAATTAATAATAATAAAAAAGATTAATTTATTCCGCCTGTGTGATTTCGGCCACTGCAGCCAACTACAATGAGACTAGCCAGATGCGCAGGAGATATTATAGTGCACAAGTGTAAGTGCAGACACAAGTGCACTTTCTATTCTTGTCACTCTCAAAGTCCGATGGGACGATACTTCAACACGACCGGTGAGAGTTAATGCGCAGGACAACTTTACTTGCTTTACTTTCCGAAGCACGGGGTTGACAAACCGCCAACTTCCTAACTTCGGGTTATTACTGAGAATTTCTTGACAGAAATACTGATAACTAAACTTGGGCCGACCCGGGACTCGAACTCAGGATCTCCAGATCTGCGGCCGTACATGCTTGCCACTAGACCACCAAGGCAGTACATAACTACCTACAATTGTATGTTAAGTGGTATATATTTCTGTCGCTTAAAATATTTCATTTGGATATAGGTGAATCTAATTTAGGACGTATTAACGAGTGTAATGGACCGTGAAATTCATTGTAAGCAACACGATATTAGTGTTTTAAATGATTTATGGGATACACCGGAGTTATATTACTCATTCGATTTCCAGTTAAAGGATACAGTTTATGGTTTTCCATTTCTTCATTATGGTTCAATTCACTGTATCTTTGCTTACTAAGTTGGAGGTCGTACGTTTGATTACCTAAAAGATATATGCTTATGCGTTTCGGCATGCATTTTACAGGTAATAGTATTTGAGTACCCCTTTGGAATTTGAACAATAAAAGTGCTAAATTGGATTTTTATTACACCACGGCCATGTTACAAGGTTAAATAACAAAAATGGCAGCTGTTTTGACTAAAATTTATAGTAGGAATACAGAATACTTTATTAGATTTACGCAAATATTTGATACTAACCACTCACCCTCCCTCTGCGCGGGTTCGTTATGTTTTAACGTTTAGGTCAGTGTGATATTTTCTTACAGTAAAAAGTATCATATATGTTGACCCGGATAACCAGCTATCATCATACCAAAATTCGTTAAAGTCTATCCAGTGGCTTTTTCGTGATGCGGTCACAGAAACACAGACTGACATACAGACAGTAATTCTAAAAACTATAGATTCGGCTTCTATTTCAATAAGATTTTCCAAAAAGTATATTTAGTGTACAGATTCGGCTTACTTAGAATTTTAATTTTAATTGTATGTAAGATTTAAAGAAGAAGGGACTCTTCTGTGCCTGGTTGCTGTATAACATTGTTTTTGTTGAACAAATTAAGATGTCCTTAATAAAAGTTCAAAATAAAACTGCGATAAAATCTGAAAAGATAATTTCATGGTACTTACTCATCAAGAATCCGGCTTAACCAGTTCTGTTCAGTTCCGGTCTTAGCCAGGCTAGGGTAATAAATTGCGTAGCACCCCGTGACGGAAGTGAACATATGACCTGTAGCGATGCTAACGGATATGTATTTTAGATCACGAGAGACACTGTAAAATTTTATATGTTATTTTAAAATATTATAAGACATGCTTAGTTATTAACATTTTCCGATTATTTTAATTTATTAGGTTAGCACTTATTGTATGTATAATGTACATAAGTACATGGATTACAAATATGAAATAAATATATATTTTATTTAATGCCATAATTTTATTCCTATAAAATCATTTAACTTCCATTTTTCTATTTAACTGTCTTCCATATTTAATATTTAGTTAGTTATAAATTAACAATTCGTATCTTATAGTTATTATTCAATAAATGAAATATTTTGTTATCTTATAAGAAAATTCATCTCACAGAAGAATGCAAATGGACTCCCTTTGAGGTTTTCCAACTACCGGCCCGTTGTTTATTCTTACTAGATTACGCCGTTACAAAAGATACTCTGAGCCATTTGTTCGTAGACATGATATACTGCCCAACCGTGCGTGTGACGACATGCCACATCTACAAATCATTTTAACCGCTGTTTTAGATGTACCAAAGCCGAACTTCCTGTACCACTTATATCTGCAAGGTTAGAATTTGTCACTAGCAATAGAAAACGAAGAGGGAATAAAATATAGCCAAAAAATGGACCCGGGGTGCAATAAAATATCAATTTTTTAGCTTTGCACTCATATTGAGGAGACGAGGTAGTTATCATACACTGGAAAGAAATTCGTATTACATTGACGTTTTCACGTGTTAAGTATCGTATGAAAAAGAATAGAGAGGGTAATGTATGGTGCATATTAAAGTGTACTCGCAATTTAAAAAAAAATATATTATAGAGACAGTCCCCTTCCGCATAGTTTTAGTTTTGCCTGTATAGTTGAATATGATTGCGGTATGTAATTCGGAAGGGGGATCCCACAACTGCTTTTTAAACATTCCGAGATATCCATACTTTGGTGAAATTGTAGCGGGATGTTTTAGCAATTTTTCTTATAAAATATGGTTATGGTATCCAACGCATCTCTTGTAGTCTCATCTTCTAAGGTTAGATTACATATATGTATACATTTTGTTGTACATAATTATTGTCTTCTGTTAATACTTTCTTAAATTTACGTAAATAATTTACCTTTTAAATAAAACTATCTTTTTGGAATTTTTGATCCGGATTTCAGCTAAATACGGGTGGGTATGTTTGATTTTAGTTCAAAATCTGTCAAGCTAGTCTTGGTGACGAAATTAAGAAGACGGGTATACGGGTATCTAGATTGCTCTAACATGAATTTTTTTGCTAATATTTTAAAGGTGTGTATTGTGTTATTGTAATAAATATTTGATAGTTAATGTTGAATGTAGGTTATAAATACTTTAAAACTCAAGCAAAATCACATATTTCAGCTAGCTTTAACTACTAATGAATATGATCAATGAGGTGCAGGATCGGCGCAATCAAAGGGGCAAATAAATGAATTAGCACTGCCGGCGTCATTGATGAATTCTATTATAAGTTTGGAATCCAATACGTAATATTTTTAGCTTTACGATTGTTTTCCATTTTCAACTAGAGAAAATGTATTTTTCTATAATTAATCAATTTTACATTCTACATGTAAAGTAAGCCTAAGTTAAAATTATCTAACGATTCTATGGCAATAAAATATTCTAAAGAAATTCCTCGTAGTATAGTAGAATGTGTGTTTGACACTGCCTACTACGCCGGAAGTCGTATGTTCATTCTCTCATTGAACAATCTCATGTATTGACCATACAAAATAGTTAGCGACAAGTATCGCTTTTATAGCGGCAGAAAGTTAAATATCATAACTAAAAAACAGTTATTTTTTAAGAGAAAATCTATGATATTTTATAGTTAATATTTTAAAAGCACCTTCCTAATTTTATTACTAAATTATTTATTACGATTGATAGTTAAAATTAGTCGTTTAATCTGTGGTAAAAATTAGCAATTTAATATTTATATACAATACACATATCTATATGTCTATACATATAATAAAATTGTAACTAAGCCGAATCTGTACATTAGATATTTTTTGGAAAATCTTATTGAAATAAACATTATTATCGATACAGAGGCCGAATCTATGGTTTTTAGAATTTTTGTCTGTCTGTCAGTTACCGCATCACAGAAAAAGCACTGGAGGGATTTTGATGAAATTTGGTATGGTGATAGCTGGTTATCCGGGTCAACATATAGGATTCTTTTTACCGCGGGAAAATATCTAATTTCTGCGAAAAAATACAAAAACTGCATTCTAAGAGTATACTAATATGTAAAACCTAAGAATTTGCTTTTTGGTCATCTGAACGCGGGCGGAGCCGCGGGCAATGCTAGTTTAGAATAACACACATTTAAGTGGGCTATTTTCAGCTATATTGTACATATTTCACTGGTGTTTGAGCCTATAAACAAAGAGACAGATGTAAAAGTGCACCCCGCGTGATTCGATCAACGTGTAATATGCAGTGATAGCCGGTGAATAATTATCAGTTGGGGGAATCTATTCCATATACATATGTGCAAGAAATTTCAATGATTGCAAGTTTCTTCATATTTAGAGGTCCATAAAAATCTATATAGGACCGAGTTAATATATCTATGTTTTACGTTCGTCTATCTGTTTGTCAATCCATTTCTGCTATTCCATATAAAATCATGCTTATTATTAAATACGTATCACGTATAATAATTTATTTCGGATGTGACTGATTCTTTCAAAGTATCCATCAAATATATTGTGACAAGTTATAAAAGAAAAAAAAACCACCTACTTTATACATTATTGTCATGCTTTTAAATGTTTCACAATAATTTCGTCTTCAAGCACTTCTTTTATTTACATTTAGTAATAAATATTAAACGGTATTTAACAAATATTTCCCACAAGGAATGCGAGATGCCCATCGATCAAGTATAATCTGACTCACCCACATATAGTCTTATAAATCGCAAATATAATAGGTGACCCCAAAACTTGAAATAATACCGCAAACCATGTTTGGACTTCATAGACAACAGTAACAAAAGGACTCCTTGCCCTACAAAGACGACCTACACCTTTCAATGATGTAACCAAGCAAAATTCAAGCTTAATCGAATGTAATAAAATTTGTAGAGTTTCTTTAGAGCGCTCTATTAGGTTTTGTAGTCATACAATGTTTTTGGTACATTTGCAATTGTTTGTAGAAATATCGTGGGAACATGAAGAAGATTTGAAAAGCTTTGTATTGACCGCGGGACATGTCGGTCAGTTTATAATATGGTATTTAGTAGTTTTAATACAATAGGTGAAGTGGATGTCTTCGCCATTATAAGTAACATTTATTGTAAACTAGCATTGCCAGCGGCTCCGCCCGCGTTCAGATGACCAAAAACCAAATTCTTAGGTTTTACGTATTAGTATACTCATACATTGCAGTTTTTGTATTTTTCTCAGAAATGAGACATTTTCCCGCGGTAAAAAGTATCCTATATGTTGACCCGGATAACCAGCTATCACCATACCAAATTTTATCAAAATCCCTCCAGTGGTTTTTCTGTGATGCGGTAATAGACAGACAAAAATTCTAAAAACTATAGATTTGGCCTCTGTATCGAAAATAATGTGTATTTCTTTAAGATTTTTCAAAAAATATTTCATGTACAGATTCGGCTCAGTTAGAATTTTATTACATGTATAGATTTTATGTCTTAAAGAATTTTCTATAACAATAACGTTTTCTGATACTTGTCATTAATTTTATGTTCATTGCAATATAACTAACTATAAATATTTACATTCCAAATTAAGCTAGCATTTATTATTACAACTTCTCATTTTCAAAGCCATATTACTCAATCAATTAACTTATTATTACTTACGATTGTATAAGTTAAAAATAATTATAATAAATTATTAATGATATGACTTTATAATATACTAGCAGAACCTGCGGCTTCGCTCGCGCTAAAATTACAAAAAAAATTTTAAAAGGTAGTTTCATAGAAACTTTCATACTCTATTTTACCCACTTATAGGATGAATTTCGAAAAATGCTAAAACACGAATTTATTTAATTTTATTGAAGAGCATTAATACCAAGTTTTAAGTAATACTGATCAAAAAATTTTTTTGGATTGTAGTTTATAGTGTTTTCCCGTGGGAATTAGGTAATCTCCCGCGGTAAAAAGTTGCCTATGTCACTCTCCAGCCCTCCAACTATCTCCACACAAAAAGTCACGTAAATCCGTCTCTCCGTTTCAACGTGAAAGAAGGACAAACAAACAAACACACTTTTACATTTATAATATTAGTATGGATTAACATTACATACCTAAACAAAAGATTTCATATTCATTTTAATGATTTATGTAATGACATGGGCGTTAAATAAATGGAAATATTAGTTGTAGTGTGCAAACGCCGTCGTCGTACAGTTATTGTTGGAGTACTTACGTGTGGTGATGTATTGGCTAGCGACAGTAATGGAA
This sequence comes from Brenthis daphne, assembly GCA_947093115.1. NCBI lineage: Eukaryota > Metazoa > Arthropoda > Insecta > Lepidoptera > Nymphalidae > Brenthis > Brenthis daphne. The sequence continues at coordinate 35,588,737 of OX352473.1, read as the reverse complement.
AGAAGCTCAGCACAGTTGATAAAGTTTGTTGCTTGTCTACGTAACTGTCAGTAAAAGGATATATTACCCGACTGCTGAAGGAGGGTAATGTTTTTTGAGAATATATATGTATATCTATCTGTGTAACATGCCTATTTCTTTAGCACGTGTTTACAGCTGCACTTGACAGATTTTCGTATGTAATATGTATTTCATTTAATTCTTTTTGAAACTATTTCAAAATGGTGAAATGTCAAATCTAGGAATAAAAAATTGAGAAGGGATTCCTAGAGAGTTATATTTTTGCTATGATGCTAATTATAAATAAATAATAAATAAATAAAGTAGTTGGGACATTAACACACAGCACCATCTGTTCCATGGTAAGTTATGAGGCCTGTGTTATGGACACCAGATAGTTGATACACTACAAATATATAACTCTTAAATACATACATATTATAAATATAAGCACCCATGACTGATGTACAAACATTTGTACTCATCACGCAAATGAATGCCCCCAGCGGGACTCGAACCTCTCGACCGCTGGCACAGCAAGTAGGATCACTACAAACTGAGCCAAACGTGTCGTCAAATTCTAAAAATATAATATACATTGAACTCTTCTGTTACCGTTTTGCAGCAATCTTCAAAACAATGTGCTTCCCGCTACGATTAAAGTTTGGTTTTCATAGGAGCCAATCAATTATAAAATAGAGTTATAAAACTTTTTTTTTTATAAATACCAGCATATGCTTTTAGACTTTTGAGATTACGATGAATCTTTATAATATAAATATTATGATACCTATCATACTCCAGACAACGGAATTCAGCGGAATTCAGAAAGCAGGTAGCAGGCTATCTCTTCAAGTACAAAAAAAACTATTAAATCAATTACATAACATGATTTATTATGTGTTATTATTGTTTAATTACTCTATATGTCCTTTCCAGGGTCTCAAACTATCATCTTACCAAATTTCATCTAAATCGGTTCAGTAGATCCAGAGATTACCCGCTACGACGTCACAAACTCACAAACTCACTATCTCACAAACTTTTCCTCTTTATAATATTAGTATAGATATGTATAATGTTTAAGTTGTTTTAGTTGTGGATATACAAAAGTATTAGGAAAGGGCCTGGCACGTATGTACAATGTGCAAGCGCCGGCTGCAACCCGATTGCTATTGTTCGCGAGCTCACGAGGCAATATATCTGCTTGAGTATCGTAGTCATTCAGTTACATACTAAATTGTGTGCAATATCGTCTTAGCTAAAGTGTTGCAATTCCTCTTAAATTTTATTAGAAATTCGTGTGCTTAGAGGAATTTTGGGTTGAGCAAAGTTCTTCAGTTGATCTATACATATAATAAAATTGTAACTAAGCCAAATCTGTACATTAAATATTTTTTATATAATAATATAATAGAGGGATTTTGATGAAATTTGGTATGGTGATACCTGATGATCCGGGTCAACATATAGGATACTTTTTACCGCGGGAAAAGTCTCATTTCTTAGAAAAAAACTACAAAAACTGCAATGTAAAAGTATATTAATATGTAAAACCTAAGTATTTGGTTTTTGGTCATCTGAACGCGGGTCGAGCCGCGGGCAATGCTCGTCTATTATATTTTTATACATTATATATATACAGGACGATGTATTAAATTAATACGATTTTTAATACATACTTTCTTATAAGGTAGATTTTCTTTACACAATAAAGTAAGTGTAAATGTGACGTAACTAGAAATTTATGATTTTAGGGTCTTTTCCTTTACATGTGGTAAAGATATTGCTTCTTGCCTTTCATGATTCTAGGTCAATGGGAAATACCCTATAGATTTTGATTCCCTTGCGAGTATCAAAATATACGCCACAAATGGCTGTATGTTTTGATTGTGTTGAATTAGAAGTGTTATTTGTTCACAGATCCAAGAGATTACAATTCTGAATATTTTATATTGATTTCAACTTGATACCTTCCCGAGAAAAAGGGTTTTGGCAGATAGTCAGACGGACAGATAGATGGACGACGACGTGATCCTGTTAGGGTTTCTTCTTTACTTTAGAGGTACGGAACCCTCAAATTAATAATTTCTCGATGGAATACATCTCACTTATATATAAACTACAGTGGGTTCAAGTAAATTTTCCTGCTTTATGACAAATATTTATGTTTGCAAGTAGAAGAAAAGCCTTATGAATTTAAGCAACTAATCAATTTAAAAGATTGCCCCTCAAACAGACACGTCTCAGTTAGATGAATTAGAACAATCACAAGTTAAGCGACTAGAAGCGTGCCGCCATGTTTTTCATTACCTTCTCCGTCACCCCTGTCTAACCAACGCCTTTTGTTTTTTAACCACTGTGCTTCGATGGTACTCTCGATGATGGTATTGTAATTGATACTGTTTAGAATCAAGTACTAATAAAATAATGTACCTTTTTGTTGAAAGATTTTCGTTTTTTAAATTATTTGATAGGGTTTCTACGTGAAACATGCATACGTTATGGGAAAACGTGCATAAGTATTATGACAATATTACCAATATACTGCGATTTAAAAGAAATACTCCTATAACGTTAAGGCAGACGGAAGGAAAGATATTATGTAGGCGTAACTATAGCAACAGACCAACAGGAGAACTAAACCAACGAAAATATATTCTTACATCAAATCTAGTATCCATAACGAGAGTGCCCGTCTACTTGGAAAATAAAGTTTTCCGTACGATTAGTAAGGAGTTGAAAATAAGAGGTTTGTCATCGAGGCATTGTTGATGGGTTCTGTAATAACGCACAACTGCACCCCTGTTTGTATTAGCTTTTTGTTTCCGCATTGACTTTCTGAGCGCTCTATCGACTGAACATTTATTAAGATTGAAATTATCATTCGCTTTAGCGTTATTTACCTAAGTTAATAAATTGATTTGAACTTTAATTTGAACTAATATCTTCTCTGTGTATAATAAATACTTAATTATTTATTAAAAATGAAAAAAAAAACAATCTAACATAATATTAATGAATTTATGAATATAAATATATTTATCTATACATATAATAAAATTGTAATTAAGCCAAATCTGTACAGTAAATATTTTTTGGAAAATCTTATTGAAATAAACATTATTATCGATACAGAGGCCGATTCTATAGTTTTTAGAATTTTTGTCTGTCTGTCTGTCTGTCTATGTGTTACCGTATCACAGAAAAACCACCGGAGGGATTTTGATGAAATTTGGTATGGTGACAGCTGGTTATCCAGGTCAACATATAGGATACTTTTTACCGCGAGAAAAGATCTCATTTCTGAGAGAAAATACAAAAATGCATTGTTAGAGTATACTAATATGTAAAACCTAAGAATTTGGTTTTTGGTCATCTGATCGCCGGCGGAGCCGCAGGCAATGCTAGTCTATATATAAATAGGCAAAGACAAAACATTTCATTACCTTTTTTTCCTTTGTTTGTCATCCGATTTTCTTTTTTTGTTTAGTAACTTGATGAGCTACTAAACTAAAGTTTTAGCAATAAAAGAAGAATATGGTCGAATTTCAATCACTAAACAAACACTAGTTTATCTAAATGTTTTAAATATCTTAACATGTAAATGTTTTAAAGCGTTTAATTATCTATCCAAGAAGATTAGAATATACAAAGCAGGCAAAATCTAGGGTAATAAGATGTCTAATATTAAGAATATATATAGCACGGTAAAATTCATTTAATTTCCTATGAAAAACTGATAATATAGTACTCACTCTGGAGACCGAGGGTGGTACCATATAGAGTACTTCAACCCGAACAAAAGCCATTAATTAACGCTCGGACGCGATCCATCACCTGTTTTTTATTTTTTTATTACAGAATGTTTGAATGTGTCTTTGTGTGTATAATCTGGGGACGTCTCTGTTGATAAACCATAATTAAGATAAAGTAGGTACGTATAGAAAGGATGAATACTAATGAAATCGTTTGTGCATAATTAATTCTCTTAATAGATTTAGAATAGGATAATAAATACTTTATATAGATTTTTCCCGCAGTAAAATGTATCCTATATGTTGACCCGGATAACCAGCTATCATCATACCAAATTTCATCACAATCCCTCCAGTGGTTTTACCGTGATGCTGTAACAGACAGACAGACAGACAGACAAACATTCTAAAAACTATAAATTTGGTATCTGTATCCAAAAAATATTTAATGTACAGATTTGGCTTGGTTACAATTTTATTATATGTATTGATTAATTTTGTACTTTATTTGAGCACTTTTTTACTATAGAGGTTTTGACTAACTTGGAAAACTTTTTACTAACATTAATAAAGGAAGATTCAATCATTTTTTTTTATATACGCTATATGTTCGCCAATCGTGAATCGGTGTTCATACCACACAGATGGTCACATAATCCCAAATATAAAAAAAACTGCTAAGATGAATAATTCCTTTAATTTTATTTTCTTACCTAGGTTCAGACTGCGTTTTTATTATTTTGTTATGCAGCTCAGTGGTTGCTTGTGTAGAAACCAAGTGAAGTGGGTTCAATTCCGGGTCTCACACTTCTGAATATCTCATGTGCGAATCACTTTCAACATGATTACCATTTGCCTTATGGTGAAGGAAAGCATCGTAAGGAATCTGTATGCCTGAGAGAATATAGTAAGTTTTCGAAAGACATGTGAAGTCCGCTATCCCGCACTTGGCTGGATAGCACTGGTGGTGGACTATGACCTGTTCCTCCTCGTATTGAATTTAGACCAATGCCCAGCAGAAGGACGTTAAAAAGAGTAATATATACGTACATAAATAGACTCTTATTGGAGCAATTTTGAATCCATCCTTTCTTGTTGGCACAAATGGTTGAATTAATTCCGAAAATAAAACTTATATTCCGGTGAAATGTTCAATTCGACCTAATTAAGCCATATTCCAGAGCAGACGGCGTTATCTTTGAACTTACCTGCTTTCAGCAGATTTTATACCTCAACATTTTCAAACAAAAATGATATCATTGCAAAATTAATCGTAATAACTCTATGTTATGACTTGATTTTGATTGACAAATAATTGAAGGTGCGATTTTAAGTCACGGAGGGTTCCTTAGGAACATTAATAAGTAGAATTAAGATTAAAATGATATTAAATTTTGATATTGTGTTGTGTTCGGATTATTCTCAAGGAAATTTTAATATAGGCTTCTTCTTTCTTTGTCGAGGGACTGTTTATGCTTCAGATACCAGCTTACTTTCTGACTTCGTTACGTGGAATTACCCCTTAACTGGATATGATTTGCTTTTGTGATGAGGATTCAGTTAAGTTTATTTTATTGTATAGGAATATTTTATTTAAATTTGCTATTTAAAACAATATTATATTTTAATAAGGAAAACAATATAAAATATTAAGATGTTAACTTATAATTTTAAAATGTTTAAGTATATACCTATGATAACTATAGATGTTATTATAGTAATCTATACTAATATTATAGAGAGGTAAAGTTTGTGAAATGTGAGTTTGTGACGTTGTAGGGGGTAATCTCTGGATCTACTCCTACTTTTTATTCCGGAAGTCATCCCTTAAGGGGGTGAAAATGGAGATGAAAGTTTGTATGGGGAATCAACCTAGGGACGAGCCCGAGCGAAGCGAGGGTGAGTCGCTAGTATAATATATTATAATATAATATACCCGATATATTTTAAGAAATTTTCTATTAATGTACAATGTACGTACTTGGAGAATCAACAATATGGGTAAAATAAATATCAATCCTTTATCAGATTTCTCTGAAGCGTTTTTAATGTTTGTTTTTGATGAACTAGTGTTATAGATTCAATTCAATTTTCTTGTTAATGGCTTCAAAGCATGCAGTTGAGACCATAGTATTATTGAATCACAAACAGATCATACTCTAAGAAAGAAATTTAATAAAAATTGCCCTCATTCTAGTCACGAATATTGATGTAAACTTTGGAAGTCCAAACTGATTTACAATAGGTAACTAGACGCCTCACAAACTCCGTTTTTCTCGGCGACATACTTTGAATAATTAATTTTTTGAAGGGTCACTCTCCCTACGCTCATCAACTTCTATTGAGTGGATTTTTATATACGTATTGAAAATTTGATAGATAAATGATAACTAGGATTTTTGTATGTTCAAGTAATATAATACTGTAAGATAAGATTATATATATACATGTTTCTCTGGCATCCCATGTTGGCTTATTTTTAATTTACCATTTTTTCTAATTAATCTATATTAAAAAAATATATTTTTACTGTGTTAAGCTATTAAATATATATTTTAATTATATATATTAACGTTCATTTTTCAAGTTACTTATTCCTATAAATTTTCTATACATACCCTTTTTCACCCCATTTAACTCCCTTAAAGACTTATTTTTATATTCAAAAAGTTTCCCGTTCCTCAGAATTCAACTTTTGACTAATAACATAGAAATCCGTTAAGCCTTTTTGTGGTGAGAAATCTAATTTCATAATTACTTTTTTAATATACATTTTATTAATTTCAGTAAAAGAAATTAAGAAGCAATAATGATAGATCAAAAAATCAATTCGTCACAAATTATATATATATATGTATATATATATATATATATATATATATATATATATATATATATATAAGATTGTGATATCTGTACACACCCAAATCAAATGGATGATTTTACATCCTCTTTACGAAATGTGTTAGATAATATATTTTTTTAAATTCAATCTTTAAAGAAGATGAAAATGAATAACAAAGTTTATATCTAAAATAATGTATTTAGTGTTACAAATTAAAAAAAATGCAGCTGGATGGCAATGAAAGGGCCGTTAGAGTTATTTAAGATATTTTTCTTAAGTGTGAGTTGTAACGTAAAGTATTAATTAGTAATAAAATTAATTCAGCTTTTTCAACGTCGCCCTGCTGGGTATAAACCTCACCTTAAGACGAGGGAAGATCAGCTCATAGCCCACCACGCCGTCTAAATGCTATTTGATGAGCTTCACATGTTTTTCGAAAACTAGTTCTCTTAGACATGCAGGTTTTTTCACGATGTTTTCCTTCACCGGAAGGCGAGTGGCTTAAAATGATTCGAACATGAAAATAACTGGGTTTTGAACCCGCTTTATTTGGTTTTCCATGCGTGTGCGGCATCACTAGGTAACCAGTAACCACTACCTATTACGGCCTTTTCATCCCCTGGTGTATGAGAGGCATCTGGCGTGTTAGGCAGTCACTACAAAGTGCTACAAGATAGTTGAGTACTTAAATTTATAAGCTTAGATTTATTTAAACGACACCCACTGCCGACGTAATGTAAGCAACGCGAGCGCCCGACAGGTTTTATTTAATTTGCTGTAGATATCCCGTGCCATGTACACGACTTTAGAGTCGTAAAGATATATATAGATTTTCAATATATTTAACGGTAAAACGATAAGCTAATGGAAATTGTTTTTGGTGTAAAGGAAACATATATGTGCGGTGTACGAGTATATGAGAGGAGACGTCTAAAAGTATTCACGACACTCAAGATTTTTGAAATATACCTATAGTCTAAAAATATCGTATTGTTATAATTGTGAGATGATCATGACGTATATTAACATTCGCAATGAGCATGCTCGGGATAAAGCAAATTATACTCTAAATACCATAACACCACCATCTTTTTAATTTTTCTTTCAAGCTATGTAGGTACACAGTTTAAAAGAAAAATATAAATATATCTATTCTTTTCACATGTGATGGCAAATCGAATTAATTTAACATTTCAATTTACATTTTTTGTGGTCGAGGACGGGGTAACACTACCCTCTCATATTAATTGGGTTAGAGGGAGGGTTATGTCTCGCGGGATAGAAGGGTTACTCCTCAGGGAGCCGCGGATTGATTGAGATGAATGTTGTCAGCAGGCAAATTTGACGATTTTTGGTATCTTTACCCCTGTTGCTATTGTTTTTTTTTAACTTTTTAATACACTTAAACATTATCAACTTCTTGAGTGCTATTTCGTAAGACTAATTTCTTTTATTGGCTTTTGATTGTTTTCATTTGTGAATAACAAAACGGGTGGTTTTATATTATAGCTTCTTAAAATGTAAATTGCTAAAAGAAAATAATGCTGTATCGCGATATCTGCTTTGGTACCATTTTATAAGTACTTTTATATTATACTTAAGTAATGTACAGATAAAGGACTTAAAAGAAAAAATCCTATTAATATACATATTTTTTAAATAACTATATAAAGGTTAAACCTTTGTATATATATATAATTACATACAGCATTAGTCCTAGTTTGATTAAAAATCTAGATAAAATCCTTATGAATTATGAACTTTATACCGTTCATATCCAGACTGCAGTTGAAGTATAAGTGACATCCAAGGCACTGTTAAGATTTGCCAACAATGCCGATACTTCCTCGACAAGACTTGTCTCAAGATCTGATTGAGGGACTGATAAAATGACATGATAACAAAAACGTTTAACTTTGCATAAATGCTCCCAGACCGCTCACGTCCCGGCGCACCCTCTTTCTAAACCTAATAAAATCGAACAAAACCTTATCACTTATAAGGTATTTCATCTTCGTTTTATGCATTACGTATTTGTTATCATCTTTTATAGTATATCCTTGTATGAATTCAGCAATGGAAAATGTCACCATACTTTTGATCTCTTCTACGTGTGTTATTTGGAAGGTATTGGTCGGTGGAAGATGTTCGATAACCTAAGATAATCCCGATGAATGCGATTTGCTCGGTAGCGGTAGCTTATAAAGCTTGTTGAGTTGAATCAATATTGTTCAGTTTGATCTACAATATGCCTTATAGAAAAATATTTATGGGATTCCTGAGATAAATATAGTGCAGGGCAAAGGCGGTATTGTTAGGACCTAGTCACTTAATACTGCATAAATACCGCTCCTTTAAATATCCTAATAGCTATTATAGTTTGTGTTAAAATGTAAAATAATCTACCACGAAAAAACATATAAATGAAAATATCAGGTGTTAGTTTTCCCTTTACTACATTATGTCATCTTTTTATTAAATAATACTAGCATTGCCCGCGGCTCCGCCCGCGTCCAAATGACCAAAAACCAAAGTCTTAGGTTTTACATATTAGTATTCTCTTAAAATGCAGTTTTTGTATTTTTTTTCTCTGAAATGAGATAATTTCCCGTGGTAAAAAGTATCCTATATGTTGACCCAGATAACCAGCTATCATCATACCAAATTTCATCAAAATCTGTCCAGTGGTTTTCTCGTGATGCGGTAACAGACAGACAGACAGACCGACTAAAATTATAAAAACTATAGAATCGGACTCTGTATCGATATTAATATCTATGTATTTCAATTAGATTTTCTAAAAAATATTTAATGTACAGATTCGACTTAGTTACAATTTTATTATATATATAGATATACATTACATACCTTTTTTTGGTGATACGTTACATTTGATGAATTAACACATTATTATTTAAATGAACACCTACTTTTAACATTTGTACGTTCAAAATAAACATGTCCTTAAAGGCTTCTTTAAAGTTCTCTATATCATGGAATTTCTAACTAGTAAAGCTAACACTGGAGCTTAGAGAAGACGTGTAAGTTCTACAGTTTTTAAAGAATATAAGTTTTAATAATATCGATTATAAAAAATCGTTATATATCATTTATTTAGATTAGAATATAATATGAAATACTCATTAATTATATACTTTTTTACATTTATTTTATTATCAATCAAAACAATATTATGTGACTAAGAATCTTCTTAAATTCACTATGTTACACGTGTCTCATATAATATTTTTGGATCCGTAGCTAAATGGTTAAGCTGGAACCCATATATTTTCCCCATGTCTGTCTGTCCGTCAGTCCGTATATTAAAGCTATTGGTACGTTGCTTGACTTTTTCAACCGACTTCAAAAAGGAGGAGGTTCTCAATTCGACTGTTTTTTTTTTCTTTATGTTTGTTACCTCAGAACTTCGTCATTTATTAACCGATTTGGACAATTTTTTTTTTGTTTGAAAGGGTATACTTCCAGATTGGTCCCATTTAAATTTCAAAAAAAAATACCACCCCTAAGGGTGGAAAAATGGCTAATGATGGATTTAACCTACTTCTAATTGTCATATTGACTTGAAACTTTGCAAGTGTTTCTATTTCCGTTGATAGTACAGTGGTTCGGTATTGTTGACCTGATCTGATGGTAAGGCCAGAAGGTGGATAGGTGGAACTCTTCAACGGCTAATAGTAGATACTTTGAGTTTGGGCTTATTTTGTTTGATTCGACAAGCCTAACACGTTAGAATTCTTACTTTGCTACTACTGTCTACACTAAAAAGGGTAAAATAATAACTTTTTAACAAAAAAATAAAAACCGACTTCAAACAAAAGCACTAAAAAGTAAAAAATAACTGATTGGTAGTTTTCATTTACTATACATACCTAATCAAATATTTTCGAAGTCGGTGTGCTTTGGCTAAGTAATTAAAGCCTACCTATTAAATACATACCTAATCAAATATTTTCGAAATCGGTGCCAGCCCATACAAAGCAAAGCACACCGACTTCGAAAATATTTGATTAGGTATGTATAGTAAATGAAAACTACCAATCAGTTATTTTTTACTTTTTAGTGCTTTTGTTTGAAGTCGGTTTTTATTTTTTTGTTAAAAAGTTTTTATTGTTCAAGTCAATAGTTTCAAAGTTACAAGCTTCTAAAGTTTTCTTTCATTTAACTTTAGGAATATGGGTCGGAAAATTTTGATACAAATAATGAAGCTTCTAAAATTTTTCAACGAAAATTATTTTGAGGAAGATACGTTGAATAGTTTTTGAGATATAGGATATTTTTCGTTTTCCGGCCACAAATTAACTACGAACGATTAGACATAGATTGTACGGAACCTTTGGTGGGGTCAGGCTCGCACTTGGCCGATTTTTTAAATTTCTATTCTTCGATTGTAGAATGATACCTAGTCTAAACCTCACAATTTTTTCTACAATCAATCAAAACAATAAGTGACTAAAGATATTCTCAAATCCACTATGTTACACGTGTCACTACGAAGTCTGCGGGGGGCATACGTCAGCTCGCTCGTTTGTCACGGCACTTGATGGTCGCTCTTGATATAGGATCTTAACGAATTAACACTATGGAGTAGGACATTGAGATTTGTAGGTACAGTTGCGAGTTCTTGTCAGAAATTGAGGGTTACTTACAATGATCAATATTGTTTTTTATTCATTGTTCATTTTCTAAAGTACGTATTCATTTACATGACCAAATCCAACGAACAAGATAGAAAAATACTTTAAATCAAGCAAATTATTAAATAAAAAATATTATTCATGTACCTATATTTAAATTCTATTGTAGGTACTCACATGAACAGAGAACATAGTGTATAAGACTTCCTCTCATTGAAATTAACACATACGACATTATACATAAATACGATATGAATGATATAAATTTGAAGCAACAACACATAAGTACATATTAAAATTTTCCCTTTGAAGCTAATATTGGCCTCACCGCATGATCCACTATACACAGCGATTAGCTACCAATAAAGCAGGAAACATCAAAGTCTAAAAACGGCGCAACTTTTCCAATTTCCCCCCCAAATACCCTTGAAGGATTTGCATGCTATTCGAACAAAGCATCTTATGTTTTGCAATATTTTCTATGCCGCCGCGTGAGTCCGCACAACTTAGGGGTCGATCCTTTGTCCTGGCTTTAATATCTGTGGGAATGGACATACCGACTTCCATTAGGTAATTTATCACTCTTAAACGAGTGTGGACTATCCACTGTTATCCTTGTAGAATTTCTAGTCTTAAAAGGGCGAAAACTACGGCTTTGTGCGAACTTGTTCAAATTAATAGAGGATTCTGGCCCGACGGGTTGGCTTTATTGATTTTGAGCGGCCGAGGTCCGATGTCCGATGTTTATGAATTATTAGCTATTTGGGTTCCCATAAAATCTGCTTTTAGAACTATTACGGGTTTTAGGCGCGGGGTCATTTTGGGTAGAATTAATAATAAGATAAGCGTATTGGCAAGAATGCTACGAATTTTGAACAGTACGGTGAAAAGATGAAGGTTTATGAAATAAGTAGGTATTAGGTATGTTTAAAGTAAAATCCCTCTTTGTATGTAATAAAGAGAAAATCGTAATAAAATACGTATCTATAGATTTTGCTAATTATTTTGTTTTAATATGTTGAATATTATAATTGGGGTATAGTTATTTCTTTTTTTTTAAACGATGCTGTTAAGGAGTTGCTTTCGCCTCAAAGTTTATTTTTCTTGCGATCAGTACTTTCACTTGACCAATAAAAAAATATTTTACAAAGCATCTTAAGGGTCATGTTGCCGATTAACACTAAAAACCATCATGTCTTTATACATTCACAAGATGACCACAGCTTCCCTTACGTAGGTCAAAGATGGGGTCAGCATTACAAATTCATCTGACACGGGCCTTACACGCGGTTTTTAAAATAATGATAAAAAGAGGGATATTTTTATTGAGATGTAGATTTTTTCAGCCACGTGGATAAGGAGATTAAATGATTTTTGAACAGGTTCTATTCTGTGTAAGGTTAAATGTCAAGGCAATAAGGGCAAGAATAAAAAACTATAGAAATACATATTGTAAATGAATTTCTTTATGTGATTATCGTAACTTAAGTTTATAATATAACAAGCTTCTATTAACTAATTAAATTAATGTATAACGTAATGCATATTGTATCTACATAAAAAGGTACATATGAAGTATAAGTGTATATATTATACATAAAACTAGCATTGCCCGCGGCTCCGTCCGCGTTTAGATGACCAAAAAGTAAATTCTTAGGTTTTACATATTAGTATACTCTTACAATGCAGTTCTTGTATTTTTTCTCAGAAATGAAATATTTTCCTGCGGTAAAAAGTATCTTATATGTTGACCCGGATAACCAGCTATCACCATACCAAATTTCATCAAAATCCTTCCAGTGGTTTTTCTGTGATGTGGTAACAGACAGACAGACAAAAAATCTAAAAACTATAGATTCGGCCTCTGTATCAATAATGTCTGTTTCGATAAGATTTACTTTGAAATAATTTAAAAGTAGTGATTTGGTCCATAGAAACATTCAAATAATAAAATTCTCAGCGAGATTGGTAAAACGCAGGCACATTACTTAATTCAAAATGGTGAACTACCGATAACGGGTCCCTTACAAGACAGGAGTGGCAATAATAATTGGAAATTTATTTGCCATTACCACAATTTAAGTATGACATTTATTATCAATTCCAATAAACAAGAGCAAAGTAAATCAGCGTGATGCCGAAGGAAGCTGTGATTTTGGTAGTTTAAAACGCGTAGGACCGGGAGAGCAAAGCGACTTAAATTTTGAATATATTATAATGAAATAGATATAAAGATCAATCGTAGAAGTTCTACTACGTACGTATGTTAATGACGATTTAGTTAGTTAAACTTGCCACTGGTTGTATATCCATACTAATATTATAAATGTGAAAGTGTGTTTGTTTGTTTGTCCTTCTTTCACGTTGAAACGGAGTGACGGATTTACGTGATTTGTTATGTGGAGATAGTTGGAGGGCTGGAGAGTGACATAGGCTACTTTTTACCGCGGGAGATTATCTAATTCCCACGGGAAAACACGTTATAATACAATCCAAAAAATATTAATGATCACAATTACTTGAAACTTAGTATTAATGCTGTTCAATAAAATAAATACATGTTCTAGCATTTTTCGATATTCATTCTATAAAGGGGTAAATTAGGGGATGAAAGTTTGTATGAAACTACCTTTTTAGATATTTTTTTGTAGTTTTAGCGCGAGCGAAATCGCAGGTTCTGCCAGTATTATATAAAAACAACATTTAATTCTATCGATCGAATCCTTTGCATGCTTATATTTTTTATTATATTTTATGTGGCTAACGATATAATTTACGAAAAAGCATTTATCTTATTACTTTTTTGGTTTCTTAAACAAAAATGATATCAAGAGTTAGAATTATTGTTAGAATTATTATTATATTACTTTTATAACGAATAATAACAAATATTATCGTGAAAGAAGCTTTAGTATTTGTCCCCTTGAAAACTTGAATTGGAATTACTTTTAGAATTAATGATTATACTCGTACATGTCCGTTTGTTTGAGCCGGTTTACTTAATATGGGGATATAATTTCCAGTAAGATGACAATGTGCGTTGATTTTATATACTTATCTTGAGAGTAGACAGCAGGAATATTATCAATAAATAATAAAATTGTAACTAAACCGAATCTGTACATTAAATATTTTTTGGAAAATCTTATTAAAATGAACATTATTATCGATACAGAGGCCGAATCTATAGTTTTTAGAATTTTTGTCTGTCTGTCTGTTACTGCATCACAGAAAAACCACTGGAGGAATTTTGATGAAAGTTGGTATGGTGATAGCTGATTATCCGAGTCAACATATAAGATACTTTTTACCGTGGAAAAATGTCTCATTTCTGAGAAAAAATACAAAAACTGCAATGTAAGAGTATACTAATATGTAAAACCTAAGAATTTGGTTTTTCTCATCTGAACACGGACGGAGCCGCGGGCAATGCTAGTAAACTATAAAAGCATATTGAATATGCATGAAATTTTTATCTTATAATATGAAAGGATTATATTAAAAATAATTTTGAGCAGTTTATTTCATTTTTAATTTACCTAGGATTATGTATTTAGCACATGTAAATAAACGCAATCATATGCCTACAACATCTTGTTTGACACTAGTTTTAATTATTCAGATTGTACTTAGCCATAAATTATTTTAAGACTTAAATGTTCAATTGATATGAAAAGTTGAATGTAATAGTAGAAATGCATCCCCTTTCAAACGAGTGGTAAGCTTATTATTGCCGCAACCTACTATAATATAACACCTGAATGACTACGATTAAGCATAATGAGAATAAAACCTTTTGTTGCTATTCAGCCACCGATATTAATAAAAAGGGATAGTATCTATTCCTTTGTGTACATGTTTACTCGATGGAATGACATGAATGTTTAACAGCAAAAAACCGACGCGACGGAGATGTAACAGAGCTGAAAAGCAAAATTACAAATGTTATTTGTGATGCTAAAATTAATCCTAAATCTAATGCATAAAGATTAAATTCCTCTGATTAGATATTTGGTGGATATTTAAACAAGCTCAATGCAGGTGTAGGAGACGATGATCGGTGACCTCTGGCTTCTAGTTGTGTGGTTCTGTTTGATTGACGTTTTGTTTGACTCGCGCTGCGAGAGAAATTTTTGGAAATTTGGAATTATGGATTCGAAACTTCCTAATATCTGTATAAGGAGTAAAATAATACATTTTATTTTTACAATTATATGGAGTAAATACAAACACAGTATGATTTGTGGAAAATAATAATTTCAGTCTGAAAACAATGACTACTGCAAATAGTTTTAAGTGTGACCAAAGCACGAGTTCATTAAGGAAAGACCAGTAAGATCATTAAAACAACAATGAAAGTAGCAGAAGCCGTTTGAAAGAAAAAAACAACTGGACACATCAGTCGTGACGCTGCATGTACAAAAGATCTTTTAAAAAAAAACAATGCCTTTGAAAGGGCACAAAGTTGACAATACTGACAATGGAGTCTATGGGAAAGACACAAAAGTCGTACTATATTTATGTATTGTTTGTTTAGCTTCTAAGAGGTGACGGAAAAAACAAATAGCGCTTCTTCATATACCAGTAGCAACCCCATCTTTAAAATAACCAAAACTTTAAGATCTATCAATACTTGTATTTTAAGGTGGCGAGAGGTCATGACATCATGGTGTCTAATCTTGTTTTTCAAAGCTCTAATTGCCATTATAACGATACTTGAAACGTTCAACGAGTAAAGTATTGCGTGGAATTTGAAATAATTTATTAGGAAGAAATTATCGTACTGAAGAAAATTATACCTTTATAGGAGTTAATCACGTGTCAATTTACCTATAAATTTTATATTTAATGTCGAAGCAATAGCACAGTTGTACACATAAATGTGTATAAAATTTACTATTAATTGCTTATCTAAAGAATTTTAAATACATATGATTTCCGTATAAGACGATAAAGGAGTCTACGTTATATCTTACGAGCAGTATTTAATATTACTAGTTTTAAATACACATGTTTTGGTCTTTAATATCGAGCTTAATTCTAAAAAGAATCCAATATTCGTTTAATGTATTGGTCCATACCATGATGTGGTTATTATTAATGTCGACCAATGGATGTAATATACTTCTACTTTATTAGTATATGTGTAGTGTACTGTATTAGTGTGTTAGTAGAATATCAGAAAATTAATACTTGTCAAATATCTTTAATTCATCTTAATTAGCGTTAAACAATAAATGCCTTTCGCCTTGATGTGAAAACAAGTGGCAATACTAACACTTGAATGGAGTCATAGGCAACCGGTCTAACGGATTTGATGATTCATCTATCACATTAATAAACTTTTTTATTGAAACACCTTTGTTTAACCCTTTTGTGTGCGGACCAAAAATTATGCATGGACCGTCCATTAACTCCTTGAGTTGGCTATTGTAATTTTGGCTATGCTAATCTTGGTCCCGGAAATCCCGGACTGTGACTGATTGGCTTAAAAAAGTTTCTCATAACCCTGGAGTACCCACGGTCATCTGAGGTTTGAGTTGTGAATACGAATTTGCATATCGTTACGTAAGCTATTTTTCGTTTCTTTGTTGATATGTTAAAATAATATACAATGATTAATGATGAGTTTAAGAAAGGTAACCGTTGATTCAGGAATTTCAATTTAGTTATGTTTTTGTAAATTACAAATATATCTGAAAAGTTTTGTCTAATAATAAGATAGTTACTACTAGTTCTAGTTCATTAATTTGCTATGTGCTCAGTTTAAGAATTCTGCCTACATATAAGTCATTTTTAACTTGTTAAGTTAATTAGCGTACAATTGGTAAATTAGATAAAGCTAACCCTTATAAATTCCTTAATTAACATTATCTAATGTGAGCGTAGTGCTATCAACGAAAAGAAAAAAAATGAATTTAAAAAAATTCTAAAGTAAAAGTCGATTAAATACAGTTAGATCTTTTGTAGTTCAATAACATATTCACTTAGAACATTATTTATTTAGCTTTAAAAATATGAATGTATGTTTGACATAATACGTCTGCAAGTAAGCCTAAATCATTAAACCGATTGTGATAAAACTTTGGTGAGTTGTATCATCAAGGTACACCTGGTGCACGTATTATGTAGGATATATGTATAGTCACGTCAGAGACACCCTGACGAAGAAGGACCATGGAAGTAGTACTTAATTCATAATAAAATATATATAATATATATATATATATATATATATATATATATATATATATATATATATATATATATACTAGCAAAACTCACGGTTCACTCGTGCTAAAACTACAAAAAAATCTGTATAAAAAGTAGGTTTCATACAAACTTTCATCCCCTATTTTTACCCCCTTATAGGATGGGTTTCGAAAAATGCTAAAACACGTATTTTTTTAATTGTATTAAAGAGCATGAATACCAAGTTTCAAGTAATTCTGGTGACAAATATTTTTTTGGGTATGACAAATATTTTCCGCAATAAAATGTACCCTATGTCACTCTCCAGGTCTCCAACTATTTCTCACCAAAAATCACGCCAATCCGTCACCCTGTTTCGACGTGAAAAAAAGACAAACAAACACACTATTAATAATACATTAGTGATGATAGATAAAAATTATATATCGGTGTAAATATATCTTTATTTATATTTGTAAGTTACATATTGATTAAAATATCGTTTCACAAAACCAAAATCTGTTATAATATAATCTGTTCCATCCCTTCGTCACCGCGATCCCGACCGCGGGGCTTTAATAATGTATCTGCCATTAGTTAACCCACAGATGCAGCGGCCATCTTCGAGTAATTCTAATTGCACGGAAAGGGTTCAAAGGGATTACTCTTACGAATTTTCACAGCCCTGTTTTTAACACCTTCTCGTTTAATGAAATGAAGCCAATGCTTGTTTTAAATTCACATACGAAAAAGGCTAATGAAACAAAAACACTGCAAGCGTGTTTAAAAGTAGGTTTTACCTTGCAAATATTACAAAGCCATTAGCTGCTCCAAAATCTCCATTTTAAAGGCAGGACACATAATTAATTTTTGACGAAGTTGAAAGAGTGGTTTTTTAAAGGCGTCGAGTCACAGAAGGTGTCCGGGCACAGCTGGGCTAGTATTACGCTAATCTCTACGGCGTCGCACTTGTTAAATATTAACGCAGTCTAATTACAACCGCCTGCCACCCCACCCACTCTAATGGCTTTTAAAACTGATTCCCGCCCCGAAGGATGCGTATTTGATGACAACTTTCGTCGTTTTGCTGGCTTTACAACGGGGGCGACAGGAAAACTCTACGTACTTGGTCTTTTGCACTTTAATATCTTGATGGCTATATCCATTTCCGCATACAACACGTACTTACCTTTCTTTTTCATAAGTTAGAGTAGTAATGGACTGTGTAGTAGCGATAAAGCGAATGTTAGTGAGATGTAGCGAGTCTTCATTGCATTAGACATGTGTAATGGTTTTAAGGTTGAGGGTTTGACACTTAGTGGGAAATGTCTTGTTGAAAACTTAATTGGCGCTGTACTATAATGCATTACGATTTGAATTAAATGAATTGTAGGTAAAGATAGAAGAAAATATCAGTGTATATACTTATCTTTTTCATTTACAGAAAATGAGTAAATCACACATCTCGATTTAGCTATGACCTATTCATATAAGGGTCAATTTTTCAAAATCGCCGCGTCAATTTAAATGTACTGTGTAGACGAAATTAAATGTTCCTTACCTTAAACCATGTGAAACACTTAAAATTACTTAGATTTTCGGTGAAAAAGCACAATAAACAGCTATAATTAATGATATCATGACAGTTTCGGCTATTTGTTCAACTGGCCGTCGGGATGTGCAAACAGGTTTTAAGCAAAAGGGATCGTTTAACGGTAACAACTATTTATGTGTTGCTAATGGTAGTGACAATCATTCTGCACCATTAAATGTATCATTAGCGACACCGTTTTATTTGTTGTTTGTTTTCTTAAAGTCTACGGTCGCAATGACCGTCACAGCCGTTTTCGGGTTGAAATCATTAATCAGAAAAGACGTGAGTTTCAGATTCGGGACAAAAGTTTTTTGATTAACAGTAAGCAAATATGGGAACGTGGGCGCTGTATTGAATGGAACATCGGGGACTGGGATTCCTTTAATAAATGATTGTGGGAGACTAGTGATTTTGTAAAATGATATCATTTTAATGGTTGCGTTTACGGTTGTAAGAGCTTATGTATAATATTTTTAAGACCGCATTGGTTTTGAAATAAATAGAAGATGATAACTATAGGTTATTTAAATGCCCAGAGTTTAGTGCAAATTATGTAAAATGTTTATATTTTTAATATCTTACTTATTCATATTATACTTTTACCACTAAATATAGTTTTTTATAATTATAATATAAGCTTTTACTTATTCACGTTGGTTTCTCCTGTGTGTCGTGTCCTTAAAGAAATCTGAATAAAAAGTATCTACTATTTCGAAAACAAAATGTAAAACAGGGTGCCTGAGGGTTCGTTCACTTGTTTTACGTGACTTGTAAATGTCATGACATCTGTCACGGCGTGACATGTCTTATCTTTGGGGTAAAAAAAGCCCCGTGGGTGATTTTTGCGAAAAAATAGCAATGAGGAGTTTGAATGTATTTATGACTTTGTAAATTGGTTATATTAAGGAGTCTTTAAAAAAATAAAATTGTACAGAAAAAATTGTAGTGCTAGAGTTATATTATATTGATTCCCAAATAGATGTATGGAACATATATTTATTATTAAGTAGTTATCAGTAATCTTTTGCAATATCATATTTAGCTTAGAGTTCCAGCTTGTACAAAAGATATTTTCACATAGTTTTTCAAGGAGTCTGATAAGTTACGAAGATGGCGAATTTGGCTAAGCCCAAGTATATTTTATTTTTATTATGGAGTAAATTAAATGTTCTTAAAACTTACATAAAATGAAAACCGGTAACAATAGGGTTTCTTCATGATATAGTATGTAGATTGTAGGTACTATTGTAATAAATTATTCTTAGTTTGATAAAACTATAGATCTATGTGAATTTTGATTTTTCGAATTCTGAATACCTTACTCATAAACATTCGCATTATTAATACTAGAATGAAATAAAGGTTAAAAATATAATAAATTTTATATGTTCACACTCTAAGTAAAATTTGGAATTATCGGCTGAGTGGATGACGTCACGCTGTCTGTAGCACTAAACAAGGGTGCGCAACTTTTGTTTTTTCATGTCCACACCAATTTCAGTATTTGTCGATTGAGTACACATGAGCTTGAATTCAATAGATAGAAAAATATACTAAATATTTATTAAATTAAATAATAAGTATCTACAAATATGCCAAATAAGTTAAGGTAGCTCGTGATCCCCCCCAACGTGCGTTCACCTTGTCGTGGTGGGGGGGCTCAGTAGTGCCCGGCAATCCAACCGGGCGCGAAGCTAAGAAACGCACAGGGAGGTTGCCCACTTTGGTGGGCGGTGGAAGGTGGCCCTCTTCGGAGGGCGGTGTACCATGCGGGTTGCTCCTGGTACTTCTCTGATAGCAGAGTGGACCTTGGAGCAACCCCATGGCTGTTCTGCCGTCGGGGCGTCGTAGTTGAATGCGTAAGCGATCCTGCGACGCCCCATTAAGACGGGGGAAGGTTTTGTTGGGTTTTAGTGGGTAGTACTGGCTGTATTACGCCGGTGAGTCCCACACGTCGTGCGTAAATGCATTTCCCAACGATAAAAAAAAAGCTCGTGATATATATTTCAATATGATTATTAAATACATATTGAATATTGGCCTTATAGGTAATTTTTACTGCTTCTTAAGCATAAGTGCTACTTACACGAAATTCTTGATCTGATTGAAATAAATTAAATATGTTTATCCAACCTCAAATTATATTGTAATTTGTAACCTTTGCTAACAAATTTTAGGACATTATAAATTAATTCAAGTTTTTTTGTGCAAGGCTTTTTAATTTTCTTTATTATCATTATCATTTTTTTGCTAAATATAAAGAATGTGATAAACTTGTACTGAGTAAAACATAGATAGTACATAAAACCTGTTATAAAATTTCTTAAAAAATCGTTACAGTCAAAGTTAAAAACTGAATTTTTTTCTATATCTTTAGACGTATCTCTTCAATATAGTCCGCGAGTTACCGGTAAACAATAAATTTCATTAGGGTCGCTGTTTCGGCGCTAAAACAATGTGTTGGGGGACGCGGGATAAATTGTCACTTACGATAGTGTATAGAGAATGTGCTGTTTTTTCCTAACAATCCCCTTAAAAAGTATCTATATCATTTCTTATTTACGCTTGATTTTATTTTGTGGTAAACATAATAAATAGTGGTGTTTTTTAGTAAAAATATTATAAATGAAATTTGCACACTAGAAGTCAAAATTAGCTAATTTTTTTACTTTTTACGGTGTAATTCGATTTTGGTTTTCGATTTATAGAATTTTCACCTGCTATATTTTTAACATACTTTCTTCTTACTTTGCTACAACTATGTCTACACCAAAAATTAAAAAAAATACACTAAAAAGTAAAAAAAAAATAGCTGATTGGTAGTTTTCATTTACTATAGATACTTAATCAGATATTTTCAAAGTGTGAAGTAAGTAATGAAGAAAGTGAATCTGCAATACGAGTAAATTGATAAATAGATTAAATATAATAAGTTATACATATACAAGAAAGATAATCCATACCAAAGATAATAATTGATTGTTGACGCAACTCTGTAAAATGGTATAGTAATTAAATGTTATATATATGGTAATTACGTCAGATAATTGAACTAGAACCATTTTTTTTCAATATTTCACGAAAGATATTTAAAGAATGTCATTGTTTCATAACAAACATATTTGAATCTAGTCTTATATAAGGTACAATACTTTGAAATCTTTTGATAGCACACATCCTTTCTCACCGACCTGTCAATCGCCCATACATTATAACATTCAAAAGGAACGCTCAAAGCTTTACATCCAAGTCTAGTTAACTGTGACTCTGTACTATGGCTATTGAGACAGGACTTTCAATCAATTATATCAAAAATGCTATAACCATTGCGTTGTTTTAATAAAAACTGTATGATAATGAGAGACAAAAAGGGGTGATGTATAAGGTTCTGTAGTGAGAAGTAATGTTAGTGGGTGATGGATGTGATGGTGTGACGTGTGACTGTCAATCACAATCAGGCGTGACCACCCGCGCGATTAGGTGCGTAAAGATAACAAAGATGAATGGAGTCGTTGCTTATCTATACATATAATAAAATTCTAAGTCGAATCTGTACATTAAATATTTTTTGGAAAATCTTATCGAAATAGTCATTATTATCGATACAGAGGCCGAATCTATAGTTTTTACAATTTTTTCTGTTTGTCTGTCTGTCTGTCTGTCTGTTACCACATCACAGATAAAACCACTGGAGGGATTTCGATGAAATATAATATGGTGATAGCTGGTTATCCGGGTCAACATATAGGATTCTTTTTACCGCGGGAAAATATCTCATTTCTGATAAAAAATGCAAGAACTGCAATGTAAGAGTATAGTAAAATGTAAAACCTAAGAATTTGGTTTTTGGTCATCTGAATGCGGGCGGAGCCGCGGGCAATGCTAGTTTTAAATTAAAGTTTCATTTATTGATATTAGTGCAATGACAGATATAGTAGTAGTAAAATTGAGTTTTTTAAGTATCGTCATATTTATTATTTTCGTCGTTCTATTAGGTTAGGTATTTCTAAATAAAAAGCTTATTACTCTGGTCACAGGTTCTACTCCTGGACGGGTTAAGTCTTTGCATTGATCGTACAAATATCAAGTCGCTACATTGGCTACCGCCATGTTGTCGAATAATGAAAGACAATATAGTATTCATTGTTTTTTTATCTATATTATATGTAGTAATGTATTTGTAACATACTCTTCATCAAACTCTATGTCTTTTTCTGTCCAATAGGTGTAGCAACGACGTTTACTAGATACCCGCTGTCTGTCTGTCTGTCTTATCGCTAGAATCTTCAAACATACATCACAATGCCTACAAAAAGAGCTCCTTTCTATCTATTAGTATGCATTTTGTTTTCCGATGTACCTATATAGCGAATTAAATGTGGGCATAGTTATGGAATAATACCTATTGTGTAGTCTTCTATCTGTAATAATTACTTTTCAAAAACCAAAATGAAAATCATTTACAACATAGAGTAATTTTTATGGGACCAATTTTGACTAATATATATATATATATTTGGTATTATATATATATATATATATATATATATATATATATTTTACATTTGATACTTTTAATTTGAGTGGTTATTAACAACTCAATTAATGTACGTAAAATAAGTAGCATTTTCTATGATTTTAATTGAAGAACTTTTACATATATTTTTTACTATGAAATTGATGATTTTTTTACTATTAAAGTGATCTCATTTTCAATTTTTGTAGCAATAAATCTTATTAACCTGCAGAACAACTTTTACAAGTATTGACTTGACTTATTGTATTATTGTATTTATGTACTTGAATTATTGTATATAAATTAAAAAAAAAAAGACAAGAAATCCAACTATAGCTACAGCGAAGCTCTACGATCCAACGAATACCTATCCGTCAAATCAGCGGTGCTCAAGCTCGAATCAATCGGGCCGCGGAGTTTGCGCTTTTGTAGCTCGCGGGTCGGGGGTCGCGACCTCCGACCCCATTGGGCGACCTTTGCCACGCCCAACGCCCTACTGAAACTGAAATAACCTATAATTTACATCAACAATGTATTTCAGCCATAAATTAAAACTTGACGACTCCCAGTGTGGTTGAAGCAACAAAAGTAAAAATTTTTCGACGTTGTCTTTTTTCTATATTATACTGTCTACTCTGGACAGAAAGTAAGTATCTAAAAGATATTCGTTATGATTTTTTTAAAATAATATAATCCCTCCAAGAGCGCGAACACGCCGGCGTTACAGTTAACAATAGATTTCTTAGAAATTTAATTAATATCTTAGAAATTTACCTGGAGGTGTTAAGCAATATAAACTTCTAAAAATGTTTTTTTATTTTCACTTCGATTCTTGAAGTACATATTTTTGCTATAAGTAATAGTACATTATCTAGTTTATTAAGATTGGTTGGTCGACGTCTACAATATTTCTATTAACATGAAACAAGATATAGTAGTTTAGAAGATATGTGGGAACAGATGAACATACGTACAAACACATATGTACATAGCTTTCTGAAATTCCCTTTGTAGTCGGGAAAAATAGCTTAGTTATAGTTATTATTTAGAAAGACTCATTACAATATTATAAATAAATAAATATGTTGGGAAATTAACACTCATTACCTACTATCTAGTTCCATGGTAAGCTACGAGGCTTGTGTTATGGATACCAGATAATTTATTGCTATTAACTTTTAATGTGTTAAAAACGTAAATCTAATATTTAGAGAACAATCTATGCTCGTAACTATGGACTATACATGTTTACAATGAAGATTTTAGACTATAAATAAGGCTTGAAAATGTTTTCATGACATAATGAAATCACATAAACGTTATAATTTCACAAAATAAACCATTAAATACATACTTAAATTCTAACGGAACTAACATCAATTATTTCAATCGTGCATGATTTTTGACGTGACTAGTACTGACTTTTAACCTGAACAGATTCTATTTAGTACACCTGGTTGTAGCGTTGCAGGTTAAGTGCAAAATTAGGCAATTCGAGGAAAATTAACTATCAGCAGTTATGGGAAGAATGGTTAAGGTATAAATTATAAGTACATTGTTATATCTACCTATAGGTACTTACATATAATAAAATTCTGAGTCGAATCTATATATTAAATATTTTGTGAAAGATCTTATTGAAATAGTCATTATTATCGATACAGAGGCTGAATCTATAGTTTTTAGAATTTTTGTCTGTCTGTCTGTCTGACAAACCACTGGGATATATTGATCTGATTGTATATAGGATCCTTTTTATTGCGGGAAAATATCTCATCTGTGAGAAATCTATACTAACCATCAAAACGTATCTAGGGACGAACCCGAGCGGAGCCAGGGTAAGTCGCTAGTTATGTATAAGTCTAATTATTTTAAATACATAACACATTTAAATGTTTCTGGTGTTGATATTTAATTGATAAATTCTTAGCATAAATACTGCATCATATTCTATCTTGCACTTAATGAATTATTTCCTTACAATGATTCACTTCATTCATAATTGTCGTGTTCCTTATTTAATATCTTACAGAATAGTTAGAAAATAGACCATTTATTAAATTTTTGCAACGTAATGTACATTATTGTTATAAGAGTGATTAAATAAAAATATATTAAAATAACTCTTAAATAAAAACAAAAAAAAAACATCTAACAGGATACCAAGTTTTGAATGGAATTATATCGTTTGGGCGCTACGATGCCACAGACAGACACACAGATACACACGCAAAACATATAACAAATCTCTTTTTGAGTCGGGGTTTAATAAGTTTTGCCACTTCGAGGCACTATTTTGACTCTTGGAGATTATATAAGTGATTCAGAAACACAGCTTGTGGAACAAACTTTAGTTTTAGTAGAATAAAGCTACGTCATTTGCTCTACGAGTACTAAATTTATGCTTCCCATATCGTCAACCATACAGCAGGTGGCATGTTTGTTCGCAGGTGGTCGGATCTTGTGTTTAAATGTCTTACATATAATTTTATGTTTTAATTCCTAAACGTATTTTGAACATAATATGTATAATATAGTCGTTTCACTTGTAATCTCAGTTTTAAACTATGTTAACAACGTCAATCTAACAACCTAGAGATATTAATTATTCATATTAACAAATGTACGTATGGTCTATTTGTAGATTCCAAGCATGTTGGTATGTGCAAATTGTTCTAATTAGTATCAGTGTTTGTTATTAATGAAACTACATATTTTATAAGTATTTTAAATAGATATAAATAGGTACTAGCCAGCGTTAACCATATAAGTTTAAATTATTTTTTTCGTTAATTTTTCATTTTTTCTCTTTATTAAAACCTTTCGTGGACCGTAAGGAACATACGAAAAAAAATTAGCCGAATTGGTCCAGCCATTCTTGAGTTATGCGCTTCCCAACATTCATTTTTATTTATATAGATTAAATAGCATCTTCGATAGGTAGGTACACGGAAAACAAAATATAAAATAAAATCACGACAAAGTCCGAAAAGATAGTTTCATTTAAAATGTAATAAATTACAATACAAGTCATGTTCGTGTGTAATTTTAGCAAGAAGCGGGTATGCAGCTAGCATTCTACCGTTGATTGGTAATACCAATTCTTTGTGCAAAAAACAAATCAGCTCTTTAGTCATCAGTTTTGCTTTCTGTTTTAATATTTGTTCTTATATTTATTATTTAAGTAATAATATTTTGTTGGATTTATTTAGTACTATAAAAGACATTTTTACAAGACTTTAAAACTTAGAAGCTCGACTTGGCGGGGGCACTGCCGTGCCCCTGATTATAAAAGACAATTTAACATACGATTACAAACTGAAAATGACATTACAATGATATGAAACGAGTTGATCAGTTCGTATTTTTCGTAAAGTGGAACTCTTTATTGGTTATTATTACAAGCCAGATTTGAAGCCTAACGAGTAGAATTTATTTGTTTTGACGAGTACCATACATAATAGTAGCTTTTTGACCTAGTTTTAAAAAAAATTTTTTTCTTAAAGCTCTGTTAGGTTCAATACTAATAGCCTTAGACGTAGTTTGGAACTTCCGCCCTTTTCAAATTTTTATGTTAAGCAAAAATATTAATACGACTACGTTACGTATGTAGCTACTCGAAAAGTAAATTTAGTACGTTAATTTCATTTCATTCAGTATCATTTATTGTATATTTTTATAGATGTTTTTATAATCGCTATTTCCAAAACAAAAAATAATAATCAAGTAAATAACAAACATGAACGATGTCAAAAATAACTTTTCAAAAATTCTTTGATGTATTTTTGTGGGTGAGTGTATGGGAATGCGTTGCGTGCAACAGGTGCGCACGCGATCTGTGATTTGTGCGTGCTGACGGAGCACGTGGGAACAGTAGTGTTTCTAATTAATTACTGTCCGTATTCAATGAAAGTTTGTATTATTGATATATTTTTAGCTTTATCGTTTTATGTTAAATTCAGTTTTTTAATATTAAATTGAAACTTCATAATGAATTTCTTAACTTAGAAGCTTTAAAAAATGTTCTAAATTTAATTCATATATATATATATATATATATATATATATATATATATATATATATATATATATATATATATATATAAGTGATAATTAAACAATAAGATAAGTGAAGGTAATGTAACTTTTTAAACTTGCTACGATAACTGTATGTCTCTAATGCTGTTTCTACGTTTGCCACCTGTTGTCTCATTTATGTTTTTTGTTTCTACGAGGCTGACCTTGCTACCTTGGACTATATATCTATTCAAAAAATTACATCAAAAGTGACTTAAAAAGGTAACTTTATGACGAAACGATAAACAAACGAACAAACATATTTACGATTAAGGATAGTTGATATGTTGTTAAAAACATTAAATTTTAGCCACTTAAATAGCTCGTAAAATAAAACAACGGAAAGCATAAAGACATTTTTTTATTTGTCAATTACGTCTCATACAGCTTCAAACACACCGACTCTATACTTACACCCTCTGTACAATTATTGCGAATAAATACATTGCTTCTCTTTTACACGTACAGATTTGGCAGGAGATTTTCACAATAGTGAAAAAAGTAGAAAATATATAGTTTTTAAATTGTTTAATTGAAATTATAAATGAGATTTGCTCAATTGTCTGGTGTTAATCGAAATAATTATTATATTTGACTTAAAAAGATATTTAGGGATAAAGAAATTTACAAATAACAGCTACTTTTAGCTTGAAATGTAGTGTAATTTGAATAATAAATATAAGGATATATTGTCACAATAAAACATGGCTAAAATTTGGACCTTAAATGTAATATAAATAAAGTGTACAAATATTACAAAACCCATGTGTAAAAGAAGTTACTGGGCTTAAAATTGACTCAGGTTTTAAGCATTAAAATGATTCGTCATTTATGAACATGTTAGCGAAAGAAAACTAAATAAAATCATATAAAAACTTTACACACAAATTAACATTAATATTGCTTACAAACTTTTAAAACGTTACGATAAATGCTTTATCGGAATTATACATTTGTACATAGTGACAGGTTTAATTACAATCTTTACGCTTAATTTTAAGCACCAGTGGAAATAATTTGAAACCCTATTACATGATAAAAAATAAAAACATAATTTAAATCCCTTGGTTTACATTAAAATATCAAATCTATAAATTTCAAAGATTTTGAATACAAAAAAAGTTTTTAGATTATATATGTATGTATGTATGTTGTTTTATATATAATATAAATTGCACATTTCATATTTATTGCGTTATTTCAATCCAAGATATCTCACTCTCGGTCCCTTAATAATTTACTCTTTACAGAAAAACAAGTCCAAAGTAAAAATCAATTCCGTCGAAGGATAATATTGTCTAAAGAGCATTCATCATGAACATCGTAGAAAACATGCCTCTTGTACCTTATCACATTAAATATACATTTACAATATAATAAAAACATTTTATTTACAATATTAAATATATCTAAGTCTAAATATATTACAGAGGAACAAAATAACTTGAACTATGTCACTACTGACCCCAAAATACCTTAGAGTTCATTTTATGTCCGCTTGGGAACAAGACTCACTTCTAATGTTGAGGAGATTGTCGATCATCATAGACGTTTTTTGAGCGTTTTTTTGATCGCAATTCGTTTCAAAGTCGTGCTCATTTGTTTTTGGCGGGTAGAACGCCGATATTGGATCGAACGTTGGACAAGGATCGATTCTATCACTGTCTCTGTTCCGCGATCCATAGTAATCTTCTGATGTCGTCGGCTCCGTGTCCTGGAACTCGCTAGAGGACGTTACAGCATCTTCGGGCGCTTCTCGTTGATATCTCTGAAAGTCGAACTGACTGGGCAAGTACGGCGGGAAGCCGTAAGGCGTGGATCAGGCGGCCGCGAGCTGTCTCCACATTGTATGTCACATGGTCGCCATATATGGCCACGAGAAGGAGCTTCCGGATAAGAGCATATCTCTAATCAAAGTTTCTATCGGTGTCTTACCAACTAATCTGACGAAAAACAACTGTTCTATAACTTGGGAGCTTACAGTCCGTAACGATGGTAGTCGTAAAAGAAGTTTGCCAAATCTCGTTGGTTGGTTTGGATATTGACTCCGACAATACTCTTCGAGGGCGCATTGTGATTTTTCTTGCAGGCTTTCTATGTGTGGGACGTCTGATAACCCGCAGGCATCTGTAAGAGATAAATAATATGGTTACTTAGTTATTCAAAGGTTACTAATTATTATAATTTAAGTTCGTAGGTGGTTTAAATTTAAACTAAATAAAGCAACTTTCCCCCTTGTAATAAATGATTTAAAAAAATAAATGGGATAAACAAAACGCAGGTAGATAAAAGAAAATGTCTGCGGTACATTAAACACGTTTAAATATTTCATAATGTAAACGCTGTAAAAGTAATAAGGTGTTATGTGAGGTAATCAAGTATACGTGGCCATTCGTTCATTGTAACGGCCCCTTGATAATCAATTAGCATGTTAGTGGTAAACAATTACCCTAATAACACATTTAGTTTAGGTAACACTTGTTACTTAATTACTTTTTTCTTTTTAATAGCTGTTTCAAAATAACTGATCAAATATTTACAACAAAAACAACTACGAATAGTTAACATTGACATAACTATCAATCTACACAAATTAACACTATATTTGTTATTTAAATTGTATTTCAACAACTTTAATAATTATATAGCTATTGCTTTTTTCTGGAAATTATATAGAAAAATAAGGATATTTAAATATAAATATTTTTTTTCTTACAAATAATAGAATAGAAGGTCGGGATGAGAAAAAATAATGGGAGTCATTTGCCATCGTTGAATGCTCTATGTCTTGATCAGATAATTTAAGCTTAGTTATTAATGTTTACAGCTAGGTTAGAACATATGACCTCTTACATAGTAAATACAGTCGGTCTAATCTCGCACTGCACTACAAGGTTAATAAATTACATTCTCTATTACTATCTCAGCAATTTCCTTCCACATTCAGTGTACATCTGGTATCATAATCACCGTTTTGTTTACCGCGTCATTTCGCCTCCGAATAACAATAAAAAATATTAATGTACAATACTAGGGACTTAATCGCATTAAGACGGTCTGCGACCGTTCACGGGCTATTATGTTGATACGTTTTTATTTTAGGGGTTGTATACCGGAAGGATTAGACGGCGTATCGTTCTTCAGACGTAGATAGACATAAATTTGACGACACGCTTGGCTCAGTTTGTAGTGGCTCTACTTGCTGAGCCAGCGGTCGCGGGTTCGAGTCCCGCTGGGGGCATTCATTTGTGTGAAGAGCACGAATGTTTGAACTCCAGTCATGGGTGTTTATATTTATAATATATAATATATTTATGTATCTAAAGTTATACATATATGTGTAGTGTATCAACTATCTAGTATCCATAACGCAGGCCTTGTAGCTTACCATGGAACTAGATGGTGTAGTGTGTTAATGTCCCAACATATCTGTATGGCTTTTTGAATGTATGGAAGTTTTAAGTGCTAGCTATGTTTAACTTAAAGCTTAAAGTTTTTTAATAATTCAAAATGAAATAAATTCAATTCTTGATGCAGATTAAACGTGATCTTTTATTTTTAAAGTCGGTTAAAGCCCATCTCAAATTACCATACTGTTCTTGGCCCACTTATGATAATAGGCTCAATAGTAGAAGTAATTCTCAATTGACCGTTTACAAGACGTGTCACTGTAATAAAAAGACCAATTAAAAAAAATTTAACTGACAGTTCGTGAGGTGTAATTAAAAATTAACCTAATTGTAGATGGATAGCAATTACGCTATGAAAAACAGTTTATTTATTAGTTACCAGCTGTGGAAATGAAAATAAAAGTTATTTATAAGACTCTAAACCATTTCGTGACTAGCTTTGGAATAAACATGCATAAGTACAGTTTAATGAATGCCAATAAAATGTATAACAAGTATTTTACATAATTGTTAAAAAGAACAATGGATGACTAAAGATATAATATTAGATGAAAAATTATTTTCAATGAACATCAATAAAATTCAATAATTTCTTGTTAAAATGTTAGATTTTGCCTTTACCTATAGATAAGCTTGTCTTTATATATATATATATTATCATAACAAAATTAATAACTTCGAGTATTAAAAATTCAAGAACAATAGTTTATAATTAAATTTTAATTGATTGTAATGGATTCTAAGTCGATCTAGCTTTAAAGTCTACGGCCTAGTTCAGTAGCTATCTATCAATTGTAATTCGTGGTCCACGCCTCCCGGTGACGCAACCACAATTGTGTTCACTTGCATTAATTGTAGCAGCTGTTTGTGATGGACGTAATTGATAAATTCTGAATAAGTCTTGCTCTATTAAGTATGAGTTTTCTATTCTAAATATTTTTTATCTTTCAAAATTCATTTCTCGCGTAGTAGGGTCTTTATCTCGAGCGCTTAATTTTCAGGCATCTAGTTTGTTTCATTTCATAGAACAGAGAAAATTACAGAGCTAACACGAATATCAGGATAATTTTATAGAACTAAGTTCTTTTTAATAATGCTGATATTCTAAGTTTTTTTTTAATATTTAAAATAATATAAGCGTGACAAGACTTAATCTGTTTTTTTTTTTAATTTTCGGTAAGTACAGTTAAAACGGATTTATTTAGCTCTATACTGTTTCTGTAATTTTTATTATCCAATTATACCAGAATTACTTATACATATTTCAAATAAAAAATAAAAAAAATGAAAAAAATAACTATAAATTAAATTATTCACTTACAATTAACGAATTGAATAATTACGCGTGTAACTTGTAAAGCATTAATGCTAAACCGCTGAAATGGAAAGGTGCGCAACAAATATCCAAGTTGATCTTTGGTCCAAGATCACGTTAAGATCGCCCAATAGCAATTAACCCTACGCTCGCTTGTAACAATGTAATATACTTTAATTGATACGACCCCGGTCTGAATGGCCGAAGAATAAGATGGACTTAATGAATCGGAGTAATTGGTGAGTGCTGGGTACACGATTGTTTCATACCGATAGATATTATCTGTCATGAAAATTATGTGTAAAACATATTGCCTTTTAGCGTTAAACCTATCTTTATCATAATTATCACTGATTGCAAAGGATATTTGAAAAGCTTATTTTGAAATATCTGCGCATGAGTAAGTTTTAGAACACGTATTACACATATTAAGAAAACTTAATATAATTGTTATATGGATTACCACGGATAGATAATTAAATTTGAAAAGTAATTTCATTTTAAAGGTATTCTTTAACTAAAGGAAGGAATACGATTCCATTTAAACAGATATTCAAAATATGTTATTTTAGAGGATTTTGCACCAGAAATATATGAAAATGATGTCCCAACCAATAATGGCACGCTTACAGTCATCAATAATAAATATGAAATTTAAGTATCGAGAGACCGATCTTCGCTAGATGTTTCTTCGGATAAGAAATAATAATTGTTTTTTTTAGAAAATACACACACACATATATATATATATATATATATATATATATATATATATATAAACTTAAAGAGCATTAATTACCCTTTATAAATCCTAAATACCCAAATCGTTAGAGCCGTAAAATAAATATATATATATACAGGAATTGCTCATTTAATATTGTACCTAAGTTTAGATACATAAAATAACTTCCGAGTAAAAATGAATCAGCGAAACTGGTTCCCCAAAAATAATTAAAGCAAACCGAGTGAATCAATGGTAGAAACATCATCTCAAATAGTATTGATGTTGATGTCAACAGATTTGACCTGCTAAATCAATGTCCCATCTGCCGTAATGAACGTCGCCGGCGCGGGCGCCACTACGACGCGCGGCCATAAACCATTTTATTATTTCTAATTACAGAAATAAATAATATTATGTATTCTTTTGTTTGTACATTAATGTTTAATTATATAATATATGGCACTTAGTAATAGTTAGTGGTAAAATTTAGTGTTGTTATAGCAATTTGCTATTATCTTTATTTCCAAGGTGTACTGACTAGGATGTTATAAAGATTATGGTGATCTAAATTTAAATATTGAGGTGAGATAATAACTATTAATTAT
This sequence comes from Brenthis daphne, assembly GCA_947093115.1. Taxonomy (NCBI): domain Eukaryota; kingdom Metazoa; phylum Arthropoda; class Insecta; order Lepidoptera; family Nymphalidae; genus Brenthis; species Brenthis daphne. The sequence continues at coordinate 35,555,046 of OX352473.1, read as the reverse complement.
TCAAACATTAAGAGTGACTTTCATATAATATTAGTAAATTGCAAAAAAAAAACTGGAAAATGCGTGAGTAACCTAGGCGTACGAGGGTTAACTGCAAGTCTTTTTATAAAAAAACTACATATATCGATGTAATTGCAAAGACAATCGAGTAGATAAAATATTGAAACTCACAATCTGTAGCCGCTAACAAAAATCTTCTAATATATTAATGATTTCAATCAAATCCAATAAAATCGATTCCACTGAATTGTGAACGCATGACGTATTTCATTACGGGCTATTAAGCTCGAGTAAAGGGTGATCGTTGGTCTGCCCGCATTAGTTCGCGCCATATTTATCTTTTATGAAAATAAAATAATTGTCGCTGATTAAATGTACTATGCGGGTGTTAATAGAGCTTTTCATATTTTATAAAAAGGGTTTCGATATCAATTTTGGTAAGGATAATTGATAATATTTGAAGAAAAAATTTGATTTTTTTACGATATAAATATTATTTGTTTTAAGCCATTTCTTATCCAGCAATCGAATATATAAGTTTGTTTATTTAATAATTTGGTTTTATAAAATTAGGATTATAGTTTATTTTAATTTAGCCAATAAAAAAAAATGATAAAGCAACAGATTCGTTACGATCATAGATAATAAATTCCAGATTGAATGAACGTCTATAGATAACAAATCGCAAACAGCGTCATGTAGGCGTGCAGCAGATGTTTGCTGGGTTCATCTAAGAAAGCATTAAGGCATAAAGGGCCGGACATAAAGGATTTTTTTCCAACGAATATTCTTATAACTGGTGCACAATCGTATTGACAGAGAAATGACATGTGTTTATAATGTTATAGTAATTTATATTTAAGTTATTATAATTATACATACACAAGTAATTTCTTTCTTAACAAACATAAAAAAAAAACATACAGTCGAATTGAGAACCTCCTCCTTTTTGAAGTCGGTTGAAAATATAAGAAATACGAACTAAAAATATATTAAACTGAAAATATTGGAAAAGTATAAAAAAATCATGATATTGATATATATGTATGGTATGAAAATATACATAGTATTGGTATTAATCTATTCAGTGGTTTTTAATTAAGGAACAAACATATCGGCTTCTAATACCTGAGCAGAATTCAGCATCTTACTGATAAGGGGGTTTACATACCCAACAAAGGCGTCTTTACAATCGTAATTATCTGGTAAGGAGATCGGAATAGCGAAACAAATTTAACAGTCACAATGGCCCGGTGTTTGCTGTGATGCCTATCACCCTTTCCTATCGCGATCTGAGGTGTTTATTTATATAATAATGTGGAGCAAACTCCGTTTTATTAGTCCTGTTTCTTTGAGCTTCAATTGTACCGGTATTTTAGAGATGGGCTTTCTTTACTTAAAAGGAAGTTTTATTTAAGTAAAATCTCCACCCATTTTGTGCAGACCTCATTGCTTAAATTTGATAGAAATAAAACTTTCTACATAATAATATAGTCGCTGATGAAAAAGTATTGCTAGATATAAAAATAATTCAAACCGGAATGTCCAAATAACGGTGACAATATTGAAAAGTAATAAATTTTGAAGATACCAACAATGAATCAATAGACACAAATTGGACACCATAAACACGTGTTCGAAAAAAAAACAAATAAAAAGGTTTATCAAAAACGTCACTTTGACAGTTTCGGGAATAGACATGTTGTGTCAAAAGAGTAAGGTTCAACTTTGAGAAACGATAACACTTCAAAAGAATTTAATTCTAATGGTACGAAATAGCATTAAATGGCGCGAAAAGTGAAAAAATGTGGCATTTGTATTGTGAAGCGAAAATTTTAAATAAACACCTTTTGAGTGGGCGGGCACCCGAGTATTTGTAAATAGGTTTTGTTATATTACAAAAGTTTTTTTTAACTGTCCGCCGGTCCGTAGGATGTCACGTGCCTTTGTATGAACTGCTATTTGCGATTTTGTGAACAAAATGCTTTATGATTTTATAATGAGATTTTATAAAATCAATTATTTCTATTGTTAAATTAAAATGTAAAATAAGTTCAAAGTAGCAATAGTTTTAAACAAAGAACATCGGGTCAGGAATCAAATCCAAAGGAGAAAGGGCGCAAATCTTCGCGTAAGACAGTACATGGCTGACAACTTACGCTTTCAGTTCGTAAAACAACCCGTAGCCTTTGTATTACAGATACCATAAATAAATTGTAACGTGGAAGAGAATGGCTCGAAAGTAATAGATAAAGTATAAACATGACGACACGTTTGGCTCAGTCTGTAGTGAGCCTACTTGCTGCGCCAGCGGTCGCGGGTTCGAGTCCCGCTGGGGTCATCATTCATTTGTGTGATGAGCATGAATGTTTGTACTCCAGTCATGGGTGTTTATATTTATAATATGTATGTATTTAAAGTTATATATGTATAATGTATCAACTATCTGGTATCCATAACACAAGCCTCGTAGCTTACCATGGAACAAGGTGGTGTTGTGGGTTAATGTCCTGACATATTTATTTATTTATATATTTAAACATTAGATATATTAGAACTGTATTTTATTAAAAATACCTTTTACTTTATACTTTCGAAATTCCCTTGTATAGTTTTTGAACTGGGAATATTTTGAAGTTTAATAACTAAACAATTATTATTGTAACTTTTAATAAATTCAACATTATACTATACATATTTACTTTTAATTATTTTTTATTTAAGCAATCTGGAGAATGTTTGTCAAGAATTATTTACTAATAATAAATTTAAAAACTAAGATAATGAATTATTCCATTTCTATATATTAGTGCATTAAAAATGAATACGTGATAGATAATGCTCACGAGTACCCTCATTTCAAATATGAATACATCGTTCCTTTAATATGGGTATATCGATTAAATATATTTATTCGAATTTTTAATCGTTTTTATATTCCACACAAACAATTCAAGACTATTCGAGTAAATTCTACAATGTAAGATACATGAAAGCGCGAAAGCTGTAAAGACGCGTCCACAATGCGGCTATCTCGCCATCGTGTGACATAAACAACGCTGCGGGTGGCGCTTTACGATACAATACTTTCGCTACCGATGATGTTAATTATTTCATTATTCTACATACTTGTAGTAAGAAAAAATATTGCTACTAAAGTTAATAAATTCTTATTAATAAGTTATTGACATCTATCTATATATTATAATATAATAAAATTCAAATTAAGTCGAATCTGCACATTAAATATTTTTTGGAAAATCTTATTAAAATAGTAATTTTTAGAATTTTTGTCTCTCTGTCATTCTGTCTGTCTGTCTAGGAACGCATCACGAGAAAACCACTGGACAGGTTTTGATGAAATTTGGTACGGTGATAGCTGGTTATCCGGGTCAACGTATACTTTTTACTGCGGGAAAATATCTTATTTCTGACAAATCTATATTAAACGATTACTTATATTAAACGACCATTATTTTTGAAAATTAACATTTTTAAAATGGTATTATTACGTATTTAAATGTATTTTTGTACGATGTGGCTAATCATAATAACATATACCAGGTAAATTTTTCGTGACACTTTTTTCAAACGTCATGGACGCTCGAGAGATAAATGAATAAGGAAAATGTTTTATGTAATAGAAATTAAAAATGTTCACAAACAGTGCTTTTTGCAGAAACTCAAAGTAACCTACGTAGCCAAGGATAAAAGCTTATATTTTTATATATTAAGGAGACGACCATGTTAATATAATATTATATTCACATAATAATTAGTTTATTCCTGGTATATAAATATAGATTTAAATAAAACATCATTATTATTAGTCCAAAAGCTTGATTTACGATAAAATTTAATTAAAAATATCATTTTTTAATCATATTTACGTATTCATCTCGAACCCTAAGCTGATGAACAAAATTAGATCACCCCAGAAAGCACAATTGTACAAAAGAACAATGCGCGTTGGCAAGTGGGTCAAAGTGTGCGGTGTCAGCGATGTCAGCGTCGATGTCACAGTGTTACAGATAGTCCGAGTTCAGTTCAACTGTCACTATCTGATTGTAATGTTAATGTTTTGTTACAGCTCAGTAGTTTTGACATTGACAATTGGGAGTTACATTAAAATTATTTTATACTAGCAACACAATCTCGCTTCGCTCGGGTTCGTCCCTACAGAAAAACAATAACAAATCTATCCCACAGGAACCGTACACTTTTCCGGGATAAAAAGTAAACTATGTGCTATTCCAGACTATAATCTATCTCTGTGTCAAATTTTATCCAGATCCGTGCAGCCGTTCTGGCGTGATTGAGTAACAAAAATCCATGGAAGGACAAACATAACGAGTTTTTTGAGCCAGAAACTCACTATAGTTTTATCACATTCGGATGATTAATTTAGGAACGGAAAAGAAACTTTCATTATATATATAAGATTTACATTAAGATTACTTATTGGTATGCCAATGCCCGTAATATCAATGGCGGCTTATCCACCGTAGAGAATTTCACCTTCACTGTCACATTTCGTACAGCAAATGTCAGTTTAAACTATATAGATCAGTTAAACTGTAATTTTTATTACAGCCATAAAGCAGTAACTCGACTTTATCTATATATGTATATATAAAACTAAGTCGGGTTTGTTACAACACTTATAACTCGAGAACTGCTGGACCGATTTTGATGATCTTTGATTTGTTGGATTTGTCTCCTTAATGAATAGCAGAATAACTATTAAAGCATCGCAAAAATTCAAGAAAAATATTTGTACATGGCTAACTGGATAATAACTATTTATATCTATTTAAAATGTATCTAGGGACGAACCCACGCGAAGCAAGGGTGAGCCGCTAGTCTTTAATATAACCTTCATATAATTCAACTTTTTTCCAAAGAAACTTGATTTATCAGGATATAAAGAAGTCAATCGAACTCTTGCTCATATACTACATATATTAATAAAATCACTTAGATCTAGATTTGTTGCTACACAGTTTGGCGTTTATTATGTTAAAAAAAAGTAATATTTTTTATCGACCAATATCGATTAGTAGGTACTTATACTTTATTCTTCTCTTATACAATATAATTTAAATCCCGCTATGATATAGTTTAAAACACTAGCCAGGTATCGACAGGCGTAATAATCTGGTGTAATAATTCAGTGCAGCGTTTAAGCGACTCGACTAATCGGGAATTTCACACGACGACCACAAAACAACGTAATCGCCTCTCAAGCAAACGCTGCATCTATCGAAATAGCATAAACCAAACGCGCCTTAACTAACTATCTCGAACCTCCATCCTTTACTTTCCTACGTGTGGACTCTACCAAAGTATAGTAACAGCATTATATTTTTACTAAAATCTTACTTCGCTTATTTTAAAGGCGATATTGCTATACAAATATGAGAATAGATTTTGTAAGTATACAATATCAGCTGTGATAGTACTAATGACGTCGTAAACTCGATTGCGGCCGAGAGATAGAAAGAATGGTGATACGAGACTCGCAACGCGGAAGAATTAGCCTTGGCTAACGATGGAGTAAATCACCTGCTAGGATTCTATACTCTTTAGTGCGCAGATAAAGTTTAGAAGGCTTAAATTAACGATTTATATGGGAAAGCCAATCGTTAGTCGATACTATAAAGTTTATTCGGCGTAAATCATTTTTAACATCCATTTAAGGTTATAACGTAAAATCAGCTATAATCTATACATATAATAAAATTGAAACTAAGTCGAATCTGTACATTAAATATTTTTTGGTAAATGTTATTGAAATAAACATTATTATCGATATAGAGGCCGAATCTATAGTTTTTAGAATTTTTGTCTGTTTGTCTGTCTGTCTGTTACCGCATCACAGAAAAACCACTGGAGGGATTTTGATGAAATTTGGTATGGTGATAGCTGGTTATCCGGGTCAACATATAGGATACTTTTTACCGTGGGATAATATCTCATTTCTGAGAAAAAATACAAAAACTGCAATGTAAGAGTACACTAATCTGTAAAACCTAAGAATTTTGTTTTTGGTCATCTGAACGCGGGCGGAGCCGCGGGCAATGCTAGTATCTCAATAATTATTACTTTAGCCTATGTTGAAGATGCGATATGGTTTGAGCTCTCTTTTTATAAAATATCCCTTAATTATTCCCCTCTGTTCAGATGGGCAGGTTTCATTTGAATAACAAAGAGCTGACCGCGGATGTGGCGGAAAAACGAAAGATTGACACGCGTACGTCGCTTTTATACTATACTTTTCACTTGCTATATAATAATTCTTATGGGAAGTCATAATAAATGTCGCAATATAGAAGCATGGTATAATATCCCATATGGCCAGATTTGCTTTATCATTAAACTTAGCATGTTTTTATGGAACAACTTCAGAACATTTGGATAGTTAATTTATTATAATTTATGGGTTTAAATTACTCTTTATCATTTAATATGCGTGGAAAGTTAAAATAACCTTATGTGTTAAAATGTCTAATTTATGAATTTTTTATCTCTTAAGTATGTAGCTTTAAAAGGATTAAATTTTTTATCCAAAAGCTCTTTATAATTAAAGTTTTTACATTCAAAACCCGTTAAATCATAGTTTTTTTTCATATTATATATATATATATATATATATATATATATTATTAATGCTTTTATTTTGAATATAGAGGAATTCATACGACCGATGCGAAGTAGTCGATTAAATCAAAATTGCAAGCGAAAAATATTTACGCGAAACGCTCAAAACTATTATATATCTTGAGAGACAAAGCGTATGCACTCTCCGCCCTAGTTTTAATCGCACTATCATGCATGCCTCGAGCGGTTTTTTGATGAATGAACACATCACACAGTGAAGCGTTGAGTGACGAGTGAGCGATACAAAGATCTTTGCTCTTTGACATTTCGCGATTTAATCACGTACGAGAGTGTTCTAGAGGGCGGTAGCGCGTGCTTGACACCGATGATGCCTCTCAGTGACACTTCGACGGTATCGGCCCCGATTACTACCGTGCTTTTTGAAGGTTTTTAACGAATAAGCCGCCTTTTTGGGTCAAATGACTTGATTCAGCGGGGTATAGGGTATAGAGTCACGTATAAGTGCTATAAGTTGTCGTTGGATTTTATGTATTTTATAATAATTAGAACAGTTGGTTAGTCCACATTTATTTTTTGTTGTTTTAAATTAGATTTATTAGTACGACGTTGTGAGATATAAAGTAATTAATAAGTAATTTTTATTTTGTTTTAAAATATAAAATTTAATTCTACTAGTAATACTATAAATGCGAAAGTTTGTGAGGATGTATGGACGTCTGGATGTATAGATGTATGGATGTTTGTTACTCTTTCACGCAAAAACTACTGAATGGATTTTACTTTACACTTATATAGCTCATATGTACATCAGAATAACACATAGGCTACCTTTTATCCCGGAAAATGTACGATCCCCGTGGGATAGATTTGCTTTTGTTTTTCTAAAGGCGTACTAGAGCGAAACGAGAGTTAGCCGCTAGTAATATATACTTAGAATATTTTCATTAAATACTTACAATTATTTAAAAAACGTTTCAATGTTTTGAACAGATTAAAAGTACCTACATGATTAAATATTTTTAATCTACTATGAAAAAAATATATATACAAAAGATTTCTTTTTTAGCATTCACATGTTAGTACAAGGCATTAGTACATACATACGACCGTACAATCTCGTAGACGGTAATGGACATGCCGCTAAACTTAGTTTTTAGATGAGCCACTGTACATGAAACGGGAGGACGACTGTCCGAGTTCGAAACTATTGCTCAATGTAGGGATGTCGATAAAAAATTTACTATGGATATCTCTTGTGGTCTAACTCCAGTTTATAATCGAATAAAGTATAGTAAGGGCAATAATATATGTATGTACATTTAATTAAATAGATACGTCAGTAATACATATATATACATAAGCGATTATATATGTATGTATGTATTTATCTACAAATATTTTATATTTAATGTCAATTTAACACAGTACGTATAAAATTCGTGTAGTAATAGTGGTATAGCTTACTATGCCGAATGTTATTGGTTCGATTTCCGTACCCTGCACATTTCTTACAGATCAACAAATAGTCGCGTAAATACAAAGCAAAAGTGTGGTGTCAAAAGTATATTTTACTATAATAAAAAATCAGACATAATCAACCCTAAAATACTGGCAGGGTGAAATAAAGCCCGCCTACACGACGAATGGAGTGAAAAAATCCCAGTTCAAAAAGCCACGGTACACGATCGCAAAAAGTCCACCCATTGTCGTGCTGATATATGTATGGTTTCACAGACTATAAAGGGTTTTGTTTTCTTTTATACCGCTCTTTGCGATTATGACCTAGCCTAGTGTTGTTTACGTTGACTGGTCAAAGTACTCGCTCTGTGTAATGCTGCACTTTTTTATAATGATACAATTTAAAATGTTAATATTTATGACATTAATGTTTTTTTTTAATTTAATATTTTGAGATTTTTGATGTGTAAAAGACCTTATTTTCTTAATCCTTAATCGAATTTTTTTTTATTTTAAAATGATTATACTACTGAAAGTAACAAGCATATTGAAATTTGTAAATATTTTTCTTGTGCTCCTGTTTTTCTCTCGAAATGTCTCTTTCAAAGACTATCTCTATCTGATTATTTTGTTTTTTCAAAAAGAATTTTACAAAAACTATTATGGCTAAAGTTACCAAAAAAATTTTATAATTTTTGAATTTGAGATGTAAATGTAACACTCTCCAATATACTAATCTTCTTTGTTAAATATTAAGCCCATGTAACCATTGATAACAATCGATGGCTTGTTTAGGACGAGGGCGATACAAAGGCGAGGGCCGCTAAAAATGTGACTCTTTTGTTGGGCGCATGTCGAAATACGACACTGCCTTAATTATTGAAACTATGATTCAACGGCTGTCATAGAACATATTAAATCTATTATTTTGTAGTGGCTTTGGTTTTATAATAATATGTCTATGTAAAAAAAAGCAGTCATGACGACTGCCCACAGAAGTAAAAACTTAAAACTATAAACAAACAGTTGTTATTTTTGGATATTCAAATTAAGTGTTTGATCTTAAATTAAAATTTGTAAATTGAAACTGTTTACATTTATCTGGTTTTGATATCTATCGGCACTCTGAGTGTTAGCGTTAACACGTCACGTGACCGTGTCGATGACGACTTACATGAATTTACTCCCCATCCAAACCTGCTCATAGAAGTTTTCACTTCAAAAATCTTCATATAGCTAGAGAAATTGCCCATTTAATATATTTTGTACTATTTCTTGAACAAATAATGAAGATTAAATTATGTCATTTAATATTAATTTATTTGAAAAACTAGTGGAAGTCAAGTCAAAAAATGTTTGTCTCAACACAATTTTATTGTTATAATCTTATTTCATGAGTCATTCAGTAAACCAATTTATAATTTAATAAAACATATAAAATGCCAAGCAGTACTAATTCAAAGACACAAAGAGCAGGGGCATGATACCGTGAAAACAGAAATAAAAATGAAAATGCCGTCGCCCCCACATTACATGCAGTCAGCACTTTTGGTGAAAACCTAATTTGACGGGCCGATTAACACGCTAAAAGGACGTGATTGATTCTCGGCGTTCCCCATTATTTTGTTATCAGAAAAATCGCCTTTTTAAAATACAGATGTAATACTTTTACTGTTATTATTTAAGTTAAAATTAAAAAATATATATTTTTACAGCATTATCACAATTTTTTGGTGAGATTCAAGCTTAGCAGGTGAGCACTAGATAGCGTAATAAAGATTTATTTCGTCTTATAGTAGACGAAAAAGTAGTAATATATAGCAAGATATTGTAAACTAAAGTAAAACTCAAAACAACCCACATCTATACATATAATAAAATTGTAAGTAAGCCGAGTACATGCTGTACATTAAATATTTTTTGAAAATCTTATTGAAATAGACATTATTATCGATACAGAGGCCGAATCTGTATTTTTTAGAATTTTTGTCTGTCTGTTACCGCATCACAGAAAAACCACTCGAGGGATTTTGATGAAATTTGGTAAGGTGATACCTGGTTATCCGGGTCAACATATACGATACTTTTTACTGCGGTAAAAAATCTCATTTTTGAGAAAAAATATAAAAACTGCAATGTAAGGGTATACTAATGTGTAAAACCTAAGAATTTGGTTTTTGGCCACCTGAACGCAGGCGGAGCCGCGGGTAATGCTAGTAAATAAATAATTTCAATTCAATTTAAATCTAAACAGGCAAATACGTACATGACGTCACGACAATCGTACAGGAGTCGCAATTTTCGCTCAGAATGCTTTAGTCGTGCTCAGCGCCCATTGTGCTCAATTCGGGTCCAAGTTAATTGTTTTTAATTCGCCAGTGCTGTATTGTAACTCTTTAATTACGCCCACGGCGCCCGCTAATGGCATCGTGAATGTATGCGTGCATCACGTTCTGTGGCGTACACTCTCGCGCTTATGTATCGATTGGCTAACTGAATCTATTTCTTTTACGATTATTTCTCTGCATGTTGGAGATATTCAGATTATTTTACATCAATATGTTACTAGGTATACTGTGAGTATGTTTGTATTTATAGGAATTTTTCCGATTTTTTTTTTGAAGTGCTCATGTTCATAGGCTAACATACAAATGCTCTTCTTTTGAATTTGGATAAGTTGGTACTAATTTTCATCTAAATTTTAATTTCCCAAGTGTCCCTCAAGCTTTTATGTACCAAGCATAGTATCTAATAGAAAATTATGTAATAATATATAAATATTATTCGTTTATAAAAATATTGCTTACTTTTTGTTAGAGTTTTTTTAAATTTTAATATTTAAAAAAAATATAAGGTAACAATTCTAAATGTTGGTGTTATGTATGTGAGTGTATTTATAAGAGGAGCAGAGGCGGTGTGTCGCCCTCATTTGGTTAATTCAACAGATCCACAATTAAACAGCACAAAAGAAAAACTTCGAGCAAACGGGAAATCACGACTCGCTCAAATTAACGATTCGAACAACTTTTTAATGAGCTTTTTAACGAAATTGTGCTTTAAACATGCGCGTTGAATTCATGGAAGATCTTTGTGATGAGAAATACGCAATAAGTCCCCAGTTTACACGAACGTTATCTTTTGTACGATAATATTTGATAATTTCATTTGAACGAAATTATTAACTAAGAGAGTGTATGGAATAGTTTATATTTTAATACTAGCTGCCTTGACAAACGCTGTTTCCGTTTCCGTTTGTTTCCGTTTGATTTTCCGTCCAAAGTTCCCTATATTTCTTGTAACTATTCCACATTTTTGCTATAATAATCTTATTTCAACTTTTTATTATGAGCATTTTGAAAATAAAAACTTTTTAACAAAAAAATAAAAACCGACTTCAAACAAAAGCACTAAAAAGTGAAAAATAACTGATTGGTAGTTTTCATTTACTATACATACCTAATCAAATATTTTCGAAGTCGGTGTGCTTTGCTTTGTATGGGCTGGCACCGATTTCGAAAATATTTGATTAGGTATATGTATTTAATAGGTAGGCTTTAATTACTTAGCCAAAGCACACCGACTTCGAAAATATTTGATTAGGTATGTATAGTAAATGAAAACTACCAATCAGTTATTTTTCACTTTTTAGTGCTTTTCTTTGAAGTCGGTTTTTATTTTTTTGTTAAAAAGTTTTTATTTTTCCCTTTTTAGTGTAGACAGTAGTAGCAAAGTAAGGATTCTAACGTGTTAGGCTTGTCAAATCAAACAAAATAAGCCCAAACTCAAAGTACCTACTATTAGCCGTTGAAGAGTTCCACCTATCCACCTTCTGGCCTTGCCATCAGATCAGGTCAACGACACCGAACCACTGTACTATCAACGAAAATAGAAATACTTGCAAAGTTTCAAGTCAATATGACAATTAGAAGTATGTTAAATTCATTATTAGTTGTTTTTCCACCCTTAGGGGTGGTATTTTTTTTTTAAATTTAAATGGGACCAATCTGGAAGTATACCCTTTCAAACAAAACAAAAATTGTCCAAATCGGTTAATAAATGACGGAGTTCTGAGGTAACAAACATAAAAAAAAAAAAAAAACATACAGTCGAATTGAGAACCTCCTCCTTTTTGAAGTCGGTTGAAAAATTAGACAAATTGGTTCAGCCGTTCTCCAAGTGCTTACCGAACAGAATGTATTTAATTTTTGCTATATATGTATGGAAGGTAGATGTTGATTTGAAATTAGATTTATAAAATAATTTAAAGTACCGACGAGTCGGTGTTTTGTAACCCTAATCTGCGATTGCCTAAACAACAAACCAAAGATAAAGCAGTGGCTCGTAACCCTAATTTGCAGGGGTGTTCCCCCACAGTGTGCTTACAGTGATAGTAGCTGCGGTTTGTTGCGTTAACATTCTTACTATTGATATTATAATTTTTATTTCTATAGTTTTTAAAATATTCAATTATATATGAATATTAAAATTAGTCTGTTCATCTAATATTTACTGATATCATGTGACTTTTGTAAAGGATTTTCGTCCGTGTGTATTCCTTGCGAGGAAAATTACCGACTTTAGGCATTTTTTTATCAATATCCTTATATAATAGCTATAAACAAAAATCTTTTAAATATGTATAACTTTAAAAGTAGAAGTCTTACCTTAGTGGTTGGCATTAACTTGTACTACTACCCAATATTCTAGTAGCGCGTTTCCGAAACACTTTTGCATCTCCCCGAGGGCTTTGAAATCAAATCTACGCACATCAATGGAGCGTAGAGCTGACACCCCACTCTGTGGCCTGCGGTGTGACCACTAATTGATGCGTGAAGATTTTAATTGTACATTTATCCAATATTTTCATATAACACATATGACATGTTAAGGTTTTAATAAACTGATATTATTTTTGTTTTATTACTATTTGTGAGTATATTTTTCAGTCATTATTAATTATGAGCAGTGGTAGCCCAGTGGTAACCCGCTCGCTTGGGAAACCGAGTGAAGCCGGTTCAAATCCCGGGTCTCGCACCTCTGATATTTTCATGTGCGAATCATTTCCAACATGATTACCAATTGTCTTACGGTGAAGGAAAACATCTAAGAAAACCTAGCAAGTTTTCGAAAGACATGTGACCCGCCAACCCGCACTAGACCAGCGTGGTGCACTATGGCCTGATCCCCCTCATATTGAAGGGAGGCTCGTGTCCAGCAGTGGGACGTAAAAGGGCCTGAATACATTAATTATGACAATGTCTATTTGATTTTAATATGAACAATATTTATATTATTAAATTTACCTTAAAAATCACAGTTGATTGTTTAAATTGACTTATTGTTTTATAAAAAAATGAACTTCCGCATTTACAATTGTAACTATAATGTAAATATTAAAGTCCTCTGCGTTATACGTACAAATTAAATAATAAGTAGGGAGAAAGAAATATATATCCACAACAAAAAACCTAAACCACTGATCAGTAACCCTAAACCCGACACGCGTCTAAATATATTATTTTATATTCGCCATACATTACACAGTGAACCATATAATTATATTTATTTCCAAATAACTTCGAAACACCTCCACTAATCGTCATATTGAACAAACGCATGAATAGAAATTATTTCGTTAAAATAACAGTTATTGTTATAGCTCTAAGATGTAATTTAAACAGTTAAAAATATTGAGATGACAGATGTTTTTGGTATTATAAGGTAGTTTTATGACTTTTTAGTTTAATAGTTCAACATTTTATTCTTAAAACATAAATTTATTATAATTTAAAACATGAATTAATAATTTTATGAGAAAAATGAAATATTAATATTGTTTTTAATTTTTAGGCAGATAATGTTATAGCATATGCTATCGTTTTAGGCGACTTTTTTCTGTCTATATTTTTTTTAAACTGTAAACTTTGACAAGTTAGTTATGTATTAGTTTCTTAGATTTACGCATATTTGACATTTTAAATAAAACTATCTTTTCAGATTTTTTCTCGGATTTTTTTTTTTTTTTAGTTTCTCCCGTGACAATGATCGCTGTAAAGCATTCGAAACGTCGGGAACCAAAAATCAAAATAAATCCGCGAAAAAATCCGAAAAGATAGTTTTATTTAAAGTCTTTCATTTTACCATACTTTGCTAATGAAAAAGTATGTATCTATTATATAAGATTCTGCGATAACTGCGTGTCGAATTCCTTCAAAGCGTCAAACTGAAGGGTGACGAGTGACAACAAAATTAATTAATTCCTTGTATCAGTGTGGACGCTGAATATTCATGTGGTCACAGCTCGTTAGGTCGTTGGTCAGTATCAACAAGAGGGTTCGCTGTGTATCAATACGTCGTGCATATGAAAATGGCACGAGTATTTGAGATTTTGCGAATATTAACTTTTGATTTCATGATTTTTTTCTAAGAAAATTATTTAAATTGACTATAGTATGTATTAATAATTCAAATGTTATAACAAGTATGAGAATACAAACAATAATGTCAGAAATTCCAAATTTGCTATCTGTATTAATCTAATGTGTAAAGTTTATTTTTCGTTCCGTTTTGATAAGGTATAATTATTATCTATACCTACATATAATAAAATTGTAACAAAGCCAAATCTGTACATTAAATATTTTTTGAAAAATCTTATTGAAATAAACATTACTATCGATACAGAGGCCGAATATATAGTTTTTAGAATTTTTGTCGGTCTGTCTGTTACCGCATCACAGAAAAACTACTGCAGGGGTTTTGATGAAATTTGGTATGGTGATAGCTGGTGATCCGGGTCAACACATAGGATATTTTTTACCGCCAGAAAATATCTCATTTCTGAGAAAAAATACCAAAACTACATTGTAAAACCTAAGAATTTGGGTTTTGGTCATCTGAACGCGGGCAGAGCCGCGTGCAGAGGGCAGTGCTAGTTTTAATAAATAAAAAAACTGACTTTAACTAAATAACTTAAAAATTATTCTAAACTCTTTTTAGGAAGATGTAAAAAGCTTTTATAATTAAAACATCATACGAAAATTTCGAGCTCCCTTTCCTAATGAGCAAATAGATAAACCAGATCAAATATGACATGTTATGTACATATGTATGTACCTAAACACTTTACTTATATTCGATGTATAGATATTGATATACCATTTAATTTTGGATAAATATTTATCCACTTCAAAATATTAAATGCAATTTCGGGTTTATCTGACTATCATTGGATAGAGAGAGAATGTGTTTAGTGCGACGTGATCGCGAGTTCGAATCTCTAAGCCTCTTTTGATGAATTTGACAACCATAAAATATGTTTTCTCATTAATAAATTCTTATTTTATATCTAACTTAATTTCATGAATAAAACAACATTAGTATGGACACAATGAACTTGTGATGTAATCATTTTAAGAAGACATCTCTTCCTGGGGCCGGGTGCAAATAATTAGTAGATATTTCCCTTATCCGTCTAATACGTCAACCGAGATAACCCAATCTGTTTGTAACGAGTTCTACAAATTTGAATGCTTCTTTATCTTTTACATTAATTGCTTAGGATAAAGTAATTTTTACACGCAACCAAAAAGGTCATTGGTTAAAAATATTTGAGGTAATTTTTTATGATAGAGTTTTTAAGCTTAAAGACTTAAAAGCTTTAAGCTTAAGACGTGCTAAAGCTAACTTCACTTCAGTTATAGGGAATGTAAAAGTGGTAATTTTTTAAACGTTATGATTTAAGTTTGCTACCCGTACCCGGGTGAGTTGAGTAAAGCAGAGGCAAGTTTATTTCATCACCTTAGTGCTTATTTATTCAAACGGCCAATACATTAGAGAGGTTTTTACCTCTATTTTAAAGCAAAATTATATTTCTAAGATTTATATAAGTATATATACAGATAAAATACATTTTTTTGGGCTTTATTTATGTAAGATATGTATTTAATACCAATAGAATTGACATATTTTAAAAATTGATAATTCTAAAAACTCTCCCGGTAAATTGGTCGTTTGGACAAATATGCACTGAGATGAGACGACGAGTTAGTTATAATTATAAAATTATCATAACATTCTAACTAAAAACCTACAAAATTGATATAGCCTCATCACAAAGATATACGATACGAAATAATTACAACCCGTCATCCCCCGACAGTTGGACAAACAGACCCCGCGGGGGTGACGTCTTTTTATCGGCAAGGGACCGCAAATTTCTATTTGCATATCAGTGCACTCATAAATCTCTGTTTCACTTATTAGCCCCTTTGCGGAGCGGGGTCGGGAGAGCGGTTACAGGGTTAGATCGATAGTTGGTCTCGTGATAATTTTGCTTTAAATTATTAGAAATTAGAGTAATCTATCTATACATAATAAAATCGATGTACGCGTTTCACACAAAAAGTACTGAACCGATTTTACTCGGATAACTTATTACTCGGGTCAACATTCAAGATACCTTTTACTATAAGAAAATGTTTTATTTTCATGGGAAAACACAATAACTGGTTCTATCGAGTCGTCCTTATATGTGTAGCGCTGGCTAAACCTTAAGAGATACATCAAACAATGTACTAGAAATTTGTAGGTTTTAATAAGGCCTACAGAAAAATCTGCAATAGCACAAGTCTTTCACTTAAAGTACACTCGCAATAACTATTTATATCTATTTAAAACATACTTAGGGACATACCCGAGCGAAGCCAGGATAAGTCACTAGTGTTAAATAATCATTTATAAATGTAACAAAATTTTAGTTAGTATTGCTACTTACTATGGAATTCTACACAAACTACCTATATTTAGTGTTCTTTTTTAAGATGAACTACACCTATTAACAAGAACTACGTAACTTACACTTATACTTCTATAAAATTACAGCTTAGCTTAGAAGAAATAAAAAAAAATGAATGTATAGATACTAGTTTAAATATATATTTTTTCTAGAAACAATAAAAATTTTGATTGATAAACTATTACAGAAATAATAAATATATTTAAACTAGCATTTTAGGAATTAGTTATTAAATAAAAATATAAAACCACTTACATGTTATGATATTGATATCCCACGAAGTAAGAAGTACGTTAGTAAGTGAAGTGTTAGGTGACCTGGTTACTATGGGTGAAGTGCTCAGAACAGAAGAAATGTTAGTAAAAAGAATAAGAGACCGCCACCAAGAGTAACCAACACCCGTTTATTATTATATGATATAACTAAAACCACACAATAACTATTTTATCAATCGTTCTTGTATAAATTAAATTATTTTTATTTTTTTGATAATTTACATAATGCAACATTTTTAGCCTATAATTATCAAGTATTAGAATATGAAATTCGATTGATAAAATATTTATAAAACAATGAAAATGCATTTGATAAAAGCAAAAACACATGCATCATAACTCATAACTTTCTATAGAAATATCATGCAATATGAGAAAAAATATTTGCTAATAATAAATAAAGAATTTTTATAGTTAGTATATTAGGTAAGACAGTGATAGCCCAGTGATAACGCGCTCGCTTCGGAAACCGAGTGGCGCGGGTTCAAATCCCGGATCTCGTACCTCTGATATTTTCATGTGCGAATCATTTCTAACATGATTACCACTTGCCTTACGGTGAAGGAAAACATCGTGAGGAAACCTGCATATTTGATAGAACTTAGCAAGTTTTCGCAAGACATGTGAAGTTTACCCCGCACTTGGTCAGCATGGTGGACTATGGTATAATCTCCCTCGTATGAAGGGAAACCCTTGCCCAGCCGTAGGACATTAAAAAGGGCTGACATATTAGATTTACATATATAATTGTAAACGTTAAAATTGCTAATAATACCTAGATAGGTATAATACTATTCACAGATGTGAATGGTATTGATTTTTTTAAATTACACCAGTATTTATTTTTAACATATTTTCCCTGCCTTCATAGTTTAATAGGCTAAAAATGATCTCGGTGCTTTATATTATACATATATTTATTATCTTTCATTATATGTTCATTGTTTAACAATCAACTTTTTTCAATTTCACTTAAACATACATAAAAATACTTTGTAAATGTACATGCTTAAAAGCTAGCGATTAGCTATCACACAAATATAAATTTAAAACCACGTGCAAAAAATTAGTGATGCACTATAACCTATGTAAAAGACCCATCGACAATTCTTATTAAAAATAAATAATAAATATTATTAGTACAATTAATAAACTGGTTTCTAAACATTTAATTCAATACCAACGAGCTTTAAGCTCTATAGACGAATAAATAAGAACAGATCGCAAAAATTAGATTATATAATACAAGTTTCTTATTAAATACATACAAAAATATTAAGTTTATGGCCTTAAAATATATATTATATGAGTTTTTTAAAGTTTATTATAGTGTAGGTACTATACGTCTATGCATTACGCTATCTGACCGACGTCACTATTATAAAATGTCAGGTTTGTAACACAACAACAAACAGTAATTGATACAGTTACAATGTAGGTGGGCTATAATAGCGTGATTCGTAATTGTATGGAAAAATGTACAAATTGGTTTAAAATATTCCTTTGCGTTAAAAGTTATGAAAATTTTAAAACGATACTAATAATTTAAAAGCTTGTTTTAAAATTTATAAATATGAAAGTTTTGTAAGTGAATAAGTGTTTATTGAACATAAAGAAGTCTTCAAAGTTTAACGAGTCTACGGATTTAAGTAAAAAGCAGTAGAGAGATTTTTTTATCCTGGGTGCGGGTACATATATTTTTTTATGGTCTTACCAGCCACCCGAACGTAAAATTTTGTCTATTATTTTTTAGAATAACATCAGGACATAATTTAATTTGTATGTTGTACATATATCACATGGATCCGCCCTCAACGCCGCCTACATCGTGTTCATCTTATTAATTCAAAAGCTAGGTTTAAAGAATGTAAAAAATAAGATATATAAATTCAATATTTTTTATGAACTAAAAATATAGTTTATCTTGATTACCTATCAACCACAGGTCTGTAGAAAATTAAAATTTATGGGGTATGTTGCAAGAAAAATCAGTTAAGTGATGATTTTTGGAAATTTACCGTCCATCAAATTGGATGTCAAAATATGTGAGTAAAAATAGTTAATATAAATGTAGAAATAACCGCACTAAACAGCTAGTAACATATCCAAAAATGTTACCATAAAACATGCCTTCAAAAACACGATCAGTCACTTAACATGTCACAAACTATATCTGTTAAAGGCAGCATCTTTTTATTCCATTGACCGCCCCCACGTTTCATACTTAATAATATTTCTAGCAATTGGTACCAGACTGCCAGACACTTTCAGGAATAAAACATTGTGGTCAAGAAGCAAGGAGCTTACGGTATACCAATTTAATTTGACCCGCTATTGTGTACAGAGTCATAGTTCGTTTTACTAGTAGTGGAGTTCAATGTGTATTGGATGACTTTACAAAGTGAACTTTGAAAGGTGTTAGAGAAACCTAAACCTTATTCCCTTGTGTTAAGGGATGAGTTGAATGTGTAGAGTTTGTAAATGGCTAATGTGTATCAATTTCAGCAATGGCCTGGGCGACATCGGGGCGAACGTGACGGGAATGCTCCGAGGACCTTTTTATTATTATTGAGTGACCGCGAACTGCGCATATGAACGCGTGCAACGGGATAAGTTGTAAAATAGATTACATATTAGGTAATGATACTGTTTATATGTTTGTTTTTTTAATCATATATTTTGACTAATTTGTACAAAAATAAAAGAATAATCTATACATATAATAAAATTGTAACTAAGTCGAATGTGTACAATAATTATTTTTGGAAAATCTAATTGAGATAGACATTATTATCGATACAAAGTCCGAATCTATAGTTTTTAGATTTTTCTGTCTGTCTGTCTGTCTGTCTGTCTGTCTGTCTGTCTGTTACCGCATCACGAGAAAACCGCTGGACAGATTTTGCTGAGATTTGGTATGATGATACATACAAAAACTGCATTGTAAGAGTATACTAATATTTAAAACCTAAAAATTTGGTTTTTAGGCATCTGAACGCGACCGGAGCCGCGGGCAATGCTAGTAATTAATAAAAGGGGAATAAATAACATTCATTGTTTGCATCTATTGCATTATTTTTTAATAAAAAATAAAGTCACCAAAATAGTATGTTGGCAACACCTCATTTCCCGCGTTTTATACAAGGGGCGTTTAGAACCATAAATCTTTGGCGGGAAACGGTTTTTGTACGATGAAAATCCTGTGTTTTTTACTATTTTTTATTACAGATTAATAATATTTGGGGAAGTTCTTAAGAATGTTTTATTCTTAGTTTTATGTATGTACTAATGGAGATTGCATGTAGAAAATAACACGGTTATTGACAATTTATCATTGTAATATATTAATTTAATATCGATACTATACGTCGTAAATATTTATAAAATCTAAATTGATAACTTACTGGATTCGTTATTTATGATATATGTATGTATTAAATCAAAATTTATCGATTATAACTCACGATTAAATTATGTTTTTTTTTAATTCTTCCAATATTTTTTTTTTGAATCAAATTATCTATTACCTAAGTATATTGGAATTTGTATTTTTATGTCTAAAATATTCTTTATTGTTTTATATGTTTTTAAGCACGCAATAAATTGTATTACTAAAAAGGTTTCAATACACTTCTTAATGTTATTAAGTTGAAAAAAATATTTTACAAAGGGCATACTTAGTTGTACATGAATATAGTTTATTGATAGTTGTTTACATATAAACAACCTCTTGAGTTGCTCGAAAATAATATTTATACGATGAATTTGTATCCGTCATATTTATTCAGAAAAAATGATGGTCTATAGGCATTTTATTGAAATGTACGTTATCTCTTTGTCTTGTAAAAAACCTCCTAAATCTTCCATTTTCCCTATAGGATGGAGATAAATGGTTGGCCCTGGGCGGTAGTTCTTTATTCATTCCGGGGGTTGGGACGAATAAATCAGACCATTGCACGTCAATAGCACTAGTGGTCATATTGGGCAAGTGATTGCAAATAGTGCCAAACTTGCCAGATTAGAATTTGCGTAAGGACATTTTATTGCATAAAATATAGTTGGTTAGTAATTATAATGTATACTATTATAAAGTAGACTAAATTTTTTTTTTTCGTAAGCAAATATAGTATTGTTTGATGTTTATAGACAAGTAAAAGATAATGGTAAAAATATCTCTAATCAATTATAAATTTCTACTTTGTGACGTTTCTACAATTTATATTCTAAGTAAGAATGTAAATGTAATAATTCAACTTTGGAGTCGCCTCCGAGATATTTGTGCTTTACTCTCTTGAATGTACTGTCAGAAAAAAAATACGAATAGAAATTAAAAGAAATAACTAAATGAAACAGCTATATAACTAATATAAAAAAAATACCAATGTGTCTAAAATTAATAAACACTAAGTTTCCATTCTCATATCGTTATTCATAACAGGACTATAGACAAGATTACCTAGAGTATAAAAATTAAAATATTCTTAAATTTTTTTGCTGACTCTTATAATATTTAATAAACACATCAGCAATCTATGCATCAGATAGCGATCAGACATTATAATAATTTACATTTGAATAAACAAGCAATGAAATTCGACCCGGTTTGAACGGTAGAGGTATTTAATACGTCGTTATTCACACTAATAATATAAATTCGAAAGCGTTTATCTTCATATTATAATAGTTTAGATATTTAAGACTTCGGTACATTGACATAAATAATTTGTTATTGGATTTGAACTGTCACTGTCAACTTACGTGACATCGCACAGACAACCTACACGACATTGGCGAAGTAATCTGTGCTCAACTGGCACGCCTAAAAACTAAATACCAAGGAATTGAATTGAGAGACAACCACCCAATAGGTGAAATTCAGAAGAAGTTATCTGATTTTTTCATTATTGAAAGTTTGTATTCGTGTATATTTGTTACTCCTTCACGCTGAAATGGCTGGACGAATTTAGACGAAACTTAGAACACAGACTATGACCTGTATGTACTAAATAGGCTGCTATCTATATTAATATTATAAAGGGCCAGAGTTTGTTTGTCTGTTTGTTGTTTGAACGCGCTAATCTCAGGAACTTCTAATCCGATTTGAAAAATTCTTTTAGCATTGGATAGCCCGTTTATTGAGAAAGGCTATAAGTTATATATTATCATACTACTACCCAAGGAAGCGGAGCAGCAATCATAAATGTCAATAAATCGGGCAGAATTCCATACATTATTACTAATAGCATAAAGCCATAAACTTTTTTTTGTAGTTTTAGCGCGAGCGAAGTCGCGGGTTCTGCTAGTTAGAAATATATTTAGCCAGAATGAGATAATGCCTGTATATATTATGATTAAAGGGAAATTCAAAAGGATCTACATCCGTGTGAGGCGTAAGTCGCTAGTGGGTAAATTAGTCTACAAGTCTAGATTTTTTTATTTTTAAGAAATATGACATAACTAAAAGCAAATTGTATATATTGGGCACATAATATGGAGTTATAGATATACCTATAATACACATGTTATTCTTAACATTTTCATACATTCTTTTTGTGGAGAGTTTATTATTTTTTATTTATTTATTAGAGTTGATACTTAATAAAGAAAAAGTATATTTTTGTTAAATAAAATTAATAATATAAGAAATATTCAAAACAATTGAGTTTCTATTAATAAATATATTAGAAATGGCGTGAATCGAAAAATCTTACCAATATTTTTCTATACCATCAATATAATTTAAATGTATCCATTGCGTAAGTTTTATGCAACGGTTATAATTTAATATTAATATAATAAACTAAAAGGCGAACACTTTTATTAATATTAATTTATATTAATTTTATTATTATTTCTTATTAATAAACTAACATCACTAATTTTTATTGCTTTCTTAATTACAATTTAATTTAAATTTATGTATGTATTTCTTTGGATAACTATAAATAATATCTATTATTGGCGCCATTTTTAATTAATGAATCTATTTTCAAATATATTTTCAAATACATTTTTTATTATAATGTACTAAATTAGGTTTCCATACCGATTTATTATTATTATTTCTTGTGACACGTGTAGTAAGTTGTCATTAACTGTCCCGTTACATGATTTGTTAAATTAATGGCTGGAAAAATTAGTAGTGTCGACATCTTGGCGATTAAAACGATTGAAATTTATCAAATCGATATCGACATATTAATTAAGAAATAGTTTTAAATTAGTTGTATTAGTACGTTAATTTATATCTTTACACTTGTCGATTTTAAATAAATCGATACGAGAATTATATTGGGCGTTGATTTGACGATTTAAACTTATTAATTATTATTCTTGGCTTGTATATATTTGCATATTACTCGTAATGACTCGTTTGAGTTATAATAACTGACGTATAAGATTAATGAGACTTTCGTTTACGATGATACTTCATTTATGTCTAGGCCAACTGAAAGTGTGGTAGAGTTTATACTGGTAATTGACAACATAGTGCTATTTTTTATAATTATAGGTTTTTTCCTTTGAATATCCTTGAAAATTATGTAGTTTTATGAGGATAAAATAACAGCTATTAATATAAATTGTAATAAAGTAATATTAAGTTATTAAACTTAAAAGAAAAGTGTATCACTATCTAAAAAACTAGACATATTATAAAAATGTATAAACAATTCTAAATAAAAATATGCACCTTTTGGGCAATAATACTTTGGCTAAAACACTCTTTCGTATATACCTAAGTAATAATTTAAATGGGCCATTTTTCTCGATCGTTGAAGCAATCTATTAATCCAAGCTTTTTTACACTCCTGACCCCTTACCGCACAATAAATATTGTACACACTCCGCGTAAGTAAAACGATAACTGTGGTACAAGTTATTAGCTAAATGTATGTATGTATTTGTGCTTTATATAAAAATTAAAGAGGCAAAGAAACAAAACTATGCGGTTAATAATTCTAGAAAGAGACAATTAAAGGCCGTATCATCTTATCTCGCTCACACTTTTTTGTCCTCTACTTGACGGGTAGAAACTTTCATTTTAATAGCTAATTTTCTTTGTAAGGATGCGGTAAGACAACTTAGCGATCGATTCGATCGATTAACCCGTTTTCTAGCGAGTTGCCCTCTATATTACTTCAGGTCATCTATCTTTGCAGCAAAAAACAGCAACAAACATACACACATACAAACATTCACATTGATAATAATAGTTCAATTAGTTTTTTTTATATATACATAATTCTTTCGCTTACACTCTCGCTATACAGTAGCATTTTGGGCCGCACTATTAACAAACGTGTGAAGGGTGCATAAAAAATAAGCTCTTAGCCCTAAGTGTGTTTTCACACTACCCATTGCATCCATAAGAAATATAAAGAATAAATCACTATTCGGCACGGATTAAAGAAAATATACGTGCACAATAATTTATTGGTACCTTTTAGAGTAAGCTTTTGTTTTTTGTGAAGTTAAAATCTAGAGACAGTGATACATAATACAGATGTATAATATATATATATATATATATATATATATATATATATGTATATGTATATGTATATATATATATGTGTGTGTACAATATACATATTATGTATGTAGTTTGTTTACTTTCATAGTTAAGTTCAAAATTAGAGTTACGTTAAAATTGAACTCTTTTTCGAATTTCTTTCGTGGTTCTCTACATTTTGATTGTAAGCAAACGCGGTTAAAGGACTGGGAAACCCAAATGAAATATATATTTTTTTATTGCATAAATATAGCAACCCTAAATACGTATATATTTTTTAAAGTTATTATTAAAATAGTTCTATTTAAAATGTCAAATATTCGCCTTAAGCTAGTATCATTAATGATAGTTTAGATTTTAATTTAAAATTAACTTTGCTTTAATAGTTAATTTGCTTAAATTTAAAGTGGCAATTAATAAATAACTTGTTAGGATTAGACCACTATTATAAATGCGATAGTTTGTGTGTGTATGTATGTCTGTTGCTCTTTCAAACTAAAATTGCTGGACGGATTTGGATGAAATTCAGTACACAGATAACTGTTACCTGTAGTAGCACATAAGCTACAAGGCACTACTTGCTAGTTTAACATAAAGCAAATCGTAAGCTGTATTGAATTATTTATAACTAATTACAATTATTCTGTGTCAATTTTCGTAATTGTATGTAAATTGTTAACTTATTAATAGCAAGTAGGCTCGGATAAGTTGACATTTAAATGTGGTACGATTCAATGTATTAAATCTATCTAATATATGGGACGTGACTTTCACATGAAACCTATTATATTGTAAGAGAAATGCCGCGAGTGCTTAACTTTAAGTTCAAGATAGTTTATAGTTTAAGTAATCTTAGAAATAAAATATTGTGTTTTAAAGAAATTTCTATTAAACTTGATGTAAAACTAAAAATGTAAGGAAGTTTTAACTTAGCGAATTGTTTTAAATATTAAAAATCTATTATACACTTAGAACTATAATGTTAATTATGTGGGTATTGTAAAGATTCTCGCCATTTGTTTTTCATTTTTACCTCTGGTCGCGGCTGTTTTTAGAACGTTAGGGTAGTCATTGGCAGCAAAAGGCAGTGGTAGCCCATTGGTAACGCGCTCGCTTGGGAAACCGAGTGATGCGGGTTCAAATCCCGGGTCTCGCACTTCTGATATTTTCATGTGCGAATCATTTCTAGCATGATTACCACTTGCATTACGGTGAAGGAAAAAATCGTGAGGAAACCTGCATGTCTGAGAAAACTTAGCAAGTTTTCAAAAGACATGTGAAGTCCGCCAACCCGCACTTGGTCAGCGTGGTGGACTACGGCCTGATCCCCCTCGTATAGAAAGGAGGCCCGTGCCCAGCAGTGGGACGTTAAAAAGGGCTGAATACAGGGAAGTCATTTAGTATGGTTGATACAAACATACGTTCAATCTTTAACCTTGTATGCAAAATAAGTTAGGAAATACTCAACTACGTCACAGTAGTTATTCGTTTTAGGGTTCCGTACTCGAAGGGTGCCAACGGAACCCTATTAGTATGCCTCAGCTGTCCGTTCGTCAGAGAGCTATATCTCATGAACCGTAATAGATAGAGAGTAGAAATTTTCACAGAGTCATATATTTCTTTTTCCGCTATAACAACAAATAATAAATAAAAATAAATAAAAATACAAGAAAAATTTTTTTAAGTTATTATATTACATACAAAGAGTAAAAGTCATACTAATAAAAAGTACATGAACGATGGTACGGAAACCTTTGTGTGCGAATTCGACTCGCACTTAACCGATTTTTCTCTTTAAGTTACCTACACTTTATTGTAATTTCTTTAAGTAGTTTACTTATAGCAAAAGAGATTCAAGTAAAAGTATAGTAAATTAACATTACAGTTAAGCATGTAATAATGATGCCGGCTTTAATTGACTCGTTGTGAAATGTATAAGCGAAGTCCCTTCATAAAAGCAGCGTATATTGTAAGCGACAGCGATTTAAATGCTGACAGATTCATCTATCCAAATATATGTATATATATAAAAATCGACGTGTATGTGTGTTCTCTAGGACTCCAAAACGACTGGAGCGATTTTGATGAAATTTTCTGACAATCTTCAGATAACCCCAGCAGTTGATTCTGTGAAGCTTGGTAGCGATCGGAAGATTAAACGCGGGCGAAGCCTCTGGTGCTGCTAGTTTCAAAACAATTGTAATTTAAATAAATATGTATATATTATATGTACTAAATCTGATTTATTAGTAGATGGAGTTGCACGTATGTATTATTAATCTATTTTTTCTCATAACATCTAACTATTTTAACTATTTGCAGGATTGTTTAGAAGATATGATATAACGTGATAAAGGGGCGAAGAAGTCGAAACATACGAAAATTCAGAAATCAATTTTATAAAGTCTATATATATCCCCATTGGAATTTGTTAGAGTATAATATTTATTATGAGATAAATATGACAAATGAGCCATATAGTCATAAAATCAAGGTTTTGTACGTATTATACCTTCCATGAAGGGGACTTCGCTTAAAGCTCATTCCTAGGACTAAATATCGAAACTCCTAGATACAGCACGCCCGCTGCTTCATGCCAGCAAGCAGACACAAATTTATAGGTAAAAGTTCGCGACCGATCTAACCGGTCCGTCTGTACTGATCAAAACAAAACAGCCTTTAAACCTTCCTTATACGATCCTTTCTCGAAAGACCCATTCGGAGCCTTATCGGATACTTTCTTAATTGTACTCCTCAAGCACGGTCATGGGAATCTTGACCTTATTACATTAACGGTAGGTTCTATTTCAATTAGATCTATTTTCTCGGCCTTGCCGCCGGTGGATCGCTCTCACCTTAGGTTCACGTGTGAACCTACATTAACCTGCTATGTTATGTTGTCGTGTCAGGTGTATTCAGAGATTTCTATGTTGATGACTTTTTTAATTGGCTGTGTTAAGACGTCGAGATGTAGTTGTGGGGCGTGCGGCATCTAATTCTTTAATGTGGATTTATGACGGATACTCGTACCGGGCACGCCTTTTGTTTTGAGTCTCGAATATTATTATTATATTGACGCGGAACGAATTAATGTTTAGTTTAAATAAATAGCGTTTTCCATAATATGAGGCAATAAATCTACAATTTGGTATTGTTTTTATAGGAATATATTGGATTGTGTGTACAATTTATATGAATTTATAGTCCATATAAGGATATATGGTAATGATTCAGATAATGATCATATAAAATGATGAAACGATTTTTTCATAAAATACTTTGAAAGTTGCCATACCGTTATGACTTTAGAATTACTATAACGCTGTTATAATTAACCAATCTGCGATAATATAAGCTATTTTCATAACTCCACCGGCTCTAATTCATAAAATAGCAATACGTACATAAGCAAGTAAAATCTATTATCGTTTAACAACTGCATATTTTAATATATACGATACTTTGTAACTTTAGAAGCAATTCATTGTACATAACAGATAGCCCGACACGAAACATATACGGTTGACATTGATTTACTTGCAATGAGTGTGAATGAACGTTTAGAAGGGAGATAAACTTGATGCAACTTAGGACTAGGTGAAAGGGACCTATCTTCTAGTTACATACATACTAGTTTCTTTTGAATTTCATTATTTACCGCTCAGGTGCAGTATAAATATTTAATATTTAATGGAAATATTTAAATTATCTACCTACTCGATACATCTACTCTATTCAGACTAATTTTAAAATTGTTCAATATGATCGCGCATCATATATATTGTGCATAATACTTTTTGGCTTTTTTTTATGTTCGTTCACATATCACCTGTAAGCATAGTAGTTATGTGGGACTTACAGGCTAGAAAAGTCAGTACTATCCACTAAAACCCAACAAAACCTCCCCCGTCTTATTGGGGCGTCGCAGGATCGCTTACGCACGTAACTACGACGCCCCGACGGCAGGTCTGCCGAAGCAGACCACAACTACCATGGGCTTGCTCCCACGGTCCACTCGTCAGAGAAGTCCTAGGAGCAACCCCTTACTTTCGCTTAGATCTATCGATCTAGTGGGTGGCTAGAGGTGCCTAACTGTAGCTATATGTTACTAGAGGTCATAGGTTATCTGTAGACTAAATTTTATCCAAATTAGTCTAGCCATATGAAAATGAAGGTGTAAAAAATATACATCCATATATGCATTTAAATTTTAATATATACTAGCGACTCACCCTCGCTCTGCTCGGGTTCGTCCCTAGTTACGTTTTAACGTTAAGTATAGATTTCTCAGAGATGAGATATTTTCCCGCAGTAAAAAGTATCTTATATGTTGACCCGGATAACCAGCTATCATCATACCAAATTTCATCAAAATCTATCCAGAGGTTTTCACGTGATATGCAGACAGGCAAACAAAAATTCTAAAATCTATACATTCGACCTCTGTATCGATAATAATGTCTATTTCAATAAGATTTTCCAAAAAATATTTAATGTACAGATTCGGCTTAGTTACAATTTTATTATATGTATAGATAATAACCATAATATAACATAGACCAATAAAAGCTTAATTAGTAGGCAAGTTTAAGATCTTCATAAAATATGCTGTCTAGTTACTGAATGCATTAAGTGATCTCCTCATTCAATAAAGCTTAGGTCATTTGAAGGGACTGGGCTATTTGAGTACTTGATAGTATCAATTATCGTTATTTATTATTATGTTATTGTTATGCAAATATTTATCAAGAATACTTATTGCTTATATTATAACTTCTAATGGTACCTAATAAAGTTTGAAATAATTTATATAGCTCTATTAATTTTTAACTGTTTGTTAATTTTTACTTTAATTAAATATTATAGACATATTGAAATTGTATATTGAGACAGAGTGGTAAGAAAGAACATGATGAACATGAGTATATGATGATGTACTCCTAGCCGATTCCGGCTACGGCGGCCAATCTCATTGAGACTAGCCAACTGCGCAGGAGATATTATAGTGCACAAGTGTACGCGGAGACACAAGTGCACTCTCTATTCCTGTCACTCTCATACTCCGGTGGGACGACTGCTCGACACGACCAGTGAGAGTTAAGGCGCAGGACCGACGGCTTCACGTGCTCTCCGAGGCACGGGGGTATAACACCGCCAACTTCCCAACTCCGGGCTGTTACTGAGACTTAGTATACAGAAAGACTCAATAATTAAACTTGGCCCGACCCGGGACTCGAACCCAGGACCTCCGAGTGTGCAGCCGTACATGCGAGCCACTACACCACCGAGGCAGTAGTATAGTATATACTAATATTATAAAGAGGTACAGTTTGTTGGTTTTTTGTTTGTTTGTTTGTTTGTTTGTTTGTTGAAAATTTTTTTTGCATTAGATAGCCCGTTTATTGAAGAAGACTACAGAATATATATATATATATATATATATATATATATATATATATATATATATATATATAAAATAATATATAGTCTATCTATTCTTAACTATAATTCGAAATAAATATTAGCACTGTGTGGAAACGACAGCCGCCACTGTTTATTCGTTACGCAGAAAAAGTTTTGAGTGTAAAAATTAAAAAGAATCTTTTAGTTAGGCAGTGCCTATCGAACTCGGACT
Organism: Brenthis daphne; assembly: GCA_947093115.1. Taxonomy (NCBI): domain Eukaryota; kingdom Metazoa; phylum Arthropoda; class Insecta; order Lepidoptera; family Nymphalidae; genus Brenthis; species Brenthis daphne. The sequence goes on along the minus strand of OX352473.1, from coordinate 35,524,747 downwards.
TGAATTTGAAAACAAAATGTATATACGTAAAGAAAAGCATCTGATAGGACGTAACCGCTTGTTTTTAATAGCCATGACTCAACTAATTACATAATAGCGGAGTTCATGTGGCGTACGCGCACCGACCATTTCTTCTTTGACTTTAACACCTGTCAACATTGTACAGATACAGCGTTTCTATATGGAACAGTGAGATTTTATGTTAGTGTGTTGAAATAAAGGAAAAAAATTTAAATTTTTATGAAAAACTTAATTGAATTTTTTTAAAACAATATACCTTCAATAATAATCGATATCAATATTACAATGATTCATAAACTGCCATTTCTGATTCCTTTTGAAAATCTATTTTAATACTAGCTTTGCCCGCGACTACGCCCGCGTTCAGATAACCAAAAACCAAATTCTTAGGTTTTATATATTAGTATACTCTTACATTGTAGTTTTTGTATTTTTTCTCAGAAATAAGATATTTTCCCGCGGTAAAAAGTATCCTATATGTTGACCCGGATAACCAGCTATCACCATACCAAATTTCATCAAAAGCCCTCCAGTGGTTTTTCTGTGATGCGGTAACAGACAGACAGACACAAAAATTCTAAAAACTATAGATTCGGCTTCTGTATCGATAATAATGTTCATTTCAATAACATTTTCTAAAAAATATTTAATGTACAGATTTGGCTTAGTTTCAATTTTATTATATGTATAGATTATCCGATGCAGTTTTAGTTTTTTCTGTATTTAAGGAAAGCATGAAATAAAATTTATATGTTTTTGTGATTCACTCAACAAGAATTATGTATTATATATCGAACTATAGCTTTAAGCAAGAAGAATCACTGATGATTAAATAATTATAACTAGACGAAGTCGGGTTATAAGCCGTACACATATAATTTTAAGTACCTACATACTTGTACATAATGGTTCTACACAATAACGGCGTCTTTTATAACTTTCCCTATAGAAATATTTAGTATCAAAGGAAATATCAAGGTATAACCACGATTCACAAAGATCATCTGGGGCATACGTTATTAATCTAACATCTCGGTATATAAATCGAAATAACAATGGCATTATCGATAGGCTTTAGTTTAGAAAATGGAATATCGATTTTAGCTATCCGATTTGTAGAAATACTTAGGTAACTATAAAGCAAAGAGCGTTTTCTATTATACAATTTTTTATTTGTAATTTTGGTTGAGTGATACATGTAGGTAAATTGTAGGTACATTTACGAAAATTAAATTTTACTATTGTTTTAATAAATAATTTGTTTGTGCAATGTGCAAACGGTTGTGGGTTCGAGTCCCGCTGGGGGCATCCATTTGTGTGATAAGCACGAATGTATGCACTCTAGTCATGGGTGTTTATATTTATAATATGTATGTATTTAAAATTATATTATTATTCGATTATTAACTACCTGGTATCCATAACACAAGCTTCGTAGCTTACCATGGAACTAGATGGTGCTGTGTGTTAATGTCCCAACATATTTATTATTATTATTATTAATTTATAATATTGCTAACCTCTGTCTGTGAATGCTTGATTAGTTTATATATACACATATACGATTGCTTTCCTTCAAGTAAGTAATTGTGGCCTGATGTTATAAACCCTATACCACGGTAATGTTTATGTAAAATTACCCTTCCTATATATACTCTTCCTTATACCCTTCCTCAATAAATAGACTAAAATTGCAAAAAATATTTTTCAAATGTACCTGTTGATTATATAAATTAGAGTGTAAGTTCAATTGTACAATATACAAGAAATTTAAAGGGATTTATCGTTAACATTACTCGAACTTACGGCCTCTGAAGTAGTTAATAAGTGCGGCTGTCAAAAATATTTTTCAACTTTAACAAAATTTAGTTTATTTCTAAATATACTTAGGTGCTTTCAGTATATTATCCTATAATAAATCTAAGGAAATTTTGTTGGTGTTTCCGAAATTCATCTTCCAATGACTTATACAGCGGTAATTATTCAAATTGCCGTCTTATCAGAGGAAAGCAGTTTTCTTCTACCCTCCACGATATCATCATTAAATTAGTCTTTATAATGTTTCTAATAAAGTTCAAACGCCTGTCGTCTGTCTACGTGTGTTGTGCTGAGGTAATTAAGAAAAAACAACATTTTCAAATAAATTAAAGCCCTGCATAAATTTTCTTAAGGAAGTTTGAGATAACACATGATTTAATGCTACCTTTGATTTGTGGGAACACAATTTAATTATACCTTAGTAATAATTATTTCTTAGATTTACGTCAATAGTTTTACATTTTAAATAAAAATCACGTCACGGATTACGGGAGAGACCATGATTGATACAAAGCATTCGAAACGTCGGGTACCAAAAATCAAAAATCTACGAAATAATCCGAAAAAATAGTTTTATTTATAATCCTTACTATTAACTAATAAATTTGACCTTCTATTACACGAAGCAACCTGAGTTGTTGAGTTGGTGAGTGAGTGAGTACCTATCATAAATTTTTATCTCGATACCTAAGTTCTGGCATATGGAGTCTTGCAAAAAGAAAAATATGTAGGTAAGAATTCAACCATTCCAATATAATATAAGATTGAAGAAATGTTAGAAGTAAGAAAAGTAAAAAGTTAATTATTTCAGAAGAACATGAACACTGTAAAAAAACATACAGCAAAAGCTATATATCTTCACATTTACCTATATCTATCTATGAATTTACACCAAGAAAAAAATTTATTTAAAATCTAAACTTAAATCGTGTATTTCTAATAAAATTTAAAAGCTCTTTCCAAACTTTGAACCCAACTAATCAAACTCAATATTACATAAAACTAATTCCATAAAACCGCAGTTATAATTTACATCCAGAAGCCGAGATATCGATCTAATCCATCGATTCACGTTTATCGATCGCTTCGTGTATCGATACTCTTATCGATACTCCATTTGTCACGAACATACAATATCTGATTATAATCGGAAATCTGCGGTATTTAATAAATTACGTATTGTTATACAAAACAGAGATATTTTACTTTATGACTTTAAAATGAAAATTGTTTTGTCTCTAAAATGTTGTAAATAGATTTTAATGATTGTAATTTATAATTTGATTTTTATACTTTGATTATTCTCTATCTAAACGTTTTAAGTTGCCTAAATGTTTTAAAATGTGCATTTATTTCTAATTTTTTTAATAATCTTTGATGAGAAACAATTCGATCAAAATAGGTTCTTTTACAGTTAAGAATTTGACTTGAATCATAATGTAGTTATATTTAATGTATGACCACTCTTTCAAAATTTAAAACATACAAAAATGTAATTAAATCATAGCAAAGTATAAAACATCTATATTCTAAGCTACTTCAATTATAAAAACAAGCATACTGCCACGTCCCAAGATAACATAAGATAAGGACCATAAAACACCTACCAAAGGTATTCATGAGTGAGCCCAACTTACATTAAAATTCATCTCGTCGTAAGGGCCGGTTAAGCGTCTAACAGTACCCGATAACCATTAGGATCCCTTAATTTGTTCCAGGCCCTTCACCTATCCCTTCCGTATCCCTTTACAAATCGTTAACGAAATTAGATTTACTAGAAGTGCAACGTATGCTCGGAGACCTGTGTATGTAATATTTCATTTATTTTATTGCCATAACGTGTTTGAATATAAAAGTGTTGAAATAAATTTTTATTTATATAGAAACAAGAAAGTAAAAGTACTTCTATAAGTGGAAAATTATATGGGTGTTGACCATGAGTTTTGTGGTTTCGATGTCATGATCCGAAACTTTCTGTCATTTTTGTATTTTTTTACAATCGTCATTAATCAATCAATCGGTGGTGTTTTTAACACCTTAGAGATTTATCAACATGCTTAAAAATCGATACTGGAGTTTAAAATGTTACTTATATCATAATCTCTTAAATTTCATATCTTAAAATAAATATTATATACCACATCTAGTTGCTTTACATCTATAAACACCAAGGGTGTAATGTCGCTAAGCCCTCAGCTATCTGATGCGATATTCTAATGTTATTGTGGTAGAGATTGAATATCTCGCTTGATTTGTTACTTTCTTGTTAGCTTCGCAAGTTTACACTACCCTAATGTCTGTTGTGGTAATACTTGGGCAGATTATGGCTTTTCATGATTATTCTTCATGTTCAACGTTTTATTTTTTATTTTATTATCTGGACGTATTTGGTGATCCTTACTAATATGTAAAAAAATATCTAAATATGCGAATTTACCCCCAGTTGTTTGAGAGATAGATAAAAATATCATAAATAGCCACGAAATTCATAAAAAAACTACATAATTATGAATTTTTAGCAAAATTATCATGTTTATATGCTTTAAATTGGAAGCTTCAGATAATTTATTATTACACATTTATTATTACAAACAGTTTACACCTCTTTAGTTATTCATAGTAGTTAAGATAAGACTTAAGCTGTGTTCAACAAATTGAGAGGTCAGCAAACTACACCAACCTCCGTAAACACTACAATGCTGACTTATGCAATAATTAACCACTTTAGGTTGACCTGGCATCCCTCAAAACTACTCTAAGCATTAAATTTAATAGGAGGTCACAGTAAAATGGTTCGTTTAATCTATTTTGTTCAATAGCAATAGTTAACGGATTAGTAAATATTTATATTGAAAATTCACGAGTTCACGAGTCAGGAAATGTCTAAGTAATAGAAAGTAAATATTTCTCGTTTTTTTTATTTATATACATTCTAAATACATTTAAATTCTAATCAATTTTATAATGAGTATAATAAAACAAATATATAAAAACTTTTAGTAAAAAAGCTATATATTGTTTATGTAATATATATATATATATATATATATATATATATATATATATATATACATTCGAAAAATAAGATTTCTTTTTAAAACTAGGTAGTACTTGATAGCGATGTAGGTATTGAATGATAGATATTCTAGTCAAGATGTCGGTTCTATTTCATTTCCTGATATTTCTGCTTGTAGAGCTTACATAATAAGCTTTATTTACAGCGTAAGCTTTCCGTAGAAAAGTTTAAAATTATAATTATTATACAAGATATACTAATTATATTAAAGGTTTTAAATCAACGAAATATCTCTCCGTATGTTTTTAAATAGCCATTTTATGGTATACCTAATCCTTGAAACCGTACGGCCGCGGGGGGTCGTCAGGCACGTAGTTAAATGTCACTAATGCGAGTAAACATAACGAGGTGTTGGTACCATCCTATTTACACTCATCTTTTATGGGAGTTTAGATGATTGGATCTCAGAGAGTCAATTGAAAATATTTTATAAGCACATAATTTGTGAGAGTACTTTACAATTTCGATTTGACTCTATGATTATTAAAAATATGCGTTTTATCACCTGGCTACATCCATTTAGTGTAATATTAGAAATGAGCTTAGTGTTTGGTTTACAATTTAACAAACAAGTTATATTCAAAAAGCTAGTATAATATCTAATTCGTTTACTTAGAAATACCTTTTTTTAAATTAAAAATCTTAATTTTAAGCAATATGGATCAAAGCAAATAAATATTATTTAGTAGTTTGAGTCTACTCACCGTCTGTAATAACTATTCGTATAACTTTTAATAACCTTTGTCACTATCGTAACCATGTTTGCTGTAAACCATTTAAAACCGGGAACAAAAAAATAAAACCACGAAAAAAAATCAAAATAAAATAAAACCACAAAAAAAAATCGAAAAAAAAACTATTTTTTCTAAAATGTCACATATTCGCGTAAATCTAGGAAAGAATAAAGTAAATAAATAAATTCAAAAGCAATAATTCACGTTTTATATGAAGAAACGTAAACAATAATTACTTTCTAAATGTGTCTAAGCCTATCCAAGGGGTTACAGGCGCGATAGAATTGGTACCGAATGGCTTTTCAAATCCCCACGTTAACAAACTTGGGCATTGTGCCTTATCTGTCCAACTTGTGAGACAAGACACGAATAGTTGGTGACGCCTGTCAGACTTCCAGAATCAACGGTTTGGCAGGCTTTGTGAGGATGAAGCGCTAATGAAAATGGTATTCACCTGGTATGAAAGTATGTGAAGTGAAAATTATTTTATGATTTTATATTAAAAAAAATATTCTGTTTACATGAACAGTTTTTAGAGACATCACTATAATTTACTAAAAATCATGCATAAATACTAAATAATATTGCTATATTTAATTATAATATTTATTATTTTTTTTAAATGTTTAGATATAAAAATTAACAAATATTGTAAGGTACTTTAGAGCCATTTTTAAATTTTTTAAATCATTTTTGAAAAATAGTAGGTAGGGTCTATAACCTTAGTCTCTCCCGTGACCATGATTGCTGTAAAGCATTCGAAACGTCGGGAATCAAAAATCAAAATAAATCCGAAAAGATAGTTTTATTTAAAAAATCATGCATAAGGTTAAATTTGCTTTTAAAAAGACAAAATACTTGGAAAAATCTACTGACAAGATTTAAAACTACCAAATACTTTATAACACTGGAAAAAAAATGGATTGCAGTTTATTTCATTTAAAATTTGTTATATAAAACTCAAATATGAATATAAAAACATACATTCAATTAGTGACCTTAAGTAATATCGAGCTTAAATATCTTAGTGGCGTACCACGCTATTTGCATATCGTATTACCTATTAGTGGATAAGTCCGTGGGACAACGTGGTAATAAACAAAAGACATTATTAAATATATAGCAAAGTGTAGTTTTTTGTCTCGCCAATGTAAAAAAAATAATTATTATGGAATTTATTGTAAATATGACTTTAATTTAGTTTGTAAATTATAATATATTTTTTGTTTTTTTTTGACAGACATGACAATTGCTAAAAGAATAGTTAAAATTATATTCACTTATTTTCCACCTACATCGTATGAAAATAGCATGATGCTTAATTGCCTACTTTAAAATATATTTTGTATATAGATATGGTAATAACGCTCAATAATACTAAATAAAAAAAAAATATAATTTTAACTATTTTGTCAGTTACCTTGTTATTATATTATGCAATAAGGGTGCGAGGGTTAGATTGGAAAGAGCGCCTATAAACAACATCTGTGACTTCGACCCCTTAATTCAAACAAGTGTAGACGAACGAGATGCGGTCACAAATGTCTGTTTTTGTTATATTTATGAGCACATATTGATTTTTGTCTCCTTATAAAAATGTTTTTAAAATATATTTGTTTTTTATCCTAACTATCGGACCGATGGATAGACAGTCCGGTGATATATACATAGATCTCGTTTGGTTGGAAGATTTAAAAAAAAAAAACTAAATTCTCATATGTTTTAATTCAATTAGTTTCCGCGACCAAATACGTATAGATATAAGTGTTCAAAAAGTGCTAACACAATGTAAATAATGCAAGGTGCCTTAATGTGAAATGGAAAAAAAACTATTAGTGATCGATCAATGATTGTAATTATTTTATATCAGTCGCCATAAAATCTTATATTGCCATATAAAAATACCATGCAACTTACCATGGTTTTTACCTACATTTTCAAGAAACTATATAATTAAAAATGAAAGCTTTCGGTGGTAAGTGCGTCACTTAAGAACAGCTGGGGAAAATTGTCATTTTTTTAAACGTTCGTATGAAGAAGATTATTACTAAACCAAAAATTAGAAAAGTTACACGAAAAATTGGGAATTTTGGAAGAAACTGTAACAGATTTCATCTTTAAGTACGATTTTATACTAACTCGAACCAAGACTACCAAAAAAGGGCTTCTATACTTCCTACAGGTCACTGGTTAACGATAAAAATTATACATTATAACATAAGTATTATCTAACAGATTCAAGCTAAAGAGCTCTATCTAGTTATATAAAATAAAAATCATTTTATAACTAATATGTTGTTGAACTGCAGGCTATTCGATACTCTGCAAATATTCTATTGGCAGTTGCTGAGATTATTGGTTGACACGCAACGTAAAGTTTTAGTGCGGCACCTTGTTGATTATCTTTTATTTCTTTTCAGTTAAAATTATTATATTTATATTATAAAAAAATCGTTTATTTATTGTTTCAAGTGAAATAAGTTAAAATTTTCGGTGTTGCTAATACGGTGAAGGAAAATGGGAACATTGCGAGAAAACGTTGATATCCGAGGTTTGTTTTTGAAACATGGTTTAAGCAAGGCCTATCCCTCTTAGCAATGAAGATGATTATATCTTGAGAGCTAAAAACAGATCTTCTAATAAATAAAAAAATAATATAAATAATTTTATCTTAAATATTTATAATTCAAATTTTACCATACAGTTTTTTGATATTTACTCTCTAAAGTTGTATGAAATATGTCGGTGAGTTTTAAATAATTTAAATAAAGATAAAATGTAACAAGTGCAAGCAAAGTGTACAATTATTTGAACCATACTGTGCGAGCATGGAAACAATGGCCAATATAATTTACAATATAATATTTATGTTACGCGTATTGGGCTATGGCGTATCGTATTAAATTGTTATAAATATTGAAATTTCCTATACTAAATTTATATTATAGTAAATATAAAAAATATTGATATTTACTGCACATTTATTTCTAAAGGTAACTCGATTTTGTAAATTACTAAATCGATATTGGAAAACCATTAGACTTTTATCTAATTGTGAATAATAAAAAAAATGATCATGAATAATCACAATCTCAATGTCCATGCATCCAAGCCAATATTATAATTACAAGATTTTTTTATTTGTCTATTAGTAAATAATACAGTTGATCATAGAAGGAAAGCATATTTGAATTAAGCATCTAATAATAACACATTAAACACTTCTTCAACATTCAACAATCTAAGTAAATTAATTTTATTATTTACGCACATCCCTAATTGATAAAGGTACATCACTAACACTAGATAACTATCTGTTAATTAATTTCACCTGCATATTTACACCATTAGTCGCTACATACTTTATCTGTAGTGCAAGTTACCGATAAATTATAGAAGACCTGTTTCTTTACGTCTTTTATTAGAAATTTCTAAAACACCTTACATTTTATGTATATCACTAGTTGATATCATTAACTTTACTGTAGTGACTGAAGTGTACACGATATAGTAAAATGTTACTTAATCAATTTACTTTGCTATTTTCTATACATACTATGTGCTAACTACACTGAGTATCGAACGTATTTACACAAAAATATGCTAGATTATATCATCATACGTAATATATGTAATCGATGCAAATATATATCTTTGTCTAAGAAGCGAAAAGCTTGTTTATGTATTCAGCCCTATTTAACGTCCCACTGCTGAGCACGGGCCTCCCTTCAATACGAGCGGTATCAGGCCATAGTCCACCACGCTGGCCAAGTGCTGGTTGGCGGACTTTCACATGCCTTTCGAAAACTTACTAAGTTCCCTCAAACATGCAGGTTTCCCCACGATATTTTCCTTCACCGTAAGGCAAGTGGTAATCATGTTGGAAATGATTCGCACATGAAAATATCAGAGGTGCGAGACCCAGGATTTGAACCCGCTTCACTTGGTTTCCCAAGTAAACACGTTACCAGTAAGATACCACTGCCTAAAGGTTGTTAAAAAAAACTTATTTAAAATCGATTAATAATATCAATCGATTAAATTCATTTTTTCCTTCGCTTCTAGCTTAGTTTTAATTCAATTCTACGAACTGAAGGGCGATTCCGATCGTCATTTTTATTCTAGTATATATTTGTTTTTTTTTTTATTAATACATGTCAAGTAAAGAAGCTAAGGGGATTCGGTACACATCTGTTATTCCTGTTTATTGACATTTTGTTACTTTTGTTAGATGTCACTATGGTTTTTAAATTTGTGATTTCTTATAAGTATTTATTTGATGATGTTTCTTGCAATTACTTGTGGAATTATAAAAGATATATTTTAAATATTGCATATTCATGTGATTAAAAAAAATATATAAATTAGGGTCCTGACACTATCAGCAAAGATTGTGGTACTATTTTCGCAAATATTAGAATATTTGACAAACGGTAAGTGTATTTTCGAACTAACCAAACCAAACCCAAAAAACCAAAACCAAAACCAACAAAATGAAAAATTGCAAATTTCAAAAACTGAGAAAAAAAAAATCGATTTTATTATATAGAAAAAATGGTTTGTGCACATGTCTTTTGGTACGGAAATCTTATTATTAAAGTTAAAAAGTAAGTATCGTTTATCAACTCCGGCGAATCATATTTGTACATAACAGCGTGTAACCGACATTTCAATCTATTGCAAAAGTTACAGTCATCTCCATATATCTTGACCAGAAACCGCATGTCGACCTTTTATAATCGTTGACTACTTGGTACAGGTGGCAACAACATTTAGTTCTTGTATTTAAGATGTACAGACAGAAAAAAAGCTATTTAAATTAAAATTTATTTTTCAAAAATATTAACAAAAATTAATTTACTCTTAACTTTGTTTGAAATATGTTTTCAATTATACTTATACCTAAATTTAAAAAAAAAAAATATGTAGATATGTTTATATGTTCACAGAAATAGAATTAACAAAAACGTCTAACTTTCTTGCTGCAAAAAGATAGTCTTGCTACAAAAAGAGTTCTTGCTACAAGAAGGTAGAGTAGATAAATGGAGATTTTCTTATAGAATAAAGCCCAGGAAAAGTCAGTTCGTTTTGTTAGTATTATCAAAGATATGGTAGAATGTTAGTTGAAAATATTAAATTCGCCGCGTCAATAGCCAAACAATTTGTAACGCACTAGAAATTTGCTTGAGGCGTGTTTTGAAAGCAAATTTTAATAGAATTTGCAAGTAATCGAGGCACAATGGCGAGTGATTGCCGGACACAGCCGCGTGAGAATATTAGTGTTTTTCATATAACAATACGCCGAATTAAGTCTTGAAAAGTTATTTTTGTTATAGATCTTTATGAATTCTGTCATCTTATACATTATTTTAGTATAGACGGCAAGTTATGTTATATTTAAATTGTTAAGAAATGTTCATTGCCTATGTAAGGGTTAGATGATTTCCTGATCTCTCTAACTAGATACTTAGAGCGTACACATAAAATCATTGTTTTAATAAAAGCCAGTTAAAAATATCATCTTTCATTTTTAAATAATGCAGTAATACAAATTTATAAGCGGTTATTTTAATAAATAATTTTGAAATAATCAACTAAAAAGATAAATAGCCCAGTGGTAATGTGTTCGCTTGGGAAACCGAGTGAGGCTGGTTCAAATCGCGGGTCTCGCAGCTCGGATATTTTCATGTGCGAATAATTTCCAACATGATTACGATTAGTCTTACGGTGAAGGAAAACATCGTGAGGAAACTTGCATATTTGATAAAACCTAGCAAGTTTTTAAAAGACATGTGAAGTCCGCCAACCCGCACTTGGCCGGCGTGGTGGACTATGGCCTGATCCCCGTTGTATTGAAGGGAGGCCCGTGCTCAGCAGTGGGACGTTAAAAAGGGCTGAATACATGAGACAAGGGTGCCAGATATTCTTTAAACTATGTGAGCATATACGGCGTTTTTCAAATTTGCTCTATTCAGGAATTGAACCTAGACCTATGTTTATTACACAAACTATTAAGCTGTTATTACGATGTTTAAAATTAACTTTACGGGATTAAAATTTAAAAATAAGAAAAATAATATATTTTCAAAGGATATATTTTAATAGAATATTATAATAACATCAAATATATTGAAACTTAAATGCAACGGCGATGGCAAAGAGCACAAGAGCAAAATAAAGGGCCGTGTAATACTGTGATACAGCATGCATTATGCAGCTTGTTGGTTCAAAGTATAAACTTTGTACTGTCCACTAGAAACTAGAAACAATAACTTAAATATAACTATAACCATATTAATTTAACTTTAAATTAAGAAGAAGTCAGTGATAGCTATAAGTGGGCTTCCCTTCAATACGAGAGGGATTAGGCCATAGTCCACCACGCTGGCCAAGTGCGAGTCGGAGAAATTCACTTGTCTTTCAAACTTGCTAGGTTCTCTCAGACGTACAGGTTTCCTCACAAATTCAAAAAACAACCGTGTTGGAAATAATTCGCATATGAAAATATCAGAGATGCGAGACCCGGGATTTGTACACACTGCGCTCTGTTTCCCAAGCGAGCGAGTTCCCACTGCGCTACCCCTACCATATATTACATATTGTTTGATATATAATAATTAAATATACTTAAAGATTTTTTGTATGTATGTACTCGTACATTAGTTTCTAACTTGCTCCAAGCCCTAATATCTCGGAACGCAGGGACCAGAGCGGACCGTCCGACACTTTTTCAAAATCGTGACCGGCCGTGGACGCTGCGTCACGAACTTTATACCGTTACCCAACACACTCGATCTCACTCACCCTCACCCAACATCTTATATGAGAGAGCGAGACAGACACATTTCACATGGATAGAACCTGAAGAATTGCAGTTGAATTCGGTATTCTCTATTTATAGCGTGCCATTAAATGTATTGCTAAATATCATCAAACACGTGGCTATATAGCGAAAGCAACGATTATAAGCTTTTTTTTTATCTAAAAATAATACTCTATCCGTTTTTTGATTAATGTAGCTACTGAAATTGTCTACGCAAGACATAGTACAGGTATATGGTCGCAGATTATAATATCTTCTCTTTCATTCTAATACTTCGATGTAATGACATTCAGACATAACTAGAAACATATCCAGCGAAAGATAGCGCGCATTATAAACTTCCTAATTCCAGGGTGATACCTATAACTTCGTCACACAAAATTCTATGACTATTTTACGATATAGTTGTGACTATTGATACAGAAAGATGACGCACAACTTCCTTATTTTCTGGCAATATTTAGAATTTCTTCACGAAATCTATACATATAATAAAATTGTAACTAAGCCGAATCTGTACATAAATTTTTTTTTTGGAAATTTTTATTGAATAAACATTATTATCGATACAGTGCCCGAATCTATATTTTTTAGAATTTTTGTCTATCTGTCTGTCTGTCTGTTCCGCATCACAGAAAAACCACTGGAGGGATTTTGATGAAATAAATATTTTTACCGCGGGAAAATATCTCATTTCTGAGAAAATACAAAAATTGCAATGTAAGAGTATTATGTAAAACCTAAGAATTTGATTTTTGGTTATCTGAACGCGGGCGGTGCCGCGGTCAATGCTAGTTGACTATATGACTCTATAATTCCACCATGATAACAGTATTCATTCCTTACATAGAAGATGCGCGTTAGATAAAAATTAATCCATAAACTCACAGACAGAGTAATATATTTTGTTTCGTAAAATATAGTGATTTGAAAGACTACAAACGTACGCCTTGCGTCATACTCGTATGTCGGACGTCTCAATGGACATCAATATTCCAATATTACGTCGAGTCACGCCTCGACACTTGATAGTTTACACTTCATTATTCGATTGGCCCACACGTGTATATTATGTTCACTTTAGTACAATTCATGCGCATTTCATATTTTTAAATCATGAAAATATTTTAGTAATTATATATTTTAATGCTTAAATATAGCAATTATTGGAAAATTAGCTTTTAAACTAAATATATTAAAAAAAACTTACTAATATATAAATGCGAAAGTTTGGATGCATGGATATTTGTTAATCACGCTAGAATGGCAGAGCAGATCTGGATGAAATTTGGCACAATGATAGGTTATAGTCTGGAATAGCATATAGGCTTTGTATCCCGGAAAAATGTACAGTTACCGTGGTGTAGAGTTCTTTTTGTTTTACACTTAGGACGAACCCATACGAAACCAGGGTGAGTCGTTAGTACATTTATACAGATAAATAAAATTGAAGTGTCTTTTTGTAATGTCAAAATAACAGCGTATGAAATGCATATATGCTAAATGCATATGAAATCATATACGGTACTTATAAGAAAAACATATATTTTTTAAATTTTGTCTGTCTGTCTGTATGTCTGTCTGTTTGTTCCGGATAATCTCAGAAACGGCTGGACTGATGTTGATGGGACTTTCACTCGAAGATAATTGATGTTATAGGGAGTAACATAGGCTACTTTTATTTTAGAAAAAGAATTAGGGTTCCGCTCAAAAAAATTTAAACATACCTAGGGACTAGTCGCTAGTACATAATATATACTCTCTTATTTATTGATAAATAACGAAAATATCTTACTTACATAACAAAATTTTAAAATAGATACGTAATTTAATTCAAATTAAGATAAAAAGATACCCACATAGCGTAGTTTTAAGCAAATTAGTTAGGGATTATAAAGATAGGTTTTAATATATTTAACATGCAGTGACATTATAACTGGTACGTTAATTGAAAAATTATCATGAAGTCGATATTAAGTGGTTGCATTTGTCTCTAGACCACACGTAGAGTCACTCCGTATATCTACAATTTTCACACAAGTTCATTTATCGGTCTGTATTAATAAAAATTACCACGTCGTATCATAAATTAATTGACTAAAAAACAATTCGTAACGTTATTGCAAAAGAATTTTGCTGATAAAATAATGAAATATATATATATATATATATATATATATATGTATATATATATATATAATTTTGCTCTATTACAAGTTTCATATATATATATATATATATATATATATATATATGAAACTTGTAATAGAGCAAAATTAACTATGTACGTATGTTTGTGATTCAAACATTATTTCTTACAAACAGATGAATTCGAGGGCTGGAGCTACTAAAGGAATAAAGTGCGACATATAATTTATAGCGTACTAACATATAACTATTAACAATCAATTTACTACAAAATTACTATGCACTGTTATACGAGTTGGAGAAAGTTAGGCGTGGATTAAACTACATTTATTGCTGTTACATATTCATGTCATCCCCGGGCAGTTTTGCTTTACCCCTAGACGCTAGAGATAAAAATGAAAATTTCTTATTACAAACTATAGGTACATATATTTTTAAATTGTATATTTGCTCTTATCTTTGAAATTAAACAATCGCATTATGTATAATTTCTTATTTCTTATATGTTAGAGATTAATTGAATTTATAATATTCAATTTCATATAATACTAGCTACTCATCTTCGCTTCGGTTGGGTTCGTCCCATCCTAGTAAAAAACAAAAAAAAAGTAACCCACGGGAACCTATGTAACCTATGTGCTATTCCAGACTATAATCTATGTCTGTGCCAAATTTTATCTAGATCCGTTCAGCCATTTTGGCGTAATTGAGTAACAAACATCCATCCAAACTTTCGCATTTATAATATTTATGGGATTGATATCAACAATTCTATAGTTAACGTTATGAAAATACAAAATTACTATATATAATATAATTAAGTTATCTTGTCAGTTATTTTGTAATTTATTACTTATGTATACTTATTCAATAAATGCTTCATGCAGTTTTCTAGAAAACCATAATTATCATTTATATCCTACGCGAAAGTACAAAAATTGTCCTTTAATAGAGTTCATGCTATGCTGGTTTTGTTCTTCTCTGATATACAAGCCGCTTCGTTTATTGTACCCTTCTAGTGACGCTCGGTGGTTTAACACACTTTAAAATACCATTTTTCCCGTAAAAACTACCTTTCGACGTTAATTACACCCATAAAAGTAAATTTTATTGGAGCCAGGCCCCACCACTACTGTAAATTACAAATTCCGAATACTCAACTTAAGTTACTATAAAACAAAGAGATTTTATTATCTAATTAGGAAAATTTCCGCGTTAAAAATTTAAATCTCTTCATGATAAGCTTAAATATTTAACTCTTGTTCCATGTAAAATTAAAAGAGTTTGTATATTGTGTGTTTTATTTTTACTTTATTTAGTTAAAATGTTTATAAATAGAGCTTGTTAAGCTTTCGCTTATGATTACGCTAAGAAATTGAGTTTTTTAAAAGATTATTTTTTATTATTATAGATTTATTGATTAAATTAAAAAATATAGTAATTTATTAAACTGACTAATGATAGCAATTTTTTATTTTACCATATAATTAAGAATCACGCAGTTTACCCACTCTACATGGGAATGGATAACTCTACATGGCGGTTACATATCAAATGCCCATTGACTGGTCTCTACATAAACGCCTCGATGAGCCAGTTTGTTTCAATTGATAGGGAGTGAGCATCCCTCAATCAGATCCGTCATAACTTTACCTTTCAACAGCTAATACCTAGATACTGTAATAACTACACATACTATGAACTTAATATTATTGATAAAATATATTATTTATTAATTACCATTTCTATTATTGATTATAATTTTTATTATCACTTTTTTAGTTCTTTTTTAATTATGAATAATGAAAATATCTATTATATTTTGGACTTTAATAATAACTTTATACTAATACTCACTCTATCAGATAAAACATGACATGTGAAATGTCTTAAAACATACAAATACATATACCAACATAATATATAAAAAATGACCGCATTTTATACTTTTATTCTGTCAAAAAACATATAGGAATAATATTTATTTAATTAGATTTAAATATAAAATAATGATAAATATTAGAATTATTGATAGATTCACATTTAATGTGGTCATTTAGTGGACATGTGAAAGTGTGACGTGGTCGGAAGTTCCGCATCTGCGATTATCGAGACTCACGAGTTTATATGAGATCTGTTGCTAAGGATGAAATCTAACGTCTATTATAATAATAATCACACAAAATATAATAGATAAGGCCTTTTTAAGGATTTTTGAATGTCATTTGTGTAATTAAACGTTTATGTACAAGTAATTATTGAAAAACCTTCAAAAATGTTAGGTTTAAATATAAAGTACTTTACTTTGTTAACACGTAATATATTTGAAATTGATTTCTATATGGCATTACATCTTTTAAAAAACGCTACATCTTTTATAATAGCAATACAACGTGTGCGGTTTTTGACCTCGTCGCAAATGTAGAGATAAAATATCCTTTAAGCATTTATTTAGGTTAATTTAATTCTTTAATGTTATTTATTATTTTTTAACTAAAAAAGGTATACCGATTTCAAAACTGATTAAAATCAAATTAAAACAGTATTTCGCCGTCAAGGGTGTTTTTTTTTCAAATTTTAATAAGACCCGGAATCCCAGTAATTAAAATGAGACCTTTGAATTTAACCCATACATCTACATATTGCAATGCACAATTAGCTAAAATAGAGTGTAACACACAAAAGTCCAAAAAACCCACAACCGAACACAGAACTCTACGACTTTTTAACTATCATAAAAAATTAAGAAAACTTTTAAATAGCCTCCATGTTTTACTGAATAATTATTTGCGTATATTTTGCTACGTGGGATTCAAGAAAAGGAAAGTTCCTTACTTGTAGTTGGCGACAAATGCGACTAATCACAGAAAAGTGAAAACCAACTCAATTACACAAATTAAACATAATGGTGTCAATTTATTGTCATGTTGCGTTTTATGTTTTATTATAAACATATATTTAACTAAGATTACTTTAATATTAACGTTATAAGTTTATAATCTAAGAAAAAAGGGAATTAATTTTGGAAAAAATCTTAAATGAAACAAATGTCTAAGAAAAAAATATCGCGCGTGTAATAAATAAATAAGTTAAACTATTTACATTGAATAAATAAGTTCTTAACTAAAAACGGCACGCAATGCGATTCGTCTAACAAATTACTATCCATAATTTAAATATCGACAATTTTAAATATATCACAAATTCGACCGAGAACAATAAGTCGCAGACTCCCCTCCACCGGATCTGGAGAGCGTGAGTTATTATCCCCTCATACAATATAAACGTCCTAACATATCAACAGACATTGCAAGGCAATGCATATCGATCAAACGCCTAGTGAAAGTTTCCGCCAACACCCGTACCCAATTTTATCCCAATGTACCTATCGCTTGGCGTCAACTCCCCTGGTCATCTTTATATATTTTTCCACCTCCACCTTCGTATAATTTAAAAGATGACGTACTAGCGTCTGGCACCCGTGGGCTACTAGTATAGTTAGGCGGCAATCGGGAAGGTGATAAGAAACTGCCATAGGACAAAGAGGAGTTGACACCAAGCGATGTGTCCAAAGTAGAGTAATATCCTGAGGAAGCTGCTGAAGGAGGTGGGGGTGCCGGTGGTTGTGGTACTCTGGACGCTTCAGCATACGCGTCTAAATGAGTTCGAACTAATACCACAAGTTCCCCATAATTTGTGACAGCTGCACCAGCACCCGCAACTCTGTACAACAACAACCTCGCTTCCCCAAATAAACTGTCCAAAATTTTACCTGTCGTGAAGAGAACGATGGCCTTCAGACAGGAATATTCAGCGGAGTCAACGTGGAGTGCTTTTAACTTCTCTACTTGCTCCTGGAAGATCCTTATGTGGTCCATGAACGCCACCACTCGGTCGGCTGCCATGGGGGAGGCGTGCAGACCGGCGGCAGCGAGCAACGGTGCTACATGGAGGGGCATTGAGCATTGAGATGCATTTAGGACAAACAATTCAGACCAAACGAGCCGTAAAAGCGCGACTTGGTCCGTCACTTGGAGTTCAGGGAAAAAAGGTATATTTCTCGCCCATTCTACGGCCGAGAAGAGTAATCTCGCAGCCAGTTCGCATATATTGTCTATACCCATTACATTAGTGGGTTGAACACACTGGCCGTATCTTGAGGTGGGATAAGGTTCTGCCCTGAGTAAGAGGGAGATGTAGGAGGAGAGGTAGGGATGGCTATTAAGGCCAGTGGCTGGGTCTCCATTCGCCAGAGCGAACTGCCCGGGAAGGGCAAGACCAGCGGGCTGCGTCGGTGGCACTCGACCTCTTTGTACAGCTGAAACAAAAGAGAAAACGGTTAAAATAAAATTCATATGACCAAAATTATATTACACTCTACTAAATAAAACTATCTTTTCAGATTTTATCGCGGATTACAGCATTACCGCTTGGGAGAGACTCTCCCATGACCATAATTGCTGTAAAGCATTCGAAACGTCAGGAACCAAAAATCAAAATAAACCCGCGAAAAAATCCGAACAGATAGTTTTATTTAAAATGTCAAATATTCGCGTAAATCTAAGAAAGCATTACACTCTACTAATTATGAATTTACCTATTATTCTTATAGTAAAAATATAATTTTATCAATAGCCACACGTTGTTCAGTGTGTATAATGAGTAAATATATAAAATGAAAAAATTTTTAAGAAATACTTATTCGGTACAAATGAAGGATTGTTTGTGAAATCGCAGTCAAGTTTAGAGTGTAGTCTTTTACATAATTCATGTCGCTAGGTAGATGTTACAGCGGGCTCTATTGTTTTAATGTAAATTCCAAAATAATCTATGCCCGTTCCGCCGTCCAGTTAAATATACAATCGATACAAGAAATCTATCCGAGCATTTACCAATAACGTATATTTATTTTGTTTAGCAGCTTATTGCAAAAACATTTGCATATATATTTAAATGTATAATTTCCAATTCATTACTAAATAATAAAGATTTAAAATCATTGGTGGCTAGGTTTTATTTGTGGTTTAACTCACAAGGTAAGGTGGGTGTGGGTAAAAGTTAGCCGTACTAAGTTAGCTTCATGATAATGATGTATTGTATAATCCTTGATAAATTTCATCAAAATTTATTCAGCAGTTTAAGCGAGAAAGATATCATACAGATAGACATAATTGCTCTCAAATTAATAATATTAGTATGGATATTGACTGTATTCAGTAGTGGCTTTAGGGTTTAGTTTTATATATGTACGTCAGACTGCACAGACATTGACTTTGACTCTGGAGGTCGAGAGTTCGTTTCTGGTACGAGGTAATTTATATTATTATAGAGATATGAAAGCATACATTTCTCTACTTCTTCACGACACGATTGGCTCAGTTTGTACTGACCCTACTTGCTGTGCCAGCGGTCACGGGTTCGAGTCCCGCTGGGGGCATTCATTTGTGTAATGAGCACGAATGTTTGTGCTTCAATCATGGGTGTTTATATTTATATTTATAACATATTTAACTTTTAAATACATACACATGTATGTATTTAAAAGTTATATATGTGTAGTGTATCAACTATCTGGTATCCATAACACAGGCCTCGTAGTTTACCATGGAACTAAATGGTGCTGTGTGTTAATGTCCCAACATATTTATTTATTTCTACTCTTCATGAGGAACATACGTATGTATATATGTGTTAGATTTGACGCTTTATGTCAAATAAATAGTTTTCATATATAAATACAAGAAGTCGGAGTTCCACAGCCACTTACATGGATCGCAATTAGCATGTGGGTACGACGTCATTACACTATACCGTAATAGCGTTTATGGCTACTAACAACTGTCGGTGAGCACGTAAATTAATATAGCTACCTATTTTGCTACCCGAGATATGAGCTATGACTAAAATATAAGAAATTTTTCCAAACCTCCATAATATAAATATATTATTTTCTGTAAAACCAATGTAGGCAATTAGTTAATATGCAATAAAGAATATATATAATACAATTTACCGTTGCATCTTCTTAGGCATTTTGTAAATTGTAGTTACACATTCTAAGTGGTTTCAAAAAGTTTTTTTAATTTAATATAAAACAAAAACATGTATCTAATCAAGAAATATTAATATTGTATTGATCCCTTTATGTACAAATCGAAGATCAATAAAAAAACTTGTTAAGATAATTCTTAACAAGTTTTTTTCAAACGTCACACGTATCTACGAAATACCATATACCTACCTAGTTCTTTGTTGTGAGATTTTATCCACTTTTTCCTTATGAGGATAAGCTATTTTAAATGCAGTGTTGCAATTGGTCGGTATAACATCGATTTCATACAAACAACGCCCGTTTATAATTTATTGATAGAAATAATATTTAAGTAGGTAAATGGTGAAGTTAATAGAAAATATGTTATTTAAAAAAGGTACAGGACTTTAGAATAGCTTTAAAATTAATATAAATTATGGAATCACTCTTGATGATTTAATATTATGATTAAAAACAGAATTGTAGAAATTTTAAAATTTATGTGGACTGAAAAAAAAGTGAAACTTCTATATATATAAAAGAAAGTCGTGTTAGTTACTTCGCTTATAACTCAAGAACGGCTGAACCGATTTAGCTGAAAATTGGCAGGGAGGTAGTTTAGAGCCAGGAGAAGGACATAGGATACTTTTTATCCCGTTCGACCGCGTTCCAATTTTTATGATATTTTAATTTTTGGATTTCTCTTAGTCCGGAATAGGTAAGTATTAAAACATATAATTAAAATGTGAGAAAGAAAGATTTTTTCTTTTTATATCTATTTAAAACGTACCTAGCGACGAACCCGAGCGAAGCGAGGGTGAGCCGCTAGTATATATATATATATATATATATATATATATATATATTTATATATATTTATATATATGTATATATATATACGTTAGTACCTAATGTAGAAAATAATAATAAAAAAAAACATTTTGATCAGTCTCTATAAACTTAATTAACATCCATTGTTTAACATTAAAGTCCGATAAGCTTAAGATATGATATTTAGAAAGTGAAGTCTTATGTAACAACTGTTAAAACGCGCTATTTTTGTATAGATGTCGTGTCTCGTAATTTGCTCGACCGACATCGGTTTAATGTATTTTAAATTGTCCAAAAACGTACCAGACAAGCCTTTCATGACAAAATATACAATATTAATGCAAGCTCACTAAATTCAAGCTGTTTCTCTGTTGGATAGTGAATCTCTGCATTATATATATATATATATATATATATATATATATATATATATATATATGTTTTTATTTATTTGTTATATATTATTGAGTATACGATATATACGACGTTATAGACAAATAAAGTTGTCAAAATAAAAAAAAAATATTCTCTTCAATCACTTTCTTCTATACGTCTCCGTCTATTTTTTTTGTATTGTGTATTCAGTCCTTTTTATTGTCCCACTGCTGGGCACGGGCCTCCCTTCAGTACGAGGGTGATCAGGCCATAGTCTACCACGCTGGCCAAGTGCGGGTTGGTGGACTTCACATGTCTTTCGAAAACTTGTGTTCTCTCACACATGCAGGTTTTTTCAAGATGTTTTCCTTCACCGTACGACTAGTGCTAATGATGTTGAAAATGATTCGCACATGAGAATATCGGAGGTGCGAGACCCGGGATTTGAACCCGTTTCACTCGGTTTCCCATGCGAGCGCGTTGCCACTGCGCTACCACTGTCTCTTTATTTTTTTATTCAGTTTTAATTTATTACATTTTTTTATCATGAGTCCACTACCAGTTCGGAAAGAAGAAGCCTTAGACCTGAGAAGAACTGGCGAAAGAGACACAGCGGGATTAACTTTTATGCTTTTAGTTTGAGGGTTCTAGTGAAAATATGATTCAAATAAAAGAAACCCTGAAAGATAATCTCAAGAAAAGGATAGTGGATAAAAGTTACGGATAGGGTAAAGTAAGAAGTGATTGTGTAAATATAACCATATAGATCAAGCAGTTTATTGAGTATATTTGTAAGTCCTTAACAAGAGATTATACGTCAGATTTGGTACCTATCTAATATTTTACATGTTTAAATAAATATTGTAATTATTATGTTGAATGTTAATTTAATTATCGTTTAAAATTATTTCGGTGTTGCATTGTTTTGTTAAAGGTTGTGTAGAACATTGCATAATGAGTCTTTTTATGAATAATAAATTTTAAATATTTAAAGTTTAAATAATATCAGTAATATTTGTGTGAAAATTTTAAATTAAAACAAGTCGAAATAATTTAAAATCAATTCACTGAAAAAGAAAAAATATGAATCACAGGGTTTAGACAAGATATGGCTACAATCGTTGAAGAATAGAAATCGAAAAAAAATTATTATGGGAATGACAAATTATGATTTAATGTCTACATTTTATTTGATTGATTGAATTTCTTATTATTCTTATTCTATGTCCTTTTAATTAATACAGTCTATTTTTCAACCATCGTAGAATGACATCTTGGTTAAGCCGGTTGGGCTTAAAGAAAAATTTCCAAATCGGTTCGGGCGTCTTCGAGTAATCAGTGAACATACATAAAAAAAGAAAAAAAAAGATTCCGACGAATTGAGAACTTCCTCCTTTTTGGAAGTCGGTTAAAAAGAAGATTCCATTGACATCCAATTCCAGTGTCATACAGTGTATGTATATAGGATAAATAAATAAATATATTGGGAAATTAACACACAGCACCATCTAGATCCATGGCAAGCTACGAGGCTTGTATTATAGATCCCAGATAGTTGATATACTACACATATACAACTTTAAGTACATATATATTATAAATATAAACACTATGACTGAAGTACAAACATTCGTGCTCATGACACAAATGAATGCCCTCAGCGGGACTCGAACCCGCGACCGCTGGCACAGCAAGTAGGGTCACTACAAACTGAGTCAAACGTGTTGTCAAAGGATGCAAGTAATTATTTCAATTTACCTAACATTAGCTTGTAATATGCAGAATATTTATTAGAGACGCTATTGTTATTATTATTTTAATTATACTAAAGTTATTTATTAATAATCGATTTCTTGTTAGCCATAAAAGCACAAGCTAGGCTAGAAATATAAAACTAACTCATTTATATGCACTTGTATGGGTGATGATCTATTTTTAATTAGGTGCCTTGTTTGATTTATGTCATTATTTATTGCTTTATTTCTTTATTTACATATTTGTTATTTATGGCTTTGTTCCACTTTAACTTATAAACACCTCTAGGGTGTTTTTTCTTCCTAAGGTACGAGAAACAAATATTCTCTATAATGATGATGTGATGATGATGATGTTCTCCTGGCCGATTCCGGCCACGGCGGCCAATCTCATTGAGACTAACCAACTGCGCAGGAGATATTATAGTGCACAAGTGTACGCGCAGACAAGTGCACTCTCTATTCCTGTCACTCTCATACTCCGGTGGGATGACTGCTCGACACAACCAGTGGGAGTTAAGGCGAAGGACCGACGGCTTTACGTGCTCTCCGAGGCACGGGGGTGAAACACCGCCAACTTCCCAACTCCGGGCTGTTACTGAGGCTTACTATACAGAAAGACCCAATAACTGAACTTGGCCCGACCCGGGACTCGAACCTAGGACCTCCGGGTGTGCAGCCGTACGCTAGCCACTACACCACCGAGGAAGTTATTCTCTATAATACAATTTAGTTTACACTTATTTATAAAAAAAATGGCTACCAAAAGCATGAATAAAAATGACGATTCTTATAAATATTTCAATGCTAAAATATATAAAAAACAAGTCATTAAAACACAGATTTTTAGTTTCCCATTCAAATTAACTATGGTTACTGTTGGCGGCGTGTCTGAACGTTCTGAATCGATGTCGTGTCACGATCGTAATACCGAGAAATAGCAGGTGGAATACTGGAAATGTACTGATTTTACGCGTTTTATTATTGATCAGTTTTTGTTGTCGTCGGTTTCTTGCTCTACCTCATAATATGTATATGTACATTGCACAATAATGTTGTCTGTATGTAAATTGTATTTTCTATGATATATTTTTTATTTTTTTTTAAAGAATCATATTCTTTGATATTACTTATTTATTTTTAGTAGATATAATTTAATGTAAATTATGAATGTCAAATTCAACTTATTTTAAATCAAGTAGAATAATTTTAAATAAAACTATCTTTTCGGATTATTTCTCGGATTAAAAAAACATTTTTTTTAATTTTATTTTTTTAAATGTTTAGAAAGAAAAATGAACAAATATTGTAAGGTACTTTATTGCCATTTTTGAAATATTTTTTGTAAAATAGTGGGTAGGCACTGTCTGTACCAAGTATGTGTTTGAGACGTATATAACCTTAGTCTCTCCCGTGACCATGATTGCTGTAAAGCACTCGAAACGTCGAGAACCAAAAATCAAAATAAATCCGCGAAATAATCCGAAAAGATAGTTTTATTTAAAATGTCAAATATTCGCGTAAATCTACGAAAGTACCTATCAAGTAGAATAAAATAAAATCATCGATAAAGGTATACCTATGCCTTGCATATATTACTATTGTTGTTATTGTTTATAAAAAAATCTTTTTAATTGGATCAGAAATGTCGTTTTCCTCTTTATACGGTCAACTCGTGGTGCCTACAAAAATGTAGAGAAATGTCCGGCGCTTCAAGCATCTCGAGCGCGCACGTTTTTTGGCAGGGCCGGCACGAATGGTTGCGCACGCGCTCACTTTTTTCTTTATACAAAAGGCATGGCAGGTTTTTTTTCATCTTTAAATTATTTTCTTTTATTATCGGCTAAAGCACATGTTGGTGTCTTTAGAGTTTAATTGCGATAATAAAGTTAACTAAATATTAAAGGTAATATTAGTTTGAATAATAAGTAATCTGTTTTAATAAACATAATTTTATTATTAAAGGTTAGTATGGAATATATATATATATATATATATATATATATATATATATATATAATATAATATATATATATATATTATATATGTATATATGTATATATATATATATATATTATACATACATACATACATACATAGGTACAAAATAAACATTACTGAACTTTTCGATTTTTCAGCTGTTTTTGAGTTTTATCGATACTAACGAATGGCAACTGATTTTGAAATGTACATTATACATATTATGTAAGACGAATTTTATATTCCTTACCTACTTGAGAAATAATTGATTACCCATAAAAATGTTCATCCCCCTTTCCACCATCTTAAGTATTGATTTCCGGAATAAACACTATTCTATGTCCTTCCCAGAGTTTCAAACTATCTTCATACCAAATTTCATCTAAATCGGTTAAGCGGATTTTTAGTTTATATATTACAAACAAACAAACATACAAAAAAAAACATTTTTTTTCTCTTTATAATATTTACACAGACGATGCATGTACATTGTATATGTTTTAATATATCATAGTTATTATGTATGTGTGCAAAATAAATATTTGATGAAATCGATACATTGATAATCATTCACGAATTGTTACTTAACAATTCAATCAAGTGTTACACAGGTTTCGTTGAATTAGAGTAATTGCGGGCATGATTAGTTTGTTTCAGAAGTAGGCCGTTCCTCTCCCACGGTGCGTCGACACCTAGCCTAATAGCACGTCATTACGCTATCTCTTGATACATCTCTCGCACACGATTTGGGCGATCTGTCAATACTGTATAGAAAAGAAAGAGCGAGATAGATATCTATAGCTTAACCACTCTATGGCATTTGAAAGAATCACAAAACTCGAAATGTCAATTTATAATTTAAGTACTACTTAGTCGTATTAATTTTAATAATATGTTTTATATCTCATTAACAGCCATATATTCCTCACATTATGCTAAAATCGATAAATTATTTTGCCAATGCACGCTTAAGCAATATCTTGTGAATGATTAATATCGTGTCGTATATTTAATTACCTGTAATTGGAAATTTATGTATCCTCCTATATACAATATTCTATAGAAAGAAAAATATATAGTTAGAATGGTTTCAGATAGTTAAAAATATATCTTTTTCTCTTTCTGTTTTTTTGTGTATAATGTTTAAAGACGTCCGAGCCACGTTATAAGTATGGTATGAACTATGAAGACACGCCACTATCTAAAATCGATGGGTGAGCACGGACAAAGCAATTGTTTAACGTTTAACTAATTAAGACTTCAATTTTATATTGAACACTTCTTTGTCTGTTATGAATGATCACATTTTAGTCCTTTTAAATGGTCTTTAATGTATTTGTGGTCAAGTGTGGATTGTGTGTTTATAAATAGGCAAAGACATAACAGTACCTTCTTCTCGTCTCTTTGTCAATCAATTTTCTGTTATTTTTTTTTGTTTTAGTAGCTATTGACGAGATTTAGTGTTATCAATGAAAAAAATGGGTTTGGGTAAAAGTTTTTTATATAGAAAGGTAAATTCTTTTTAAATATTTTCCTCAAATTTTCAATAATGATTACGATTGAATTTCAATCACTGTGCAAACTCTAGTCATATTTAAATTGCGATTGCGATATAAATTACTAGTTTTAATGAATACTAGCGACTCACCCTCGCTTCGCTCGGGTTCATACCTAGCTTGAATTGAATACAAACTTTCATCCCCATTTTCACCCCTTTAAGGGATGATTTCCGAGATAAAAAGTATCCTATGTCCTTTCCAACTCAAGTCACTCAACTATCTTCTTACCAAATTTCATCTAAATCGGTTCAGAAGATCCACAGAGTATGTAGGGGTTAGCTACAACATCACATACTCACAACATCACAAACTCACAAACTTTACCTCTTTATAATATTAGTATTGATTTTCTTAACTTATTAACCATGAGATAGGATGCCTAAAATAATTAATGTTTCTAATTTCTGTCATTAAATTATTAGGCTCTTACTATATGTTTTAGGACTATACATTTTAGTGTAAGATAATGTATGCAGTTAACATTTAACATTAATTTTTATCAACCACGATTTGACTAATAATTATAATATCTATATTATCATATTTGCTAATTTCTATCAATGAGGAGCACTAAATATTGTGATGACCTTTTACAGTGTGGTGGGTTGTTTGTATTTAGCTCGAACTGCTTGTAAGTCAAAGGTCACGGGTTCCAAAATGGATAATTTTTAAGCTTCAAGAGTTTTACTTAGTTTTTTGACCTTTGGTATGATGAATGTAGGTAAGTAAATCATTCATAATATATTCTTTTTTATAAATAAAAGTGAATGTTCGTATGTTTGTCCTCTAGGTGTTCCTAAGCCGATTATGATGAAACTCTGGTGGATTATTTTGTATACGCCTACGAAGGTTCCTGGCACAAAAACAGTTTTTTTTCTTAGGACGTTTGTCTTTTATGCGTTCCAAAAGCATTTAAGCTTAGTGACGACACCGAGTAAAGCGAGGGCAAGTCGCTAGTAAATTATAAAAAAAGATATAGTTCAAGTATAATCTAAAATAAAAAAAAATAAAAAACTAATAAATAAATAAAAAAAAACAAAAATAAAATATCTAAAGTAATCGAGCCTTTCCTTTACGCCATTGTTTATTCGCTTGTTGACAAAATTGCACAACTGTTTATTTAACTATTAAATCAAAGCACGCTTTAACCTATATACGTGTCGAGTGATCCTAACTATCCGTTTATGCATATTTTTGTAATATTTGAACCTTTACAAGACCATTTGAGGCAAAATGACAAAAATTTTGTCTTTTTGTTTAGTTGCATGTTATATAACTTTCATTAGTTATGTACCTACCTCGAGCAGGAAGGAGGAACTTCAAAAAGGAGGAGGTTCTCAATTCGACTGTATGTTTTTTTTTATGTTTGTTACCTCAGAACTCCGTCATTTATTAACCGATTTGGACAATTTTTGTTTTGTTTGAAAGGGTATACTTCCAGATTGGTCCCATTTAAATTTCAAAAAAAAATATCACCCTTAAGGGTGGAAAAACAACTAATAATGAATTTAACCTACTTCTAATTGTCATATTGACTTGAAACTTTGCAAGTATTTCTATTTCCGTTGATAGTACAGTGGTTCGGTGTTGTTGACCTGATCTGATGGCAAGGCCAGAAGGTGGATAGGTGAAACTCTTCAACGGCTAATAGTAGATACTTTGAGTTTGGGCTTATTTTGTTTGATTTGACAAGTCTACCACGTTAGAATCCTTACTTTGCTACTACTGTCTACACTAAAAAGGGAAAAATAAAAACTTTTTAACAAAAAAATAAAAACCGACTTCAAACAAAAGCACTAAAAAGTAAAAAATAACTGATTGGTAGTTTTCATTTACTATACATACCTAATCAAATATTTTCGAAGTCGGTGTGCTTTGGCTAAGTAATTAAAGCCTACCTATTAAATACATACCTAATCAAATATTTTCGAAATCGGTGCCAGCCCATACAAAGCAAAATAAAAGTAGCCTAAGTTACTCCTTATAACATCAGCTATTTGCCGGTGAAAGTCCCGTCAAAATAGGTCTAGCCATTTTGGAGATTAGCCGGAACAAATAGACAGACAGACAAACAAAATTTAAAAAAAAATGTTTTTTTTTCTCATTAGTATACAATACTTTAATATGTATTTAGTGAAAAGCTGTTATTTCGACATTTCGAACAGACACTTTATTTATCTGTATAGATTTATTTTCATTGTAATATGCTATCTATAAATACTAGTGTATTAAATATAGCAAAGACACTGTAAAGTAAAAGTTAGTCTAGTAAATATAGTATAGAGTAAATATAAATTCGGACCGAAAATTATGTGAGAAATGCCTAAAGCTCAGCAAACTGTTATAAAATGCTATCCAACATACAAATAGTAACATATTTTATTTATCTTATTTTATTATAGAAAAGTGAGTTCTATTAGAATAAAGTAAAGTTTAAAAATGAAAATGCTCATGACACAGAGGAAACTATCTGTCGACATTCGAAGATCTATCGATGCCGACGCGGCCTCGTCGGAAACAAAGGTTTATGACACCTACAATAAAGCCTTCAATAAGTAATATTCATTAATATTCAAATAATTTTTCATTATCTGCAAGCGAATCTATGTACGTATTGTAAAAAAATAAATTGAAATAAAAGATTTTTCTTAAAGCATATGTCATTTCAATCAAAGAAATAAATTTTTTTTTAATTATCTTTACTAATGTGGCAAAGTTATTAAATGTTTAGGTCTATTTATAGGTATTTAAATTTGAATAAAAAGTATTTATTAGATAAAGATAAATTCTTTAAGCTCCGTAAAGACATGGACAATAACATTTCAGTTGTGATATACATATACATATATATATATATATATATATATGTATATATATATATCACAATGCTATATTTAAGCTCAATACTTTTATAAAAGCGAATTAATTGCCTACCAAATCTTAATTTTTAAGAAAAAAAACAGAAAGCTTAAAAAGAGTACGAATGAAAGCTTCTTATTCTTCTTCTAAAATGAACTCTATAATACTAAATTGTTTAATTATTCTAAGTAACAAATCTCTTAGTATGTAGACCTACGAACATCTTTTCACTGTTCTCTCATATTATTATGAATTTTGTATATTTAAATTGACATATTCCGACATATTTCACAACAGCTGTATGTTTTACGCCGGCAGTTAAAGTAAGCGTTCGATAAATCATCGTCAGTAATTATTAGGATTTACAAGGTTTAATCTAGGTCTAGGATCTGAGTCGCTTATACTCTGAAAACGTGTCAATGCTACTTTATTATGAGATATTTAACTTGATGTTGTTAGAACTAATTTGTTGTTTAGTAGTTAATTTAATATGTTATTTTATTTATTTATGTACCAGAAA
Source organism: Brenthis daphne (assembly GCA_947093115.1). Taxonomy (NCBI): domain Eukaryota; kingdom Metazoa; phylum Arthropoda; class Insecta; order Lepidoptera; family Nymphalidae; genus Brenthis; species Brenthis daphne. Next base: position 35,494,218 of record OX352473.1, on the reverse strand, counting down.
AAAAAATATTAGTGAAAACAGATACCATGTGTACAAAGGATGACTTATCTTTAAGAGATCTCTACCAGAAACCCTCAAGCGTCAGAAAATATCTGTATATATAATAAAATTGTAATTAAGGTGAATCTGTACATTAAATATTTTTTGGAAAATCTTATTGAAAAAATTTAAAACAGTACCTTCTGTCACAAATTGGTCCTTAATTTTATCATCTGATTTACTATTTTTATGTATTCCAAATGCATACGATTATATTTATACTTTAATATGTATATATATGTATGTATATGTGTAAATAGTATGTATAATATGTAAGTTATTGTATATTTATCATTATATGTGTTTTTTTTATCTTATTTAATTGTATAATTATTTATAATTTTATCTTAAATCAATTGCACACTTTTAGTCCCATCATATAACACTATTTCTCACTTCCTTAGGTTGGCTGGAAGAGATCTCTTCTAGAGATAAGTCCACCTTTGCCCACATTGTTCTCTGTATTATCTTTGCTATTCTGTTAATATGCAATAAAGAATATATATATTGAAATAAACATTATTATCGATACAGAGGCCGAATCTATAGTTTTTAGAATTTTTGTCGGTTTGTCTGTCTGTTACCGCATAACAGAAAAACCACTGGAGGGATTTTGATGAAATTTGGTACAGTTATAGTTGGTTATCCGGGCCAACATATAGAATACTTTTTACCGCGAGAAAATGTCTCATTTCTGAAAAAAAATATAAAAACTGTAATGTATGAGTATACTAATATGTAAAACGTAAGAATTTGGTTTTTGGTCACCTGAACGCGGGCGGAGCCGCGGGCAATGCTAGTAAAATATATATGTAAATTTTACAATTAGTCTTATAGTTGTTAGAAAGCGTTTAATATTTCTTGTGTTTCATTATATATAAATAATATTATATATATATATATATATATATATATATATATATATATATATATATATATATATATATTATAATATATAAATAAAATTATTCAATAAAACTATCTTTTCGGATTATTTCGCGGATTTATTTTGATTTTTGGTTCCCGACGTTTCGAATGCTTTACAGCATCCATGGTCACGGGAGAGACTGAGTTGTTACATGTCTTAAAGATATAGTTGTTACAGACAGCCTACCCACAATTAACAAAATGAAAATTGCACCAATTACATTACAATATTTTTAACTTTAAACATTTTTATAATTAAAGTTAAAAATATTGTAATGTAATTGGTGCAATTTTCATTTTGTTAATTGTGGGTAGGCTGTCTGTAACAACTATATCTTTAAGACATGTAACACCTCAGTCTCTCCCGTGACCATGGATGCTGTAAAGCATTCGAAACGTCCGGAACCAAAAATCAAAATAAATCCGCGAAATAATCCGAAAAGATAGTTTTATTTAATAATGTCAAACATTCGCGTAAATCTAAGAAAGTATTATGAAAATTATTCAATTCTGTTTGATCTATCTGTATGGTTGTGCGAAAACCACAAATTACTGAGATGAGTCTAGTTTGTTTATTGCTTAACTTGTTGACTGTCAAGCGTTAATAAAACCAATTAAATAGTAAAGTACGTCGTAGTTTCCAATGAATACGTTAATTGATTTAGCAGAAGTAGGCTATAAAAACTTGCTAGAAACATGATATGCACTCCTTGTAATTGTACAGGAAATATGTATTTGTCGTTAAACTACATATAAATAATAATTGCAGCATGCAGTTCTATTAGTTATCAATAATAAAATCAATAAATAAAATCAACTTAGTTTATTTTTTTTTTTTTAACAAATATTATGGGGCAAGACATTGTTATTTGTTCTACTCTCTCTTTTATGTATAAAGTATCGAATTTTTTATTGTGGCCTTCAGCTATAATAAAATTCTAAGTCGCATCTGTACTTTAAATATTTTTTGGAAAATCTTATTGAAATAGTCATTATTATCAATACAGAGTGGCCTCTGTATTGATAATAATGACTATATAAATTTATAGTTTTTAGAATTTTTGTCTGTCTGTCTGGGGCAGAATCACGAGAAAACCACTAGAAGGATTTTGATGAAATTTGGTATGATGAGAGCTGGTTATCTGGTACAACATATATTTGCTGCAGAAAAATATCTCATCTCTGAGAAATCTATACTAAACATTAAAACGTAAAACGAAGGTGAGTCGCCAGTATACCTACTATATTGATGTATATACATTATTATTATTATGTTATCAATCTACATATTTTCCATACAATCACTATAATTTCTTACAAAAACTGATATAAATTTTGACACAATTAAAATTTTAAGCCACTTAGGCTATTAGTATTAAAAAAGGATAGAATAAAACAAACCGTAAACACCTAACAAAGCAAACCAGATAAATTAAGATGTAGGTATCAACATTTACAAATGGGAACAATCACTGAGAAATATTTTAAAAGCTTAATGAAGTCTTCACGGTTACGGACAGAACAAAAAAAAACAAGTAATAAATTTAACCATTAACTATGACATACAACGTTTCTAGCTATCAAGTCATTACTTTTAGTACAAGTTTTACAAGATATATGTGTACGAACAAACATACATCACTGTTCCGTTGGGAATTTATTTGGTGATATTGTATTTAAGAATGTATTGGTTTGTTCTATACAAAACTGTGGTTTTGATAAACTTAAATATGTGTTGTTTCATTTTCTAGCATCGATTAATATGATGATAAGTTCGTTTTTTAGATTCGTGTTTTTTAAATCCATTGTAGGTATATTTTCTCTTAAATATTTTTATTTAAGTAGTAAATTAGTAATATTTATAATTAAATACAAGAAATGAATGTATGTATGTATGTATGTATGTATGTATGTATGTATGTATGTATGTATGTATGTATGTATGTATGTATGTATGTATGTATGTATGTATGTATGTATGTATGTATGTATGTATGTATGTATGTATGTATGTATGTATGTATGTATGTATGTATGTATGTATGTATGTATGTATGTATGTATGTATGTATGTATGTATGTATGTATGTATGTATGTATGTATGTATGTATGTATTTATGTATGTATGTATGTAGGTATGTATGTATGCGTTTCATTTTTTTTGGTATTTACGTACTTTCTGGATTTTACCGCTTATGCGCTCGAATTATCGTTTAACTTTTACAAAATATTTGTGTATGAACAAACATACATCACTGATGAGTTTAGAATTAATTTAGTGATATTATATTTAAGAATTCATAAGTTTTTGGTTTGTTTTTTTATATAAAACTGTAGTTTCCAAACATAAATCCGTGTTTACTTTCGTGCTTTTTTAACATAGTATAGGTATATTTTCTCTCAAATATATTTATGTTAGTAGCAAATTAGTAATAGGTAATTAAATACAAGAAACGTATGTATGTTGATTGATATGATGTGCGTTAGTTTATATATTTTTTTTCGTATTTTCTTACTTTTTGGACTTTTACCGCGTAGGTATACACTCTTCACGTGCCGTTCGTCTATTTATATTAGCTCTTGCCCGCTATCTTGTTACGTCTCGATACAAGTTGATAATCCGTTATTTATGTCAGTAATTTTTCAAACGGGCCCAGCACGCGACTAAGTGTCTCCCAACAACAACATAACATCGACAAATGGTGAACCATCCACCTTTTGTTACTCTAACGGTTGTGTTTTGATATCATTACAAAATTCTCGGGTTTTACGACAGGTAGAAATATAGGCCCTAATATAGAGATTAGAGATCCGCTCGGGTCTAATGTAGAATGTGTCGTTTAGAAATTCGTAGAACTAATGACTAATGGGCCCGCCGATGGAGTATCGATAGCCTGTGCCGCTCCGATAAGTTTCCTTCCTTATATCGAGGTTCGACTTATTATTTTAATAGAAAGTTCATTTTAAAGTAAATAGAATCGCCCACCTCGTGTCGCATATCTAAATCGCTGTGAGTGACGAAACCGGATACGGAAGATATAAAACAGTACAAGATCGTGTAATTAAATATATCGAAAAAGATAAATTCTTAGAAAATATGCTAAACGTTTGTATAATAAAGCTATTGGGAGGCGCGTGCCGCGGTGCATTCCTGACCAGCACTCGCACGACTTAAGTAATTATCAACTTATTAAACGTCACCGAAGATTTATGTCAGGGTCGGCTACAGGTAAAATCGTTTCGTTACACTCATCAATAGGACTAATGACATAAACATTAATTTAACCGCGTGGAGGTGATAAATAAGAATTATACCCAAACCTATCGCTTGATTTACGACGAGTACCAAACGAGCTGATGAGTGAAGAGATAGATAACATATAAAACCTAGATAGTGGTAATTTAAACTGATATCAATATGAAAATCGTGCAATAATCTCGATGTGAAATAAAGGAAGCATGCAACGAGTCAGTGACCACAGCAACGTATGAGAAGCGAAGCTTGCGATAATCATAATACGCTTGCAGATATGTGATTAGCTGCGGGGTCACGAAACGGTCGGCGCTAGACTGAGAGCGCACCGTCCCGCTCTCACCTTCAAAATATCCAATAGTAGCTTCTTCAGGCTCAGACGAGCGACTACAGAGCGCCTAAACCGCTATACTAAACTGTGACCTCACGAAACTCTAAGCACGATGCCGCGATGATTCACGTACAATGATGGACCGAGACGGCTGACATATAGATGCGGACGCTAGATGAATTCCAAGCGACACATCTAAACAGCTTTTAATTTCGACTTTATCGTAATTTATATGTAAATTGATATTTCACGAAACTAACTTATAAGTTTAAGTAAATTTTTGGGCATGCGTTGTAAATAGCCAATTTAGCCACTATTATGGAGACATCGTTCGAAAGGTAAAATGTGTTTATGTTAAGTTATATTTCGATATATATTCCGATTCCGTCGGGTAATTCAAAGAAATACCGTTTCTGAGTTATAAGTTAGGTGAACTTTCAAATTATAGTTTATCAGCATCAAAACGATGAGCTTAAAATGTAAAGTGAAACTATAAGAGTGTATACAAATATAACTTATAGTAAGCCATGGTACAGAGGGCACGACCAGATGAACAGGTTTGTTGAGACTACTAACGTAGTAACCAATATACATACAAACTGTGCATTACTCGCTCAAGTATTCGAGATTATATGCTCTCATAGCCGAGCCTGAGAAAATTTCACCGCCAAGAAATTCTGTCATAAACATTAACATATCCCCATCTGACATCAAACTAAATAGATCCAATTGCTTAATGACCGCAGCAAATCAGCATGGAAATTAAAATATAAGTCCAAAATCAATACTATTTAGTTAAATAAAAGGTAGATATAATAATAAAATAATGAAAGTGCGCAATAAAAGCTAATCATAATCAAACGAAGGAAGAAATTCGAGTGAACATCACACGTCGTGAAGGTATTAGATTCTGAGGGCTGAGGCCGCTCTAATAAATCACCTCTTTAGTTCGTTAGGCGCACGCCGACCACTCCGCGGGGGTCCGCCTTCGATTCTCGCCGTGGCAAGTGGAACGACTGAGGTAACCCCCTGTAGGTGAATATTTTGACGTCCTATACACATCTCGATATGTTACTTGTGATGAATGGTATTTTGTCAAATGCTATTGATATTGCTATTTTCAAAATAAGCTACACTTTGCAACTTGTTTGTTGTATTTAACTGAGTTAAGGAACTTTTGATCACAATTATTTACTATTTTTTTTTTCAGATGTAAAACGATTGATTTGAAGAAATCTTTCGACTCAATATACATATAATTAGCGTTTTCATTTTTGTGATTGTTTACTTTTAATATTTATTTTTAATTGTTTGTTTATAGTTATTATTTAGTTATAAATAATTATGACATTTAACAAAAAAATATAAAATAATTTTATTGATATATGAAAATAAAAAGATTGTAAAAGACATGAATCAAAGACATCCGCATACCGAAGCAACAGGTTTTGTGCAAGCGACCCTATGTAGCATCAGCTTAGGCCGCGTACCTTTGAATGTTCCTACAAAGTTTACTTATCTTAATTAATCTAACTAATTATTGAATATTAAAGCCTCTTACGCACATATTAGAAAATAAAGCATTAAGATTATCAAATAAAGCTCTAGCCACTTGCAATAAACATTAACAAAATTGTCTGATTTTATTTCGTTAATCTCATCTAAGAGATGAAGGCGTCCGTCAAATTTTAAAAGTTAATTATCGAATACGTATAAACCGGCGGTCGGGGTCCGGTCCATACATCATCCCCACAAGAATAAATCACGAAGTGATTGATAGTGGTATATATCTCACGCTCGTTTGCTAGCTCCTTTTTTAATCCAACACAAATGATTTTACACTTTGCTTCGTTTTCTGATACCATTTCGCTTCGGATTTTACGAGGTGCCAGAATTGGATTCCGTTCACCTGAGCTTTAATGGCTGATGAAGAAAGCTGGTCATTTTTATCTTATTTTCATCCTAAACTTTAATACAAAGCACAATCGTTTCTTGTATAATATTACTGTAAAACTAAACACTTTAAAATTATTTTTATTTACTGAGTATAGAAAAACACCTGCAGCACGAGCTACACGATCTGTCTATCCCAAGTAATAAATAACCAATATCAATACATATTACCTTAATTAAGCTATAATGTTACAAGAAAGTTGAAACTTATAGTAATAATTGTCAATTCCAACTGTTTAACCGCATTGGATCATAATAATAATACTTTGAAATTCTATACTTATTAAGCCTTCTATTTAAATTCACTGTTTATGGTAGGAAACTATCAGATTTCTAACAGTTTACATGTACAGCGAGGGTAACGACCAGACCTATAGAAGATAAGCACACCGTCTATTGTAGTTCGTCCCTAAGTTCACATGCAAATATTGAACAAAATGTGCGGAAATATAATTAGCTTACGTCGCCCGGAACCAGTATCGACAGGTTCTAAGGGTCAGACGCTTTGACCGTAAGGAATTGGAACCGGTCTATTATTTCTTAGTTTTTAATTAATGTTTTCGCTCCGGTGTAACTCCTGACCGATGTCCGGCAAGGGTGTTCTGATTAATGCTAGGGGTTTTTCGCGATCCGTGGGAACGCGTCGGCACGTAGCTGATGGTATCTTAATGTCGGCCGCGGATAGTAAGTCTCTGTTTTCCCAGAATATGTACCATTACGAGCGGCCCTGGAGCGTATGAAACATGTCACAGTTATTATGCTCACAAGAAATGATAACATCTTTGGGCTGTGACGCAGCAAAGTGGGTATCGCCGACATCTCGTTATTATATTTACTGCGTTGATTTTTAGGATGATTAAAGAAAAATAATTATATTTGAGAGTGTTAAGTAGTGGTCAGCTAAGCGTTTGGTTTCTCACGGTTAATGCTTTATTGCGAGTCTAATGCAAACACGCCTTAACTTACGGTCAGTTGACCAACAATGACCACACCTGGCTCAAGACACAAATTGACACCCTCCTCAAAATGCAACGCTGATCCTTTTGACACATCCTTTGTCCTGAATAGGCGTATGCAAGGCGTTTTACTATTCAAGAAATAATAACTGAAGCAAACATTGCCATAATTTGCCCCTGGGAATGGCTTAGGATGCATGATGTTTTTGACAACTAGTGAGCCTATAAAGAAAGTATTGTTCATGGTTTCCGTTATAGAAATCATGAATTTTGCGCTAGAACTGATTGAATTAAAGGGCAACACCGAAACATAACAGTTTATTTAATCCTATAATTTTGAGGATTCGAAATATTATAGATCTTTGATTTTGATGAATATTCTAAATTGAATTACATGTGGATTGGATTGAATTTATAAATTAAATTCACATTTTATAACTCAATTCAAAGTATGTCACATTATAATATATGTATGTATAAATTAAAAAATATGTTTCGTACTCTTGGTTCATTCATATTTAAATTTCTTCTATATAAATGTACATTAAATTAATTGATTCCATTAATTATGTGCTTCCCCTTTGCGAAAATATGATAGCAAAAATCTTTCTAAATGACCGGTCCAGTATAAAAACATTTTAAGACAATCCAAACAATGTGCGCTGTGATGGATGCGTATCAAACAAAAGGTAGCTTTTGTTCACAGAAAAAGAACAGACAAACCCGTGTGCTTTGTACGCTATAATTTATGCATATATTAACCAGTTCTTAATACATCTAATTAATCAACGAATGTTTGAATAATATAGTAGGATATAATATGTATACTGAATCGATGAAATTTTTCTATCGATTATTTATAATTATTAATCTAACGGTACTTACATATAAGTCACTTTAAATACTTATAAAGAGGAATATTAACATTTCTTTGTTAACAAAAAGTGAGAATCACTTTAACACTAGACACTTGCATTGTTTAACACTTATAAATGATGAATTCGAAAGATAATGCTGTACAGAACAACGTGTAAGAATGACCGCTCACACAAAACCATATCTGTAACAGATCGTCTAATCAAAGGCGGTGGTAGCACCTTCAATCCTTTTAACCGCTAAAACGTTTAGAAAACACTATTATACGAGATGAAAAAAATTACAAAGCCCAATCTCTCTTAGATTTTCAATACGATATCTAAGACGATTATGCAACGACAAAGGAGCACGCTTTTTTAACTGTTAATCTCACATAAAAAGAGGACCTTTTGCACCTTTCTATTGTTTGTTGACAGCAAACAAATCGTTTGTTGGACAAAACACGAGGTGAGGGGTTGATATGCTCAAGGGTTGCGGGTTACTTGTCCTTTCCGGTAGATCCACCTTATCAGCGGGAAGGGATTGTAATGATTTCGCAAAAGTGTGTTTTCATTGTTCATTCGTGATTAGATCTTTTAAAGTAAGACGCATTTTTATGATATACTAGTAGTACCCGCGGCTCCGCCCGCGTTCAGATGACCAAAAACCAAATATTTAGGTTTTACATATTAGTATACTCTTACATTGTAGTTTTTGTATTTTTTCTCAGAAATGAGATATTTTACCGCGGCAAAAAGTATACTATATGTTGACCCGGATAACTAGCTATCACCATACTAAATTTCATCGAAATCCTTCTAGTGGTTTTTATGTGATGCGGTAACAGACAGACAGACAAAAATTCTAAAAACTATAGATTCGGCCTTTGTATCAATAAAAAGTATATTTCAATAAGATTTTCCAAAAAATATTTAATGTACAGATTCGACTTAGTTACAATTTTATTATATTTATAGATGTACATACCTCCTAATATTATAAATTAAAACTTATCGCAATCTGCCCTTTTTCATATTTTTTGATAAACTTTGGCAAGGACCTACTCGTAAGTTAAATAGCGGGGACGATCTATCGGCGGTCATATTTTATCCAAATTCCACTCACTATGTACGTTTAGGTACAGTCGAAAATAAATTTATTATTTTTTTTTAAATATATAATTCTTCAAAAACATAATAACATAGTATATCGCATTGTTTTTTAATATTTATAAAATGTACAATATTATTGTCGAGATCGTGAGGTAAGCAGGTGTGGTAATCAGTGACTCGGCGGGCGGCGCTTTGTGAATCTAATTTGCCCTTTCACGTCTGTAGAGATCTTTTTATAATCTTAATTTCACTTAAAATCATGAAAATTTATATTTTTTTAAAATAATATAAGTGATAAAGTCTAGTTTCTTTTAAATAATTAAAAAAAAATTATGTGTTTTTGTGTTATCAAATAATAAAATCAAAGCAGAGTTACAAAGAGAAGGTAGAGTTCTAGATTACTCAATATTTTTAGTACAAAATATATAAGTAAACTATAACAGGAATAAGCTATTAGCTACTTAAATAAACTTGTTAATTTCACAAGGTTGACTAATTTCAATATTTTTACTCGTTCCATTATTAGCTCTACCTAGTCTATTAAGACGTATTTTACTAAAGATACATTAAATTTAATTTGAGAGATCATTCATTTATCATTATTATATATCAAAAATTCAATTATTAATACAATTCAATTAATAATTAAATTAATGAATATGTAATTCATTAAAAATTGTATAAGATTACGCTGCATGTAATTGTATCGGCCTAAAAAAATTAATTTGTATCAATTCCCAATGTTGATGAGATTAATAAAACCTAATCATTAATATCATTAATCAATGGCCTGTCTTTAAAACAATAACCACGTATTAAATCCGTTCTAATGATAACCTGATAGAGTGACCATCCAATGAATTGAGAATTATGTTTATGGGTACAGTAAGAAACATTTTTTTGTTAGAAATGTTAAAAACTATAAAATAATTATTGTAAATTGATTATAATATAATTAATATTATGAGTAAAAGTTAATAAGATAGAAATTAGGTGACTTGATAGTTTAGATACTACTACTAAGTATTTAAAAAATTAAACATAAATTTATTTATTTATTTATCAAATCTACAACGTATAATTAATAAAATTTAGTTAAGCACTAAACAAAAATCTTAAGCCAATAAAGTTTTCACTAAAAACATAAACGAAGTAAACTTAAAATTAACAGCAATAAATCGAACAAAAAGCAAGAATACTAAACAATAACAAAATTTATGTTTTTTTTAACAGGTGAGCGAATTTTTTGAACCCATTATTGAATAAGTCGATGTCATGATATTGCTTATTATACATATTGCAGGATCTTACAATAAATTAATGAACACAATACTTTGTTCTGGAGACAGCGGTGGAGAAAGTAACCTGAGATCGAGTCCCATGACTAGGGCAATTAAATGATATTTTATTTAATAAGTATGGATATATTTTAAATAATTGAAGGTAGAGTAATGGGAATAGGAGGCTACATTTCTTCGTATGGGGTTTTACTGCTCCATGACCATAAACCTAATAGGTGAATGGTCACCCTAAATGATCATAACGCAGTTAGCCGATCGTCAACAGTTATTTAGAGTAGCGCCCTTGACCAGTCCAACTAATGGCTGTACAAGATTAATGATTTAACTAATTACACTCGCGACAATCAATGTACCTTTAAATATAGCTTTTTGTTTAAAACATGCTCTAAGGAGGTTGGAAATTGGATGCAAATTATAAACAATAATATACAATAATGTGTCAAAATCTAATGATTAAGCAATCGATGATTGATATTGTAATGAATTTATATACGAGGTTGAAAAACAACATTATTGTAATATTAAAATCAATAAAAATATAAAAATCCTCCAGCATAAAGTCTTACTGTGTAAAATATTTGGGAATATATAAAAAACTAGCGACTCACCCTCGCTTCGCTCGGGTTCGTCCCTAGCTTGCTTCCCAATACAAACTTTCGTCCATATTTTCACCCCCTTACGGGACGATTTTCGGGATAAAAAGTATGCTATGTCCTTCTCAGGGTTTCAAACTATCTCTTTACCAAATTTCATTTAAATCGGTTCAGTAGGTCTAGAGATTACCTCCTACAGCGTCACAAACTCACAAACTAACAAACTTTACCTCTTTATTAAAACTTAAAAAAAAACTCGACTTCCAGGCACTAAAATGTAAAAAATAATTATACGGAGGTTTTCATTTAGAATAGATACCTAATCAGATATTTTCGAAGTCGGTGCCAGCCGATGCAAAGCAAATCTAATATATTTTGATACGTAAAATATATATTTACCTATTAGATGTTTATATCTTAAAATATTGTCGGCTGGCACCGACTTCGAAAATATCTGATTAGGTATCTATTTTAAATGAAAACCTCCGTTTAGTTATTTTTTACATTTTAGTGCCTGGAAGTCGGTTTTTTTTAAAGCTTTTTTCCATTTGTAGCCGAATCTGTACATTAGATATTTTTTGGAAAATCTTATTGAAATAAATATTATTATCTATACAGAGTCCGAATCTATAGTTTTTAGAATTTTTGTCTGTCTGTCTGTTACCGCATCACAGAAAAACCGCTAGAGAGATTTTGATGAAATTTGGTATGGTGATAGCTGGTTATCCGGGTCAACATATAGGATACTTTTTATTGCGGGAAAATGTCTCAGTTCTGAGAAAAAAATACAAAAACTGCAATGTAAGAGTATACTAATATGTAAAATCTAAGAATTTGGTTTTTGGTCATCTGAATGCGGGTGGAGCTGCGGGCAATGCTAGTCTCTATATAATATTGAATTATAGATTATATTAGCGACTTAACCCCGCTTCGCTCGGGTGCGTCCCTAGGTACGTTTTATGTAGATAAAGGAATAGTTATTGTGTGCACTCTTCAGAAGGTCTTTAAGACCTACAATTTTCTACTGCATTAATTTGATGTATCTCGAAAAGTTTAGCCAGCATTGGCTATGTAATCGAACAAAAACAGTTTTAAAGAAAGTTTTGCTTGAAAAAACACCATTTAGGCTAAACCATTTAAAAATATATATATATACACAAACCTGCCTCGCTTAACACTCTTTCTATTAATAAAACTGTATCAAAATACGTTTCATGGTTTAGAAGAACCAAGCCGAGAAACAGACATACATAGACAGCAACTTTGTTATATATTACGTATGTATATAGATTATGAAGAACGTACACATCAAATACCTTCCATGTACAGACAGCGCAGTAAAAAGTAAAAAGGCAGTGGTATCCCAGTGGTAACGCGCTCGCTTGGAAAACCGAGTGAAGCGGGTTCAAATCCCGGGTCTCGCACCTCTGATATTTTCATGTGCGAATTATTTCTAACATGATTACCACTTGCCTTACGGTGAAGGAAAACATCGTGAGGAAACCTGCATGTCTGAGAGAACCTAGTAAGTTTTCGAAAGATATGTGAAGTCCGACAAGCCGCACTTGACCAGCGTGGTGGACTATGGCCTGATCCCCCTCGTATTGAGAGGCCCGTGCCCAGCAGTGGGACGTCAAAAAGGGCTGAATACTACACATAATATCCTGTGAATATTTAAGGCTTATAGTGTAAGTTATAAAGTAGCTACTGGTATAATTTAAATCGTCACAAAAATTACTGCGAACCATAAAATTTCAAAAGCAATTAAACCTGCAATGACGTCTAGAAGCGTTCGTGGTAGAGGTCGTAAAACTTAAACTTATATAGTGTTTACATAGTATATTATTCAGCAACTCACACAAAAACCTTTGAAATACATGTTTTAAGTGTCTCAATAAAGACATAAAAGATTTTAATGCTACTATACTAAAAATATTACGAAAAAGCTTCGTGTAGGTATAAGAAAAATTGTTATCTGCACTATCTGCAATATTATAGAGAGGAAAGATTTGTATTTTTGTATGTTTGTAACGAATAAACTCAAAAACTACTGGACCGATTTGGATTAAATTTGGTAAAAAGATAGTTTGAGACCCTGAAAAGGACATAAAATATTCTTTTTAATGGAAATCTTCCCTTAAGGGGCTGAAAATTGGGATGAAATTTTGTATGGGGAATCAACCTAGGGACGAACCCGATTGAAGCGAGGGTGAGTCTCTAGTTTTAAATAATTATTTTTAGGCTGACAGTAATTGTTATGTATTTTTAAAAGCAGAAGTTGTCGATTAGATTTCTTGTATTAACCGTAGATATTATTCTCCTGAGGGTCTAACATCAACTTTTACATAGCGATTTATTTCCGATGCAGTTTAGTTTAGGTTTAAGCAGAATCATCAACAGTGTTGTAGGTTCGATCGTAGTGAATCTAACTGCTGAGAATTAAATTAATAATATTTGTTTAAGCTGCGACCTAAACTGAACGTCTTATAAAGCTACGGTACGAAATGCCGAAGCTATTTTTTAGGTAATAAATTAAGCAGCAATGAGAATTGATGATAGACCCTCTGATAAGTTAAAATGATCGTGACATTTTGAACAGCTACCTAACACACATTGTGAATTGGGTAAAAAAAGTGAAAGGATAAATTATTTTGTATCTATGTGCCGTAAAAAAAATCATGTTATTTTAATATGGACTTACCTTCTCTCCTCATGCCCATTTTTAGACACTTCCTGAGTCGGCAGTACTGGCATTGATTTCTATGGTGCTGGTCGATAGGACAGTTCCTGTTCCCTCTACAGGAATATGTAAGGTTCCTTCTTACAGACCTCTTGAAAAAGGATTTACAGCCTGTGGAAAATATGAATTATTAATAATTTTATAAGTACCTATAAAAAGTATAAATTATAATTCACTAACAAGTAGCATTCAATTTTTTGCTTATGTAAATAGCCTATGTGCTACCTCCAGGTTATAGCCTATTGTACACAAAATTTCATTCATATCTGTTTAGCCGTTTCAGCATGAAGGAGTAATAAACATACACACATACATACAAACAAACTTTCACATTTACGAGTATAATAGAAGTTGAAGTTTATTAATAAAGAGAGTCACATAACAACTAAAAGTATTATTTAGTGTACTAATTATGGAGCTAAATCTGCTTCTTATTGCTATTATATTCAAATTTAACAAGATTCCAATTAAAATACTATAGGCTATTAAATTATATTATATCTTTCAATTGGTTCTCTAAAAGCTTTATTACATAAAAAATAACGTGGGTGGGATGGTATGTTTGTTCTCTCTCTAGGCCAATATTGGCTGCCAATGTAAAGCTATAATATTCTTGAATACTTGCTCTACCTACAGGTTGGTAATAAAAAATCTTAGTAGTTGGCCAAATGTTGGATCTCATTATAATCAGTATAATGTCGTGTTAGTCATGTTAATTTGTTTAAAGTTATTTAATTATATTTACATATTCCCATATATCAGGGCTACTCGATACGATAATTCGTCGATTCGTATGGAAAAGTCGAAATAGTTAACATTCTAACTTAACGACTCACAGATACTACGACCACCTCATGAATATCTTATATCTATTATAATAGAAATTATGTGCATAAGGCCCATTATACAGTGACGCCGGTTTTGTGAAAAAAACAACACTAATATTGTGTATTACTGGCAATAAAAATCGATTTTTCGAAACATGCGTAAGATTAAAACTTTAGCTAATTTATAGATATGTAACATACAATTATAATTAATTAAAATTAAAATGAGATTCGTATTATTATTTTATCATTCCAAGAATTTTTATTGAAGTTTACCTTATTTTGAATGATAATGTGGAGGAAGCATTATTTTTAACATCCCGTGTTGTAACATTTCCCAAATTAGTATTGCTATATAAAAAAATCTAAAAGTCACATAAAATCCTCTATATTAAAATAGTCAAGATAAAGGAAATTACTAAAACATAATTTGACGATTTTATAACTGCTGGGGAAAAATGTTATCAAATGAAATAATAAAACTATCGAACATATATAATTAATGAGTTTTTTTAAGTGATAAAATTCTGAATTATTTACTTTGATTTGCAAATATTTAATTTTTGGTGAAATTATTACTAATTATAGCACTTTATCAACTTAAATTGTACAGGAATATGTTAAATGTTATAAATATTTGTTACGTTTTATGATATTTTTATTTTATCTATATTATAATATAGATATCGCTGTTGGTTTAAGGCGATAGGGTGTAAATTATGACTAGGTTTATATATCGTTTGATTTTATTTATTGAACTGGTTTGCGTTATGAGACCATGAAGGAAACTTTCTGTAGATCAGAAACGCACTTATGTCAACAGTTTGGTTATTTGTTCGGATTATAGTGATTTAAATATTATAATTTAGTAGAAAGCGCTCGTTTGAAGCCAATATTCATACTCGCGTGTTAGAAAACCATTAGTTTACATATCATGAACATTGTAGTAGTTAAGAGCTTAAATTATCACCGAAAAATTTGACATTTCGTTCTTTTATGTTTTACTAATTTATACTTATGTGTATAAAATATGGTTAGATAGACTTTGCGTTAGCTTAAGTGGTATTATAATGTTATCTTATTAAAATTGTAGAGTAGGTACGACACGTTTCTGGTGGAGAAACACACTACTGATAGAGAAAGCTCATAGTTTTGATATATTACCAATGACAAATCATTCTTTTATTTCTAAGTCACACTGAATGAAAACCATTATATTGAATCGCTGATTAACATGCATTTTTCAAGAGATCTTACTATTTAAGACTATATCAAATTGTATTGTATTCATCCCTTTTAAACGTCTCACTGCGGGGCTCGGGCCTCCCTTCAATACGAGGGGGATCAGGCCATAGTCCACCACGCTGGCCAAGCGCGGGGCGGACTTCACATGCCTTCGAAAACTTACTAGGTTCTCTCAGAAATGCAGGTTTCCTCACGATGTTTTTCTTCAACGTAATCAAGTGGTAATCATGTCAGAAGTGATTCACACATGAAAATATCAGAGGTGCGAGTCCCGGGATTTGAACCCGTTTCACTCGGTTTCCCAAGCGAGCGCGTTACCACTGGGCTACCACTGCCTACCAAATCAAAAATAAAAATTAATGTTTAAATATATTCTGCAACTTGGTTTAAAATGTACAACATTTTATGTTTTGTTCGAGAATTTATTATCTTATATCCTCTTTATATTTCTTCGTATAAGCTTCGTGTAATAGGGGAAAACATTTCATAGCATCGCGCGATACCGTTAGCGCTCTGCACAGATAAGCCGCGACACGGTATGCGGTAGAGCCGAAACATAGAGTACAATGCAAGAGATTAGGCATATTGTTCACTTCTTATAGGAAACTATCGTTTATGTAACAATTAAAACAAAACTTTCAGTAAAAACCTATTATCTATACATATAATAAAATTGTAACTGAGCCGAATCTGTACATTATATATTTTTTGGAAAATCTTATTGAAATAGACATTATTATCGATGCAGAGGCCGAATCTATAGTTTTTAGATTTTTTGTCTGTCTGTCTGTCTGTACGTCTGTTACCGCATCACGAAAAAACCACTAGAGGGATTTTGATGAAATTTGGTATGGTGATAGCTGGTTATCCGGATCAACATATAGGATACTTTTTACCGCGGGAAAATGTCTCATTTCTGAGAAAAAATACAAAAACTGCTATGTAAGAGTATACTAATATGTAAAACGTAAGAATTTGGTGTTTGGTCATCTGAACGCAGGCGGAGCCGCGGGCAATGCTAGTTGTATTTATATATAATGTATTTTAAAGTCTTGCTAAATTATTAATACGTAAGTATGTTTACTATTGTCTTAATTTAACTATTGTAGCAACTGATAATCTGATATACGTTAGTGTGATATTTTGTAGTGATTGGTCGTTATATACTGAAAAATTACTTAGGGTTAGAAATTATTAAAAAAAAACTTCAAGCTTTTTCTTTGTGGAGAAACAGAAAAAAATTAGTGAATGTCCATTTTATTCTTGGCTTTTACGTAATAAAAGCGCACTATCGTAAAAATATTAATAAAACAAATACTTGGACACAATTTTGTTTTTAAATGACATTTGTATCGTGCAAAAAATTGACTTATTACACGGTACATATAACTTTGCTATATTTTAAGCATACGAAACTATAAATTTTAAATATATATTATATAATAATAAAATAGTGTTTCGAAGCTAACTATATCCGCTCACGTAAGTGCAGGCGATGCGCTGTATCGCGCTGCCCAATTACTGCTATCACTGGGAATATCGCGGCGCTTGCAAATTGCGATTTGGACGACGATTTGAAATGATACAATGGTAGGGGTAAGGCACGGATTTCTCTAATGCTATAATATATAATATATAATCTGTATATAATATTTTACATATGAAATAAATAATAAATAATTTTTAACCGACTTTCAAAAAGTAGGAGGTTATCAATTCGTCCGGAATCTTTTTTTATGTATGTTCACGAATTACTGGAAGACGCCAGAACTGATTTGGATTTTTTTTGTTTTAAAGGGTTATAATACTTTCCAAGTGGTCCCATGTAAATTTTATCAAAATCAGTCGAGCGGTTTTTTAAAAAATCAACAATAAATTACTTTTTAAATAGGTAAATCGTTTAATCGAATATGTTATTAAGAACTTTCTTAATACAAATTACCTGATTATTACGTCTACGCTAAAAATGGAAAAATAAAAACTTGAAATGTAAGAAATAACTAAACGGGGTTTTCATTTAGAATAGATACCTAATCAGATATTTTGAAGTCGGTGCCAGCCGATATAAAGTAAATCTAATATATAATATTTTCTTATTTATTTCTATTAGATATTCATATCTTAAAATATTGTCGGTTTTTATTTATTTTTTTAAGTTTTTACCCTATTTGTTTAAAATAATCATTAAATAACAATTTAGCACAAATCACTGTAATATAGATCTAAAATTACACACGACAAGTAAAAAAAACAGATGGTTATAGATTCTGGACTTGAATATAATTTTACGTTACATAATATATTATTAAAAACTAAACAACTTAAAGTAGGAAAACCGCATTAAACACCGCTTGGTACAATCTAAATAATATAGTGTCACTAAAATACGCAGGAAAAATGTATCTCGTAATAGACTGGTACGATAATTAAAGTGACACTTAATCGTTTTGAGATTATAGCTCGGATACTTTACCATTAAAGGTTTACGCAGGCATTGAAAAGAATATGAATGTAACTAATATAATATAAATACTTTTTTATATGTAATATGTTTTTTTAGACGCGTGTTGTAAGTTTTAAAATGATGCTTATGATGCAGTCATTGAGTAGGGAATATATTATATACTAGCTAGGCACGTTTAAATAGATATAAATAGTTATTAGCCAGCCATATAAATTTTAATTTTTTTTTTCGTTAATTTTTTTGGTGTTTTAATACTTCTTGTCCTATTCTTGTCCTAGTCCGGAACTAAGACAAATCCAAACATTCAAATATCATAAAAATACGGGAACGCGGTCGAACGGGATAAAAACTATCCTATGTCCATCTCCTGGTTCTAAGCTACCTCTACCTCTCCACCAATTTTTAGCCAAATCGGTTCTGCCGTTCTTGAGTTATAAATAGTGTTACTAACACGACTTTCTTTTATATATATAGATTACGTTTTACCTTTAGTATAGATTGTTCAGAGATGACATATTTTCCCGCAGTAAAAATCCTATATGATGACTCGAATAGCCAGCTATCATCGTATCAAATTTCATCAAAATCGATCGAGTGCTTTTATCGTGATGCGTTCCCAGACAGACAGACAAAAATTCTAAAAACTATAGATTCGGCCTCTATATCGATAATAATGACTATTTCAATAAGATTTTCCAAAAAATATTTATATACAGATTCGACTCAGTTAGAATTAATATATGTATAGATGGATAGATATTTATGTACAATGTACATAAATATCCATGAACTTTATGATGCTTTAAGCTTATGCACTTAAAAACTTATAAAATAAGTTGACGATTAAGTTTGGTTAAGCTCATATATTTGATGTGATTTGAAAATTTTGCAAGAAATAGTAAATTAATATTAAAAAAAGACTTAAATAAATTATTTATTTTCAACTCAAAATTTAAATAAAACCAAAAATTATACTTGCGTAACAATAATTTTAAATTGTTAAAAAGTTCAATGTTCGTACTAGTAATTAATAATTTATAATATTTCTATATCGCGAAAAATAGAATTTAATTATTGTTATTAGTAAAATTATATTTTTAATAAATTAAATAAATATAAATTTAATAAATTATAATTATGGATTTTCATGATCTTAGTCTTACGTTAGCGCTCTGATGTAACAGTCTCAAGGCTGCTACGTAGAGTTTGCATAACGACCCGACAGGTAAAGCACTTATCTCATTTTATATACGTGCATATTTTGGACTATATGTAAAGTTGTAAGACGTCACAATAAAAGTTTTTACCGCAACTTCGCTCGTTGTTATGTTGTAGAAAAGCTTAATAAAAACCGACTTCCGGCACTAAAATGTAAAAAATAACTAAACTGAGGTTTTCATTTAGAATAGATACTTAATCAGATATTTTTGAAGTCGGTGCCAGCCGATGCAAAGCAAATCTAAACTATTTTAAAGTGTTTATTTTTCATTTTTAGTGTAGACGTAATATGCAGGTAATTTGTAAGAAGAAAGTTTCTTAATTAAATATTCGATTAAACAATTTATTTAAAAAAAATATTGTTGATTATTTAAAAAACTGCCCAACCGATTTCGATAATATTTATATGATACCACCTGGAAAGTATACCCTTTGTAATAAAAAAAATATTTCCAAATCGGTTCTTCTTTCTCTTCTTTTTGGAAGTCGGTTAAAAATAGTGCACTCATACAGTTAAGCTATATTTAGTGAAAAAAACTATCCACTAATAAACAAATAAATAAGTGTTAATAATAGTGTAAGAAAGAAACCCATAAAACCATTGATTGCATTGTTTCTAGTAGTTTGTAGTACTGCTGTCATTATTGAAAGTAGGTTCGATTTCAGCGTGATGGACATATTGATATCACAGAAGTATTTAGTAGTTTGAGGAAATAGTGAAATGCTTCTACTAAAATTGATGTAAATAAAAAATGATATGAAAGGTTTTTTTTAATTAAAAACTTAATTCTTAATAAATAGGTGTTTTCATGCAAGAATAAGGTTTTACAGATAGTTCTGGAGATTAAAGCATTCAAACAAACAAAAGCAAACATACACAACAACAACATATTATTACATATTTTCGCAACTAAAGTCGTCGACCGAAGTATATTATAAAAAATCTATTGTAAGATTAAAAGCTATCATTAATCATAACCGCCCGGGCCTCCCCACTCACCTGTAATTATTTTCTAAATTAACTATCTAGTTCAAATTAATATTGTAGCTTAATAAAGTTTTCATCTATTCAATTATATACATCATAGCATTGATTCAAATTAAAAAATTAACAATTTTTTTTTATAAGTTTTTTTTTAATTTTTTTTAATAAATATAGATTGTAGGTATATGCACTAGAGAACTGAGTATAACGTGTATATATCACTCAATGTATTAGACCAGTAGAGCATCAATGATAACTTCCCTTAATCATTTCATTATAGCACAAAGGAATAATGACAAGGATTAATGACAAATTACGCGCCTAATGATCCTAAGAATGTAGATCCTGTCGAGGTGAATTATCGAATATTACTTCTAAGATAGAACTATCTGTGTACCTATATGTATTCAATTTTGAATTTTAATAATTTTTAAATAAATTAATTTAATCATCTTAAATGTATTTAAAACTTTTAAGTCATTTTTTGTGTCAGTTTTAAGTATCTCCTAAATATTATTTTGACTTCTATATTTCCTCTACGACCACGGACACGCCGGCGTTACAGTTAACAATAGATTTCTTAGAAATTTAATTAATTTCTTAGAAATTTACCTGAAGGTGATATGTACTGAAATCGGTATATTATAGGAAAATTACCAGCAATCTAGGGTTCACCAAAAAATAATCTTAATTAAATAATACTTATGTTACAAAGTTTTATAATAATACTTAGATATGTAATGTGTATATAATAAAAAGTAACTCACAATCGTTATTTCTTTGACTAACAGCATAACAATGACACAGAATTTAGTTCATTAATGAGCTTTGAAGGCTGTTATAAGGTAGCTTTTACATAAATATATACATCTATATATAAATAGACAAAGAAAACAATTTAATACCGGTTGATAAAAAGAGTAGAAACATCTCCTCTAGTTGTCAACCGATTTTCTTTTTTTGCTTATAAGTTTTTGAGGAGTTCTTTTGGCACCATTACAAAAATTGGAAACAGTTTTTTTTTATAATAATTAAATAATAATATTTATTAATTATTAAAAAAAAATTAAAGAAATAACTGTTACCATTTTTTTTCAGATTATGGCTGATTTTCGACCACTGAGTGTACACAAGTTATACATACAAATATATAAATGGTGACTTTATTTTGAAAATTTCAATGATTTTGCTTTGTCAAGTATTACCTATTACAATATAGAAAGGAATTTCAATCACGCTAAACAATAGGTTATTAAAAACCAAGGACGTTTATTTATTAGAGTGGAAATGACTTGATTTTACATATTGTACTTACATAAAGTATATTACATATTATGTTCTTCAGGAGTACCTATGCAAGCAATTACATGGGCATATATAAAGTTTCAAAAATATACCTAAGCAATACATAATTTTCGACCAGAGACTCAAATTTGCTTAAATCTAATCATATATTAACTAATATATATACGTGTTCCTAATTCTTCATGTTATTTACGTATTTTTGCTCCAAAATATTCTTAATCAACCATACGTACGTGCCTACGTCTTATATCATTATATGCAGATAGTAAATTAAAAAAAAAGCTCTCTGAAAGCTCAAGTTGTGTTTACCTTATTAAGTAGTGTTGTGCCACGCACATAAATAAAGCGTTAAATACCTTAAATTTCATTAAAGCTCTCATGATTCATATCGACCGAGGAGTTTATTGACAGTTTTAGTAGCGAGAGAGCGCCACACACGCGCCGATCACAGATTCAATTTAAAAAGTGGAATGAGATAAGAATAAATAAGTTCGGAGAGACACTTATGTTTAGAGGCGGTCGTAAAGATAGGGTTAACTGCCATGGTATCGCGGACAAAACATACCATAAACTGACCGGTTAAAGCCGATATAGTGAGGCGCCGCATCGACAATTCTGTACCTACTTAGTTTAATTTGAGCGTTTGTATTCGTTGAAAATTTAAATCTTTATAGTCGAAGACAGATGAAATTTAGTGTCAGATTATTTGACATTGGTTTTGATGCTTCTGATTATGGCTGCTCGGTTTTTGATAGTGTCAAATGAGTGTGTGCTAATGGTTTCTAATATCTATAAAAATGAATTATAGTTATGTTGAAATTTTTGAAATATCCGGTCACATTTTACATATGATTTTTCTTACATTTTCTTAGCTCATAAAAATTTTCTTTGTTTATTTTTTTTTCATAAAAAATATTAAATTAAAAAAAATAACGAAGTTAACGTGCACATAGTTAAGTAGGAAAATAATAGGTAGGTATATCTAAAACCCAAGTATTGTTTATTTGTTTTTAACAAACTATTTTTTTTTATTTTACAAAAAAATAAAGAATAATATGAGTAGTGTTTTCATATTGCAACATCGATACAATTAATCTTAATACGTCCGTTACATCATTAGTCGCAGGTGTCAACTACGATCGGTGCGTACCCGAGCATTTAAGTCAAAAGAGGCGCTTCGTTAGGGACCTTGTCGGTATAGCGGTTATAAAGTTTTACTGCAATTCACCTTCGAGCGTCACTTACGATGAGTACGACAAGGTTGTATCTGACCAGCGGGAGGTCCAAAAGTTAATATAGCGTATTTGTCGACATCAAAATAACAGTTTATGGGTGCGACACTAATGCAGTTTATCGATAAATCGTATTATGGTAATTGTGATAGATCGAACGGAACCTTTAAATATTTTTGGTTTTACTTATACTTATTTTTTTTTAATTTGTCACTTGATGACTAAAACACTGTTTTAATTATTGGTAGAGTCATAAAGTTATAGATGATTATTATTAATGACAAATATTTAAGCACGACATAATTATCTAGTTAGGTAATCATTATAGAAATGAATGCACATAACGTTTTGTGAGCAATTTCATTAGTAATGGCTATATAAAATAAAATAAAAATAAAATAAAAAATATATATGGCTTAGTGGCATTAAAAGTCGCATTACTTACTATGCCAGACGTTACAGGTTCAAGGTTCTTGGGCAGAACTAATGCAAAAAGAAGAACAAAACGTAGATTTTATAGTGATAACTATGATGATGATGATAATGATATGTAGTTTATGTTTGAATGTAGGATAGGTATTATCTCAAAAAACTACAGTTTCAATTACAAAGGTTCATCGCCTAGGCGCGTTGCACACAGACGCTACTTATTACATAAAACTAATATGTAATAATTGTTTATATCAAAACCTTTACAAATATCTAATAAATATACTCGCATATTGCACCGAGACATTTCTGAAGATAAAAAAGTGTCACGACCTATTTGGCGCCACGGGAGCGATAAAAGAAATTTATTTAATATTCAATGAAATAATTTTGACTATAGATCAACGCCGGCGCAGCGATAGATTATCGGCTCAAGTTATTAATATACTAAGCAAATTAATGAGGAAGAATTCTTTGGCGCCACTACGAATGTGCCTAATTTACATTTTCTATCGACTCGCGGCATTATAAAGCAAATTGTTTGTTATACCGTAGATTACAGGTTTAATCTGTGCGAAGTGAATGCCAAGAATTGGAACAAAACACGAAATAACGAAGGATAGTGCGATAGTAATGTATATTCAAATTATAGGAATATGTATTATATAAATCTTACAAAACTAAATAGGAAAGAAATTCAAGAATTTAAATAAGTAAGAATGGCTTGGCGCCACTTTGCAATCCTACCTAATTGACGCTTTCTACTGACCTTATAAGTTTTAACTTGTGATATACCTACACTATGATAAATTAACTGCAGAAATTTTTAAAGTCATATATATATAATTCTTTTAACATTAGTATATGTTATAGGAAAAGGCAATAGTAGCCCAGTTGTAAATTTCTTGAGAAACCAAATGATGTTTAGACCTCGGGTTTCAAAAATGTTATAATTTCATGTGTGAACTTTTTTCAACATGATCACTACTTCTCTAATAGCGAAGGAAAACATCGTGAGGAAACTTTAATGGTACTGAGAGAACTGAGGAAGTTTTCGAAAGGTGTGTAAAGACTGCCAAGCCCGCACCTGGCCAGCAAGGTGAACTATGACCCGACCCGTGAACTGAAAGGACGCCTGTGCACAGCAGTAGGACGTTAAAAGGGGCTGAATACGAATAGAAAGATGGGTTAATGGAAAATGTTTGTTTGTAAAAAATTAGAACCCACTGCCATTTTAGTGAATGCGAATCAGTGTAGCTTGTTGACTAAATAAGTTAGAATATCAACATTAATTATGTAAACTTCATATATAATGATTGCTTACGTATAAAGTTGCGTACGTAGTAATCCGGTTAGGTTATTAGATTTTAGATAGAGTCTATTAAAGATCTATCTTTAATTTTTAAAGCCATACAATTTATACACATGTGTGTATTCAGCCCTTTTTAACGTCCCAATGCTGGGCACCGGCGTCACTTCAGTACTAGGGGGATCAGGCCACAGACCATCACGCTGGCCAAGTGCGAGTTGGCGGACTTCACTTGTGTTTTGAAAACTTGCTAGGTTCTCTCAAACATGCAGGTTTCCTCACAATGTTTTCCTTCGACGCTAAGACACTTGTCGTCTTGGTAATCATGTTGGAAATGATTCGCACATGAAAATATCAGAGGTACGAGACCCGGAATTTGAACCCGCTTCACTCGATTTCTCAAGCGAGCGCGTTACCACTGGGCTACCACTGCCTTATACACATGTAGGTGTATATACTTTAATTCAATAAAATAAAATTTATGAGTTAGAAATAAGCGAAAAACAATTTTACACGATTGAAGCTTTTTAACCATCCGCTTGTATTTGTTATATAACGGAAGTTGAAACGTCCGTATCACTAAGTTCCTCATATTTCAATTCAAAGTTCAAAGAGGAAGCAATATTTGCCGATTCTGATTAATTCTTATTTTAGAAAGACGGAAATCGCATCACTAATTACTATAATTAATTTATAAAGCTCCAAGTTTTTATAAGCACTAACACGTACTTGAAATATGTTTCGTTAAAACTAAATTTTTTACGTAAATTAATAATAATAATAGATACGAGAAATAAGAAAACAATTATGCCGTATCATAGATACATACCTAATTCCTACAACTATACCTAATATATACCCGAAATGATCAAAATATGAGGCTTCTATTAAAAATGCAAAAGTTTCAAAGTAGCGTATAGAGTTATGTACATCAGTCCTTTACGCTGAAACAACTAAACAGATTTGGATTTTAATACACAGATAGACTATGACAAGGAGTAACACATAAGCTACTGTTAGAAGAGAGCAAAGCGAGACTAAGCCACTATCTATACAGATAAATAAAATTGAAGTGTCTGTTTGTAATGTCAAAATAACAGCTTTTTACTAAATGCACATGAAATTATATACGGTACTTCTAAATAAACGGCTGGACTGATTTTAATAGAACTTTTACTGGCAGATAGCTGATGTTATAAGAAGTAACTTAGGCTACTTTTATTTTATTTCAGAAAAAGAATTAGGGTTCCGCTTAAAAAAATAAGACGCACCCGAGCGAAGTCGCTAGTTTTATATAAGATGCATATAAATAGCGGCAGCATGAAAACCCCTATCTTTTTATAATTTGTATTAAGTGCGTAAGTGTTATATTGAGAATACAACATTAACGCGTCGAGGTCAGGGCTGTTATAGGTTATTTTTATTAAGCTCCTTTTATACTATCAATGTATGATGTATTGCATATTTAACTATCTATTTATAAATTTTTTTTCTTCTTCGTTTATGTGCAAGCAGTTTTCAATTATAAACAGATTTGTAAAAAAACGCGTTTTTTTTTAAATTTTACATTCAAAATTAAAGTTGAGTCAATCAAAAATACTATATAGTATGTACATCTCTTTTAAGTAAATTTATAATATTTGTATATTACATATGCGAATGTTTATAAGTTATTATGTTTGATTCGTGTTCACGCTATAATAATTTCAAAAGGAGACGAGTGTTTAGAATGGATATCTTATGCCAAAACAAAACAAACCAAATATTTTATATTTGACTAGCATTGCCCGCGGCTCCGCCCGCGTTCAGATGAGCAAAAACTAAATTCTTAGGTTTTATATATTAGTATACTCTTATTATTACTATTTAATCAAAATCCCTCTAGTGGTTTTTCCGTGATGCGGTAACGGATATACAGACAAAAATTCTAAAAACTATAGATTCGGCCTCTGTATCGATAATAATGTCTATATCAATAAGATTTCCTAAAAAATATTCAATGTACAGATTCGACTTACTTACAATTTTATTATATGTATAGAAAAATGCCACAATAAAATTTTCAAATGCCAATATGGAACAATTTAAAGTTTAATTTATATTAACTTACCAAGAGAAATGTATCTTAACTTAATTTCTTAATAGGAAAGAAACTTTAAGAAGCTTTTTAATTTAAAAGCTCAAACTCAACGTAGGTCATATATACATACCCGTAAATTTGAAAAATTGAAGAGTTAAAGCCTAACCAATGTCTAAGTGAAAGTATTTAAAACGTGTCACATTTAATTCTTACATACTTATGTGATTATCACGCTTCTAACAGGCGAGGGCATTGCGGAGAAACCGGCGTTTTAAAGTTCCCAGGGCGTCATTCACTTTTTTATCGTTAAGGCTATCTGCGCTAATTACCTTAAGACCTAAGTAGTTATTAGCTGTCGATGGTATTCAGTTTTAATCAGCATTAGCGAGTTATTTTTATATTGTTTCCATGAAATTATAAATAATTATTTTGTTATTGACAAAAATATTTGATTATTTGTATATTTCTTATAGTACATACATACTATGTCTTTAACAGCGCATATTTTTCCCAAAAACATAACAGTTTAAAAAAGACTAAGTTTTAAAACTCGGTTTATGAAATTGAACTTTGACCCTCAGAGTATGTATAAAATTATAACCACTAAGCCATTGAGGTTTTGCTCAATTAATAGCAAATTATTATTATAGAACTAGTGATCTTTTCTTGAATTAATTGTTTGTTTGTTCGTGTTAAGCCAGACTTAATAGACTATTCACTATTCATAGACAATCTGTGTTTCAAATCTAAATTATTCTTTATTATAAGCTAAGTAAAATTAAAGTAAGGTTATAATCTGTAACCCCTTATTAATTACTACAGACTATATATAAATGAAAATGAAATTTAATGAAAAATGTTCAGAAATCCTACCTCCATCGTGTCTTCTCCATTTTACGTAACAGTGGCGAAGTAATCTGTGCTAATTGGCATATCTTAAAGCTATTAACAAGAAAATTGAATTGAAATCCTGCCAATCTCAGAATTTATTTATAAGTAATGGTCGCCCAATGGTCTAAATTCAACCATGGTTATATTTTTAAGTATAGCACTAAAGCCCTTCAAAAGCTTCTAAACAAAAAAAACTAAATATGTTGACAAACATATCAGAGAAAGGTACTGAACTGCTTCGCCTTTGACTATTATATATAGAAATTCTATACCTATCGTAACTATGTTTCGATTACCGTATATTTTATACATACATATTTATTGGCACGTGTAGCGTAATATGTAGCCTTATTTAAAAATAGTTTCAAGAATTAACATTCTATATGTTAATAATACATAATTTATTCGTTATTGTATTGCACAATGTGCCTTCTTGTTATTTATTCTACATTTAATTTATAAGAACATACTGTTGTTTTTATTTAAACTTTAATAATTATTTAGGAAAATAACTAAAACACCATAGAATTAAATAATTAAAAAAATAACCTTACCACTACTATTTCTAACAATTTTCTAAACCAAACTTATTATTGTTAGTGATTTTTTTATAGAATAATATATTATTTTATAAGTACCCAATATGTAATTTTAATTAGCAGCCATTTTTAGTATCCGCGTATTAAATAAAGCAAAAGGTCGCCAATAACAAGTAATATTCCCGCGGCTAATTTGCATAAAAGTGAGGCATCCCCTTATCTTGAGAGGCAGGCAGTTTGCGAAAAGTTTGTCTTATTGCATTCTGATTAGACGCAATTAATTGATATTTTTGAGTTTAACTTTTTGTTTTGTTTAAATTTCATTAATTTAAACAAATAATTAATTTAAATGTTTAATTTTAAGCACAATTGTTAACACCTACATATATAGGTAATTTAGTTAAAAAGTTTGTTAATGGCAACGTTTTTCAAAGTTTTCTCGGTTTTAGTGATATTTTTTTAACTATAGGTAATTACAGTTCTTACATGCGTTAAAATACTATTTCCATGCACTATATTTTAATAATAGATATAGGTTAATTATTTGTACGAGTATATTTCCAACTCATTATTTAAAACTAAAGTCATTTTTTTTATTCTTATTGTTTTAAAATATATCGTTTTGTGTTTTTATGTTTATAAGATAGTTGAATGTGTTATTTCGTTTAGTTGTATATTTTTATGTAATTGAAATTTGGTTGAACTATTTATATTTTAATGTGTGATTTTTCTTTGATTTCATTGTATTATTGTTGATATTTCCTATTTTCCCTATCCAACAAAAAAACCTTAGATTTTACACATAACCTGCAACTTTGCAGAAACTAAGCAATAAACACAGTGACCTCTCGACCCGCACCAACACAACACAAAAACACTTTCACTGCCTACGTACCCTCACACGTGAATTGGCCATAGTGTTTCCCGGAGGACTTATCTCCGCAGACGACGCATTCCACATTCTGGCCCTTATCTGTGGCCGACGAGCCACTCTGCGTCGACGCGGCCTGGCTTGCGGGAGTGGACGGCAGGAGTTCATCCTCTCTCCAACTGTTGCGGAAGCCGAGTTCCAAAGGCGGAAGGTCGGAGGCCCTCGGGGGGCAAAGCCCCGGGGCCCCGCCGTATACTAGCGCGCCGTGCGTGATGATGCCGGTTGAGATCGCGAGGTAAGAACGCGGTGGCGCGTGTGTCAAGGGTCGCGGTAGAATCGCGACTGAACTCTGTCGGGGCACGGCGCACTGCTATTGGCCCGGTGGCCCGGGGGCAGGGAGCGAAGGCCCCGCCACGACCCCCCTCCCCCCCACACTAGGGGGAAAATCTTTCTGTACCGTCAGTAAGAAAATACGCTTTTTGTATGTGTTTTTTTCATATAACATTACGTTGTATTCAAATTGTATGTAGAGTTTGTAACGGTTTAAGTTTTTTTTTGATCTAGTGAATAGTAATGAATTATAAAGTTTGTTCATATTTGAAGCGGTTAAGTTTTGTCGTTTCTTTAAATTTGTTTAGTATAGGTATATTATTTTAGAACTGAGATGATAGATTTAAAATAAAATTCAGCATGTTTCAATTAATTCATTTCAATATCATAATGAAGTGATATTGAGTACTGATTTTCGGAAATTATATTTTTAATTCTATTTAAAAAGTATTTAATAAATAATAATAATTATATTAACAGAACCAATGATTATTTAAGTACTATTATGTGTTTTACTTAGATATTCTAATAGATTATGAAAACTAAACAAATATCGAATGAAATGTAACATTTGCATCTTGACGGTACCTGAAAATCCTACTTTGTATCAACTTTCCGACGTCCATATTTCTGCGCTACCTACCGCAATGTTAACATAGACGCTATCCTTGAGACGTAGCGCTCTACGTAGAGACTAGATAGAGACGCGCTGAAACTAATGGATTTCAGCTTTGCCTTTTTGTTTTGGGTTAAAATTCTACTTTTGTAAGTTTAATATTTAGTCATTGTATCTAAACTTGAATAATATGACTAAAAATATTTTATATAATATATTTTTTTTTGTAAATGATCATCATACATTCTTATATTTAAATATATCGTTATACGAATGCACATACTTAAAGTGTTGCATATAGGGCCACGGTGACTAAGTAATAAACTGCTTGGTAGAATGCAGCTGCATTCTTGAGCCAATCAAACTAATTGGAAAAGTTATCAACAAATAAAATGTGAATACAAAACTGTGTTTACTTTATTTAAGGCTTTAAATGTATCGATATAATACAAAAAAAAGTATTTTTAGTAGCTTTTTTCATTGTTTTTATGGAAAAATATTAATGTCAAATACCTTTGTGGTATAATGTTAACAAAAAGAAAATATAGAATTTATAACATTTTGGCATAAATTTAGAAGACACTTTTTTTCATAAATGAAAAAATTCAACAGTTGCTTTTAGATAAGCAACACGAATCACATTATATATAAAAAATATTACTCTCTTAAAATATGATTAAATTTAAAATTAAACTAGATCTAGACCTAGATATTCTCTTATGAAAAAAATCACAATTCATTAACAATGATCTAGATACGGGGCGTGTGTGGGCGGAGCCGCGGGCGCCACTCCCGCGCATTCTACGCGCGGCACTCGAGCGCTTGCGACGTGTCGCTCTACCATTTGAAATATCTGTCATTTTATATTGATTTATTGTAGATACTATTCAATTTTAGTATTTTACAACAAATATTTTAATTTACTGTTATAATGGATATAATTTACTGATTTATAACATAATAAAATGGTAGCATTTATACTTGCTGGAGGAATAGTATTTGTCAAATAATAACAACATTCTAATAATGAATATTTATGAATTTAATCACAGGTAATAAAAACCAATGGTTGCCGCATTTGAAATTATGACTCTCCTATTGTTTTGTGGTAAACAATTTTATGAAAATTGTTTTAATTATTCTATTACAATTATTATTTTACTAATATAGTTAATTTTAAATTGATGCGTAGGTACGTATTATTTTCTCTGTTTTGCCACGTCTCATAAAGATGGCTCTCGATAAAATGCGTATTGTAATCTAGGTCAACATTCGCTTGACCGGCCTCGATCGGGCAAACTGAAGCCGATCTTCTGAACTGAATCTTATTAGTTATTAGACCACCACGTCTCATTTATAATAAGTACAAAGACTTCTTGGCTTGAAATATAAAAAAATATATTGTGGTGAAATCTACATAGAAATTTTAGACATATAGGAGTATATTTTATATTTAGATAGATACATAAGATATTTTTAAAACTGTATTAAAATGATAAATATCATTATGTCATATAATTATAATATGTCAGGTTTAAATTTCTATTCTTCAACGATTGTAGAATAACAGCTTCTCTTAGCCTCAATCATTGTTTTTTTCAAAGATCTGTTATACTAAGTTAAACTATGGCCAATGAATTAAATGCAAAATATCGAAAGTCATTATATTAGTCACCTCTTCTACTTGAAAAATACCTAATGTGTATCTGAGATACGATGATAGATAGAAACTGGGTCAATGTAAAACAAATTCTACTGTACCTCCAAAAAACATTCGCAAAAATGTCTATAGTTTAGTCTTTATTCTTAATCTTATTAGACTTGGCAGGTCACCAAATTACTTCCACTTTATCTACTGATTTACACAGTCTATTGAATTCTAGTCCATTCTTCTCGCTTATATTATCATTATTTATACTTAGAATATAAGTTTTTTATATTTCATAAGTACCTAATTCAAGATTTGAAAAATCCATTACATTCGTTAGTATTCGTGTATAAAGGTACTTTACTTAGGAATCCAAAGTTTGCAAGAATCGTTCTTATATAAAGGAAATAATTAAACACTACACAATTATTTTTACTGAACTCAAACCTAATATTCATATATTTTTGTGCAAAATTTTATAATTTGAACTAAATCAACTTGATTAATATTTCATTATTGTTAAAATAACAATATATCCGACTAAAACATTTAAAATTACGGTCAATACTTAAAATTTCCTTTCCACGTTGTCTTCCTAAACGTATTACCTGATATCTGATATGTGACACTTCAGGTACCCACACAGATGTGGAGCCCCACACTAGGGCGCGGGGGCGGGCCGACCTTTGACCCGCCCTCTCTCCCTCTCAGATTATTAGCTTCAAGTTTTTTGTGAATAGGGAAATACGAATTCGCTATGTCTTTGTTTGTTTTGGTTTTACAAGTATGAGGCAAATTGAGTCGTAGAGCTATATTTAAATATGTAGAGACTTAATGCAATTATAATTTTAACTATGTTATTGTTTTCTAAGTAGCTATAATATTTTTATCTGAAAAGAAATGGTAGGTATGGATTAAAAAAACAGTACAAATATATGATAAAAAACTTTTATTATGATTTTCGTTTTTATTTTATTTCTATGGTCTTAACTGGAAGTGGATCTTCTTATCCATTGTGGTAATACTTATACCTAATTAACCTATACACTTCGCTCGAGTTCGTCCCTAGGTTACTTCCCCATACAAACTTCCATCCCCATTTTCATCCCCTTAAAGGATGATTTCTGGGATAAAAAATATCCTATGTCCTTCCCAGGGTCTCAAAATATCTTCATACCAAATTTCACATAAATCGGTTTAGTAGTTTCGGAGTTAATTCGGTACAAGCAAACAAACAAAGAAACAAAAAAAAAATCCTCTTTACAATATTAGTATATAGATATATAGGCATAGATTCACATATTTATTAGCGGTAAGCAGATTCTTTACTGACAAGCGGTAGTATAAGAGGATCGATAAAATCACTATTTAGTCTGCATATTAGTATATTTATAAAGGTATTATAGGCCAATATAATATAGTAATAAAAACCGCTTCAAACTTATCTGTTATTTTAAACTGCTTTAGTTAGATCGGAAAACATTTATTAGGGAAATCTAACCACAGCCAATAAGTTAAAGAAAAATTAAATATACGTCTCTACAGTAAATAAATATTATCTTTCATATTATAAATGATACTATATCCTCAGAAAGCCCGGCGACGGAGATTCATCTGTAAGCTTATCATCGATCGTGGCATAGGTCTGTATGTCTCGTCACCCCCTCCCCCCGGGTTGAGTAATTGGGAGCAGGTAGAAATGGTGATAGATATATTTTTCTTTTGCTGTCTTTAGGTCAGTAACGTAAAAAATTTTTAAAGTTCCCTACAATGATTTTTAATTCTATATTACACATTTACCTAAATTATTATAGATATTATTTTTATAAAAAATATATAGGTAATAAATTTAACTGCAATCAGTATTTTAGGAGTTTTAACAGAATATTAGAAAGTATGTAATTAATGAAGTTTTATTTTTATTATCTTATTCATATTTGTTTTTAGGGGTTGGATGACATTTTATTTACACAATTTCAAAATAAATATATTTAGATAGACAATTCAAAGATTATCATTTCCTAATAAATCATACATATTTATACTACCAATCACATTTTTTTAATATTATTTTAATGGTTTTTAATTCCATATTTTTTTATTTTATGTAGTAGATTTTTATAAAATTGAGGTAGATCGTACCTATATGTCATATCTATATCAGATTTTTTCGGAATAAATGAAAAACGTTCACATAACAAGTGAAAAAAATCCTTACCAACATATTTTTGAAACGATAAATAAAACAAGGAACCGTTTAAAGAACAAACAGACATCACTTACGATACCGTATATTAAGTTAAACAGCTCCAAGTGTCATCTCTTATAGTAAGAGATAAAGGAAGCTGCTAACATCTTTATTGAGAAGCGTACAATTAATTTCAAAGAATACTCGCAAACTGCAAACATTAAGATCCAACTCAATTTGGTGTTCAAAAATTGTTGATCACTTACAAAGCAAGGCATTCCGTACTGTTTTAGCCGATACAAATGCTTTGTAGGCATAAATCACTCACTTCCTATCACAGTTCAAGTCAGGGCTTCTCAAACTGCTAATAAAGCGCAAAGGCATAGTGTGCCAAGCTTTTGAGGTCGTAGGTTCGATTTTATATGCACATTTATTAGCCATATGGAAAAAAACTGCGACAAACGTAAGAGCGGGGTTAGAGCGTGCAGCATAAATACATTTTTACTCCCGCTTAATAATATATCAGTAATATTATAAGCCTAAAGTGTGTATATTGATTTGTAATGTTTCAAGCAGCGGCAGATAAATAAATCGCCTTGAATTTTTGCATAGACAAATTATAGAGTGTAGTTTTCTCAGGGATGAGATATTTTCTTGCAGTCCTAAATTTTGACCCGGATAACTTAAAAAAAGCTCATCATACCAAATTTCATCAAAATCTGTCCAGTAGTTTTCTTGTGATGCGTTCCCAGACAGACAGAGATATCCAAAAATGTATCGAATATAAATATTTAATGTACAGATTCAACTCAGTCAGAATTTTATTATATGTATAGATGATAAGGAACATCCAATAGGTATAATTATAAGACTTCACCAAACGTGACTAAGAAACATGCCTCCACGAAGCATTATCTACTAATCCATAGTACTCGTTAATATTTAGTCGTAGTAATTGTCGTAGTCATTATAAAGGAAGGTATTTATAAAAATAATTTAAAATGTTCAGTTTTTCATATGTTTCACTGTGGGAAAGTTCAAACTCATAAATACGATACCTACGATTATAATTAAATTGTAAAAAAATATGAAAAAATATATAAAAAATATGGTGTAAACCTTAGTAATTCCAAATAAAATTTTCCATTGTGCCATGTAACTGAAAATCAAAGTACTTTGGAGATCCCTGTCTTAAACGATCCGCAAATAACACAATAGGTACGGAACCGTCACCCTTAAATCACTCGTTCACTTGCCTTTTTGCTTTTTTCATGGACGAGGTAATTTAGGAACGTCTGACGCGTTCTTCTCTGTGCTCATCAATTTCTCTTCGACTAAACGATTGCTTATAGATTTTCTTTAAGAATTTTATTATTAATAAAACAATATTTTAACCTTAACATACATACAAAAAAATGTAATAATTAGTAATTAGCAGATAAATGCATGTTGCTTAAATTTGAGTCTATAATAGTATTATTTATTAGTTATAATTATTTGTATTTGCATGTTACTTTCATTATTAAAGGGAAAGATGTAGAATAAAATGTGATTTGATTGAGATGTCAAATAAACAGTCTGTCAACGGATCTTGTTGTTTCACTACACGGAAAAAGATCATTTTGAAGCTTAACCAGGTGCTTGCGATTTCTCCTACGACGTCTACCAGTTTTGTCAATCACAAAATACGAGCGTGGTTGTGGCGCACGCCCTACTACCCGAGCCTTACGACCCTTTTTCCCATCATCTCTTGTGATTACATAATCACCAATCTGTATTTCGGGCATTGTACTAGTTTTTTTATCGTACCAGGCCTTTTGATTATTTTGATTTTGAATCATAGTAGCGTGGTCTTTTGCGTTATTCCTACACTATAAAATATCTAATCGAAGTCATACATAAGATTCACTTAAGTATCCTGCTTATTTTGCAATTATCTTATATATGTTTTCTTAAACAAAATACCCATCACACACAAACTGTATGCTTTGGTACATAACCTATTTTTATTGCAGATAAAGAGCTCAGAGGTTATCGACTACGACGCAGTCTTGGTATCAGTAATGGCTTCCCGATGTCATCCAAGTAGATACATATATATCTTTATATGTATATATTATAAATATTCTGATTGCTACCAATATCTTCGTCTTCAGAGCTTAGTAAGCGTAAGTTTATAAAATTAAGTAAAGTCAATACAAAAAACTTTTTAACAAAAAAATAAAAACCGACTTCCACCAAAAGCACTAAAAAGTAAAAAATAACTGATTGGTAGTTTTCATTTACTATACATACCTAATCGAATATTAGCCGTTGAAGAGTTCCACCTATCCACCTTCTGGCCTTACCATCAGATCAGGTCAACAATACCGAGCCACTGTACTATCAACGGAAATAGAAACACTTGCAAAGTTTCAAGTTAATATGACAATTAGAAGTAGGTTAAATTCATCATTAGCTATTTTTCCACCCTTAGGGATGGTATTTTTTTTTGAAATTTAAATGAGACCAATCTGGAAGTATACACTTTCAAACAACACAAAAATTGTCCAAATCGGTCAATAAATGACGGAGTTCTGAGGTAACAAACATAAAACAAAATACAGTCGAATTGAGAGCCTCCTCCTTTTTGAAGTCGGTTGAAAATACAAAATATGGTAACTATATGAAAATAGGATTTCCTTTTAGAAAAGCTCAGCAAATCTGTAAATACGTAACAATATTACGCGGAAATTGATCCGAAAATCTGGAAAAAAATGGCCCCCAATAATCCACGGTCGGTCAGAGGCGCGCAACCGTCGGTCGCGGTCTGAAACCGTTAATGCGATTTCACGTCTGAACGCGTTTAACTCGGCGATTTCAACGCCTAGTTTCATTCGATGCGAAACTATGACATGATGACATGATCAACAAAAATGAGCAATAATCAATTAATATAATTCAAGCGTATTTATTTTAAATAATGTTTTTAGATAAACTTGTAAAAATATTTTTATATAATTAGACAAAATATACTTCCAAAAGAAGATAACTTTTTTTATTTTTGAGGAAAATCATAAAATTAACCACGATTAAACGAATCTCTTTATAGCATCACCCTAATAAGTCTAATAAAAGCTCGCTCTGATTCACAATATCACCGCATCGGCACCACCGCATTGTGCGGAGGCGACCAATTGCGCAGAACCCCTGGCTGATCACTTAATTGACTACAAAGAGAACGCTTTTCGACACCACGATACATCCTCTCACACCCATCGCTATGTAACTCTTCCATTGACAGTTTATATATAAAAAGGCAAATATAATACCCATAACTAATATCTAAACTATGATCAACATCCATAGTTTATATTTTACTAGCGACTCACCGTCGCTTCACTCGGTTTCGTCCTTATGTTGATTCCCCATACAAACTTTCATTCCCATTTTCACCACCTGAAGGGATGGTTTCAGGAATAAAAAATATTCTATGTCCTTTCCAGGGTCTCAAACTATCTTCCTGTCAAATTTCATCTAAATCGGTCTAGTAGTTTTGAGTTTATTCGTTACAAACATACAAAAATACAAATATTTCTTCTTTATAATAGTAGTGTAGATGTAGATAATATTTACATAATCACAAAAATATATGTACTTAATTATTCTTTTTTCAAGTTTTAAAATAATGAAAACATTGTTGAGTACATACAATATATACTCCAAAAGAAATAACACTAATCTCCATAGTAAAGGTAAAGCACAAATCATACCACTTTGCTAGTAATTACGTATATTATAATTAAAGCCGCAATGTATATGGTTATCAGAAAACCATTGCGTCATAGGTAAAGGCAAGCCGATAATATCGGATTAAAGTGCAGTGAAAATGAGATTTGTTGGCGAGTGATAGGATTGTACGCTTACGCCACTTAATCCTCGATTAACGGGGAGGCAAGGTTGGTGCGGTTTGACAAAAACGTTCACGCGAATAGACTTATTGGATTTGTCTTAAGTGCCTTTTGTAGGTGTAGGATTATAGATACGCTAATAAATGCCTCGGTGGTCTTGTGGCTGGCATGTACAACTGCAAATCCAGAGGTTCTGGGTTCGAGTCCCGAGTCGGGCCATGTGTGTTCTACCTATGTTTTCAATAGCAGCCCGGAGTTAGGAAATTGGCAGTGTTTTATAACCGAGCCTCAGAGAACACGTAAAATCGTCGGTCTTGCGTATCTATCACCGTGTGGTTGTCGTGTGGAATTGTTGTCCCAACGGACTTTTAGGGTGATATGAATAGAGAGTGCACTTGTGTCTGTGCGCATACTTGTGCACTTTAATATCTCCTGCGTACATCGCAAACTTGTGCACTATAATATCACCGCGCAGGCTGGTCTCAGTGAGGTTGGCCGTCGTGGCTGAAATCGATCAGGAGGTCATTATAGATAAGCTAATTCTTGCGGTTGGCTCTTACAGCGGCGGTAAAACTAGCAGTAGGTTAAATAACATGAGAAAAATATAACAAAAATAAAAAAAAATTAAACAAATTATTATAGACAATTTATTGTGGTTAGAATTGAGAAGAAATAGAAAGTAAAGTAGGAAATAGAAAGAAAAAACTAGAGATTACATTGATGAGCTAGTAAGCTTAATTTGAATCTTTACCCTCTTTATCCCTTAAAACCTAAAATCTCAAATAGATTAATCTATACATATTATAAAATTCTAACTTAGCCGAATCTGTAAATTAAATATTTTTTGGAAAATCTAATTGAAATAGTCATTATTATCGATACAGAGGCCGAATCTATAGTTTTTAGAATTTTTGTCTGTCTGTTACCACATCACGTGAAACTACTGGACAGATTTTGATGAAATTTCGTATGGTGATAGCTAGTTATCCGGGTCAACATATAAGATACTTTTTACTGCGGAAAAATATTTCATTTTTGAGAAATCTATACAAAACTTTAAAACGTAAGTAGGGAGTAGGGACGAACCCGAGCGAAGCGAGGGTGAGTCGCTAGTGTGATATATGCTTCTGTGAAATATATACAATACGTACATGTACGTATTTCTTAAACCTTTTGTTCTACAAAACGCTTTCAATCAGACAAATCAACCCAATGGCATTTATATTTCCCCCGAGAACAGCCTAATCAATATTTAATCCTTAATCTCCGAGAACTTCGGACGTCCCCAAAGAATATAATAATATCCCTGTTCGTATACAAAAATTATTCGATACTCTGTGAGTGCTAGAAATAAAAAATCTGTGTCATCCTCGTAACGTAGGTACTTTCTTAATAAGAAAAACTTTTTGTTTATCAACGCTTTATTATATGTAGAATCAAGAAATGTATTTAAATAATGACATCATTAGGATTGCTTTTTATTAAAAGACCAGTAAAATTTATTTATTTTATACTATATACTAGCGACTTAATCTCGCTTCGCTCGAGTGCGTCCCGTACGGAACGTTTTATTTTTTTTGAACGGATCCATAACTTTTTTTCTCAAATAAATATAGCCTAAGTTACTCATTTTAATATCAGCTATCTGTCAGTAAAAGTCTCGTAAATATCGGTCCAACCGTTTCGGAGATTAACCGGAACAGACAAAGTAAGAAACAAAATGTTTAAAAGTTGTGTTTTTCTTTTTTTTAAGTACCCTATATAATTTCATATGCCTTTAGTAAAAATCTTGAAATTACGGACACGTCAATTTTATTTATTTGTATAGATTTTTGTGAAATATGCAAAATAAGTATATACAAACAAGAATTACAACATTTTAAAAGGGTAATTTCATTGTTATATTTTGTCCGTTTAGCTTTCTGTACTTTTTACTCAAGATGCTCTCTTAATGTTTAACCCTCTTCTGGCACGTGGTTGAAGTTAACGGTTGAGGTTAGATGATTAACCCTTAAATAAGCCCTGCGGATGCTGACTTGTTTACAGTAATGCCTTTGAAAAAAACTTTATTAATCTTTTATTATCTGTGAGTTTTTTCTCGCTTAAATATAAAAAGCTATATTAAAAGTCTGATTTTGATAATAATTTCCTAATAATTTAATCGACAGTTAAATTTTATTTCATTACGAACAAAAAA
The DNA here is from genome assembly GCA_947093115.1 of Brenthis daphne. Taxonomy (NCBI): domain Eukaryota; kingdom Metazoa; phylum Arthropoda; class Insecta; order Lepidoptera; family Nymphalidae; genus Brenthis; species Brenthis daphne. Next base: position 35,453,893 of record OX352473.1, on the reverse strand, counting down.
ATATGGTCTCTTCTATCTCTAATTATATAATATACGATACATAATGTATACCATAAAATATGAAATTATTGGTGTTAGTAGTATTAGAAGTATTATTAGTAGTAATAATAAAGAAGAAAACTTCCTTTAATTTCAACGTTCTTAAAATATAATCTAAATATTCAATTTATTCAAAATACAGCACCATATTTAATACTTCAAAATTATTCTAAATCTTGAGAAATCAAAGAGCTCTTGTTTAAGATGCAAAAACTTTTAACAATAAACCCAATCAGCCATTGGTAAAACCTTAAGAATAGTATTAATTTTCAATGAGATTATTTACAAATACTCGATCCTATCTCAAAGCGGCCGGGCTGGATCTGTCAATATTGTCACAAAATATTAGAACGTGTAAAAAGATTTTTTTTAGATAAAAAACATAAAAACAGCTTCTGAATGTGGGCTAATTTTCGCTTTCAATAACCACTTTGTATGTAAGCATTGGGGCGTAACACAAATTAATTCATACATCCTCAGAGCCGTCACTTAAAAAATACGAAAGACCGTTATCTTTTGTAACATTTTTTTTTTCTTATTATTTATGGTGCAAAAATTGGGTTACTTAACGGGAGCGCTATGGGGCTGTTGTGTCAAATCCTTAGGGACTTTTTTGCACAAAAAATGTGTCGATTTTTTCAAGACGAACGTAGTGATGTTTCGTAAAATATGAAACCGATGGTTAAAAGTTATTAATAGATCTTAGATAACTGTTATTAGTGATGAAGAGTCAATAACGATAAAAGTAGTTAACATTAAAGGCTTACGTTAAATAATTTTCATTACAAAAAACGTGAGGAATACATGAAAGGAATAGCTTTATATTTCACTTGCCTATAATACATATAATATTCTTACAGATAAGTATACACTTGTGTATTATATAAATTTTGTAAAGAAGACGTTTAGAAAAGCGGCCTCAAAATACGTTTCAGATGTTAAATCCTATTCATTTTAACTTTACTGTTGTGAACAAAATAGATAGGACACGTTTTTTCACAAACTAGATTCCAACCGTTCTTTGCTCAAAGGGTCCCTAAGTACAGAGGTCATGGGTCATCATCGTCTTTTGGTTGAAGAAAAAAGTCGTTACGAAACCTGTACAAAAAAGTGATTCAAAAAAGGGGCTTTTTCTAATATTGTGAATATTGATGAAGAAAGGAATCTGGTTTTTGGATTTGCCTACATATTGTAGTTTTATTCAATCCACATGTGTGGTCCCACGGTTTGAGTTCACGTATTTAAAATGTGTTCTGGGAATTTAAAGCGCCGCATCAAAAACTTGATTTTGATTACTCAAATTTGGACTAAAACGATTTAGCTATATAAAATTAAAACACGACAATTTGTATCAATATCTTTTATTGTAATAGTACATAAAGTATTTTTATTGCCTTTTAGAGGAAAATGTCTTGTTAAAATATTAAACATAGATACACAAAGAAACCGTATGTAACTTGTAAGTACCTACATATTTGATAAAAGATCGACGTTACATAAAAGGCTTCGAACATAAAGAAGCAATCTCTTTATCTGAACAAAAGGCACGTGGTACATTACAGAATCTTTGCGCACGATTCATGTACCCTAACCCTTACGTAAAAGGGATAAAAAGGGATTGTGCTTAAGATAAACGGGTATAGGGGAGTAGATCTCGAAGGTGGGTCTTATTGATCCCGCACGCGTTTACGGGTTAACATCTAGAAGGGATGCTGCGCGTAAGCACGTGGCGTGTCAACGGGTTTTGTTGATTTGTATCAAAGATCAGCTCCATTTTTAATAATAATAATAAAAATTAAAAAGAATATTTATACAGTTTTATAATAATAAGATGCAATTGGTACCTACCTAGTTATATCTAGTCTTTATTTCTTTAATGTTTTACATAAAAAAATAATGATAGGTTAATTAGTATGAAATATTATAATTGTAAAAGTAAACAGTGTGAGTCGATTGTCAGTTATTATAAACTGGTGTTTCCTTGCGGTTCCGCCTGCATAGTTTATTTATTTAATATAATTATTTCGCCTTTAAGGATCGAAGCACGTTGTTAGATGATGTTCTTTCTCAATATACTATAAAATGTAAAAAAAAATATCAAATCAGACTGGTAGAACTCATGTACTCAGAGATTAGCGCGTGCAAACAAACAAGTTTAAACAGAACAAATACAATTATTTTCTAATAAATGATTATAATTCATAAACAAACATACATTGTTAGTTTTACAAGTTATATTATTATTACGATATTAATATTTTAACACTATCTTTAAACTTTCTTTCAAAAGTCTTTTTGCTATAAGATAACACATTAATAAATGTAACCCTGTGTCAAACGGGCTTAGATAAAATTGAGTTAACACCTCGAGTCAGGTCGATTTTCAGCGAAAATCAGAAAAAAAACTCGCAATCTCTAGCACTTATGGGAACCATAAAAGGCGGTGCGGTGAAAAAATGGCGCAAAAACCGTCGTAAATTTGTCAAGATTCTCCGCCTTTCTGCCGTGTCGTGGTTTTTGCACCAGATGATCTTCCGTCTAAGAAAAAAATCAAAATTTTGACGACGTTTTATTTATGTTTCGAGAATTTGAAATATTATTCAAGATTTGCAAAATTTGACGTATCAGCATGAAAAATCAATAAAAGACATTATATATACATATACTAGCATTGCTCGCGGCACCGCCCACGTTCAGATCGCCAAAAACCAAATTCTTAGGTTTTACATATTAGTATACTCTTACATTGCAGTTTTTGTATTTTTTCTCAGAAATGAGATATTTTCCGCAGTAAAAAAATCCTATATATTGACCCGGATAACCAGCTATCACCGTACCAAATTTCATCAAAATCCCTCCAGTGGTTTTTCTGTGATGCGGTAACAGACAGACAGACAGACAAAAATTCGAAAAACTATATATTCGGCCTCTGTATCTATAATAATGTTTATTTCGATAAGATTTTCCAAAAAATATCTAATGTACAGATTTGACTTAGTTGCAATTTTATTATATGTATAGATAAACATGACACGAAGGAATTAAATTTTACTAATTTATCAGGATGAATAACCATAATCAAAGAAATTTAGTTTCCAAATAACATTTCTCGATGCAACTGAGCAAAATAATTGTATTGAATTGAAGAATTTATAATATGGTATCGACTTAACACATTTCATGGCTTTAATAAAGCTATTGGTCTCTGTGGTAACGCAACTCTTAAATTATACTACATACATTCAATAAAATAAGTTACGTAAAACCATAACTTGTAAGTATATACTTATCAAGTTATCACTTAAGTACGAACGCTTGTACTATTGTCATTTTATTATTTCTATTATAATGTATATATAATAAAATTTTAAATGACTGTCTGCATATATAATTAACATTAAAGACCATTTACGCAATATATCCTATGTATAAATAGGTAGCCTGTCGGTTTACGACTTTATATGTGTGTATGAATTTTAACTTTTATGCAATAGGGCATATTAGTGTGATTTAAATAAAGGTGAAATATTTTTTTTCATAATAAATAAATAAATAAATATGTTAGGACATTAACACACAGCACCATCTAGTTTCATGGTAAGCTAACGAGGCTTGTGTTATGGATACCAGATAGTTGATACACTACACATATACAACTTTAAATACTAACTTTAAATATTATAAATATAAGCAAACACCCATGACTGGAGTACAAACATTCGTGCTCATCACACAAATGAATGCCCTCAGCGGGACTCGAACCCGCGACCGCTGGCACAGCAAGTAGGGTCACTACAAACGTGTCGTCAAACTATTAATGTTATAAAAGCAGAAATAACTGTCCGTATGACTGTCTATAATGTCTAAGCGACTAAATTAGTGGTAATGAAATACTTTGTACTTAAAAACTGAATAAGGATAAATAGCACTTTTTTAAATTACGCACTACAAAGATAAATTCGAATAAACATATTTGTATTGAAACATTTTGTTACTCTCATAAAGTTGTTGAATTATATATTGGTTAGAATTATATGAAAAAAATTAACTAATTACCTAACCAAAATTCAAATTAAATCAGTGCATCCAGAAGGCACATATCATAACATATCAATATTACTTGTTCAATTTTGTCTACCTGTGAAAATAATCTGTACTAATATAAAGCTGAACAGTTTATTTTTGTACTAGTATTGCCCGCGGCTCCGCCCGCGTTCAGATGCGGATGTGATGCGGTAACAGACAGACAGACAGACAAAAATTCTAAAAACTATATATAACTATTCGGCCTCTGTATCGGTAATAATGTTTGTTTCAGTAAGATTTTCCAAAATATATTTAATGTACAGATTCGGCTTAGTTACAACTTTATTATATATATTATATATTTTTTTTTGTTTTTATAGCCTAAGTTTAAGGAAGGTGGCTATATGCTTAAATCTATACGTAACTTCTCGCTACCACTACGAAAAGCGAAGCTATACTTTACATAAATAAAGATAAGAGTAGAGTCCTACTATATAAACTAGTAACAATACTCATTTAATCTTATTTATATAAAAGCTATGATTTCCCACACAAACTTTCATACCCTTTTTCACTCCCTTAAGGGATGATTTCCAGGATAAAAAGTATCCTATGTCCTTTCCAGGGTCTCAAACTATCTTCTTACCAAATTTCATCTAAATCGGTTCTGTAGATCCAGAGATTACCCCCTACAACGTCACAAACTCACAAACTTTACCTCTTTATAATATTAGTATAGATAGATCATTCTCGAACTATTCTTATGTAAATATACTGTAATGAGTTCTGAATAATATACGTAATTAGCATTTAGCTGGCCCTTGATCCTGAAATAAATTCACACCTCGGCAATTAGATGACCTCAAACCGCATCATAATTGATCTATGCAATCTGTTTAGCTTATAAATTGTTTCAGCAATTATATGGCGTTGAGACAATGCTTGAATGTAAATTACCATAGCAAATAGTATTGCATCAAATGATCTTTATTAATATTATTATTTATCTACTAGCATTGCCCGCGGCTCCGCCCGCGTTCAGATGGTCAAAAACCAAATTCTTAGGTTTTACATATTAGTATACTCTTACATTGCAGGTTTTGTATTTTTACTCGAAAATGAGCTATTTTCCCGCAGTAAAAAGTATCCTATATGTTGGTCCGGATAACTAGCTATCATCATACCAAATTTCATCAAAATCCCTCCAGTGGTTTTTCTGTCATGCGGTAACAGACAGACAGACAGAAAAAAAAATCTAAAAACTATAGATTCCGCCTCTGTATCAATAATAATGTCTATTTCAATAAGATTTTCCAATAATATTTAATGTACAGATTCGGCTTAGTTACAATTTCATTTTATGTATAGATAATTGGTACCTACTTGTAAGTTAAGTTAAAAAAGTTTATTTTATAAAAAAAAATATTTTATATACATATATATTATGTATTACTTTGATTAAACACTTACATACTGATATATTCATTGTTTAAAAGCAGTAACAAAATACGTTGTATATAGTAAACGACGTAGTAAACATTTAAATCACTATTTAACCGCCAATAAAGACGTTAAACCAAAATCTGAATACGTAACCCTTGTACAGAAGTCACGCAAATCTGAATATTAATCAATCATTGAGGCCTCAAGGGCACCCGCCTAATCAACGTTTTGAACTAAATAGAAAAACAATATAACCATTGTACGTCTTTACAATGCCGTTTCATATCAATTTCATTCCTAAAGTCGATAATTAGTGTAAACTTATTTTGAACTTTATTGCGTAGCTAATATAATCTATTTTGATACGATTTGTTTAAGATTAAAAGCTTGGAATGATTTTGATATAGAATGGGATACTTGAGCCAAATTAATAGCTTATCTGTGATCAGTTCGTCGGTTATTATGTCACTCATTGCGTGGGCTTCAGCGCAACCTTTTGTGACGGATACAGGGATGTAAAGCATTAATTAAATATTATTATATATACTTACTAAATATTTTACACTATAGTTGCTGGTATTAAAAAAATAACTTTTAAGGTAATAGGGACAGCTGGTACGAAAAATGATGAAAATATAGAAAGAAGGGCAGTGTAATTAGATGTAAGTCTACCATAAACGTTTTAAAATAAATATTTTAAGCTTATTATGCTCTTAAAACTTACTTGCTCTTAATATATTAGTTTATAAATAGTTGTAAATATTAAAAAAAAAAACAAAAAAAAATTTTTTAGGCAATGTTTTAGTAACTTTATATTATGCTTATTAACTTTAATAACAGCGGTTCAACCCTAAAACCGCCGAGGGGTGTAATGCGCCCCGCATTGTGGCTACCGGGTTATCTGTAACATCTAGACTTTTGTTACCGAACTCGTAATCAGAGACCCTATCGACTGGATTATTATACATATTTTTTTTCTCTTTATATTCATATAGATCTATAATCATAAAAGAAAATCATATTGTTTATGCATATTATTACTATTCTTTTATTTCGAGTAAAATTATACAAACATATGATAAATTTTAATCTATATTGAATGTTAAACACAACTAAAATCACAACTTGTACGGCATGGCTTTCTAATAAAAATATCAGATAAAACTCCAACTTAAGATAACAATATATCTTGGCAGTTCTTAAAATAAATCTCAAAGCGCACGGTGCATTGCGACAATTCCATAATAAAACGAGGGGAGAATTTGAATAAAATTCCCATTTCAAAATGCAAAATCGTAATTTTACTACTGTCCATCGATAACGGAACTAATCTGTTTCACTTCCGAAAACTATTCGCGACAATGCAATGTCGTCTAGAAATCCATGAAATAAGTGAAAAAAATAAATAAATTTAAACGTCATGGGAACTGTCGGCGACTTCACGGTTAAACTAATAAGGGATTTGGTCCGAAATTTCACAAAGGACATTTTGATTCGTGACGCGATAAATCGATACAGAAAATGACGTGTGTTTTGAATACCGTCACAACTTTATTTTTTTTATAGATTTTGGCAGGACAATGGACAGGGGCAAAGGCAATTATATTTTGTGCCGGTGAAAGAAGTTTGTACAGCCAAAGAGGTCGAATAATAGATAGGGTGCACCTTGGCTGTGTCGTGTGTGTCCTTCGCCGTTGTTGTTTGTTTAGAAAATAGAGCTTGTCTGATGTTATCGGCCGCTTTGAAGATCGGTTTGGATCGGTTCGGAATTGAAGTATAATTTATTGAATTAAGAAAATTATCTAAAACCTAACTTAAATTAACTTCAAATTTTCGATATTTCTAAAATATCTTAGAGCCTATAAGAAGGTACTTAAGTTTGAAATAAGCTTTTAATTTCGAGCTCTTTAAGTCTAGTGTATGAGTGTAAAAGTCAAGATAAGTAATGCCACATACTTATATTTATGATGTATTGTAGATACATATATTTAAAAATAGTTACTATTTCATTATACATATATAATTACATTTCAAATATATAACAAAACAACTAAGTGTCTTACAATAAGAATTTTTGAAAACACCACTTACTAGTTGTCAAAGTAATAAAATGTATTTTTTTTTCAAATCATCATTTATGTATGTCCTTTATAGAAAATCCCATAAATATTTAATCTTCAAAAAATCTTTAAAAAAACGAATTCACAGCCACTAAAATGAGTGTTTTAAAAATTTGCTTACCTTTTGTTATAGAAAAAAAACGACTGACCACTAACAAGCTCTATTTTTGATTTTGAAATCTCACGCCCTTTTTATTACTCAATTGAATATTTTTTATAGCAGTTTTTTACAGAATATTGACCGGGTGTTTTAAATTGACAGTTGAATATTGGCGATTATTATTTATATGATGATGATGATGATGTTCTCCTAGCCGATTCCGGCCACGGCGGCCAATCTCATTGAGACTAGCCAACTGCGCAGGAGATATTATAGTGCACAAGTGTACGCGCAGACACAAGTGCACTCTCTATTCCTATCACTCTCATACTCCGGTGGGACGACCACTCGACACGACCGGTGAGAGTTAATGCGCAGGACCGACGGCTTTACGTGCTCTCCGAGGCACGGGGGTGAAACACCGCCAACTTCCCAACTCCGGGCTGTTACTGAGACTTACTATACAGGAAGACTCAATAACTAAACTTGGCCCGACCCGGGACTCGAACCCAGGACCTCCGGGTGTGCAGCCGTACATGCTAGCCACTACACCACCGAGGCAGTTAATTTTATATATGGTTTTGCTAATAATAAAACTTTTAAAATGGCGTTTAAATGCGATTATCTGATTATTTTTAACAATAATTGTTTTAAATTATATGTGGGGAAAGCCAAATGTCACATGACTGATAATATGAAGACGTTTAGACCTATTCTGACTCAAAATAATTAACATACATAGATTAGGACGTGTCCGGGCTTCACTCGGCTTTTACTTTAATTTAGCATTAGAAAAATATTATTTCCCATACAAACTTTAGCATCTCTTTTTATTCCTTCAAGGTTTACATTTAAAAATATCTCAGTTAAAATCTCTGTTATTTATTGACCTGCGGTTTGGTCTCGGTGCTGGAAAATATTCAGTAATCAAGAAAAACAAATATGTACTTATATATCGTCAATATGTACATTGGTCAAATGGTTATTGACGTAATGCTATATTTCAAATTTTATATAATAAAATATTAATAGTAATTTTTTTTTAAAACAAATTTTGTTTAAATTCTCTAAAGAGAAGAAAATTAAGTTTAAATTAAATCAAACCAAATAATTTATTACATAACACAATACTTGTTTATATACACAGGTAAATCAAATTAAATTAAAAATTAAGTTTATCATATAAATTGTGTAATGTAATAAATTGTTTAATTTGATTTAAAGTTTATTTTCTTCTTTTTAAAACATTTAAATAAAAGCTTGTTTTTAAAAACGTTTTTAATTATTAATTTATTTTTTATTTTATTCAAATTCTTCTCAGCCATCAATGCATACGGTGTTCAGCTCTATTCTAGTCTATTTAAAAACTAGAATTTAAAATATACTCTATGCAAGTGGACTTTTACAAGCACTCTTGGTTTTATTCCTATATTTACATGTACATGTACTGTAAATCCATAAGGAACCCACCATTCACTTTAAATGCAGTGATACTGAAAAAGGTAAGTACAATGCTAGCTGATATCCAAGTAAAATTAAAACAAAATTGAATACCTAATTTCAACAAGAATCAAACCCATATACCTATATAATTATTTATATCTTAAAAATAATTATAAGCAGTGCTTTACTATATGTAATTCTTATATTAATATTATTTATTAGCTTTATATATGTTTAAAAATGGGTAATGATTTTTTCTAAGATAAATAATAGTATGTCACCCTTCATACGAGTTTTGTACCTCCAACGGTTCATGTGAGGATATTGCGTCAATATCCTACCCCTATCCATCAAATGGGCTGTTGACAAAAATTTACGAGATTAATATTTACAAAGCTCTCTGTTATTTTATACTGACTTAACCGTATAACTATCAATTTGCATATTTTAGAAACAATACATTATTTATATTATTATGATATAAAATATATTTTCAATTACTTAGATACTTATAAATAATACACATTTACAATAAATTTATGAATCTTTTAATTGTTATATTAAAATTAGCTTATATATGAAAAGTACCAAGAAAAGATAGTTTTGTTTAAAATATCATATATTCGCGTAAATCTAAGAAAGTGTTAAGTACCAAAAATTTTAATACAATTATTTATCTATTGTAAGCAAAATTTATAAGATAGGCAACACTTATTATTAGATAATTAATAATATACTTATTAAAAAAAAAGATGAACATATTATATTGATAAATAGAAATCGAAAATTAATTATGGAAAGAAAAAAAAATACATTTCTTTATTTTAAATGTGCATATCATACACTGCTACATATAATAAAACCTATATAAAAAAAAAATAATATCGTACCTACATAGGTAAAAAATATGATTTAACATATTTTTTTTTATTTGTTATTCACATTCTATAAAATAGACTTGAACAGTATTTTTTGATTTTTGGCTAAAAGTACAAAATGCAGAATACTAAATAAATAAAAAAGTAAAAAGTACAAAATTTTATGATTTTTGGCTAAAAGTACAAAATGCAGAATACTGAATAAATAAAAAAAGTAAAAATTACAAAAGCATTATTATAAAAAGCGAGATCTTATATTACTACACAAACAGAAATAAGACGCTCAATATCATGCTGCTCGTGTTTATATCGTGATATGATGTAACAAACCCATATTTTTCCATCAGTATTGCAGATTTTGTAGTCGCTAGCAACTATTATATGATTCTATATACTTTGACGACACGTTTGGCTCAGTTTGTAGTGACCCTACTTGCTGTGCCAACGGTCGCGGATTCGAGTGCCACTGGGATCATTCATTTGTGTAATGAGCACGAATGCTTGCACTCCAATCATGAGTGTTGATTTTTATTTATAATATGTGTATATTTAAAGTTGTAGTATGAACTTTCTGGTATCCATAACACAAGCCTCGTAGCTTCCCATGGAATTAGATGGTGCTGTGTGTTAATGTCCCACCAATTCATTTGTTATTTGTTTACTCGCCTGGTCTAAACAGTAGATACTTACCTATATATTGAGTTAATAATAATCAAACTATAAATTTAGAATAGGTCACCTGATTAAACACTGCTTTAATTATAAATTTAATAAACTGGAACAAATTTGTATTGTTTAAATTTTAGAAAAAGGCTTTTTTTTCTACATAATCAGATCAAGAATTATTGTAATAAGAAAAAATAATCCCTCGTTGTCCCGCTCTGCCCCTTCGCTTTGGTTTCTCACGGACGGACGACGTATAATATTGCTATAAATAAAATTGCAATGTAAAAATTCTTGGACCGCAAAGATTTGGGGTAGACCGGCCGCTACTGAACTATAGAGATTTAAATATAAAAAAAAATAGAAATATTTTTTATAGAGTCTTAATTTAAATTATCTTGTTTTATATAGGAAATTTCTTAAAAAATGCATTAAAATTGTAAAGTCCATTTAAATAATAATTTTAGTCTGTTTTAAACTATACTTTTAAATTGTTACTATTATAATTAGTATATTACATTAAGGATAACTTACATTTTTTATTTCAAAATAGCTATTGACCTGCAACTATCTTGCAACTACCTTGAAAATATAATTTTATCATCCAAGCAAACTGTAGATGGTCGCAATATAACAAAAATATATACGTAATAATAAACGTAATATTTCTCACAAATCCAGTATTTACTGTATTAAATTATGTCGCAGTAAAAAACTAGTGGAAATGGTATAAATAAGCTATTGAAGGAACATACGCATATTGAAGAGGAATGATCTTCAGATAAAATTTTACGAGGCATGGTTAAAGGGTACCGTTCGTCCATCGATGTTAGTGTCCATTGTTCTTGAATAACTATTTAAAATCTTTTTCGTAACAAATACTTAGACTTTTCGATAAGATATTATATTTTTACTAGTTTAGTATTTTTGTGGTAATTATCTTACTCTATTATCAACTTTATGGCAAAAATTTGTGTTAGTATACTATTAAGGTATGCTAAATATAATAGCAACACATGATTGACGACACGTTTGGCTCAGTTTGTAGTGACCCTACTTGCTGTGCCAGCAGTCGCGGGTTCGTGTCCCGTTGGGGGCCTCGTAGTTTACGATGGAACTAGATGGTGCTGTGTGTTAATGTCCCAACATATAAAAATTGATATGCCTAAATAATGGATTACGATGACAAACATACAGACATAATATAAAAATATAACAATTGTAATTTGACTTTAATTTGAAGGTAAATTAATAAGGCGAAGAAATATCAATATATTATAATTATTTATTTAGCTATTGAAAATGTACAATTCAATGATACTACGTTAAACATTGTGAGATCGTAAAACTAATATTTGAACAGGTCATAGTTCCCATAAAATTGACCAAATTTAGTATATAATGTTAATATATATAGTATAAATAAAATATTTAAGACAATGGAAACCAACAATCACTTGTAAATCACATTTGCAAGGGGTTGGCGTGATCCGCGTAAGCGCGGGTATTGCTTAAATCGCCAGCTTTGCGTAGCCCCGTGGATTACACTCCTTCAGAGTTCTCACAGAAAATGTATAAACAGGGTTAATATATAGATTTATTTATATCAAACAAACACTAAAAGCGAAAATATCTATAAATATGAATAAATATATATATTGGGACCTTAGTACACGGCACCATCTAGTTAAATGGTAAGCTTGTGTTATGGATATCAGATAGTTGATACACTACACATATATAACTTTAAATACATACATATTATAAATATAAACACCCATGACTGGAGTACAAACATTAGTGCTCAACACACAAATGAATCCAGCGGTTCTCAAACCTGCGACCGCTGGCTCAGCAAGTAGTGTCACTACAAATTGAGCCAAACATGTCATCAAAATTATCTATCATCACCTATTAATCTTATCATATGTTGTGAAAAAATAGACGTATTATCTTATGCTTGCTCTTCAAGAGTTGGTAAAATTTTAAATTGGGAAATATTTTACTTACATAGGTCGTCGTATACTTATAATTAAATATTTATATTTTCAAACATTCACCATCCATAAAGTTATATTATAATAGTCAGTAATAAGACTGAATTTTCAAGTCAGATGTTAACTTTTTATAATGTTCGCATATATATACTATATACATACGCATATATACTATACATATATATACTACTAAATAACTATAACATATTACATAATTATTTGTGAATCAAGATTTAATGCTTTTGGAGGCGACACCCAAAAGGCGATTGCTCAAAATATGAAGATTTCTATAATATTTTTATATGAACATTGACATGAACTATAGAAATCATTATTTATATTTACCCAAGATTATTGTGAAATATATCATTAAGTCAAAAACCGGGGTCCACAAATATTTAAATAAAGGAAAAATCAATTCAGTCGCTGCCGGACATTAAAATTTTTATACAGCCCCTAGGGACCGATGATTAAAGTGGAGATCGGCGATCGCTCATGTAATCCCATTGATTGATGGCCCATTGTGGAAAAATTCCCTTTTTGGGGAAACTCGCTATCTCCACCGTGAATAAGTTAGCTTGTTGGCAAAGGAAAAGTAAACGGCTTTCGGTCGGTTGATAGTCCATGTGTTTAATAATGTCTATATATTGACGACACGTCTGGCTCAGTTTGTAGTGATCCTACTTGCTGTGCCAGCGGTCGCGGATTCGAGTGCCACTGGGATCATTCATTTGTGTGATGAGCACGAATGCGTGTACTCCAGTCATGAGTGTTTATATTTATTTATAATATGTATGTATTTAAAGTTATATATGTGTAGTGTGTCAACTATCTGGTATCCATAACACAAGCCTCGTAGCTTACCATGGAACTAGATGGTGCTGTGTGTTAATGTCCCAACATATTTATTTAATATTTATTTATATAATAACGTCTTTATTAATAATAATAATAAAAATATAGGTAATATAATACCAATTATCTATGGGAACTAATTTATATTTATAATATTAGCTATGGTACTTTATTGTTAGACAGAATTTATTTAAAAAACATTTTAATGTTGATAGAGTTAAAATGTTACAAGTACCTTTTAAATATAACAATAAGCTTGTGTTAGTTACGTACGTACTTAGAACAATGGTCTAACAATATATTACTTGAGGTCGGTATATAAAATAAACTACTTGATATAAAATAAAAGAAATAAATAGATAATCTACCGTAAACACTTATGAAATGCTTTATTATACGAAAATATATAATCACACTAGTATTGCCCGCGGCTCCGCCCGCGTTCAGATGACCAAAAACCAATTTCTTAGGTTTTACATATTAGTATACTCTTACATTGCAGTTTTTGTATTTTTTCTCAGAAATGAGGTATTTTCCCGCGGTAAAAAGTATCCTATATATTGACCCGGATAACCAGCTATCACATCAAAATCCCTCCAGTGGTTTTTCTGTGATGCGGTAACAAACAGACAGACAGATAAAAATTCTAAAAACTATAGATTCGGTTGCTTCGATTCCTCTGTATCGATAATAATGTCTATTTCAATAAGATTTTCCAAAAAAATATTTAATGTACAGATTCGGCTTAGTTACAATTGTATTATATGTATAGATATATTTAAAATTAATTAGCATTAATTTTTTTTTAATTGTTTTTTTCTTTCTTAGACTTTGTCCTTTAGATTCACGAACTACAAAATATAAAAACCAAAAACAGCCGGACACATGACCTATACGTAACACACATATGTATATACAATTGTGTACTTATAAGACGTATTTTAATTAAATATTGCTAATAAAAAACAAACGATTCAATAGTCTAATTAAGACAAGGTTTTATTAAGCAAAATTAAAATTCCAAATTAAAAGCCTGGTCAAATATATGACGGAATCGAAGGTCAGTTTCGTTTGTGTCCAGCACCTGCTTGGATTTGAATAATAATATGATGATACTACGTCGCAGTGTACATGCGACAGAATAAATTACTCGCACAATAGTTGACCGGTCCTTACAATGCTCTGTTTTCTTAACGGACCTTACGTGTTTTGTTGGGGATATTCAAATTTTAGGGTCGACAATTTTAAATATAAAATCATTATTATATTTTTTTTGATAGTGTTCTTTCTCACGGGTCAAGCGGTGACCTTTGCTGGACAATGTTCGATAGATCACACCGCGTCCAGAATTTATAATTAATGTCCCGGCTTCGATAGTAGCCTTTGTGAGAATTCGCGGATAATAGCGCGGATATTTGCACAATTTATGTGTTTATGAATAGTGCTACTAGTTGCGTAGAAAGTAGAATTTCTTGAAAAGTCCCCTTTACGGGTGTGGTGAGCTATGGTCTTGAGAACCGCGGTGTAACACTTGTTTGTTATATCATTAATCTTTCGTCGCATTTTTGACCTTTACTCGTAAAATTTATTGTGCTGAGAAATTTATGCAAATAATAGATAGGAATATCGATTGAAATCGCACAATGCGCCAATAATTAGAACACAATATAAACTACTAAAGCTTTCACAGGCTTTTTATAATAAATATTAATATTTTATCAATAAAAATAATATTCAAAATGTTAAAATTTTAATTACCAAAGAATGTCCCTATTATTTATTTTTTAAAATACACTAATTTGAAATATTTATTCATACTGATGACGAGTATCAAAAGCATACAGCACGCGACAGACATCAGGTGAAACCTGTTCACATTAAATCTGTCGAGATGCCACTTTATCTCATTGGGATGCATAAAACACGCACTGAGAGTAACACACGCCACATACTTCGAATTATCATTTTAAAGAAATTAGGGTCACAGTAAGCATCATAAAGAAGACACGTGGCTATTTTACTATTTTAACCAGTTACTTTTACAGGAATTTGACTTGCGAGATAAATCTTTTCATCTTGTTGTAATGCTAATGTGTCAATTTCGTGAGTTTATATGAGTGGTTGTAGATACATGTTGTATGATGTAACAGACACCCTTCAAACACGATTTTTCATATTTATGTATGTACATTACTATAATAATTATAATGAATATATTTGCATGAATTATAATGTATGTGTCATATAAATAGTGTTTTTCTTTTACTTTATTATATTTAAATAAAACAATCCAAATGTGGAAATAAGTATCCTTAAAGTTGGTTGTTTTTATAAAATAATAGATTTTAGCCTATACAGAATAACAAATAGGTTTTGCGCAAGTAACATAGCAAATATTTAAGTGTATAGCATTTAGTTAGTTCCATTTTAAGTTAGTCGTTACAAAACAAAATAGATTTTCATATACAATTCAGTAAAATTTTAACAAGCTTATTTTTCATAAAAACCATAAAAAATACACAGTATCATATTACAGAAATTTTAAAATTTTTTTTAAATAAGAAAACAAATGAAAGAAAACGAAAGTAGTCTAACAGAATGCTACATACAGAATCCGCCTTCCCGAAAAATAATTAAACATGTACGTCTGAAAGTCATGTCGAAAAACAAATTGCTTTTTATTACATCACTACTTTATTAGTAACTATAAGCGAGAACAAAATGTCATTAGCTAGTGAAGCGCATTTGTCGGAAGCACACGATTTATGTCGACACTAACCTACGCGTGGATCCGAAAACCAAATACAATGTGCGCGTTGTAAAACATACGTGTAGGAATGGGCCAGTTGTAATATCGACATTATAAAAATATTACAATTAATGTACTGTAACTATTTAATGATTATTATTTCATAATATTAAGTATTAAAATTATCCATTTTGGCAAAAAAATAACCTAGAGTATTTTTTGTAAGTTTTATTTTATACTTATTTTATAAATATAAAAGATAGCTAAAATGCTAAGCTAATTTAAGAGATAACTAGAAGAAAATATACATAACTAAAACAGCAGAACACATTATAAAAAGTTCATTTTATTAAATAATTAGTTTATTTTTCTTGTAAATAATTAGGCAATAATATTTTATTATCCAAATTCATCAAAGGTTTCGAGCATTTTCAATGCGATAGCTTAAATACAATCACATAAATAGTATCGACTCGATATTTTCTGTGAGAACATCACTTTATTTCACAAAAAAGTCGCCAGGAAGATATATCTCAAAAAAGCCAGTGGCATGTTGAGTATTTATGGAAATCTAAATAACTTTGGGCTTTTTTAATCGTGGGGAATGAGTTTTTTGAGATGAATTTGTTTATTTTGGTGCTTCAGTGATTTGTTCGACGCTAAATATTACGCTTGATGTGCGTTGAATGAAGTGAAACTATAAACATGCTGTAGAGTCCTCTAGGGAGTAGTCTTTGTGTAAATTATTTTGACATTTGCATGATAATCGTAAATTGGTTGATATATGGAGGGATAGAATTAAATATACGAAGACTGTTCTTTTTTTAATGATTTCAGTAAGGCTTATTTTTTTTTGGCTTTGTGACGGTTTGCTATGTAAATATAATACATATTTATTTATATAAATACAATAACAATAAGCTAGCTATTAAAAAAAAATGAATTTTTAAATGTACAAAAATCATTATAGATAAATAAAAAGAAAAATATATGATACTAGAGACTCATCCTCGCTTCGCTCGGATTCGTCCTTAGGTTGATTCCCCATACAAAGTATCATCCCCATTTTCACCCCCTTAAGGGATGATTTTGGGGATAAAAAATATCCTATGCCCTTGCCAGGGTCTCAAACTATTTTCTTTCGGTTCTGTAGATCCTGCAAAGCATTCGAAACGTCAAAATAAATCCCAAAAATCAAAATAAATCAAAAATTCAAAAATT
This sequence comes from Brenthis daphne, assembly GCA_947093115.1. NCBI lineage: Eukaryota > Metazoa > Arthropoda > Insecta > Lepidoptera > Nymphalidae > Brenthis > Brenthis daphne. The sequence goes on along the minus strand of OX352473.1, from coordinate 35,436,359 downwards.
TCAAAGTATCTATTCTAATAAACTCACCTCTTTTATTTACAAATATCTTGGCGAATCAACACAAATATGTATGTAAAGCATTTCAAAAATAGTTTGGCGTAACATTTGCATACAAGAACTCGTAGATTCGATATCTGTGCGGTACACACACTTTGTTAACTATAAAAATGTTTGTTGTGACGAATTTTATTGTTAATGGCTTCTAAAATTACCAGTTGAGTAAAGATTACTTCGCCAATGTCAAGTAGAATTAAAACAAAACAAAATTTCTTAACTGTCAAGCACAAATCGTTATAAGCTTCGTAGAAAATGCTTTTGCACATAAATCATATAAGTTCATTTGGATAAGGCAGTCTCTGACATTAATGAAATGTATACATAATATAATAAAATCTATCTAATCTTTAGTTTTTAAAATATTTGTCTGCCTGTCTGTCTGGGAAAGCATCACGAGAAAATCACTGGGCAGATTTTGATGAAATTAGGGATGATGATAACTGGTTATTCTAGTCAACATATAGGATACTTTATACTGCGTTATTAATCTTTAAAACTTACCTAGTTAGTTATAAAATTGGCATTTGTTTTCCTAAATGGCTACTCTTAGAAAAAAACTCAAACAGGGCTACTCAATATATGTATTGGTATTAGAAACACAGCAATGCATATAATCAAATAGACTCTTACCAATGGTTCAATTTTAAAGTAGTTAAAGTTAAATGCGATCATTTCCATTTCCTTAAAAACCTAAAGCACATAAAAAGTCTCGTAATCCCAAACTCGCTTGCAATCCCGAAGTGGATTTATTTCACGTGCAGTAGCCAGGAATAAACCGACGAAGTACAGTAGAACACAAAATACTATATTTAATAATATCATATATTCTATATGATCAAATAAATATTTATAACATTTTAAATTGTAATAATTTTAGTTGTAAATTGTCATTTTAGATTTAATCGTGTAATCATACTCCAAAATGCGTTACGTCATTTTGGAAAAGAGCTGATACTCTTACACTGCTGGACCGATGTTAATCAAACGTAGCTAAGAACCACTGCAAGGACTAGCTTTCAAATGAAAAAAACTGCATCGAAATCGGTCCATCCGTTTGAGAGCTACGATGCCATATACAGACACACACGCAGACAGACAGACATGGACGTCAAACTTATAACACCCCTCTTTTTCTCTTTTTGCATCGGGGGTTAAAAAAGCTACTGTTAAAAAAATATATATTTGTAAAAACATGAAATAACACAAAAATAATCTGTTGCATATATGTACCTAATTAATTATTTTACAAATTCTATAAATTATATCTTTTTTTTTATAAGATATTATGCTAGCTCACGCACAATGGGAGGAAGGAATTATGATATATAAATAGTTCAGAACAAGAATTATAAAAGGTAAAATATGTATAAATAATTTATTAATCTTTTAAAGTTTACATAAAAAACAACGTGTGTGTTCTTATGTATGCACGTAAGTTATACTTACTTCTTTGGCGTAACAGAACAAAAATAGCTAAAAATTTCATCCCGTATGTCACAACTTTCTCTTTGTAAAAGGAATGCAGCTAACTTCACCATGTCACTTTTAGGCTTTCGTGTGTGTTTGTATGTGCGCATGCATCGTAAAAATTTTGCTATCATAATTTTTCCAAACGTGTTCCGAAAAATATATAAAAAAATATTATTCACAACAAACAAATCGACACCGACTGTACTAAATCACCAGACTTATCCAAGAATAGAATCTTTCATCTCTCTCACAAATTCCTGAACATCTTCACGAGAGCGGGACGCACTCACGTCGGCGTCCCGACGCCATTGGCCCGTCACCTCTGACCCCACCCATACAAAAAATACCCTCCATTAAATATAAAGATCCATTTCAACTTCAGTTTCAGATAGAAAGCTTGCTAATGTGCCATCTTATCTTACACTCTTCCAGACGTAAAATCGACTCGATAATACTGAAAAGTAATTTTTTATTACTAGATAACGTTTATTACTTCAAATGACTTGTTATATTTTTAGATTTATAACGTGTTTCTTAAATAACATAATATATCTTTCAGTTTAAAATATATAGAGTCTGAATCTGTGTCTATCAGTCAGTTTATGATTTAATAACATCTAAAGAAATTATTTTATTTCTAAATAACGGTTATAATTCAAATAATGCTATTTTTTTAGAAGTACAGTGTCTTTTCATATTACTTAGCTTAAAATTAAGATTGATCCTAGCACGAATAGTCTAAGAGGTTGACGTGACTTGTATAATAGACTAGCGATTCACCCTCGCTTCGCTCGGGTTCGTCCCTAGGTACGTTTTAATTTTTTTGAGCGGAACCCTAATTCTTTTTCTAAAATAAAAGTAGCCTATGTTACTCCCTATAACATCAGCTATCTTTTAGTAAGAGTCCCGTCAAAATCAGTCCAGCTGTTTCAGAGATTATCCGGAACTAGCAGACAGACACACAGACAAAAATTAAAAAAAATGTGCTTTTCCTATAAGTACCTACCGTATATAATTTCATATGCATTTAGTAAAACGCTGTTATTTTGACATTACAAACAGACACTTTAATTTTATTTATCTGTATGTATAGATTACGAGTATGTATTGATACCTATATAAGTACATAAAGTTGATAGTCCATTAATAAAGCGAACTCATTTCCTTCATTTACATGAATTCACGACTTGCCCACACTTTAAAGCATTGCAGTAGTTTTTGTTTTTGAAAAGTTTACTATTATTAATTTTTACCTACTTTTAAGCCATCAAAATAATCTAAATTATGAAATTTGTTAAATGTAAAACAATTTCAACCTAATTAAACTATGAGACTGTACGAATATTCCTTTACTATTTGAAAACGAACAGATTTTATATTTAAAGACAATTATTACATATAAACTTTAAAAAAATAAATAAAAACCGACTTCAAGACACTAAAAATTAAAAAATAACCGAACGGGTGTTTACATTTTCTACAAGATACCGGAATATTCGAATCAATCAGATATTTTCGAACTCATCCTTTTTTTGAAGACGGTTAAAAACTTCAGTTACATCTTCCATATGATCTCAGTACTACCTACTTATATGAATATATTGAAGAGAGTATCACGTTCGTTTATATAACTTTTTAAGCTTTTTTTATAACTAAGTTAACTTCTGAAACAGCCATTACTCATTCCACAGAACATTTTATTCCCGCATTAAATCTATTGACCATAGATTTATTTTATTGGAGAAAAATCTAGAAATTTGTCACGGTGGGGATGGAGCATAAATGCGAACTAATAAATTGTATTTTTTTTTTTAAATAGCACAGACCGGTGCGATTCGATGCGTTCCGCGACATTTACCGCGGCCGTGCGATATATTGTGCATTAAAGTCCCTAGACCCCAGTATTGGACAATTTTCATCTTAAAATATAAATATTTATATTTATTATAAGTTTTGTTCCAATCTCTTCATTGTTAATGGTTTTCTTTTAGCGCAGTAGCAGAGAAATTATAAACTTTATAAGTATTTTTTTCTTTTAATAGACGTTTAGTTATTGTTAAAATAAAATAAGAAGTAATTGTATCAATAGGCTTAGGGCCTTGGCACATATTTTTTCTTGTATATAAAGAAACTAAAGAAAAAATAGGTTTACTTTTAATTTTCTTTTTGAATATGCTCAAGCTATTGTAAGGTTTCGCTATTTTAATATATAACAAAACAGTTATAATTGATTATACTGGCCACACTGACTACGCGAATGCACAAATTATAATACTTTTGTAAATCAGGCAATTAAAAATGAAGAGATTGTTCAGGACGAATTTTTTTTTTATAAATTTACAATTAAAAATAGAAATAAACAAAAGAGGGGATTGGTCGGCGGGGAGTTGACAGGAGGGATGCGATCCATAATTTTTAACTGGAGCAAAAAAAATTAGAAATTGTTGAGCATAAGTGTTTTCTAATAAATTGTAACTAAATCTAGATAAAATATATAAGTTATGAAACATGATTCTAGCTTTTCTATATTGCTATAAAAATATATAAATCACATATAAAATATTTTAATAAAATTGATTCCAAGAAACTATCTTTAAAAAACATATTTACAATACTCCCTAATGTAATCAAAAAACGTCACAACCCCTACATATCATATATTGCGATTATTTTATATCACATGCACAGAACATATATTTTAAACCAGTACAAAAATTACAAAACTCCTTAACAGACTAAAAATAAGAACCCTTTTTGAATATTTTTCTGTTTCACATCGTTTTTCCTAGCGTAGTTAAGTTTGTAAATCGCCTAAAACTATGGAAATATAACGACAGGAAGTTGCTTACGAATGTCTTATAAAGTGAGGCAAGGAACATATCCAATGAATTTTAATGTGCATACTTTGGACTTTTGTAGCCATTTCCTTTGTTTGGTATTTTAGGTTGGTTCTCATTAAAATTGGGTTTGATTATTGATTTTGCTGTATAAATTACTTGAGCTTTCATAAATAATTATTTTATGGAAACTCAGGCCGAAAGGATATATATAAAAACGTAAATCGAATTCAAAATCAATTTAAAAGCATATATGTAGCTTATGTGGATAAGGGATGGAGTGGAGAAAATGAACAATTTGGTTTAAAATCTGTTAAATATCGCGAAACATAGGTATTGTATACATAAACATACACTCGGATTTGGTCCGCGGCTTCTTTTTGAAGTCGGTCAAAAATAACTGTCATGAACCAGTTATTTTTAAAATTCGATATTGTCTGTATGATAGACGATACGTTTGGCTGAGTTTGTACTTGCTGTGCCAGCGGTCGCGGGTTCGAGTCCCGCTGGGAGGCGTTCATTTATTTGCTGAGCACGAATGTTTGTACTCCAATCACGTGAAGTAGAATAGGGTCTGTATATTTATAGTATGTATGTATTTAAAGTTATATACATATGTGTAGTGTATCAACTATCTGGTATCCATAACACGAGCCGCGCAGCTTACCATGGAACTAGATGGTGCTGTGTGTTAATGTCCCAACATATTTATTTATAATATTTTATAGTACATTTAAAAACTATGTCTTCTATTTAGTAACGAAATATTACTCAGTAAATATTAGACTTACACTGACCATGGGTGAAGTGGAAGTGGTACCGAGGGTTGTTTGAAGGAAGTAGCACGTGTCCACATCGGTGTCATCTTACAGATACTTTTGTGTCGACTTCAAATACTTTTTATTGTAATAAATAAACTACTAGCTTTTTCCCGCTTCACCTGTTATTAATTTCAGCTTTACAAAAGTACTGAAATGTCATGATAATAATACTTTCTTAGTTTTACACGAAAATTTGATCAGACCAATACATATGTAGACTAGCAACTCACCCTCGCTCCGCTCGGGTTAGTCCCTAGTTACGTTTTAACGTTTAGTATAGATTTCTCAGAGATGAGATGTATGGCCGCAGTAAAAAGTATCCTATATGTTGACCCGGATAACCAGCTACCATCATACCAAATTTCATCAAAATCCCTCCAATGGTTTTTCCGTGAAGCGGTAACAGATAGACAGACAAAAATTCTAAAAACTATAGATTCGGCCTCTGTCTCGACAATAATGTCTATTTAAATAAGATTTTCCAAAAAATATTTAATGTACAGATTCAGCTTAGTTACAATTTTATTATATGTATATATTAAAATTATACATAACATCACTCATATATTAGGTTTCACGGGTAAAAATGATTTCAGCTCGAAGAAAATGCCTTAACCCTTAAATCTGGTAAAGTAAACCGTACATGTATCAGCGGACCATTTGGAGCTTTCTGTCATACAAACTTTTATCTTATTCAATTAAATATAATGAGATATCTATACCTACGTATAATAAAACAGTAAAAAGTACAGAAAGTACTGAAACGATTTCAACTCAATTTTGTATAGTGATTGGCATTATTATTACTCGGGTCAATATTTAGGATGCCTTTTACTTTTGCTATAACATTTTTCTATTGAGTCTTTCTTAGAAACTTACATAACGCAGGCTAAACCTTAAGAGATACCTACATCAAAACAATGTACTAAAAAATTGTAGGTTTTAATAAGGCCTACAGAAAAATCTGCAATAGGTATGCAAAAATCTGCGTCTTTCTCGTAAGGTACATTTGCTAACTTGCTAACTTAACTATTCATATTTATTAAAAATGTACCTAGGGAAGCACCCGAGCGAAGCGTGGGTAAGTCACTAGTGGTGTATAAAAATAGTATAAAATATGTACTTACAGATGTTCACATATTGAAAAGAATTTCCCTCTTAAACTTAAATTTAAACATCGCAAAATAGTTCAAAAGTGATTTATGTAAATATTTTCAATATATTAATATCTTGAAAAGTACACCGTTCCACAAAATATCTTTCAAGCTATTTTAGTCATTAAAAACAAGGTATAAGTATTAAATTTGACTGTTTCTTTCTCTGACATTTGCTACACGGAAACGGAAGGTGAAGGTGATATCCGCCATTAGTCTAACTTCGGCACTGATGTTTATTTTCCTTTAATGATGGGGCTTTTTGAAAAATGGCGTAAGGTGAGGGTCACAGGCGGGTAATGAAAGACTTGGTTTCTTAATTAGGCGCTTACAAAATTTTTGTGTCCTAAGAAAGAGCTTTTATAATAACTTTTAAAAGCTGTATGTTAAGTACTCGGTATAAAGTTAGTAAATAAGCAGATATATGTATGTATATACAAAATGCGTGTCTTATAAACAATTAACATAAGTTTAATTATTATATATTCTATACATTATTATACTTTTATTATTAAAAGTGTAACTGATCGCAGTCTGTACATGGAAAATATTTGGGAAATACTATTATTGGGGGTCTTAATGAAGGCAATTGATAAATGAAATATATAGAAAAGTCTAATAAACTATTTACGAGATCGTACCTACATATATGTAATATGAAGACGTAGTCCTTCCTCACCACGAGTAGCTTGCGGTTAACCCCGCATAAGGCAAAGACAAGGAGCGGCTAAGAGGATTGCCTTTCACCTTTAATTCTATTGTGAACTCTGTTGGTACTAGAGTGACCATTCAATATTTAAGCATTACCAAAATTTAAATAGTCAGTTATTTTCAAAGCAACTATGTATTGTATTCAGTCCTTCTTAATGTCCCACTACTGGGCACGGGCCTTCCTTTAATACGAGGGGAATCAGGTCATAGTCCACCACGCTGGCCAAGTGCGGGTTGGCGGACTTCACATGTCTTTCGAAAACTTACTACTTTCTCTCAGACGTGCAGGTTTTCTCACGATGTTTTCCTTCACCGTAAAGCAAGTGGTAATCATACAAGTTAGTAGTATAATACAAAAAAACAATATAAGGCAATGTATTTACTAGCATGATTACCACTATCTCATCATGCTAGTAAATATAAGGTATAATATAGGCAAAATTATTCACACATGAATATCGGAGGTGCGAGACCCTGGATTTGAACCCGCTTCATTCAGTATCCCAAGCGAGCGCGTTACAACTGGGCTACCACTGCCTTTGAAGTATAAAAATTACTAATTTAGCACATTGTGTAGAAACTGACTTTTAATTTGCATATTAATAACATTCTGTAGTCAGCAATCAAAAATAACTTAGTGAGTCATCATTTCGATAAAGAATTTAGAGTTATTTCTAGCAAGAGACTGATGTCTCAAAATCAGTGTAAATATTATTATGATCTTTGACAAATTCATTCAATTTGTACTAAGAAAAATACAATTTACATGAGATTTTAGCCGTGACCTACTTTATTTAGCGCTATTCAGACTTTCTCGTCATCATGGTCGTTTATGAAAAAAAAAAACAAAAAAATTCGAAATGAATTAAATAAAAATAACACTCAATATTTTTATTTAATCTATGGACCATAATGATATAATCAAAATGATGCTCATCCTATCAAGAAACCTACAAGCAAACGGAAGTCTCGACCAATGACGGAAAACGAAATGTTACTTTTCCTATTGCTGCACACATACCATTTATACGGTTTCCTTAAATTAGGCAGACATAATCTTACTTAATTTTTATCTACTAATTAAATAAATATATTTAGTTCCATTAACTTTAGGGGCCTAAATAAAGGCAACTGCCAAAATATTTTTATCAACCGACTTCAAAAAGGAGGAGGTTCTCAATTCGACTGTATTTTTTTGGTAAATATATATTTCAACAAAATGTTATTGTGATATTAGTGTTTAGTATTGAGTACAAGATTTAATTTTTGAATATAATCGTATGAATTCTTCTATCCTCACATGCATTAAAAATATCAGCTAGAAGGCTAATATACAAAAACATTTACAAAATTCTGCTTTTAAAGCAGTAAAAAGGTCGGTCTGCGATACCAAAAATATAATATATACTTTATTCCATTTGCTTTTTTATGTGTTAGAAGTTTACTAAAATCTACAAACCTTGCAAAATTTTGTAGCAAGATTCTTTCAACGTTTTCGAAATACATATTATATTTTGAACATATCTAAGCAGTACTAGTGGTGGCAATACACTCTGTATTGCCACCTACTGCACTTCCGGTACACGCGTTCATCATTTAGCTATAGACTTTATCAACCGTAGGCCATCCTAATAGCACGCTTTAAAAAAAATATAACAATCCAGTATACAATCTATTGAGAATACCGCAAAAATGTCGCAAATTACTCTACAATGGTAATATATTTGTCGTACGCAGTGGGTGGACCAAAATCAAACGCAGCTGTCATTCGGTATAGAGACGTCACATCGACAAACTTATATCTTCAACCAATTATATTATTAACAAACTTAAAACCATAGCAATAAGACTGAAAATGCTATTATTTATTGTTTTTCAACGCAAATTAACTTGTTTTTGAATAGCACAGAGAGGACAGTGGTCATTACACGGTCACGGCAATTCGCCTTGTAAAAGTTGTTAACTATTAATTTTATGGGCATTAGGTAATTGTCGTGGAAAAAAAAACATGTGGGCGCGGGTCTAGTCTGGGCGTGATAATAAAATAATTGTTACAATTTTTTTCTCATGGTGTGCCCTTTGTATAATATGTTTAACTATATTAACTGCGCCTCTCAGTCGCAGGCGACAGCTTACTAAAGCATTGTACAATTATACGAATAATCACTTAATTTCACTTTTTTTAAATATATATTAACGATTTTTTAAAGATTTTTAAAGATATTTAAGAATTTTCAAAGATATATTAACGGTAAAGCTATATCTATAATATAAAAATGAATCGCTGAATGTGTTGGTAAGCGCAAATCTCGAGAGCAGCTGAACCGATTTCGCTAATTCTTTTTTTAGAATATTCCTTGAAGTACGAGGATGGTTTTTACGGAGAGAAAAATTTAAAAAATTGCCTGAAAAAGTCTAAAAACAACACTTTTCTATACTGCCATACAAAAGATTCGTAATAATACATAAAAGTCAATTTAAACTTTAATACCATACCATAAAGTTTAAGTGTTAGTGGAGAGGTTCCGGGAAGGCAAAACAATTGAGTGACGTTAGTATCATATAAATATGAATGTCAATATTTGTCAATATTATTAACAAAAAATAAATTTATATGGCTAACGCTGGCTAATAACTATTTATATCTATTTAAAACGTACCTAGAAATGAACCCGAGCGAAGCGACGGTGAGCCGCTAGTTATGTATAAATTATATTTTTACTAAGATCATTTTAACATGATAAAAACTTATAATATAGGGACAGATATTTTAACCATCGTTAATGATTACTAACTTTTATAATTCCATCACTGATTAAAACTCCATTTTTAGTAGAAAATAATAATAATAGAATGTGATATAAGATGAGGTATGACATTTTGTTTTTACTAAGTCATTCACTATAATATACCTAGTTGTGTTATTCGTGTGTATCTCGCGATGTGTATGTTATGACGAGATAGATGTAATGTATGTATGTTTGTGCGTAATTTGCACTGAAATGGTTGGACTGATTTGGATATACTATGTCCTGAGTCCTGAATATTAAAGTCATAAATTAGCAATTATGTTAAAAGGTGGCGGTATCTTTTAACTTTTTTTTTTGTTCTTTGTGTTTTAGTTTTCGGTGTGCAATAAAGAGTATTATTATTATTACCTTTTATTATATCCTTAATCTATACTAATATTATAAAGAGGTAAAGTTTGTGATCTTGTGAGTTTGTGAGTTTGTGAGTTTGTGATGTTGTAGAGGGTAATCTCTGGATCTACTGAACCGATTTTCAAAATTCTTTTACCAATAGATAGCCACATTCTTTCTGAGTGTCATAGGCTATATATTAATCCGAAAAATCAAAAGGCTTTTTCGTGGTAGTCGGATTTGCAAAGTAAGTCGGAGAAAAAACGGTCGAACGAAAACGTTTCTTACGAACGCTGCCTTAACTATGAGAGATATATGATTATGTTCTAGAGAAAAGTTGTAGAGCTTAATAATGCCTACAAAAAAGTCAGCGACAGCATATGTCTAACTTTTATATTTAAGTCACAAAAAGTAGTCTTTTATATTAAAAAAACAATTTAAATCGGTAGGTCATGTTTATTGGTCATATTATCAACAATTATGAATTCTTATCAAAATAAGCAAATTAATCGTCTAAAATGTTTAAAACAAAAGACTTTTCCCTTTTACTGCATATAATTTGGACAAATGGTTAAAGAGATAATACAACATATTCGTAGGTATGGACGAACCCGAGCGAGCTATTTGTCTGTTTTTCTCTTTGTACCGGCTAATCTCCGGATCTATTGGGCTTATTTAAATAAAATTTTGCATGGTGGTACCTTATATCCCCGGGCAACATATTAGATACTTTTCATCCCGGAAAATTAAAGAGTTCCCGTGGGATAGTTAAAAAACTATAACAACTTATACAGCTTAGTACACAAAAACTACTGATTGGATTTTAATGAAACTTTACAATAATATAGTTCATACATGACAAAAACAAATCAGCTACTTTTCATCCCGGAAAATTAAAGAGTTTCTGTGGGATCGTCAAAAGACTATAGTAACTTATACAGCTTAGTACATAAAAACTACTGATTGGATTTTGATGAAACTTTACAATAATATAGATCATACATCAGAATAACAAATAGGTTACTTTTTATCCCGGAAAAATGTACATTTCCCGTGGGATAGATGTTTTTGTTTATTTGTAACATATTATGTACACAACATAAACCCCAAAACAATAGTTATTAAAAAAATGTCTGTTTGACTGTTTGCCTGTATGATAACTTATTAATCGAGTCAACATTTAGGGTACCTTTTGTATGTATGTATGTATGTATGTATGTATGTATGTATGTATGTATGTTGTATTCAGCCCTTTTTAACGTACCACTGCTGGGCACGGGCCTCCCTTCAGTACGAGGTGGATCAGGCCATAGTCCACCACGCTGGCCAAGTGCAGGTTGGTGGACTTCACATGTCTTTCGAAAACTTGCTAGGTTCTGTCAGACATGCAGGTTTTCCTTCACCATTAAGACAAGTGGTAATTGTGTTAGAAATGATTCGCACATGAAAATATCAGAGGTGCGAGACCCGGGATTTGAACTTGCTTCACTCGGTTTCTCAAGCGAGCGCGTTACCACTGGGATACCACTGCCTAGATACCTTTTACTTAAAGAAAATCTTTCTTTCCCACGGGAAAATACAATAACTGGTTTTATCGAGTCCGCCCTAGAAACCTTCCGCTGGCTAAACCTTAACACTTACATACATCAAAACAATATACTAAAAAATTGTAGGTCTTGAAAAGTCCTACAGAAAAATTCTGAACAGTATATGTCTATCTCCTAAGTTACACTCGCAATATTTATTCTTATCTATACCTATAATAAAACTTAGTCAAATCGATGTGCGCGTTTCACGCAAAAAGTAATCAACCAATTTTAACTTAATTTTGTATAGTGTTAAAACTTAGTGCTCGGGTTAACATTTAGAATACCTTTTCCGACAGGCAAATTATTCATTCCCACGGGAAAACACAATAACTGGTTCTATCGAATTGTCCTTAGAAATTTATATGGCTAACGTTGGCTCATCAAACATTGTACAAGAAAATTGTAAGTCTTAAAAAGGTCTATAGAAAAGTTCTACATAGTATATGTCTATCTCCTAAGGTACACTCGCTATAACTATTTTAATTGTTATATATTACTGTTTTATTATACGTTATTTATTCTATCTGAATATACATATATGAATAATAAAACTGTAGAGGTTGAATGTCTGTACATAGATGGTAGAAAAAAATACTGAAAAACGAGTCAGTTCTCTTGTTACATCCCGTAAGGAGAGAAATAGAACAAATCCAGATTTTTTTTTAATTTTTTCTTTCTCTGTCTGTTTGTCTGTTTGTATGGGCTAATCACCTATACTATTGAACCTATTTAAATGAAATTTGGTACTTTTCGTTCCGGAAAATTAAAGAGTTCCCCTGGGATAGTTAAAAAACTATAGTAACTTATACAGCTCAGTACACAAGAACTTATGCACCTAATTGAGTAATATAGGCATGCTGATACCTTATATTGCCGGTCGAACAACAGGTTACTTATTTTTATCCCGGAAAAATGAACGGTTCCCGTGGGATAGATCTGTTTGTACTTTTCTAGAGGTGAACCCGAGCGAAGCGAGGGTGAGCCGCTAGTCTAATATATAACAGTATCAATAAAAAAGGCACGTAGGGTTGCACCCGAGCAATGCAAGGATAAATGGCTGGTCTATCTATACGATATAATAAAATTCTAACTGAGTTGAATCTGTAACTAAAATATTTTTTGGAAAATCTTATTGAAATAGTCATTATTATCGATATAGAGGCCAGATCTATAGTTTTTAGAATTTTTGTCTGTCTGTCTGTGACCGCATCACGAGAAAACCACAGGACAGATTTTGATGAAATTCGGTATGATAATAGCTGGTTATCCGGGTCAACATGTAGGATACTTATTACTGCGGGAAAATATCTCATCTTTGAGAAATCTATACTAAACGCTAAAACGTAATTAGGAACGAACCCGAACGGAGCGAGGGTGAATCGCTAGTATATTTATAAAATCTTGAAATAAATTGTATATGTTAAAATGCAAGTCTTGCACCCCAGTGCGGAAGTCCAGGTGCAATAAATCAAGGCGCGTCGTCGTTATATGCCACCAGATTAATTTTGTTCCACAAGTATGCTCTAAGCTTTATTATATTTTAACATTTTAAAGCAATTTGAAGTTTATTATTTATGCAACAAAACTCAAAATCAGTTATTAATTTGCTGATTTAACTTCGTCCGTCTTTAGGCCTTCCAAAAAAGTTTTAAACTAGATCTTATAAGTTTGCCACATGTAATATGCCAAATCATTTTTAAATGTTGTATTTTGAAAGCCTACATAGCCTTTTATACCTATTTATTTATTTTTATTATAGTTGTTAGTTGTTAGATTTAAATATCGTTTTTATCGTAAAAAGTACCAACCTATATCTCGTAATGTTATCCACAAAAAACTTTTTAACAAAAAAATAAAAACCGACTTCAAACAAAAGCACTAAAAAGTAAAAAATAACTGATTGGTAGTTTTCATTTACTATACATACCTAATCAAATATTTTCGAAGTCGGTGTGCTTTGCTTTGTATGGGCTGGCACCGATTTCGAAAATATTTGATTAGGTATGTACTTAATAGGTAGGTTTTAATTACTTAGCCAAAGCACACCGACTTCGAAAATATTTGATTAGGTATGTATAGTAAATGAAAACTACCAATCAGTTATTTTTTACTTTTTAGTGCTTTTGTTTGAAGTCGGTTTTTATTTTTTTATTAAAAAGTTTTTATTTTTCCCTTTTTAGTGTAGACAGTAGTAGCAAAGTAAGGATTCTAACGTGTTAGGCTTGTCAAATCAAACAAAATAAGCCCAAACTTAAAGTATCTACTATTAGCCGTTGAAGAGTTCCACCTATCCACCTTCTGGCCTTGCCATCAGATCAGGTCAACAACACCGAATCACTGTACTATCAACGGAAATAGAAATACTTGCAAAGTTTCAAGTCAATATGACAATTACAAGTAGGTTAAATTCATCATTAGTTGTTTTTCCACCCTTAGGGGTGGTATTTTTTTTTTGAAATTTAAATGGGACCAATCTGGAAGTATACCCTTTCAAACAAAACAAAAATTGTCCAAATCGGTTAATAAATGACGGAGTTCTGAGGTGACAAACATAAAAAAAACATACAGTCGAATTGAGAACCTCCTCCTTTTTGAAGTCGGTTGAAAATAATGATATAAAAACTTAAAAATAAATAAATCTAACCGACGAAAATAGTAAAAATGCTAAAGCTCAATAATTATTCTTCTAACCTAAGTTAAGCTTTTGTCAATAGAATGAAAAAAAAATGTTTTTAAACAAAAAATACCCAATAAGTATATAAAAATACGGTCAAAGGTTTATTGTCATTCGAGTAACAGGTAGATAACATTTTTATATATATATATATTATTAGCTAAATTATTGCTTAGATCAACAAGACGTGTAATTTTCTAATATTTTTATGAAATAATACTTTCCCATTTAAAATTGTGATGTATTTCTTTAATTCAATATATAACAGGTATTTATTTATAGTAAAAACCAAAACTGTAAAGCTTATTTACTTATCAAGTCCAATAGAATCTTAGATAAAATTAGTATTTTCTTGGTAGCCACACAGCTCTTTATTTCTGTTTGAGAGATTATCTGAATGTCTCAGACGTGATGCAGAATTAAGTGCTAAGATTTAAGATTGTAAATCTATACATATAATAAAATTCTAACTAAGTCGAATCTGTACATGAAATATTTTTTACTACTGAGGCCAAATCTATAGTTTTTAGAATTTTTGTCTGTCTGTATGTCTGTCTGTCTGTTACCGCATCACAGATAAAACACTGGAGGTATTTTGATGAAATTTGCTATGGTGATAGCTGGTCATCCGGGTCAACATATAGGATACTTTTTACCGCGGGAAAATATCTCATTTCTGAGAAAAAACATACAAAAACTGCTTTGTAGGATTATACTAATATGTAAAACCTAAGAATTTGGATTTTGGTCATCTGAACGCGGGCGGAGCCGCAGGCAATGCTAGTACATACATAAGATTTTCGATTTTGACGAAACTTTCATTGGCAGATAGCTGATATTATCAAGAATAACTTAGGCTACTTTTATTTAAAAAAAAGAATTAGGGTACCGCGAATAACAATTAAAACACATGAAATTATAAACAAAATCCGTGTTACCAAGAACGCACCCGAGCAAAGCAAGGGTAAATTGCCAGTTATTAAATATATGCGTTCTAATATAGGAAGTCAAAAGCCACACCACACTTGTTACTAAAATCGCCACCTGCACAAATCAGATATAATTAGCCTAACATTAAATCAAAGTGAGGGTGCAAGTAGCGCGGTCCGTGGGAACGCTAGAACAGGTGTCGTTAAATGTGCGAACTAGGAAACCGATCTGCGGAAACAGATCGTTTATTTTAAATTTAAATGTTAGTTTTGTAATAAACTCCTTAATACAGTTTGATGGATAATTTGTTATTATGAAAATATGCCAAGTAATTTAGTTTTATTACATAGAATCATGTATAATATATACCTATGTTTTGTTAAAGTTGGTTAAAATTAGTAAAAATACACATGAGTATGTTTTAATTATGACCATTCGTTTTTTAAACTTTAATAATAATTATAATTTAATGGAAAATAATAGCTTTGGCCATATCTTGGTATTGTAATAACTAGATATGATTTTCTAATTAGCGATTTTTGTGACGCATATGAGAAGTTTTTTTATTATACACTGAAGGTTGTGAGTCCATTTTGTGTACGTGCAAAACCTAATCGAAATCGTCAATCAAAGCGTAGAAATTTAGAGCCTAAGTATTTAGGCTTGTATAAGCTATATACTTCACTTAAAACTTTAAAGTCATTAACTTAATACAAACAAAATTTAAATCCAATAAGATTATCTTATTGGATTTAAATTTTGTTTGTATACACATAGATATTATCTATGTGTATTTCTTACAATGGTTCAACAAAAACACCTCTTTCCTGGTTGGAATAGACTATATTGACAGTAACGACACGGTTCCCACGGGGTCACGTTATGGGTATATACAGGGCGTTTAAGATAACGCAAATATGTTCGTTAAATAATAAGTATCGATTTGTGAGTTTTGGTGCTTGATAAAAATGCTGTTTTGGAAATCATGAAATGAGAAATTTGGTAGATGAGTGATACTTTGTATAAAGTGATACTTTAATTTAATTTTTTGTTTTTATTATTAATAATTATCATAATTATTGGGTTCAAAATTTTTATTATGTATTGAATTTCATAATCTTTATATATACAATTGCTATGTGCGTGTGTTCGTAATTCTTCTCTTCTAATATATAGTTATAGCTATGGTTGGATCTGGTAGGTGACCATATTGTCAAGATACAGTAGAACATTTTTTTCAAGATTATTTATATTAAAATAACAAATTTTAAACATTTTATTTAAATTACATTAAAATTAGCCAGCCTGTATTGAAAATATGTGTAAACCGCGGATTGAGATGCAGAATACACAGGTGGTTCCGCCCCTCGGGATTCCGCACTTTTTGTACGAATTCCGATGCGTGAAGCATTCGATGACTTCCTATACTTTCTTACGACGGTGCTGCTAATGAAACGTGTCTAACATGAAATACCATATAATTTGTAAAAGTGAAGAAATAAATAAAATATTTTATCCTTTTTGCGCATCTCTATCAAATGTTATCTTATTGGATTAGATATAGCCAATATGTTATCCAATTATTTGTTTAGTTATTTATTAAGAATGATTCTATTTTAATCACTCTTTTACTTAAAATGACAAAAAATTACGAAAACTCCATGAGATTAAAGTGCAAATATATAATTATTTCTTCAATAGATAGTAAACATCTATACATATAATAAAAGCGTAACTTATCGCTGTCTTTACATTGAAGATATTTGAGAAAAACTATTTTTGGGGTGGCAATTGAACCCAAAACAATGATTTTTAGAATTGTTGTCTGTTTGTCTCTGTGTGTGTGCGCGATAATCTCAGAAATGGATTAACCGATTTGGGTGCGGTTTTCACTAATATATTGTACTACACATTTAGTATTTGTTTTATTTTAATCGCTTCATAAATAAAAAAGTTATGCCAATTTAAAGAACAATACTACGAATCCGAGCAAAGTAAGGGTGTATTACTAGTTTATTAATAAATTTTGAACAAAATAAAAACATCACAATATTTTTATATATACGTATACGTGTACTTAAAATATTTCGATGCTTAGACGACAATGGCTCATGATAGTAGAGGCACTCAAAAAATCATTTACCCCACTTACAATGCTTCACAAAATAAATCGAGTAACACGCTTACACTTAAATCTCGTGCGTAAACATTTTAACCACTGATCGAAAACGAACGGGGTGGAATAAGTATCGCAAAAGCCCGATATTATATCCCTATCCAATATAAGAAGACCTCACAAATACTGAGCGTCTATCCCTTCAGTTCCTGTGGGGTGGAGCCAGTGGGAGGAGGCGAGGGTCAGGAATTCTGGTCGGGGATTTCGTTTCGAATTGCCGAGTCGTCAAGAGGCAGAAAATCGCATCAAATGTGATAGCTCGTAAGAGATTTGGGCGTGATTTTTTTTGGGGTTTGCATGAAGCTGAATTACGTGACACAAAAATTTTTGCTCTTAATGAAATATTTTGATTTATTGTGCAAAATGTTTTGTAATATATCAAAATTTACTTAAGTCTGTCTATCATTACTAATATTATTTTTTTAGTTGAGTGGTTCGTGTAAATATTTCAACGAATTGATGTTATAATATTTTCTATATTTAATATGGGAATTTCTTTTTATCCCAACCTATACTATAATATTATAAAGAGGTAAAGTTTGTGATATTGTGAGTTTGTAAGTTTGTGACGTTGTAGGGGGTAATCCTGAATCTACTTAACCGATTTTGATGAAATTTGGTAAGAAAATACTTTAGGACCCTAGGAAGGACATAGGATATTTTTTATCTCGGAAATCATCCCTTAAGGGGGTGAAAATGGGGATGAAAGCTTGCATTGGGAAGCAAGCTAGACACGAACAGTGAGTTGCTAGTATACATATAAAGTCGTTTTCGTAGTATATGTATATATTGTATTGTATATGTATATTCTAGGTACCCAACATGGTGACTGAGTAAAAGAGGGTCGCTATTATTATAGTACATTTTATATATTCTCTCACGGGCTCAAAACCTCTAAAACGATTTATCACCTTTTCTTATATATCTATAAGTGACAAGCGGACTGGCTCAGATCAGGCACTAGTCCACCACGCTGGCCAAGTGCGGTTTGGCGGACTGCACATGTCTTTCGAAAACTGGTTAGGTTCTCTCGAAATGCAGGTTTCCTCACAATGTTCAGCTCCTCTGTAAAATAAGTGGTAATCATATTGAAAATGATTCACACATGAAAAAATGATAGAGGTGCGAGACCCGGGATTTGAACCCGGATCACTCGGTTACCACTGGGTACCTATGGTATAATAAAATTAATTTTACCTATTGTTTTTTTGCTCATTTTTGCCAAGCTTACGGCTTGACCTTAAACATCATGAGATTTTTTTCTAACCCCAACATGAAAGTAATCGATGTCAGCTATATAAGACATAAAGCACTTAATAATTAATATGCATAAAAACTTTTTAACAAAAAAATAAAAACCGACTTCAAACAAAAGCACTAAAAAGAAAAAATAACTGATTGGTAGTTTTCATTTACTATACATACCTAATCAAATATTTTCGAAGTCGGTGTGCTTTGCTTTGTATGGGCTGGCACCGATTTCGAAAATATTTGATTAGGTATGTATTTAATAGGTAGGCTTTAATTACTTAGCCAAAGCACACCGACTTCGAAGATATTTGATTAGGTATGTATAGTAAATGAAAACTACCAATCAGTTATTTTTTACTTTTTAGTGCTTTTGTTTGAAGTCGGTTTTTATTTTTTTATTAAAAAGTTTTTATTTTTCCCTTTTTAGTGTCGACAGTAGTAGCAAAGTAAGAACTCTAACGTATTAGGCTTGTCAAATCAAACAAAACAAGCCCAAACTCAAAGTATCTACTATTAGCCGTTGAAGAGTTCCACCTATCCACCTTCTGGCCTTACCATCAGATTAGGTCAACAATACCGAACCACTGTACTATCAACGGAAATAGAAACACTTGTAAAGTTTCAAGTCAATATGACAATTAGAAGTTGGTTAAATTCATCATTAGCTATTTTTCCACCCTTAGGGGTGGTATTTTTTTAAATTTAAATGGGACCAATCTGGAAGTATACACTTTCAAACAACACAAAAATTGTCCAAATCGGTTAATAAATGACGGAGCTCTGAGGTAACAAACATAAAAAAAACAGTCGATTTGAGAACCTCCTCCTTTTTGAAGTCGTTTGAAGAGTCGATACGATGCTGCGTAAAAGATAGAAAATCAAAATTCTATCCTATTATATTATAGTAATTAAGTGTATCAACCCCTAATTTCCAATACTATCTACCAAAGGGCTGTTTGTTTGTACTAATCAATCTCGTAAACTAGCTGCGATATGGCCGCAATTAATATACCCGTGTACACACGTCGCGTTCAATTAGGATGGTTCCAGTGAAGAGGAGACTACGGCAACTTTGAACTGTTTATGATTTTGGGTGATTAGAAAAGGACAATTTGTAGACAAAATCTGCAATTCTTATTCGCAGTTTTAATTTTTAGGTAAAAAACATAATTTTACGTAATTCTTCAAGATTTCGTCCATCACATATACATATATACGAGTATGTCCATAGAGTACATACATAAAACAGTAAAATTATAACAATATTATTTTTTACTAGCGATCTACACTCGCTTACACTTGCTACTCTTGGTATGATTTTGTTTACAATTTCATGGGTTTTATTTTTTTTGCGCGGAACCCTAATTCTTTTTTGTACATAAAAGTAGCCTAAGTTACTCCTTTTAACATCAACTATCTACCACTGTAAGTCCCGGCGAAATGGGTCCAGCCATTTCGGAGATTAGCTGGAACAAACAGACAGAAAGACAGACAGACAGACGGACAAAAATTAAAAAAAAATGTTTTTTTCTTATCAGGACCGTATACACTTTCTGCATTTAGTAAAAAGCTGTTATTTTGACATTACAAACAGATATTTCAATTTTATTTATCTGTATACTTGTATATATAACAAATATATAATTTATAAAAAAACAATATGCCCATCCCGTTTTCCCTTTTACTTTACGTGATGAATGTAAATTTACTTCTATATTTTGAAATTACTGAATTGAATATGCCGATATATTAGTAGGCTGGTTAGTAAACCGGTAACTTCAATAACCTCCAGTGTAAGCACGTATATGTATACATGCTCCATACAAATATACGTACCGTTGTTAAGTGTTCCTGAAATTTACTGATAACTTGTTAACTTTAAACTAATTACATATACACAACACATAGCACTAAAAACACTCTATAACTTGTAAAAGTACTAAGGAAAGTCATATTAATGAAAAAATATATATAAGAGTAATAAAATATATAAAATAAATAAATATGTTGGGACTTTAACACACAGCACCATCTAATTCCATGGTAAGCTATAAGGCCTGTGTTATGGATACCAGATAGTAGATACACTACTCATATATAACTTTAATATATACAATTATAATATTATAAATATAAACATCCATGACTGAAGTACAAGCATTCGTGCTCATCACACAAATGAATTCCCCCAGCGGGACTCGAACCCGCGACCGCAGGCACAACAAGTAGGGTCACTACAAACTGAGCCAAACGTGTCGTCTAAGGTATATATATACATATAAGAGTATTAAGATTTAAAACAATATTATGAATGAATAAATGCAAAATTGGTATAAGTTCATGTAGGAAGTAGGAACAAGTTTAGATTTGGTGAGTTATCCGACAGCTGGGCGAGGTTTGCACTACAATCGAGGTAATTAACTACTACACAATATGTTTCATTCATTCATATCTTATATATCTATACTTAATATTATAAAGAGGCAAAGTTTGTGAGTTTGTGAGATTGTAAGTTTGTGACGTTGTAGGGGATAATCTCTGGATCTACTGAACCGATTTAGATAAAATTTGGTAAGATAGTTTGAGACCCTGGAAAGAACATAGGACACTTTTTATTCCGGAAATCACCCCTAAGCGGGTAAAAATGGGAATGAAAGTTTATATTGGGAAGGAAGCTAGATACGAACCCAAGCAAGCGAGGGTGAGTCGCTAGTAGAAAATATAAAATTATTAAAACCTTCAAAATAATACTTAAATAAAACTCATACATTCTTAATCTTAAAAAAAACTCTACGAATTCAAAGTTTTGTATTTAATCATAATTTCTAAAATTCTTCTATACCTACATATAATAAAATTGTAACTAAGCCCAATCTGTACAATAAATATTTTTTGGAAAATCTTATTGAAATAGACATTATTATCGATACAGAGGCCGAATCTAGAGTTTTTAGAATTTTTGTCTATCTGTCTGTCGGTTATCGCATCACGTAAAAATCACTGGACGGATTTTGATGAAATTTGGTATGATGATAGCTGATTATCCGGTTCAACATATAGGATACTTTTTACTGCGGGAAAATATCTCATCTCTGAGAAATCTATACTAAACGTTAAAACGTAAGTAGGGACAAACCCGAGCGGGGCAGGGGTGAGTCGCTAGTTCACTAATAAGAAACTAATTTAATGCCGAGTGCTATAGGATATTTATTATTTCGATATAAATAAACAGCCTACGAAGTATATTTTAGACAAATATCATCCTTCACTGTATGTAAATATGTACTCGTATGTATAGCGGTAAACACAACGTTTGCTTTTCATTGGTACACTCATAATTTTTAATTCAGAGGTTTGAAACGGTGGCATTGCGGCGAGATCAAAGAGGTCTTTCAGACTCTAATGAGGGCGGAGGGTAGTTTTTTTTAGCCCTTGTTTGATGTACTGTTTGGAGTTTCGTGTGGGTTTTTTTGTAATTATGCGCTATGAAATGAGATGGAACAACGTTGGATAAATATAAACGTAAAATTTGTTGATTTACCTAAAATTACATAAATGCTTCGCTCGGGTTCGTCCGTAGGTTGCTTCCCCATACAAAATTTTATCCCCATTTTGCCCCTTTAAGGGATGATTTCGGGGATAAAACTATACTGTGTCCTTCTATCTTTTTATCTAATTTCATCAAATTCAGTAGTTTCAGAGCTTATTCGGTACAAAGAAACAAAAAAATCTTTCCTCTTTATAATATTAATATAAATGATGTAGTATATAGATTTACACGTGATTAGTATTTCTATTAAAGTTCTGAGATGTACTGTATTTATTTCTAAATATATCCAGTTCGTAAATATGCAAATACAAATATTTTTAAATAACTTTACAGAACTTCATAATAGTTAATTTACATATTTTTGAAAGAAAAAAATATATTTTCATATGGAATGTGTATAGAGAAACTTGAAAGGCTAAGGTAGGAAACTAAAGCCTCGAAGGTAGCGACTCTCGTCTTGCGCGTCCTGAAAATCAATAGAGCGACCTCCGCCCCCCCGCGCTTTGTTTCATCTCGGTGGGTCAAGCTTTGAGAAAGGAAAAGTTAATAAATCTACTTTTACTGTAACATGTACCTACACTACAGCTTTGTAAATAAATACGTTAGAATTTAGATATTCTTCATTTTGCCTATAGTTTGTTACAATTTTAAAGTTCGTATTATAAAACGCATATTTGGATATTAATATTATTTTTGTTTTTTTTGTCTAATTATATTTTATTGAATTAATGTCTTTATTAATTTAAAATCTAATATTTATAAAATGTAGCTGAATATGCAATTTCTTGTTTAAGATATATATTTTTTTATAGTAAATAAATTTATTTATACCTTTTATAATTTAATAACATTATCAAAAGCTAGGTATTACATGTACCGAATAAGCTCCGAAACTACTGGACCGATTTAGATGAAATTTGGTAAGCATGTTGTTTCAGACCCTGGGAAGGATATAGGATAGTTTTTATCCGAGAAATCATCGCTTAAGGGGGTGAAAAAAGGGATGAAACTTTGTATGGGGAACCACCCTAGGGACGAGCCCGAGCGAAACGATGACTCACTAGTAGGTATCTTATAAAAAATCTTTGAATCTCTGCTTATGAATTCATAATAACTAGCCTTTATAGGATTATCCTACCTACATAACACTAAAGCCTAAAACAACTAGTTTTTGTCTATACATATGTCTTCTTGTTTCTATGTTTTTATCTGATTTTAATAAAACTTTTACGAGTTATAGATGATTTAAAAATTGATACACGATAATGGCACGTTTTATATCATCGTAACACGCGGGTAAAGGCTAGTAGTACATACATGTATGACTAAGCAGGTCGAAGACAGAAGCCAGACAACGAATGCTCTACAAAGCGTAACACCCACTTATTAAGTACATAACTTAGGATAAGTATTTAATATAATACATGTACTTCTTTTTGCTTTTAAATCTAATTTAAAAGTACACTTTTTGAGGTAAATGTGTCAACATGAATTAAAAATTGCATATCATAAAGCAATAGTACAAGTTTTTCTTTTACATAATAATGAATTTCTTCAATTTATTTATGTAATTGTTTGTCTGTATATCATTTTGAACTAATTTTGGTAAACAATAAAGTTAAATGTTGTTAAAATTTTCAGAAATTGTATTTTTTTATGAATGCATGTATAGTATATTTTATTACAAACTAGCATTGCCCGCGGCTCCGCCCACGTTCAGATGACCAAAAACCAAATTTTTAGGTTTTACATACTATTAGTAGGTACCTATACGGTTACATTGCAGTTTTTGTATTTTTTCTCAAAAATAAGATGTTATCCCGCGGTAAATAGTATCCTATATGTTGACCCGGATAACCAGCTATCATTATGCCAAATTTCATCAAAATCCCTCCAGTGGTTTTTCTGTGACGCGGTAACAGACAGACAGACAAAAATTCTAAAAACTATAGATTCGGCCTCTGTATCGATAATAATGTTTATTTCAATAAGATTTTCCAAAAAATATCTAATGTACAGATTCGAGTTGGTTACAATTTTATTATATGTATAGGTAGATAAGGCAAACCTTTTATTGATTAAATAATTATGATTAAAATCATAAAAGTAGAGAGTGAGCTCATTTGCAATATTTCTCTTTTACGAGTATTACGTAACATTAATGTTCTCATCGTAAGTAATAATTGGTAAGAATTTAATGTAAATAAAACACTAGCAAATATTTAGCTTATAACTAAGCTGGCTTATAACTATTAAGTATCTTAAGTTCATGCAATAAATATCTCAGTATTCGTAGTTGAGTTTTATGAGTTGTAACATAATATTTACTTTATGGAGATTTCATTATAACATACTAATGACTCATTTTCGCTTTGCTCGGGTTCGTCCCTAAGTACGTTTGAACGGTTAGTATGGAATAGATAAACTATATATTATATGATATATAGCCTATAGATTTTCTCAATAAACGGGCTATCTAATCCAACACGAATTTTTCAAATCGCATTAGTAGTTCCTGAGATTAGCCCTTTCTAACAAATAAACAAACTCTACCTCTTTATAATATTAGTACCTACAAATTATGAAAAATCTAACATAAACAAACACTCAGACGGACAGACAGAGATTTTTTTTTCTTATAGGTATCATATATACTATCATATGCATATAATAAAAAGCTGTTATTTTGACGCAACAAACAGACACTTCAATTTTATTTATACGTATGTACGTACACATAATAAACGAACAGAAGTCTAGTCTAGAGGATATACGTAATATTTTTCAGTAGCAAAGCCTCAAAGGTGAGGTTATGAGCAATTAGGGCGGGTGTGTCTCGATTGGCGGGGTCATGACCCGCAGGCTTAACCAATCGGCAGCTAACCAACCCGCCTACTGTACTTTGTAAGGTGCGATTAAAGAAAATTTCACTTCCCTTCAAAAACATAATAAGAAAGTACATATATCTATACTTATAATAAAAGTGTAAGTGATCGCTGTCTGTACGTGGAAGATATTTGAGAAAAACTGTCATTGGGGGTCTTTATTTATGCAATAGAACCCAAAACAATGATGTCTACAAGTTTGGCTGTTTGTGCGTGCTAATCTCAGAAACGGCTTAACCGATTTGAATGCGGTTTTCACTAATATATTGTGGTACGCTTCACTTAACATTTAATATTTGTTTTATTTCAATGGGTTCATAAATAAAAAAGTTACGTCCACTTAAACAATCACCGAGGGACAAACCCGAGCGGAGCCAGGGTGAGTCGCTAGTACTACATATACATATATCATTCAAAATTAATTGCTCGTAACTCTACATATTATTATTTCATGTTAATGTGCAAACGATAACATTTAGTGTTTTGCATATTATTATAATTAATGAAGTTTGAAATACGTTTCATGTAAAAATATTATGTAACACTAATTATTAACTGTTATAGACGTCTTATTTGAAAGCTACTATGGCACGACTTTAGGCTGTTCAAAATACGATTTTCAAACGTAATTTTCCTTTGCTGTAAGCAAAATAATCCAATTTACACTTATAATTAAAAAGTTAAAAAAATATAATAGATAATAAATTACCAAAGTCATTCATGACGTTTTATTTTATTTGGACTTTAAAAAAATTTGACATAAACTATGAGTATTATAATTTATATATATATATATATATATATATATATATACCTTTAAGATACAAACAACGTTGTAGTAACTAAAAATCGTTAAATATACAATATACATGGCTTAATCGATAGCTATTGAAGTCCTCGATCGCACTGGCAGCTTTGATTCATCTGTCACTCTATAAATATGTATAAGTATATACATATATATACATACATAGTAGTGTGTAGTGTAAAAACTGTCTTCGGACTCTAAAGGCTCCTTAAAAAAGACTTAACGCAACCACAAAACAAACATACTCTTTATGACAGAACGTAAAATGAATTCCTTATAAAAAACAAGCTTATCATTGGTTATAAAAAATCACATTATCATAACCATAATATTTTTTACCTTATCTCAGTCGATAACACGTGACAAGTGATCCCTGAGGAGTGTTTCCCTCAAAAGGGAGTTTTTTTGGTCATCGGTAAACGCAATATAGATTTATGAAGTGGGATATCTCACTTAGCACTCACTTTGATTCGATATAACTTAAATAACGTCATAATGTCTTTGTTCCATATATATAATAAATTTCTAACTAAGTTTAATCTGTACATTAAATATTTTTTGGAAAATCTTAATGAAATAGACATTATTATCGATACAGAGGCCGAATCTATAGTTTTTAGAATTTTTGTCTGTCTGTCTGTCTATGACCGCATCATGAAAAAAACCACTGGACAGATTTTGTTGAAATTTTGTATGATGATAGCCGATATCCGAGTCAACATATTATACTTTTTGCTGAGGGGAAAATATCTCATTTCTGAGCAACATGTTAAAACGTAACCAGTAATATTATAAATAGAAAGACAAAATGATTGCATACTAGTAATTATCTCAAAGAATGCACGTGATTTTCTAGTAGTTTTCTAGGCGAGATTGGGGCATCGGTGAAGTTTCCTAGTAATGTTGTAAAGAAATTAAAGAAGTTCATTTGGACTTTTCTTTTTTTAGTTTGTTAAGTTTAGAAAACCAATAGAATGTGTTCATTAATTTCACATAAAAAACGTTTTTACAACACATAGTCTACAAAGATTTTAGTGGAGCTGACATAGTTGCCTTCCCCAAAATCCACCTATAAGTAAACATAACAATCACACTCATGATATTCTATAGATACCGTATATTATATGAAAGCCATGTTCGCAATTTAACAAGAAATAATACCTTATAATTAAAATAGCATCATTATGGACAGTAGAAAAATTCACCTAATTTTTAATTTTGATTTCTGATTTTTACGCGGATTTATTTTGTTTTTAAGTTACCGACGAAAAAATCAAATGTTAGCGTATCTAAAAAAGTATTAATATTTACCTAATGTCGAACCGAGCTTTGAAATATCACTGCCACTGCGCTACAAAGACGGTCTATTCCAACACAAATATAACCCAAAAATATACTTTATTTAAATATACTCGTAGCATTTTTGAGTTATCAATCTAAAACTATGAATACTAGAGACTGACCCTGGCTTTGCTCTAGCTTTCACTTAGCTCACTCTTTTCTCACGAAGTAGCAAATGATGAAATATTACCATACCTTTGTCAAAAGAAAATCTAAACATTAGTCACGTCTGTCTGTTTGTTATACACGAAGTCATTTTACTCGACGACTATTAATGGAGTTATATACGTACCTTCTTTATTAAATACTTATAAGTTATAGCTGTAAATTTAAAGGTAGGTACTCATGTGAACTCGAATGTGTGTGTGCACTAGGGAAATGACGACAAATTATTATTGAACTTTTTTTAGATTTACGCGAATATTTGACATCTATATATAGGTACCTACTCGTATGATAAAATTCTAACTGATTCGAATCTGTACATTGAACATTTCTTTGAAAATCTTATTGAAATACTCATTATTATAGATACAGAGTCTGTCTGGGAACCCAGCATGAGAAAACTACCGGACAGATTATGTTGATATTCGGTATGATGATAGCTGGTTATTCGGGTCAACATATAGGATATTTTTTACTGCGGGAAAATATCGTATCTCTGAGAAATTTATACTAAACGTTAAAATGTAAACGCTACTTTTAAATAAAATTAACTTTTCGGATTTGATCGCGGATTTATTTTTATTTTTAATTTTCCAAACCACGACTAATCAGGGACCAGGAAAAGATTTTATTTAAAAGATAAAAAGTTTATTTAAAACGTCCTATACTTACATTACCTATAATTTATAATCTAAAAAAGTTCAATATAATAATAACCATTTATCGTCTATTTCACACGTACCTTCATAGAAAGTTGCATATATTAGTTATAAAAACAATACTTATACATTCTGATTCAAAAGACACATATCGGGTTTTGTCTCAACTCTTCTTATATGGAACCCTAAAAAATATATACTCATTAACTTTGATGTTTCAAACATAAACATCTTCATACTTCAAGACATGATAACGCGATGACTGGCAATAAATGGCTCTTGTTTACGCTCTATTATCAGCCACTGAGATCATGCCTCTATATAGGACTCTGGAGACAGATAAACGAGATACTGCGTTTCATATTTTATATACCTAGCTTTATGATATAACCCAATAACATTATCGATAGGTTTAAACTTGGAGGCAAAGCCAGCATCATGTTTCAAAACTTATATATTCTAACTAGATTTAGTTATAACTTATTAGAAAACACTATTGTAAGGTCCCTTATAAAACTTCGAGATATTCCTTGCTTATATTCTTATATTCAGTACTTTTATAAACGTCAGTGAGTTACATAATTTATAATCATAATTTTCAGTATTACAAACAATTCGTAGAGAGTAAAAGTGTTCTGTGGTGCAAAAGCGCGGGAAAACAAATGAATATCCGCACCCTTTTTTTTTTTAAGTTTTTGCAGAAATCTATGTACATATAATAAAATTGTAACTAAGTCGAATCTATACATTAAACATTTTTTGGAAAATGTAATTGAAATAGACATTATCGATACAGAGACCGAATATATAGTTTTTAGAATTTTTGTCTTTCTGTCTGTCTGTTACTGCATCACGAGAAAACCACTGGACAGATTTTGATGAAATTTATATAAAGAATATTTTTCGATAAGATGCCACAACAAGCCAGAAATTAAAAAAAACTATTTTTCAACATTTTTTGTTCCTTATATACCTGCTAAAATTTTAGAAAACTAGATCTGCACCTGGTCAGAGGTTGCTAAGTTACTGTTTTATTATATGTATATTTCAGCCCATGACCCCCCCCCCCCCCAAATTTTACTCTGGATCCGCGCCTGGTGTCAACTCCCCGCCGACCAATCCCCTCTTTTGTTTATTTCCTCCTTCTATTTTTAATGTTATTTTTAATTTTTATTATTTATTTTTTTGGCCTGAACATTCTCGTCATTTTTAACTGCTTCATTTACAAAGGTATTTTAATTTGTGCGTTCGCGTCGTCAGTGCGGCCAGTATAATCAAATAATAATTGTTTTATTACACATTAAAGTAGCGAAACTTTACACTGTTAATAAAATCGTCACTATCGATAACTCTCTTATAGTTACATCTATACTAATATTATAGAGCTACTATACCTTTGCCCTTTTGTGTTTGTTGGCCGAATCCGCTAGTCAAATCTGTGCCAGTCAGATGAATAAGTTAAAGTACCTATCTAACATCACACTTCGACCTTTTGTAATTGAGCAATTAATAATATATAGATTATTCACTTAGTTGAATAATAATAAAATATTGTGTATAGAGATGCTTGAATTACATATTTTTATATTACACATAAGCATTGCCCGCGGCTCCACCCGCATTTAGATGTCCAAAAACCGAATTCTTAGGTTTTACATATTAGTATAAGTACTCTTACATTGCAGTTTTTGTATTTTTTCTTAGAAATGAGACATTTTCCCGCAGTAAAAAGTCCTATATGTTGACCCGGATAACCATAGCCATAGCTATCATCATACCAAATTTCATCAAAATCCCTCCAGTGGTTTTTCTATGATGCGGTAACAGACAGGCAGACAGACAAAAATTCTAAAAACTATAGATTCGGCGTCTGTATCGATAATAATGTCTATTTTATTAAAATTTTCCAAAAAATATTTAATGTACAGATTCGGCTTAGTTACAATTTTATTATATGTATCGATTATAACATACAAATTACTGAACCGCTACTAGGTATAGCCGGCGCAATATCGTAGTAAACTAGAACAGGTAATCAGCAGTTAACTAAATTAAAAAACAAGTGGGTACTCGTAGCCAAAAAGTCAATCTTTACAAGGTGTTAAGAATTTTCTTTCAATGTATAAAAAAAGCTTTTTTAATCAAAAACAAGTTAACAAAACTATGTGGTTTTTGTTTTTTACCACGGAACCGGAAATAGAAATTGCAAGTACCTACGATATGGTACCTAAATTGTGTCTCTTTATGGAGAATGTAAGTGCTTAATGAATGTAATGGTCAAATTCAAACAAAGTCTATATTGAGCTGGTAGCCATAATTGAAATCGGTACATCCGTTTGGGAACGACGCACAGACAAACACACAGACTGACAGAGGAACTGCTAACACCTCTAGACCAAAAAAAGACATAGATTTTGAATTAAAATATCTATATGACGAGGAGTTTATAACTTGAATTGTGTTGTCTAGTGGAATATTAAACTTAAAAAAAGATTTTTTCAAAGTTAGTTTATTGTTTTATCATTCTGTAGGCACACAAATATATAGACACATCCTTTTTATACTTTTCTATTGTTGATTAAGACCTTTTTTATTAGCCTTTTATATTAATTACGTTTTTGACAGATTTGGACATTAAGAGGCGTATAATTACTTATATGCAAAATTTTTATTTCTATTTTAAATCAAATAGATTTAAATATTCTAATATTGCTGCAACGGCTGTAATTAAAATTAGTACCTATCATTCTTATACTAGGAATAGTGTATTTAGTGAGTTACATCATTTACATCATTTACATCAAGTCAAAGTTGAAAGTCCGATAACCTTTGACTGGCTCCCAATAACATCTTACTGATTGTATTGCTCGTAAATATTATCTTAAATTGTGAAAATATGTTGAAATTGTACCATTTACGTACAATTATAAACCTACTGTAATGTATGAACAGCTTATTGCGAAATTGTTACACACTAATGTTGTTTTCAATTCTTTTTGTATAATAATAGCTAAATAAATTCGAGTATCTTTGTTATATGTAAACTGATTTGCAATAAATTTCACAAAAACATGATAGAAGTGGAACTTCTTTGGAACCGTCGTGATTTAAAACTCGATGAATCGAAAATGCGGCACTAGAAAGAGACAAACACATAAATTTATAAGATAAAGCCGGCGAGAGAATGAGATAGAGTACATTATACAGAAGTGAAAAATAATACTAAATAATATGTTATTTTTTAAATATTATATTTATATTTTTATAATAATTATAACTTATAAAAATGAATATTTATTAGTGTGGGATGAATGAGCATAAAATAAAGCTATTATGACTAATTGCTGCCATGGTAACCATTGTTATTGTTTGACAAATGATATATAATATTATATTCTTTCCGTATATGGTATTCTATAAACATATGATTGTAATATTCCTAATATGCCTTATTTAATTAATTATTGATTTGTTTTAATTTAATTACGATATTTGCTAAAGAAGTTTTACTTCAATCGCGCGTATAGGTTACAAGCACTCATTTTATAAAAATATAAATATGACATTTTAAACGGACAGTAATTTAGGTTAGAATATGAAACGATTAATGTACCTATAAGTTGAGTTCGTATCAAAGTTAGTTATATCCAATACAGAATAACTAACTAGAAACCTCGAAGTAGGCAAGATTCAGTATTTCATCCTATATTTTCTTGTTTCAAGTGGCGCGTTTCTCAATAAACATTTCGAAACAAGCGTGTTCAATTCGGAATTTTAACTACGGTAAGTATACACGTCGGTAGTCGTTCTGATTAGAAATTTTGATTATTAAACAACACAGCAATAATCACTAAACTTAAGTCCATATCATACACAGAATCTTGTTAAAATACACTCTGTGGTTCAGTAAAGACGGAGGATCGACCCCCAAACGGGTTGCTTTGTATGACTCATACAAAAAACAAATGGTAAACCACTTCCTTGTATATTAGTTACCACCAGCAAAGTCAGAACTGTTGTTATAAGTGATAGTGATTTGCTTTTATATGAATAACCTTGCAGCCCTACAGGGTTAAACGATACACTGTACAAGTCATCATACTCACCCCTAGGTCAGTATTGTTCGATAATGTAGGTGTTTTTATATATTGTATGTTAATTTTCATTTTAAATTAATTTAAATTGCTGTTTTTAAATACCTATTTCAAAGTATTTTTAATTTTATCGACTTTGTTCGAGAGGTTTAAAGGGTATAGTACCCGCCATGCAATTACGCTTTGCTATAATTTACATGTATATATTTTATGACATTTTGTTCATCACAAAAAAAAATTGTAATAGTAATATTTCCATTTAAATATTCATACATTTTACTTTACAATTTAAATACGTAATTTCGATTATAACTAAGCGTAGCTTTTCTGTGTAAAAATTAAACATTCGCCAAACTAACGCCATCTCTTGAAAAAAATTAAAACTATTTTACTTTTTAATAGAGGAAGATACTTTCAAGTTACTAGCAACTGACGATAGATGACGCTTATAACAATTATTGGTAGTTCTATCATAAACGTTAAAATTAGGGTTGTTATATTAAAATATAAAAGAAATTTCTAGCTAACGAAACGTTGGGACCGAAAAAAACTAAAATTATCATCATACATAAAAACCAGGCTTTTTTAAAGTTTCAACAACACATACTTATTTATAACCACTTTCTTTTAAATATTGTTAAACACTAAACAATTCTATTGCGATTAACGACATGATGAAAACCAATAAAATGTACTTATATGTAATAAAGATTCTTCTGCTGTCCAAGCACCTTAGTATATATATACAAGCGTCTCGCCCTCGCTTCGCTTCGAGTTCGTTCTTAGTGAAAAACAATAACAAATCTATCCCACGGAAACTATAATTTATAAGGATTTATAATTACATATTTAATATTTACTACGGTATTACCGATAGTGTAAAAATAAAATTATTGACGAATAAACCGATATACCTATTGTGGTTATAAAAATGCTAAAGAATTTCTACATCGATATTGCGTTTAAATGATACATATATCTTTTATTTGAATTTTTATTTCTCTATAACAGTCAAAAATTGTATAACTAAAAATTACACAAATTACCTCTACCTTTGTTTATTTAATTGTGAAAACTATGGTAAATAAAGAAAAAAAAAAACATTATTTCTATCATTTATTCATAGTATTTTACACAGTACAATGTCTACCTTTATAGAAAATACCCATGATAGAACAATTGAAAAAAAATCTTTAATAAAAACCTAAGGAAATGCAATCAAAAACAGTAAGTAGTCGCGGTCCTAAACAAACGAACACAACAAATACTTAAATTACTATTTACAATACATTTAAGAAAAATGACATTTTCTAAAAAAAAAAACTTTAGTCAAACATTTTATGTACCGAAACAAAATATTTTAACATAATCCAAAATATTATCATTTAAATTAAAACTAAAATAGCGTCAAGAAATAGGTATACTTTGATGGATATTAAAATGACAGTTTTATTTAGACTAATTTAACGTGACATAATAAATACAAATTCCTACAAAAAAGTGGAATCCAAATTCTTACTTCGTCCATATTTTAATTTATAGTTGCACAATTTATTATAAATATACAGATAACATAAAAATAATATTTCATGTGCAATACATTGTATAACTCCAAAGACCAAAAAGTTAGTTATAATGAAGGACTTATATTATTATAAATGTGTCGTTTTTGAATACTTTGTAAGAGAAATTTCAATAGTTGTTTTTTTAATTATTTAATTTAGTTGGAATCTATTAGTCGTGTCATGTAAAAAAAAAGATTCTAAGCGACACAGTAACAATACGGTTACTGTATGTTGTTCACATATAGAGAGTGGACTGAATGTTTCTTTGCCAGCCGTAATCTAAAAGTGGCGGAAAAGCGCGACTGAGAATAAAGGAATGTGCGGCCAAAAGTCATTTGTATTTATTGAAATTAATGTAGACAGATACATATTTATAATCGTTTTAAATTCCATTATAATATTATATTTATTTCATTCCATTTAGAAATTCAAATTGGAATAAAAGACAAGGATTGGCCGCATGTTCGCTCTCTCTCTTTCTAGAGTGGTCAATTTCATGAGAGTATTGCTCAGTCTACTCTCTATGTCTATTATATTAACAATCATAAGTCATATTTTATTCTATGTAATTCAACTTTTAAGTCCATCGATTGAAAAAGTACTAGATACACAATCAGTGACAAAAAATGTCCTCACAACTGAGCGCGCTTTTTTTTTTAGAAAAACAACTTTAAGCATTGCATTTAAGGTTCAATTTACATTGTTGTATATATTTATTTCAACTAAATCAATGAAAAAAACTTTTAAATCTAAAAGAACTTTTGCATGGGATTGTGTATCTAGTACTCTTTTGATAGATGTTTAAGTCATATTAATTTTAAATTGTAGTCATTTACAGTCCTTTATAATTAGAACAAGTCAAATTAAATCTATTAATTATTAAAATTCCAATTTTAAAGTCAATTGAAGTTCTTTTAATTTGGAAT
The DNA here is from genome assembly GCA_947093115.1 of Brenthis daphne. Classification (NCBI taxonomy): domain Eukaryota; kingdom Metazoa; phylum Arthropoda; class Insecta; order Lepidoptera; family Nymphalidae; genus Brenthis; species Brenthis daphne. The sequence continues at coordinate 35,401,556 of OX352473.1, read as the reverse complement.
GAAGTAACATTTATCAAATATTGTACATCAATTTTGAAAATATTTAAATTTGAAAATAGATTGCCCTTATTTTATTATATACATCGATTGGAAATTGCGAGTCAGATGAAAATGTACATATATTTGAATTTACTAAAGTTACATTATTCATGATAATATATGTATCATTTGATTGACATTTTAAATTAGCAGATTTCTTAATTTTATTGTAAATATATGTATGAATGAATGAAAAAATGGCGTCCATTCACATCGTTCATTCAATTTATTTTTATGAATCTTAATGATCAAAATATTGATAACAATTTAAAAAGTAAGAGCCAATAAATGCCATAAACAAAGAAAGTATAAGCAAACACTACTAACACTATATAAAATAAAAAAAAATACTAAAGTAGCAGACATTCAGAATTTTAGTTGAAATTACAATTTATTTGTCATACATCGGACATCCATATAATATTTCCATATAATGTAGAAATATCTGACACAAAATGTTTGGAGAAACATTGAGCTACTGACATTACACCTAATACCAAAAAGTATAAACACCGAATATTTCTCTGAGAAATATATAAATACAGAAAAAAAAACACCACTAAATATTAAAAAAAATACTGTCAATTCCAAAAAAAAAAAACCGAAAATGTCAAACATTTAATTTTCACAGTCAATAATACGATTTGATTAGGCCTAAACAGTTTTACTTACGAATTATTATTCCAGTTTACTTTTAGTACATACAAGTTTAATCATATTTTGTTCAGTAATTTCCTTAATCTAATATAGAATTAATTCTAAATGAGACCATTTACATTCTTATACATTAAAGATTAATTTTTATTTATTACATATGAGAAAAATGATATCTTTGTACCTTCTTTCCTAGACAAAAAAAAATAAGAAAATTAAAAAAAAAGAAGAAAATATGACTTTCTACTATATATTGATAATCATGTTCTAAATTTTCAACACTCATAAATTTAAAAAACAAATGCACTACAATTTTTATAACAGTGTTTAGATGAAGCCTTTGACATATAACATAATATTTCTTATCCGCTCAATATATACATTTATTAGTATATATTTTTACATTATAATTAATTTATATACTAAAAATATGATTGAATGTTATTCATACTTTTATTACAGATAAGAATGTTATTTAGTCACTTTTTTCAGCAAAATAACAGCAATGTAAAACAGATTTAAAAAATAATAATATAGAAAGTCTTTGCAAGCACATACATTATAATCAAACTCCATTCATTTTAACCTAATTTTCTTTTTTAATTCAATACACACGCTTTTTACACAAAAGATTAATCATAATCACATTTAATTTACACACTAATCTTATTATATCTATTTGCTTAGTCAAATATTTTTATCTACTATAAAAAAAAAAAGATAAAAATATTATTTTATCTGTATCAATTGGAGTCATTTAAAAAAATAAATGTCAATGACAGAAGAGTACAGATAAAAAATAATATGCATACAAAAAATCTAGAAGCGTAATATTTGTATTTATAGCCTAATTGAAAAATATAAAAAGTAGAAAAAGCTGAAACAGTTTTTATAGTAATTTCCATAATATAATAATTATATTCATCACCTGATAAGCTGTTCCCAGTGTATGATTTCACATTATATAAAAGACAAGTGACTTGTTCGGGTTCATCCCTAGTTTCATTTTAACAGTAATTAGTATTGAATAGATAGACTATATAGGTATGATGAGTTTTATATCCCTTACTTGAGAAATGATCGACTCCCCATACAAACTTACATCCACCCTTTTACCCTTAAGTGATGATTTCCGGGATAAAAACTATCCTATGTCCTACTGTCCTACCATACCAAATTTCATCTAAATTGGTTCAGCGAATTTTTAGTTTATCCATTACAAACAAACGTATAAAAAAACATATTTTTTCTCTTTATAATTTTACTGTAGATGAAAGACAAAATTATTATAAAAATCATAGTTATATAATGATCAGTGTACTTTAAAAGCGAAAATAGCAAAAAAATTGGAATATGTAAGTGAGGAAATGAGATTCGATATATTTATAATCCACCTATTATTAATCATTATCAAGAATAACTTATAGCGTCTAAGCAATGGAAGAAAACAATATTAGAAAAATGATTCAGCACACTTACTGCTACTTTATTATATTAATACCACATCAAATCTAATTGTGTTTTGGATATACAGATATAATTTTATATACATATATAGTTGCATAATATTAATTAACTTTAAGAGACCATTCAGTCTTGTCAGTCTAAAGAAGCCTTCCCCAGACCTAACAATCAACTAACGATAAAATTATTATAGGCAGAACCAAACTAAAAAGAGACTTATAATAATACGCTGCCATCTTAATAAACATGTTTCCAATGTACGTATTACAGACAGTCCCCTGTGCATGCCTCCGAGATGAAACTCCAGCTCACATTCTGTTTGAATACAGTGAACTGAAACACTTAGCGATGAAAATCTAGGCTCCAGATCACTCCTAAAAATCTAAATCTAGACTACTGGGATATTCTGGGTGGAAAGAATAACACACAGACTAGCACAAGCTCATGCACAACGAGCAGATCTGCCTAAGTGTGGAAAAAGCTGGAGTGCGAAGACCATTCAGACTTACAATAAACATTAATTATAAAGTTGGCTTTGTTTTGACTCGATCATTGACATGAGTAAGTCAGTAAGAGGCAGCCATGTCTATAATATATGAATTAACAATTTACAGTTTAATATAATTAGCATTCATTTGATTTACATTAGAATATTCAAATTTTTTTTTATCAAACCAAATACCTGGTTTTACATACAGAATGTTATGAAATCTGTCATTAGTTAACTTAATTACTTGTTATTTTATTATTGATAACAGAATTTCATATAGCCTTTAACACATGCCGAAAGTAACAATTTTCAGTTCACCCTCACAATGCAACACTAACGGCCAAATTATTCATTAATTTGTATTGTTCACATCACTATTTAGTCCAAAAACAATCCCTATAGTTTAAGAAAAATTTAATCTTAGCACTAAATCACTTAAAAGTGTCAAAGCACTCACTTTGTGTCAATATTCACGTATAATGAGCACTTTCCGGAAGTCCCAGGATCATTCGGGCTCTGTGTACATAAATGAGAACTTATCGTGGCTGGTCGGGGACAGTACTTTAGCTTCGATCAGACATTGAACAACCCATGTTGTTGAGACTAGCGGTATGTTATCTTGGTTGGCTTTGTTCTGTACTTCGTGTGGGCAGTCCCATTCAGTTACTAGGGCTAGGGCTCCGGACATGTTTAGGTCTTCTTCGTTGACAACCCGAGTGTTAGCTCCGGCTAAAGTGCACACCCTCTCCCAAAATTTAACGAATGTGTCTTGATCACCGCATAGTAATATTGTTTTGTCTTTGAAGAATGTTGGGTTGCGTTTGCTGAATGCGGGTTTCTGAAATGTTTTTTTTTTCATAAATAATAAATAAAATTAACATGAAAATAAGTAGTATCTTATCCTAGGAGGTAAAACAAAAACACAAAATCAAGTAAATAAATGTGATTCTTCTAAAAGCAACCTAACATTTTGTGGACTTATGGCATTGGACCTATACCTTAATGAGGTCCATCAAAATCGATCATCCTATTATTAATAGAACTGATGACGACCCACTCGTGTGACACCAACCTTACTTCTTCTCCTACGCATTACATGTTACCTATACCTTACTAGTAAAAATACTCACCCAATTCACAAAGCACTTCTTCAATATCGACCATCCGGAGGGCAGCACGAACGCATCAACATCCATCATCCTGTTGTTGGTACAGCTCATGATGACCCATTCATGTGTCACCGACCTGATGTCCGCCGCTAAGCACTGTATGTACTTGGCTGTTAGACACGGCCGGGGTGCTATTAACTTGCACACCGTGTATTTGGTCTTTGGCACGTCGTCAAAATGACTGGAAATAATATAGTTTTTTTTATATAAAAAGATATCTATGTATCTGAAACTACAGCGTTATCAGCCGTTCGCCCTCGCTTCGTTCCAACTCATCCCTAGTTGAGTTTTAACGGTTACTATTGAATAGATAGACTATATTATATTACTGATGACGCATGATGATATGTATGTAGCAGCCTTCCTCAAGAAACAGGATATCTAATGTAAATATATTTTTTCAAATCGCATTAGTAGGTCCTGAGATTAGCGCGTTTAAAGAAACAAACACATACAAGCAAACAAACATTTTATATATATTTACCTATAAACAGTCCCACCGCCTGTTTCCAACTGTTCCTTCAGTCGTTCCTTGTTGAAGGGTCGGTGGCAGAACTCCAAGTCTTCTGTGTCTGTTCCCGTCATGGTCGAGGTCGCCTCACTGTCCTCCTCAGACGAATACTGACACTGGAAAAATATTACTAAGGTATTAGAAAAAACATGGAGTTAACTTTATCCACAACTAGCGATAGACTTTGCTTCCCCATACAAACTTGCACCCCCATTTTCAACGCCTTAAGGGATAATTTCCGGGATAAAAACAATCCTATGTCCTTCCCTGGGTCTCAAACTATCTTCTTACTAAATTACATCGAAATCGGTTCAGTAGTTTCGGAGCCTATTTGATACAAACAAACAATCAAACAAATTTTTACTGTTTATAATATTAAAATAGATATATTACTGGTTTATTTCAATTTTTCTAAAATGTTACTGAGTGCAGTTTGTGTACAGAGAGAGCCCCTTTTTAACGTCCCACTGCTGGGCTCGGACCTTCCTTCAATGTGAGTCACATCATGAAGTCACACTGTAGGTTAGCCTATTGTGAATCAATTTTCATGTTTTTTTTAAATAAGTTGTTCTTCAATGGTAGTTTTATCTATACAAATAAATAAAATTGAAGTGTCTATTTGTAATATCAAAATAACACTTTTTACTTTTTACTAAATGAATATGTAACTGTATATGGTACTTATAAGAAAAACACAATGTTTTACATTTTTGTCTGTCTGTCTGTTTCTTTCGGCTAATCTCCGAAACGGCTGGACAGATTTTGACGGGACTTTCACTGACAGATAGCTGATGTTATAAGGAATAACTTACACTACCTTTATTTTAGAAAAAGAATTAAGGTTCCGCTAAACAAATTAAAACCTTCCTAGTTACGCATCCGAGCGAAGTAAGGGTAGTCACTAGTATACAAATAAAACCAATAAAGCTGAAAGGTATGAGTCTTTTAATGAAAAATTATTTAATTACCTTTTCAGATTTGGAAGGCCGAGGTGGTTCTGTACAAGTTAGCAAGAAACACAGTCCAGCGAATATCTTGCTATCAGATGGAGGGATCGGACCGAGTGTAGATACTGTGTCTTCATCGTTCTCAAACTTTGTTAACTTGGAGTTCTTCTTGCCTATGTTCTGTTTGGCCGCGCCTTTTAGTTGGAGGGGACCCGCTGTAAATAATATATCTATTACATATGGAATAAATCTGAGTGTCTGTGTGTTGTGTTTGTGAACTTCGCTTTAGGTAACATTGAAGAGTGATTACTGTATTATATTTGATATATATGCTTATTTGAATTAATCTTGGAGAAATATTAGATGATTTTGAAGAGAAAATAAAATATCTAAAAATATAGTTTTTTTTTTATTTATTTATAACAACTGTAAAAGACTGTGTAAAGCAATGTAAGTAATAGAATTTTAAAAAAATACATTAATATTAATTATATTTAAAACATTCCATCTGTGGTCTTGTTTAAGTGGGTGTGCGTGTGTGCGTATGTACGTAAGTATACATATTATGTGCGTGTCTTTAGGTGTGCATGTGTACTTATATATGTCATCGTAAAATTGTAAAACTTAATTACCCATTTTAAATTCTGTTTTTATTTCCAAGTTTGTAAAAAAAAATATTTTGCTAAGTTTCTATCTGTTTGATAATTATCAGATATTTATCAATAGACATATTTATCTTGATAATTTCATTCCCTGTTTAATTTCTTATTAATAAAAAAAAAATAGTCGATTTTTTTTAACTCAGCCCAATATACATAAACATACATAATATATCGGTAAGTGTATGTGTGTGTGTATGTATGTACGCACCCTTGACCCCGTCGACCTTGCGCGGCGTGCGCTGCACCTCGGGCTCCACGCCGGCCACCTCCTCGAGGCGCGCGCCGGCCGACGGCGCCGGGTTGCTGCTCTCGCTCAGCTCGCTGCTCTCGCTCGCGACACGCTTGCGCGCCGCCGGCACTGCTGGCGTACTCTTGCTCTTTACACCTGTCATTTATATAAGTAATTGTCATTAGGATTCTTATAGTTTTTTTTTGTGGTATTTTTTTCTTTTGCACTGTTTTTTTTACAATTTTGAGTGTTTTTATTTGGGGGTAGGGAAATAGAAGCAGAATGCCTTTTTTATAATATGTATGTAATATTTTTTCTTTTTTAATATTTTTTGGTTTTAATTATATGTACACACATTGTATATTGCGTTGGCTTGCCTAATAAATAAATATATATTTTCTTATATTTACGCGAATATTTGACACCCATACTAATATACTCATATTACTAATTACTAATAATATTATAATTGTGAAAGTGTGTTTGTTTGTTTGTCCTTCTTTCACGTCAAAACGGAGAAACGAATTGGCGAGATTTTTTGTGTGCACATAGAAAGCTGGAGAGAAAACATGGGCTATTTTTTACCGCGGGAGATGATCTCCTTCCAACGGGAAAACACGTTATAATATAACCCAAAAAAATATTTATGATCAGAATTACTTGAGACTTGGTATTAATGCTCTTAAATACAATTAAATAAATACGTGTAATAGCATTTTTCAAAATTCATCCCATAAGAGGGTAAAATAGAATAATTATTCTAATGATAAATATTTTTTTGGGTTCTATTATAACATGTTTTCCCGTGAGAATGAAATAATCTCTCGCGGTAAGAAATCTATGTCAATCTGTCACTATGTTTCGAAGTGAAAGAAGGACAAACAAACACACTTTCACATTTATATTATTAGTATGGATGTACTGGGAGCCGTACATTTTTCCGAGATAAAAAATAGCCTATGTGCTATTCCAAACTATAACCTATCTCTGTGCCCAATTTCATCTAGATCCGTTCAGCCGTTCTGGCGTGATTGAGTAATAAACATCCATCCATAACTTCGCATTTAACGCCCTTTTTAACGACCCATTGCTGGGAACGCCCTTAAACGCGAGTGAATGGTCGGGACTTCATATAATAATCGGGATAATCCATCAACTTGGTCAAGTACGGATCGACAGATACCACATGTCCTTCAAAAACTTACTAGATTCCCTTAGAATTGCAGGCTTCCTCACGACATTTTCCTTCACCGTATGAATAAACGATATTCGCGTTGAAAATGATTCGCACATGAAAATATAAGTGCGAGACCCGGGATTTGATCCCACTGCACTAGGTTTCTAAAACGAGCGCATTCCCAATTTTATTCTGCCTAATTTGGATATAGACATAAAATTGTTAAAAACAAGAGTATCTAACCTGAAGTAGATGCTTTAGGACTAATCGGCGAGGCAACTCGTTTTCTTGCACTGGAGCTTCCCTTGTCCCTGCTGCGAGCGCTGCGAGGACCCTGGGAGTTAAACGAAAATGAAATGATGAATAGAATAAATGAACCTAGAAAGAAATCAATATTAGTAAACCGCTGAGCTTCTTTTAACTTTAAATACATATATATTATTAATATAAATGTTTGAGTTGGTTACAGACGGAAACACCACCAGTTTGTAAGGTTGTAGGGTGTAATCTCTGGATCTACTGAGCCGATTTAGATGACATTTAGTAAGAAGATAGTTTAGAGACCCCGGGAAGGACATAGAATAATGTTTATCCCGAAAATCATCTCTTGAGGTGGTAAAAATGAGGATGAAGTTTGTATAGTTAATTAACCTAAGGAAGAACCCGATCGAAGCGAGGGTGAGTCGCTAGTAAATAATATGTATCCTGTGTGTAATTTGTAAATTTTGTTTATACTGTTTGTTTTTCTAAAAATAAATAAATGGATCAAATGAGCAATTTACCTGTATTATATTATCAAGATCCAGTTCCCTGTTGTGCCGCCGGCGCGGGGTGGCGGGCGCGGTCGGGGAGCGCGCTCTAGCGAACTCCTTTATTGACCTCGCCTGGTCCTCTGTTAGGTACAGCTCGCTAGCCGTCACCAGAACTATCGCATCTCTGTGAGTTTTATTATAATTGTATTGATATGCAACACAAATTTGATTTTCTTTATATTTCTATATTCAGTTTTACTATTTTCATCTTTTGCGTAGTTGGAAATTTTAAAATTATTGGGCATTTACTTGAGTTAAGTAGGAAAAAAAGCTTTACAAACAGTTAATAAATAATATCAAGAACATAATAACAATAGATGGAGAAATCTTTAGAGACTGAAAGTATGTGTATGCATATTAGTTAATATTATAAATGTGAAAGTTTGTGAGTATGTATGGATCTTTATTCTTTCACGCCAGAACGGCTGAACGGATCTGGATGAAATTTGGTATAGAAATAGATTATAGTCTGGAATAACACACAGGCTATTTTTTATCCCGGAAAAATGTACGGTTCCCGTGGGATAGGTTTGTTTTTGTTTCCCTGAGGTGAACCCGAGCAAAGCAAGGGTGAGCCGCTAGTAGGATATAAACTCACCTATCAGTAGTGCAACGATAAGTAATAGTGCCATTATCGTTTTCTTCAACACCAAGCACTAAACCAGGCTCATAGTTCTGTTCATCATCGACCATCGCGTACACAGACTGCCCTTGCAACGGTAACTTTTTCATATCCCCAAATATTATGAAATCGTCCAAAATCACTTTACTTTGTCCATCATCAAATTTGATTAAATACTTATTCGGTTCCGTAATTTCTAGAACTTTCCCCGAATAATAGCGTTTGTCCACCCATTTAGCTAACACAACCGTATCTGGTGGAAAACCAGGATATTCGGGTTTTACAACGGCTTTCTCTACGGGCGTCGCCGGTCTCGGTGATGTAGGACGACGTTTTTGCTTCAATTTCGTCACCGATTTGGGCGTTCCTACTAAAGATGATAGCGGTTTCTCTTCCTTAGGTGACATTTTCCCACTATCCCCATTAGTTGGTATCATTTCTGGGGAGTTCATCCCCTGCATGTATTCGGCTTCTTCTGGCTGAGTGGGTAACAACGCACGCTTAGTTTTCCCAGCGATGGGCCTACGACCACGAACTCGGCTCTTCTTGAGAGAACTCTTTGGCGTAGCTTTATCACACTTGCTTACTTCCTCGGGACTTGCGTTACCGTTACTTAAACCACTTTCGTTCGAAACTTGAATGCCTACAGAAATCTTTTCGTCGTTCATTGACCTATCTGAGACAGATGTTTCTCGAATGTGCGAGAATATGTCTTGAAGTTTCTTCATCAACGCCTCATACCCTTTGACTGTAGTAGATGGGTTCGATACCGATTTTCTCGGTGGCTGTGGAACTACGAATGCCCCATCACTAGTGCGGTTACTTGAAGTCGATGATGAACTGACAGTTGACGCAAACGACGTTCTATTTGGCAGATTAATCATCCCAACACTAGTTACACTTGACGGTGAAGTGCTTACAGAGACATCGCCCATGTACGGATCCATGGTGAATCTTTTCGAAATCCGTTGATATTCTTTGCACATATCCATTCCTACGTCGTTATCTGTCCTCACTACGTATAGAGACAGAAACTCGCAATCTTCATTGTGGCTGACATGGATATCGAATATGGGTAATTGAGGTGTATTAATTGGTAATGAATGGCCATTCTGTAAGGGCGATATGGTTGATGGAGTCGTAGTGTTGCTAGTTCGGAATGACTCGTGTTTATTTCTATTTAGTTTATTCCCATTCAGTTTTGACATATCTGGTGTGATGTCAGAACAAATTTTTTCCCCAATTTCTGTAGGTGTGGACGAGTTGCCATTAGACAATTTTGAGATAAGTTTCGACGCGACGCTAGGCACATGTTCGGGGCTGTCTAGACCCACGGAGCAGATGCTGTCGGTACTTTCTTGATCAGTATTCTTTTCCTTGTAGTCTTTTGTAGCTACCGATATATCATTTTCTGAGATATAAGCTTCGGTTTTGGCTTTCTCTGGTAAATCTACGTCTATAACTTCTATTCTATCCTTAGCCACGACAGGCTCACTGCTATAAGTAGGCTCCTTCTTATCCACTTCTTCTTCAGATGGCGAAAGTTCTAGATGGAAATTCTGAGAATCGTTTAAATCCTCAGTACTCTCTTCTGCAATCGTGTCAGGGATTTTAGGTGGTGGAATTTCCAATACAAACTCTACACTCGGTCGACTTGGTGTTTTTGAGCTAGTAGCAGAATCTTCATTCACTGGCTTTTCTTTTGATAAATCTAATTGAATGCGAGGTGTTTTAGGCGTTTTACGACTTTTAGTTATATCAACACTAGCCGATCTTGATTTCGGGGTCTTTGGTGTCTTTGGGGTTATTTCTACACTGTTGCTTCGCTTCGTCAATTTTCTTGGACTCGACCGTACTGGAGTTCGAACCCGGGATGTTGATGGTAGTTCATCTTCTAATTTCCGCTTAGCAACACTCGTTATCGCACTCACTTCGTCATCTAATGTTTGAGATGACACAGCAATTTCTTCATCAGCTAAATCTAGTTTTAGAACTTTTGCAATAGTATCTGAACCTTCTTCAGACAATTTTCTTTTGGCATGTATTATTTGGGGTTCTTCTGTAAATATAATATATTTTTTGTTATAGTAAATTTATATTTATGACAAAAATATAAATACAAATATCGAATAACGCATTTACCTGTAGCTTCTGCTTCTGCTGAAGTAGTATCAGCCTGTTGGAAAATTTCATTTTTATAATATGAATTTAAAATTAAAAAAGGATTAACTATATAGCACATTAATTTGTTTTTATCTTACAATTACAAATATAATATATCTAAATATGACAACATAAGTTTACAACTAAAGAAACCAACAAATGTACAGCAAAATATGTTCTTAAATTATACAAACCTGAATACTTTCCTCGGTTAACTTTGGTTCTTCCTCTGGTTCATAAACAGGACTATCTGGAAAGAGATTTTGGGAAGTGTCCTTGGCTTCTTCAGAAGTAGTGTCAGGAATGGCTTGTACCTCAATTCCTGAAAAAAAATAAGATGTCTTGTTATTTCTTTGCATAAAAAGATTGATGTTTTAAAACTGTACAATGAAATCATATTTTCATTTACATTTCTTTATTTAAGTAATTATAATATTGAAAGGTATATTTTGCTTTAGTTTAACTTTTGCTTTAGATTTCAATCTTAGCAGAAATGGCTATTGTATGGAGAATTTAATATAACAAAATATTAATTTACCAATTTGAATGATTAAGTAAATAAATTAAATATTCATTTTTATTATTTCATAAATAAATAAAACATATATTAATGTTTAGGAACAATGAAGGTCTACATACTATTATGATACATACCATAATATATTGCCATGAAAGGATTGAATTGAATGAAGGATTCTACAGGATAAGTTAAATTTGTTTAAATCAAATTTTTTTATATATATAGGTATATTACAGCATCAATTTTAGCTATTATTTTTTTTTTATTTAAAAATACCTAAATATGTATTTATTACTTCCTAAATAAAATTCAAAACAATCTAAAATGGTTTTTAGTACATATGCAGATTTGCAGGTTAAAGGTTTCTATCAGAAATTATTAGGTATTTTGTGATTTTTCAACGATTATATACTAACTTTAATCAAAATTTCATGCATATTGAAATACACATTTTTTATATATAGGTACAGTTTACAACTATATACAGTGAATTTACAAATTGACTTCATCATAATGTTTCTTAAGGTAATAACTTAAAAATAACATAATTTGTAACCTATTTTGTATAAATACATTAAGGATTTGCTGTCATATAATGGAGAGATGAATCTAGTATCACTACAATATAGAGATTTTCTCTAAAACCTTATAGAAAGCACGAAAATATGAACCTTATCTTCTCATACTAAAGATGCAAATCTATTTAAAATATTTTTTCAAATAAAAAATATCTAAGTGAAGTGAATAAAAATATTATTAAGACAGTCATGACATAATATCAAAATGTCAGTTGGATAATAATCGGTACTCCATTTCAGATGTGCACTTATTGATATTTGGATTCGTGACAATGCGACCAAATTAAAATGCAATTGGAATGGCCAATTTCTAAACGGCCGAAACCATGAAATTAAGTAATAAGAATAGCAACATGTGAGTTTTTACATTATGTTTCTTCTATTTTAAGGGCTTTATACGAAGAAAAGCAATTTTAAATAAATATAATCGTAAAATGGACTTAAATTATGTGATGTCAATATAACATGTCACGCATGTCAACTTAGTCGGCTTACACAAAACTAAACCGATTTACAACAGAGAGCTATTTGTTGAAATGTTGTATTTACCTGATTCTTCTTTTGTAGAAGCACTATCCATAGGTTTTTCACAGCTATCCTCCATCTTTTTAAAACTATTTTTCTTTATTTTATTGAAAACTGGCGCGTTTTAGCAGAGAAACATCTGTCACTTGAACACAGCAAAAATTATAAGAATTTCCATACGTAGAACTACAGTAAACTATCAATACAAGTAGTTTAAATATATAATAAGATAAAGGACATCCGAAAATTGATAAAATAATTTAAAAAGTCGTAATTTTATATTTTTTGCAAAAACGCGAGCGAAGCACGGCCGCTTGTTGATTTGGCCAGTGTTGCCATGTCAAATATTTTATATTAAGATAATGTTATTGATAATGTTTTAAAATGAAATTATTTTTTATACATACTCGTCTCAAATAAAGTTACCAATAGGTAAATCATTAATAAAGTCGTTTTTAATTTTATTACATATATAAAAACAAATATATAATTTTGATTTTAATGATTTCTTCAGTTATACCATATACATGCAGGAATATTATAGAATTATTAAATTGTCGTTTGGTTACTTTGACTTAAGTTTGGAATGAATATGTTACATATTATTGATACATTTAACAATATTTTCTATTGTACTCTTTTGTTTTTAAATATTTTTGGTGATACTTCACGAGGTATGTTCAGTTCATAAAATTTGGCTAAGAGGACTTCAAACTAAATCAGTCGCTTTCATATAAAAAATTCGATAGTGGACAAACCGACAGATCAATACCCTACATTTTCATACTATTTGTCAGCGTGTTTTTTGTAATATAAAAGTTTAATATTTAACATTAATTATAACCATCTTATGGGTAGATAACGGCAAAACAATACATTGTAATAAATATAACATAAACAAATATAAAATAAACAATTATATCTTTAACCTAAGTATCGACATAATTTTTTATTTATATTAAATCACTTATAATTTTCATATTATATTTCTCGCTTTTTATGAAGTGAACTAAATGATAAATCTGACGTAGCTTACACAATGCACACGAGGAGGATCGGACAAAATTCGATGGATAGCTGGAATGGCTCTGTGGCTAGACTAAGATGTCTTCCTATAAAACTAATATTAAATACACAGAGAAATTCAAGCTACAAACCATTATATTTTATTATAAAAAAGTTGAAAGTTAACCAAAATTGATTGAGCTCAAATTCTAAAGTTTTGATTTAAGTATCCACAGATAATACATTAGTTAGTAGAATTATAACTATCAACCACTCAAATTTTATCTCCACAATACCATTGTAAAAAAAAACAGTTAAGAAATAATTAAAAGATTCCTCTATTTTGCACAAACTATTGCTATAAATTACATAATATTATTTTTTTGTAAATGTGGTACTTAATGTTATATAAATTAATTTATATTGATATGAAATATTAATTATATATTATCTCTATAAATATTATTGTTACATTTTTAATGTAAAAATAAACAATAATGAATATTACAACATAAAGACCAAATTAGAAAGAGAAGAATATCTTAAGAAAATTTAAATTAAATTTCGTAATCTTCATTTACAAATTGTTTGCTGCATCCATTTCCTATGTCAAATTTTAATTACCCTAAAATAAGTCTTGCTAATCTGTGTATCCTAAGTCATCCCTGATCCTAGCATACTCTATATCTTATAATTTTTACGCTTGGCAACACCTGAAAATCGAAAAGGCGGAAAAATTGTAAACTGAGTTTAAATGATAAACTATCAATCAAACTACAGCATGTTTCACTGCACTGGCCACTGATAGATTTTTTTTAGTCTGATTATTTTATATTATGAATGAGCTAAATAAGTGTAAATTATTCAATTTCGTTTATCAAGCCGATTAAGTATCAAATTTAATCACAATTTATATTGCATCTACACTTAAAAAGGATAAATTTGTGTAAAATTATAGTTAAATTATATTTTACTGTAAGTACAATTTATATAAGGCAGTGGTAGTCCAGTGGTAACGCGGCCGCTTGGGAAACCGAGTGAAACGGGTTCTAATCCACGGTCTCGCGTCTAATATTTTCATGTCTGAATCATTTATCATATCATATTATATTTATTTTTTTAGATTATTTTAAATGGCAATTTTAAATATCTATCACAAATATCTATCTAAAATACTAAATCATAAAACTATAGAGGCATAATACCGAATAGAAAAAAAACAATTTGTAAGGAAAAGTACCTATCGAATGAAAGCTCGCTACGTTAGAATATAAAATGGCCTCTCGTTTAGCCATCTTGTAATAAATTTTTACAATTAACAAGAGGAAAAAGCGTCTTTTCTTAAGAGAATTGAGAGTTAATTAACGTACCTATTCACTTAATTTATACTAAAAGTAAACAACTTAACATAAATAAAAGGTTTAATTCAGGACATCGTTTTCTTCTGTTTTCTTTTTTGTATTGGGTATATCTGCAAGAAATAGACTGATTCTATTTATAAAGTAAGTTGAAAATTATAAAATCTTATAAGTGTCGATCTTTTTTGTTAGTAGAAATGTTTTACATACGACAGTAACTTTTTAAGTAACTGCAGAATGTCGTATGTATAGTGTATGTATATTATAAATAGGCACATATTTTATATGTAGATATAACTAAGTATTATTAATAAATTATCATTCAAAGAAAGTTTGTAATTAATTAAAAAAGCTAAATAAAAAATTATATTTTGGCTATTTAAAATAAAGTCCATGTAAGTCCATTATGTCAAAGTTTAAAAGAAAACCTAAAGAAATATATATTTTTAAAAATTTTCTTAACATCTTAGTGTTTCATTTTCAAACATCTTATTAAATTCAGTCTGTATGTGTGTGCGAAAATAATTTATATACATATAAAAAAGTCAAAACAAAATAAATATTTATCTACCCGCAAAAGATTACACGATGTACGACACCGGGATTTTTGTTTTCGGAACTAAAATATTCGAAAAGCCGCATCGAGACTCCATTTCTTGCTTGCCGCTTGAGCTTTCTTGGAAAATATTCTCGTAAGTTCCATTCTATGTATAATTTACAAACACTTTGGTATTTTCAGTAATCCGATTAGAGAAACGCTGTTTTATCATTTATTATTTATAAAGTACATATTTATGTTTTCTTTACTATACTTTACGGTTACTTTCCAAAAAAATAGTCTACCCTCTCAGTAGATTTAAAATCATTATTAATTCCTCCACGACCGCGGACACGCCGGCGTGTCAGTTAACAATAGATTTCTTAGAATTTTAATTAA
Organism: Brenthis daphne; assembly: GCA_947093115.1. Taxonomy (NCBI): domain Eukaryota; kingdom Metazoa; phylum Arthropoda; class Insecta; order Lepidoptera; family Nymphalidae; genus Brenthis; species Brenthis daphne. The sequence goes on along the minus strand of OX352473.1, from coordinate 35,385,694 downwards.
TTTCTTAGAAATTTACTTGGAGTTGTATATTATGTAAGATACGTGTATTTCTGAAACTGCCTCGAATAAAAACCATAAAACAAAAAAAATTACATATAACAACATCTCGGTGACTTTACATAATAAGTAAATATTATAGTTTTATAAATGTTTATAAATCCTGCATTTAAACATTTTGTGGCTTCATATTAAATTGTAAAATAATTTAGAGAGATTTAAAATAGGTAGGATGACACATTCATATTCACTGTGATATTTCTATTTTGAAACTTTGTTAAACGTGAAAATGAACTAAAAGTACGTGTTAGCTGTTCAGTTTATAAACGTTAGGTAGTCAATCATTTCGGTCTAGGCAATGTGTATGCTTGCTAGAATTAATGCTAATGTTCTAATTATAATCCACGAATCTTTTTTTTATGTTGGGAAATGCATTTACGCCTACCACCTGTAGGCATACAGGTGGATGGATATGTGAGAATCTAGATAATCTAACAATCTAGACGAAGATATTTTATTTCAAATACGTGTTAAATATATTTTGTTCCAATAACCATCCATACCAACTAGCCAACCAAAATTAATATTTTTATTAAAATTAACAGAAACAAAATTATCTCTAGCTAAAATTTGATTTTTATTTTCTTTTGTATATTTATGTACGCTGCAATAACATATCGCTACATCTTTATTTTATTTCATTTTTTTTTGTTCCTTGTTCTTTTTAGTGATGCATCGTGCCAAAACTTAAATTATAGCGAAATTACCATTTATCGCCATTTTCTTCTATACAATCATCAAGTATGAGTGACCAACATAATATTATTTATTTTAACACTAGCAGAACCCGCGGCTTCACTTGCGCTAAAACTACAAAAAAAAAAACACTAAAAAAGTAGTTTCTTACAAACTTTCAGCCCTATTTTATCCCCTTAAAGGATGAATTTTGAAAAATGCTAAAACACTTATTTATTTAATTTTATTGAAGAGCATTAATACCAAGTTTCAAGTAATTCTGATCATAAATATTTTTTTTGGATTGTATTATAACGTGTTTTCCCGTGGGAATTAATGAAAAAATGTCACTCTCCAGCCCTCCAACTATCTCCACACAAAAAACCGTGCCAATCCGTCACTTCGTTTCGACGTGAAAGAGGGACAAACAAACAAACAAACAAACACACTTTCACATTTATAATATTAATTATGGATTATAGATTGATGTTTGATTATTTAGGAGTTATACACATAACTATTTTTTTTCCAAATTTTAATATATTCTAAGAGTTTTCCTTATTTTTAACTTTCCTGGAATTCGGTAATAGACACTTATAATACTTTCGATTAACGTTTCGACGTAAAACCACTCAAACGAAGAAGATAAATCAAGTGGTATTGCGTGGAAAAATGTAGATACAATTTCTTTGTACACAAACACTTGTAAATAATAAAAAAAACTGAGTAATAGTAGTGTTTAAGTATATATAAATTAATACCAGTATCTCAAAGATTTTTTCCATATACCTATCTAGTTTTAGGCCATAATAATATTGATATTTATTTAAAAAAAAAATCCTTTGTCTTTTAACTTGATCGATTTTACTGTGTATAGTTTTATCAAAAATGTAAAAGTAAGCTTAATTTACAGGTATTTGGACAAAGCTTCCCTTCGCAATGCAACACAAGCACACAAAGTATGGAAACGAATCATAATTGCGAATAAAAAATTGAGAAGTCGCCTGAACCAATTTGAATTAGTTTTCAAACTCGGATCTGAAAACTTGGTGAAATTTTACAAAAGAAATAAGAAGATTCTAAAGAAACTGAATGCAAAAAATTATTTGCCAGTTGGACAAAGCATCGGTAATTTTTTTTTCAAGTTACCTGTTTCTTTAATTTCGTACTTATAAATAGTAAAGATAAAAAAAACATGATTTTTAAATAAAAAATATAAAAAAGAACATACGAAGAAAATAAAAAAAAATATGAATATCTAATACTAAAAATTGCATAATTAATTAAATATTCGTCACATTCGTACCTCATGTAATCGAACCTGCTATCTTTGGTGAAACCAAATATTCAATATACCAATGTTTCAAATATTATAAATAAATTATTTGTAAATGAGCAAGTAACTTTGTGTTATCTTCTCGCCCTTAAACAGCTGAATAGATTAGAGATTGAGTTAAAGACTGATGATAGTGTACATATAGGTAGGTATATATCTACCTAGATAGCACGATATAGCTTTGGTACATTTTTGAAGTTAAAACTTCTATAGGCAGCTTTGGATGGGGTGTAAATTCATGTAAGTCGTCATCGACACGGTTACGTGACGTGATTTTAATTTAAGATCAAACAATTAATTTGAATATCCAAAAATAATATATAGGTTTAAGTTTTAACTTCTGTCGGAAGTCCTCATGACTGCTTTTTTTATTATTTAATAATTTTGTTTTACTGCTTTTAGTGCAATCGACGACGAAAACAGTAACTAAATCAAAGAGACCAGGTGAGGATTTAGTCATTTATACTAAAAGATATAAATTATTTTAAAATGTGAATAAATATATAGACATTTAAATAATTAATATTGTGTTTTTATTTGAATTTTCAACGCTTTTTCGAATTTTTCATATATTTCTACTATAATTGGTGATTGCGAGGTGAATTAATTTTTCATTCTGTGTGAGTTTGTTTTTCTAACAAAGAGAGTTTTTGAATTATCCGTTAACATTATTTAGAGTATTAGTCCTGAGTCGATACTAGAACCGTGGTCGCTCTTGGTCGTCCCAAGGAATTTTAGCGAGACTTCGACTAGCAAATATTTAGTTTGACTCAGAGTAAAAATGTGTTCTTGGAAAGCAAAAGATTCCCTTAGAATATGGGTGTAAAGAATAACAGCTCAATTAATTTTCACCTGCAGACATAGAAATCAAAATTGAATCAGCAAAAATGTTTTATTTATTTAAAACTATATTTAAAATATCTCTATATATTAATTAAATAAACATATATTAAATATAATAAAATAAATCATTTTAGTCAAATCAAACCAAATTTCGGTAAAAATAATCCTAACCGCAGCGTAAACAAAACAAGGTTAACAGCAATAGGACATATTATAGATAGCATTTTGTATCGCATTTCATGTGTGAAATGCGATATATAAACATCATTTTCGAGTAAAATTATACCATTTGCTTCAAATTTGAACATTTATATACGAGTAGTATTGAGGTATAATTTAAGAATTTGAGAGATTAGTAAGTTATCGTTCTACAATCGTTGAAGAATAAAAATCTTAAAATGTCCCTATACGAAAATCCATACTAATATTATAAATGTGAAAGTGTGTTTGTTTTATTGTTTGTCCTTCTTTCACATCGAAATGGAGAGACTGATTAGCGTGATTTTTTATGTGGAGATAGTTTGAGGGCTGGAGAGTGACATAGGCTACTTTTTACCGCGAGAGATTATCTCATTCCCACGGCAAAATACGTCGTGATTCATACCATAAGGGATGAAAGTTTGTATGAAACTCACCTTTTTAGGGTTTTTTGTAGTTTTAGCGCGGGCGAAGCTGCGGGTTCTGCTAGTTACAAATAATATAATATTACGTTTCTACTACGTAACGATTCAATCTGTCATGTCAATACAATTTTTTAAATTCCTATTCAATAACGATTATAAATAGAATTAAATCTTGTCTTAGCCCTATGTTTGTATTTATTAAAATACTGGCGACTCGCCCTCGCTTCGACAAAAACAAATCTATCCCACGGGAATCGCACATTTTTTCGTGATAAAAAGTCACCTATTCCAGACTATAATGTATCTCTGTGCCTTTCATCCAGATACGTTCAGCTGTTCTGGCGTGATACATATACATATAAAGTATTAAATTGTATATATTGATCACAACTAATTTAAAACATACTACTTATAAAGTAATACATATAAAATAAACATATATATGAATCAGTCCATGTGTACAGCATTTGATATATGAATGCCGCACGGCTACGCATATCGTGCGGAAACTGGAATGGCACAATGCGTCCGCTCTAACGCGATGCGGTTTTATTGTTCCGAGAAATCTTTTTGTTTTTAAATTTTAAATGAATAAAATACCCGAAATGGTTTTATTATTATTTTTCCAGCTTAGAGCTGTGGTATATAGAAATGGTAATTTATTAAGTGTATAGGTAGGTTTTCCTTCTTTTAAATTTTAGGGGTAGTATTATATCTATAGGTCTTTGTGTTTGCCGAGTGATGGAAATTGGACAATTATCATTATTGAAAATTTCAGGACATATGAATTTACAAATATTTTTTTTGATGACACTTAAGTGAAAACTTTTTAATTTTCACTAAATACATATAGCTAGTACATACTATGTACGATTCTAATAAGAAAAAATATGTTTTAATATTTTCGTCTGTCTGACTGTCTGTTTGTTTGTTTGTTTCGGTTAATCTCTGAAACGGCATGACCGATTTTGACGGGACTTTCGCTGGCAGATAGCTGATGTAATAAGAAGTAACTTAGACTACTTTTTTTGTAGAAAAAGAATCTGGGTTCCGCGCAAAAAAATTGAAACCCATAAAATTCTGAACAAAAATCGCGTACCCGACTAAGGACGCACACGAGCGAAGCGAAGGTTCGTCCTTATGTTGATTCTCCATACAATCTTTCATCCTCATTTTTACCCCCTTGAGGGATGGCTTTTGGGATAAAAAGTATCCTAAAACCTTCCCAGTGTCTCAAACTATCTTCTTACCAAACTTTACATAAATCGGTTCAGTAGATCCAGAGACTATCCCCAACAACCTCACAAACTCACAAACTTTACCTCTTTATAATATTATTAGCATTAGTATAGATAATTATCCACAAATTGCGATCTATCAACATTACATATAGTAAATTGCTACATTAATGTGAATATTTTATAACCTAATTCAATAAAATACGGCAGTGAACATAAGTTACGTTTCCACTTGGTTATTATTAATGTTTAATGAATTATTAAGTGAATTACAAATTAATTGATAAGATATACTTAAATTATATATAAATTGTAAAACATTTCGTTTAATTAATATAGGAACGTAATATGTATATAACTAGCTTTATCTCGCGGATCCACCTGCGTCTTTGAATTTTATAAAACTGCTTCGCTCTCATTGGTAGTGTGAGGTAAGATAGCCTTCTGTCGGAACAGTAGATTCAGGAATTAGCCCGTTCAAATAAACGAGCAAAAAAGCTTTTATTATAGTAAATATTTTTTTCATCATATTGTTTCATCATCATATATAATCGGCAAAGGTAGCCCAGTGGTAACGCGCTCGCTTGAGAAATCGAGTGAAGTGGGTTCAAATCCCGTGTCTCGCACCTGTAATATTTTCATGTGCGAATCATTTCTAACATGATTACCATTTGTCTTACGGTGAGGAAAACATCGTGAGCAACTCCGCATGTCTGAGAGAACGTAGCAAGTGTTTGAAAGGCATGAGATGTCCACCAACTAGCACTTGGCCAGCATGATGGACTATGGCTTGATCGCCCCTCGTATTGAAGGGAGGCCCGTGTCCAGCAGTGCGACGTTAAAAAGGGCTGAATACATACGTTCTGCGATATAATATGTATACCTACATAATATGTAGGTGTTGTATATACAAAATATATTTCATTTGGTCCTAGTATATGACAACCTTACTTCAGAAATTCTACTACCATGTCTTTTGTTATTTATAAAAAAAATATTAAATAACTAGCATTGCCTGCGGCTCCGCCCGCGTTCAGATGACCAAAGAACAAATTCTTAGGTTTTACATATTAGTATCTTACATTACAGTTTTTGTATTTTTTTCTCAGAAATGAGATATTTTCCCATGGTAAAAAGTATCCTATATGTTGACCCGGATAACCAGCTATCACTATACCAAATTTCAATCAAAATCCCTCCAGTGGTTTTTCTGTGATGTGATAACAGACAGACAGACAAAAATTCTAAAAACTATAGATTCGGCCTCTGTATCGATAATAATGTTTATTTCAATAAGATTTTCCAAAAAATATTTAATGTACAGATTCGGCTTAGTTACAATTTTATTATACGTATAGATAGCACAATTATATAATTTAAAATATTTAATGTAATCTATATAATTAGACCTAGTTTTTTTACATTTTTTGTTAGCAACACTGCTATTGAAAGAAATATTACATGACATTTTGATAGTAAAAGGCCAGAGTTTTATGAAAGTTTCCAAAATATAAAATTCGCGTTTCATATATTGAGGCACTTTTTTCATCCTTCCTGTTGTGTGTCCCGTTTTATTTTTAGAATTGGTGCAGCTATTAGTGAATCTCTTTGTATAGAGTTTGTCATTTAAAAAAAATGTAAAAACATTTCGCTGGCGGCTTACTTGCTTTTAGATAAGATTTAGATTTTCCGTAACATTCTGATGTAAAATATTTTCTTTCCTAGGTACCTACTGTAATATTCCAGCATAATAAAGCATGTAAAATTAATGTAAGAAATTTTTAATGATTACATTTAAGGGCCAATTTTAAGTTTGCTTCAAATAATATAAAAGGATAATATTGCCTACTTATATATTTTTTATTACAAAGAAATGGGAAATAATATAAGCGAATAGGCATATGCCTGATGTGATATGGAGATTTGAGGTTTTCCTTTATTTGAAGGACCAAAGATCTTTTGACATAATGGCTTAGACCCCTGAACGTATAACCACTCTTCAATATACACGTGAAATATTTCACAAACAGGTCAAGATCTATCTATCAAAATCCTTTCTTATCTTCCAGTTTCAAGATGGCGCTAAATTGACACATCCGGTGCCTTTGTCGCCCGCCGGAAGTGCACTTACAGCCTGATACCCACTTCGAATATGCTTCCGGTTGTCTTTTCGGCACTCTGCTGGAGTATTTTAAGACATTTTTAGACTTTCTAAAGAGTTACTTAAAAATCTTTTATCTGAGAAAGATGTAAATTTCCTTGAGGACAATGGAGGTAATGTATATACATTCAGAAGAATGGTTTTTATATTGTTCACTTTAAAATACCTATAATTTCATAATTTAAGTTTTTTTTAAGTGGCTACATTTCTTATAATTTTTTTATTAATTTGCCATTATGGTCTAACTTTACCAGAGATAGACAAGAAATCTAAATAAATTATAATTAGAATAAATGGAATGCTAGTTTTACCTACACTAGCAAAATAGAACGATATCTAAATATAGGTAAAAGGAATAGAGTTCCAATTATATTTTAAATCAACTCTCTATTTTTCCTTCAATATAGTAAGGGAATTTATGATAAAATTGGAAATACAATATTTATAACTTATTGTATGAGAAAGATTTCTTTTTTATCTTACAATAAGTTTTTTTTTACGTAGATATTTATAAACTTTAAATCATATAATAACTACTGTGTAGATTGTTATTTTTTTAGATTAAATTTATAATAATGTCCTGTGTACGATTTCGGCCAATCTTACAAAAACTAGCGCTGTAGATGCACAAGTTGGGTGCAAGTAAAAACACAAACTCACTCTCAAAAGTCCGGTTGAACGACTGGTGAAAGATCAGGAGCAAAATCGACGACTTTCTGAAGCACGAGGGTGTTCAACTTCGGGATGCTACTAAAAATTTATGAACAGAAAAACTCTAACTCTACTCGGCCTCACATGGAACTCGAACTCAGGACCTCTGAATCTGCAAACGTACATACTAGCCACTAGAACACACAGGCACTTAAATTACGTGTCATTTTATTTTACATGTAAAGTTGTAACATTTTTCACATGCATTTTCGCAGTCCTAGTAAAATAAGACAAAAGGAGCGTCTTTTCCCTTGATTTATAGATGTCTTTGTATCGCGGCGCATATGGCGCGAAAACTGAAAAATTGCTGGACAGATAAACAATGATAACTTGGAGAAATGTTTATATAAGACCTTTTTCTTGGTCTTTGTGAATGCGCTTACATATTTTGTGAGATTTTTTATTATTATGTTTATGAATATATTTTTATGTGTTATATTTTTTACTTAATAATACGTAATTTATTATTTTGTTTGTTAGCAAATATATTGCACAATTTTTCAAAGTATTAATTACAATAATTGCCTTGTGAAAATACGAATTAATATAATTAGTGTCGGTATTATTGTGATATAAGCGATTATACTTTAACCTCTTGTTAGTAATACATATTGATATTTTTTTATTTTATTTTGAAATCACTTTGACTCAGTTTGTACTAACCCTACTTGCTGTGCCAGCGGTCGCGGGTTCGAGTCTCGCTGCGATCATTACTTTGTGTGATGATCACGAATGTTTGTACTCCAGTCATAGATGTTTATATCTATAACATGTAAGTATTTAAAGTTATATAAAATGTGTAGTGTATCGACTATCTGGTATCCATAACACAAACCTCGTGGCTTACCATGGAACTAGATGGTGCTGTATGTTAATGTCCCAACATATTTATTTATTCATTAAGTATAACATAGATATCAAAGGATTTATGGCACATCTTAGTATTTTGAAATTCAACAATCGACTGTATCTCATCAAATGAATAAAATAGTCTATTTTAGCGTAAACAAAATATCATTGTGTCACATTTGGCCTCATCTCTATAGAAATTCAAACAAATTCCCGTCATATATTCGAAAATTCGAAACATACACGCATGCTACATTTTTCAACGCCATGAGATATGCGAGAGACGCGATGAATGAATTCCTATTTGAAAAGGCACGTCGCGGAATCTCAAACACCTTATGAAATATTTTAAGCATTAAAATATTTATCCCCACTTGTTATATAATGAAGACATGAAAATTTACTCCCAGTTATTGTAGTTTTATACCTATTATCTATACATATAATAAAATTTTAACTGAGTCGAATCTGTATATTAAATATTAAAAAAAAAACTTTTTGATATAGTCATTATTATCGATACAGAGACCGAATCTATAGTTTTTACAATTTTTGTCTGTCTGTCTGTCTGTCTGTCTGTCTGTCTGTCTGTCTGTCTGTCTGTCTGTCTGTCTGTCTGTCTGTCTGTCTGTCTGTCTGGGAACGCATCACGAGAAAACCACTGGACAGATTTTGATGAAATTTGGTATGATAAAAGCTGGTTAGCACCTAGGGACATACCCCGAGTATATAATATAAATTATCCTATCACATGTGAAAGTAGTAAAATATAATCATACCTACTGTAGTCCATCATTTCAATCGCCACCACCACTTTTGTTAATGACTAATAACCGCGTCACTGATTGAAAATAATACAATGCTTCAACATCAATCGTTTGATAACGACCGCGATATCTCTACTGATATCAAACAGCAATGAGTATAACTGTAAATACTTGATAAAACTTAAAATAAAAGGTTGCAGTGAGCTTCTGCATTCACACTCTAGCTGCGATATCTAAGTTACCAACATATATATATATATATATATATATATATATATATATATATATATATATATATATATAAAAAATAGTAAAATGAAATTGTACGTTTGTCTGTCCATATTGATCGTGGCGATAGTGGTAGTTGAATGTTCTCATACTTTTGTGGGTACTAGTGTGTTTAGACAGCTAGTGTATCATAAAAATGCTAAGTACAGTGCGAATTTAGTTAGAAAACGCGTTGAAAACATCACATATACATTGCCCCCTACGTATGGATATGGACGGTCTATCCAGGTAATTTTGTTGTGTTATATATATATATATATATATATATATATATATATATATATATATATATATATATATATATGTATGTATGTATATATATAAAGATAGCTCACCTGTTAAACAGCTCTTTTAGCCTGTCTTTGCTTGAATTACTAGATACACCAATTGGGTCTCAGCTGATGTAAAGGATAATAGAGCAAAGAGAGGAGGTTAAAGGTTTAACTTTTGAGCCTCCAGTGCTAACAAAATTTACTATTTTTTTATTATTATATGAAAACATAAATATCTTACAACTAACTTTATATTTATTAGAAACGATTTTCACGTTTTCCAATTATTCAACAGACACAGTGAATCCGGCCAAAAGTACTCGTATTATTTCCTTCATTTAATATAATAAAAGCATTATTAGTCATAACTACGTGTATCATATTTATTATGAATATTAAAATAAACCATTTATCATGCAAAAAATATAAAAAAAGTTTTCTTTCAGGGTATTTTAGCCTACGATTTGAGCAATTCTGGGGCATCAGCAAACATTACCGCTGGTGGTGTTGGCTACCCTTTCGTCACGATTCGTATGAAGAGCGACAGAGGACGTGGGATACATTATGACATTAATATATACGCTTAACCTCAAAAAAATCGATGTTATTTTAGAAAAACGAAATCTAAATAAATTTTAAATTCAAATAGCAGTTGTATGATTTTGTTTTTTATATGTAATTTGGTAGGATTTTGATTTAAAAGTAAGCTACTGAAACATTTGAGTAATACACCGCTTTTGTGATCGCCGGAATGGCGATATCTTTTTGGCAGATGTTATTATTTAAAAAAAATTAAATTAAAACGTAAGCTTTCCTTATCAAATTTCATGTTAATTTAAAATATTTTTATTTATTTATTTCTTAAGTTTTATTTCATTTTATCTATCAGTATTAAACTAGCTGTTATTTTGTTACATTTTTTTGTTATAATTCCAGTATTGGCATATTGTGGGTTCAGTAACAAATCGAGACTTAAACCTTTTGGCCACAATAAATTTATTTTAGAGAGAATAACACACCGTACTATCTAGCAATATTTAAAATTTGAGATACAGCACTAGCGACTAATCCTCGGCCCGCTCGGATTCGTCATTAGTTATGCTTTTAACGTTTAGTATAGATTTCTCAGAAATGACCAGAAATAACCACGTATCATCATACCAAATTTCATCAAAATCTGTCCAATGGTTTTCTCTTGATGCGATCACAGCAGACAGCCAAAAAATCTAAAAACTATAGATTCGGCTTCTGTATCGAAAATAACATCTATTTCAATAAGATTTTCCAAAAAAATTTTAATGTACAGATTCGGTTTAGTTACAATTTTTTTATATGTTTAGATTACTAACTATGCAAAAATACATAACAGACATAAAAAAATTAATCAATATCATTATAATTGTTATTGATTAATTAAAAATAACATTATGTATTTCTTCTATTTCTGTATATTTATCAATTTTTATTTTGAAAGATTTAAAAGGGGATTCGTCATTATACTGAAAATCCCCTTGACGGGAATACATACAAAACAAATGAAAGCAACACCAAATCGGCCACAATGCTAATGGATTAGAAAGCTGTATTCAAATTTTATGCATAAAATAACCAAAACAAAAATACTATGTACCTATATGTGGGGGCTCAAAATTCAAATGTCCGGGTATAACGTGATATCGCGAAGCCCCGCTTTGAAATCTCCGTATGCACTGTACAGTCAATAAACAAAAATATGTAAAAAAACTGACTTATCGCATGCAGTATGACATATAGACTGGGAAGGTTCAAAGATTTAAACCGTACTGTAATTTTCAAAGGTTATTTTATAGTTTACCCGCTCTTGTTTTATTTAGAACTAGCGACTCACCCTCGCTTCGCTTGGGTTCGTCCCTAGCTTGCTTCCCAATACAAACTTTCATCCCCGTTTTCACCCACTTAAGAAATGATTTCCGGGATAAAAAGTATCCTATGTCTTTCCCAGGGTCTCAAACTATCTTCTTAGCAAATTTCATCTGAATCAGTTTAGTAGATCCAGAGATTACCCCCTACAACGTCACAAGCTCACAAACTTTACCTCTTTATAATATTAGTATAAATGAAATGATACATCTAGTGCTAAAAACTTTAAAATATTCTATTTTCATTTCACAGCATCCTTTCTGGGGATAAAAAGTAGTGTATGGGACCTTATTTGGGCATAAAGAGTAGTTTACAAAGAAACAGATGAGACGGACAAAATATTTTACCACCTGTTAAGGATTTATATTATGTGTTATCGTGCATTGTTAAATTAAATTATGCATTATTTTATGGTTAAATTTTGTGTAAAGTGTGTCAGTGTAGTCTCTGGTAACAATAACGGTCGAGAGACTCAATAGTCGCTCTTTTAAAATTGCAGGCACATAAAAGATTTATTCTTTTTTTTAGGACGAAATCGCAATAAGTGAGAAATGAGAGGAATATATATTTATTCTGAAATCAAATACAAGTATTCGAATTTTATTTAGTTTTTGTAACAGCTGCTTCAAATTTCTATTCAGTTAATATCGGTAATAATGACTATTTCAATAAGATTTTTCAAAAAAAATTTGAATAAAAAAATAGGTTTAGCCAGCGTTGGCTATGCGATCATACGAAAAAAGTTTTTTTTGAAAAAAAAAACACCGACTAGAGTCAGCTATTTTGTACAAAATACTTAAAAACCACACATTTATTTACATAAACCTTTCTTGTTCATCGCTTTTTCTATTAGTGAAAACCGTATCAAAATCCGTTGCGTGGTTAGAATAAGAAAGCGGAGAAACAGACAGACATAGGGTTTTTTGTATACTATGTACTCGTATATACACGAACTCAAGCAAAACTCTTGTAGGTGCAATATATTTAAATATTGATTCTCAATGCGATAGATCGAATTTTGATATGTGAGAGTGGAAAGGAGCTGTAAAATAAACTATTAAAGAGACTTATGGACTATTCCGAGTTCGCTCGCGAAGCCATTTGGCACAGAATGTCACATTAAAAATCGACACTCAGAATAAATACGACACAGATAGTGATTGGCGCAATAAGAGAAAATACTTAATTTAAAAAATAAATATTATGTATATTATAAGGATATTAAATTGCGTTATAAAAAATGTGTTTGCTCATATTATATATATATATATATATATATATATATATATATATATATATATATAAGAGCGACTTACACTCGCTTTGCTCGGGTTCGTCCCTAGATTGATTCCCCATACAAACTTTCATCTCAATCTTTATTCCCCCTTAAGGGATGATTTGCGGTATAAAAACTATCCTATGTCCTTCGCAAGGTCTCAAACTATGTTCTTATCCAATTTCATCTAAATCGGTTCAGTAGATCCGGAGATTATCGCCTACAACGTCATAAACTTACAATCTAACAAACTTTACCTCTTTATAATATTAGTATAGATGTAAGACGAATGCTTAAAAATTTTTTTGCCAAACTTACCGGAGGCACGAAACGGTGTAAAATTCATCAGATCTGCGGTCTGCCTCACATATAACCAAGTTTTTGCCGCAGGTACTAAATTAGAATAAAGTAACTAAAGGTTTTTTATCCACGGTCTCTGAGGTTCCACCGTTATTCAAAATATAGTTAAAAGCGTTTTACTTGATATGGAAATTGAAAGGGTAAATTGAATGAGAACAGTGTTCCCTATGTATTCAGCCCTTTTTAACGTCCCACTGCTGGGCATGGGCCTCTCTTCGATACGATGGGCATTAGTCCACCACGCTGCCCAAGCGCGGTTGGCGGACTACACGTGTTTTTCGAAAACTTACTAAGTTCTCTCAGATATGCTGGTTTCCTCACGATGTTTTTCTTCACCGTAAGACAAGTGGTAATTTTGTTGGAAATGATTTGCACATGAAAATATTAGAGGTGCGAGACCGGGGACTTGAACCCGTTTCACTCCGTTACCCAAGTAAGTGCGTTACCACTGGGCTACCACTGCCTATGCCTATGCCTGTTCCCTACACTATTTACATATCACACGATTTTTAGAGCCATGATCGATATATAAATTAATATTTCAGCTTCATACGGGTACCTCTGTAATAATAGACGTTGACTTATGTAAAGCTTACTAAAATTTTACTGTCTGTTAAAATTTTATCGTTTATCTCTATTGTAATGGATAAAGCTAAATAATTTAGTTTTTTTTTGTTTGTTTGAACGCAATCTTTAGAACTGTCAGTTAAATTTGAAAAAAAACCTTGCACCTATTGATTGAGGAAGATTAATTTCACAATATAAAAAACTACATGAGTCAAGCCGTGGACTGAAGTTACTTTATAATATTGTAATAAAATTGTAGTCTGCTTTATATCTGCTTATCTGTCTGTGTATTATTGCATGCATATCTCCAAAACGGCGATATTTATTTGAATGTGATTTTTAGTGATGTATGGGACAGGAAAAATATAATTTCATCATCACAAGAATTTCACACTTCACAATATATAATTTAGCAATTTAGTTTAGAAAATTAGGTAATCATGAAAAATGAAACAAATCATGAATTAAATCATTACCTAAATAATTTTAATAAATTTATTTTATCAAGTAAAACCAGGGGTAAAAATTATTAGGATAGAACAACACTACAATGTAAACAAAATTCAAAATTCAATTCAAATTCTAAATAAAAAAGTACAATGTCTCTATGGATATGTGCATAATTGAGCATTTGTAACATTTACTGTTCGTGTGGGTCGCCACACCGCGTTCCAGTCTTCGACAGGTATTGGGCAACTTATACAAATTAAGTTGCCAACTTAAATTGACTCTACTATCGCCGGTGTTAGGCTTCGCACAAACTTTTATTTAAGATAAAATTTAACTCAGCCTGTTAATGTCCCACTGCTGGGCATGGGCCTCCTCACAAAGCGACAGGGATCTGGCCATAGTCCACCACGCTGGTAAATGCAGATTGGTGGATTTCACACGTGTTTTGAATACTGGATAGTTTATTTTATAGGAAACATTGTGACGAAATTTGCATTTCCTGACAATATTTCCTTCAATCTCCTATACTCCACCAAATCAATCAAAGCAACCAAGTTGTCGTTAGGCTGTTTTTGCCTTAATAAAATATCCAATTAACATATATATCGTGGCCAAAAGCGAAAAATTTGGTTTTATTGTATCCCATCTTACCAAAAGAGGTAGTCTCAATTAAAAAACATAATAAGAATTAATGACTAGAAGTTTAATTTTGCTATTTCACTATGTAGGTACATATATATACCTATGTTTTTGCATATGGAAAAAATACAGATTTCAAAAATTGCGGTAACAGTTTGTAATAAGCCTTATTTATCCAAAGGTGCCTTAGTTAAACTTCGATATTGTATGGAGCAAACATTGTTTGAACGTTGGCTTGAATTATTGTTACTTGTTTGTTGAATTATGCGACAACTATACTTGAAGCCGCAATATGCTGTGTGTACGTGCCGTTAAAGGAAAGTGTTTTATAAGTTTTCCTCAATTATTTATAATAGTTTTTACTAACTATAATATTTTTGAAGTGAAACTTCTAGGCAGGTTTTCATGGGGAGTAAACTCATGTAAGTCGTCATCGACATGGTCACGTGACGTGTTAACGCTAACACTCAGAGTGCCGATAGATATCAAAACCAGATAAATGTAAACAAATCTAAGAAAGTATTATAAGAAAGTATTAAATGTAAACAGTTTGAATTTACAAATTTTAATTTAAGATCAAACAATTAATTTGAATATCCAAAAATAACAACTGTTCGTTTATACTTTTAAGTTTTCACTTCGTCTTCTTCACTGTCGGCAGTCCTCATGACTGCTTTTATTTATTTATAAGGTTTTTAGCTCAGTTCACCCTTTTTGGTTAAAATTTGCCAAGTCACTTTTTTTCTAATCACCCTAATAATAAGTTAAAAATAACTGTTTGTTAAAATCCCGCTTAAATCAGCTTAAATAATTTTTTTTATGGTGTTCAGTGATAAACGACCAGACTGCTCACCTGATGGAAAGCGGTACCTGTCGCCTTAACACCTACGGTTCATGCACTTAGGCTTTATGTAATAAAAATGCAGAGCCGCTGGAGCTGGTGCGTTGTCGCTGGGAGAACTAAGATGATATGCCTCTTGTCTATAAATGCGCTAGCTTCGTTATTCAAATCGAAACACAACATAATTAATTCATTTTTTAGCACATTAATTAAGCAAATAACGGTAAACATGTTTAAATAATAACAAGCCAATTAGGTATTTTGAAATTTTATTAAAACAATTAACTAAAGACAGAAGAAACTGGATAAAATTAAACATTAATTAGGGTTAAGCGCTACGAACTGCATTTCTGCTCACATTATAATAATACTTACTATTCATATTATAAATACAAACTGGCATTCGAGAGAAGCTTATTTTCTTTTATATAAAATTAGTTTACATTTTCTTCAAGCAAACAAAATTACAAACCCTTTCGACTGAGCAAAAAGGAATAACAAAAAGTTTTCATGCTTTCCTTAAAAGCTTCTAAAATATATCAAATTAATTACCGCTTTAAATGTTGGCAACAGTTCTACAGTATCTTAGAGATGTAAGAATGTTCGCGAGCCGAAACACCACAAAAAGGCCATTACGGTCCAGACAGATCACTATCACTTAAACACGTGCCAAATTCTCGTGACTTTTTAGCTTCATTTCCTTAGAAGCCACGATCGAATCTTGGCGCTGCAGAAATTGTATCTAATTCAAAGAAATTTCACACTTTAAATATTTTTGTACTTGTTTCAAAAGTGTATTGTAATGGATGAAGAAAATCATTGTAACTTTAAATTTTGTTTGTTAGAGGTAATTCTTTTTGAAAAGAGACTTGCGAAACATTCCACTCAGTTCCATTCAAACATCAAAAAAGGATGGATATTTTTAATCTATACGGGACTTCCTCAAGATACAGTATAATTGTTAAAAAAGTTAAATTAATATGACCATAAAATCTGTTTATAATCGGCAAAAATATTGCGTGGCATAGACAAAAAGTTATATTCAAATTGTTTACCTACTTCCCGTAATTTTGAAGTAAATAAAAAATCCGGCAATAAAAAGTATCCATATGTTGACCCGGATAACCAGCTATCATCATACCAAATTTCATCGAAATTTATCCAGTGTTTTTTTCGTGATGCGATCACAGACAGACAGACAAAAATTAAAAAAAAAAAACTATATTATATTCGGCCTCTGTATCGATAACAAAGTATATTTCAATAAGATTTTCCAAAAAATATTTAATGTACCTACGGATTCGACTTAGAATTTTATTATACGTATAGATTTGCACTAGTGACTAACTCTCACTCTGTTCAGGTGCGTTACTTATACTTATTGCTTATACATACTTATTGCTCAACAGTAATCTATCAAAGTGATGATGTCCTCCTAGCCGATTCCGGCCACGGCGGCCAATCTCAATGAGATTAGCCAACTGCGCAGGAGATATTATAGTGCTCAAGTGTACGCGCAGACACAAGTGCACTCTCTATTCCTATCACTCTCATACTCTGGTGGGACGACCACGCGACACGACCGGTGTCTATCAAAGTACCAACCTACTAAACTGATTCGTGTCGTGCCATGCCATCTTAGCGTGAAGGAATAATGATATATACAAACAAACATAATTATCTGATTTATACTATTGATATCATAAATAAGTAAAAATAAATATAAATACTCGTATGTTGGGACATTAACACAGCACCATCTAGTTCCATGGTAAGCAACGAGGCTTGTGTTATGGATACCAGATAGTTGATACACTACACATAAATAACTTTAAATACATATTACATATTATAAATATAAACATCCATGACTGGAATACAAACATATTTTGTGCTACACAAATCAATGGCCCCAGCGGGACTCGAACCCGCGACCGCTGGCACAGCAGTAGGATCGGTATAAACTGAGCCAAACGTGTCGTCAATAAAGAAGATAATTCAAGTCGACCTATACACGCATGTACATAATATACCTACATACATAATATGTATATCTGTGTAACATTTTCTCGTAACCTCTACCTCCCAGAGTGATCTAACTTTTTAATTGACTTTTAAGATTAAGGTATTTTGTCTGTAAAACGCTAGAGAGGTCTTTCCACCATTTTTCACAGCTGTAAATACTTGTGAATATATAACAAACTCAGTTAAATTCCCAATTCGTTGGACTAAGTCCGATCTGTTAAAGTTCAAACGCTGTTCGCTATGGATAGGTTTAACTTTTCCAAGTTGTTGATTTCAAAACTTCTCGAATAATTTATTGCACTTCCCGTCAAGTTTTAGGGTGATGTAAGAAATTGGCCTTGGGTTTTGTTAAATATTAGCTTTTATTGGAACCAGGTAAGTTAATTATCACGACGATAATTCAAAGAAAAGTAGAGAAAATAGAAGCATGTATTTCAAAAACAATATCATTTTTCAGAAACAGTACCACTTTTTATTTATTTGATGATCATTAAAATACTCTTTAGGAAAGTATTGCAGTAATAAAAAAGTTTTATTTATTGGAGATAACCTTTTTACAACTGGCGACTCTACTATTCTTGTTTCGCTGGAGTACGCCCCTAGGTACTCGGATTTTGTTTACAATTTCATGGTTTTTAATTTCTTTGCGCGGAAACCTGATTCTTTTTCTAAAATTTATAATATCAGCGATCTGCCAGTGAAAATCCTGTTAAAATAGGTCCAGCCGTTTTGGAGATTAGCCGGAACAAACATACAGACAAAAATAAAAATTATTTTTTATATACTTTCATATTATATATTTATTAAAAAGCTGTTAGGTATTTTGACATTACAAACAGACACTTCAATTTTTAACTTACCGTGCTCAACAAACTAAACAAAAGTATATGTGTATGCTACCAAGATAAGCTTTTAAAACCTATCAAGTCATTTGTCGATAGATATATTAAAGACTTAATATGTTACCGACGATAACAATATTATCTTTGTTTGTTCCAATAACTATTCAAAAGTTAATATCACAAAGTTAGATAGCTTCTGTCCGTACATTCGCACTCATCGGCCTGTTGATTCTAGATACTCGTACTGAAACTTTCTCACGCTTATTGTTTCCTGATGAAACTCCTACGGGAATTTACTCTTCCCACTATCTTGGAGTATATAAGTCTTGCTTAGTTTCTGTTTCATCTAAACAACGATAGTTATATATCTTATCTTTCTAATAATAATGAAAGTTTTAAATAAAACTATCTTTTCGGATTATTTCGCGGATTTATTTTGATTTTTGGTTCCCGACGTTTCGAATGCTTTACAGCATCCATGGTCACGGGAGAGACTGAGGTGTTACATGTCTTGAAGGTATAGTTGTTACAGACAGCCTACCCACAATTAACAAAATGAAAATTGCACCAATTACCTTACAATATTTTTTAACTTTAAACATTTTTATAATTATAATTAATTTTATAATTGAATATGGAATATTATTTATTTAATTTTTGCTGCTATTCTTATAATTATTACAATTTTAAAAATATTAATTAGTAATCATGTTAAATGTTTTTCTTTTGCCAGTACTTCTCAGTACTGAGGTTTTTTCTTTCGGAATTGATGGTAGACTCATATGGCGGCTCCACTACTCATTTCTAACGTGATTACCATTTACCATTTGTCATACGGTGAAGGAAAACATTGCGAGGAAACCTGTGTCTGAGAACATAGTAAGTTTTCGAAAGATATGTAAAGTCCGTCAACACTGCACGTGACAAGAGTGGTGGGCTATAGTTTGATCCCCCGTGCCCAGCGGTGGGACCGGAAAAAAGTTGAATACAATATTATCTAGTATTGAATTTACAAATGAACCTAAGTTTATTAATAAATTAATAAAAATATCATTTAAAAATAAAATATAAAGTACCTATTACCTAAGTATTTTTAATCTTTTCAAAGTAAATTTCTCGGAGCAGTTTAAGTTTGGTTCCGTCAGGACGTTTGTTAATTTCGCGAACTAAACTTAACGTTGATTGTTCCCTGATGTAAACTCCTCAGGGTATTTATTGCGATTCTTGGAGTGTTTAAAAGCGATTTTCAAAGTTATTTTCGACGAAATACTCTCAATTCAGTTTAGCGAAAACCTTTAAAACTCGGATGAAGTAAAATATTTAGATTAAATTCAATACGTATTGTACTTGCTAATTATTTTGTTTGTATATTGATCTATTGTTATAACTATGATTTGGTCTAATTATACTCAAACTCTGCTATTCATACTAATACTATATATATATAAAGTTTGTGAGTTCTTCACGCTGTAATGACTCAAAGGATTTGAATGTTTGAAATGAAAATAGATAGCTTATATTTTTGGTTTCATAAAGTTATTACTTACATAGACCATGTTTAAACGAAGTAACTCGCGCGAGTGGAGTTTCGCCCGAAAACTAGTATTATAAACGTGTTACTTGTTTGTCCTTCTTTCATAGTAATAGAACAATGAATTGACTTGTTTTTTGTATCATTTTCCTCAAATATGTAGAGAGTCTCGTGGGATATTATGTTGTTGCAAAATTTATTTAAAAACGTATTAGTAAAGCGAACTTCAAGTAATTATTATATTTATTTTAGAAGCATTTAACTTGTGTAGAGTTTAAGAAAAAAAACCTTATATCTCGCTTCTGTGTAGGTACAATATGGCAATTTGTTTTTGTTATTCTGCAGTAGTTTATGTAATTTGTATTAGGTAGATACCTATGAAACAGATCAAATATTTACTCACTTTCATATAGGTAAAACAAACTCTATGATACAGTTATTGAGTACCTACATATTTTATTTTACGAACAATTCCATATTTTATTCGTGTGAATATGATGTTTATAAGTTATCGCTTTACAATAATAAATAAGAGTTATATTACACTAAACTGTTTATTAAGAAATGAAGGAATTTCAGTCTCGGGCAACTAAAGCCTACGAAATGTTAAAAGGTATTCTAATTTATAGAGCCGATAGTAAAAGAAGAATTCTGATAATTCCAATCAAAATCAATAAAACTGTTATGGAATACTAATGGTGGCATATTCACATTTTCTATACCTTTGGAAATCATAGGTTTCTACTTTATATCCTTCCACAATACTGAATATAAGTTGCGGTTCTAGAATAATTATACTCGCATTAACTAGGAAATTTCAACGAGAACATATTTTTGCATTTATATTATCAATAAGAATTATTTAAGCCATAAATTATTATAAATGCAAGAGTTACTCTGTCTGTCTGTTACTTTTCTACCGACTTCAAAAAGGAGGAGGTTCTCAATTCGACTGTATTTTTTTTTATGTTTGTTACCTCAGAACTCCGTCATTTATCAACCGATTTGGACAATTTTTGTGTTGTTTGAAAGTGTATACTTCCAGATATCACCGTTTAAAATTCAAAAAAAAAAAATACCACCCCTAAGGGTGGAAAAATAGCTAATGATGAATTTAACCTACTTCTAATTGTCATATTGACTTGAAACTTTACAAGTGTTTCTATTTCCGTTGATAGTACAGTGGTTCGGTATTGTTGACCTGATCTGATGGTAAGGCCAGAAGGTGGATAGGTGGAATTCTTCAACGGCTAATAGTAGATACTTTGAGTTTGGGCTTGTTTTGTTTGATTTGATAAGCCTAACACGTTAGAATTCTTACACGAAAATATTTGATTAGGTATGTATAGTAAATGAAAATTACCAATCAGTTATTTTTTACTTTTTAGTGCTTTTGTATGAAGTCGGTTTTTATTTTTTTGTTAAAAAGTTTTTTTCACTTACAAATTACTTACCTACTTTTCTATACCTGTGTATGTACATAATTATGTATATTATTTATTAAATCTAATCTATACTAACCGTTAAAACGATCATACCTAATATACTATAAAGTGAAAACTTTTTACTTTCATCCTTAAACAAATATAATTCAAAAATTGTTGTTTTGAAACATTATTTTAGAATTTATTATAATGTTCTACGGTTCATTTGTTAATATAATATAAATAGTATGAAATTAAAATTTATATAAATGTCTATACACACGGCGATTTTTTAACGTGCTGTCGCTAGATGCACAGTTTGTAACGCAAATAATTTGGATTTATCAGCGCCTTTTATCCGCAGGCATCGTACATTTTTTACGCTCTTTGTGAGTGCATTTATGAAATGTAGAAAATAACGTACACAGCGCGTTTAAAAAACATAGTGTGCATAGTGCCTTATATCAACAACCGAAATAAAAACAATATCGTAAATTTCTATTGTAAATAAAGCTATAATATCGTATATTAAAAACATACGATATTATTTCTAGAATCTGCAAATAGATCTGTTTATAATCTACTAGCATTGTCCGCGGCTCCGCCAGCGTTCAGATGATCAAAAACCAAATTCTTAGGTTTTACATATTAGTATACTCTTATATTTCTCTTAAATGAGATATTTTCCCGCGGTAAAAAGTGTCCTATACGTGGACTCGGATAACCAGCTACTATCATACCAAATCTCATCAAAATCCCTCCAGTGATTTTTCCGTCCCGATGCGGTAACAGACAGACAGACATACAGACAGACAAAAATTCTAATAAAAACTATAGGCCTCTGTATCGATAATAATGTATTTCATTGAATTTACTTAAATTCAATAAGATTTTCCAAAAAATATTTGATGTACAGATTCGGCTTAGTTACAATTTTATTATATGTATAGAGTATAGATGAAAGAGATATTCTTAAAATAATATTTGCAGGAAGGTTTTTTTCCGAATATTTACAGTTTGAATTAAAACATTATGGAACCTCACATTATAATTTACCTGTAAAGCAATTATAATATTTCCTCATCATACTAAGGCTAATAGCGATATTATAATAAAGTAGACCGCACATAGAGATAAACATAACAGTAAAGCGTAATGGACTGGCAAGATACGGAAGAGTTTCGTAATTTTAATTTTTAACCTAATTAAAACTGTTATGGCGCTAGAGACTCCTCTTTCTACTTGTTACGTGGGAGCCGTTTACATTGTGACTTAACGACATTTTAATTTAGAATTTATAATAGTACAAATTTTAACTGTGGCAGAAAATCTTATTGAAACTAACCTTAAATGCAGAAGATATTATCGTGCACACGAGAATATGCAAACAAGAATGTACTCATTCATTCATTCAGGACCGAGGCTTTCGGAAATTTTGTTATGCTATCAGAGCAATAAGGTGCTAAGTTTACTGTGCTTCATTGAAATTATATATATTACTATCAATACCCGCGGCTTCGCCCGCGTCCAAACTTCCGATCATTCAGTCTCTAACAAATTCACAGGATCACCCGCTGAGCTTCAAATGTTTTGGAGTCCATAGGAGGCATACATGCACACATCGATTTTTATTTTATTTAATCAACAATTCATATTTATTACTCGGAAAATAGTCGTAATGAAAATTTAGATTTTAGATTTACACACCGACTGCAGCGCCATTTACCGGATCCATTTGTCAATTCAAACCTTGCAGAGATCCACTCGAACGTAAACAAAAAATATAATTAAAATCGTCCCTGCCATTCAGGACATGATCAGTGGCACACCGACTGCAGCGCTACTTACCGGGATCAATTGTATTTTCAAACCATCCAGAAGCCCATTGAGATATACACACAAAATTTCATCTAAATCGGTCTGGCCCTTTAAGAGGAGTAGGTTAACAAACACACGTACAGAAGAATTATATATAATTTAAGATTACTAGCGACTCACTCTCGCTTCGCTCGGGTTCGTCCTTAGGTACGTTTAACGGTTAGTATGGAATAGATAGACTATATATTATAATATGATATAGCCTATATCCTAGCCTTCCTCAATAAACGGGCTATCTAATGCAAGAATATTTCAGATCGGAATAGTAGTTCTTGAAATTAGCGCGTTCAAACAAACAAACTCTGCTTCTTTATAATATTAATATAGATTGGCTTACATCATAATATATATAAATTAAAGTGTACCTACAGTCTACACAGTTTGTTTTCACTTTATATCAATACAAATAAATATTTTTTCCATGAGTAAAGTAAAATTTTTCATTTTAAAAATCCATTATATTATAGTATTAATAACAGATTTTTAATTTATCCATAAAAAATAAACGATTAAATGTAAACAGAGCTTCGGGTAAAAGAATTGGGTTGTAAATGTAATGCTTGATGAGTTTTTTAAAGGATTAACGTTCTGTGGCGTACTTTGTGAAAAAGCTATGGCGATTTACGGATTAGGGTGATAAGAAAATGACGGAACAAGAAATAACTCTAAAGAAGGATTTGAGCTTTTAAAATTTTGGTACATTTTAATTATGCAATTTAGTGACTCTTTCTTTTTTGTAAATATATTAACAAAAGATATATAGGTAAATACGAAAAATAAATATTTAGAATTTTCTTTTTGTATAGCCAATTATTAAGTACGACCCTTGCCTTATTTGCGTTTGTCCTTAGGTGATTTTTTAAATTAACATAACTTTTTTATTTATAAACCAATTGAAATAAAACAGATACTAAATGTTAAGTGAAGCTTACCAAAATACATTAGTGAAACCGCACCCAAATCGGTTAAGCGGTTTCTGAGAGTCCTCTGTGTACTTACTTACCTAGAAAATAGCTTTAGTGTATTTATATTTGCGCGTATATTATAATAAAGATTCTTTTTATTCTTCTTACCTGCGTAATTTTACTTTCAAAGTTATTCTTTTTAGTTTACATATTGTTATACTAACATTGCCCGCGGCTCCGCCCGCGTTTAGATGGCCAAAAACCAAATACTTAGGTTTTACATATTAGTATACTCTTACATTGCAGATTTTGTATTTTTTTCTCAAAAATGAGATATTTTCCTGCGGCAAAAAGTGTCCTATATGTTGACCCGGATAATCAGCTATCACCATACCAAATTTCATCAAAATCCCTCCAGTGGTTTTTCCGTGATGCGGTAACGGACAGACAAACAGACAGACACAGATTAAAGATTTTCCAAAAAAAATTTAATGTACGGATTTGGCTTAGTTACAATTTTATTATATGTATAGATAGTATAGAATGTAGAATATCTTTATCCCAACATGGCATGCCTGAAATATGCGCAAGAATAGATACGAAGACGGTTCTTAAAGTATGACAAAGTCACAGCAAGAATAGATAAATAATGACAAAGTGTCATATGAAGGAAAGGGACAGAGATACATCTAGAAAGAAATTGATATTTCTAGAACATTTCAGAAAATTCGAATACTTGAATTTTCTTTTTTATTAAAAAAGATTGGCAATATATCGAGAGATTAGAACTAAAGATATATTATTAGATTTATTATTATTTCGGCTAAGAGAAGATTGGGAAGAAATACGAAAAGTGGAGTGGAATGAAAGTGGCCGAAAATGCGTTCAGTGGCTGGATAAAGCTGAAACTTAAGTATGCGTAACCTTTTGGAAGTGACTCTCGTGAAGCTAAACAACTAAAACATCTGTATGGTACATTAATTTCCGATTCCAGAACCCTCATAACAATTATTTTCTATAGCTAAGTAAATGTACTATTTTAAGCAAGACTGTTCTTAAAGACATCACCTCGTCTTACATTGTTCAACAGTGAGAAGAACCGGTAAAAGGGCTTATTTTTTGCCCCAAGTATAAGCATTGCGAGTCAGCGAGTGAAAACAACTGCCTTCGTTGGTTGTGTCCCTCGCGAGTATAACTTATACAGTAGGTACTTTTATGTCTGTGTGTAGTCATATATATATAGTACCTGGGCGACCGAGCTTCGCTCGAAGTTTTAGGCAAAAAAAACATTTAAAAAAAACAAGCTAAAAATTTGAATAAATACAAAAACAAACGAAAGTTTAACTTTGTATCCGACCGGGATACGAACCCAAACACCTATGGTTGCCAAACTTGCGCCTTGACCGTTTGACCATGATGCTTATATCCTAGCGTGCGAATTAGCGACAATATTTTGCGTGGATTAATGCGATACAAAACCGAAAACTCGAAAACACGCGTTTTCTCAGACATAAAACTAATCTAGATCAATGTATCGCCCCCGAAACCCCTTGTTTACTAAATTTCATGAAAATCGTTGGAGCTGTTTCCGAGATACAGATTACATATACAAGAATTGCTCGTTTAAATATATATATATATAAAATAATCTAATATATTGTACATAACATCTAGCTAAGACGCAGACGTAGTGGGAAGACGTTGAAATTTAGTTAGATAGTAATTCTTAGAAGGGTTGGCGAGGGTTTATTGACTTTTAAACGTAGCTGGAGAAAACCTGCACTTTTTCTTTGTTAGGATTTTTCTCTTATAAACTATATATATATATATATAAAGGGGTGATAGTAATATATATATATATATATATATATATATATATATATATATATACCCCTTTTTAATTTCCTGAAAATAAACGTGTTGTGGTACAAATGTACCAACAATAGTTTAATAATATTAACACATCGCATTATTATTTCTCGTACATTTATATTCAGGTTTCCGTTAAATTAACATTTAAATTGAATTAACTTTTGTTATTTGATGGTAAAAGCAAAATATAAAATATAAAGTTTGTATTTCATAGCACTCTAAGCACTTCTCTAAGATAATATTTCAAGTAAAAACACTAATAAAATCTTTTAATAGTGAAAAAAGAATTTTCATTTAAAAGCTATTCCTAATTGGCGAAAATATCGTAACATACCCACCAAAAGGTTTTTTTTGAGTTCGGACTAAATACATTACTATGTATATCTTCTTCATTGAAACCACATCACGTCACTTCTTTGACTGCTTGAATAGGTAGCTAAAGCCGCGGCTTAGCGCTAAAACTTAATATACATCTCTAAAAGGTAGTTTTCGTACAAACTTTCATCCCCTACTGTACCCCCTTTAGCCGGCAATATTTTAAGATATGAATATCTAATACGTAAATGTGTTTTACGTATCGAAATATATTATATTAGGTTTGATCTGCTGGCACCGACTTCGAAAATATCTGATTAGGTATCTATTCTAAATGAAAACCCCCGTTTAGTTATTTTTTATATTTTAGTGCCTGGAAGTCGGTTTTTATTTATTTTTAAAAGTTTTTATAATATCACATGATATTTTTACTATATCATAAATAATCTCTTCCCCGAGTACAAAATAAAAGGCTAAAGGAAATTACAAAAAGGCTCAATATCACGGGGTTGGCGCAGTACATCTTCTGTACTGCTGATAGGATTTGGCTAAAGTTTTACATGCCTGACCTCCTCGGAATGCTATTGTCTCTCTTTGTCTGAATGGTGTCGCGGAAGTCTTATAGTATGCACTTTCTATTTTTTTGTCTTTTAAAACATTTTTTAAACTATTACTTAATTATTTAATGTTATTTTCGGATATATTTTAAAATAAATTTTGATTACACAATAAATTTTCTTTTGACGTTGTCAAATTTTTTCTTAATTGTAATAAATTCAAATTCATACATCTATACTATAATAAAATAGTAGAGGTCGAATGTCTGTACATAGCAAAAAAAATGCTAAAAACCGAGTCAGGGGGATGTAAGAAGACAAATAGAACAAATCCAGATTTTTTTCAATTTTTTTGTTTCTCTGTCTGTTTGTCTGTTTGTACGGTCTAATCTCCGAATCTATTGGACCGATTTAAATGAAATGTTGCATGGTGGTACCTTATATCCCCGGGCTACATCTTAGATACAAAAACAACTTATGCACCTAATTTAGTAAAATTTAACATTCTGATACCTTATATTGCCGGTCAAACAACAGGTTACTCTTCATCTGGGAAAAATGAACGGTTCCTGTGGGAACTAATAGATCTCTATTAGTGTTTTTCTAGAGGCGAACCCGAGCGAAGCGAGGGTGAGCCGCTAGTGTCTAATATAATTAAATATTACAATCAGTGCCGGTAATATAATTAAAGTTTATAGTCTTAATCAATACCTACTTAAAGTAAATTTATTAGATAAATCTACTTGTAAGAGAACAAATCACGTTTAAAACAAACTTTAAAACCTAAGTGATTTTTCCTCGCTAATATTTCAGCATCTTTAGAGACCTTTCTTCGTACCTCTACACGTGTTAATATTTAATGAAATCGTTCCTTCGAGATACGTGTGTTTACACTGTTGTCAAATATTAAAATCTTCTGTGCAATATCATGTTTATTCGTAAGATGCTTGCTTACACATGAACGTTATTTATAACTGAAATGAAAAAAAATGAGGGTTTTAAGCAATATTTTTAATGGTCTCACTATTGTGAGTATCTAAAAATGTATGGGGAGTAACGTACCTAATTTAGTTGTTATAAAAGCTTTTATTTTCGCAGGTTTTTGGCTGGTTATTACCGGTATATGCAAGTATATACGTATATAAAAAGATAAAGAAAATAAGAAATTTCAGTTAAAATTTCACTGTTCGTCAACCGATTTTCTTTTGTTTCTACACTGAGTGTACAGGTTTGTGTGAAGTAGCTATTAAATATTCGGATGTCCTTCTTCTTGGATCCTCTCTCTCTCTCCTTCTCCTTGGATCTTGGATTCGAATACCGGGAAAGAAATTCTCAGTAACAGCCTAGGGTAGGGACTTTGGCCGAGAAGGCCGTGGAAATAACTCCTTGGTTGTGTGGTCTTCTTCGGCAGGTCTGCCATCGAGGTGTTATGGTTGAGTGCATAAGCGATCCTGCGATGCCAGGTTAAGGAAGAGATTTTGAAGTGTTTTTGGGTTTTAGTGGGACCGGGTTGTATTGGTTTTTCTACCCGTTGAATCCCATATAATCACCATGTGTGTATGCAGGTGGTATGTGTAAATGCATTTCCCAACACAAAGCTGCAACATAAAACAAACAGTAAATCTGTTAGCTAGTTAGAGATTAGCCGCCGTGTTGAATAAATTTTACATACAATAACTAGAACAAATGTGAAAAGTCAATATTTTTCATTTAAAGTTGTTGTAAGCAGAAGTTCTGAGCTTTATTATTATATTTTACACAAATAGATATGCTCTGAAGTCTGAATTTAAAACAATTAGCTACTTAAATGGACCGTGGATTGGTTTACATAAAGTGGCGTGCAATGTCTGCGTGAGATATAACAATTTAGGCAATTAGTGATACAGTAGGTAACCTGGACACATTTAAATATAGCTAACTTATCGCTCAGCACTTTTCAAGCGTAGACTAAATATTTTTTATATTTGAAATATTCTCAGGTAATAATAGTTTTAACGTACAAAAATTGAATATTTTTGCTGTAAAAATAAATATTTATTTATTAAAATAAATATTATTTTGCTCCGGCAATTCAATGTCTTTAATAATAGAACAAGCACAACGCGATTTAGATCTTTTACATATTTAATTGAAAAGTAAGTAAAGTAAGTAAAGTAAAAGTAAGTAAAGATATAGTTGTTACAGACAGCCTACCCACAAAGACATGTAACAACTCAGTCTCTCCCGTGACCATGGATGCTGTAAAGCATTCGAAACGTCGGGAACCAAAAATCAAAATAAATCCGCGAAATAATCCGAAAAGATAGTTTTATTTAATAATGTCAAACATTCGCGTAAATCTAAGAAAGATTAGATCCCTATCGGGCATGCTCCATGGTATAGTTAAGTGCCTCCCAAAAAATGTACGTTATATAATCTACAATTCTTTGCTTAAATCTAAACTATCTCATAGAAGTTTGGGGACAGCAGCTAAAACAAATCTACATCGACTACAAATAGCTCAAAACAAGCTCATTAAAACTCTATTCCACTATACTTATCTGACATCGACCAAAAAGATTTACAATGAAACAAACATTATGAATGTCACTCAGCTCTATAATCCTTCAAATACTGCAGACACGCCGGCGTTACAGTTAACAATAGATTTCTTAAAAATTTAATTAATTTCTCAGAAATTTACCTGGAGGTGATAAATTTAACACCTGTGTACTCATTTGGAAAACCTTAGCAAAAGACGTTAATTCACAAATTACATTTATAAAAAATAATAAAATTCAAAAACGAGTAACAAGACAAGCAAATAATATCTTTTTACATATGCCGCGAACTACTTATGAAAAAAAATTATGTACGAGGGAGCCAAATTATACAATGAATTACATGAATATAATAAAGGAATCAAAAACTTTTAAAATCTTTGAAAAATGTTTAAAAAATCATATCGTAAGTGAAAAAATAAATAAATAAATAACATCACTTTAATAAATAATTATATAAAGTGATATCTTAATGTCAAAAAACCTGTTTTAACTAAATAAATTCAAGCTATCCAACGAAACAAAGTAAAACAAATTCCTGAAATAATAGAGGAAAAAAAATTAAAAATAATAATAATCGGTATAGCGAAAATAATTTATACAACCCAAAAACGAAACTAAAAAGTAAAAAAAAAGAAACCAAAAACATACATACGTATTTTTGATGCAAAATTTAAATTACTATAATTACCTCTTTCATTAGTACTGTGGAACAAGCCTTATCTTACTTATTGTATTAAAACAATTAACACTACCCTCTTAATAATTTTTTAATAAGTATATATAACTCATAGTGCTAAAGTTGTGAAATCATTTGTCCGACGACAAGATATTAATCTAATATCTAATATATTTAAACGAGTAATTCTTGTATATATATTTATATAATTTTGGTTTCGAGGGAAAAATCGATGTAGATTAGTTTTATGTCTGAGAAAACGCGTCTTTTCGAGTTATCATGCGGTGTTGTTTCGCATTATTCCCCGCAAAATATGGTCGCTAATTCGCACGCTGTTCATAAGCATCGTGGTCAAGCGGCCAAGGCGCAAGTTTGTATACCACAGGTGTCTGGGTTCGTATCCTGGTCGCATACAAAGTTTTTTGTATTTTCTCTGTAAGTGAATTTTGTAATTCTTTTGAGAAAATAAATGTCTTAAACCATAACCAATTTCAACGAAATTTGGTGAAGTGATAACTTATTACTCGGGTCAACATTTAGGATACCTTTTACTTCAAGAAAATCTTTCTTTCCCACGGGAAAGCATAATAAAACTTAGTCGAATCGATGTGCAGTGACTTTCAAGCAAAAAGTACTCAAAGAAGCATTTCTCAAGTAAGGGATATATATAAATAATAAGTACATATAACAATGAATTTATTTTGTTTTTGTTTTGTTTTGTTTTGTATTCAATAATGTGATTAATATATAATAATAAATATTTTTATAATATTATTAGATAATGCTTTTTGTCATTCATAATTGATATTAATTTATGCAATAATGTAATTCAGTTTTTAAATGTATTATTATTATTTTATTTATTAAACAATCACTGCATGTTGTGATTACCTCCCTTTTTTGATCGATGAGGAAATATAATTATACTGTATTTAATTGATTATGTATTACTATTGTCATTTCTGTTGGTAATCCTAATTGATAAATAAAAAAAGAATAGAAATAAACAAATAAATCTATACTAATATTATAAATGTGAAAGTTTGTAAGTATGGATGTTTGTTACTCTTTCACTACAGAAAGGCTGAACAGATTTGGCACAGAGATAGATTATAGTCTGGAATAAAACATAGGCTACTTTTTTGTTTGTAGCGTTGTGAAGCGAGGGTGAGCCGCTAGTGAAATATCATCGATGACCTGAATATTTGCATCCTAAATGATGGTTCTCCGATCAGAAGAGTTCACCCTAACTAAAACACCAAGACCGTTGTGGACTTATCCATATCCTTTCTCTCTTGCTTCCCAATTATAATGGATCACATTTTCTATCCACCCATGGTAGTGACCACTTTCCCATCCTTATATCTATCTATTCATAACAAAAATATAACCCTTCCAAACACCAAGCCCCTGCTTTCATATAACCTAAAGAAAGCAAATTGGAGATTTTGCTTATTCGGTTGATTGCATGATGGAATCACTTCCAGCTGAGCTAGTTAATGGTGAAAATATATTTTTTTGTTACAACCAATTTGTTTCAGCTATTTTATCTTCTGCAGACCTTCATATTCCTAAAAAGTCTCCTCATAGAATGAATTGCTTTCTAATCCATGGAGGAATGCACTGATGCTGCTAATGGTAGAATTTCTGCTGAAGTGTAATATGAGGTATATATGACAGAGGAGAATTTTATAAATTACCAGCATAGTGATGGTAAATTTAGGAGACTAGTTTCCACAAAGAAATAGTCTGGGTGGATTAATTTTTGTGAATCTCTGATTCCCCGCTGTCCATTTTCACTAGTTTAGATAAATGTTAAGAGATTTCGTGGGTCTCTTAATGATGTCTAACTCAATTCCAATAAACCATCTCCCGCTTCCGATGAATTGGATGCCTCTTTTTCTTTCAACGAACTCAATAAAGGTTCATGTCCACGAGAAGATCGCATTCCCTTAATTTCTTTACATTCAAAGTTAATGATATGGCTAAATAATATTTGTTAAATTTAATTATTACATAATTTGATTCAGGAATAATTTCCGAAGCATGGAAACCCCAGCTTATTATACCGATTCTAAAACCAGGAAAAAATCATGCGATCCCAACTCCTATAGACAAATTGCATTAGCACTCTTGTCAAAATTTTTGAACACCGACTTAAAAATCACTGGGAATGGTTAGTGGAAAGCAAGAAAATCTTAGCGTCCCATCAATTCGGCTTTAGAAAGGGCTTCAGCACAATAGATAGTCTCAGAATTTTTATCACAGATATTCGACTAGCCTTCGCCAAGAGAGAATACTTGGTCGGGTTCTACATATAATAATATTCTTCTTCCGTTACTCAGGCAAAAACATGCACCAGCTGAGTATTTGTGTAATACTGTGTGTGCTGAATAGTGTGTGTTACTAACTATTCCTCCCAGACAGGTCTGGAAAAGAGGTTTCCTCCTTCCTTCCTTAAGGTTCGGTCCTCAGCCTTTTGCTGTACAGCATTTATACCCATTATGTCAAACTATCTGTCAACAATTTTTCAGTGTTTTACAATATGCTGATGACGTCGTTCTTTGTTTTAGTAAATAATAAATCAGGTTTTTTTAGTGGAATATCACTGGCCAATCTCGAACGTGACTCCTTCATTCAACGTGACATTGGCGAAATAACTTGTGCTCAACTGGCACGCATTAAATCCATTAAATAAAGAATTAAATTGAAGGTTATAATACAATAAATGATCTTACAGAAGACTAGCGGCACACCCTGACTTCGCTCGGGTTCGCCTCTAAACCAAAACAAATCTATCCCTCGGGAACCGTTTATTTGTCCAGAATAAAAAGTAGCCTATGTGTTGTTCCAGACTATAAGCTATCTGTTTGCTAAATTTCATCCAGATTCATTTAGCCGTTCTGGCGTAAAAGAGTAACAAACATACATCCATACATACGTTCTTACAAACTTGCGCTTTTATAATATTAGTAGGATGGTATAGACACATAGGAGTTGACACATGCTATTATGAATTTTTCTGTAGGCCTCTTTAAGACTTATAAATTTCTAGTACATTGTTTTGATGTATCTCTGGTTTATCTAGCATTAGCCATATAAATTTCTGAGAACGACTCGATAGAACCAGTTATTGTGTTTTCCCGTGTGAATGAAAGATTTTCCTGTAGTAAAAGGTATTCTAAATGTTGACCCAATTAATAAGTTATCACTACACTAAATTTAGTACAAATCGGTACAATACTTTTTGCGCGAAAGGTGAAACCCTAAACAGACAAACAGACAAACAAACATACAGACAAGCAGTCAACAATTTTAATAACTATTATTTTGGAGTCTATATTCTGTACACAATATGTTAGTCAATATTAAAAAAAACTTCATGTACAGATTACTAAGTTAATGTTTTTATATATATATATATATATATAGATAATTCTGTAAGTAGTTACCATAGTTTCCAATATAAAAGAGTAGGCGAAAGGCTTTGTGGTTATTTAGTCCTAACGTACGTTACGTAGAATGTCGGAAGCACGCGTGAACCGTAGTAGTTCTGAAAACAATGACTTGTTCTTGGAAAATGTAAGTATTTTTCATTTTTATATATAAATATAATTTACAAAGATTTAAAAAAAATGCCTATATGTATTTAAAAAAAAGGCTAAAAAATAGTAAAAAAAATATATCTTTGTAATATTTATCTGTTATTAAGTAAACATTATAGCTAAAATATTTACATTATTATTTAGTTTTCGATCAACACTTTTATTAATTATTGCAATATTATGATTGGAGGTCTAAATAATGACTTATTTTTTTTAAAAAAACGACTTCAAAAAAAAACCCGCTAAAAACTAACTGATTGGTAGTTTTCATTTACTGTGATTATATAATTATCGGCCGATACAAATCAAGGCACGCTTTTTATTTTTTACTTTCTACTGTTTTTTTGAAGTCGGTCTTTTTGTAAGTTATTATTTTTCCCTTTTTAGTGTACCAATCTGGAAGTATCACTTCAATAAAAAAAAAACAAAAATTGTACAAATCGGTTAATAAATGACGGAGTTTTGATGTAACAAACATAAAAAAAGAAATACAGCCGAATTGAGAACCTCATGTTTTTTGAGGAAGTCGGTTGATAAAAAGCGTTATGAACGCTAAACAATAACTATCGATGGTCATATATATTATTAAATTTAAACGTATATAATATGTATAATTTAGTTTACTTGTTGAATATTTTAGGAAATTCTGGCTCCCTTCACTCATGTTTCTCAAGTAAAGGGCAAGCGACTGCGTGTTAAAATAGTTAAGGCTTTCAATTATTGGTTACAAATTTCTGACGAAGATTTGGACAAAGCCACTGGCCTGGTCAATATGCTACACGTGGGGTCCTTACTGTAAGTCTTATTAATAAAGTGGACCCTTTTTATCTAAGTTGTTCCCGTTTTTTTTTAAATATGTTGGGACATTAACACACAGCACCATCTAGTTCCACGGTAAGCTACGAGGCTTGTGTTATGGATACCAGATAGTTGATACACTACATATATCTTATCTTATATCTTTAAACGATAAATTCTTGTATATATATAATATATATAACATATTTGAGTAGAGTCAGTAAAATTGACAGCGATTATAATCAAAGGTTGCATAAGAAGACTGATTATTCTTATATTATTAATATGTTTTATATAGAATTGACGACATTCAAGACAACTGTACCGTTCGGAGAGGCATGCCAGCTGCGTACTGCGTCTATGGGCTCCCTCTCACTATCAATGCAGCTGTGCAAGTCATAGCTATGGTGATAGATAAATCCTTTGAATTGCATCCAAAGGTATGTTTAAAACAAAACTATTATTAAAACAAATCGAATGAAATTGGAAGTTATAGACCACGTTTTACTTTTGACTTCCGAATTGAAACCTTTTTACGACGTTTAAGCATCCAATTAGTTAATCACTCATATTTTATATTAATCAGCATAAAATAACGCTTCACATTCTACCACATTTCATATTCTACATACACCATTTAAAATATGCACAGTATATGTACATATACATATCATATACCTACACCGAGACAAAATACTTTATGGTCTAATGCAAACGTTTGAACTCGAACCCGTGCTATCTGTGGTAGAATCACGTATGTTAATTATGTTTAAATTGGGGTTTTCCAGGCTACAAAAGTTTTTTCCGAAGAATTCCTGGAAGTGTGTCGTGGACAAGCTATAGATATATATTGGCGAGATAATTTAATATGCCCCACTGAGGAACAATATAACAAAATGAATGAACAAAGTGAGTGTATTCTAAATAATTAATACTAACGTTAAGACAAAAGTCAATACAAAAAGATTTTTTTTCCCAAAGCTCGAAGTTCAAATCTGATAAAATATCATATAGAGTATTCATTGCAACCTTTAAATACACTATGTCCCAAGTCCCCGTTTAGTCATTGTTGAAAAAAATTTTTTTGCAGAAACTGGTCACATGTTACTGATGGCGGTCCGTATGATGCAACTTTTTAGTGAAAATAAAACAGACTACAGCAAACTTGTCTTATTATTTGGACGCTACTTCCAAATAAGAGACGACTATTGTAATTTAAGCCAAAAAGAGGTAATAACAATATTTAATACTTTTCAAAAATTGTTACTGTAAACTATATGATGCAATGTTATTATGAAACTGACATCAACACTAGCAGACGAAAAACAATAATTTTGCGTTTCATAAAGTTATTACCTGTTTTTTTTTTCGAGAATAACCTAGTTCAATGAGTTGAATGATGTTCGTGAATTAGATGTAGTGTGCTAGCCTGACGAACAGTTATCAGTTAGAAGTTTAGTTCAACTAATACAAATTAGCTGTTGACCTGTCAAATTGAAAATTCCAGATCTGAGTGTAGCTTTAGTCTTGAAAGCTCTAGGTTTAATCGCTCGTACCTAGAAAATCTGTTTCTGTGAAATGAAATGAAAGTTTAATCAAATAGACTTATTACAAGAACTTTTGAATCGTAAATTTAATTTAAAGAGCGTCAGTGCAGTCAGTCCATGAGGAAGCCACCACTGGCTCGAAAATACGTTCTTCAGAGCCGGGAACTCAACAGTTGTTCTTTTAAATATCGAATTACATTAATAAATATAATATTATAGATAGTCCGCATATAAGTCAATAAATCTTAATTCCACATTTTTCCATCAACAAAAAACTTTTTTTGTTTATTTTTATTAATGTTTTTTTTCAGGCATTAGAAGAATGGCCTGGAGAAGAGGACTCACAGGTATACTTTAAGATATTTACATTAAACTTCAATATGCCGAAATAATTTTATACCTATAAGTACAATTATTATAATAAAACCGTATTATATTTTTTTCTTAAAAAGCAAAAGTTTCTTTCTGAAAGTATAAAGTATTTATAAGACTAACATTGTTGTCAACCCCCGACGAGCGTCGAGCGCTCGAAACTTCCAAAATGGTAAGAATTTGATAGAAATATTTAAATGATAGTTGTAAAGCATAAAATTCTATGTAAACATGTTTAATAGACATTTTAACATTGAAAAAGTTTTTTTTGTCGCTTCGGTATAGGCCCAATTTTCAGCGAAAGTGTCGTGGATTTAAGGACTATAGAGCTGATTGGGTCAATCTAAAGATCAAAGATGACAAAAGATGCGTCTTGATAAGGGCTACAAAATGCAAAAAAAAATTGAAAAACTTAAACACTTTTTTTATATCGAAAAAATATGAAAAAGGCGGATGCGGAACTTTTCGCCCGGTTTTGGTCAAAAAAAAATTTCGAAAACGAACTGAGATATCGAAAAAATAAAATCACCAAAAATTTGCTCGAGGCTATTTTTAACTATTTCATATAAAGTTTTATATTTTCAACTATTGTTCGAAATACATAGAATTAACTCTCGATAATAATATTGAATTGTTTTAAAAATATATTTTATGTTAGCTATTATAAAAATGTCTTAAATCCCACTTTTTGGATACTCAATAGGGATTGATGCCTATTTTATATTTTAGAGTAGTCATAAGATGCTTCAAATCACATTATTGAAATATGTAGCATTCTGTAATTAGCTCATATCATGATTCAAAAGATTCTTGAACGTTTACTTTAGTAAATTTTATAATTGAAGTCTGCGTTATTGCAAATGTTTAAAATAAATTTACGTAAAATTTTTAATCAAAAATATTTTTCTATATCTTTCACCGTTTTTAATTTATTTTGATGATAATTGTATCAGAGATTGATAAGTTATAATGCTTCAAAAAATTGATGCCATTGATGCAATGTTACACTTATAAAAACCTACTTAATAAATTACCTTAGAACAAAAACTGCCTTTTTAGAAAAAAAAAAGATTTTAAAGCCTTTGAAATCGAAAATTTCTTAAAATTTATCAGACTTGATAGAAGGATTCTAAAAAATTGCACAAAATAGTGTTAGCTAAATGTTTTTTCTTTCATACACTATATGTTACAGTCAAGACAGAACGTGTGTAAGGATAATTTTTTTTGTGAAGACATAACGGAAGGGAAGATTAGCTTGCCGATCATACATGCGATACAGAGGACGAAACAAGGCGGAGCGGTTCTTAGTATCCTTTTTACCCAACTGTGGCGAAATTGAAAGGAGGATTATGTGTTTAGTTTGTATGTATGGATGTATGTATGTATGTATATATGTATGTACATATATGCTTTATAATAGCTGCAGGTGTGTGTATCTCCGACTGCGTAATACTATGTTCCTTCGTCAATTTGTTCGTATCTTTTAGTTCGTTTTTTACGCAGTCGGGATTTTTAATGTTTGTAATTTATTGAAGTAAAATACCATAGAAGAAATAATCTACCAATTACAAAGAAGTAAAATATATTTGTTTTCCAATAATAGGAAGTAATGTTTGGAGCTATTGAAACGTTTCTAAATATTCTTTCAATAATAAAGAGCTACAGTGAGTAGAGTAAAATATAAAAAAAAAACAGTGTACCACATGCTTATGTGTATTTGTTTAATTTTTTTCATCTCAATAGCACAATGTAGTAATTCTGTCTTCATCTACGTTACGTTTAAGG
Organism: Brenthis daphne; assembly: GCA_947093115.1. Classification (NCBI taxonomy): domain Eukaryota; kingdom Metazoa; phylum Arthropoda; class Insecta; order Lepidoptera; family Nymphalidae; genus Brenthis; species Brenthis daphne. The sequence goes on along the minus strand of OX352473.1, from coordinate 35,347,167 downwards.
TTCTAATAGAAATTTATTTATATAAATAAAAAAAAAATCGTAGGTTTGACCTATGTGTGTTCCTAAACCATTGATCCGATTGTGATGAAACTCTGGTGGGTTTTTCAGTATAATCCTGTGAAGGTTACTAACGCAAAAAATAGACTTTTCTTTGGAGGTTTGTTGTTTTAATAAAATATAAAGTAGTAATAAAATATGATTAAATGTCTTCTATTGTTATTACCACTAGGTAATAAATAGACATTAAACTCGAAAAAAATTTAATCGTTTGCATAATTAATGAGTTATGACAGCGTATACAGTAAAAATATATTGTAAGAAGAAAATCTATTAATTATTTTACACAATGCATCCTTAATTAATATTTAGATATTATTCGTCAAAAAACTCGTAATGTGGAACTAAAGACGTATTGCGTGTCACTTTTGGAAGATGGTGGTAGCTTGCAGTACACGCGGGATGTATTAACTCGGCTCGATCTTGAAGCTAGATCGGAGGTATAATGCTTCTCAATACTCCATATGACAATGTTCTACGTATGAGACGACACGTTTGGCCCAGTTTGTGGTGACCCTACTTGCTGTGCCAGCGGTCACGGGTTCGAGTTCTGCTGGGGGCATACATTTGTGTGATGAGCACGAATGTTTGTACTCTAGTCATAGGTGTTTATCTATACATATAATAAAATTGTAACTAAGCAGAATCTGTACATTAAATATTTTTTGGAAAATCTTATTGAAATAAACATTATTATTGGATATACAGAGGCCGAATCAATAGTTCTTAGAATTTTTGTCTGTCTGTTACTGCATCACGGGAAAACCACTGGATAGATTTTGATGAAATTTGGTATGATGATAGCTGGTTATCCGGGTCAACATATAGGATAAATTTTACCACGGAAAAATATCTCATTTCTGAGAAAAAATACAAAAACTGCAATGTAAGAGTATGCTAATATGTAAAACCTAAGAATTTGGTTTTTGGTCATCTGAACGCGGGCGGAGCCGCGGGCAATGCTAGTGTTTATAATATGTATGTATTTAAAGTTATATATATATATATATATATATATATATATATATATATATATATATATATATATATATGTAATGTATCAGCATCTGGTATCCATAACACAAGCCTCGTAACTTACCATGAAACTAGATGGTGCTGTGTGTTAATGTCCAAACAAAAAAAAAAGTTACAAGTCAACGTCATAATCACCTTAAATTATTATTTTGTACACTCCTATTTAATTTTAATAACAAATGTAATAAAACTTTAGACCCATAGTTTGTATGCAAAGTGCGGTTCAAATGACATGGTTTTGGACACTCATTCCCTGCGACTTTACCCGCGAGTGTATCTATTTCTATTCAGTCTACAAACGTTTTACGAGATCCCCGTTAAGTTCAGTGTTGCCAATGCCTATAAAACGCACAGTTTTTGAACGGTCTTTGAATACACTTAATCTGTTAAAACTTACTGTGGAGAAGAAACCAAAACTCTTTTTTCTTTCTCAATCATCAGCTGTCTCAAATAACAACATTATTTATATTTTATTTGTTTTCTCAGATTGCTCGTTATGGAGGTAACCCCATGTTGGAGGCGGTCCTTGATGAGCTTCTAAGTTGGAAGAATTAGTGTGATAAATTAAGTAGTATTTAATTTGTACAATTTAATTACAGATATGACAGAGTATTATGAAATAAGGGTTTCGAGTAGTGTAGTTTTTATATAACAATTTTTTTATTTCATCCCTTTAATTTCTGGTATGCTGTTTCAGTTTTGTTTTATTTTGTATGTAGCCTGGTATGATGTAGAACATTTGATCAAAATTTCCATCAATCAGAATTATCCTGTATATCTTATTTAAATTCTATTGCAAAACATATAAAAATAAAAATAATAAAACAATACGTACCTACGGTATTTTATTTTAAAACTGCACAACACTATTTTGGGTAATTCTTCGGGCCAATTTTGAAGCCACAAATTGTTTTATTTTATAAATATGTATATATTAAAATATCTTAGATATAACACAACACACCCTGTAAACTAAATAAATGGCAGTGAATTCAACAATTTTAAAACGTGGTAAACAAATCGTAAAAAGAAAAAAATAACATCTGTGAATATGCACTACAAACCTTTTAATTCCTTTTTATTTCATAATCTGTAAAATTACGCAAATATCATTTACGAGCAAATTATTTTGCTTTCATTACCATAATGTTTATAATATGAAGTGAGTATATGTATATATATATACATATATATATATATATATATATATATATATATATATATATATATTCTGTCCTGTATATCCTGTAGCATGTATAGGTACCTATACCAAATATGTCAACAAAGTAGATCAACGCATAGCTTATTGCTGACATTAAGTGAAGTGCTTTAAATAAATAAAAGGTTATATTCTAACCTTTTATATTTAACTGTTTATCAAAGTTAATAGAATATCTAAGGGTGGAAATGAATAGATTTATTCGAGACATTTTAGTACGTTCATATTAAAATGAAAATATATTGTTGCAAGGCAGTGGTATCGGAATGGAGACGCGCTCCTCGTACCTCTTATAATTTCAATCTGGATCATTTTCAACATAATTACCACTTGTCTTACCGTTTTAATTTAACAAGTTAAAGTATTTTTGAAAGAAATGTGAAGTCCGGCAATCCGCATTTAGCCAGTGCGGTGGACACTTGTATTGAAGGGTTCCCAGTACTGTGACATTTAAACAAAAAAAAGGTTGAATACATACAATATACATATATGTTTTTTAAGCTACAAATATGGCATACAACGCCATATGGTCTGCATGATGGCAAGATTTAACCATAGGCTATAATACCCAAGGTACGTTTTACTAAAGAGGCTAAAGAGATATGGAAACTATGGGAAAAGGAAGGAAGATAGAGTGCGTAGTTGCTCCTTCGGTGCTCTAACTCATCGAGTCAAATGCAACAGTGCGGGTACTGCTTCTTTACGAGCATAGTATATCTATATAAATAAAAATGAATGTTGTTAAGCGCATAACTCAAGAATGGCTGGACCAATTTGGCTAAATCTTTTTTTTTCGTATGTTCCTTAAGGTCCACGGAAGGTTTTAATAAAGAGAAAAAAATTATATGCCTAAACTGGCTAATAACTATTTATATCTATTTAAAACGTACCTAGCGACGAACCCGAGCGAAGCGAGGGTGAGACGCTAGTTATGTAATAAAGTATGATATAAGAGAATACTATAATATACACCTAGCATATGGATATTTTACAAAACTTACCCAGCGTATTCATTCGTATGCAAGTACCTATTGCTATAACAATTAATAGTAATTTATTCTCCTATCCCGGTGGTGCTTATAGAGAAGACTAGTATTTAAAGATGATATTCTCTTTTTTTTATTTTTAAGTAAGGCAATATTATTTCAACGCAGACATGAAATCGGAAAAGATAGCTTGACTAAATAAAATAATATGATAGGTACGTTTTAACCATTAGTATGTATAGATTTCTCAAAGATGGGATATTTTCTCGGAGTAAAAAGTATCCTATATGTTGACCCGGATAACTAACTATCATCATACCAAATTTCATTAAAATCTGTCTAGTGGTTTTCTTGTTATGAGTTCCCAGACACACAGATAGACAAAAATTCTAAAAACTATAGATTCGTTCTCTGTATCGATAATAATGTCTATTTCAATAAGATTTTTCAAAAAATATTTAATGTACAGATTCGGCTTAGTTACAATCTTATTATATGTGTAGATAAAATCTATTATGTCAATAGTATATAATGTTGTATATAAAGCCGAAAAATATTCAGCATATTGACACATAAAGCTATAAGATAAAGTTAACGTTTAAATTAAACTTGGTTCTTGTTCATAACGTTTTTTAGCGCAATCATGGGCTTGTAAAAATAAATCATGCAAAAAATTATATAAATGTTTAGTTTGAGTTTAAATATTAAGTTAAATTAACAACGAATTAATGTGTTAAATCACTACATGTTGGTTTATATTTATATAAACTAACATTGCCCGCGGCTCCGCCCGCGTTCAGGTGACTAAAAACCAAATTCTTAGGTTTTACATATTAGTATACTCTTACATTGCAGTTTTTGTATTTTTTCTCAGAAATGGGACATTTTCCCGCGTTAAAAAGTATCCTATAGGTTGACCCGGATAATAAGCTATTCCGGGGCAGAGGCTGACTGCTACCGGACGCGTCCCCGGGTGGCGGATAGGGGAACACCACTCGCACCTGTTTGGACCCGACAGGAGCTTGTGGTACCGGAGCAATCCGGCGCGGACCAACAGCCAGGAGGGAGGGTTGAGGGAGCGGCGTTAGGAGGGCGCCGTCTCCTTCTTGGAGGTAGCGCGGCTTCTCCGGCCATTTCGCGGTAGGAGGCGCTGCGCGGGCCACACTGCCGGGGCTAGCCCGTCGGTGCGGCGGCTGGAGCGGGGCCAGTTCGGTGGTCCTGCGTCTGGTGAGGGATGTCAGCAGCCATTTTGATCCGGAGGTGGGCCGACGGTAGGGGGGCCGCGGGGGAAGAGAAGTGTCGGTATGGCGATGCGCCGCTCGTCCCTATCTCTCGCGGCCTAGCGGGGCCACCACCGTTGATGGTGGACGCGGTGGGGCTGCAGGGGAAGGAGAGTGTCGGCGTTGTCGCATCCTCTTCTCCTGCAGCCGTTTATGGTTGGGCTCGTTTTCGGGCGTCTTTGGGAGGGGGTTTTGCCCAATTTGGGTGGGGAACTATTTTGGCAGGTTGCCCACTTCGGTGGGCGGTGTTTGTGTGTTATGGGGCTGCTCCGGGTACTTCTCTGATCAGCAGAGTGGACTTAGGAGCGGCCTCACTTCTTGGGTTGTAAGTCTTCTCATAATGGGGTTGTCCCGCTTGGGGCGGCCTCATGGTTGGTGGCTTCGGCCAACCGTCGGGGCGTCGCGGTTGTATGCGTGAGCGATCCCGTGGCGTCCCACATGGCGGCAGAGGGGGAAAGTTGGGTTTTAGTGGGTATGCCGGTCTCATTAGCCGGAGAGTCTCCACATAACCACCCCGGGGGAAGTCGGGTGGTATCCGTAATAGGATTTCCCAACTATAAAAAAAAAAAAAAAAAGGATAACAAGCTATCACCATACCAAATTTTATCAACATCCCTCCAGTGGTTTTTTGTGATGCGGTAACAGATAGACAGACAAAAATCTAAAAACTATAGATTTGGTCTCTGTATCGATAATAATTACTATTTCAATAAGATTTTCCAAAAAATATTTAGTGTACAGATTCGACTTAGTTAGAATTTTATTATATGTATAGATGAGCCGCTAGTTATATATTTAAAGCTATATGTTAATATAACAAATACTTCATTAAATCTTTCTTTGTGAGGTTTAACACTTTTAGGGTTCCGTACCCGAATGGTGCCAACGAAACCCTATTACTAAGTCTCCGCTGTCCGTCCGTCCGTACGTCTGTCAAAGGGCTGTATCGTATGAACCATAATAGGTAGAGAGTAGAAATTTTCACAGAGTGTGTATTTCTATTGCCGCTATAACAGCAAATAATAAAAAACCAAAATGAAGAATTACACAAAGGCTGCCATAAAAAATAAGAAAAAAAAAAACGGTACGGACCCTTCGTGCGCGAGTCCGATTCGCACTTGACCGATTTTTTATAGAATACGAAGATTTTAATTTTAATACCTTTAAAGGCATATTAATTTATCTGTGACTATTGGCAGAAAATTATTCTTTATGTGTTCGTAATTACGATAATGTAACCCGAAACCTTGGTTTTTAACGTTATGAATAAAATTAGTGCCTTGAGGAAGGAATATGTATTTGCAAATGTAGCCTTACGATTAATTAAATATTATAAAAATGAATGTTGGTAAGCGCATAATTCAATAATGGCTGGACCAATTCGGCTAAATTTTTTTTCGTATGTTCCTTAAGGTCCACGGAAGGTTTTAATAAAGAGAAGAAATAAGAAATTAACGAAAAAAAATTAAAATTTATATGGAAACATTAGCTAATAACTATTTATATCTATTTAAAACGTACCTAGCGACGAACCCGAGCGAAGCGAGGGTGAGCCGCTAGTTATATAATAAAGTATGATATAAGAGAATTCTTTAATATACACCTAGCATATGGATATTTTGCAAAAGGTACCGTATTCATTCGTATGCAAGTACCTATTGCTATACCAATTAATAATAATTTATTCTCCTATCCCAGTGGTGCTTATAGAGAAAACTAGTACTTAAAGAATATTTTTATTTTTTTATTTTCTAACTGACCATTTATACCATTTATCTATTTCTAGATGACTTTTTAAAATTTCCATTGGACCACAATTTGCAAATAAGAAGCACACAGAAGAAATTTGTTGGCAGCTAAAAATGATAATATTAGATTTGTAAGCATATCTTCATATCAATTCCATCAGTCATCTAAAACTCAAAGAGCAACAATACTATAAACATAACAATAAATAAATAAAGGTAATTTTTTGGCAAATAAACCGATATTGGTCCGATAAACAATTTTTATTGCCCTGTCAGCAATAACCCTGCCATAATGAAAGCTGTATACAACTATGGTGCTATAAATTCATTGCGTTCTTCGATTCGGAATTCGGTTTATGTTTTCTTTGTTTTGATTACTTGAACTGATTAATCAATACTTAATATTATAAATGTGGAAGTGTGTTTGTTTGTTTGTCCTTCTTTCACGTCGAAACGGAGTGATGGGTTGGCGTGATTTTTTGTGTGGAGATAGTTGGAAGGCTGGAGAGTGACATAGGCTACTTTTACTGCGGGAGATTATCTAAATCCTACGGGATAGCACGTTATAATACAATACAAAAAAAATTATGATCAGAATTACTTGAAACTATAGGTATCAATGAATGCTCTTCAATAAAATTAAATAAATACGTATTTCAGCATTTTTCGAAATTCATCCTATAAGGGGGTAAAATAGGGGATGAAAGTTTGTATAAAACTACCTTTTTAGATATTTTTTTTCGTTTTAGCGAAGTCGAGGGTTCTGCTAGTAAGTAATAATTTCTTAGATTTACGCGAATATTTGACATTTTAAATAAAACTGTCTTTTCTTATAAGTATATAACGCCTTTGAGACGTCTGAAAAAAAATCTATCCCACGGGAATCGTACTTTTTTCGGGATAAAAAGTAGTCTATGTGCTATTCCAGACTATAATCTATCAATATACTGTTTAAAATTTCATCCAGATCCGTTCAGTCGTTCTAGCGTGATTGAGTATGGTTGGATAAAGAAAGAAATTTAAACAAAAAATCATTCTGAAAACGTCGAATAATTGAAACCTAAATAAATATATATATGAAAAACATATTATGATTTTTGTCATTTTAATACAATTTTCAAATTTTTATTTGCCTACGACTGTAGAATAGCGCATTATCTAAGGTTCTGAATAGTTAATGGAATAGAGAAATGTAAATTAAATTAGAGAATCTAAAAGATACACAATGAAGTTGGAATTTAGTATTATGCAGTCGGAGACATACATACATACTACTTGCCTGCTGCGAGTCTCGCTACATATTTATAGCTTTTTACTTTCGACCTGAAGGACAATAGAAGTTTTATTTAACAATTTGCTATCTTAAATTATTTTTAAACATGTACTTGTAAATTGCCATTATTTAAAACCTTTTAAGACATGTTTCATATTCAAAACCTTTATTTCGATACTTTATTCGATAGGCTTACAACGATAGAAAATTTCAAGACGCCAAAATTAGCGTCTAATCTTCGCCATTTTAATTTTTTAAATAATATTAATATACTCTGTGACGCTTAGAATATCAAGACGAATTTAACGACGTATATAAATAATTTCGAATAAACAGCGTTTTTCCTGAAAAAATTAGGCTCAAAATTATATTATTGGAGTTAAAATGACAATGAGCGTGCTGGTTAATTTATGGTTGTAATAATAATAAATAATCTTTATTGAACATTTAAAAAATTAACAAAACACAAAGAATTAAAAAATATACGAGAGTCTCATCGCTAAGACAATGGTTTCTTACAAACAACCTTGAGGTGTAGGAAATAACAAAGTTTAGGTGGGAAGGGCAATGAATATTAAAACATTATAAATTAGATATTGTACGAATGCATAGAATATAAATAAATAATTTTATATTTTTAAGTTTTTGCTACATAGATTAAATTGAAAAGAGTGCAGCCTAGTGGTGTCGCGCTTGCTTGGTAAACCAAGAGAAACGGGTTCAACCCCCGGGTCTCGCACCTTTGATATTTTTATGTGCGAATAAGTTTCAACATGATTACCACTTATCTGATGGTGAAGAAAATATCGTAGAGGAAACCCGCATGTCTGAGAGACCCTAGCAAGTTTTCAAAAGACATGTGAAGTCTGCAAATCTGCATTTGGCCAGCGTGGTGGACTATCGCCTGAACCCCTTTGTATTAAGCAACTCCAGTAGTGAGACATTAAAAGAAGGTTCAATACAATTGATATTAGATACATATGGTAATATAAATTTACATCGGTGAAATTTATTAGAAAAAACACGATAAATTTATTTATCAAAATAAGACACACAGGCGAAATTTTCAAATAAATCATTTTAACATACTTGGTTACTGTTCTGGCTTGGTTAAGTGAAAGCATAGACTTAGGTATCGCAGTATATTAATATGCCCGTATACTGGCCACTAGGTAACTAATCTATACCTACATATAATAAAATTGTAACTAAGCCGAATCTGTACATTAAATATTTTTTTTTGAAAATGTTATTGCAATAAACATGATTATCTATACAGAAGCCGAATCTATAGTTTTTAGAATTTTTGTCTGTCTGTCTGTCAGTCTGTCTGTCTGTTACCGCATCACGGAAAAACCACTGCAGGGATTTTGATGAAATTTGGATGATGATAGCTGGTTATCCGGGTCAACATATAAGATACTTTTTGCGCGGGAAAATATCTCATTTTTAAGAAAAAGCAAAAAAATACAAAAACTGCAATGTAAGAGTATACTAATATGTAAAACCTAAGAATTTGGTTTTTGGTCATCAGAACGCGGGCGGACCGCGGGCAATGCTAGTTATGAAATAAGTTTTAAAGAAAAATGACAGAGAAGCTATATTTTACAGTCATAAAGTTTTTACAGAAAAAAAATCTCTTTAAAAAGTTACAAATGAACCCAATTTATTTGATCTTTCATTATAAAAACAATCCTTTAGGGCAAACGCTAATGGCATGAGGAAATCCTGTTGTTTCAAACGACTCATAATCATTTCTTAGGACCGCCGTAATTCATTTAGAAAGAAAAAGGTGTCAAATATTTAACTTGTCAAATTTAACGAGGGATTATGTAAGCAAATCGTGACGGAGATGATGTCAGGTAGACGGTAGCATTATTAATTATCTGTGAAATAAGAAAAAAATCTAATCATCAACATTCTAAACCATTGGCTTATAGACACCGTTTTTACTTCTCCATTATTATTTTTTCTACTTTTTGCGTTTTTGCTGGAGTCACAGTTCGCAATTTGTCTGTTGAATTTATGTTATGTTATTTTAATTGTTCGTTGTGACATCGTGACATAAAGATTAATTTTTAATATCTGTAAAGACGCTTATGATAGACTAGCGACACGCTCTCGCTTTGCTCGGGTTCGTCCCTAGCTCAATTCCCCATACAAACTTTGATCCCCATTTTCAACCTCTTAAGGGACGATTTCCGAGATAAAAAGTATCCTATGTCCTTTTCAGGGTCTGAAACTACCTGCTTACCAAATTTCATCTAAATCGGTTCAGCAGATCCAGAGATTACCCCCTACAACGTCACAAACTCACAAACTTTACCTCTATATATTTGTATAGATAGATAAATATATCCACCCTCTCTTTTTAATTCTCACCTATAAGAACTGTAAATGTACCTGTGGGCTGGTCTTGCAATATTGTTGTAATATCAGAAGCACAAAAATTAATGTGAACAGCACTGCTAACATCTTGTCTCACATTATATTTAACCATATTTCTAATTCAGTCAATTTCTTTAATAGGTATCACTTAAATTCGATTCAAAAGGTTATTTAAGAATAATCTATACATATAATAAAAATCTGAGTCGAATCTGTACATTAATTTTTTTTTTTAATTTTTTTTTTTTTGGAAAATCCTATTGAAATAGTCATTATTATTGATAAAGTGGCCGAATCTATAGTTTTTAGAATTTTTGTCTGACTGTCTGTCTTTTCATGAAACTTGGTATGGTGATATCTGGTTATCCTTTTTTTTTTTTTATCCGGGTCAACATATATGATACTTTTTACCGCGGGAAAACATCTCATTTCTGAGAAAAAATACAAAAAAAACAAAGTACTGTATACTAATATGTAAAACCTAAGAATTTGGTTTTTGGTCATCTGAACGCGGGCGGAGCCGCGGGCAATGCTAGTATATTATAATCAGTGAACGTTGTCTACGTTATATTTATGATACCTACCTATGTACATCATACATATTATGTATATTTTAGAGGTAATTCTATAGTAGGTACTTCGATATTTTCGTATGCTCTTTAGAACTACTGTTGCTTTTAAATGAGTTTAGAACGTTGTTGTGTAAAACTTACGACATAGTATAACGTAAAGGTCCTGGGGAGCGCCCAAACCGAATCGAAGTCGCAGTAATACCAGGCAAATAGCCCATTACACGAGGTGATGTAAAGGCACATTTAAACTTATATTGTAGTCGCGTATTCCCGCGGTTTCGCCCCAGTTCGTAGTAGTCATAGTTCAATTATATATTACTATATCTTTATAAGTTACAGCTCATGTGTTATTTTAAAGTATAAGGTATATTATGGTAAAATTTTATAAAAATTCGTTCAGTAGTTTTAGCGTGAAAGAGTAACAAACATACACATATACATCCATACGTTCTCGCAAAATTTTACATTTATAATATGAATTTTGTGTGTGTATTCAGCCCTTTTTAATATCCCACAGCTGTCACCTAAAAATTAAGTGAAGCTTACTAATACATTAGTAAAAACCGCAACCAAATCGGTTTAGCCGTTTCTACACAGCGCACACAAACACACAACAAACTAACAGACAAAAAATCTAAAAAATCATTTTAGTTTTGGGGTTCTATTGCGTTAATAAAGACCCACCCTCAATAATAGTTTTGTTTTAAATATCTACCATGTAGTGACAGCGATCAGTTACACTTTTATTATATATATACATAATTGCAGTTTGAGGCAACATAATAATGTATAAAAAATTGTTATATAAGCACTGTATTAAAAAGAATATCAAAACTCGAACTGCACTGAAATACCGAAAAAGTGTTTTTTCTCAGTTCTTCTGAGATAGACCTTATCGCTTGCTGAAATTGAGAGATCGTGATCATTTATATTAAACCAAATTTTAGCTACTATTTCTACTTAATTTGAATAATAGAAAATAAACTTAATTTACTTATTTTGGACTATGAATGTTTTAATACTTAAAATGGTTCAAAAAATTTAATTATTACAAAATAATACTTTAAAGATTATTATATTCTATAATCTCAACGTAACATTCTATTATTAAAAAATATTCCAGCGTGAAATCTACAAAGAAAACAGATAATTAATGAAACTTAATAGCAGAAGGTTCATTGAATTTAAAATCTCTTAAAGAGTAATTATTTTATTCTTTTTTTGTTAAGGATCTCCAACAACAGATAAACTTTAACATCATTTAAAAACATAAAAAATAATTATGAATCACAATATGTGTGCTCGTTCAATTAGGTATATATAGGAGACCACAGCTTCCTCATATAAATTATGTATCATTCATTTATAACTAAGTAAAAAGATAAAGTTTAGGTAGATACCTTTCGAGAAACAATTTTTAAACCATATATAAAGATTTGGGAATAATTGAGGCCTATTTGAAAACCATACGTGCTAGTGTTCGCCCAATGTAATAATATTAGTCCCGCTGAGTTTCTTTCGCCAGTTCTTCTCAGGTCTGAGGCTTCTTCTTTCCGAACTGCTAGTAGACTCATGACGTTCAGTAAAAAATTGTAATAATTTAATTCTGAATAAAATATTTTGAATTTTGAGTGACCGAAATTCGAGTATAATTATTATTGAAAAAAAAAATGAATAGAATTTACCTATCTATAGAAATAAACTATTTCTATTTTTTTATTGATAACACGTTAAAGCTCTTCAAAAGCTATTGAACACGAAAAAAGGGAATCGGTTGACAAACAGAGGTACTGAACTGTTTTATGTTTGCTTATTTATGTATATACCCATAACAAACAAAAAAAAAAAATGAAAATCGATTGACAACTGGTGAAGATATCGCGTAACATACTAACATACAAACAAAAAAATAAAACTCACACTGAGTACCCCCTTCTTTTTGAAGTTTGTTAAAATCAGGTATAATATAGTATTATAATATGATAACTAAGCTACCTAGAAGCGCTACAGTTCTGGGGACAGCTCTACATATTTATCTCGGTGTCACACTTCAGAACCCAAATGGATTAAGAGATTTGAATAATTAGGTATGTTCAGTTCCGCCGTATGTCTCATGTGAGCTGAAATTAGATAACTGAAATGCAAAATGGCCGGTTGAATTTGAACTAGTTTTGCACAGTAAAGTAAAAGTTAAATTTAATCTAGTTCCACTTTGCTAAAGGACTTTAATCAAAAGATTATGTGTTATTCTGTTTGTTAACTTAATGTGTATTTTGCAACAGAATAATGTTACACGGAACTATAATTCCATATATATAAATAGGCAAAGACAGTGCAGTACTTTTTGTGCGTCTGTTTGTCAAACAATTTTTTTTTGTTGAGTATCTATGATGAGCGTTAGTTTTGTTAATTAAAAAATGGAAACAATTTGTTTTTATATAGATAGATAAATTTTATTCATATGTTTTCCTTAAATTGTAATATGACATGTTTGGCTCAGTTCGCAGTGACCCTACTTGCTGTGCTAGCGGTCTCGGGTTCGAGTCCCGCTGGCGGCATTAATTTGTGTGATGAGCACGAATGTTTGTACTCCAGTCATGGGTGTTTATATTAATAATATGTTTGTATTTAAAGTTATATATGTGTAGTGTATCAACTATCTGGTATCCATAAAGGCCGGTATCTGGTATCCAAAAATTTCCGGCCCATTAAGTATCTGTACGCTCAAAAGTGATCTCAACCTTTCATTATTCACTGTTAAAAAGACAAAGGCAAGAAAAACATTTACATTTATAATATAAATAACTAAGGCATGCTATATTTTTGGATTTTTTCCTGTTTAATGAGAGAAAGAAAAAATAAGACAAAGAAATAACGATACAATTCATAATTAAAAAATAAAAACATATCAAATACTACTTCACACGTCAAACAAGGTGTGCAGTTTGAATCGTTTGTTGTAATGTAATCGACCCTTTGTTTAACGACCCACTGCTGGGCACGAGCCCTTCAATACGAGGGGGATCAGGCCATAATCTACAACGCTGGCCAAGTACGGGTTGGCGACCTTCACATGTCTTTTGAAAACATAAGAGATTCTCTCAGACATGTAGGTTTCCTCACGATTTTTTCTTTCACCGTAAGGCAAGTGGTAATCATGTAGAGTAATCAGTAGAAATATCAGAGGTGTGTGACTCGGAATTTGAACTCTATTCACTCGGTTTCCCAATCGAGCCCGTTACCACTGGGCTACCACTGCCTTGAATCGTTTATATTAAAATCAATTCATTGAAAATGTAAATATTTCTAAATTGTATTTAAATAATCAAAGGAAATGATTCACGCAGCAATTTAGTAAATGCGAAAAGCTATTAGTCGTTAAAGGTAGCTTATCTTTATTTTACAGAAGTGTTTAATAAATTTACAGTGGCAGTTGCTCTTAATCCTTCCAAAAATTCCCAGACTCTACCTTCATAGGTGCTGGGATAAGTTATAAGGGGATCGTCATATATTTTATTAGTTTAGATAGCTTATATAACCGCAAAGCTCGAGAGCTAAGGAGTTTTTAAGCTTTTCTGTGAAGACAATCTGTTTTTGCAGTTAGGAAGTCGATATATGTCACATTTACGTGATATTCTCAGTAAGATTGGCCACTGCGGCCGAAATTTGGCCTCAATGGCACTGTTAGGCAAATAAATGACTACAATTTGTTACTATTCAAATATTACCCTAAAACGAAGCATTATTGCTGAAAACTATCATCCAACACATATTTTCCTATGACTAACGCCGTGTTAAAACTCCATTTTATATTACCTTCAAAGAGAAAGTTTTATGGGCAGTTATAATTAACTTTTTATTCAAAATATATAGTCATTCTTTACACCATACTCCCTACCGATCGTTTCAAGCTTATAAATTAAACAAAATACCGAGCTCTGCAACGTATTTTGCAGTATTGTTCGTGGCATCTGTACGAGGGGAACCGGTCTAAGATATTTCTTTTAAGAATTATCTAATATATTGTGCTATTTTCTAATGCTGCTGATGTAAAGGTCTGAAGATACAATGCCATTTATAGGGTTCCGTATACATAGAGTAATATCACTATTATATATAGATTCAACTGCCTCGGTGGTGTAGTGGCTAGCATGTACGGCTGCACACCCGGAGGTCCTGGGTTCGAGTCCCGGGTCGGGCCAAGTTTAGTTATTGAGTCTTCCTGTATATTAAGTCTCAGTAACAGCCCGGAGTTGGGAAGTTGGCGGTGTTTCACCCCCGTGCCTCGGAGAGCACGTAAAGCCGTCGGTCCTGCGCCTTAACTCTCACCGGTCGTGTCGAGTGGTCGTCCCACCGGAGTATGAGAGTGATAGGAATAGAGAGTGCACTTGTGTCTGCGCGTACACTTGAGCACTACAATATCTCCTGCGCAGTTGGCTAATCTCATTGAGATTGGCCGCCGTGGCCGGAATCGGCTAGGAGAACATCATCATATATAGATTCCTAAAAATATTATAAAGCAAAATATGAATGAAGCCTTCGTAATAAAAATAACATTTTAAAGGTTCTTTTAGGTTTTCTTTATCATGATATTGGTAGTACATACTAGTACCAAACATGGCGAAAATATGTAATGTATGGTAATTAATTAGATATTTGTTAGCCTTAAACAATGCTACGAATTTAAGCAGATATTTAATATCCTACCATTTTTCTATTTTATCTAAATCATTGTTTGAAATAAAAATGAACTAAATTTGTGATAAAATCCTAAAAGATAGTTTTATTTAAAATCTATTGACCTTTTTGGTAGTTGAAATGAATGTATTTGGTTTTAAATTTTAAGCTTACAATTATATTTAAAAGACTAGAATTCGCAAAGTGGTCAAAATACGATCATAATCATTATAAAAAAAATTGAGGACATAAATGTATAGAATTTACCTATCCATATATAAAAGACTAATGCCCGATTTCACCAACATCACTTAAGTTACCACCTGCGTATGGGATGCCTAGCTTAAAAGTTCCCCTAAACTAGCTCCTAAATTAAAGTTCGTTTTACCATCGTACCATCGTCAGAGCTCGTATTTCTAGTACCTATATTTAGGTGGCATTTTAACATTTAGGTGACCCTAACTGTCGGTGAAACAAAAACTGTCCCCTAACAGCCCCCTAACCATGCTTAGGGGATCCCTTAAACGTTTTTTTTATTGATTACACTAAAGCCCTTCAATAGCTAATA
Source organism: Brenthis daphne (assembly GCA_947093115.1). Classification (NCBI taxonomy): domain Eukaryota; kingdom Metazoa; phylum Arthropoda; class Insecta; order Lepidoptera; family Nymphalidae; genus Brenthis; species Brenthis daphne. The sequence goes on along the minus strand of OX352473.1, from coordinate 35,331,364 downwards.
AACAAACACAAAAAATCAGTTGACAAACAGAGGACAAAAAAGGCATTCAACTGTTTTGTCTTTGCCTATTTATATTTAGATTCCTTCACACCGCAAATATTGTAATTAACCACGCAGTAGTCCCTAAGAAAAACATTTAGAAATATCAACAAACACATTTTCTCTATTTAGACAGAAAACTCAGTATCTACTTCTTTGTCTTTTATGTCAAACATAAATTAAGAGATCGACACAATGTAGGCACTTACTAGTAAGTACATACATACAAAGTTCACGTCCAAAAATGAAATGAAAAAAGTGAACTAAAAAGATGAGAACAAGTTAACGAAGGAACGTAGTATTAAGCAGGCGGAGATATACATGCATACACGTAGCAAGACTTCCAGCTAGTATAAGACTTGTATATATGTATATACTTGCGTTATTAATACGAATCAAATGACGTACGAACCATCAAAATAGGTTTAGCCGTTTAATAATTACGAGGGAACAAAGGATTGGACAAACATACATACGTACAGGTCAAACACATAACCTTCCTTAGAGCTTCGCCGCAGTCGGGTAAAAATATTGTGTTTTTATTTGGAATATTACATACAAATAAAAAATTTCCTCTATAATTCTTCTTTATCTTACTTTATAAGTATAGAATACTAGCGACTCACCCTCGCTCCGCTCGGGTTCGTCCCTAGTGAAAATTGAGGATTGTATGTATTTTTGTATGTTGTATCATAAAAAAATAGAAATTAAAAATTTTGTCTAAAAAATTAAAAAAAAAATTTAGGGGTGGACTACCCCTAACATTTAGGGGGATGAAAAATAGATGTTGGCCGATTCTCATAGATACCGGATAAGCACAAAAAATTTCATTAAAATCGGTCAAGCCGTTTCGGAGGAGTATAGCAACGAAAACTGTGACACGAGAATTTTATATATTAGATAGTATCATAAAAGTATTTATGTTTTATACTATGAATACGAACTCCCCACATACCTAGTATATGAATAAACGAGTGCGGAAGCTGGAAATCGGATCAGATGGAAATGCGGTGAGGGCTCGTAAATAATTAAACGTAACCTAATTCAAAGCATCATATTCCACAATCGTTGCCTTATTTATAACCTTGTTAAAACACTGTTTTAGTTAGATTAATATTTTATGTATGTAAATGTAAGATTTTAATCTGATTTTATATAACTTCTAGCGACTCACCCTCGCTTTGCTTCGGGTTCGTACCTACACAAAAACAAATCCATCCCACAGGAACCGTACATTTTCCGGGATGATATATCGGGCTATCTAATGCAAAAAGATTTTTTCAAATCAGATTAGTAGTTCCTGAGATTAGCGTGTTCAAACAAACAAACAAACAAACAAACAAACAAACAAACAAACAAACAAACAAACAAACAAACAAACAAACAAACACTGTCTCTTTGTAATCAGGCCATAGTCCACCACGGTGGTCAAGTGCGGGTGGGCGGACTTCACAAGTCTTTTGAAAACTTGGTAGGTTCTCTCTGAGTAAAAGTGTTCTGTGGTTCTCTCAGACAGCAGGTTTCCTCACGATGTTTTCTTTCACCATTAAGACAAGTGTAATCATGTTGGAAATGATACGCACATGAAAATATCAGAGGTGCGAGCGCGTTACCACTGGGCTACCGTTGCCTGTGTCTCTATAATATTATTATAGATATCGTATCTTTACGTATGAAATATAATAATTTAATAATAATAATATATAAAACTAGCATTGCCCGCGGCTCCGCCCGCGTTCAGATGACCAAAAACTAAATTCTTAGGTGTACATATTAGTATACTCTTACATTGCAGTTTTTGTATTTTTCCTCAGAAATAAGATATTTTCCCGCGGTAAAAAGTATCCTAGGATCGCGCGCTACATCGCCCGGTTTATATAGCTTGAGCAGGCGGTCGAGCGATGCGGGGCAGAGGGGATGGACTCGCCGTAGGCATCTCAATGCTCGCCAAGCATTAAAAATGTTTCGCTACTAATTACTTCTAACAACGATATCTCAAAAACTATTCATCTGATTGATTTAGTGTAAAGAGCAATTTTAATCTGCATTAAATGACTAAGCTAACTAAAATATTCATTTGGATAAGGATTAATACCGAACTAAAGAAAATAACTTTGAAAATAACGTAATGTTTTTAATTAAAAATGTTAACATAAAAGTGGTTATTGTAAGTCAACCGTAAGAGATAGAGATATGCTATCGCGGACTTTTTTGTAGCATTTTTATAGATTTTGAATTCTCTAGTACATTACTTAACTGTATCTTTGCTAGTTTACGCGGCGTTCGCGTGGAAAGTTCCCATTTGGCGAGATTTTTTGCGACCTCTTCAACATTTGTCGCCGTATTTCAGCTAATTTACATAAAAGCATAATAAATTATATACCTAAACCTTCCTCAAGAATTACTCTTTCTATTGTTGAAAACCGTATAAAAATCCGTTCAGTAGTTTTCGAGTTTATCGCGTACAGACAGACAGGAGGACAGACAGGAGGACAGAAAGACGCGGCCGGGGGACTTATTTTTATAATAAGTATAGATATGGAGTCTGCCTAACGAAAGTGTGTCCTGGGGTTTTCTTAAAAGTTTTGATATGGCAACATAAATATGTTTAATAAAACTGTCAAAAGCACGTCAAACTTTAAAATTTCTGGTTGCTCTGGTTTTAAGCGTTGGTAGTAACTGTACACATTTTTGTGGATAAACTAATGGGTACATACATATAACAAGAAAAGTGTAGTACTAATATTAGATTCGAGTTGTTTACAATGAATTGATAAAAATGTATATCAAATTAAGAAACAACGATTACCTACTTAATTTTGAAGCACTGCTCGGACAATTTCTTTACATCTCCAGGTAAATTTGTAAGAAATCTATTGTTAACTGACACCTCGGGGTGTTCGCGGTCGTGGAGGGATTAATGTTGATTTGAATTAGAAAATTTTCAGAATTTCTAAAGACGTTGTGTATTCCTTGAATTAGAAATTAAGTTTGCAAACAACTAATAAAAAAATACCTAATTGTCGTAAATACTCAAGTATCAAAACATTTTTCTGTTACTAAAGTTAGTGATACCACATTAAGATTTTAATTTTCCGCGTTTTCTCAGGTCACACTTTCGTTAACCAGACTCTAGGTTTCTTATATCCATACTAATATTATAAATATGAAAGTGTGTTTGTTTGTTTGTTTGTTTCTTTGTTTGTTTGTTTGTTTGTTTGTTTGTTTGTTTGTTTGTTTGTTTGTTTGTTTGTTTGCTTGTTTGTTTGTTTGTTTGCTTGTTTGTTTGTTTGTTTGTTTGTTTATTTGTGTTTTTGTTTGTTTGTTTGTTTGTTTGTCCTTGTTTCATGTCGAAACGGATTGGCGTGATTATTTGTGTGTGGAGATAGTTGAAGGACTGGAGAGTGACATAGACTACTTTTTACCGCGGGAGATTACCTTATTCCCACGGGAAAACACGTTATAATACAATCTAAAAAAATATTTATGATCAAAATTGCTTGAAACTTAGTATTAATGCTCTTCTAATAAATAATAGAATAATTAATAGAATTAAATAAATACGTATTTTAGCATTTTTCGAAATTCATCTTATAAGGGAGTAAAATGGGCGATGAAAGTTTGTATGAAACTACCTTTTTAGAGATTTTTTTGTAGTTTTAACGCGAGCGAAGCCGCGGGTTCTGCTAGTATTATTATAATTAAGAAAGTTATATGACAAATTATTAGTATAAAAGTATTGTAGTTTCTTAAATGGGTCACGTAGGTTAATTAATTGGTCGATCGGCCTCCATAATAATATGATGATACTTACAGATTTCTTTGGGATTCAAAATGTAAAAAATATTTTTACTTTAATAAATTATCTCCTAAATATAAAGAGTTAAGTTAAATATCATAAAATGTTTATTTAAGAACTCACTCAAAAAAGGCATTTTTTTATTTTGCGAACAAAATAAATGGAATAGTTTTTTATACGAACACGATATAGGTACATAACAATAATCAATTCAAATCAAATTATAATTACATATATTTATTTTGCCCACACATTACATATATTTATTTATGTATATATGTGAAATTGATTATCTATGTAGGTAACATATAATAAAATTGTAACTAAGCCGAATCTGTACATTAAATATTTTTTGGAAAATCTTATTGAAATAAACATTATTATCGATATAGAGGCCGAATCTATAGTTTTTAGAATTTTTGTCTGTTACCGCATCATAGAAAAACCACTGGAGGAATTTTGATGAAATTTGGTATGAAAGTGTGGTATGAAGGTGGCTGGTTATCCGGGTCATAGGATACTTTTTACCGCGAGAAAATATCTCATTTCTGAGAAAAAATACAAAAACTGCAATGTAAGAGTATATATACCTATACATATACTAATATGTAAAAACTAAGAGTTTGGTTTTTGGTAATCTGAACGCGAGCGGAGCCGCGGGCAATGCTAGTATATATTATATGTACCTATATGTAAATAGGCAAGAACAAAACAGTTCAGTCCGATCTTTTTCTTCTGTTCGTCACTAGATTTTTTTCTTTTGGTCTTTGTTTAGTACCTATTGATGAATTTTGGTGCTATCACAAAAATTTGGAAGCAGTCTTTTCTTTATATATGTCAAGGACAAGGCATCATATTCCACAATCGTTTCTTTATATAGATAGGTAAAGACAAAACAGTTCGATATTATTATAAATTAGCGACTCAGCTACGCTTAGCTTAGAGATGAGATATTTTCACGCAGTAAAAAATAACCTATATGTTGACCCGGATAACCAGCTATCACCATATCAAATTTCATCAAAATCTGTCCATTGGTTTTCTCGTGATGTGTTCCCAGACAGACAAGCAGATAGACACACAGGCCATAATTCTAAAAACTGTAGATTTGGTCTCTGTGTCGATAATAATAAATATTTCATAAGATTTCCCAAAAAAAAAAAGAAATTCATATACAGATTCGACTCAAAATTATATTGTATGTATAGATTATATATTTTTTATAATAATAATTATGGTCAAATTTCGCTCGCTGCGAACACTAAATATTGTTTAAATGACAAACACACATAAAAGTCAGTTGTACATTTTTATATTGATTGCAAGTTTCAATAACAGTACGAAATATTTCCATCAACAATAATTAATTACTTATGATTAATTTTGGATCAAGTATTAATAAGATTAGTAATTATTAAAGTTTTTAAAAAGTGTAATATTTATAATAATAACAGCAAAGTTAAATAAATAATATTTTTTGAATCTTTGAAATCATTTTTGTAAAATAGTGGGTAGGCACTGTCTGTAACAAGTATGTGTGTTGAGACATCTATAACCTTAGTCTTTCCGGTGACCATGATTGTTGTAAAGCATTCGAAACGTCGGGAACCAAAAATCAAAATAAATCCGCGAAATAATCCGAAAAGATAGTTTTATTTAAAACCTTCAAAATTCGGTAATTTCGTTCAATATTTTCCACTTTCCATATCGTTTAGCTACAATGTTGTCACAATTTTGTATATGTAAATTGAAGCAGGTGTAACATGAATGTAAGCATAAAATTTTCAGCGCTTCCCAACTCCCACTACGTCATTTACAGAGAGCTAAATATCAATATTGATAGTGACTACCTTGTATAATAAACTAGTGACTTACCGCACTTATGGTTTAGAGGACAAACGCATAGACAATCAAAGAAAAATATTTTTTTGAGGCGGTAACTTCGATGGCGTATATAAAAAAACTTATCAAAGTTTCATTACAATCGGATGAATGGTTTCGGATGAATAGGATTACAGAATACAAATATACGAAGAAACATTTATTTGTACTAAACTGCGGCGAAGCCCAAAGGAGGGTTATGTGTTTGACATGTATGTATATATGTAGATGATGAGACATACATACACATAACAAGACTTGAAGCTGACTTGAAGTTTTGTACTTGCTTCATGCTTCATAAACTTTCCTTGCTTAGTAAAACTGCATAATACTATATTCCTTTATGAACTTGTTCACATCATCATCTAGAAATAAAGCTCTTCTGCCTATCTATACATATAATAAAATTGTAACTAAGCCGAATCTGTACAATAAAATTTTTTGGAAAATTTTATTGAAATAAACATTATTATCAATACAGAGAACGAATCTATAGTTATTAGTATTTTTGTCTGTCTGTTTACCGCGGGAAAATATCTCATTTCTGAGATAAAGTATAAAAACTGCAATGTGAGAGTATACTAATATGTAAAACCTAAGAAGTTTTTTGGTGTCTAAACGCAGTCGGAGCCGCGGGCAATGCTAGTTAACTATATATTTGCATGAAATTCCATCGATTGCTTGACCCATTCCAATAACCATTTCCGCTTAGCTTTTATTGTTGCAAACTGCAACATATTTCATATACGAGTACAACATAGTTACAATACATATAAAAACTATGATTTATTATATGAAAGTTCTAAATCAAAATCGTTAACGTACACAAGAGGTATAAAGACCACAGGTGTACGCCTGAAACTAATGTGACAGTGCTGCGAATAAAATGTACTACTTTCCAACATCATATGGACGTAAGAGAGAAATGTTATAAAAAAAATCTATCTCTAACACCACGAGATAAAGTTTAAAATGGATCGTTTTATTTAAATACTTTAACTCATTTACTATAGTATAGGGGCGTTCTTTTGAATATTTTGAATACAGCAGAAAATGAACATCTACGTGAAATGAATTTTCAAGATATAGAGTTACTTAAAGCGAATACGTGTTAATACTCGTATGTAGGATTAATATAGTTTCGTGATGATATGAATTTAATTTTTTTTACTTTTCTATGCGAAGGAACAAGATCGAGAGTAATTAAAAGCTGTAAATAGACTGTTAGTAGGTATTAATTATTGCATGTAGTTTTAGAAATGTACTAAAATTGTGTTTTTGTTGCAATTTTTATTAATTTTCTAATAGTGTTATATCATCTATACAAATATGCGAGTCTTTCTTGCACGCGGCTTTATGTAGTGTATAATTTTGTTTTAAGTTTTTTTACTATTTTTTCTTGGAATTTTTATCTAAAATGATACATTAAGTATATTACACATGTTCAGTACTTTTTGCATGAAATGTAGACAAACAGACACATAGACAGACAGACAGAAATTTCAACAACGATTGTTGTGGACTGTATTCAATACAAAATACATAACATTATGTACAAATTTGACTTGTTTACTATTTCATTGTATATACTTATTTATAAATAAATATTCCTTTGTTCCAAATAAGCACACACGTCTATTCTCCGAGACTTCTAACAACTAACGAACTGTCACATCGCCTCCAAAATAAGCAGCCATAATTAGGTTACGCCTCATATTATCCCGGGCGTGACGTAAAATGACTAGTTTCTAGAAACCTGTTATAACAAAACGTATTTAGGCAAGGTATATAAGCTCTCGGAATTTTATTCAAAAGGTTTTCTAATATTATGAATTAAACTAGAACATTTACAAATGAACGCGTATTCTATTGGAAGATTTTTTTTATAAAATTTGTACAAAATTACAGTATAATACTAATAATAATTATGGCTAATAATATATTATGATATTTATGATCTAGTGTAGTGTGTAATAATTTTAAAGAAATAATTATATAGTATACTAACGACTCACCCACGATCCGCTCGGGTTCGTCCCGTCCCGCGCCAGGATTTCTTAGAGACGAGATATTTTCCCGCAGTAAGGAGTACCGTAGTTGTTAACCCGGATAACTAGCTATCATCATACCAAATTTCATCGAAATCTGTCCAGTAGTTTTCTCGTGATGCGTTCCCAGACAGACGGATGGATAGACAGACAGATAGACAAATCTCTAAAAACGATAGGTTCGGCCTCTGTATCGATAATAATGACTATTTCAATAAGGTTTTCCAAAAAAATCATTTAATGTACAGATTCGGCTTAGTTACAATTTTATTATACGTATAGATATATATAGATTTTGATTCTATTATTAATCACAATAATACTTTTTTCCAGTTCAAGGACATCTCTAAATCATGGATTGTCACTAGAGTTAAATAATTGAGGTAAATTTCATGAGTTTCTTATAAAATTAAATAAATCTGGGTTCTGTAACATCATAGAATACCAATGTCGGGGTTTCATAAAAGGCTCAGACGAGGGTGTAAATAAATAAAGTTCGTTACGAAACGAAAACGAGGCATAACTTAGTTAGCCATGTATCGCCCCTGTGAGGTTGAGTGGATATTTCCACATCTAGAATTTTATTTTTCTTTATATATTATGTTAATGAAAAGTATGGAAAGTATAAATTAAGATATATAACCTTACTTTTACTTACCTATATCCACACTTTTAAAATTATAAATGTGAAAGTGTGTTTGTTTGTTTGTTTGTTTGTTTGTTTGTTTGTTTGTCTGTCCTTTTTTGAAGTCGAAACGGATTGACGGATTGGTCCGATTTTTTGTGTGGAAATTGTTGGAGGACTGGAGAGTGACAAAGTCTAATTTTCACCGCGGGAGATTATCTCTTTCCCATGGGAAAACTCGTTATTTATATTATTATATTACAAACCCAGAAATTATTTATGATTAGCATTACTTGAAATTTGGTATTAATGCTCTTGAATATAATTAAGTAAGTACGTGTTTTAGCATTTTTCGAAATTCATACCATAAGGGATGTAAAGGCGATAAAAGTTTGTATGAAACCTATCTTTTTGGAGTTTTTTTTTGTGTAGGTTTAGCGCGAGCAAAGCCGCGGGTTCTGCTAGTTCTATATAAAATTATTAAAAAGATACTAAAATATAGTAATTATTGGGCTAGTTATGAAAATGTAACCATTTCATGGCATACTATCGATGCCGTATAAAAGCTGTGATATGGATTGTTTTTGCGTTTTTTCAATTTTCAATTAATTAATTTCCAGCGTTGCGAATGTCTATTCAGCAACCATTGATGACTATGGAGAGACTAAAGTGTTAAAAAATTGTCGTAGCTGTTACAGACGGTATCTATACACAAAATTATATATAAATTTGGAAAAAAGCCGACTGCGCCGAAAGACCTCATTATTTAAAAAAAAATATATGTACAAATACTCTAATAAAGATTGGTTTTGCTTATTTTAAATTAAAATATTTCATTTGTAGCTACTATTACGTTGTACGCAGTAAGAAGTAAATACAACTAGCAGTCTATTGCTTGCGTTATTCTAACCTAAAAGCTGCAAATAAAATCTCTTCTTTGCTACGTCTGTTTGAAAGCATAAGGCAAAAATATAAAAATAAAATGCTAAAGGAAATATCGAAATCGATTATAAATCCCAACCTCACTCCTAATAACAGCGAATACCATCTGATCTTGGAAATTATATTATAGAAAGTCTTCGTAGAATTTCTGATGTAAGACTGTACAATACTTTTAGACCATCCGAAAGCGACATTTCTACAGCTTTTGTTGCTCAAAATTGAGCTTTAATTTAATGAAATAGAGTTTAGATTATGAAATTTTCGTTTCAAATTATGGTTTTTACGGAAAGTAGGAAAATTGTAACCGTGTATCGTATAAAGTTGGCTTTACCGTCATGTTGGGTGCAATTGCAACAATATCAGTGTCGTTCCCGCGAAGTGCCGTCACATTTTAGTATTGGCTGTAGAATCTGATTTTTATGACGCATTCCACGCTGTTTTACCACTGACTGCGCTTTTATTTCAATTTTTCATGCAAGTAGAAATATATATATATAAAGTGAGAATAATGTTCTATTGTTTATCTTTTATTTCTGTTTGGTCTGCCTTCTGATAAGTATTACGTAAGCCATAGGTTCTATTAAAGCTTTTAAATAATTGAAATAAATATGTTGCGTCATTAACACACAGCACCGTCTAGTTCTATAGTAAGCTACGAGGCTTGTGTTATGGATACCAGATAGTTGATGCACTACACATATATAACTCTAAATACATACAAATTATAAATATAACCCATGACTGAAGTAAAAGCGTTCGTGCTCATCACACAAATGAATTCCCTTAGCGGGGCTCGAACCCGCGACCGCTGGCACAGTAGAGTAATTACAAACTGAGCCAAACGTGTCGTCATTGCTTTTATATTGGAAATTCCAGGTAAGTATATATTTATGGCCGTGTCATGTATATAAGGAAAGATTTCTTTTTATTTCTAGGAATCTAGAACGGTGTGTTTGTTGTTATATAGTAGGTATACAAAATTTTTTGGAATTCTGACTAATATTGACAAAAATGCAAAATAGTGCTTCTTACTTTATTGGTGTTTTGCTTACATACAATTAAGTTTTTTGTATAGATATTATTACGTTACGTTCAAAAAATTGTATATGTCAGTACATAAAGTATAAACACTGTAATAAAAGAAGCTGAATTCAGTAATACTATTTCTAAATAACTTTATCCTTTTTCTCAGAAATAAATATATTATTAATCATTTCTTACATTATATTTTCTTATACATTTCTGTATTATAATAATACACAAGGAGTCTCTTTATTGTGCTCTAATGTCACGACTTGGCATTACGGTCTATATTCCTATAAGGAAAAGTCATTGTCATATAAGTCTCTATTAAGATCAAATTATTATTTTTCGTCAGATTCCGCCATTGTTCAAGGTATAATATTTATAATGGAAATAAAAACTTTTTAACAAAAAAATAAAAACAAACAAAACAAAAGCATTAAAAAGTAAAAAATAACTGATTGGTAGTTTTCATTTACTATACATACCTAATTAAATATTTTCGAAGTCGGTAGTAAAACGCTGTTTATTTTACCCCCTAGTATCAAAGAACTATGAAATATCCAACGATGCTCCTCTAAGCAAAAACGTATTGTACTTCTCTACGATCCATTTTTTATATTCATGTTGCACTTTTAAAATCAAAAGGCAATTTTTACAGATAGATTTAAAGGTAGGTACAGGTTATGCAACGTGTGTATTAATTAATCAGTAATTCTTAGTAAGTATTGATTTTGAAATGTATTCTGTTTCAAATAAATTTTATTCAAAAGCTTTTCAGCTTATAGCTTTCCATTTTGAGTAACTCTTAAAAATACTTTGCTCGCGTTATTTTTTTGGAAACTCTCGATTCCAATCCAAACTCTTTTTCGATGCAAATACGTCATTAGGCTTTCAACGATAACAATTTGCGACGGCGACGAATTTTAATACATGGAAATTTTTATTCAATGAGGGAAGGCTGGAGATTCATCTAAATGGGCGGAAACAAAAACTTTTTTGTATTTGGGGTACCTATAAACTGACAGCGTTTGATTTTCATACCTAAAATTGGGATCGATTGAATTTCTATATAAGTCATTTTTTTATTTAAAAATCACACAGCGTTTATTAAAAATCCTTACTAAATACAAAAGTAAAAATATTGTTCTCAGCTCGTCCTTTTTCACTCAACAGCCAAGGAGACAGTGATAGTCTAGTGGTAAAGCACCCCCTTGGAAAACCAAGTGCAGCAGGTTTAAGTAAAGTTTATCATAGAGTACGTTACTGGGCAGTGGGATGTTAAAAAGTCAAAATTATTATTAATATAACGAATCCAACGAATGAGGTTTATGCTTGCAGAATGTTATTATTATAATATTATCGATTTCTATTAATAAATTTTTGTAGACAAGCAATGGTACAAAGAGCCCACCCTTTATATGAGCATCTTCCTAGATTTAAGTACTCCGTAGTATGCTAAAGATTACGGCTTGGATTCCTACACGAACTGCTTACGTTATTTGCTATAGATATTTATCTCATTTTACTTATGAAAACTATATTCATAAATTCTCAGTACTATTTATTAGGTTCGGTTCACATTCTGCAATAGAAGCATCGTAGCGTAGTGCGGCGTAGAGATATTTTATTTTTAACCGATTTCCAAAAAGGATGAGGTTCTCAATTCGTCGGAATCTTTTTTTTATGTATATTCACTGATTACTCGAAGACGCCTGAACCGATTTGGATTGTTTTTGTTTCAAAGGGTATACTTCCCAGGCGGTCCCATATAAATTTTATCGAAATCGGTCGAGCGGTTTTTAAAAAAATCAACAGTAAATATATTTTTTAAATAAATTGTTTAATCGAATAGGTATGTTATTAAAAAACTTTCTTCTTACAAATTACCTGCTTATTACGTCTACACTAAAAATTGAAAAATAAAAACTTAAATAAAAAAAAAACGACTTCCAGGCACTAAAATGTAAAAAATAACTAAACGGAGGTTTTCTAATGAATAGATACCTAATCAGATATTTTCGACGTCGGTGCCAGCCGATGCAAAGCAAATCTAATATATTTCGATACGTTACGAAATTCTAAATGAAAAGCTCCGTTTAGTTATTTTTTACATTTTAATTCCTGGAAGTCGGTTTTTTTAAGTTTATATTATTATTAAATATATGTTATTTATCTTAAAAATAATTAAAAATTTCATTAATATTCTAAGTTAAAGAACTCTCATTAAACTACAACAAATCAATTAATGAGACATTAACTGTAGAAATATATTTTATAACGCGGCAAGTTGTAATGTAAAGCCAAATCTATCCACGAAAAGGCTTGACACGCGTCTCGGCGAAATTTGAATAGTTTTAATGAGATGGCCAGAAAACTTTGTGCAATTAGTGCAGTGGGGTCCGTCGGTACTGAATAATAACGATGTTTTAATTATTGAGACGCGTGAGCTCGGTTAAAGACTCACTCGAGGATCCCAGCCGTTTTACAGATGACTTGGCGTTTGCGGGACTCTTGCTAAGTTTTATGAAGTGCTGTGTTGTTGATTTTGCCACAAGCACTTTGGTGTGAATGGAATTTTGGTTTTGCGGTTGTGTTTGATTTGCGTTCAGAGATTTTGTCTTATTGTGTGTTCTTATATGTAAATTATAGTTTTTTTATATAACTATGTCCTGTATTATACCTACTTAAGGTTTTAAAGAAGCAGCGAGCTTGATTAGATTGTCCATCAGCAATATGAAGAGAAAATAAAAAAACAAATTTTAATTCGACTAATTATGACTTTTTCAAAACATTTTATTCTTTATTTAAACCTTATATAGGCGCGGAATTATGCTTTCTATGCCCGCGCTTGCCCTTTCATGGACTAGTGAATTGTACATTTATTAAATCATTTTTTTTCATAAACGTACAAAAATACTAATTAAAGCAATATCTCTATTAGTTACTCCAATTCGCTTAGAATATTTTATTTATGTACGTCGATATCGTAAGATCCAAAGAACAACATATCTTATAGCGTAATAAGTAAAGCTCAAATGGCGTTTCGGCAAATTCCAAAAGAGAAACTTGTATACAAAAGTAATATTAATATTACAGCTGTGATTCATATTTCTGAACAATGTATAAACTTTAATGCAAGACGTAAATGACATGTTGTACAACGACAGAGCCGCTATTATAATTTGTTCGAGGAAATCTCGCGTTTGTAGCTTCCGCGTTTCCTTTGTTAACATTTAGAAAGTCGGAGTTCACAGTTGCTTCTTAACATGAATTCTAGATACTGTCAGTTGTACACTGATTACTTTTGAGATTAATCTCACAAATATTATAAATGCGTATTGTTATTTGTATGTCCATTTTGTATATGAGATTGATTGATATTAGATAAGTTTTTAAGAGAAAGTTTCCCTATTAGAAGCTCAAGCTTTGATTGGTCTTTATTAGTAAGTAAAAAATTGTGTTGTTATACAATTATGTAAAATAATAATATGTCTGTGTTTCTATAGTCAGTTTTTTGTAGGATAGGCATTGTGTTGCAAACTAACAGAGTTATAACAAAATTTATTTTGAATGAATATCTTTTAATTTATTATTTAACTGGACTCACCTTCTGTTCGTCCTTATATGATTCTTTAAATTAACAGAACTTTTTTTTTATTTTGTACCGATTTAAATAAAACGATTACTAAATTAAGTGTGTAAAGTGAAGATTACCACAATACAAGTTACAGTTTCTGAGATTAGCGCGCACAAACGCACAGACAAACAAACAGCAAAAATTTGGGTTCTATTACGATAATAAAGACCTCCCAATAATAGTTTTTCTCAAATATCTTCCATGTACAGACGGTGATCAGTTACACTTTTATTATATGTATAGATATTGTAAGGGCCTTGGGCATTCCCATATGGTAAATTTACACAATGACTACAAAGGTAAGGTTGACAGAAGTCGATGTCGAACGATACCAGAGATGTAAAGAATGATGAGCTTTTACTTTCTAAATAAATAAAAATGATATCCAAATAACTGAAAACTCATAAAAGCATGGTTTTCAATATTTGACAATATTTTATAGCGAAAAACAACCTCATTCTCTAGTGACCTTATAATTCGCATTCTTATTGTTCACTGTAATCCGACTTAATACTTAGCCAATACATTAGCTGCTCAATATTATATCATACTTAGGTATATCATTTCTTTTGATAACTATCAAATTCTTATTGGTTTTATGTATATTTTTGCCACTGAAAGTAAGTAATCCGAGAGGACCAAGTATTAAAAATACAATTAATGAACCAAATAGTATGGCTTTAGTGTAGCTTTGACCAACTTAAAAAAATGAGGAGGTACTCTTTGAGTGTATGTTTTATAAATACGCAATGCCATCGTTAATCGTGGTACGATTCATAATTCTATTTCTTACAAACGATTGTATAATTTTGTGGGTAGATACCGTCTGTAACAACTATGTATATATGTAATAACTTTGAGACATCTAAAACCTTTGTTACATCTAAAATCATGATTATCATTGCTGTGAAGCATTCGAAACGTCGGGAACCAAATATCAAAATAAATCCGCGTAAAAATCCGAAAATTTTTGAGTATGTTTATTTCTCCTTCAGACACAGGTTCACATTTACATATAACTTTTTTATAATCATTTAGCTATAAATTAGAACTTAATACTATGAGGAACATTATTTTATGTATTTGAATATGGATCGATGTGTCGTCATCCAATGCCACATACCTATGTAATAACAAAAACAAAAAAAAAACACTACATTTAAAGTAATTTTGAAATTGATACCATTTTTTTTTGAAAAAAATACATTATCGAAATTATCTCTACCGTATAAATTTTATTAATATTATTGAAATTACCGTGGAATATCGAAGCTGAAGTCCATAACAAGACAACCTAAGTTAAGCAGACTGAAAAGTGAAATTGTTCCGCGGCATGAAGTTAACAAACGCGCGGAATTTTGATGAAGCCATACTCTCACTCGGTTATTTTTGTAACAAGAGTGTATAAACGTCACGAGTTTTAATGAGACCATACATCCTGCCCGCTTTACGATTGCTTAATTAGTTCTTCGTAATGGCTAAGAAATGGGAAGATGAGTTAACTTTTTAATTGTTTTTGTATATTGTTTGGTGATAAAATTATTGTAAAACGAAAGCGAGAACTGTACATGTTTCCGGGATAAAAAGTACCCTATGTGTTAATCCAAACTATAATCTATCTCTGTGTCGAATTTCATCCAGATCCGTTCAGCCGTTCTGGCGTGAAGAGTAACAAACATCCATACTCACAAACTTTCACATTTATAATATTATAATACGGATTCTTATATAGACTATCTAGTTTAGTGGGCTATTTCTATGATATCGGTTGCAAAAAGCTATATCGGGTCCAAAATTATTCACACATTTTGATATCGATGTACGTCCATTTGTCAATAGATTTATTAGTGAATTGGTATACAGTAGTCGTGGTATGGCTTTAGTCTGTTACGTTATTTTGTCCCAACAACGTATGAAATTTCACTGTACTCTCCCTATTTTATACAATGGAAAATGTCGAGAAGACGTAAAGAGATAAATAAGCGACCACGTCTGCTTTTAAAGAGCGCTTAAAAGATAATTGGATGTTAGAGAAAAGCAAAGTGCTGGCAGGTCGCTAGCTACCACAATAATCGGCAGCACAAATTGACATTACCATCGAGGCACTGTTATCGTAAATTTGACATTCGATCGGTCGCAGTAATTGGAACGCATAATGCTCCAATGGATATCCATTCAATAGCCTCTAGGAATACGCCTGTAGATATTTCTAATTAAGTATCTATATATAGCATGTTGTTATCTACCAATGGAATAGAAAATAGATATTAAATTATAATTATTAAGAGTCATAGCAAAGAGCTTTTAGTGGCTTTGTATGTTTCAGCGTAGTTTTGTCAAGATTGTTCTAATTTTAACGGAAACTAAAGTATCTATTTTGAAAGAGATTTAGTATTTCAGAGTAAGATTGTTAGTGACAGTTCTATTTTCTTAATTCAAAATAAGAACTGTTTATTTTTAACCGACTTCCAAAAAGGAGGAGGTTCTCAATTCGTCGGAATCTTTTTTTTTATGTATGTTCACCGATTACTCGACTGAACCGATTTGGATTTTTTTTAAATGAATACCGCCGTTTAGTTATTTTTTACATTTTAGTGCTTGGAAGTCGGTTTTTTTTAAGTTTTTATTAATACTACAATTGAACGAGAAAAGAGTGGCAAGTTTTATAATGACTCTACGGGCATCGATAAAGCTTCATACTACACATGACAAGATTTACATACATACAATATAGGTACATTTATAATTTAATAATTTTATTGGTTTTTAGTTTTTAATAATATAATAAAATAATAAATATGAATGCCATCTTGTCTCTGTCTTCTCTCTGAAATCTAAAATCTGTTTTTTTTTTCTGAAAAAATGTCTTTTAGACGTGGTTTAATATCCAATTGACTAACGTTAACTTATAATTGAAATTCTAAACTAAACTAGTTCAAAAATGATTTCTAGCTTCACTTCAGAATGAATAATTCTATCCAGCTCGAAGAAAATTGATCACGTCATCTTAGCATCATATAGGAGCATTAAAGTCTTTCAATTCGAATTCATAGTGTGATAAAGTTGGGATCACTGTGAGGGAGGTCAAACGCATAATCGATATTTTATGCTTCAGTCAGTTCACTTACTGTCAAATTCTTTTATTATTATAACTTATAACGGTTGGGGGAAATCTTTTGGGGCGATATTTTGAAGATTTTGAGCTTGTTTTTTTACTCTTTTGATAAATTGCTATACAGGTTGTAATATTACAGACATTACATTGGGTTGTTGTGTTGTTCACAATATTTGATCCCAATAAATAATTTTGCCTTCACATAGAAATACTTATATATCTATCATCTTTTATTAAAGATTTTAAACTCTAATACTGTACAAGTATAATAAAGCACAATAAAAAATAGAATTTAAATAAAAAGAGAAATAATATCGGATTAATAGGTATGTAGGTACTACAAAATGCGCCTTTTTAGGTACGTTCATGTTTCTTACTATTTTACACTGAAAAGGCTGAACGGATTTTGATGAAAATACACAGATAGACTACAAGGAATGACAGAATAATACATAGACCACTGTTAGGTATCTAGAGTTTCACCTGAACGAAGCGAGGGTAACTTGATACTTGGTAGTAATGTAATATTGCTATTGAAAGTTCAAATTAGTTTGTATATATTTTTAACAATAAATAAGTAGTATTTTAAACTAAGAAAAGAACGTTAAATGAAGAAATAATATAAATTGTCATTGGTAAAAAAATGTGAGACGAGTAAATCAATTTTATATATATATATATATATATATATATATATATATATATGTGTTACCTGAATATAATAAATTTTCCTTTCATTTCCCATTTTGGGACAAATGCTTTATGCTTACATTTAACAGTTTTTATCGTACTTTAATATAGCACATCTTGAAATATAACCATAGTTTTTATAGCTTTTGTTATCCCTTTCGCTATAAAACTTTCACGTTTATAATATCGTCTTTGAAATAAAATCCTAAAACCTAACATTCCAAGAGATTTGACTGTCATAATTCTCTTTCATAAAAAAATAAAGCGTGTATCCGTCGAATTAGAAAAGTTTCCAATACACCAAATAAACCGTTTATAAACAAAGAAAAATAGTTTCAAATTCATTTCTGCTACTAGGTCATGCGAGTTTTAGCGTTGGTCTAACTTACGAGCGTTTGGACGATGATAAACGACCAAAACATCTTTGCATTCAGCCACAATTCTAAGTGTCATAAGTACCAAGTGCCATATCAAACGTCAAATTCATCATGTTCAATATTCATGTCCATATTGAAATAAACTTTATCTTTAGAGTGGAGATACTAATAATTCTCAAAAGACTAGGCAAGTTAGATTGAAGTTACTGTTTTTACTTTATGTGCACACAGTAAAAAAAATGCTGGCGATTTTACCGGTGATAGGACTCTGTCAAGCCTGAGGAGTCCGACTGGATGTGTACTACCCCCTTATCTATTTCTCCCGCCAAACAACAATGATTGCATTGTTGTGCTCCAGTTTGAAAGATAAGGTAGCCAGCGCAATTACAGGCAAGAGGCATATCATCTTAGTCCTCACAGTGACAACGCACCTACGGTTCTGTATTTTTGTAACATAAAACCTAAGTGCGTGAACCGTAGGTGTTATGGGCGACAGGTACCGTTTTCCATCAGATGAGCTCGTTTGCTCGTCTGTCACTGAATACCATAAAAAAGAGTTAGACAAGATGACAACTTATAATCGTTGAAAAACGGATAAAATAAAATATAAAAAATATATGAGAATGATTTATTATAAAGCGATGATGTTACGTTAAAATATATCTTTACAACACATTGTTTTTTAGTTTAATTTTTCACTTTTAGAATAACATCTTGTTTTAACTCCTGACTTGTTTTTCGTATACTAAAAGGCGATTGATTCAGCAGAAGTATGAAGCTAGCATACTTGCCACAATTCCAGGTTGCTATATATTTTTTAGTTGTGCTGCTGGGATGGCAATTTTAAAACATTTTTTTTAATTTTTTAAATATGTCAGGACTTTAACACACAACACCATCTAATTCCATGGTAAGCTACGAGGCTTGTGTTATGGATATATGGATTATATGGCATGAATTCAATGAAAGCGAAACTAAAATTCTTTTCCAAACCAAAAGACCAAAAGGACATAAAAAAAAAAAGAAATCAAAAGACCAAATATCAAAAAGGCAGATAAATATTCTTATCCTAACAGATTCAAATATTTTACTATGAAAGTTAGACTCTAAAACCAACACAAGCAATATCTAAAATGAATTAATAATAGGTGAGAAGAGTGTGACTTGTCCCTTAATGTAATAAAGCAGGACACTGCTCGGCATTCCTCCGTCCCCGTCAAGTTTGCTTTGCGGGAAATGTACAGTGGGAAAAATGCGCGCCAGGAATATCAGATGAACTGTATATACTGGAGTGTTTATTTCTGCATATACTATGCTGACGATTTAGTGCTTAGTTTAGATCTGCATTAAAGCTGTTGGGTTTATATATTATGTTTATCTCTCTTTTACTAGTTTTATATACTAGTAGAATATAGTAAATAATAAATGAATAATGAAAAAAAATATATATTTATAAGATTTCGTTTGTATTATTTATATATAATTTACATTTTCATTGCACTCACCGTTACGAATTGGGCCACGAATGGATAAGCAGCTAAAATTTATAATTTTATTAGATAGTTAGATATTTGTTTACGCTGTTATATGAAAATTAAATATTAAAATATAAATTGTAAGTCAAGAAAAGGCGCTTTAGAGCATATTTTGCAAGTAGATTATTTATTTCGCCACTTTTCATAGCAAGATGAGATAGTACAATGCATGTTTTTAACAGAAATCCTTATAATAGAGTAGCGGACGCGACAAAATGGTTCACATAAGCTTAGACAAAAGTATAAAGGATCTCTCTCAGTAATGAGGGTCTCGGTCATTTCACGCTCATTTCGATGCAAATTCGAGGGTTTCGCGGTGTTTAGAAGCTATGTAAATATATAACAGAAGATTTTGATTAAACTTTATGAAGTCAGTGTGTTAGTTAAACATTTTCATAATTTCTTTGTTGAGATGTAGGGGTCCTTTTCAAGTGTAAATAGCTTGACGTTGACTTTACATTGTGTTATCTTGTATTTAATTAGGTTTTTGGGAAAATGTTCTTATAATAAATATATATATATATATATATATATATATATATATATATATATATATATATATATATATATATATATTGTAAGTAAACGATGTGTAAAAAGTTATAAAGTTAAGTTAATGCCGGGGGCGAACTAAATTCATAACTAGGGCTACGTGACAGAATCTATGTATGTGCATCGTTAAAACTTGCACTGTGAAAACCGTCGTTCTGTTCAAACTACAATATACTATTAACTATGAATTGCCTATTGGTATTGCCATATTCAACATAACTTTGAATATGTCCAATTTACAATGACGCTCCATATACATGTACTTAGTGTTTCCCCGCGACTCCGTTCGTGTAGTTTATTTATGTACTAGTGACTCACCATCGCTTCGCTCGGGTTCGTCTCTAGGATGCTTCCCCATACAAACTATCATCTCCATTTTCACTTCTTTAAGGGATGATTTCCGGAATATAAACTATTCTATGTACTTTCCAGAGTCTCAAACTATCTTCTTACCAAATTTCTTCTCAATCGGTTCAGTAGTTTCGGAGCTTATTCTGTACAAACAAACAAATAAACAAAAAAAAATCTTTCCTCTTTATAATATATAATAGTATAGATAACTGCCCTAAAGTTTTACATTGTCCACTATTTTTCCTAGATGCCTAAACTGTTTTATTATTAAATAGCTCTTAAAAATACGCTTAATTAATTTTATTAAAAATTCATTATTATTAATTGAGTAAGCTTATAGGAGCTTATCATGATTCATAAACCGCTCTACCGTGGTGAAGTAAAACTTTTTATGTTACTTAGTTCGTATCTTGTACAATGTAACAATATATGTACGTATATATTGTTTGTCTTTACTAAAGACGTTTGAAGTCCTCCAACCCGCATTTGGCCAGTGTGGTGGACTATGGCCTAATCGCCTCGCATTGAATGGAGGCTCTCGCTCCACAGTGAGACGCAAAAAAGTACTGAATTAATATTAAACTGTTATCACGAATATTATATTATGAGTACATAAGAGTATTTTTGGGGTCTCTATCAAAAGCAAAAGATCGAAGTGACTTTTTTCCGAAAATTTATGACCGGAAACCTACGTAGGTAAATGTTATGTTATCCAATGAGTTAACTTTAATTATTAATGCTTTTAAATGCCATACTAATTTTATTTTTATAAATAATTTAAAACAATTATATATATATATATATATATATATATATATATATATATATATATATATATATATATATATATATATATATATATATATATATATAAATTTAAATATATATAAAATTGTAATTGTAAAAGGAAGGTGTTTTTCAATAGATTTTCTTTTCAGTAGCTATTGAGGAGTTTTAGGGTTAAATAAAAAAAAACTACATAATCATTATAAAATTTTAAATCAAAAACGTCATATATTTAAATATAAGGTAAAAATTTAATTTATAAATTTAATTACATATTTGCACAAGTAAAGTCAATTAAAGCGCGTTAACAACAAATTACGTTCTCGCTACCGACTATCGAGCAGTATCAATGGTGAGACCTATTACAAGTAAACAAACTTCGAATAGCACTAACAACGGAATGACAAACACTTTGATGGTTTGGATTGGTAAATATGGGTCTTGGGAAATATTTGCTTTGGCATGAGGCTGCCAAATAGCTTAATAGGGAAGTAACTAGAATCTTCCAGTAGTAGCAAGCTATATTTTTAGATATTTGTTGAATAAGTTACCGTATAAAATAAAATTTTTGCACTTCTACTTGAGTGTCATACATACACCTCTTTCATTTGATTTGTTTCTAAGCTTTAACTGCTCTTTCTCAATAGTCAGACTGTTTATCTGTCATCTTAAGAGTTGTGTATTCGCCTAAAAATCACACTTAAATTATATTATAAATGTAAATTGTAGACATCTTATAACTAATAATAGTAAAAATAGTAATAAATAAATAAAGTCCAAGAATAACATTAAAAATAAAGACTAAAAATTTTTAAGAGTTTTCTTGCAAAATGTATGTTTTATTTAAGTAAGTACCTGTTATTTTTAAACTATTGTAAAAAAAAAACTTGGAACTCGTCAAACTTAGAATGAGTAGAGTCAAGCTCTGCAGTATCACGACAAATGTTAAAACTTCCCAAGTGTGAGTTTGTCTCGCACTAGAAAAGTCTTTTTAACACTATATAATATAAAGTTTTATTTTACTGTGTGGTGGTACAAAAGTTAGGAATATAGTAATGGATACATACGACACTTTAAACAAAATTTGTTTATTAGGTGGCTTTTAATAATATCCATATAGCCTATAACACTCGCGTTATCAAGTAGAATCTAACGATATATCAATCATCAAAATCGGTTAAGCAATTTAGTAATTACAAGGGGACGCATAAATAAATAAATATAAAAATATTTTGGGACATTACACAGCACCGTCTAGTTCCATGGTAAGCTATGAGACTTGTCTTATGGACACGAGATAGATGATACTCTACACAAATATAACTTTAAATACATACATATTATAAATATAAACACCCATGACTGGAATACAAACATTCGTGCTCATCACACAAATAATCCGCGACTCAAACCCGCGACCGCTAGCATAGCAAGTGGGGTCGCTACAAACTGAGCCAAACGTGGGGAACATATGACGGACATACATACAGGTTGAACACATTACCCTTCTTTGGGCTTCACTGAAGTCGAGTAAAAAGATTTCTTATTTAACAGCGTCTAAGGAATAATTAGGGAAAGGCAAAGTAATACCAAATTCCAATCTATTAAAAGGTTGTAAGATGGATTCTATTGCGATAGCTAATTTATTTTTGGTAGGCTTCCTTACTTATCGATTTAGCCGTATTTTATGCTCGACGTGAGATAAAATGAATTGCTACTAAGTTCCGAAAGAAACTCTAACCTTCGTTAAGTGTGATTTAAACGCCGGTAAAATTGCGCTTTAAAGCTCCTTACATTAAATAGGTTTACGATATACCTAACTTATTTAAAGTACTGCTCTCAGTGGTCTAGTTAGCATGCATAGCTGCAAATCCGGAGATTATGGGTTCGAGCCCTGGGTCGAGCCAAGTTTAATTATCGAATTTGTCTGTCAAAAAAATCTGAATAACTTGTTATAATAACGGAGTTGGGAAGTTGATTGTGTTTTACCACTGTTCCTCAGAGAACATGTAAGACTTACGGTCCTGCGCCTTAACTTTCGCTGATCGTGTCGAAGTGTCATCCTACCGGAGTATGAGAGTGACAGGAATATGAAGTAGAAGCGCGCATACTTGTGCTCTATACTATCTCCCAAGCAGATTGTTTAATGAGCTTATTTAATAGCTATTAATGTCTACCTAGTTTGAAAAAATAATACAAATGTATGTAATATTTATTGCTTATAGGAAAAAACGGGTGGTATAAGTAAACTTTCCTTATACTTTTTTTATATTAGCGATCTTATACCTAAGTATTTTAACTGGTATTAAGTATTTTAGGTGGTACTGTCGCGTTTCTAGCACCGCACTCTACGCTGTTGGGTTGGATGTCATCCACATATCCTAGAAGGTTCCACATATCCCACAAATGTACCTGCATTACGGTCATTTCTGCCACGCACGTGCAAATTGTGGAAGGATATTTCTCCTCAAGTTCTACCTGAGCGTTATAATATGGGGTTTTTCAAGGGGCGTGTCTTCAGGTCCCTAAGAAGCCGGTAACGCATTCGCAACTCCTTAAATTATATTGCAGATATCTATGAACGACGATAGCCACTACCATCTGATGTATCGTTTACTTATTTACCCCTTCTTCTATAAAAAAATTTAAATAATGCTTTTAAGAACTCTAAACAGATTATGTATGATTTTTTTTCGTATCACGTATGTATTATTGAATGTGGCATTTTAGAAGCCCTCGTCTAATAATAATCATGGGTAAAGGGCGAACCCCTTTTCACCCTAGATTTATATTAAATTCCTTAGCAGCAATTTGTCGAAACAATTCCCATGGTAAGCCGACCGCGATTTTATTATTTCTAACCACATAGTGTTGTTCCTTGGATACTTAAATGCCAAGATATTTTATAAACCTATGTGAACGTAATTAATTTTCCGCTATAAGTAAAATGAGCTTAAATATTTTCATCAAAAATGTTTTGTTAGTAATATTTACAATCTTCTAATTTTAATTAATGCTTAGCTTTACCTGATTAATCTTACTTAAAATATAATTTTACTACGCTTGGTCAGGAATTTACTCCTTAAAACAACTAGTATATACTGGTTTTGCTTCTTTTTTGTAGAAAAAAATATACTATAATAAATACATATATTTCAGGATATCTCCATTTCGATTTTCATTCAAAATTAAAAAAAATGACACACATACGAGCTAAAAAAAAATCATTATTAGATATAATAGTACCTGGGCGACCGGCGTTTTTTGTAATAGTAATAGTAATATATATATATATATATATATATATATAATATGTAGATAATCTTAAAAAGCAAAATCTTATCTAAATACAATATTTGATCCAAATCGTTAAGACCGTTTCCGAGGTACACGAAAATTTTAAATATGTATACAAGAATTGCCCATTTAATATTATAAGTTGAGATAAACGGTCCACCCTAGTTTGCTATGTCTCTAGACGGTAATTTTAATTATGTATGTATATAATCTTACTACTATGTAAATCCGAAAGTTTGGATTGATGGATGTTTGTTACTTAATCGCCAGAGTGGCTGAACGGATCTGGATGAAATTTGGCACAGTGATAGATCATAGTCCGGAATAGCACATAGGCTACTTTAATCCCGAAAAAATGTACAGTGCCCGTGGGATAGATTTGTTTTTCTAGGGAAGCCGCTACTAATTATACATTTATTGATGAGTTGATAATATTACGGTTATTAAAATATACGCTGTTATCTGTGTTATCTATTGCTTTATTGCTGTACAAAAGACGCACCGGGAAAATCAACAAAAGCAATGGTATTTGAACATATTTACATTTTAAATGAGTTTTAAAGAATCCCTTATATACACCTGGAAAGATCATAAGAACATAGATTGAATTAAATTCTTTATTTAATGGCTAACAACATCGATACTGTTACAAAAATATATATTTCTATAAATATATATTTTATTAGGTATATAGAACTGTAATATTAATAGTGTTGTAGGCATTACCGATTTATTCGTTATTTATATTAACTTAATTGCTATATTTAATTAATACTAAATTATATTTAAAATATCTTAAAATAGATTAGCGTTTTGTTTCCGAACGGGTTTTGTATCATCTTTCCAATTCACTCGTGTGTTTTATTATTTTGTATAATTAATTATTATTATTTATTACATACTCAATATTTAATTAATGTTAGACTGGTTCACATAATACTTTCTTAGATTTACGCGAATATTTGACATTTTAAATAAAACTATCTTTTCGGATTTTGTCGCGGATTTATTTGCATTTTTGTTTCCCGACGTTTCTCCCGTGACCATGGATGCTGTAAAGCATTCGAAACGTCGGGAAACAAAAATGCAAATAAATCCGCGACAAAATCCGAAAAGATAGTTTTATTTATAATGTTAGACTTATATTCAATACTTAATAATATAACATACATACTATGTATTATTTCTAATAAGTTGTTTTTAGATCATTCTGGCGTCAGTGTGGGTGTATTGAAAGCCGTGTAATGGTGAAATCGGGGTTGAATAGTATTCGAGCACTGATATCATCGATTTGTTATAACGAACCATAAGTGCTGTTCGCCACCTTCGTCTTGCTGTCTCGCTGCGCATTTCAGTACATAAAATACACATAAATATATAAGAATACAGATAAATTTTACTTCTTAATCTTATCGGTGGCTTACAAGATGTCATTTTACAATCGTTGAAGAATTAAAAAAAAAATGGCAAACTTAATCGATAATATAGGAGCATTTTTCTTATTTAGATTTTTTTTAACGATTGTAGAACGATATTTTGTCTAAGTCTGTAGCACGTACATTGCTCATGAAGGTAGATTACTCGGGTAGGCTGCCACTTTTTATTTATACGCTCACCCATACTTCGAAACGCGTCTAATAAAACCTACGAGTTGTGTAAGGGTTGCTTCTGTTCCGGTGACTGGGTATGCCTTGCTTATTGCCTTCTTAAAGATTTATGTTAACTTCTATCACGTGTAAAATTTAACATAAAGGCGATATAACTAATATTCATTGAATTGCATTTTTACATAATAATAATGAATCAGTAAATAGATTACTATTTCTTAGATTTGCGAATATTTGACTTTTTAAGTAAAACTTTTTTTTTGGATTTTTTCGTGGATTTATTTTGATTTTACGGTAAACAAAAATCAAAATAAATCCGCGAAAAACCACACTTATTTTAGGTAAAAATATGTATGTGCCTACTCCAACCACTACGTCAGACGTTCGTCATTTATAAAAGTTGCTTTTTTATAAGACTGTCCTATTATAATTATTAAAAAAAACATTAAAAAAAAACATAAAAAAAACATAATATAAAAGCTTATATAAACCAACGTTTCCCAAAATAAAATCCGGACACTCAAAAACCCTTTCTGTTCATCGGCATCCATCAAGGTGCTCACAAATCCCCGTTCTACCTGATCCTTCGGGATATACACAATGAACTAAATTTACACGAAAATAACCTTTATTTCCTTCTAATAAGGGCTGTTATAAGATATAACCGGTCACTTACGTTTGACCGTACACGTCCCGGGACCGCAGCTTTTCCACAAATTACTATCCTCTTAAATCCGCATTGAAATGTGACCTCAACACTATTTAACGCGGATTTGAAGCGATGCGGATTTTGTTTTTTTAGGGTGTTACATTTAACACAAGGTCAAGTCCCCCGGTGTTACTTTAGCTTTAGTTTTTATAATAATTAGTTAGAATTTATAATATAAATAAGCAATTTTTGCATTTACTATTAGTCAATGCGTCGTCTCATAAATTCACCAGCAAGTTAATTTAATTTTCACAATAAACCTTGAGAAACTTTGAAACAGCCAATAAATTATGAGAATGACGTACTGGTATAAAAAGACGATGTCATCCAGCATCCTCCCTTAATTTCTATGAGGAAATTTCCTCTCTTAGGAACAGAATTTAATTTTGAAATTTTGACGGGCCCTTGAGCTTTATAATCGATTCATTAAAAAAATATTATGAAAATTGATTTTAATTGAAAATTGAATTTAATTTCAATTGGCGAAAATATAGTGTAATATACCCACAAAAATATAGATGAATTAAGTACAAAGTTGAAAAACGAGGAATCTTTTTGAAGTCGGGCAAAAAAATCATATCAATCTCCTACTCCATTGCCACAACAATAACAAATCCTAAAATCCACAAATATTTGTTCATATTTATGATATTAATTGAAATTACTTTTTAATCACGAAGCAGATGAATAATTTAATCGACTCCGAACAATTTACTTAGTTTTGGCAATAAAGAAGTTTTATGAGAAGACATTGACTTGAACGGAAAACTTTTCCCTTTAAAACTTCAAAAGCCATGTTTTTAATTTCCGAACGAGTAGACACGTGGCGAAGTAGATGTACTTTTGTAACTAATGATACATACTGTTATAGTGTGTAGCACTCGAATATTTCTCTTTGAATTGTATGTTGGCGCAGGTTCGTCTTTTTATGAGTATTTCACGTATGAAATTCTTAGATTCCATGCTTTCATGTGCATATAATCGTTTCATAAAATGAAACTTATTTATTGTTAGTTTTCCGTGTCCTACGATGGCTTTACGTACCTAAGAGTTTTGTTACAAAAGCTTACGGTGTCGGCATTTTTGCCTTTCCATCTGTTCTAACTTTAAACCTTATGGACCGTAATTTACTTTAAATTATTACAATTTTTTGTTATGGCATGTATGAGGACAATGAGGTCGATGTTTCAATTCGGATAAATCTTTTTGTGTGTATACGCCATATCTGTGAGTAAGATATGCGAACCTTTTTCAACGAATAGTTAATGTGTCAAAGGCGGCAAGGTAATTTCAAGCTAATAAATAATATATTACTAAACTAGAGACTCACCCTCGCTCCGCTCGGTTTTGACCCTATTTACGTTTTAACGTAAATAACGTAAATGTAGGATATATGATCCTGATAACCAGCTGTCATCATACCAAATTTCATCAAAACTCCTCCAGTGGTTTTTTTGCGATGTGGTCACAGACACACAGACAAAAATTCTAAAAACTATAACTATAGATTCGGCCTCTGTATCGATGTCTCTTTCAATAAGATTTTTCAAAAAATATTTAAGGTACAGATTCGGCTCAGTTTTATTATATGTACCTATAGATAAAATACAGGCCCATTAGTTGACTCTAATAATAGCTCTAAAATATCAAAGCACCTAAAATAATATTTTTGTTTCATTTTTATTTTATCCTATTTATTAGGAAGCCTACGTTGTACACTAAGAATACATTTCTTAACTTAATACATAATAAATTGTTACAAAGTATAATCATGATGTATAATCATGTAAATAATAATTGTTGAACTAAGAAAAAGGTTGTTGCTCACTTATGTTCAAAAAATAATAAAATAAGATATGAAATAACTCTAACATTTAAAAGTTACAACAAAAAATATAACTAAATTTTGATATTAAAAAAATTATATTGAAAAAAACCTATTCACATTATAAAAATCATTCTAGAGATTTTGATTCAAAGACTTTCACGATATTTTGGGAGAAAATTATATAGTATGTTGATCATTCGCTCAATCCTTATGTCCGTACGAGCGTTTGCTCTGAAAGTTCACCCCTGTTCTGTTAGTGTGCCGTATATTAAAACTTTCTAACGTCCATTACATTAAGAACCTCAGCATTAGTGCCTTTTTGTACCTAACGCTTACCGACCTAGTTCCGGTTCAGAATTACGCTTTTTATTTACTTTAATTGCTAAATTTTGCTTTTTCGGGATTTTAGGCCTTTAATTTAACAAAGTTTGTTTAGCGCTATTTCTAGGATGAATATTTTTTTTGGTGGTTAGTAAATTATAGCAAATAAGAATAAGTTATATGTATGTATGTATGTATGTATGTATGTATGTATGTATGTATGTATGTATGTATGTATGTATGTATGTATGTATGTATGTATGTATGTATGTATGTATATTGTATTATATTGTAATAGAATATTGTTGATTAGTAACATTTTCTGGTTACGTTCTTTGAACAAACTCATAATTACAGATTCTCAAGCAAAGAAAATGAACTTATTTGAAATTTAAACTTGTCCTAGAATACCTATTGTATCTTATATTGGTAGATGGACTTCACGTGCCCTACGTAAACGAGTTAGGTTCTCTCATACACTGTATATTTATTTCCTTACAATGTTTTCCTTCACCGTAAGGAAAGTGATGATAACTTTAAAAATGATTCGTATATGAAAATATTAAAGATTCGAGATCCGGAATTTGAACCGAGCTCGTTACCAATGAGCTACTATTCAAATTCCATAAAAAGACCTACCGACCGATTTCGGCCACGGCGGCCATCTTATTGAGACTACCCATCTGCGCAGAGGATAATATTATAGTGCATAAGTGTAGGTGCAGACACAAGAGCACTCTCTATTCCTGTCACTGTCATACTCCGGTGGGACGACTGCTCAACACGACTGGTGAGAGTTAAGGCGCAGGACCGACGGCTTTACTTGCTCTCCGAGGTACGGGGGTGAAACAACGCCAACTTCCTAACTCCGAATTGTTACTGACGCTTAGTAAACAGAAAGACTCTATAACTAAACTTGGCCCGACCCGGGACTTGAATCTAGGACCTCCGGAAGTGCAGTCATATATGCTAGCCACTACACCACCGAGACAGTTAGTCCATAAAATATATAATACTAGCAGAACCCGCGCCTTCAAAACTACTAAAACATCTCCTAAAAGTAGTTTAGTTTAGTGTAGTTTAGGTAGTTTCATACAAACTTTCATCCCCTATTTTACCCACTTATAGCATGAATTTAGAAAAATGCTAAAACATGTATTTATTTAATTTTATTGAAGAGCATTAATAGCAAGTTTCAAGTAATTCTGATTAAAAAATTATTTTTGAATTGTATTATAACCTGTTTTCCCGTGGGAATTAGATAATCTCCCGCGGTAAAAAATAGCCTATGTCACTCTCCAACCCTCCAACTATCTCCACACAAAAAATCACGCCAATTCGACGTGAAAGGAGAACAAACAAACAAACAAACAAACAAACGAACACTCTCTCACATTTATAATATTAAAGTATGGATTATAATATTATAACTTCACTAAAAAGCATCAAAATAAATAAGCAGTCATGCACAGAAGAGTTATACGATACTTAGTACTACACTATATTTACTTTTACGGTGTTCAGAGCTGCACAATCCACAATCGCAGGTAAATAAAAATTATTTCATACAGTCTAGGCTAATTTGCATTCTCTCATATATGGAATTAAACAGTAAAGCTGTAAAGTTAGTCGAAAGATAATTTAGTATTTAAAATTACATTATAAATGATACTCTTGAAACAAAGGCGTTTTTGTTTTTAATTGTAATGGTTTATTTTTACATTACGTTGTATACCTTTGGTTGGTATTCTAATTTTCTTCCAGCTTTTATTTTACTTATAATTTAATATTTTAAGGTTATAAAGTAATAATATGTAATATGAATATAGTGTTATAGAACTAAACATGAAGCCAAATAAAATTGTTTTAAAATAGTATACAAATGAAAAGTTATATATAAAAATTTCCCTATTCTTCGAAGAAAGTAAACGATGGCAAAATCGATAATAGTAACTTAAACAGCAAATTACGCTACTATTATTTAGTTTTGAATTTATTTTGGCGGATTCCGTCTATATATTTATTTAGTCTCAGGTTAATGTATTACCTATAATAATTGCAATCTGAAACAGCCCCAAAGCTTCCTTTTCGCGTATAAGTAAAAAATACATATTTGTATGATTAATTCAAATATTCCAGTCAACGAATTATATTTACAACCGTTTGAATATTAGCAGATACTTAATAAAGCTATATCTATTTCTATATAAATAAAAATAAATCACCGAAATGTATGTACGCGCATAACTTCCGATTGACTGCACCAAATTGGATAATACTTTTTTGTGTTTGTTACTAAAAAAAGTTTTTTTTTTTAAATCTCATGATATGAAAAATGAGTGAGTGATATAGTTTTTATCACGGAAATCATCCCTTAGGGGGTGAGAATGGGGATTAAAGTATGTATGGGGAAGTAAGCTAGGGACGAACCCGAGCGAAGCGGGGGTGAGTCGCTAGTTTTAAATAAAATAAAATTTGGGTCAAATAGTCTTTTATATAAGATTAAGAAATGGTTAGAAAATTAATCTATTAAAGGGATTAAATAGGGGAAGAAAATTTATAACTAAATTATTAATCATTTCCAAAGTTAGAAATGTAGAAGTTCGTACAGATTGCACCAACACAGTTAATGGATAGCCTACATGCAATCACTGTGATTTTGAAACCGCATTTTAGGCTCATATGTTTATTTGCACTATAACAAAGTTTATTTATTTTATCTGTCTGTTTTTTTACTTACTAATTTTCAGAATGACTCAATTGATTTTAGTGGGACTTTCAAGAGGAGAGCGGTAAGATATAGACTAATTTTATACAAAATATATAAACGAACTAGCATTGCCCGCGGCTCCGCCCACGTTCAGAAGAACAAAAACCAAATTCTTAGGTTTTACATATTAGTATACTTTTACAATGCAGTTTTGTATTTTTTCTCAGAAATGAGATATTTTCCCGCGGTAAAAAGTATCCTATATGTGGACCCGAATAACCAGCTATCACCATGTCAAATTTCATGAAAATCCCTCCAGTGGTTTTTCTGTGATGCGGCAACAGACAGACAGACATACAGACATACGCACAGACAAACAGACAGACAGTCAGACAGACAAAAATTCTAAAAACTAGATTCGGCCTCTGTATCGATAATAATGTCGATTTCAATAAGATTTTCCAAAAAATATTTAATGTACAGGTTCGGCTAAGTTACAATTTTATTATATGTATAGATACAGTGACAAGAGATATATTTTTTTACTATATTAATAAAAATATATATACACTTACTATATTTTGAAAGTATCGTATGATATTCATAAAACGAGCTTAAGTTTTATTCTTATGATATCACGGTTCTTAATGTGTGCTGCTCATTTCTTGTGAGAGAAACAAAAGTGTCGCGCTACGTTTTAGTCCTGCGTGTGGTTTAAGATTTTATAGATTTTTAAATAAAAAGATATATAAAGTGTTTCTTGAAATATAAAATTTTGTTATTATATGTAAATTCGTGGCATAATATTATCTATATGGTTTAGTAAAAGAGTACAATTTCTGCATACCTCTTTCTCTTATTCTATTACTAGCGATTCACCCTCGATTCGCTCGGGTTCGTTTCTTGGTACGTTTTGACGGTTAGTATGGAATAGGCAGACTTTCTATTATACATGGGTATGATGAGTTGTTGTGGGTTGTATTATAACGCGTTTTCCCATGGAAATGAAATAATCTCCGGCGGTAAAAATAAGCTTATGCCACTCTCCAGCCCTCTAACTATATTCATATTCCATACAAAAAAAATACGCCAATACGTCACTCAGTTTTGACACGAAAAAAAGGACAAACAAACAAACACACTTTTACATTTATAATATTATTAGTATATAGATGGATTTTTTACTTAGACGAGTAATTCACTTTCCACTTATAACTTTTGGCACTCAACATTCTTCTTGCACAAAATGCATCAGAAGATTTTCCTTTTTCGCATTTTCATTTAAATAATACTATCTTTTATGCAGTTATAAAGTTATTAAACCAAAAAACTTTAGAATATACATATTCAAATGAACTTATTAAAAATACTAAGATGATAAGTTTAATTGCCAAGAGAGATATAAATTATAAATGTAGTTAAGAATAATTTTGTCGTCCTTGGCCTACTTCAAACCGCTTCGTCTTGTTACTTAGAAATACAATCTCAAGGGAAAACTTGAAGTGTTGCTTTTAGTGCGTTTATAAATCAAATGTGAGTTTCTCACTATCTCAGACGAGTGGTTGCGTAAGACTGTCCAGTCCCCTTCAATAACTTGCCTTTCTAGTGTCGATATCGTTAATAGAAAAGTAAAGTATCTGAAAATGACATGTTAGCTATTAGTTACGTCATTGCAATACATTCTTAGTTTTTGTTAGCGATAACGGATGTAGAATATAAGCTTCTCTAAGCTGTGGTAAAGCTTTTAGCGACAGTGGAAATTATCGTATGGAATCTACCAATGGAAATAATGCTGAATATAATATTTTTTGCGTTGTAAATTTTGATTGATTTTTGTAAAAAATATTTTTTTTACGACGTAATGAATTCCAAATTTCAAATTTCAAAAAAACAATTATTCAATTAAGTACAGGTATAGCTAATGTATTGATAATTATAGCCTGTGGTATATGCAATACTGTCACCATATAACAATAGGACGACTAAGATTCGATTTCCATGACAGGTAATTTATTATTTATGCTAACTGTATCCCATTTTGTAACAAGAAACGAGAAAATGGAAATTTGAAAATGGAAAAAATATCTAAAATGTATGAAAGCGATTTACATTTCTAAAGTTTTGAATTAAAATACCTATTACAAAGGGACCTAATTCAACAAAAAATATTTTAAGTCCAAAGATATCCCGAGAGCTTAAATACTTAAGAAATTATTATATGAATATTCACCCTTGTTTCCTAAAAAGTATTTTTCATAAACAACACTTAATAACCTACCTAAGCTTTTTTTCTTAGGTATTTACATAATAATTTCTAAGCTAGTAAAATAAAAATAAATGCTTTTAATATTTTTAAATAACAAGAAACACAAAATGTATCGTTATCTTTCAATATTCTTCCTCTACGTCCTATTCATGAGTCGCTTTTATAACAATATTCATAACTGGCAACTCACCCTCGGACTCGCACTACGTCTTAACGGTTAGTATGAAATAAACTATATATTATATGATATGTAGCCTATAGCCTTTCTCAATAAAAGAGCTATCCAATGTAAAAAGAATTTTTTAAATCGGATTAGTAGTTCCTGAGATTAGCCCTTTCAAACAAACAAGCTATGCTTCTTTATGATATTAGTATAGATGTTCAGTGTCTATTTACTATAATTAATGTTAGCGCCGCTGATATATAAACTAACCTCTTTTTGTTTTATTGCATTAAAATATAGACACTTCTCAATACCAACAATCGAAACGTAAATAATACAATCGATATCAAATCTCTCGATATAGAAGGCGAGCGATATTACCTCATTCCTTAAAACCATAAAATGATCACCTTAAAAAGCTTTTCAAGTTCTAGAAAAATAGTAGTCATCAAACACGAAGATAAACGGGAAAAAAGAGCTTCAACGATCAAAAGGTCTTAGCTGACAACTGCAGACGGATACATGACACGCCACACTCCTTTTGAAAACAGTCCCGTATTTTATATCCGAGACATGTGTAAAGTGTCCACTTTATGAAGACCCCTGGGAGAGTACATCTCTGAGTGAACGTTCGCAGAGTGTAAAATATCAAGATAACTTGGTGAGGCTGTAAAGCGTGTTGCCAAGACACACCCTGCAGCGAGTAAACCTTCTTTGTCTGTTCAAGGAAACAAAAAGTGAGCGATTGTTTCGCGCGAATTCTGATGTTCCATTTCCAAGTGGGAAGTTTTTTTTTTTTCTTCCGGCCAGTGTCCGTGTCATATTCATATTTAAATTTAGCTGGATTTTTTGAATGACACAAAAATATTATAATTTGGACTTTTTGATATTTTCTTTGTAATATTTAAGATGAAGTGTTTTAAATGTTGATAATTTATGTAATACCTAATAATAATATACTTGATATTGTTAATTTCCAAGAAGTAAATGCATATTGTGTAATATAAAGATTTGATAAGAATAACAATAAAATAAACTTTTACTTCTATAAAATGTAAAGATTGTTAAAGTACAAGTATGTAGATAATATCATCGATTATGACAATATATGTATGTATGTATACATCTAATATATAAAATTCTCGTGTCACAGTGTTTATAACAAAACTCCTCCGAAACGGCTTGACCGATTCTTATGAAATTTTATGTGTATATTCAGCAAGTAGGTATAATAGGACGTAAATTTTTTTTTCACACCCCTTGTATATAAATAGCGATTTTTATTTTGTTTTATTTATTTTTTAATGTTAAATTTTAAATGCTTACCCATTTCTTTTAAGTTTTCTCTAATAAATGTTGGGGTGAAGGCAGACCTAAAGTAATAGTTGAAATAAGCTTCACATATTTCCGCGTTTAACTAAACCGCGTCTCCCTTTAGTCTAGACACATAAATACGATGTTTAAATATATACAGATAGTATAATAGCAAATAGCGATTTGCGGTTTAAAGTTCTTGCTACAGACCATGCAATATATTGTGGCATTATACTTATTAGGTGCTATCCAAAACCAATTTTAACTATAAAAGTGTTTTATGTAAAATTATTATAAACTAGCGACTTACCCTTGCTTCACTCGGGTTCGTCCCTAGGTTTCTTCTCTGTTCATACTTTCATCCCCGTTTTCACCCCCTTGAGGGATGATTTCCGGGATAAAAACTATTATATCTTCTTCTCAGGGTCTCAAACTATCATCTTCCCAAATTTTATCTAAATTGGTTCAGTAGTTTCCAAGCCTATTTGGTATAAACAAACAAACAAATCTTTCCTCTTTATAATATTAGTATAGATATATAAAAAATATAGGTGATTCTGTTTTTTTAAGATAAAATAATATTATGAAATATACTTTAAATCATAAAGTTATGTTAAAATTAATATAAATACACTGCAGATAAAATAAATGCACAACAAAATATATTAAGAAAACAGTAAAAACATAAATTGAGTCTTTGGAAAAGCGTAATATTTAAGGTGTTTCTATTGCTTTGGCAATTTCTATTACTTAAACGACTAGGCCTAAACATACATATGTATATGTATTGTGCGTTTATATTTATATAATAAGATAATTTTATTAGAGAGAAATCAGAGAGAGAGAGAGAGAGAGAGAGAGAGAGATGAAATTATTATTCTTGAAATAATATAAGTATTACAATAAAGTTTACTTAAAAGGTAATTTCAAAACCATAATATATGTGAGAGAATCAGAAAGCCTTTAGAGCAATCGTAGCTGTCACTCTTCATTGTGAAAGAATGAATGATTCTAAATGGAACAGCATGTTTGGAATATTAAATGTTCCCTTATTTAGTTTCCCGTGTCTTCTATACTTATAATAAAATTGTAACTAAGCCGAATCTGTTTGTACATTAAATATTTTTTGGAAAGTCTTATTGTAATAAACATTATTATCGATACAGAGGCCGAATCTATAGTTTTTAGAATTTTTGTCTGTCTGTCTGTTACCGCATCACATAAAAACCACTGGAGGGATTTTGATGAAATTCGGTATGGAGATAGCTGGTTAACATATTGATACTTTTTATTGCGGGAAAATGTCTCATTTCTGAGAAAAGATACAAAAACAGCAACTATAACTATAGCACTAATATGTATGTAAAACCTAAGTATTTAGTCATCTGAATGCGGGCGGAGCCGCGGGCAATGCTAGTTTACATGATATAAATCACTGACTAAAAATAATAATGGAATTAGGAGCTATTTTTTATGTTATCATACATGAAGTGTACCAAAACATATCACATTTGAATATGTATGTAGAAGTTCACAATAGAGTTACTCTACCAAATAACTAATTTAAATAATTAATTATCATAAAAAAGCTAACTTTATACATAACTAGCGACTCACCCTCACTTCGGTCGGGTTCGTTGTTGTTTGCTTGTACTTGAAACAATTCTCAATACAAACTTTCATCCCCATTTTCACCCCCTTAAAGGACGATTTCCGGGATAAAAAGTATCCTTTGTCCTTCCCAGGGTCTCAAA
The DNA here is from genome assembly GCA_947093115.1 of Brenthis daphne. NCBI lineage: Eukaryota > Metazoa > Arthropoda > Insecta > Lepidoptera > Nymphalidae > Brenthis > Brenthis daphne. Next base: position 35,293,992 of record OX352473.1, on the reverse strand, counting down.
CTATCTTCTTACCAAATTTCGTCTAAATTGGTTCAGTAGATCCAGAGATTACCCCCTACAACGTCACAAACTCACAAACTCTTCCTCTTTATAATATTATTAGTATAGATAATTCGAATCGTATAATTTGTAATGATAAAACATATTGTTTTAAATAGCCAATTTAATTCAATTTTCTTGCTAATTACTTTAAAATGTGCAAGGCGACACTCCTTTGTCAATGTTACGTAGAACGGAGAAGACACGAATGAGAATCGGGAAAATGAGATTTGAAAAATATTACCTATATGTAAAAATAAAAAAAGGAGTAAATCCTTTGAAAATAGTCATAATACCGTTATATATTGTAACATACATAGATACTTGTTCTACTATCTATATATATATATATATATTGACAAATTACAAAAAACAAAACAAAAAAGGCACACTTTAGAATCACTTAAAAATAAATATTCCACTTTTGGCATAAGTTTTTTGAAATATATGCGAAACCACCATTGAAGTATAACATACTCCTTAAAAAATACACACAAAAAATAGCAAAATTGACAATATCTGAAGTCGGTCAAAAGTACTTTAACCCATTTTAAAACACTTGTTTCTCCCTATTACTATTTTCTTCTACTTACATAAAAGAAAATATTTTTTCTTTGCCGTAAACAATTTATCTAATGCAACATTACTAAATTTCGTACGGCATTTTTATGTGGGAAGTGTAGTGGTGCTACTGTTTTATGACGTCATACGTTGTACAAGGGTGAACTGCCTGGAGTGGATATAATGCTATTATTTGTTAGCGGTGAGCTTGTTGTTCTTTTACAAAGGTTAGTAAAATTACCTTAACTTCATTTTGTTATTTGTGGGTAGGCTGTCTGTAACAACTATATAATACCTTAGAGACATCTAACACCTCAGTCTCTCCCGTGACCATGATTGCTGTAAAGCATTCGACACGTCGGGAACCAAAAATCAATATAAATTCGCGAAAAAATCCGAAAAGATAGTTTTATTTAAAATGTCAAGTATTCGCGTAAATTTAAATAAAATCGAAGTCTATGTTGGTAATGTCAAAATAACAGCTTTTTACTATGAATACTACTTACTTATGAATATGAAATTACATACGGTACTTATAAAAAAACATCATTTTTGAATTTTTTTCGTGTCTGTGTGTTTGTTCCGGCTAATATGGAATACATGGAAACGGTTGGACTGATTTTGACGGGACTTTTACTAGCAGATAGATAAAGAGAAAAAAGGAGTACTTTTTATTTTTGAAAAAGAATCAGGGATCCGCTAAAAAAAATTAAACGTCTATAGCACTCGAGCGAACCGAGGGTATCCCTCTAGTTTTATATAAGGTGCCTGGCGATCTGTAATGCAGGTTTTTTTACCTTGTACAGACACAGGTCCTTCACAAAAGCTTCTATTACTATTATATTTTAAGCTTATGATGTAAAAAACTTAGATAAATTAGCTTTTTCCGATGAAAAAACAAAAAAATGTAATGAAATATTGTGAAAAAAATCTATTAAAAAACTATACTGTACTTTTACTAGAAGCCATTAAAGAAGTCTAATATGTATATCTTATTGATTATTTCAAATCATCTTGACGATGTCTTATTGCTGTATTCCTTATCCAGATATCTTATGATATTAAAATGTCAAATAGATATGATATTTAAAATAGATTCAAGTTAAGCTTATAGTAAACAAAGAAATTAAAATTGTTTATAAATAAGTATTTTGCAGAGAGAATATTGTGCTTTATAGCTTGTTTTCATAATCTAAAAACGTTTTACTTTATTAATTAGCTAAGCTTTAAGCTCTTGTTATAGAAAATATTATTTAAGTTCATTTAAAATATAGTAGATAGATCGTCTTTTTAACTTAGTAGCATTATACCCTTATTGTATGTTTTTTTTGCTTCTAACCAATGTGCTGCGCTTTCGTAACCAGACCAAAAATATTTGTATGGTTAATACAAATATTTACTACAAGTGGAATAAAACTTGTGACCTCTATCAGTCGGCTTCAAGTAAAACTATTTTTGCTCTTTGTCAGAGTCTCACATTTGATTCTCATGTGTAGTAGATATTTCGATTCCTTGCTATATCTCGATATTAGTGAAAATTAGAGAGCGACATGGGATTATATTATTATTTTGTAACAAAAATTACGTGAATAGTATTTAGAAGTAAGAAGTAAAGGCTAACATTGTATCGTAAGTTATATAACAAATAATCATAAAAAGCTAACTAGGTATGTTGTATTCACATCGAATCCATACTAATTTTATAAATGTGAAAGTGTTTAGTTGTTTGTTTGTTTATTTGTTTGTTTGTTTCTTTGTCCTTCTATCACGTCGAAACAGAGTGACGGATTGGCATAATTTGTTGTGTGGAGATAGTTGGAGGGCTGGAGAGTGACATAGGCTACTTTTTAGTGCGGGAGATAATCTCATTCCCACGGGATAACACGTTATAATACAACGCGAAAAAATATTTACGACCAGAATTACTTGAAACTTTGTACTAATGCTTTTCAATAAAATTAAATAAATATGTGTTTTAGTATTTTTCGAAATTCATTCTATAAGGGGGTAAAATAGGGGATGAAACTTTGTATGAAACCGACCTTTTTAGAGATTTTTGTACTCTAAGCGCGAACCGCTGTTCTGCTAGTAATTTATGATGAAAACAAAACATATTTATATTTAATTGGTAATTTAATTCTATTTCCTCGTGAAACGCTTAAAAAATTGCCAGTTACTATTTCGCCAATGTCACGTAGAATGGAGAAAACAGATATATTATTTTTATCTAGCAACAACAATTGCGTAAATAATATTTAGGAAATGTAAAAAGTATTGTGCTAACTTTGATCCATAAGTCAGCTTAATGTAAAATTCAAAAGCATAATGGTTTTTCTTGCTGAGTTACCTATTAAATTTGCTTTAAACACCGTCTGTAACTAAGAGTGTATTTAAAACGATATAAAGATAATTGTAAGCAAAAATAACCATTTCAGAAGTAGGGTAACATGATGGATTGGTTGAAATTATAGCGCAGTTAGTGTGGTTTTGAGCAATTAAATCTTTTTTTTACACAACGTAAGGGTTTAGGAATTTGTTTTATAGAAATAATAATGAAAACAGCTCGTAGCTTTTAAGTTTCATTCTTATTAGATAGACTATAATATATTATATGATATATACCTACCTCAAAATACGGGCTATCTATTGCAAAAAGAATTTTTTAAATTATATTAGTAGTTCCTAAGATTAGTGCATTCAAACAAACAAACAAACAAACAGACAAACAAACAAAGAAACTGCCTCTTTATAATATTAGTAGGTATAGATAAGTATTAGAGTAAAGAGACAAATACGTATATTGTATATCTTACTTTATTATTCCATGCATACATCTTGATGTGTAAATATACCATTACATATACATAGGTATACATACTATTAGGTACTTATCGTTATATAAACAGGCAAAGATAAAACTCTTCAGTACCTTTTTTCCTCTGTTTGTCAACCGATTATCTTTTTTTGTTAGTAGCTTATTGACAAGCTTTTAATTTAAAAATATTGGAACCAGTTAGTGTTTTTATAAAAGTTATCGTATCTATTATAATTTTTTAATAATGATTAAGGTTGAATGTGGATCAATGGGCGAACACTAGTTTATATTATTACTAGCGGCTCACCCTCTCTTCGCTCGGGTTCATCGCTAGGTACGTTTTAAATAGATATAAATAGTTATTATCCAGCGTTAACCGTGTAAATTTAAATTATTTTTTTGTTATTTTTTCCGATGTTTTAATACTTATTCTACTATTCGGAGCGGAGACAAATCCAACAAATCAAAAACCATGAAAATCGGTCCAGCAATTCTCGAGTTATAAGTGTTGTAACAAACCCATATATATATATATATATATATATATATATATATATATATATATATATATATATATATATATATATAGATATATATATATATACACGCGTTTAATTAGATAGTTTAAAAATTGGTAAAATATGTAGAGCTAGTGATGTTTTGAACGCAACTTTAAACTGTGTAACGCAAATATTGGTATTTCGGACACGGCGCGAATGTGCTTGCGTAGATGGGATTGAATTTTTTAAAGTACGATTTTAAGGGGTTTATTCGGTTTGAGCTCCGGTTGGTTTTGCTCGTATAAATATATGCTTCCGGCGGATTTCATTAAACATTTAATACAAATGTTTGTGTTTTTTTTTATTTGTAGTCGCTCAAAAGCAAAATTTCATATATTAATAATTTTGTCTCTTAAACAGTTGTTACTAATATATACTTACATTCAGATTACATCAGTTTTCTTATCTATATGTCACAGATTTTTGACCGATTTTAGAAAGCGTAGGTACTCAATTCATTTGTATTTTTATAGGTACGTTACCAATGTACCAACTGTGATTCCATTTTAAAATTCTTAAATTTAAGTGTAAGTCTATATTAAAACACTAAAAGCAGTGGTGGTGGCGGCAAGACCGGACTTACACCTCTGATATTCTCATGGGCGAACAATTTTTATCATGATTACAATTCCGATGAAATAATGTAGTGACAAAACCTGAAAATCTGAGAGAACCTAGCTTTTCAGAGGCAAGTTCACAGAACAATTGGTCAGTATGGTTCCCCTTAATCATCAAAAGAAGCTCGTGCTCAACAGAGGACAATAAAAAGGTCTTAAAACATATAAACAAAAATATTGCACTCATTACTGTGAAATGTGGTCTTGATTTTTATTTGATTTTGAAGTACTGTACCTGCTTTTTTTATTGCACGTGTTGATCTGCCTTAATCTATTTAATGCATAGTGTAACAAATAACGAACAGCTATGTTTGCTAAAACTTTTTCCCTTTTAATTTAATTTACAAATTTAACTGAATGTAGCAATATTGATATTTATCGATACAAAAGCAAAACCCCGCGGTTTATATTTTTTATCGAAAGTCTATGTGCATTTTATATTTGGTTAGCGATTTCATGCGACTTAGCTCGCGTATTTCATTTGTATTATATTATATATATTGTGTAAGAGTATACTAATATGTAAAACCTAAGAATTTGGTTTTTGGTCATCTGAACGCGAGTGGAGCCGCGGGCAATGTTAGTGTAGCATAAAACGTTAACGAACATTTTTAAGTACCCATTGATAGTCCATTAAGTATATCGAAACCTATGCAAGGAGGTGAAGTGTAGTAAATAATTTAGCTGGGTTTTATAACCGTATGGATTTTTAATGGCCTATTTTCTGTCATCCATAAATACTTATTAAGCCTGATGCAGGAAAAGAGGAAAACTAAATTAACGCTTTTGATTATTCAACCTGCTTTTACGAGTTTATGGAGTAATATCACATATAATATTCAATACTAATGACTTGCTCTTTCTTCACTCGAGTACGGGGATTGTGTTCACAATTTCATGGTTTGTAGTGTTTTTGCTCGGAACCCGAATTCTTTTTATTTTAAATAATAATTTATATTATTTTATTTTAGAATTATAATATATATAATAATAAATTAAATAATAATTTCTAAAATAGACAAAGTTACTCTTTATAATATCAGCTATCTGTCAGTGAAAGTTCCGTGAAAATGGATCCAGACGTTTCGGAGATTAGCCGAAACAAACAGACACACAGAGAGACAAAAAATTAAAAATTTTTTTTTTTTATTATAATCACCGTATCTATTGTGTTGTTATTTTTTCAATACAAACAGCCCCCTTCGGCATTATTTTTCTACATATTTTATTCGCTCCAATATTATAAATGTAAAAGCAACTCTCTCAGTTTTACGCTAAAATAGCTAAACAAATTTCGATGAATTTTAGAAATGACATAAATAGTTTCCTGGGGACCAGGCGAACTAAGCCGCGTGTAAAAACTAGTTTTTTGATATATTATAAAATTGTTATATTAGAATGGTCGATGCCTAAATAATTTTCTACATGATATTCCCTGAAATACTGATCTGAAGCTAGGTCTAGTTATTGGGAAGTGAACATGGATTTGTTGCCTTTCAATCCTTTGGGAACCTCAGGCACAGTGTGACAAAATAACATAACAAATTGCCTATTAGGCTTTTTGTATGGTTTAGTTTATATAGTATTTTATTATTTATCCTACTAGTATGTATTATAAATGTGAAAGTTTGTGAGGATAGATGGAGGGATGCATGTATGTTTGTTACCCTTTCAAGCCAGAACGGCTAAACGGATCTAGATGAAATTTGACACAGAGATAAATTATAGTCTAGAATAGCACATAGGTTACTTTTTATTACGGAAAAATGTACGGTTCCTGTGGGATGGATAGTTTAGTTAGGTACCTATTACTTTTTATTGTATATTTTATACAAATACACATGCATACACACAACACATATTATGTTGAACATATACACACTTATTAAATCTGTATTGGCATATATATTTCTTTTCCCTTCAAAATGAAACAGCTGGTCGAATTTGGATGAAATTTAGCACGCAGATATAAGCTAGCAAAAGTTATATATGGCAAAGATAGAGGCTTAACTATAAAAATAAAAGTATTGCTCGTACAATGTTGCATTTGTACATAAAAAAAAACAAAACCTTAATTAATCTGAAGATATCTACACAGTTGCACAGTTTAGGTAATTGATGAAGCTCATTACGATATATTATAAACTAGGGTATGATTCCCCATGATTCCCCAAACAAACTTTCATCCCCATTTTCACCCCCTTCAGGGATGATTTTCGGGATAAAAAGTATCCTATATCCTTCCCAGGGTCTCAAACTATCTTCTTACCAAATTTCATCTAAATCGTTTTAGTAAATCCAGAGATTACCCCCTACAACGTCACAAACTCACAAACTTTACCTCTTTATAATATTAGTATAGATAAGGTTTTCTGTAGCATCATATTATGTTAAAGTAGCGAGCCAATAGACCACTTTTGTTTTAGATTTCTTAACTGATCAATATTTAATATCACAAAAGCCGACTACTCTGTTATATATTAACGTGTCAACATATGGACCAAAACGTATAGCCAAACACGACCTTACAATCAAATTGCCAAGTCATCAACGACATGCTAGATAAAAACAAAAAAAAATAAGTAACTTAGAAATATGCATTAATTTACTTAATTCATAGGCAATTCAAAAGACTTTCGCTTTAGTGAAGTATTTTTGTCTTGTAAAAACTTTCAGGGGGCATAAATTTGCGACGCTCCCTTTTTTCGTTATTTATGAGACTATCTCAGATTCGGAGTGTTAGTTTTAAATTAACAACAGTCCCAGAGTGGAGTTTACCTCGGTGTTGCCATCAACGTAGTCCCTTTTATATTTATTGTGAATTATGTTAATTCAATAAAAAGTGTCTGGACGTAAAAAAAAGTGAGTGAATATTAAAAACTATATTAGAGCTTGATTATAAATAAATAAATATGTTAGGACATTAACACACAGCACCGTCTAGTTCTATGGTAAGCTACGAGGCTTGTGTTATGGATACCAGATAGTTGATACACTACACATATTATATATTAATAATATACACACCCATGATTGGAGTACAAACATTCGTGCTCATCATACAAATAAATGCCCCAAGCGGGATTCGAACCCGCGACAGCTGGCATAGCAAGTAGGGTCACTTCAAACTGAGCCAAACGTGTCATCAAATATAGATATATGTATATATATTAGTAACTTACTCTTGTTACTTTCGATGTACGATGTACGAAGCAATTTTGCGACTCGATACAAACAGATCTGCCTTTTTTATATGTATAATATGTATGTCATTTTACAGTATCAGCGTCATCTTCTGGCAAAATGTATTGTAATATTTATTCTTACTAGCGGCTCAATCTCTCTTCACTCGGGTTCGTCTCTAGGTGTGTTTTAAATAGATATAAATAGTTATGAGCCAGCGTTAGCCATATACATTTTAATTTTTTGTTCCGTTAATGTTTCTGATGTTTTAATACTTATTATTCTATTCTTAAATTTTATAATTTCCGCGCAATTTTTTCTTTTTTTTTCTTTTATAAGAACCTTCTCATGACAATGACAAATAAAAAAAAAAATAGTTAAATCGGTCCAGCCGTTCACGCGTGACGACATGCTTAAATAGCTAAACAGATTTCGATAAAATATGGCAAGGACATAGATTGCATCCTGGGATCGGACATAAGGTATCCTTGATCCTCACCTTACTTAACACGCAAGCGAAGTCGCGGGTACAAACTAGTTATAAATACAGAGTAAAGCGAGAGTAATAAGCTAGAAAAAATACTATGAAGCTACTGAAATAAACCTTCGAGTCACTTGTCTATACATATAATAAAATTGTAACTAAGTCGAATCTGTACATTAAATATTTTTTGGAAAATCTGATTGAAATAGACATTATGATCGATACAGAGTCCGAATCTATAGTTTTTAGAATTTTGGTCTGTCTGTCTGTTACCGCATCACGAAAAAACCACAGGACAGATTTTGATGAAATTTGGTATGATGATAGCTGGTTATCCGGCTCAACATATAGGACACTTTTTACCGCGGGAAAATGTCCCATTTCTGAGAAAAAATACAAAAAACTGCATTGTAAGAGTATACTAATATATAAAACCATAGCATTTGGTTTTTAGTCATCTGAACGCGGGCGAAGCCGCGGGCAATGCTAGTTTCTAATACGTTTTTAATTAACGAATATTTTAATTTGTCTTTTAATTACAAGAGTAGAAATATTAAACATAAGCAAAATACACAATAATTTTAATATAAAATTTTCTCATTTTCAACATACTCGTATAAGTTAATAAAATTTTATGCAAATTAATATTCAAGTTTGTTGTCATTAACGTCCTTTTTGTCGTTATTACTTCGCTTAACAAACAATCAATGATCCTCTTTATATTTACCGTTTAATGACTGTTTACAGTGTTAATGTACTTCTATACATTAGATATTTTTTGGAAAATCTTATTGAAATAAACATTGTTATCGATACAGAGGCCGAATCTATTGTTTTTAGAATTTTTGTCTGTCTGTCTGTCTGTCTGTTACCGCATCACAGAAAAACCACTGGAGGGATTTTAATAGGTATGGTGATAGCTGGTTATCCGGGTCAGCATATAGGATATTTTTTATAGCGGGAAAATATCTCATTTCTGAGAAAAAATACAAAAACTGCAATGTAAGAAGTATACTAAAGCAATGCTAGTTCATTTATAAAACTTGACACTTATTGGTATAGTAGTCTCTATACTAATATAATAAAGAGGTAAAGTTTGTTTGTATGTAGGAGGTAATCTCTGGAACTACTGAACCGATTCCAAAAATTCTTTCACTTATAGAAAACTACACTATCCCTGACTAATATAGACTATATCTTATTATGATTTGAAAAAGTTTTTAGTTTTAAATCCTAATATTTACAAATCAAGTCAGAATAAAATGCGCTAAATAGCCACTTTACCGTCCTGTGCTTCAAATCGTCAAATAAAATGAATATTTCGGTTATATTTTAACTGTATTACCATAGTTTAATTAAATCTACAGTTTAAATTTAACTAAATCGGAATTATTACCCAATGCCACGTAGTTTACAGCACGCACATGACATCGTGAATGATTTATGTGTTGGCTGGCAAATTGACAGCCAAGCGGAATTTCGAATACACACGATTCCAACGTTTTTTATAGGTATTTGATTTTTATTTTTCGACCAGTTTCATCTAGTTTTGAATGCCTTTTTCAAAAAACTAAGCGGTTGTGTTGAAAAGTTTTAAACTGCGAAATCTGCGAAACCGTCGTGTTTGGAATTAACAATGGTGGCTCTCGCGGAACCGAGCTTTTGTATACGCATGCTGGTAACACGTAAAAGTTAGTTCTAAATTTTTAATGTACGAAGTTGAGTAGCAGTTATATGTGTAATAGGTACATTGTAATGAAGAAAATAGAGAATTTTCATTATACATTTAATCATGTGTAAAGAATAGAAGTTAAATAAATAAAAAAATAATAAAATCTAATGTAATATTGCTTTATAAGAAGAAATTAAATTATTTTACACTAGAACGTAACTCCATCTTGATTTGCTCGGGGCTTTTTGAAGCTTATTTTTGTGACTTAGTTATATCTTAATAATATTATTTTAATTGAAAGTTTTTTGTAATTTGGTGTGTTTGATATTTTTTTACTTTAGTAAAGTTTCAATGATTTTTTCATCATGGATTAATACAATTTAATCCACGATGATATCAGTTTATACTATTATAATTCAGCATTATTTTGTATGTATATGTGTATGTTTGTTATGGATAAAGTTTACTACACGGTTGACTGAGGTGTAATACATAACCTCCCCAACGTGCGTTCACCTTGTCGTGGTGGGGGGGCTCAGTAGTGCCCGGCATCCAACCGGGCGCGAAGCTAAGAAACGCACAGGGAGGTTGCCCACTTCGGTGGGCGGTGGGAGGTGGCCCTCTTCGGGGGGGCGGTGTACCTTGCGGGTTGCTCCTGGTACTTCTCTGATAGCAGAGTGGACCTTGGAGCAACCCCATGGTTGTGGTGGTCTGCTTTGGCAGACCTGCCGTCGGGGCGTCGTAGTTGAATGCGTAAGCGATCCTGCGACGCCTCATTAGGACGGGGGAAGGTTTTGTTGGGTTTTAGTGGGTAGTACTGGCTGTATTACGCCGGTGAGTCCCACACGTCGTGCGTAAATGCATTTCCCAACGTTAAAAAAAAAAAAGGTGTAATACATAAGCTATAATAACAAAATATGGCAAAAGGTAGCACTACCTGTATCTAATATTATAAAAACAAATAATAATACTATAATTATGACCTCCTAATCGATTACAGCCATGGCTGATGGCAGCCACAGAGATTACTCATGTGCGTAGAATATATTATAGTGGATAAGTATTTCCTAAGAGAAAAACTTGATAACTTAACATGGCCCGACCCGGGATTCGAACCCAGACCTACCAAATCTGTAGCCATACATAGCCTCCTCCATTACCTAGACTACCATAAGACTAGATAAAAATAAGAAGCACCTAGGGGTGTACCCGAGTGAAGCAAGGAAATTTCATACCCAACTGGTATTGTAAGCATATTTATAATAATAAAATAATAAATATGCTGGAAAATTAACACACAGCACCATCTAGTTCCATGGTAAGCTATGAGGCTTGTGCTATGGATACCAGATAGTTGATACACTACACATATATAACTTTAAATACATACATATTATAAATATAAATACATATTACTGAAGTACAAACATTCGTGCTCATCACACAAATGAATGCCGCCAGCGGGACTCGCACCCGCGGCCGCTGGCACAGCAAATAGGCTCACTACAAACTAAATCAAATGTATCGTCAAAATATATTACTCACATTTTCACCTGACTTCAAAAAGGAGGAGGTTCTCAATTCGACTGCATTTTTTTTTTATGTTTGTTACCTCAGAACTCCGTCATTTATTAACCGATTTGGACAATTTTTGTGTTGTTTGAAAGTGTATACTTCCAGATTGGTCCCATTTAAATTTAAAAAAATACCACCCCTAAGGGTGGAAAAATAGCTAATGATGAATTTAACCTACTTCTAATTGTCATATTGACTTGAAACTTTACAAGTGTTTCTATTTCCGTTGATAGTACAGTGGTTCGGTATTGTTGACCTAATCTGATGGTAAGGCCAGAAGGTGGATAGGTGGAACTCTTCAACGGCTAATAGTAGATACTTTGAGTTTGGGCTTATTTTGTTTGATTTGACAAGCCTAACACGTTAGAATTCTTACTTTGCGACTACTGTCTACACTAAAAAGGGAAAAATAAAAACTTTTTAACAAAAAAATAAAAACCGACTTCAAACAAAAGCACTAAAAAGTAAAAAATAACTGATTGGTAGTTTTCATTTACTATACATACCTAATCAAATATTTTTGAAGTCGGTGTGCTTTGGCTAAATAATTGAAGCCTACCTATTAAATACGTACCTAATCAAATATTTTCGAAATCGGTGCCAGCCCATACAAAGCAAAGCAAGGTTTTTATTTTTTTGTTAAATAGTTTTTTTAAAAGAAAGATACTCGAGTGGATAAAGGTCTACTATATATATTATTCATACATATTAGCATCAGCTTACCCATTTTCCATAATAAAATATTATATTATTTAATGAAATGAAATATTCCAATATACCGATTGCTATATTTATTTACTCTCACATATTGCACATATAAACATTTTTATTTGCCGTGTTGGGCAGATGTAAATCAAAGGGCTGCGTTATTTGACATTATTATTGCTCTACGCGGACATTATTAGCAATAGCTATACCTTCTACGAGGGTTGCCACTTGCTTTATATATTAATACTATCATTTCTTTCTTTGTTTAAAAAATATTTTTTTTAACTAAATAACCTATTGCAATCATAAAAAAACACAGCCGAATTGAGAACCTCCTTTTTGAAGAAGTCGCTTGAAAAACAAGCCCAATAAGCAGAAAATCGAGGGGTTTAATTTAGAAGCCACAGAAGAGTTGCTCTATCCAGCTACTGATTGAATCATCAGATCATCTTGATAAAACCAACATATTGTATTGTCATCAGTATTACATTCAATTTTTGCACATAACAAATATTTTTTCAAGTACCTAATAAAGTTATAATTTTTTTCTAAATTAGCCATGTGTTTTTTTTTTCATTTTACACTATCTTTATAGATTTTGCGAAATTGTCGTTAAAATGTATACAAATAAAAAAAATAAAAGTATTTTGTTTTTTCTACTTTCCAGCCACAACCCCATATTTTGTACGGTATTTAGACGTAACGTTCGAATAAATACGATCGCTTATTATTTTCCTTCGTAATTTAGCCGTGTCCATTCGTTACGGTTATGGCCAGTTTTGTTCTGTAAATTATTTTTTTATTGGTATATTAGAATTTATTGGAACAGTCTTACTGACGTGAAATGAATTGATTATTTGACGTTGCTTTATCTAAAATTAATGAAGAAAAATTATATTATATATATTAATAGTATATGACTACGTTGATGATGTATTCAGCCCTTTTTAACGTCCCACTGCTGGGCACGGGCCTCCCTTCAGTACGAGGGGGATCAGGCCATAGTCCACCACGCTGGCCAAGTGCGGGTTGGCGGACATGCAGCTTTTCTCACGATGTTTTCCTTCACCGTAAGGCAAGTGTTAATCATGTTGGAAATGATTGGCACATGAAATTATCAGAGGTGCGAGACCCGGGATTTGAACCCGCTTCATTCGGTTTCCCAAGTAAGCGCGTTACCACTGGGCTACCACTGCCTCGACAGACTTTGCTTTAGTTGATGAATGACGATAAGTTTCTATAATGACAAAATGAATTCTACATAATATTACTAGCGAATAGCCCTTGCTTTACTCGCGTGCGTTCATAGGTGCCTTTTGTATCCATTTTATTATATATCGGTAGTGCCAATTTTTGGAAAATTTTATTTAATCTGGAGGAGAATCAATTTTAGCACTTAGGCTACATACAGTTAGTATCCTAAGTGTTAGTACAGATACTAGTCTACCTGTGTTCCAAATTCTAATTTCTAAATCCGTCCAGTCATTTCAGGGTGAGGGAATGATATTTGTATTATGATTTTACAGAAACTACAGTCGTCTAAACTTGAATATTTTTAAATAAAACTATCTTTTCCGATTATTTCGCGGATTTATTTTGATTTTTGGTTCCCGATGTTTCGAATGCTTTACAGCGATCACGGTCACGGGAGACACTAAGGTTTTAGACGTCTCAAAGGCGTTATATACTTGTTACATACAGTGCCTACCCAGAATTTTACAAAAAATAATTTCAAAAATTCAAAAATAGCACCAAAGTATCTTACAATATTTGTTGATTTTAATTCTAAACATTTTTTTTTAAATATTATAATTAAATACAATATTTTTGTCAAAAATCATCATTATAATATCTAACTTTAAGCTTTATCTTTTAGAAGAAACCTATACTGAGACTTCATACGTTAATCAAACTTTCTCTTATGTAAATTAAATAAAAGTATAATGTTCAACTAAATTACAATTGAACTACTTAAAAGAACTATTAAACCCAATTCCCGCGCCAATGTGCCGAATAATGAGAGTTGGAATCCGTTGTCGCAACTTTTGGATGACTCCAGCTTTTAACTTTTCCAGCCATTTTGCAGTGACGTCGCGGGTATTCTTATTGCATAGATTATTATTTAATTATACGCCAATCTAAGAAGATATTTCTTTAACAACTTAAAACCGTCGAACTAAGATATATAACAAACCTTGCTTAGTTTGCTTGATATAAAGCTGTAAGTGATTTTTAGATTTCTGTCATGTCCGTTTGTCCTTATCTCTATATTGCTGAGGTAGATAGATGTCTTATGTGAATTAATAGACAATTCTGTACTGAAATTAGAAAAAAATGACACGTAACTGAGGGATAAATATAATTAAGGTTTTAAATAAAACTATCTTTTCGAATTTTTTCGCGGATTTATTTGGATTTTTGGTTTCCCTGTGGTATAAATCCGCGAAAAAATCCGAAAAGATAGTTTTATTTAAAATGTCAAATATTCCCGTAAATCTAAGGAATTATTAAAAAATTAAGGTATTGTATTCACTAAAATAAACTTATCGTAAAAAGAAAAGTACCTATCAGTGGAATGACCCTAATCTATAACAAGAGTACTTTTTTTAAAGTAATTCTAGTTTTACACATATGTATGTATATTATTGCTATAAATATAATTTAATGAACTTAAATTAGCAGCACACTAATGCACGATTTTACCAACAACCCATAAGCTTTCACCTACGTATGGGATCCCTAGCTTAAAATTCCCCTAAATTAAATTTCGTTTTACCATCGCCTTTTGAGCCCATATTTCGAGCACCTAAATTTAGGGGGCCTTTTAACATTTAGGTGACCCTTAACTGTCGGTGAAACAGAAACTGTCCTCTAACAGCCCCCTAACCATGCTTAGGGGATCCCTTAAATTTAGGTGACGTTGGTTAAATCGGGCGTAAAACTTTTACTTAGAAGCCTGTATTTACTTAAACGTAATTAGTGTCACTAGGCACCTTTCGATTTTTCTATCGGAATAAAATGTTTTTCCACGTTAAAAACAACTTGATGTCACTCTCTAGGTCTTTCCATATAAAATAAGCACATCAATTAATACTTCAGTTTGACGTGAAAGAAGAATAAACTAACACACATGAAACAATTATATCTTCGGCTTTATAATATTAGTAGATTTAACCAACAAGTAGCATAATATGATAAATAAACTAATTTAAATACGTTAGAAACATTTAGGGGTGTGTATACGCTAAAATTAAGACTTGGTTAATTTCCCTCCAGCGAAGTTGTTTAAATGAAGGTTACTCATTAAGGATTGAAACTCAAACGATTCAGATGAAACTCAATTTGAACTCCGGAAATTGTTAGGCTCGAAGTTTGCACGATTTCTGTAGACAGACACTCGCTTAGATAAAATTATGAACATTGTTTTTAGTAGTTAGATTCACATATGTAATTAAAAAATATTTTAAATATTATTTATTATTTATTTATATATCTATATATATTTATTTATTTATTTATCTATATATATATATTTATTTATTTAAATAATATAACAATTTAATTGCATTTTATATGAATTACTCTGTCTTTGCTTGGGTGCTTCCCTGGGTACGCGCATTTTGTTACTATTTCATGGGTTTGAATAATTTTGCGCGAAACCTTTTTCTAAAATAAAAGTAGCCTATGTTACTCCCTATAACATCAGCTAACGCAAGTCTTGTCAAAATCAGTTTAACCGCTTTGGAGATTAGCCGGAACAAACAGACGGACAAAAATTTTAAAAATAGTTTCATTTCTAAATTTTTTAAAATAGTTCTTATATTACGAATGTTTGTACAAAGTATATACATATATTGTACCTATATGCTGTGTCGCAGTAATATTAAACATACGAGTTAAGTTGTTAGTGATTAAGCGTGTTTGTTACTTCTTCAGGTTGCAAGGGCTTAACGAATTTGAGAGAAATTTGGAATAGAGATAAATAACATCAAGAATTAACAAGGCTACTTCTAGTCCATATATGTATTATGTGACAGAAACTTCAAAAAGTTATCTATACTAGAAGCTGTCGTCTTTTGTGATGAGCGAACCTGCGACCATAAAAAATAACGATGTAATAGATTATTCGTGATAAAAACAGCTATGATGCCAAATATTATATATTACTAGCGACTCACCCTCGCTCCGCTCGGGTTCGTCCCTAGGTATGTTTTAAGGGTTAGTGTAGATTTTTCAGAGATGAGATATTTTCCCGCAGTAAAAAGTATCCTATATGTTGACCTGGATAATCAGCTAACATCATACCAAATCGCATCAAAATCCGTCCAGTGGTTTTCTCGTGATGCTTTTTCAGACAGACAGACAGACAGACAAAAATTCTAAAAACTATAGATTCGGCTTCTATATCGATAATAATGTTTATTTCAATAAGTTACAATTTTATTATATTATATATAGATATAGATTATAATATAAAATCATCTAACCTATCTTTAGATACCAACCTCCAACCTAATTATCCAATGCACACAATAAGCAAGCGTACATACGCTGTATTATTAAAAGGAAAACACGCCGCTGATTCCATAATATGAAGGAAACAAGGTTATTATTTAGTATTCAGGCACATAGCGACTCAATACTCCACTCCCTATGTGGGACGTGGGTTGCTTACAAGATGAATGTTAGTTCTTTTGTCCAAAAGTCATGAAGGAAAAGCACAAATATTCAAAATAGCGATATAATAAAAATCTTTTAATCAGGAAATGTCGTCCCACGCTTATGTTATGGTTTTCGAATACTTAAATTAGCGGAAAATTGTATGAGTATATCTTAAATGAAAGTCGATTCGCTTAGCTAAGTTGATTCTTTTGTTTCTAATAAGCTGTTTGTAATATTATATTGTTAGGATAGGAGGCTGTTGGAGTGATATGCTATCTATCGATATGTACCTGATCGTTGTTAATATATTTGTATGAAAAATAAAAACAAATCTATCCCACGGGAACCGTACATTTTTCCGGGAAAAAAAGTAGCCTATATGTTATTTTGATGTATGAGCTATGTTATTGTAAAGTTTCATTAAAATCCATTCGGTAGTTTTGCGTTAAAGCGTAACAAACATCCATACATCTATCCATCCAGGCAGCCAGACAGAGCTGGATCTACACTAGGGCACTCGGGGCTAGTGCCCAGAGCGGCAAATTTTTAAGGGCGGCAAAATTTGGAGGGCGGAAAAAATATTTTTCACGTTATCGAAATTGCTTTTTTATTTTCTAAAAATGATTAATTAAAAAAATAAGTACTACATTTTTCGAAAAATTGAAACTATTTATAAATTATTTCTTTGCATTTAAAAAATAATATAATTCAAAAAATTTAAACTTTCAACATTTTATTCAAAATTGCGATGATAGGGCTGCATTTTTTACTATGCCCAGGAGCGAGGCTGAGGTTGAATCCGGCACTGCATTGTATACATCAAATGATTTTTAATGTAATAAATTAATCTAAAGCATTTCAACGACATTATTTTATTTTCATTATTCGTGTTTCATTCTCAGAAATTGTATACTAATTTATCTATTAACTAATTACATTTATAAAGGTTCTGGGTTTGAAATAAAAAAAGACCCAACAATAAGGCTATGACGACCTTCTCAACCTACGTTATCTAAACCTCTCAACCTACGCTAAAACAAAAAACAAAATAAAGTAGCTGGACAAATTTATCTTATATCTTTAAACTAGCAAATCTTGTATATATATATATATATATATATATATATATATATATATATATATATATATATATTCTTCGTTTAAATATAAGAGAACAGCATGTTTATTCAATAGTTTTTGATCTATGTGATTTTATATTTTTGTAAAAGTTACTAACATAATAACACTTTTTTGTAGAAATTAAAACAA
This sequence comes from Brenthis daphne, assembly GCA_947093115.1. Lineage (NCBI taxonomy): Eukaryota > Metazoa > Arthropoda > Insecta > Lepidoptera > Nymphalidae > Brenthis > Brenthis daphne. The sequence continues at coordinate 35,275,847 of OX352473.1, read as the reverse complement.
ACCTATCATGGATTAATAGATTTAGCTTTTCTAAGTAAAGACAGACGGACGGATATCCTTCTGGTATAAAAACTTAAAAGCTTCCAGGCAAAGCTACTTTGTTTTCGCAATACTACTCTGTTCTAAGTGTATTAGAAACAAAATGTTAACAATTCCAAGGAAAATGACGGTAGACATTGTTGAAATTTATTTTATGAAGGCAAATATGTTACCGAGAGATCTCAAAAAGCCTTATATTAAATAAATTTAGTAAACTTTACCGCTCTTAACTAGATTTTGCCACCTTTAATAACTTAGAGACAATATAAAATGACAACGTACCTTTACTTAAATAGCGATCGATAGAGAATGAATATTTCTGTTGGTAATAGGAATTGTTAAAGAGTGTGTGTCAAACATGAAGGTCCCTCTTTTTATATTATTAATATACTAACGACTTAGCCTCGCCCCGCTTGGGTTCGCCCCAGGTCATTTAAAAAATGGGGGGTGGGGTTAGGAGGGTGAAAAATACTTCACGACCTATTCTCATACCTACCAAATATACAAAAAAAAACATTAAAATCGGTCGAGCCGTTTCGAAGGAGCGCGACGACAAACACCGTGACACGAAATATTTATATATTAGATTTATAATACATCTTTTTATAGTAATAAGATTAAATTAAATTTTATTAGATTAGATAGATTAAAGAATTAGATAGACGGAGTCTGCCAAAATAAACGTCAAAGTCAAAAATAGTAGCGTGATCTGCTGTTTATGCTACTACGAGTATTTTCAATTTTGTCATATAGGTCGCTTACTTTTTTTTCTAAAATAAGAGAATTATACATATATTATGTATATATAATTTCCGTATATGCATTAGTTGATTTAATATACAATTTCTAAGAATAAAATTAATAATATGTTGTATGTTTATTTGTATGTGTGTATATATCTATTTGTATCTTTTAAGCATTAGTTCCCTTCACCTTGAAAGAGAGATGGCATAATATTATTAGATTATTTTTTTATTATGATAAAATCAGATAGTTATTTTTATTTATTAACATTTATTTACTTGTCACTTAGTTTACAAATTGTCATTTGTATAGTATTTTAAAACATTTTTGTTTGGCTTCATATTTACTTCTATGACACTCTTGACCTATGTGAGTAACTGTAACTGATAACAAGGATTCTTTTTTTTCAATATTTTTGTGAATTATTTATTTAAGAATTTTATATTCGAAATTCCTTTTACTTCATTTTAATAGGTTACTAGTCCATACTTAATATTATAAATGTGAAAATGTGTTTACATAATACTTTCTTAGATTTACGCGAATATTTGACATTTTAAATAAAACTATCTTTTCGGATTTTGTCGCGGATTTATTTGCATTTTTGTTTCCCGACGTTTCGAATGCTATACAGCAATCATGGTCACGGGAGAGACTCTCCCGTGACCATGATTGCTGTAAAGCACGTGACAAAATCCGAAAAGATAGTTTATTTAAAATGAAAGTGTGTTTGTTTGTTTGTTTGTTTGTTTGTTTGTTTGTTTGTTTGTTAATTTGTTTGTTTGTGTGTTTGTTTGTTTGTTTGTTTGTAGGTTTGTTTGTAGATTTGTCGTAACGAAGTGACGGATTGGCGTGATTTTTAGTGTGGAGATAGTTGCAGAGCTAGAGATTATTTAAATCCCACGAGAAAACATGTTGTCCTGCAATCCAAAAAAAATTATGATCAAAATTACTTGAAACTTGGTATTAATGCTTTTCAATAAAATTAAATAAATATGTGTTTTAGCATTTTTCAAAATTCATCCCATAAGGGGGTAAAATAGGGGATGAAAGTTTGTATGAAACTACCTTTTTAGAGATTTTTTGTAGTTTTAGCGCTAGCGAAACCGCGGGTTCTGCTAGTGCTCTATATATTTAGCATTGTAAAGATTCTGCTTAGATATTTTTTTTTGATAATTTTCAAATTATTTTAATGAGCACGTTCTATATCAAAGCTAGTTAGATAGTTTTTTTGAGCTAGTTAACTAATGTTTTGAGTAAATTCTGTGTTTGTTCTTAAAATAATAATTATTTCTTTTCTACCCTAAGCATGCCTTTAAGAAGCTATAAGCCTATTGTGGCATTTTTTTATATTTTAATATATTCTTGTACGTGTTGTACAATAGTATTTTACTTTACATTTGTTATATTTTGATTTTCTTAGTTGATTACTACTGACAGTGCTTGTAGAAAGTAAACTTGGCTAAGCCCTCAAGAAAGACAGGACTATCTGTACGGGTTATAACTTTCCCGAGTTCTAAGCCTAGGTCTTAGATGACTTAATAACGGAACCGTTGCCAACTAATTTTAGTCGCTATATCACTTACAGCGTAAACGGAAATGATGAAGCCTCCATTTTCCGTTCAGAGTAGGTTGGCTATATATCATAAAAAATCGATGTCGATCAACATGAAAACCACATATTTTAGCAGGATTGTATTATAACGAGTTTTCCCGTGGGAATTAAGTAATCTCCCACGGTAAAAAGTAGCCTATATGACTTTCCAGTCCTCCAACTATCTCCTCACAAAAAATCACGTAAATCCGTCTCTCCGTTTCAACGTGAAAGAAAGACAAACATACAAACACACTTTCACATTTATAATATTAGTATGGATTCTTCCAATTGATTTTAGTCTTGGCCTCCAATCACAATGAGATAAGCGAACTGTGAAGAAGATATTGTAATAGAAAAATATGACGACGAGAGTATCGAATTGTCATCTCATTACAAGTGTTCAGTGAGAGATCACGGCTTTTCGAGGCATGACGATATATAACACAATTTATTCTGGCCTGCTATTGAGAAATCTTTAACAGAAAACCCCGGGTCTCGAAGCCAGGTCTCCGTAAAGCTCTGCATTAGTTATATCTAAAATCTAACTGTGGTTGGAAAAACAATTGAAAGAGATCGTATTTATCCATTGTTTTCGATTGATTGTAATCATTAGGAAATAACGAACGTGCGTGGGTGGTCAGGTATATTTACTCTACATGTGAACCAAACACTTTATGGTAAAATGTTTTCTTTTTACTTTAAGTATGTTTACTGGTGATTATATTTCAACTTAAAATATCTAATGACAATAATACAAAAGGCATACGAAATATGTATATTTTTTTCTTATTTCACTAGATGGTTGCAGATTTATTATTTTCAACATGTTTGTTTCAATTCTTAAAAAAAAATAAGTTATTCTAATTTTTAGAAGTTAATGCCAACAAAAAATTAAAAAAAATACATAAAAAATATTTTTCAGGATATTATAATATTTAAGGTACATAAGATTGATATAATTTAAAGATATTCTTACACTAGCCACTCACCCTCGCTTCGCTAGAGTTCGTCCCTAGCTTGCTTCCCAATACAAAATTTCATCTCCATTTTCACCCCCTTAAGGGATGATATCCGAAATAAAAAGTATAGTATAATATTAGTTATTTATAATATAATATAATTATAGTATAATAAAAGTATTCTATGTCCTTTCCAGGGTCTCAAACTATCTTCTCACCAAATTTCATCTAAATCGGTTCAGTAGATCCAGAGATTACCCCGTACAGCGTCACAAACTCACAAACTTTACCTCTTTATAATATTAGTAAAGATAAGATATAGCATTCCTATTATAATTAGCTCTTTATAATATTTAGCTATAAATGGTTGTACAATAATTACTATTATCTACTACCAAAATAGCTTTGTGAGTTTGTTTGAGTGATTAGAATACTGAATTGACGGATGATTGACGAGTACTTTTTCGGAGGCATATTTATAGCATCAGTAGTATAATAAAAGTGGGATTTTTAGCGGACAACTTATTCTAAATATTTATTTGTGTAACATTTCGATAATATAATATAAATTTTATGTATAAGGGGAGTGCAAAAATATTAAATAATATTTTAAATAAAACTATCTTTTCAGATTTTCATCGTACAGATTGCAGAAAAATATTCAAAAAGATAGTTTTATTTAAAATATCGAGTATTAGCGTAAATCTAAGAAAGTACTAAAAAAAATTTCCTTTGGTGTAGTGTATTTTGGTTACTGATAACATAAGACTAGGCAGATTCAGATGAAATTGTTACTAATAAAATTTGCCAAAAGTTGGTTCGTCCAAAAGATGAATATTACCTCGTTATCACATACAGAAAAGTCGATATTTTTGTATTACGTCTCAAAAGGCACCTAAAATATATGGAATACCTTAGCAAAACGCGGATAAGCCATGATATTTATAATATATATTTCTTTGTGTTGTACAATAAAGTATCTATCTATATTTTTTGAGTATAAAAAGAGGAACATTAAAATCCACTACAATATTAATTTGATAAAGATATATTTAATTACATGTACACAATTGTATGTTCTTTGTTCACTGTCTCAATTATCATAAAAAAGTCATTTAAAATATACATTTACTTATTCAGTCCAGAGTCCAGACCTCAAAACCGCAATTTTAATATTTTCATTAATATTTATCCGACGATTATTTCAATAAAGCTTAAATAACTATGACAACTGTTCCTCTTTGTGCGGTTTAATTCCAACTGCGGTCATTTCCTTGTGTTTTATAAAACTGGAGCAAAATTACAATATTACATTAAAAATTACCGTATTATAATTTTCTACAATATTAATATTATCTATACATATAATAAAATTTTAACTTAGTCGAAATTTAATTCTTACAGTCTTTTTGTGGTTTTTAGTTTTTACATTAAATATTTTTTTGGAAAATCTTATAGAAATAGTCATTATTATCGATACAGAGGCTGAATTTAGAGTTTTAGTTTTAGAATTTATGTTTGTCTGTCTGTCTATCTGTCTGGGAACGCATCACGAGAAAACCACTTAACAAATTTTGATAAAATTTGGTATAATGAAAGCTGCTTATCCAAGTCAAAATTTAGCATACCTACTTTTTACTGCGGGAAAATATCTCATCTCTGATAAATCTATACTAAACATTACGTAACTAGAAAGGAACCCAAGTGGAGCGTGGGTGAGTCGCTAGAGGTATACCTATTATTAATATTATAAGTTTGAATGTAATGATGTAGGAAGTAATCTCTGAAAATACAAATCCAATCCTGAAAATTATTTCACTAAGAGGAAGCTAAAGTACGCTGAGCTATTTTTCATCCGGTGAAAAATGTGTTTACTGTCAGAAATCATAATAATTTTGATTAAAGTACGAAAACAAGTCGTTGAGTTGCTTTTTCGTCGTGCGCTGCCTAAATTGTTTGAAATCTATACATATAATAAAATTGTAACTAAGCCGAATCTGTACATTAGATATTTTTTTGGAAAGTCTTATTGAAATTAATATCATTATCGTCACAGAGGCCGAATCTATAGTTTTTAGAATTTTTGTCTGTCTGTCTGTCTGTTTGTTACCGCATCACGGAAAAACCACTGGAGGGATTTTAATGAAATTTGGTATAGTGATAGCTGGTTATCCGGGTTAACATATAGGACTTTTTATCGCGTAAAAATATCTAAGTTTTGAGAAAAAATACAAAAAATGCTATATAAGAGTATACTAATATTGTAAAACCTAAGAATTTGGTTTTTGGTCATCTGAACGCGGGCGGAGCCGCGGGCAATGCAAGTAAAGCAATAAAATTTATGACAAGACATCTAAGTTGCTAGTATTTAATAAACGCCTCTTGGTTTGCGTTAAAGGAGGTTGGGTTGTATGAAAATATATTGGATCTATGCACTTTACCTGGACGGGAAAGTATTATACATATTAGATCTTTATATTGTTCTCCGCTTTGTACGTCATATTGAGATGCTATATCATGTACGGTGATGGCACTAAAGGTGAGTGTTCCTGAATTGCGTAGTTTACAGTGTGCTTGTACGGTATTTTAATATAATAGTATAAAAAATACACTATATAGAAAATATATAGATAAACTTATAAACTAAACACTTATTTAAATAGAAAATTTGATCAAATCGTTAGATTCGTTTCCGAGATACACGAAATAAACTTATATACATATATATACAAAAATTGCACATTTAATGTAATCAGATATTTCATGTAAAATATGTATATTATGTAACTTAAAAATTGATCTCGATTTATGATATTTTATTGGACCGAATAAAATCGCAAACAATTTTGGTTACATTTGTTTAAGGTGTTTGTTAAAAATATCCTCATGATAAAAGTAAGGCAGTGGAAATAAATCACATTATGACAGCCTTCGTAGCTGTCATAACAATTCTATGATTTATTCAAGTTCCATCCCTACAATACTAAAATTACGTGTTTTTCTTCAACTTTAATATGCGATGGTCGCTCCCCACAAGCTCGTTTGAGACTTGAGAGTAATAATGCTTAAAGTTTTCGTATACCCTCGTCTTAATGCCCCTCGTTATCTTATCGACTGGAAAAGACATTGGTGGTAGGGTTCCGTGCATCCAATGTAAAAGCGGAACCATCTATACTAATATTATAGAGAGGAAAGAAATTTATTTTTGTTTGTTTGTACCGAATGGGCTCTGAAACCACTAAGTCGATTTAGATGAAATTTGATAAGATGATAGTTTAAGACCCTGGAAAGGACATAGGATAGTTTTTATCACGGAAATCATTTCTTAAGGAGATGAAAATGGGGATGAAAGTTTGTATGGGGAAGAACCTAGTTTGAAATAAAGACACTCTGCTTAGCCTATTTTCTCCAAATATACTTAACAAAAAAGTTTTATTGTGGTATGTATGTATAAAATAAAACAATCATACGCATATTATATATAAGTACAGTTAGGTGTAGTAAATGTCTTATATCGATAGATCTTATATTGATAGATGGCAGTGGTAGCCCAGTGGTAACGCGCTCGCTTGGGAAACCGAGTGAAGCGAGTTCAAACCCCGGGTCTCGCACCTCTGATATTTTCATGTGCGAATCATTTCTAACATGATAACTTGTCTTAACGGTGAAGGAAAACATCGTGAGGAAACCTGCAATTCTGAGAGAACCTAGCAAGTTTTCAAAAGACATGTGAAGTCCGCCAACCCGCACTTGGCCAGCGTGGTGGACTATGGTCTGATCCCCCTCGTATTGAAGGGAGGCCCGTGCCCAGCAGTGGGACGTTAAAAAGGGCTGAATACATACAAATGCCTTATTTCGAAGTTACTTGAATTTATTTATGACACTCTCTTTTTACTTAGCCTAAACTGTCCTGTTATGCGCGGACCCTACGGGAATGAAAGCAACGACAATATCCCTTTTATTTCATTTTTTTATTTTATAATTAAAAATAATTGGATAAGTATTTAAAATAAAATTAAAAAAAACGAAGTCGGTTAAAAAAATCCAAATCGGTTCAGGCGTCTTCGAGTAATCGGTGAACAAACATTAAAAAAGATTGCGATGAATTGAGAACCTTCTTAAAGTCGGTTAAAAATACTATTATGGTTGGAATCCATAAGTATGATGACTTAACAATATATGAGTACAGTGTCTTTAAATATCTCGCCATTGCTGTCAATTAGAATGATTTTCTTTCATGTCTTATTTTAACCAAATGACGCAGCACTTCCGTACCTTTGACATCTGTGTGATACTTCTTAGTATTTTTATAGATAAAATATGATATTTTCAGTTCTACGAAACTATAAAATAAATATAAATAATATTAATATTAAAAATGTGAAAGTAATTCTGTCTGTCTGTTACGTTTTCACATCTAAACCGCTAAACCATTTTAGATGAATTTTTGTATGGATATAATATGTACATGGGACCTTGGGGAAGGTGGTGCAATAACCCCGGGGGAGAAGCCAACTCCTACCGGGCGCGTCCTCAGGTGGCGGATAGGGGGATGCCACCCGCTTAGAGGGGCGGGTGGTACCGGAGAAATCCGGCGCGGACCAAATGGCTTGGATGGGGCCGCTTGTCTAGGCCTCGAGCCGAAGACGTTGCGGCCACCGGTGGTGGGACCGCTTGGTCCCACAACCGGATGATGGGTGCCGGTTGCGGGACTGTGGTCGCAGGCCTGCATCCGGCGGAGGGGTAGGCCGCGGCGGGAGAGGAGTGCCGGTATTTCGGTGCGCCGTTCTCCCTACCTTCCGCGGCCTAGACGGGGCCGCCACCGTTTGATGGCGGACGCGGTGGGGCTGCAGGGGAAGAGGAGTGTCGGTGTTTCGTTGCCGCTCTCCCTGTCCTCTGCAGCCGATTGGAGGTGGCCCACTTCGGTGGGCGGTGTTTTGGTTTTATGGGGCTGCTCCGGGTACCTCTCTGACGTAGCAGAGTTGACTGTGGAGCAGCCCCATTGGTTTGGTGGTCTGCCTAGTATTTAGGCAGACCTGCCGCCGGGGCGCCGTAGTAGTTATGCGCAAGCGATCCTGCGGCGTCCCACTAAGGCGGGGGGAAGGGATGTCGGGTTTTAGTGGGTAGTACCGGCTCTTCTAGCGGGTGAGCCCCACATCACCACCTGGGGGATCAGGTGGTATGCGTAAATGCATTTCCCGACGATAAAAAAAAAAAAAAAAGGTGCAATAAGAGTACGAAAATCCTATATTTTTGCTGCTAGTGACATAAAGATGAGTTATATCATTTTCTGTTATATTACATTTATAAAAAATAGGACGCGAGTGTGTGAATATTATAAATGCAAAAAACATATAAGACATGCGAGCGAAGCAAGAGTAAGCCACTAGTATGTTTCATAAATTTCGTCTTACTTTGACACATTAATCTGAAAACATACTGATAAACTAAATAGCAAATTGTAGCTAGTGAAGCATAAATTGTTTTTCTTTTTTATATAATCTTTTTAAATTCATATATTTGTTTAAATTTAGCTAACCACCCACGCTTTACTTTAGATCTCACTATACACGCTGCGAAATAGCTCATAAAATGTCTATCCCATTCCGAAACCTGTTCCGTTTCCCACTAAAATCAACTTAACCGAACTTCTTTAATACTTTACTAGTATTTATTCATAAAGAAGTCAGATATCATTACAAAATAAACAGGGACTGGATTCAGAATTGGTTATATTAGCTGTATAATGTTTATCGTGTAATTATAAGTATAATATATATACGAGTATACTAATGATGATTTAATGATGATTGGATATACTTATAAATACATCATTATCAGATGTGAATGTGATTCATTTCATCAGAAAATATTTTGCTTGGCAATCTTTAAATTAGGTAGTTTCTGCTCGTAACTTGTGTTTTCTTTCTGTTTTACCCGACTGCGGTGGAGCCCAAAGGAGGGTTATGTGCTTGAACTGTATGTATGTATGTATGTATGTATGTATGTATGTATGTATGTATGTATGTATGTATGTATGTATGTATGTATGTATGTATGTATGTATGTATGTATGTATGTATGTATGTATGTCCGATGTTCCCTCGTAAATACTAAACGGCTTAAGCGATTTTGATGATAACCGATGTCGCAGACTACATAATACACGTAGCAAGACTCGCAGCTAGTATAAAACGTGTGCCTCCGACTTCATAATACTTTGTTCCTACGTTAACTTGTTGTCATCTTTTAGTTTGCTTTTTACGTAATCCGTTTTTTTATTTTTGTAAATTATTATTTTTTTAGTGTGTTTGAGCATCTGTTTATAAGTTCGAAATTAGTACTGATAAAAATATTTAACTTGAGTCTTTAGCAACTATTTTAAAAAATTACTTAATATTACTAGAATTGTGAGCATTATTGGAAAGACGTAAATATTCTATATAATATATTGTCAATGACGTACATGGTGACGTGATTTACTCGTTACTGAGAAACAAACATTCAAACTATACATTTTAACTTTTAATTTGTATATTATGTCAAATAATATATTATGTCAAAAAAAAAAAAAAATTATGTCAAAAAAATCTTTACTTTACCTACACACAAAAATACGAGGCAATACTATTTAGTATATGAACAAAACGAAAGCACGTAATCTACGATCTTATAAGTAACGTGGGCGTCGTAGCTTTTCCAGGACTTAATGGTTCATTATTTTCCAAAGCGGGCAGGTGAGCGACATCTTTACCGAATTTAGTTTTAAACCCCTAGCGGTTAAAGCTTGGGTTGCTAGTTTAAACGAAGCCTAATTTACGTCAAAACTATTTGGACTAGCTGAAAATTTTGAAACTGTTTCAACGAACTCTAATACCTGAGTAGTAATTTAAAATAAGCTTGCTAACATTATCACAATATTTTTGTTGTGCGACAGTTAAAGTAAAACTTTGCAATTTTATAATGTCGTGATATAAATATTGTTAAACGATTTACATGTTTCTTTTTTAATGAATAGGTTAAATCCCAAGTCATCTCATCTCCATCTTTTACATAATATGTAAGTTCATCGATTCGTTATGTACTAATCTTATTCAATACTTCAATTTTGAACATAATATATAATTTTATCCAAGCTTACTAACAATTAAAATCTTATTTTCCGATATCCAATCTATACTAATATTATAAATGTGAAAGGTTGTGAGTATAGATGTTACTCTTTCACGACAGAACGGCGGGACAGATCTGGATGAAATTTGGCACAGAGATAGATTATAGTCTGGAATAATGCATAGGCTACTTTTTATCCTAGAAAAATATACGTTTCCCTAGGGATAGACTTGTTTTTGCTCAGGTGAGCCACTAATATAATAATATACAGAAAGAAACCTCACTGAAATGGACTCCAAAAGCTCATTTCTGAGATTAAAATAAACTTTTAATTGAATTTCATCAAAATATTAAACAGGAAGCAAGAGTGTAACTGTTTACATTCATAATCATAACAAACCAAAAAAAAAATCAGAAAAAGGGCACGGACAGTATGTCTGAGTGGCATCAATAATAAAAAAATATTTGAATTTGTAAAATATTTGAAAAAATAGAAACTGTGTTCGCTGATCACAGATATTAGGTACTAAGTTATTCTATCGAAAATGTTCTTTGACAATTCAATAAAAACAATCTTATGTTAGTATTTTGCGGAAATCGAACCTAGGACATTCATTACTAGAAAGTATATTTCCTATATCATCATTGTATTAACAGAATAGAGATTTTTACTAAAATACTAAAGAAATATTGATAAAATCTAGCAGATTATCTATCTTATGATTAACTTTATAAACTTTTCAACTCTATAAAAGCACTTGTAGATATCAAGAGGTTTTTTCTCAAAGTCCTAAAACTAGTCCCGCATTGCAGTGAACGCATTAAGTGGTAATTAGGGACGATCCATTCTCGAGGTTCCGATAGCGTATTTGTTTGGGAGATTTTACCAAATTTTATTTAATAGTATATAATAGACAATCTAAAATTTCTATTTTAAACTCTTCCAACAATCAATTGACATACTTTTTACGATTCCCCCTAAGATTCGTAATGTGATGTTAGATAGCCTATAACTATCTATAAGTACTAATATTACAAAGGGAAAATAATGGTATTTTTTTGTATGTTTGTTTCTAATGTATAAACCACTGGACCAATTTTAGAAATTCTTTTATCTGTCAAAAGGTAAATTATCTGCGAGTAACATGGGCCATATTTTTTTTTTTTAAATTAAAGATCCCTACGAAAATTGCTATAATGTAATCTAAGGTATCAAAAATTTCTCTATAATAGTCATAATTTGGCGTGCGCTTCGAAAACTACGCGAACCCGAGCGAAGCGAGGGTGAGTAGCTAGTACGCTATAAAATTCAAAAGGCAATAAGACATTTTATTAGTTTTATTAGAATAGAACCAATAGATTGTTGTTAGTAACAACATGATTATTGCATCGACTCCCATTTAACTCAGTCGTAACTCTATTTTCACATGTAAAGTGTATTTAAGTACAACTATCTGAAACCAAAAATAATTTCCACCACATTTGATTTCCAACTCAAGCACCCGTTTCGTGAGATTTATGATCCATACATACTGACCCTGTAAGTCGTAGCACCCTAATATAATCTGTCAAGCGCAAAACGCAATAAGTAGTATGAGAACAAATTAAATATTTTACGGGAGTATACACTAAGCAAAAATATATATTATAATTAGCTATCGGATTTTATTTCTTATTGTTGAATGTATAAAGTGCAATCTTGTTTGTATAAGTGAGAGAAGGTAGGTTGTATTTTTTCTTTCTCGAGGGAAATCACTTGTGGACATTAAATTCTGATGATGGGTGTGCAGCCAAGTATTTTGGTTTTACATCAAATAACTACTGGGACGTGTGTTGGTTTAAATGATTACCAATCATTTTAACTGGTTAATTTTATTAACAGAAGTAATGTACGTTTTATTTTCGTTCAGAGTTCAAAGTATTTTAATTGGGAGTATTCTTTATATCTTCATTTATCTAAAAATATAAAATTGAACAGCTTGTTTGGTTTTTGTTGATTGAACGCGCTATTCCCAAAAATAAGTACCTAGTCATATTTAGAAAAAAAAATTATTTTCATCTATACATATAATAAAACTGTAACTAAGCCGAATCTGTACAATTTTACAATTTACAAAAATTCAAAAAACTATAGATTCAGCCTCTGTATCGATAATAATGTTTATTTCAATAAGATTTTCTAAAAAATATTTAATGTACAGATTCGGCTTAGTTACAATTTTATTATATGTATAGATTGAACCATAACCATAACCTTCTTTAATATCACGGTACAACCTACACTACATAAGAAACACCTATTTACTTTATCTGAGAATAAAACCTGTGACCTTCATCTCGAATCCACTGTACCACAACAGTCTTAATTAAGCATTAAAGTTAAAAAAAAACATCTTTCTGAAATGTTTCAGATAATTTTGGTTTCTTATCGCGGCACTTGGTAGTTGCTTTCTTTTGAAATTAAATATAAGCAACACAATTTTAGAACGTATAATTATGCAGGATACGTAGAATATGAGTTTCTAATTATTTTAGCTAAAAATATACACCAATTTCACGAGTCATTTGGCTCAGTTTGTTGTGACCCTGCTTGCTGTGCCAGCGGTCGCGGGTTAGAGTCCCGCTGGGGGCATTCATTTGTGAGATGAGTACGAATGTTTGTACTCCAGTCATGGGTGTTTATATTTATAATATGTATATATATAAAGTTATATATGTGTAGTGTATTAACTATCTGGTATATAACACAAGCCTACCAGTAGTATTAGTAGCTGACTGTGGAACCAGATGGTGCTGTGTGTTCATGTCACAACATATTATTTAATATTTAATTTAACATTTTTCACTTCATCTTTGATATTTAATGAATAAATTTCATTAACACGTGTTAATGAAACTATTCATTACATATTTAAATCATTTATCAAACAAAATTCAAACCCAAACGTTATGCCAAGTCCAATTAAATTAAAGCGTTATAATTCCTAATGATTTCTGAGCGCGCTAATTCAATCGATAATAAAGTAAAGTGTTGCTAAAATATGCATTTAGGTTAACCGTTTTAAGCCGGAACTTCCGCTTTTGCATACATTCGTCTCTTTCACCCTTGCAACTGCTAACCACTTTAAAAAATCATCTCACTCCCACTAATCGGATATAAATTTACATATTAAAAAGTCAGTAAAGTATCTTTTAATATGAATTATTTGAAAATGTGTATTTGTATATTTTATCACATCTCTGACCTTTTGAGCTTTCTAGAGGTAATTATAAAGTTAAATATGCATTAAGTGTTATGTCATTTTATTATTTAGTAACAGACTGCGAAAGAGTTTTATGTGTACTTTTGACCATAAATTATCTAGTTACGATTTTTCAATTAAAAATTTACTTAAATAAAAATAAAAAAACATAGATACAGATAACTTATTTGCAATAAAACAATCTGTAGATGGATTTAACAAATTGAAAATTTCAGTATTATCATGAAAAAAATCTTAATATTATGTATTATTATGCTTTAATAATTATAGAAAATATATAATACAAAGCAGTGGTAGCTCAGTGGTAACGCGTTGGCTTGGGAAACCGAGTGAAGCGGGTTCAAATCCTGGGTTTCGCACCTCTAATATTTTCATGTACGAATCATTTCTAATTTGCCTAACGGTGAAGGAATACATCGTGAGAAAACCTGCATGTCTGAAAAGACTTAGCAAGTTTTCGAAAAACATGTGAAGTCCGCTAACCCGTCCTAGACTAGCGTGGTGGACTATGGCCTGATCTCTCTTGTGTTGAAGGTAGACCTGAGCAGTGGAACGCTATAAAGGGCTGAACAAAATTATTATAAAAAATAATGACTTGGGTAAAATATTTTAAAACAAAAATAAAACAGATAGCGAGTTAATCCATCCTATTTCTAATTGAGTTCATTTCACAGTTCGATTTATTGAACCTCCACTAAATGTCATTTGAAAATTGAAAATCGTCTCTAATATGGTCCAACAGAAACTGCGGTTGAAATTCATCTCGTCATCCCTCCGTTCTAAAGGAACGACGTAACGCGTTGAAACCTGAAGATTCCAATTAACGAATCTAATAATTCGCTGGATACGATTATTATTGTACATCCTTATTCATGTGAACTTCTGTAAAATATCTTTTCTTATATTTTTCTATAAAAATGACGGTGACACTAAAAATATGTAACTGAGCGGTAAAATATGAATGTATTTTTTGGTAGATCTATCAAAACTTTTTTTACATACATATAAATTAATAGTCGATAAGTTTTATGCTTTTAAACTCGTAAACATATTTTATAGTACGGGACCGTAGCTGTGCGAGTATTATTTTGACTGAATTTTCAAGTAGAACATGAAAAAGTGCTCAACCCAAGTCGAGGGGTTTAGAAGTAGTATCATTTTCATCCTCATTAACATTCTGTATATTATTTTTAAAACAGACAATTCTTAAGATTAATTGTACTTTATATTACTAGTACGCTATATAGTATTAAAAAGATGTAGAATGGAAATTCTAAGAAATTCAATCATACAACTGAGAAAATATTAAAAAAAAATATTTGAATTTCTTCCAAAAATATTTTGATAATCTTCCATTAAATTTACTGAAATTAATTTAAATTCTGTTTCTTGGTACTGTCCGGCATAACACAGTCCGTTTTGAAATTTCATCAGTTTATCTATCCTCGATCGATTCGACTTGAGTCAGCGAGTGGAAATATGTCGCTGTCATCTACTTCGTATGACGTTTTCGGTTAGTGCTTTAGTGGGAATGATGTGGCTGGTGGAATGAACGCTGACATCCATACGTTTGAACGGATGATGACACTTAAGTGACTTCAGACTAATTCTAGCTTTTTGGGGATATAATTTGAAAGATTTTATTTTTCAAGTAAAACTTCTATAGGCAAGTTTGGATGGGGAGTAAATTCATGTAAATCGTCATCGACATGGTCACGTGACGTGTTAACGCTAACACTCAGAGTGATGATAGATGTCAAAATCAGGTAAATGTAAACAGTTTTAATATACAAATTTTAATTTACGATCAAACAATTAATTTTAATATCCAAAAATAACAACTGTTTGTTTATAGTTTTAAGTTTTCACTTCTGTCGGCAGTCCTCATGACTGCTTTTTTTAGATAATTTTACTTTTGAACACATTATATAGTGATAGAAACTAAATCATATTTTATTGTTTAATGTTATTAAATGGAACTTGTTATTTAACTGCGTGTTTTTAACATCATCACTATCATTATTATACAAATATCAGTGTTAAGGTCACACAACAAAGTTGTCAAATATTATGTTAAGTCATGAAGAAAAAGCACTCAGATTTTTCTAAATTTTTAAAGCCGTAGCGATTTCTATGTACAAACTAAAACGTTCCCAAATACACACACACACACACACACACACACACACACACACACACACACACACACACACACACACACACACACACACAGACACATACACACACTATTTATTCTAATTTTAATAATTTAATAATATTATTTATAATCAAAACGTGATTTAATAACACCTTTTAGAATTAAATTATAACTATAATCACTATATACAAACTACATTTATAGTATCTCAGCATGTCCGTTGTTCGAAACGTAGACTTCCGTGCTTCCGTCACACATCTCCGCTTGAGAGAAATTCTGATCTAAACTAGGATTCCAATCACCGACCATGTCAAGAGGCCGGACGCTATGCATGTTCCAAAAACGTTTTCGTTTGGTATGATTTGTTTGTTGATTTATTGAGTCTCGTTAGCAAAGCCTTGATGGATGTATTGGTTTTAGATTTCGATAAAAAATATTATACCTGCTTCAAATTTTTGCTTCACAGTTACTTTTCTTAAGATTTATAACCGTTCTTCTTATATTATGACGAGCGAATTACTCTTGCTTCGCTTGGATTTGAACCTAGGTACGTTTTAACGGTAAGTATAGAATAGACTATATATATATATATATATATATATATATATATATATATATATATAAAACTTTTATCCCCATTTTCACACCCTTAAGGGATGATTTACGGGATAAAAAGTATCCTATGTCTATAAATTTTATCTAAATCGGTTCAGTAGATCCAGAGATCACCCCCTAACGCCAGAAACTCACAAACTCTACAAACTTTAACTTTTTATAATATTAGTATACATGTTGTTTTTGTACCAAATATTTCGGTACGTTTTTATGCCAAAATCAAGATTTATAACCGTTCTTCTTTATATTATGACTAGCGAATTACCCTCACTTCGCTTGGATTTGAACCTAGGTACGTTTTAACGGTAAGTATAGAATAGACTATATATATATAACTTTTATCCCCATTTTCACACCCTTAAGGGATGATTTACAGGATAAAAAGTATCCTATGTCTATAAATTTTATCTAAATCGGTTCAGTAGATCCAGAGATTACCCCCTAACGCCAGAAACTCACAAACTCTACAAACTTTAACTTTTTATAATATTAGTATACATATTGTTTTTGTACCAAATATTTCGGTACGTTTTTATGCCAAAATCATATTATATTATTAATTCAATTTGATTTTCAAAGATTGTTGGGTTCTCGCATTCTATTCTATGCGAGGAAAGCTTTGGGTACTATTATATAATTCCAATCTAAATGAAATTATTTTTCCAAAAGTGTGTGAATTAAATCATGCCATAATTTAAAAGTAACGTAAGTAATTTGGTTAAAATGCGTGGAAGCATGGAATACTAGTAATGCTTCTCGGCTGTGAAAATCTAAAATTAATTTTAATTCTCAAAATAATCTATACATATAATAAAATTGTAACTAAGCCGAATCTGTACATTAAATGGTTTTTGAAATAGATATATCAATACAGTGGCCGAATCTATAGTTTTTAGAATTTTTGTCTATCTGTGACCGCATCAAAAAAAAAACCACTGGACAGATTTTGATAAAATTTGGCATGATAAGCTGGTTATCCAGGTCAATATATAGGATACTTTTTACTGCGGCAAAATATCTTATCTCTGAGAAAACTATACTAAATGTTAAAACGTAATTCTAGGGATGAACCCGAGCGGAGCAATGATGTGTCGTGAGAATGAGTCGCCGATAAATGTCGGGTACTAGAAAGTAAAATAAAATCGCGAAAGATGCGAAAAAATAGTTTTCATTAAAATGTATTTGTCTAATAACTTATCAATTTTTTTGTGGAATTTGATAAGAACAAATTATTATTTGTTTAACTTATACATGAATAATTTTTCGACTCCATTTATATTGAGAAATCAGCGACTATCATTTTTTGGCAAAAAAAACCTTTGTAATGACAACTTATTAACAACAATTTCTTGCATTACTGTAAATAATTACAGCCAATTTTTCCTACTAGCAATAAAGAGATATTATTTTAAACAAGCGGATCTCTAGAAAAACAGAAACAAATCTATCCCACGGTAACTGTACATTTTTCCGGGATAAAATTAGCCTATATGCTATTCCAGACTATAATCTATCTTTTCGAGTCTAAGTGTGTCAAATTTCATTCAGATCCCTTCCGTCATTCTGACGTGATTGAGTAACAAACATCCAAACATACACCTAAACTTTCACATTTATAATATTAGTAGGATTACTTTAATAATAGCTATTGATAAGTATTATAATTGCGATATTATATTATAACAACAGTATAAAATGTTTCATTTGAAAGCTTTATTGAGAATGTTATTCAGCTCATATACAAACCGGAAGCAGATGCGTTCCGGTGGACTGACAATTTACAAAATTGATTTAAATGGAACCGTCCAATTCGTGAAATTGAAATGTAGAGGATTTAGTTGGTATCTTATTATAGAGTAACGTTTGATCATTTTAAATCACTGTAAAACTAATAATTTTCCCGTGGCTTTCTTCAGGCGTAACTACCTTATAAAATCTGATTAGTTTTAAAATGCGAAACTTTTATATGAAGGTTTGATAGTATTTTAAATAAAACTATCTTTCCGGTTTTTTTCGAGGATTTATTTTAAATTTTAAATACACAAAACCGTAAAACCGTAGTCTCTTTCGTGACAAATATTCCAGAGAGTGTCAGATATTCGCGTTAATCTAAAAAAGTAAGTATGCCACATTGGTCTTTTACTTTACCAACTAAGCAATTTAATATCCAAACTACTTACACATGGAACTTATTATTCTAAAATTATTTGTATGAATATAACAAAACCTAAAAATTGTATGAGAATGGTTTGTAATATGTATGTATTACTCCTCATGATCTATACATATAATAAAATTGTAACTAAGGCGAATCTGTACATTAGATATTTTTTGGAAAATCTTATTGAAATAAATATTATTATCGATACAGAGGTCGAATATATAGTTTTTAGAATTTTTGTCTGTCTGTCTGTTACCGTATCAAAGAAAAACTACTGGAGAGATTTTGGTCAAATTTGGTATGGTGACTGCTGGTTATCCGGGTCAACATATAGGATACTTTGTAAGCGGGAAAATATCTCATTTCTAAGAAAAAATACAAAAATTGCATTGTAAGAGTATACTAATATGTAAAACCTAAGAATTTGCTTTTTGGTCATCTGAACGCGGGCGGAGCCGCGGGCAATGCTAGTATAAAATAAAAGTAAATATACTTAGAAGACGTTATCTCTTAACCTCATAATATTATCATTTCCATATTATACTTTTAAAAATCATAATCGATTTAAAAATATTATGTTTTCTATACCTACAGTTAATACTCGAGCTTATTGTACATCACTATCTATGCACGTACGATTATTGCCAATATTTTTTCAAATAAATGTATAGCATTTAAGTCAATTTAACTTAGTAGTCATGTAATTTATTTATTGTCGCGCTGACTCCAAGTGTTAACCTTTTTGACTTTGTGGCAAATGACAGGTCGTCCTACCCACTTCGATTGTATGAGCTGTATGAACACAATAGATCTATTGTAAGAATAAGTTATAAAAGTTTATTAATATTTAAAGTTTCCAGACGTTTATGTATCGAAAGTTGATTTCAATGAAATTAAGTTACTGTTACAATTTAATTTTCTTTATTCGAAGAATAAATATATATTTAAATTGTTTTTGTTCTAAAATGAGGTCCTGATGGCAAACTTTTCAAGTTTCATAAACATATTATGAAACGATTTGAAAAATTGAATTATTAAAGTATCTTTGAAATATCATTCAACTATTTTTATACTTTGCTTAAAGTCATGCTAATTTAATAATTTACGTAATGGAATAATATAAAGAATACGTTTCTAAATTTTCTTTAGTATTTTTTACTGGATCTACTTTTTTAATATGAATCGCTTTTGAAATTATATTCTGCAGACATCTTAGACACAGGCTTTAGATATTATTAATCACAATAATATTGATAAAATTTCTATGAAAATATTGAATTCTCATTTACTGAGTGGGTGTAATCTACAAAGATATGTCAAAGACTTCCCACAAAGTAAGGAAGTTTGAAATATAACTTTCTAAGCAGCTTTATTGCAAATTTTCCTGTATATTACAGACTTGATTATTTTGTATGCTAACAACACTTTATAAGTTTTGGTTATAATATAATGCTATCTATAGAGATTTTTTAGTTATCCATCGTGATGTAAGGACTCGCTAAAAGTACATAATTTGAGAAATTCGACTTCATATTTTTTTAAAGGTCTTTCTATGGTTTTTTATCTAACGGAATCTGGGGGTGCAATTGTGTACAAATATTGCTTATTAAAAATAATGAGGTACAATTTTGTATTTTCAACCGACTTCAAAAAGGAGGAGGTTCTCAATTCGACTGTATGTTTTTTTTTTTTTTTTTATGTTTGTTACCTCAGAACTCCGTCATTTATTAACCGATTTGGACAATTTTTGTTTTGTTTGAAAGGGTATACTTCCAGATTGGTCCCATTTAAATTTCAAAAAAAAATACCACCCCTAAGGGTGGAAAAACAACTAATAATGAATTTAACATACTTCTAATTGTCATATTGACTTGAAACTTTGCAAGTATTTCTATTTTCGTTGATAGTACAGTGGTTCGGTGTTGTTGACCTGATCTGATGGCAAGGCCAGAAGGTGGATAGGTGGAACTCTTCAACGGCTAATAGTAGATATTTTGAGTTTGGGCTTATTTTGTTTGATTTGACAAGCCCAACACGTTAGAATCCTTACTTTGCTACTACTGTCTACACTAAATAAAAAACCGACTTAAACAAAAGCACTTAAAAAGTGAAAAATAACTGATTGGTAGTTTACCTAATCAAATATTTTCGAAGTCGGTGTGCTTTGGCTAAGTAATTAAAGCCTACCTATTAAATACATATACCTAATCAAATATTTTCGAAATCGGTGCCAGCCCATACAAAGCAAAGCACACCGACTTCGAAAATATTTGATTAGGTATGTATAGTAAATGAAAACTACCAATCAGTTATTTTTCACTTTTAAGTGCTTTTGTTTGAAGTCGGTTTTTATTTTTTTGTTAAAAAGTTTTTATTTTGTAATATTCCATTCGCAATATGATAGGGATTTGTGATGTGGGTTAGTTTACACAAATTATGACCCAATAATAAAAAATATTCAAAAGGAAAAAAAATGTTTTTAAAATAAATTAAACTTGCTTCTTGATTTACAAATATTACCTATGGATTTATTTTCGGAATAAGAGTTACAGTTAAAAATTAACTAAAAAAATATGCTAGGCAAAAAAAAATTAACAAGTAGAAATAAAAATTGCGATCCTGATTACGTACTACGTACGTTACGTAATACTACGTAAATATTTAAACAAAACCGAAAAGTTTACTCACGGTCTATATAATAAAAACATTTCTACGTGACCGGTAAAACGATCAAATTTCATGTCGTTGCTTAAATCTGGGGCTGCTCGGAGAATTTTGCTACGTGCATTAAATGTTTTGATCATTTTAGGGTTCCTTATGTTCAATGGAAAAACTGAACATGAATATTTTTGTTTGATTTTATATATCAATAGCTAATTTTCTCTGCTCTACTACTTGGTTAGGTTCTAGTTCAAATTTGATCATTCTGTATTTGTACATAAAATTAGAAGATCCACTTTTGCAAATATACGACATTTATATGCATTTTTACTTTAAAAAGGCAATTTAAAAAAGTGTTAGCGTTTTTTTTATTATTTACTATAAGATTATTTACTTTCACTTTACGGGAAAGATATATTGAAAATTTTATGTCTCTAAATTTCAATGGAACCTTTTTTTAGGTGAGCCAGATACACTATTGAATTTTTATTTAAATAATCGTCTTTATAAAACTATCCCTCATTTTAGCTTTATATTGAAACTAGTTATTTCCCACTCTAGGTACTTCTCTTAGGTACCCTAAAATCGATTCACCCGTTTAAGACCTACGGTGCCACAGGCACACACACATAGTGGTAACTTATAACAACCCTTTTTTGTGACGGGGGTTAAAAAAGGGCGGCAGTGTCGAGAGATCAGTTGAATTTCGGAAGTGAAGAAAAGTGGAGTAAATTCATAGTGAAAGTGTGGTGAAAAATAGTGTACAGAGACTGAATTAAACCAACACTGTATGAACTACGTGTGTTTGAGAGCCGCTATAAGTGACCGTTACGAAACCACAATAATATTACATTTATAGTGCATTAGACTTATAATACGTCTCCCGTGATCATGATTGCTGTAAAGCATTCGAAACGTCGGGAAACAAAAATCAAAATAAATTCGCGAAAAAATCCAAAAATATAGTTTTATTTAAAATGCATTAGACTTACTTTAATTTCAGATTCCAGAACTCACAGAACGTAACACAACGTTTTATATTTTATTATATGTTGGTACATTAACACACAGCACCATCTAGTGCTATGGTAAGCTACGTGGCTTGTGTTATGGATACCAGATAGTTGATACACTACACATATATAACTTTAAATATATACATATTATAAATATAAACACCCATGACTGGAGTATAAACATTCGTGCTCATCACACAAATGAATGCCCCCAGCCGGACTCGAAGTCACGACCGCTGGAACAGCAAGTCACTACAAACTGAGCCAAGCTTGTCGTGGTGACTCCAGGTATAGTCTAACTGTGTACTAAATTTCATTTAAATCCGTCTAGTCGTTTCAGCGTTAAAAATTAACATACATACACATACTAAAATTCGCATTTATAATAGTAGCTAAATGGAATGGACAAAAAAATTATAATATTGGGTTACTGTCAATCCGGAACCTAAGCTGATTATACTGTTATGTTATTACGTGCTAGATTTCCATACGCAAATGGCATTCAAATTGACTACAGTTTGGTTAGTATTCAGTCATTAACATAAAATAGTATTTTGTTCCAAACATTATTAGTGTCTTATGGTAAATTTTGTAAAATATTTTTTTTGTTATAGCTATAAGTTTTTGTTAAAAAAAAAATATTTTAATATTTCTGCATATATTAAACCCTCAACGACCGCGGACACGCCGGCGTTACAGTTAACAATAGAATCTTTTAAAAAAAAAAATTATTTCTTAGAAATTTACCTGGAGGTGTTAATTCAAGCTGACAACGTCGCGTCTATTATTTCGATGGTCCCTATGTCACTATCTATTATACACCTAAAGCTATTGCTAAACATAGAGTTTGTGTTTATTCGGGCTAATCTAAATAACTACTGCACGGATTTTCATACGGTTTTTACTAATAGAAAGAAGATTTCTCTAGGTATCTACGATTTCTATAATGGTAATGAAAAGAAGAAGAAAAAGTGATAGCTTATAAAACAAGCTAACATTTATACTCATACTAGCGACTCACCCTTGCTCCGCTGGGGTTCGTCCCTACGTACCTTTTAACGTTTAGTATAGATTTCACAGAGATGAGATATTTTCCCTCAGTAAATGTATCCTATATGTTGAATCGAATAATCAGCTATCAGCATACCAAATTTCATCAAAATATGTTTAGTAGTTTTCCCGTGATGCATTCTCAGACAGGCAGACAGACAGAAAAAATCTAAAAACTATAGATTCGGCCTTTATATCAATAATATACTATATCAATAAAATTTTCCAAAAAAAATATTTGATGTGCAGAGTCGACTCAAAATTTTATTATATGTATACACTAGCGGCTTATCCTCGCTTCGCTCAGGTTCGCCTCTAAAAAAACACTTGTCAACTAAGTTGTATAAGATACTAGAGTGTTTTATCTATCCCACGGGAAATCTTTAATTTTCCGGGATGAAAAGTAGCCGATTTGTTATTGTCATGTATGAACTATATTATTGTAAAGTTTTATTGAAATCCAATTAGTAGTATTTACGTACTAAGCTGTATAAGCTATTATAGTTTTTTAACTATCCCACTCTCTTATTTTCCGAACTCTTTAATTTTCCGAGATAAAAAGTATCTAAGATGTTGCCCGGGGATATAGGGTACCACCATGCAAAATTTCATTTAAATCGGTCCAATAGATTCGGAGATTAGTCCGTACAAACAAACAAACAAACAAACAAACAAACAGACAAACAGACAGAGAAACAAAAAATTTGAAAAAAACCTGGATTTGTTGTATTTGTCTTCTTACATCCCCCTGACTCGGTTTTTAGCATTTTTTTTATGTACAGACATTCGACCTCTACAGTTTTATTATAGTATAGATTGCAAAAACGCTACTAGTATGAAATGAATCCAAGCAAAGCGAACGAAGCTTATTTATACTTTACAAGTAACATGAAATGGCAAATAGAGATTATCTTGTGTAACGTTAAATAATGCTACGTAACACAGTGTGTAAGGTTTTTCTGTATAATACCTTTGCTTAAGCTTGTTGTACCTGATTAAAGTCGTTACGTCTTGGAGCACTTCAGCTTTGCGGTGACCCGAGGTCTGAGCCCGACGTCGTTATGGTGTGGCACGACCCTGTCTAAGTTAATAGAACTTCTTGAAGCTAGCCATGCTATTATTTAAGGTAAACAGTGTTTTCTACTATTTTACCTGTTATTTGAGACTTTATAAAATTACTAGCATAGCCCGCGGCTTCACTCGCGCTAAAACTGTAAAAAAATATCTAAAATGTTAGTTTAATACAAACTTTCATCCCCAATTTTACCCCCTTATTGGATGAATTTCAAAAAATGCTATATAACACAAGTATTTATTTAATTTTATTAAAAAGCATTAATATCAAGTTTCAAGTTCTGATCATAAATATTTTTTGGATTATATTTTAACGTGTTTTCCTGTGGGAAAAATTAACCTATGTCACTCTCCAGCCCTCCAAGTGTTTCCACACAAAAATCACGCTAATCCGTCACTCCGTTTCGACGTGAAAGAAGGACAAACAAACAAACTTTTACATTTATAATATTAGTATGGACTAGTGACTTACCCTAACTTTGTTCGGATGTATCCTTAGATGCCAAATTGTAACCTATATGTTACTCAAAGTTAAAATTATGTGTTCTAAACATTTAAATTCGTTGTCAATGTTTTAGCTTGAAGGACTTACAAACATAATATACTTTACATTTGAAGGATACAAGAAAAGAATAGGTAAATTTCCTAATGAATAGATTATGAGAAAAAAGCAATTTAAAGTTTAGAAGTATAATATTTTTATTGGGATAAAAGTATGTAGTAACTTTTTTTAAGTAGATTTTTGACAGTAACAAATCTTTCTTCTTTACCGGTATGTCATGGACATTCCCAGTTCTTTTCTATTTGGGCATAGATAAAAACGTATTTTTAGCGACATTCTTTTTCATTTAGTATTCGTAAAACCAGTGGTTGGGAACGCAAGTACCATAGACATAAAACAAAAAAAAACAACACAATTTGAGATATTCCCTGTTATTTGCCTCTACCCATTCTTTTAAAAAAAAACTAAGTTAAAATATGACCACAGTAGATCAATTTGCAAAAGTAAACAAAAAAAAGTTAAAATATGACCATAATAGGTCAAGTCGTTTAGAAGATACACGATCACTAATAGACGCAAAAACGCTTATATAGAGTGATACAACGTACTCGTTCTTATAAGTTCATTGTGAAAAAGAAACATTAACATAAATTATAGACCACAAATACTTATAATACTTATTCCTTCATGTTAATGGTCCGTGAAAGGGCAGTATACTTATGTAGTTAAACTATCCATATATTCAATGCTCTACATAAAATGTGTTTTTTTTTAAATGTGACACATATTCCTACATCTAAACATGTAATAAAATAGTAACTTAGTGTAATCTGTACATAAAATATTTTTATACTGTAGAGATTTCACTAACTTACTATTTTATTATCGTATTATGTACAAAATATCGACCTCAAGAAATAGTTATTAAATTTTTTATCTTTGACTGTTTGTGTGTTCACATTTCACGAAAAAAGTAATGAATCAAAGTTAATAAAATTTTGATTACTTATTACTCGGATCAACAATTTTAGAGTATCAGTTTACAGGAAAATCTCTCATTTTCTTATGATAATATCATAACTGATTCTGTTGAATCGTCCTTAGAAATTTACATGGCTAAAGTTAGCAAAACCTTAACAGATATATCAAAACAATGAACTAGATAATTGAATTGTAGGTCTTAAAAGACCTCCAAAGAATCTGTAATAGAAAGACTTATGCTTTCGCAATAACAATTTATATCTATTTAAAACGTACTTAGGGACGGACCCAACTGAAGCGAGGGTAAGCCGGTAGTATAACATACATATATAAAAATAATATGTTAAAAGTTATCACCAATACAATACCAACATCAATAAAACATCAGCTCATTTTCATAAACAAATTAATAGGGCAGAAAGCAATGAATTATATGAAAAATATTTATAATAACTATTATATGTAGAGTCAACAAATTTAACGGACAATAAAATGGAATCCAACCTCGTTGTAACGTAATCGTTAACAACCGTCCAATACCATATATCCCGCACTACCCCTTTATTGGGGACAAGGGTAGTGAATTATGAGAGTCGCTACATAGAGATGGACAATAAAATTTATAGGCCCGATAGCAGTGAGAATGTTATTTAGTTCATATATAGGCCTGGCAGATGTGTATTCCGCGTGATCGACAATTTATAAAGTTGATGTACACGAGCTTAAAAGCTCGTGTACATCAACTCAAAAAATTTCAAATTGAAATGATTGTCTAAATCTCTTTCAATCCTCAGTCAATTTCTTTAACTTTTTTGCTTTTTTCTGGTATTAAATTAACATTACTTGATACGGTCATGTTTTTAAGCCAATTTTGACAGTTTTTGGTTGGTTTTGTTAGTTTAGGAACAATATTTTATAGGTTAACATATAGGATACTTTTTACCGCGGGAAAATATCTCATTTCTGAGAAAAAATACCAAAACTGCGATGTAAGAGTATACTAATATGTAAAACCTCAGAATTTGGTTTTAGGTCATCTGAACGTGGGCGGAGTCGCGGGCGATGCTAGTAATAGTATAAAATTCGAGCGAAGAATTTAATTGTTTCGTCTAATGTTGAACATAGATTTGTCGACACTGATTTCCCACGAGTGCTCTGCGTTTAGTAGTACAGTGTGCGTTTATTTCAATCAATGATTGTTTTGCTGCCTTAAGGAAAATACTACGTTCTTATTTATTGTAATTGTTTGTATTATGCAATATCTTAGCATTTAAAATTATTACAGTGTATCTTAGACACCATGACTTTCTTAGTAATATTGTTTTGAGCTAGAGTTTTATAATCGTAATTTATAGTTAGACACTTGTAATATTCCGTTACTGATTGATATATTTTCACCAAAAACACTCATAGTTCTAAGAATTGATATGAGATAATGTCCTCAAAATATTCTTAACATAGACGTTTTATTGCTTCAATGTACACGGCAATCACTCAAAGAAACTCAAGTACACTCGCGGTACTTAGTAAAGGCATAGTTCAGTTAATTAATGACATATTCGATCATTTTTTCTATCACCACATATTCACTTTACTTAACCTTTCATTTTTAAATAAAACTAGCTTTTCCGATTATTTCGCGGATTTATTTACATTTTACAGATACTGTAACAACTATACCTTCAAGACATGTAACACCTCAGTCTCTCCCGTGACCATGGATGCTGTAAAGCATTCGAAACGTCGGGAAACAAAAATCAAAATAAATCCGCGAAATAATCCGAAAAGATAGTTTTATTTAAAAATGTCAAACATTCGCGTAAATCTAAGAAAGTATAACCTTTCATTTCTTCGTAGATATTCGTAGTCTTCGCTTAACTTATAAAATATGTGTACTTTTCAAGAAACTTTCGACCATTTTAATATATAAAACAAAGGACATTCTAGAAATAGATAAGAAAAAGTTAGAAAATCGTCATTACTGATGACGGATTTCATTTTGGAAAATGTTCCATTTCTTTACTTCTAACTTGTAAAGGCCGCTTTTTGGGATATAAGTAAGCTTTATAATTATTTTCTGCCAATCTTGCTACTTGTGTGTATGTCTCTATAATATAATACTATGTTTCCTCGTCAACTTGTTCCCATCTTTTTATTTCGCTTTTTACGCAGTCGGGTTTTTTGTTTTTAAATTTTTTCTTATTCGCAGTCTTTTAGTTTTGGCCAGTTAGATATTTGGAATTTGATTTAGCTATTTTTTAATAAATTATTTTTTAATATACAAGTATTTTTGTGTTGTTACCTCACTCGATTGGTTTGGCAATTTTTTTTAAATCACTAAAATCCGCCAATTCGATTTTTAATTATTCTCGCGTTACTAAGATGAATCTAATATCATGAATAATATAAAATTAATATAAATCATGAAAATCTGTTAAGCCGTTAAGTAGTTACGAGGGAACATAAGATCATAAATACATACATAGACATATGCACATATATACATATGTACTTTGTACATACAGGTCAAACATAAAACCCACCTTTGGGATTCGCCGCAGTCGGATAAAAATGAAAGCAAAGTATATATAGAACCTATTTTTAGTAGAATACGAAACTTGAAAATTTTATTTATTCTACAGGTGACACAGTGCTTTACGTTATTTTATTTAGCTCCGTAGCACGATTGCCTAGCAAGCGCTATTTGCAAAATCAACCCGAGAAACAAAACTCATGTAAATTTTAACACTATTTCTCGACAAACGATATCTGACAAGGATGTGCTGGAACTATCAACTTGAGTTTTAAACTCTTTACATTTTTAACTTCATTCAATATTTATAGTGCCATTTCATTGTATCTGATGTTTGCGAAGTAAATTGCGTTAAGCTAGCGGCTTGCTTAGAAATACTCGTACGTACGTGGTTACACGGCAATCTATTTTTTGCTTTCTATTTGTAGCAAATGGCTATATGTACATATGTGGAATATTAATAGTTTTTAAATACAGTACAAATGCTTTTACAATAAAAACTTTTGAACAAAAAAATAAAAACCGACTTCAAACAAAAGCACTAAAAAGTAAAAAATAACTGATTGGTAGTTTTCATTTACTATACATACCTAATCAAATATTTTCGAAGTCGGTGTGTTTTGGCTAAGTAATTAAAGCCTACCTATTAAATACAAACCTAATCAAATATTTTCAAAATCGGTGCCAGCCCATACAAAGCAACTCCTCCTTTTTGAAGTCGGTTGAAAATAGCACGTTCAATAATAATAATTTTAATAAACAAAAAAGCATTTGTATAACATTGTAATGGAGTGTACCAAGATTTATGTGCAATAATCCAAATAATGATAATTCACGAAGCAATTATAAAATAAAATATATTTTATCTCCCACATATAGTGTGGTGTGTAGTATTGGTGTGTTGTTTAATTATACTGGGAAAAATATGTATAATAATATGATTAATAACATTTAATATTTTAATTTTTTAATAAAATTTATTTTGATTTTTGATTACCGACGTTTTGGATGCTTTACAGGAATCATGGTCACGGGAGAGACTCTCCCCCAAAAATCAAAATAAATTCGAGAAACAATCCGAAAAGCTAGTTTTATTTAAGATGGCAAATATTCGGGTAAATCTGATAAAGTATTGTTATTAATATAACTCAGTAAGATGATCTAAGTGGAAAAATTTAGAAGAACTTTTATTATGTCATTTTATTACACAATAAGATGGTACATTGCAAAAGTACATTAGTACATAGATGTCTACACGTTTGATGTCTAGTGTAGTTACTTTTTTACCATATTCTAATATATTGTTATTTTTTAAACGAAATTTCTATAATAAAATGAAGTCGCAAGTTATCGTGGTCACACCAATTCACGTGCTTCAATCTCACGTGTATCACAAATCTATAGGCCCCAAATCCGCATCAAAATAACCCTTGATCAGCACTCGGCCAACCCAAGTTTATTATACTGCTTTGTCTATTTACAAAACATAGTCTGAGATACGTCTCGATTACTTTCTAAGATATTTGGTGTTGTTTGAAGGATCATTCAGAGGGATATTTGTATATGGCCTTTATTTGAAGATTTTTGTAAAAATGCCTAAAATCTCAAAAAAATCACATGAGGAGCTAGAACTTAGAATAATTAATAACTCAAAAGTTTCATAGATCATCATTTTAATTTCTTATTCTCATATATAAAATTTAATAAAAAAAAATGTTTAAAGTGGTCTAAAAATATTCTTCTCAAAGTTCATCGAGACACTACCATAATATTTGCTACAATAATTTATATTACTAAAATAAGTTTTTGTTTGAAATGAAAAACATATTTAATAAGAAAACGTTTAAAATCTTCTTATGGTAAACTAGCCACTTTCCTTCACTTCGCTACGATTCTTTCCTAGGAGCTTGACGCGTGTTAGGCTACATATGTGTTATTCAAATTCTTTGACAACACATTTTTCTCAGTTTGTAGTGATCCTACTTACTATGCCAGCGGTCGCGGGTTTGAGTCCCGTTGGGGGTATTCATTTGATGAGCACACATGTTTGTGCTCCAGTCATGGGTGTTTATATTTATAATAAGCATGTACTTATATACGAGTATGTGTTGTGTATCGACTATCTGGTATCCATAACACAAGTTTCGTAGCTTACTATGAAACTAGATGGTGCTTTGTGGTAATGTCGTTGCATAATAAATAATCTATCTAAATCTCATCCAAATCCATCCAGCCATTTCAGCTTGAAAGAGTTACAAACGTACACACATACTTTCGCATTTATGATAAGTAATTTTAAACTATATACATATTTATATAATTTAATAAAAGTAGTGGTGGTAGCCCAGTGGTAACGCGCTCGCTTGGGAAACCGTGTGAAGCGGGTTCAAATCCCGGGTCTCGCACCTCTGATATTTTTATGTGCGAATCATTTCTAACTTGATTACCACTTGCTTACGGTGAAGGAAAACATCGTGAGGAAATCTGCATGTCTGAGAGGACCTAGCAAATTTCGAAAGATACGAGTATGTGAAGTTCTCCAACCCGCACTTGGCTAGCGTGGTGGACTATGGCCTGATGCCCCTCGTATTGAAGGGAGACCCGTGTCCAACAGTAGGATGTTAAAAAAGGGCTGAATATATTATGTAATTTAGTAGCCTGCTTTTTTAAATAAATATACGTTACATGCCACTATCTAGACTTAAGACTTATACTTTACAGACCGAAGTTAGAAAGCTTAAAGCTCATTGAAGCAAGCTAGTAAGTAAAGCGTACTTAAGAGAGCGTTAGGTTAACATTTTGTTTTGTTCTTAAGTTTCACATGAGGAAAGCCTTGTGTAAAAGTTACTTAACTAATAAACTGATAACGTGCTAGTTTCTTGCTTCGTTGAAGCCTTTATAGCTAGCCTTAAAAGACTTTTTTTTCTTTAGCCTAATATGTTTTTCCTTGAGATATAATTTATTCATTAAAAAAATAATCATAAAATTGATCCACAATTGGCGAAAATATCGTGCAATGTACACCCAAAAAACATACAACCTAAGTGATCTCAATGTCAATTCATTTTTCGTAATAGAATATATATTTTTCTATTATTAAGATAATTATAATTATAAATATAATAAGAGTTTATAATTTTTTATATAATTTTTCTTTTTCTGACAAGACAAATGATAACACTAAAGACATATCACGCAATGTCAGTCATATTTATACCACTATGCCATATTGATCTTTTATAAAGTCCCACTGCTGGGCATGGGACTTCTTCTCAGTGCGAGCGAGATCAAACCATAGTCCACAGATGCGAGCGGTTGGCAGACTTCGTGTCTTTTGAAAACTAATTACATCCTTCCAGACATACAGCTTTCTTTAAAATTCCTTCACTGTAAGGGTGTGGTTAAAATTGAAAAATGATTTACACATTAAAACTCAAAGGTGCACGACCAGGGATATGAACCTGATTCACTTGGTTTCCCAAGCGATCACGTTACCGCTGGACTACCACTGTGTTTTACTTAAAAAGTATATAAAAATTAAAACGAAACCAGCTCTAATTATATCATTATATTTTCAGGGCAACAAAACTAATTAAAAACGCTGAGTACGAATTCGAACAACCAAGATAAATTACAAAGTTTAATTGTGAAAAACAGGCAATTTTTCCGTTCTCCCGTTCGCTTTTAAAACTTGGATGGTTTTTCTATTTCACAGTTCTTAATAAACGATGCTAAGCGTGAATTTGTTTTTGCTCAATTTGAATTAAGCACTGCATCTGTACTGCATTTTAATTAACTAGCGATTTTATGACCAGTATCGTTGACACTTAAAAATTCTATTCGAAGTCAGATAAAGAAGTGTAAGGATAAAGGCAACTAGATATAAAATTTTACGATCAGAAAGAGACTTAAAATACGTTGTTTTGGCTATCAAATTTCAAAAATATAATATGCGTATTATATATAAATTCATATAAATAAATACATTCATATAAATAAATATACATTGTTAGGAACCGAGATATTTAAACTTATATTGAGATTAGAGAAAATTGGATTACCGAATGAGTGTAATTATTTAGTACTAGCGACACACCCTCGCTTCGCTCGGGTTCATCCCTAGGTTGATTCCCTATACAAACTTTCATCCCCGTTTTCGCACCCTTAAGGGATGACTTCCGGGATAAAAAGTATCCTATGGCCTTTCTAGGTATTACATATTCCAACCATCTTGTTACCAAATTTCATCTAAATCGGTTAAGTAGATCCAGAGATTACCTCCTACAACGTCACAAACTCACAATTCACAAACTTTACCTTTTTATAATATTAGTATAGATTTAGATACTGTTATTTAAGACTTATATATATTATATGAATCTTTGAAATCTACATTTTTTAACTAAAATAATATTGTCATTCTGACCGATTTCACCGGCTGCCATTGTTACTGAGAATAGAATAGTGATCTGTGACAATGATATTATATCTGCGTGAAACACAAGTGCACTCTATGTGGTTTTCATTCCCAAAAGATGGGTCTATTTACTCACGACCAGTGAGACACCAGGTTCAGGACCGATGATATAACTAAATCCCCTGACTCCCGATTTAGATAAGAGGTGAAGGTGAAGAGAACTGGCTCGTTTTTTGTCCACAGATTGGGTGTTGCCATTCAGTGGGGAAATGCGGCTTGTATTCTTGTGTTAATTGCTCTTGTACTATAATATATTATAGTATAATATTTGTTTTGTATATATAACTAAGTATATTTGTAATTTTAATGTTTTTTCTATATTTAAAAATTACCCTCGATTTATACTTTGCATCACATAGGAAATAGATCATTGAGGCAGTTACTAAAGTATTATAATTTACCCGATATTTTTTTCTACTTATAAAAATAACTTAAATTTTCATCCCATCTTTTCACAAAACTCTAAACTTTAAGATTATTTTTGTTGCTAACAAAACTAGTGGTCTGCATGCAAAAAGTAATAATTATTTATTTTTAAGCTTATAAAGCACGAGTAAGAAACTTATATAGGAGTTCAATACATTTAAAACTAGTCCAGTTATGAATTATTCTTTAATAAAAGTTTTTATTGCTTATAAATAAAGCTATGTTTTTTAAATAAATAAAAATGAATGTTCGTATGTTTGTCCTCTATGCATTCCTTGAACTTCGATCCAATTGTGATGAAACCCTGGTTGGTTATTATATTGTATACTTACATCTGCAAAGGACTTCTTATGAAGTTTGCTATCATGCATTCTTAGACCATTCTATCATAGAGAAGCACTAAAGCGAAGCGTGGCTAAGTCACTAAGTAATAAATTTATACGTATAATAAAATTCTAACTAAGCCGAATCTGTAAATTAAATATTTTTTTGAAAATCTTATCAAAATAGACATTATTATCGATACAGAAGCCGAATCTATAGTTTTTAGAATTTTTGTCTGCCTGTCTGTCACCGCATCACTGAAAAACCACTGGAGGGATTTGGATGAAATTTGGTATGGTGATAGCTGGTTATCCGGGTCAACATATAGAATACTTTTTACCGCAGGAAAATATCTCATTTCTGAGAAAAAATACAAAAACTACAATGTACTGTATACTAATATGTAAAACCTAAGAATTTGGTTTTTGGTCATATGAACGCGGGCGGAGCCGCGGGCAATTCTAGTTACATATATAAAAATATTCTGCACCTATTCTAAGGTTCAGTTCAACTCAGAAGTAGTTATTTTCATCACTATGCTACGTTGTCACTTACAGTAATAACTTCAAATTAAATAGTTAATGAACGTTCTAATGTTCTAAACGGCAAAATTGTAAAACGTTGGAAATTGTAACATTTACGAAGTGAAACTTGCAATAGAAAATATAATGCAAACACTAATTACTTCGTATTAACCAACAAATATCTTGTTACGTCGCGTCGAAATAAATGCAACGACATAAAAATGGAACTAAAAAAAATATCTTAATTAATGTATAATGAAGCATTACGATTCCTCTGAAAAGTTCTTTGCGGCTTCGTTTAATGAGGACGCTGAGTGTACACTAAACAAACAGGGAGGGAGGCCACGAAAAGTGTGAAGGTTTTTTCGTAAATCTATTTGCTTTTTAAAATTTAAACTAATTTTATATGAGTAAATATCGAAACTTATATACTAACTAGTGACTCCTTGCTCCGCTCGGGTTCGTCGTCATTCGGTATAGATTTTTCAAAAACGAGATATTTTCCCGCAGTAAAAAGTATATATGTTGACCCGGATAATCAGCTATCATCACACCAAATTTCATCAAAATCCCTGCAGTGGTTATTCCGTGATGTGGTCACAGACAGACTGATAGAGCGACAAAAATTCTAATAATTATAGATTCGCCCTCTGTATCTATAAAAATGTCTATTTCAATAAGATTTTCCAAAAAATATTTAATGTACAGATTAGGCTTAGTTACAATTTTATTATATGCATAGATATGGTGTTTTTCATATAAAAGTCTATGAAAAATACCATTTGTTAGTATTGCTCGGAACACCCTTGGATAGAAATAATAACAAACTCAAACAAATAAGCAGGGATGAAGCAAAATGGGCAATCAAGATACCTAAGAACGAAGGAATCCGTGAAAGAAGAAGAAAAAAAGAAGAATATTTTTATAGGTCTTGGCTAACTTAAAATGCTTTATTGGATGACTTACCTGACTTTCAGACGTCCGTAGATTTAAATCTGTAACCCATGTATTTATAATTATCTTATGGGAAAAAAATAATTTACCTTAATAAAATATAATCTATACCACTTACCAGCTCATGAACTTTCTTATTTTATATAATTAAATATTTTTTACTTATTATTTATTACTTATTTTATTATTATTAAATTGGCGCATTGAAATTCTTCAAACAATATTTGAAAAATTGTTATGCTGGATTTTATCATATCAAAATAAATACTTTTTCATTATTTCTACAAATTATTATTGTCTACGAATTAAAGCAAATCCCTATTGCTTGTCCATCTGTGGCACTCCTTACTTGATTTAGGACATAACACACAGGTAAATGAAAACCTCCGTTTAGTTATTTTTTACATTTTAGTGCCTGGTAGTCGGTTTTTATATATTTTTTATAGTTTTTATTACAATAATTACTTACCTTGTACAATGATCGAACCCGTAACCTCTAATATTATAAACTATACCAGCCAACCAGCCAGCCCCATTTAACACTTAAATTCAAAGTAAATACTGTCATAGCATTCTTAGTTTTAGAAGTCACCCATCATTTTCGTCCAGGTTTAACTTGCGGTCGCACTTAATGCTCTCAATACGTAAAAAGTTAATTAAAAAGAATTTTTATAAAATTAGATTGAAGAGACTCACGAAATATGTGTGTTAAATATAGCGAATATTATTTTAAGTAAATGTTCACTAAAACTTTTCACGCTACTATTTCAT
The DNA here is from genome assembly GCA_947093115.1 of Brenthis daphne. Taxonomy (NCBI): domain Eukaryota; kingdom Metazoa; phylum Arthropoda; class Insecta; order Lepidoptera; family Nymphalidae; genus Brenthis; species Brenthis daphne. The sequence continues at coordinate 35,239,905 of OX352473.1, read as the reverse complement.
GTTAACTGCTTGAAAGTTTGGTAGCTTACGAATGCAATACAAGTATATAAATTCGATTCGATTCGATTTGCTGAGTCAAAAAATATGAGGTTTTTCTATATAAAAATAGTAACAGCTGAAAGACGGAAGAATATATGCGTCGAATCTCTTTAGCATTTGTACCGATTTCCCTTCTTATCGAGAACAATAATATCACACATAAAATGTAAGACGCAATCAATCTCTCAATAGATCGATTGTGGTGTGAAAATCGATTATGAAGTCTTTATTAAAGTTTAAAGTCAAAAATTATTTTGTCCAAAAAGATATTTTAGTCAAATATAATATCAATGTGTATAAGTTAAGAAAGAATAAACATATCTCTTTCATTGTATGATCAATTCAAACTTTACCATACAAAATAAATTTTTCTTACGCACTTATTCAACGTAGATGCTTGAATGTTTTCATATTTAAATAGGAATATTACCCTTGTGATAACGTAATATTTCGGTTTTTCACTCAAACACGAAACTCGCGGGAAATCAATTCGTCCCGACGACAGATGTACCCATTTGTAAAGGAAATAACATTGTAGAGTTTATGCGAGACTATCTTAGTTCGGGTCATATGCGTGAAGCTTCTTGCTCTGACGCAAGTGAGCGATACTACATTCCGCATCATGGTGTTCTGCGCGAATCTAGTAGCACGACTAAGCTTCGTGCAGTTTTTGACGCTTCGGCTTCCAGCTCAACCGGTGTTTCGTTAAATCAGGTCCTAATGACAGGACCTAAATTGCAAAGAAATATTGAAGATATTATTATGCGCTTCAGGATTCACAAGATCGTCTTCACCTGTGACATCAAACAAATGTACCGTCAGGTGCGCATGGACGATGCTGACTGCAAATATCAAACCATATTCTGGCGCGAATCTCCTGACCAACCTCTTAAGGAATACGAGCTTACCACTGTTACCTACGGTGTTTCAAGCTCTGCCTTCCAACATAAAAGGATGTTGGGTAAAGATAGAAAGGGTGGATGGACTACCTGGTTCGCCGTTGTCCCGCGTGGGTTCTTAAGTCGCGTTTCGTACACCAATCACTTTCACACAACACCGGGTGATTTGCTTAAAGTTTGTAATTGTAAAATAAGATAGTTTATTGCGTTTCGCACGCTAACTTTGACGCGTAGTCTTAAATTTGATGGGGAGAATGCGGAGCTCGTCCCATCGCCGTACGCGGCCGTTGAAGCTTTTTTTTGTACTACCTCCAGGTAAAGGAATATCGAGGGAGTTTAGGATGTGACGGTAGGAAGATATGTATAGTGATGTCAAGTAAAGAATGTGTACCTAACATACCGCCCCCCAAAGAGCGGTTTAGCTCTTTCATTTGAACGAACCCCTTTGAAATTTGCTAAAAGGTTGACGTAAACAAAAGAGCAAAAAAAAATATATGTTGCTTACTAAAAACTAAAGCTATTACTACTACCTAAACAAAAAAAATAAGTATTGTTTTCATTAATTGAAAGATGGCAGCAAAGGGCAAAGCTTGACTACTGGTCTAAGTAGAGTGCCAGTAGAAGTTTTTAATTCTACGACGCGAACAGTGCCGTCAGAACCCGGGCAAATGCGAGTCACACGAGCTTTCTTCCAGTGAAGCGGTGGCAAGTTGGGATCCTTGATAAGAACTAAATCACCAACTTGAAAATTTGAAATCTTGGCAAGCCATTTAGGTCGCTGCTGTAGAGTATGTAGGTACTCAGCTTGCCAACGCCTCCAGAAGTGCTGAGTAATCTGACGCAAAAGCTGCCATCGTTTGAGAGTATTAAAATTTATCTGCTCCAAGTCTTGCTCAGGCAAAGCCAATAGCGGCTGACCGATGATGAAGTGGCCGGGCGTTAAGACTTCTAGATCGTTAGGATCGCTACTTAGGGGATATAACGGTCGAGAATTCAACGCGGCTTCTATTTTGCTAAAAACAGTGATGAGCTCTTCAAAGAGAAGTGAGCGATCGCCTATAACACGAAGAAGAATAAGTTTTGCAGATTTAATCGCGCTCTCCCATAAACAGATCGCGCGTTTTGATTTTAATTTTATGTTTTAGAGTTTTGATAATATGCTCAAGTAAGCGAGCGAGAAGATGTGCGCCGCACAATTCCAATTTGGGAATCGTGAGCTTTTGCTTGAGAGGAGCAACTCGAGACTTCGCCAACATTAGTTGGGCCGAAGTTTTACCATGAGAATTTTTGACGCGCAGGTAGACGCAAGCTGCGTACCCGCGTTCGGAAGCATCACTGAAACCGTGGAGTTCACAATCGCTTAGTTGATCAGTGAGTACCCAGCGTGGAATAACAATTTTGTTAAGATGATGAAAATTTGACATAAAAGATAGCCAAGCCTTTTGAATATCAGAAGGTAGAGAATCGTCCCAACCACATTTGAGAACCCAGAGCCTCTGCATAACATGTTTCGCATAGAAGGTTACAGGTGCTAGAAAACCGCAAGGGTCATAGAGTCGGGCTATATTAGAAAGTATGCCTCGCATGGTGAGTGTATTGTTCATATCTGAAACCCGATAAATAAAACTATCATTAGAAGCACTCCAAGCCATGCCTAAAACTTTAAATATGTTATCGCAGTCGTGTTCAAACAGATAGGGCTGCTCGCAATGATCAGCAGGAAAGTCGCTTATGAATTCCTTACAGTTACTCGACCACTTACGCAAGAGAAAACCGCCCTGAGATAGGATACTGACCAGTACCTGCTGTAATTCCCTAGCAGATTCCACGGAATCACACCCGCTGACGATATCATCGACGAAAGTGTCGTTTAGCAGCACTTGAGAAGCTTCTGGATGTTGATTTGAATTAAGAGAAGCAAGCTCGTGTATAACACGGATTGCTTGGAAGGCAGAGCTTGAAACACCGTAGGTAACAGTGGTAAGCTCGTATTCCTTAAGAGGTTGGTCAGGAGATTCGCGCCAGAATATGGTTTGATATTTGCAGTCAGCATCGTCCATGCGCACCTGACGGTACATTTGTTTGATGTTACAGGTGAAGACGATCTTGTGAATCCTGAAGCGCATAATAATATCTTCAATATTTCTTTGCAATTTAGGTCCTGTCATTAGGACCTGATTTAACGAAACACCGGTTGAGCTGGAAGCCGAAGCGTCAAAAACTGCACGAAGCTTAGTCGTGCTACTAGATTCGCGCAGAACACCATGATGCGGAATGTAGTATCGCTCACTTGCGTCAGAGCAAGAAGCTTCACGCATATGACCCGAACTAAGATAGTCTCGCATAAACTCTACATAGAGTTCATGCAAGCGCGGATCCCTGATAAGCTTACGTTCCAAATTGTAGAAGCGTTTCAGGGCATTGATACGTGTGTCCCCCAAAGGCTTGTAATTCACCTTGAAGGGAAGACGAACTTGAAAACGACCAGTGTCGTCTCTACGATGCGTTTCGCAAAAGTGTTTTTCGCATAGAACATTCTCAGGATCTTGAATAGGTTGACTGGAGAACTCTTCTGCTTCCCAGAACCTTGTAAGTGCAAGATTGAGGTCAAATGTGCAGGCCATCGACATCACATCTTGAACGTGTGACGATGCTGCGGGAGCTTTGCCCATAATTACCCATCCAAAGATAGAAGAGTAGGCAGTAGGCATGTTGTCACCTAGACTGAACCTTCTACCATCAAGGATCTGTTCGTACAAGTCAATGCCCAAGAGCAGGTCGACTTGTCCAGGAATGATAAAACTTTTGTCTGCTAATACTAAATTGCTACATAGATTTAAAACTGATTTGTTAACTTGAACTGATGGCAGATTATTTGTAATGTGCCTCAAAACAATAAAATCGGAAGTTAATGTTTTAGAAGCATTTATCAGAGGTTTAATATGACATGTTACCCTGCCTAGAGTTTGCTGAGGGGATGCTGCACCTAAACCAAAAATTGATGAAGATTGAGTTCGATGAAGTTTCAATTTTTGAGCTAAATTTTCTGTAATAATAGACACCTGAGAGCCACAATCAATTAATGCGCGAGCAATGTGAATATAACCATTTACATCTAAAATTCCTACGAGGGCTGTACCAAGAAGCATAGTGGATGCACCATCGGCACCATGTAAAGTTTGAAGTTGGACTGCGGAACTAGTAGTCGACACAGCAGCTTCATTGCTATTAGGAGCTAATGCATGCTGAGTATAATTATTATCAGCTGAGGCCTTTGAAATGTGCAATTTTGTGTGATGATGGCCATGACATATCTGACATACACTTCTAGAAGTACATTTTGAAACATGATGTGGTCTCAAGCAGTTAAAGCAAAGTTTATGTTGAATAACAAAAGATTTTCTTTGTTCCTGAGTCATAGCGTTAAATTTTAAACAGTTATATATGCTGTGCTTACTCTGGCAACAAGGGCAAGAATAATTTGCAATATAATTTAATTTAGGTTTCTCTTCAATAATATTTAATGAGTTATGTGTATTAGTTTTTGTATGAGAAGTTGAACCTGAAATGTTTTCTAATATTCTCAATTGAATTTCTAAAAATTGTATAAAATCATCAAATGTGGGAATATTTATGGGATTAATTTGTGACTCAAATTTACTTCTAAATTCAATAGGAATCTTTCTTAGTAATATATGTACTAATAAGAAACTCCATGACTTCACATTAAACTCTAAAGCAGTTAAAGCATTTGTATTTTCTTTAATAGTGTTTAAAAACTTGTTTAAAGACTTAAAATGTATTTGTGTAAGGTTAGGTAAGTTAAGAATAGACTCAACATACTTGTCCGCTATGACTCTTTTGTTTTCATATCGCTCAGCCAACAATTTGTATGCAATATTATAGTTTTCATTAGATATAGTTAAGTTTTTGATAAGAGATAAAGGCTCCTTGTCTAATACACTCAGTAAATAATGCATTTTTTCAATTTCACTTAACTTTTTGTTATTATGAATTAAACTGTTGAAAATAGAAATAAAATTTGGCCATTCTATATGAGCACCTGAGAATCTAGTTAATGATATTTTAGGTAAATGAAACTCGCAGCTAGGCACTGGAATTACTTGTGTATCACAATTTGCACTAGATTTTGACTCGAATAAAGTAGTATGATATACTTGTATTGAGTAAAACATGTCATTTGAAATATTATAATTCTTTTCAATTTCGCTACGCTTATCTTCGCCAAAAGAATCGATATTTGCTATTAAAAATGAGAAAGACTCCTCCATTTGCTGCCGATATCTTTCTATATCCTTAAACCGTACAAGAAACTGTTGCTTTTCCTTCATGTTTACAGAAGGTTTATTAATAATGTTACCACCCAAATCATATAACTGCTTTATATGATTTAGTGCTATGTCATATTTTACTAAATGCATTTTGAGGTCAGACATCGTTGATCGTTATATATTTTAATTACGTATTGTACAATATACAAATTACTAATATAGTATGTTAATATGCAAAATGTAAACAAATGTGACAATTTGACAAATGACAAGTAACAAGTGACAAATGACAAGACACTATTTAACATTGACGGTTGACCGATTCGCAATCCGGAATGAAACAGTGATGCCAATATGAAATTGTTAATTTTACGTATGCAATATGGCGTCAAGCGAAATGTAAAAATTAGATGTATATTATTTGTAGGTATATATGTAATGTTTTTTGATGGAAATAAGGATGTTTTATTGAAAATGAGGTTTGATTACTAAAGGATATCCGGCTCGAAGGACCATAAAAGGATGTTGGGTAAAGATAGAAAGGGTGGATGGACTACCTGGTTCGCCGTTGTCCCGCGTGGGTTCTTAAGTCGCGTTTCGTACACCAATCACTTTCACACAACACCGGGTGATTTGCTTAAAGTTTGTAATTGTAAAATAAGATAGTTTATTGCGTTTCGCACGCTAACTTTGACGCGTAGTCTTAAATTTGATGGGGAGAATGCGGAGCTCGTCCCATCGCCGTACGCGGCCGTTGAAGCTTTTTTTGTACTACCTCCAGGTAAAGGAATATCGAGGGAGTTTAGGATGTGACGGTAGGAAGATATGTATAGTGATGTCAAGTAAAGAATGTGTACCTAACAAACATGTTCGTTATAGACTGATTATTTTGTGAGATAATTGAAATAATACTGTGTTTAGTTTAGTTTTTGTTTACTTTAAAATGTTATAACGGTATTTCAAAATATACTCGTATCTGTACGTTTTGATTTTTAAAATTAGATATTTTTACCGAAGTTTTGCGTTATTGAAAAATACTTCATATATACATACAAAAGAATTAATCCCTGCACAACCGCGGACACGCCGGCGTTACAGTTAACAATAGATTTCTTAGAAATTTAATTATTTTTTTATAGATTTACCTGGAGGTGTTAAGACACTAAGAATCTATCATACTCGTATCTATACACTAGTGCTTAGCCAAGATGTCATCAAATGGGAATGACATAATATTATGATTCTACGGCGGATTTTTGCTTGTATTATAATACTTTGTAATACTTTTGTATACGATTGTAGCATGACACGGTGTATATACAAAAATTGTAGATTTATTTGTGTTTTTTTCGTCATACTAATTTATATTTACTATCTGAATAATCATTTTATAATATGACTTATTTACCTAAGCCGTTTATAATTGCTAGTGTTGGCCCAGTGGTCGAAATTTGATCGATCGATCGATCATTTTTTTTTTATTAATAATATTAAAGCTCATCATTATCTATAGGTACTAATATTATAAAGAGATAAAGTTTGTGAGTTTGTGACGTTGTATGAGGAAATCTCTGGATCTATTGAACCGATTTAGATGAAATTTGGTAAGAAGATAGTTTGAGACCCTGGAAAGAACATAGGTTACTTTTTATCCCAAAAATCATCCCTTACGGGGGTGACAACGGGGATGAAAGTTTGTATTGGGAAGCAACTACTAATTAAAAAAAAACAATCGATTGATAAACAAAGAGAAAAAAGTAATAAAATGTTTTACCTTTGTCTATTTATCTATGTGAGAAATAATATTTTACTTACGCGTAAAAGAAACTGCTAATGCTGGAAAATCTATAGAGTAAATTGAGTGGCGTAATCCCTTTCCAAAGCAATCAGTACTAAGGAGGTGATTCTAAGAAGGATTTTTGGGTATCAATTAGTATGGATTTACTCTCACATCGCCATTAAGATTCGATCACTTTTTATAAAAAGCTAAGTTCGCTATAGGATACTATGTTTTAGTTAGAATTATATGCTTGCTTTGTTTCAGTAAATTATATCGTAGAAGATATTCAAAGTTTAAAAATATTTTTAACTTTCTTTTTCTTTATACGTAAATAGATGTATAATAATGAAGATAAAAATATTCATGAAGTTTTCAGTTTTCTTTACTCATAACACTTTCTTAGATTTACGTAAATTTTTGACAGTTTAAATAAAACTATCTTTTATGATTATTTTGCGGATTTATTTTGATATTTGGTTCCCGACGTTTCGAATGCTTTACAGCAATCATGGTCACGGGAGAGACTAAGATTACGGACGTCTCAAAAGCGTTATACACTTGTTATAGATAGTGCCTACCCACCATTTTACAAAAATAATTTCAAAAATTCTAAAATGGCACCAAAGTATCTTACAATATTTGTTGATTTTTATTTCTAAATATTGTAACTTTTTTAATTATTATAATTAAATATAGCAATATTATTTTTCTTTATTCTTTTCAATTGGGAATGATTTTTTTACGGAAATTCGTCATTTCTGAACTTAGACATATAAATATTAATGTTTAAATTTATGTTTGTATTTCAGTTACAAAATACCATCGGTGTCGCTATCATGATTTTTTTTGCAAAGTAAGCAGAAAAGCTTAGTACTGGTAAATAAGAAGATTATACTGGTAATACTTCTGTAAGTATGTATGTCACTGAACTCCACCTAAGCGGTTGGGCTGATATTAATGAACTTTTGGTGTGTTTGTCTGATTGAATTTGTTTTGTTGTGGAAATCAATTACGCTATCTAAACGAAAGGCTAATGCTTGGACATATCCACGTCTACCGGGTCCACTAGTGTAATATAAAGTAATAGGTTGCTTCCCCATACAAGCTTTCATCCCCATTTTCACCTCCTTAAGGAATGATTTCCGGGATAAAAACTGTGTCCTTTCTAGAGTCTCAAAATATCTTCTTCTTACCAAATTTCATCTAAACTGGTTCAGTAGTTTCGGAGCCCATTCGATACAAACAAACAAACAAAAAGTCACACCTTTCCTCTATAATATTAGTATAGATAATAATAAATATCAGACTACACTTACATTGTTATGTAAAAAGCTGTTGTTAATTTTGCAATAAAATGTAAAAGCCAAACATAACAAGGTAATTTCATAAGTAACATCAGAAAACGACAGAATAATTTAATGAATTTAAATAACTGTTTCATAAAGCTAACAAACGCTGCCAACTTGTTAAGCTGGCTGCTGTTTATGGTTTCATAATAGTGCTATGGTTTTCAATAATGTCAGAAGAAATATGATAGTGAAGGAGGCATTATTAATTTTATATGTGTTGCAGGCATATTGTATAATTAGTCACTTTGACAAATGGCGACGTCTGTTAGCAAAATTCCGAATGAAATTGTTTAATGCAAATGTTGAGTAAAAGTGAAATATCTCAATCTGTATAGTAAACGTAAATATTAGCTCGAACTTATATAATCTTTCCATGTTCTCTCAATTCCTGCAATCTCGATAGTATAAAATTAATAAATCATCGTTATTTAGCTAATTAATAATACGAGTATAATTACTAGAACCAAAATACCACATCCACATTTAAAATCTATTTAACATAAGTTTAATGATTTTAAGTAGCTATTTAACTGTGGCATTACAGTTGACCCGGTAGACCGGTTCCAGACAGCTCAATAATGGAGTCGATGGAATTCGCAGCTTATTTTAGTATTGCGATTGCAATTAGATCGCTTTAATGCCTAGTCAAAGGTACTGTGGTTTAACGATACTAAAAATTGTTAATATTTCGATATTTTTTTTTATGGGACTAAGGGGGCAAACGGGCAGGAGGCTCACCTGATGGAAAGTGATCACCGCCGCCCATGGACATCTGCAACACCGCAGGGCTTGCAGATGCGTTGCCGGCCTTATATAATAACTTCCTCGGTGGTGTAATGGCTAGCATGTACGACTGCACACCCGGGGGTCCTGGGTTCGAGTCCCGGGTCGGGCCAAGTTTAGTTATTGAGTCTTTCTGTATATTAAGCCTCAGTAACAGCCCGGAGTTGGGAAGTTGGCGGTGTTTCACCCCCGTGCCTCGGAGAGCACGTAAAGCCGTTGGTCCTGCGCCTTAAGTCTCACTGGTCGTGTCGAGTGGCCGTCCCACCGGAGTATGAGAGTGACAGGAATAGAGAGTGCACTTGTGTTTGCGCGTACACTTGTGCACTATAATATCTCCTGCGCAGTTGGCTATTCTCAATGAGATTGGCCGCCGTGGCCGGAATCGGTCAGGAGAACATCATCATCATCATCATAATAATGTATATAAATTAGAGCTTTTTAAATTTATAATAGAAACCATGTTATAGCTTGACTGATAAAGCAGTTGCTGATCTACAGCTTACTTAGACAAGTTGACTTCTTACGACTTTAAAATCGCTTTAAGAGTAATTAATTGTTATATTATGTTTATAATTTTTTGTACAATTTTTTTTTGTAATAATGCATGTGGAGGGTGTTCCTAATTATAACACTGTTTATTAACTTTTTCTCCTTTTTTAAATTAATTAATGATATATTATTACAACTTTTTTTCCACTTTTACTATTTATGTACTGAAATTTCATCCTTAGCAGTAAAATTTATTCCTTGGTATTTACATGAAACTACATTTTAGAGTGTAACTTATTCATTAAAGAAAAATATCAAAAATCTGATATTTCAGAAGCTAGTTTAAGTCCCAAATATCGGCTAATGGTTGGCGATAAGCTATATCAATATATTTATTTTTAGCTGTGTGTAAAATTGGAATGAATCTAGATTTATTACCATAGTAGCGCCTCGCTTCGCTCGGGTGCGATCCTAGGTGCCTCTAAGTAGCCTATGTGTTACTCCAAGTCATAAACTCTCAATGTTCTGAATTTCATCCGAATCTGTCCAGCCATTTAGCCTCACAGAGGAACAAACATATGCACATCTTTCATATTTATAATAGTAATCTGATAACCAATAGTATGATTATAGATTAACAACAATTTACAAAATAAAAATCTATTTACATGTTTAATCTATCTATATTATAAATAAAAAGGAATGTTCCTAAGCGCAAAACTCGAGAACGGCTCGACCAATTCAGCAATTTTTTCGTATGTTACTTAAGGTACACGGATAATTTTAAAATAAAGAGAAAAAAATATAAAATAAGGTAAATAAATATGTATATAAAACAAAGTCGTGTTAGTTACACCATTTATAACTCAAGAACGGCTGAACCAATTTTTATGATATTAGATTTTTTGGATTTCTCTTAGTCCAGAATAGGATAGTAAGTATTAAAACAGAAAAATTAACGATAAAAAAAATTACAATGTATATGGCTAGCGGTAGCTAATAACTATTAATATTTATTTAAAACGTACCACATAAAATATTTTCACATAAAAATGAAAACTTAGATTCTACAGAAGATAATAATTTAATAATAGCCATTATATAAGAGGATATCGACATATAAAATAGAATAGAGAAATATAACATCTCATATATTAATGCATTCTCTGTAAACGAAAGTAGGGGTCGCGGTAAACCTGCCGGGCATGTTATTTAGGCTTTGGTAAGCTATGACAGTAAGCAAAGGAATACGGAGTGATCTTATATTGTAGATTTTGGGTCTGACATTATTGTAATACCTTTATATGTTTTTTAATAAATTTTAATAATTTCAAATAGATTGGGAATAATTACGTAGGTAGAAGATATTGCTAAAAACATATATTTTGACTAGCGACTCATCCTCGCTCCGTTCGGGTACGTCCCTTAGTACATTTTAACGGTTAGTATAGATTTCCCAGAAACAAGATGTTTTCCCGCAGTAAAAAGTATCCTAAATGTGGACCTGGATAACCTGCTATCATCATACCAAATTTTATCGAAATCTGTCAAGTGGTTTTTTCATGATGCGTTCCCAGATAGACAGACATACAGACAAAAATTTTAAAAACTATAAGTTTGGCCTCCGTATCGATAATAATAGTTATTTCAATAAGATTTTTCAAAAAATATTTAATGTACAGATTCGACTAAGTTAGAATTTTATTATATATATAGATTAGCTAGTAAAAATCTGTTACTTTGACATTACAAAGAGAGATTTTTATTTTATATACGAGTATCTGTATAGACTAGAGACTAAACGTTTCGTTCGAGTGCCTCTTGTGGGTTACCTAGTTTAGTAAAGTTTTTATGATATCTAAAGCTAAATGTTTTCTGTGCAATATAAATGACCTATAGATTTCTATTAATCAAAGAGATTTTAAGAATCGCCTCAGTAGTCTTAGAGATTGCTCCCTACATACAAACTTACAAAATTTTCCTCTTTATAATATTAGTAGATATATTATAACTTTATCAAAATTATGTGTAGATATTTTTTTTCAAATCTGTTGGACTCAAAGTATATTGTTTATTTATCTTGCTTTTTGAAGTAGAATATATAGGAACCATACAAAAATGTCATAACGAAAGAAAATATGATCGTAAAAACCAACCATAGTGCGATATAAGAGTTGATTTGTGACTGAGTGATGGTTACGCATATATCTGCACGGGGCTTATTATTTACTTCGCTCGTATTTTATAAAGATAGATACGTTTTAACGGTTGGTAAGGAAACAACGGTTAGTAAAAAAAAAGTATAATAGATAAACAATATACTATATGATATATAGCTTTCCTCAATAAATGGGCTATCTAATGCAAAAATAATTTTTCTAATCGGATTAGTAGTTCCTGAGATTAACGCGTTCAAACAAACATAGTCTGCCTCTTTATAATATTAGTACAGATTTTTATAGTTATAAGAAATAGTTAATTAGAATATATAAGTATTGAAAGATGAAAAAATGTATATTATAATGAAAAAAAGTACTAAAATAATCTGAATTAACACCTGAAGATGGCTTAAAACAGCTGATTTGATATAATTCAAGAAAAAAGAGCAGAAAATACAAACTCTTCATTGACATTTATTGAAACAACCACGTTTAGATTTTTGTGAACGTTTTCTTGATATTATTATATCGTAGGCTTTAGTACTGGAGAATGTATTTACGGCACCTACCTACTATCACGTAGGCGCCTAATTTTATTACTGTACATTCCCATATTGGTACTGTATTGTAATAATAAAGAAAACTGAATTTGTGATAATATTCACGTACAATTGAATTTTCAAAAACTAATATATTGTAAGTCAATATTATAATACTGCCCACCTGAGCCTAAAGTGCAGTAATAGACATTTTGGTCGGTTTTGAGTTAAATATATATTCTAAATCCCCATTTTAGTAGCTATCAGTCAAATTAATTCTTTTTTCTGTAGCGCTAATAAAAGTATTTTATTTTAATGTTTTTTCGGAAGGTGTAACAGAAAAAATATCACAAATCTGTTAAAATATTCCATGTTTACCAGCTAAACCGCAGTACAATTAATACTGCACAAGATTTTTCTTTGTTTCCTAACTAAACTGCAGTGTTTTATCATATTTTGTGGCACTTAAAATAGTAGTTTATTCTAGGAGATTCAAGAAAAAACTTATTAAAATGCAGTATTATTCGACTCTATACAAGTTGATTATACTGCAAAGGTTAAGAAAAAATATTTTTTATTTATATTCCTAATTAAAGTGCAGTATTAACATTCCATACTGCACATTAACTTGTGGGGGATTTTATAATTTCTTGTGAAAAACTAAAAGACATGCAGTATTTAATAACTTTACTGCAGTTTAACTTGTAGGATGTTTTGTAGTTGCTTGTAAAAGACCATTTAGTTTACAATATTTATAAATTTTACTGCATATTAGTTAGTTTGCTCCATCGAATTCATACTACCTAACATACTTAAAGTCAAATACTATTCCCTAATACTGCGTTTTAATAGGTAAAATTATTGAAATATTAAAACACAGGACAGGCAATATCGCGGTTTGAGGCAGTCTCCTTAATCTGTGGCTTAAGGCTGACTTGACATGCCATGCTGTGTCTGTACCAAAGAGATATGGAGGGTAGAACTAAGGAGAACTATCTCTCGTATAAAAAGTGACCGCTGACAAGCATTAAATTGGTGTCGCCACAGAAAACAAGTATATGAATCTATACATCTATACAGATAAATAAAATTGTAGTGTCTGTTTGTAATGTCAAAATAAACCTTTTTACTAAATGCATATGAAATTATATACGGTACTTATAAGAAAAACTAATTTTTAATTTTTTTTGTCTGTCTGTTTGTTCCGAATAATCTCTGAAACGGCTGGACTGATTTTGACGGACTTTCAGTGGAAGGTAACTGATGTTATAGGGAGTAATATAGGCTACTTTTTAAAAAAAAAAAGAATTAGAGTTCCGCTCAAAAAAAAAGTATCCAGAGACGAACCCGAGTGAGGCGAGGGTGAGTCGCTAGTTTAAAACATAGCGTCATAAAAGTAAGAAGGTGAATTAAACAAGGAAAGAAAGATTTCCGCTTTGCTGTGGCGCACTTTTCAAAATAGTTCTAGCATAGGCAAACAGCAATATAATTATATATTATTTTCAAGTAATAATAATTCAGCACACTTCACCCCGTAAAAACTACTAACTTCACATCACATCTACTTGCTACGCTAGTGCTGTAATGGTGAGTTTCTGAGCTATAATTTGCTGCTCACTACTGGACACTTTTTCAACTTGTTTCCCATATAAGTTAATTCTCCTTAGTTCTCCCTTCCATAATCTTTTCAGACTATTATTTTTGTAAGACAAGAATACTCATTTAGTAATTAGTTATGTTCAGAAGAAAGATTTTATGTAAATTTTATTGATCCATGCATGAGAAATACATGTGATATAGTTTTATGGTGGATTAACTAGTTAAGATTATCAACATCTTGTAAAGATTGTTATATTGTTAGTCATATAAAACAATTTACACTATTAGATTATAATGTACAATGTTTTGATGAATAGTTTTAATAGCATAGTCATAAACGCATGTCCAGTTTTGTTTAAGAAATTATATATTTTTATCAAAATTAAAGGTATTTTATATTACTATAAGTGTGGAATATCGGTGTTTTGTTCAAAAAAACAGATTAAATAGCAGTATTTTCATAATATTACTGCACTTTAGTTAGTAACAATCATGGAAGAAATGTCTAAAATGCAGTAATAACAGGATTTACTGCATTTAAAACAGTTTTTGAAAAGATTATACAAATAAAGTGTGTGTAGTAATAGGGGCTAAAAAATTAAAATTGCCATAATTATAGTTTTTTATAAAAAAACTAACGTAACAATGTTTAGTATTTTAGTTTGGTACATATTCTTTCACTTTCCATTCAAGGTTTTATCGAAAAGTCTCTTTTTGATATATTTTTATGGATTCTAAACTTTAGGCGCGTTTTTCTCGAAATCGTGTTTTTGCTGTTACTGCACTTTAGGTTCGGGAGGGCAGAATAGTTATCTATACATTCAATTAATTAGATTAGAGATTCGTACATGATATTATGAGAGGTGTAAGAGCCGGGATTTGAACCCACTTCACTTGGTTTTCCAAGAAAGTGCGTTACCACTGGGCTACCCATAGATTTAGAATATAAATCTAAAATATCTAAGGTTATCTTGCAACGAACAATGTTGTAACTCATATTGGATTATTTTAAAAATGGAAATTAATTTCCTCATATTATTTTAAGTATCTATTCGAAATTACTACAATACAATACAATTAGTTACGATGTTGTTTTTAGTAAGTGTTGATATACATAATCTGAAATGATGATTTGAAAATTATAATCTGCTTTTACACCTGCCAAGCTTTTTCCAAGGTTTGAATAAATCAAGACCGGCCTATGAAAATAAGTTTCATAAGTGACCGCCCTGGATCATAATACCATACAAGCCCCGAAGCCCTTTATATTTCTGTATAAATGTTGGCTGCCCGTTTTAAAATAATATCAATTTAAAATTAGTATTTCTTAGTACGGCAACTGCACTATTTTTAGGATTAAATGAATGTTATACCTAAGTGATCTACGAACTTAGTAATGAACTGAAAGTATTTTGATTGTGTTAAGTACTTGGACGACCGAGCTTCGCTCGGCATTTTTTTTGGAAAAAATATAAAATAATTAATTAGTTGATATATTTTACTAGCGGGTCACCTTTGCTCGGGTTCACCTCTAGGACAACAAAAATAAACCTATCCCATAGGAACCGTACATTTTCCCGGGATAAAAAGTGTGCAAATAAAGTGCAAACTTTCACATTTATAATATTTATACAGATTTATGTATGATAAAATATATGTTATACAAAATAAAGTAACAGAATGTCGACAAAGGATATCTTATCTCTTTAAAAGACTTCTCCCAGAAACCCTTCAGAAGCGAGAAAATTAGTTAATTTAGTGCGGTGTAGGTACAGTATAGTATTAAATGGTATAAACTTAATCCATATTTATATACTAATATAATTACTAATAATATAATTATTAATAATATAATTAATTAATGTTTTGTTTATATTATAAATGTGAAAGTTTGTGAGCATGTATGGATGTTTGTTACCCTTTCACGCCAGAATGGCTGAACATATCTGGATGACATTTAGCACAGAGAGAGATTATAGTCTGGAATAACACATAGGCTACTTTATATGCTAAAAAAAAACAGTTCCCGAGGGATAGATTTGTTTTTGTGTTATTATTTAGTAAATAAATTTAAAAAAAACATTTTGTCAGAAAAGACACCCATATATGTAGGTAAACTTAAAAAGCAATACCTTATAAAAATATGATCCAAATCGTTAGAGTCGTTTCCGAGATACACAATATATATATATATATATATATATATATATATATATATATATATATAATTTCACACTTAATATTATAAGTTACATTTAACAATATACAATATACTTACATAATACCTTTATATTTTATAAAGATAATTGTAGAAATATATTCAAGTAATATATTTTCAAGCGCATAATAAAAACATCGAAAGTAAATCTTTCTACAAAACTTAATATATAATAATAAACATAAAAACGATACTAATAATATTGTTTTATTCAAACAAATGTTCACAAAAACATGATAATGTGGAAATGAAAATATAAAGCATAAGCTTCTTATAATTTTTATATTAAAATAATGTACTACACAAAACGGTATTGTTTATTCAATTTTGTTAAGAAAATAAATTTCTATTTGTACTTTGTTTTTACACATTTTTGTATTTACATATTTTTCTAGTACATGGTGTGTCAATTCAACTGACTGTTTATTAAAGGTTACTAACTATAATATTCTAATTATAGTTTACTAGCAGAGCCCGCGGTTTTGCTCGTGCTAAAACTATACAAAAACCTCAAGAAAGGTAGATTTCATACAAACTTTCGTTCTCTGTACTCTTTTATGGGACGAATTTCGAAAAATGCTATAACACGTATTTATTTCATTGTATTGAAGAGCATAAATACGATAATACAATAATACAAAGTTTCAAGTAATTCTGATCATACATATTTTTTTGGTTTATATTATAACGTGTCTTTCCGTGGGAATGAGATAATCTCCCGCGGTTAAAAGTAGCCTATGTCATTCCCTAGCCCACCAACAATCTCCACACAAAAAATGTATGCCACAGTCATTTTACATAAATTCAATTTAAAAACTTTAATTTATACTATTTATTTGATATCGTCAAATTATTCTTTCCTAACTTGTAACGTGTAATGCATCTTTAGCACATCGATACTATCTTTAGAAGATAGTCGAGATGGATATTTTGTAAGATTTTATTACTTATTTACAGCCAGAGCTACTAAAAACTTGAAAATAATTAAATTAGAGATTTTATATGACAGAGAGCGACATTTTGAAAAAAAAAAGAATTCGAAATCGAACCTGCGCTCTCATTCATAGCAGACAATACCAATAAAACGAGCTTATTTCACTAAAATGAAATTAATTTAAAAGAAATTAAAGATTCAAACAAAAACTAGAGTCATGTATAAAGTATATCCATTTCGGTCATAGTTAGGACACGGTCCATTTATAAAACCTCGACTAATTGTTTTCAAAGGTTAGATTAACGTCTTTAGAAGACGTACAACTGCTCGAAGTGAAGCAAAGTCCCGTTGGCTTATTAAGTTAGAAAATAAAGTGGGTATATTTTCAAATTTATGCAATCGGAGACTTCATGAAGTTATATTTCAATTTAATGAGTTCTATAAATATCTCACCATCGGTTTGCTGTAGATGCCTAACAGTTGCCTATATGTTACTCCAGGTATATCTGTGTACTAAGTTTCATCGAAACCCATCCAGCTGTTAACTATTGTATCTATCTATCTATTCAGCCCTTTTTAACGTCCCACTGCTAGGCACGGGCCTTCCTTCAATATAAGGGGATCAGGCCATAGTCCACCACGCTGACCAAGTGCGGGTTGGCGGACTTCACATGTTTTTCGAAAACTTGTTAGGTTCTCTCAGACATGCAGGTTTTCTCACGATATTTTCCTTCACCGTAAGGCAAGTGGTAATCATTTTAGAAATTAATCGCACATGAAAATATCAGAGGTGCGAGATCCGGGATTTGAACCCGTTTCACTCATTTTCCCAAGCGAGAGTGTCACCACTGGGCTACCACTGCCTTTTCCAGCCATTACAGCGTGAAAATTTTGACTACCTTTATGGGTTCTTTGTATGTTAAGTGACCTTACTAAATCAAATGCAGATGTTTCTATATATATAATTTGAATTATAAGTATTGCTATATCATAATGTATATAATAATAATATACTTGATTTACATAGCCTTTTAAGGTGCGGGTTTGATTTCTGCGATGAGCAAATATTTTATATTGGAAGAATAAATATATTGATCTTAGTTTACATAAGTGTTTAAGAAACAATATTTTTTTACTATTCCATAAGACAAAATCCTTATACAAAAAGCAAACCCTTATATAATTTAAATAAAATTAAAGCGGTTTTAATCCGGTTAAGTCTTTAATTTTAGAACTTTCATTGGACAGTCCATTTACAAATCCTTAACACCATCTAATGGCTTTTGAAGGTCGGATTAACATCTTAAGAAGACTTATTACTTATTTCAAAGTTAACCAAGTTCGAGCAATAACCTTATGAAAATTATAATATCACTAGCGACTCACCCTCGCTCCGCTCGGGTTCGTCCCTGGGATGGGGTCTGGGAGGACCACCCTTAACCTTATCACTTAGGGGTATGGAAAATAGATAGTAGCCGTTTCTCAGACCTACTGAATACGCATATAAAATTTGGTAAAAATCGGTAAAGCCGTTTCGGAGGAGTACGGTAACTAACATTGTGACATGGAAATTTTATATATTAGATAATATTGTTGCTTTTTAGCTTTAAATCAAGCTATTAAATTTTAAGCTTCTTTATAATATGCTTTATAAAGGAATATTATTAATTTTGTTTCTACGTACAATAAACAAATATTATTTATTTCTCAGAATAATAAGTAAAAGATAATGATATTTTGTTAATACTCGTTTTGTTACGTTTTCGTTCTTAGATTAATTGTTTGGTAATTAGAAACCTTTCTTTTATTTTCCGAACTTAAATTTTCGGGAATGAAAACTATCTTAGATGTTGACCGGGGATATAAAGTACCACCATGCAAAATTTTATTTAAATCGGTGAAATAGATTCGAAGATTAGCCCGTACAAACAGACAAACAGACAGAGAAACAAAAAATTTGAAAAAATCTAGATTTGTTCTATTTGTCTTCTTACATCCCCCTAACTCGGTTTTTAGCATTTTTTTGCTATGTACCGACATTCTACCTCTACTGTTTTATTACCTATAGTATAGATAGATGTATAGATTCAGTTACCTATTTATCAGATGTTTGAAAAAATCAAGTTATAGAATGCTTTTTATTGCTTTTATAGGGCCATAAATATCTAGAAAATCTAGGTTTCCTACTGCGGTCCTAGGAAATGGGTAGAGCAATTAGCTGCCATTAAAGTGTAATAAAAACATCGTGAACAAGTGTCTTTTTAAATATCTTATTGCTAAGTAATATTCACCTCTATTATTTAAAATGTAAGGTACATTATAATATTTTGAAGATTGATTATTTATTTAAGAGATGGACTTTATATATTAACACTGAACATTTGTTCTCTCTTTATTACTTGTATGTAAATTATTTTGATAGTATTGTATGTTTTTAATCATAATTGAAATTCATTTATATTATTAAAACTTGGTACTACTTGTTAGTACTGTTGTACATAGTCATCTCAGCTTTTGCACTTTTAAATCATTGTTAATTAAGTAGATGGTTAATTAAGATAAGGTACTTATTTTTTATCTATTAATAATTATAAATTAAAACCCCTACGCAAATTAATTGTCATTTAATGATTACAATGGCACGCGTAAAGCACTTAATCGAGTAATCATACGCCAAAATGCCTTACATCATTTTGGAAAAGAGCTGATACTCTTACACTGCTGGACCGATATTAACCAAACATAGCTAAGAACCACCGCAAGGAAACTGGCTTTCAAATGAAAAAATCCGCGTCGAAATCAATCCATCCGTTTCAGAGCTACGATGCCACAGACAGACAGACACACACACACAGACAGACATCCACGTCGAACTTATAACACCCCTCTTTTTGCGTTGGGGGTTAAAAAATAAACTAAGTGACTCATTGTATTGATCATACACATGAACTCGTATACATTTCATAATGCAATACGTCTCGCAGTATGATAAATATATGATAGTGATGTAACTAGACTTTATAATAATTATAATAAAGGCGAACTTATATAAAAGGAGGGCATAAATATTTTCTTCAAGTTCATTTTATTTCACTATAATCTAATTCCGTGCTTTCCGCTTGCTAAAGCTTCTTACACAATTTTTCAGCTTGACTTTTTCTCGTTGGAACAAGATGCCGAGAAAACCGAATTAAATCCACTGAGAAAAACTGAGACGTGTCCTAGCGTTAAATTTTTAAATTATAGCTTTAAAGACGCCAGACGTAATGAAATGACCTAAACAAAATAGCTATAATCACACTTATAAGTATCTAGATACCTTAGGTAATCATAGGCGTATGTACAAAAGTCCTAGATTTGGCTCCCGTTTGAGAAATATAATTATTACTGATGTTGAAATTAAATATATATGTTAATTTTTTCTTCCCTCAAGCTACCTTCATGGAACCATGGTTTTATATGATTTTTACAAAGAGATATTTTATTTGCCAAAGATTTATATAAGCTACTTTTATTCCGGTACTACAAACCGGTTTCCATGGGAAAGTAATATGGTAGAAAGAGTAACTAAGCATTACTTATATATGTACATATTTATTACAGAACAAGCTATCCCGTCAGACTTCCCTGCTTCAAATTACAATTAATTTGTTTGTGGTATTTGAAATAGATTAAAAATCCTATAAAAATAATTGAGTTTAATTTTCCCAAAATTCCTTTTAGAAAACTTATTCGGAATAATAGTGAACCCCAAAAAATCGAATCCTTCTTAAGTGTAGAGCTTACCTGCTATACTTTTATTTTCCGTAAACATAATTCATTATCGAATATGCAAAACATAACACACTTGTTATCGAGGCCATACAAAAAAGCTTCTCAATAGTACACGGAAACTGTTCTTAATCGATGTTGTAATTACTTAAGTGATAAATCCTTGTTAAGTAATAGGAGTCAACTTTGCACAGTTGATTAGACTTCGGTAGTTAGCTATTGTAGTTAGCAAGGGGTGGATATAATAAATGTCCAAACATAATTTTAAACTATTAGAGCTGAGAGATTAAAATTTTGAAAACTTAGTATAGCTGAGTATAACTGAGTCTGTTAGCTATGTATATATAATAGCGTAACAACGGGCCATGTGTTGCTGTTGCACATATACGAAAATCGTTAATTCTGTAAGAAGAAAACGGAAATAATCGGGATCTATCTTTTGAGTTGGAACAAATCACACATTTTGTGAAAGGTTACGTTAAGATCGTATAAGTAGTTTCGGGGTTCATCCTGGACCAACACGAGAATTTTATATATTAAAATATGTCACTACTGAGCGATATTGTTGGGTTAAGGCCGTATGTTCTTATATTAGTTATAATTGCTATTCCTTCGTAAAACATACGTTTTCGCGTCTACGGAAAGGGCTGTGGATATTGAAAAGAGACATCTAGGAAGATGTCTTTTGTTTACTTGGTCGCGGATTCTCATTAGCCTCCGGCAATCCAGCCAGGCGTGAGGCCAATAAATGCACTCAGAGGCAGCCCAACTCGGTAGGCGGTTTACCTGACCAACTGATACTGCAATACACTATTGCACTTTTGTGATAGGGTGTCGCTGAGAGTTTCAGTGAGTAAGTAAAACTTTGCTCGTAAAATTCTTAACTAAGAGTACTGTAGTTCTCTTCTTTTTGGGTGTGTACTAAATTATTAAAAATACCATTATTATATCTTGCGAAGTGATAAGCCTTCCAAAGAATAAAATGACAAATCCATACATATATAATTATCTATTATATTACTACAAAACAACAAAAGCTAAGTAATTTCGACGTACATACTCGTATGTACTAAAATCTATAGACATTTTAGTACATATGCACAACGAAATTACTTACTAGAAAGTCACGAGAAGGATAAATTTATTTCTCAATATAATCGTCATATTAGTTAGTTAAATTTAATGTAATCTTTGGAAAATTACGAAACATTTTTTTATAATATTTTTTCAAGCGAAGGCTACAAAGCGATGTTAACAGGCGTGATATTAAATTTTATCATATTACCGGCCATGTCTTTGTTAAGCAGACCGTAAGTAAACCTTTACGCGTACTTTTTCCTGAATAAAGCTAGGGTGAACTGACATGAGCTTTCATTTATAAACGTTGTGTAAGAAATATTTGTATATGTGTCGTTTATATACAGTTTGTGTTTTAAAACTACTTTGGTGTTATTTAAGCTTATTATAAAGTACTGATTTGATTTGTTAATTCCCCTTACAAACTTTTATCCCCATTTTCACCCCTTCAGAGGACGACTTCCGGGATAAAAAGTATTCTATTTCCTTCCCAGGGTCTCAAACTATCTTCATACCTAATTTCATCTAAAACGGTTCAGTAGATCCAGAGGTTACTCCCAACAACCTCACAAACTCACAAACTTTACCTCTTTATAATATTAGTATAGATTGTTATTTCATATTTTCTCAAATAATATGTAGATATTTTATTCTATAACTTCTACTTCGGTTGTATGATACAGTGACTATGATAATGATGTACTCCTAGCCGATTCCGGCCACGGCGGCCAATCTCATTGAGATTAGCCAACTGCGCAGGAGATATTATAGTGCTCAAGTGTACGCGCAGACACAAGTGCACTCTCTATTCCTATCACTCTCATACTCCGGTGGGACGACTGCTCGACACGACCAGTGAGAGTTAAGGCGCAGGACCGACGGCTTTACGTGCTCTCCGAGGCACGGGGGTGAAACACCGCCAACTTCCCAACTCCGGGCTGTTACTGAGACTTTCTATACAGAAAGACTCAATAACTAAACTTGGCCCGACCCGGGACTCGAACCCAGGACCTCCGAGTGTGCAGCCGTACATGCTAGCCACTACACCACCGTGGCAGTGACTATATATTGTTATTTAATAGCCCAGGATTAGGTAAATACTTAAAATAATGTACACCTAAGTACGACGTATATAAGATTTAGATTTCATTGCATCATCCAACATTTATGACATGATGACACGTTTGGCTCAGTTTGTGGTGAACCTACTTGCTGTGCCAGCGGTCGCGGGATCAAGTCCCGCTGGGGGCATTCATTTGTATGATGAGCACGAATGTTTGTACCCTAGCCATGGGTGTTTATATTTATAATATGTATGTATTTAATGTTATATACATAAGTGTAGTGTGTCAACTATCTGTATCCATAACACAAGCCTCATAGCTTACCATGGAACTAAATGGTGCTTTGTGTTAATTTCACAACATATTTTTTTTTTTGCTTAATGAATGCAATAAACACCAAGACTATTTTTTACTATTAAGATAATTATTATTATTAAAGACATAGAGCATTTAAAAGTCGATGGGTTTCCTGATAATTATCATGAAGACGTATAAAAAGTAAGTAGAAGGATGTAGAAATCGTATCTTCGCACTTAGCACTCTGTTCTCTTTGACTACTCAAGCAAGCAACTAGCATGAACTTACTTAGCTTATAATAATATGACTTAAAATAAATTGTCAAGGCTTTACAATACAACGCAGTATAACAAATGGACAATTTAATTCTACAGGTATTGGTATATCGAGAAACTGCTCGCCACTATTTTGTGGATCTTAGTATCAAACAGCCCTTATTTACTTAGTACGTTTGGACAATACTCTCAGATGGTGCATCCTTCTTGTTTAACTTTACCTGCTCCGGATCTTCGTTTGTAGTGGTCTATAATAAATATGTGTTGTAACCTTTGAGTCAAGCGTATTGTATACTTATATACAATATATAGATAGATATATAGATATATAGATAGATATATATACTTAATATATCTAGCGTCCCGTTTTAACGGTAAGTATAGCCGCTCGTCGAGCTGTCCGTCAAGTCACTTATCGAGCCGTCTGTCGAGCCGTGCGTCGAGCCGTCCCTCCATCTTAAACTCATTCTGGCTTCGCTCGGGTTTGACCTTAGCTTCATTTCCCATAGAAACTTTCATCCCTGTTTTTACCCCCTTAAGGTATAATTTCCGGTATAAAAAGTCTCTTTCTAATATTTGATGACTTTCATCCCTTGAGCTAGAGCGACTTCTTCATTTATTGTCCTTTTTCAGTCAATACTGCACATAACTATACTGTACACTATATGTTGAGTGTACGTGCTAAATGCTAGACTGCTGGGAATTATGCTGGAAAAGACAAGAGTATCCTTAATGATGACTTTTTCATATTATAATTAGGAAAATTTATTTGATGATTTATCAAAAGCATTAGAGCAATGACGTAATTTTAAATTGCGTGTTACTGATTGTAGCACGTAGAGTAACATGATACTATCTATCTTTATATATAATTAATTCCATGGAAATACCCCTACTATATAAAACAACTAACTAAGAAAGGGTGTGAGAGGAATAATTAGAGTAGAGCCAATAAAAAAATTGTGTGTGTCCTTACATCAAACCTGTGTGTGTGTAACCTGTGTCTTAGTATGCAATACAAATGCCATTAGTAGACAACATTTTTTATACATACATATATTTTGAAGCAAACACATATGAGCAAGTTAAACATATTTATACGAGTATATTTCACATTACGCAAAAAACTCCATACAGATCATAAATAACAGTCAGATTTACGATTTACCAAACAGTAAAAAACCACAATTTTAAATTATGTACACAGATTTATCTTGATTTTGTTGTTTAAAATTAAACAACTTTCTTTTTGTTTCGCTTGCGGTTTAATTATAGCTGTGGTCCCTTCCTTAAAAGCGTTGCATAAAAATATCGACAGTAATAAGCGAAGAGATTTTAAATTGCAGTCTTGAAATGCTTTCATTAATTAAATTTTATATCATAAAGTTTGGTCGTGGAAATATTTTAAGTGGTTTAAAGTTTGTATATTATAATAAAAGTTCAGTTAAAAAACATTTATTAATCAACTAGCTAACAAAATGAAATCTATCCCGCGGGGACCGTACATTTTTCCGGGATAAAAAGTAGCCTATTTGTTATTCTGATGTATGACTATATTGTTGTATAGTTTCATTAAAATCCTATAAGTAGTTTTTGTGTATTAAGCTGTATAAGTTAATAAGCTAGTATAACTATAGTACCTGTATAGAATTAGTTACTTTTAAAATGTCAGTTGTATTGCTATAAAATACACATTTTATTTAAAAAAGTCATACGAAGTATTTTATCTATAATCTATATAAATCTTAGAAAAAAACTTTGTTTTTAAATCGATGAAAAAACTCGCTACTGCTTAGTACAAGTATTTGGTAATTTGAACAAATAAGTAAGTTACGCGATTTTGGTTTCGTAAAATAATGCATGGGTTTTGAAAATGCACACGTAATTAATTACTTAAATAATCACCACTAATTTGGTAATATCAAATACAGTGCAATGATAAAAGATGTGAAGTCGCCTTAAAATCAGTTAGGCCATTCTACCAGTCCCATTAAGGCGGAGGGGAGGGGAATGTCGGGTTTTAGTGGGTAGTACCGGCTCTTCTAGCCGGTGAGCCCCACATCACCACCTGGGGGATCAGGTGGTATGCGTAAATGCATTTCCCGACATAAAAAAAAGGCCATTCTACCAGTACTTCTATCCTATAATCGTGAGAATCCTAAGTCCCAACATGTCCACCTCACCTTGTAACTCCCATCACTGAAAGTCCCATCTAATGTTTAGGAGATAAACGCGTATGAAAAACAGTCAAACATAATTGTCATCTATACTAATATTATAAAGAGGTAAAGTTTGTGAGTTTGTCAGATTGTGAGTTTGTGACATTGTAGGAGGTTCTACTGAATCGATTTATATGAGATTTAGTTTGAAGATAGTTTGAGACTCCGGGAAGGACATAGGATACTTTTTATCTCGGAAATCACTCCGTAAGGGCTGAAAATGGGGATGAAAGTTTATATGGGGAATCAAGCTAGGGACGAACCCGTGCGAAGCGAGGGTGAATCGCTAGTATTTACTATTAACATAGTTACCGTCTTAGGACCTATTACGTAACACATTTCTTACAGTAAAATATTGGAATTAACCATAATTACATATTATATAATCGTATTGGCAAGGCTTAAAGACAATAAGGGCAAAAAGGGTGATTGATAGTTGATATCTGGGAACGACAAGAGATAATCGATCACGTCGTTACTGCTTTATATGATGAATCCTCATACTTGAACTTCCATCAACTATGTTATTGTAGAGATAAAGGGCTTATGGGAAATGGCCTTACCTAATAGGCCTACATAATGTATTGATTGAGTTATTTATTATTATCAATTATGTTAAACTGTTCTAATATGTTCTAATATATAAATAATCTACATGTATTTAATTACATTTATCGCTACTGTAACTTATAATCTATACCTACATATAATAAAACTGTAGAGGTCGAATGTCTGTACATAGACCAAAAATGCTAAAAACCGAGTCAGGGAGATGTAAAAAGAGAAATAAAAAAAAACAGATTTTTATCAATTTTTTTGTTTCTCTGTTTTTCTGTTTCTCTGTTTATACGGGCTAATCTCCGAAAGTATTGACCGATTTAAATGAACTTTTGATTCCGGAAAATTAAAGAGTTCCGTGGGATAGTTAAAAAGCTATAGTAAATTATACACATATATACATTATACATACACTTAGTACACAAAAACTACTAACTGGATTTTAATGAAACTACAATAATATAGTTCATACATCAGAATAACAAATAGACTACTTCTTATCCCGGAAAAATGTACGGTTCCCGTGGGATAGATTGGTTTGTGTTTGGTAGGAGGGTGAGCCGCGAGTTTTTGTATTTTAATGCAATAATTGTACTGATCTTAATCTATGTTCAATGAATTTAAAAGCCTCTTAGAATTTTTGTACGTATAGTATTGAGTGGTTATATACTGATTTTATTATATTTTCCTTTATTTTAAATAAAATACTGTTATATAAAATATTAAAGTATAGCAACATTTTATTTCTTTTGTTTGAAAATAAAAATCTATAGCTACAATACCTTGTTACAAAGAAACTAAACACTTATAGGTACTTTAGTTGAATCAAACTTACTCTCTTCAGCACAAAGCTTTAAACTTATATATATATATATATATATATATATATATATATATATATATATATTTCAAATTAAATTTGTATTTAAAGTAACAATAATAAAATTAGTCTTAAATATATTAAGTTTTTCTTACAAAAAATACAATATAAGGCGCATTTCTCCAGCCGTGATATTAAATTTTATCATTCCACCACCGGCCACGTCGAAATGTCTTTGTTAAACAGACCGTGAGTAAGCCGTACCGAGTATTTTTTCCGCCAAAATTTATTAGCGTAGAAATGGGAACAAATATAAACGAAGCCCCTATTTAATATTTTAATACTTTTTACTTCTGTGCCATAAACTTTGCTATGGTTTTTTTTAATATTTTCGTCGTGATCCTTAATACAGCATCTTGTGGAGTGAAAAATCAAGAGATTGATGTTCAATAAAATATAAATGATTCAATTTAAGAAATTCTATAAGAAATACAGAAAATAATATTATTTTTACATTAAAAATATTATTGACGTATGAAATGGAGCTGAGATGAGATGATGAGATGGAGATGAAAGCCGGACTTACTTAAATTAAATTTTAAACGGTTCTGACTTGACAGAATAAAATTTCATTAGTATAGATTCAACGATAGAGTTCAATTTTTCAAACTAAGTTCTTAAAAAGGGCGTTGGGTTTAGTTTGTATGATAAGAGAATAAATGGAACTACTCACGGTTGGCGGCTCCCCTCGGTACGTTTTAATTAAATAAAAATAGTTATTGTTAGTGTACCTTAGGAGATAGACACGGCTATTGCAGACTTTTCTGTGTTGGCCTTTATAACACCTATCATTTTCTAGGACATTGTTTCGATATATTTATTAAGATTTTGCCAGCATTAGCCGGGTGAACGTATCGAAAGAGATTTAAAAAAACAACATCTTCATAGTTTAATTATTTTGTACTAGCAACGTGCCGTCTCTTCGCTCGGGTTCGTCCCTATGCACGTTTTAACGATTAATATAGAATAGATAGATTATAATATAAAATAATATATTATATTATATGATATATTATGTAGCATATAGTCTTGCTCAATAAACGGGCTATCTAATGTAAAAAGATTTTTTCAAATTGGATTGTATTCCATGAGATTAGCGCGTTCAAACAAACAAACTTTGGATTTTTCTAATACTAGTAGTACCTGCCGCTTCGCCCGTATTCAATCTTCCCATATAAACATTATAAGACAGTTTTACAATAATGTATGGAAGTCTGTCCGATTTGTTGTTATTCATGATTACTACTCTGCTCTCTTGGGATGATAAAATAAGATAAGGCCTATAGCCTTCCTCAATAAACGAGCTATCTAATGCAAAAAGGATTTTTTTTAAATTAGATTAGTAGTTTCTAAGATAGTGCGTTGAAACAAAAAAATAAACAAAAAAAGATATAAACAAACTCTGTCTCTATAAAATTAGTATAGAAGTATAGATAACTTTTTTCGTTTATAGGTCTTTCTATTAGTGAAAACCGTATCAAAATACATTAGTTGGTACTAAACCACAAGTCGAGTAAGCGGAAAAACAGAAAGATCAAATATACTAAAGTAAATATTTTTTTGAGATTTACTTTTGAGTAACTGCATTTTAGTCTGCATTTTAATCAATGCTCTCTAACTCACTTAGGTTGACTGGAAAAGATCTCTTCTAGGGATAAGTTCACCTTTGCTAACTATTTTATTATTTGTTACTCTCTGTATTTTACATATAAGTCCAATAAAGAATAGTATATATTTTATATTATACTTATAATACAAAACCTACACACTATACATACATAATATGTACATATGCGTCGGTAAAAGCCGCTTAATCGAAGACCAAAATGTAACTGTCCATTTAATTAGCGAATTAAGATTAATTAAACACTGGAAATGAATTTTCTCTGTTCATGTATTATCGAAATTAGTACTGCTTAAAATTGACAATTGCAGATGTATAATTAGGCCGGATATTATTATAAAATTGTGTGATAGTTAAAGGAGGGAACGGCTTTTTCAACCGACTTCCTCAAAAAGGAGGAGGTTCTCAATTCGGCTGTATTTTTTTTTATGTTTGTTACCTCAGAACTCCCTCATTTATTAACCGATTTAGACAATTTTTGTTTTGTTTGAAAGGGTATATTTTCAGATTGGTTCCATTTAAATTAAAAAAAAAACCACCCCTAAGGGTGGAAAAACAGCTAATGATGAATTTAACCTACTTCTAATTGTCATATTGTTTTGTAAGTTTGCAAGTGTTTCTATTTCCGTTGATAGTACAGTGGTTCGGTATTGTTGACCTGATCTGATGGTAAGGCCAGAAGGTGGATAGGTGGAACTCTTCAACGAATAATAGTAGATACTTTGAGTTTGGGCTTATTTTGTTTGATTTGAAAAGCCCAACAAGTTAGGATTCTTACTTTGCTACTACCGTCTACACTAAAAAGGGAAAAATAAAAACTTTTTAACAAAAAAATAGAAACCGACTTCAAACAAAAGCACTAAAAAGTAAAAAATAACTGATTGGTAGTTTTCATTTACTATACATACCTAATCAAATAATTTCGAAGTCGGTGCCAGCCGACACAAACCAAAGCACACCGACTAGAGTAAAAACATACTATCTATTACAAAAATATACGGGAATCCAACCTACGATGTCTGGCATAATTAATTGTACTAACCGAATATATCACTGAGCCATCCAGACGATAACATTAACACCTCCAGGTAAATTTCTAAGAAATTAATGGAATTTCTAAGAAATCTAAAATATTGTTAACTGTAACGCCGGCGTATCCGCGGTCGTGGAGGGACTATTTATATGTTATTTTGTTACATTATTAATCAGAAGCAATCTACATTTTCATATCTCTAAGATATAAAGATAAGAAAACAGAAATTAAAATATGAATATCATGTTCCGCCGCTTTTGAAACTTATGTAAATGGGATTAAAATTCAAACGATGCTCATCCCAGATACGATCTTGTAATGCGACGTAATTTTGATTTTATTAAAATTTACGAACTGCTTCCCCTTCAACTGGACTTTTTATGGTAATGTTAATTCATTAAAAGGCTTCTCGCGTACAAATTCTATGATATACGGATTTTAGGATTTTATATACCTTGATGCGCATATTGTACTACGGTTATCTGTAGAAAATACTGCACAATATAAATTCTCTTCGTTGCACGCCATTATTTTATCTATACAAATAAATAAAATTGAAGTGTCTGTTTGTAATGTTAAAATAACAACGTTTTACTTAATGCATATGAAACTATACGGTGCTTGTAAGAAAAACACAGTTTTAAATTTTTTTGTCTGTCTGTCTGTTTGTCTCCGGCTAATTTCCAAAACAGCTGGACCGATTTTAACGGAACTTTCAATGGCAGATAGCTGATGTTATAGGGAGTAACATAGGCTACTTTTATTTTAGAAAAAGAGTTAGGGTTCCGTTCAAAAAAAACGCACCTAGGGACGTGCCCGAGCGAAGAAAGGGTAAGTCGCTAGTATTATGAACACTACTCGGATCTTAAAGAAGTTAATATCATGTGAAGAAATGACAATTTTTATGGCTTTATGAAATTGCGCCTTATTTGCAAGTATAGAAAAAAATCTATGTATGAAAATAATGTTAGAAAAGCATTATCTATTAATAGAAAAATACAATTTCCGCGAGTAACATTTTGTTTTATATCAAAAAACGTATAAGTGAAGTTGCAGGTAAAAACTAGTATCCAATATTGAAAAATTCAACTATAATCATGATTTAGATGATGTCTTTCTGACTGATTTCGGCTACAGTGGCCAATCTCACTGAGACTGGCCATCTTCGCAAGAAATATTATAGTGCGCAAGTGTACACGCAGACACCTGGATATTTTACCTATAATTCCTTTCACTCTAAAATTCCTATGGAACAATAATTTTACACGACCGGTGTAAGGCGCAGGACCGACGGCTTCACCTGCTTCGTAGTAATTTTTATTTAATTATAACTGACTCGGTGGCATAGTAGCTAGAATTTACGGCTGTGCATCAGGAGGTCCTGCGTTTGATTCCCGGGATGGGACAAGTTTAGTCATTGAATCTTTCTGTCAAAAAAGTCCAGTCAAAGTATTGACCGAGTCAGTTATAATTAAATAAAAGTATATTTATCGTTACGACGATATTTCTAATAATAAAAAAAAAGTATCATTTAAGGAATTTAAAATTATTCTTTAACATTCTATTCAGGCCATGAGAGCCATGAAGTTTTGACAAATGTCGCGCCGTGGTTACTTTGACGTGAAAAATGGACCTCTTAGATAAGGGAGACCAATTGCTATATACCCCTTTCCTTTACTTGGCACTCAGCGAAACGAACAATGTGTTACGTAAGCGTTATATAAGAAAAGAATTGTCTTATGAGTTTTAGTATGAAAATATTGAATTTTATGTGGTCTAGTAGGATTTCATGTCTGTACGTATGTATATGGCTATAAATATGATATAATATGAAGATATATTATTAAGAAAACCAATATTGAATATATTAAATATTAAATAAATATTAAATATTAATATTATTAAGAAAATAGAAAATTCTCACTTATTATTACTTACTACTTATTATATTATACTGATTGACCCTTGTCGTTCAGTGGGGATATGTAATTATCGTTGAATACTATGACGTAATTGAATTTTTAAATTATTGAATTAGCCAGCGGGCTGATTACCTAACGAGGTAAAAGATTCAAATTCCTCATATTTGAATTTGGTGTAGGCAAATGTTAGTAAATGTTACAGATATGTAGAAAATAATATTATAAAGATATAACATTGTAAAATTGTAACTAAGCCGAATCTGTACGTTAAATATTTTTTGAAAAATCTTATGGAAATAAACATTATTATCGATACAGAGGCCAAATCTATGTTTTTAGAATTTTCGTCTGTCTATCTGTCTATCTGTCTGTCTGTCTGTGACCGCATCACAGAAAAACCACCGAAGGGATTTTGATAAAATTTGTTGTTTTGATAGCTGGTTATCCGGGTCAACATATAGGATACTTTTTACCGCGGGAAAATATCTCATTTCTGAGAAAAAATGCAAAAACTGCAATGTAAGAGTATACTAAAATGTAAAACCGAAGAATTTATTTTTGAACATCTGAACGCGGGCGGAGCCGCGGGCAATGCTAGTTATACTACTAAAAATCAATAAAAAGGGACGACGGGGTGTTAGAACGTTCATAGTTCTGCTACAATTGTTTCCGCCATGTAATACAGAGTTGTGTAATAAAGAACTTTATAAAACTATTCAATTGAGCTAAATCTCTCATCCTGGAGGTAATTAAGCGTTTGATCTAACAAGCGCGGTCTGCCTCAATAACGGTTAAGCCAAGTGATAGGCGTCAGTTTGGCTTAAGCTTTAAACGCTTTGTTAAGCTCTATAGAATTTCCAGCGAAGCTTTTAAAAAGCTATCGAACTCGAACATGTATACTCGTAACTGCCAGCTAGTCGCCCTTTTAGAAAGATATATGAAAATTTTATGACTTAAATTTCCTTTTCGGCTACTGTTTGCTCTTATGGGTGGAGTAGTAAAATATTTCTTTTTAAATATTTTCTTATGTTGAGTTATATCTATACTATCTAATCTATACATATAATAAAATTATAACTAAGTCGAATCTGTACATTAAATATTTTTTGGAAAATCTTATTGAACTAGTCATTATTATCGATACAGAGGCCGAATCTATAGTTTTTAGAACTGCCTCGGTGGTGTAGTGGCTAGCATGTACGGCTGCACACCCGGAGGTCCTGGGTTCGAGTCCCGGGTCGGGCCAAGTTTAGTTATTGAGCCTTCCTGTAAAGTAAGTCTCAGTAACAGCCCGGAGTTGGGAAGTTGGCGGTGTTTCACCCCCGTGCCTCGGAGAGCACGTAAAGCCGTCGGTCCTGCGCCTTAACTCTCACCGGTCGTGTCGAGTGGTCGTCCCACCGGAGTATGGGAGTGATAGGAATAGAGAGTGTACTTGTATCTGCGCGTACACTTGAGCACTATAATATCTCCTGCGCAGTTGGCTAATCTCATTGAGATTGGCCGCCGTGGCCGGAATTGGCTAGGAGAACATCATCATCATCAGTTTTTAGAACTTTTGTCTGTTTGTATGGGAACACATCACAAGAAAATCACTGGATCTATCCTATCTATTTTGATGAAATTTAGTATGATGATATCTGTTTATCCGGGTCAACATATACGATACTTTTTACTGCGGGAAAATATCTCATCTCTGAGAAATATATACTTAACGTTAAAATGAAACGGAGTGAGGATGAGTCGCTATAGTTATACATATATTAATTAATACATATACTATTCCCTCTTTATTTTGGATTACATTATAAATAAAAAAGTATATATTTTGTTGGTTTTTCCTTTTTTTAGGGTTCCATGGTGAAATGCAATATGTTTTTTAACGTCCATAACATCCGGCCGGATCAGGCCTTAGGCCACCACGTTGGCCAAGTGCGGGTAAGCGGACTTCTCATGTCTTTTGAAAACTTGCAGGTTCTCTCAGACATGCAGGTTTCGTCACGATGTTTTTCTTCACCGCAAGATGAGTGGAAATCATATCAGAAATGATTCGCACATGAAAATATCAGAGGTGTGAGACTCGGGATTTGAATCCGTATCACTCGGTTTCTCAAACGAGTGTGTTACCATTGGGCTGCCACTGGGCTGAAATATGATAACAGAACCCTTATATTTTCGTCATATGAGGCAAAGATAAGTCAGTACAGTACCTTTTTCGCCTTTGTTTATCTGTTACCAATAAAAAAATATTGTTTTCGAATTTCTTCGACCACTAGGCGAAAACTAGTATAGATAAATAACTAAAATCTATTTGTATCTCCTAACATTTCACCAACGCTTAATTAAGAGAAGTTAATTATGCATCCGATGTTACAAGCAGCCTTCATTAATAAGGTTTAGAACTGATCAATAAGTCTCGGTAAGTCTTGTAAGACTTTATACTTAACTAGCGACTCAACTTCGCTCCGTTCGGGTTCGTCCCTAGTTACTTTTTAACAGTTAGTATTGATTTCTCAGATGATGATGATGAGATATTTTCACCATACTCATCAAAATCCCTCCAGTGGTTTTTACGTGATACAGTCACAGACAGACAGGTAGAAAGACAGACAAACAGACAGATAGAAAAAAATATATTCTAGAAACTATAAATTCGGTCTCTGTATCGAATAATGTTCTCTTTCAATAAGATTTTCCATAAACTATTTAATGTACAGATTCAGCTTAATTACAATTTTATTATATGTACAAGCGACTCACACTCGCTTCGCTCGGGTTTGTCCCTAGATTGCTTCCCAATACAAACTTTCATCCCCATTTTCACCCCTTTAAGGGATGATTTCTGGGATAAAAAGTATCCTATGGTCTTCGTAGGGTCTCAAAATATCTTCTTACCAAAACTTTACCTAAATCGGCCCAGTAGATCCAGAGATTACCCCCTACAACGTCACAAACTCACAAACTTTATGTCTTTACAATATGTATTAGTTTTTATATTAGTAGCTAAAGCAGTCGAAAGCAGTAAGTAAATATTACTATCACATTATGCAATATTTGCATCTATGAAAACAGTACTTATGGACAGAATATAAGAAATTGAGATAAAATATTGCAAACTTTCTCACTTAAAAGATTATCTAAAGCTATTTGCAAAATTTTGAAGAAGCAAAATTATGTTGGGTTTGTAGTTAATGTGCCAATGCCAAAAACGTTTTCGTAGACTAGATTACGGTGTCACGTAATCTATCTATCTATCTATATAAATTAAAATGAATGTTGGTAAGCGCATAACTCAAGAATAGCTGGATCAATTCGGCAAAAATTTTTTTTCGTATGTTTCTTAAGGTCCACGGAAGGTTTTAATAAAGAGACAAAATGAAAAATTAACGGAAAAAAAATAAAATTTATATGGCTAACGCTGGCTAATAGCGACGACTCCGAGCGAAGCGAGGGTAAGCCGCTAGTGTTACAAATAACATTACCGTGACTATGATTTTTGATAATAATTATGAAATATTTTAGGTTCCATATGGTATATTACTCTACGCGTTTTAAATAAAACTATCTGTTCGGATATTTCCGCGGATTTATTTTGTAAATAACGTTTTAGACGTCTAAAACCTTCCATCCCGTCTCACCTGTGACCATGCTTACTGTAAAACAATTCAAAATATCGGGAACAAAAAATTAAAATAAGCTACAATACAGCCAAAAAGATAGTTTTATTTAAAATTTCAAACATTTGCGTAAATCTAAGAAAGTATTTTTATACGCAGTCATTTAATAAGGTATATGGATGGTGGAAGATTTTTACAAATATATAATATCTTCTATATACGTATATTTGAACCAATTTAAAATCCTATTGATCTATAATCGGATAAAAATCTATCCATTAGATTGTGCTTAAGCTAAGTGATAAGCGTCAGTTGACTTAAGTGGACGCTTTGGTAAATCCTATGACAGAAGAGCTTTTGAAAAGTATTTTTTCTTTTTGTTTAGGGATTTACTTTAAAATATAAAAAAAAATTGTTTAATTCTTCATATTTAGTTAATGTTTTATTGGCATTTTTACCAATACCATGTAGATTGTGGAATAGCTTACTTATTTGAAAGTTGAAATTGTGAATTAATCACTAAATATTATAGAATTCGGTTAAAACAAAGTATAGTCAAAGTGTAGTAAAGTCTGTCTATCTGTCTGTCTGAACGCGATAATCTCAAAAACTATCGAACGGATTTTTATACGGTCTTCACAAGTGATTCAGGAGAAAGATTTAGTTGTATAATTCATTAGGGTTTTGTGTAATTTGGCTAAAATGATGATTGTTGAAGATGTCGGAAAAAATCATGTCGACTAAGAGCATGCATCGTGTGTACCAATAGAATTATATGAAAATAAATGTACTCCGTAGAATGTCCTCTTAAAAATATCTATTAAACTGTGGTAACGGTATATGTACGTAACATTACCACAGAGTAGGAATGCACCCGAGCGAGTAGCTAGTACCTAATAATATATAACTTAGTTAAAAAAGACTAAAAAACATAAATCATATTTATATAGTTATTAAAAATATATAGTTACAGAATTCTTAAGAAAGTTCAAATTAAAGTTCCAAGAAATGTCTTTAATACTACAGAGTTACTTTACCCTTTTTACCCTTTTATCCTAGATGCTAAAATTTAAAAAAAATAATTATAAGTATATTTTTTAGACAGTGGACAGTTATTTTTGTACTATTCTCACTATGAACTAATTCAGTAACTACTGATCGGCCAGGAGTGGAAATTAAACATATATATGAATAGAATTTACTTATCTATATAAAACGAACTAAAAAACTAACGGTTTCCATTTTTTTTATTGAAAACACCAAACTTGTCAATACCTACTAAAAAAAAAAAAACACTTGACAAGCATGAACGGTTTTGTCTTTGCCTAATTATATATAGGTTTACTTATCAATCATTATGATCATACATACTATTTAGACAGTTTTATGAGTCAGAACATTTAAACTTCTCTAAAAGTCAAAAACGAAAAATGACGTTAATTTTGTAAAGTGTCCGATATCTCCAAAATTTCGTAACTTCTTTGTTCTCTGAGAGCTTAGTAGAAGCTAATAATTTACGCAATTATTTATTCAAGATAAGAATATTTCGTACGATTCAGACTTTCTTAAAGGAGAATATTTATAAAACGTCGTTAGGCTTATTTGAGGTTATTTTAATAAAAACTTAAAACAATTTATAGACGAAGTGAAAATGTTAAAAATATTAATGAAATATTCATTACTTTGTAAGTAATGAATTATTGTATCAATATTTATGTATAAATGTTAGCAAATAAAAATAGCTTACGGATTTTATTATATAAAGGAAAAATATTCTATAAATTAATATTATGCTATTTTTATTTCAAGGAGAAGAGAAATAAGGCATAAAAATAGATAAGAATATAGTATTTATTTTATTATTTATATAAATTTTCCCTTCTTCTTTAAAGAAAGTAAACAAGCTGTATGACAAAATCGAAAATAGTAGCAAAAACAATAAATCACGTTACTAGTTTTGGCGTTGACATTTTTTTTCGTAGGCTCCGTCTACATAATTTTTAGTCTGAGGTTTATTTCAGATTCGGTTGCAGTAGTACAATTATCGGATTAAGCCATTTATACTTTATTAAATACAGTATAATATGTGATTTTTCGAAATCAGTTTGAGAAACTAAATGACAACTAATTTTTTTTTCCTTTTTTTAACACACAGCACCATCTAGTTTCATGATGACCTACGAGACCTGTGTTATGGATACCAGATAGTTGATACTACATACACACACGTATTATATAACTTTAAACTGCCTCGGTGGTGTAGTGGCTAGCATGTACGGCTGCACACCCGGAGGTCCTGGGTTCGAGTCCCGGGTCGGGCCAAGTTTAGTTATTGAGTCTTTCTGTATAGTAAGCCTCAGTAACAGCCCGGAGTTAGGAAGTTGGCGGTGTTTCACCCCCGTGCCTCGGAGAGCACGTAAAGCCGTCGGTCCTGCGCCTTAACTCTCACTGGTCGTGTCGAGTGGTCGTCCCACCAGAGTATGAGAGTGACAGGAAGTGTCAGGACAGTGACAGTGACAGGAGTGCACGTTGTGTCTGCGCGTACACTTGTGCACTATAATATCTCCTGCGCAGTTGGCTAGTCTCAATGAGATTGGCCGCCGTGGCCGGAATCGGTCAGGAGAACATCATTATCATCATATAACTTTAAATACATACATATTATAAATAATAATATAATAATGATTAGCAACAAATTACGTATATTTTGTTTTGATATGTTCCAATTTCTCTCCCGCAGCACGTTATTGAGCTTAAGTTTTAACGCCTTGTATTTAACTGCTATCAGTAGCTTTTAGTTTTAGTTTAGTTATATTATAGTAGTTCTATTATAGTAACTCTGTGTATCTAGAGGGAATCCTACAATACATATATTTAGTGGTGGCCACTTTTGAACTCTCCTTTTTTTTGATTGGCACTAGCACTAATTTCTCTATCAGATCACAAATTTTCAATGAAATGGATCGGGCTAATACGACCTATATTCTCAATTAAAAAAAATATTAAAAATTGAAGTAAAAAAGAGAGTAGAGCCTTTGTAAATCTTCAAAAGGCTTCTCTAAAAGTCCTTTATTTACCTTGAAGAATTATTTATTTTAATAAAGTTTTTCAAAAACGATTTTTTTTTAAGTGGAATGCACATAAATATTTAAAATATTATTATGACTATATAGTTTGTTATAATAATACAAGATTCACTCCTTGTGAAATTTAGATGGTACATAATTCTCTTAAATGGAGCACTTCGACGACTGAATCAACAGTAAGAACAGCTGTATTGAGATATGCAGAAAGCGTTTATTTATATTTTAAATAATTTGAATATGCTTATTCATTGATTATTATGGCTTGTCATATAGTGATGTCAAAATTATTCTTATTATTACTACTAGCTCCTCTCGGATCCGTCCGTACTTACGTTATAATGTTTAGTATAAATTTCTCAGAGATGAGATATTTTCCCGCAGTAAAAAGTATCCTATATGTTGACCCGGATAACCAGCTATCATCATACCAAATTACATCAAAATCCCTTCAGTAGTTTTTCCGTGATACGGTCACAGATAAGCAGACGGACAGACGCAAATTCTAAAACCTTCGGCCTCTGTTTCGATAATAATGTCCATTTCAATAAGATTTTTCAAAATCTTTTAATTTACAAATTCGGCTTAGTTACAATTTTATTATATGTATAGATTGAAACGTTTATACTCTTTTTGATCATTTTTTGGGGTAACTTACAGTTCTTTAGCGTATAATGAGAGGGAAGTTGCGGTAAAATTTAATTCGATAAAATATGTCGTATTACTAAATGTAGGCTATTTATCATAATTTATACTGCATTAAAAATGTTGTTCATACATTTATATACTGTAAAAATAGCATTTTGTACAAGATAACATTAATCTATATCTATATTTAAGTATATACAATTAAAATCATTTATTTACATAGTACCAAAGTCCAAACAAACATAACTTGTAATCTATTGTAAACGCGAAAGCATTTGTGTATGCATGTGTATGCTCTTGATATCAAACTGCTGGATGGATTTTGATGAAATTTAGTATAGAGCTACACTTGGTACCTGGAATTTTACTACTAGTTTACTATTAGGAACCTAAGGACATAGCCGAGCGAATCGAGGATAAGTCGCTTGTGTTATAATATGTAGACGTCATGTACATTTATTTTTTTATTTTTATACCTAGCTATTGATTATTATTATTGTTTTATATTTTTAATCTTAAATAGCATAAATCAATTATGTTATTAGGGGTTCTGGGTTTGAAATGAAAAAATAACCTAACGAGAACGCTTTAGCCTTCACAACCTACGTCATTCAGTCGAGCCTGGCACAATATCGAAAATTAAAACTTACAAATAAATCATATTTTACCCAGATGCTCAAAAAAAATTATAAAAAACTTATTAAATTAAATACTTATTAGTCGTATAGTAACTGGATTAATAGTCACTTTTTTACATATATCCCATGGCTTATTTGGCTAACAGTTGAATGTCATATAATTCAATATCCCGGCAGAGAGGTAGCAAGCCTTAGGTTATCAATAAATAACATTTTCAAACGACACTGCAATCAGCTGTGACGGGTTTCGAATGATTTCCCTAGGGAGCACGATAGAATTTGATTTCATTTTTATTCTTTGTTTATTTGACATTTTAAACACCTGGCCGATCTAATCTCGTTAAAATATGTGTTTATCAAATATTTATACGATTATTGTGAGATAATTAAATTCTAGCTTAATGAAGGCGAATCGTTCATTCACCTCTCGACAGGAGATTTCAAAATTTTAGTATAAAAATGATAGTGTACAGGTTTTTGTAGGCAGTCATTTTAAAAAAATATTTGAATTCAACCTAGAACCTGAGAAGTAGAAATAGTTTTTTACATATTTTATTTATATATGTTGGGACATTAATACACAACACCATCTAGTTCCATGGAAAGCTACAAGGCTTGTGTTGTGTATACCAGATAGGTGATACACTACATATATATAACTTTAAATACATACATTCTATAAACTTGCAGAACCCGCGGCTTCGCTCGCGCTAAAACTACAAAAATATCTCTAAAAAGGTAGTTTCATTCAAACTTTTATCACCTATTTTACCCTCTTATAGGATGAATTTCGAATAATGCTAATACACGTATTTATGTATTTTTATTGAAAAGCATTAATACCAAGTTTCAAGTAATTCTGATCGTAAATATTTTTTTTGGTTTGTATTATAACGTGTTATACCGTGGGAATTAGATACTCTCCCGCCCTCCAACCATCTCCACACAAAAAATCACACCAATCCGTCAATCCGTTTCGACGTTAAAGAAGGACAAACAAACAAACAAACACACTTCCACATTTATAATATTAGTATGGATATAAGCACCCATGACTGGAGTACAAACATTCGTGCTCATCATACAAATGAATGCACCCAGCGGGACTCGAACCCGAGACCACTGGCACAACAACTACAAACTCAGCCAAACGTATTGTCGAATAGTTACTAGCGATGTGTGTATTCTAAATGATGTATGATCATTTAGAATACACACATCGACTTTATTTTAAGTTTCGCTTTTATTTCTTTCTCGTGAAAGTGTTTTTAGTTTGATTTTGTTGTTTATTTCAATAATTTAAAGAAATTATTCTTACGAGGTATAAAAACAGATTTGATTAAGACACATGAGGGTCAGGGTGTAAGTAAACCCACGGCAAGTTTTTATAGCGAACAATATATTAATAAACAATATATTTTCGAGTAACTATGGTGCAATAATATCGTTATCAATTGTGATAAATTATTTATCAACTAAACAAAAATGAATCTTTTGTCATACCTATAAGGTATATAAATATATATATATTTTTGGTAAAGATAAAGCCAAATGATAACTCCGTATCACAATCAGATAAACCGACATGATAAAAGGAAAATACATGAGGAATTGATATTTACAAGTTTTTTTGTTAAATTTTGGTCGTGTTTTCTGCAATATAATAAAAATGAATTGTAGATATTGTTGTAACGATATACTGGTGTGGATATTAAATAATAAAATTATAGTATTTCTTAGTCTACTCTCGTTCTGTTTGATGATATCAACGTGGGTGCTTTCGAATCAAAAGCATAGTTTAAACCAAGAGCTCAATGAACTGAAAGAAAGTATGACTTCAACGACTACTTCAACAACTAGTGCTCCTGTTTCAGAAGAAACTACTTCAAGTTCTGTGAGCGAAGAACCAGGTACATCACCAAGTACATCATCAAGTTTGGATGCAGATCAAAATCAACCAGAAGATCTGGAAACCATCAGTAAAAATATACAAGAAAGTAAATTAATCAGTTCAATTTTAGCAGGCGCATAAACATCAGTGTATCTAAATAAGTGATGTTAGTGTTAATTGATAAATGTGTACTAAAGTTGCAAGAGAGTTATTAATATTTTAAATATTACAGACTTTCTTCATATTCATATGTTAATGTTGTTTTTCTTTTACATTATGTAATATTTAGTTATATTTACAATAAATAACTTAATTTTCTAAACATTTTTTTTACATTGAACATTCGTGAAATTATTATGAAAGAAATGATAATTTTGTATATATTTGGGCCTATACAATAGTAAGTATATTTGATTAGATAGAGACAGCTTCACTCTAATAATGACTCTATCGCGTAGATACATGCTGGAATACACTTTTTCAAACACTTCGCATTTAAATTCAGATTTGAAGTCAACGAGGCATCCCCTACTAACAAAATAATTTTACTCAAAAGAGCGGGTGACAAACTCAACAATTGCTATTTTAATTATTTTTTTTGCAATATTAGAATATGTTTACAATATTAAAATATGATAATTAATAAACTTTAAAGTTAAAGTGACTAAGTAATGCTTTGTAGCATATTTTTATTATTTTTTTAGTTATGTTTTATTTGATCAAGTTTTCAGAGAATCTAGAATCTATGATCGGAGCGAAATCAAGTACGAAACTAGGTCTTCTAAAATCATTTAAGTACATAGCATGCATGAAGTTTTTATTGTATATTTAACTTTCCACCCTATTTATCGGAAGTGCCTTCGACGACACTGCCCTAGCGGGAAGCCATCGTATTAGAATATAAATTGAACTCTTTATATAAACATTTATAATTTGCATTTAAGGCGTCTCCACCGATTTCATATCTTAATCTACCGTAATCAGAACGTCGATACACCAATACAAGAGGAAGATCAGAAAATATGAATATTTTATAAATAATAGTTTACGAAAAAAAATTCGCTCATATCACGATGTTTATCACAAAACGTAACGGAATAAAAAGTAGCTCATTTCAATCTACGAAATATAAATTATATGTACATGAAAAAGAAAAATCCTGATAAATTCATTAATCTGTAGCTTCTAAAGAGAACTAAAAACCAATAAACACTCCATTTATTACTTATACGAAAACCTACTTATTAATTAATAACCGACTTCCAAAAACGAGGAGGTTCTCAATTCGTCGGAATCTTTTTTTTTATGTATGTTCACTGATTACTCGAAGACGCCTAAACCGATTTGGAAAATTTTTGTTTTGTTTGAAAGGGTATACTTCTTAGGTGGTCCCATATAAATTTTATTAAAATCGGTCGAGTGGTTTTTAAAAATATCAACAATAAATATTTTTTTTAAAACAAATTGTTTAATAGAATATGTTATCAAAAAGTTTCTTGCTACAAATTACCTGCTTATTACGTCTACACAAGAAATATAAAAATAAAAACTATAAAAAAAACCGACTTCCAGGCACTACAATGTAAAAAATAAACGGGGGTTTTCATTTAGAATCAATTAAGAAAACCCAATCAGATTAAGGAAATACGTAAAGTAAGTGAAGTAAACAGTGGTACTTAAGTAAGTGCTAAGTAAACAAGGAAATTGAATAAGTAAACTAAGTGTAATCATTGTTTGACAAACATTATAAGGAATTGCGAACAACGTACAATTAATAATATTGAATGGAATCGTAGTTAAAGCGTTTAAATTAAGCCGTCACTAGCTGTATTTTCACTCCCCATACATATTAAGTACATAATTTGAAAAAACAAGTATATATTGTGAGAAATTTTAGTTTCATATCTTTGTTATTTATTATCTCAACGCCTGCCAATAAAATAATGCAATTTTTCGTTAAACACAAACTTAACCAGCGTTCTACTAATACGTTATAAATATTCATAGTCCTAAGTAGCGTTATCGAACGTTTAACTGAACCAGTAAAGCCTGACCTTCCTATCCATACCAGCCATCCCCCATTACATCAATGTCGTTTTGTAAACAAGGGGTGGAAAGTTTCAAGTGAAACTGGTCGCGTATACGATACGAGAAGGGGATTTCGATACATTATATACGATATATCAATGCTATATTTATATTTCAATACTGTATTTATATTTCCTATGGGAATAACACGACACTAAATCTGGGGCGTATGTGACATTGTCTCTAGGTCGAGACTCGTTTGTTTCGCGTGCTTTCACGATTCCTTCATACAAATA
The DNA here is from genome assembly GCA_947093115.1 of Brenthis daphne. Lineage (NCBI taxonomy): Eukaryota > Metazoa > Arthropoda > Insecta > Lepidoptera > Nymphalidae > Brenthis > Brenthis daphne. The sequence goes on along the minus strand of OX352473.1, from coordinate 35,195,907 downwards.
TTCTCGTGCATAATTGCTTCAGGGACTTTATAAGACGTTTTGTGTATACATTGTTAGGAGGCGCTACTTGTAATGTACAGTAGCACCATTAGTTATTCAGATAGCTTCCTTGTAAAAGCATGTTATAATGTTGTTTTTTTACAAATTCATTTTTAAATGATATATATTTATAATTTTCTCACAGATTGTTATTCGAAACTAGTCCTTGATTCCGGATCCATTCGTATGGAAAGTGGAGTGAAAATAAAAGAAAGCCTATGCCCGTTCTCGTAATGCAATTCCTTGCCAAATTTTATCAAAATCTGTTCAGCGGTATGGACGTGAAATGCTGAGAGATAAGTAGAAAGTTACTATCACATTACATGAATATATTATGTTTATATATCGTTTTTGTTCTCCCCCTGTCCACCAAAATAAAGTAATAAATAAAGCCTTTCTAAACATAATACTTTCTTAAATTTAGATTTTTAAGGTTGTCTATAACAAGTATAGCCTTTAAGACGTCTACAACTTCAGTCTCTCACATGACTATGATTGCTGTAAAGCATTCGAAACGTCGGGAACCAAAAATCAAAATAAATCCGCGAAATAATCCGAAAAGATAAAATTAAAATATCTTCCTAAGCAGTTTTAGCCATCGCGGGCTATCTTATGGAGATTTTATATTTACGAGATATATACAGGGTTACTATTTTTTATTTTCTCTTCATTCTCACATTCCGGAGGGATGGCAATGCGACACAACTGATGAAAGATCATACGTAGGACGATAGTTTTACGACTTCCAACTCTGCTGCAAACAAATTCTTGACAGAATAAGTACAATTCTTAACCCAGCCTGAGACTGAAATTAGAACCTGCAACTGGACATGTTGGTATTGGTGCAGGATCTGGTGGTACTAGACTAATAATCTAATAAGATGTGTTAATAATTATTTTATAAAATTAAATTGAAATTAAGTATATAAAACTCTTTATCCTGACTGACTGATGGATGATGATGATGACGATGATGAGCCTAAACCGCTGGTTTTACAAACGTGAAATTTGGAGGATATATTTCTTAAATATTATAGGCATCCGTTAAGAAAGAATATTTGAAATTCCTTCCCTAAAGGGGTAAAATAGAGGACGAAAGATTGTATGAAACTACCATTTCTAATGTGAAATGTATAGAACGTGGTATTTTGCTTTAAAATAAAAAAATAAAACATACGTATGTACGTGTATGAAATACTTGAAACTTGATATTAATGCTCTTCAATACAAATAAATAAACACAAATTGTAGAATTTTTCAAAATTTAGCTATAACAATGCCAAGTTTTAATAATGTCAAAGTTTGATTTTTTTGTAGTTTAAGCGCGGGCAAAGCCGCAGGACCTACTGGTAACTTATAAAATATTTTAATTTTTTAGAAATTACACTGCCCTTACTAGCCATTTTCTATAATATACTTAGATAAAACGTAGCTTGTGTAATTATCACTATGCAAGAAAATCATGTTGATCTACTGCTCTGTGGTAATTGGTGACAGTTAAGTTTTTATATGGGGAAGTAAATTCTATTCATATGTGCTTTCTTCAAATTTTTATCACAAATTTTTTAAACAAATAAATTAATAACAATCGAACCCGCGCCATAACAACGATATAGGTACCTACTGTAACCGCTGCTTTAAGCCTTCGCCAATTATGTTTACGAAATGTAAACCCACCCTTAATCCAAACGCTTGTCATCGCCACCCCACTTAAGGGTTCAAAGATAAAATATTCTAATAACTTCTACCGAAACGTAGGTATGGAAGGGCGTATAAATGAGACGGTATTTCTCAATTTTTCATCGTCAATATTCGAAGCACAATTGAAGCAAAATAATACACATTTTCATAATATTTGTGGATGAAATAGAAATGTCCTTTAAAACTTTTTGCTTTTTAACTTCTTTACCAAAAAGGTAGTAATGTAAATATATCTAGTGATTTAGAATAGTTTTTTTTAAATACACCAATATTTTCTATTTTCAACCGACTTCAAAATTGAGGAGGTTCTCAATTCAACTGTATTTTTTGCAAATTAAATTCAGATTCAAGCGTACGTGACAAGTTTATTTGAATACCTGTTTTTATTTCAAGTATAAAATAATTCACAAAATACAATTTTACTAACATCTATTATATTACAAGTGTATTCATTTAAACTTATAAATATTTTACGAAATTTACATTCTGATCAACGTGGAGCGGAAACAAAAATATTATTTTATTATATATATATATATTTACGCGTTCAAATGACCGAAAACCAAATTCTTACTTAGGTTTTACATATTAGTTATACTCTTACATTGCAGTTTTGGTATTTTTTCTGGGTAATGCTATATTTTCACGCAGTAAAAAGTATCCTATATGTTGACCCGGATAACCAGCTATAACCATACTAAATTTCATCAAAATCCCTCCAGTGGTTTTTCTGTGATGCGGTAACAGACAGACAGACAATAATTCTAAAAACTATAAATTCAGCCTCTGTATCGATATGAAGTTTAATTCAATAAGATTTTCCAAAAAATATTTAATGTACAGATTCGGCTTAGTTACAAATTTATTATATGTACCTATAGATAATTCCTTAGTTTATGTTTCATGAGAAAAGTGACATAACCAATAAGTAGATAAATAATTGCTAATATGCTTACACTACTTCAGAAGTGAACGGGCCTAATACGAAGCTTATGCTAAAGTCTCCCGAAAGCGAATACATGTAACGAAAAGCTCCAATGAAACTTGTTTTGACATAATAGCTGGAACTTCGGCAGTTTGCGCACCTTTGCTGTATGGTGCGATTTATAAGTGACTGTGACTATATATATACTAATATGTTATAATTTTTTTATATATATGTATATACATATATTTGGTACAGTGGTAGCCTAATAGTAACATGCTTGAGAATCCAAGTTAGGCTGGTTCAAATCTTTGATCTCGTACCACAACATGTGCGAATCATTTCCAATACTTTTACGGTGAAGGAAAATATGGTGAGGGAAGATGTATTTCGAATGACATATTATAAAGTCCGCCAACTTACACTTGGTCGTGGTAGACTATGGCCTGATCACCCTCGTATTTGAAGAGAAGCCCGTTCTTAGCAATGGGACACTGAAAAGATATTTGAATTGTAATATGGGTTGTGTTTAGTAATTATTGATTTAAAGAAAGTCTTCAATGAAGAAATCTACCTACTATGGCCATTTCCAAATTACAACTGTCACATAGAGAACTCAAAATGCGATAAGCATCTGGATAAGTAATATCAACGTTTTACATAATTCAAACACGTTAACTCGTTTGAAGGCTATCATTGAAACAAATATTGGTAACTAAGTTAAAAGAATAAAGCACACATATAGTATCTATACGTACAGTGAAAAGGTATACTTATCTATCTATCTTATTATATAAATAAAAATGAATTTTGGTAAGCGCATAACTCAAAAATGGCTGGACCAAGTCAGCAAATTTTTTTTGTATGTTTCTTAAGGTCCACGGAAGGTTTTAATAAAGAGAAAAAATGAAAATTTAACGGAAAAAAATTTATATGGCTAACGCTGGCTAATAATATATATGGCTAATATCTATTTAAAACGTACCTAGCGACGAACCCAAGCGAAGCGATTGTGAGCCGCTAGTATTACCATAAAATATTTTTATAGACAAAAGTAAAAGCTAAATAAACAATTTTTTAATGTCTGTCCACCTAAAATGCCCTTGTAGCATGTTGTTACAGCTGTGTGCATTTATTTGGGATAATTTTTTATTGTACATCTTGTATTTTGGCTTTATAATCTTCTAATATTTATTATTACTTTAGGCTAAATAGATCTACTGTACATCCTACAAAGTGAAGTATTGATCTAAAGCTAAATTGAACAAATATAATATGTAGTTATAATCTATACATATAATAAAATTGTAACTAAGCCGAATCTGTACATTAAATATTTTTTGGTAAATCTTATTGAAACAAACATTATTATCGATACAGAGGCCAAGTCTATAGTTTTTAGAATTTTGTCTATCTGTCTGTCGTTACCGCATCACAGAAAAACCACTGGAGGGATTTTGATGAAATTTAACATATAGGATACGTTTTACTGCGGGAATATACCTCATATCTGAGAAAAATTACAAAAACTACATTGTAAGAGTATACTAATATGTAACACCTAAGAATTTGGTTTTGGTCATCTGAACGCGGGCGGAGCCGTGGGCAATGCTAGTTTATGTATATAAAAATTGCAATTCTATGTACGTATGAAGCCTTAGGATTAAAATTTGCATACTTAAAAAACTACTTCAAACTTACAAAGTAAATTATGCAGAAAACTGTAGCTAATTAAAAATATCTACATATTTATTATGAACGATAGTTCTGTTTTTTAACGGGAAACGTATAAAACGTTGAGTTTATTTCTCGTGACATTATCTAGAGATATTACGAGTTTTTGAATTTTCATATTGAGTTTATCTTATATCTTATAATAATAAATAAGCAGTACTTGTATATATGTATGTACATATATAAATTTTTTTCAAGTATCTCTGAAACGGCTCTAATGATTTGGATCAAATTTTGTATTTAGATAAGGTTTTGCTTTGTCAGTTTGCCTATATAGGTGTCTTTTCTGGAACAAAAATCTAAATAAAAACAAACATTTTTATAGCTAATTATTTGACCCCTTTTCTATCTGCTATCATGCTGACATGTCATAAAACACCATCTCGCGAATATTTGTGGTACTTGCATTATTGCCAATGGATGATAACCTACTGAACGAGCATCTAAGTCAAGCGAAGCTGAGTCGACCAGGTATATAGGCCCAAAAAAAGGAATAATAGAGGACTCTCTCAAAGATTTTGACTTCTCCAAACAATGAAATCCGCTTATCGCTTATAACTTATCTCTTTCTACTGTACTTGCCCCGTTTGGTAGATATAACGGGCTTGCACACTTATAGCCCAGTCTAATGACCAAAGTTTTGGTAACTTTATACATGCGTAATTACCTTAACAGTTATGATACAATATTGTTGTTCGATATACGTGATTCTATTATGGCCACTCGATTAATTTACGTTAGTTGTGAAAGAAATTGTGTTTTACATATAAAATATCTTTAAGTCATTAGTTCTTCTGTTATACAAAGATCTAGGTTCGATTATCATATGAGGCTAGCATTAAATAAAATACTTTATATTATATAAGCGTAAAAGAATACCAATTGGTAAATATCGGTAAATAAAAAAAAATCGGTATACCTATAAAATTAATTCATTTTTATTAAGCTGACAGAATGGCACTTTTATATTATCTCGTATTAAATCTATGAAGTACGTTTTGATATTTTCTGTAAAAATTTTAAAAGCCACTAACATAAACTTTTTGTCTTTGTATATTATATAATTTAATTATATTTCAACACAATTATGTTTAAGAAGAAGTATCTCTTGTTAGAGACTTCATTTGATTGGTCCACTTTTGGTATGTTAATAAAATCTCAAATATCAAAATTGTGATATCCATAGTATTTTGGTTTCGTCCATTTATATTCGAAATTTCAAGGTTTTGAGCATCAAAATTATAATATAATCAAAAATAACAAAAATGTACCCTACTAAAGGTTGTTTAAGTTCAGAGTAAAAAATGCTTAGCACTTAGACCTGAGAAAAATTCGCGATATAATTTCGTCGGGTCCATAAAATATAACTTTACTTTCAAATGTTGAAATTTATGTTATAAGTAACTAAATTTTTGATAATATAAAGACATTTAAAATTTTACTTAAATCTGAAAACTCAAGCTCTAACCTTAAAACGAAATCCCAACATTAACCTTTTAAGGACCATTTAACACAGCTGCTTTGCTAAGCCCTATTATACATCATGTTTTTTAATTTTTTCCTGAAGTTTTTACTCATATGCGAATTGAATAAAGGCTGTGTCTTTTTATTTGTTTGTGCTCATTTAATTCTCTTATTTTTAATTTTTAACATTGAGTAAAAAGAGCTTTTGATTTACTGAAAAGTTTTTAATATTTTTACTATATTCCAATGAAGCTAGAATATATGAAATGGAAGAAAAAGTAAATAATAGTATTTTCCTATCCAAACACTTTTTCTATATAAATAATTACGTTTTAACTAAAAATTTACATCGTCATCGAAAATCACTAATATAAGCCACTAGAGTTTCATCACAAGCGGATCAATGGCTTAGGATCGTATAGCAGGACAAATATACAAACAATCATTGTTATTTACATAGATAACCACATTTGACATAAATGAACAAACAAACACCTTAACATTGTATAGCATTGTTTATTAAAATAAATATAACTTTAAAAGATTTTTCTTTATCGAGCGTTTTATGGAAATAACTTCTTACCTATCTTCTAAGAATAATTTAAAATACATATTTGGCAGTGGTAGCCCAGTGGTAACGCGCTTGCTTGGGAAACAGAGTGAAGCGGGTTCAAATCCCGAGTCTCGCACCTCTGATATTTTCATGTGCGAATCATTTCTAACATGATTACCACTTGCCTTATAGCGAACGAAAATGTCGTGAGGAAACCTGCATTTCTGAGAGAACCTAACAAGTTTTCGCATGACGTGAAGTCTGCCAACCCGCACATGGCCAGCGCGGTAGACTATGGCCTGATCCCCCGTACTGAAGAAAGGCACGTGCCCATCAGTGGGACGTTAAAAAGGGCTGAATATACATATTATTTAATCTCAAAGTAGTATTTTGATAAAATCATCTTAAACTTAATACTACAAATGATGTATGTACGTACTTAAGTGGGTTCTACAAAGTTTCTTGCGTTGGCTATTAATCAGGGGCACCACAGGACAAATCTCGACTAACGCAATGTCAACTTGGCTGAGTGTGCAGAAATTAAGATATTTGTAAAAGAAAAATGTATTGAATAAAGTGTGTTTCGATTAAATAACGTTTTTTAATAAATCGTTTGAGCTTTTTCTAATGAGATTTTACTTTTAAAAAAAAATATCATTTAATCTGATGTTTATTTAAAATTTCAATCAGACTTAAGAATTAAATTTCAGAAGATTTTATCTTGTTTTAATTTAATTTAAAGTTATTAGCGTTTTAAATAATTTTAAGATGATTTAGTGATATAAATTTATTTTAGCAATCTAGTATCTTTATTATAACCTTAGGATTTTTTAGTTATTGCTAGTTTTTTTCTAAAAAATAGCAAATATTACATAGTACATACTTAAGAGGAAACCGGTGCGTATCCTGCCGACCATTAATCAAAAGCCACGAAATCTAAACAATTCATCTAACGTACTAGTGTGGGCTCTGGATGTCAGAGATTAGCTCCAAGATTTTAAGTGTGTAACTATTTATAGCGAGTAACATTTTTCTTACATATTTTAAAGTAGCGACTCATCTCGTTTCGCTCGGGATCGTAGCTAGGTGATTCTTTAAATTGACATAACTTTTTTATTTGTAAGACGATTGATATAAAACAAAATTAAGACGTTTCTGAGATTAGCACACGCACGTAGAGTTGAACAAGATATAGACAAAATATCTAAAAATAATTATTTTGGGTTCTATTGCGTTAATAAAGACCAATAGATTATAAGATATTTCTCAAATATCTTCCATGTACAGACAGCGATCAGTTACAATTTTATACATAATTGTACCTTAGGTTATGTCTTTTAATTTCGACTATTTTGATACGGTTTGATAAATTCTATTTTATATTCAAGTTTCTGTACATCTTAATATATATAATTCTACTGTACGTGTGTTTGTCATCTTACTCCTCCTAAAGAGCTGGACAGATTTGGATGAAATTTTGTGTGTATATTTCAATGGGCTTCTGGATAGGTTGAAAATACAAGTGGACTGGGTAAATTGCTCATAGATTGTAGTTATTTCCTCCACGTCCGCGGACACGTCCGCTTTACAGTTAATAATAGATTTCTTAGAAATTTACCAGAAGGTGTTAAGTTTTATATGCGTTAATTATCTCGTAATATTGCAACAAACAAAATGGTTTTGCTTAACACATTACATTTTAAATTACCTTCTTATTACGATATTAGTTAGAGTTGCATTTACTTAATAAATTAAATATTAAAAAATAAATAAAAGTCTTATGTACAATTTTTAACTTTTCATCTATACTAGTATTATAAATGTGAAAGTTTGTGAGGATGTATGAATGTCTGGATGTATAGATGTATGGATGTTTGTTACTCTTTCACGCAAAAACTACTGAATGGATTTTAATGAAACTTCAAAATAATATAGCTCATACATCAGAATAACACATAGGCTACTTTTTATTACGGAAAAATAAAAAAATTTCATCAAATTTATGATTTTGTAACAGTACGTGTTCTGGCCTGTGGTTTTACTCGTGTGGAATATTGAGAATAAACCTATGTTACTTTGCGTTTTTCAGTAAAAGAAATTTCCCAGCCACTTCAAAACCTGCAAAGATTCAAACACCAACAAACGAAATAGAAAATTTTCTTTATATAATAGTGTAAGATGAAAATTAGCTTCTGCCGGCAGCTTACCACAGCTGTGACTTTCATTTAGTTACACGATGCGGCTCAAGACGTGTGTACGGTTCTACATACTAAATATAAATTAGATATAGTTAGTTATTTTAACTAAAACAATCCTTACGGATTTTTTGTTTTTGATTCAGGACGTTTCGAATACGGCAATCATGGTGGAGACTCGAGAGAGATAGTTTTATTTAAAGTGTCAAATATTCGCGTCGATCTAAGAAGTATTAGATAAAATCATGTTTTAAGTCTATACATATATAATAAAATTGTACATTAAATATTTTTTGGAAAATCTTATTGAAATAGTCATTATTATCGATACAGAGGCCGAATCAATAGTTTTTATAATTTTTTTTTTATTTTTTTTTTTATTTTATTTATTTGGTAATCAAACAGCGTTACAGTATTACTTAAGATTGCACATTGTACACAAAGGAGAGTTACAATAAGGCCAAAATTAGATTACACTAAAAATACTATAATAATGAACAACAGGCATCAAAATGGTAAAATAAAATGTAGATATTCAAAAGATGTTTTAGATCTAAAGATAATATCTATTATGTTGGTGCAAAGGTAAAAATATAAAGGTGTATGTGTGCGTGTGTGCTTGTGTGTGTGTGTGTGTGTGTATGTGTGTGTGTGTGTGTATGTGTGTGTGTGTATTGTGTGAAGTTGTGTGTGTATGCTCAAATAATAAATTCTATTATTATTACTTAAAATAAACAAATCAATGACTGCTCACGTATTATGACTTAATGGCTATACTTCTTTTTTTTTTATCTCTTTTTTAAAGACTACTTCAGATAACTTAAATATATCCAAATCAGAGTATTGTTCATTATAAATTTTAACTGATCGCGTTAAGATGGAATTTTTGGCATATTGGGTTTTAGTAGGAGGTACATATAGCAAGGGTGTATGGCGCGTTCGCTGCTTTGGAACCTGAAAGGATATGTTTGATAGAAGTTCAGGGCAATCAGTCTTATTGTTTAATATTGCGTGCAGCAGTTTCATATCGCTTTGTGCTCGTCTACTTTCGAGTGTATCTATATGATAATATTCATATGCATCACGATCTGTATCAAAATTTTTGTAATTTTTAAATTGTAAGTATTTTACAAATACATTTTGAATTTTTTCGATTCTCTGTATATCTGATTTATGATAAGGTGACCAAATACTACTGGCATATTCTAGTAGACTTCGTATGTATGCAAAATAAAGCATTTTGATACATTCTATATTTTTAAAACTAGAGGTTGCACGCTTAATAAACCCGAGTTGTTTATAAGCCTTGTTGATTATAATTTCATAATGTTCGCTAAATGTTAATTTTTGGTCTAATGTAATACCTAAATCCTTCACTGATGAGACCTTGCCAATTATTGCTCCGTTAATACTGTAAGTGTGGTCAATAGGTTTAAGTTTTCGGGTAAACGTAATATGATGACATTTATTAATATTTATCGTTATTCTATTTGTCTCATAGTAGGTAGCTAGCCTATCTAAGTCTGCTTGTACTTTTTTGCAATCTTCAATAGTACGAACTCTGAGGAATATTTTCTTGTCATCAGCAAACATCAGGAAGCGAGAGTGCTTAAAGCAGTTACTTATGTCAAATAAGTATGCGTTATATAAAAGAGGTCCCAAGATAGAGCCTTGAGGTACTCCCGATGATATATTTAAGAAGTTACTCCTAGCACTTCCCATTTTAACTGCCTGCATTCTATTTTTAACGTATGACGAAAACCATCTTAACAGATTTCCATGTATACCCAGAAGATCAAGTTTACGCAATAAAATTACATGATCAACTCGATCGAAAGCTTTTTCGAAATCAGTGTAGATTACGTCAACTTGATCTTTTTCATCCATGACTTTAAGGACGTAATCAGTGAAAACTCCTAAATTCGACACTGTAGAGCGTCTTTGCATAAATCCATGTTGTTCGATAGGAATGCATTTTTTAATATTAAAATTAATTTTATCACGTATTATTTTCTCAAATATTTTGCTCATGACATTTAATATAGAAATAGGTCGATAATTTGTTATTAAAGATTTTGATCCACTTTTATGAATTGGAACTACTAATGCTTCTTTCCATTTTGTAGGAAAGCAACCAAAAGTATTTATAGATAAATTAAAAATAATTGTAAGGGGTCTAGCCAAGCTTTTTGCACATTTTCAACCGACTTCAAAAAGGAGGAGGTTCTCAATTCGACTGTATGTTTTTTTTTTTTTTTTATGTTTGTTACCTCAGAACTCCGTCATTTATTAACCGATTTGGAAAATTTTTGTTTTGTTTGAAAGGGTATACTTCCAGATTGGTCCCATTTAAATTTCAAAAAAAAATACCACCCCTAAGGGTGGAAAAACAACTAATGATGAATTTAACCTACTTCTAATTGTCATATTGACTTGAAACTTTGCAAGTATTTCTATTTCCATTGATAGTACAGTGGTTCGGTATTGTTGACCTGATCTGATGGCAAGGCCAGAAGGTGGATAGGTGGAACTCTTCAACGGCTAATAGTAGATACTTTGAGTTTGGGCTTATTTTGTTTGATTTGACAAGCCTAACACGTTAGAATTCTTACTGTGCTACTACTGTCTACACTAAAAAGGGAAAAATAAAAACTTTTTAACAAAAAAATAAAAACCGACTTCAAACAAAAGCACTAAAAAGTAAAAAATAACTGATTGATAGTTTTCATTTACTATACATACCTAATCAAATATTTTCGAAGTCGGTGTGCTTTGGCTAAGTAATTAAAGCCTACCTATTAAATACATACCTAATCAAATATTTTCGAAATCGGTGCCAGCCCATACAAAGCAAAGCACACCGACTTCGAAAATATTTGATTAGGTATGTATAGTAAATGAAAACTATCAATCAGTTATTTTTTACTTTTTAGTGCTTTTGTTTGAAGTCGGTTTTTATTTTTTTGTTAAAAAGTTTTTATTTAAGAAATATAGGCGGTATGTTATCGCTTCCAGGGCCTTTACTTACGTTAAGCATTGTTAATTGTTTCAAAACAGTACATTCAGTTATGATGAACCCAGAAATCGAATCATTTACGTTATTCGTTTGTAGATCTAAGTCTTTATATGATGAAGCAGGTTTCATAAATACACTGTCAAAATGCCTACTAAATCCATTGCAAGCTTCGGTCTCTTCGGTGTAAATATTATCCTCGTAGGTAAGAGTATTAGGATAGCTACTTTTGTTGTGTTTTAATGAGTTCAAATATGTAAAAACAAGTTTAGGTTCTTTTTTGATATATTCTTGCATTTGCAAAGTATATTTGTCAAAACATTCTATTTGCTTAGATTTCTGTCTTGTTCGAAGCAAAGCAAATTCATCGTAATCTCGAGGGTTATTATAGGCTTTCCAACGTTTATGGGTTCTTTTTTTATCCCTGATTATATGAATTAACGCTTTTGTATACCACACTGGAAATTTATAAGAGTTAATATTTTTAATAGGTATGTATTCAGATATTAAATTATATAATATAGTGTAAAAAGTATCCATGACGTCATCTATTGTCCGCGCTTGTAAGGCTAGGTTCCAATTAATATTAAGCAAATGATCATTAATTTTTTCATAATCACCTTTATAAAAGTTTGGTTTGCTAATGGGTTTGTGGCGAAAAGTACGTATATTTAGATTTGTTAAGCTTATTTCTAGACATGGGTGATGTGCATCTTCCATCACGAGGGGAGTCTCGGAATGAGATACATTAATATGTGTATTCGCAAAGATAAGGTCGAGAATTTTATTGTTTGAATTCAGTATATTATTATATTGCTTGAGTCCATTTAAATTGCACATATCTAAAAAGTCCATGGCCGCATTTAATAAGGAAGCAGAACTGTAGCTTGTATGTATAGGTCCATTTTCAGTCCACCTAGTATTACATAGATTGAAATCACCTGCTATAAAAAAATGATCGTGAGGATGGATCAATATTACCTGGGCAATGCAAGCAGTTATTGCTTCCAACCTACTGGGCAACATCTTGTCTGGTGGGGCGTAGAACAAACCAATATGAATATTTTTATTTTCATTTTCGTAGCTATTCATTTTATTAAGGGGTAAAGTTATCCATAATGATTCTACGCCATTACACATCCAATCCTGTTTATGTTGTGCTTGAAATTTTTTCAATACACATAGCATAACTCCTCCGCCCGTTTCCTTCAGGGATGTACCTTTGTGTCGATCACATCTAAAGATGTCATATCTATCATCGCATATTTCACCATTATAAATACTCTGACATAGCCAGGATTCTGTAATTAATATTAAATCAAATTCATTATTTAGTATGTTTTGTTTAAATTGTTGTGTTTTGGTTCGTAATCCTCGAGTATTTTGGTAAAGCATTTTAATAGATTTAGTCGCCATTTATAATGAATATTTGAGTAAGAAAATATAATAAACAAACATTTTTGTTTGTCTGTCTGGGAACGCATCGCGAGAAAACCACTTTACAGATTTTGATGAAAATAGCTGGTTATCCGGATCAACACTACTACTACGGGAAAATATCTCATCTCTGAGAAATCTATATTAAATATAAACTGCAGAGCAAATAACACTTGTGTCAATAGTTATTTCCGAATCTTATTTACAAGATTTACGATAAATTGCAACTTTTATGTCGATCAAAGCATAAAAATGTACTAAAACATTTATTTAGGCTTTCAATGCTCTAATTTTTTTCCAATTCTATGACTTAGTAGCTGTGTTGAAGAACGTTTATATATTATTTTTATATATTTTATACACTAACAGCTTTTTACGTGATGCTCATATAACAATGATAATACACTATCAACAATAGAATCGACGATTCAGGTCAACGAGTTACAATGATGGATAGTGTTTTTATTGACGGAAAAATTAAATATTTGACGTCGATAAATGATCGTATCTATTACAACGAATTGCCTATTATCGAGTACAATAAATAGAAACTTTATGTTTAGTTCCTAGAAATTTCGATAAACGAAATTGTTTATATCTAATTATTTTTATTTATTGGTAGATTGTTGCATATTTTTTTATATAGAAGGTACAGAAATATGCTTAATTTGTATTATCAACTTGCCTAAGATATGTGTATCTTTGTATAAATACAACGCGAATGCGTATTGGCTGAGTGGATGTATATTGTTCTCTGATATGTCTTGATTTGTTTGAGGATTTCTCGACACTTTACACATTATAAAAGAAGTTTTCAACTAATAGAAAATATTTTGAGAATTTAATTATGAATTACTATTTTCGTAATATAACTCCAAGTCTACTGAGTGATTGTGTAAAAGGATTTCGGTTGAATCCAAATTGGATATAACTTTGTCTAGAATGGATTAACATTATCGAACCTGTTATCTCAGGCATAGTACTCGACGTCAGTTAGACACTTCTGTGTCTATGTGTACACATAAAAATGTGTGATCATAAAAACAAATGCGAAATTATTTAATGAATATTGCATACATCAGCTCAATGAAAGAATAATGTTTATACACCAAACTATATTTTTAAGTTTGTAATATTTTTTTTTCGAAGTAAAAGAAGAGAACATCAAGAGAATCTGAAAGTTTATTTTAATTTTAATGTAGACAGTGTACTGAATAATTTTAAATAATTAAATCTGTGAGCATTACAGAGGTATTTAAAGGAAAAACAAAAGTGATGAAATGGTAGTTATAAAATAATTAATTATGACGAATGTTTTAAAGCAGGGCGAATCAAACATTCATGGCCTTTGTCGAAAAGATTTTTATTAAAGACGATACGGTTACGTTTTGAATTATATATGTTACTAGCGACTCACCCTTGCTCCGCTCGAGTTTATCCATAGTTACGTTTTAATATTTAGTATAGATTTCTTAGAGATGAGATATTTTCCCACTATAAAAAGTATCCTATATGCTGACTCGGATAACCAGCTATCATCATACTAAACTTCATCAAAATCCCTCGAGTGATTTTCTCGTATGCGTTCAAAGACAGACTGACAGACAAAAAATGTAAAAAAACTATAAATTCGGTCTTTGTATCGATAATAAAGACTACGTATTTCATTAAGACTTTCCAAAAAATATTTAATTTACAGATAGAACAATTGTGTGGCTTCAATAATTAATATTATATTTTTTCTTTATGATTATAATTATAATAATGGCAACAGTAAATATAGATTACTAATTAATATTTTTAAAATTGTAATAATTATAATGATAACAGCAAAAAATAAATAAATAATATTCCATATTCAATTATAAAACTAATTAAAATTGTAATAATGTTTAAAGTTATAAAATATTGTAAGGTACTTGGTGCAATTTTTCATTTTGTTATTTGTGGGTAGGCTGTCTGTAACAACTATACCTTCGAGACATCTAACACCTTAGTCTCTCCCGTGACCATGATTGCTGTAAAGCGTTCGAAACGTCGGGAACCAAAAATCAAAATAAATCCGCGAAATAATCCGAAAAGATAGTTTTATTTAAGATGTGTGTGATGTTAAAATAAGTATATCATTTAATAGATAATTAAATGAATTTTTAAAAATGTCTTTCATAAGGAATTGCTTTAAATAGTTTTTAAAATTATCTTTCCATTTCAAAACATCGAATGATCTTCGCAAAGATGTAAATCGATTCGAATTCTGTAATGATAAATATTTAAGTTACATTCAGTTTTGTTATAAAGTAAAACAAATATGATGCTTAGAGATTTTGTAAGCATTTTTAAGCTCAATAGGAAAACAAATGAGCTAAGATTTGAACTAAAAGCTCTATGTATAGCGAGTTCAACAAAGCTTTGTAATAAGCTTCGTATATATATTAATATATAGATATCGTATTTTGATGCATTTGAATGACTTATTCGATATATTTTAAATTATCTTCCACTTTTAGATATTTAAAAAAATATTCTCTTAGTATTGAGAATTCATTTGTTTGTTTATATGTTCGTATAATTATTGTTCTCATTTAGAGGATATATTATACTCGTTATCTCTATGATTAAAAAATTAGAACTATTTTTTAGAAACCTACAGTAGTCTTGAGTAACTCATACTCCATAACTTTGTTATCATAATATCACACGATAAGTCCGTACAAATTAGCTATTTATAAAAAAAGATCCAATCATTTACTTAAAAGAAAGAAACATTATTAAAACATTATTCCATTAAAATCAGAAAATGTAATTATTTATTACTAGCAGAACCCGCGGCTTCGCTCGTGCTAAAACTATAAAAACGGTCTTTGGCTTTATGCTATTAGTAATAATGTATGGAAGTCTGCCCGATATGTTGACATTTATGATTACTGCTCCGCTCCCTTGGGTTGTAGCATGATGATATATAGCCTATAGCCTTCCTCAATAAACGGGCTATCTAATGCAAAAAGAATTTTTCAAATCGGATTAGTAGTTCTTGAGATTAGCGTGATCAAACAAATAAACAAACTTCGCCTCTTTAAAATATTAATTATAGATTCTTACATCTGCTCTTGGATTTCTATAATAATATTTGTTACAAATTCAATCCATGTTTTGTAAAACATAACCTAATTAAATGATAAATATCGTTGCTTTTAAAGTATACAGATTAATTTCTTCAAAGAAACCTTTCATCGTACTATACAGTGTATTAAGTAGGCAATACTTAAGACCCTCGCGGGCTTCTTTGGCATTAATCTTCAAATAATCGATAAAGTGCTTTATGTTATTTTAATGATGACGTTAAAGTGTTACATGATACAATATTATATATATATATATATATATATATATATATATATATATATATATATATAATATTATTGACACATTATAGGATAACTTGTTTTATACGGATTTATAAAAGCTCCTTTACATATATATATATTTTTCTAATAATTACAATAACCTTTTGTTTTAAGCCTAACTTTAATTATTTGTCGTAGAAATGCTTAAATAAGACAGTAACGCCACAAATAAAAAAAAATAACAGTAAAAAGGTTCCCAAAGAACATTTCTACATTTTTCTTTTTAACTCAAAACATTTTTCTTAATAACAAACGTCACAAACAATATCCAGTATAACAACAAATTTAATTAGGCAAATTAATTATTTTGTATCGTCCTATCAGCATTTAAGTTAACATTTCTGTAATTTGCCAAGTTCCTTACAATGTTTGCAAAACTGCCTGCGGCTTAAAAAAATAAATAAAATAGCCTTCTATCCAAACACTCTTTGTTTTCGAAAATAGAACACCAGGGAAAGGAAACAAAACACATTTGTATTCGTATTCATGCAAAAGGCGCAAGGTTTAAACGTTTGAGCGGTAACCTTTTCATGCGGCGCTACGTCGTTCGTAGCACTCAGTAGAGCTTCGTAGGTGTGTGCTACGCGGTCTTCAGTGTGCTACGAGACGCGGTCGTGGTCAGACGCGTCTGTGATATCACTTCGTTCGTGACTTGTTGCGATGTTGGAAATGAAAGTGGATTGATCGCGTGTCTCTAATTGTTGTTCTATTCAATATTATTGTAAGATGTCTTCGATTTTTATGTGCTTTATTCGCTTTGTGTTTGGTTTCTTACGTAAATATTAAAGGGCTATATGGATAAATGTTTGTCTAAGAAATTGAAATTTATACCAAAATTAGACAGCTGCGTTTCTAATTTATAGTATAGTAGAAATCTTTGTGATATTTGACAGTAATACTGTTCACTTAAATATTTGTATATCTAAAAAATACATTAGCCAAAATAATTTTTTTAATTTACTCTTATATATATCTGATATGAAATATAAAATATTCCCACCTGAATATTTTACATTATATTCAAAACAATAAAGCTTGAATTGAGGAGATTATAAATATTGATAGATTTTGGATTTCAACAATGGATTGGTTTAAAAAAGGAAAATGGTACAACTAATTGGCTACAATCAATTCATTCGAAACGAAACAATGATTGAAACGAAACGCTTCAATGATATTCACTTCGCTTTATATACCATTAAATTTCCAATATATTGTTTGCGTACTCTTAAATCTATTTCAATAGTGGATCATTCGATTGGCGGTTAAAATTATGATATTACAATATCGCATTCAGATACGAGTTCTATGAAATATATGTTTTATAAATATTTGATCTATTTTTTTATTTATTTAAATAGGTTATAGTACAAGTAAAGTAATAACAGTTAAATGAGACTATCAAAAAAATTAATTAACTTTGTAGTGAAATAAATGTACGCGAGAGTGCTGGCGGACATAAAATGTACTGTATCGGATAATGCTGTGAATAGTTGATGTGGGCGGAATGAGGAGCGAGCGATCGTGTTTTTGGTCCATGCTTCAGGCTCTGGTCTTATTGCCCACCATGGCTTTGAAAGGTAAGTCTTTGATGTCATCAAATACTGAATTATTAGTAAAAGCTCATTTTTGAGGTATGATCTTTGAATGATATGAAAAGAAATACATGCTTCGAAAACTATTTATGTATAAACTTAAGCTACATTATATAAACTACGAATTTGTTTTCATAATATTAACTTAAAGTTTTAAATTAAGTATTGCAAATTAAGTAAATAAAATTATATTTACGTATATTTTCGCGGATTTATTTTGATTTTTGATTCCTCAATAATTTCGGTTAGTTGGATTGATGTTTGGTTTGGTTGGGAATCAAAAATTAAAAATTTGAAAAACCCCCGACCATCTTACATCGATTTTCATCAAACATAGCTAAGAAAACACCCAACTAATTCACCTTTCAAATAAAAAAATAAAATCAAAATCGATTCATCCGTTCGGGAGCTACGATGCCGCAGACAAACACACACAGACACGTCATACTTATAACACCCCTTCGTTTTTGCGTCGAAGGTTAAAAATTATAATAAATACACGAAAAAGACCAATAAGATCGTTTTATATAGAAAGCCAATTCGAGTAAATCTAAGAAAATATTAACTTAAGCAATAATAATATTATACAAATTCAAATACATGTATACTCTAGTAATTTTCATTAGTGCAGATTCAACACTTACGAGTAAGTCAAAGTTTTAGGTTTACACTTCAAATTTACATAAAATGCACAGCGAGTAATCCGCGGATTACAAAATTATAATGTTCATAAGAGCTAAACTAGGTCACTACATCTACTTATATTTTTAATTTTTTTTTTGTTTTTCGAGTATATTTTGATTAGAATTTTCAATTTAATAATCTTCATACTGTTCTCTGATTATTATAATAACCTTCACCTGTAAAAAAATTAAAAGTTGTAATTATTTTTCACCTTAAATCCTATACAGTATATATAAAGTAGAATAATAATTTGTTAAATTATTTTATACTAGCGGCTCAACTCCCTAGGTTGCCTCCCTACACAAACTTTGTGTATGTGAAACAATGATTTCCGGGATAAAAACTATCTTATGTCCATAGGTGTCTGTTCCCAAGGTCTCAAACTATTTTTTTACTAAATTTCATCTAAATCGATTCAGTAGTGTCGGAGCTTATTCGATACAAGCAAACAAACAAAAAAACGATTTTATCTATTTATAATATTAGAATAGATAATTTATTTAACAAACCGTATTTATATGTAGTTTGATAGGTAATATAATATGTTTGAGTAAAATACACGTGTATAATACGCATGAAATGCCTGACATTTATTCGTTGTTTTTTTACATAAAAAAAACACAGCCGCGATAAGAGTATATTTTAGTTAGCAATTTTTAAACGTAGACCTAAACTTCGACAGTAAATTATTATGTAATTACAAAATAAATAACGCTTTTTGTATGACTTTAAAATGTTCAAAATCTTCAACTATTTTCAATTTTGTGTACTTTAAAGTTGACTGCCGTCATAATCAACTTTAATACTTACAATAACTTTATAAGAACGAGACTTGACCTACATTTATCCTACAGCATATGTAATATTCGTATATTTTATAATTTATTAAGTAATACTAGCGGCTCACACTAGCCTCGATCGGGTTTGCTTCGAAAAAAAAAACAAATCTGTCCCACAGGAATCGTATACTTTTCCGGGATAAAAAGTATGTGCTGTTCCAGAAAATAAACTATAATATTATTATAGACTAAAATTCTAGAATAATCTATCTCTGTGCGAAATTTCATCTAGATTCGTTCAGCCGTTCTGGCGTAATTGAGTAAAACATCCAAACATCTAATCTTTCACATTTTTAATATTAGTAAGATTAGTAAGATTTAAACACTAGTCTTTTGATTTCTGCTGCTTTTGTCCAAATTTGGTTAATCTTAAGCCATTCAGATCTCTTGTTGAATAATAAAAACTAGCGACACACGCTCGCTTCGCTCGGGTTCGTCCCTAGGTTGATTTCACATACAAACTTTCATTTCCATTTTCACCCCCTTAAGGGATGATTTCCTAAATAAAATAATATCCTATGTCCTTCCTAGGGTCTCAAACTATCTTGTTACTAAATTTCATCTAAATTGGTCCATTAGCAGTTTTTGAGTTTATTCGGTACAAACATACAAAAATACAAATATTTCATCTTTATTAGTGTAGATCTATAAAAATTATAAACTATTCGTAAAATACATTATTCAAAGCAATGTAAGCTCTATTTTCTACGTTCATTTGTTACAGTACTATAATATAATACTAAATATACTATAATATAAGAAAATTATAATTTTTCGACTATCATAATTTTACTTAAATTAATTTTGAAATCGTTCAATAAATTAACGCAATATGGAATATAAACATTGACTATATACTCTACAAAAAACGAGCCACATTATCATATTTTAGGTTCAGGTGGTCTCGGGCAAGTTCATAAAATATCTTCTTAAAAAATGTTTCGCAATTTCGTAATTCTACCTTTAGAGACTAACTTATCCATTATCAAAACATCTTAAGTGAATTACAAATTGAAACTTCAAGCTACCTATTTTTAACATAGCTAGCTAGTATTTGGTCTGTGGATGTGCTCATATATATATATATATATATATATATATATATATATATATATATATATATAATATTCGAAATACCACTCACTGATTAATTGGAAAATTTAGAAAATTTCTAATCTAAGGAAACTCAAAATTCAGGAAATTCAGGAAATTTTTAAACTACATGAACAGAGCCGCGGATGCTAATGAACTCTGTATATTAAGTAATTGAGTAAATAGCTCCTTCGCTTATAGAAGACCACAGCTTTCTTATGTATGTATTATAAGTTATAACTAAGTAAAATATATGTCTCTTCGTCTTTGTTAAAGAAGGGCATACAAATAAACATACAAGCTCACGTGAATAGAATTCGCGATTGGAAATTAGAATACAAATCACTAATATACTTAAGAAAGTTGCAAAGCTGTGCAATAGCTTATTGGTAGTTTTTGGTGTATTATCAAAATACCTCAATAAGTCTGCTAAACAAGCGCTAGTTAAACCTTTCGTAATATCTTAATCTGAGGCTTTTAAAGCACATTTTAATGTTGGTGTAAACCAATATTTTCATCGTCCATACTAATATTATAAATGTGAATTAAATCCACCTGTTACCTTGTCAGGCTTAAACCGCAGAACAAATTTCGATAAAACTTGACAAAAATATAGATTGCATCCTAGAGTAGGAAATAGGCTAACTTTGATCCGCGCCCCAGTTACCACGCGAGCGAAGCTCCGAGCAAAAACTAGGATACTATAAGAGCTACTTACTATAAACTTTGGAAAGCTTCAAATTGTATTTATTATTTTCTGCATGAATTATAAGTTTCTAACCGGAAATTCTTATCAAATTGATTTAATATATTATGTTAGGTTTTTTAAAACTTCCACCTGGTTTTACGGCGAGTATCTATTTTATCCTCTTACTGTAAATGAGGGTAGTTCAAGTTTAGTGCCTAATTCAAGCTGTACATCTGAGCTTTTGTCTTTGATAAGGTATAGATAATAATTACAGTCAAAAATAAATATTTGTTAAAACTTTGTCCTTTAAAGCGCGCGTTACTTGAGACCATTTCTATTGCTTTAGTAAATATAAACTTAGGCTTCGTTTTTCATTGTACATAAAATCTGCTGAAATAAGTTATTTATACGCTTTCAATGCCTAAGGGAAAATCTAGCAATAGCACCTACAAGTACAACCATATAATGTGTGGGCAGGAGAAACATTTTAGACTTATTAAATAATATAAATCACTTGATGGACGTTTAAACGGTGTTTATATCTATGAGAAATTTAAACTTTTTTTTTATTTATGACTAAAACTTGCTTATTTTATATATTAAACGTTTTCCAAGAGCGATAAATTATAAGAAAAAATAGCCATGTATATAATAAAATATATTTACAGCTTTCTTTCTAATAGTTTATTAAATATAATAAAATACTAATAGTGGTTATGCTTATTATATAATATGTATACACATATTTCTATTTAAATGAAAAATTTAGAACTAAAATATTTACTATAGAGTCAATATTTTGTCCGTCTATACAGAAGTCTGACAATTCATACAAGTCACGAAAACTGAATTACATTTTTTTTCATTGTACAACCCATATTATTAAGTCAGTAATAATATTTCTCATCTTATTTCTTTAGTTCCCATATAAATCGATTTCATTAAAAAAAGTCTGTAAACTAAGCCGTTCATAGATGTTATTACTGAACGAGCTCACTTTGCATGGAACTAAATTAAGATAAAGGTATTTTTAAAATGCACATCCGTGAAATCTTTCACATTTCCATAATCTACCAAACCCGTTGTACTTCTCTACGAGTCCAGCTCACACTCGGCCAATATTTTATCAATTTCATCTATATTTTAGTATCCAATCATATTTTTCTCAAGCTTATTAATATTTTATATTAAATAACATTAAAAAAAAGTTCAACAAGAGCTTAAATGAACTTAAAATGGTTTTTTTAAATATTATATGTGATCAGTAATGCAGAAACATATATTCAGACGAGAATTATATTACTTACAGTTACTAGTTCTGTACTATTTGTATCTCATGAGAGAAAAGTAGAGCTAAATAATGCGGCATACAGTAGAAAATTTACTATCGAGCTCATATCAATATATTAAAGCATTAGAATAAAATATAGGCTAATCAGTATACAAGGAAAATGAGATATATTATTCAAATTATTTGTAAAAGTTTATCTAAAAAAGACATAAATATATCATGCAATCCATACTTCCATACTAATGTTATAAATGTCAAAGTGTGTTTGTTTGTTTTTTTGTTTCTTTGTCCTTCTTTTACGTCGAAAGAGAGTGACGAATTAGCATGAGTTTTTGTGTAGAGATAGTTAGAGGGCTGGAGAGCGACATAAGCTACTTTTTACAGCGGGAGATGATCTCATTTCCTAGGGAAAACACGTTAAAATACAACCTACTATATGCAACTATGAAAAAGACACGCAATCACCATCCAAGGATAGTTATACTCGTATTTGATTGATAAAATTAAAATTTTACTCAGTCAATTCTATATAAAATATTTTTTATCTACTCTTCTTATGAAGCTAGTGACCTAGATCAAATTGAACACTCAAATGCCAGATGTTGCCCTAATATACTCCGGAATATTATAAGGTACTGTTAATGTAGCCTCCTCATTTCCTTGAGAGGGGAAATCAATGTAACGAAGGTTCTTGTTACTCGGCCAGGGGCCGACAAATGAGGTGTTACATTCTATACATTTTAGCCTTATAGAAAACTAGCATTGCCCGCGGCTCCGCCCGCGTCCAGATGACCAAAAACCAAATTTTTAGGTTTTACATATGAGTATACTCTTACATTGCAGTTTTTGTATTTTTTCTAAAAAAGGAGATATTTTCCAGCGGTAAAAAGTATCCTATATGTTGACCCGGATAGCCAACTATCATCATATCAAATTTCATTAAAATCTGTCCAGTGGTTTTCTCGTGATGCGGTAACAGACAGACAGACAGACAGATAGACAAAAATTTTAAAAACTATAGATTCGGACTCTGTATCGATAATAATGCCTATTTCAATCAGATTTACCAAAAAATATTTAATGTACAGATTCGACTTAGTTACAATTTTATTATATGTATAGATAAATGAAATATGTGTATGTTTGTCTGATGCATTAGAGTTTATTGAATTTGCTAAATCGATTTTGTTGAAAATTGTTTAAAATATCAGCATATATCTTGTAAACAATCTTGTAAGGACATGTGGTCTTTTTATGTGTATAGTTTACTTTAATTCTAAAATCATTATCATAATAGAACCATTAGACTTATTAATAGAGAGCGTGGAACCTAAAATGTCACATATCAAATATTATTCAATATGCTATTTTCACCGAAACAATAGCTACTAAAACATACGGAACCCTAAATCTTAGGAATCCTTATGAAAAATTTTAGATACCACGAATTTTTAAATAGCATAAATATCTTTATACTCGTTTATTATTTAGCGTTCAGGGCATCATATTTCGGAAAAATAAAAAGCGGGGAAACCGATAAAATTTTAGTTGAATTTTCTATAGTAGTTTTTATATATTCAAATTTCCATGTTATATGTATAAGTTCATTAAATTAAAATGTTATATATTTTTTAATCAAAATTAAATACTTAATATTTAACTGGGTTCTAGTTTTTTTGTAATTTTTCCACTTAATTCTACACCCCGTACTTCAGTAGTTTTTAACATACAGAAATATATAATACACACATTTAATATAAGCATGGCTGTAAAATATAATTATCAAATTCATGTATAATTGTTTCCCATATTACATATATAATGTATAGTATTTGCAATCATTTCCTAATAGTCGGTTCGGTGGAGCGTCGCTAATACGGCCACCACAGCAGGTAAGACCCTGTTAACTCAAATAAATGACTGGTTCCGACAAATGACACGGCCCATATAAATGATCTGTAATGCTATAAAAACACACACGTTTTTCAGTTTTACATCTTTACTAGCAGAACCCGTGGCTCCGCCCGCGTTCAGATAACCAAAAACCAAATTCTTAGGTTTTACATATTAGTATACTATTCCTTTGCAGTTTTTGCATTTTTTCTTGGAAATGAGATTTTTTCGCGGTAAAATGTATCCTATATATTGACCCGGATAACCAGCTATCACCATTTCAAATTTCATCAAAATCTCTCCAGTGGTTTTTCTGTGATGCGGTAACAGACAGACACACAAACAGACAAAAATTCTAAAAACTATAGATTCAATGTCTATACCGATAATAATGTTTATTTCAATAAGATTTTTCAAAAAATATTTAATGTACAGAGTCTACTTAGTTACAATTTTATTATATGTATAGATTGCCTATTTTACCCTCTTAGGGGTTGAATTTTAGAAAACGCTGAAATAGGTAACTTATTATTTTTGCCGTACTCAATTCATACGAAATTTCATGCAAATATGTTCAAGGAATAAAAAGTTTCATACAAAATTTTATCCTCTATTTCACCACCTTGATGGTTGAATTTTGAAAATCCTTCCTTAGTGGATGCCTTCGTCATATGAGGAATACATGTGCGAAATTTCAATTTTCTAGCCTTAAGGGTCTGGCCTGTGCGTTGATACATCAGTCAATCACTTTTGCCTTTTATATATATAGATTTACAAGTGAAATTGCATAAATCTATACTCATACTATACAGAGGCCGAACTTGTTTGTTTGTTTGAACGCGCTAATCTCAGGAACTAATAATCCGATTTGTTATAGTAAATTAAGTTTTACATTATTTAATAGTAAAATAGTATGTGTGTGTCTATGTGTGTGTGAACTTATTTCTTTAAATTACGTTATTTTCTTTGTATTCCTGATTCCATATAACAGAGGCAAAAAAACATAACTAAGGCTATCTACTGCCTTCTTCACAGTTACAGGGTAGAATTCCGCAGGGAGTTTTGAATACGTATATATATATATATATATATATATATATATATATATATATATATATTATATATATATATATTGAAATATATATATAATGAAAATTAATATACTAATGTTTGTTTTATAGGTTTGTCAGTATTTTATATAGAAAAGGATCGATATTATTTTTTCCCAATATATCCTTTTTATGTCGAAGAGTATAATAGGCTACCCTCTTTTCATCTTATATAATGTACATTTCTAAAAATCCCTTCTTAACGAGTTCCCCAATACTACAGAAACTATCCTAGCCTAAGTAGCTTTTGAGATATTGTGATTAATCAGTCAGTGAGAGAGTGGTATCGATTTTGTATACAAATTTATACGATTTTCGCCTGGAGACGAAAATTTTACCTAAGTCATTTCGTTTCTAGAATTGATTTTAAACGGGTACTTTAAAGCCGGAATAGTTAAATTGGACTATTGATCCATTCACTGTCCAAGTTGTCTTCAACACGATCGGAACTACTATTAGCATGTTGCAGGTGCAATCTAAAACAAACTTCATGGAGCATGTTAGTTAATACATATAAATCTATACTTATAAATAAAATTCCAATTACAGTCTATGATTTCAAAATAAGTCTTTATAATATTCAGACTTTCGTCATCGCTTAGAAAAAAAAGTTAACCAATATATTTTTTTCTTTATATTTGTTAGCGTTTATTTATCTCTATTCTTCTACTTGTAATAAAAGATTAAATTATAAATTGTATTTTCGTGGGCAGCCATTTTGTGTGCCGTTTTTGTTATTATTGAAGTAGCTAATTAAAAAAATGATTGCCACTAAGCAATGTTAGCAGTTTTGTATGCTTTTTGTGCAAGGCATTTAATTTTTGTGCAGAACTGTATGTGATATTTTTATCTAATAGAACTAGTGTGAAAAAATACACTCAAAATAATTTAACAGTCATATATCATTATATACTACCAAAAGTTATGAAATCTTTTTGAAATATATGGGGTATATGCAACAAAGTCCATCTCAAAATTGCTTAAATATCTAAAAAGCACGAACTACAGTATCAAGTTTTAACAAGGTGTTTCTTTGTGAAGATGAATGTAAGGATATGTGCAGTTATTTTTAAATGTATTTATATAATAAATGTACATACATGATATTATTTAAAAAGTCGTGGAGTTATAATATCTTAAAGATTGATAGGCCTGCTTATTTTATAATTTATATTTATAGATTTATAGAATTCTTCCCCCCCCCCCCCTTAAGGGATGATTTCCAGGATAAAAAGTATCTTTTGTCCTTCCCAGGGTCTCAAACTATCTTTTTACCAAATTTCATTTAAATCGGTTCAGTAGATCCAGAGATTACCCCCTACAACGTCACAAACTCACAAACTCACAATTCACAAACTTTACCTGATTATTATATTAGTATAGATTACAAGCTTCAAGCTTTATGGATAATGGATATATAAAAACGTACATATTCTGAAAATATTGCAGAAGTACAGTGTTTAGTTAGCAATTATAATAAATTTTCATTTTTAGATAAACATTTATTCGTCTGTAAAAAGATTAACAAAACAAAATCTGTTTTACTCAATACTTTCTAAAACATAACAAAAATGTCCACACTAAAACTTAACGTCTTACAGTTATTTTTTAAACCTTATTTCAAATATATTCATATGAAAAGCGAGAACCAAAATCCTATTCAATTTTACATCTGTGACATAATTCAAAGAGTCTTTGTGATTTTAAACAATAAAAATTTTCCTATTGAAAAGTTCTTTTCTAAAAATTTCACCTTAAACTGAATACTATCGATCAGTAGTGAGGGGCCAAGGCGCTTGGCTATATTAGCATTTGGTGACAGGTGCGAGTCGCGCCGGTCCCGGCACATTTTCCTGCCAATATATATAGGAATTTGCGTCGATGAGACCTTTTTACATGGAAATAAAGGGGTTTCCCTATAT
This sequence comes from Brenthis daphne, assembly GCA_947093115.1. Lineage (NCBI taxonomy): Eukaryota > Metazoa > Arthropoda > Insecta > Lepidoptera > Nymphalidae > Brenthis > Brenthis daphne. The sequence continues at coordinate 35,168,329 of OX352473.1, read as the reverse complement.
TTAAATGTTCTGACAAACGTTGTGACTCAGTGGTTATACTTGGCACTGAATATGTATATGTGAATACGCGGGTTTGATCAATTCTAGAGGTGTTTGTATTGATTGTACGAATGTATATTGTATATATATCATATATTATATCAGGGATCAATGACCACGTTAAAGAACTTAGGAAAAATGGAGAGAATATCTCGTTTCTATTTATCCTGCAAGGAAAATCTAAACCTAAACGCTAAAGCTATAAATCATTTCAAACGTCGAGAATAAAAAAAGAAAAACAGAACGAAAAAAACTTGAAAATATAGTTTTATTTACAATATGAAATATTCATATAAAACTAAGAAAGTATTAGGTATTTAAAAACTTTAAAAAATATATTAAAACCGACTTCCAGGCATTAAAATATAAAAAAAAACAACTAAACGGGGGTTTTCATTTAGAATAGATATCTAATCAGATACATTCGTAGTCGTATAGTAGTAATATATTTCGATACCTAAAATACATCACAAATTGATGTATAATATTTTAACTATAATTAGAGTTCATACCTAATCATATTTACGTATTAAAATATTGTCGGCTGGCCTCTGATATTTTCATGTGCGAATCATTTCTAAAATGATTGCCACTTGCCTTACTGTGAAGGAAAACATCGTGAGGAAACCTGCATGTCTGAGAGAACCTAGCAAGTTTTCGAAAGACATGTGAAGTCCACCAACCCGCACTTGGCCAGCGTGGTGGACTATAGCCTGATCCCCCTCGTATTGAAGGGAGGCCCGTGCCCAGCAGTGGGACGTTAAAAAGGGCTCAATACAATTATTTTTTAACTAAGTATATAAAACAAAACGGTTAGAAATATTCTAAGCAACTTTATAATTGGATAATATATTTAAATATTATGATTATTCTTATGAAATTTGATTCTGCTGTAAGAAATAAAAAAAATAAAGTGGCATATTGGACCGGCGTTGTATTTTAGAATATAACAATTGCAAAGCCACAAAGTAGATCTAGTCTATAATAAAAAATAAGAATGATCCTCCAAAAATAGGTGTTTAATCTTTGTTATGAGAATTTAATTGTCGATCAAGGGTCTTTCTCACTGTAATATTCCCAGTGAAGCCATATACGTCGTAAAATAGTTTTGTTACACTATCCCGTACAAACGATAGTACAAAAAGTTCATAATATTTACGTTTCCTGAAAGATGCGAGGAAGATGTTAAAAATATACAAAAATCATCACGTTTTACTTAAAAATGCTTGAAATATTTCGTCCAGTGGTTGAAATTCAACCATAACCATAAACATTTTTGAAATTATACTTTTTTGGCACGTTTGGAAAATTATGAAAGTAAAATTTTTACGATGTGCGCGTAGACGACAGCCAAAAAGCGACATGATGAATAAACAGAGAGTTGTGACATACGGGATGAAATCTTTAGCTATTTTTGTTCTGTTACGCCAAAGAATTATAACTTCTTACGTGCGTACATAAGTACACACACACGTTTTTTTTAATTAATACTCCAAAGCTAAGCTAAGGTTAGCTACTAAATAAAAAAAAGAAACTCGGTTCACAAACAGAGGAGGAAAAGGTACTGAACTGTTTTCTCTTTGCCTATTAATTATATACATGCTAGTCTTCGACCTCATGGTACTCGTAGATTACAAATAGACACATTTAATTTCTAATGGGATCTCTAAACCGCATCGTGGATTGCTACAGAAGTTACTGGTTCGATTCTACAAGCGACAAATATTATTATGGAATATTTCATAAATATTTTTAGTCTCTATTCCTTTCACCCCACATACATCGGTGGGAGGATAAATCGACACAATTGGTACAAGATCAGCTGCTGAATCGATCTCTCTTTATCATGTAGTGATAAACCGCCAGCTTTCCTATGGGCTGTTAATGAGAATTCTTTGACATAAAAACTCAATAACTACACTTGGCCTGACCCAGAACTCAAACTCAGGACCTCCGGATTTCCGGCCGTACATGTATGCCATTAAACCATGACCAATGTAGTATAAACATATAATAAATCAGTAAAATTTGCTAAGGAAAATTTTGCTATATGCAATGAATAATCTATACTAATATTATGAAGAGGTAAATTTTGTGAGTTTGTGACGTTGTAGGGAGTAATCTCTGGATCTATTAAAATGATTAGATGAAATTTCGTAAGAAGATAGTTTGTTACCCTGGAAAGAACCCTTTTTATGCCGAAAATCATCCCTTAAGGGGGTGAAAATGGGGATGTAAGTTTGTATTGGGAAGCAAGCTAGGGACGAACCAGAGCGAAGCGAGGGTGAGTCGCTATTATTATATAAAATAATATAATAGAAATAAATACTGAATGTATGATAAAAATTCTTTCAGAATTATATATATATATATATATATATATATATATATATATATATATATATGATGATGTTCTCCTGACCGATTCCGGCCACGGCGGCCAATCTCATTGAGACTAGCCAACTGCGCAGGAGATATTATAGTGCACAAGTGTACGCGCAGACACAAGGGCACTCTCTATTCCTGTCACTCTCATACTCCGGTGGGACAACTCCTCGACACGACCGGTGAGAGATAAGGCGCAGGACCGACGGCTTTACGTGCTCTCCGAGGCACGGGGGTGAAACACCGCCAACTTCCCAACTCCAGGCTGTTACTGAGGCTTACTATACAGAAAGACTCAATAACTAAACTTGGCCCGACCCGGGACTCGAACCCAGGACCTCCGGGTGTGCAGCCGTACATGCTAGCCGCTACACCACCGAGGCAGTTATATATATATATATATATATATATATATATATTATATATATATATATTACACAAAATATGATCCGTATTTGTACTAATATTTGTTACGTTTTTGCCTGAAGCAAAAATATTACAAGGCATGAAGTGTATTTAACTAGAGAAATTCATTCTATTGCTGGTAAATACCCTCCGTTATATCTAATTTTGAAAGCTAAATAAGTCACGATCGAGAGCACAACTTCAAGCTTATTGTAGTTTACTCCGCTCGTTCCCTCTATTATATCCTGACACGTAATTTGTGTAAAAATGATTAATGTTTCAAAATAACAAAAGTATTTCTAACGGCAAGTTTGAAGTGACATGGCTTTTCCATTTTCTCAGTAATGGTATATCTGCATTAATTTGTATTTTAAACAAATATGAGCAGGACTAGGGTTTTAATGCAATTCCAAGTAAAAACAAATTTCGGTTTTCTGTAACCAAAATATTTATTTTTATTGATAGTTTATAGAACTATGCATTTAGTATGCCTAACTTACTTGACACCCTCCTGAAGGTCTCGTTTTTTTACTCTCACAATCCAACGATAATTTGACATGATCGGTGAAGTGTTAGTAATTTAATGCTGTTCAAGATATAATGCTGATATAATACCGCCAATCCCTACCTTAAAAAACCATGAGTAATGTATTAGCAAGTAGAAAAATCGGTCAAGTGCGAGTTAGACTCGCACACGAAGGGTTCCGTGTCATAATCGTTTTTTTTTTAATTTGCATGACAACCTTTTTGAAATTCGCCATCTTCATCAATATATTGGTATTTGTGAGTAAAATATACATAATAATAATAATATAAACATTATTATCAAATTTCAAGTTCATATGTCGATGGGATGTAAAAAAATTCTTCGGAACAAAATTTTGTAAAAAAAGTTGACTTTGGTGGCTTCTCATTCCTTTGTTTTCCAATATTTTTTAAAACAAAACTACAGTATTTATCTACTCAATGAGCTCTTAACAACAATACTACAGTCAATGGGGTAGGTCAAATTTTTTTTCGCACCTCCCTTACAATAACATCAAGGAAGCCCCCCTTAAAACATTTAAAAATATTTTTAGACAATTTATATGGCTTTGGGTCAACAATATGCTTTCATGTACTGTGAAATTTGAAGACTGTAGCTCGGACCGTTTGACTGAAAAACCTCTGTGACAGACGACGAACATACGGACAGACAGATATGTGAGTGACAGCAATAGAGTTCCGTTTGGACTCTTTGGTTACGGAACCCTAAAAGCATCTTAACATCTGAATACTAATTAAAATCATAAAAATCAAATGCAAAATATACTTTATTTAAATAGACTTTTATAAGACTTTTTAATCTCTCATTTACAATATTATATTATTATATTTAAATTAAATGTCAGTATGGAAGTCCGTGAGAAAGCTACCACCGGTTGTTAAGGCTTTTAAGGTAGGTTAACGTAGAAAAATTGTCGCTAAGTTTTATGTCTATTGTTCTCTAGCAATATAGAGAATGGAGCTTTTCAAAAAAGCTTTAAATTATAACAATTTTTTATTAATTAAATTAACTTTATTTATATTGTAGGCAAAAACTTTTATAATCAAAATATTTATTTAATGTAACTTATATAAATCGCGTTCAGCCACTTTGACTTTCAACTTAGTAGTACTAATAACAAAGTATGGATCAAACTTAGTATAGGGGCTTAATATTACAGTCTATATTCATCTTTATTCCCTAGAAATAAGGTTCATATCGTTTTGTATTACCTTAAGTTTGAAATCCCTAATGATATTATGTAAATGTAAGTATAAATGTCGCAACATGTTATAGTTCCTTTGACTGAAAGTTCTTCGACGGTTGAAATTTATAATCTCTAAATCAGACAGTTTTGGTTACTTCAGTTGAAAGGATTATGATAGAAATCTTAGATATTCGGCTCACTAAATATTTTGCTCACAATATATCTAACGATATGGCATCGTGAATAAATCATTCAATTTAAAATAACAAAATATGGTTTTTATTTATTTCTAAATATATAATAAATACAAGGCAGTATTAGCCCAGTAGTAACATGCTCGCTTGGGAAACTGACGCGGATTCAAATCCCGGGACTCTCACTTCTGATATTTTCATGTACGAATCATTTCCAACATTATTAGATTACCACTTGTCCTACGGTGAAGGAAAACGTCGTGAGAAAACCTACACTGAGAGAACCTAACAAGTTTTTGAAAGAAGTGTGTAGTCCGTCAACCCGCATTTGGCCAGCGTGGTGGATTATGCCCTGATCCCGATCCCCTCATATTGAAGGGAGGCCTGTGCCCAGCAGTGGGACGTTAAAAAGGACTGAATACAAAATATAAATACAAATATCACAAAAGAACAATTTACCTACATGGTTTCTATAATTTGTCTTCATTTTTTAGAAAGAGTAATTTTTGTATTTAATCCTTTGTTTATACATGTATTTTACTTTACATCTTTTAGGCTCATTGATATGATTTCAATGAACGGGTTATTGTGTTGTTTTTTTTTTAATTTTTAATTTAATTTCTTGTGCCCGTAGTTTATGAAATGATTCTCATATGATATTGGGATGTTACAAAAATTATTATAAGTAGACAATTAAATAATGTATTAATTAAAAAAATAATGTTGAAAATCGATCTAGATAATTGGGAAAGATTAAAATTAAATATCTGCACCATTGAAATCGATCAATAAAACACCAAATTAAACATTTAAGCCAAGATTACTTTCTCAGATTTATGCGAATATTTAACATCTGATGATGTTCTCCTAGCCGATTTCGGCTACGGCGGCCAATCTCAACGAGATTAGCCAACTGCGCAGGAGATATTAAGTGTACGCGCAGACACAAGTGCACTCTCTATTCCTATCACTCTCATACTCCGGTGGGACGACCACTCGACACGACCGGTGAGAGTTAAGGCGCAGGACCGACGGCTTTACGTGCTCTCCGAGGCACGGGGGTGAAACACCGCCAACTTCCCAACTCCGGGCTGTTACTGATACTTACTATACAGAAAGACTCAATAACTAAACTTGGCCCGACCCGGGACTCGAACCCAGGACCTCCGGGTGTGCAGCCGTACATGCTAGATAATAAAAATGTAACTCATTGCTGTCTGTACATGGAAGATATTTGAGAAAAACTATCTTTCGGAATCTTTATTAATGCAATAAAACCTGAAACGTTTTTTCAAAGGTTTTGTCTGTTTGTCTGTGCGTTTGTGCGCGCTAAACTCAGAAACAGCTTAACCAATTTGGGTGCGGTTTTCACTAATGTATTGTGGTAAGCTTCACTTAACGTTTAGTATTTGTTTTATTTCAATCGGTTAATAAATAAAAAACTTATGTCAATAAAATAAGAAGAAGAAGCCACTAAGATTTTAGATCTTTCAAAGTTATTATAATATAGTTGTTACAAGATGGTATCTTTAAACTATTACTTACTTATAGAGAAGTAATACGCTGTTTCATAATTACTAGAAATTATTCATTCATTGAGTCAGTCTAAAGCAAATGAAAGCTTTAGATAAGACTGATTCTATCTAAAATAACATGTGACGTGGTTGAAGGATTTATTACTCATACATAGGTATGAGTTGTTATAGGTTGTATTGTAACGTGTTCCCCGTTGAAATAAGATTATCTCCCGCGGTAAAAAGTACCCTATGTCACTCTCCAGCTCTTCAACTATCTTCACACAAAATCAACACAAAAATCATGCCAATCCTTCACTCTGTTTTGACGTGAAAGAAAAACAAACAAACACACTTTCACATTTACATTATTAGTATGGATATATCATTATAATATACTTATAGTAAACCTACAAGTAAGTGAATTTACGTCTAGAATACTCCATACTGTTATGTTTGTTGATATAAAAAACGACCTACTGCAAGTCAGACTCGTACTACGTGTATTTCGTAGCATGAAATGTTTACGATATATTTTAACATAGACAATTGATTACGTTCAAAGTAAAATAAAATTATATATTTTAATTAAAATCGTTAATATTATATTTATTATTAAATAAACAGAAAAAAGTAACCATAAAACAATTTTCATTTCAGATTCACAAACTACAAAGAAGTTTCCGGAAGAGCCTTCCTTCGAGAAACCCATCGGCAATCATACTTTTTTTCTTGGGAGGGAGGCTGTACTTGGCTGCTCTGTTACAAATCTGGGAAAGCATAAAGTAAGTACAAGCCAGAAGCTTATAAGTTTCATTTATGTGTGTTTACGTGGATGTTTAGATAAACCTACGTTATATTGTACTTGTTTGTGTGTTGTTGTAAAAATGTTCAAAATAAATATTATAATTTCAATAGTATTCTTGAGAGAATTTTGAAATAGTCCATGCTAACTCGCAGTTGTAATTATTGTAATTACGTATACATTACGTTATTTTCAATTATTATCATATATTCAGTACCACTGCATATAAATATGACCAAACAGGAAGTCCTCAATTCGTAAAATTTTTGTTGTAAATTAATTTTGCTTTTAATTTGTCTTCGCCCAGCATCAAAATTGATATAAATAAACAATACTGAGCTGTCTTATCTTTACCTATCTATATAAAAAAACTAACAGTTTCCATATTTTTTCGTTCATAACACTAAAACTCGTCTTTAGTTGCTTAGCAAAAAAAAAAAAGAAAAAGAAAATCGGTTGAAATCGGTGATTTTGAAGTCGATGTTACTTTATTGTTAAAAAATTATGCTGTTAAACTTTTTATACCTATATGCATCTGTAGATAATATGTATAGATAATATGTATAGATATTATGTATCTATAAAATATTGTTTCTGTACAGGAATCGAACACGCGACCTCTAGTGCTTTATTAATAAGAACTAACATCATCATACTGTACTTCGCTCATGTTTGAAGACAATATTTTAATTTTATATAATAAATCCGATATGGTATCAATTATCGTATTACCGTTCCGAATCGAAAAGCAAATGGAATTCCCATCATCTGATAGGATTATTTGGGCGTATAAAGTGTGTTTAATTTCAATAATCTTTTATACTATCATGGCTCTATTCATATTTTATACCCATTAAACTAATAGACACGTTTCGTTATCTTTATAAAAAATTATTTTCAGTAAACTTATATAAGCTTTACTAATGACTGCCTCAGTGGTGTAGTTGCTAGCATGTACGGCTGCACATCCGGAGGTCCTGGGTTCGAGTTCCGAGTCGGGCCATGTTTAGTTATTGAGTCTTTCTGTATAGTAAGCCTCAGTAACAACCCGGAGTTGGGAAGTTAGTGGTGTTTCACTCCGGTGCCTCGGAGAGCATGCAAAGCTGTCGGTCCTGCTCCTTAACTCACCGGTCGGTCGAGCAGTCGTCTCACCGGAGTATGAGAGAGACAGGAATAGAGAGTGCACGTTGTGTTTGTGCATACACTTGTGCACTATAATATCTCCTGCGCAGTTGGCTAGTCTCAATGAGATTGGCCGCCGTGGCCGGAATCGGTCAGGAGAACATTATTATTTATTATCAATATTAAAAAAAAAGGTTTTTTTAGTAAAGCAATTCAAAAACGAGGTTTATATGATATATATGCATTGTTTAATAATCAGTTTGATTCAATTTAAAGTTTATTTCTTATTTTTAAGCCGCTGAACAGACTTTGATAAAATATGGCAAGGATAGATTGCATCAATAGGATACATCGTGGGATCAGACTACCTTTGAACGCTGTCCCGTTTATCATCCCAGCGGGCGGGCAAAATTTAGTTATTAATAAAAATATCGATATAATTGTACTAAAAGGGGCTTTGAGATGCTTCGTTTTATTATTATTTTATTTTCAACACTTTTAAGAGTACCTACATAATATGTACCAATGCACTTAACATGGCATAACATGATAGAATAATTTTTAATATGTGACTACTACTAACAGACGTGTTTAAATTTAAATAAACCTCAATCTAATTATACCATACAGGTAAATTTAACTTTACACTAATTGTTATAATGAAGACGTAAACAGATTGAATTTACTTGTGGAAGCGATGTGACACGTCGCGTTTAATATGTATCTGTAGATCAAAAATAAAAATCCGCGCTTAATACTCGTATGTATCCGTAGATCTAAAATAAAAATGTTATGTATAAAAGTAAAGTTATTATATAAATTGTGACTGTATTTTGGAAGGTGAATGAAATGTATTTAAAATGAGATTGCTTTCTCGGTTTTTATTTGTTACTACCGATTCATTCTCGCTTCGCTCGGGTTTGCTCCTACGTTTTAACGGTTAGTATAGATTTCTCAGATATGAGATATTTTTCCGCTGTAAAATTTTTTTTTAATGTTAACCCAAAATCATTCATAAGAATAACCAGCTATTGGCATACCAAATTTCATCAAAATCTTTATAGTGATTTTCTCGTGATGCGTTCCCAAACCGACAGACAGATATAATTCTTCTGTACGTGTGTTTGTTAACCTACACCTTCTAAAAGATTAATTAAAAATAATATTTTTTTAATTTAAATTTGCTATTATTTAAAAAACAGATTATTAAGCAACACATTACTACATACGTAGTTTTTAATTAATCTTAACTTTTTCAAATTACACATAGATCAATTATGTGGCTTAAATAATTAATATTATTATATCAGCAAAACCTTCCAACTCCCTGTAAATAATGTGTTTAACTTTCATCAATCGTGATATGGCCGTAAACTGATTTAAGTTAGTTCTGGCAATTGGTATAAGCAGTAACGGCTTGAAGCACGCTATGGATTTAAGGAGTTAAGAACAATCGATTTTATTTCTTACGCTTACCTATTCATTAAACAAAAAACATGAAAATCTGTAATCAAATCTAAACCATACTCCTTTTGACTCCTTAAAAGTTTGTTGAAAACTCTGAACGTTACGCCCTATTTCTCTATACATATAATAAAATTCGGAGTCTAATCTGTACATTAAATATTTTTAGTAAAATCTTATTGAAATAGTCATTATTATCGATACAGAGCCCGAAGTATAGTTTTTAGAATTTTGGTCTGTTTTTCTGTCTGGAAACGCATCACGAGAAAACCACTGGACAGATTTTGATGAAATTTGGTATGATGATAGCTGGTTATCCGGGCCAACATATAGGATACTTTTTACTGTGGGAAAGTATCTCATCTCTGAGCAATATATTCTAAATATTAAAAAGTAATTAGTATCTTTTTCATCTATGTCATCTTATTTTTGATTCTCGTGTAAATATTTATTTGTAATTTTCTCATGTAAAAGGCAGAATGTCATGTAAATTTAACGACATTGTAAAATTTTAAAGTGAAACTAGTAAAAAAAACGCTTAAAGCGTCAAATATTCTCGTTATTTTTTTTTAATCTTAAGATGTATCTATGCAATGAATCTTTAGCCAATTTTCCTACATAGTACCCCTGAAAATATTTACCTGGTTATTAAAAATTAAGTTAATTAAAAGTCTTTTTACGTAGTTGTGTGGTTAAAAATATACGAAAATAAATTTAGCTAGAGTAAACTCTTTATTTACCAGCCAACTGCCTCGGGCTAGGTTCTTTAAAGAGTATTCGTTGCAAATTGACACTTTCCGTCTTTTTGGGTGGCGCTAATGAGAGCTCTATTTCGTTAAACTATGATTTTATTCATTACACTAGCGAGTCGCCCTGACTTCGTATGTGCTTATATCCTAAAAAATTATTTTTTCTTTATCCACCAGTCTTCTCTCCAATATCCTGTGGCAGGGCCGGATTGAGGTTATAGTAATACGCATATTACGAAAGGGGTTTTATTGATATGGAAATAGTTTAGAAGTAGCTCGGAGTAGGAAAATCGGCGGTGTTTATATATTCGTGCCTCAGAGAGCACGTTAACTATTATTTCTATGACTGATCTCTTACCGATCGTGTCAAGTTTTGCTCTCACCAGAATATTAAAGTAAAAGGAATAGAGATTTTTCGATAATAAACGCTGCAACTTGCATCGGTTAGGAGGACCTTCATGTCATTTGTGTTATTTAATACTAGCAACTGATCTTCGATTTTGCTGAAGTTCGTCCCTAGTGAAAAACAATAAAAATTCTATCCCACGGGAACCGTATATTTTTCCGGAATAAAAAGTAGTTTATGTGCTGGACTATAAACTATCTCTGTGCCAAATTTCATCTAGATCCGTTCAGCCGTTCTGGCATCACAGAGTAACAAACACTCATCTATCCATCTTCACAATCTTTCACATTTATAATATTAGTATGGATTAATGGGATGAGCTTAATATTAGAAAACAGATATATTACTTTAAAAATTTTCATAAGTATAAATAGTAAATTTAACCTAAATCTATACATATGAAAAAATTGGAACTAAGCCGAATCTGTACATTAAATATTTTTTGGAAAATCTTATTGAAATAAACATTATTATCGATACAGAGGCCGAATCTATAGTTTTTAGAATTTTCGTCTGTCTGTCTGTTACAACATCACGGAAAAACTACTGGAGGGATTTTGATGAAATTTGGTATGATGATAGCTGGTTATCTGGGTCAACATATAGGATACTTTTTACAGCGGGAAAATGTCTCATTTCTGAGAAAAAATACAAAAACTGCAATGTAATACGAGTAGTATACTAATATGTAAAACCTAAGAATTTGGTTTTTGGTCATCTGAACGCGGGCGGAGCGGCGGGGAATCTAGTGATATAATTGTATCGATTTTTGAGAAGTATCGTGTTCGTTTATAGGTATTAATAAAAGTACAGACGCTATGCTAAAAGGTCCCGTTCTGTTTTGAGCTTCGTACACTCTTGATAAGGACTAACGACAACACTAAATTGCTAAGTGAAATGGTTATTTTAAAAGTTCATTTGGCTATTGCGAGTCATTGTCAAATAATACTAATTGACAGACTATCTCACTTTATTCCGTTTACTTTTCAGTTATTTATGATTCTGAAGTTTGGATACAAAAATAGTGAAAATTTCGAATTCATACTTACATTCATTTAAATCTTTATATATATAATTCTTCTGTGAGTGTGTATGTCACTGAACTTCTCTCAAACGACTGGACCGATTTAATGAAATTTTTTGTGTGTGTTCAAGGGGATCTGGGAATGGTTTAGATTCACAATTTGAATAATAATTTTCATCAAAAAAATTATTAAAAAAAGTTTGAAATTTTCAAATTAAAGACGTGTAGACAGGACAACGTCTGTCGGGTCCGCTAGTGTTATATATAGCGTTTTCAACGAATAAAACTGACTCCCGAAATACTCATATATTATTATTTTTGACTGCCCTATTGATCTAGCATTTTTTATGATCAGGAAGAGTAGGTATAGTTTCTGAATTTGTTATCTGTTATGAATTCCGTATTTCGGAGAATACGTGATATCGATTGCTGAGCCTGATTTCTTACGGAGATGACGTTCACGAATTAAAAGAGCAGTTGCTGTACTAACACATTTTGTCTCCATGATGGAAATATACAACACATTTTGAGAAAAAAGCTTGTACTTGGTATAAAAAGCTTTTACAAATATAATTTTATCTTCTTTAACCGATTTCCAAAAAGGAGGAGGTTGTCAATTCGTCGGAATCTTTTTTTTATGTATGTTCACCGATTACTCGAAGACGCCTGAACCGATTTGTCCCATATAAATTTTATCGAAATCGGTCGAGCGGTTTTTTAAAAAATCAACAATAAATATATTTTATAAATAAATTGTTTAATCGAATATGTTATTTAAAAACTTTCTTCTTACAAATTACCTGCTTATTTTGTCTACACTAAAAATGGACAACGAAAAACTTAAAAAAAAACCTACTTCCAGGCACTAAAATGTAAAAGTTAACTAATCGGGGGTTTTCATTTAGAATAGATACTTAATCAGATATTTTCAAAGTCGGTGCCAGCGGACAATATTTTAAGATATGAATATCTAATAGCTAAATATGTATTTTACGTATCAAAATATATTAGATTTGCTTTACACCGACTTATTTAGTTATTTTTTATATTTTAGTGCCTGGACGTCGGTTTTATTATTTTTTTAAGTTTTTACTTAGTACAAAATGAAGTCGCTTCCGCTGTCTGTTCGCTCAGATCTTATAAATTACTCAACGAATTTTAATGCAGTTTTCATCAATAAATAGAGTGATTCAAGAGTTAGGTTTATATGTATAATACATGCATATTATAGTGCAGAAAAGCCAAGAGATTCAAAGATTTGTATTTCATACTAACCGTTAAAACGTACCTAGGGACGACTCCGAGCGAAATGAGGTTGAGTTGGTAGTTTATATATAAATAGGCAAAGATAAAACAGTTCAGTGCTTTTTTTTTCTTAACCGATATTTTTTTCTTTTGTTTAGTAGCTATTGACGGGTTTTAGTGTAATCAATGAAAAAAAACGAAAATATTTTTTTATAGATAGGTAAATTATTATTATGGTCGAATTTCAACTACTCAAATTAGTAGGGATTTTGCGGTATATCGATAAAAGTACATATCTCATGTTACTCAGTTAGGCACAATTTGTCTTTTTGTAAATAAAGTATTTTAAAAATCGATGTATTTGTAGAGAGTATTTCCTACAAACAAACAAACGAACAAATAAAATTTACCGCATTAGTGCAAGGGAACGTGATCAGCACAGCAAAATATAATATAACTATATCAAAAATAAAAATAAAAACACAAATTTCATATACTTGTTTATATCAAAGGTTTTAAATGAAATAAAAGAAAAGCGTTTGTAAGTTTTCAATGAAAACCACATAATAATTTCATCGTAGAAACTACTTGCGGTCGCCGCAAAGCCAATACACGCTCAACTTAGTCCTCAAACTTAGTCATTCTCGTATATTACGAGTTATTAAACGCTAATATGAATTAAAACATTGCTTTATTTCATAAGCAAGATGCTTTATGTAATTCTTATATAATACTTACAAGTAACTTACCCATGCTTAACTCGGGTGCGTATGTAGGAACGTCCCAGACAAACAGACAGACAAACGGACAGACTGACAGGTTTTTTTAAATTGGTTTTTTTTAATAGGAACTGTATATAATTTCTTAGGTATGCATTTATTAAAAAGCTGTTATTTTGACATTACAAACAGACACTTCAGTTTTATTTATCTGTCTGTCTGTTTGTTACGGCTAATCTCCGAAACGACTGAACTGGGACTTTCACTGGTAGATAGCTGCTGTAATAATTAGCAACATAGGTTACTTTTATTTTAGAAAAATAATTAATGTTCCGCACAAAAAAAATTAAAACCCATGAAATTGTGAACAAAATCCTATCCTATCGCTAGTTAATAATATTTTTTAATATTAGAAATTTAACTGGGTAAGTGATAATTATATAAAATACTTCTTTAATTACTTAATTCCCTATACAAACTTTCATCCCCATTTTCACCTCTTTAAGGGGCCTATTTCCTATCCCATGTCCTTCCAAGGGTCTCATACTATCTTCTAACCAAATTTCATCTAAATCGGTTTAGTAGATTTAAAGATTACCCCCTACAACCTCACAAACAAACTTTACGTCTTTATAATATTAGTATAGAAAAGTAAATAAAATAGCACAAACAGCTTTACCCATATTATTAATGACCTATTAGGTAAGATCAAACAAACGAAGTTCTAATCTAACTTTAGAATCGAACTATTTTACACCAAAACAGTACTTGCACAAAGTTTGACCATTGCTAAACTACCACTGTCCCAACGTGAACAAATATTTGCGTCCCACATCGACACCGAGTTACAACATGCTTATTTGTGTACAGTATAGCTTGTTAGGCCGGTAGTTTGGTGGATTTGTGTTAAATTACCGTAATGTTATACCTGTCGTATGTCCTCGTAAAGCCTTTGATTGCTTTATAAATAGAATTAATCGTAGTTGAATTTTGCTATTGGTGGTAGGTAGTTTCTTGTGTTATATGTATATATATTTATAAGATTGAGCAATTTGTTTGTTTGAACGTGCTTATCACTGGTTCTACTGGTCTGGTCTGTTTATTTTAAGTTTTTTTTTGTGTTTTATAGCTACGAATAAATAATAATCAGTCAGGAAGTCTAATTCAGACCAAATTTTACACAAAAAGTGGCCATTCTTCAAACCAAAACAACGTATGATTCAAAATAAGAATCACTTCTGAGGTTACAAACAGACATGCTTGGTGATTGGTTAAATTCAGACCGAAAGCAGGGATTGGTTTGTGCGCGTGCTGCAATGTCTGATATGACAGATGAGTCATAGCGGCCTGGATGATGTTATGCGATAAATGGATCTCGTCAATAATAAAATAATATTATTGTACAATGTTTTTTTTATTATATATTTTAGTTTTTTTTTGTTACTTTTTACAATTTAATGAGCTTTATGTTCCGCGAAAAATTAAAAATTTATTAAATTTTTGTCTATATTATTTTTAAGAGACAGATGCAACTTTTTTGAAACGTTTAACAAACTTTTTGATACACTGAATTCAAGATCACTTTCTGTACACGGGTTTAAACTCCCTTTTTAAAAGGATTGAAATAAGATTTTTTTTTATAATTTTGTTTTTTTTTTTGGTTCTTCTTCAACGCCGTCATAACATTCAGCGTTGCTATTAGTCTTCTGAAAATAACATTGAAGATCAAATTCAAATTTATGAAAGACTGTCTCTAATTGAAATAGATACGTATGTTTAGCTGTCTAAAACAAAAATATCGGAACTAAATATTAATATAATTAAAATATTTAGTTAATTGGATCAGCATGGAAACTAAAAGAAAACAAAATAAGCAAAATATATTACTATTATAAAAATATCTAAATTTTATCGATTTACATTTCAATATTTCATCAAGAAGAAAAAACTTTCTAAATTAGATCAAAAATTGATTGACTTCATTTTGCATAATATTGGCCATCTCGGTTTGACAACGTATTTGTCATTTGAACATCTTTTAAAAATATAATTATAATTTTGCTACTAGTTACTAGTGAAAAGTGATTCCCGGACATTTTAATATTGTATGGCTCCTGCACTACAAAACGTGCTGGCGTGATAATTCATAGCTGTAGTTCACAATGATAAAAATTTAAACGTACACGAAAATTTGACATGTGCTCGCATGCAAGAATAATGTCCGACTGATGACGCGCTGAACACAACTTTTAAGTCCCACCCATTTGGACACGTGTTTTGTTGGGTCATTTTTTTAACGCAATCACATTTTTTGACTTATTATTTATTTGTAGTTTTATAGTCTACTAGCAATGCCCACGGCTCCGCCCGTGTTTAGATGACCAAAAACCAAATTCTTAGGTTTTACATATTATATACTCTTACAATGCAGTTTTTGTATTTTTCTCAGAAATGAGATATTTTCCCGCAATAAAAAGTATCCTATATGTTGACCCGAATAACCAGCTACCATCATACCGAATTTCATCAAAATTCCTCCAGTGGTTTTTCCGTGATGCGATAATAGACAGACAGACAGGCAAAAATTCTAAAAACTATAGATTCGGCCTTTGTATCGATAATAATGTCTATTTAAATAAGATTTTCCAAAAAAATATTTAATGTACAGATTCGGCTTAGTTACAATTTTATTATATGTATAGATTTATTGAGGAAGGTTAATTACGTCACCTCTGTCCTACATTTTTTGGGAATCACTCTATCGTCTATCCGTGGTATCATTACTGCGTAAATATAAATTAATACACTTGATGTGCATAACAGTACTTACCTTGTAAGCTTTCCTCATTTATGTCAATCTTTATACTTCTCAAATACTAATATTAAAATGTTTTTTTTTTTCGAAATTAAAGATGAAAAAGGAAAAACTTTACAGATTACGATTGCGGTATACCTAATCTATGATAAGCCACTGGTTTAATTCTGGTAAACATGATTAAAAAAGGGACCAAGTCCCATAAAAAATCGGTCGATCTCCTAACTTCTTTTCCCTCTTGCTGTTTTTTTTTAAATACCTACAATTTATTAGTTGAACCTTTTGTGGTTGGGAGTTTATAACCTTTGCACGTCTTAACACGCTTTTGTTAGCTTTAATTTTAACTAATACTGTAAGCACTATGTAACTAACAAACTGTTAAGTCCTTCTTCGAATTGTCATATTAAGCAACTTTGTAATGTTTATAATTTATGTGACAATAGCAGTTTACTAATAACACTTAGAATAGCGCTTTCCTTCTATGCAGAGCTAATAAAGTGCACTAGTAAATACCAAAACATAAGTACATTAACTCTATTCATTTCACTCTCAAAGTCCTGTGGTCATGTTCCCAATATCTAATTACATGCTCTTCGAGGCCCGGCATTTACCACCACTAATGTCTAATGATATGCTGCTAATGATATTTTTTGCCTGACTCAGGACTCGAATTCAGGACCTCCAATACTAATCAAGTCAAAAGGCACTTTATTCCAAATGTATTCATATTTATTCATAATATTTTCATAGTGTTTATGACATAGATCATAGACAAGAGATCAGTCTCTTTATTCGTCAAGCTACGCCTGTCTCATAAGATTATCAATTACTTAAAGTTATGTATATTTTCTATAGGTTTTTTATAATTATCGTTTATTTTATTAGTAAAATAATCTATTGTTTTATTTTTATTTATGAATTTTACATACCTCAAGCAGGCATCTAACTTGTGATAAATAGTGTCACTACTAAAACCTCCGACATATTATATACATGCATAATATACGCAACCAATCAAAACACTACCCTTAAAGCAATCAGAAAATTAATTAGATAAAAACAATAAGCAAGACATTGTCAGTCATCGCGACCCGGACCTCAATCACAGCCTCGAATTAGGTTTCATAATAAACAATAAGAAGCTCTACACAAAAGCGACTAATCGGAGAAAAAAACAAAGAAAATCAACGAGCGAAATAGGAAACAAAAGGCGGCCTGGCAACCGTAGTACACGAGTTTGCCTTGGCCACAGACAACGGATAAGCAGTAGGATAATTGTTTTTTTTTAATTTTATTGAATAGAAATAAAATAAATATTCGTTAAAATATTCATCTTTCGATGTATTTGTGTAAAAATGGCTGTAAAGGAGATTAGAATCAAGAAGGAATAATAACTTTTAGATTTCTAAGTTAAAGTGATGGAAGATATTGTATTAATCTGTATTATATTTTTTTTATTTTCTATGTATGTTTTTCTTAGACAATACATGGAAATTGTTTTTTTTTGTTTTTTTACAAATATTCATCCCGTTAAGTGTTAATACAATACTTTCTTGGATTTACACGAATATTTGACATTTTAATCAAACTATCTTTTCGCGGATTTATTTGAATTTTTATTTCTTACTTCTTTTTTCTTACGTTACTCGAAACGTCGGGAAAAATCTAAATAAATATGCGAAAAAATCCGAAAAGATAGTTTTATTTATAACGTTTTAAATTGTGAACAAATTAAATATTATTATATATGTATTCTAACATAACATATAAATCTTAGGCACAATATTCTAAAGTAATATTTTTCATATTACGTCACAATTTCTATTCTGTGTCACCATTAAAGGTTTGTGTGTGGTATTAAAATTCACGAGGCGTTTCGTAAACCAGAGAAGGTGCACACTGATTTTTGTGCATTGTTATGCTGTAGGCATTTCGCCAAGCCGCTGTTTTGGAACGACTTGTAATGGATGATAATCGTCCCATTTTCTAAGGCCATAACAAATTACTAATGTGAATTTTAATGATTGTACTCAATAAGCAAAATTCGTATTCTACAGCAAATATAATTCGAGCTTCTCTTCGTAAAGTTTTTTGAAGAGGTATAACAATGAAATATTGCTTTTTAACAGTGAATGAAATAAGTTTTTCAATATTCACGTACGTTTTTGTTTTTTGATATATGAGAACAATAAAATTGTATCATTTAATTGAATAAATAACTGAAAGCTTCTTATTCAATTATTACTTGGTAGCGACTTGCCCCTGCTCCGCTTGGATACGTGTATTACTCTAGATCATAGCCTATCTGTAGGTATACTAAATTTCATCCAAATCCGTCCAGCCGTTTCCAAAGTTAAGAAGTAACAAACGTACACACATACATTTCTCTCCTTTATTCCATTTTTTAGTTACATATATATTAATAGGTTATATTTATTGTTCAGGTAGGCTGGCTTCGAGCGGAAGATCAGACAGTTCTGACCATGCATGAGCGAGCTGTCCTAGGATCTAGATACGCAGTCAGTCTGGATTCCCCTAGAACATGGCAACTGCGAATTAGGCCTCTACGCGCAGAAGATAGGGGCTGTTATATGTGTCAGATCAACACTCAGCCGACCATGACATGGCAAATCGGCTGTATTGATGTTTTTGGTAAGTACATTCATTAAAAAAAAACAAAATGGATAGATTTCATAAATGAAGACTTATTTAACAAAAAAATTCAGGGACAGTAATTTTTTTATGTTTTATCATTCTCATTATTTTTAAAGTACCTTATTGAAGTGTAACCCAGTGGTAGCACATTTACTTCGGAAACCGAGTGAAGAGGGTTCAAATCCCGGGTTTTGCACCTCTGATATTTTATGTGCGAATTATATCCAACATAATTGCCACTTGTCTTACGGCGAAGGAAAAAATCGTGAAGAAACCTGCATATCTGACATCTGAAGTCCGCCAACGCGCATTTGGTCAGCGTGGTGGATGGAGATCCGTACTAGACCAGTTCTCTCTCTCACTGAAGGCTCGTGTCCAGCAGTGGGATAAATGTTTTTGTTATAAATGGCTGAATACATGCATACACATACAATTAAAAAGGTACATTGATTGCTTAATTACTTATAGTAAACAAATTACTTAAAGTAATATGCCTTAAAGTTGATTTATTCTTAAAATTAATATGAAATGTCTCTTGGAGTATAACATATCACTCATAAACAAAATAATCACGAAAATTGATTCACAATTAACGAAAGTATCATAAAACATCGGTATTTCAAAGGCAAGAACTGACTGAGTACATCCTCATTTTTGCATGTCAGTCAAAAAGGAAAATTTAAATAAAATACCTTTACCTTTGATAATATAACTTTTATCGCTGCTTTATAGCAGTTTTTCCATACTAGCGGAAAACGGGAAAAAGGAAAACGAAGGATCACTAAAAGAACATCTTTGTGTACATTGTACATAAAAGAACTCGAACAGCGCTTAATCTTAGATTTTTTTATATATTTGAATACGAGTAGGTTGATGTAATTTTTATATCTATTAAATGAAAATAAAATATTAAGAGAAAAAAAAATTGAAAACCAAGGTTAAAGTAATTCTGATCATAAATAATTTTTTGGGTTGTATTTTAACCTGTGGGAATGAGATAGTTTTCCGCGGTAAAATGTTGCCTATGTTACTCTTCAGCTCTCCATCTCTACACATAAAATCACGTAAATCCGTCACTCCGTTTCGACGTTAAAGAAGGACAAACAAACAAACAGACATACACATTTTCACATTTATAATATTAGTATGGTTAATAGTCTGATTTTATACAACGAGATTTTATTTAACAATTTCAAAATAAAAAATACGAATATCATACAATAAAAATACAATATCGTGTTTCAATAACTCAAAAGTGCCTTACATTGTCCAGACACAGGTAAATTATTGTACTATTAAGGTGCGGTGGATTGAGCGTATCTTTGAGTCTCCATAAATTCTGCCCCACCCCTAGAACATTAGGGTAAAATAAGGGTATACGCTTCATAAGATTACTTTCACGTTATAACTCGGACTTTATTGAAAGGAATAGAACATACTAGCGTTTTCTCACGGCTTCGTTCGCACCGTTTAAATAAATCTATACATATACTAAAATTGTAACTAAGCCGAATCTGTACATTAAATATTTTTTGGAAAAACTTATTGAAATAAACATTATTATAGATACAGAGGCCGAATTTATATTTTTAAGAATTTTTGTCTGTCTCTGTCTGTCTGTTACCTTATCACAGAAAAACCACCGGAGGGATTTTGATGAAATTTGGTATGGCGATAGCTGGTTATCTCGGTCAACATATAGGATACTTTTTACCGCGAAAAAATATCTCATTTCTGAGAAAAAATATACTTCTATGTAAAACCTAAGAATTCAGTTTTTGGTCATCTGGACGCTTCTAACGCCAAGTAGATCCAGAGATAAGCACGTACAAACAAACTCTTTAACATTATATATCAGTATAATGTAATTGCTTTGCATTATTAATTAACGAATCAAAAGTTAAGATTCTCATTAATTATTTAAGGTTACTTGGAGTTTTCAATTCATTTCACAGCGAATTATATTTTCTCTTCTTAATTTAAAATTTCTTTCTGACTTTTTTGTTCATTATTAGCATGTTTTTTTTTATTTTTGATTCATAAAGATGATCTGTAGAAGGACTTTATACCTATATAAGTTTATTCGGTATCAACTGGCACTTAAAGTAAGAAAATACCAATTTCTCAGACCACACGGTTATTTAGTTGGATGGGAAATATAAAACAAAAATTAGTTATTAGTCATACAGAATATGGGTCTAATATACAGGATATGTAGTTCAGAAAATAATGCGAAAATCGCTCTTGAATAGGGAATAAATACGAAATGTATGTATTTAGGTACTATTAAGGAGGCTATTGGATATCTCCGCCTTATAAGATTCGATTTCAATGGTTCTTTTTTTATTTGAAAGATCTTAAGTTGGTCTCATAAAAATTTTGAGAGGGATCTTCTGCGTGATGAGCAGAACAGCTCCTCAAAATGAAGTTTGCAATCGCGAGATCTACTGTTCTAAGAACTCCGTGTGATATATTTTAAATAAAAACCAACCAATCACTAACATTTCTATATAAAATCGAGATATTATTATAAAATATTCAGTGTTCAATTATACATTTTTCTGTTTTATAGAAAACATATAATAAATTCATTTAGAGCAATTAATTAGCGCGTTTGTACACTAATTGGTCTCATTCAGATATTACAGCCATTAATGTGAAACGTTTTAAATTAAGCCCTAAGAATAAAAAATAAAGCTCGTTAAAGGTTGAAATATTGCTATGAATTATTAAAGCTGTTTCTCAAGAGCAAGTGAATAAATGAAAAGAATATTTCGCAATTACCTACATTTATTCCACTGTTTCGAGTTGAACTTGATGCCTTGTAACTGTATTTAATTAGAATCCCAGAACAGATGAAACCCCTCTCCAAAAGATTCTGACCAAGTTACACTCATTCTCTCTCATAATCTATATACTTAATAATATGTATTTCTTTATACACTTTATTGCACTGTACAGCAATGAAGTAAATACAGTAAGCAAAATATCAAAAACAAAAGTGTGCACAAAAGGCAGTCTTATCGCTAATTAACGATTTCTTCCATACAACCTTTGGGTTAGGAAATATGGAAGACTATACAGGGTGGGTGGTGTAAATATTAAATATTATATATAATACATACCACAATACAAACTAATACTTAGAAATTCTACACATATAAATTATACTAATACATATTTAAATTTAAATAATCAATATAAATACACAATGTCGACTTCCCATTTAGAGAAATGATCTAAAAAATAACTTTTAATAGATTTTTTAATATTTTTATCGATTTGGAACGTTTTATATGAGCAGGCAAACTATTTCAGAGTTTGGTTGCTTGTAACAGAGTAGGAGTACTCGAAGAATTTACTTAAATATTTAGGTATTTTTAGCATCAAATTCTCTGAAAATCGTAACCTATTTGTATGAGCTCCTAGAAATTCAAACTTGTCCTTTAAATAAGGAGGGTATGTCGGATTAAACAACAAACAGTACAGAAGAGAAAGAATTCCAGTGACAGCGGATTGGGAGCCACTTGAGTTTTGATCGATATTCAGATATGTGGTCATATTTACGCAAATTAAATATGAATTGAATTGCAAGGTTTTGGAGTCGTTCAAGTTCATTTATACGGTCCTCGGTCAGATTAAGATAGCTTGCGTCTGCATAATCGAGAATCAAAAGGAGAAGAGAATTTGCTAACATAATTTTAGTGGAATGGGAAGTATAGAACGAAGATAGATATATAGCAAAGAACCCAATTTAAAGAATAATTTTTTACTTCTTTAATTTGTCCTGATCAAGATAGAGTTTGGTTTAAGTGAGCACCAAGATCTTTAACTGTTGAACAATAAGGTATTACAGCCCCATCATCTCTTGAATGGCGGTAAATCTGAATATAGTCTGTATACATGTGATAGGAAGATGAAATGTGTTGAAATATTGAGAAAGCGAAGAGAAAAGGAGATAATACGCCACCTTCTGACGACACGTTTGGCTCAGTTTGTAGTGACCCTACTTTCTGTGCCAGCGGTCGCGGGTTCGAGTCCCGCTGTGGGCATTTATTTGTGTGATGTGCATGAATGTTTGTACTTCAGTCATGGGTGTTTATATTTATAATATGTATGTATTTAAAGCTATATATGTGTAGTGTATCAACTATCTAGTAAGCCTCGTAGCTTACCATGGAACTAGATGGTGTTGTGTGTTAATGTTCCAACATATTTATATTTATATTCTGTATATAAAACAAAGTCGGGCTAGTTACGGCTAGGCCGATTTTTATGATCTTTGATTTGTTGGATTTTTCTCCGTCCCGAATAACAGAATAACTATTAAAACATCGGCAAAATTCACGAAAAACAAAATTAGGCTCACGCGGGCTAATAACTATTTATAAATATCTATTTAAGCTAATTTATACTCGTATATGGACGCACCCGAGCGAATCTAAGGTAATTCGCAAGTATTTATCTATCTGAATAAAGTGTCTATAAACTTCTTAGATATTTTTATTATATTGTCATATTTAGTTAGTAAATAATCTATACATAAAAAAAAATTCTAACTCGAATCTGTACATTAAATATTTATTGGAAAATCTTATTGAAATAGTCATTATTATCGATACAGAGGCCAAATCTATAGTTTTTAGAATTTTCGTCTGTCTGTCTGTCTGTTACCGCATTACAGAAAAACTACTGGAGGGATTTTGTAGAAATTTGGTATGGTGATAGCTGGTTATTCGGGTCAACATATAGGGTACTTTTTACCATGGGAAATATCTAATTTCTGAGAAAAAATACAAAAACTGTAATGTAAGAGTTATACTAATATGTAAAACCTAAGTATTTGGTTTTTGGTCATATGAATGCGGGCGGAGCCGCGGGCAATGCCAGTATCTATATACGAGTTTTGTTTACATTCCTAACAGAAATCGTCAAATATGGAAAGCTATTTCTACGACGAAATACTACTGAGTACTGAATATTGACTGAAGTATTTGGCCATTAAATCCCTTGATAGTGTTTCCAGCTATGCAAGATAATACTCACAAGCGCTCTGAGGTTACTTCTCGACTTACTAATTGCCAATTAGAGAAGCTAGAAACATGTAGGCCTTTTAGTTGAAAATATGACCAAATTAAACAATTATTATGATAAAGTATCTTCAGAGGTATAAAACCCAAAATCTCTTTAAACGTAGCTTTCAATCCTTAGTGTTAGATTTCACGAAATGTTAGGCTTTAATTATATATATATATATATATATATATATATATATATATATATATATATATATATATATATATATATATATAGGTTGATCATTAATAACATAATCTATTAAATCAACTCACAAATGACAGAGGTATAAAACACATACAAACCAAATGAGTACCCTTCTTTTTTGATGTCGGACAAAAATATATTTTAATATAAGAGAAAGCTTTTATTAGATTTTAATAATAATAGAATAAGACTAATTATTATCAATGAAACAATGTTAGTACCAACTTTCCTGTACGCCAGCGAAACGTAAAAAAGTATGAATGAAATATGAATATAGGACGTTCAGAAAAATATTTGGGTTATACTTATATTATCAAGTCTTTAGATCTCTAATGAGCATTTATGAAGAAAGCGACAAAAATGTTAGATTCGAAATTGATATGTAGAGATCAACGGGGCTACTGTTTTCTCTGATTCTCTGTTCTCGTTAACTACAGTACCTGGGCCACCGAGCTTCGTTCGGAGTTTTTGGTCAAAAGTACAATTTTCTTTTAAGAAAAAAACAAAAAACTTGAATAAATACAAAAAAAAAAACAAAAAAAAAATTATACCTTTTTATCCGACTGGGATTCGAACCCGGGCACTTATTTAATCTTGCGCCTTGGCCGCTTGACCATGATGCTTATACCTGAGCGTGCGAAATTATCGAACATAATATATTGCGTGGAATAATGCAAAAAAAAATATCACCGAATAAAAATGCGAAAATACGCGTTTTTCCTGACATAAGACTAATCTAGATCGATTTATCGCCCCCCAAACCCTCTGTATACTATTAGGTCTAAGGGAAAGTTCTGTCGTTTTTTTCCTTAAAGAAAGAACAATATTTTTTTTCACTTTTTATTAAAAAATCATCCAAAATATAATGTCCTTTATTAGTTACAAATGTCTGTCAGCGATCTGGCACCTTATCTAACCCACTGAAAAAGAATTCCTCTTTTTTGGAGACGAAATATTATTTCACTGCTAGTTGGACACCATCATAATTTATATATTTATTTCTATCAATAAAGTATTACAGCGACTTAAACAGATGATAGTCAGATGGTCCAATATCTGGAGAATATGCTGGCTGAGGTAAAGTTTCCCAACCCAACTCTGCAATTTTTTTGTATGGTTTTTCTTGCCATGCGTGGTCTAGCGTTTTCGTGGTGACGAATCATCCCGTTTCTGTTGGCCAAACATGAACGTTTACGTTGAATTTCATTATTTAAAACATCAAGTTGCGGACAGTAACGATCAGCATCGACCGTTTCATTCGCTTTCAGCAAGTCATATTGCACTATACCCTTGCGGTCCCACCAACAACACAACATAACCTTCTTCGGATGCACGCCAGCTTTGGATGTGGACGGTGGTGTCTCCCCTTTATAAACATATACTCTTTTTCTAACCACGTATTTATAAACTATCCAGTTTTCATCTCCAGTCAACAAGTAGTCCAAAAACGCCCCCCTTTTGTGACAAGCAAGATTTGAAGAACATATCGAAATTCTGTCCATTAAATTTTTTCGCTTAATTCGTGTGGCACCCAAACAGAGAGTTTAGACACGAAACCAAGCGTTTCAATGTGATCTAAAGCAGTAGTCTGGTAAATTCCAAGCTTGAAGCCTACTTTTGTGGAAGTTAACGTGGGATTTGTCTTGATCATACTGCGTAGCACTTCGTCATTGACATCTGATGGCCTTCCTGAACTGGGTTGAGCTTTCAAAGAAAAATCACCTGAACGAAATTTCCCAAACCACTTTTGGAATATTCGAGCTATTACTGCGTCCTCTCCAAACACGTCACATCAGGTTTTTTTGCCTTCATCGCATTATTCCCTTTTTGGAACTCATATAACATACAATGTCATAAATGCAATTTTTCTTCACTCATATTGACAGTTTTAAAAGTTTAAAAAAACTGTTTTAAATTCGAAAAAATGTGTATAAATCATCAATTATATACTAATCTAACTATTTAAACCGGTTTCAGTTGGATCAGAATTCTTGGTAAGGATCGGCAACGCATAAAAGTGCACGTGTTCAAAAACGACAGAACTTTCCCTTATACCTATTATATCTCATGAAAATCGTTAGAGCCGTTATAAATATATTAGATATATAGCATAGTTATCTATGTATGTACGTAATATGTATTGAGATCAGTCTTTTCCGCTGAGCTAAAACACTAATTTTCGAACTGTGTAACTTTTGCTAATTAAGTTTAACTTGAGAATAAGCTAAATTAACCAAATTGATTTTGAAATTGATGGCGATTTAGCTAACGCAAAATCATTCATGATCAACTAATTTGAGTTTTATTTGCATCTCCTACTGTTTGTTTATTGATTTTTTTTTAATCATTGCAACTTTTTTTAAGATCTTGTAAATATCACCACGTTTAGATAATGAGAACAATTTGCTTAGAGGCTATGTGAAATTACGGTAAATGATAATTTTACTCATATAGTTTCATATTTATGTATATATTAACAAAAAGGCACTTCTATAACAAGAGTATTTTAAAAGGCGGAAATACCATAATTCTAGTCCAAACGGTAATGCCGGTTGAAGGAAAATATATCCAAGTTTATAGCAAGATATTTCGTCATTACTCGTTGTCAACCCTGGTGACACCGGCCTCAATAAAGTGGCGAACAAGTTGAAATTGAAAAAGAAATCCGGACCGCATGCAAATACTACAATATTGCTAAACTATTCCCCATCGTCTGAGGGACGGCCTCTTATTATATTTTAAGCGGGGTAAAATGTTATTACTTGTAAAAACCTTTTTACCTACCAAGAAACTCGGAAGTATGGAGTGGTAGTTTATCATAATGAAAGCTATCATCATATCAAATTTCATCAAAATCTGTCCAGTGGTTTTCTCGTGATGCAGTCATAGACAAACATACAGATGGACAAAAATTATAAAAATTATAGATTCAGCTTCTGTATCGATAATAATGTCTATTTCAATAAGATTTTCTAAAAAATATTTAATGTACAGATTCGGCTTAGTTAGGAATTTTATTATATGTATAGACTAGATACTTACCTTTCGACAAATTTTACTACTAAGTAGCCTATGTATTACTCCCGTCCGTCTATCTATCTGTGTGCAAAAATTTAATCCAAATCTATCCAGCAGTTTATGGAAGAGTAATAAACAAACACATACAAAAATGTATATTTATTTATAACAGTAGTGTGGTTGTTTACAAAAAATATTTTTATAAAAAAGATTCAGCACAGAATCGAACCTGTAAGTTAATATTTTTCCATATTTTATAAAATTACTTTCAATTTTTAGTCGTTAGTTATTATCGTGGTGTCACCCCAGCTGACAACGAGTAATGGCAAGGTATTGCAATACTGAGAAAGCTTTTTCTTATCTTTATTTATGCGAGTATAAACACAATTCTCAGATAGATTTTACTAAGAAAAATAGGTTATTTTATTATATCAGGTTTATAAATAAAATTGAAATGTCTGTGACTGATTTTAAAATAAAAATATCGTGTTTATTCAAGCTTTACTTATACTCATTTAATAAGAGAATGATGGAGAGAGAAAATGATAGTTAAGTTATTATTTACTAGCGACTCATCCTCGCTTCGTTTGGGTACGTCCCTAGGTTGCTTGTCCGTACTAGATTTCATCCCCATTTTCACCCCCTTCAGAGATGGTTTCCGGGATAAAAACTATCATATGTCCTTCCCAGAGTCTCAAACTATCTTCGTACCAAATTTCATCTAAATCGGTTCAGTGGTTTCGGAGCCAATCCGGTTCAAGCAAACAAACAAAAAAATCTTTTCTCTTTATAATATTGGCATAGATTGATTCCAATATAGTTATATGGATTTTATTTTACTAGCATGTAGTACAGTATAAAGTTTATTTCCCAATATTTAATAAATGACAGATATAGGCTCGTATCTCTGCTGTATATTTCCATATCTAATCTGACATGAAATACATATAAAGTTATAAAAACACCGTAAGATCTAAGAAACAAATTTCCGCAGAAAAAAATTAAAGATAAGACAATATAAAGCAATCTCAACTTTCATAAAACACCTAAATCCCAGATCTCGGGGCTTTTTATAAACGCATCAAATGCGAGACAGCAATTCTCGACAAAAGGAACACATATTGCGCTGAAATGAAAATTTTAAGTAAAACACGGCTATCTTAGATTAAAAAGAAGTATTAAATTTAATTATACAGATATAATAATATTTGAAATAAAAGTGATGATATTATTATTATATATGTATATTATTTAATTATATTTTTTTAAAATTTATCTTTAAATATCTATCTTCTATATAAATCAAAATTAATGTTCGTATGTTTGTCCTCCATGCGTTCCTAAGCTATTGATCTAATTGTGATGAAACTCTGCCTGGTTATTCTGGAAGGTATATATCCTAAATTAATTGGAAGGTATATAGCCTATATCCTATATATATATATATATATATATATATATATATATATATATATATAGGATATAGGCTTGCGACGGATCTAGTGCAAAAAAATTCTTTGAAAATATTTATAATATGTATGTATTTAAAGTTATATACGAGTATGTGTAGTGTATCAACTATCTGGTATCCATAGCACAAGCCTCGTAGCTTACCATGGAACTAGATGGTGCTGTGAGTTAATGTCCCAACAAATTTATTTATTTATATTTAATATGTTTTTTGTGTAAATTATTTTGCTATTGAAACAAGTTAATAAAAATTATAACATGCTACAACTTAATAAATCTAAATAGCGCTTCTAAATCATACGGCGTCAAATATGAAATATCTTTTTGCAAATAAATGTATATAACTAGATTACCTTTAATATAAAAAGGCGCGATATTAATTATTTAATTTACAAAGCCTTAATACAATTTTCAAATGAAAACTTTTGTGAAAGTTTTTGAAATTAAAATATTTTCAACAAATTACATATTCTTGATGCCATTTCTAATTTTATATCTGCTTCTGGTCTGCGTCGCTGTCTTTACTTCTCAAAGGAAATAAAAATAAAAGTCCAACATTAAACATTTCTTGGAAAGTTGAGTAAAAGTTGCGGAACTATCTCTTATATCGCGGACATGTTTGTACACTTTGTATTTTCTATTAAATTTTTCCGAGAAAAGACGTAAAAATATATTGAAAGTGGAATGAGTTGACTATTATTTTATGGCTTAGCATTAATATGTGGACATAGAAAATAATACATTTACTAGTATTATGGAGTATTTTTAGATATATTGTATATTATGTATTTATTTAAATAACTAACGACTCATCCTCGGTTTTCTCGGGTTCGTCCCTAGGTACGTTTTAACGGTTAGTGTGAGATACATAGACTATAAAATATAGTATATTATATGATATATATATATAGCCTTATAGTCTTCCTCAATAAACGGGCTAGCTAATACAAAAATATTTTTTTAAATCGCAGTAGTAGTTCCTGAGATTGACGGGTTCAAACAAACGAACTGCCTCTTTATAACATTAGTATAGGTATGATACAAATATATGCTTATTTATGTATATAATAAAATTGTAACTAAGCCGAATCCGTAAATTTAATATTTTTTGGAAAATCTTATTGAAATAGACATTATTATCGATACAGAGGCCGAATCTATAGTTTTTAGAATTTTTGTCTGTCTGTCTGTTACCGCGTCACGGAAAAACCACTGGAGGGATTTTGATGAAATTTGGTATGGTGATAGCTGGTTATCCGGGTCAACATATAGGATACTTTTTACTGCGGGAAAATATCTCATCTCTGAGAAATCTATACTAAACGTTAAAACGTACGAATGGAACGAACCCGAACGGAGTGAGGGTGAGTTGCTAGTGATACTATAAATAGCGCATTTTTTTATTACAATAGTATACTGGCCGTCTCAGTTTGTAGGTCTGTGGGAATGCAAAAAAAGGGAAAAGAATGAATTACAGTAAACTTTATTTATGAAATTCACAGCTATCAACAATAAAGACAAACAAATTAAAAAAGTAAAGACAACTATATCAATAATCTTGTTAATTGTTTGTAATAACACATAACAAATAGCACACAATATTTTTTGTAAAAGTAGTGTATAATCATTTAATGGGAGGTTACACTTAAGGAATCATATAATGACACCAACACCTCAATCACTAGTTTTCATTGTTTGACCGTTTTGATATTTCAAACCTAGCTTACGAATTACAGTATATTCAAAGCCGATCGATACAAAGACAAACTGACTGACATACATAAGAATTCATTTAAAAACTTAATTTTTCTACCTTACATATATTATTATTATAATTACTACGTACTTCGCAACAAAACCAATATTACTAACATGAAAATTTAATAGACGCAGAAGGAAAATTCATGCCGTAAATTACGTTTTCTCATTAGACCGACGGCCGAGGGCAGTTCCCAACTGATGTATTTCTAGGCTAAAATACTGAAAGTTTGGCAATTTACTTTTATTTTCGCGATTTGCATCGTAGAACTCGCGATTCCTTTTCCAATTTCAAACTTGCTATACTCGAACGAGACCTGACTTTGTGACTCCATTAGTTTTTTACAGCAATTTTTCTTCGGCCAGTTGGTGCCGAATGGAAATTTCTTTCGGATCTGGTTTGAGTTGGAAGTTTCGCGTGATCGCTTATTAGTTTTGTTCCAATGTTCTTCAGCTCTCTAGAATTATATTATTCTATAACTCGCTTGTTCTAAAATTTACGTTGTGAACTTATTGAAATATTTTCAATTTTTTTCCAATATAAAATTATTTGGTCATCAAAAATGAAGCTTAAATTTATATAATACTTTCTTAGATTTACGCGAATATTTGACATTTTAAATAAAACTATCTTTTCGGCTCATTTCGCAGATTTATTTTGATTTTTGGTAGAGTCTCTCCCGTGACCCTGATTGCTGTAAAGCATTCGAAACGTCGGGAACCAAAAATCAAAATAAATCCGCGAAATAATCCGAAAAGATAGTTTTATTTAAAATCTTAAATGTATATTTATAACTAGCAACACCCGCAGCTTCGCCCGTGTTCAAACTTCCGATATAAACATCAGTTTTACAATAATGTGTGGAAAACTTCCCGATTTGTTGACATTTATAATTACTGCTTCCCTCTCTTGGGCAGTAGCATGATCATATAATATAGCCTATAGCCTACCTCAATAAATGGGCTATCTAATTCAAAAAGTATTTTTCAAATCGGATTAGTAGCTTCTGAGGTTAGCACGTTCAAATAAGCAAACAAACAAACTCTGTCTCTTAATAATCTTCTTCTTCTATATAAATAAAAATGAATGTTGGTAAGCGCATAACTCAAGAATGGCTTGACTAATTCGGCAATTTTTTTTCATATATTCCTTAAGGTCTACGGAAGGTTTTAATAAAGAGAAAAAATTAAAAATTAACGAAAAAAAATATGGCTAACGCTGGCTAATAACTATTTATATCTATTCAAAATGTACCTAGCGACGAACACGAGCGAAGCGAGGGTGAGCCGCTAGTATTAGTATAGATATTAATAAGTATAATTGAAAAACCCTTGTATGATTAGAAACGCTGTAAAAACCCTTGGCCCATGGAGTCAAAGTGCTTAATACTTCTTAAATTCTTTATGTCTATAACATTTCGACTTATTGCCTCTATTGGTAACAGGAGAGCTGGCTCGTCTTTTCGCTCAAAGAATGTCATTGCCATTAAGCGGGGGAATGCTGCTAGCATTCTTGCCATTATTCCACGCGGAAATGACTTGAACAGTAATAATTAAGTGTATATTTGTAATTTACTTTATTGTAAACTAGCGAATTATGTCCCTAGGTACGTTTTAATTTTTTTGAGCGGAATCCAAATTCTTTTTCTAAAATAAATGTAGCTTAAGTTACTCCTTATAACATCAGCTATCTGCCGGAGAAAGTCCCGTTAAAATTAGTTCAGCCGTTTCGAAGATTAGCCGGAACAAACACACAAACAGACAGAGAGACAAAAAATAAAAAAATGTATTTTTCTTATAAGGGCCGTATAAAATTTCATATGTACTTAGTAAAAAACTGTAATTTTGATATTACAAACAGACAGTTCAATTTTATTTATCTGTATAGATGGATAGATAAAATATACGTATGATTTTGACATGCAAATATAATAATTTCTTCTAACTAGGACATAACTAAAAATTAACATGCTCCCTCTATACATATATTATGAAAAGAACGTCATATAAAGCTATTAAGTGATAGGTCAAATACCAACAACATTTCACTATTTTCTGTAACATCTGGTCAAAATTACATGACAAAATGTCAAATTGAATACATCAAAAATAAATCCAACACAATACCGTAAGATATTCAAATAAACGTTGAATATTTAAATGTGAATCGAAATAAACTGGCCCAAATGTAGCACAACAAATATACTGTCGTACCGCGTACACTGTCAATAAAGGCTTAATTTCTTCTCCATGTATCCGCTATGATTGATGGATACATGTTATATCGAATAATAAAGCCTCCTCGGACTATCGGTTGAAAAGATAATTTTTTTTATGCCAATTTATATTTGTTTTTATATTTTACTAGCTTGATTATATGTATAGACTAGCAGAGCCCGTACCTTCGCTCCTGATAAAACTACAAAAAATATCTAAAAGGTAGGTTTCATACAAACTTTCATCTCCTATTTTACCCCTTTATAGGATGAATTTAAAAAAATGCTAAAACCCGTATTTATTTAATTTTATTAAAGAGCATTAATACCAAGTTTCAAGTTATTCTGATCATAAATATTTTTTGGAATTGTATTATAACGTATTTTCCCGTGGGAATGAGATAATCTCCCGCAGTAAAAAGTAGCCTATGTCACTCTCCAGCTCTCTAACTGTATTCACACAAATAATCACGCCAATCCATCACTCTGTTTCGACGTGAAAAAAGGACAAACAAACACACTTTCACATTTAAAATATTAGTATGGATTAAGAAATAGGCCTACACATTATCATCAAATTTATGATCATATTATATTTATTTGCTTCATAACCAAAAGTGTTAATTACACTTTATGTGTACAAGGTTATACTTTCATCTATAACCATAAGTCATGAGTCACATATTTTATTTATATACATTTTCTAAATTCTTTCAAATATGAATACTTATCACTTGTGACAAAACAGTCAGAGATATATTCATATTGAGATAGACTTTTCTCATTTCTTTATTATATACTAGCGGCTCACCCTCGCTTCGCTCGGGTTCACCTCTAGAAAAGCACAAACAGATCTATCCCACGGGAACCGTTCATTTTTCCGGGATAAAAATAAGTAACCTGTTGTTTGACCTGCAATATAAGGTATCAGCATGCAAAATTTTACTAAATTAGGTGCATAAGTTGTTGTGTACTGAGCTGTATAAGTTACTATAATTTTTAACTATCCCACGGGAACTCTTTAATTTTCCGGAATGAAAAGTAGCTGATTTGTTTTTGTCATGTATGAACTATATTATTGTAAAGTTTCATTAAAATCCAATCAGTAGTTTTTGTGTACTAAGATGTATAAGTTGTTATAGTTTTTTAACTATCCCACGGGAACCCTTTAATTTTCCAGGATGAAAAGTATCTAAGATGTTGCCCGGGGATATAAGGTACCACTTAGCAAAATTTTATTTAAATAGGTCTAATAGATTCGGAGATTAGCCCGTACAAAGAGGAAAACAGACTAACAGCTCGCTCGGGTTCGTCCATACATACGAATATGTTGTATTATCTCTTTAACCATTTGTCCAAATTATATGCAGTAAAAGGGAAAAGTCTTTTATTTTAAACATTTTAGACGATAAATTTACTTATTTTGATAAGAATTCATAATAGTTGATAATATGACCAATAAACCTCACCTACCGATTTAAATGATTTTTTTAATATAAAAAACTACTTTTTGTGACTTAAATATAAAAGTTAGGCATATGCTGTCGCTGACTTTTTTGTAGGCATTATTAAGCTCTACAACTTTTCTCTAGAACATAATCATATATCTCTCATAGTTAAGGCAGCGTTCGTAAGAAACGTTCTCGTTCGACCGTTTTTTCTCCGACTTACTTTGCAAATGCGACTACCACGAAAAAGCCTTTTCATTTTTCGGATTAATATATAGCCTATGACACTCAGAAAGAACGTGGCTTTCTATTGGTAAAAGAATTTTGAAAATCTGTTCAGTAGATCCAGAGATTACCCCCTACAACGTCACAAACTCACAAACTCACAAACTTTACCTCTTTATAATATTAGTATAGACTAGTAATACCCGCGGCTTTATTCACGTTCAAAGTTCCTATTTAAACATCAGTTTAACAATAATGTATGAAGTCTGCCCGATTTGCTGACATTTATGATTACTGCTTCGCTCCCTTGGATATTGCCTTCCTCAATAAACGGGCTATCTAATGCAAAAAGAATTTTTCAAATCGGATTAATAGTTCCTGATATTAGCGCGTTCAAACAAACAAACAAACAAACAGACAGACAAACAAACGAACAAACTCTGCCTTTTTATAATATAAGTAGGTATAGATTGCAACGAATTATAATCAAAAACGTATGTAGATAATGTTTTAAATTTAGAAAAAATAATCAGTAAATACATAAATATGCACAGAGGCTAACACAAAGTTGCCAATTTTTTACGAAAAAACTTTTGCGAAACCGCCCTTTACGGGACAAGTAAGTTTTGGGTCACGTTTTAAATTTTTGAATTGTTTTTCGTACCACAACACGTAGCAACTGTGTTATAACTATTGTAGTTTTATCGACACGGCTCAGTTTGTAGTGACCCTACTTGCTATGCCAACGGTCGCGGGATCGAGTCCCGCTGGGGGCAGTAATT
This sequence comes from Brenthis daphne, assembly GCA_947093115.1. NCBI lineage: Eukaryota > Metazoa > Arthropoda > Insecta > Lepidoptera > Nymphalidae > Brenthis > Brenthis daphne. The sequence goes on along the minus strand of OX352473.1, from coordinate 35,132,855 downwards.
TGTACTCCAGTCATGGGTGTTTATATTAATAATATGTATATATTTAAAGTTATTTATGTGTAGTGTATCAACTATCTGGCATCCATAACACAAGCTTCGTAGCTTACTACGAAACTAGATGGTGTTGTTTGTTAATAGTCGTAGGTCGAGATGTCTTTCGATCAGAAAGGGCCGATTGAAATTAAATGAGTGATTAAATATATTTTTCATTCATATTATAATATTGTGTTTGCAAATAAATTATATTTATGCTTGCACATTATTAAAAAATACACAATATTTTATTAAAGGCTGAACAATCTTTTGCTGGAAACAGATATATTGCGATTCTTAAAAGAAAACCCGTGTCAGTTATTTTTATTGAAGTAAAATTTATTTAGATGTGTCTGAGGGGTAATTGAATACATTGGAAAAATTAATATCGCGAAAGAGAGAGTCAAATTTATCATTTATAATTAAAAAAAATATATTTATAAAAATGTATATTTATTATTAATAATTTTATAATAATATTATTAGTTATAAAAATGAAAATTTATTACCATCATCCCATATGTGCATAAATTGAATAAAAGCTATTATGACTAATGTATGAAGTGTGAATGCAAGAAAGAATGAGTGAAAGGGACAGAGTGTGTTCGGCCATGTTGAATGAGAAAGAAGGATGCAAAATGCAAAGACTTAATAAAGAATTGCAAAATTAATAAACATTTTGAGGTGATTACATAGAGTTTTAAGGTGAGACATTACTATAATTTTATAAAAATTATGATATTTATATTTTGTTATTTTTTTTTAATTGCAACATCTGCCACAGCGCCAAAGTAGTTTTTCTTCAACCACGCGTAAAGGTTACGCGCACTCATTTTTTTATCCAAAGATATATTTTTATCATACTTTAAATGAGAAATCGATGTGAAAACCTTCCAAGCTAGCTAAGTTAAAAACGATTTGAATGGTATGTCAAATTTTTCTGCTTCAAACTATATACAGATACGTAAGGTTTCTCGTGCATATAGAACGTCGAAAATGTTATGAAAGCTTTTAGAATTTACTTTCACATTTTATATCTACAGTACTAAAATCGAGATTTTAGGAGGAGGAAAATTTTATTTAAAATTGAATGCATAACTAAGCGTGAAGAATTCGATTGCAGAATTCGATTTATGCATTTTTAGTGTTTTATTTCATTTTAAAGTGTAGAGAGAAAATGCGATATTATTAACTTTATTAAGTCTTAATTCGATTAAGCTGCTATATAGCTTATAATTAATGGTAGGTATAGTTTTTCAAACGTTGAAAGATGATATTTTTGTGAAGAAAGTTCTATTGAAACACCATCCCAAGATCTCACTCACGTTGTCGCTATGGCGAGCCAGTTCTCGGTGACAGTTCCCAACGCCGTTCTTTATCTCAAACCTCGCCAGATCACCGTACTATATATGTATACCATATAGACATTTATTTAATGATAACTACAATTTATTCCATTTGAATTTAACACCTACGAGTACCTTGGGAGCATTTTAATGCAAAATTTTTGATACTAGTTAAGTGCCCTCACCTTGCTTAGATCTTCATTACGTCCCGAGTTTTAAAATTTTATGGGAATGACATATTTATAGGTATAACATTTTTATGCGTAGGCACACTATCCTTGTAAGTATAAGCTGCATATTAGTACTTTGTTGTAATTTATTTTGATCAAAATATTACAAATAATATGTAATATTTGGAACAAAACAATATACAATGAAACAAGGTTTATCTGCAAAACATATTAATTCAACATGTATTCAGCCCTTTTTAACGTCCCACTGCTGGGCGCGAACGCACTGAACACTGGGCTTGAAGGGAGGCACCCTTCAATACGAGGTGGATCAGGCCATAGTTCACCCCACTAGCCAATTGCAGGTTGGCAGACTTAACATGTCTTTTGAAAACTTACTAAGTTCTGTTAGACATGTTCCTTGAACCCGCTTCACTCGGTTTTCCAAGCGAGTATATTATCACTGGGGCACTACTGCCTGCACTATTCTGCCACATTAAACATAATAGGTATATAATTACAACGACATTTAACAAAAATAAAATAACTTTTTATAATAAGTTAAAATTCGTAAGCCAGTAGTCCTGGGTTAAACCCTCTATTGTCAAACTCATGAGTTTACTTCTGTGTGATATAAGTATAGCTTATTTATTTTTTTCCACAGTGCCACCAGATATCGTTAGTGATGATACATCAGGAGACGTTTCAGTGCAAGAACTAGAAAATGCAACACTAACGTGTAAAGCTACCGGCCATCCTCCACCTAAAATTACATGGAGAAGGGAAGACCATGAGCCCATATTGCTGAAAAAACCTTCTTCAAGAGATTTTGACAAAGGTAAAATTGGTCTATTATTCGAATTTAGTTTTAGGTAAACAGTTTCTTTAAGTATGTGTCCTTCTAGATCTTGGTTCATCTACTTGCACTAAATTCTTCAAAATGATATGTAGTAAATTTAATTTTATTTCTTTGCAAATATGCAATATTATCAAAAAAATAATAATAAGAAGAATACTCATCTTCAGAATCCCTCTCTAAAACATTATAATTATACACTATCATGACATGACACTTTAATAAATTTTTAGTGTCATATAGTTTAAAATATTTCTCGTAGGTAACAAAATAACTCTTAAATTATACTAGGCGATCGTGACCACGAGTCACGACTATAATCACAGCGACCATAATTTAATATTAACATGACCACGACCATCATATACTATGTATATTGTATTATGGTCGTAGTACGTGGTTGATACAACTATGATCTCAGTCACAGCTTAAACATCAAAGACGTAAGGAATTTTTACAAACAATCCAAATAATAACATGATATGTATGAACTAAAGTCATTCCAAGACGACGTTTGCCAAAATACTTGTTCCTTTGATCTTAGCGAAAAATAAAAGGAGAAATGAGACGACATTTACATTGAGAGTATTTTAACGATCTTATTTTTCTCGAAATAAAATTCCGAGAAGTTATTTGAATAATAATTCTTATACTAAACTACTATTATAATATATACAAAAGATTTTATGTGTGTGTCTGCTTGTTACGCTGAAACGGCTAGACGGTTCGGGATGGAATTGAATAATATATTGGCTAACAAAGACCTAAAATAGCACATAGGCTTCTGTAAGGCACTCAAGGACGCACACAAACGAAACGAGTGTAAGTCTCTAGTATCCTACATTACTATACCAAAAGATAGAGTACTATACCTGGCATAGTTATTAAATAAGTAAACATGTTGGGACATTAACACACAGCACCATCTAACTCCACGGTAAGCTACGAAGCTTGCGTTATGGATACCAGATAGTTGATACACTACACATACTCGTATATAACTTTAAATATATACATTTTATATTATATAAAATATATATATTATATAATATATATCGAAAAGGACGGCTTAAAGCTAAAATTTATAGACTTACTTTTGCTCGCGGCCCCGTTCGGGTAATGTGTTTATATTTTACTGGAGATTATCCCTCGCTTCTTCCGGTTGCGTCCCTGGGCACGAATAATTTCGTTATACATTGTTTTCATATAACTCTATTGGTTTACGCAGCGTACGCCAGTATAACTCCCAGTCGGCATGATTTTTTCCGATATCTTGAACAATGCTCATATTTCAGCCAATTTCCACAAAACCTTAAGCACCTAAACCTTCCTCCATTAAGTTCGTCAGTACATTGGTGAAAACCGTATAAACATGTGTAGGTTTGGAGTTTATAGCGTTCAGACAAACAGATAGGCATGGAGGTTACTTAATATGTTGTAATTACTCAGCTTCTAAAAGCTGCATCATGATTTAAGTTAGCCTATACGCTATATCTTCATCAATTTTAATCTAATATATATTACTACGTCTGAAGAGTTTGTTTGTTTGTCTACGCATTTTTAAATCTGGATCTATTCAGTTATAAAATCAAAATCCAAACTTATGAAAATACAGACGAGATAGAGTTTCGTGTTTTTTTTCGTATTTATTCAGCCCTTTTTTAAAAATATATATCCTATAACTGCCTCGGTGGTGTAGTGGCTAGTATGTATGGCTGCACACTCGGAGGTCCTGGGTTCGAGTCCCGGGTTGGGCCAAGTTTAGTTATTGAGTCTTTCTGAATAGTAAGTCTCAACAGCCCGGAGTTGGGAAGTTGGCGGTGTTTCATCCCCGTGCCTCGGAGATCACGTAAAGCCGTCAGTCGTGTCCAGTATTCGACCGACCCACCGGAGTATGAGAGTGACAGGAATAGAGAGTGCCCTTGTGTCTGCGCGTACACTTGTGCACTATAATATCTTCTGCGCAGTTGGATAGTCTCAATGAGATAGGCCGCCGTAGCCGGAATCGGCTAGGAGAACATCATCATCATCATTCAGCCCGTTATAACGTCCCATTGCTGGGCATGAGCCTGACTTCAATATGAGGGGGTTCAAGCCATAATTCACAACGCTGGCCAAGGTTTTCCAAGCAAGAACGTTACTACTAGGCTACCACTGCCTTAAAGTATTTATTGTATAGTATTTTGAGAAAGTATTTCAGATCAAAAAATACTTTGAAACAAAAATATGACAAGGAAAACCATTACGATAATTATTTTAATACATAATATTTGATGACTCTATATTTTTGTCACAAATTATCCTTAAAGCGCTTTAAGAAATAATTAAAAACGAATCGGAGAAGCCAAAATGTTATATTGTGATATTTTTGACAATCATTATACTCGTATTAATTTTGTTAAGTCAAAATATACGATTACTAATTACTAAGTATGTGGACTCAATATATTATCTTGGCGATTCTTGATCCAAAAATTTTTTGCTTTAACAATAATATTTTGTAAAATTCAAAATTTTTGTGAAGTGTGCTTAGGTAGAAAGTCATGTAATAAAATGCTAGTCAAGTATGTAAACTTGTTATTTTGCATTGTAATATTTAAATCTATACATATAATGAAATTGTAACTGATCGCTGTCTCTACATGGAAAATATTTGAGAAAACCATTACCTTGTATATCATATCATTATGGGGGTCTTTATTAACGCAATGGAATCCAAAATAATGATTTTTAGAATTTTTATTTTATCTGTACGTTTGTGCGCGCTAATTTCAGAAACGATTAAACGGATTTGGGTACGGTTATCACTAATTTATTTTGGTAAGCTTCTTTTAACATTTACTATTTGTTTTATTTCAATCGGTTTACAAGCAAAAAAGTTATGTCAATTTAAAAAAAAAACACCTAGGGACGAACCCGAGCGAAGCAAGAGTGAGCCGCTAGTTTAAAAAAAACAGGATATACGCATAGAAACATCACTCACTTGTTAAAGTTTAATCACACCATGTTCAGTCCGAAAAAAAGACCTTAGTCCCAAGAACTCGTAAAGATCTATTATTCAAAATGAAATACCTAGTATTTGTAGATTATACTGTACTAAAATTTATTGCCTGTAACAATTTTACTATTGAAATAATATGTTATTTTTGTACTTTTACATTGACATTATTTCAACGTAATGCCAAAGGTCGGCGTTGTTTCTAGTTGGCTATTCGGGTGCTTTATAATTATACTATACAATATATGTACATAGACCGATATCAAAGCACTTTTTCTTTTTAAATATTGATGAAGCTAATTTGAACTGTTATTTCTACTGGTAGTACATACGTATAATTTACATACATATCTGAATATGTGATTATTTCTACCCGACAGCAATGAAATAGAGAAGTATATGTATATCCGCCCTTTATTCCTTCGTAACTCCCAAACGGCTTAGCCAATTTTGATGTATTATATATAGATAGATTTGCCTTGATATGAGTATTTTATACTTGTTACATGTTCCCGAGTGCATAATACTATATTTCTTCGTCATTTTGTTGCTATCTTTCTAGTTCACATTTTACTCTGGCGGTTTTTTTTAGTTTAGTAATTTATTTTTTTAGTCTATATGAAATGAAATTTATAATACTAGCGACTTGTTTGAGTGTGGCAAATGTGAGAGAAAGCTAAGTTATTTAAAAGTCACTGTTTTATTTAAGAATGCAAGTATGTACCGATTAAGCATGCGAAATATTGAAGACTGGCGACTCACTCTCTCTCCGCTCAGGTTCGTCCCAACTTACGTTTTAACGTTTAGTATAATAAAGTAAAATCTTAGAGATGATATATTTTCCCGCAGTAAAAAATATCCTATATTTGACCCGGATAGCCAGCTATCATTATACTTCATCAAAATCCCTCCAGTGATTTTTCCGTGATGCGGTCACAGACAGACAGGCACACAGACAAAAATTCTATTAACTATGGATTTAACCTCTACATCGATAATCATATCTATTTCAATAATATTTTCCAAAATATTTTTAAAGTACATTCGGCTTAATTACAATCTATACTAATATTATAAGGAGGTAAAGTTTGTGAGTTTGTGATATTTGCGACGTTGTAGGGGGTAATCTCTGGATCTACTGAACCGATTTAGATGAAATTTGGTAAGAAGATAGTTTGAGACCCTGGGAAGGACATTTTTTATCTCGGAAATCATCCCTTAAGGGGGTGAAAATGAGGACGAAAATTTGTATGGGGAATCAACCTAGGGATAAACCCGAGCTAAGCGAGAGTGAGTCGCTAGTTTTATTATATGTATAGATATATAGAAGATAATATAGAGTATATATAGTAATATATGCCACTTCTTAGTTACATAGTTTATTTTCCTGACAAACTCAATTTGAGAACTATGATGAGATTTATGAATTCTAATAACATCAAGCCCTACTTATGATACTCGTACTTAGTGTAATTTTCGTTCTCACGAGGTTTATACAACAAGTAGGTAGTTTGAAAATCTTATTACCTTTCATCATTATTCCAAAACAATGCGAGCTTTCATTACCAATTTGCATTTTAGGAATATATTAATATGGAAGCTTTTCATTTGCTTTCTCTTTTACTTATTAGTTTTATTTAATTTTTAAGCTTTTATTTGTGAAAGTCGTATATTGCTGGTTTTAATATTTTTCTTTTAATATTAATAACTAGCTTTATCTCCACGCTTTACCTTGATCTAATAATATGATCACGTTAATATTGTTTGTTTATTAAGGGTTTTTGTTACAGAAAATGAAATATGATATACCTAACGTAAAGAAATTGTTATTAATATCTCTTAAAGATTTTTTATGTCAAACTGACAATTTTTATTAAACATAAAAACCTTGTTTACTTTATTGATTTTCATTCCTGAAGCTGTATAAACAGTTTCAAAACATAAAAGCCAATATAAATATTTTTTTAACTTATCTATCTTTTTTTGTGCAATTTACATGAAAATAGCTAGGTACCTATACAATAAAACTAAAAAAAGTTAACTTTTGATTTAACAAAAAACTACTAACTTACATGAGCTTAGCAATAAGTTACAGGTCAGCATTTCTAGTCGTTGCATACTTAATAGAAATACGTGAACAAAAATGAATTTTTCAATTCTCATTATTCTATACGATAGTAAAAATCTATTATTTTATCCTAATTTTTATCAAAAAGTCCTTATAGTGTAGTACAAATAAGGTTTTTACTAAAGAAATAAAATTCTAAAAGTCATACACCATGAAAGCATGCGTCATGAGGAAGTACTCAAATCAGAATGGTGCTATAGCGTGAGGCGCTCGATAAGTTACGAAATTTCCTTTCGTGTTATATTTAAGCGTTCTTTCACATCATAGCCATTGTTCTTGATAATGATAGCAATTATTATGATCTTCTTGAAACATTGAATTATTTTTTTTATTACATATTTTTTACAAAAACAAACCTATTCCACGGGAACCGTGCATTTTTCTGGGATAAAAATAGCCTATGTGCTATTATAAGCTATCTCTGTGACAAATTTCATCCAGATCCGTTCAGCCGTTCTGGCGTGAAAGAGTAACAAACATACATCCATACATACATTCTCACAAACTTTCGCGTTTATAATATTAGTAGGATAGAAGGATTGAAAGGAAAATTCTAAAACTAAAGGGGAAAAATTATCTGTAAAGTATTTTTCAAATGTATCTTCAGTTCTTATCACAGGCTGTGAATTCGAGCTACATAATAAATGGATGTCCAGTAGTGGACAAAAAGAGGCTGATTAAGGTGTACCTTTTTAGCTCATTATATTATTTTAACCTATTATTTACTAAAGTGCTCTAATATTTTACATATACTCGTATTTTTGCAAAAACTAAATAAAATTGAGAGAAATAATTTTTAACTATACTTGATAAAATTATATTATGTACATATGTACATCAATATTCAACATCAATCTTCAGATCATACACTATCCATATATCTTAGATTGAAATGCATCGCAGAATATATACTTACGTATATATTCTGTATTATGTACTTTGTTCGCAACGTGCTAGGAATGTTGCAGTTAAACCTAGATTACACTATTGTAATATTTTAAAGTATAAAAATCACATTATATAAAAAAATATTTCTAATAATGACTTCGCTAATGAATTTTTTCAACTTTAAGTGTTTTCATCTAATTTATATTTAGTAGGTAGTTGTAGAAAGAATCGCACAAATATAAAATTCGTAATTTTCAATCTACGGTTTTTTAAACCTTTCAATTTATGGTTTTGCCAACAAAAAGGTCAATGAAAATTAAATCGGGTAAAAAATTAATTGTAAATTACAAATAAATTTGTACAAGAGATAGGTTTTATATAAATAATTACAACATGGGTGTCTGGTTTTTGACCCTGGTTTTAAAAAATGTAAAAGAAATCTGTTTTTCTGTTCGTTTTTTTCATGTTTAACCCGCTGAACAGATTTCGATGCGAACTTATTTTGCATAAGCTACCTTTTATTTTTAGCCGTCATAATTACCATTCGAACGAAGCCGTATGCCTAACATAGTATTTTAATTTTTGACGACACGTTTGGCTCAGTTTGTAGTGACCCTACTTGCTGTGCCAGCGGTCGCGGGTTCACGAATATTACTCCAGTCATGGGTGTTTATATTTATAATATGTATGTATTTAAAGATATATATGTGTAGTGTATCAACTATCTGGTATCCATAACATAAGCCTCGTAGCTTACCATGGACTATTACCATACAAGATGGCGCTGTATGTTAATGTCCCAACATATTTATTTATTTATTGATAACGTAAAATTTCTCAAATATCTTATAGACTAGATTGATTGTCTTTTTTAGTAACGAAATATCTGCTTCATATTAATTCTAATCTTAATTCACTCACGGCGGTTTCCAATGACTTATTTATCTGTGGTTTCCTTTATCATCGATAAAAATTGACGTAATATAATGTATGGAACTTGTGTCAAATTTCTATCTCTATAGATTATTGAGAACGGTATTTTACTTTGCGGTAGTTGAGAAGTTGTTAGATTTCGAATGAAACACTTTGCATATCTACCGAATATAACACGATAAATGATAATATTATGATTTTTTTATAATTTACACAATATATTTACAAGTTTAAATCTATTTGCAAAGGTCTCGTTAATGTGTTCTAAGCTTAGGTAGACGCGAGAAAGTCGCAGGTGCGTTCGTAAATTGCAAGGAAGATTGGAGCGTGCTTCTTGCTCTTATTTCTATTTCTCTTGCTTATCCCATTCTTGGGTTTTGTTTGTTTTCGGCTAAACACTTTTGATAGATTGTAGTTATTTTCTTTCTTGGAGCATATAAAATAAGGTATGTATTTCCTTGCAAGTTAGTCTGTTTTATCAAGAACCAAGGAAGTTTGATGTTCATAGGTTTATACAACAAAAATGTACTAAATACTTTTGTTCTATACATATATTTCGATAAGATAATAAAGTAGTATCTATTTATAATAATTTTTATATTAAAAAATAATTCAAATTAATAGAGAATGGGAAATCAAACAGCTGTTGTGTGAGAAGTCAAAATTTTAAAAAGTTCGGTAAAAGCAGTATTTTAATGAGAACAAAAATTAAAGCAATTATTACTTGACCGCAAGAGCTGAAGCAGTCATCATCCATACTAATATTATAAATGTGAAAGTGTGTTTGTTTGTCTTTCTTTCAAGTCGAAACGTCGAGAGTAACATGGGCTACTTTTTACCACGGAAGATTATCTCTTTCCCACGAGAAAACACGTTGTAATACAATCCAAAAAATATTTATGATCGGAATTACTTGAAACTTGGTATTTTTTAAAATTCGTCTCATAAGGGCGCAAAATAGCGGATGAAAATTTGTTTAAAAGCTACCTTTTTAAAGTTTTTTATAGTTTTAAGGTAAACGAAGCCGCGGGTTCTGCTAGTTGAGTTATAATTTTGTATGATTTAGCGTATCTAATGGTTTTCAACAACTATATTGTAGACTTGAACAGAAGCTAAGACAAATATTAGCCTTTCCATTCATAAGAAACTATTGGAGCCAACTTTACTAACTGTGTCGAGTCTATTTACCCAGGCCTCGAATTCACTAATGCATTCTTGACTTTAGATGGAAAATCACAGGTGTATTTGAAAATTGCCAATGAAATTAAGGTTAAGAGTGCTTTTGAAGATCCTTCTATATACTGTAAAACGCTTACACTAGATTTATTTAATCTTCTTTATTCGCTTTTACTTTAAAAATATGAACTTTAATTTGATCTCGTATAATATACATTTATTTACTAAGATTATAAATTTGAGCATTTCTAGCTCTATCAGTCTTTAGTTTGATATACAGTTGTATCCCAAAAAAAAAAATAGGATGATAATTTTTTAACAAAAATTCTTTAGTAGTAGTATTCAGCCCTTTTTTTAACGTCCCACTGCTGGGCACGGGCCTCCGTTCAGTACGAGGGGGATCTGGCCATAGTCCACCGCGCTGGCCAAGTGCGGGTTGGCGGACTTCACGTGTCTTTCGAAAACTTGCTAGGTTCTCTGAGAAATGCAGGTTTCCTCACGATGTTTTCCTTCACCGTAAGGCAAGTGGTAATCATGTTAGAAATGATTCGCACGTGAAAATATCAGAGGTGCGAGACCCGGGATTTGAAACCGCTTCACTCGGTTTCTCAAGCGAGCGTGTTACCACTGGGCTACCACTGCCTAAAATTCTTTGTTCTACGATAATTCTTCGCCGTTACATTGAAAATTGAATGATTTTTATATTATGTTAGTAGTGACCTACCGTCGTTTTGCTCGCGTCCCTAGGTACGTGCACAAAGCGTTACTACAGTTTAATAGGAAGATCTTTTGTGATAATAATCACGAAATATCTCATTACTCTGTACATATAACAGAGGTAATAGGTACTAAAAAAATCTCTGATTTGCCTGTAGCCTGAAAATAAAGGAAATCTCGACTTAATCATTCGCTTCGACTGCCACTGAAATTGAACTTTCATGTCTAGGAAATTGATGAGACTCGATGTGAAAATGTTGCTTGATTTGTTCATACGATTCGCGAGAGCAATCTATCTGATTGTATTTTTAGAAAGTGTTAGGTTATTATAGCGATCTGAAAGATTTTTTGTACGTCTAGTGGTGGTTTTATATATTTGCGTTCGAACTATATTTTAATATGTTTTTGTGATGTTACTGTTTTGCAAGGATTCATTATTTTGATAGCATTCGATTTTATAAAGTATAAAGTTAATTTAATATGTAATAAAAAAATAATCAATAATAATTTAAATTAATTTAATGTAAGTTAAATAATACACAGATAAGATCTGAAACCCGATTATTACAACAATGAATACTGAATTATATCATAACTAGCGGCTCAACCTCGCTTCACTCGGGTTCGCCTCTAGAAAAACAAAAACAAATCTGTCCCTCGGGAACCATATATTTTTCCGGGATAAAAAGTAACCTATGTGTTATTCCAGACTATAATCTATCTCTGTTCCAAATTTCACCCACATTCATTCAGTCTTTCTAGCGTGAAAGAGTAACAAACATATATCCATACATCTATACTCACAAATTTTCACATTTATAATATTAGTAAAGATTCTGTATCTTAAGCGTTATATGTAGCTTAATCGTAAGTAAGCGTTATTTTATTACTAGCTCGGCTAAGCCACTGATCACACTCTATCCAAAATTTAACGTTGGGTGCCAAACAACTGTCTACTATGCAGAATTCAATAAACGAGATATTTCCTTACTGTCTTTTTAAAAGAACAGACAAACAAACTGACTCTAAACAACACTTTTACTAGAAGTGTAAGTGATAAGCTTCCTATATGCCCTCACTATAATTATCCATATCACAAAGCTCACTGTCATAAAATTACATCGCTACCATTTAAGCAAAGTAAGAGTAAATTACTAATCTATTATATATAAATGCCTCGGTGGTGTAGTGGCTAGCATGTACGGCTGCACACCCGGAGGTCCTGGGTTCGAGTCCTGGGTCGGGCCAAGTTTAGTTATTGAGTCTTTCTGTATAGGAAGTCTCAGTAACAGCCCAGAGTTGGGAAGTTGGCGGTGTTTCACCCCCGTGCCTCGGAGAGCACGTAAAGCCGTCGGTCCTGCGCCTTAACTCTTACCGGTCGTGTCGAGCAGTCGTCCCACCGGAGTATGAGAGTGATAGGAATAGAGAGTGCACCTGTGTCTGCGCGTACACTTGTGCACTATAATATCTCCTGCGCAGTTGGCTAGTCTTAATGAGATTGGCTGCCGTGGCCGGAATCGGTCAGGAGAACATCATATATATATATATATATAAAAGACGAAAGTGATTGACTGATGTGTAAAGCACAGGACAAACCCTTAAGGCTAGAAAATTGAAATTTCGCAACACGTATTCCTCATATGACATATTCAACCCCCAACGGGGTGAAATAAAATGTATATTGCGAAAAAGTGTCTTATTCGTAGTTTGTTCGCGGACAAAGTCGCGGGTTCTGGCAGTAAATAAATAATTTGCTTTTAATAAAATTGATCGTCTATTTATTCATATTACACATAGCGTCATGTTAATAATGCCTCAATTGAAAGGTCACAGTAATTATGATGTGAATATCGTCAGCATTCACAGGTGTAGGAAAATTACATAGCTTACAATAGGTTTTATTAATAAGGAATTTTCTATTTTTAATGATAGAAGAGAATTAATATGAATGTGTTTGATTGTGTATTTAGCCCATTTTTAATATCCCATTGCTGGGCACGGACCTTTTCCAATACGAGCGGGATCAGGCCATATATCCGTGACGCTGGCCAAGTGCGGGTTGCTAGACTTCACATGACAATCTTTTGATCTTTTTCTTCACGAGACAATCGGTAATCATGTTAGAAATGATTCGCACATGAAAATAGAGGTTCGAGACCTCGGATTTGAACCCGCTTCACTCGGTTTCTTAAGCGAGCCTGTTACTACTGGGCTACCACTGCCTTACTGGGATTTTTAGTGTTATTTATGTCCAGAATTGGATGTGATAGAATAAAACCAGGATAAGTTTAAACTAAATATAAAAGAGTGTTCAATTGTTAGAACCAGGATAAAAGTTAATAAAATACTGTGCCTATATCTTATATAGATAAATATATAAGCTGCAGACGATTTAATATATAAAACTATTTCAGTTGAGAGCTACGTTGGCAGTTCAATGCCACTTTGGAGAGTGGATCGGCGTCAAATGGGCGCGTTCCTCTGCATCGCCTCGAACGACGTGCCGCCAGCAGTCAGCAAACGGATCACGCTAAACGTTAATTGTAAGAAATAAACTTATATTCATTTATTTTATTTCATTGTCATCATTTCATGTTAGTATTTTAATGGGAAAATCTTTTTTTATATATCACCTCACCTTTACCTCTTTCGCTTGAATGCGTCTTTAGGTGCCTAACAGTAGTCTATGTTTATCTGTTACTAATTTTCGTCAAAATCTGTCCAGCATTTTCAGTGTGAAGGAGTAACAAACATAGGACACGTTTGGTTTAGTTTGTAGTAGCCCTACTTGCTGTGCCAGCGTTCGCGGGTTTGAGTCCCGCTGGAGGCATTCATTTGTGTGTTGAGCACGAGTGTTTGTACTCCAGTCATGGGTGTTTATATTTATAATATTTAAAGTTATATATGTGTAGTGTATAGACCATCTGGTACCCATAATACAAGCCTCGTAGTATTATCATGGAACTAGACGGTGCTGTGTTAATGTTCCTACATATTTATTTATTTATTTATACACACACATATTTTTTTTCTTACATTTATAATAGTAATTCTATAGAATTCACCATAATTTCATTTTCAGTACGTAATGATAATTATCTTTTTATTTACCAAAGAATAATTCCTATAAAAGAGATATGAAGTCTAGTTTTGTTTGAGCTTTAATATGCAAGATTGCACTAATAAAAATGCGAGTTAGCGCGTATATTTTTAACTTCATTACGCTATATGAACTAAACAGTAAACATATTCAAAATTTGACATTTTGCTATGTTTTTCTGGTGTCATGTTAAAAATCGGTTTAAGTCGTCTGCAACTATGTTATTATAAAGCCACAATTATAACAATGTAACATTATTAATTAATTTTCTATGCCCAATTGATATTGGGTATTACATGAATTGAGTTTATACACAGTGTGTTCGGGACATCCAATTCTACTTGAAATTAATGAGACTAAAGCCGCAAATTCTAAGAGAGAGTCCTTTTAATACATAGTATAATAATAGCATTATAGTACTTATTCGATATCGATTAGACTGGAGTATATTAAAATTATTTACTTTTACTAATGAATACAAATATAATAAAATTCTGAGTCTAATCCTGTACATTAAATATTTTTGGTAAAATCTTATTGAAATAGTCATTATTATCGATATAGAGGCTGAATCTATACTTTTTAGATTGTTTGTCTGTCTGTCTGTCTGTGAGCGCATTACGAGAAAACCACTGTGCAGGCTATGATGAAATTTGGTATAATGTACCATAATGCAATAGCTGGTTATCTGGGTCAAAAATATCTCACCTTTGAGAAATCTATCCTAAACGTTAAAACGTAACTAGGGGCGAACACGAGCGGAGCGAGGATGAATCGAAAGTTTTATTTATATGAAAACAAATCAATTTTTTTATAAGATTTCTGTTTTGTAAGAGTGACTTACTACAAGGACTCGAGTCTTAAAACTGTACCCTGTCACGAATTGCCTTTTATTTTCCGGAACGAAAAGTAACTCCCTAGAGTGAATCCCATTTATAAGGTTTATTTGATATTTATATATCTTTTATGATATTTGTAGCTAAGCATCAGATAGCTGTTATTTTAAAAAATACTAGGTACATGCATATGACGTCAAAATATGTATATAGATAGACGACTTCAGTCGAAACTTACATCGGTGACGAAATTTGATTGAAAATTTGGTTTTTTGGTTTCAAAATACCATGTAAAGAAGTAAAGTCAAAGTCACAATTTGCCATATAGAATGTAACTATTTCACTTACATACATAAAGTTCTAACTCTACTAAAAGTTCAGAAAGAAAATACTTTAAACTTAGGAATTGGCGAAGAAAACTCAAAAGTTATTGCAATGTTAGATTTTGATACTTCGTAACCAATTGTCAATAATCTTGCAATTATAGATGCGAAATTTTGTATGTGTGTTTGTGTATGTTTGGTACTCCTTTAAGGATCACCTAAAACATAGACTAAAATCTGGTAAATAAATATGTCCGAGCAAAGTAAGTATAACTAACTAGTATATAAGCGAAGCAAATATCACAATACTTCAAATTGCTTCTCATAATACATCTGTTTGTGGTAAATAACATTGTACGAGTATGAAGGTATATAGGAAAATGGAAATGGATTGTTTTATCTTGGATGATTTCCAAGCGTGACAGACGGCTCTACTAAGTGGGTTATTTTGTTATTCAAAATAAAATTCACCTTTATATCAACAGTAATCGAAGACACCTGTTACAGGGTATAATATAATATTTTTTGTTTATACAACGTTGTCTTAATGCTTATATAATATCATGGTTATAAGATATTAAAAATGTACATACATATATTTAAAGTATCATGGAAAAAAATGAAATAATTTGTTCTTAACTAAACTTTAGTAAAGCTTAAAAATATAAGTTCCTAAATATCCGCTTTACTTATTAAGTATTTAAATAAAATAAGCATTTGGTATCATATTTTTCAAAGCTCATCACTGCGAGCTGTTTTTCTCAAGCACCGATTCTTTCCTAATGGGCATTGTGATACTTTCTTTCGCTTTTTTTAAATTATATATCTAGCATTTAAGCTTTCAAAATCTTCTTTATAAGAAATCTTCACATTACAAGTACAAAATCTCCCAGATTAATCTTATTTTATTACGGCGTATTCTTTTATGCATAATATATTATTTATAAGAAAAATTTGATCTATTTTTTGTTCCATTAGACAATGCTCTTAGGTTCATTTTTATCAACGTATCCAGGTAGCGTTGGATGTTTGCCAGAACTGGATTCAACTGTCACTACGTAATAGAGCTCTCGATGCACTTTAAAATGGTGAATTACATTTGCTGGCATAAAGACAGGATAAGATTAATTCAACGAAATTATTCAAGACCTTTCTAAAGCAGTGTAATTCCTGCCTACATTTATTATCAAGAGGCACCTAGGATTTTTTGAAAGTAATAAATAAATATGTTGGGACATTAACACACAGCACCGTCTAGTTCCATGGTAAGCTACGTGGCTTGTGTTATGGATACCAGATAGTTGATACACTATACATATTTTATAACTTTAAATACATGTACAATTACATATTATAAATATAAACACCTATGACCGGAGTCAATACACAAATGAATGTCCCCAGCGGGACTTGAACCCGCGACCGCTAACAAAGTAAGTAGGGTAACCACAAACTGATCCAAACGTGTCGTCATAGATTGTAATGCCTAGATTATGAAATATTATTACACTATAAGAAGCCTGTGTGCTACAGGCTACTTTTACGTGGTGGTATGTTAGTAAGTTAAGTGGTTTGAACGGGATGCAGTATCTGGACCATTTTTTTTCTCACTTTGGTTATTGAAACATTAAGTATACTAGGTCCGCTATGTAATATGCACCCTATTATATAATGCCATCTAGTTATATTGCTAAGTTCTTTCTCATAATGAGACATAAAAATTGTTCACTAACAAAACAGTGAACTAATAATTAAATAAACCTACTAAAAATGCATGCAGTGTTCGAACATTTGCAATTTAAAATACTAGTATGGAAATTACTCATTTTATTATTGTTACTATATTATACATAGCTATAGTGCACCACGATATAGTTTAATGCCAGGCTAATCAATAATACGAGGTGCAAGTAGGTTCGAAGCAAAAAAGTTATTGAGTTGCACATATATTAGTGCTGTGACTTTTCTGTCAGACACATTTAAGACCGGTCCACACTATAGTGCCGATCACAGAAAGTTTTCGGTTCGATATCAGTCTGGTAAAGAATTTTTATACACGAAACGTAGCTGTAGTATGATTAGTGATAACTTGATAACTTCGATAACTTCAATATATAAGGTGCTTTTCTTCCATGTCCCATCGATTTGTTCCATCCTGTATAATAATAAGCTACTTATAATACTGTTGAATAATTCTATTTCTTTTCAATAATTTATTAATATTAATTTATCCAATAATGTATTTCAGCTTTAAATTTCTTATTATCCTTTCATTTATTAAACTGATTGTTTTCTTTTGTTTTTACGCATGTTGTGATTACCTCTAAAAAGAAATAAAATTATAATGTATTTAATTTATTATGTAAATTATATTTGTATTATTATTATCATTTCTGTTGGTAATCTTAATAAATAAATAAATTAATAAATAAATTAGAACGAAACTTGAATCTTAATGATAGTGTGAATGCACACATTGTTTCTTGTATAATAACACTTTACCAGACCTATATCAGACTGAAAATAAATCGTGATTGGTAGTATAGTGTGGATCGATCCTTATATATATACTCGTAAGACTAGCTTTTATTAGTTTTACTTTTTAGATCTTTTTAAATCAGAATGTAGAAACTTTAATATTCAAAAGCTCTCATTTCAAAATTTCTCTCAAACTAATTTCAAACATCATCAAATTCAACAACATCTCAAAAAAGGCATCATTTAAATTTTAAAGAAACCTTTTTGACATTTGTTGAGTGCTTTGTTTTCAATAATACTTTTATTGGGACTAAATATTATCTTAAAAGTTAAAATTCACCCCTTCTTCTTTTCTGAGTTCACTTCAGTTCTTTAGCTATAGTTAATCTCAGTAGGTGGTATTTTTATCAAGATTTTTTTTCAATTTTTTCGATAAAACAAGCTTATAAAAAAATTTACGGGGTCCGCTAGTAAATATACATATTTTGTTTACACAGTTGCACCCACTGTGAAAGTGCCAAATCAGCTGCTCGGAGCACCTCTCGGTACTGACGTGAAGCTCAAGTGCTACGTCGAGGCCTACCCTAACACAATCAACTATTGGATTAAAAATCGAGGCGAAATGCTTTTGGATGGGTGAGTATATAGAATATTTGCTATATTTTGATTTTGTTATAGTTATTTATTTTATAATAAAATTTATATTAATTGGTTTGTATGAAATACATTTATGGCATATTTTAAACCGACATTGTTCTTGCAAAGTTATTTTTCATTAATTTCATAGATTGTATTGGTATTCGAAAGAGTAGAATGTAAGCAACGGTTTTTACTTCAAATATCTCATAGTTCAGAATAAAATGAGTACTAAAATAAAAATTAACTGAATATTTTTTAAAATTGCAAGTTTTTACAAACTATTATAGAATATATTTTGCTATATTTTGATTTTGTTATAGTTATTTATTTTATATTAAAATTATGTTAATTGGTTTGTATGAAATACATTTATGGCATATTTTAAAGCGACATTGTTATTGTATAGTTATTTTTCATTAATGTCATAGATTGTATTGACATTCGAAAGTGTAGAATGTAAGCAACGGTTTTTACTTTAAATATTTCATAGTTCAGAATAAAATGAGTACTAAAATAAAAATTAAATGAATTTTTTTTTTTAAATTGCAAGTCATTACACAGATAAAATAACAAGTAGTGTTAAATAAATAAAAAATAACGTCGATAACTTTATATCAGGCAGCAAATAGAATTTTCTCGCCCGTTGAACAAAATAAGTCACGAGTCACTACTCCAATCAAAGAGACAGTGAAAATTCTTTGAAGCTGGAAATGCTCTTTCAGATAAGCTGTTGTATAAAAATTAACACTCATTGATACTTATTTATTTATTTAAAGTGAAAAAGCGTACCAATTTGCTAAAAACTTACTACTTGCTTGCCACAATGTGCTTTTTTTGGTAGCCTGCACTTAGATTTCTCGTGTATTCTAATGTATTATAAAACATAGGGGTAAAGGTAAGTAAAGGGTAGGGAGAATCTCTTCGATGACCATGATTGAATTAAAACATTCGAAACGTCAGGAATCAAAAAGTCACAATAATTTCGCTAAAAACTCCAAAAACATAGTTTAATTTAAAATGTCAAATATTTGATCGTAAATCTAAGGAAGTATTTTGCATAGTTAAGTACAGACAAATCAAATTTGTACCTGGTTATTGCTGTGTAAAAACATAAATATGAACACAGCATATATTAGAAAAACGTATGTTCCACTTAAATAAACAAAATACTCAAAATATCCTAGAAAAAAGTAGTAAACAACATAAACAACGCAAACGTAATGGTAGCAATAAATAAGCAAATAGAATTTTCTAGAACGTTGGACAGAACGAAGTTAAAGCGGTCACCACTCGAATCGAAGCAAGGCAGGGTAATACGAAGAAAATTTTACCGTGAAGTCGACTGAATAGATTGTACAAATTGCTTGGAATCTTTAAATGAAATAAAATTGATAAAATTTTTAAAATTATCTGAATGGTTTGTTTTTCAATTAATGTGACATTGAATGATGAACTATTTATGCATGCAAAATATTTTATAGTATACTAGCGACTCACCATCGCTCCGTTCGGGTTCATCCCTCGTTTTAAGATTAGTATAGATTTCTCAGAGATGAGATAGATATTTTCCCGCAGTAAAAGTATCCTAAATGTTCACCTGGATAACAAGCTATCATCATACTAAATTTCGTCAAAATCTGTTATTTAGTTTTCTCGTGATGCATTCACAGACTGACAAAAATTCTAAATTTGGTATGATGAATACGGGAAAATATCTCATCTCTAAAAATCTACATACATATATTAAACGTTAAAACATAAGGGACGAGGGTAGTCAGATTATTATAATATTTTACTTGATTTTGTAATTGGCTAAAAAAATGCCGTAAGTAAGACTACACACACGATTCTTTACCATTACACAATATGCTGTGTGTTTGTGTAATATAGTCTAATATTTCTTTTGCGCGTTTATTTTTTATCCAGTTGTTATTGTTTGAACTACTTAATGTTTGACTTGAACCATTTTTACCTCTTAATTTTTTACTTTTCCCAATTTTTATTATTTTGTACGAGTTACTTGCCATTACAGCATACAGAATTGTATATTGTAAAAATTACAATGTAAAAGGTAACGAATATAAGTCCAGCGTAGGTGTATTAAGTCCTTTAGGTCTGAAAAAAAATTAAAAGAGAAATCTTATGTACACAACCTTTTCATTTAAGTTGATTTTTAAAATCCATGTGGCTAGTAGAAAATTCTAAATTATATGGCAATGACCACGTGACAACGCCTATATACATATGTCATTACCACAGTTTCTTTATATTTCTATAGATCGATATATCTAGAAGCTATGTTGATTGCAGATTGACATCTTGTCTAAGGCACTTGTGGCGGACGTGAGGATAAAATAATAAGGCTTTAATATTAAACATTTATTTAAGTGCATATTGCACTTGCGAGACCAATCGAGAGACTGTGTACAATCCATACATATACGATCTATAATCTAATATAATATCTATACTTATATATTATGCTCGTTACAGCACCGTTAACGAATACCAGTCTCATCACAATATCACAAGAACTCAACAGCTAAATATTTGATATTTTTCCAACTTGTTCGATTCATTTATTTTGTATTGAATTAAAATAAAAGTATCTATATATTTGTGATGAAGCGTATTTCGCAGTACAGATTACACTTACAACTTTAAATTTCCTGCTACGCATTCAATATCATCGTTTATTTATTCAACTCTTTGTTTCATTTCGAGTGGAAGCTCCAAACGATTTACATTCTATTTCGACGTAATAATTAAAGTTACCAGAAACAACAGTTCTTGAAAGTTATTTGAATACAAATTAAATCGTGTCTCAATTGATGAGTACATTTTTTGTTGAGTTAAGAGTAAGTCTGTTTTACCTTTGTGATTTAAAGTGTTTTTATGTTTAAATTAATTATGAACTACAGATTTTTCAAAGCTTTTCTTTTTATGGAGAATGATTTTGATTCTTGAAATAGGTTTTTAAAGCTTGTGTTGGAAATTTATAATTGCCGAGGTTCAACTTAGATCTGGACTGACTCGATTATATTTATATTACAGGAATAATTTTCGAACAAAACGCTTCTTAAAATAAAAACTTAAAAAATACGACTTCATAAAATAACACTAAAAAGTAAAAAATAACTGATTGGTAGTTCTCATTTACTATACATACCTAATCAGATATTTTTGAAGTCAGTGTGCTTTGATTTGTATCGGCTGAGTAACAAACATAAAACAAAATACAACCGAAAAGAGAACCTCCTCCTTTTTAAAGTCGGTTAATAACTTCTAAAATGGTTTAATTACATACACTTATAAAAAAACTTGCCCGCTTAGTATCCTAAATATATCTCCAAATTAAATTTACAGCCTTGAATAAAATAAAGAAACAGTATAAAATACGTGTTACGACTAGAAACGAGACTGCGCTTAAAGAAGAGTTTATAGCTGCCATTACACGCGAACGAATGCATAAAAGCCTGTTATATTTATTAAAAAAGTTAGCTCAAAATTCATTTTGCGTTTTCTAATATTCTTTAGTCCCTCCAAGATGTTATACTTGACAAAATTTACTTGACTTATCGTTAATATATTGAGTTTTTTAGTAATAGTAAACCGGTGTAATCTATACTAATATTTAAAGAGGGTGAGTTTGTGAGATTGTGAGTTTGTGATGTTGTAGGGGGTAATATCTAGATATACTGAACCGATTTAGATGAAATTTGATAAGAAGATAGATTGAGACCCTGGGAAAGACATAGGATACTATTTATCCCGGAAATAATCCCTTAAGAGAGTGAAAATGGGGATGAAAATTTGTATGGGGAATCAAGCTAGGGACGAACCCGAGCGAAGCGAGAGTGAGTCGCTAGTTTTTAATATACTGTAATAAAGATGGGATTTTCACTGTTGTATAGAGGAATTTTGTACAAATGTGCAAACGAGCTAATTTTTTTCAAGGGATTAGAATTTCCAATTATAGAGGATGAACTGCTTAACCAATTGTAAGTAGCTAAGGGTTTCGAATGCGAACAATACCTTTGCAATAAACTAATGCACGTTAAGTAGATAGATTGAGAAGACTTAATAAAATCTGTTCTCTGTTATTCCTCAATAACGAGATAAAAGCATTGTACAAAAACTTCCTTAGAATCGGTCTTGAAACTATCTCGGAAGGATACTATAGTTTTATTCTATTGGACTTGAACGCGTGTATTCGTAAGTGGCTAAATACCTTATTCCTGACGTTTCGACTGGGTTACACCAGCCGTGGTCACGGGCAGACACATTTAGATGCTATAATCTATACATATAATAAAATTGTAATTAAGCCAAATCTGTACATTAAATATTTTTTGGAAAATCTTATTGAAATAAACATTATTATCAATACAGAGGCCGAATCTATAGTTTTTAGATTTTTTGTCTGTCTGTTTGTCTGTTACCGTATCACAGAAAAACCACTGGAGGGATTTTGATGAAATTTGGTATCGTGATAGCTGGTTATCCGGGTCAATATATAGGATACTTTTTACCAGTGGAAAATATATCATTTTTGAGAAACAATACAAAAACTGCAATATAAGAGTATACTAATATGTAAAACCTAAGAATTTGGTTTTTGGTCATCTGAACGCAAGCAGAGCCGCGGGCAATGCTAGTTAGTAATAAAAACGTATAGGTATCAAATTAATTCTACTTTTAATTGCCTGCAATAACTATGTCTTTTGATATGTCAAAAAGCTTAGTACTTCCATGATCATGGTAAAAATAATACAATAAAAATAAAACCGCATAAAATCGTTTTATTAAAAATGTCAAATATTCGCGTAAATAAAGAAAGTAAAAGCTATGATATCTTTTGGCATACATATATACGAGTGGATTCACATATTAACAATTTAAATATTAATTAACCTTCAAACATAAACTATTCGTTCTATAAAACAATATCACGTTACTCCAGAAACCGAAACCTCAAAAATATTTTTACTTAAACCAAACCAAACCACCAAATATTTTTCCATATTGTGTATCTACAGATATTTGACTTATTATCCGGTATATAGCTTAATACAAGCTATATCGTGATTCGTGACTAAAATTAGACCAAAGTCATTAGAAATTCAAACCCTATAGACCTAACTTATCGTCTCATGATGCCAAAGTTGTGAGAACCTTTGATCGGGTCGGAATCAACTACTGGTGAGTTCGATGAAAAATAAATAAGGCTTAGTAAATTTACTGACTGAAAAAGGGTATAATCTTTGTCGAAATTTTTTTTTATTTATATTGAATTAAAAAAATATGATACTTTATTAGATTTACGCGAATTTGGACGTTTATATCAACTTTTTCTGTTTTTACAAAATCATTGTACAATTTTGTGGGTAGGTACCGTCTATAATATCTATAATTAACAACTTTTGAGACGTGTAAAATCTAAGTCCCTCTCGTGACAGTGTTAGCTGTAAAGCATGCCGCAGCCAAATCCAAAAAGATAGTTTCATTTACAATTAATTAAAAAACTATTATAAAAAATATATTTCTCATTAATTCATTTTCATATTTTTCGTGTGTGGAAAATAGCTGTTCAATTAATATGTTAAGCAATGAAAAATATATATACTAAATTCTTGTAATGGAAAAAATCCAATATATTAAAACTTTATCAAGGCAGCAAAGTGAAAAATGCTGTTGTGAAAAATGTTCTTCTGAGTTGCCCTTTTTTAAACAGAATCTTACCATGTATTAGTAGAAAAGGAAAGATTTCTCATAAAAATGATAAGTATATTTAAAATAATATAATCGCTAGTATTAATTTATACCCAAAACACTTTAAAAGAAACAAAAAATTACGCAATATTCTAAAATTACTATATTTTAATGTTCCTTATTTTTATAGCTGTCATTAAATATTAAATGTATGTTATGCTTAATACTCTCAACGTCGGAACCCTTGAAGAACGAGTCACACTCGCACTTGCCCAATTGTTTTTAGCCCCCGATGCAAAAAGAAGGGTGTTATAAGTTTGACGTCGATGTCTGTCTGTCTGTCTGTGTGTGTCTGTCTGTGGCATCTTAGCTCTCAAACGAATGGACCGATTTCGATGCGGTTTTTTTTATTTGAAAGCCAGTTTCCTTGCGGTGGTTCTTAGCTATATTTGGTTGATATCGGTCCAGCAGTGTAAGAGTATCAGCTCTTTTCCAAAATGATGTAAGGCATTTTGGCGTATGATTACTCGATTAAGTGCTTCACGCGTGCCAGTGTAATCGTTAAATGACAATTAATTTGCGTAGGGGTGTTTTTAATTTTTTAATTTTTTAATATAATTATTATTACATTCGTGATTATCCGAATAATATGTCTTGAAATATTAATAAATTATTATTTTTTCAGTCCAAAATACATCATTCGAGAAGAAAAATCATCATACAAAGTGTCAATGTGGCTGACTATCAAGCAATTTTCGAAAAACGACATCGGCACCTACAACTGCGTGAGCACTAACTCACTAGGCAAGAGTGAAGGGACGTTAAGACTCTATGGTAATGACTTAATACTTATTCTAATGCTATAAAGCTGAAAATATTGTTTGTTTATTTTAATTAATCTTTCAGGGTACCAGTTACATTTTTTTTATATTTTATAGCCTATTTGTTATATAAGCTTACATATAATCTATACATATAATAAAATTGTAACTAAGCATAATCTGTACATTAAATATTTTTTGGGAAAATCTTATTGAAATAGATATTATTATCGATACAGAGGCCGAATCTATAGTTTTTAGAATTTTTGTCTGTGTGTAACTGCATCACGGAAATATCACTGGAGGGATTTTCATGAAATTTGATATGGCGATAGCTGGTTATCCGGGTCAACATATAGGATATATTTTACCGCGGGAAAATATCTCATTTCTGAGAAAAAATACAAAAACTGCAATGTAAGAGTATACTAATATGTAAAACCTAAGAATTTGGTTTTTGGTCATCTGAACGCGGGCGGAGCCGCGGGCAATGCTAGTATATTATATAATTATACAATATACATTCATTATCTATTTGAGGGAAGTTGCAGGCAGATGCTACTTTAATGCTATAGTGTCTATAACTACAAAAAATATTACTATTTTGCCTGTTTGTACCTACTTTTAATTTTTGTATATGGAGACTTGAGATGAGAAAAAAAAATTAAAATTGTAGAACTAATCCGTTGATGACTCTAGGAAATGGATAATAAAACTTTCCGAAACCTTCGAGTTTGTGCTAATTTGATGAGTACATTTACAATTGATCAGAAGAAGCATGTTCTGTTTTTGTTTTTAGAAATATAATTATTTTAGCATCATATCATGTAAGTTGACTCGTGAATAAAAGTTAATTTGTTAATTAAAATTTAATATTAGGATTTATTTCGCCTGCTTATTTGCCTTATCACGGTAAAGGACTTCTTTAGAAAGATTTAGTGATAAGTTACGCAAAATAGGGAAGTTTATTATTTTTTTCACTTTATTGCTTAAATGTTCCTAAAAACTTTTTCAGAATTGTTTTAAAATGTTTTTAAATTCCATACATATCTAGTAAAAAGACCTATATGTTACGGATGCCGATGGATTCGATATTACGTTATCGCGATTCTCGTCCGCCATGGTCAGTGTGCTCGTACGGCACAGTCGAGTGTTCACAATAAAGCGAGTTCACTCGCACTACTGACTCACGTCATAAATTATTAGCTGTCAAACGCTATTGTCATGTACCGTCATTCAACTACCCTCAGAATCGTGTATAAAATACCAAACATGGCAACACAAGTATTTTTTTATTAATTATTCTCTAACATATAGTTTAATAACATTATACATATACATATTATCCAAAAAACGATGTGTACAATAACCTTTATATTGATACAACGAAATTGCTGTAAAATGTATAGAAAAAGCACATTACAGCTTACATGAACTAGTGATATCTGAAAGCAAAAGTAGGCTGCAGATATTCGATACCTTCTCATGAATAGCTTACTGTTGGCACGCGACTTCGCTTAGTACTCTTGGCAGTATGCCCAATACACGAACTTGACGATATTATGGCTATATCATATTGAAACATCATCTCATACTGCTTTGAGAACTGTTTATATACGTACCTTATTTTAAAATGGGTTTTGATTTTAAAATGTGGTGAAGAGAGTTCTTATGTAATATACTAGCAGAATCCGCGTCTTCGCTCGCGTTAAAACTATAAAAAAAAACAAATTATTTGGTTTTATATTACAAGTAATTAATATAGAAACACCCCCACTCCCCCGTACGCCCTGCGCCACCCACGCGTCATGCGTTCGTCTACCATGCCGTATGGGATTTTCGAAGCACTATTTGACTCTGAATAAAATAAAAAATAAAAATAATTAGTATAAATAATCTTATTTTAAGCAAAGTAAGTGAACAAAAAGTATACAGCATATAAAGGTAATAATTTAATTATACATACATATTTCAATTTATAATGTCCTCACGATCGATTCGGCCACGGCGGCCAATCTCATTGATCCTAGCCAACTGCACAGGTGATATTATAGTACATAAGTGTACGCGCAGACACAACGGGCACTCTCTATTCCTGTCACTCTCATACGGTGGGACGACTACTCGACACGACCTGTGAGAGTTAAGGCGCAGGACCGACGGCTTTATGTGCTCTCCGAGGCACGGGGGTGTAACACCGCCAACTTCCTAACTCCGGGTCATTACTTACTAAACAGAAAGACTCAATAACTAAACCTGGCCCGACCCGGGACTCGAATCCAGGACCTCCGTATGTGAAGCCGTACGTGCTAGCCACTACACCAGTCAGGAAGTCAATTATAATGCTACGTAGACATAGTAGTATAGACAGTTCGATAACTTAATTGTTAATTAAATCCAAGTTATATGTATGTTTCATAACTTTCATGATAATTTGTCACATTCATGACAGACATTTATTTTCATTTCATTAAGTATATTAACGTTTTTAATATATATTTTTCATAATAATGATTCTAAAGTTTAACTTGAATTCCTCTTTCTGAAATTATGTTTTTTTTACAGAAATAAAGCTGAATTCATACTCTGAGGACTTCAGCAATCAAATAAGCGTCGCAGGAGGTACGAAATCAACTTTTTTCTCAACTTTATGTCAGGATTTGTATAATTCGCGAAACTTCTCAGGTAACTTGGACGAATTAAGTTTGAAACGTCGAGCTGCCAGTCACAACCGTTACGTTTTATTAAATTTTTGGTACAATTCGACTATTAAGGAAATTTATTTTAATTTTTAAACGACTTCGAAAGTCAGGATTACGAATATGAATTTGTGATTTGAAATTGTTTTTTTAACCTTTCAAAAATATTATTTTTGGACTTCTGTTCAAAAATGAATAATTTAATGTGCCAGGATTTATTAAAAGGGGAAAAAATATTTCATATTTTTGTTGACATAATATATTCCTTTAATATCTTCTTTGCTACACAAATACTGTCTAGTCAATGACAGAAAAAAAAACATTTTTTTTTAGTTTTTATTTTTTATATTTACAAAATATGTGAGAATTTTTTCGAAAAACTTTATAAAAAATTACCGTAATAAAGAATCCCCTGGAAAATTTATATGAAAGAATATTACTTTTGAACTGTCATTTATATTAGAACGCTATGAATATGAAATGCGATGCAGTTGGGCCAGCGCATATAGAACTGAGCATTAGGAGATAGATAGCTTATTCTTATTTCTCTTGTTTTAAACCTTGTAATGGTCTAAATATTAGATGAAACCTAGTGTATAGGATATTTTAAAAAAATAGTCCATTTTGAACTAGAAATATTGCTTACTAGCGACGTACCTTCGCTTCACTTGAGTCCGTTTTTATTTTTGAGTAAAATCTTAATTCTTTTATATAGTAAGCCTAAGTTACTCGTCATAACATTAGCTATCTGTCAGTTAAAGTTTCGTCAAAACCAGTTTAGTCATTTTGAAGATTAGCCGGATCAAACAGACAGACAGACAAATATTTTAAAAATTATGTTTTTCTTATAAGTACCGTGTATAATTTCAATTATGCATTTAATAAGAAGCCATTATTTTGACATAACAAACAGACACTTCAATTTTATTTATCTGTATGTATATTAAGGTTGAGATAATTAAATACCATGTAAAACAATAATAATATACTTAGTAAGCATAGTGTAATTTGAAAGCATTGTTTATATATTTACAAAACAGAAAACTTTTTGTTTCTTTGCATGCACTAATCTCTGAAACTGCTGAAAAAATTCTTATAGAATATCTAACCGTATATCCAACTATTTTATTACTGTTATACGAGTATTTGCTTAATATAAAACCCGTTACGTATTTCTTGGTATAAGATCATAATCCCAAGAGCGATCGATTTTTGTACCAACAAACTATTTTTACTTTGAGGATTTAAAACTCTCAACTAATTAATTTTAGTTAGTGAAACTGTGGTTATTGAAATAACTGATAAAAACCTTTGAATTTGAGCTTATTTTATTTGAATTCTTTTGATATATGTATTTTATAAATATAGCTTTAGGTATATTTTATGTATATTCATTAAAACATATTAAATAATGATTACCATTGATTACTCCCTTTGTTAGTGCATTAAATTATATTAATATTTATATATTTTTTATCTCATAAACAGGTCTAACTGAGCCAGCGAAAGGAAACTCCCAGAGTAGACCCCATCTACAGACACTCTCGTTCTTACTTATTTGTATAGTCTATCCTTACATGTTAACGTAGTTACTATTGTAAATAAAGCGTTGAATCATTTTATGCTTAATAAAAGTAAATGTTTAAAAATCTCTGTAAATATTATATAATAAGATGTAAAATGTAAAGACAACGATATCGTTATAATATCATGAAAATGCTCTTGTAACCGTTCGCTTAGACGCCAAATTGAAATGTTTACGTCAATGTAAACTCATCGCTCGATTATAAGACTGTTTACAACAAATAAACTGAAATAATGAAACAATTTGTTTTATTTTACCTCTTAGAAATAGTTAGAAATGATATCCATAACATATTCGAAATGGTGGAAAAACTTATTGGTCATCACCGTTTTTGTAAATTGTATTTTCTTCACATACCTTACCTTTATTTATTCATAATTTCCCATAATATTTAACCAGCTTAGTTATTATTACTTGTAAATAGAAATATTATTAAATTATGTATAATTAATGATTAGCGGCTTACCCTCACTTCGCTCGGGTAATAATTCCAATAACAGTGTATCTGAGTCTTACCGGATGTTATCAAACACCTCGCCAAATATAACAGTATCCTTTACTATGACGGCTATTTCTAAGTAACTAAGCAAATGCTTAGTAATAGAAATGATACGACAAAAGCATATTAATTTACTAATGGCCGTTGTATCCACTTGTGACGTGCAAATAAAAATTGATGTGATTTAATTTTATTCTCAATAGCTCTAGTTGGCCGTGATCTATGGTGTTAAGATGTAATCTATTACTATGCAATGAAAGTAGGTTCAAATCCCGGTTCTCGCACCTCTGATATTTTCATAATTTTGAACATGATTACCACTTGCCTTACGGTGAAAGAAAACATCGTGAGGAAACCTATAAGTCTAAGATACCGTCGCAAGGTTTAGAAAAACATGTGAAGTTCGCGAGCCCGCACTTGACCAGGGTGGTGGACTATGGCCTGATTTCACTCTGATTGAGTTCTGGATATTGATTAAAGGCTGTGCCCAGCAGTGGTGCTTACAAAAGGCGGAACACAATATATTTTACTAATTAAGATTTATAAAGAACAAAACGGTATATGAAAATATTATATTTTTATATACCCTTTTGTTATTTATAAATTATCGTAATTGTTTAATCGAACTACTATAATAAATATGATAGTTTGTGTTTTATAGTGTATGTTACTCTTTCTTACCGAAACGGCTAGACAGATTGAGATGAAATTTATCATATAGATAGACTAAGATTTATATACATTATCTATACATATAAGTAATACATAAGCTTACTATTAGGCGTCTAGGAATGCAAGAGTAAGTAGTTGCATTATATGACTCATATTGGCCGATTAAAAAAATCTTATGAAATACACTAATTATGGATTTGGGTGAAAACCAAGAATTATAAGAGTATACTGTTTGTAGTTTGTTCATAGATGTTTCAATAAAAAATATATGAAACATAACAATAATTCAATATACAGAACCCGAAATCACACGTTCGTACGTAAAAAGATTTTTTTTTATTAATTATTAACACCGTTATCATTAAAAAGGATATATATTCACATTTTCCGGCCATACTTTTATTTAATTTTAATTTCATGCAATAAAATGAAATTATTTTGCGAAATATATTGCGCAAAGTACATCGAGAGGAAGACATAAAGGAATAATGCCGGTGCATGCTCGCAAATAAATGATATTGAGGCTTTCAATTCAAACCGTACGTGATACATTTATAGCTGGTACCAGACTGGAAAAACTTTGGAATTTGTTTATATTTTATTTATTTCATAGATTGATACTACCTATTTTAAATTTTTCTATACAGAAACTTTTATTTGAATCATTAATCGTTTCAATGATATCGTATCGTCTATATAAAAGTTATGAAATTCAATACATTCTGTTTAAAATGGTGCCTATTCATATGAAAATTAGAATTGAGGTTCAATTTACTTTTTATTCAAGCTTTAGAGTTTACTAATTAGTTTCTCCTGTTATATTTATGTGAGATGAATCCTTATGAAACAACATCACTTTAAATAAAATTTAATAAATTCTAATAAAAAATTAATAAATTTTAATAAAAATTTAAGTCAATAAATTCGGGAAAAAATCCGAAAAGATAGTTTCATTTAAGGCTATCGACTTACCCTCGATTCGCTCGGGCTCATCCATTGGTGATTCTTTAAATAGACCTTACTTCTTTGATTGAAATAAAACAAACACTAAATGTTAAGTAAAGCTTAAACAATATAACAGTGAAAACCGCATCCGAATTGGTTAAGACGTTTCTAAGATAAGCGCGCAGAAACGCACAGACAAACTGCCAAAAATTCTAAAAATCATTGTTTTGGGTTGGTTCTATTGTGTTAGTTAAGACCCTCAATAATAGTTTTTCTCAACTATCTTATATGTATAGACAGCGATAATTTACTAATTTATTGTATGTATAGATGTCAAATATTCGCGTAAATCTAAGAAATTATAAAAATATAAGTTACTATTTCGTCACTATTATTCGATTTCGTTGCCAACGTGTTAATCGTACGAGATTTTACTATATTACATAATATATAGTCTATATCTCATACCAATAAACTTATAAAAAATTTATCTCCATCTCGCCGATGTCCTTTTTACCCTCTATTTAATATTTAAATCTTATTAAAATTAGTCCAGCGGTTCCAGAGATCAAAGAAAAACAGGCAAACACGTTTTTTTTCTGAAATTATAGTTCAATATTTAATGCGTATATTATTCACACAGTATGTGTAACGTATTTTATGTACGTCATAAAATTATTTGCGTAGACACTATAAAATCCATGTTAAAACATATTTATACTTATAAATAAGTCTTTTCAAAATAATGGATGCATAATTTTAATTTTATTAAAAACTTTAAAATATTAAGAACCTAGCGGCTCAACCTCGCTTCGCTCGGGTTTGTCGCTAGATACGTTTTAAATAGATATAAATAAATTAGCCAGCGTTACCCATATAAATAAAAAAAAATTCGTTAATTTTTCTGATGTTTTAATACTTATTATCCTATTATGGACTAAGAGAAATCCAAAAATTCAAATATCATAAAAATTAGTCCAGCCATTCTTGAGTTTTATGTCACATCACACAGGAACGCGGTCAAACGGGATAAAAATCTATATCCTATGTCCGTCTCCTGGTTCTAAGCTACCCCTCCACCAATTTTCAGCCAAATCGGTTCAGCCGTTCTTAAGTTATAATTAGTGTTACTAATACAACTTTCTTTTATATATTTAGATGATAAAAATGTTATAAAGTGCGTAGTTTATAGTGCATGTACGTTGAGAGACGCATTTATCATAAATTAATATCAAAATACTAGTGACTCACCCTCGTTTTGCACGGGTTTTTCCTTAGATACTTTTTAATGGTTAGTATGGAATAGATAGACTATATTATATTATTATTATATATATACAAAGGTATCATGAGTTGTTGTGGGTTGTATTATAACATGTTTTCTCGTGGGTATGAGATAATCTCTCGAGGCATAAAGTACCTTCAACTTCAACCTTCAAACTATCTCCACACAATGAATCCTTCACATTTATAATATTAAAAATCCATACTATAATATTATAAATATTAGTGTGTTTGTTTGTTGTAAGAAACCCTTACATCTACTTCTAACTGTCATTTCGATGTTTTCCATTTTTTTGTCATTGATTCCATCGAGCTGATCTTATGATGGAATTACTAAATTGTAATTTCAATTCAATAGCTACAAGTAAAATCTTGATATTTTGGGACACCTCTCTTACATGACTGTTGGTTAAAATCATGTTTTATAAGTTTTTAAAGGTTCTTGTGTTACAGATATAAATAATAATAGCTTAATCATAAAAACACGTCTACATTTAAATCGATCAATCGGATATTTCAAATATATCAACAGAGAAAACTTGAGCGTCCTGTTTTTTTTTATATAGAGCTAGAGTTTAAAGATGATTTTGAAGTCAGTGCATTTTTTTATGTTTGAACATCTATCTAAATAACTAACAGCTAAGTTTCTTCCTTATTTCATACAGTAAGTTATCAGAGGTAAAGGAGGTAAGAGTATTTTTGCAAAGTAGAGTGACAAAAATCATTTACCATTGTCATAAAATGGGATACTATTTTAGGAATACTCACTTGTTTGTACAAAATTTTAAAATACCGTATATATTTATTAGAATTTTAAAATTAATTGTAAGTATCCAATATTCCATCTGTACCGCGATTTCCTATGCTTAAGCATTCACCGTCGATGCGATCCCGAGGGCGTTGAATGATATATTATATAGCTTCCATTATTGCCACATGTTTCAATACTTACCAACTTTAACCCACGTCTTTATCTGTATATCTATACACATATCTATCTATATCATATATTGAACGAATTACAATTTTATTATAAAAAAACTTCCTTGCTAATATAATATAGCTTTAGATACTATAAGCATTGCCTGCGGCTCCGCCCGCGTACAGATGACCAGAAACCAAATTCTTAGGTTTTACATATTAGTATACTCTTACATTGCAGATTTTGTATTTTTTCTCAGAAATGAGAAATTTTCCCGCGGTAAAAAATATCCTACATGTTGACCCGGATAACCAGCTATCACCATACCAAATTTCATCAAAATCCCTCCAGTGGTTTTTCTGTGATGCGGTAACAGACAAACAAAAATTCTAAACACTATAGATTCAGTCTCTGTATCCATAATAATGTTTATTTCAATAAGATTTTTCAAAAAATATTTAATGTACAGATTCGGCTTAATTACAATTCTATTATATGTATAGATGAATATATTTTTTATAGAATTTTCATAATGATATAAATTGATTTTCAAAACAAATATTTTATATAATATACGGAAAAATATGTAATAATGTTAATAAGTTTGATACTTTCACGCAGCGATTAAAATATGATCGACTATATTTTTAGCAAAAAAAAATACGTTATCGGAAAAAGCGATAATTATTTCCACTCGGACATATTGGATATTCGGAGATATTGTGATACGTGGTACAAAGGCATCTTAGGAGTTCCATTCATAGAATAATCACATGTATTCAGCCCTTCCTAATGTCCCACTGCTGAGCACAGGCCTCCCTTCAATACGAGGGGTATCAAGCCATAGTCCACCACGCTGGCCTGTTGCGGGTTGGCGGACAATGTACCTAAAAAAATCTATGCTTGTCCCTGGGCCATAAAGCATTTCTTAGTAGTTAACCTTAAGTATATTTAATATTTCACTGATGAGTGAAATAAAAAAAAACTAAAAACACACTTTAACATCACGCTTCGCATCAAACAATTATCGAATTTGCGACCATTGCGACCTAAAAGGTGTCATTAGCACTTTAAATAATTGTCGAGATCGCATTTACACCTACATTCTAGCAGAACATGTTTCATAACGTCTCACGTTACAGGAATTAAACACATAATTAATCAAATAAAACGGTACATCCATCTTCAAGTAAGATGTATGTACGTTTATATCCACAATTAACGCCTACAGAATCCTGTGAAACAAATGACCAAATATATTGAATGATGAAGCAAGATATTCTGATTTATGACCAAAATGTGGATATATAGTTCTTTATATACAATACAATGGAATATTTATTTTTATTTATTTTTTATTATCTTCCCAAAAATTCTAAATTACCTATTCTTTAAAGATAATAAACGATCTGTATCGCAAAATCGTGAAGTAGCATAAATAGCACTACTATTTTCAACTTTGACAAATCTTTTTGTGGGCTCCGTCCTACGAATAAATAATTATTTATTCGTTGGTTTCTTCAATCTGAGCTATCAAGTGTGTGCGAATTTACCTAGGAACTATTTAGGTAAATTTTATAAGATATTTTTTTCAAATCATATTTCATATGTTTTTTACCACGATATTATTTTCTTAAATATATTTTTATACATTACATATAAATGTATATAATTTCCATTTACACTGACCCACATTTTTTTACATTTTTTTGGGTTTTTCAAAAAAATATCTAAATAGAAATTTTTTGATACATTTATTTTATACATAACAAATATATGCATGAACTATAAAACATATTTCTTTATAGAAATGATGTATTAATCAAATATAAAAGACATAAAGTATATGGTCTCTTTTAGCAATATATAAAAAAATAACTATACGAGAGAAAGATTGCATTAAAATCCGTCCAGCCGTTTTGAGTGATTCGTGCATAAATGTTCTATTTCATTATATATATTTTTTTAGTTAAACTTATCTACTATTTAGTATTCCACTTTAGAAATCTGCGGGAAAAGGCTTATACGATGGCATGCAAACGTATTGATTTAGAAGCAGCGTTCATAGAAACAAATGGACGAGCGGATTGAGTGATGAAGCAACATTACTGATTTATGATCACAGGTCGACCTGCTATTTAGTTTCATTATAAGCACGCATATTTCACTAAAACTTGAAAACTTCAAAATAAAGGTAAATATTACTAAATATTTTTAATATCTAAAAAGGCAGTGGTAGCCAAAAAGGCAGTGGTAGCCCAGTGGTAACGCGCTCGCTTGAAAAACCGAGTGAAGCGAGTTCAAATCCCGGGTCTCGCACCTCTGATATTTTCATGTGCGAATCATTTCCAACATGATTACCACTTGTCTTAACGGTGAAGAAAAACATCGTGAGGAAACCTGCATGTCTTAGAGAACTTAGCAAGTTTTCGAAAGACATGTGAAGTCCGCCAACCCGCACTTGGCCAGCGTGGTGGACTATGGCCTGATCCCCCTCGTATTGAAGGGAGGCCCGTGCCCAGCAGTGGGACGTTAAAAAGAGCTGAATACATTGTTAATATCTGCATGTTTTCTTTATCATGCAATATATGCATTTTTAGTACCTTCTTAGGTTTTTATGGTAATATGTTCGTTAAAACATCGGAACTCTCAAAAGATCTTTTGGGAGCTAAATTAAAAAACAATAATAATATACAGTTAATTATATTATGATGTTATAGGAAAAGTCCGCTTTCAGTGGTATGTGTTATTTTATTGTAATTATTTTAAAATTTATTTCAAAAATATTAATTTATTTTTTCATTTTTGTCTTAGCTTTATTAAACATAAAAGATAAAGTAGAAATTAATACTTATGTTATTTAATTTAAAGGAAATGTTGAGTAAATTTTTTATGCCTACACTACAAGGAATATACTATGAAGCTATAAATAGTATTATATTATACTAGCGACACACCCTCGTTTCGCTCGGGTTCGTCCCTAACGTGGGTCCCAATACAAATTTTCATTCCCATTTTCACCATCTTAAGGGATGATTTGTGG
This sequence comes from Brenthis daphne, assembly GCA_947093115.1. Taxonomy (NCBI): domain Eukaryota; kingdom Metazoa; phylum Arthropoda; class Insecta; order Lepidoptera; family Nymphalidae; genus Brenthis; species Brenthis daphne. The sequence goes on along the minus strand of OX352473.1, from coordinate 35,096,052 downwards.
AATAAAAAGTCTTCTGTTAAAAATTCTATGTTCTTCTCAGGATCTTAAACTATCTACTTACCAAATTTGATCTAAATCGGTTCAGTAGATCCAGAGATTACCCCCCTACAACATCACAAACTCAAAAACTTTACCTCTTTATAATATTAGTATAGATAAACTTGCAAATAGCAGCTAAATCAATAGAAATATTTCAATAAATAACAGCAAAACATATTACTATCGTGCTTTATTGTTTCACATTTTTAAGATTTTAATAAAACGTGTCGACTTTCCAAATATTTTTCTGTATAATATGTATCACATTCATATAGCATTTTTGCTCGTGTTTGATAGCATGTAATATATTTTGTACAATGCAATTATATCACGACAGACTGAACTTACACAGTTGACGCATTTCTTAACAAATTTTTGGTTTTCAAACGGGAATGGAGTAGTTTGAAAATGTAGATTTACAAATATTGTTTTTGTTATGTATACGGTCCTACGGACTTCTTTGGTTATAAATAATAATAATAATTTTATTATCCAAAAAAATTTTTACAAAAAAGTTTTACAAAATAATTTAGCCAAATAAACAATATCATTATAAGGCGAATGAAGCATCTGTAGCTGAACTGAAGAACCTGTATTTCAGCTAGCAGTGCCAAGTGCGCCCTACAGAAAAATACATTGCATGACATGAAAAAATAATATTTAAAACAAAAAAAAAATACAAACAAAAGAGATAAAAAAACAAAAAGATTCTGCGTAAACATTGAATGGGAGTGATAAAAGATATAGCGGACAATATTTTAAGATATGAATATCTCATAGGTAAATGTGTATTTTACGTATTAAAATATATTAGATTTCCTATGCGTCGGCTGGCACCGACTTCGAAAATATCTGATCAGATATCTATTCTAAATGAAAACCCCCGTTTAGTTATTTTTTTACATTTTAGTGTCTGGAAGTCGGTTTTATTTTTTGTTAAAAAGTTTTTATTTTTAAATTTTTAGTGTAGACGTAATAAGCAGGTTATTTGTAGGAAGAAAGTTTGTATTAACATATTCGAATAAACAATTTGTTTAAAAATAAATATTTATTGTTGATTTTTTTAAAAACCGCTCGACCGATTTCGATAAAATTTATATAGGACCACCTGGGAGGAATACCCTTTTAAACAAAACAAAAAAAATTCCAAATCGGTTCAGACGTCTTTGAGTAATCGGTGAACATATATAAAAAAAAATGATTCCGAAGAATTGAGAACCTCCTCGTTTTTGGAAGTCGGTTAATTAGCATGATTACGTGGCACTCAGATGGATAAATGAAATATTATTACATACTAGTGATCGCCCGTGGTTGAAAAACAATCATAATTCATAAAGTTTGATCGATATTGAGGTTATTTTTTTAAAGTTATACAGATAACCTATAAAATCAAAAAAAAATTGATACGGGCCCATAGATTCTGAGATTTGCACGTACAGACAAACAGACTTTTCATCTTTATATTATGTAAGTACTCGTATAATATTGATGAAGGTTATCTAATATTTAGTTATATTTAGCACTGAATGTATAAATAAAATGCGCGAGCGGATTCGTGGGTATAAAAAAGCCAATTAATTTTAGCTTTCTGCAGTCCTTCTCTATATAACCTTCAACTATGCCAAAGCTGATATTCCTCCATACAATATGTAATATGCTTAAAAAGGGGTTCGAAGTTTTCTCTTCACGTATTAATAAATAAATAAATATAAATATGTTTACACAGCACCATTTACTTCCATGGTAAGCTACGAGGCTTGTATTATGGATACCAGATAGTTGATACACTACATATAATATATAACTTTAAATACATACACATTATAAATATAAATACAAACATATATATTATAAGTACAAACATTCGTGCTCATCACGCAAATGAATGCCCCCAGCAGGACTCGAACCCGCGACCGCTGGTTCAATAAGTAGGGTCACTACAAACTAAGCCCAACGTGTCGTCTGAATATCAGGCTCGACTCAATAAGATTCTATATTGTACGGAAAATAGTTTACCTTCCATAGATTCCTTGAATTTGTCTTTCAATTCAGATATAATATCAGTATATGAACTGTCTAATGCTATTCTGATGTAAGGAATGGTCAAGTCTGAAAATGTCACCTCTTTAAAGGCTTTTTAGATTTTATGGGATCTTTCGTATTTAGCACTTGTCTTTTCACTATTGGAGGTTCCCACTTTACTCTTGTTCTTCTCCACTAAATGCTATTATATTGATCTGCATCTTTGTCTGCTATTTTCCACAATGAATCTAATATTTTTTGTTTGTTTTTATTAGGTGAAATACCTAATAATATATCTTTTTTCTATTAACCAGTTGGTATCCTCTAATTTTGTTAGAACTCTATCATGTTTGTGTTTGTCCCTTTTTATTCTCTTTTTTCTCTTTATTATTTCTAAATTTTCATTGGAAATTTTAATGATCAATTTTTAGTCATTGTAAATTTTTTATTTCATATTTTACAGTTTTTTTTGTTATATAGGATATGTTGATACTCTCGATTTGAAGATACTAATTTGAATATAAGATGACTTACTCGTAGTTCAGTAATAGATTTGTTGTGGGAACGAGATAGATATATATGAGTGACTGAGTTAGGCAATGAGTGAACAAGTAAAGCATGGTGATTGGGGTAAGCTGGATGTAGAGTTTCTATGGGATGAAGTTTAAATGAAATTTCGCATGGAACAGAAAAAAATCATTCATTAGAGTTGTATATTTGTAAATGTGACTTAAATTCAGAATGGACATATACTTTGTATCGATAAACCAACAACAAACCAACAAAGCAACAACAAAAACGAGTGAAATAGCGGACAAAAGTAGTGCTTATATGATTAAAATATTACCTTTTACCATGTTCAACGTGCGATATTTATTAAAAAAATTAAGAGCACGTTGCAAGAAAAATATGTAATTTTCGTGCAAGTGTTTCCTCATTATATTAAATAACAATATCGCCGCACAATGACTAATGCCGTTATGACACGAAACTTAATTAAAGTGGCATAGTTAGGAAATATAATAGAAAATGTTCTAAAATAATTATTAATTGTTGCAGTACTTACGACGAAATATAGTACAGGTTCGATTTCCATAACATGTTACGTTTGTAAAGCAAAAAATTGCTAAATATATATTTTTATTATTGAAAAATATATATTTTACTAGCAGAGCCCGCGGCTTTGCTCGCTCTAAAACTACAAAAGGTACTAATAAAAAGGTAGGTTTCATACAAACTTTCATCAACTATTTTACCCCCTTATGGGATAAATTTCGAATAAAACTAAAACACCTATTTATTTAATTGTACTGAAGAGCATTATTACTAAGTTTCAAGTAATTTCGATAATATATTTTTTTGAGTTGTATTATAACGTGTTTTCCCGTGGGTATGAGATAATCCCCGCGGTAAAAAGTAGCCTATGTCACTCTCCAGCCCTCCAACTTATCTACCTCAAACATACGGTTACACTTATATAATGAAGTTTAGTAAGAATTTTGAATTTTTAGAAGGTTAATAAGTTTAATGGGACGAGAAAACTTCTTTGGAAGCTTTTTATTTTTAAAATCAGAAATGTATTAGTAATATGTTATTATGTATTTATGAAGTTTTGGAAATTGACGATTAAGCTTCTATTTATATTTTCAACGGGAAATACCATTGGTTGCTTGTAAATGTGAAAGTTTGTGAATATGTTTAGATGTTTGTGAGTCAATTACATGTATATTATGTTAAACGGATTCTTATTAGCCATTTTGATATAATAATTAATGGTTTAACTTAATAACATTTACTCTTTAAACCAATGAATTCTAAAAATGTTCAAAGAATAGAAAAAAGAAGAAGACGAGAAGAGGTCAAAATCTAGTATTGTATATAGTTAACTAGCTGACCCGACAGACGTTGTCATGTCTACCCGTCTTTAATTTGAAAATTTCAAACTTTTTTTAATAAGCTAAAACATTCTGGACCATTTTGATGAAAATTATTATTCAAATTGTGAATCTAAACCATTCTCAGATCCCCTTGAACACACACAAAAAATTTCATCAAAATCGGTCCAGTCGTTTGAGAGAAGTTCAGTGACATACACACTCACAGAAGAATTATATATATAAAGATATTTAACATGAGCATCAAGCTCCTTTTGGGATAATCGAACAAAAAACGTAACACGGGTTTCCTTCTCAAATATGGAAATCTTATGATGTATGGTTTCCGATCGATCCATCCTCTAAATATATTTATAGTACGTAAAATTCTTATAATCTCGCAAGATATTTATGGTATTTGAAGATGAATTTAACACAGCTATTACGCATGATTACAGAATAGTTACGTTTGGTGCTTTGTCATACCTACTCCAGGCACATACTGGAATTCCTCCGTTATGTGTTTATTTGTCGTAGTACAGAGGTTTAAAAGCGTCCGGCAATCCAGCTGGGAGTGAAGCCAAGTGTAATATGTATAAATAGATTTGCCAATGTTAACGAAAATTAATATGTAATTGAAGAATGTCTGCTTGTAAACGTGCATAAGAAAAATGGTATAAAGTAATCCAATCCCATTGCGTTCTGGAGAGATGGGACATGCCATGGGAGGGGTGACATTACCTTTAATCTTCGTCTCCCTCACGACCATGAAAGCGAAGTAGCAATTTTAAATATATACATATATAACTAAGTAGAATATGTACATTAAACGTTTTTTGGAAAATCTAATTGAAATAAACATTATTATCGATACAGAATCCGAATCTATAATTTTTAGAATTTTTGTCTGTCTGTCTGTTACCGCATCACGAGAAAACCATTGGAGAGATTTTGATGAAATTTGGTATGTTGATAGCTGGTTATCCGGGTCAATATATCAGATACTTTTTACCGCGGGAAAATATCTCATTTCTGAGATAAAATACAAAAACTGCATTGTAAGAGTATACTAATATGTAACACCTAAGAATTTGGTTTTTGGTCATCTGAACGCGGGTGGAGCCGCGGGCAATGCTAGTATATAAATAAAACTTTAATTTCAACACAAACTATGGTTATTGGTGTTATATTTTAATAAAGGAATAGAGTTCTATTTTCCTTCTAATACATAAATTCAGGCAAGACCAAGTAAGATTCGTATTATTCGTACAGTGTCACCATTTCCTCTAAGAGTAAACTAGAGAGAAGTTATTATTTAAGTCAGCGCTTGCCTCTGACGGCTTTATATGAGGTCTAAGTTACAAAAGCGAGTCTTTTTACCAAACGTAATGATACGAATCTGTAAGTTTCATACTTACAGATTCGTATCATTACGTTTGGTAAAAAGACTGGGTTTGATTAATTCTCAGTAAAAGGCTACTTAGAGTTTAATGAAACTATGATCATATAAATAAACTAGTGGTTCACCCTCGCTTCTCTCGGGTTCATCCCTATGTTGATTCCCCATACAAACTTTCATCCTCATTTTCACTCCTTTTAGGGACGATTTCCGGGATAAAAAGTAACCTATGTCCTTTTCAGGATCTCAAACTATCTTCTTACCAAATTTTATGTAAATTGGTTTTGTAGATCCAGAGATTACCCCCTACAACCTCACAAACTCACAAACTTTACCTCCTTATAATCTATACTAATATTGTAAAGAGCGGCGGATTGCGGATGGTGGCCGAGACAGTAAAGACGGAAACGAAGTAAATGAGTTCGAGTAAAAACTTTATATTGAGTATAAACATATAGTAATAATCGCTCGAGTTTACATTTTACATAATATTATATAGGAATGTACTGAAAACTGGTACGTTAATATATATTCACATCTTATATATTAAAAAACTCAGTTAAGAGAAGCAAATCTTTTACAACTTAAGCCGTCAGTAATAAGCACAGCGACAAATTCCCTCAGAGAGCTACAGTATGATAAAAATATTCTAGAGCTACGTTTATTGAATTAGAAATATTATATTATTTTTATGAGAACACTTCCAAAAACTAGTTTAGAAATAATCTTTTGTATTTAGAATCTCAATGCGTATATTATTCTTAATACATAATTAATGGACAATGAATAATTTTTAGGTAATTAAAACCGTTATGTAATTCATGTTTGCTCTAAGTAACAATATCAAGATAAAAAAAACCACAGTTTTTACACGTATATTTGATGTTATTTGACTGATAGCTATTACATGGTTAATAACCATAATATAATTACCGTAAAATATAATTACACGGGTAATCAAATGTAGAATTATCTATAAGAGGTAATTGTTGGACCAAGGAAATTTTTCCATGCATTAAGTACTTAGGATTTCTTTAAAAAAAACTGCCTGTAGTTGTTTCAAAAATCTTTTATTCCTCATGACAAAATTTAAAAGAATTATCTTGATCATTTATCTTGATTTTATTTATATATTATATTAAAAAAAAATCATGGCATATGCTTCAAGGTCATTATGACTCACCTTCCTGTCCAAGTAACATTTATCCACCATGGCGGCGCCGGGTTAAAAGTTAGAAATGCTGCAGATAGCTTTCAGTTACTTCTGTCTAATTATACTAGAATAGAAAAACACTACCACAATCTGCTAAGCAATATCTAAGTAAAAATTGCATTAATCTGTTACTCTGTTCTGATTAAAGGACAAATAAACACAAACACACTCTTTTATTTATATTTTAACAGGAAATGTGATCGCTCCCTTACAACGGGGATGTGTCTTTCCGAGTAGAGATTGATTTTAGTCGTCCTCATTCCTTACCTTCGTTAAGGGTAGCCTAGTTTTTGATCGTATTGAGTGACAGTTTCTAATTTATACTTAAGTCTAGGTAATGCTACTGAGTCGGCCTGATATTGTAATTCTATGTAGATAAACTACTTTTGGTCTAGCGACCAAAACAGTAGACAATGGTTTTGATTCCCGGGTGGAGCAAAAAATAATTATTGGGGTTTTCCGTCAAAAAAATCTCAGTAGCGGCCTGGGTTTGGTGCTGAAAAATTAAGTAGGTAATTGAGCGAAATTCAATTGGTATATTGAATAATTCACATTTATTTTGAAAGCCGTTAACAATATTTGGTATGAAATTTGAAATTCAAAATGTTGTAAAGAAATCATATACTAATAAAAATTGATTTCAACATCCAATTTTACACACTGACCTACTACTACGTAATTATTATCAAATTCAATGAATTTCATTATGTTGTAGTACACAAAATATTCTATCTAGTAGATATGAAGATAAATACTTAGTATTAATAGAAATTAAAAATTAAAACCATTTTGAATTTAAAAAGTCTTAAAATTACGGCACGATTTTATCTCGTTAAATTCAAAGAAAAAGTACAAGCGGCGACGACACAACGTGTATAATTAGCGCTACCGTTCCTTATTATAAAGACTAGTATAGAATGAAAAAGCTCACCTCAACCTGTGGTCCACTATACGAAATGCAGACACTTAACAAGAGATCTAAAATTCAGTGAGTGGAAAGCAAAAAGCTTCTCACTATAATGAAAATGAAGTTTTTGAAACAAAAAGCAGCAAATACGAACTCGCTCAGAGTCACCTAATGCAGTTATCTCGTGCAATGTTCGTTTTTGTTAAAGGTTTACGACATAATTCGGTTTGTGTTTTACCCAAACAGATATGTGGAAAGGTTTTGTTATGAAAATATTATTCTTGTAAATAAAGACATTAGGTGATGAGTTAAATTAAATATTCTTATGTGTTCGTATGAAGTGATATTTATACATATAATAAAATTGTATCTAAGCCGAATCTGTACATTTAATATTTTTTGGAAATTCTTATTGAAATAAACATTATTATCAATACAGAGGCCGAATCTATAGTTTTTATAATTTGTGTCTGTCTGTCTGTCTTTCTGTCTGTCTGTCTGTCTGTCTGTTACCGCATCACAGAAAAACCACTGGAGGGGTTTTGATGAAATTTGGTATGGTGATAGCTGGTTATCCGGATCAACATAATATAGGATACTTTTTACCGCGGAAAAATATCTAATTTTTGACAAAAAATACAAAAACTGCAATGTAAGAGTATACTAATAAGTAAAACCTAAGAATTTGGTTTTTGGTCATCTGAACGCGGGCGGAGTATTTATTATTATTATTATGTATAGTAAATGAAAACTACCAATCAGTTATTTTTTACTTTTTAGTGCTTTTGTTTGAAGTCGGTTTTTATTTTTTTGTTAAAAAGTTTTTTTCCATCTGCTCTAATGCTAACAACGTCACAATATAGCGCCATCTCGTAAATTTTTGTTATACTTGCATGATGATAATCTACTGAACGACGGCCTACGTTGAAGAAAACTTGGTCACTCAGATACTAATATGATGTAATGAAATGTTTATACTACTCATTTGGTTGGAATAAAACCTACTAGAATAGTTCTATGTCTGTCTGTACGGGTATCATGAAACGACACGTTTGGCTCAGTTTGTAGTGACCCTACTCGTTGTGCCAGCGGTCGCGGGTTCAAGTCTCGCTGGAGGCATTATGCTCCAGTAATGGGTGCTTATATTTATAATATATATGTATATAAAAGTTATATACATGTAACGTATCAACTATCTGATATCTATAACACAAGCCTCGTAGCTTACCATGGAACTAGATATGTTGTTTGTGTGTTAATGTCATAACATGTTTCTAAACAAGATAAATATCTTGTTTAAAAATTACAATATTTATTTATTATCATAATGAATGAATCTTGCGTCCACTGGAACTTAATATTATATAGTATATAGTAGTCGTAGTCAGGCAATAACGACGGTTACCATGGCAACAACTGTCGTCGACTTAATCCTATATATTTACTAGCGACTCACCCTCGCTCCGCTCGGGTTCGTCCCTGGGGTGGGGTCTGGGGGGACCACCCTTATCCTCATCACTTAGGGGTATGAAAAATAGATGTTGGCCGATTCTCATAGATACCGGATAAGCACAAAAAATTTCATCAAAATCGGTCAAGCCGTTTCGGAGGAGTATGGCAACGAAAACTGTGACACGAGAATTTTATATATTAGATGTGTTTGTCTCTTTTTAGCGTTGCATTTTCGTTTCATCAAATTTCAAATCACAACGATTCTAAAGAAATTTCACTTCAAGAAAAAAATACATATAAACAATGCTTTGCTCAGTAAACATAATGGTTTCAACATTCAACAGAGGTAAATCAACAACTGACGTGAGCGCTGCAATTCTTCAGTACATTTACGATGCATGGGAGAAATCACGGAACACTAGAGGGGTGCTTTGAGATTTATCTCCGGCCTTTGATTGTGTAGAATATATCATTAAATACTTCTACATTAACAATATCACTACGATAAATGAATCTTCTTGCTTCTTAGAGACAATATTAGCCATATTGTAAGAGGAAATTTGTCCTTTATTCAAGCCTTAGTACCTTATTCAACCTTATTGTATTATTTTAAAAGCAATTTTCATAAGCCGCAACAATAGCAACAAATCGTATAAACAAACTCAAACGAAGCTTTATGCAACACAATAATTACGATTGCGATTGTTTAAATACAAAACCGTAGTAGTGACAATATCAAAGGATCATTGAGCGCTTTCAGCTGCTTGCGCACTACATAAGTTTATTTGATACTAAAAAAGATTAAGCGCTGAAAGTGCTGACTACTATTGTTGTTTTTTTTTATTTGTCAAAATAAATATGGTGCCCGTCATTAAATTAATCTTAATAATATTTATCAAGCTAACGACTTACCCTGACTTTGCTCGATTGACTAGGTACGCGGATTTTGTTCATAATTTCATGGGATTTTCTTTGTGTGGAAACCTAATTTTGCAGCAATTTTGGAGATTCGCCGAAACAAACAGACATAGAGAGACAAACAGACATAGAGAGACAAACAGACAGACAAAAATTAATAATTGTGTTCTTATAAGTACCGTATATGTATATGTATGTACTTTTATATGCATTTAGCAAAAAGTTGTTATTTTGATATTACAAACAGACACTTCAATTATATTTATTTGTATAGACTAGAAAATGTCTGTTCCAATTTAATAGGTCATATTTGAATCTTAAAGCTGGTAATTATAATACAAGTTGCTTGTAAAGTCCTTTGACATATTTATATATAATATTTTTTTGATAAGTTGGTTTTAAAACAAGGCTAACTTATAGTTTTTCATGTGTGTGAAATCTTTAGACACTGTTAGTAGAGACTATATGGAAGTAGGTACTTACTTAAACCTTCAAGCAAAAGATAATTCTAAAACCCTAAGAACATACTAATTAATTGTACTTAAAACGCGTAAAACAAGAAACTTCCTGAAATATAACTTTGAAACAGAAAATTATTTAAACTTAAACCGCTAAAGGTACTCTTTAATACTTAAAATATTTTAATTAAAACTTTTTTACATACAAATTAAAATGAAAGTACTATAAAATATAATTTATCTTTCTTATCTTCTCGCACTTTTGCTTGCTGAGTTAATAGAGATAACTGAGTGGTTGCTCAAAGTTGTATTGAGAGACTGCAATTAAGCTAACTGGATCTTAATATAGCATAAATATGACCATCTACGAAAATCGAACTGGTAATACTCATAGTATATAAAATATAATTCAGACAATTACAAAAGTACGAGTACATAATCTACACATATAATAAAATTGTAACTAAGCCGAATCTGTACATTAGATATTTTTTGGAAAATCTTATTGAAATAAACATTATTATCGATACAGAGGCCGAATCTATGGTTTTTAGAATTTTTGTCTGTCTGTCTGTCTGTTACCGCATCACAGAAAAACCACTGGAGGGATTTTGATGTTTGGTATGGTGATAGCTGGTTATCCGGGTCAACATATAGGATACTTCTTACCGCGGAAAAATATCTCTTTTTTGATAAAAAATACAAAAACTGCAATTTACTCGTAAGAGTATACTAATATGTAAAAACTAAGAATTTGGTTTTTGGTCATCTAAACGCGAGCTGAGCCGCGGTCAATCCTAGTATGTCTTATATGTTATATGCTATACATATATACTATTTATCATTACAATAATATTATACTTTTTTTATAAATAAAGTTTTTCAATTTATGTTATAAAGTAAACATAAGCTTATGAGTAAATAACCACGATTATATTAATAATATTACGTAAGACTATCGAATGACGGGGTGTATCCATATTTTTTTGGATTTATACGAGTATTATGACATTACATTTTTAGGAGTGAAATGTATGATTTACTTCTGACTGAAAGCTTTGACTTTTTCTACCAAAGCAAAAATTATGTTTCAAGCTTATTAGTAAGCTATTGAGCTAAGTTTTTAGTTGATATATTATTAAATCAGTTTGTTCGTTTGGTATCTTACATCAAAGTATGATGTTCTCCTAGCCGATTCCGGCCACGGCGGCCAATCTCATTGAGACTAGCCAAATGCGCAGGAGATATTATAGTGCACAAGTGTACGCGCAGACACAGGTGCACTCTCTATTCCTGTCACTCTCATACTCCGGTGGGACGACTGCTCGACACGACCAGTGAGAGTTAAGGCGCAGGACCGACAGCTTTACGTGCTCTCCGAGGCACGGGGGTGAAACACCGCCAACTTCCCAACTCCGGGCTGTTACTGAGACTTACTATACAGAAAGACTCAATAACTAAACTTGGCCTGACCCGGGACTCGAACCCAGGACCTCCGAGTGTGCAGCCGTACATGCTAGCCACTACACCACCGAGGCAGTAAACATCAAAGTATATTCACCTAGTGACACCTTCGCTTCTCCCAGGTGCGTTCCCTAGGTATATAGCATTGCTGCAGTTTAATAGTATTTTTAAGAGGAATAATTCGGTAAAACATTGTTTTCATATAACGTTATCATTTACGTGGCGTACACCAATAAAGCATGATTTATTCCGACATCTTAAACAATCATGGTCACAATTCAGCCAATTTAAAAAAAAAAAAACATTAATAATTATACACTTAAACCTTCCTCATGAATCACTCCGTCCATTAGTGTCCATTGTAGTTTTTGAGTTCATAGCATTCAGACAGATATACAGACAGACAGACGCGACGGGGAAACTTTGTTTTATAATACATAATATATAGAGATACGTTTGGCCATAACATAATGAGAAATTATATGAACTCCAGCAACTTAAGTACGCTTCATACACAGGCTTAACTATTGTTACATAGTTAGAAACTTCCAATAATATCTTATTACACTCTAATGAAGTGCTGAACAGTGAACAATGAACATCATTTTTACTGGCATTTTAGTTAACATTGGTTTACTTATATGCATTACTATAATATATTTACAAAAAAAAAACTTGAGCGCTTAGACTTTTTTGATTTTAGACTTTGAGATTTTTAATTCTATGGTTAACAAATTTATACTCTATTACTCTATGAATTGCTCAATTATAATGTATAAATAATATTTTTATTAAATATATTTTAAAACTCACACATTGATAGATGTGTAAAAAACCTGTATAAAAAAAACATTTTTTTTTTCATGTCTCATATGAAAATATGTTAGGTTTTCATGTTGTTAAAGCCTCCTTAAAAATCGCTACAAAAAAAGTTTTTAGAGGTCGCTAACAATTTTTTTTTATTTCCTAAATGGTCAAAATTGTTTTTTTTATTATTCTTTTCTCTCGTTATTTTGTTATATTCTAGATTGAAAAATATTATAATTCTGAAAATTTCAAATCGATATTTTAATTTCTAAACGTCGTGACGCTCATAATTTTTTACAGTACTTACTTGGGAGCAAATCGACGATTAATCACTAGTTTGAAAAATAAAACGGTAGAAATCGTCTTGTTTTAAGGCCATTAAAACTTGACTAAACGAAGCGGGCTGCGAAATGTTGATGTTTGTTTAAATTTAAGATAGACGCGAATGCTCAGCCGAGTGCAGGTGCGATGCTACACACGTAATACTCTAACTAAAATATTATATATAATATATAGTGTTCAGTACACTTTAAGTTTTACTAAAAGAGTTATTGTAAATATAAGAAGACGAAGAAGAGAAGAAAACATCTCGCTCTCATTTTCCAGTATTCGGCGAAGAAATCACACAGAATTTATTTTTTAGTAAAATAGAATTAAACTTTGTAAACAACTACAACAAAATTAATTGACCATTTTTTTATTTGGTTCAATTGTCTCAATGGTCTAAATATGCGTTTGAATTTTGCTAAGCATATTAAATATATTAAAATCATATATTATATTATTTATAATATCATCTTACTTATTTTGTAGTATTATTATTATTATAAAGTAGTTGGAAGAGAGAGAAGAGAAGTCGGAGGCTTTGGCGCGAAGGGTTTATATGTGCAACACAGCTCATACTTTTGCAGTATCTATTATTATTATATTTGCTATTTCATCGTAGCCATTCACCTATAAGAATTGTTTTTTTAATAAATAAAATCATATTTAAATTCATTTCAATTATCTATTAATAATAATTTTGAAAACTTACTTTACCGTTCAGACATTTCAGTTACATTAGTCTATTTTGTTCTTTAATTTAAACCACTATTTTGTAACGGATTGAAGAACTTAATGTTATGAATATAAGTTACATTAAAAAAAAATAAGAATACTTAATAAGAATTAAAATAGTACAGACTTAGAATAACAACAAGTAAGCTCTACGTGTAATTTGCAATTACATTAATTTAGAAAATCATTATATTGATGACACACTATAGGTTCAAAACACACATGTGCGAGAAACTAATGTTTATATTACACACTAGCGACTCACCCTCGCTTAGTTCGGGTTCGTTTTTACCTTGATTCCCCATACAAACTTTCATCCCCATTTTTACGGGATAAAAATATCTTATGTCCTTCCCAGGGTCTCAAACTATCTTTATACCAAATTTCATCTAAATAGGTTTAGTAGATCCAGAGATTACCCCCTTCAACGTCAAAAACTCACAAACTTTACCTCTTTATAATAATATTATAATAAAGTTATTTATATTTTTTACTTAATCACATAGATAATATAGATTGATCTAAATAGATATAATTTATTTCTGAATTTTGTACAGAATTCGAGAATACGATATGTTTTTATTCTAAATATGATATAAATTATAAAATGTACAAGTTTGAAACGTCACGATTAACAGTAAAACGTGAAATAGCACTCTTGGGAGCTATTGTAGCAGATCATTAATGATGAGCCTCTGAACGCTTCCAGCCGCCTAATTTATGTTATAACAAAATATAGGTTTTGTAAGTTTTTACCCTTTCACTGTATTTTAAATATGAAAATTTACTTTATCAACTAGCAACACTTTTTTCGTATTCTAGATTTGATCATTAAGGAAGAAACGGTTGGGGAATTATAAGAAACTAATTTTTGCGCGCGGCTTCATTCGTAGCTTATCTGCGATCCCAAAATGTAATCTATGTCCTTGCTAAATTTTATCACAGTCTGTTTAATTTAAGCGTGGAAATGTAACAAGCAGAGTTACTTACACATTTTTTTTAAATTAGTATGGATTAAAACCAATTTAACCGATCTGCTTATCTTTTACATACTACATCACACTACGAAATTAAATATATTTCTTACTACTTACTTCATGAATATTATAAATATATGTAACTAACATTGCCCAGTATTAGTATATAGTATAGTATGTCTTATATGTTATATGCTATACATATATACTATTTATCATTACAATAATATTATACTTTTTTTATAAATAAAGTTTTTCAATTTATGTTATAAAGTAAACATAAGCTTATGAGTAAATAACCACGATTATATTAATAATATTACGTAAGACTATCGAATGACGGGGTGTATCCATATTTTTTTGGATTTATACGAGTATTATGACATTACATTTTTAGGAGTGAAATGTATGATTTACTTCTGACTGAAAGCTTTGACTTTTTCTACCAAAGCAAAAATTATGTTTCAAGCTTATTAGTAAGCTATTGAGCTAAGTTTTTAGTTGATATATTATTAAATCAGTTTGTTCGTTTGGTATCTTACATCAAAGTATGATGTTCTCCTAGCCGATTCCGGCCACGGCGGCCAATCTCATTGAGACTAGCCAAATGCGCAGGAGATATTATAGTGCACAAGTGTACGCGCAGACACAGGTGCACTCTCTATTCCTGTCACTCTCATACTCCGGTGGGACGACTGCTCGACACGACCAGTGAGAGTTAAGGCGCAGGACCGACAGCTTTACGTGCTCTCCGAGGCACGGGGGTGAAACACCGCCAACTTCCCAACTCCGGGCTGTTACTGAGACTTACTATACAGAAAGACTCAATAACTAAACTTGGCCTGACCCGGGACTCGAACCCAGGACCTCCGAGTGTGCAGCCGTACATGCTAGCCACTACACCACCGAGGCAGTAAACATCAAAGTATATTCACCTAGTGACACCTTCGCTTCTCCCAGGTGCGTTCCCTAGGTATATAGCATTGCTGCAGTTTAATAGTATTTTTAAGAGGAATAATTCGGTAAAACATTGTTTTCATATAACGTTATCATTTACGTGGCGTACACCAATAAAGCATGATTTATTCCGACATCTTAAACAATCATGGTCACAATTCAGCCAATTTAAAAAAAAAAAAACATTAATAATTATACACTTAAACCTTCCTCATGAATCACTCCGTCCATTAGTGTCCATTGTAGTTTTTGAGTTCATAGCATTCAGACAGATATACAGACAGACAGACGCGACGGGGAAACTTTGTTTTATAATACATAATATATAGAGATACGTTTGGCCATAACATAATGAGAAATTATATGAACTCCAGCAACTTAAGTACGCTTCATACACAGGCTTAACTATTGTTACATAGTTAGAAACTTCCAATAATATCTTATTACACTCTAATGAAGTGCTGAACAGTGAACAATGAACATCATTTTTACTGGCATTTTAGTTAACATTGGTTTACTTATATGCATTACTATAATATATTTACAAAAAAAAAACTTGAGCGCTTAGACTTTTTTGATTTTAGACTTTGAGATTTTTAATTCTATGGTTAACAAATTTATACTCTATTACTCTATGAATTGCTCAATTATAATGTATAAATAATATTTTTTATTAAATATATTTTAAAACTCACACATTGATAGATGTGTAAAAAACCTGTATAAAAAAACTATTTTTTTTTAGTATCTCATATGAAAATATGTTAGTTTTTCATATTTTAAGAGCCTCCTTAAAAATCGCAACAAAAAAAAATTTTTTAGAAGTCGCTAACAATTTTTTTTTATTTCCTAAATGGTCAAAATTGTTTTTTTTATTATACTTTTCTCTCGTTATTTTGTTATATTCTATATTGAAAAATATTATAATTCTGAAAATTTCAAATCGATATTTTAATTTCTAAACGTCGCGACGCTCATAATTTTTTACAGTACCTACTTGGGAGCAAATCGACGATTAGTCACTAGTTTGAAAAATAAAACGGCAGAAATCGTCTTGTTTTAAGGCCATTAAAACTTGACTAAACGAAGCGGGCTGCGAAATGTTGATGTTTGTTTAAATTTAAGATAGACGCGAATGCTCAGCCGAGTGCAGGTGCGATGCTACACACGTAATACTCTAACTAAAATATTATACATAATATTTAGTGTTCAGTACACTTTAAGTTTTACTAAAAGAGTTATTGTAAATATAAGAAGACGAAGAAGAGAAGAAAACACCTCGCTCTCAGTTTCCAGTATTCGGCGAAGAAATCACACAGAATTTATTTTTTAGTAAAATAGAATTAAACTTTGTAAACAACTACAACAAAATTAATTAACCATTTTTTTATTTGGTTCAATTGTCTCAATGGTCTAAATATGCGTTTGAATTTTGCTAAGCACATTAAATATATTAAAATACCATGTACCAATGTACCATATTTTAATGGAATGTGCTCGAAGCGAACCCCTTTTATCACAATTAGCAGATAGATCTATTGGAATATGTAATATATATCTAGCAAATCCTACTTCAGAGTCAGCCAAAATTATGTATAATATAGGTAAACATAACATAAGTAAGCGAAACTAAATAAGATTATAACTAATGTATAGAAAAGAATATTTGTGTAACCTACCAGAGCAACATAGTCGCCTAAGTGACTCAGCTCTTTAAATGAGAATAAAAAAAAAAAATTAAAATAGTACAGACTTAGAGTAACAACAACTAAGCTCTACGTGTTATTTGCAATTACATTTAGAATTTCATTATATTGATGACACACCATAGGTTCAAAGCACACATGTGCGAGAAACTAATGTTTATATTACACACTAGCGACTCACCCTCGCTTCGTTCGGGTTCGTCCCTACCTTGATTCCCCATACAAACTTTCATCCCCATTTTTACAGGATAAAAATATTTTATGTCCTTCCCAGGGTCTCAAACTATCTTTATACCAAATTTCATCTAAATAGGTTTAGTAGATCCACAGATTACCCCCTTCAACGTCAAAAACTCACAAACTTTACCTCTTTATAATAATATTATTATAAAGTTATTTATATTTTTTGCTTAATCACATAGATAATATAGATTAATCTAAAAAGATATAATTTATTAATTAATTTTGTACAGAATTCGAGAATACGATATGTTTTTATTCTAAATATAATATAAATTATAAAATGTACAAGTTTGAAACGTCACGATTAACAGTAAAACGTGAAATAGCACTCTTGGGAGCTATTGTAGCAGATCATTAATGATGAGCCTCTGAACGCTTCCAGCCGCCTAATTTATGTTGTTATAACAAAATATAGGTTTTGTAAGTTTTTACCCTTTCACTGTATTTTAAATATGAAAATTTACTTTATCAACTAGCAACACTTTTTTCGTATTCTAGATTTGATCATTAAGGAAGAAACGGTTGGGGAATTATAAGAAACTAATTTTTGCGCGCGGCTTCATTCGTAGCTTATCTGCGATCCCAAAATGTAATCTATGTCCTTGCTAAATTTTATCACAGTCTGTTTAATTTAAGCGTGGAAATGTAACAAGCAGAGTTACTTACACATTTTTTTTAAATTAGTATGGATTAAAACCAATTTAACCGATCTGCTTATCTTTTACATACTACATCACACTACGAAATTAAATATATTTCTTACTACTTACTTCATGAATATTATAAATATATGTAACTAACATTGCCCACGGTTCCGCCCACGTTCAGATGACTAAAAACCAAATCCTTAGGTTTTATATATTAGTATACTCTTACATTGCAGTTTTTGTATTTATTCTCAGAAATGAGATATTTTCGCGCGGTAAAAAGTATGCTATATGTTGACCCGGATAACGAGCTATCACCATACCAAACTTCATTATAATCCCTCCAGTGGTTTTTTTGTGATGCGGTAACAGACAGACAGGCAGACAGACAGACAGACAAAAATTCTAAAAACCATAGAATCGGCCTCTGTACCGATAATAATGTTTATTTCAATAAAATTTTCTAAAAAATTACAATTTTATTATAATATGTATAATGTATATATAGATATGCATTCTAGCATTATAGCGGAACCCTACCAAAAGCAGGTCACTTTGAATATACAGTAAATGAGCGTAAGCAACGTTTTTTGAATGCAAAAACCCCGAACTAACAGTGCAGTGAATCGCGATGCAGATATAAAGAGCTTTCAAATTTAGTAATTTTGTATCCAAAATTTTATATTCTAACGTTAATATTACAATGGCGAATTTATTTTGTTTGTTCAGCGTTTGTAATGAAGGGTGATGTTTGAATCCTTAGGGAACGCAAGTAATAAAAGTGTATCGTAATATTTACATTTATAATTAGAAGGCTTGCCTTGCTAGCTTATTGTGTTAGTTGTTAATAGTATATATCTATGTTGATATCTATATACATATATAAAAATTGATGTGAGTATATATGTTCCCTATGTACTTAAGTGAATCTTAGATATCTATCTACTTTTAGAGATCAATCTATACAAAAAATAAAACTAAAGTGTCTGTTTTTAATTTCAAAATAAAAGCTTTTTACTAAATGCATATGAAATTATTTACCGTTCTTATAAGAAACCCATATTTTTTTTCAATTTTTCTCTGTTTGTCTATGAGTCTGTTTGTTTGGGCTAATTTCCGAAACGGCTGGACTGATTTTGATGGAATTTTTACTGGCAGATAGCTGATGGTATAGAGGAGTAAGTAAGGCTACTTTTATTTTAGAAAAAGAATTTGAATTCCGCTCAAAAAAAATGCACACAGGGAAACACCCGAGCGAAGCGTATAAGTTGTAAAGATAAAATTAATTTCCATAACAAACAAGATAAATAAAAAAGATGTTTGTCTTATAATATCACCAATTTTACAAATAAATATCCATTGTGCATGAAAAAAAGTTTGTACAAATAGTTAGCACAATATACAGATAAATAAATATGTTTGGACATTAACACACGATTAATCCATAAGGATACCAGATAATTGATACACTACACATATATAATTTTAAATACATACATATTATAAAATAATCACCCATGACTGGAGTATAAACATTTGTGCTCATCACACAAATGAATGCCCCCAGTGGGACTCGAACCCGCGACCGCTGGCACAGAGAGTAGTCCACTAGAAACTGAGCCAAATGTGTCGTTTGAAAGAAAGATATATGAAATAATTAATATTAATATAAACTTTAACAGCATGACAATGTTTTGAGACCAAAGTTAAGAAGAACTTAAAATGAAGATTTGTTTTCCAATAACTTAGATAGAGGAACTCGCTCTGGGTCATATTTACTGACCGCCCTCGTACGAGACATTATTACTTTAGTATTTGTGTGACCGGCTGCTTATTGTTAAAACCTAGTAAATGTTAAAAGAAATTTGAAATAATATTATGCTAAAAGTTTTCGAAAGACATGTGAATTCTGCCAACCTGTACCTGGCCAATTTGGTGGACTATGGCCCGATCCCCCTTGTAGTAAATAGACCCGTGCCCAGCAATGGAACTATATAAAGGGCAGAATACATTATATTAAAGAAGTTGGTAAATAAAATGTAATAATAATGTATGAGAAATAATGTAATTATCAGAGATGGACTGTTTTTTTTGTACTTCTTACTTTAACAAAATAACTAGGTTATTTTGTATTTATTTTAGTTCTAGAATTTTAAATTTATTGAATAAAAGAATATTTAAAACTATTCCTTCATAAAAAATATATAAGCCAATTTCCATTTGTATGGAGTGCTTTTTACATTTACTCGGTTATACTAATATGTAGGATAATGTCGACCGCAGTGTCCCACCGGATATTGCAAGTCTGTTTACTAGAAGTAGCTCAATTTGTGTTCGAACAAAAATTCACATTACGTATTCTTTACCTTCTTTTTAAAACATAATTAATTACATATGTAGTAAAGTGTCTACATCTATAATACTAGATCTAGACTTTATGTTTTGTTTATGTTAGAATTCATATAATTATGCAAAACCCAACAGTCATTTAGTCATTGACAAAAAATAATATTTCGAAAACTATATAATATAATAAATACTTAAAAAAATATAAATATTTAAACTAAATTTTATAATACATTTAATTTAATATTTGTAAAGATTGTTATTAAAATTGCTAATTAGTTGTATTTTCTTAGAAATCACTGCAACTGAAAAAATAAATGCATCCAGCTTTTTCACGTAGGTACGTCTATTATGGATAACTAAATGAAATTTTTCTTTTAAAATAAAATTATACAAATTGACTAGTGCTAGGTGCCTTGAGTGGAGCAGTGTCGACGTCAGTGTCCCTCCGGATGCTCAAGTGTACTGGTAGAGTCTCAATTTGTTCTCACGAATTTACTATTTCGTATTTTAAACTATCCTCGCCAAAAATAGGAACTAAAATATAAAATTGTATAAAATACTAACAGAACCAGCGGATTCGCCCTCGTTCAATCGCCCTCTTTTGCTTTATTTTGAATATTGTTCATACAAAAATACTAAAATTTCGATTAAAAAATGGGGATTATATATATATATATATATATATATATATATATTATATATATATATATATATCTGTCTATGCCAGAGTTCATAATAAATAGCTTGTCTAGGAATAGAATAACGCAGTCGTTAAAAAGAAGTGATGATTTGAGGATGTGTGAAGTAAAAATATTTAGGATTGATTATTTTAAAAAAAGTACAATAATTCAAAATTTACTTTTGCCAAACTGCAATTTATTGTATTTTAACGAATAATTCAGATCATTTTTCTTTGAGTAGGATTTCAATGCAATTTTCTTTATAGAAGCCATTTCACATCTCTCTCTCTCCCCCCCCCTCTCTCTCTCTCTCTCTCTCTGTAACTCTCTCTCTATCTCTCAATCTCTATCTCTTCACCATATCATATATTATATTATATCATATATCTTATTTTTTTAGATAATAAAAAAAACTTAGGTTAATAAAACACAAATGATTTCTTCTGTTTATACTAGAACTAGTGGTATTTATTCACAAAAGACCATAATACGATTCTCAACAACAGTTTAAGTAGACCAAAGTACTATTAACATATATTTTTCCTCCCTAATTCCGCTGAGAACAAGTTTTCAGAACAATTTGTCACGCAACTGTAGTTTTCGTTTCGGAAACCACTACATGCGATGCTATGAAATATAAAATAGATAACATAAAGACAACTAGTAAATGCTTAATAAATGTTTTCTACGTTAAAATTACTCGGATATTTGTTTCTGTTTACATTCTTTTTTTTTACACAGATTAAAAAGGTTTTTGTCACTATTAAAAAACCAACTTCTGGCATTTTAAATGATGTTTTTAGTGTAGTGTAGAATATACTTATTTCTTTAAAAGTAAAAATAGCATTTAAATAACAAACTAATTTTGACACATAATGACTTTGACTACAGTACTTCAGAGTGCGCAGAAGCGTGAATCAAATTATTTCTCTTCAGAACACCTTCACTTGGATTTTTAACAACTATAAGTACAGATACAATAATATTATCATTAATAACAATATTTTCTTTATCATATTTAAAACTATTTTATGCAATATTATTTAACGATAATTTGTGCTACTTTAAGTATCTTTCTACAATATAATCTACTATAAGTAGCCTTTCAGGTCTATAAGCTATAGAATAATTTAATAAACATGCGACATAAATAATGTCAGTGATATCGGCATGCAAATAAACATACTTTTCATTAATTATACTTTTAATATGATTTTTATATAAAACTTGTTTTAAGTTATATTAAATAAAATCGTTTTATTTTAGTGAAGTCGGATCTTTGCATAAGTCGGACATTTCCTCTTCCGGACCATGCCCGCTGCAATGGTCGCCGACGTTTTACATGGTCACGTAAATCTCTTACTTAGTAACAACTACTTTGAAAATGCACCACAATTCAAATTATTCAATACCTAACACTAAACATATGTACTATTACATTTTCTCAGACTCTATTTGTGACTATCATTCCTAAGTAAAATTTCTATAATAAAATATCAACCAAATAACAATTGATAGTTTTAGTTTTACAATTGATATTTTGATAAATGTTCGTATATTTTGGACGATACGTTTGGCTAAGTTTGTAGTGACCCTACTTGCTGCGCCAGCGGCCGCGGGTTCGAGTTCCGCTGGTAGCATTTATTTGTGTGATGAGCGCGAATGCTTTTACTCCAGTTATGTGTTTATATTTATAATATGTTTAGAGAATCCACTATCAGGATCCATAACACGCCTTGTAGCTTACCATGGAACTGGATGGTGCTGTGTGCTAATGTCTCAACATATCTATTTATTCATAAACAATGTTCGTATATTCAATACTCTTTAGACCAAATGGATTCTTAATATTTTGTTATTTTTAATCAACTTGTCGCTAAGTTAAACCCAGTGGTGAAAAAGTTATGTTTAAATAGATGCAATGACCATTTTGTAAGGCCTTCTGTGAACCAATCGAAGCAAGGAGGAATTACTGAAGCTCAGTAGTTACCTATATTTCGAAATATCATTTTCAACACTTTTTAACCCGGTCCGGTACTAGGAGGAACCTAGGAGCTCAAGGTTTAAGCAGGAGTATGCTAATAATGCTAATTACTTAAGAATAATAAAAGAATACAACTGTGTATACTTACTATATCTAAAGTCTCGCATTCGAATCTCAATACCCAATATCCGCATCTTCTTCCCGCTATCAACACAATGAAGAGGCATATCAAGATATTAAATAAGATTGTAAGTAAAGTCTCCCAAAGCTACACGTTTAATGCTCATTTTCCTTATAATGCTTCGTTTTTTTCATATGTTATATTTTAAATATGCTTCACGTGGAAAACGATGGTGCCATTATGGGGGAATAAAACGCGTCATATATTACGGTTACCAAATTACCCACCACGATATCTTTTAAGACAGTGGCCCTTGACGTATGACGTCATATCTCACAAATATACTTTGAGGGGGATTAAGAGACGTTCAAACGGCTGATGTATGAAAGCGTGTTATCGTTGATTCATACTCTCCTCTTTGGTTCAAGCTGGAGCCCTTACTATAGAATATATATTTATTCGCTTGTATTTCGAATTAATTTGAAGTTATTTATTTTAATATATAACAGAGGTAATATATTTTAAATCAATCAAGTCAATATTTAAAATGACTAAAAGTTTTTGAATTTTTTTTATAAGTTGTTATCAACCTTCAGTCCAGTCTGCGTATTTTGTAATAAAAAGATATAAAGCTAAATTTATCATTGCAATTATTATATTATCTATACTAATATTATAAATAGGTTAAGTTTGTGAGTTTGTGACGTTTAGGGGGTAATCTCTACATCCAGTACACCGATTTAGATGAAATTTAGTAAGAAGATAGTTTGAGACCCTGGGAAGGGCATAGGATACTTTTTATCCAGGAAATCATCCGTTAAGGGGGTGAAAATGGGGATGAAAATTGTATTTGGAAGCAAGCTAGGGACGAACCTGAGCGAAGCGAGGGTGAGTCGCTGGTATAGTAGATAAAACGAGATCACTATACAACAAGCCTACTTCACCTACTTAATTAACAGACTCACATGATTTGCTGATATCAATTAATATCGATCTAAGAATAAAGCAATTAATTCAATTCAATTTTCTTGATAATGGCTTCAAAGACCCATTAATTCAATTTTCTACATTTACGTCAAATTATATACTTGAATGAAAACTCTTAGTAGCGGTATTGCAATTTTATGAGGTAACTTGTCATCTTCGAGAGCGTTATTTTTCGAATGTTTCACATCGTTTAGGTGATATCTCTTCCTTTGATAGTATCTACACAAAGCAAGGCAATGAATAAATATTTCGTGTTTGGAAATATTTTCCTTCACTTCCTACGATACAAATTGAGCACATACAGCGTTTACTGATATTGTAGTAATTTTATATATTATGTAAGTTCTTATAACTTTTTGTTTGTCTAGCGGCTGAGGTGTTGTGCCTATATTTTATAAATTTTATGGGTATTCTACATAATTATAGTATTGAACTTCATATTGAAATCTGCACGTAATCGTACGCAAAAATTTGATTTTTTGATTTCCTTAAAACATCTTTGGCTCTGAAGCTTTAAAAAAAAATAGTTTAATCAGAAATAACTTAGGGGACTTAGGTAACCGATAAAAAAATATCTGCCAAAAATTTAACTGGTGACGTATTGCATAAGGACCGATCCACACTATTATCCCGATCACAGTTCGTTCTCGGTCCGACATCGGTCTGGTAAAGTATTTTCATAAAAGAAACAATGAGTGTATTACTAGCTATCAGATAAGTGTTAAGTTCCCGTCGAATCATACTCCAGTAGCGTTTCTTGTATAAAAATACATTACCAGACCCATATCAGACCGAGAACGGACCGAAAACAATGCGAAGCGGTCCTAATGGGCATTGGACAGTCTACTCAGTATTAAATAGCTATATAGTGTAAAGATTAAATAGATCTAGAAGCTGAATATTCTGAAAACTAAATAATCTTAAGCTTATATCATTTTAGTGTTGTTTTATTCTAGGAGCAATAAAATATATATTGGATATGTATTGGAAAGTAATAAATCTAACTTAAAATAAGGAAATTGATGTTTACCAAATATATTTTATTTGATGTAGATCTTTGCTTAAACATAAAATAAATAATAATATAAGCTTTTTGGAATGGAACGGATAATAAGAAATGAGGACGAAATCAAAATAAAGAAGAGAATTTTGGTATTTAAAACAATAATACTTACAATATCTTTTATTTTATTCCGTAGAATTTTTCCAGCTGTTAGCGATAAAAGCTTAAGGAAAGGTTATCTATTTAAAATATCGCCAATTGAACTTTAGTTTTTTTTTTTAAATTAAATATTATATAATATAAATTGTAAAAATACTTAGAATTTATTTATTGCACTTTTTACTTACAACATCAGTTTTTTCTATTAATTAGTATTGTATCAGGTCATCAAATTAAATAAAAAAAAACTTCAAATTGACCTTAATAATGCAAAATTTTATTCAAATAGAATTTAATGACAGTACCGAGGCGTTCAGATAAACACCTATAGGTACCTATAGATAAACTATCTAAATACAAAATTTGATCCAAATGTTTAGAATTGTTTCCAAGATACACGAAACAAATACAAGAAATGCTCATTTAATATCATAAGATTTTAATAAAATGTCGGTACTTTAAGAGTGTAAAGAAGCTACTAACGGCTCGTACAACAATTCTACTGAGAAATATTGACAAAAACTAAACAGTTTTTATTAAATGAATTGTTTAATCGAATATGTTATTAAAAAACTTTCTTCTTACAAATTACCTGCATATTACGTCTACACTAATAAAAACTTTTTAACAAAAAAATAAAAACCGACTTCAAACAAAAGCACTAAAAAATAAAAATTACTGATTGGTAGTTTTCATTTACTATACATACCTAATCAAATATTTTCGAAGTCGGTGTGCTTTGCTTTGTATGGGCTGGCACCGATTTCGAAAATATTTGATTAGGTATGTATTTAATAGGTAGGCTCTAATTACTTAGCCAAAGCACACCGACTTCGAAAATATTTGATTAGGTATGTATAGTAAATGAAAAACTACCAATCAGTTATTTTTTCTTTTTAGTGCTTTTGTTTGAAGTCGGTTTTTATTTTTTTGTTAAAAAGTTTTTATTTTTCCCTTTTTAGTGTAGATAGTAGTAGAAAAGTAAGGATTCTAACGTGTTAGGCTTGTCAAATCAAACAAAATAAGCCCAAACTCAAAGTATCTACTATTAGCCGTTGAAGAGTTCCACCTATCCACCTTCTGGCCTTGCCATCAGATCAGGTCAACAACACCGAACCACTGTACTATCAACGGAAATAGAAATACTTGCAAAGTTTCAAGTCAATATGACAATTAGAAGTAGGTTAAATTCATCATTAGTTGTTTTTTCCACCCTTAGGGGTGGTATTTTTTTTTGAAATTTAAAATGGAACCAATCTGGAAGTATACCCTTTCAAAACAAAACAAAAATTGTCCAAATCGGTTTAGAAATGACGGAGTTCTGAGGTAACAAACATAAAAAAAAAAAAACATACAGTCGAATTGAGAACCTCCTCCTTTTTGAAGTCGGTTGAAAATGGAAAAATAAAAACTAAAAAAAAACGACTTCCAGGCACTAAATTGTAAAAAAATAACTAAGCGGAGGTTTTCATTTAGAATAGATACCTAATCAGATATTTTCGAAGTCGGTGCCATTTTTTGAAGAGATATTTATTAGGAAATGTGTGTCTATGTTTTTATAATTGCACAAAAGTATATTTATTATTTAAACGTTTCTAGTAAAAAGCTCAATATAATCTATGGAATATTATTATAATTAACACCTAGGTAAATTAAAGATCTATTTACCTTTTGAAGACGAAAGCTTGACATTATCTGTTTGCCTTGATTATTATCGCCATTTCTTACTTTATATAATTCAATTCCAATAGAAAAGCTCTTGTTGATTATATTGAAATAAAACATGAAGGCATATCATTTGATATAAAGGAGAATTTTGGTATAAATATTTATTACGTCACAGAATCGAAATACGAAGTTACGGCTAACTCCTGCAAGGAAAGATAATTGCATTTGAAAATTATTTTTTTTGTTTGAAAATTAAAAATATCCAAGCTCAAGTGACAGTGGGCGGGTCACATCGCTCGCAGAACGGACGGTCGTTGGGGACGCAAAGTTCTCGAGTGGCGGCCACGTACCGGAAGGCGAAGCGTGGGTAAGACCTCACACAAGGTGGACCGACGACTTGGTCAAAGTCGTTGGAGCCCACTAGGTGCGGATAACACAAGACCGGTTGTCGTGGAAATCTTTGGGGGAGGCCTATGTCCAACAGTGGACGTGTATGGGCTGAGGCAGGGCAAGGAAGATTTGAAAATTCAACATTTTAACTTTTTTTTAATGTTTTTAACATTCTGATCATAAAACAATTTTTATTTCATATCAGTAACTATCCAATAAGTACTAACAATATTCATGTAAAGAGGATATATGTACACATTACTATATTATGTGCTAGTAATAATTTATGTATTTTGCCAGTACAAAGATAATGCTTCGAGCGTATAATGGAAACGTAACAGTAAGCTATTTGGTATTTTAATGTACTTTTGCATTAATGACCTTTAGCATAGTACATTAGGAAAATATTTTATATCCTACTAGCAGTGCCCGCGGCTCCGCCCATGTTCAGATGACCAAAAAGCAAATTCTTAGATTTTACATATTAGTATACCCTTACAAGGCAGTTTTTGTATTTTTTTTCAGAAATGAGATATTTTCCCGCGGTAAAAAGTATCCTATATGTTAACCCGAATAACCAGCTATCACCATACCAAATTTCATCAAAATCTCTCCAGTGGTTTTTCTGTGATGCGGTAACAGACAGACAAATATTCTAAAAATTATAGATTCGGCCTCTGTATCGATAGTAATGTCTATTTTAATAAGATTTTCCAAAAAATATTTAAAGTACAGATTCGGCTTAGTTACAATTTTATTATATGTATAGATTTTACTGCTCGGAAATAATGGAAGTCTATTATAAACGATATTTATTAGACACATTAAAGTTTCATATCAATCGATAGATAGAATATAAAGATGCAGCAAAGAGCTTTCAGTTTTACGCGCACCCATAATTTGACCCTTGGCTGATTTTAGCCATGGGGTCTGGACCCCTTTTGTTTTCCTTTTGTTTATTCGTTTAATGGTTACGTACTTGCTAGTTTATTATTTCTTGTATCTAGAAAACATAAATCAGTAAATTTGTAAATTGCATAACTTTTGATGGTGCCACAACAAAAGAAATATTAATATAGAAGTGTCTATACAATTTAAAATAATAATTTTATTTTAAATAATTTTAAATAAAACTATCTTTTCGGATTTTTTCGCGGAGATATTTGGATTTTTGGTTCCCGACGTTTCGAATGCTTTACAGCAAACGTAGTCACGGTATAGTTGTTACAGATAGCCTACCTACAAATAAAAAAAAATAATTGCACCAATTACCTTACAATATTTTTTTACATTAAACATTTTTATATTTTTTTATAAATAATTAAATTTTTTATAATAATTAAATCGTTATAATTAAAACTAAAGAAAAAAGACATAAAATAACAGCCTCCATTTTCACAATCATCGTAAAATATTTATTTTAATAATGATAGACTATCATCGAAGACATTCAAATATCTGCAAATAATGGTACATGATTTGAGCTGGTTGTTTTTTTGAATACTGAGACTAAGTACACTGTAACAAGTACACTCTGTATCCCTTTCATTTTTAAATTTAGATGGGATTTAACACAGCTGGCAAGAGATCATGCGCAGGCTTTGACAACATTATGCTCCCCAAGGCACGGGGGAGTAGCACCGCTAACTTTCCAACTTCGAACTGCAACTAATTATTTATTTGCTATAAATGCTCTTTAATAACTATACTTGATCTGACTGAAGATTTGAACTTTCATTTGCCGTTAACTTCTAGCTACTAAACCAACGAGATACAAATAAAGCAAGTCTAATTTGTGAACTTTTGAAGGAGATGTAATTACTTAGTAGAGCCCCCATAAATTATAAGAATATAAGAATTCGATATTTAAATAATAAAAAATCGATATTTTAAGTGTTATTTTATTTTTATATGTCAAGTATATATATAGGCAGTGGTAGCCCAGTGGTAACGTGATCACTTGGGAAACCGAGTGAAACCGGTTCAAATCCCGGTCTTGCAGCTCTGATATTTTCATGTGCGAATCATTTCTAACATGATTACCACTTGCCTTACGATGGTGGAAAACATCGTGATGAAACCTGCATGTCTGAGAGAACCTAGCAAATTTTCGAAAGATATGTGAACACTTGGCCAGCGTGGTGGACTATGGCCTGCTCGTAATGAAGGGAGGCCCGTGCCCAGCTTAGGACGTAAAAAGAATTGAATAAACACACAATATAATAAAAATATTTAAATACATAAAATACAACTTTCAATACTTTTACACTCACCTAGGGTAAATTGTAAATGAAATATTCTATACTTGTATAGTATTACCGCAATGGAAGCTAAATCTATAGTTTTTGGAATTCATCTGTTAATATTGCATATTATTCGACGACTGAATGGATTTTAATGAAACTTTTTATTGTACAGATCATAAATATCTGAAATAAAAACGTAGCATAGTTTGATTTCAACCAGTCGACGGAATTCAAAGATAAAGCGCAAACGCTCATTTCTGAGCCTGTACAAAACGTTAAACCAAGGCTGTATTTATGTAGATGCAGTCGAAATAGAAAAAACACACGTGGCTGGTTTTGTACGCAATAGTTAGTATTAAAGCTCGATTACTCTCAGCTTCCATACTCATTACTATTCTTATTTATTTTTGCTATTTCTTTATTATTTCGAGCAAAATGAAAAATAGTTATGTGTATATGTGTGATTCAATTGAATTGTTGAATTGAATTGAACTGAACGAAACTGAACTAAACTGAGTACAGTTCTGAATTGTACTGAATTGAATTAAACGGAATTGAATGTAATTAAATTTAACTGAGCTAAATTGAACTGAACTAAACTAAATTAAAATAAGTAGTCGATACACTACACATATATAATAAGTACATGCATATTATAAACATACCCATGACTGGAGTAAAAACATTCGTGCTCATCACAGAAATGAATCATCCCAGCGGGACTCAAACCCGCGACCGATGACATAGCAAGTACACTAAAAAAGAGCCAAACGTGTCGACAATTGAATGAATTTAAATTAAATTACTAAAAAAAAGAAAGGAAAATTGAAAAAAACATATTATTAATAGTATATAAAAACTGTCTCAAAAATTTTTCTTATTTATAATAAAAAAGTTCGTTAATAGCTACAAAATCAAAAAAAAAAAAATTGTCTATTTACTTCTAGAATAGCCATACTCAACCTTTTTTTATAGGAGCCACAAACACGTTTCAGTCATGGTGTGGAGGCCTCAAGCAAAAATTATTTAGGCTTTAATGAAAACGTAATTCCAAGTTAACGATATAGTTACTTTTTTAACAATGATATGTTATAATGCGATTTTTGATGCTGCCGCATGCAGCCCGGGGGCCGCAGGTTGAGCACCTATATCAGGTATCCATAACACAAGCCTCGTAGCTTACCATGGAACTAGATGGTGTTGTGTGTTAACGTCCTGACATATTTATAGCTGTTCTAGAAGATAAATCTTGCTTACTATTAAAATTACCTCCTAACAGACAGATGTACTGATAGGCATATAATAATTTTTCTAGAGTAATTTAATTTATAACAGCAGTCAGTGCTTATTTATTGGTCCTACAAACACATCGCGTATCACGATCAAACGTTATAAAAGGAAATAATTAGTGTTCCAACAATTCCTCTCACGGCCATTCATCATGACGCCATTTGTTCAAATAGCTCAATTCAGATGTTTCTCATTCAACGTGGAAATAAAAAATGCTGTTAATTAAGTTTATCAGGACTGATTTTCATATATAATTCGATTCCATAAATATTGTAAGATTTTGAAGATATCTGAATATTGGTTATTCTTACGCACAAACAGAAGAACTTGTAAAATTTGCATTGTTTTTTATTGTATTTACTGTGGGTATAGCGGAAATGGTATTATAAAACCCCTAATTATAATACCATTAAATGAAAAAAAGCGTGTGTTTATTTGTCCTTATTTCAAAAACCGGGTGGAAACGAAACGGCATCATTTTATGCACAAACGGGAAATCCATTTTAGGGTACCTACTATTTTTCCCTAACCAAACATATATCAAAATCTTAATTTTCTATAATATTTTTCTATGAGTAAGAAATTGTAAGTGTTTAAACAGTTTTTTAACTCCCGTTAAATGAAAATAGTTACGATAATACGCCAACAAGGCATTTGAGTGAGAGCTTGAAAGAAACAAATAAAGAATATTATTATAAAAATAAAGGAAAAGATAAAAATTGAGCTTACGTATTTCATATTCCATTTTAGATTTTTAAAGCAAAATAAATTAAATGAGCGCGATTAATGTCCCATCACTACATGGTGGAGCCTTCTTCAAAGAAGCCTCCTCTTAACTTATTTAGGTCCACCCTCCATCACGTTTGAGAAAATATAGCAAGTAATAGTATCAAAAATTATTGAATTTAGCAAGATATTTATATAGACAATAATGTATAGTTTTAAAATGTATAGTAATATTGTGTAATACTTTAATTTATTACAACTCGCAACGATAGGGCTTCAATTTAATGGTTAGACACATTTTTTTATGCATCTGCGATGAGCGTACATTGATATATACTAAACATATTCTTTTCTATTCCAGAATATTTATAAGTTTCTTTAGAATAGAAAATACATGGTTTTTATTAACAAAAATGGAAGATAATCGAAATTATTTCGAGATTCCTTGTATAAAGAAATTCTTTATTTTAAGAGGACATCAACCCTTAAGACTTATTCTATGTTATACATAATGCAGACATATATATTCATGAACATTTACGAGCTGAGTTTCTAGTACATTAATTATACATTAATTGTGGAAACGACAAGTTATGACAGAAATAAAACGGGAACCGTATTATAGCCAAATAAGTAGCTGTTATTGCCTAGTAACTGTCTTAGATGAGATGGGAATACAAAAGGAGTGTTCGTGGTAAGTCAAAATTATAAGCTTTTAATTGGCATCATCATTATTATGTACATCCATTTGAATACTATATTATTTTGGTGGATACTTCAATGGATTTTATAGATTATTAAAACTAGCGATTCACCCTCGCTTCACTCGGGCCTGTCCCTAGGTTGCTTCCCTATATAATCTTTTATCCCAATTTTCATCCCTTTAAGGGATGGTTTCCGAGATAAAAATCATATGTGCTTCCCAGAGTCTCAAACTATCTTCTTACCAAATTTCATCTAAATCGGTTCAGTAGATCCAGATTACCCCCTACAACCTCACAAACTGACAAGCTTTACCTCTTTATAATGTAAGTATACATTAAAGAGGGGTTCTTATAAAAGAAATATGTTTGAGGTAAAAACGATAGAGTATAATTATAGTGCAATAATGAAAAGCTCTTGGATTGTATGGATTGCATAGATATTTATTATGTACTAATGCTTATGCTTATACTACGTACTTATATACTGTACTAACATCTCGCGTAATTAGCCAGCCGTAGTGCAATCGGAAATTAGTTTTAACTTTTCGAGAAAACACATAAGCGGGTTTATCCGTTATTACACAATTTACGAATTTACACTTTCGAACACTTAACCTACATTCATCTCTCATAGAAAATAAAGTCAAACCAATTATTAGAAGAAAGTTAAATCTTCTGGTAGAAATTAGGTCCATGGTGCTTCTCTTTGCATCAACTAAAAACTTTGCCGTTAGCTTCCATTACAACTAGGTAAGTGAAGGTGGCTTAGTTGGTATATTTTGTATAATTTTAGAAATATCATATAATTTCAAACCATTCTTAGACCTTTAAGGCTCTTCAGAAATAGTTTGTATCAGTGACCCTTTCGCGTTTCTCTTAAGTGGCAAAATTCGCTAAATTTGCGAAAATAAATTTGTAGTATACCTACTAAATAATATGTTACAGAACCCACTTTATATACAGGGATAAAAAAAATTCCACCTTTCGCCCATACACTGTACTGGGCCTATACATATTATGTGTAAAAAATAAAATTATAAACCATCGTGTGGTGATGTAAGAAAGACAAGGGAATAAATCTATCTTTAATATAACATTAACATTTATTGCTTTTAGGTTTTTCTATCTATTATCGTTAGCGTACTTGAAGCTATAAAACTGATTGTCATTTTCTTTGAAAGAACTTAAAAAAGATCTTTTAAATTACATAAAAACATCCCTTAAAAGTGGATCTTGCGAAATCTTTTTCCGTCGTCGTCAACTTAAAACAGCTTAACGAGGTTCAACTTTCTTTAATTACATCCAGAGCAGTAAAAATTTTGCTGCCACTAACGTTCCGAATCAGCTGAAAGTTCGTACGAATTGTTGAGATCCGGCAACTTAGGGCAATAAGTCTTGAACTTGGAACCGTGACGAAGCGTTCTTTAAATCAAGAAGGGTTCATGCCTTCGGCTCTCTTAACGTATGGATTGTTTTCACACGTGCCTCCTTTATATTTCCTCTTACATTTCTATTATGTTATAAAATTATAAAATTTTTGCATTACTGTGAAGAAAAACGTCGCGAGAAAACGAGCAAGTCTTGAGAGAAACTAGCAAATTTTTTAAAGGCATGTGAAGTCCGTCAATCTTGGCCAGTGGATTGTGGTCTGATCCCCCTCGTATAGTAAGGAAGGCCCAGCAGTGGGATGTTAAAAAGGGCTGAAGACATTTTCTTAATAAGATAAAATTATTTAGATATAGATAATTAATTGGTTTAATCCGGTTTGAAACAAATTTATTTCTATACAGTCAAATTTTTGGATTTTAATATTTAATCGTATATATTTTTTAATTCAATTTAATTATTTTTGTTTAGTGGCTTCTAAGAGTGTCGTATTGATTTTATGAAATATAGTTATAATTGAAGATATTAATTTCACATATTATGTACGTCATTTGAAATCAAAAATTACTGATTTCACAATAATCTCTATGAATATCTTAGTATACAATTCAATCGGATATATCCTCTTATTCCTAATTCATACTCTTAACATGAAAACTTTTACATTTACAATATAAATGTCACAGTAAAAATGTTGGGAAATCCAACAACTTGGAGCAATAAGTCTGAAACTCGGCACCGTGACGAAGCGTTCTGTAAGTCACGGAGGAGTCACGCTACTTGACTGTAAGTATATATGGATGGTTTTAACATAGTGCATTTTAGAATTTTCTTGTTTTAGATCTATTGAAAGGTCTTTAATTTATTATAGGTATGCCATGATAAAACCATCTCATCAACATTAATGATGTCCATGTCTCAATATATTACATATACTTGTTGCAATATGTAATTTAAATAAACAAATAACAATACAATGAAAGCTTTCAAAAGAAAAGCGCTTCTCACTCAGATGACACTACTTGTGTATGACGCCAAGACGACACCAAATTTTATATTTAGCCTCTAACAAAACTAAATATGACTGAGCTGAAATAAAAATTAATTATAGATTCGTATAATACTCTAACAACGTAAATAATCTAACAAGAATTCAAACAAAAAATGAGTACAACTCGAAAAACGACATGTATGTGTAAGATAACCCGCAGTAAAAAGTATCCTATATATAACCTGGAACTCCCTCAATATGGGTATCAAATGAAAAGGCTTGACTTGTAGAATACTATACACTATGATAATTTTCAAATTCAAGATGGCTGCCACCACAAAATGGCAAATTACATGACGGGGGTGTTTTTTAATTTTTAATTTAATTTTATTCAAACGTCAAAGGTCCTCATAACGTAAAGTTAATAAGTTTTCAGGGACTGGGAAAATTAAACAAAGGCCAGTAATTATGAATGCCAATCTATCTTATAATTAGTCAAAAGGGAATGGTACGGCTCTTAGCTTAAATCAACCTGCAATTTAATTAAATTCAATATGCCCAATTTTAGGAAAATTTCCTTTGATATATCTAAGCATAATATGTTCTACATTATTATATCGTATTACAAGGTTATTGTGTTGTAGAGGTCAAGCCATTATTTTATATATTTCTAAGTAAAATTACTTTTTAACTTTGGATTTTAATTTTTTATTTCTGTAGCTATTCCTTTTATATTTAATTGATTATTGACCGTTAATATCAATAGACCGAGTATGAAGAACGTAATAGATTTATGAGAAAAATAATAGACTTCAGTTATTTGTACTAGTTATTGAAAATTAAAGCAAAAACGAAATAAACTTCTGCAGATTCATTACACCTGAAAATATTTCAACTCGTGAATTTCAGCAAACGGCCTTAAACTCCCAAAAGTCATTACCTCCATCTAAACGAAACAAAAATTTATTCTCCCAATTTTGAGATAAACAGTAGCAAAGAAATTATATTCCCGTAACGGTAGTTAGGGCAACACTGGCAACATTATTTTACCTTTGTCCTCTGCCTTACGAGGTGTTTCCTAACCTTTTTTTACAAACTCCAATAACCCGAAGTAATGGCCCATAAATCAACTAAATTACCCGAACATTGCAATATTTTTTTGCCCGTATGGAGACGAAGTATAGATTTAAATTGCTATGTTTATAAATTATGTAACACATTTTATTTAATATAAATAAGTACAGTAATATTGTATGTACAGTTATATTACTTTTACATAACTAATGTCTTTATTTATAAAGCACTAGCTGTGTCCCGCGGTTTCACCCGCGTTAAATTTGTTTGATTATAAAATATTTGTTTTATAATAATGTATGAAAGTCTGTCCGATTTGTTGACATTTATGATTACTGTTCCGCTCCCTTAGGTTAGCATGATGATATATAGCCTATATAGCCTTCGTCAATAAATGGTCTATATATATGCAAAAAGATTTTTTCAAATCGGATCGTAGTTCCTGAGATGAGCGCGTTCAAACAAACAAACAAACGAACGAACAAATGAAGAAACTCTGCCTCTTTATGCTATTAGCATTGATAAAATGGAGTAGTCTTTTACTATCCGATGATATAATTGAGTTCAATTTTAACTGTACTTAAGAAGAGCGCACACGGTCTTAAAGTTACTTATTAGATGGATAGCGGTTGTTAATTTTATACATTTATTTTAAGAGGATGGCTTAATTTTATAGGAAAGCACACATAAATTACCATGTATGTGCCATTCATTTGTGTGATGAGCACAAATGTTTGTACTCCAGTCATGGGTGTATATTAATATGTATGTAATTAAAGTTATATATGTGTAGTGTATCAACTATATGGTATCCATAACACATGCCTTGTCGCTTACCATGGAACTAAATAGTGCTGTGTGTTAATGTCCCAACATATTTATTTATTATTTATTTATTTAAAGACTGTATTTTTTTTATACTAATTATTTCTCATATATCTAAGGTTCTGTAGCTCAAAAAATAACCTAATCTACCGTATACCATAACCTTTCATTAATTTCCCATTTTATTTAAAAGAACATCAAATATTTAGTTTCAAATACAAACCTATTTCACCAATGTTCAGTTTGCCGCCTCTCGAGGGGCAGATATCAACTGCATTTCTACCAAGATTAACATAACCAAAATCTATGCAGAAATTAACATTCAAATCTTCAATAAGGATAAGCGTGTTTTTGAATTTTGAACTATGAAAATAAAAAATTATATTGAAAAAAATTTTATATAGAAATAAGATCTCTAAAAAGGTAGTTTCATACAAATTTTCACCCCTATTTTACCCCCTTATACGAGTAGGATGAATTCCGAAAAATGCTAAGACATCAATTTATTTAATTTTATTGAAAATCACTTGAAACTTTGTACATACAAGTTCAAGTAATTCTGATAATAAATATTTTTTTTGGATTATATTATAACATGTTATCCCGTGGGAATTAAGTAATCTCGCACAATAAAAAATAGCCTATGTCACTCTCTAGCCCTCCAACTATCTTTACACAAAAATCACACCAATCCGTCACTCCGTTTCGACTTGAAAGAAGGACAAACAAACAGACTCTCACATTTATAATATTAACATATGGATGTCAAACTCAAAAAAAGTTGCGTGATTTGCTGTCTATGCAATTATTCTCGATTTTGCCGTATGTTTTCTTCAAAGAATAAGTAAATTTTATATAGGAACTAGCGACTCATCTTCGCATCGCTCGTTTTCGTCCTTAGGTAGCTAGGTAGGTTTAAACGTTTAGTATGGAATAGATAGTCGATCGTTTGCTCTGTGAAAAATAAAAACAAATCTATCAATTATTAAAATTATTTAACAATATCTATTTTTCCGGGACAAAAAGTTAACATATAAAATACTAGCAATGCCTGTGGCTCCGCCCGCTTGCCACCAAAAACCAAATTCTTAGGTTTTAAAAATTAGTATACTCTTACATTACAGTGTTTGTATTTTTTCTCAGAAATGAAATATTTTCCCGCGGTAAAAAGTATCCTGTATGTTGGTCCGGATAACCAGCTATCATCATACCAAATTACATCAAAATCCCTCTAGTGGCTTTTCTGTAATGCGGTAATAGACAGACAAAAATTCTAAAAGCTATAGGATCGATAATAATGTTTATTTCAATAAGATTTTACAAAAAATATTTAATGCACAGATTCGACTTAGCTACAATTTTATTATATGTATAGATTACACTCTAAAGTTTCCCATTCAAGTACTTAATACATAATAAAAGAGTACATATTTGATGAATAAAACCTATTATATATATAAGCTCCTTACAATAATGCCTCGGAAACGTTAGAACAAAAACGGTAGATCGCATACATAGTCGGTGTAGTGTTTGCTTAGCGATTGTGTTGTGAAACAAATGTTAACATTTACCATACAGGTACTCTAACTTGGAATAGCTATATGTCTATACTAGCGACTTACCCTAGCTTCGCTCGCTAGGTACAATTGTAATAGATAAAATTTGTTTTTGTGTATCTACCTAAGGAAATATACACATGGTACCGCGAACTTTTTTGTGAAATCGTAAACCCTAATTTTGCTTAATTTTGAAGTTTTTGATTTTCGCGCTGGAACACTTAACATTTCTAAATTAAAACATACCCTAAAAACTCCTGTATCTTTCAATTAAAGTCCCATAAAATTCAGTTAAGTGGTTCCAAAGATTTCCCCGGACAAACATAAAGACAGACAGACAGACAAAAATTTTATATAGAGTTAGGACTACAGACACTGGTATCATAGAAATAGCTCTATGTACTTAAATATAGTTATTTTGAAATCACAGACAGATAAGACAATTTTATTTGTATGTATAAATGTACAGTTGAACGTTTATTTAATATTTTAATTTTTTCGACAATTCATTTTATATTCTTTTATAAATTTTTTTGTCAATATTCACCAATATTGAACCGATTTTAAATATCCCTTTTTTAAAAAAATAGATTATAATATATAATTCTTTCATTAAAGAGATCAGATATTGCAAGACATACACACAAAAAAAAATCATACAACTGATACTCGTTCCTTCATTTTGAAGTGAAATATAAAATAGGGTATTTCAATGCTCTTGAGATATTGCCGGTGATATTTAACGAAGGTTACGATGTCTAAGCTTGCTTTAACTAACATACACTTAGAGACGTTTCATATAGCGTAGTAGACGACATGATCAAAGACTCATCTCGGGACACCAATGAAACTTGTCTTCATTTAGAATAACATGTAGTTTACAGTAAATAAGTAATATATTTAATGTAAATGTATAGGGAATAGCAAGAGCTAGTGTTTTAGAAACAAGTATTTATTATGTGAATGGTAAATGGTAGTGTTTAGTGCTTCAGATTTTACGGGTTCGATTCCCGGAATGTTTATAGGTTAGCTTTGTTAACGTTATATAATATTTTTTATCTTTACTAATATTATAAAGAAATAAAGTTTGTGAGTTTGTGACGTTGTAGGGGGTAATCTCTGGATCTACTGAACTGATTTAGAAGAGGTACGAAGATAGTTTGAGACCCTGGGAAGGACATAGGATACTTTTTATCCCGGAAATCATCCCTTAAGGGGGTAAAAATGGGGATGAAATTATGTATGGGGAACCAACCTAGGGACAAACCCGAGCGAAGCGAGAGTGAGTCGCTAGTAATTAATGTGTTTGTTTAGCTTTAGCTACTAAACTAGGTGATATTAAAATGAACTAGGATTGTATTCTACTTTTTTTACGATTTACTTATCAAATGTCTCCTTAATAATAAAATACAAGAAAGAAAAAACGTAAATGTGAAACTTTAGACTTGAAACTCCAGTGGAGTGTGGACCTTCTCTCAATACTTGCGGGTAAACTCACATCTATCGTATTTGCAGTCAGAAAAGTACGACTGTTAACCAACATCAATACTGTCCAATTCGTATATTTTACTTAGAGTACTACTACTACCCAGTAGCAATGCACTCGCTTAAAACCCAAGTGAAGCGGGTTCAAATCCCGGGTCTCGCACCTCTGATAATTTCATGTGCATTTCCAATATGATTACCACTTGTCTCGCGGTGAAGTAAAACATCGTGAAGAAACCTGCATGTCTGAGCAAGCAAATTTTCGAAAGACACGTTAAGTCCGCCAACACGCATTTGGCCAGCGTGGTGGACTATGGCCTGAACCCCCTCGTACTGAAGGGAGGCCCACCCACAGCAGTGGGCCGGTAAAAAGGGCTGAATACAATATTACTATGAGATAGTACTGCAGATAAAAAAATCTGTGTATTGGCAAACATATGATACTTTTAGTTTGATCGTATTGCAATTTTTTTTTAATATTATTTATTCGTCATAATTTACATGATTTTATATAAGGTAAAAGAAAACATGTTATAACTGGACTTGCTCTACAAAATGTGAGTATTTTTTCGGGTCTAAACATAATATATACATTACCTTATAAATATTATAATTAAAAATCTTCAAGCTATCTTAAATCAATTAATCAATTTAGTAAAGAATTGGCAATAAGTGTGGGATTTGGGTAAATTGACACGTCATATGCGGGAAAGTTAATGTTGTATTTGTTATAGCAAAATACTGTACCTCGACATTTAAAGAGCAATGGTAATTTTTACCTTGGTGTTACAGATTTTTTTAAATATATTTATATTTATTGTCTTATTTTAGGCAGACAAAGTTACGATAAAAGCTAGTCGTTATAAACCTTCCATTTTGGCACAATGTCTTCAATCATTCATAGCAGACATGACATCTTATTTCCGTAGATTCCTGAATTATATTCGTAACGTTTGATAATATGAAATACATACATATTAATATATATATATATTTTGACGACGCCTATATATAGTTTGTAGTGACCCTACTAGCTGTGCCAGCGGTCCCGAGTTCGAGTCCCGCTGGGGGCATTCATTTGTGTGATAAGCACGAATGTTTGTACTCCAGTCATGGGTGTTTATATTTATAATAATATGTATGTATTTAAAGTTATTTATGTGTAGTGTATCAACTATCTGGTATCTATAACACAAGCCTTGTAGCTTACCATGGACCTAGATCGTGCTGTGTGTTAATGTCCCAACATATTTATTCATATTTATATATACATATATAAGTA
Source organism: Brenthis daphne (assembly GCA_947093115.1). Taxonomy (NCBI): domain Eukaryota; kingdom Metazoa; phylum Arthropoda; class Insecta; order Lepidoptera; family Nymphalidae; genus Brenthis; species Brenthis daphne. The sequence goes on along the minus strand of OX352473.1, from coordinate 35,055,004 downwards.
ATATAAAGGCAGTATTATAACAGTAAAAGTAATTACATTTGTTCATTTAATTAAGTTCATAATTTTATTTAACAACTATAATTATGAAGTTCGATGATAAGAATTGATTTTGATTTAGTATAACTTTGTTTGCTTGTGAGAAATAACAAAGAATACATGTAAACAAATAGACGGACACTCTAAGAGACATTTCATGTAAATTATTATAAATGTCTGTTGAAGCTTAAAAAGCTCTCACTTTCGATACATTAAATTATTAACCGATCGATCGATAGAACTTTTTCAAACGAGAGAAAACATTAAATGTAATAAATAAAAAAATGTGATGATGATGATGTTCTCCTAGCCGATTCCGGCCACGGCGGCCAATCTCAATGAGACTAGCCAACTGCGCAGGAGATATTATAGTGCTCAAGTGTACGCACAGACACAAGTGCACTCTCTATTCCTATCACTCTCATACTCCGGTGGGACGACTGCTCGACACGACCGGTGAGAGTTAAGGCGCAGGACCGACGGCTTTACGTGCTCTCCGAGGCACGGGGGTGAAACACCGCCAACTTCCCAACTCCGGGCTGTTACTGAAACTTACTATACAGGAAGACTCAATAACTATAAACTTGGCCCGACCCGGGACTCGAACCCAGGACCTCCGGGTGTGCAGCCGTACATGCTAGCCACTACACCACCGAGGCAGTTAAAAATGTATTAGTAATAGATTAAATAACTATTCTAGAGAAAAAAAACTTTGAATAAACGTCTATATGTCAAACACAAATGTGAACAGCCTTGCTGTATGAAGTCCTTTAAAAGTCGAGCGCAAAAGTTTCTGAAAGGTTTTTAACGCATGAGCAATTTTACATAAAGATACGTATTTCATGAACAGACAGCTTTCTCATTTGTGTAGACTATAATTTTAAATGATTAACAGATATTCAATGAAATTTCACAAGTGTTTTTTTAACTTAGTAGGTATGTTTTTTTTTATTATTATTATTATGTTGGGTGTGGTGCCGTGGTCGGCCCTAGCTACGTCGACCAGTTTTGGTCTATTGTAGCTCTAATAGTAGGTATTTTACGGGAAACAAGCTCTCAGCAGCATCACTAATTCACCAACGTACAAATCCTCTTCTAAGCTTCTATTTAAAGCTCTAGCTACATTTTTTCCGTCTGACATTGATATAGATATATGTTTTAGTTTTTTCAAGCCTACGGCTTTGGATTGAAACCGGAGTTTTGCGAATCTATTTAGATTTTTGGTCCCCGACGATTCGATAGCTTTACAACAATCATGGTCACGGACGAGACTAAGGTTTCCAAAATAAATGCGTCAAAATAAATCCGCGAAATAATCCGAAAAGATAGTTTTGTTTAAAACTAGCTTTGCCCGCGACTCTGCTCGCGCTCAGATGACCAAAAACCAAATTCTTAGGTTTTATATATTATTATACTCTTATTCGGTATAAAAGTATCCTATATATTTTACGTGCTCTCCGAAGCACGGGGGCTTGCACCGTCATCTTCCCAACTCCGGGCTGTTACTGAGACTTTCTAAACAGAAAGACTCAATAACTAAACTTGGTCCGACCCGGGATTCAAACCTAGGACTCCAGATCTGCAACTGTTCACGCTAGCCACTACACCATAAAGGATTTATAATAGTAGTGTGATGAACAGAAACTACATAATAGGCACTATTTGAAAGTTAAGAGGCTTATACATCGCCAGACTAAAATAATTCATTCTAAGTAAAAGTTAAATATTACAATTTAAATAATCTCAATATATATTTAAATTTAAAAAAAATACATTAAAATAAGAGGATAACAAGATATTAAAAATTTCTTCAACGTTACTAAAGTACGAGAAACTTATTTCATTACGTGGGACTTATTCTGTAGAGCTTAGTGTGTGAATACCCGTTCCAGAACTTTCGCTATTAAGTATCCATAGATAGAGTTTGTATGTTTAAGCTATAATATAAAACTTCTGTTAAACTTTTCTTGAATCTAAGTCATTAATATTAATTGAAAAAAAAAGCTTTAGCTTGCAACTCCCCTCGCGTTGCAAGTCTGCATATATTATAATAAAACTGTAGAGGTCGAATGTCTGTACATAGAAAAAAAATGCTAAAAACCGAGTCAGGGGGATGTAAGAAGACAAATAGAACAAATACAGATTTTTTTCAAATTTTTGTTTCTCTGTCTGTTTGTCTGTTTGTACGGGCTAATCTCCGAATCTATTGGACCGATTTAAATTAAATTTTGCATGGTGGTACCTTATATCCCCGGGCAACATCGAAGATACTTTTTACCCCGGAAAATTATAGAGTTCCCGTGGGATAGTTAAAAAACTATAGTAACTTATACAGCTTAGTACACAACAACTTATGCACCTAATTTAGTAAAATTTAACATTCTGATACCTTATATTGCCGGTCAAACAACAGGTCACTTTTCATCCCGGAAAAATAAACGGTTCCCGTGGGAACTAATAGATCCCTATTAGTGCTCTTCTAGTAATAAAACTTATACTCAGGATGTACAGACTATGAACTTATAAGTATTTCGCTTTTGCCAATAGCTACAGCCTAATACAGTATATTATATGTGAATAATATGACATATATGAATTATAAATGAATTCAATTCAGTTCAGTTTTCTTGTTAGTGACTTCAAAGCGTGCCAGTTGAGCACAGGTTACTTCGCCAATGTCACGTAGAATGGAGAAAACACGAACGAGATTCGCCGGTAAAATAAGATCATTAAAATTATATTAAATTACAGTGTGTAAAAAGGAAGTAAATCTTTAATAAACCTTGGACTTACAATAAAAGACAGCACAATTAATATAAATAAAACCTTAACTAGGTATAAATGGTCAGTAAGTTAATGAATCATTGCTAAAACAAAGTATTGGAATTGGTGACACCATTACTAAAGTCAAAATTAATTCTATTGTTGTAGGTTGCTCCTGTAGACCGATCATTTATTTATAATTTTAATTTCACGTTAAAGCTGTTAAATTTCAAAATTATCGCTCAAACCCATTCTTGTCTTTCACAAAATACGTGAGTGTATTGTGTCTGTTAAAGCAACTCTAAGCCACTAAAAAAAAAAAACAAATATTTAATGATATATTTGTATTTGATATCAAAATCATCTTCGTAACTGCTTTGACATTATAAGTTGTTAAACATGGTCACTGACAAGATTTACGAGATATTTACCATATTTAAGCACTCACTTTTGTGACTACGAGTATACCCGTGACCATAGCACTAGCAAAGTGCCGAAATTTCGGGAACTCTGAAAATTTTGTGCTAAACAAGGTAAATATACCGTTTTACACCATAATAATATTGCTGTGATATTTTTGACGAGTTCCTAAAATTATTTACTCTAAATAAAAATTGTTACCTAAAACTGTTCTAAATTTACAAAAACTTCACTTGCTTAAAAAGATGTCTAAGCAGTCTTAACATTATAAATCTCAATTCACCATTACAGGTGTAATATGGCCACCTATTAATTTGGCGAGTGATAAATTTAAAACCAGTACTAAAATATCTTTTACACCTTTCGATATTGAAAACGCATAAAGTTTTATACCTCGTAAAACCCTAGTGTTAAGATCTCACAAGAATAATTTTATTGGTAACATCTCTTAAATTTCTTGTTAACAGCTTTTAAAATGATAAAAATTTTAAAGCACTGTGTTCTAGGGACTTTTGGGGACCGTTTTTATGCATTATTGGTTATCCATCCGTCTGTCTGTCCATGATTCACGACCTATTTGAGACTTTAATATGTAAAATTTGAATCATCAAAATCAACGTATTCAAAGGCTACGACCATTTATTATTAAATATTGCTTTGGTATTTGCAAACTCGTTAAGTAACTTTAAGAGGTAAAAATATCTTTTTAAAAGAATTCTATTTTTAGTAGTAATTATGAAATAACGTGTAAACATTAACTAGTATCTTATCTATACATAAAATAAAATTGTAACTAAGCTAAATCTGTACATTAAATATTTTTTGTAAAATCTTATTGAAATAGACATTATTATCGATACAGAGGCCGAATCTATAGTTTTTAGAATTTTTGTCTGTCTGTCTGCTACCGCATCACGGAAAAACCACTGGAGGGATTTTGATGAAATTTGGTATGATGATAGCTGGTTATATGGGTCAACATACAGGATACTTTTTACTGCGGGAAAATATCTTTTAAGACTCAGAATTTTATTATATGTATAGATATAAAGAATCTAGGTAATTATTAATTAATAAGCAGTCGTTAAATTATTTTGTCCCAAGATAGGGGTTTCCTTTGAATATAAATTGAATTAAGGAAAAGATCTCGCTTAATGGGTTTCAAACGTGGAGCTAAATATAAGTATACGAAATATTTAATTAAGATGTAATATATTTGTAAACATTGTACATATATTGTAAAGTAGCAATTTATGATTTAATGTCGATAAAATAATAATATATTTCTATAATAATCTGTGTATATGAATAATTTTTAGTACACCATTTTGAATTTGATAAAATTAAATCCATCTAAAAAATAATTTAGATATTCGTTGTATACTTACATACTTAACATCGTTCAAATGAAACTTTATGAGACCTTGCGCTTTTTCATTTAAAAGAGAGTCCGAGAGGAAGCTACCACAGTGGCACTAGCTCAAAATGCAGTATCGCCGAAAAGAGCGAACGAACGAACACAACGGTTGCTGTACTTTTAATACAACATTGCCAACTTATCTTAACTCTAAATATCTTCATCTATAAGAAACTATTGCATAGAATAAAATAGTTCACTTAATAATACATTTAATACACGAACCTTCGGTCATCGAATAAAATACTATCGATATATTTCAACATTAATATAACCGAATATTGGTTGTCAAATGTAATATACGATATAATGTTCACATTTCTCATAATCGGATTACCGAAACGGACCGTTTTAATATTTTATCGCTAAGTAGATTGAAAACGAATTGTCTCCGTGTTTATCCGATTACTAAAACTCGTTTTTGTACATCGAATGTAATGAGGTCGATAAGATTATAAATAAAAATGTTATACTTTTTGCGTAAATCGAAATCGATTTTATATAAGACAACCTTCATATTAGAATTTTTTTGATGTTTTTTTTTTCATACTAATATAATATTGACATACTTGTTATAAAAATCTAGCTAAAAATGGAAGTCGGTGTTTCGATAAAAAAAACACTGTAATGACTCTTGAGCATCTAAAATAAAGATTCTAATTTCTATTATACTTTATAATAGGTCAAACATAAAGTTATTAAACACGGAAAAATGACGACCTATAGATATAATGTATTGAGGACCAGCATTGCGCACGCGCCGTTCCGCCCGCGTTCTGATAACCAAAAATCAAATTCTTAGGTTTTACATATTAGTATTTACTTACAATGCAGTTTTGTATTTTTTCTCAGAATTTTTTTTTCCCGCGGTAAAAAGTATTCTATATGTTAACCCGGATAACCAGCTTTCATCATACCAAATTTAATCAAAATCTGTCCAGTGGTTATCTCGTTATGCGGTGACAGACAGACAAAAATTCTAAAAACTATAGATTCGGACTCTGTATCGATAATAATGTCTATTTCAATTAGATTTTCCGAAAAATATTTAATGTACAGATTCGACTTTGTTACAATTTTATTATATGTATAGATTAATACTTTATTACACTTACGCGAATATGTGACATTTTAAATAAAACTATCTTTTTGGATTTTTTTTCCGGATTTATTTTGATTTTTTTCCCGACGTTTCCATGCTTTACAGCAATCATGTTCACCGGAGAGACTAAAGTTTTAGACGTCTCAACGACATTATTTAGTTGTTGCAGAAAGCCTACCCAGAAAAGTATAAAATGAATTGAAAAATACAAACAATTTTAAATTTAATTTTTTTTTGTAAATCAAAATAAATCAGCGAAAAATTCTTTAAAATAGTTTTGTTAAAATATTATGCCAAATAATCATTAGAATAAAACTAGTAATTCTGCTTTAATTGTACACAAGATAAGTTTTTGTTCTAAATTTCATCACGATGATGTTAAGTTATTTTTCAATTCCCCAGATCTCAGCGAAACGATCCAAGCACGTTGTTTAAATGGTGATTACGAACGCCGAACTATATTATTGCTGGAGAATAACTCGATTAACTTTGTTTTGTAAAATACAAACGTACTCGTATAATTACACTATAGTACTATTAAAATAACTATCTATATAAATACTAGCAGAACCCGCGGTTTCACTCGAGCTAAAACTACAAAAAATCTCTAAAAAAAGTAGGGTTCATACAAACTTTCATCCCCTACTTTACCCCCTTATATTATTAAAATGCTATAACACATATTTATTTAATCGTATTGAAAAGCTTTAATACCAAGTTTCAAGTACTTCTGATCATAAATATTTTTTGGATTATATTATAACACGTTTTCCCGTGGGAATTAGGTGATCTCCCGCGATAAAAATTAGCCTATATCACTCATTGCCACAAACATACAAACACAATTTCACATTTATATTAGTATGGTTGTACCTACCTACTTTCGAAGTAACAGTAATATAAATATTAAAATATAGAATAAAGATGTACATTTTAAGATTCAGAAAATATTTTTTAATAAAATTTTGTATAAAAGAGCTAGCTAGTGAGTTTTAATGGACGCTCTAACCCTCTGTAGTACTAAAAAGGTAGTATAAGATTTTCTTGCACTAGTACGATAGTTAAATAATAAAATACTAAGTTTCAGTTTCATTACAACAATCTATTTCATTTCCTTTACTTAGATGAAATTGATTCAGTCAATTTAAAAAATAATGAATCATGACATGACAGCAAAGACAATGTCATGAAAAACATGTATGACTGAAAGAACTTAAAAAGTTTACAAAAGCGACTTCACAAGTCTGCCAACATACAATTACCGATCATATAATAGCACAATATTAAGGTGTTCTTATAAATTTTACATTGAGAGTAGGTATATATTTTCCACCCCGCCAACGTGTGTTCACCTTGTCGTGGTGGGGGGCTCAGTAGTGCCCGGCAATCCAACCGGGCGCGAAGCTAAGAAACGCACAGGGAGGTTGCCCACTTCGGTGGGCGTTGGGAGGTGGCCCTCTTCGGGGGGCGGTGTACCATGCGGGTTGCTCCTGGTACTTCTTTGATAGCAGAGTGGACCTTGGAGCAATCCCATGGTTGTGATGGTCTGCTTCGGCAGACCTGCCGTCGGGGCGTCGTAGTTGAATGCGTAAGCGATCCTGCGACGCCCCATTAAGATGGGGGAAGGTTTTGTTGGGTTTTAGTTTGTAGTACTGGTTGTATTACGCCGGTGAGTCCCACACGTCGTGCGTAAATGCATTTCCCAACGTTAAAAAAAAGGTATATATTTTCCAAGCAGTGGAATCCATTTTTTATAAATAAAATATTATTTCTTATTTAAATATAAGCCAATATTCGATAAAGACTCTCCCGTGATCATGATTGCTGTAAAGTGTAAAGCTTTCAAAGAGTCAGGAAGCAAAAATCAAAATAAAGCCTTGAAAAAATCCAAATAGATTATTTTATTTAAAACAAAATGTTTTTAATATAAATAATATGATAAACTCTACAAATATAGAGAACAATCGTTCTAACATACAATTCATCTTGAGACCCTAAATTTTATAAGATATTTTACATCGTGCACGAGCTGGGATTTACGCCGCAATAACTCACCTGCAGCTGCCCGGACTGTGAGCGATGATGGAACAATTTCCTTAACAAATAATTGCTTATATCTTGTTAACCTTCCTTTCAAGATTTCGTTGTTTTTGTATTAAAGTGTCCCATTTTCAATACAAATGTATATATATATAAAATTAAATAGTATCGTCTTGTTAAAATTCGACCAATTATGTAATGTATTTTAAGACTAGGAACGTATCCTAATTTTATCTCAAATACCTTTTACATTTATAGTTTTATATACAGACAGCGCCACAATTATTATCACTAATTATAGTCTATATGTTACTCCTAGATCATAGTCTGTCTGTGTAGTAAATTTCATCAAAATTAGTTCAGCCTTTCATTGTTAAGCAGTACATACAGTTAAAGAATACAAATTTTTGCTATATGCATATGTGTAATAATATAATGGGATAGTTATTATATTTTCACATTTTTTTTCACATTTTTCACATTTTCACAAAAATACATACAAATTTTCATTATAGATAGATATATACCTAATACTCTTTATTATACACTCTATAAAACAAACAAATAAACAAACAAACAACAGAAATAATATACAAAAAATAAATGTACAGCAGACGGCTTTATCGCTAAAAGCTATGTCTTCCAGGCAACCTTAAGGTGGAGGGGAAGTGTGTGGCAGAGACGGCAGGCAGAGCAGGTTATACAGAATTGTTATTATATCAAAAGTGTGTATTAATAATATCATCATCAATACATAATAACTAGCGACTTACCATGGCTTTCCTCAGGTGCTTTCCCAAGTTTCAATGGTAAACCATTTCATTCGTAAACGAACGCATAAAAGACAAACGTCCAAACTTCTTTTTTGCATCAGGAACCTTCGCAGGCGTATACAGATTGACCCACCAGAGTTTCATCACAATCGAATCAATGGTTTAGAAACACATAGATAACAAACATTCAAACATTATTTTTTATTTATATACATTGATATATTGACATATATTGACAGGTAGAAGAAAAAGATAAATAAAGATAATAATATAATATAGTAATTTATTATTAAACATCGTATATATGTAGAAAAGATATATTCTTGCAATATAAAGCAAAACACAACCCCATTTACAATAATTAGAAGGCTGCCGTATAAATAAATGTACATATTATGCGGACGTTAAGACAGTTGAGCGCAGGAACTTCTCAGTTTGGCAATTCGTATTCCGGGAAATGGAAATAATAAGAGAATAACTATTCCGTTTATTTAAGTTCCAAGCACGTCCCTTGCAAGTTGATTTTATTAGGGACCATTTACTCGCAGTCTCCAAAGTGTAAAGTATCTGAAAATTGTTGTAAACCTATCTGGGTTTAATTATAACTACAGAAATGTTAGACATTATTTTTTTAAGATTATTGTAATGGTTTTTTTTAAATTGTTATAAAACATATATCAGCATGATATAATAGCTTTGATCAAATGTAATAAATATGTTCTTATGTATGAATTCAGCCCTTTTTAACGTCCCACTGCTGGGCACGGCCCTCCCTTCAATACGACGGGAATCAGGCAATAGTCTATCACGCTTGCCAAGTGCGAGTTGGCGAACTTCATATGTCTTTTGAAAATTTCGAAAATTCTCTCAGTTATGCAGGTTTTCTCATGTGTTTTCCTTCAACGTAAGACAAGTAGTAATCTTGTTGGAAATGATTCGCACATGAAAAATCAAAGATCTGGGATTTGAATCCATTTCACTCGGCTTCCCAAGCGAGCACGCTACCACTGGGCTACCACTGCCACACGTCTCTAAGTATTACACTAATATCCCAAAGTGTATTTGATGTTGCTAGATATGTAACATTATCGAAGTAATCGTTTTACTTTTTAGCAACAGATCAGGTTACAAAAATAGACTCTTTACACCACTGTTTCGCTTAAAACGTATAAAATATCCAAAAAAGTGCTTAAGGGCTCGTACTAGGTAAACATGTATTACGAGCAGCGTAAAAATATATAAATACTAGCGACTCACTTCATCGATAGGGTGATTCCCCATACAAACTTTCATCCCCATTTTCACCGTCTTAAGGCATTATTTCCGGAATAAAAAGTATCCTATGTTCTTTCTCGGGTCTTAAACTATCTTCTTACCAAATTTCATCTAAATCGATTCAGTAGATCCAGATATTACCCCCTACAACGTCACAAGCTCACAATTCACAAAATTAACCTCTTTATAATATTAGTATAGATGCTACAAATTTTGATGTTACAAAATATGTGTTTCTCGGTCACCATTGCTTATGATTGTAATCATTATGTTAAAATGTAACGTAATCTCATTATCTGTAATATCTTTCATAATCTGAAATAAATGATCTCTAATCTAAAGATAGGAAGTAGTCCCACAGACACATACACAGTTTCATGTTTTTAATCTATACATATAATAAAATTGTAACTAAGCCGAATCTGTACATTAAATATTTTTTGGGAAATCTTATTGAAAAAGACTTTATTATCGATACAGAGGCCGAATCTATCATTTTTAGAAATTTTGTCTGTCTGTCTGTCTATCTGTTACCGCATCACGGAAAAACCACTGGAGGGATTTTGATGAAATTTGGTATGATGATAGCTGATTATCCGGGTCAACATATAGGATACTTTTTATTAGCTGCCTCGGTGGTGTAGTGGCTAGCATGTACGGTTGCACACTCGGAGGTCCTGGGTTTGAGTCCTGGGTAGGGCCAAGTTTAGTTATTGAGTCTTTCTGTATAGTAAGTCTCAGTAACAGCCCGGAGTTGGGAAGTTGGCGGTGTTTCACCCCTATGCCTCGAAGAGCACGTAAAGCCGTCGGTCCTGCGCCTTAACTCTCACTCGTCGTGTCGAGCAGTCGTCCCACCGGAGTATGAGAGTGACAGGAATAGAGAGTGCACTTGTGTCTGCGCGTATACTTGTGCACTATAATATCTCCTGCGCAGTTGGCTAGTTTCAATGAGATTGGCCGCCGTGGCCGGAATCGACTAGGAGAACATTATCATCACTTTTTATTGCGAGAAAATCTCTCATCTCTGAGAAATCTGTACTAAACGTTAAAACGTAAGTAGGGACGAACCCGAGTGGAGCGAGGGTGAGTCGCTTGTATTTAATAATAATTCTTTCACAATTAATTTCCCGGAAATCCGCACGGAGGCGATAAGTAAAGAGCGATTTTTTCTACTGTTTAAAAATATCAGAGCTAAAATATAATTGTAAATAATACCTCTAATACTAAAGAAAAGATTGACTTAATACTTAAGATACCTTGAAAGATTTTCAAGGTATCTTAAGTATTAATCAACAAGGTATTCAAGGGCTTACGTATTTATTAACCTTTTGCCAAGTTTCATTTAAATCGGTTTAACCATTACGCGCGTACCATACGCGTAATTGAGTAACAAATATTCGAACATGTCAAACATGAACGAACATACTTTCACATTTATAATAAAAGCGGAAATATTATGAGTAATAGAATAATCTATACATATAATAAAATTCTGAGTCGAATCTGTACATTAAATATTTTTTGGAAAATCTTATTGAAATATTCATTATTATCGATACAGAGGTCAAAATAGTTTTTATAATTTTGTCTGTATGTCTGTCTGGAAACGCATCACGGGAAAACCTCTGGACAGATTTTGATGAAATTTTTGGTATGATGATAGCATTTTACTGCGAGAAAATATATCATCTCTGAGAAATCTACACTAAACGTTAAAACGTAAGCAGGGACGAATCCGAGCGGAGCGATAGTGATTCGCTAGTAGGATTATAAAATAATATTTATTCTTCATTCATAAAAAAAAAAATTCATACAATTTTCTTTTCAGGGACACTACGTTGATCACTGCAATTTAAATTTTGGTGGCCAAATAACTGTAGTAATCATACAGATAAGGAATTAAGAGATTAAAAAGTGAAAAAAATGTAGGCATCCTTGATTGAGCAGGGTCGGATTTAAGCAAAAGCGAGACTGAAGCCCTCAGGCATTGTTAAGAAGCGGCCTTTACAATACGAAACTTGAATCCTTTTTAGGTAAAAAATACAACTCTATATTTAACAATAAATTCACGCTTTTGTTAAAAACAAAAAAAGCAGCAAAGCAATAATTTTTTTTTATTATTTACATAAAGTTTTGATCTGATTAGAAAAAAAAATCGCCCTACAATTATTTTTCCTAGCACTTACTATAATCTCTACATACGTTTTGCTAGTTCAAATGTAATCATTTCATTCGTTACATTTCTAACCTGACTGATTGTTTAGATTAGTGAAACTTAGGCCTTCAAAAGTTCTTACATATCTTCCTCTAATTTACCTTTTTGTCACTCATCCGCATTGCATAATCTTAGCACGTTATTTTCAATCTTAATATCACGCTTTCATCTAATCTCTTCTTCGCAGATTCTATTAAATAAGCTAATTGGTAGATGTTCAAAATAAGTGAAGCAAAAAACAATAATTTTATTTGACGGTACTTAAGATTCGAATAAAACTCCCAAGAATTCTATGATAAAAGCAAGTACGCTCTAAGAAAGTACTTATACGTAATTACAGATCTTTAAAAGGCTCTCGATTCGAGATCCTCTGAAAGCAAATGGCTACTTTCCCCTTTAAGTAGTTAAGAGTTACTCTATAGTCTATAGTCTTAGGACTATTGGCGGTTAGAAACTGAAAGAGATAATGGATACTGTAAAGATATTTTATAATATTAAATGGTAATTCTCGTATATATATATATATATATATATATATATATATATATATATATATATATATATATTTATATAAATTTATTTCGTGTATCTCGTAAACGGCTCTAACGATTTGGATCAAATTCTGTATTTGTATAAGGTTTACCTTTTTAAGTTTATCTATTATAGTGGGTGTTTTTTCCGAAGAAACGCGGAGCAAAGTTCGAGCACCCAGATATATTTTAAATGTTCATAAGCCAATATTTTATAGTTATTATAAAAACATAAAATATTGTATGTATATGTTAATTTGAATATGTTCTATTAGTCTAAGATCTCGACCTACGTGGTGGACCCCTCACACATTTTCCAGGTGAAATATATTTTTATACCATAAAACATATTAACAAGCACGAACCAAGGGGTTGTGGGTTGTGTTGTGAAGTCCGCCAACCCGCACTTGGCCAGCGTGGTGGTTCATGGCCTGATTCCCCTCGTACTGAAGGGAAGCCCGTGCCCAGCAGTGGAACGTTGAAAAGAACTGAATACATTATAATATAGACCCCAAAACACTGTTTGTCCGTATATCTTTATGTGTTTCATTTAAAAAATACTAACCGATATTAACAAAATTTTATGTAGTGATAATTTATTGCTCGGGTCAAAATTTTTGACTTTTACAGGAAAACTCAATAACTGCCGAGTTCTGCCCAGTCGTTCATAGAATTTTATATGGCTATCACTAGCTAAACTTTAAGAGATATATTAAAACAATGAACTAGAAAATAAATAGGTCTTAAAAACCTTACACAAAAGTCCGAAATAGTATACCTATGTATATGTCCTAAGTCAGACGCACCCAAGAGTAGGTAAGTCGCAAGTAAAGAATAAATTAAAAACCAATGTGAACTTAAAACTTAAAAGCTAAAACCATTGCGGTAGAGTAAGTTAAAAAATAGGCGTATCTTGTAATCACTACATGCAATCAAAGTTCGCTATAGTTTGTTACCAGCTCTTCACGCTGGCCCACCGCCAATATAAAGCAACTTAAACTAATTCGAGTTGCTCAAACATTTATAGAACATATTGTAAGAATATCGAACTACTATACATATGAATACAGTAATACTTTCTAAGATTGACGCGAATATTTGACATTTTTCGTGGATTTATTTTGATTTTTGGTTTCTGAAGTTTCGAATGGTTTACTGCAATCATGATCACGGGAGAGACTAAAGTTGTACATGTCTAAATAGTTAAGTACTTTGGGGAACAAAAAATCATAATAAATCCGCAAAAAAATCCGAAATGATAATTTTATTTGTTTTTATAATGTTATAGGTTTATACGAGTATACTAAGATTTGGCAATTGTCAATATTCTTTAAAATATAAATATATAAAATATGTTGGTTGGTTGGTTAACACACAGCACCATCTAGTTCCATGGTAAGCTATGAGGCTTGTGTTATGGATACCAGATGGTTGATACACTACACATATATAACTTTAAATACATACATATTATAAATATAGACGGCCATGACTGGGGTACAAACATTCGGGCACATCATACAAATGAATGCCCCCAGAGGAACTCGAAGCCGCGACCGCTGGCACAGCAAGTAGGGTCACAACAAACTAAGCCAAACGTTTCGTAAAAATAATGTTTTCTTTAAAATAACATAATAATAGTAAAATAACTTTGTAATAATATTATCGTCCTTCTTACGATTTTTTATCATGGTGTCAAATACAAAAGTGTGTATGAAAGCACGCCCGTTCATTCTATTCACTCTTAGCGTTCAATATAAAAACGAACTGACAAAACTGCCGATTTTTTTATTATTAAGCTTAAATTACCGTTAAAACATTTCAATAAATAATTCTTTCAATTAACGCTAAGATTTGACATTTTAAATGAATTATTATAGTTTAATTTTTTAATTAAAAATTAAACCACATTAAATTTAGGTTGTTACAGTTAAAAATTTAAAAGAAAAACTATCTCAAGAGATACGTTTGCCAACAAACAGGATATATCTTACAGCTTAACTTAACAGAAATAACTTGGTGTTAGCATATAAACTACTTTATAATGACGCACCTACCACACCAGCCGTGTAAGGACTCAAATATAGTATGTAATAGTACCAAATCTTCAATTGTGAAGTTGGACTCACAGTCGACCATTTATTATTTTTGTTTCACACTACAGAAGTTATAGTAGGAGATCCCCATCTATCTGCTGGACCCCTTAATTTTTTTCTACGCGAAATATATATTTTTAAGCAATAAAACACGACCCTTAGGTCGGTCACCAAAAATTTGCTCCAGGCTATTATTAATTAAAAAAAATTGAATAGGTTTTTTTTAAAGTGCAAGAACTCTTTTCCTGAGACAATTTAGTATCAATCGAAAATGAAGGACTTGTAGAAAATGCCAACATTCGGTTGGCGGTCCTACTTGGATATCGGGTATTGCTCGGTTCGAATTGTATTTTCCGAAACCAATCAAATATCAAAATGTAGATAATTTTATAACACATTTATTGATATAGGATTGTTATACTAAAACACCTTCAGATTAGAGGTTTTTAATAAAAATTGCCTGCAGCAAATATTTGGTAACAACCCCCCTGGGTCATGTTTCTTAATATGTTTTATAGCTTAAAAATATATTTCGTCTTCGAAAAAAGAGTGAGAGTTCCACCACGTAGATCGAGATCTTAGACTATTAGGAGTTCGTAGCTAGATCTTAGGATCTACTTGTAGACGTTGTTAGCAACGTCTAATAACCTGTACGTGATCAGACAGAACTAAGTGCTTTAGATAATCTATTTAAAATCCATTTTATTCTTTTCAGCACAACTTTATATTTTATAACTTCTCAACCCACTGGAGATTGCTTTTTCATGAATATCATTTTAATATATCATTAGGTTTTGTGTTCATCCCAAAGGAGTACTAACAACGTGCTTCATTGTAAAGTTAGAATACTAAGCATTCTCATTATTTTTTATGTAAAATACAACAATTCTATATAATCTTTGAGAAAAAAATTAAAGTTTATTTTTAAAGAAAATTATATTTCACATAATATTATACACTTATTTCACTATTTCCCCATCTCTTGACCCCATTATCAGACTCGTTCGATGGTTTTAATTAATGGAATTTCGACGGGATTTCAAGTACATTCATATCAATGGAAGTACATTACGATCGAATTCTAAGATTTTTTTATAAGCTATAAGTGTCATAATGAGAGCTTTAATTTGCTTGTTAGTTTAAAAGTCAAAAAAGTTATTGGTAAGCGTGGTGTTTGTCTACAGATAGTTTAAGCGGAGGCAAAGAAGACAAAGCGTGGTCCTTCCACAAGGACCAACGATTTTGAATCCTTGAATATGGATGACACAAGACCGGCAGTCGTGAAAATCTTTCATGGAGGCCTACAGGTGCTTCGCCTTCGTGTTTCCGCTGAGACGACAATAGTTTATGGGTTGCATAGTGATATAACAATATGTAGACCACTGAGCGTGAAAAGCGACTAGAAAAATTAGTATATAATGTATTAGATAGCTATCTATAATTTATATATCTATCTTATTAGTAATTTAAATAGCGAATATAATAAAGGAAGTGGCGAATTATTCAAATATGAACAATAGAATGCAGGCTGCAACGCCCACAAGGAATTTCGCTTGTAAATGGCTTATTAATACGTGAATCGAGGTTCATTTGCTTGATTACAGTGTTCCTAAGTGCCTTCTTGTTCCGTAACGGTTATTAATTATAAGTTTAAGTAAGTTATGATCGTCTGTTCATGAAAAGTTTATAAGATATATGTAAGTACGTTTTACATAAAAACTTTTACGTCGTAAAAAAGCTTTAAGTTTTATTCTACGTCTTATCTTCATATCACTTTTTTATGTTAATATATTTTTATGCAAATTAAACTTATTTGAAGTAAACTAAAAATGGTCAAAAGCATGGATTTTTGAGTGTGTTATTATTGTAGTGCTTTTTAACAAGTGTTTTTAAAATCAATACCTATCAACAGAAATAATCACAAGTAACAAGTTAAAATAGTATCTATCAATTTACAACTATTTTACAATACAAAGGGTTATCACTACGTGTTTTGTATTTCATATATCTAAAAATTATAACTTATAGGCTCTGACATAAACCAGCCAACACAACTTTGTCATACTAAAGCGATTGCGATACACAAATAAGGCAACATATCCAAACTCAATTTCGTAACTAACAATACTTTGAGCCGGTAATGAATTTCGAGTTCCTTTGTGTAACGAAGGCACATTTTATCGGACATGACGGCACTGACAAAGAGGAAACCTCATCTGTTATCGTCAATAGCAAATGGAGGGCGTTGACCTGATGAATATAAGATTAATTGATGTCTACACTCAAAGAGAACGTAACAGAAGGGTTAATAATAAGCAAGAAGTTTAATTAAATTCAAAAGATGTCTGTTATGGCCCTTGAGATGGCCTAATGTTGGCTCTTATAGGTAACTAGCATTGCTCGCGGCTCCGCCCGCGATCAGATGACCAAAAACCAAATTCTTAGGTTTTACATATTATTTATACTCTTACATTGCACTTTTTTGTATTTTTTCGCAGAAATGAGATATTTTCTCGGGGTAAAAATCATCCTATATGTTGACCCGGATAACCAGCCAAATCATCATACCAAATTTCAGCAAAATCCCTCCAGTGGTTTTTCCGTGATGCGGTATCAGACAGACAGACAGACAAAAATTCTAAAAACTATAGATTCGGCCTCTGTATCGATAATAATGTCTATTTCAATAAGATTTTCCAAAAAATATATAATGTACAGATTCGGATTGGTTACAATTTTATTATATGTATAGATTGAAAGATGTACGTTCCTGTCCAAGATTTCTTGAAACTGTTTATAGCTGCACTAGTTTTAAAATTTAAAAAATATTAAAAAATATTTTTATTGCACCTTCTAAACGCTAATAGTCCAGCATTAGCAGAAGAAAGCGCGTGACCGGTGAAGGGGGAGGGGTGGAGGGATGTATGAAG
The DNA here is from genome assembly GCA_947093115.1 of Brenthis daphne. Taxonomy (NCBI): domain Eukaryota; kingdom Metazoa; phylum Arthropoda; class Insecta; order Lepidoptera; family Nymphalidae; genus Brenthis; species Brenthis daphne. Next base: position 35,037,407 of record OX352473.1, on the reverse strand, counting down.
CGGCCCTTACTCATTTAATCTTGGCCAGATGCTAGAATTTTACCATTTAGAAGGTGCCATTTTTTTTTGTGCTAAATAAAAATTTAAGAAATATTATTTTTTCTTGTTACAGATGTTGTTGTTATGATGTAAATAGTATATTCCCAAAAGGTTTTCAGTAAATTAAAAATGACGCTGTATATACATATAGAATCTATCTATAAAAAAAAACTTTTTTTTTGATAGCTCAAAGCTCATCAATAGCGAGTAAACAAAAAAACGGTTGACAAACAGGAGGAAATTGCACTGAATTGTTTTGGTTTCGCCTATTTATACATATATAGATAACGGTATCAAGGAGGTATGTATTATACACACACTCCATATCAGACAAATATTATTATAAAAGTTTGTGAGAGTTGTGTGTTGTTACTGCTTTTGAATGGAATCAGAATGGGAATTGTATAATATATCCTATTTAAAGAAACCATCGAATATATTTTGTTACGCGCCGCTAGTTTATTCGAAGAAATCAAGCGCCTTCGTACAACCTTTGTGGTATTCGTCTACGCAGGTGCCAGGCAGGCATGAAAAATATGACGATGAATATATGTAATTAAAGTTTGGGCGGGACGTATAATTTTCTATTGTGTATATCAATTTTATTAATCACTGTCAATATAAAGATTATAACAGGAAAAGCGTTTCATTGTTTTATCATATAGTAAATAGAACTTAATTGAACGACGCTTGATTTCCGCCAACTTACACTTGGCCAGCGTAATGGACTACGGCCTGATCCACTCCGCATAGAGGGGAGTCCCGTGTCCAGCAGTGTATATTACAGTAATAAATTATTATTCTAAGTGTAAATGAATCCAGTATACTTAATAATGCCATAAATATTATAGAAAAAATATGTACTTCTGTGCCAGAAGTCCAAAATATTATTTATATATGTAACACAAAAAAAAACCTCTAACAAAAACCCTTGAGCGTCAGAAAAAAATAATGAGTTGCGGTGAATACAAACTACAAGCATCAATTATAATTATATAAATATAACTTACATACATACATGCATACATACATAAATATACGTACATGCACATATTTCAAGAAATTTATTATCTAATAAGAAAATGTGGACTTACTTAGATAAAATTCTTTTAAGCGAGATTTAAGTAGTTTTAGCGATGGATTGTAATTTATAATCTTATCGGGAAAGGGAGTTCTAGAGTTTCGTTGCTTGAGCTGTGAAGGATTTCTCGTTAAAAATAGTGTTATAAGGAGATATGTTAAGCTTTTTTAGCCCAACACAGAGCCGGGTCTTGAATTGGGGATCGATAACTGAAAACGCTTGCGTAAGTAACGAAGATTTTTTTTTAAATAGCTTATAATGCCGTCATTATACATATATTCCGGTGAAGGCGAGCAGAGTGGCACTTCAATTCAATCGAAGACGAAAATCACTTATATGATGCAATTTATGCAAACCATAAATGAAACGGATGCATAAATTTTGAAGTCGATCTAATTTATTGAATAGCTTCTCTATAGCATTTGAGTAGCAAAGCAAAGATATGGATAGCATAGTCTAAAATAGGGAGTGGTTAGGATTATTAAGTCGATTCACTCAAAACTTTAATATGGGGACAGAAGAAGATACCAACTAAAAAGACAAGAACCCGTTACATTAAAATACAATGTATGTACATATTTAAAGTTATATATTATGTGTAGTGTATCAACTATCTGGTATCCATAACACAAGCGTCTTAGCTTACCGTGGAACTAGATGGTGCTGTATTAATGTTCCAACATATTTATTTATTCATATTTAATGTCAATTTAATCAAATCAATATTAATTACGGTGTAAAATTTTCATTGAAATAATGACCCCATTTGGAAGCCACAACTAAACCATGGTTAATACATTATAATTGTACATTCAGTAAGGCTTTTGAATCGAACTCAATAAGTTTCTGGTCTGAATCACCATTGTTAGCGACACATTGAAATCCAAGCGCTATTCATGCATTTTAAGTGTAACATAGTATTGCGGAACCGATATATCTATGTCCTTTTGTTATTTAGAATTTGCTGATGTGAAAGAATTAAGTCTACAATTGTGAATTGTTTTAACATAGAATATATTTTCTCATAATACGAGAGTTTTACCCTCGCTTTGTTTAAGTACATACGTACCACGCACATATACACATACACGCATTCACAAGCGAGCACGCACACATACACTCGCGCGCACACATACACGCATGCACACAAACACGCATACATTTTAATTTAATCGAATGCTATTAATATATACTTATTTAAAAGTTTTTAACTTTAATTACTTATCCATACTTATCTTGTGTTGTGACACAAGTCATTAGTATTATAGGTGCATTCAATATTTAAAAGGAATTAAAACAAATAAGAATTCTAACTTGTTAAAAAAATCTTACATTATGAATCATAATATTGTTCTTAAATCAACATTTTGATGAGTATATCTATCTATACATGATCTATACATGTAATAAAATTTTAATTGAATTGAATCTGTACATTCATTTTTTTTTGGACAATCTTATTGAAATAATCATTATTATCGATACAGAGGCTGAATTTATAGTTTTTAAAATTTTGGTCTATCTGTCTGGAAACGTATCACAAGAAAACCACTATACAGATTTTGATGAAATTTGTAATTATGATGGCTGGTTATTCGGGTCAACATACAGCATAAAAATAGGCATACTATGGGAAAATATCTCATCTCTGAGAAATCTACACTAAACGTTTAAACGTAACTAGGGATGAAACCGAGCGGAGCGAGAGTGAGTCGCTAGTATTATATAATTTAGGCAACATTAGCTCTGCCCAACGCTTTGTTATATTATGATATTAAATGAATAATTCTTGTATATATGTATGAAATGAAAAGAAATTACTCATGAAATCGATATGAACTTTCATTTTAATTTTATTTCGTGTACCTACATACATTTATTTTGTATTTAGATAAGGTTTTGCTTTATAATTTAAATGATTTTTCTAAGAAAACGCTATTTACATCTGTTTCGAAAAACTCCGAGCGAAGCTCCGTAGTCCAGGTGCTAATTGATTCGAGAGTGGAAATGACTAGCAAGAAAACTTAATAGCACATTTAAAACATTAAAAGAAACTTACATTTTTCAATTTGAATTCCAGAGAAGAAAAATTAACAGCAACTAAAAATATAACCAGTATAAGCCACAAACACTTCAATAAACGTAAATTAAGGTCGAACGTTCAAAGCTAAGTGTTCACTTATTTTTATAATTCGGCAACTTGTGCCAGTCACACCGCACCGCGGGACAGGAAGATTAATGTTAGGCTTCTAATTAGAAAAGTTTTCCAACAGCTACTTAACGAGCTTTCCTCACCTACGACGGAAGGCCACGACATGGTACCACTGTTGGATAAAGCTCTTTTAATTAACATTCGGCTAACAAACCTTGTGTTATAAATGTCAACTTTGTCATTTAAGATTTTTCTTTGATTCTACGGTATTTGCTTGTTTTATGATATTTTTTATCTTTAATAGCTTCTTATTAAATTTTTCGATTGGTATTATAATTATTTGAAAATTTATAATGTTCTAAGATTTTAAGATTGGATATTAAATCTAGTCACTTTTAATATACTCGTAGATGTTTTATTATTTCTATACGATATTTTGAATCGCACGGGCAGTAACAGCTTTATCCAGTTCCTAAGCATAATTTTCACTAATGTTTCCACTTAGACTATCAACATAAAGCATCGCTCCAAGAAATAATTTAAATAAATAATAAATATATTAAAGTAAATTTAAAAATGTTAATTGTGACGTTTTCAACCTGGAAAGCGTTCTATCTTTTTCCCACTCATAGCAATCTCATATTACCGTCTTTGTCATGAACAACTATCTTGTCAATATTTATAGATTTTTAAGATTATATTCAGACATTCACACCGTATACGCAACAAGATTAACTTGTTTTATCGATATATCGCCTTATAATAAAGGCTCCCTTATATATACAATAAATAGCCAGCCTCATATCGTAATCAGTTCTGCAGCATTCACATAGTAATTTATTTATTTTGTTTATTTATTGAATAAGGCTTACCAACTAGAGTACATATACAAACTTAATTACTAAAACAACATTAGCCAATTTATTTGTAAGTTATATTTCTTTTGGCAAGTTTTAATTTCTCAAGCAAGTAAAGGAAAAAATTATGAGAGTAAAATTTTAACTTTGCGCGCGTACACCGACAGCCAAAAAACGACATGATGCATTTAGTAGCATTCCTTTTACAAATAGAGAGTTGTGACATACGAGATGAAATTTTTAGCTACTTTAGTTGTATTACACCAAAGAAGTATAACTTCTTACATGCATACATAAGTACACACACACGTTTTTTTGTATATTACTCTAAGTTAAAGACATGTACAACATTTTACAAGATATACATTTTTATATATTAAATATTAAAAGGTATTTGGTACATATACTTTACTTAAATGATGAAAGTAAAAAAATAAATGAAATGTAACACTAAATGTTTATTAAGATTAATTTCAAAATTGTACATTGTATTTGACAATATATCTATATTAGAACTATGGACTCCCTTCGCTCGGGTTCATGGTACGTTTTAACAGTTAGTATGGAATGACTGACTATATATTATAAATACATCGTTACAAAATAAATAGTTCAGAAATTTCAGATTTTCCGGCTGTTTTCTTGGATTTTTCCTATAATTTTTTACTCAACTCCTGACACACCCCCAATAAAACAAAAAAAGAAATATTTAAATTGATCCAGCGGTTTTTGACTTTTAACGAGACTAACGAAATTTGAAATGAACATGTTGCATGTAAAACTATCAGTAACTAGAAATATAAGTAAAACCAGTGCACCGTAGAGGCTTTCATCATCGCGGCTTGTAATCCTCAGATAATCCTGGCTTAATTTTAAACTGTTGTAAAGCCCACTAGTTTATGATTGATTGTACATCGGATTTTCTTCTTACATGTCCATTTTACGCGAAATTCAACATTAAATTGATAGGCTCGCCCACAACATTTTAAACACAGGTATATTCACTAGATATAAAATAATTATTCTAAGTATAACGTAACTCCTACGAGTTGCTTAATGTCATATAAATAGAAACCTTCCTAAAGAAATGTGCAAAATTATTAATATTTCATTTATTTCATCATTGCGTGTCGCAACAAAATTATAAAGTTAAATTCGCTATATGTGGGCTCGAATTCAAGATCCAGCCAAGTTTAGTTATTGGGGATTTTTCCGTAAAGAACTTGTTGCCGTGCCTCAGAGGTCGGAGTGCATGTAAAGCCGCCAGTTTTAACTGGTCGTGAATTATCGTCCCACTGAAATTTAAGAAGAAAAGGAGTAGAGAGTGCACTTGTGTTTACGTGCAAATTTATGCACTGTAATAATTCTATAATGGACCACATTATTATAAGATTCTATGTGTGTATTCAGCTTTTTTTAATGTCCCACTGCTGGGCACGGGCCTTCCTTCAGTACGAATTAGGCCATAGTCCACCACGCTGGCCAAGTGCGGGCTGGCGGACTTCACATGTTTATTGAAAACTTGCTAAGTTCTTTGAGACATGCAGGTTTCCTCACGATGTTTTCCTTCACCGTTAAGACAAGTAGTAATCATGTTGGAAATGATTCGCACATGAAAATATCAGAAGTGCGAGCCCCGGGATTTGAACACGCTTCACTCGGTTTCCCAAGTGAGCACGTTGCCACTAGGCTACCACTACCTTTATTTTATAAACAGTAATAACTTAAAAATGTGCATCAGTTCTAAAGTATCTAAAATAAAATTTCAGATTATTAACATCATATTATTAACTTCTGTGTCTCGCACCGGAATCAAACGCAATTAACTGCCACATCGTGCGGTCAAAATTAAGTTGATATTAAAATATTTAAACTGTTAAATTTAATCTGTATTTATATTTCAACTTACAATACATTCTCTTTGCATTTTAAAATGAACGCAGTATGTAATTACGTTGCAAATTAATAGGTGTCAAACATAGAGGTTCCTATTACGTATGGTTTATCGGATTTCGCGCTCGCATTATGATGTTGTGGGCATTTTCGGTGAATAATCCGACGTACAATGAACAGATTGAAATTTTTTCAGCCCAAAATAGTCTATATTTCCTTGGAGATAAAGTTTAAAATGAGACGAATTTTCAATAATAATGAAAGTAGGTCTTAAATTATGTCACGCTTCAAGACTATAATATAGTGTGATAGTAAAATAAATATGTACATAGATTTAGTCTATTTTATATAGTTACTAGCGACACACCTTCACTTCGCTCTGGTTAGTTCCTAGGTACGTTTTGTCGCTTAGTATGGAATAGATATTTTAAAAAAAAATTTTTCGTGAATTTTTCCAATGTTTCGTTAGTTATTCTGATATTCGGGGTGAAGACAAAGCCAACGAAACAAAGATCATAAGAATCGGTCCAGCAGTTTTTGAGTCTGACTTATTACGCTTGATATCAATATTAAATACTAACGGCTTACGCTCGTTTCACTTGGGTGTGTCCCTAGGTACGTTTTAATACTTTTGAGCGGGACTTTTTCTAAAATAAAAGTATAATCATAATTTCCGATTTTAGAATTTTATTCTTTGGTTCGATTTAACGTCACATGTCGACGCCACTTTTTGAAGAGATATTTGTTAGCAATTGTGTATCGAATATGTTTTTATATATCCATGTATGCTATACATTATTTACGTTTTTAAATAATTTCCCTTATAAATAATAATATTTATATTAGTAAGCTCTATAATATTATGATTTAAGCTTACTCTATAAACAGTATACTGAAACAAATCACTAATCCGTACGCCGCAGACCGCGACCGCAGAGCGCAGCAAACGTCTAACCATTTAATTGGTGGTCCAATGATTGGTAATTACTGACAATTACTAGTTGTTGCGTGTTCATGAATTCAAGTTTACTCAACAAATTAGCGGGATAAAGGTCTAATGTGAAAATGTGGATGAACGTCCAAATAATACAATATTTGCTCATTTCTCTACAATTAAGTTTTATTTGGGAATTGAATAACATTATATATATATATATATATATATATATATATATATATATTATTTGTATATCTTTTTGTTATTTTGTCATCAATGCTCATTTTAATTCAATTTACCTACTATCAACAGTACAAATAGACAAACACAGCTGGCTCTGTTTCACTAAATTGAAAAATAGTGCTCTACTTTGCATAGACCTTCATAGATATAGTGATTTCTATCACCTATTTAACATACTATTTTTTATGTTGTAATTGCTGTTGTTAATTTCGATTAATTAATTATAAAAATTGACATTTTACATTGTCTCATTGCATTTCCGGGAACGAGAAATGTCATGAGATTTATAGAAAAATATTTTTTATCCTCCGAAGACTGTTAAAATGCAAACTGAAAGATATCAATAATAAATAAAAGAGTATAATTTATTAACTACAGTAAAAACCAGAAACGTTTATATCACTTAATAAATTAAAATATAAATTTTAATTTATATAAAAAATATAGTTTTTCATACAATATAATATAAAATTCATATAAAGTCAACAGGGAAGAGCTGGATAAAATACTTTCTCTAAGAATTTGTGCGATTTCTTTCTTTGAAGCAACATTCTTTTGAAACTTCATCGACTGTTGAAACAATAAGTTATAGCTATCACAAATATTTCCTATATCAATACTTTATTTATGTCAATAGAAACTTCCGATTGAATTATAACTTTAGCGTTTTGAAGTAAGGAGTCCAGGAATATGGAACGTATTAGAAATTTTATCAGCTATAGGTTTCTATCCATGCAGTATGATATTTGTATTGGTCATACAGATTTGTCTGAGTCATGTTAAATAAAACTTAACTTTAACTAGAGTTTTGTACTCTACAGAGTAGTACTTTGAGGAAGGCTAACCCAGAGAGCGGGAAAAGTTGAGTTAATAACAATATATAAAATGTACACAAAAAATTAAAAAAATCCTTTTTGTACTCTTGTGCACTATAATATCTCCTGCGCAGTTGGCCAGTCTCAATAAGATTGGCCGCCGTGGCCGGAATCGGTCAGGAGAACATTAATTATAATAATAATAAAATTTTATTTTTATGTTATATTTAACATAATAACATAATGATCTACTGATTATTATTCTATAAAGTATAATAATTTCACTGAGGTTAACCACACCACCAGGCCTTACCTTGCGCATACACTGTCAAATTTTTTCCTCTTTTAAAAAAATCTATTTTTTTAATTACCTAAGAAAAAAAAACTGGTTTTATTATTAACTATTTACTAGGTTTTTCTCATACAGAATAAAAATAATGTGAAAATATACGAACTTTTCGAAGTTGTAGACTAAATCTAATATATTGTAGCCAAAGTGCATGCCATTTCTGACATATTTCATATTCTCTAAAAGGATTCAATATTTCGGTTGCCATGCAACGATTTCAAGTAGAAATGAAAATAAACGTCTGGAAAACTAAGCAACATTAAGTTTCAAACGTTTCGTAAAACGATCCAACGGTTTTCCATTACACTATAACTTTTCATATAAAAACATTCACTTTTGTAAAGCATCTTTTGATTGCGATTATGAGCTTAACGCTTTGTTGGAAGTACATTTATTACTAGATTTGTAGTGGTGTTAAATTTCTTTGCAAATATTTAATAGAGTTAGCTGCTGCTTTCTGTATAATATCAACTTGTCATTGTTAATGATGAAATAAAAACTTTCAAACCGGTAAAATGCGATTTGTAAACTTTTTTTATCTATTTTTATTTAGGAATTTTTAAGCACAATACGAAATGTCACTCCCATCGTTGGCTAGTTACATAAATTACAATATCTTAGACACCAAAAAAAGAAAAAATAGCTAAAACAGGGGTTTTAATTAACTATTCATACCTAATCAGATATTTTCGAAGTTGGTATCAGCCGATGCAAAGTTATGTTAATCTATTTCGCTATATACATACGAGTATAAATGCATCACAGTATAGAAAGTGATTATTTTTCCAGTTATTTGTAAGACTAACATATAGTTATTTGTCTAGTTACTTTGTTCTATTTTTTTTATTTTATATTTAAAGCATCTAGATAAAAGTTTTTTTTATTTGTAAGTTTTAATTTTCGATTATGTGACTGACCCGACTTTTTGCCTCCTTAAGCCTTTTCGTTGAGAAGGTGTAGGGAGGGGCAAAGCGTAGCGTAGCTCGTTAGGTCTTTATTACTTCAAACCCAGAACCCCCAATAGCATAATTGCTTTATGTCATTTAAGATTAAAAATACCTATAATATTTTTTTTCATATTCAATAATATAATATGACTAATAAAAATAATATATATAAAAGTAATATACTAATGAAAATAATAGTCATATCATTAATAGTAATAAACAGTTATTGTAACAATAGTGTTAGCCCACAAAATATGTATGTATAATATTTTAACTATAATAAGGGTTCATACATTAACATATTTACCTATTAGATAATAATAACTTAAAGGATTTTCGGTCTGTTATAGATTGAGAAAGATACGAGAAAAAGTTATTTTAAATGAGCTATTTTATCTTTGCCTATTAAACTATAAGTATACATCTCTTTTATATAGTTTTAATTTAATTAATACTATAGTAGTAAAACAGAAGATTTAACATTAAATTCTATGATTCTAACTCCTTCATAGTTATTGTTATTACATTATTACTTAAATTTAAAAATTAAATGAATATAAATTCACAACATTTTAAGATTTCGATATACGGTATACGATATGCTTAGTGACTAAACCTCTGCCTCCATGATTCAGCCTAGTGTAGGCTGCAGATACGGAAATCCTGTATTCGAATCCCTGGTTGGGCCAAGTTATTAAGTATATCTATTAAGAAATTTATAGGTACAACCCGAAGTTGAGAAGTTTGCGTTGTTATAACCCCATGCCTCGGTGATGTAAACGTATAAAATAACAATATTATAATCGTTTATTGTTTGACTGAACCATTAATAGTTTTACCTGACGTTGAATTCAATTTAATGAATTTTAAAATACTTCTTAAGAGTTACAAGCAGACACTTGTTTTCTGTTATTGATGATTTTCTTGAATTCAGTGGAAAAGTTATTTAGTTCTGTATACTCCCAAGATTTGTAATGTAACCTCCGTTACTTGATTTTCTTTGTGTCACAATGTACTTCTTAGTTTAAAATTTAAGGACATAAGTTAAAGGAGAATGCGATAAATATATTTATCACTAGAAACTTTTGCTTTACTTGAGCGTATTTTAAGATGCTTTTTGCGTTTATATTATTACTAGCGACCTTTTTAGGTGTCAACAGTAATCTATGTGCTACTCCAGGTCATGGACTACCTTTTTTTTGTTTAACGTTGGGAAATGCATTTACGCACGACGTGTGGGACTCACCGGCGTAATACAGCCAGTACTACCCACTAAAACCCAACAAAACCTTCCCCCGTCTTAATGGGGCGTCGCAGGATCGCTTACGCATTCAACTACGACGCCCCGACGGCAGTTCTGCCGAAGCAGACCACCACAACCATGGGGTTGCTCTAAGGTCCACTCTGCTATCAGAGAAGTACCAGGAGCAACCCGCAAGGTACACCGCCCCCCGAAGAGGGCCACCTCCCACCACCCACCGAAGTGGGCAACCTCCCTGTGCGTTTCTTAGCTTCGCGCCCGGTTTGATTGCCGGGCACTACTGAGCCCCCCCACCACGACAAGGTGAACGCACGTTGGGGGGGAGGTTATGGACTACCTGAGTAGATTACATCCAAACCTATTAAGCTATTTTAAACTAAAATAATAACAAACATGCACACACAATAAACACTTTAAACAATTTCAACATACAGACAGCATCAACTTTTTTCAATTTACACGAGTACATATGTTATTAATGACGATTGTATCAGAGTGTGCTTCATATTATGTACAATGTACATAATGAATGTGTATATCCATACTAATATTATAAATGTGAAAGTGTGTTTGTTTGTCCTTCTTTCGCATCGAAACAGAGTAACGGATTGGCATGATATTTTGTGTGGAGATGATATACCTATATGAAGTGCTTACCGTGGGAGATTATATCATTCCCGCGGGAAAACACGTTATAATATAACAAAAACAATATTTATGATCAAAATTACTTGAAACTTGATATTAATGCTCTTCAATACAATAATCTAAGCAAATATGTGTTTCAGCATTTCCCGAAATTTATCCCATAAATGGGATTTTTTTCTAATTTGTAGTATGTAGCGCGAGCGAAACCGCAGCTTCTGCTAGTAAATAATAAAATCATATTATTTTTAGATATTTATTAATTAAGATGTGACGAAAGGTTTTGCTCTCGTGACTTATACTACGAACCATTCTGGAAACAGTTTAAATTGCTTTTTCAGACACAGAGCGTCTATTCCAAGTACTAACAACAGTTTCTTCTCGATATTAGTCTAGGATCAAGTTTAAGCGATTTTTGTAAGCAAATAAAAAATATTTTTTTTTATGCGCAAAGAATTCCTTTTGAATAGTAAAAATTAAATCGAATTTGAACACTGCTTGTACAAAAAGCTTATATATATTATTATAATATTTTTAAAGCATATAATTCCTATATTATTAATTACTTATCCTACAAATAATATTAACGAAAGTTTTTGAGGATGACTGAATTTTTATCTTGCACGCTAAAACTACTGAACGGATTTTGGAAAAACTTTACAATAATATAGCTTGTAGATAATATATAGTAATAAATATGGGAAACAAGCATGCAAAACTGCAGGAAAACGCCTGTTTAATATAATTTTGTGTAAAATATGATAATTATTTGGACAGTGTTATAAAACATTTTTTTTTATAATTGTTTTTCAATATCTTAAAGCTGCAAGTTATAACGTATTTCTGACACAGTTTAAAGCTATTACCAAGAAAATTGAAAGCTATAACATTTTAATTCAATACCCATAACAATACTCTGAAATCGAATTATTTTAAATTATCTGATAAAAATCTTCAAAGACTTAATTCTCCTTAGAGCCTCCTTAAATTGAATGTTATATAATTTTTAATATTAGTATAGATATACGTATATACATAGGAACAAACCCGAGTGAAGCGAGGGTTAGTCGCTAGTATCCTTATAAAATTAAAAAATTACATTTTATTATTAGCAAATTTTTAAGCCTATCGGTCAATTTGTATCTAATTATACACATAAATGATTGTAAGGAAAAACAGCTTTAAGCTTAAACGCGGCTTACACAAAAAATTACAAGGAGTAACACAGACTATCTGTTACCATAGTAACACGAACAAAACCACGGGAAAAACGAGTTTAAAATAAAATCAGCATAGTTAAAAGAGTTTAACGTATAATTAAATGAAAGTACCAAAATAAAAGCTCATTAGTATTCCGAAGTGTACTTAGTATCAGTAGTTTCAAACTTACCGTTCACTTATTGTCCCTAGCGGCGAAGGTAATGCGGAATTAGAGGTCGTTGACCCGAGCTTTTGAGGACATTTATAACTTAATTTTAAATGTTAGTTTAAAACAAAAACAATTCTATTTCCATTTCCAGTATATGTATTGTGAATAGTATATTTTAAATGTACTATTGTTTTTATAACTGTACTCGAATGATTATTTATTTATTTTATTTTATTTTATTTATTTATGATGATGATGTTCTCCTAGCCGATTCCGGCTACGACGACCAATCTCATTGAGATTAGCCAACTGCGCAGGAGATATTATAGTAAGTACTCAAGTGTACGCGCAGACACAAGTGCACTCTCTATTCCTATCACTCTCATACTCCGGTGGGACGACCACTCGACACGACCGGTGAGAGTTAAGGCGCAGGACCGACGGCTTTACGTGCTCTCCGAGGCACGGGGGTGAAACACCGCCAACTTCCCAACTCCGGGTTGTTACTGCAAGACTTACTATACAGAAAGACTCAATAACTAAACTTGGCCCGACCCGGGACTCGAACCCAGGATCTCTGGGTGTGCAGCCGTACATGCTAGCCACTACACCACTGAGGCAGTTAAATTTATTTATAACTATTATAGGTAAAAACTAAGAATTATAGTGTATTTTTTTATATTGGTTAAAATATTACATGTACAATTATTTCATAATATAATGTTTTAAGAAAATGTTAAATTTCTACATTTATCAAGATTTTTTTGTTGTTAAATTGTTAAACACAATGTGAAATAAAGCAAAGATAAACAATAGTTATTGAATCATTAAAATAAATCATAATTATCCAGCCCCTTTTTAGTCCTATGGCCAAGCGTGGACTCCGTTCAATGCAAAAGAGATCAGACTAGTTCACCACAATGGTCAAATGCAAGTTAGCAGAGTTATGGCCGATTTGACCAACGTCACCTAAGTTTAAGGGATACCCTAAGCCTAGTTAGGAGGCTGTTAGGGGATAGTTTCTATTTCACCGACAGTTAGGGGTCACCTAAAAAAAAATGCCATCTAAATATAGGTACTAGAAATACAGGCTCTGACGATGGTAAACGAAATTTAATTTAGGGCCTAGTTTAGGGGGAACTTTTAAGCTAGGGATCCCATACGTAGGTTGTAGCTTATGTGATGTTGGTGAAATCGGGCATTAATAACATATCTTTCGAAACTTGTTGGGTTCCTTCAGACATGCAGATTTCCTCACGATGTTTTTCGTCACCTTACGGTGAGTGGTAAAAATGGTAAAAAAATAATTCACATACGTAAAGATATGACGTATTTGAACCCGCTTCACTTACTTTGTCAAGCGAGCGCGTTACCACTGGGCTACTAGTGCCGTATAAACCATTATATGAATAACTAATTATAAATTGAAAAAGCCTAAAGGTTAATTACATTATTGCAAACAATTAGCCGAGCGTGATATTACATGCACAGAAATATATTATAATTTTCATAAAATACTGTCAGATGCAAATTTGTTTGTAGATATTATTATTTCTACAACAATTTATCATTATCGACATAATGTTACTGGTGTTTATAAAATTAGAGGATTTACATTTTATTAAATAGTGATCTGATTAGTTGTGTAATACTCATATATTAAGCTTTAGAGCTTTAGATTGTTTGTTTGTTTGAAAACGTTAATAGAATAAGCGCGTGATTTAAAGGTTAAGTATTTTTTTATAATCTTTATTGCTTTAGAATTAAGCTTATATTAATATTTTTTTAGTGTAATTTGTTTTTTATTAAGAAGATAATTATCAAAAAGTGTAAAAACAGGTGGTAAATTCAAATTAGTTAAAACACAATGCCATTGGTCAGACCAAATATGACGTCAGAGTATATCATAACAGAGCGATTAGCGATTTTGTCGCCTACAAATTGAGTCGTCATTTCTCTTTGTTTATCATATTGTGACGTCACGCCAAGCGCTCGCGTTAATGTAAGCATTCATAACGGTATGATATTAAAAAAAATACAATTATTATTATTTTTTTTGGAGCAGGATATTTTTTTACAATTATATAACGATGTAAGCTATTGTGTAAAAAAAATCATGCATACCCCCTATTTCTGGATCAGTAGATCCATTTTGAAAATTTATATTTGCTTCTAATAGCCTATTTATTCAGGTAAGTTACAATATAAGTCTACGTTTACGTGCTGTCCAGGGGTGCACGGGAGTGCAGTACCACCAACTTCTTAACTCCGAGCTGCTACTAAGATTTTTTTAAGAGAAACAATAACTAAACTTGGTCCGACCCAGGATTCGAACCTAAGACCACCGGAGGACCATGTCTTAGTAGTATTTAACATTCTTTCCAAGTTTACTGTAACAACGAATCGATGTTATTTTGCATAATGATAATTTTATGGCCTGGAAACGGTATAGGTTAACCCAAAACAGTTTCTGAGAAACTTTCGCAACTTGAGAAAAATAATTAAATGATCATTCATATTTGTCAAAGTACCTGAGCCACTGAGCTTTTTATAAGCTTTTTTGTGGAAAAAAACGTAAATTGCGTTTTCTTAGGAAAGACAAAAATAACAAAATTTGATCCAAAACATTAGAGGCCTTTCCGTGATACAAGATACATACATATATACCTACATACATTTATATATGTACAAAAATTGCTACTTTAATATTACAAGATTTTATTAATATAAATATTTAAAGAAAATTGCGTAGCAGGCAGTCTTATTGCTAAAAGCGATCTCTATCAATGTTTTGCCGGTAGAGTAAGTGTGACAAATAGGTGATGCGCTTCCTTCAATAATATTTTACATACCGACCGAGATACATACATCCAAAAACATACATAATACGTAAATAAAATAAATAATTTACTCATTTTTTCAAAATTGAGTATTAAGCAATAAAACATTCTATTATTACGAGTATTATACGTAAGTATATTGTACAAAAGTTATATGGTCAATACATTTAATAACATAAATTATAAACAACATAGTACTAAACATAATTCATATATTTTTTTAAATTTATATCAGCCCTTAAGGATATTTAAATAATTTAATTGAAAATTTCATAGGTCGGACACATTAATTATATATTTAGAGCCCTGTCCACCCCAATCACGAAACTTTGGAGGCCTTGCAAACTTTCAGAGATCGACTGATTGCATACAATCTTTTAACTTGACATGGTTTGATGTTAACGTTAATTAAAAGGTAGTTGTTATTTATATATTTGTTTTCGCCCTAAAACTTAATGGATGGCAAATAATACGCGTACGTTTCAAGAGAAACGAACATTTCTATTATCTACATTAATATTATAAAAAGGAAAGATTTGTTTGTTTGTACCGCATAAGCTCCAAAAATATTAAAGCTATTTAGATAAAATTTAGTAAGAAGATAGTGTAAGACCCTGGAAAGGATATAGGATAGTTTTTATCCCGGAAATCATCCCTTAAGATGGTGAAAATGGGGGTGAAAATTTTGATGGGAAGCAAACTAGGGACGAACCCGAGCGATGCGAGGGTGAGTCTCTAGCTATTTTATACAATGAGTCAAGAAGATTGAGCTGAACACACAAACATTTGTACGGACGAAAAATCAATATTTTCAGGTGCCTCCATGCAAAATGAATTTAATTGAATCGTTTTAAAAATTTAAAGTATTATAATTGTAACTTACAAATTAGAAACTAGCCGTCAGTAAATGTTTTACAATAAATGATGTACCGTACAATATGCCTTAAGCTTACGTGCTTTGTTACACTGCACTAGAAACACAAAGCTCTAATTTCAACCGTTGAGTTGCATTTGTGTTATATAATCAGTGCACGAGTCTGTTTACTGATTTAAATTCGTTCAGCGAACTATGAAAGAGCTGTGTTCGGAATACATTAGGAGACCATGGGAATTGTGCAGAGTGGTATACACACAATTTAGTTCTTGGACGTTCGTTCTAGGTTTCATTTAGTGCTATGTACGTCTAGAAAATAAAAAAAAATCAAAACATTAATGTACTTAATCTCCCACACAAATTACCAAAATACATCAAAAGGACTTTACTGATTACTAGCAGAACACGCGGCTTCGCTCCCGCTAAAACTACAAAAAATCTCTAAAAAGGTTCATACAAACCCCCTATTTTACCCCCTTATATGATGAATTTCAAAAAATGGTAAAACATGTACTTATTTAATTTTTTTGAAAAGCATTAATACCACAAGTAATTCTGATCATAAATATTTTAGTATTGTATTATAACGTATTTTCCCGTGGGAAATAGATAATCTTCCGCGGTAAAAAGTAGCTTATTTCATCTTCCAGCCCTCCAAATATCTCCACACAAAAAATCACGCCAATCCGTCTCTCCGTTTCGACGTAAAAGAATGACGAACAAACAAACAAACAAACAAACAAACAAACAAACAAACAAACAAACAAACAAAACAAACACACTTTCACATTTATAATATTAGTATGGAGGAAAGTATGATTTATTGAAGCGAAAGCGTATTTTTAGTATTAATATAATCTAGTAAAATTAATTCCATATCTTCTTCGTTTTTAGAAAAATATTGTACCGAATGCCCTACGAAAATAATAAAGGAGTTTTTACTACTAATATCCTAGCAATCCTAATATTTATGTTAAAGAATTAATATCTATATCTTAAAGTGATTTATCTCTAACAATAGAAAATAAACTGAAAGGATCGAAAATTCTTTACACGATCAAAATATATTACAAATAAAATATATCTATACATATGTATAATAAAATTGTAACTAAGCCGAATCTGTACATTAAATATTTTTTGAAAATCTTATTGAAATAAACATTATTATTGATACATAGATGGAATCTATAGTTTTTAGAATTTTTGTCTGTCTGTCTGTTACCGTATCACATAAAACCACTGCAGGGATTATAATGAAATTTGGTATGATGATAGCTGGTTATCCGTATCAACATATAGGATACTTTTGACAGCGGAAAAATATCTCATTTCTGATAAAAAATACAAAAACTGCATTGTCGGAGTATCCTAATATGTAAAACCTAAGAATTTGGTTTTTGGTCATCTGAAAGCGGGCGGAGCGGCGAGCAATGCTAGTTACAAATATAATATGAGCTCTCATTAACTTGATGTTTTATACGTAGAATATGAACAAATGTTATCCAATAAAACATTATTACAATAGAAAGCTAGATTACATAAAATATTGTTCAAAGGCACAAAAACTTTAGTGAAAGAATTCTTTTCTATACGAAAACTTGAAAAATAGGGTACATTGACCCAAGCTTATTGCACAACAGTTTCTAATTTAATACGGCCTGCCCGATTTGTTTACAAAGGAAAAAATTTATTCATGAAATTTGTTCACCGAGGTCCGATAAAATACACTCTTGTTACTTTAACTAGAACCTTTCAATAAATTTATCATATTGTCGATATATTTTCGACCAATATTGGAGTTATAAGAAATGTTTTAACGAGTTAATTCAAATTAGATTTCTTCACTTTCTGTAATCTGTACTAATATTTTAGTTCGTTTTTAAATAAAATGGTACACCCACATTAAAGCTACTTTGAAGATTTCCACACATTGAGGTAGTTTTTCTTGACATTTGTATAACATCTTTAGGTATCTATACATATAATAAAATTGTAACTAAGCCGAATCTGTACATTAAATATTTTTTGGAAAATCGCATTGAAATAGACATTATTATCGATAAAGTAGCCGAATCTAAAGTTTTTAGAATTTTTGTCTGTCTGTCTGTTACCGCATCACGGAAAAACCACTTGAGGGATTTTGATGAAATTTGGTATGATGATAGCTTGTTATCCGGGTCAACATATAGGATACTTTTTATCGCGGAAAAATATCTGATTTCTGAGAAAAAATACAAAAACTGCAATATAAGAGTATACTAATATGTAAAATCTAAGAATTTTGTTTTTGATCATCTAACAATATAATGATGAATGTGTAATATAGAAACAAAAAACATAAGTCAAATTGAGTACCTATGCGTTTAAAAAAAAAAGAAAGTCAATCATTTTAAAAGCTTTTCTTTTCGCACTTCCCTTTCTCATTCAAAGTTTAGTATATATTTTTTTATTGATATTGAATTTTACAATTATCTTGCTATTTTATTGTTTGTGTTTATAATATATTGAATTAAACCATCCAGTCGCGACAAAGAACAATTCCCTATAAAATACACATCAAATCTCTTATAGGGAAATTTATGTATTTTATATACACTGCTTTGGAGGGGTTCAACACGATGCCAACTGACTGTAAGATCTTTATTAATAAGGGATCGGGATTCGGATATAAAATAAAGTTGTCTTAAATTACTTTTCCCTAAAAGGTCTTCAGAGAATGGGAAGGTGGAGTCATTCTATTTGAACGTTGCTTTCCCCTAGCACAGCTCGCTAGATTAATGCATATATAAATATATATATATATATATATATATATATATATATATATATATATATATATATATATATATTAATGTTTTTATATTTACACCTATGGAATAATTTTTCATGTTTTGTTATTAAATGCACATTCAGATCTCATAAATTAGTATGACTAAGTTTGATTTGGATAATCTCTTCTTCTATTTACTTTTATGTTAGTGACTTTCGCCTGTAATTTCCGCTCAGCTCAAACCCTTTTAATTTATTTAACTTTTCATAATAATAAGGTCAAAATTATACAAAAATAATAAAATTTACGTACACTTTACTCTACATAGATACATAAAAACATTATAAGGCTACATCAAGCCACTAAGGTAACAATATAATTCTTTGCCTGTTTTAAATTAAGATCCTAATTTAAATACAAATATTAAAACATGTTAATAAGATAGCAAATTGAAAGTAAAATAAATCTAAGAAATGGAGAACAAAACCACAAGAACGAGCTAGTGCTATTCGAACAGTATAATTGTATTTAAAAGATGATTCTCAGATAACAAAATTTCAATATTTCTATAGCATTAAATAATAACGATGCTATATATTCAGACTGGGATTTTGGTGTGGCTTCATTACATTTCATTTCGGGAAAAATTTATGAAGGCAGTTGTATTACTTTTATTCCTTAAACAGAAATTCGCGGTGAAAAACGGTCTCACTTTTGTAAATCTTCTTTGTTTTGTTGGCTTCCTAAGCGACTTGGCTCAGCTGGTATAATCGTTTCGTCTCTAAAGAAAATACTTGAAATCAAACGCTAAGAACAATAATATATTTTTTATATTTGTTCATAAATGCTTTTGTAAAAAGTACAATACATGAATAATATTGTTTTTATTACTGGGCATTCTTTTTTTAACCTTATTGACGTACCTATACAGTAACATATATTGTGATGTATGTACGACGTTGTCTGCAACTTGAGTTATCCATACTAATATTATAAATGTAAAAGTTTGTTTGTTTGTTTGTCCTTCTTTCACGTCGAAACGGATTGACGGATTGGCGTGATTTTTTGTGTGGAGATAGTTGGAGGGCTGGAGAGTGAAAAGTAGCCTATCTCATTTCCACGGGAAAATACGTTATAATGCAACGCAAAAAATATTTACGATCAGAATTACTTGAAACTTGGTATTAATGCTCTTCAATATAATTATATAAATATGTATTTTAGCAACTTTCGAAATTCATCCCATAAGGGGGTAAAATCAAAGTTTATATAAAAACTACCTTTTTAGAGTTTTTTGTAGTTTTAGCGCGAGCGAAGCCGCGGGTTCTGCTAGTTAATTTATAATACGTAGACGATGCCAGATCCAAACAAGCATAAATATTTTTAACTCAACTTCCTCATCTCCAAAGTGGGTGAATTGACTTTAAAGGTGAATTAAGAATTTACATGGCTTCAAAATACGCTACTTTTTATAACGAAAAAAATGTTTATATATTCTCATAGAAAAAATAATATATAAGAAAAGAGTAAGAATAGAAGCTATTGAAATAGAGCTGTGACGAAATTTTATTATTTATTTAATATTTAGCAAAAATATCGTAATTTTACATTACACAAAAAAATATAATAAGATAGGTTTTATTTATTGCGGTCTTTTCTTTCAGTAGAGTCATCAATAATGTAGCGATAGCAGCACTGGCACTAAATCTCCGTGGGTCAGTGAAAATAACTACATCCTTGTTTAGACAAGGTTTAGGCGACCTAGATAAGATACTGCTGGTCGGATATTGCGTCTTTGTGCAGTCTTGAAAATTGTTCACTGCTATAAAGTTGTTATTTATATTTAATTTTTATAATGGCCTGCAGTTTATTAAATTTTTGTAGAGCAAAGATAAAAGAAAATGTAAGATTGCATTCATGTCATTTTTTGAAGTGAAACTTCTTTAGAATCATTGTGATTTGAAACTCGATGAAACGAAAATGTGACACTAAAAAGAGACAAACACATAAATATATAGAATTAAGCCGGCGAAAGAAGGAGATAGAATACATTGCCATGTTGCCACGGTAACCATTGTTATGATTTGAGAAATATATAATATTTTATTCTTTCCGTATATGATATTCTATAAATAAATGATTGTAATATGCCTTATATATCCTATTTATTTATTGATTAGTTTTAATTTAAATGCGATATTTGCCAAAGAAATTTTGCTCCAACCACGGGTAAAGGTTAGACGCACCCATTTTTGCTCTTGAATTTTTACTAATAGAGTGAAAGATGCAAGAAAAGTATTGACATAAGAGCATATCCTTGCGTAGTACGTCATATGTAAATGAGATCGCGTGAAAAAATTAGTAATAGATAAATGTTGCAGATATTTTATATATTTTTATTAAATTTCTCATATATTGTAAATCTGGAATATGTAACATTTTTACATATAAATTGATTCACATATTTTACTGTACTCATCTACATATCTACATACCATGGACGTCAATAAAATCACAGAGTTATGCAAAGTATGTTTTTAATACTTGCACAATTTTGCATGCCATGATGTACCCATATCAAACTCAATAGAAGAAGAAAGACTTTTGAGTGAGTGGAAAATTTAAGATGAAAAATTTATATAATATTATTAATGCACCATATAATGTTTATGTATCAATTCAGTCGTTTTTAAAGTTTTCAGCTAACGTCTAACGGGACTTCCTTTAATACGATGGGGATCAAGTGTGAGTTGGCGGTCTTCACATATCTTTCGTAACCTAGGTTCTCTCAGACATACAGGTTTCCTCACGATGTTTTCTTTTACTGCTTACTGTAGTTGTTTTTACAAGTGGTAATCATGTTGAAAATGATTCTCACATGAAAATATTAGAGGTGCGAGACCCGGGATTCTTCACTTGGCTCCCCATGTTACTAATAGGCACTATCTTCAATCTATACAGATAAATAAAATTGAAATATCTGTTTGTAATGTCAAAATAACAGGGTTTTAATAAATGCATATGAAATTATATACGATGCTTAGAAAAACACATTTTTTTCTGCCTGTCTGTTTGTTTGTTCCAGATAAACTCGTAAACAACTGGATTGATTTTTTTGGGACTTTCAATAGAAGATAGCTGATGTTATTGTGAGTAACATAGGCTACTTTTATTTTAGAAAAAGAATAAGAGTTCCACTCAAAAAAATTAAAACGTACCTAGAGACGAACCTGAGCGAAGCAAGGGTGAGTCGCTAATGTACAATATAGCGTGTAATATATAATTATTTTTGGTATTGGAGAAAAATACTTACGGCGACTTTTGCCTCTGTCGCCTAGTATGTGCTTACTGCAATTGGCGCTTAATCGATAGTGATACCAAAAAAATATACCGCACACATACGTATATTCGGTACACGTCCACTGGCTGAGTAACAAATGGTTGCCTGGTGAGTAATACAATTTCGTAGGGCCAGCAACAGTTACGTCGGCCACCGCGTATTCTAATAGATCTTCATAGCATTCGACTTGATAACTAAGAGTTGCTGTAACCAAACTATGTAGTGAATGTTTGACCTTATAGATTTTAATTATATAAAAAAAAATATAATCCAAGTATTAAGCCTTAGAACGATAGGCAAAAAATAAGCTACTCAATTATTCATCTCCCTATCCAAAATTATTTTTCATTCTATTTACAATTTCTATATGTCAATATTAGTCATCTATACATAATATAATAAAATTGTAACTAAGTCGAATCTGTACATTAAATATTTTTTGGAAAATCTTAATGAAATAGACATTATTATCGATACAGTGTCCAAACCTATAGTTTTTAGAATTTTTGTCTGTCTGTCTGTCTGTTACCGCATCACGAGAAAACCACTGGACAGACTTTGATAAAATTAGGTATGATGATAGCTGGCTATCCGGGTCACATAATAATAACATCAACATATATGTAGGATACTTTTTACCGCGGGAAAATATTTTTCATCGGCATTTCTGTGAAAAAATACAAAAACTGCAATCTAAGATTTTACTAATATGTAAAACCTAAGAATTTGGTTTTTAGTCATCTGAACGCGGGCGGAGCCGCGGGCAATGCTAATCATGCATATTATTTTAATTACCATACATAAAATTGCATATTAATTATTTGAATAAAACATCTTAAAAATAGAAGTAGCCTTCGAAATGTCCTCACAAAAGGCCATATATAATCTTTTATAATAATTTTGA
The DNA here is from genome assembly GCA_947093115.1 of Brenthis daphne. Classification (NCBI taxonomy): domain Eukaryota; kingdom Metazoa; phylum Arthropoda; class Insecta; order Lepidoptera; family Nymphalidae; genus Brenthis; species Brenthis daphne. The sequence continues at coordinate 35,014,088 of OX352473.1, read as the reverse complement.
CCCGTTTCAACTTAAGCACGAACCCAAAACCGACCTACGAATGTTATCGTAGATTTTCACAACAATAGCTTAGAGTGGAAATCAATCGAGGTAAATGGAAGCTTTCGTCACAATGCGAGGGTAATCTAGCTTATCCTAACAATAGATATGGAGGACTTTCATTATTGTATTATGATTATACGTACTTATATATAAAGCTGTTTATCGTATTTAGCACTTTTTAACATCCCACTGCTGGGCTTCCTTCAATACGAGGGGGATCAAGTAATAGTTCACTACGCTGGCCAAGTGCAGGTTGGCGGACTTCACAAATCTTTCGAAAATTTGCTAGGTTCTCCCAAACAGGCTGGTTTCCTCACGATATTTTCCTTCACCATAAGATAAGTTGTAATCATGTTAGAAATTATTCGTACATAAAAATATCAGAGGTGCAAGACCCGGTATTTGACTCCGCACCGCTTCACTTGATTTCCTATGCGTCCATACCAATGGTCTACCACTGCCTATTTATACTGACTGATTTATCATTGCAAAATGCTATGTGTTGCCTGTTTATACTGACTGATTTATCATTGCAAAAAAAAATGCTGGCAAAATGCGATAGATGCTTAGAGGCTTACCTTGAATTTTGTTCAGTTAAATAGTTTAGTACTTGACGAGAATAAAATTAAGAATTCACTTTAAATAAGAAGACTTTTAAATAACTCGAACTACGATTATTTTCGCAAACTAGCTATGAGTTGCGGTTTTGCCGCTAGGTATATATGTATGTATATAAATTTCTTTCACGTGTCTCGAAAACGGCTTTAATAATTTTGATCAAATTTTGTATTAAAATAAGCTTTTACTTTTTAAGATATCTATATAGGTGTATTTCTGAAGAAAAAAAAACGGTTTTAAAAATCGCTAAGTGTAAATATAACTTACAAATTTGTATGCCATGTTACATTCACAAATGTTACAGAGTAACCAAAGTATTTTATTATGTCCAATACATTAATCGCGTATTTTAATTATTATTTATAATTTTTCAACCATGCTATTAAGAGAAATAATAATGAGATCAATTTTAATTTCAAAATGAGCTCAGTGGAAAAGCTTTTTAAGGGACATTGTGCTTTACAATTTAATTAGTTGCCATTTATTAACATTTAATTTTATTTTACATGTAGCCCAAAAGAGTATGTGCTACTTAACGATTATTATTTGACTACAGGTTGGGCTCAGTTTGTAGTGGTCAAACTTGCTGCGCCAACGGTCGCGGGTTCGGGTCCCGCTGGGGGCATTTATTTGTGTAATAAGCACGAATGTTTGTACTCCAGTCATGGGTGTTTATATTTATAATATGTATGTATTTAAAGTTATATATGTGTAGTGTATAAACTATCTGGTGTACATAACACAAGCCTCGTAGCTTACCATGGAACTAGATGGTGTTAATGTCCCAACATATTTATTTATTTTATTTCTTTATTTTATTACAAGCTACAGGTTCAAATTCAGTTCGAAGTATAGAAGAATGTAGACTATAAAAAAATCAGAAAAACTGTCATGAGGTAGTATTTTTTTTCGAAACACTGTCGTGGTCCGCTATGAAATAATATAATTATAAGATTTTGTAATTTTAATATTGGACTTTCACCTAAAAATTCCTGTGACCCTTTTCAAATTCATTAACATTTTGACACAACCATTAGACCTTTATTGAAACGTTAAATTCCCAATACATTATGCAGATGTTAACAAAATTATAGATGTAATGATTCATTTGACACCTTTAGTCTATACAGTAATTTCTAATTTCACGTCATTTACGAAAATAAAAGAGGCAAAATGAATTTTATTATAATAAAATAGAGTTCAAAATGGTATACCATAGGGTATTTTCCTAACTAGTGTAAAGAGCAGTCACGACCTATAGCTAATATTATTAACACCTGCAACAGCTTTACTAGAATTAAATAAGGGCCACCGACAGACGCTTTTAGCTACATGTAAGTAACTTAGCGTTAAAAGAACTCAGTATACGACTTTATTGACCAAATAAGAACCAAATAAAGACCAAAGACTTTACAGAAAAGAAAAAAATATTAATCAGAAACAAGAATTTTCATTTAATCTATTAAGAATTATTTCCACCTCAATATATTTTTGTTCTGCCAACCCGTACTTGACTGGCGTGGTGGACTATGGCCTAATCCCTCTAAAGGAGACCCGTGCTCAGCTTATGACGTTAAAAAAGATACAAGGAAGAATGCATATATTTTGTTTAAGACATGGCATATATAAAAAAACACTTCATAAAAAACTTTTTAATAAAAAATAAAAACCGACTTCCAGGCACTAAAATGTAAAAAATAACTAAACGGAGGTTTTCATTTAGAATAGATACCTAATCAGATATTTTCGAAGTCGGTGCCAGCCGATGCAAAGCAAATCTAATATTTCGATACGTAAAATAAATATTTACCTATTACTATTAGATATTCATATCTTAAAATATTGTAGGCTGTAGCAGGTAATTTGTAAGAAGAATGTTTTTAATAACATATTCGATTGAACAATTTATTTAAAAAAAAATATTGTTGATTTTTTTAAAAACTGCTCGACGGATTTCGATAAAATTTATATGGTCCACCTGGAAAGTATATATAACCTTTGAAACAAAAAAAATCCAAATCGGTCCAGGCGTCTTCGAGTGATCAGTGAACATACATAAAAAAAAAGATTCCGACGAATTGAGAACCTCCTTTTTGGAATTGGAAGTCGGTTAAAAATTAATGTTATCTTTCACTTAAAACGTTGAAAGATAGCGTGGTATATGATAATTATCTGCGAAACTTGGCTTGCCGTTGATATTCTCTTTCCTTATAATCATAATAAAAGCTGTCTAGACGAGGAACAATTGTAAAACAAAACAACCGTACAAGATCAAAGGGAATAAGCGAAGCAATTATGTATGCACAATAAATTTTATCTTTGTAATTATATATTAACCACTACGCTTTGAATGGTGCTTTTGGTGGAGCTTAAATGCTTTCAAATAAACGTTGGTTTTGGAGATATTTTAATATTTATTAGTAATTATAACTATACTGTCCCTACTCTTAATAATTTGAATTTTTTTTTGATTGAAATACTTTTATTACGCAATTTTTAGGAGCTTTTGTTGTTGGGGAAAGTTACTCTAATACAAACTAAATAGTTAAAAATTGACACCATAGGCAGCTTTTTGTATCACTTAGCCTCCAACGATTTAGCAATACCAAGCATTGAGTACTACGCTTCGCCCAGTCTATAGCAATAACGCATTTGTATTACTTCTTTACTTTTATTCATAATTAAACAATACGCCGTTGGGTGCTGAATACTTTACAGCAACCATGGTCACGGAAGAGACCATATACCATGACCATGATGGCTATAAAATTCGAAACGTCGGGGATCAAACATCAAAATAAATCCGTGAAAAAAATCCGATTTTTTTTTATTTATAAGTAATATACCTTATACATACATATAAGATTTATTATTCACAAACATAGTGGTACATAATAAAACTACGCGAGCAAAGCCGCGTAAAAACGCTAGTCATATTTTAGGGTAGAAATCGAACCCGGAACCGTCATTCAATTACAAATTAATTAAATACCATAAACACTGTTTTCTTAAGCAATAAAACAGACAAAATGATAAAATATATTTTAATCTAACATTTTCCTACATAAATATCAACAACAATCTATGTAAGTAATAAAAATAATACGTGTGCAAGTAAAATAGTTAATCTGCTGCTGCTTTTAATATAAAGTACATTTGTAATATAGTAGCCAATGAGAGCTTTATTACAACATAGCGCTAACCCGAGGCACGCTTGGACAGGATATTGCACTACGTATAGTCCGACATAAAGCAGACTAGTATCTAAGTGGTACACTTGTTATTTAGATGTTCTATTAACCGCCTGCAGTGAGAAAACAAAGGGTAATGAGTTTTACACATATAATGTTTGTTTATAATGTTTTTTAGACATATTTTTTTTTGATTCACTAAATCTTTAAGCAGAGTTTTTTTTATAATTATGAATTAAAGTCTTCAAACCAAATACTAAAATTAATATTTGTTTTGTATTACAAGAATCGAGCTAGTATTATATATACGAAAGTTTATATCTGTATCTTTGTTACTTCTCCACACTGAAAGTCTACTGACGAGTAAAGTTTTTCTATGTCGATTATACCTAAAACTATTCTCCACATAAGGGTATTTACAATACAAAAAACAAATAAACTCCAAGGTATCCATAATATGAAACATTTTGCTCAAATTTTCAAGTACAAAATAGCTGATTTCGTATTGTCAGCGAAGTCAAGTGGCTCATAAAGTATAAAAAACAAATGCGATTTACAAAAGCGAGACCATTTTTCACTACAAAAGTCTATTCAAGATATAACATTAACTGCCTTTTCTCCTAAATCATAGCTATTTTCTGCTTACAATTTAAAGAAAAGTTGTCCTGTTTGTGTAAGAATGTAAATTTCAGCCAGTTTTTTGTTAGTAACTTATATCTGCACAAAATACTGACGCTTGATGTGCAAAACAAACAAAATGGCCTACGATTTGTACAGAACGATAAATAGAGTATATTTTGGACTCGTGAAATGATAAACTATCTTTTTAATTTTAGAATATTTCATTAATTTATTGAAACTTTTAGATCTTTTTATTTGTTTTAGTAAACTATTATTGAAGCTATTAAGAGTACGCCATCAGACCGCTACGATTTAGATTTCTAGGAGCGGGATGATAAAATAATGTTAATGTATTTTATAACGACGTTAGCCCCAAAACAGTTTTGAATTCACTTTAAATAAATCAAACAACCAATCGAAAAATGAAATTCGGTAACTGAAGAAATACTTCTAGGCACCAATACCTGACAAAATAAAAACCCTGCAAAAATAATGAGCTGTTTCTGAGATAAATAGCAAAATGTGTGCAAAACGTGTATTTAAAAAAAATATTATGGAGAAAATTTTCACCAATCGTGTTTTCTGTGGCAATTAAAGATAAAAGTCCGAGGTATCATTTTCATAAATATCAATGTGGTAATTTTCACAGATTTGAGATAAATAACGATATCTAGGTACAAAATTGCCATATGCACATTCTTAAAGCTCGCCTGGAAGAAATCGCTGATTGCGATAGGGCCACTTCTTGTGCATTTTCCTACCATTGTATTGTTTTTGTCTTTTTTATGTGTTTACCTTTAACCTTATCAAGAGTATTATTATTATGAAAAAAAAAAGATTCCGATGAATAAAGAACCTCCTCCTTTTTGAAGAAGTCGGTTGATAAATAAATTGTAACATCTTGAAAGATGGACTAAGAAGAAAATGTATGATAATCTCATAAGTATAATCTTACCACACTACCCTAACTTCCATCATGCAATTATACGAACTTCTAACACATTGCGTGACAAATTCGACTTCAGTAGTTGTAATGGATTAGAGCAAACTTTGTTACTATTACAGATGCAATTAATGAAAATGACCAAATATAATTAATAATGCAAGTTTATATTAGATATATATCTAGAAAATCTCATTTATTGAAAGCTCTTTGGTAATGAAACGCCAATTTAATATGCTACAAGATATTCAAGAAACAGTTCATAGATATAATTTTGAGTCATAAGAAAATGTTATTCATTTATCAAATTTTATTTGATGCATGAATAACTTGGACTATCTATAACTTCGAAGGCTACGGGTTTGATTACCGCATGAAGTTATTATTAGCAATTATCTAATAGATGATTTGCAAAGAAACTTTAAATCAGAAGATATTATAAAGCATGAGTGTATGCTCTAACACACGCAATTTTTTTTGTTTATCCTGACAGCCAGTTGAAGCGATTTGTCACAACCTGCGAGATACCAAGTATAGTACCGACAAAAGTAGTTAAAGTGAAAGTGAAAAGCCACTAACTTCCCAACTCCGGTCCACTACTGAGAATTTCTTGACAGAAACCCAAATCAAAGTACTTGGACTTATTCGCATGGACTCAGGATCTGCATCTTTAACTTCCTACTCATAAACTAGAATAACGAGGATATTCATAATATAGGGTTAAACAAATATTTTAACACTATGGGGAATAAAGAATAAAATATACTATAGGGTAAAGTTATTTATATACATAAGTAACATAAGCGGCCTGTCCACGCTTCGATCCTTCCTACACTCTCTAATTTCTAAAAAAAACTTCTAACGTCTTATCTTATGTAACCCATTAGTAACCATTTCCGTTTTCTTGGAAAAAATATCCTGCTTCGACCAAACTCTTTAAACAAAAATCCCATCAAAATCTATCAAAGGTTTTACTTCAACTCTATGTCTCATGAGGACGCTGGTGTTAGCATGAGTATGTTTATTATGTATTATTTAATAAGTAAAATACCTTAATAAGTAACTTAAGTCTAATAACTTTACTTTTATTTATTTAATAGATGCATTTCGAAATGTAGATGTTTTGAACATAAAATCTAAATATTGCTCAAATTATATAATTTGAAATCTGAATTTAAATACCAATAAACTGGTATTTTTGGTTTAATATTTAATTTTTTACATATTGCTTTTGATTATTTGTAATTAAACTTACATTTTCCGAATTTTCACTAATATTACTATGATTATTTACTCTGTGGTTATATTTTTCTCAGTATTTGAGGAAATATGTCTATATTAATTCCAAATATGACAATTAAAATGCTGATTGTACAAATAATTTTATTGAATAATTCAATAAAATATAAGACCATGTTATAGGTTAAAATGATAATGTCTTCCTGAAAAATTTTGACTATGACGGTGTATATGTTGCAGTCAGAACTCTTTCGTGGTCAAAACTACTTTTGACTGACAAAAATAGTCAAAAGTAGTTTTGACTGTAGTCCTCGTTCCATAGCAGCTTAATTCTTAAAAAGTTAAGGAGGCAATAGATTGAATGAAACGGCAAAGAATTATTCTAATATTATCAAGGAAATTACTAAACGTTAGGTTACGTTAGGCTATTTTTTATTTGTATTCAGCCCTTTTTAACGTCCCACTGCTGGGCACGGGCCTCCCTTCAGTACGAGGGAAATCAGACCATAGTCCACCACGCTGGCCAAGTGCGGATTGGTGAATTCACATGTCTTTTGAAAACTTGCTAGGTTCTCTCAGACATGCAGGTTTCCTCACGATGTTTTCCTTCACCGTTAAAACAAGTGGTAATCATGTTGGAAATGATTCGCACATGAAAATATCAGAGGTGCGAGACCCGGGATTTGAACTCGCTTCACTCGGTTTCCCAAGCGAGCGCGCTACCACTGGGCTACCACTGCCACATTAGTAATTTTGACTTACCCTCTTTGTGTTAGTCAATATCAGTCAAAAGTGATGTTTATCAATATTTTCTAGTTAAAACTACTTTTGACCTAAAAGAGTTTTGACTGTAACATATATAACTGAGTTTAGTCATGTACGAAATACTGTCACGATACGATAAAAAACTCGAACCCAGGACTTCATATTAAAAATATTAAATTATAATATTTAATACATACAATGTCCGGCAAACAAATTATAAAAGCATTCAATTGTGTGCATCACAACGGAATCACATTCTGCTTCCATGAAATATTGTTTCATTGATCTTATAACTTGATTACAATTGATTGAAAATTTAATGGAAACTGTTTTATTTTATGGCGAAATTCTTTATTTTCCATTTCATTGAAATTATTAACATACTATGTAACAATTTTAATTCAATATTCATTAAATATTTAATAATATATTAGTACCATATTGGAATTTATACTTCTTTTGGCACGTTTGGAAAAAATATGAGAGAAACATAAATACACATACACACACGTTTTTTTGTACAAAACTAAGTCATTATATACATAGAGACAGTTCATTTCGCTGGAACCCAAGATAGTACAAGACAGTCATGAAAATCTTTGGGAGAGGCCTTGTCCAGCAGCGTGTTTGTTTGTTAGTTTGTTTGTCCTTCTTTTGTGTCAAAACAGAGTGACGGATAAGTGTGATTTTTTGTGTGGAGATAGTTGGAGGGTTGGAGAGTAACTGTTTAACGCGGGAGATTATCCCATTCCCACGGGAAAACCCGTCATAAAAAAATATTTATGATCAGTATTACTTGAAACTTAGTATTTACGCGCTTCAATACAATTTAATAAATACGTGTTTTAGCATTTTTCAAAATTCACCGCATAAGAGAGTAAAATATGGGTAGAAAGTTTGTATGAAACCTACTTTTTTAGAGTATTTTTTGTATTTAAAGCTGCGAGCGAAGACGCGGATTCTCCCAGTTGTATAATAAACTTTATAATATGTATCAGGGACTACCAGACTATTTGGACTCTCCAGGGTATTTGGACTCTCCAGGACTCTTCCAGTTAAGCAAAGTTAACGGTTTATATTCAGCCCTGAACATTGCACTTACTCGCAGACCTAACACTTACAATGCGAAACTCTATAACTATAGCAACAAATAACGAGATAAATACTCCTTAAAAACCTATGTAAAAAATATAGTTATTCCAGCAAAAGTGTATTTAGATAACATTTCGAATTATCTTGGCACACAAAAACGAATAATATGATAAAGTAAATAAAACCAAGCCTTGATGCAAGCCAGGCCTAATTTAATAAAGCCCTAGATTTGTTTACAAAGAAAAAATTTATTCATGAAATTTTCCCTCCGTGGGTCTGTCCGCTCGATAAAATAGTTTTTCCACGCATTACTTACTTTTTCGAGGGTTCCACTTTGACAAACATTCATCATAATAAAATTGTTTTTTTACTACTAAATTATTATTTCTCGAATTATTCAATTTCTCAAAGTACAATTATTATAATATAATGTAAAATATGTCAGATTAATAGGATATATAAAAACAAAAATATAAAAATATATGTTGCTTATTCATCTATACATACTCGTATAATAAAATTCTGAATCGAACCTGTATATTAAATATTTTTTTAAAAAACTTATTGAAATAGTCATTATTATCGATATAGAGGCTGAATCTATAGTTTTTAGAATTTTTGTCTGTTTGTGACCCCATCACAAGAAAACTCGATAGTATATTAAATACAAATTTCGTTTTACAAACATGTCATAAAGGTTAAAGCTACATACAGAAATTTTAAAGCTCGGTACACACTTTAAAACCACGCTATAAAACGCAAAGAGGTCAAAGAGAACCGATCACACGATTGGTAAATTTGCTCAAAATTTAGCAAATTAATGGAGCAAACCAAAATCTAATTTGCAAATTGGGTAAAGCTTGTTAGCTGACATACGACACACGACACACTGTGGCGATTACTTAACACGACGCGGCTACGTGGTGGTCATAAAAATATTAGCTTTTGGGAAAATACATCCGTTACAATATTAAATTAAACATATAAAGGTTTTCATTAATTTATTTCTTAAATTTTTATTTAAAAGTTTCAATCAAGAGTAAACCGATGAAAGAATTTGAATGATAGATTTTTACATAAATATTAATTATTATTATTTTTTATTTAGTTCTTAATACTTAATTAACAGATTATGCTACTGACTTAGATACCCTATGGATTTAAATCAAATAACTAAAACAAGAAATTAAAAATCAAACGACCTACGTTAAGAATATTTATACATATTGTTAGTTTAAATACCTATTAATATTATAAAACTTAAAATTAAGTAAAATTCTGTACAACTTCAAAAAATAATATTTTATGTGTATATTAATTTCAAAGTTTATATAGATTAAAAGAGAGATGAAATGTAACAAAATCTTTTGGCATCAAATGAAAATTGATATCAATTGCAAGAAAAGCGGCAGACAACAAAAATCAAACGTGTCGCCCCAGGGTTTGAGACGCTACGCTTATTCATCACAAAGCGAATTCCTTCTTATCTAAGAACACCGACCTTTTGTTCCATTACTGTAACGACAAGATAATATACTGCTAGGACAGTCATTTCCTTAGTTCTACGCTCAGATTTGTATATTTAAATATAATAAAACGTAAAGTGCTTTAAAAATAGCGAAAACCTCTAGACAAAGACATTATTTTTGTTTACTCGATTATACGAGTAAAGATACAACTTAGCTGTTAATTAACAATGTATACATATAAATTATAACTGAGTCAAATCTGCATATTAATTATTTTTTTTGGAAATCTTATTAAAATTGTCATTATTATCGATACAGACGCTGAATGTATAGTTTTTAGAATTTTTGTCTGTCTGGGAGCGCATCACGAGAAATCTACTGAACAGATTTTGATGAAATTTGGTATGATGATAGCTGGTTATTCGGGTCAACATATAGGATTAGTAACCAACATATAGAAAGGATTTTTTACTGAGGGTAAATATCTCATCTCTGAGAAATATATGCTAAACGTTAAAACGTATATTACATTAAAATACAAATTTAATGAAAATTTTCAACCTGATCTGTAGTTTTTACTTTTCATAGTAATTATGGGTATACCAGGGGGTCAGATGTATCATTTACTAGTGACTTACCGTTGCTTCGGAAAGTCCCTAGATTCCTATGTATTCTGCATATTACAATCTATCCGTGTACTAAATTCCATCTAAATCGGTCAAGCCGATTCAGTATAAAGAAGTAACGTACAACTACTCCAATTTTGAGTCTAGAAATAACTACAAAATGTTTTGAAAATAGTTCAAAAATAAATAATGATTAAAATTAAATAAAAATAAATATGTTGGGACATTAACAGACAGCACTATCTAGTTCCATGGTAAGCTACGAGGCTTGCGTTATGGATATCAGATAGTTGATACACTACACATTTATAACTTTAAATACGTACATATTATAAATATAAACACCCATGACAGGAGTACAAACATTCGTGCTCATTACACAAATGAATGCCCCCAGCTGGACTCGAAACCGCGACCGCTGGCACAGCAAGTAGGGTCAATGATTTCTGAAGATTTTTCTTCTAAATTGACACAATATATTTTACCTTTATACCCACGATATATTCTCTAACGATATATGCTTACGTACAATTTTCTACCAACGCCAGGCGATATTGAAATAAAGTTACAAATCGAAAACAATTACCAAGAAGCAAGTTTTTTGTGATGACCCCGATCTCTTTCAAAAGAATAAAAGGGAAATTCCCACGTTTCTTTTGTAACGGAATGTGATAATGACATCGCTTTAAATATCTACAAAAATGAATGAAGATTTGAAGAATGTCACAACATGGAATATGTCCATATTTTATTTTAAGAATTCATTTGATATTTTAGCTTTGAAAAAGAAGTTTTTTTTGGTTCACGTATTATAACATTTTTAATGTTAATATTTAAGGTAGTTAGTTATAAGTATATATTAAGTTTGCATACTTTCTAAAGTTGGGATTATTGATATCGCCGTCGTAGATCAAGGTTGTCATTCCTAGTGTTGTGACTGTAATTATATTGAATTAATTGCCTTTAATAAGGCGCTTATTGCATCTGTGGTCTAGTGGCTTGCATGCAGGCCTGCCAATCCAGAAGTTCTGGGTTCGAGTCTCGGGTCGGGCAAAGTATAGTATAAGCTTTCCAGTAAGAAAATATAAGTAAAATTCCGGAATTGGGAAGTTAACAGTGCACACCCGTACCTCGGAAAGCACGTAAAGCCTCATATGCCTGATCTCTCACTGGTTTCGTCGAATTGTCATCCCACCGGAGTATGAGAGTGACAGGAATAGAGAGTGCACTTGTGTCTGCGTGCATACTTGTTTACTATAATATCTCCTGTGCAGTTGTCTAGTCTCAGCGAAATTGGCCGCCGTGACCGAATTCATCTGGAGGACAGCCTTTCTTCCTTCATAGTTGGCTTCATTCATACGTTGATCATTGTTACTGAAATAACTTAAGATATAATGAGATAAAATGTATAAATATAACCTAACAACATAAGTATAAAATGACTTCAACCGATTGTGTTAAAGAAAGAAAATGTCTCAAAGAAAAAATATTATTACTATCTTTATTGTCATGCATAACTGATTTTTCGATTCATTTAATATTTTGGTCTTCGATTATTGCTATTTACTTTCATAAGCTACTCGTCTAGACAACTTTTTTACGTTTATTAGGAAAATTGATTGGTAATAAAATAATATATGATTTCATATATTTTTATCAAAAATCAAAATATATTTTTAACCGACTTCCAAAAAGGTTCTCAATTCGTCGGAATCTTTTTTTTATGTATGTTCACCGATCACTCGAAGAAGCCTGAACCGATTTGGAAATATTTTTGTTTGTTTCAAAGGGTTATACGTCCAGTTCAGTCGACAATATTTTTAGATATGAATATCCAAGATTAGATAGAAATATATTAGATTTGCTTTGCATCAGCTGGCACCGACTTCGAAAATATCTTATTAAGTATCTATTCTAAATGAAAACCCCCGTTTAGTAATTTTTTACATTTTAGTGCCTGGAAGTCGGTTTTTTTTAAAAGTTCCTATAATGTACTATATAAGAAAATCAACAAATTTTAATTTAAATTTATGCTATTAGTAAGCTTAAAAAAATTGTAACCAGTTATGCAAAAAAACAGCCATGTGCGTAAAAGTACCAACAGAGTTATAAGCATTTTATTATAAAAAATAAAATAATTATAAAAAATAAAGAATACTTATATAAATATTGTTCAATTTTAAAAAAACCAGAAAAACAAAACGTAACCCAAGTGCAACTATCGACAGAAAAATGCTTATAACTTTGTTGGTACTTTTACGCACATGGCTGTTTTTTGTATAACTGGGTCCAATTATTATTAGCTTAATGGAGAACATATTACTTTAAGCCAGTGTTTTATTTTATATTCCCTTATAAAGATCGCGTTTCTATCCCACATAAATACGAGTAGCAAGTTATCAATGAGGCGTGCAGATAACTACTTCTAAGCGTTTTCACGAAAGCTCACCACGCCATGAAAAATTGTAGCGATTTTTATCTTACCTTTACAGTCAGCTAAATTCTAGGATTGTTATATTTTCCACAACGAAAATTGTAATATAATTGCTTATTGTTTTAATTATATGAATATTCCAATGTTCTTATTATTATCAAATCTTGTTCTTTTAAAATTATTAAATGTTATGATAACGCTCTTGACGCTCTTGACTATTTATCAAATTCAGACTTATTAGGTAGACGGAGTCCGCCAAAAAAAAAAAAATAGTAGCTTGAGTTGCTGTTTTGACGACACGTTTGGCTCAGTTTTTAGTGACCCTACTTGCTGTGCCAACGGACGTGGGTTCGAGTCCCGCTGGGGGCATTCATTTGTGTGATGAGCACGAATGTTTGTACTCTTGTCATGGGTGTTTATATTTATAATATGTACGTATTTAAAGTTATATATGTGCAATGTGTTAACCATCTTGTATCCATAACTGTGCTGTGAGTTAATGTCCCAATATATGTATTTATGTATATGTATTTTATGTTTATCCTACTATTCTAGATTTAATCATAAAAATTGTTTACTTTATTTAAAGAAAAAGGTAAATTTTATATGTACATATGTATATGTATTGGTTAAAATAATAATCAACTTTTAAAAATAAAATAGGAATAATAAAAATAATACTATATTCTTTTGTATATTTTAAGTATTATTCCTCTTAAAAGAGAGATATCATAATATTAGCTTATTTATATTTTGTAAAATTCTTTATCTACTTTTATTTATTAACATTTATTTATTTAGCATTTAGTAATCAAATATTCCATATTATAATATATTTGAACATTATGCATCATTTTAAAATATTATTGTTATACTTTGCCTATATTATTTCTTAGTTTAAGCTAGCATATAAAAAAAAATAAAAAAAATACAGTAAAAAATCCCTCATCTATCTATCATTTTTAGTAACATAAATATAATTTCAATGTAACAAATAAAGAAATTCCTTTAAATAGGATCTTAAATAATATACCAACTGAATAACTCATTTCATTCGGCTTTAGTTAGCTCTTTGAGAACGCAGTACTGATAAACTGGGATTGATCCTACACACGGGATCCGGGATTCAGTATCCTAAGTGTCCGATGGATCGTGAAATTCACTTCATTCGTCGGTTGGTTTTGCCGGGATTGAGATTTCTGTTTGCACGTCTGCACGTAAGCTATAGGTTACGTAAGTTCGAAATTACGATGTGAGGTTCACTGCTTAGTTATATATGTACCTATAATATAGCTATTTTCTTCTTCGCGATTGTTATTCATGAATGTAAAGTATATGAAAACGATGTATCTCGTAGATTTAAAATTTATGTCTTACGTAAAGAGAAAATCTAGTGGTTTGTTTTACGTTCTGCTATATTTAGAGTGCTAGGATTTGATTTCTAAATTGTGTTATTAGGTCTTACCCTGGGGACTAACAAAAACCTATTTTCAAAATTATATTAGTGGCTACTGGCTATGTATATATTTTTTGCTGCTACGGTTTTCATTTAATTATTTTTTTTGCATATCAATTACTTATAAAAACTTTATTTTATCAATTCATTATATAAACTTTTTGTTTATTCTATCCTTTTTGATACCTTCTTCTAAACAAATATGCGGCGCGTTAAAATAAACACGGAAGATCAATCTTACTTATTTTCCTTTATTTTATTTAAATAAACTTTTATTCATTAAGATATAGGAATATAAAGAATAAAGAGGACTACCTAGTACCTATCTAAGATTTAAAAATAACTTTGTAATTTTACCTGTAAGTCTTTCCATTGAATGAAATTCTTAAACTTCTAAGAAAAATATACGAATATGATGTGGATACTTATAACTAATCAAGGTTAGCATGTGGAAAAAAAAATTATTCATATTATAAAAAAGTCGAAATGTTGGCTTCCATTTTAAACCAGTTAAAATTTTATACTTTCGTAGATTTATGCAAATATTTGACATTTTATATACAACTAGCGACTCACCCTCACTTCAGTCGGGTTTATCCCTAGGTTGATTCCCTATACAAACTTTCATCCCCATTTTCAATCCCTTAAGGGAAGATTAAAAGTATTCCATGTCCTCCCCCGGGTCTTAAACTATCTTCTTACCAAATTTCATCTAAATCGGTTCAGTAGGTCCAGAGATTATGCCCTACAACGTCACAAACTAACAATTCACAAACTTTACCTCTTTATATTATTAGTATAGGCTATCTTTTTAGAGTCATATTGTATCTTTACAGAGTCTCTCCATGACCATGGTTGCTGTAAAGTATCCAAAACGTCGGAAACCAAAAATCTAAATAAATCCGCAAAAGATACTTTTATTTAAAATTGGTACTAGACACTATTTGAATCAAACCAAAAACTTTCAAAGGTCGAAAGGCAAAAGTCACTGTCGTTGAGTAATATTGAATATTTCAGAATACTACTTTTAGTTTTAGTGAATGAGTGTAGTAAGTAATCATTTAGTCCATATTATACTCCTGAGACTCAAACGAGATCTTAATCTACAGCTAATTTTTAGATAGAAACTTTAAATATTGTATTGACTTTATCGCTATATCGTAGAGTCATAATATGTCATCTTCAAATATTTTTTAGATTTCTATTCTACAGTGATTGTAGAATACCATCTTATCTAAGAATCTTGTGTATTAGTTAAAATACAATTTATGAATTAAGTCGATCTGTAAAAAAACTAGTCATGTTTATAGTTTAGTTTATTAACTAAAAGTAAATCATATAACATATTGAGGCTATGTACTGGATTTTACTGTAGGATTAAAACATACACAATTTCTTTCCTTTATAGCAATTTTTATGAAATATAATCCCGGAAGTTATCCTTAAAAACTCCCGATACAGTAACAAGGATGGTCTAATTTAGCTAGCATCAAAGCTAATGGTCCGGAGGCACCCTATGCAATTTTTAAGGGTTATTTCATGCTGCATGATTTTTTATTATAGCCCACAGCATAAACATATTAGCTATTAGTGAAATAAACCAGTCGCCAGACAAGTCTAGTGGTATTTATATACTTATATGAAAATATATAAATAAATCGATAATAATCTGAATCATAAACAAAGTTAACTTTTATTTTTATCAATTTTTACAACATGCGGTATCAACCAAATTTTAGCCCGAACTCATACCTTATTGGAAAATCTTTAAAAAAGGTATTATTGGATATAGTTTATATAACAAAAATAAAAAAACAATCATTTTAACAGGCACTAGCCTTTTCTCATTATGAGGAGGATCACTTTATATGTATTTTAAAAAAACCAGGCTTACTTATTGTTAGTTATATAGATTTCTTTAAGATATTTTGTATAACTAATATATATACCTATATTTGAAATTGTATGTATGGTTAATGTACTAGATATATATTCAATTTATACATATAACTAGCGGCTCACCCTCGCTTCGCTCGGGTTCACCTCTAGAAAAGCACAAACAGATCTATCCCACGGGAACCGTTCATTTTTCCGGGATAAAAATAAGTACCCTATTGTTTTACCTGCAATATAAGGTATCAGCATGCCAAATTTTACTAAATTAGGTGCATAAGTTGTTGTGTACTGAGCTGTATAAGTTACTATAATTTTTTAACTATCCCACGGGAACTCTTTAATTTTCCGGAATGAAAAGTATCAAATTTCATTTAAATAGGTTCAATAGTATCGGAGATTAGCCCGTACGAACAGACAAACAGACAGAGATACAAAAAATTTGAAAAAATCTGGATTTGTTCTATTTCTCTCCTTACGGGATATAAGAAGAGAACTAACTCGTTTTTTAGCTATTTTTTCTACCATCTATGTACAGACATTCGACCTCTACAGTTTTATTATTCATATATGTACCTATATTCAGATAGAATAAATAATGTATAATAAAACAGAAATATATAATAATGAAAATAGTTATAGCGAGTGTACCTTAGGAGATAGACATACACTATTGAGAACTTTTCTATAGACTTTTTTAAGACTTACAATTTTCTTGTACAATGTTTTGATCTATCTCTTAAGGTTGAGCCAACGTTAGCCATATAAATTTCTAAGGACAATTCGATAGAACCAGTTATTGTATTTTCCCGTGGGAATGAATAATTTCGTTCGAAGTCGTAAAAAGTATTCTAAATGTTGACCCGAGCACTAAGTTTTTTCACTATACAAAATGAAGTTAAAATCGGTTGAGTACTTTTTGCGTGAAACGCGCACATCGATTTGACTAAGTTTTAATATAGGTACAGATTAGAATGAATATTGCGAGTGTAACTTAGGAGATAGACATATACTATTCAGAACTTTTTTGTAGGACTTTTCAAGACCTACAATTTTTTAGTATATTGTTTTGATGTATGTCTTAAGGCTTAGCCAGAGGAAGGTTTCTAGGGAGGACTCGATAAAACCAGTTATTGTATTTTCCCGTGGGAAAGAAAGATTTTCTTTAAGTAAAAGGTATCTAGGCAGTGGTATCCCAGTGGTAACGCGCTCGCTTGGGAAACCGAGTGAAGCAAGTTCAAATCCCGGGTCTAGCACCTCTGATATTGGCCAGCGTGGTGGACTATGGCCTGATCCACCTCGTACTGAAGGGAGGCCCGTGCGTGTGTTAAAAAGGGCTGAATACAACATACATACATACAAAAGGTATCCTAAATGTTGACTCGAGTAATAAGTTATCACTTCACCAAATTTCGTTGAAATTAGTACATTACTTTTCGCGTGAAACGCGCACACCAAAACAGACAAACAGACATACAGGCAAACAGACAAACAGACATTTTTTTAATAACTATTGTTTTGGGGTCTATGTTGTGTACATAATACGTTACAAATAAACAAAAACATCTATCCCACGGGAAAAGTACGTTTTTCCGGGATAAAAAGTTACTTATTTGTTATTCTGATGTATGAACTATATTATTGTAAAGTTTCATCAAAATCCAATCAGTGGTTTTTGTGTACTAAGCTGTATAAGTTACTATAGTTTTTTGACCATCCCACGGAAACTCTTTAATTTTCCGGGATGAAAAGTAGCTGATTTGTTTTTGTTATGTATGAACTATATTATTGTAAAGTTTCATTAAAATCCAATCAGTAGTTTTTGTGTACTAAGATGTATAAGTTGTTATAGTTTTTTAACTATCCCACGGGAACCCTTTAATTTTCCAGGATGAATAGTATCTAAGATGTTGCCCGGGGATATAAGGTACCACCATACAAAAATTCATTTAAATAGGTCCAATAGATCCGGAGATTAACCCGTACAAAGAGAAAAACAGATAAACAGCTTGCTCGGGTTCGTCCATACATACGAATATGTTGTATTATCTCTTTAACCATTTGTCCAAATTATATGCAGTAAAAGGGAAAAGTCTTTTATTTTAAGCATTTTAGACGATAAATTTACTTATTTTGATAAGAATTCATAATTGTTGATAATATGACCAATAAACATGACCTACCGATTTAAATGATTTTTTTAATATAAAAAACTACTTTTTGTGACTTAAATATAAAAGTTAGACATATGCTGTCGCTGACTTTTTTGTAGGCATTATTAAGCTCTACAACTTTTCTTCACAACATAATCATATATCTCTCATCGTTAAGGCAGCGTTCGTAAGAAACGTTTTCGTTCGACCGTTTTTTCTCCGACTTACTTTGCAAATCCGACTACCACGAAAAAGCCTTTTCATTTTTCGGATTAATATATAGCCTATGACACTCAGAAAGAACGTGGCTTTCTATTGGTAAAAGAATTTTGAAAATCGGTTCAGTAGATCCAGAGATTACCTCCTACAACGTCACAAACTCACAAACTCACAAACTCACAAACTCACAAGATCACAAACTTTACCTCTTTATAATATTAGTATAGATAAAATTGTATCTAAGCCGAATCTGTGAATGAAATATTTTTTGGAAAATCTTATTGAAATAGATATTATTAACGATACAGAGGCCAAATCTATAATTTTTAGAATTTTTTTCCGTTTGTCTGTCTGTCTGTCAGACATGATATAAAATTTGGTATAATGATAGCTGGTTATCTGGGTCAACATATAGGATACTTTTTACTGCGGGAAAATATCTCATCTCTAAGAAATATATACTAAACGTTAAAACGCAACTAGGATAGTAGTTTATACATAAGCAAGATATTATATAAATTCAATATGAAATTACATAGTTTAAGATTAACAAAACTTGTTATTTACTGTTGTAATTATACATTAGCGAATATATAGCGCGATACTACAGAATAAATACAAAGAAAAAGTATGAGGGCTAGACTTAAAGCTCACGAATAGAGTAAATAATACAAAATGAAACGAGCGGTTAGCACGGGACTTGCGAAGTTTTTATTGTTGTTGATGTACCTTCACTGCTTCGCTTTTGTTTAGTAATCCCTGAAGCTATGCTTAAAAAATATGAAAATTTAATATTTTACTTACTTACTTGTATGGATGTAAAGAAAGTTTTCGATTTTGTGACTTTATTATATTCACATTAACAGCTGTAGATGTAAAGTATAATCGTTTATTTGTTTTGAAAAAATAATATGTACATCAATCACATTAATTTATACTAAACTTAATATTTATATTAGATTTAAGAAAATTTATTTATTTACACATACTAGTGTTCACGCAGTGGTCGGAAATTGACCACAATTATTATTGAAAATTTGAGGAAACATATATAAAAAGAGGTTAGCTATCCATATAAAGAAACTATTTTCAAAATGTTGTATTAACAACACTAAAGCTAAACACTAAAAAGAAAATCGATTGACAAACAGAGAAGAAAAATGTGCACTGTTTGTCTTTGCTTATTTATAGATTATATTAAAATAGTTTTTTAATTTATAACCATAGGAAGGCCGGAAGGACAGAAGAATTTTAGTTTAACGTTGTTTATATATCTCATATTAAAAAGATTAGCCACTTCTTTTTTCTGAATATAA
Organism: Brenthis daphne; assembly: GCA_947093115.1. Classification (NCBI taxonomy): domain Eukaryota; kingdom Metazoa; phylum Arthropoda; class Insecta; order Lepidoptera; family Nymphalidae; genus Brenthis; species Brenthis daphne. Next base: position 34,994,011 of record OX352473.1, on the reverse strand, counting down.
AATAAATAAATATGTTGGGACATTAACACAATTCACGATCTAGTTCCATGGTAAACTTGGCTTGTGTTATGGATACCAGATAGTTGAAACACTACACATATATAACTTTAAACACATACATATTATAAATATAAACACCCACGAATGGAGAACAAACATTCGTGCTCATCACACAAATGAATGTCCCCAGCAGGACTCGAACCCACAACCGCTGGCACAACAAGTAGGGTCACTACAAACAGCCAAACAAGTCGTCATCAAATATTATTTGAAATGAATGTTACAATATAAAAATAATAAAGACAAATAACATACATCACTTCCAATCTATACAGTCGTTAAGTGCTAGAAAATTGTTTATTACTAATTGTAATGTCAGATTTTACAATAATAATGCTTTACGAGCGAAACCTTGTGCGAAGACTAGTCTAAGTCAAAGTGGAGAGGTCCGAATAAATTATAATAATAATATGATCGGCAAATATTTTCGTAGCTCTGATTCGGCACTCGGATTTGGAGGAAATGACAGGAAAGAGTCAATTATACGCAAGGATGGCACAGTAAAGCAAGATCAATTCGGCTTTATAGGAAATTAGTGTGGTACGAGCTATAAGATGGTAAGTTTTAGAAAGTACGTAAAGTCATTAGTCTTTATATGATATTTTGATTGCTTCTCAATACAAACTTTCATCCCCATTTTCACTCCCTTAAGGGATAATTTACGAGTTAAAAACTATTCTGTGTCCTTTCCAAGGTCTCAAACTATCTTCTTACCAAATTTCATCTAAATCGGTTCAGTAGATCCAGAGATTACCCCTACAACGTCACATACTCACAAACTTTACCTATTTATAATATTAGTATAGATAAAAATAAAAAGATAATTATTTTTTTAAAGTGTTGATATCGATTTTATAATGAAATTTTAAAACAGATTTTCGTTTTGTTTTAACTATGGATGTATTGAAGCATTAAAGAGTATGTTTAATAATTATAATTATATAATAAGCATATAAGAATATATTTATAGATAGATACAAACAAACTCTTTCCAAATCGATCTTATTCATAACACTAAAGCCTATCAATAGCTTATAAGCAAAGAAAATTAGTTGACAAACAGAAAGAGGGTACTATTTTGATTTTGCCTATTTATATTATACTCATATATACATGTTCAATGTTCATCGAAAACACATAGACAATGCTGCATTGAGACCGGACCCTATCTTAATATCCAAGAAACAAAATGATTAAATAAATTATAAAAAAATGATACAGTTAAAAAGTCATAGACTATATACTATACACTATAATATATATATATATATATATATATATATATATATATATATATATATATATATAACTATATACCATAATATAAATATAAAATTTACTTCTCAACAAGAAGCATGAGTATTTATTAATCTATAGTGTATAACAAATTAATCAACATAGATTTACGACGTAAAGTTTAGTTTTATAGACCGCTATAAAGTCTAGATTTATTCCTTACCGCTAGTACTCGCGTATAGTCACGTGCTAGTGTTTGGCGAGTCGTAACCAGATTGCATTTTACACGACGTACAATATGACGGCAGTAAATAACATTGTGTTCAAACTTTCAGTTAAATTATGATTTTTATTATATCGTGATTTATTGTTATTTATTTATTGTGTATATAGTATTGGATTACTAATATAAATGCGAAAGTTTGTATGTATGTCTATGTATGTTACTCGTTCAGTCGGAAACGGCTAGGCAGTTTGTATGTAATTTTGTACAAAGATAGGAGCAAGGTGAGAGTAAGTTGCTAGTCTCTTATATAGTACACCAGTATTAAGTAAAATTTCTTATTTAAGTAAAACATTAAGATCAAATAACTTCATGAAGAAATTTAATTAATAAAATATTAGCTAAATACACAGCTTAACACAAAGCTTGTAACTTAATCTTTGTAATACGAAGCCTACTCTGAAGTAGATTGGAGAAATAATCGTTTAATTGTGCACCACTTCGGGGTGAAGGCAGAATCTCCGATAACCTTATTACACTTGCATAATATTTAAAACTAGCGACTCATCCTCACTTCGCTCGGGTTCGACCCTTGTTTGCTTCCCCATACAAACTTTCATCCCCATTTTCACCCCCTTAAGGGATGATTTCCGGGATAAAAACTATCCTACATAAAAACATACTAAAATCTCTTTCGAAAATTTGTGTAGATTAAAAAAAATTTTCACAGTAATATTATATAAGCGTTAGGTTATTTACCAATAAATACGATATTTTATTGAAAAAAAGTGATTAAAACCCTTAGCGAGAATTCAACTCACTCTTAACTTGATGTTGTGTGAGTATGAAAGTTATAACTATTAATTTTATGTTTTCCTTAAAACTATATAAAAATTTATTCCAGAAGAATATATTGGCTTCCTTTCTGTAATTATTATTAATCATATTTTAATAATATTAAATAATTTAATAAAATATAAATTATATAAAATTATTAAAAATATTATTATTATATTATATTTTTTATAATTTATTAAACAGCTAATGTGGGATAGATAGAAATAGACTTAGGAATACACTCTCAAACTTTAAACCCCAAAAATAAGGTTACTGAAATATTAACATTCACTTTAAGCTTTTAATAAAATGCCATAAAATGAAGCCTAGACTAAAATCAACAAAGTCCCAAAACAGGAAGTGGATCCAAAAACTAATTTCTTAGAGAAAAAGCTGCGTCCAAGCGGAAATGGCATTGTGAATTTGATTAAAAATAACTTGGGGCTTTCGTTGTTTTTATTTTTGTCTCGCGTTTTAACGCTGACGCCGTGTACAGGGAAGTTCACACTGATCGCACTACGTCGTCACACTATCAAGTTTTTTAATAACCGATTTAAATTTTTTTTATATATTAATATATGTAGTTTGTGTCATTTTATTCTCATTTTCCGCTAGGAACTAGCGAATACTAATAAATTATTTATTATTAATTTAAACATGCTGAAAGTATATTATATTTTTTAAGCTAATTATAATTTTATGATTATAAAAATGTATGTCCTATATGCAATATTATCGTACTTGCCATAACAAGAATAAAAAAAATCCCTTATTACATAATTAAATCTACTACATACGTTTATTTTATAAAATATTTTTTTATTTACTAAAAACCTTAAAAAAAATTTACATTCATAGCAAAAACTCCTTTAGTATTCTTTTTCAGTTCACAGTAGGTACTCGTTAGTGCGCGATTGTACTACCCTTACTCTGACAAGCAATTTTCTGAAGGATTCTAGTATCTCTATCATTATTAGAGAATTCGTAGATGCAGCATTTTAAAAATTTCTTTCAAACAAAGCACTTCACTATGAATAAAACGAGTTTTATTAGTTTTTTTTTTAAACTAAAACATAATTTCGTTACTTTCTAAATACTTACGATATGTTACATTAATTTCGATTTCTTTTATTAACACACACTAGCGACTCACCCTCGCTCCGCTCGGGTTCATCCCTGGGTACATTTTAATGTTTAGTATAGATTTTTCAAAGACGAGATATTTTCCCGCAGTAAAAAGTATCATATATGTTAATTGGGATAACCAGCTATCATCATACCAAATTTTATCAAAATCTGTCCAGTAGTTTTCTCGTAATGCTTTCTCAGACAGACAGATAGACAAAAATCCTAAAAACCATTGATTCGGCCTCTGTATCGATAATAATGGCTATTTCAATAAGATTTTCTAAAAAATATTTAATGTACAGATTCGACTCAGAATTTGATTATATATATGTATAGATAAAACTATATTTGAAAATAATTTAAATCTGATTATATACAGGACCATCGTTCATGGGAACTGTTTATTTCAGTACCAATATTTTGTTTAATTATTGTGAAGTTTAATATTTACGATTATTGATAACCCCTATGAAGTGAAATATCTACCAATTGCAGTTCAATACAATGGAAGATAAGTATGTAAGTATAATGTTTGACTGATATAATATTATGGTATTGTACTAATCTTTATATATATAATTCTTCTGTGAGTGTGTATGTCACTGAACTTCTCTCAAACGACTGGACCGATTTTGATGAAATTTTTTGTGTGTGTTCAAGGGGATCTGGGAATGGTTTAGATTCACAATTTTTTTAATAGAAAATAATATATTAAAAAAAGTTTGAAATTTTCAAATTAAAGACGTGTAGACAGGACAACGTCTGTCGGGTCCGCTAGTATTACATATAAAAAAATTGTGAGTTCGTGAGTTTGTGACGTTGTAAGGGGTAATCTCTAGATCTACTGAATCGATTTAGGTGAAATTTGGTAAGAAAATAGTTTGAGACCCTGGAAAGGACATAGAATATTTTTTATGCCGGAAATCATATCTTAAGGGCGTGAAAATGGGGATGAAGGTTTGTATTGGGAAGCAAGCTAGGGACGACCCCGAGCAAAGCGAGAGTGAGTCGCTAGTGCAGGCTGCATGCCATAAATAAATTGGAAAATTATTATTTTATTAAATCACTAATTTCTAAGTTAAATCTATTAGGGACAGTGAAGATATTTTGTTACGTTGATTAATTTTTATTTTTATTATGGTTACATATTATACAAATTAAATATAGGTTAGAAATTGTGAATGTATTTTAAAGTAAACACCACATGCTCAAAATCAATGAATTTAAGGCTGCAAAATAAATGTAAAAAATTACAATCTTTAAATTTACTTAAATACATATTTTGGAAAATTACTACATTGTGTTTAACAAAATACATAGTTTTATATATTTTTTTAATGTAAGGAAGGTTAGATAAACTAACCACACTTCACATGAGATTTAAATTGGATGTCGACTTTCTGCTAAACTTTCAAACAAATTCGAAACTTGAGCGTTGCAGTGCTTGTGATTTATTCTACAAAATCCTATTGTTCTACAATTTACAGCAGGTAAAATGTGTGATTTACTTGAATTTTCTTTCTAATATATTATTTGTAACTAGCGATCGACTGCTTCGCTCGGATGCGTCACTAGGTATGTTTACTTACTTTGAGCGGAACCCTAATACTTTTTCTAAAATAAAAGTAGCCTAATTACTCTCTGTAACATCAGCTATCTGCCAATGAAAGTCCTATCAAAATCAATCCAGCCATTTCGAATATTAGCCGGAACAAACAGACAGGCAGACAAAATCTGTATATGTAGATAATGAATATAAAAATGTTATATATTAAAATCTTCTAAATAATTATTTTATTACAATGCAATTAATTATTTATTGTCAATAAATTTAGTTAAAATAAGGTCACTTTTTAAAATAATTTTGTATTTATCAAATTGAGTAAGTCTAATAAAATAAAGCAAACATACTTAAATAAGTTTAGTTTTCTACCAATTTATTTTTTATTTTACAGTATGAAATATGAATACATATAATAAACATTATGCATGCGAAATTCTCCGCATAATTAGCTTGAATAATATTTTTGTTAAAATATTTTATTAATAATTTACTATTATTATTTATTACCTTATTTAGTACTTATTATCCTTGTAGTCTGAACATACCTTTAGACCTAAATTTCAAATTGCTTTACCCGCTTCAAGGCATCCAGTTAAGATCTAAATTCACAATGTTAGTCTACCAACATCTTAACGAACCGTAATATTTACAATTTCTTTATTAATAATAATCACATCATTTCGTTAAATAATTTATTGTTAGTATATATTTTTATACTAGCGAATTTCTTTCGCTTCGCTCGGCTGCGTCCCTGGATACCTATGTGGATTTTGTACGCAATTTCAAGGGTTTTAATTTTTATTGCGCGGAACCGTAATTCTTTTTCAAAATAAAAGTTGCCTAAGTTGCTCCTTAATATCAGCTATCTGTTAGTGAATGTTTCTTTAAAATTGGTCTAGCCGTTTCGGAGATTAGCAGGAACAAACAGACAGACAGACAGACAAAAAAAATAAAAAATATTTTTTTCTTATAAATAGGTACCGTATACATGTACTTTCATATGAATTTAGTAAAAAACCTTACATACAGATACTTCAATTTTATTTATTTGTATAGATTATTATGTGTATCTGTAATTTTCTTTATTGTAAATAAAATATATAGATACGAGTATAAATGTATAATATTTTCTCTTTAATTAATGCCGACTTCAATAAGAAGATCGATTCTCGTATTATTATTAATTTAATACTTTTAGTGTGTTTTGTGACATTTTATCTCACCGATTGTGAATCGATTTTAATAAGTTTATATTAAAAAATAGTAGGTATTGATTATTGAGGTATTATATTATCTGTATATTAAATGCAAAAGTTGATCGTTACATAAGAGGGTATCGCTATCATAACTTTATTATAAAACTCATTGAAACGGTTTATTTATTTACATAAATTTGTTAAAAGGCGGTTGAAAAAACGGTCATCATCAAAAACAACTACGTTTTTTTTTTATTATTATAGCACCCATATTAATTTCATAAATAGATTCTATCTTACGGGTGATCCCACATACATACATATATATCAAAGTTTACTCATAACATAGAGCTAATTAATTTTATCGAACTTTTTATTTACTTTAACTTATTCGATTGAACTTTTACAAATAAATGTAATAATATAACGAGAACGAAAACTTGATAAAACTAAGTTCGTCTAAAACTTTATTTAAGCTTTGAATTGTGTTTAGAAAAATATTAAAAAACTTCTAAGTTTCTATAAGTAAGTAAAAGTGGTTTCGCAATAGTTTGTAGTTATTGTTTAGTGTAAGAAGTCATATAAACATTTATTAGTTGTATATTTAAAATCATCTTGTTCTCGAAGTTTTTCTTTCATATAATTAAATTTTGAACTTTAATCGCAACTACGATTGGTAAATTATATTATTTCACACATATTTCGCACATGAAAATATCAGAGAGCGAGACCCGGGATTTGAACCCGCTATTATAAATAGTATAACAACCAATACGTAAATAGTAAAGGGAGGTCAAGTCACTTATTACTAAAATCCATCTCCTCTCTTTATAACCTTCTTTATAACCAAATTTGAAATAAACTTTTATCATTTTCCTTGGAATTTCCAAAAGAAGTACAAACATTGAATCTTTAGACGTCAAACATGTTATACAAATTGTCGTCCCTTAGATGCCCTACATTTCCGATAAGAGAAATTCTTTGTTTTGCCATTGTCAAATCAAGATTATTTAAAGATTTGTTCTATTTCACTGGAGTCCCAACAATTTTATTTGTTTTGGCTATTTTGCCTATTTTCTTTCTATTTATCGCTCTTATTTAACATATAAATGGGCATTACTTCGTACTTCTTTCTACACTATGCCTTTAAAAGCAACTCGAAGGTTCAAATAGCCGATAAATTGTCAAGTATTTTAATTTAATTTTAATATAAATATGTTGGGACATCTACAGACTGCATCATCTAGTTCCATCGTAAGCTACGAGGCTTGTGTTATGGATACCAGATAGTTGATACACTATACATATATAACTTTAAATACGTACATATTATAAATATAAACACCCAGCAGGACACGAACCCACGTCTGCTGGCACAACAGCTAGGATCACTACAAACTGACCCAAACGTATCGTTAAATGATATAGAATTATTTTTTATTGACATGGTTACTTGTATTACCTACTAAATAAAAAAGCACTACGGTAAACCTATTAGTCTAATATGTTTAAGGCATTATAAGAATTAAAAAAACAATATCTGTAATGAGCCCTAAAAAGTGTTTTATCTTAGGGAGCCGTTTATTATATTATCAAACATATTCTGCTAACATTTTAACGTATTGGTACAGTTTATAAAAGTAAAAACGTATTTTTGACCGACTTTAAAAAAAGGAAAAACTCTATAATTAGGGTGTTTATTTAATTTTTTTTGTATGTGATATCTTCGCTAATTCTGAATTGATTATAAATAATAAATAATAATAAATATGTTGGGACATTAACACACAACACCGTCTAGTTCCATGGTAAGCTACGAGGCTTGTGTTATGGATACCAGATAGTTGATACACTACACATATATAAACTTTAAATACATACATAATATTATAAATATAAACACCCATGACTCGAGTACAAACATTTGTGCTCCTCAGGACTAGAACCAACGACCGCTGGCACAGCAACTAGGGTCACTACAAACAGAGCCAAACGTGTCGTCATTTAATGAGTTTATACCTTAAGGGTGTTTTTATTAAAATTTCAAGAAATTAATTCATCAGCCCTAACATTTACTATTTAATCAAGTAAAAGTTTTAGAGCCAATGCCCAATACAAACTGAATGTCAAATTTTATTCCAACTCAGATTTCAAATAAAGCAAGCACTAAAGAAACAAATTACTGGATACTATTGAGAAAATTAATAATACTTGTGATTAATTATTTCTGAGGGTTCTCGCCTATTAATATTGTTTCATCGATACATTTTCGCTATAACAATATTGATCAAAGATGAATTATATTTTACTAAGGTTTTGTGGTTTTTACGCACTACTGGTTAGTTTTTTTTATTTTAATTTTTTAATTCAAATTCTATTTACTTATGGGCATAAATTGTTTATATGTTTTACATTTAATACTTATATAAAATTCTCATGTTACAGTGTTTGTAACAAAACTCCTCAGCAACGGCTTGACCGATTCTTATGAAATTTTGTGTGTAGATCTGAGAATAGGATATCAACTATTTTTCATACCCCTAAGTGGTAAGGGTGGTCCACCCCAAAAAAATATTTGTATTACTTGGACATTTTTTCAAATTATTTTTTTTATGATTCGGCATTAAAAATACATACATACAAACCTAAATTTTCTCTAGTGACGAACCCGAGCGGAGTGAATGTGATAACATATAGACTTTTGAAATACGAGATTGTATCACCATCTACTTACCATTTATGTATTAAGACATCTTCATAAATGATATGAAAAATAAAAATCTAGATAGACCAACGCAATATCTATTTCACCTCAATCCAGGACTATAACCAAAAACTCTGTGATTAATCATAAAGGGTAGCTTCTAGATCAAAAAAATCATTTTTCGAAATAGGGTTAACAGTCAGTAATTTCTTGTATTGCTATGAATTGAGAGATTTTAAGTATAATACAATTTTTTCATCATCCGACCAATAGTGCGTAAAGACCATAACTTTTCATCCCTTATCACTTTATATTAGATTTAAATTAAATGTCTGCCACAACAAACAATGGGATATTACAACTATAGTCTGCAATACAAGTTTCCAATTAATTAAAAAGTATTAGAACCTTATAACTCAGACTCGAAGTTCTAATTTACCTTCATGTTTAAATAAGAAAAATATATCTATACATATAATAAAATTCTAAATAAGCCGAAGCTTTAAATATTTTTTGGAAAATCTTATTGCAATAGACATTATTATCGATACAGAGGTCGAATCTATAGTTTTTAGAATTTTCGTTTCTCTGTTTGGCTGGTAACGTATCACGAAAAAACCACTGGGCAGATTTTGATAAAATTTGGTGTGATGATAGGATGTTATCCGCGTCAACATATATGATAATTTTTACTACGGTAAAATGTCTCATCTCTGAGAAATCTATACTAAACCTTAAAACGTAACTAGGGACGAACCCCAGCGGAGCGAGGGTGAGTCGCTAGCTTAATATCAAATCCGAACAATAAGTTACGAACAGAAATCTGAAAAAAATATGCATGGGAATGATTCTCTGACGTTATTATTAAATATGTCATTTTATTACAAATTTAGGGATCTTTTGCCAAATGGCAGTACCTTCATAAATTTAATCGGATGTCTATCAGTATGTCACAGCCATTTTACTGCTGCTGAAATTTAGCAGTTAGGTGTTTAATAGGAAGCGCTAATCAATTCTGTAGACAATATACAAAAAATGCAAAATAAGAGTGGTACGTCATACATGTAACTGAGATATGAAAAAATATCCAAGTGTACATAAAAATGTATGGAATCCATGAATAGGTCTTAAACTCAAATAGATTTTTTTAAGTAGCTTTTTTGTTCAAGCCAATTAAACATATAAAGCCCCCAATTTTGAATTTCATAAAAAGCATCTTACAGGGCAATAAATAGGCTTTATAGAACGTGTGATGCCCATTAATTTGCCCCCAAATGAGATGATGCTCCACCGTAATAAAGTACCCTCGAGAGTTACACGGTAATTTCTTGCAAGGGTTGTATGCTCATTATAGGTTTTATATTGCGATATTATCTTTTGTTTTGTTAAAATTATATTACTCAGACTAAAGGATTATATAGATGGAACCGCCATACAAAATGTAAAAATCAAAAATAGTAGCGTGTTTTATGCTTCTCGATTTTGCCATACATCTCGTTGGCATATTTTCGTATATTTTATATAGTTTATATATATTAGTCGTTAATTAACAATTTTAGAGAAGAAAATATCGAGCATTAGTTCTCTTTTCCTTGAAAAAGATAATATTAGTTTTTTTTCTTTTATTATAATAAAATCTGTTAGTCATTTATATTTTTAACATTTATTTACTTATCACAGTAATGAATATTCAATTAATATTATTATTCTATTTAAAAAAATATTTATATTATTTGCTAAATAATTAATTTTCAGCATCATGTTTAGGTCTATGACACTCTGATTATATTATTCCTTAGTCGGGAGTTAAAACATATTTGTTAAAATTTCTTTGTATATTTTTGTTGTTCATATTTTTTTTAAGTAGGGAATGGTATGTATATATATATTATACTAGTTACTCACCGTCGCTTTGGTCGGGTTAATCCCTAGCTTGATTCTAAATACAAACTTTCATCCACATTTTCAACCCCTTAAGGAATAATTTCCAGGATGAAAAATATCCTACGTCTTTCCCAGGGTCTCTATTATCTTCTTACCAAATTTCATCTAAATCGGTTCAGTAGATCCAGAGATTACCGCCTACAATGTCACAAACTCGCAACCTCACAAACTCACGAACTTTACCCCTTTATAATAAAGATACTTGTAAAAAATAAATTTTGCATTTGTCTACTTATTATAATTAATATAAATTTGTATTCGTACTACTTGTAGTTTTTTAATGACTTTCTTAAATCCACCTTGCTTAATGGTAATAAATCTATATAAACTTTTGATCACGTTCATAGCAATCTGTAGAAGGTGTCGAAACACAGTTTTAAAATTACTTTGAATTACATATATAAAAAAAATATAAAATAAATATAGTAAACACAAAATAAATACTAATTTTGTGAAATAGAAGTAACTTATATGAGGTCCAAGAAGTTTCTTTTCTGATATTCGTAGTAGTTGTCGTATTGTTTTCAATTTCAAAGTTTCAGGAAGACAGTGAAAGATTTCAATATTGAAATTCGTACTGTTAAATTTTATGGAAAATGTTCAAATTATTCAAGTTTAGTCTAAACGCTTGTTCGGTTTGTTTCATTTTTATTATACGTTTTACAAACGTGAACTAAACCCTTCCATGCTACTTTATAGCACTGAAGGGTGTTAGCACTACGTAGTTTGGGATATCTTACATGTTTATTAATAACTCGCGGCTCACCCTCGCTTCGCTCGGGTTCGCCTCTAGAAAAACATTAATAGAGATGTATTAGTTCTTACGGGAACCGTTCAATTTTCCCGGATGTAAAGTAACCTGTTGTTTGACCGGCAATATAAGGTATCAGAATGTTAAATTTTACTAAATTAGGTGCATAAGTTGTATAAGTTATTATAGTTTTTAAACGTAAGAGTAGAAAAATATAAATCAGAAAGCTTCGAACTGCTAAGCTATCGGGAGTTACACGTGTTATTGTGAGTCAACCATAAAAGATAGACATATGCTGTCTTGGGATATTTTTATATAATTTTAAGGAGAATATTTCCGTCATACGTGATTTCTGTGTAGCTTTAACCATTAAGGTTGCACACGCGACGGAAGCTTAAAAAATGGAGTAACTTCTCCCGTTTTCCCAACATTTCCCTTCACTGCTCTGCTTCTATTGATTGTAACGTGATGAAAAGTATACTATAACCAGCTCAGGAGTATGAAAAATAATTGTACCAAGTTTCGTTAAAATCCGTCGAGTAGTTTTAGTTTCTATAACGGTTATACAGACAGACAAAAATTTTACTGATTGCATTTTTGGCATCAGTATCGATCCCTAATCACCCCCTGATAGTTATTTTGGAAATATATTTCATGTACAGAATTGACCTTTCTACAGATTTATTATAAGTAAGTATAATAATAATTTCTTTGTTGACATAGTTTTATACATACACAGGTGATCAAGATTTCCATAGCCCCTGAGCTCGTTAAAAACTATGTTGCAGGAGCCAATGTCGTCCCCATATAATTATTGACTATTATCATAGGAATACATCTTGCCATTGCAAAATCCGTTAATCTACCGGGGTAAAGAGAGTTGAAGATCTGTTAAGTTAACTCAGAACAAAGAAGAATTTAGCAAGATGACTGCCGGCCTTTTAATAATGAAGAGGCACTTAAGAAGAAGACGTTTTTATTCCATATAGCTGATAAACAAATACAAATAACACCTGTCTGATGGTAAGTAGTATCCATAGCATAAGCTTTTACGCTTGTTATAACAGAGACATAATTTGTGTTTACTCTTACTAGCAATTCTTATTAGTGCAGACTATTTTATCAAACCATTTTTACTCTTATAGAATTTAAATTAACTTTAAAGAGGTTTCGAGTCGAAAGTAAAGAGTCATATGCCCGATTTCACCAACGTCACCTAAGTTTAAGGGATCCCCTAAGCATGGTAAGGGGGCTGTTAGGGGACAGTCTCTGTTTCACCGACAGTTAGGGGTCACCTAAATATTAAAAGCCCCCCCCCCCCCCTAAATTAAGATGCTCGAAATATGGGCTTAAAGACGATCGTAAAACGAAATTTAATTTAGGGGCTAGTTTAGGGGATTTTTAAGCTAGGGATCCCATACGTAGGTTTTTGCTTATGGGTTGTTGGTGAAATCGGGCAATAGATACCCAAGCAATAAAGAATTTCAGCAACCACTTAATTCACCAAGAAATGCTCATGTATTTTTTTTTCAATATTATCTAAATATACGGCAATATCTTATGTGCATTTATTAAGAAAAAGAAACTCAAATTTTCCATACAGTTGTGATTTTTGAATTACTTGGATTTGTTATACCCCACTTTGTACACGGAGGGTTAACCCTGATTCATAAATATGTATAAAAAAATCAATTACTGTTTAAAAAGGTACACATTTTTACCGTTTATTAAAAATTTACATAAAATTAAATTTTAAATTTAAATTTTGCATACAAGGTCAAAATTGTTGAATAATGAACACTTATAATAATATTACTAGCCACATCATTTTTATTTATAAAATACTTAAACTAATGCTTAAAAAGACTTATTGCGCCGTGTAAAACGATTCTATTTAATATATAAAAACCATTTCAAATACTCGTCTTGTTGAATCGTATTTTTAGCAGAAATTACATAAATTCAAAATTCATAACGTAATTTGATTCAGCCATAACAAATGATGAATGTCAAAAGCGCTCGTTATCTCACTACAACATTGGACTCTATCAAGAGTTATACGCTTTGCTGAATTATGTTTTATATGTGTTTCGATTTATTACTTGATACGTTTGCTCTACGCTCTACATGAATAGAGTAATTATTGAAATTTACTATTTAATGTCCATATCTTTTAAAGCATACGATATGAGGGCAATGAAATATGTACATATAAATAAAATTTGATGCCTATCTGCGTGTAACATAATATATTGTTAGTACAACCCCTTTATTATAATAGTATTTCAGTTTGTGATAGATTACATTTGTATTATGTGAGCTTTATACAAGAGCAAATATGATTTAAGTACTAATCCAATGTGTTTTATTTCTGAATAAGTTATTAAAAGAGACAAAAGTTTAGCTAAAGCTTTCTACATGAAAAGATTGTTTGTTTAAGTCTTTTTCATAATGCCTTATTAATTTGATTTCTTCTTTAGTTGTTTTTTTTTTATTTAATACCTTTAAGAAACTTAATTTTATTTTATAAAATTGATTGAATGCAAGTTAGTTAAGTATATTATATACTGTTTTAATTTACAATTCTAATTAATATTACTATGTATTTAATGTATTCAAACCTTTTTTAAGTCCTACTGCTAGGCACGGGCCTTCTGTTAAATCGAGAGGAAACATGCCATTGTCCACCATATACTAGCCAAGCTGCGGGTTGGCGGACTTCACAGGTCTTTCGAACTTGCTAAGTTCTCTGCAGACATGCAGATTTCATCACAATGTTATCTTTCATCGTAACACAAGCGGTAATCATGTTGGAAATGACACATGAAATCGCACAAGAAAATATCAGAGGTGTGAGATTCAGAATTTGAATCCGCTTCACTCGGTTTCCCAGCGAGCGCGTCACCACTGGGCTGCCACTACTTATCTATTTACATATGTATCATACATATTATTATGAAATTAAGAAACAATAACAAATTTTAATTTTCATTCAAGAGTGATAAACACACAGCCTTACTATACAGTATCTATAACTAAAATAGTATTTATGGCAAAATTATTTCAGTTTAAACATAACTAGCATTTTCTTGCAGATCTGTCCGTATGATTCATTTATATATAACTATATCTCTATAAATAATAGCGTAAGCGTTATTCTGATGTATAAGATGTACTTAATTCTGTAAATTTTCAATCAAATATTCTGTACTAAAAATGGTTTTAGATTAATAGCTTCTAGTCAAAATTCACTTAATAGGTGGCCACAAACTATCAATTGAAATTAATCTTTATGATATGGTTGTTCATATATGAGTACCTACTATTTGCTAAATTACTTTAGTCTATGCACATTGCAGTATAATAAATGTCAAAATGAAATATGAGGCGTCTCAAAGTAGCGTTTGAAAGGGCTCATTAATTTGCCCTATAAAATAAAATGACATGATAGTATCAATATGTTATAAGGGACGCTTAACCTCGAAGGTGCTTATAATATTATATATTAAAACTAGCATTGCTCGCGGCTTCGCCCGCGTTCAGATGACCAAAAACCAAATTCTTAGGTTTTACATATATATAGTATACTATTACAGTACAGTTTTTGTATTTTTTCTCAGAAATGAGACATTTTCCCGCGGTAAAAAGTATCCTATATGTTGACCCGGATAACCAGCTATCATTATACCAAATTTTATCAAAATCTGTCCAGTAGTTTTCTCGTGATGCGGTAACAGACAGACAGACAGACAAAAATTCTAAAAACTATAGATTCGGACTCTGTATCGATAATAATGTCTATTTCAATAATATTTTGCAAAAAATACTTAATGTACAGTTTCGACTTAGTTACAATTTTATTATATGTGTAGATTACTTCGTACTTTATGTTAATACAAATTCACGTATTGCTATAAATCGATTACAAAGCAGACCAACAATTTTTAATCAAGAAAAACAATAAAATTACGCATTTTATTTTCTTTGCAACAAACCAATAATTCTATGGTAGTTATAAAATACTAGCTGATTCGTCCGACATTGCCTTGTTAATGTTACAATTTTTTGGTGATATACGAGTTCATTCTAAAATTCCTCATAAGAATATATTATGTCTTTCCTGAATTTATTAGTTTGCGCCCACGATTTCGCTCGCGCGATAAGCTGGGCAGACATTAAGTGTAGCCAATGTCTAATCCCAGGATGCAATTAATATCCTTGCCGAATTTCATCGAAATCTGTTCAGCAATTTTTGCTTGAAAAGGTAACAGACACAGCTATTATCACGTTTATAATATTAAAAAATATGAATAGTTTCATATTGTTTCTGTATTTTGTTGAGTTGATGTCATTTTAAATGAAAGATGCCTCTCGTGCCACTTTAACGAGCTTTGACAGTCATGATTAATTTATGACGCAGTGGATCCGGAAATTCGCCAGAATCATTTTAAGATAAATAAATTATCAAGTTTGTTGTAATGTCTTTAAAAGTCAAATATCAATGATTAAAACGGGTAAAGATAATTTTCAAGATCATCCCATTTGAAAATAAATTAAATTTTTAGTTTTAAGTACATACTTATAACGTGACGAATTTCGAAGGTATAACTGTGTATGTATATATATATATATATATATTGCAATACTTTCTAGCTTGATGATGATAGATTTATTACTTGACATTTATATTTAATATTAAAAGGATTTTTCAAAATATTTTCATTTAATTATTTTCTCACATTTTGACACAAAGCCCTTTATACGAGTATGTACATATATTATATTACTAGCGGCTCACCCTCGTTTCGCTCGGGTTTGTCTCTATGTACGTTTTAAATATTATGTATAAATAGTTATAAGCCAGCGTATATATATATTATTATATTTTTTCAGCGTATTATAATATTTTTATATGGATTACACTGATTCTTTAATTTCTATATTATTGTTATCTTATCTTATAATTAAATAAGCAATTTTTGTCTACATACCTATATTTCGAGGTTCTCGGAGACGGCTCTAACAAATTGGATCAAATTTTGAATTCAGATAAGGTCTTGCTTTTGAAGTTTATCTATATAGGTATCTTTTCTGAAAAATGCAGTTTATATGTATATTTTTTACAAAACCCACAACTTTACAATTAAAGGTCGAGCGAAGCTCAGTCGCCCAGTACAGTCTAAGATAAATAATGATTAACGAACAACAACCCCCTATAGCAAAAATTATACAACTAACACAAGTATAATACTATTATATTTTTAACAAATAAATACAAATTGAATAGACGAAAGTAATTTTCTTTTATTATAATATTCATAGAGAGCCCTTGTATTATTTTCAATACCAAACTTTTAGGAAGCAGAATAAAAATTCAATATTGAAATCCATACTTCAAAATTCGAAGGAAAATGTTCAATTTGGTGCCAAGCGATAAAAGTTGCCTACCTTTAATGGCGCGAAGAAATAGCATCAACTTCTCCAATGTGATTTATTTTTCTAAAGAAAATACTTTTTATAATATTTTTACTTAAGTCAATTTATTGATATCGACTTATGTTATAAGTTATTCAAAACTTCGGGATCTATGGCGCAGAGCTTAATAAGCTTTAAGTTTCCTTCGTGTTCCTTCTTATTTTACTGAATTTCACTGTTTTGGGAATTTAAATTAATAATATTGAAAAATATCTACATATTTCTTAATAAGTATAATAAAAATACCGACCAAGTGCGAGTCGGACTCGCGTACGAAGGGTTCCGTACCATTATCTATGAAAACGGTAAAAAAATCACGTTTGTTGTATGGGGGCCTCCTTAAATATTTATTTTATTCTGTTTTTGTAGTATTTGTCGTTATATCGGCAACAGAAATACATCATCTGTGAAAATTTCAACTATCTAACTATCACGGTTCATGAGATACAACCTGATGACAGACGGACAGACAGACAGACAGACAGACAGACAGCGGAGTCTTAGTAATAGGGTCCCATTTTACCCTTTGGGTACGAAAGTCTAAAAATGATCAAATTGTAATCGAATATTTCTACCACTTTTTTTTACCAATCTAACCATCCAAGGTATGTCATCCGCATCCAGTGGTTTCCGGCAACTTTGAAAAGCCGTCGGTTCAACGTGGGAGGCCTACCAGCTCTTTATGTTAAAGTTGCGACCGGTCTTGTGAACTTATCAACCCCATCGGCAGTTAAAGGTAGTTCAGATCAATACACGGACGACTAAGTAATAAGTTTATTTTCATAGTTTTTAAGCACGCATTTTTAAAAAACGATGTCGTTTTATCTCAAATATGTGAGTTTCTTGACAGCAAAATGATTTTAAATCGGTAGCAATTACTTTAACAACATAGGAATTTGGTTCATGTAGATTGATTAAATATATTATTTTTACTTTAAATAATTCCGGTTTCCAAAAAAACTCTTAAAAGGGTATCATGTCATCAATAGGAGCAAGTCTTTCATTCAATCCCTGTACCTTTACAGTCCTCAATTTTATTAGGATTCGTTTTAAACATACTCAATAGATCATAAAAGCCACATTCTAATTTAATTATTTATTTATATCTATATAAAATATAAAAGTAAATATATGTTTGTTGGTTTCTTAACTAAATGTTGGTATCATCATACATATCTTTTCTTCTCTCGTGTTCCTAGGTGCCTAACAATACTATATATATATTTCATCCAAATCAGTTCAGGCATTACTAAATACTTAATAATAAACTAGGAGCACTTGAATAAACTTGAGCGACTCCAAGATCTTTGTATACGGTTTATTTTTGGCCTTAGAAAATATGACCATGTTTCTCAATTTCGTAAAAAGCTCAAGTGGCTCATCTTCATCTTCTCTACTGCGTGCTGTTTAACCCTTCAACTCCTATTTATCTGAAAGAGCGTATTGAGTTTCTGGATGATTCCCATGCTCGTTCACTTCGCTCTGCTCAAAATTTCCTTCTTAAAATTCCTACTCACTCTTCCTGTTTCTTCCCAATTTTTTTTATAGTAAAAGCTGCTCGATTGTGGAATTCTATTCCTTTAAGCATTAGATCTGCTAAAAGCTTAGATAAATTTAAAAAGTTATTAAAAGATGTCTCTTTAAGTCTTTCCCTTAGTCCTTTCCCCTAATATCATCGTTATTATGATTTCCTCTATTATGTTCTAGTATCTAATCCTATTTATTATTTGATTGATTTTTTCTTTTTTATGTGTGTGTGTAAATTTTACGCATATATGTATGTATGAATTTATGTATGTATGTATGTATGTATGTATGTATGTATGTATCTATTTATCTATTTATCTATAAGTATTTATATATAGTAAACGTGTTAAAGCAAGTACACCGCCTACCGTTTTTATGAATAAATATTCATAAAAACGGTAGGCGGTGTACTCCTCCACCTCAAGGTTGCCTGGAAGAGATCGCTTCCAGCGATAAGGCCGCCTGCTGTGCATCTTTTCTTTGTGTTGTTTTTTTATTTTATATTTATTTTTGGTGTACAATAAAGAATATTATTATTATTATTATTATATCTATACTAATATTATAATGAGGTAAAGTTTGTGACGTTGTAGGGAGTAATCTCTGTATCTACTGAACTGATTTAGATGAAATTTAGTAAAAAGATAGTTTGAGACCCTAGAAATGACATAGAATACTTTTTATCTCGGAAATCATCCCTTTTAAAGGGGTGAAAATGGAGATGAAAATTTATATCGGGAAGTAAGTATTTTATAAAGCAACACACAGATAAATATATCACTTTGTATCTGACCAAAGTCAGGGCAAGACCATAATAATATCAACCATTAAATTGTTATTTTCTAACTACGTAAGAATTTATAGGGTTAAAAACTTTTTCACGCAAAATACATATAATTATAAAACTTTAAAGGCCGTGCCCGAAAGGCTTCACGGAAGTTTTATGAATAAAACATGCAAATTTCATCATTATTCTTAATTGTTTAACTGAATTCAATTATAATTTCGTCCTTGTGTACGAAACTCCTTTATATTTATCTATACGTATACTAATATTATGAAGTTAAAGAGAGAGAAAGCTCTTATGTTTTCTTTTTGTTTGAAAGTTAAAACAAAAAGAAAACATAAGAGCTTTCTGATGGAACTTCCAGTAAGACTTAAAATATCTTTAGCTTTTATCAAATAGCCTATAAGCCTATTTATGAATAAACAAAAGCTTATACCTAAATCAATTATGCGAGTAGAGCCATGAGTAAATGTTAGTGTATAATAATTAACACTATAATAGCAATGTTGCTCCTTGTCTTGTTATTTATTGTACTAAACGCGAGTCTAACCCCTATAAAATATGCCAGATTAATCTTTTGACGCTTAACACGTTTCAACGTCAGCTTTTTATTCTCTTCCGAATGGTAAGCTAATCCATACTAATATTATAAATGTGAAAGTGTGTTTGTTTGTTTGTTTGTCCTTCTTTCACGTGTAAAAGGAATAACGGATTGGTTTGATTTTTTGTGTGGAGACAGTTTGAGGGCTGGAGAGTGACATAGGCTACTTTTTACCGCGGGAGTTTATCTCATTTCCACGGAAAACACGTTATAATACAAACTAAAAAAATATTTATGATCAGAATTACTTGAAGGTTGGTATTAATGTTCTTCAATACAATTAAATAAATACATGTTTTAGCATTTTTCGAAATTCATCCTATAAGTGGGTAAAATAGTAGATGAAATTTTGTATGAAACCTAGGTTTCCTACCTTTTAGAGATTTTTTTGTAGTTTTATATATTAATGTTATTACATAGATACTCATATTTTTATAAAGTTATGTTTAATCATATGAAAATATTAATTTGCAGAACCCATAAAATACGTATTACTTTGTCTGACCTTCTGTTTTAAATATTAAATGATCTTTCTTTTCAAGAAAACGTTGATATTCTGCAATAACTACCGATATAAGGAATAATATTTCATATTATTTCTACTAGTATAGATAATTACTCATATATTTATTTTGGAAAATTTATTTAGGGAAGAGGGTAGGTTACAAAGGAAAGTGATACCATAATTCGTTTCTTTCCACAAAATAATATAAATAGAGAAAAAAGTTTCAACAAATTACCTAATATCAAGAAGATCTACTCTTACTTCCCTAACTTATATAATGGTAACATTATAAGCATTTAGTAACAATAAAACGCATCCCAACGAATATTTGGTATACACCATTAATTTTCCCATTATCGCCATGTTGCGTACTTTTCCTTTATATCAATCATATTTAATGGTTTTCCTCAATTAAAATGTTATAGCTTAGTTACTTTAATAACATATCTGTCAACAAAACCAGCTTTTAAATAACTTAAATTTAAATGTTTGTTGCGATTTTGATTGAAGTTTAATTTATTATGAGATTGATCCTAAGATACAAGCATTCACTATATTATTGGAAAATTCTTTAAGTGTATCTGTTTATCATTAAGCAAAGAGAAAAAAGTGCAGTATCTTTTTCTCTTCTGTTTGTTAATTGATTTTTTATTAGCTATTGACGAGCGTTAGTGTTATCTATACATATAATAAAATTGTAACTAAGTCGAATCTGTACATTAAATATTTTTTGGAAAATCTAATTGAAATAGACATGATTATCGATACAGAGTCCGAATCTATAGTTTTTAGAATTTTTGTCAGTCTGTCTGTCTGTTACCGCATCACGAGAAAACCATTGGACAGATTTCGATGAAATTTGGTATGATGATAGCTGGTTAACCTGGTCAACATATAGGATAATTTTTACCGCGGGAAAATATCTCATTTCTGAGAAATAATACAAAAACTGCATTGTAAGAGTATACTAATAAAAAGTAAGCCGCGCAAAATGAGCCGCGGGTGACGCTAGTCAATATATATTTTTGGAAATAGGTAGTTTTTAAACAAATAGGTAAATTTGATTCAACAATTATTATTTTCAAATGTCGATCACCAAGCGAACACTAGTTATTTCAAATAGATACCGTGTGGGAGACAGAAAAATTACAATGGCTGTACATTGTTTTTGTTTTTTATTTTATTTATTTTGATTAATATTTAGCCTTCTTTAACGTATTGCTGCTGGCCTTGCCTTCTTTCTTTATGAAGGCGATCAGGCCATTTTTCACCTCACCAAGTGCAGGCTGGTAGACTTTACGTTTTTTCAAAAACTAGCTAGGTCTTCTAAGACATGCACGGTTTTCTCACATTTTTTTCCTTAACTTTCAAATATTATTATTATTATTATTTATTATCTTGGGACATTAACAATCTAGTTTCATGGTAAGCTACGAGGCTGGTGTTATGGATACCAGATAGTTGATATTACAGACATATATAACTTTAAATACATACATATTATAAATATAAACACCCATGACTGGAGTACAAACCTTCGTGCTCATAACACAAATGAATGCCCCTAGCGGGACTCGAACCCGCGACCGCTGGCACAGAAAGTGGGGTTACTACCAACTGACCCAAACGTGTCGTCTAAAATAATAATGACGTTGAAAATGATTTGCATGCGTAAATATAATAGTTGCTAGGACCCGGGTGTAAACTTGGTTTTTCAAGCGAGCGAGTTACCACTGGGCTACCATCTATTACACAAACTCCACTGTGCAGAACAATTTCATTTTCCTATGAATACCAAAATGATATTGACGGATTAAAAAAAATACAGTCGAATTGAGAACCTCCTCCTTTTTGAAGTCGGTTGAAAATAAACCTAATTCAACATCCGAAACAAAATATACCACTTCAATTTTATTAGCTTCAATAATTTATTTTATTACAAACTTAATGCATAAATTCGGGACCAACAACAATCCATATAAATTGAGTGCCATAACCGGTGACTGATGTATGGACAAACTCGAATCGTTATCAAGTTGTTCGATTACATTCAGGGTCATCAAATCTGCAAATTGTCTAATATCTTAGCTATAATAATTATAGTTTTTAAAAAAGTACACTGATTTCAAATTAGTTTAAAAATATTTATTACTAGTGACTCGCTTTCGCTCGGGTTTGTCCTAGTTGATTCCCAATACAAACTTTCATCCCCATTTTCACCCTCTTGAGAGATGATTTCCGGGGTAAAAACTATTCTATGTCCTTCCCAAGGTTTCAAACTATTTTCTTACCAAATTTCATCTAAATCGGTTCAGTAGTTCCAGAGATTTCTTCCTACAAACAAACTCACAAACATACAGACTTTACCTCTTTATAATATTAGTATTAGATTATTTCATCCCTTACGGAAGGAATTTCTTCTTAAAATTTATATAGTAACACTTGAGATAAAAATCCGTTGATAAATATCCGATCCCAGGATGCAATCTAAGTCCTTGCTTGGTTTTATCTAGATCTGTTTTGCGGTTTTAGCAAGAAAATATAAAAAATACAGAGGACTGATATACTAATCCATGTTAAAAGCCGTTTCAAGTATTAGTAGGTACAAACAGACAGACAAAATTATATATAGACACAAGATTAATTGAATGTTTTTTTGGGGCTAAATATATTTAAAAAAATTCCAATATCAAACAAATAGATAAACTTAATTATAATTTTAACGATTACACATACAACTTGTATAAGCCAAATTGAGCATTTTCAACAGTCTATTCAAATGGAGTGCCATAACGAATGACGGATGTATCGTTCGACCCCTTATCTGGCTTTACAATAACATCACGATGACCAGGGTTATGTTGGTTTATATTTTACTTATTTTTTTTATGTAGTATTAAATTGTAGACTACCTCGTATTCATGGTATAGCGATTGGTGAATCAATGGTGACATAATGGTATGGGATCTAAATATCTATCGATTTAACTATAAATGCTCAGCGATATCTAGTAATTGAAATTTCTATTTTTTTTTTCCAAAAGAGTCATATAAAGGGATCTTTAGTACCTTTAATATTGTGTAAGTCATGGTGAAAGTTATTCATATTGACTTTTTATTGGGTTTCTAGAACATTCTATTAACTAAATATTGGTGAACACACGTGGGAGTTACGTCAATAAAATATATTGAGATCCTGTACTATCCTACCCACCCACTGCTATTGTTAGTTCACCACGCCCTAAGTGTAATATATGATACATAGATGCTAAGACAAGTATTTATTTAATTGTATAGAAGAGCATTAATACCAAGCTTCAAGTAATTCTTGAACTAGAAACTTACGTATACTTACGTAAGTTTCAAGTAATTCTGATCATAAATATTATTTTGGTTTGTATTATAACGTGTTTTCCCGTGAGAATGAGATAATCTCCCGCGATAAAAAGCTTATGTCAATCTCCAACCGTCCAACTATCTCCATACAAAAAATGACGTCAATCCGTCGATCCGTTTCAACGTGAAAGAAAGACAAACAAACAAACATATACACTTTCACATTTATAATATTAGTATATATATTAGATTTAGGTACACAAAAATAAAAAGCTGCGCGCAACTTTTAAAAAATATCTCAACTCATGGTAAATTATCCTCTATTATTAGAGGAAGGAAAAACTTAAAAAGCTCATTTATACACCTTTTCACAGTTATTTGTTATCTTAGATGAGCATCCCTGTACATTTTATTGCTCCATTGTTGCTCGAAGTGAATGATGGTCTCACTCCCCAGCGTTACCGGCGTGGCGCGTTCCGACGAATTCTGACAGCCGTCATTAATTTAATTCGAGGTAGAGCTAAGCCTTGAACAAATCTTAAGTCTTTGGGAACACGCTAAGTTGATGTATGAAAAGGTGTTTTGTAGAACGCTTATATTTGAAATTAAATCAGAATTTTGATTGTTGAGAACAACAGTTTATTTTTAACATAAAATAATCTCGTCCAACCCATTATCTGTCTTTGTGTTCTATTTACGAGTATATTGTATTATTGCTTTATCAACAATCTCTCAACGAAAGAGGCTTACTTTATATTATATCTAATAGATTTATCATTTATACGAGTATAAGATTCGATCTTATACTCTCCCAAGCACAAGAGCTGGTGTAAGGATAACATAGGATTATCGTCAACTTTTTTTTTTGATTTTGTATAATTTCTACGTGAGCTTTTTAACGTTTATAATACCTACAAATTATATAATATATTATCTAAAATTTTTGCGTAATTAAGTAAAATGTTTTACATAATAAAAAACAAAGTCCCTCCGCCCCGTTTGTCTGTCCGTCTGTCTGAACGCAATAAAGTCAAAAACTACTGAATAGATTTTCATATAGTTTTCACTAAAGGATGGATTAATAGACTGAAATATAACGAACATTGCTAAAAATGTCGAAAAATGATGCTACGTAAACCAATAGAGTTATATGAAAACAATATATTAAAGATTTATTCATACCAATGGATGCACCCCAGCAAAGAGAGGGTAAGTCGCTAGTATAAAGATAAAAGGTAAACTAGGTCAGAAGTTCGATTTTATTCTAAAAGACATGAAATTTCTGAAATGAAGCCAGTAATGTACGTCATTGCAGTTCATCTTCTTTGCATACTTTACCTGATTCAATAATTAGGGCCACACGAAACTCTGACACTGGAGAATTTATTTCACCCTTAATTTAAAATGTTAAAACTGACCTTTTTATAATTTAATCGTATCTTTTTTCCCTCTCGAAATAATTGGTACCATATTTTATTTCTGCGTTTGTGTTTTAATTAAAAAGACTTTTGCAAAGAATAAAAAGGATTATTAGAATGGGTATTGGCGCATCTGAAGATTACGTGAAAGTTAAAATTGTGATCCATTTCTCTTATTTTTTCCTAGTATTTTTTCTATAAGTTTGTTGGGACATTAACACACAGCACTATCTAGTTCTATGGTAAGCTTTAAGGCTTATGTTATGGATACCAGATAGTTGATGCACTACACATATATAACTTTAAATACATACATATTATTAATATAAGAACTCATGACTAGAGTACAAACATTCGTGTTCATCACACAAATGAATGCCCCCAGGGGGACTCGAACACGCTACCGCCAGTGCAGCAAGTAGGGTTATTACAAACTGAACCAAACGTGTCGACGAATAATAATTAATCGTAGGCAACCTACGATAGAAATTTTCAGGATCTTTTGATTTTAAGGATGAAGAAGTGAGTAAGACAAGCAGACAAACTTATTTCTGCATTATAATACAATAATAAGGAAAGGAATTTAGAATTTTTAATGTTAAATTAAGAATGACTAAAGCTTTTTAAGACCATTAGTAGCTTTGAAAGCACATAATCAAGATAAACAAAAAAAGTCTATTTCAATTCATAGATCATTGTCAAATGTTCGTCATCATACAAAAATCTTATTAAGGTAAAGTAATATTTATGGCTTGTAAATTAATAATTTTACCGTATATTTATTTTGTATATCAATATATTTGTTACTAGCGACTCACCGTATGTTTTAGCGCTTAGTTATAGATTTCTAGAAATGATACATTTCAAGACAGTAAAAAGTATCCTATATGTATGTTGACTCAGATAGCCAGCTATCCATCAAAATCGATCCAGTGATTTTCTCGTGATGCGTTACCAAACAGACAGACAGATAAAAATTCTAAAAACTATAGATTCGGCCTCTGTATCGATAATAATGACTATTTCAATAAGATCTTTCAAATAATATTTAATGTATAGATTCAAGTCAGTTAGAATTTTATTATACCTATGTATAGATGATTTTTTTATCACTTCTTGTAAATAAGTTTATTTTGCTCCAATTGAAATATCGTATTTAATATTATATAATATTTTAGCGTTGTTCTAAGGCAACGACATGCCGGAGCTACTACGATGACTGATACATTTACGTACACAAAGATCGCTAGGTGCAAACATAAATCAATTTATCATTTCCACGACAGAAATAGGATCTGTTGAAAGCCGAGGTGGAGTAATTATTCTGTTTTTCATGTTCCGTAAATATTCGTATAACTTAACATTTTTTTACATTACTTTATATATTAAATAGTTATACTAATCTATACTAAAATAAAGTAGAAAAATTGATTTTCATTTGTTTGAAACATTAATGCCTAGACCTATTTATCTGATTTTTTATTTCTTTTTGCTTTTTATAGCTTATTTTTCAAGAAAACTTATATAGACAACGGAGCAAATTTACAAAATTAAACTACACTAAACTATATACACACACCTATACTAAACAAAATATTCATATAGTTCCTATAGAATAGTGACAAGTCGCATGATGTATATGATTCTACTGAATTTCTATAATATACGTTCAAAATGACTGCCTACTTGTTAATGTTACAACCTAAACTTATGTTATTAATAGATGAGTAATAAGAGCGTTCGATTCAGGAATAATATTTATTATGTAGATACTCAGCGAAAAAAATATAATACGAACACCATGATATAATAATTTCTGTTAAAGTAAAAATGAAAAAAAAATATTTTTAAATCTATAAGATTTTGACGTTTCGAATGCTTTACAGTCATCATGGTCACTGGAGAAAAAGGTTTTTGATGTCTCAAATAATATAGTTGTTACAGACAATTACCCACAAACTTATAAAACTATTTCAAAAATACATAAATCTCACCAAAATTCCTTACAATATTAGTGAATTTTAATTTTAAAAATAAATCTGCAAAAAGTCCGAAAAGATAATTTTATATAAAATTTTAGATATTCGCGTATATCTAAGAAATAATTAAGTAAAGAAAATATTAGAATAGTATAGAATTATTATATAATAAGATATATTCGAGAAAATATTTTATTCATTACGTTAGCGAAAAAGAAAATTAGGAAGATAATTCTGAATTTGCATTGAACGAGGACTTCATTAATTCTTACTTCAATCCACGTAAATCTTTCTAGGGGAGAATCTACACTTAGCAGTCACAAATCGACTAAAGTTATACTGTAACTAAGTAATTAATATTAATAATGGTTTTGCTAAATTTTGAAATGAAAATTATATTGTATTGAAAGTTAATAATTGTTTATAAAAATTTTCTTACTTAGTTAAAATACTAGTGCAAGTAGAATTGTATATACAAAATGGCGAAATATCTATGACATTTACAATTCTTACTATATAAAATCTTATGTATCTGTTATAATCTATTCCCTCTTTTATCATATACCCGCAGAACCCGCGACTTTGCTCGCGCTAAAACTACAAACAAAAACATCTTTGGCTTTATTGCTCCGCTCCCTCGGGTAGTAGCATGATGGTATATAGCCCATAGCCTTCCTCAATAAACGGGCTATCTAATACAAAAAGAATTTTACAAATCAGATTAATAGTTCTTGAGATTAGCACGTTCAAACAAAGGAACAAACTCTGCCTCTTTATAATATTCTGAAGAGTTTCTGGAAGAAATCTCTTTAAGAGATAAGTTATCCTTTGTCAACATTTTGTTACTTAATTTTGTATAACATATATTTTATGGTACATAAACATATAAATAAATAAATTAGTATATACATATTTCGTTTAGGAAAAAGATTGTCGACAAGTGTAGCAAGTATCTTAGTAACTTTTGTAAAACAAATTATCTACAGTTTCGAGATAACCCGAAAATGACTACCCCTTAATAAATTGTCCCGCTTCGTTCTGCTTTAGATAGTATATATTTTTGCAAGTTAAGCTTCGGATAGAAATATTTTAATTGCTATTTTAAAATCTTATGAACGTTTCATTTCGAAAGAAATTGTCTTACTTATGAATTAAATTATGCAATATTTTTTTCATATTGATGAATATTGTACATTGTACAATATACATACAATTTATGTTTACTAACGAATAATTATGATTACGTTTTGATTTTCTTTTGAATATAAGATTATTAATGTCTTACGATAATTTTCATATTAAAAAAATTTTTTAGTTAGTTTAACGTTTTCTAGAAAATCTTAGCTCACTTCTTACTTTAATATTTTAAAAGAACATATTTACTTTGTATGAGAATCGAACCAGGAACCATTGACTTTATAGAGAATCGTTATTCCCTAACACTACGTGATTGAAATTAATTCTAAAATAATTAATTTATTACTTCTCTTATCTAAAGATTTTACGTGGTTTTAGAGAACCCTAAACGCTAAACTTAATCTTCGACTGTTTGCGGGATGATAATGATTTTCCCCATACAGAGGGTGATATGAGCTATAAAAAATATTATGTACTTATACTTTATGAGACAATATTCACGTTTCATTACAGGCTTCGTTATTAGATAGGATAAATTACTTGGCAGCTAATAGCATACTTCTCATGTGATTTAATTAAGTATTTATGGCTAAGTGCGTCCGTTTTTAGGGTTCCATAGCTAAATGCTTAGATTAAACTAGTAGATAATATTGTTTTTTTTTTATTATTGAGTAAACATAGATAAACTTACAAAGCAACATGTTATCTAGTACAAAAAATTTTCCAAATCGTTAGACTCGTTTCCGAGGTATATGAAATAATTTAATCTATGTATATAAAAGAAATGCTTATTTGATATTATTATTCATCATATCTATACTAATATTATAAAGAGGTAAAGTTTGTAAGTTTGTGAGGTTGTAGAGGGTAATCTCTGGATCTACTAAGCCGATTTAGATGAAATTTGCTATGAAGATAGTTTGAGATCCTGGGAACGACATAGGACCATTTTTACCCCAGACAACATCCATAAAGAGGTTGAAAATGGCGATGAAAATTCGTATGGGGAATCAACCTAGGGAAGAACCCGAGCGAAGCGATTGTGAGTCGCTTGTTAGATAATACATTAAAAGAACAAATATGACATAACCATTTCCATTTTGAAAAGCATTTGGATCAAACCAAAACGAAATATCAATAAAATGCAAAGATAATCCTTTATATTGCAAACATCATAGGATACACCATTACGCACGACTGACTATTCAAGTTTTATGGGTTCTGGATATAAGCTTTATACGTGTTATCTATATGAAAAATATTCTTTCATATAATAAACTAGTGACTTAGCGAAATCTGTACATGAAATATTTTTCAAAAACTATTACTGTGACGTATTTTGTACAGAATAGACCCCAAAACAATAGGTATTAATTTTTTTGTCAGTTTGTCTGTTTGTGTGTGCGTGTTTCGCAAAAAGAACTTAACCGATTTTAAATAAATTTTTATCAGAAAATTGTAGGTCTTAAAAAGGCATATAGAAATTCATTATAAACGTTAATTAAAATGCATGTTAGTGCTGTTCTTAACTAGCAGAATAACTATTAAAATATCGGACAAATTCACGAAAAAAATTATTAAAACTTACATAGCTAACGCTGGCTGATAACTACTTATTTAAAACGTACCTAGAGACGAAACTGAGTGAAGCGATGGTGAACCGCTAGTAATTGATAAAATAAATCCTGTTATAAAATTAAATAAGTAAAAGTCATGAACGCTTATAGTGCACCTTTAAAATGTGAAGGTATAAATCGACATCGGCGGTAATAGGATTCGCACGGTTAGTTCAAATAATAGGCTTGATATTTAGAAATTTTATATATTGTACCTATAATTTAAGATTTTTGGTCTTTGCTTCCTAACTAAAAAAAATCATTTGCATTTCATTGCCTTCTAATTTTTACCTGCGGCTTCGCTCGCATGGTAACTGTGACGGGGATCCACGTAGTCTATTTTCATCTCCAGGATGCAATTTTTGTCCTTGCAACGTTTTATCAAAACCTGTTTAGCTATTTAAGAGTAAAAGGTAAATGACATATTTATAATATTATCGTGGATTTTTTGAGGTAGATTATAAGCTACTTAAAATAGTTCTAAAACCCTCGGTAACATACCAATTATATGTATTATATGTACATAAATTAATTAATAGTAAAGCTGCGGTCAATATTTCTTATTATTATTATTATTATTATTATAAAGGAAATAGTGTCTTTGTAGGATTGGCGTTTTGTTGTTTTTCCACGTACCAAGAGCGTAACGGATAGTTTTTTTTATATCATATAGGTTGAAATATGAAAAATAACATACGGTAAGTATTTTTTCCGGAGTACTAAGATTCCTTTGGGATATTCTAAAATGTTAGTAAAAATATACAGTTTGGAATTAGTTCAGCAAAGTGAGGGTACTTCGCGTTGCTATTTCCTCATTTTCTACAAATGATAGCGCTATTTACAGCATTGTTCGTTTCAAAAGCAGCGCTGGATTTATACTAGGGGCACTCGGGGCTAGTGCCCAGAGTGGCAAATCATGGGCGGAAAAATTCGGAGAGTGAGAAAAAAAATTTAAATGTTATCAAAAATGCTTTTTGTATTTTCCAAAAAATGATAATTAACAAAAAATTACTAGCACATTTTTCAATTAATTGAAAACACAGTATGAATAATTTTTTTGCATTTTTCAAAAAAAAATATAATTAAAATAAATTAAACTTTATCGAAACTTTATCAATTTTATGCAAAATTTTGATAATGGGACGGCATTTTTTACAATTTCCAGGTGCAGTGCTAAGGTTGAATCCGGCACTGCTCAGTGCAGTGTTATCAAAAAAATTACAAAGTAAGTACCTTACAAAAAAGCTCTACATTTCAAAATTACAATACACTTATAAAAACAGTATAAAAAAATATAGAAACGAATATCGCAGAAGTTTAAAATGTAGAGACACCACACCAGCAATAGCATTCGCACGGCTTCTTCCAGTAATACAGTCGATATTTGGGACTTACGTAACATTTATTCGCGCCGCCATTCTAACTTTACCCCACAATAAAACAGTACGTGACCGTGGATTTTAATGCAGTTGTTACATTGAATCAATTTGGAGGCGGTGTGATTCCATACTCTCATTTCTTTTGTTATGAAGTATCTGTTTTTATCGTTACGGCGTTTAGGGGACGATTGCGCATTGTACGCGAAATTTTGTTTATTTATAACCTATTTTGTTAATATAATATTGAAATTTACATACAATTTATAAATATTTACCTTTATGGTATATGAAAAGTTAAAAAAAAAATAATAGAATAACAATAAAACGCTTTCTAAATTTACGTAAAGTAGAATTTATTCATTTCTTCATTCAATATATTTTTAAATATACTAGCAGTGCCTGCGGCTTCGATCGCGTTCAAATTTCCAATCGCTATGAAACTTTACAGGATCTCTTGCTGGACTATTGTAAAGATTGCCTGAAAATTTCATTGCTTGGGAGCCAATGGAAGCGGGTTCAAATCCTGGATTTCGCACCTCTGATAGTCTGATTTTCAACATGATTGCCTTACGGTGAATGAAAGGATTGTGAGGAAAATTGTATGTTTTATAGGACCTCCAACCCGCATATGACCAACGTGGTAGATTATGGTCCGATATCCTTCATATTAAAGACAGACCCACACCCATCAGTGGGACGTTAAAAAAGACTGAACTAATAACTGCTACTAATATTAATTTCTTTTAATCAAAAAATAAGCTTTATTTTTCTTCATAATGAGTGAAACTACTGCTACCTACAAACAACTTTTTACCTGTGTAAGATAAGAATAAGATTTTTGAATGAGAAAAATAATTAAAAGGGTTCACCCTCCTTAAAATTCTATAAAAACCATAAAAAAATATTGTATATAATATTTACAATGTTAATATTCCCCAAATTACAGCCATCAGTAATAATAAGGGTATTTCACATAATTGCTCTTTCAATCTAATTTTCTGCTAATTAAGACAAGACTGAGTACTCATACGCACATAATTAAATTAATACGTAAACGTGTTCAAAGTCAGAACGAGTCAACTTTTCATACGAATTTTGTATAAAGGCCGACGTGAATAGAACACATTATAAAGGTCCATTCACATTGCTACTAAAAAGTCTCATTATACTATAGCTTTTCCGGTTTCTAAAAACGGACGGATTTATTTGTTCAGCCTTACAGCCTTAAATAGCCAAAAGAAACAATATTGTACAGTACTTTGCTTCGCTTAGAATTTTCGCGTTGTGAGTGGATAAATATTGCTTGTTTAAATGGGTTTTCCTTTAAAAATGCTTTATCGTCTATGAGTTTAAGATGGTTTTCCATTTTTTGTTTGAGTATTAAAGTCTTTTGATTTGTATAGGGTTAGCATTAAATTTGGCTTTCAAGGATATTATGAATAGTATTTTTAAGTGACGGATTTTATGGTCTAAAATTCTCTTTTTAGGGTTCCATACACGGAAGTTGCCAACGAAACCCTGTTACTATGCCTTCGCTGTCCGTCCGTCCGTCTGTTAGAGGGCTGTATCTCATGAACCGTAATAGGCAGAGAGTTGAGAATATCACAGAGTATGTATTTCTATTGCCATTATAAGCACAAAAAATAAAAAGAAATAAATAAAAAATTCAAGAAATTTTTTTTTAACATTCGTATTCGATCATCGAAGGTGATATACTACATACATAAAAGTACATGTACGATGGTACGAAACCCTTCGTGTATTAATTCAACTCGCACTTGACCGATTTTTACTTCTATATTTTTATGATTCATTTAAATATCGTAATTGTAAACACATTTTTTTTAACTTTTTTGTCATCTGCTTAATCCTACTCATATCATAAACGTGAATGCTTATGAGGATGTATGGATGTATATTTACTACTCTCACGCAAAAACTAGATATATAATAGATTCGTAACGCATAGGCTTCATTTATAAAGATAAAGAAATACTTAAAGAAATAATTAAATAACGCAGGTTTTTTTTCAAGTTCCAAAAAATCGTAAGGAAAAACGCATGCTTTAGTATATAAGGGAAGTAGAGTTCCAATAGAAATATTATTAAGTATCGATAACAAGTGCCAAAAAAAACACCAAATGATTCCGTAGAAAAAATGTAAAAAAATCGGTTAGGCCGTTTAGTAATTACGACAAAACATAAAATCAGACATACATACATACATACATACAGATCAAACACATAACCCTCTTTTGAACTTCGCCACAGTCGCATAAAAAGTAATATAAAATTTGAATCAATATAAATGTATATTGTAAAATATTTAATGTTCTATAAGTAATTTATTATGTGTACGTCTTTATAATCGCCATTAATTGAACAGGTTACCACGCAAAGTGCTCTGTCAAAGTGTAACGGGCTTCCACTAAAATAAGGCTTAACATTTCATTTGAATTGGTACCTGCAGTAAAGGGATTTTATTATGGAAAATTTGTTGATACATTAACATATGTTAATGGCTTTTAAGTAATTCAATATGTAATTATAGAATCTTTTATAATAGTTTATTGTGTGTGAAATTATATGGGAGTTGGGTTTTTTCTATAAACGACGAGATGAGATGTAAGACACTACGACAGTATACTTGTAAAGATTTTAAGTTATTACAGATAGATAATATAAAAATGTTTAAAATTAAAATTAATGAATATTTTAAGGTACTTTGGTGCCATTTTTAAATTTGTTGAATTCATTTTGTTATTTGACATTTATAACCTTAGTCTCTCCTGTGACCATGGTTGACCGCGAAAAAATCCGTAAAGATAATTTTATTTAAAATATTTGACTTTTTAAATAATTATATCTTTTCAGAAAAATTAAAAATTCTTACGTATTTATTTTGAAATTTGTTTCCCGACATTTCTAATGCTTTACAGCAA
This sequence comes from Brenthis daphne, assembly GCA_947093115.1. Classification (NCBI taxonomy): domain Eukaryota; kingdom Metazoa; phylum Arthropoda; class Insecta; order Lepidoptera; family Nymphalidae; genus Brenthis; species Brenthis daphne. The sequence continues at coordinate 34,959,668 of OX352473.1, read as the reverse complement.
ACACGGTCACGGGGAGAGTGATAGTGCTCCAAAATCTTTAGCTTCAGTAATCATATTTTACTAATAACCAGAAACTTGTCTTGGTAATGATAAAATATTTGCTACACTATCTACACTAATATTATAAAGAGGCAGAGTTTGGTTATTTGTTTATTTGATCGCGCTAATCTCAGGATCTCAGGAACTACTAATCCCATTTCAAAAATTCATCAATCAAGTTTTTGCATTAGATAGTCCGTTTATTGAGGAAGGCTATAGGCTACGAGTATATATTATCATGCTACTACACAAGGAAGCGGAGCAGTAATCATAAATGTCAATAAATCGGGCAGACTTCTGTACACTATGTAAAACTGATGTTTATAATCAAACAAATTTAACGCTGGTGAAACTGCGGGGCACCACTAGTTATAATAATAAAATTAAAATAATATAATATTTTAAATAATAATCGATATATAACCTATTTTTCATTATAGCCAACTTTAATAATGATTTTTATTATAATTATTCAGCCCTTTTTACAGCATAGACCTTATAAAATATTGTTTGAATTATATAAAAATATTGTTTGTATATTAGGTGATGCTGCGTGTAATAGTAGAACGTTAAGGGGCATTATAGGAAATTATAAGGGTATAAAAGGGTGGAACAAGCATGTAAAAGAATTTCACGCGCAAGCCTGAGCTAAGTTTCAAATATGGATGTCGTATGGGCAACCCACTAGTGGGCGTATATTTGAAGAAATGAGATTAAGTCGTAAGGTATTTAAATCAAAATTAAAATGGTGCATTAAGAACCAAGACCAAATAGAAATGGACATATTAGCTTCCTTATATACAAAAAAGAAATTTTCATCATTTTGGAAGGGGACTAGAAAATTAAACAATAGTCCAAGCCTTCCAGTTAGCGTGGAGGGTAAGAGTGACTATGCTGAGATAGCGAATACGTTCAAAGAGTATTTTAAAGTGATTTCACCTCTCGAATGTCAACCGAGGGTGAACGATGCTGAGTTTTGTCAATCAGAATCCCCCATAAAGTTCACTTGTAAAGAAATAAAAGATGCAATTAAAGATATGAAGAGAGGTAAATCTCCAGGACACGATGGACTCAGCATCGAGCACCTTCAAAATGCTGGTATACATTTGCCAGGAGTGTTGACAATGTTTTTCAATCTCTGTATAGGACATTCTTACCTACCACAGGAGATGTTGGACACAATAGTTGTACCTATTGTAAAAAACAGGACAGGGGACATAGCGGACAAAGGTAACTACCGGCCTATTTCACTGGCAACTGTGATAGCCAAAGTTTTTGACAGCGTGCTCGATTCGCGCCTCGGTGGATACACACAGATACACGATTCACAGTTTGGTTTTCGTTCTGGGTTGTCAACTGAGAGTGCCATTTTTGCACTGAAGCATGCTGTCAAATATTATACAGATAGGAAAACACCAGTGTATGCTTGTTTCCTAGACCTGTCAAAAGCCTTCGACCTAGTTTCCTATAATATCCTGTGGGAAAAGCTTCGGGGAAGCGGCGTTCCTGCGTCATTAATATCTATATTGTCCATCTGGTATGACAAACAAAGAAATTTTGTAAAATGGTCAAGTGCATTGTCTGAACCATACAAACTTGAGTGTGGGGTAAGGCAAGGGGGACTCACTTCCCCGAGGCTTTTTAATATATATATTAATGATTTACTTGTTGGTCTCAGCAACACACATGTCGGATGCCATATAGATGGTGTATGTGTAAATAACTTAAATTATGCAGATGACATGGTGCTGCTGAGTCCCTCAATATGTGGAATTAGAAACTTACTTACAATCTGTGAAAGATATGCTGAGCAGCATGGCCTAAGATATAATCCTAAGAAAAGTGAGTTGTTAGTCTTTATAGGGAAAAATAAAAGTCCAACATGTGTCCCTCCTGTTCAGCTTGGTGGTACACTTTTACAAAGAGTAACTGAATTTAAATATCTGGGACACATTGTTACTGAAAATTTAAAAGACGACAAAGACATGGAAAGAGAACGTAGGGCGTTGGCTGTAAGTGCCAATATGCTGGCCCGAAGGTTTGCTGGTTGTTCAGTACCTGTTAAAATTACACTGTTTAAGGCTTACTGCCAAACATTTTACACCAGCAGCCTTTGGGCTAGCTGTACTCGAAGAGCGGCACACGTCCTGCGAGTTCAATATAATAATGCCTTCAGGGCGCTGTTGAGGCTCCCTTATTATTGTAGTGCGTCAGGCATGTTTGCAGATGCACACACTGACGATTATTTCGCGATAATGCGTAAGAAGGTGGCGTCTGTGATACAAAGGGTGAGGGCAAGCACCAACAGCATCCTGAAGGTATTTGCGGAAAGACTGGACGGGCCCACCATGGGGAGGTTTATCAAGTTACATGTACAAAATGTAACTGGATCAATCTCCCTATGGTAGCTATTTATTTATTTTATTTGTATTTTGCTTTACTAACATAGTTCTTAAGTAATTATTGTACTAACCAACTATGAGCCTATGTTGCTCGCAAATAAAAGATTTTTATTTTTATTTATTTATTTTAATACGAGGGAGATCAGTCCATAGCCCACCAAGCTGCTCAAGTGGGGGTTGGCGGACTTCACATGTCTTTTGAAACCCCTCATTTATTCCTGAAACATTTTCAATACAAATGAGTACTATATTTACTAGAAACACGTCGAGTCGGGGCGTGAGCAAAGCGTACACGTGTGCTAGTATTTCTTTTTTATTCGCTAAAGTCTCAACAACAAATAACTTTAACTAAACAAATCTAATATTCCATCTCATTTGCGAAAGTTAAAAGAATCTTATATTTTATTCAAAAGTCTGATTTATCGCTAACATTGACACGCATTATGTAGCAGCAAATAAAGCACCGAAGCACTGCACAATTGAGATTAACGCTTGGCCTCTAATTAGATTGTTACATGTAAGCTACTAAAAAGGGATGAGGTATTATTATTTAAATAGAGAATATGAAATAGCTAAGTAAAACAGTTTTATAGTATAGACTGCATTATATAATAAAAGTCAGTAAGTTCAATTCCAGCTGAAAATATTAGTATCTGTGTAAATAATAGTATCAAGTGAACGGATTCTAAAGATTTCATCCCGTATGTGCAGCTAACTTCATCATGTTACTTTTTGGCTGTTGGTATGCGCGCACATCGTAAAAATTTTACTCTCATAATTATTTCCAAAGGTGCCAAAAGAATTATAACTTCAAAAACGTTCACCAATAATATATATAATAGAAGTATTTGTGAGGAAAATTCTTATATAAAAGTATATTTTTGATTATTAGCTTTAATTACCCTTTATTCAGCACATTAGTAACATAGCGCTTTGGAACACCACGGAGTATGTATGAGATACTTATTATCCTTCCTCCATTCGTCGTAAACAAATACCGCATCAATTTAATATTCATTCATTCATTGTGTTCATTTATAAAACAAAAACTAATTGTAGTTGAAAAAAAACTATCTTTTGTAGTTTCATTTAAGCGTAAATAGTAACATAAATATAAAATACTAGCAGAACCCGCGGCTATTTCCACACAAAAAACACGTCAATCCGTTCCTCCGTTTCGACGTGAAAGATAGACAAACAAACAGACAAACAAACACACTTTCACATTTATAATATTAGGATGTATGTTTTCCAATATGTTTTTATTATTAATATTTTAAATAATAAATGTAAATATTTTAATTAATAAATAATATTTTATTTACTTTTTTAGTTATATCGAAAATTGATTTAGAAATCGAATTCTGTTAGTGGATTGATAAAAGGACATCACATGCGTATCTATTTCTAACAAGTTCTAAACGCTTATCGCGGGGGAACTGTGACAAGAGGTTTATTTGAAGCCGCATACCAAGGAGAACTCAAGTGGCATTTTTCGACCTAATTAATAATATATAATATTATATACAACTAAAAACTCACCCTTGCTTCGCTCGGGTGCATCCTTGACCTTTTGCTTTTTTAGTATTGTCTTCAGGTAGCACCACGGGCTGTCAGCTCTAGGTCACAGTCGATCTCTTCCCTCCCGATGTATGCTTACCTTGTCGTGGCGGGGGGTTCATTAGCGTCTAGAAATCCAGATGGGCGTGAAGTCACGAAACCGTCTGGCGATATACCATTCACTCCTGTCTCCTGGTACTTTTCTAATAGCAGAATGGACCATGAGACCTCATGGTTGTTGGAGTCTACTTCGGCAGGCCAGTAGTCGTGGTTGAGTGCGTAAGCGATCCTGCAACGCGTCGTTAAGGGGGAGGTCAGTTCCGCTGGGTTTCAGTGGGCAGTACTGAATTTTTTTGATAGAAAGTAAGTATAATATCTTGATGATGTATATATCGATGAGCTATCAGAGTTTGATTGTAGCATATAATTTTCCTATTTATATGTTTTAACGCAGCAAATTATAATTGCATGCAATCCAATTTTTCATACGCACAGGCGTTGATAGTAAAAAAAAATCGTATTTTTCTTTCAATATTAATTTAAAACATTTATAATTAAAAACAACGTTTTAACATAAAACTCTTTTAATTACGTAAAATCGGGTAAAATACACAATCCAAGGAGTTAAGCAGATTTAATTATGTGCCCTACCTTTTTAAAAAGTACATAATAATAATCTTTCTAATAAATAAATAATAAATGAATATAAATTTTCCTTATTTGAACACGACTAATTAGGTTTCCTGTTTAATTTTTTATTTTAAAATTGTAAGTTAAAGACAGGCCCTACGAGTAAAACGATCCTTTCAAGAAAATATTTATATCTTCTAACTTTATAATGGACTAATTTTAGTAAATGTTAACTATTGGTCTTTATATTGTATACGTTTTAAATTAAAATGGATATAGTATGTTATATAAGAGATAGGCATATGCCATCGCAGACTTTTCTGTAGACCTATATAAGATACACAATTCCACCATACATTATTTTGTTATATCTCAAAGGGTTTAGGCAGCGTTTTCGTTGTAAGCTCCCAGACGTCTTATTTTTTCCGACACCTCCAACAAATATCGTTATGTTTTAGCCAATGTTTACAAAAACTTAACAAATTATATACTAAAACCTTCCTCTTGAATCACTCTATCTATTAAAAAAACCGCATCAAAATCCGATGCGTAGTTTTAAAGATTTAAGCATACATAGGGATATAGGGACAGAGAAAGCGACTTTTTTTTATACTATGTAGTGATAGTGAAGTCCAGAGGAAGGTAATGGTGCTCGTAATATAGATTTTCCTAGTACGTGCTCCTAAGCACTCTTTCTAAAATTTTTATACGTTTTAAGCGAAACAGTTGTGTAAAGAGTATATTTTTGTAACCTGATTTTTTTGCTATAAATATACGATTATTATTATTATTATATCCATCATACAAAATACTTGGCGGCGTTTTTCTAAATATATTCATCCACCCACTTCGTTAAAACGACGAAAAGTAAAAATGTGTTGTAAGTTTCCATGGAAGTGACTTACGTAGGTATGTGTCTATTTTATTTAATCATACGGCTATTATTGGAAATGTACATATATAAAAATGAGAGCTGTTTGTTAGTAACGGTATCATTAATAAAAAAATTGTTTACGGGAAAACTTTTATTCAGTTTGAAAAAAATTGAAAATTCAAAGATTCGAGAACAATTGAAAATGCTTTTCCAATCAAAATTATTTCCATTTGGACAGAAAAATGCCTGTTGCGTCACCTAGTCGAGTTACAATTATAAATGTGAACATTTGTATGTACAATATACATATTATGTACTCAAAGACAATGCGCCACGACTGGCCTACAGAGCCTTCTCCCGTCCTCTACAAAAACCACGGAGTTACTCTCATTGCCCATCAAAATAAGATAAAACCACAATCGTGAAGAGGAAGATTATGACTAAGATCAGTGGTTAGTTTTAGCCAAAAAAATACCAAAAATCTACTAGTATGACAACACGTTTGACTCAGTTTGTAGTGACCCTACTTGCTGTGCCAGCGGTCGCGGGTTCGAGTGCCGCTGGGGGCATTCGTTTGTGTGATGAACACGAATTTTTGTACTCCAGTCATGGGTGTTTATATTTATAATATGTATGTATTTATATGTATAATGTATCAACTATCTGGTATCCATAACACAAACCTCGTTAGCTTACCATGGAACAAGATGGTGCTGTGTGTTAATGTCCTAACATATTTATTTATTTATTTATGTATCGCTATTTTTTAAATTAAATGTCAGTATAAAACTCACCCCATTATTAGATACTTACATAATATTCATACACGTTGTCTTATTACTGGAGAATATTACAGTCCCTTCCTCTCGACGACAAAGTTTTAACAATCACGCGCTCGTACCAACTGTACAACTTTGTCGCTCTCTGCGTCATTTTAACTGAATATGTGTTTAAGGCTTGCGGATCGCTTTAATCTGCATATTTACTCAAAAGTTTCGTGTTGGGTGAATCTATTAATGTTCAAAAGTTACGGTAGAAAAGTTTTTTTTTAAATAATACATTATGTTTTACATAATAATATTTAATTATTTTATCTTAAAAAAACAATGTAAAGAATCATTAATGTCAATTAAAAAGTATCGCATAGACGTCTAAAATATTAGTGTCTGCCGTGATTGATTGCTGCAAAGAATTCGAAACGTCGGGAACTAAAAATCAAAATAAATCCGCGAAAAACTTTGAAAAGATAATTTTATTTAAAACGTGAAACTATGTAGTGCATATACTGGAATCGAAGTAGCAAACTCCGGCATAGAATACAATGCCATAATATATGCATATATTCATGTATAGGTAACATAGAAAAAATAAACAATGAGATAAATAAAGTATGAAATAAAAATCTATAACTAAGAACTTATATAGCGATACTTGCATTGCTCGCGGCTCCGCCCGCGTTCAGATGATCAAAAACCGAATTCTTAGGTTTGACATATTAGTATACTCCTACATTGCAGTTTTTCTTTCCTCAGATATGAGACGTTTTCCCGCGGTAAAAAGTATCCTATGTGTTGACCAGCTATCACCATACCAAATGTCATCAAAATCCCTCCAGTGGTTTTTCTGTGATGCGGTGACATACAGACACACAAAAATTCTAAAAATACAGACTCGGCCTCTGTATCAATAATAATGTCTATTTCAATAAGATTTTCCAAAAAATATTTAATGTACAGATTCGCCTTAGTTACAATTTTATTTTATTTTTTTATTATATTAAATTTGTTGTCCAATTATATCTGTACACAACATTCAAATAAAAACATATAATAATTTTATAAACAAACTTAACCAAAAGGTGAATTAATACAGTATGAGTCTGTGCATTTAAAGTAACGAGTACATAAGAAATATTAAAAAAAAAAACAAAAAGAAAATAATATTTACATTTCATGTGGAAAAAAAAGTTAAAGAAAAGAAAAAAAGATAAGGAGAAGAAACAGAGAGAAAATATATCTTATCAATCATATCATATGTATAGATAATGTCACAACCGTATCGATATATAGTTAGGTGAGCATTGAATATTTAAAGAATGCAACGCTAACTTTCTATCTACACATATCGATCGATCGAGCCGAGGCACGATGCACGCCCTATTTATTATTCCATAGTACGAGCTTTTTACATTATAGATACATTTTACTTTAAAATAATTGAATAAATTATTACATATCATTATAATGGGTAATTTAATTTGCTGAAAACCTTTTGGGAATATACTATTTACATCATAACATAATATACTATTTAAATCATATTTCTTAAATTTTTAATTTCATACATAAATAAAAACATTTTTATTGCACCTTCTAAACGGAAAAGTTCTAGCATCTGGCCAAGTTTAAATGTGTAAGGGCCGCTTCCTACACCCCTCCACCCCTCCCCCTCCACCGATCACACGCTTTAAAGGGCAATAAAAATATTTTTATTTTTGTAAAATTTAAGAAGTATTATTTTTTTTCTTACAGATGTTGTTGTTATGATGTAAACAGTATATTCCCATAAGGTTTTCAGTAAATTAAAAATGACCCTGTATTCAAAGTGCTCGCTTATACTGCGCAGGAAACATCAATCTGTTAAGCAACAAAACTTAAACAGTTTTGCCAGTGTGGTGGCGTATGACCTAGCGTATCTAAAAGCTTCTTTGACAATGATAATAAAGTAAAATTTTAATTTAGCAAATAAAATAATATATATTATTAATTTTTTTTAGTACTAGCGACTTAAACGTTTTAAGTTTTTTGAGCGGAACCCTAATTCGTTTTTTTTTAATATTAAAGTAGCCTTAGTTACTCCTTATAAAATCAGCTATCGAAGAGTGAAAGTCGCTTTAAAATCATAATATCCGTTTTGGAGATTAGCCAGAATAAAGAGACAGACAGACAAAAACTTTTTAAATTGTTTTTTTCATATAAGTAATTTATAAAATCTCATAATATGAATTCAGTAAAAAGCTTTAATTTTGATATTACAAACAGATATATCAATTATATTTATCTGTATAGATAGTTTTTAAATAACAACTGTTTAAACTTTATTGAGTCTACCACTAGTTATGAAATAAAGTGCCTTAGGCCTAAAACGAAATGTCGAAGAAGTCTCAATATTTTTTGTCTAACATAAAAATATTATCATATTTACATCAATGCTAACATTTTTATCTTCTATTAAATTATCTGTTTTATTATATAACTTCGCTTATAGAGCTTCGCTCGGGTTCGCCCCTAGAGAAACAAGAACTAATCTATCCCACGGACTATACATTTTTCGAGGATAAAAAATTGCCTAAGTATGTGTTATTCTGGTGTATGGGCTATATTATTGTAGTCACTTCTTTCTTAAAATCCATTCAGTAGTTTTTGTGTGAAAGAGTAACAAACATCCATACATCTATACATCCAGACATCCATACATCCTCACAAACTTTCGTATTTATAATATTAGTAGGATATACCTATAATCTAAGACTGAGGAATAATATAGACAGTATCATACAACGAAATATGAAGCCAAACAACAATATTTGAACACAGTATACAAATATTAATAGAATGCTCATTACTGCGATAAGTAAATAAATGTTAGTAAATAAAAATAACCTAAGGTTTTTATTTAAAAAAAATGTCTTTTTATCAACGGGAAGAGATTTAATGGTAAAAAAATACAAAAGAATGTAATTTTTATTATTCATATATTTTCCTCTCAAAAATTGTAAATTAATGACTAAGTATCTCCTTAACATTTCAAATTTATATATTTTTTAAAGTAAACGATCTGTATGGCAAAATTGAGCCACTATTTTTGACTTTGACATTTTTTTTACTGTAAAATTATTACCAGTAACCAGCAATGCATTTAAGTTTCTATTATTTGTGCCTCTATTTATAAACTTTACTTAACATTAAAATTAGTTCCAAATACAGTCAATCAAAATGTAAATGCTATATTAAATTTCACATACAGTATAAAGTTTATTTCAAAATGATAGAGTTCAGTAAAAGTAATAAATAAATTAAATATTAATCACATTAAGCGTAGCTCGTACATCGTTTCGCGAGATTAAGTTTGCCGACCAATTTGTTTTGGACTCCCCTCGAATGAATATATATAAGTGAAATGGTAGAATATGTTTGTTTATTGCTTCTCTTTTCTCATTTGTGTTGTACTAGCTTTTCCCGAGGCTCCGCTCGTTCAATCTTTCGTTTGTCGCTAGGTACGTTTTAAGTAGATATAAATATTTTAAATAAAACTATCTTTTCGGATTTTTTCGCGGATTTATTTGGATTTTTGGTTCCCGACGTTTCGAATGCTTTACAACATTCATGGTCACGGGAGAGACTAAGGCATTAGATGTCTCGAAGGTATAGTTGTTACAGACAGCCTACCCACAAATAACAAAATGAAAATTACTCCAATTACCTTACAATATTTTTAACTTTAAACATTTTTATAATTTTAATTAGTTTTATAACTAAATATGGAATATTATTTATTTAATTTTGGCTGTTATTATTATAATTATTACAATTTTAAAAATATTAAATAATAATTTAGTGTTGCCATTATTATGTTTATTACCATAAAGAAAAATATAACAGCCATATAATAATTGTTCTATGTGTAATTTAAAAAAGTTACAATTAATTAAGGATAATAATTTTAATTTTTTGCTATTATTTAAAAAGACAAATTACTAAGCAACACTAATACTATATACTTTTACAAATGAAAAATGTATATAAGAGCACCTTACAATATTTTAAGCTATATAGGTATCTAATACTTAGCTAAATGTATTTTACGTATCGAGATATATTAGATTTGCTTTGCATCGGCTGGCACCGATTTCGAAAATATCTGATTAGGTATCTATTCTAAATGATAACCCCTGTTTAGTAATTTTTTTTTTCATTTTAGTGCCTGGAAGTCAGTTTCATTTATTTTTTTAAGTTTTTTTTTAATTTAAAAGTTTCATGAAAACAGTAAAAGATTTCAGTATTGAAAATCTGTTTGGTAGTTCAGACAGAGAGACAGACGCGGCAGGAGGGCTTTATTTTATAATATGTTTTGGCACGTTGTTGTTGACACGTTTGGCTCAGTTTGTAATGACCCTACTTGCTGTGCCAGCGGTCGCGGGTTCGAGTCCCGCTGGGGGCATTCATTTGTGTGATGAGCATGAGTGTTTGTACTCCAGTCATGGGTGTTTATATTTATAATATGTATGTATTTAAAGTTACATATGTGTAGTGTATCAACTATCTGGTATCCATAACACAAGCCTCGTAGCTTACCATGGAACTTACTGTGTGTTAATGTCACATATTAGGTATATTAGGTAGTGACTTCTTTGTTAAATAAATCAAAATATTTAAACTATAATTTTGTTTGAAAATATGTTAACGTAACTCATAAAGAAGTTCTTTTGTGCATATTTCACCGTCATGTGTCATACGTCACTTATAGGTGAAAGTTTTGATTTTAATTTATTTTTCCGATAAATTATTAGTCTGTGCTATTGAAAGTGACAGCAAAGTGTTTTAACGTTTAAACGATTTACTTTATAAATATTTTAGGTTCGTATAGCTTCAACTAATAATAGTTCAGTCGTTAAAAGCCAAAAAATAATTTATCTGGTTGTATGCGAAAGTCATGGACGTGAAACCCACTGGTGAATTGTATGTCTGGACTTCCAGGCTTATTCACAATGTTTTCCTTCACTAGCAGGTAAGTAGTAACGATGTTAAAAATGATACGCACATGAAAATATGAATGGCTAGCAACTCACCCTTGCTTCGCTCAGGTTCGTCCCTAGGTGGAATCTCCGTACAAACTTTCATCCCCATTTTCACCTCCTTAAGGGATGCCGTCCGATATAAGAAATATTCTATGTCCTTTCATCTAAATCGGTCCAGCACTTTCTACCGGTGGTAGGACTCTGTCAAGCCTGAACAGTCTGATTGGATCGGTACAACCCCTTATCTATTTCTCCCGCCAAGCACAATGATTGCATTGTTGTGTTCCGGTTTGAAGGATAAGGTAGCCAGCGCAATTACAGACAAGAGGTATATTATCTTAGTCCTCACGGTGATAACTTACTGGCGGTTCTGCAATTTTGTTACGTAAAACCTAAATGCATGAACCGTAGGTGTTGTGGGCGACAGGTACCATTTTCCATCAGGTGGGCTCTCTGCTTGTTAATCATTCAGTACCATAAAAAATTTATACAAAATTACAAATCTTTCCTCTTTATACTAGTAGTATAGAAGTGTAGATGGAAGATTCGAACCCGCTTTCCTTAGTTTTCCAAGCAAGTGCAAGCAAGTTACCACTACCTGTGTATCGATTAGTAAAAATATCCTTCTATTACGAACCGATAATAAAGTCTTTGAAGTACATATATTCAGTTTATAACTAACCATTTTAGTTAAAATAGATTTTTATGATTATCCTATTCTCAACCGACACGCATAATATCCTTAAAACAATCAAACAATCTCATCTAATTTAAAGGAAAGACGTTCTCATAAACTTTCCCAAGTGCTAAAATACGATGGTTATAAAATACTATATTTCAGGGCGTCCACATTCATTAATAGGTGCTTTTAATATGAAATTAGCGCCTTCGACATGATTACGTTATGACGTAGTTATGTACGTCGGCGCCGTTTGCAAATCACGCAATGTCACTGTACAAATGTATCCAACCTACCACGGCAGTTTTTTTTTATTATTTTTAATATATTTTTATTTTAGAAGAATGGTAAACAAACATACAGCCTTCCTAATATTAAGAAATAATTTTAAATATGTAAGGAACGCTGGCAATACCAGGATATTCACATGATATGATTATACGGGTACTAATACTTGATTAAGGGTGGTACTTCTCCAGTCAAGCCACTATTCGTGCTAATATTACCAAGAGTCTATTATCGCAGAATCGGACTGTCACGTTGGTTTAGTGAATAGAATTTACGGTTACAGATCGTGAGTTCGAGTCCCGAGTCGGGTGAAGATATTCATTCATAACACACTTAATAGCAGGATGGAGTTGGAAAGTCGGCAGTGTGTACACCACTGCTGGTCCTGCGCCTTGTCTATCACCGATTATACTGAAAGAGATTAAGCTACCTATTTCCTAATAAAATATTACAAAGTATCTTGTTTCGTACTAACTCAATCATAAGCATCTCTATGAATAATAATAAAATTTTCCATCTCTAAAGTTTGGACTATGTAACTCCACTTCTATCTCCAGTGCCATATCACTACCACACTTCTTTATCAACTAAAAAGCTTTTAAATAAATTAAAACAATTAATATCTAACAAGATTTTACATAGTATATATTTTTGTACATAACACAACCAAAAACATCGTTATTTATACTAATATTATAAAAGGAGAGATTTTTATTTGTTTGTATGTTTGTACCGAATAAGCTCCGAAGCTACAGAACTGATTTAGATGAAATTTGGTAAGAAGATAGTTTGAGACTCTGAGAAAGACATAGGATAGTTTTTATCTCGGAAATTATCCCTTAAGGAGGTTAAAATGAGGTTGAAAGTTTGTATGGGGAATCAACCTAGGGACGAACCCGAGTGAGGCGAGGGTGAGATGCTAGAGATCAATTATACTAGGATAATATTGCATCATCGAAAATTGAAGTTAACCATGTCTAAGAAATGAACCCATTACTTCAGTACTATTATACATTTAATGCCATTCTACCACAATACCATATCAGTAACAAAGCTTTAGATACATTAAAATTTTTAAATGATATATATTATTGCTGTTACTATTAATAAAATGTATATTACTTATATATAGTAATAGCAACACTAAATAAGATTAATTAATCTTATTATAATATTTTTTAATATTTTAAGAATTTAACCATGAAAAAAATAATTAAAATATAATATTTAATATTCAATTAAATATATATTTTTTTAATTAAAGGTTAAAGATATTGTAAGGTATTCCGATGCCACTTGTCTACTTATTTCAAATTTTTGTATAAAGTTGTGGGTAGGTATTGTCTGTAGCAACTATATGTCACTCTACGTGACATTGGCGAAATAATCTGTGCTCAACTGGCGCACTTTGAAGCCATTAAATAAGAAAATTGAATTGAGTTGACTTTAAAACGTCTAAAACCTTAGTCTCTCCTGTGACCATGTTGAATAAAAATATAAAATAAAATCGCGACAAAATCCGAGAAAATAGTTTCATTTTAAAACATCAAACATCAAATATTCGCGGAAATCTAAGAAAATATTAGATTTTAAGTTTAATTCATATTTGATTTAACAACGGGCACGCGCTATAAAACAAGTGGTGACAGCCACAAGCTGTCACCGCGGCCGCGTCCGCACCTCGTATTTAACCTTCCGTAAAAATAATTGCTACACCGAATCATTTTGAATTAAAATTTTCAGGATGAAAATGGATATACTTTACAGTAATTAATAACTGACTGATTTTGTATTACATTTCTTATGTAATCCCACTCGCATTGCGAAGTTTCTGACACGCTGCAGGTACTTGCTTTTTTAATTTATTGCCATATACAGGAACATCTGCCTGTTAACACCTCCGTAATAGCTTATATTCTTAACACTTCCAGGTAAATTTCTAAGAAATTAATTAAATTTCTAAGAAATCTATTGTTAACTGTAACGCCGGCGTGTCCGCGGTCGTGGAGGGAATAAACACTTACCGGATACCACTGTAGCTATCTTCTTCTTATTCTTCTGCCTGGCATTTATTAATCCCGGCTTTTGCCAGGGTCTGCCTTCAGACTTAGCCTCCTCCACTTTGCAGTTATGAGCATCATCCTGGGCAAGTCCCATCCTGTTTCTATGTAGCATTGTAAATACGTTTGATAAGGACCTTTCGATAATTATTTACTCAAATTATCAAAAATTAAATATGTATGTAACTGGCAATATATATACAAACAACACTTATTCTCCAACACTGTTACCTTATTAACGTTCTAGGTTGGAATTATGATATATTCGTTGTGATGTGTGACGAAACGTTTGGCTCAGTTTGTAGTGATCCTACTTGCTGCACCAGCGGTCGCGGGTTCGAGTCCCGCTGAGGGTATTCATTTGTGTGATGAGCACGAATGTTTGTACTCCAGTCATGGGTGTTTATATTTATAATATGTATATATTTAAAGTTAAATATGTATAATGTATCAACTATCTGGTATCCATAACACAAGCCTCGTAGCTTACCATGGAACTAGATGGTGTTGTGCGTTAATGTCCTGACATATTTATAAAAAAAAATATTACTTTATTTGTCAGAAGACCTCCATGCCCGGTATCTAGGCAACGGATAGCTTGCTTTCCGACTTTTATTATAACTTCAATTAAGGTACCAAAATATTTTTAATATATAATTATAAGTAAAGAATACTAAAATATCTAAAGTTAGTAGTGTAATGATGCTTTGATGGTACTCTCTAGTCCTGTGACTTCACCTGTACATCCCTTTCTATATAAAATATAAAAACCAGTACCATAAGGCAGATTACGCTGTGAGTTATACAGAAGACAAAACTTAAAGTCCATAAATTTTATTCATTTATTTTGTAAATATAAAGATAGCCATCTACGTACACTATATTTATTATTTCTGAAAACTACAAATATGTTGGGATATTACCACACAGCACCATCTAGTTGCATGGTAAGCTACGAGGCTTGTGTTATGCATATCAAATAGTTGATACACTACACATATATAACTTTAAATACATACATATTATAAATATTAACACCCATGTGTTCATCACACAAATGAATGTGCCCAGCAAGACTCGAACCCGCGATCGCTGGCCAAATGTGTCGTGAAAACTAAACTATAAACATTTATCTTTATACTCTAAACTTTTAACTTAATATAGCTAATGTACATAGTTTAAAATATTACATATTAAATTACTAATATAATATATTCAAAATGAAAGAAAAATTAAATGAATACTCATCTACATATATGCTTTCGTCTTCCGCTCCAAGAATCTTTAAAATATCTACGGTCCTTATAATTCCATGAAGAAGGATTCATCGTGATAAACATAAGAGACATTGAGAGTCAATTAAAAACTTCGCAAAAACTTTTTTTTTATGATTTGACTGGAATTCTTTTTTAATGGTATATAGTAAAAGCTAACATTTATTTCTATATCTAGAAATATAATAATTTCTTTGATTCACGGGAATATTTTTAATCTATACATATAATAAAATTGTAACTAAGCCGAATCTGTACATTAAATATTTTAGGAAAATCTTATTGAAATAGACGTTATTATCGATACAGAGGCCGAATCTATAGTTTTTAGAATTTTTGTCTGTCTTTCTTTCTGTCTGTCTGTCTGTCTGTCTGTTACCGCATCACAGAAAAACCACTGGAGGGATTTTGATGGGTATGGTGATAGTTGGTTATCCGGGTCAACATATAGGATATCTTTTACCGCGGGAAAATATCTCATTTCTGAGAAAAAATACAAAAACTGTAATGTAAGAGTATACTAATATGTAAAACCTAAGAACTTGATTTTTGGTCATCTGAACGCG
This sequence comes from Brenthis daphne, assembly GCA_947093115.1. Classification (NCBI taxonomy): domain Eukaryota; kingdom Metazoa; phylum Arthropoda; class Insecta; order Lepidoptera; family Nymphalidae; genus Brenthis; species Brenthis daphne. Next base: position 34,943,499 of record OX352473.1, on the reverse strand, counting down.
GGCGGAGCCGCGGGCAATGCTAGTTAACCATATACATAAAATTATCTTTTCAGATTTTGAATCGCAGTCACGGGGTACATGAAAGATCGGTCTCCTCCGCGAAAATAAGCGAAAATTAGATAGATTTAGATACTTTAGGTGAAACAAAATACTTTTTACTCCGATGTATGACATTATTCCCGTAAGATATAAATAAATTGTAAGAAAAAATAGACTAACCGCGCAAACTAAGCAAAAGTGTCACTAACAATATAATTTCAGGTTTCATATAACTTTTGCTTAATTCGCTGTTCTATGAAGTTTTTGTTCAATAAATCTCTTGGGTAACAAGTTTTATGATTCGAAAGGGTTCTTTGGAAAGTAACATATGGGACGGATGCTAACGTTGATTGGTATTTCAGGTGAGATTTATTAAACTTATTACTTTTGCAAAATTATAATGAAAATTTGGTCTTAAGCACTAGATTCTGTCTTAAAATAGTAAGTATAAAGTAAGTACTTACCAGACTCTAGATAGTCGTTTGATTATAGTATCCTATAATTGCCTATTCTGCGGTCATAAAAAAGAAGGCCGCAATTTTTTTTAATTTAGAAAGTTTTGTTTTAGTACTTAGTAATGATTTGTACGTTGTTACGATGAAAATGGTTATGGTATCTCCGGATTCATAAGACTTAGAGTTTTGTGAGTAAGACTGTCCAAAAAAATTTTTTTTTGCTGATTCCGAATCTGCATTTAAGTGATTATTGACCAAATTGTTTGTTGGGGCCTTCTTTATTATGACGGCAGTATTGATCACTGTAACGTATCTCGTAGGAATTCTCTATTATGTATAGAAAAAAATATATCACAAAAGCAGTAAATGAATATACCTACAGTCTGTTCGATGGTAAGATTTTACCTTAGCATGCATGCTTAAAGTATTAAACATATTACTCACGTGTTACCATATGTGGTAAAAGAGGAGGAGAGAGGACCATATATCTCTAGTCGAGCTAACCACTAATGAAGCTTTTTAAATATGTATCGATCACATAAAAAAATTAATATCATTTTGAATATCTTTATTATTTATGAATTCATCGCTAAACTAAAATAAATTGCATACATTTATTTCAAGCTTACATCTTCAAATAAAACTATATATGTATATGTATATATATATATATATGCTCATGCGTACATGAAAACAACTTTGATAAAAACTATTCCAGCTTTTTTACTATTACTTTTTTGTTAAAACAAATTTTTAATAACATTAATTAAAATTGTGAGCTTCTTCATGTAATGAAATCATAACATTCGTAACGCCGCATAAAGTAGAAGAATACAAAAATATATGTCAAACTCAGGTCGGTTTCAAAACTAAGCCCCCAAGCAGGTTGGGAATAGGTAGTATGAATAAAAAGAATTTTCAAAATCGAGGACGTTCTCATTCACAAAATGTGAATTTCGTAAAAAGTGAGCTTGGTCTCGATAGATACGTCCGATTTCAACTGCGCTTATATTTTGTGCTGGTAATTCTAATTCTATATTCGGAGGATTTTTTAAGAACTACTTTTATCGTTTGGCTCAGTTTGTAGTGACTTTACTTGCTGTGCAGTTCGAGTCTCGCTGGGTGCATTCATTTGTGTGATGAGCACGAATGTTTGTACTCTAGTTGTTACATGGGTGTTTTGTTGATGTTTGTGTTACTGTACATGGGTGTTTATATTTATAAAATGTATGTATTTAAAGTTATATAGTGTATTAACTACCTGGTATCCATGACACAAGCCTCATAGCTTACCATGGAACTAGATGGTGCTGAGTGTTAATGTCAAAAAAATACCTATATAAACATATTACGTGAATAAGGCACCGTAGTATTATGATATTTTTGTATTTAGTCGGAAAAAATCGTCCTATTTGAGAACTTCACATGATGAGTCACACGTGTTTAGTTTTTATAAAATGTTTTTAAACGTAGTAGGCACAGCTTCTTTGAGGTCTATTGTTTAAGTTTCTAACGTCGTATCAATCAGATAAAAATATTTATTATACATTTATTATCTATATGAATTGAACTTCAAATTTATACATTTACTAGCGACTTACGTTTACTTTGCTCGGGTGTGTCCCTAAGTACGTTTTAATTATTTTTTTTGAGAGCAACCTATTTTGTTTTTCTAAAATAAAAGTAACCTAAGTTACTTCTTATAATATCAGCTATCTGTCAGTGAAGTGAAAGTCTCGTCAAAATCAATATAGTTGTTTCGGAGATTAACCGGGACATATAGACAAACAGACAGACAAATCAAAATTTAAAAAGATGTGTTTTTCTTAAAAGTACCGTATACAATTTCATATACATTAGTAAAAAGCTGTTATTTTAATATAACAGACACTTCATGTTTATTTATCTGTATAGATTACATAGCGTACATTTTTAAAACACTATTTCAGTTAAAATTAGAGTTCAAATGTATAAGAATTCGAAAAGAAGTAGTAAAAAAATTTAAAGCTAGATAGAGAAAGAACAATTAAGCACCGACCTATAAAACGTAACGCTTAGACCAAATTTACACAGCCAAGGATTTCAATAATCGTTTGTTCAATCAACGATTAATTGGTCCGTCGAGTTCCGCTCGCTTCGTGTAGGGATATCTACATCAGCCAACGTTTGCTTTTAGTAATGAGGTACGAGAAGTTTAAGTCTGGCTAAATATTTTGAACTTTATACAAATATATTGTAATTTTTATTTTTTATACATTTTATATTTGCTTAGATTTACGCGAATATCGATTCGATTCGATCAATCGGATTATTTCGCGGATTTATTTATTTTTTTTGGTTCTTGACGTTACTGACGGGAGAGTCTCTTCTATGACTAGATTTCTGTAAAACATTCGAAACGTCGAAAACTAAGAATTGAAATAAATCCACGAAAATGTCCTAAAATATAGTTTTATTTAAAATTATTACGAATTTATCTCGTCCTAAGAAATAATATAGACGGAGTATCATAAAACTAAACACGAAGTCAAATAAAATAGTATTCAAATTACAATTTGTATACTAAATGATAAGGAAATAAATGTTAATAAATAAAAATAGCAAACCTTGAAACAATCCGATGTTTCATTTTAAATGAAAGTGTTACATTTTTTTTGACAAAAGAAATACTCAGTAATTGCAATAAATACCTACTAGCCTTAAAAAAACAAATCGAAATTGAAATATTTTGAATAAAACTATCTTTAAAAATCTAAAAAGATTCGTAATCCTAAAAGATAGTTTTGTTTAAAATGTCAAATATTCGCGTATATCTACGAAAGTATTTACTTTTAATTTAATAAGGAAAACCTTGATTTTTGGATAAAGCATATTTAGCAAGATTAATCATGAAAAGGAAATCAGTCAATAAAATTTTTCATATAATAATTATGATAATAATAATACTCTTTATTGTACACCAAAGAGAAAAATACGTACAAACAGTAATTAAAAATTAACAAAGATGAACAGTAGGCGGCCTTATCGCTTAAAGCGATCTCTTCCAGGCAACCAACTACCAGGTAAAGGAGAGTGTGAGAGAAATGGTAGGCGGTGTACTTGCTATACGATATAATTATACATACAATATAAATAGATAAACATAATACACATACACATACAAACGTACATACATACATATATACATACATACTTAAACACACAATACAAATATATAAACGTACAATACACAAATATAATATAAGTATATCAATTAAAATAATGTCAAGTTTTACGCGGAAATTGGGAAAATACAAACCTAACATAAGTTATTTTGTGCCCTAACGCCTGTTCCATTTCCACCGTCGGCAAATAGGTACTTGATTGCTACACAAACACTTGCTTAATGGAAGAACTACGTATATATATGTATCTATAAGAGCGTGCTCTATTTGGAGTTTGTATAATTTTTATTAAGTTGAATAATAAGTTATAATTCAATTTTCTTTTATAATATAAAATGAGCAATTCTTGCATATACATATGTATATATTTTTAAATAAAACTATCTTTTCGGATTATTTCGCGGATTTATTTTTGATTTTTGGTTCCCGACGTTTCGAATCCATGCTCACGGGAGAAACGTTGGGAACCAAAAATCAAAAATAAATCCGCGAAATAATCCGAAAAGATAGTTTTATTTAAAAATGTCAAACATCTGCGTAAATCTAAGAAAGTACATATGTATATACAGAAACTGCTCTAAAGATTTGGGTCAAATTTTGTTTAGATAATGTTTAGCTTATTAAAGTTATGTATATTTATAAGAAAAAAGCTTTTTTTTACAAAAAAAAAACAACTTTTTTTTATAAGTAAATTCGCAAGTTTCGTCAAGAACCAAAAATCAAACAAATCAGCGGAAAAATCCTAAAAAATAGTATTATTTAAAATATTAAATAATCGCGTACATCTAAAAAAGTATTTATAATTATAATTTGATAACCTAACTGAATAAGTAAATCTAACATAACTATTCTAGCGAGCTAACTCTACGTATTATTTGCTTAAGCTAGCTTAATAGATACGTATATAACGGCTTTTCTTTACTACTGAGTTAGCATTGGTATTATGTTCAGTTAGATTTATTACTCTTTACCTTTAACAGCCTTTTAACTTTAATGTTCGCGATGTCTCGTAAAGTGGTAGAACTGTACTAAACATAATCGATTTCGATGAAATAAAACAAAACAAATAAATAAATATAATTATTGCTAATATTTTGTAATAAAATAGTAAAAAATAAAATTCTAACTGAGTCGAATTTGTAGATTACATATTTTTTTGGAAAATCTTGAAATAATGATTATTATCGACACATAGGCCAAATCTATAGTTTTTAGAATTTTTGTCTGTCTGTTTGGGAACGCATAACGAGAAAACCACTGGATAGATTTTGATGAAATTTAGTAAAACGATAGCTGGCTATCCAGGTCAACATATAGGATACTTTTTATAGAGGGAATATATCTCATCTCCGAGAAACGTATACTAAACGTTAATGTTAGATATATAGTTAGTTAATAGTACAATAAAAACATTTATCTGTGCTCATCCACTCTTAAATTTTTTTTTTGTATCTGTCAACACTACTACTTGTCATCTATAGCGGCGATGTCTCAACTTATATCTGGTGTATCTGCCTTTTTGTTAAAGAAATTATTACGGAATAGAGAAGTTAATTACAATATAGACGTATTTTATTTCCCAAACCCCAACAGGTTATGGGCCCAGACACAAAGGCAGAAAAGAAGAGTAATAAAACCGGATGATTAATGATTCTTTTATAAGGAATTCATTTTGGTTTTATAGCGTGCTTGCAAGTGCAAAGCGGCTGATAGAAGGAAAAATAAAGCAATACAGAAGAAACTCAGATAGTTATAAAAGGAATATTTATATAGTAAACAATATTCTACAAAATAAAAATGGAACGGGCAATTATATTAAACGAACAAAACTGGACCACATGGCGGTTCCAGGTATCCATTGTTTTAAAGTCGCGAGGTTTATACAACATGGTCACCGCGAAATGTACCAAAGAAGAAAGAGATAAAGATCAGAAAGCTCAAGAGTTAATTGTAACGAGAGTGGAAGAGAATATTCTAACACTACTGACAAGTTGTGCAACAGCATATGACATGTGGGAGAAACTGACTACTGTCTACGAAGCGAAATCCAAGGTAGGAATCCATTTAATACAACAGAAGTTCTACAATCTTAAATATGAAGGGCCTATGGCAAAATTTATGGCACAGGTAGAAGAGTTATTACATCAATTGAAAACACATGGGGAAGAAATATCAGAAAATATGACTATGACTAAGATATTATTATGTCTACCACAAGAATATAAGCATTTCATCTCGGCATGGGAAAGTGTTCAGAGTTCGGAGCAAACCATAAAAAATCTGACAGCTCGATTATTGGTCGAAGAAGAGAGACTGCAAATTAATGGTAACAGAGTACAGACTACAGAAGCATTTGTGGCAAATAAATCTAATAAATCCAGATACAGAAGAGAGTTACCAAAGAAAGAGTTTCTTTCTAATAGATCAAATAATGGGAGTGACAGTGGTATTAAGTGTTTTCAGTGCGGTAAATATGGGCATTTTAAGAATCAGTGTAACTTTAGACAGTGTAATTATTGCGGTAGGAAAGGACATATTTATAATAACTGTAAATTGCGGTTAAATAAAGGTAGAGAATGTAATAAAAGTAATAACAGTGTCTCAAAAGCATATGTGGTAAATTTAGATTATGATGATAGTTGTTGGATACTAGATACAGGTGCAAGCGAACATATGTGTAAAAATATGCAGTTATTTACAGAATATAGAGAGCTTGAGTGCAACAAATATGTAACAGTAGGAGACGGAAACAAGTTAAGAGTAAAAGGCAAAGGTAAAATTGAATTTTTAGCTTTTAATGGTAACAGTTTTGAAAAGTCAGTCTTACTTGAAGTGCTGTATGTTCCAGACCTAACAGTAAATTTATTTTCTGTTGTTTGCGCTATGGATAAAGGTTATGTTATGAAATCAACGAAAATTGGTTGTCATTTTGTTAAAGATGGTGAGGTTACTTGTACTGCTACTCGGGTTAATAACTTATTCATTATGAATTTTAAATTTAATGACTCTGTGGCATTGACATCTTTGACAGAATGGCATGAACGTTTTGCACATCAAAATTATAATTTGGTAAAAGAAACATTAAATAGTTATAATATTAAATATGATGGCAATATAGAACAATGCATACCATGTATAGAAGGAAAGCAGCATAGATTACCATTTAGTAAATGTGATTATAGAGCAAGTTCTTTAGGTGAATTAATTCATATGGATTTATGTGGTCCTATGGAGAAGGAATCGTTAGGAGGTTCTAAATATTTTTTACTTCTTAAAGATGATTATAGTTCTTATAGATTTGTATATTTTCTAAAAAATAAATCTGAAACAGCTGACTTGATAGAAGATTTCATATTAACTTTCAGTAATGAGTCTAGGTCTACAATTAAAAGGTTTAGATCTGATAATGGTGCTGAGTTTATAAATACTAAATTTAAAAATTTATGTAAAAGTAGAGGGATCATTCATGAAACTACAGTACCCTACACACCAGAACAGAATGGCAGAGCTGAACGAGAGATGAGGACTATTGTCGAAGCAGCGAGAACAATGCTACAGGCTAAGGGTCTTGGAAAGGAATTTTGGGCTGAGGCAGTAAGTACCGCAATTTATGTAATAAATAGGACTGGTAAGACAAAAGAAGCTGGCAAAACACCATTTGAATTATTTTATAATAAACAGAAGTATGATATTTCTTTATTAAAAACATTTGGGACAGAAGTGTATGTACATATACCAACTCAAAAGCGATTAAAGTGGGATAGTAAAAGCATGAAAGGAATATTTGTTGGATATGGGATTAATACAAAAGGATATAGGATATGGCTAATAAACAACAAAGTTATAGGTACTTACAGGGATGTAATATTTATAACACAGAAGAAAGATGAACAAAATACAGTGAAAAGGATAGAAGAAATTAAAAAAGAAGACAGATTTGAAAAGAAATACTATATCCAAAATATTACAGAACCCAGAAATACAGAGGAGTGTTTTAAAGAAGATGGAAACCATGAATATGACACAGGAAGGGAGGCAAATATTCAAGAATATAGTACAGAAGTAAGGAATCAACATAGCAGCCATGAAACAGAAGAAAGTTGTAATGATGGGCAATCATACATAGATAAATCATGTGATACAGAAGAACACTTAAGTCAGAGTGGTCAAGAAGAATACCTTGATATAGATGATGAGTCATATATAAGTACAGACGATGATAACAATGATGAGGAAATAACAGAAGACAGGACAAAGACAACTAAGTCACGTATTATAAAAAAACCAAGTCATTTAAAGGATTATTATACAGGATTTACAGCAGTGAATAAGAGTGAGTTAAGTTATGAAGAGGTGATTAATAGTGAATATTCGGAGAAATGGAAAGAAGCTATACAGACAGAATTAGAGGCATTACAAAAGAATAAAACATGGATAGAGACATATTTACCAGAGGATAAGAAAGCGATAGAAACAAAATGGGTTTTTAAAATTAAAAAGGAAAATGGACAAAATAAGTATAAAGCCAGACTTGTAGTGAGAGGGTTTCAACAACAAGACAGATTAGATCATAGTGAAATTTATGCTCCAGTGGCAAAATTACCAACACTAAGAATTTTATTGGCTATAGCTTGTAAATACAATTTAAATATATCACAGATGGATGTCAAGAATGCTTTTCTTAATGGAGAGATAGAAGAAGAGGTTTATTTAAAATTGCCTAAGGGAATAGAAGTGGCTGACAAGAATAAAGTATTAAAATTGCAGAAAAGTTTATATGGACTAAAGAAGTCTCCAAAGAATTGGAATGACAGATTTAATAATTTTATGATCAAACAGGGTTTTGAAAGAAGCAAGGCAGATTATTGTCTTTATTATAAGAATAATTTAAAAGTTTTACTTATTATTATATGTAGATGATCTTATAATTTTATGTGAGAAGAAAGAAGATATAGAAAGACTAAAATATTTATTACAGAAAGAATTTGATATGACAAACTTGGGAAATAATAACAAATTTAAATATTTAGGTATTAATATAAAAAGTCAGATAATAAAATAACATTAGATCAAAAACAGTATTTAAAAGATATTTTAAAATTATATAAAATGGAGAATTGTAATACAGTTGCTACACCAATAGAAAAAGGATTAGAATTACCAAGAAAACTATGTGAAAATAAAGAATTAGAAAAGAAGTGCAGAGAACTCGTAGGAAGATTAATGTACACTATGTTAGGAACAAGACCTGACATATGTTTTGCTTTAAGCTATTTGAGTAGATTTCAAGTTTATGCAAGTTTAGAGTTATGGAAAGCTTTAAAACGTATACTACGCTACATAAAGGGGACATTAGAGTATAAATTAATTTATGAAGCTGGTCAAGATACTCCATTATTAGGTTATACAGATGCAGACTGGGCTGGAGACAAAATTTGTAGAAAATCTACCTCAGGCTATGTAATGAAAGTTTATGGGTGTACTGTATCATGGTGTAGTTCAAAACAACAATGTATAGCATTATCTTCAACAGAATCTGAATATATAGCATTAGGTAAAGGCATTGCAGAAGGATGCTGGGTTAGAAATTTATTAAAAGAAATAGGATTAAAATGTAATAATTTTATTATTTTTGTAGATAATCAGTCAGCTATATATGTATCCAAAAACCCAGAACAACATAGAAAACTTAAACACATAGATTTAAAGTATCATTTTCTAAGGGATAAGGTTAGAAAACAAATAGTAGTCTTAAGATATATATGTACCGACAGACAGCTTGCCGATATTTTTACTAAGTGTTTAAATAGAGAAAAATTTAAGAAGTTTTGTATTGGTTTGAATTTGTTAATAGAATAAGTTTTATTTTTAGTTTCTAAAGTCAATACTTTTTATAGGTATTTTTAAATAGAAGTATTTATAGTATAGAAATAGGAGTCGATGAGCATATTGTCTGTTTTTATTGAGGAAGGGTGTTAGATATATAGTTAGTTAATAGTACAATAAAAACATTTATCTGTGCTCATCCACTCTTAAATTTTTTTTTTTGTATCTGTCAACACTACTACTTGTCATCTATAGCGGCGATGTCTCAACTTATATCTGGTGTATCTGCCTTTTTGTTAAAGAAATTATTACGGAATAGAGAAGTTAATTACAATATAGACGTATTTTATTTCCCAAACCCCAACAGTTAAAACGTACCTAGGGGCGCATTAGAGCAGAGCGAGAGTGAGTCGCTAGTTAAGATTTAAGAAAGAAGTGGTAGGCTAGTGGTAGTGCGCTCGTTTAGAAAACCAAATTTGGTTTTAATATTAAAATATCGTCAGAACTTCTGCATGCAATCGGAATCGCAAATGACTAAAATTATGTTATGTTTTAATATACTTAATTGATTACGTTAAAAACAAATTAAAAGTAATAGAAATAACAAGGGATCTGTTATTACATTTTGCTTTTGCTCCGTAAAGGAAAAGGATTATCGGCACAATTTCATAGTTTTAATATTTATATTATTACACAAAAATATAACAACTTATTCTATTCTTACTAAAATATGGCAGTGGTAGTCCAGTGGTAACGTACTTGCTTGGGAAACCAAGCGGGTTCAAGTCCCGGGACTCTCATCGCTGATATTTTCATGTGCAAATCATTTCCAACATGATTACAACTTGTCTTACGGTGAAGGAAAACATCGTGAGGAAACCTGCAAGTCTGAGAGAACCGAGCAAGTTTTCAAAAGTTCGCCAACCCGCACTTAGCTAGCGTAGTGGACTATGGCCTGATCCCCCTCAAATTTAAGGGAGGCCCACCCCCCAGTAGTGGGATGAATTAAAAAGGGCTGAATACATAATGTACATGACTAAAATGTAAACCAAATGTCAATCTAAGGAAAGAACAATGGTGTAAAAACAAACTGAAAAAAGCTTTTGTGTAATGAAACATATTAAGTTCATAAATTAAAACAGAAATTTAACTCGAAATGAACAAATATAGATTTCCAAAGCATAAAAGTGTACGAGCAATTAAACTATCCCAAACGTTTTTGTTTGTTTAAACGCAGCTCTAAATTGGAATTGAAAAGTTAGCTTTTAAGTTGAGTAGTTATTAACTTTCTATGAATTATATCTGGTGAAGTTATTAGTTATATTATAAACCTAATACTATAATTACACTTTTATTATAAACTAGCGGCTCACACTCTCTTCGTTCGGGTTCGCCGCTAGGAAAACAAAACCTATCCCAAGAAAACCGTATATTTTACCAGGATAAAAAGTACCCTATCTGTTATTCCAGACTATAATCTATCCTTGCGCCAAATTTTATCCAGATCCGTTCAACCGTTCTGGCGTGAAAGAGTAACAAACATCCATATTCACAAACTTTCACATTTATAAAAACTCACTAACTAAACTCAGCCGGACCCAGAACTCAAACCCAGGACCACCGAAGATGCGACGGTACCACACATGCTAGCCATTAAACTACCGGGGCAGTTAAACAAATAAAACATCATATTCATATTGTGAATACAGATGCTAGTGTAAGTGTAAATATGTTACTTTCTTAGAAATGTTCAAATTAATTTCTTTTCATTTGAAATACAACTAAAATATTCATTCGGTTCAAATTAAGTGCAAATAGAGAAAAGTGTTTCGAGACCCTTTGTTGTAAATCTTTTACAAAAACCGAACCTAAACCAACATACTAAGTTTACATAGATAATATAATTTATGCAGCCTCAAGGTCTAAATCTATACGCATTATATTACAATACAATTTTAGTGGGCGATAGACTAATATTTAATATTTTAAAAATATATTTCAACAACGAATATTTTAATGTTAATACAAAATTTTAATGAATCTTCTAATTTATGACATTTTATGAACTCAGTTTTCTGAATCATGAACAAAACAAAACTAATATAAATGTTTTGGAGAAATTATAAAATACTTTATTTATTTAATCGAAATTCTATTCAACATGTCTCTAACGATATTGCTGCGAGTTTCTTTCGCCAGTTCTTCTCAGGCCTGAGGCTTCTTGTTTCCGAACTGGTAGTAGACTCATGACGCTTAGTAAAAATTGTAATAATTTAATGCTGAATAAAATATTTTGATTTTGATTGAAGTATTGATACGTTATATTTGTATGATGATTATATAATACACACTTTTCTAACAAATGTTATAATGAACTAACTTAAGCTGATACTTTTTTACGTTACAAAGATGTAAAAATTCTTCGAGTTCTATAACGTATATTCAGTATTCATAGCAATAGCAAGCACTGTTGTTATATTTACTAAAATCACCATGAAAACTGGTTTTAACCGGCTTAAAAAAACCGGAAGTTATATTTTTCGGTATGTAGTTTGTGAGTTTGTGACGTTACAGAGGGTAATCTCTGGATCTACTGAACCGATTTAAATGAAATTTGGTAAGAAGATAGGTTAAGACCCTGGGAAGGACAAAAGCTACTTTTTATCCCGAAAATCATCCCTTAAGAGGGTAAAAATGGGGATGAAAGTTTGTATAGGGAACAAACCTAGTGACGAAGCCGAGCGAAGCGAGGGTGAGTAGCTAGTTATTTAAAAACTATTTATTCTTAAAACAAATAATGATTAACAAGGGAAGAAGGAAAATAATAAAAACAAAGAGTTCCAACAGGAGAGACGTTGATAATTTTTTGACTAGAGCTGTAGTAGTGAGAGCTAAAGCAAAGTTTGGGAAAGGGATTAACGTTAAGAATAATAAAAATATTTTATTCTACGTATTAAGCAAATTCGAATAGTTTCCTGGCTTAATTTCTCAACTTCTTTGTTTTAAACTCGTACTATCAGAACAATTTACTTCATAATATGCTTTTAGTTTTGACACTGCACTCGCGGCTATAAACAGGTAAAGTTCATGTTAACAAAACCTAGTATTACTAATTAAACGTTATTATTTATTACTAACTCTTGCTCGCGGATCTGCTTTTGTAATAAGAAAATCTATATAATTAGTCTTTATATTAAGCCGGGATACATTGACGGGGTAAGTGCCCCAGACTATTGGAGCATGAAAAACTTCAGACCAAATGTCACCATAAAGCGTTTTGAGACTAGCCATCTGCACAGAAAATATTACAGCGCGTAATCACAAGTTATCATACCATATAATCTGATAAGACATAATATTCGAGGCTCCATATATAACAATAACTCTGTTCTAGGAATTTCATTTCTGTGCTAGATATTTTTTACCCTATCCGAGACTCGAATACAGGACCGATTCGAAGCAGGATTATTAATTAGCCATATATCCACTATACCAACGAGGCAATTTTCAAATACAGTTAATAAGTGAAAGCTAAACAAACATTTTTCATATGAAAGTAGCAATACACGTTTTGAGGTTAAAAGAGGATCTACGAGGATCGAGGGGGGTTCATAAGAGGATTAAACACGGTAATAAGGTTTGCACGACGGCACACTTAGAGAGGTCAAGTGGGGCTTACATGAATTTTGTTCTTTAATAGAAAGCAAGGGCTATTTTGTACACATTTCCTGAGTTTTTTTTAGTTTCGTCTTTAAAATAGCATATATGTTTAATACTTTCATCTGCACAATATTTTTCACTTCACAATTTCACTAATGATATATTTTAACGTCCAAATTTCATTTTAGTATAAAAATAATTTAAATATAATCAAGTTTAATACTTAGATTTACGCGAATATTTGACATCTATACATATAATAAAATTGTAACTAAGCCGAATCTGTACATTAAATATTTTTTGGAAAATCTAGTTATTTATAAATCTATACTATAATTAGTGAAAATATATGTAATATTAATATTACTATTCAAATAGTTTTTAGCGCCTCTTCATATTTGAAGGCAATGTTGATTCTGTGTTAACCTTCTACCGCTAATTATTTTTTCTTCTACCGACCTTCTCTCTCTGTAAATTGATCTCGATTAAATCATTACGTGTCTGCAATTAAACCTTTCTTTTTACACCTTAAATCCGTTAATTCAAAGACATGGTCCATCGACACGGATATTAAAGTTAAAAATAACCGGCGTATATAAAAATACTGGATTTGGCTGTGGAAAAATAAGTGAAATCACAAATTGTTCCGGGGTCATCATATCAAGACTTCGACAAGGCGTGGTTTATGGAATTTATGCAGTATTTAAGCAATTTCAATACTTAATTTCCACCCAGTACACTAATTCAGGTAGTATTTAAGGTGTTTTAAATGTATAAAGGTTAGTAAAATTATAAATTAATAATAATTCTGTAATTTTCACATTCCATTGTTTAAATTTCTTCCATATCACATAATATTATATTCATTGTCTTAATGATATAAGTATAATACTTATAATTGAAATGATATATGTAGATTTAATATGCATTATTGATTAATTGAAATAAGTTACAAATTACATCTAAATAATTGTAAATTAATATAATTGTAAAAAATTAATCTTTAAAATTATAAAGTTGTAAAATAAAGTAAAATTAAAACATTTACATATTTATCAGTGTTAAAAAAGTTAGATTGAGTAAATTTCTTTAGTTTAAATAATAATAGTTATTAATTTGACTTTGTATATTAAAAATTAGATACATTTCAGTTTGGTTCATTGCAAAATTAAAATTGTTTTATACTTTAAAACTGTTTAGTACTTAATCATAATAGTTATATATTATAGTTTAATCTTTTATTTGTATAACGTTCCAGGCTTTGATACTTGCTTCCCACAATGACTGACCGAGAGGAAAGAGAATTAATTAAAAAACGTGCAAGCTTTAAAGGCCGTCTTACGTTGTTTGGTAATTATTTAAGTCATTTGGAAGAATCAGTAAGCCAGTCTCAGGTAAACGAACTACAATTACGTATTAATAAAATGATTAATATTTTTGAACAATATGATGAAATACAGTTTAAAATAGAATGCATAACAGAGGACATGGAAAATCAATTAGTTGTAAGAAATGATTTTGAGTCTCAATATTATAAATTAATAACACAAGCTCAGGGTATAGTTACGCGCTTTTCTAAATCGAACAAAGCGAATGCTGAAAGTGACAAGAGTTCGATGCGAGCTAATAACAACAATAATCTGGTTAAATTACCCACTATACAATTGCCAAAGTTCAGCGGATCCTACGATAATTGGTTAGAATTCCATGACACTTTTTCTAGTCTTATCCACTGCAATGAAGATATTGATGATATAAATAAGTTTCACTATCTAAGGGCGTCATTAGAGGGCACCGCTGCTGTCGTTATACAGTCCATTGAATTTTCAGCCAAAACTTATCCTGTTGCTTGGAAGATTCTTTGTGAGCGTTTTGATAATAAGCGTATGTTAATTCAGAATCATGTAAATGCATTATTCAACATTGATTCAATCAGTAAGGAGTCTTCTATGTCTATTAAACGTATGATTGATCAATTAAATAAAAATTTAAGAGCTTTAGATTCTTTAGGCGAGCCAACGAAACATTGGGACACACTTCTTATACATATTGTTACTCAAAAACTAGATTGTAAAACATATCGTGAATGGGAGGAATTAAAGGGTCAGCTTAATAAGGATGAACCTTTAACTTTAGATGTGTTTTTAAAATTTTTACGTAGCCGTGCAGACCTATTAGAGGCTTTAGAATTACCACGCTGTAATAATTATTTAAATCAAACTGGAAAGATTAATACTAAATTTAAAAGTATGGTTTCTATCACAAGTTCACCTCGGGTAGGAGATGATAGATCTTTAATAGGTTCTTCGACCCCCAAACCCTGCCCAAAATGTAAAGGTGAACATCAACTTAGAAATTGCTCACAATTTTTAGGTCTTAATAATGAACAGCGTTTAAAACTTTTACCTAATTATAAAATTTGTTATAATTGTTTGCATGTAGGACATTATGCGAATCAATGTAAAAAACCAGGTTGTAGAATATGTAAACGTAAACACAATACACTTATTCATGTTACAGATCTAAAATCACAATCACCAGTTAATGCTGGATCATTATGCATTGAAAATAATGCTGTGTCTGAAAAAAGTCCTACTTCTAACGTAACCTTTTCGGCATATTTAAATAATCCAACGACAAGCAATCATGATGTACTGTTATCGACTGCCCTTATCAAGTTGTACGATTCACACAACCGGGAATACATCGCCCGTGCATTACTTGATAGCGGAAGTACATCATGTCTTATTACAGAAAATATGTGTAATAAATTAAGCTTGCCAGTTGATAATGTCGAAAAGTCAGTGTTAGGAATAAATAACTGTACTTTACCTATTGGTAAAATGTGCTGTGTGCAAATGAAGTCTTTAGATAACAATTATTCTGCACATCTTACCTGTTTTGTTTTACCATCGATAATAAGCAAAGTGCCTTACGGTCACGTAGATATTTCGATGTTAAATTTAAAATCAAATATTGTTTTAGCCGATCCTAACTTTTATACGCCAGGTGATATAGATTTAATTATAGGCGCTGATCTTTTCTGGGAATTGTTAGGGTCACAAATTATTAAATTAGGTACCGGCAAACCGATACTTTTTGAGACTAGACTTGGATGGATAGTTTCAGGACCCATATTAGGCGGTCATGTGTCGAATCGGTTACCGTCACATATTAAATGTAATTTGGCACAAATTGAGTCGATAGATTCGGTAGATTCTAATGAAGTTATTCAAGAGAATTTATCAAAGTTTTGGCATCTAGAAGAGATTAATGACAAATCTTCATATTATACTGAGGAAGAAAAAATGTGTGAGGAGCACTTTATTAATAATGTGTCACGTCTTACAGATGGCCGTTTCTGCGTTAGGATTCCTTTAAAGGGCAAGGTAAATCTTTTAGGCGAATCTTATGAACGTGCAAAAAACTGTTTTTTATCTCTTGAACGTCGACTTGATAATCAGCCTTTACTTAAGATTAAATATCACGATTTTATGTCAGAATATATTGCACTAGGACATATGTCAAAATCTGATTTAAAGCCTAATGAATTTTCTTACCTGCTTCCACATCATGGAGTGTGGCGTGATAGTAGTTCAACGACCAAGTTAAGGGTTGTATTTAATGCTAGCAGTCCTACTACCACAGGTATTTCACTTAATCAAATTCAAATGGTCGGTCCCACAATACAGGACGACCTTTTAAGCATACTTCTTAGATTCAGACAACATAAATATATTTTATCTGCTGATGTAGAAAAAATGTATAGGCAGATTGCTGTACATCCAGATGATAGGTGTCTTCAACAAATTATATGGCGCGTTAGTAAATTTGATCCATTAGAGATATATAAATTAAATACTGTAACATATGGCACAGCGAGTGCACCTTTTCTAGCGGTACGTTGTTTAAAACAAATTGGTCTCGACTGTGCAGATGATAAAATACGTGAAATCATTATACACGACTTTTTATATGGATGACCTACTCACTGGAGCTGATACTATTGATGAACTTTTATATATTAAGCAAAATATTACCAACGCTTTAAATTCAGCTCAAATGCCACTTAGAAAGTGGAAGTCAAATGCATTAAATTTTGATAATGATGAAATTGCAACTACTTCTTTAAATTTAAATATTGGATCTGATAATCCTAATATAAAGTTAGTTCTAGGCTTAGGTTGGCAATCAGATTCCGATGAACTTTGTTTTAGCATAAATAATAAAATCCCCAGTGTCATGACTAAACGTAGTATACTTTCTGTAATTTCACAAATTTTTGATCCCTTAGGCCTACTCGCCCCTTGTATTATTAGTATGAAATGCTTATTACAGAAATTATGGCTACTGAGATTATCATGGGACGATCCTTTACCATCAGATATATCAAAAGCTTGGAATGAATTTATTATAAATTTACCCTTACTTAATGATCTGCGCATTATACGTAACGTTTTAGTAGATTCTTATACATATATAGATCTTCATGTTTTCTGTGATGCTTCACAATATGCTTATGGAGCATGTTTATATATTTGTAGCGGAAATGATAACGGTGAAACTTTAGTTCGATTGCTCATGGCAAAAAGTCGAGTGGCTCCAATCAAACCGACGACCATACCGAGACTGGAGCTTTGCGGAGCACTTGTGGCGTTACGGCTTTATGAAAAGGCGACTAATGCACTTCGAGTCAAGGTAAGACGTACGTTTTTTTGGACCGACTCTTCTATCGTATTGGGGTGGCTTAAAATGGTACCTAGTAAATTACAACCCTTTGTACGCAACAGAGTTGGAGAAAATTTGGAAAAGTCTCCTAACTGTATTTGGAAGCATGTTCCCACTCATGATAATCCTGCCGATCATATTTCCCGTGGAGTTGATGCTAAAACTATTATGTCACTAGATATATGGTGGTCTGGGCCAACGTTTTTAAAATGTGATATGTCTCAATGGCCTACTCATCCCAAAATTGTTGGGCCACTTCCGGAATTGCGTTCTGTTATAGCAGTAAATGTTGCAATTACAAATAATGATGATAATAATTTTATAAATTTTAGTAAATTTTCAAATTTTTCTAGGCTTAAACGCACAGTAGCATATGTTTTACGGTTTGTTCGAATTTGTAAAAAGGATTTTATCAAAGATAAATTTTTAACGGTAGATGAATTGGATAATGCATTAAATATTTTAATTAGAATATCACAAAAACAGTCCTTTCCAGAATATGACTTGTTGATTAATCATAAAAAATTACCAAATAAAAGTCAATTAATAAAATTAAACATTTTTATGGATGAATCCAATATTATACGTGTTGGAGGGCGTCTAGAACATAGTGATTTTCCTTATAATAAAAAACATCCAATATTAATCCATTCTAAGCATTCCTTTACAAAATTATTATTTCATTTTGAACATAAACGCTTGCTACATGCAGGTCCGCAATTATTATTAAGCACTATTAAAGAAACATTTTGGCCAATAGGAGGCAGGAATTTGGCAAAATCATGTTACCGGCAATGTCTTCGTTGTGCTCGAGCTAGGGCTAAAATAGTAACCCCTATTATGGGAAATTTGCCATCTAGCCGTGTATCTGTAAGTTTTCCTTTTGAAAATGTAGGAATAGATTATGCAGGGCCTGTTATGATTGTAAGCCGTCAAGGACGTGGATCTAGACTAGTTAAAGCGTATATTGCGGTTTTTGTCTGTTTTTCCACAAAGGCTATGCACTTAGAATTAGTGAGTGATTTAACGAGTAATTGTTTTTTGTTAGCTTTGCGTAGATTTATGTCCCGTAGAGGGAAACCAAAAAATATATATACAGATAATGGAACTTCATTTGTTGGCGCGTTTAATGATATTGCAAACTTTTTGAAAACTAACGCTGTTACTTTATCTGAGACTGTTGCTGATGACGGAATAAAATTTCATTTTACTCCAGCATATTCACCTCATTTCGGAGGTCTGTGGGAAGCAGGCGTCAAATCCACAAAATATCACTTAGTAAGAGTACTGGGCAAATGTAATCTTACATATGAGGAGCTATATACGGTACTAGCACAAATTAAAGCTGTGTTAAACTCCCGACCACTGACTTATTTATCCACGGACCCTGCGGATTTGACACCATTGACCCCGGGACATTTTCTTATTGGGCGATCACTTTCGTCCCTTCCGACTCCCAACTACGAAAATGAAAATGTTCACAGGCTGAATCGTTACCAGAGAATAGAACAATTGCGTCAACAATTCTGGAAGCGGTGGAGCAAAGAGTACATCTCTGAACTTCAAACAAGAATGAAATGGCAAAAGTCTGAAGCTCAATTAAAATTAAATAGTCTCGTTCTCGTAAAAGATGATAATCTACCACCACTCAAATGGAGACTTGGAAAAATAACGAACGTTCTTCCAGGAACTGATGGTGTAATTAGAGTGGCAGATATCAAGACTTCAAATGGAATCATCCGAAGGGCTTTCAGCAAAATCTGCCCACTACCGCAACCCGAAGATTGTTGAAAGTCCTACCTTCAACGCCTGGGGGCATGTTTATAAATCTATACTATAATTAGTGAAAATATATGTAATATTAATATTACTATTCAAATAGTTTTTAGCGCCTCTTCATATTTGAAGGCAATGTTGATTCTGTGTTAACCTTCTACCGCTAATTATTTTTTCTTCTACCGACCTTCTCTCTCTGTAAATTGATCTCGATTAAATCATTACGTGTCTGCAATTAAACCTTTCTTTTTACACCTTAAATCCGTTAATTCAAAGACACTAGTTATAAATAAAAATGTTTAATTGCACCTTTATTACTCGTATTATTTCATATTTTGTCTCCGACGTTTCAAATGCTTTATAGCAAACTGGCATTGCCCGCGGCTCCGCCCGCGTTCAGATGATCAAAAACCACATTCTTAGGTTTAACATATTAGTATACTCTTACATTGCAGTTTTTGTATTTTTTCTCAAAAATGAGATATTTTACCGCGGTAAAAAGTATCCTATATTTTGACCTGGATAACCAGCTATCACCATACAAAATTTCATCAAAATCCCTCCAGTGGTTTTTCTGTGATGCGGTAACAGACAGACAGACAGATAGACAAAAATTCTAAAAACTATAGATTTGACCTCTGTTTCGATAATAATGTATATTTCAATAAGATTTTACAAAAAATATTTAATGGACAGATTCGGCTTGGTTACAATTTTATTATATGTATAGATATTGTCACGAGAGATAGGTACTTCTCTTCCGTGACCACGTTGTGTGTGCAAAGATATACAAATATCTGGTGTCTTAATCTCGCTTCATTCGGGTGCGTCACTGCGTAAACCTAACAGTAGCTATGTGTTATTCCAGGTCATCATTTATCTATGTACTAAATCCAAAATAGTCCAACAATTTCAGCCTGAATAAAAACTTAAAAAAAAACCGACATCCAGGCACTAAAATATAAAAAATAACTAAGCGGAGGTTTTCATTTAGAATAGACACCTAATCAGATATTTTCGAAGTCGGTGCCAGCCGATGCAAAGCAAATCTAATATTATTCGATACGTAAAATATATATTTACCTGGCTGGCTGGCTTTTAAAAAAAAAAAAATTTTCGAAATCGGTTCTTCGAGTAATCGGTGAACATAGATAAAAAAAAGAAAAAAAAAGATTCCGACGAATTGATAACCCCCTCCTTTATGGAAGTCGATTAATAAAAAAAAACAAATACATAGACACAAACAAATAATCGTAGTCCAGTTAAGCAATTATAGAGCACAGTCAAAATTTATATAATAGTGCCATTAACTGGGGCTCGAAATCAAATCTCACGTAAGTCACCTACATAAACATTCTACTAGCGTTCGCTCAGTGGTCGAAAATCAACGATATTCACTATTGAAATGTTTAGATAAACCTATGAACGATTGACGACACCTTTGGCTCAGTTTGTAGTAACCCTACTTGCTGTGCCAGCGGTCGCGGGTTCAAGTCCCGTTGGGGGCTTTCATTTGTGTGATGAGCACGAATGTTTGTCTAGTCATGAGTGTTTATATTTATAATATGTATGTATTTAAAGTTATATATGTGTAGTGTATCAACTATCTGGTATCCATAACACAAGCCTCGTAGCTTACCATGGAACTAGATGGCACTGTGTGTTAATGTCCCAACATATATTCATTTATTTATTTTATTTATGAATAGACTGTACCGATCTATATTATAAAAAACTAGTTGTTTCTTATTTAAAGACTAAATGAAGAGAAAAAAAATCGGTTGTCAAACAGAGGAGAAAAGGTACTGAACTGTAACTTGTCTTCACCTATGCACATATAAATGCTTAATTCGGTCTAAATACGTAAATAGAGTGGCTCCAGGAAACCTAATTAACGCTCAGTTGGCGCAATCTACGTTTTTAGGGTTCTTAATATGTGGTGATTTTTTTTTATGTGTTACCTGTAATTGTATTTTATTTGTAAGGAGAATAGACCATTGCGTGTCTTGAAGACGATTTATGGTACATTGTTGAAGATGTACCGTGTCTGGTGGCTCAATAGACCAAAGCGAGAGCGTTATGTCCTATTTTTTTGTTTTTTTTTTTTTTATGTTGGTAAATGTAAGTATTTACGCATACCACCTGTATGTAATTAGGTGTATACAACAAAAATAACAACGAAACCCAACAGAACCTCCCCCATCTTAATAGGTCGTCGCAGGATCGCGTCATGTCCTACCGCAGGCCTGATAGAAGCCGTTTGAGACAGATGCTACTGAGTAGCCTTGACGTCGTCATCTATTGTCAGTAAGCGCCGCGAACACGTTCTCATCGCAAAACCTGCAAGTTCCTATTATACTGTAAAGTATTAAACACAAAAAGTTTACATCACAGAATTTGTAATATCTATATAAATATCTCGATTGAAGTGTGAAAGTAAAATTTCAAAGTAGCCTCGTAGGACCTATAGAATAAGAAGAAGAATAATTTATAAAAACATGAGAACTTCTTGGAAAAAGCGACATTAGTATATTTGAAAGTCACCAAGAAATTGAACCTGAAAAGTAATTTTAAGTATAATACTTCTTAGAACCAAACAATAAGTCTAAAAAATATTCAACTACTGTGAAAATTACCTAATTATAACACTATTATTACAAATATGAATGTTTGTATGTGCATATTTGTTATTTTTTCACATTGAAATAGCTGAGCAGATTTTAATTAAATTTAGTACACACACATTATAATATGAAGTCTTGTTGTCTACAGTTAAACATAAAGTTTCCCAATAGATAGTTCTGTCTGGATATGATATTACTAAAATAAAAACTTAAAAAAATCGACTTTAAGGCACTAAAATGTAAAAAATAACTATATAGGCACCGACTTCGAAAATATCTAATTCTAAATGAAAACCCCCGTTTAGTTGTTTTTTAAACTTTAGTGCCTTGAAGTCGGTTTTTACTTTTTTTTAAGTTTTTATTTATCCATTTTTAGTGCAAACGTAATAAGCAGGTAATTTATAAGAAGAAAGTTTTTAATTAACATATTCGATTACACAATTGATTTAAAAATATAATTTATTGTTCATTTTCTAAAAAACCGCTCGACCGATTTCGATAAATTGTATATGGGACCACCTGGAAAGTATACACTTTAAAACACCAAAAAAATCCAAATTGGTTCAGGCGTCTTCGAGTAATCGGTGAACATACATAAAAGAAGCTTCCGACGAATTGAGAACCTCCTCCTTTTTGGAAGTCGGAAAAAAATAGAAAAGGCATCTGGAAACCGGGCAAATCGAGGACTTGTCACTAGTTTAAAATAATATGTAATCTACTGTCACCCGTTTCAATTTAATACATTCAGATCTACTCCATTTAAGTAAAATCCTATAATATTCTAAGTTCTATTTTCATATATTGAGAAACACTCTGTACAAGCCTGATCATGTCGTACTGAAGATCTACACAAATATGCTTTGCATACAAAGAGCAAATTAATCATAAGCTACTTAAAATCGTATATATCACTGTTATCTTGCATCATCGCATTTAAAGGAGATCGGGGAGCAGATCAATCTTGTGAGCATTAGACGACGCATCAGACTGACATCAATCACGCGAATTGATCCCGAAATGTTTGGAGACAGAAGGTGAGAAAAATATTTGTCTGTATACAAATAAATGTTACTCTTTCAAGCTGAGTGAGTTATATAAGCGTTTATTTAGATGTTTAGCTTAAAAATTAAATAAAATCTTATAAATTAAATAAATAAAACCAATTAGCATTAAATATTTCCACTGAATTTAAAGCCAGATAAATAATACACGAGATTTTTTTACTTGTATCAAACTAGTTAACTGGTCACACAGTTCGTTCTATTTTAAGGAAGATTTGGCACTTAAATTCCATTCTAAAGAAATTGAATAAAATAATTATTTTATTAATACAACTTCCATGAACAATAAAATTTTAACTGACATTAAATAGAAGGAGGTACTCGATATCTTTGGAATTTGCAAACCATTTTTGATATTTCTACCAATGAATAGACTGGTTGTAATGACTAATACTACTATATATAATAGATGAATAAAAAATACTTTTGAATTTGGTGTACCTTATTTAGTTTAAAAGTAATTACGTAAAAGAACTTAGTTCTTCCAAGTTTTGCTATAACGAAGCACTATCCGAATAGTTCTTTTATAGATGGCCATGCATTATAGAAAATCATATTTTACACGATACCCGGAGATATGATCGCGGTCCGTGACAGATGACGTAATTTGTCGCCGGCAGATGGGAAACGCGGGTTATTCCCGATGTCCTTTTTGCAGGACACACCAAAACACGTATGATCATTTGAAATTGAATTTTTACAAAAAGATACTTTCAATTTAGCTGTATTTATTTTGGTTAAATTTTTAATATTTTAAAGTAAAATCTAATATATGATATTCGATGTAAAGATAGAAAAGTTTTTTTGTTCATTCCATCAGAAGCTTACATTGAATATCAAGCAAATAATTAAATTATTCAATTGTTTTGATAAATTATATTAATAGTATTTTAAAAACTTGGATATACTAATAATTGTTATTTATTTATTAACATATTAATACACTAAAGTGACTAGCATTTTAGATATAGGTACTTTGACGTTGTGATTAAATTAGGTAAACTATATTAAAGTAACAAGTATGTTCTAAAATTGAACTATCATATAATACAGTGATTGACGATAATATAATAATCTCAAAAGGAATTTTAACGACGATCATGTAACAGTGTTTAATTTTGAGTATAATAAACTACTATTTTAACAGCTATTTATTACAGTTCAAACAGTATTAACTTAATTTATATAAATTTATTGGTTCAAAGGTTACTTAAATAAATATAAATAAATCATTATACATTTCTACTACGATAAAGTCTTACGTACATATACAAAATTAGTGTTCACTGCTCATATAGTATACTAATGAGAATACATTGTATAGTAAATTTAATTCGAAATCTGCGTCTCTCATTGGTTCTCTATTGATATTCCTACCAATTGGCGTGATGGAATTTCAATACCTTAATCTGACGATGCGTCTCTAATCTTATTGTTAGAAGCTAATAAATGTAAGTGCTTTAACCCTTGATTATATTACTTTATATGAGTAAAAAACAACCAGATGGTCTTATTTTTTTATATTATATATTATATAAATACATGGACATACAAACAAAATATTTATGACAGTTATATAGGTAAATGGATTGTTGAGCTATATGACTAAAATTTTTTTTTGACATACTTGTCAGTGAGTGTGTAATACACACGACACACACACACACACACACGCACATACGTTTAGTTAAGTTAAATAAACAATCTTCAGTAAATAGTATCAGTGCATAAATAGCTAATTAAGAGCAATACAATACAGAGCAAAATCACGTTATAGCCTTCAAATCAAACAAACACTATAATCAGATCCTTTCATCGGTTTTAATCAAACACCACTTAATCCGATCCGGGACCAATATTAATCAGAGTTGAGTATTTGCGGGTAGTGGCACAAGATAAAAGCTCAAGCGAAGAAATCTCAAAATAGACCTGTCTAATAATATAATAATAATTAAATAATTTGTAATAATGATCTTACAAAACTAATTTAAATAGATATGATATTACATATATGGAGTTTTGTTCAATGTTGCAGTATTACAGACTTTGACCTATCTCTGAACAAATTAAACACTCGTAAGTACTGTGTAAGAAACGGAACGCACCTTTAACACATTATCAATAAAAACTTAAAAAAACCGGCTTCCAGTCACTAATTTGTAACAAATAACTAAACGGGGGTTTTCATTTAGAATAGATACCTAATCAGATATTTTCGAAGTCGGTGCCAGCCGATATAAAGCAAATCTAATATATTTCGATACGTAAAATACATAATTATTATTTACCTATTAGTTATTCATATCCTAAACTATTGTCCGCTGGCACTGAATTTGAAAATATCTGATTAGGTATCTATTCTAATTGAAAACCTCCGTTTAGTTATTATTTACATTTTAGTGCCTGGAAGTCGTTTTTTTTTAGTTTTTATTTTTCCATTTTTTACGTCTACACGTAATAAGCATCTAATTTGTAAGAAGAAATTTGCTTAATAACATATTCGATTAAACAATTTATTAAAAAAAAAAATTATTGTAGATTTTTTTTAAAACCGCTCAACAGATTTCGATAAAATATATATGGGACCACCTGGGAAGGTGTGTGTGTATAGTCTGTTATCATGATAATGATATCATTATCACAGATAATAATTTAACAATAACATTACGTTTCCTATAACATCATGATTAATCAAACACTTGATATATTTCATAATCCTTTGTTTTCTTGTTTCTATAGCTTAGACCATCTGCTATTTACCTCACCCGACTATTTAATCTTAAAGTGACACTATTTCTACTAAACTTGAAAGTACTTTGCTAAATATTATATATGTATGTAGATATTTAAATGAGCTCTATCATTGATTTAGAATTAGTTTAAAATAGACTTCAGAAAAATGAATGATAACTATTTATAATATATTATCTCTATAGATTTTAAAGTTTTTTTTTATATAATAGAAACATATTTTTTATTAAGTAATAGAGAAAAAAGCGTCATTTCAAAAACTAATATTTCTTTGTCGAAATAAATGTGAGCCAGTCGGTGGGGAATTTGTAAAATTCATCGGGGGCTTTCCATCTGAATTGAGTACACATCGCATAATATATTTTATATAATAGCTAACTACCTAGATTATCAATGGTTTCTATTGATCAATTTCTCCGAAGAATAAAGACGTACCTTCCATGTGTTAGATATGTATTACTTATTAGTTTCAAGTACGCTAACCAATTTTTGGAAGATCGCTTGATTGATCTGTTTTCTGTTAAGGTAGATATGGCGATTTACTTCGGTACACAACGTATAAACAAAATGGAGAGCTTTAAATGAAGCTACATATACTAATAGTCATTTTACTCAACATTTTAGGGCGACCTACTGATTTTTAAAATAATTAATTCAAATTTTTGGTTTGAATGAAAAAACTTTTTTTCGACTCAACTTTCACTGTTGAGTAAAAAAACTTGTTTTATTTTGAAAATTTTGTTTTTTATAAGCTAAAAATTCTACCCCCGACCTAAGAAAAATAATTTTTTTTTTGTTCCACCCTAATGATTATATCATATATATATAACTACAGAACAAATATTATAGTGTCAGTGTACGTGCATAAGCAGAGATAAACTCCATCTCACAGGACCGACGGCTTGATTTGCTCCCCGAGGAATAGGCGTGTAACAGTACCTATATCATACCTATAAAATCAATGATTGCAAACGAAAACTATTATCTATTGCAGTTCTACTGTTGCCAAATAAACTTGATATCTTTTGTGAAATTATCAAAACACGTCATAGCGTTATTTATATTTATATGTAATTAGACTCGGGCAGTTCTATATAAAATAAATTGATCGAGCGGGCCAGACAGACCCGAGGGAGGATGCTAGCTTCGTGTGCCTTTGCAAGGCAGACGTTTAATTTTTGTTAGTATTAGTACTTTCCAATAGAACTTATTAAGTATATCGCCGTAAAAAGTAGCTTATATCACTCTGTGTAAAAAAATAACTGATAGCAAACACACACGCGCAAACTTCCACAATTATAATATTGGGAACGATAAAGGAAAAACATCCATACTATAAATAAAACAGATTCTTGTCAATTTACTCACGTGCTAATTCAACAGTAAAATGCAGAGATTTTTTTGTAAAAAAAATATTTACAAAACGCATCACATTTTATTGAAATATTTATTACAATCACGATTTACCTCCTGAAACTGCAAATATAGTTTAGTTCGTTTCACAAAAATTGTACTATCGGAATTAATATTTACATAATTGCTGTAGTGGAAATCAGTAACTGAATATGCTAACAAATAAAAAAGCTTTCTCTCTGATTTACATTTTAGAATATTGGCTTCTAAAAATAACCTCCAATCCGATGTAACGTACTGGCTTTTGCACGTGACATCGTCTTCATCTGTATAAATATTATAAATATATATGTATGAAAGTTTGTGAGTATAAATGGATGTCTGTTACTCTTTCACGCCAGAACGGCTGAATGGATCTGGATGAAATTTGGCACAGAAATAGATCATAGTCTAAAATAACACATAAGCTACTTTTTAACCCTGAAAAATGTACCGCTCTCGAGGGATAGATTTTTGTCTTTCTTTGCTAGTATTTAAAAAAAGGATCTTTTTTTATTAAAAAATTACCCAAACCGAATAAAAATCATACTAGTATTAAAAGTGTGAAAGTTTGTATGTGTATGAAACTGGACAGATTTGAATGTACACATTTAGACTATTACCTGGAATAGAACATAGGCTATTGTTAGGTACTCGTATCTAGGGACTCACCCAAGCATAGCTAGAGCAAATCGCTAGTATATAATATTATGTATGGTAGGACAAGCAAGTAATAGTAAATGCAACAAAAGGCAGTACACACGGCAGAGGAAGTAAAAGAAACTTTCTCTGGAATCTGAATCAGATCAGAGCACGTACATACTCGTACATGTGATCGTGTACGCGGAAATGGAATTTTAAATCTGTACATTGTACTTAACACCTAGCCGCAAGCTTTGACTAGGTGCCCTGTATACCGGGAGCTTAAAGCTTCCAACTTTTTCATTTATGATATTAATATTAATAATAATTCAGCTTTTTAACACACTACTGCTACTACAGCAAAGGCCTTCTCTCAGTGTGATTGTAGATATTATAGCTAGCGTGGTGGACTGATCTCCACCATGCTAGCTATAATATACGAGTAATATGAACATGAGTAAGCGGTAAAAGAGTGGAACTAGTTAAGTCAGAAATGTATATTTTCTTACGATTCTGTAATTCTGTGTACTAAATAAAACAAAGTATTTAATTTAATTTTTTAATAAATAAGGATGTTTCTTTTTTTAAATAATGTATCAATTATGGTGGTATAATATGATTATGATGGTAGTAATGTGTCAAGAGCCAAGTTAAAAATGAATAAATATTTAATATAAAACAAAATCTTGTAGGATTTAATATATATTTTGGTTTTCATATATGTATTTGTGATGCGAATGATATCAACGTGCACTCAAGGTGTGTAAAACTGAATACGCAACGAAAGCAGGGCGCTATTCATCCAACAGATATAAAATATTTAATAGTTACGAGATGTGTACTTTAACACCTTCTTTTGCATTCAAATGCATTTAAGCATACCACCTGCATATATACAGGGAGTTATGTGGACTCACCGGCTAGAAAAGCTAATACTACTCACTTAAAACCAACGAAATTTCTCCCGTCTTTATGGAGTGTCACATGATTGCTTACACATTCAACTATGACACCCCGATGGTAGGCCTCCCGAAGCAGACCACATCAATCAAGGGGTCGCTCCCACGGTCCACTCTGCTATTAGAAAACTACAAAGAGCTACCCGCATACCGCGTAGACGGTACACCATCCACCGAGTTGGGCGACCTCTTAGTGTATCTCTTGGCTTCGTGGCCGGCGGGATTGTCAGACGCTAATGAGACCAATCACAACAAGCTGAAAATACTTAAAGACATACTCTATCAAGAATCATTTCAATCTTTAACGTATGACTTATTACACCTATATTTTAGTTGGTACCTCGAAACTCCTTCTAACTCGACTTAGACCTCCTCAAGGATGGTCTCAAGGGATCCTCGAAATTAGTATTCATAAAAGTCTTTTTGAGGAGATCTCAGAATCCCACGAGTGAGTGTGAGTCATGGAAGAGTCGAGGAAAACGTCATGAATTATGCCTGTTACCTGGTGGCATAATCTCGTCACAGCATCTATGGTAAAGCGAAATCTGTTTTTAAATTCACATTCATCATAAAACTCCATAGGATTATTTGCTTCCCGTAAATAGCGCTGAGATAAATAATCGCAGGGATTGTCATAGATATGCTCAATAAACTCTTCAAAAGACATTTAAACTCCAAAATAACTTTAAAATATAATAAAATGTTAAATATCGCGCATTGTTTTTGTCAAGAATTGTCTCGAGATTTTCGGTAGATCGCGAGGTACCTTACATTTGACAGTTCACTCCTTGAGTTTTCCTCACCTTACTCGAGGAGAATAGTTGAGGTAATGGACAAAATCACATCTATGAATACCGAACCACCTCAGTGAGGTTGAGTCGAGTCGAGAAAATCTTGAGCTTACGACTAAGAAAATGGGTGTTTACTCTTGAGTATCCATTTTAAAAATAAAACATAATATTTCACTTGATAAACCTATAATTTTGAAAATGTGTGTGGCATAATTCTAAGAAATACTCGTAAAATGAGTCTATTATTCTGTTTCTTCGACTTGTGATGAAACACTCAAAGATCATTTATATGTGGGCTTGTTTCGCTCGATTCGTTAAAAAAAAAGATAGAGATGAAGTTTAGTAGAATATATCATATCATTATATCATAATATATCATATCAATATATCATATAATTGTATTATGTCGTTAAAATAAACTAGTATAAGCAATATGTTATTGGACTTAGAATTTATTTAATCCATACTGCTAAAAATTATTTATTATATACCAGGAGCCCATATTTCATCCGTTTCGTCTTAAAGAAATTAATATTGCTTATGGAAAATCTGTCATATTAATTTTAATGCCTTTTTTATTGAGTTACTAGCGGCTCACCCTCACTTCACTCGGGTTCGTTCCTAGGTATGTGATAACGGTTAGAGAGGAATAGATAGACTATTATATATATATATATATATATATATATATATATATATATATATATAGCTTAGCCTTCATCCTCCAAGCAAGCAAGCGAGCACGTAAACAAACAAAAAATAACAAAGAAATAAACAAAAGTAAATAAATAAAATTTTCCTTTTAAAAGTATGTTTATAATATTTTTCATACTCGTTAAAATCCCTGAATTAAACATAGCCATAATTAAGAAGACAATTTGAGTCAAATTAATGGCAGCTACTTAGGATAATCACACGGGGAACTCTAAAGAACGCAGTTTCCTACTCCACTGCGGCAATATGGAAGCTGAGAGTTTTTACTAAAATTATAATGCTACAAATTACTTATCCTCACTTTGCTCAAGTCCGTTCCTAGGGGTCTTTTGTATTTTTTTTCCTTTATTATCTGTGAAATTTTTACTTTTTTAAACTTTAAAGGACAGAAAAAAAATGTAATTCATAAATAAATATATATATATTTTAATGTAAAAATAAAATCTTCTTTTTCTTTTATCCAAATATGATGCATATTTATAATATAAGTTGTTGATATTGTTGAAGCCCTCGCATGACATAGCTATAAATAGTTGTAAATTCAATTGTGAAAGCGGAACGTCTGTCACCTAAAAAACAGGCTCTGGCTCAGTTTAGGAGATAGTAGTTCAACTTATTTTTTGACCCTTTTTGTACAACTTGCTTTACTTAGGTTAACCTTTATATATATATAGCAATATACTCTATGGCTTAACCCCTTATATTATAATTTATACAGTATGTACAATAAATACATTATTATTATTATAATTTTTAACTTAATGTTGTCAGTAGTAATTTTATTAATTAAATCAGAGGGTAAACAATATTTTATAAGTTCTGAAATAATGTACATAGACATTCTTAATTATAACATTAGATACAGACATTGCACCAATCTGCTGAATTTTATTATTAGCAGTAGCCTATTTGTTACTGCATGTTATAGTCTATATATATCTACTTAATTTCTAAATCTATATCACCAATAAATTTCAGAATTTAGTTATGAAAAATAAAGTAAAGAAAATTTTGTCTATGAATATATTGGGTAGTATTCAAATATTATAATGTATAGAATATTAAAACAGAAGCTTGATACCTAATACTCGATTTTCTTATAAAAAGTATCGACGCAAAGATTTCCTCGGAGATACCCAAGAGTAATATAAATAATATTAGCAAGCTTTTCGATTCAATCTGATAGAAATTCCAACAAAATATAACTACGCTTAAAGAACCATATATCAGTATATTTGGTACACGTGTAACAAGTGTTTAGATGAAGTGTGTATATTATTAGTCAAAATTCATGTAATAATATTGAGATAAACTTACCATCTCCTTTTTTTCAAGTCCAGTATATCAAGGCAGTGTTAGCGCAATATTCATATGCTTGCTAGGGAAATCAAGTTAGCGGGTTCAAATCCCGGGTCTTACATCTGTGATATTTTCATGTGTGAATCATTTTCAATATGATTGTTATTGTCTAGCCATGAAGGAAAACAACGTGATTAAACCTGCATGTCTAAGATATTATATTTTTGAAAATCATGTGAATTCCACCAATCCGCAGTTGGCCAGCGTGTTTGACTATGACTAATCCAAGAGGGATTTGATGATAGTTTTGAAGAAAGGCCCGTGCCCAGCTGTGAGACATTAAAAAGACCAGTATACATACTAATTATTCTAATAAGAAAAAAATAAAAACATCTATATTAAATTATGTTTAATAATATCATTTAATTAACTCCTTTATGAGCTTCACACCCGAAACAAATCTAGAAGCCCATTTCTAAGATAATTACCATAACAAAACACGTCTTACTATGATATAATAAAAAATAGTTATTCATTAAATATACAAATACAAATATTATTAAAAGACCATACAGAGTGTATACAAACAATTCTGGTTGAAATAATAAGCAAGTGGATAACCTTTATTTGGAGTTATAGTTCTATTAAATACATACAATTTCTCATCGGTTTTTCTC
Source organism: Brenthis daphne (assembly GCA_947093115.1). Classification (NCBI taxonomy): domain Eukaryota; kingdom Metazoa; phylum Arthropoda; class Insecta; order Lepidoptera; family Nymphalidae; genus Brenthis; species Brenthis daphne. The sequence continues at coordinate 34,910,941 of OX352473.1, read as the reverse complement.
ACCAGATCTTGAAACAATACTTCCCCGATGGACTGACAGCATTCTTGTCATTAACATCTAATTTACTATTCAAAAGTGGCCATAAACAAGTAAATGAGTAAAGTTATTACGACTTCAAGCGTGAGTTGGGTTTGAATAAATACTTCGTATCACAATATAATACAGAATTTAACTGGTAATTTTAACTTACGAATATCGCCCTTAAATGAAACACCCATTGGGGAATATTTTAGCAATTTTATAAGAAACATCCCAAATAATTTTCATTTTCCACATACGGTCTTTAACAATATTCCGTTAGAATAGCGACAGCAGCCTCGGGGTTTTGGTTGAATTTAATAAATCTTTCCGATGTTTCCTTCTCCGCTAAATGGGCTCCGGAAATTCGATGAAAGACCTGTTTTCATAACAACGCACCCTCAAAGGATAAAATGAAATATTTCCGTACGCCAAAAAGGCTTTGGCTGTTGCTAAACGGTGTTAAAATGTGCACGTGATTTTGCGCGGCACGATGTAGGTAGCTGAAGGCGGTGGCCGGCTGCGTTTACATGCTGCTATATTCGATTTTTTTAAGTTTTTAAAACAAAGGAACAAACAGCTTACATATATGTAGATAATAATTCAGAATCTTTGTATTGTATTGTATTCAGCCCTTCTTAACGTCCCACTGCTGGGCACGGGCCTCCCTTCAGTATGAGGGGGATCAGGCCATAGTCCACCACGCTGGCCAAGTGCGGGTTGGCAGACTTCACATGTCTTTCGAAAACTTGCTAGGTTCTCTCAGACATGCAGGTTTCCTCACGATGTTTTCCTTCACCGTAAGGCAAGTGGTAATTATGTTGAAAATGATTTGCACAAATCAGTGGTTTAGGAACTCATAGAGGACAAACATACGAACATTCATTTTTTTTTATACAGAAGATTAGCAATGTATGATATTTTTCATGTTACTAGACGTAGTGTTTGTTACGATTATCATATCTTATCTCCGTTTGAGTTACTGAGTTTTAGTCAGAACACTATTACACCCCAAATCGACGAAGTTACCACAATATTTTTGATAAGGTAGACGTTTTTATTATTATATTATACCACAATAAAACTTCAGACAACCATAGTGCCAGTGCAGTGCACATCCTAGCCCAAAATTATTATAAGTATGATATTGCCCTTAGTTTTTTTAGTAGGTAACCGAAGGAACCGAGGCTTTATTTTTTATTATGGTATTAGTGGGATATGAGGTGCATTACAATAAAATATTCAAAGGATGAGTAAAGTTAAGATCTCAGTAAGAACCACAGGCTATTTATATATTTTACTATCCACATAACTTCTCTTACAAAATCGGGATGATTGGCGTTCTAATGGGGGGAGGCTTTCGTCCAGCAGTGGACGGCGATAAGCTGGAGAAAAAAGTACCCATGCTTCACTCGGATACGTCACTGGGTGTTTTTGTAATTATATTTTATAAAGGTAGCGGCACACTAACAATAGCCTATGTATTACTACAAGTAAAAAGGTAGAAAATAAATCAAAACTTCATCCAAATCCGACCAGTCGTTCTAGCGTGAAGGAGCAACAAGTATGGACAAACATACAAACTTTCGCATTTAACGAATAATTACTATTAGTGACTTACATAATTTCACGATTTAATAACAAAAGTTGCTATATAAATATGCAAGGATGATTATTTATATCATTCATCATACATACATACTCGTTATGGTAAAGTAAAATATTGGTAGAGTACAAGTAGTACCACAATGATTGCGAAAAGTGCAACCAAAGAAAGTGCATTAAGATGAAAAAAGCTTGCATCATGTAAACTCATACGTTCACTCTCATCTACGTATGCTACAGTAGCCTAGAATTTTAGATATTATACAAGACTCTAATATCTTTTATATATAATTTTCATATAACATTTTATGTTGAGTTTATATTATTCTTAGAAAGACGTTTTCATTTTGTAATCGTGGCCTAGAAACTTATTAATTTTATTCATTTCGATTTGTAAGCAATTTATAAAGCTTTTCAAAGTTATGCGAAATTCTAGATTTCATCATAAATGTATGTGAAGGTAAATAATTAAATGATTTTACACATACATATTTTACTACTTTGATAAAATTATTAGCTATTTCCAAATATGAAAGAACCTTACAAAATTTATTCTTCGTCTATATACATAAAGGCGTAATTTACGTTGACACAAAATATGACGTTAAAGATATTGATATACATACGTATTATGTAACGCCATTGGCTAAGCCCCAGTTAACAAAATAGAGATGACTAGCATTGCCCGCGGCTCCGCCCGCGTTCAGATGACCAAAAACCAAATTCTTAGGTTTTACATACTAGTATACAGGACATTGTAGTTTTTGTATTTTTTTTATTTCTGAGGAAATGAGACATTTTCCCGCGGTTAAAAGTATCCTATATATTGACCCGGATAACCAGCTATCACCATACCAAATTTCATAAAAATCCCTCCAGTGGTTTTTCAGTGATGCGGTAACAGACAGACAGACATACAGATAGACAGGCAGACAAAAATTCTAAAAACTATAGATTCGGCCTTGGTATCGATAATAATGTCTATTTTGATAAGATTTTCCAAAAAATATTTAATGTACAGATTCGGCTTAGAATTTTATTATATGTATAGATTACGAAAGTTTGAAGCTATTAATAAGAAAATTAAATTGAATTTATTCACACTTTTTAACTTATTACATCAAGTTATTTTTTTTGGTATACACAATATGTATTAATTTCTCAATTTTACTCGCAGGAAACAATTACTATAATAATAACATAATGATCACATTAAAAACCTCGATATCCATTTGCGTAAAAGTCAATTAAAATGGCAACATCATTGAAACTTCGTAATGTGAGAAACTTTTCCGTTCTGCAAACGAATGCAAGCATTTAATGACTACGAAAGGCAATTTATGACAGTAGCGACACTTAATGACTAAGGTTTTGTGCATTAATATGAAATTAACGATTATTTAATGGATTTAACGTGATTGTCGAATGTTAAAATGTAGAGCATAAAATATAGAGATTTGGAAATTCGTTTAAAAAACGTGTTTAAATAAATAGAATTGTATGGTTCTTTAGTCTGTACATTTCCATTAAGTCCATAATAATTAAGCAAAGTTTATATAGGATCACATATAGCTTTATACAACTAATATAGAAAAATATATATTTTGTTACATAATTACATGCCTTTGCCTGTAAATATATATTTAATATGTTGGGACATTAACACACAACACCATCTAGTTCCATGGTAAGCTACGAGGCCTGTGTTAGGGATATCAGATTGTTGATACACTACATATATAACCCATGACTGGAGTACAAATATTCGTGCTCATCACACAAATGAATGCCCCCAGCGATACTCGAACACGTGACCGTTGGCACAGCAAGTAGGGTCACTACAAACTGAGCCAAACGTGTCGTCAAATTTTATTTGTATTTAACCTAAACATGTTACTTAACATAACAACGCTTTGGCCGTGATTAGATTTCCCAAGTGGCTGTATTTGGAACTAATGCCTATAATTAATAGTACTACTTAATTAAACTGTAACAGCTCTACTTTGTGGATACTTTGATCTTTATTTTTCTTATAGACATATACCAAAACAATATTTTTTACAATTTTTGTCTGTCTGTCTGTCTGTCTGCTTGTTTGGCTAATCTCTGAAATGACTGGACCGATCTGGACTTTCACTGGCAGATAGCTGATGTACCTACTAAGGAGTAACTTAGGCAACTATTACTTCAGAAGAAAAATAGGATCTCACGAAAAAAAACCAATGAAAAATTTAATAATATCCGATTCAAATAGGGAAGTTGTATGTATACATACCCTAGGGAAGAACCCGAGCGAAGTGAGAGTGAGTCGCTAGTTACCTATAATAAACGATAATATAAGTATCTATAATAAACGATAGTTAGTAAATTAACTCGTTCGTAAAATTAAGGCGAGCTTAACGTATCTTCCGGTAAATGCATAATCTGTGTAAAACTGTGTTTTACTGCTAATCAAAATTCAACTATGCTAATTTCGGTACTGAAATATTGTGAAGCCCACTCGCTCGCTTCTCATGTATGGAATATTTAATTACCTCCAAACTGCTATATGTTGTGGGAATCTAGCGGAACCCATTTGTTATTTAAATAAAGCTTTGCGCTGTACTCTGCCTTTTTAAGTTTTGTGAAATGGGATTTCAATTATTAATTAACTACCTTATACCCGCGACTTTTAATTTGATGTTTCTACTTTGGTAACCAATAATATCTATAAACTAGCGACTCACCCTTGCTTCGCTCGGGTTCGTCCCTAGCTTGCTTCCCAATACAAATTTTGATCCCCATTTTCACCTCCTTAAGGGATGATTTCCGGAATAAAAATATCCTATGTCCTTCCCAGGATCTCACACTATCTTCTTACCAAATTTCAACTAAATCGGTTTGGTAGATCCAGAGATTACCCCCTACAACGTCACAAACTCACAATTCACAAACTCACAAACCCATACATACCTTTTTATAATATTAGTATTGATATACTCTTAGTTTCACGCTGTTATTTAAGTTTATATTAGAAATAAGCGATCTTTATCGATTAATTTGCATTTTTAGTTGGTTCGATTTCCGGCTCAAGTGTTTTAAAAATATATGCAATGGTTTTTTTTTCATAAATAAAATTGATTTTTTTTTAGTGCAACTTGATTTTTGTAATATTAAGGTACTTTTCTTGTATGTCCCGTTCGTTTGTTCCAACCTATATAATTATTAGATATATGACAAATTTAAACGTTGTCATATTTAAGTACAACTGTTGAAATTGTTATTCGCAAGAGAATATATCTTTCTATTTAATTGTAAGTCTTTAGGTTAGAAAAGTTTTTTTTATACTTAATACTTACATCAAATTAAAAATTAATGAAATAAAAATTTATAAAAGTTATATATAATGATTATGTTTTTTTAATAAGTACTCGTACAATCGCAAGACAGGGGTAAAGTCGTGAGGGCTGGCTTTCAGGAAGTCTCAATAAAAAAGTCAGCTAGTTAACTTCGACCCGACTTTCATTTATATAACACTTATTTCTAAGCTCATTACACGAAAAGCATAAAACAATATAAAAATAAGCTTCAACAACATAAATGGTATAACAAAAGTTAATAATGCAATCGCATTAATACCTTTATTTCGTAATGCGATATTATTTTAGTATGGTATTAAAAATGCAAATCGCCATTTTGTTATGCACAAGTAATAAACGATTCGATTGGATACATGAATATAATATGCGTAGCGGTTACTATTAATAATAAATGTAGGTACAGCTGTGAACAACCTTTGGCGCTATGCCACTGACTTGTTACTTGAGGTCTATGTTTTGTCGGAGCTTTGACGGAGACGCTTAATTAATATATAGGGTCTTACGAGAAAACATTCTAGCTTACTGTATAACAAATATCTAAAGTTTGTTAAAACAAATATATAAAAAAGAGCTATTTGGGCGATTTATAACATCGGAGCTCGGGACTACGTGATTTTTTTAATAAAATTGGTATACTTATGGTTGCATCTCAATATATAATATATATATGTATATTGTAATACCATGTTCGTTCGATAAAACATCCAGTGTTACTTAAGAAACATTGATAGGCACAAAATAAATACTAGAAATAAGGATAAACTAATAAAGCCAAGTTTTCGTCTTCAAAAAGTGGATAAGTCTTGTGGGACAAGGTGTACAATAAAATTTAGGTCAAAAATTAAAAATATAATATGACTGAGCCAAGCATATTATTCCATCGCGGAATACTTTGCTGGTGCAAATATGTGGAAATTAGAACATAATTTTTATATTGATATATTCTAAATTATTATTATATTTAAAAAGAGCAACTGTTGAGTTTTTCGTCGGGTCTTCTCAGCAGAACTGCCTTCCGAGCCGGTGGTAGATTCCTCACGCACTTACATACTGACATTATTAATTTAAATTTGAAATGTATAAGGAACGATTATAAAGTGTTTGTAAAAGCCTATTTTAATAAAATATATTTTGGTTTGGTTTGATTTGTGTTCCAATTTTAGCGAGACGTAATGCGTTCCTGTGTGTAGTATATATAAAAATATTTGTGTTATCAATTAATTATTATCGATTTAATTTCAATTGTGTCAACACCAAGAAGTTTCAGGTTACGAGATCAATAACGCTTTATTTACTGACAATATCAAAAGAAATATAATAGAAATTAGAATTATTACACACCATGAAAAATGTTCCAAACAAGTCGGGAGGCATTTCTAAGAAAATGTTGCAAATGGTCACCAAATTTGAAGCGCTAAGAATTGACTTTATTTTTGATGGTGTGTAATAAATGCTATGCTAGCAGTCTTATAAATCATCTAATTATTACCCAAGTATTATATATAAAAATAACGTAAGTAGAATTATGATTTCATGAAAAGGGTGTCTGGCAAGGGTTTGCCACGATGTTAAGTGTTTGGCATTGAATGACGTGATTTTTAATAATATTCTGAAGGTAATACCAAAAATCACACGTTATTATTTGAAGAATTTAGATTGGTATATTACACACCTTTAGTACCGTGTACCTGCCAAAGCCACCATAGCCTGAACTTCATTATGGTCCATCGTTCTTATCTGTGTTGGGAGCATGCGCTGACAAACTTTCAGCCTTTATAATATTACGAAGGTCTGGCGTTCACGAGCTCTTCCTCTAATATTATTTACGTAAATTTTTAAAAATGTCTATTAAAAAGCTTAATCGATTTGTTTGTGGTTGATTTCCTTGGATATGAAATTTATTTTATAATAAAATATAATAATCGTTCAAATGATTAACTTGATAGGAAAACTAGAAAAAAATAAGGACTTACGGCGTAATAAGTTGTCTGAGCTGAAAAATGAACAAACAAACAAAAACAATTTCATATTTATAATATTTGTCTGGACGCTACCTATAGGCAATAATAATTAATAAGAGTAAATATATAAAGCAAACGATATTTATTTATAAATGCAAACTATACTTTAGTTGTTATTCTAAATGCTTTCAACAGTAATTAAAACGCTGATACTCTGTAATATTAAGCCTACAAAAGAAAAGTACAGGTCGAATATGAGCCGTTCCTTAGATGAGGGTCTTTATAATGCTATAGGTAATATTGTTTTAATATATTATTTAGACGGGTTCGTTCCTAGTTACGTTTTAACGTTAAGTATAGATTTCTTAGAGATGAGACATTTTCCCGCAGTAAAAGTATCCTAAAGTTGACCCGAATAACCAGCTTTCATTATACCAAATTTCATCGAAATCTGTCCAGTAGTTTGCTCACGGTGCTTTCTCAGACAGACAAAAATTAATAAGATTAATAAGATTTTCCAAAAAAATATTTAATGTACAGATTCGACTCAGAATTTTATTATATTATATTAAGGTTTAACAAATTCATGTCGTAAATAGAAATGTCTTACATCCGATATGATAGTGATACTGATGGCTAACATTACATACTTTTCTACCTATGATATATATATTTAAATTTTTAAGCACATATTATTATTGAGGTTTTAAAAATGTTTAATGTCTTTTTGTAGGTCAACCCTGTAGCTTAAGATTTGTGATGACTATACGAGCGCTTCTAGAAAGACGACATAAAAGAAGTAAGGCATGGTTCTATTAACCCATGTTATATTTAATATTTTCAGATAGGTATATGTATTAATATTCAATCATTTGAATTATTATGAGGAAGTTAATAATTTTATTAATAATATAGTGCTATATGAATGGTAATGTATAGGCATTTGTATTAAAAGCACATCAAACCAGTACAGCGCTCGTCAAAAATTTGTATAAAAAAAAACAAAATTTAGGTACGTCTGTTATTTTAAAATATTTTATTTAATATAGATATATAATAATTATTCTCTAGTCGAAACTTCGGAAACCAAAAAAAATCCCCGAAAAAATCTGAAAAGTTTTAATTTAAAATTCAAAATGTCAAAATTTGTTCGCATAAATCTAAGCAAGTATTATCATAAACTACGAGTATTACAGTATTATATGATCTGTGCTATGAATAGGAAATTAAAATTTAAAATGTTTGTTGTGTGAACACAGCTTAGTTAAGCTCGCACTCGCACTACAATTTCCCTAAGTGTCACGAACAGTTTTCTTCAAGATACTTTCTACGATCAGACTCTCAACTCCCATGGTGAAGTAGGTGTCTCAAATACTATGTTTTTCTAACTTGTAAACATCTTGAGCTAAAGTTTTCTAATAACAACACTACTTTATATAACACGGTAAGTTTATTAATTTAAATATTAGAGCAAGTTAAACTTTTTTGCCATTTATTCCATTTCCCCATAAAACAAAACTTTCGTCACAGGTAAAGATAAAATTGTACATAACATTGTTGCATCGTATATATTTTGTCGTTATAGTAGTGAGTGGGTTCAAATCCCGGGTCTCCTCCGAGATGTTCACCTGTGAATCTTATTTTCAGCATGATTGCAACATTATCAAGTTCCCAAAAGATAAGTAATATTTATAGACCAAAGTTATGCAAACGTGGTGGCCTAAAGCATAAGATTGAACTAGACTAGGTCTATCACGTCTAGTACTTAGAGGTGGTACCTATATTTAATATAATTTATATTTCATTAATATGTAATTAGCATCGTAGTAGGTCTTTAATTTAATTTTTATATAAATAATAACAAACCAAACTGAGTTACTAAAAATATTATTATTTCTATACAAATAAAACATTATTCATTCTACATGCTATAGCATTCAACATTCATATTTTATAAGAGACGTGTCTAAACTTTATTAATATTTGTCCGAAGCTTTCCACGTCACAGTGGACTATAAGGAATTTTATGCGATACCATTTATGGTTCTTAACTCGTCATGACGTAACACGTTGGAGCCCGGCTTGGATACCGTCCAAAATTCTGCACTTAATTGTTAATGAAATTAAACACTTACGTAGATTACTCGTTTTATATAGACAATAATTTTTATGTACAACTAAATTAATCCCGCGTCTCCGCTTGCATTGATTTATTATGTAGGTATATACTTACTTCCCTACTAAAATTCGGAATGTGATGATTGATAGCATATAATAATATTATTATTATCACTTGTGTTCAAATTCGAATATTATCTTTTTTTTTTGATAAGACTAAAGCTCGTGGATCGCTGAATTAAACAAAAAAATAGAGAAACAGAGAGAGAGAGAGAGAGAGAGAGACAAACAGAGAAGAAAAGTTAATGAACTGTTTTGTCTTTGTCTTTTTATATATTTTATACTAGCGACTCACTCTCGCTTCGCTCGGGTCGTCCCTAGGTACGTTTTAACGGTATACACATAAGTATGATGAGTTTTTATTGGGTGTATTATAATATATATTTTCCCGTGGGAATGAGATAATCTCCCGCGATAAAATGTAGCCTATGTCACTCTCCAGCCCTCTAACTACCTCCACACAAAAAAACACGAATCCGTCACTCTGTTTCGACGTGATATAAGAATAAAGAAATAGACAAACTTTCAAATTTATAATATTATGTATGGATATTATGTAGATTCTAAATAAACTATATTTTTTTTTTATTTTTTTTAATTTAATCATTTATTTCAGGCAATATTTACATAAGGATCTTAAATACGTAAACAAAGGCCCATAGCATAATATATACCTTAAAACTAACATATATATGTATATTAATTATAACTAAATCACACGAAGTGCAGACGTGTGAGCTGTGTCAGCGGGCAAACGACCTCGGAACTTTCGAAATACGACGCCCTGCGGCCAGAAGTCCTCCTTCATGAAGGTTGGCAGATGATGAGTCGGCACTCTCACCAAAAACGAATTGAAACTCGTTTTGTGGCGAGGTACACCCTCAATTTGAAGTTGGACCTCTTCTGGACGTAGTTACGACATCCTCGACCTTCGTAGACCAGTGCAATCGGGACACATACAGCGGCGTCGATGGTACGGCGGGGCGCATCGCATGGTCTGGCTGGCTCGGAGCTGTGCCACAGATGTTACGGCATGAGGGCTTCCTCTTCTTCCTCTCCACTTTAGTGAAGCCCTCCTCGTCAGATTTGTGCTTTGTGGAACCCGACGGAGGCACCTGTTTGGCAGTTGGTCTGCTCCGGCTCTTCTTTTTCCCTCCATTAGAGGACCGCTTGTTTGGCGGGGTGGGTGTAGCGGCGGGGGCGGGCGCGGCTGCGACTGTGGCGTATGCACGCGGCGGGGTCATGACCGCGCTCGCACTCGACGTCATCAGCGGGGCCGGGGAGCGGGCGGCAGGCGTAGCTGTGTCGCGCGATTCGCGCACCTCAGCAGTACGGCGGCGACGACAAACTGCTGATGGAGTCAATTTGTGCGCCGCGACGTGTGTTTACGTTAGTGAACTCCGGTGACCTACTTACAGACCATTACTTTTGAATGATAATAATTCTGCGCGCAGCTCACTGATGGTAGATTCGGAAATCTCTAACTTAAACTGCACCTCTGCCAGGCCAGCTTTCAGGGTGGTGATATCCTTGAGCAGCCTGGTGACGTCAACGTGATCGAACGTGACGGGTGGCAGCTTGTTCAGCTGCTTGGCCACGAAGGCGGGCACGTCGTCAGGATCGGTTGTCTTCAGGAGATTAATGATGTCCTGAAGACTTCTCTCCCCCTTTTCATCCCTTCTGCGAGTGGGAATTCGGTCGGCCTGGCCGAGAGTCTCGTAGAGCAGCACCTTGCTCCTGCAAATCTCCTCTTCTTTAAAGTTCGACTTGCAGATCTGCATGATGCTGACCTCGTCCGCGCATTACAGACGACGAGTTATATAATAACATGCAAAAAGATTTATCTTTTATTTGACTTTCACAAATTATCGCGTACAAAGAAACAAAAATTATACTCAAAAAAAGCCTTAATCTTTATAGTATTAGTGTATATTTAATTTCGATAATATATAATTATAACTTGTAAAGGCTGCTCGGCTAAGCAATTAAGAACACGATTAAAAATATATTATAAAAAAGTTACATCGTTAGGTTTCGCTTTTTCATAAAAAAGCTAGTTCATAATTTCTGTTTTAGATCAAAAATTATATAATACGCCGACGTCGCAAATATTTTCCTCCAGCCAGAATCAAATAAGGACAGCGTCTCGATATTATTATATCGTTCAAATATCAGGGTGCTATTATGTAAGTTTTTACAACATATGTATATATACTTCTATTTACATATATAATATGTCGAATCAAATAGTGTAGCATTCATAAATGTTTTAACATATATAAATTGAAGTTCTGGTATCGATTCTCAGGTTGGACTGAAAAAAATATTAGTTTTTTCTGCCAAATAAATTTTCAATAACATCCCAGAGTTTAGAATTTCCTGGTTTTACATCCCAATGCGTTGGATACGTTAAGCCATCCGTCCTATCAGTTATGTCGATCTGCGCTATGTGAATATAGAGTGCACATTTGTTAGAGCACACACTCGTGTATATAATATCTCTCGTGAATATACCTAATCTCAGTATGAATGGCTTCCGGTGTGATGATTTTCCAAGAGACAAACAAATTAACCCCTACCTACCCTTATTTATCTCTCTACATTCACGACGTTCATAAAAAAATATTAATACGATTCTATATATACTACCTATGTTTTACAATAAAACAAATAAACAAATCATGTTTTATATATGCATATAATAAAAGTGTAACTAATCGCTGTCCGTACATGGAAGATATATGAGAAAAACTATTATTTGGGTTCCAACCCAAATCAATGATTTTTAGATTTTTTGTCTGTTTGTTTGTGCGCGCTAATCTCAGAAACGGCTTAACCGATTTGGGTGCTGGTTTCACTAATGTATTTTAGTAAGCTTCACTTAAAATTTAGTATTTGTTTTATTTCAATCGATTTATAAGTAAAAAAACTTTTTAACAAAAAAATAAAAACCGACTTCAAACAAAAGCACTAAAAAGTGAAAAATAACTGATTGGTAGTTTTCATTTACTATACATACCTAATAAAATATTTTCGAAGTCGGTGTGCTTTGCTTTGTATGGGCTGGCACCGATTTCGAAAATATTTGATTAGGTATATGTATTTAATAGGTAGGCTTTAATTACTTAGCCAAAGCACACCGACTTCGAAAATATTTGATTAGGTATGTATAGTAAATGAAAACTACCAATCAGTTATTTTTCACTTTTTAGTGCTTTTGTTTGAAGTCGGTTTTTATTTTTTTGTTAAAAAGTTTTTATTTTTCCCTTTTTAGTGTAGACAGTAGTGTAGCAAAGTAAGGATTCTAACGTGTTAGGCTTGTCAAATCAAACAAAATAAGCCCAAACTCAAAGTATCTACTATTAGCCGTTGAAGAGTTCCACCTATCCACCTTCTGGCCTTGCCATCAGATCAGGTCAACAACACCGAACCACTGTACTATCAACGAAAATAGAAATACTTGCAAAGTTTCAAGTCAATATGACAATTAGAAGTATGTTAAATTCATTATTAGTTGTTTTTCCACCCTTAAGGGTGGTATTTTTTTTTGAAATTTAAATGGGACCAATCTGGAAGTATACCCTTTCAAACAAAACAAAAATTGTCCAAATCGGTTAATAAATGACGGAGTTCTGAGGTAACAAACATAAAAAAAAAAAAAAAAAAAAAAACATACAGTCGAATTGAGAACCTCCTCCTTTTTGAAGTCGGTTGATAGAAGTATGTTAAATTCATTATTAGTTGTTTTTCCACCCTTAGGGGTGGTATTTTTTTTTGAAATTTAAATGGGACCAATCTGGAAGTATACCCTTTCAAACAATACAAAAATTGTCCAAATCGGTTAATAAATGACGGAGTTCTGAGGTAACAAACATAAAAAAAAAAAAACATACAGTCGAATTGAGAACCTCCTCCTTTTTGAAGTCGGTTGAAAAGTTATGTTAATTTAAAGAAACACACCTAAAAAACAAAAAATATATATATTTTGTTTACTTATATTTTTATTGTTTTATACTATTAGTACTTATAGAATTTTATAACTTTAATGTAATAAACTAATCAAAAATGAATATCAAATTAAATTCTTCATCCTTTATTGCTTAAAACCTTGTGAATCATTTATATTAGTTTCCGTATACAGTCGTTTTAAGCTTTAATGAGTTGTTTTCAACTGGTACTTACTCGTAGCGATAGCACATTTTCGTAATTAAAACGTGTATTTTATTTTTTAATGGATTTTTACTTCATTTCCTGATTTTTTCTGTTTTTGAAGGTAGTTATAAAATTATACAATTTTAAGTTTCTTTTAAAATGTAGATTCCATAGGAGTAGTTTATAAGATTTTGACGACACGTTTAGCTCAGTTTGTAGTGACACTACTTGCTGTGCCAGCGGTCGTGGGTTCGAGTCCCATTGGGGGTATTTATTTGTACGATGAGCACATCCTAAAACTACATAATATATAACTCAGGATCTGTACATCTTCAATGTACATGCAATCCACTAAACTAAAGAGTACCGTTAGTATTTAAAACTATTAGCACAGATTTAAAAAAAAAAGAAAAAAAGATAAATAAAAAAACAATTGAGTAACAAGCAAATTTTTGTATTTAATATCAGATAAAGAAAAGTGGAACCAAAAAAACCCTAGCTAATAAGAGCGTAAATTAAAAACCATTGCAATTAAATGCATAATTTCGCCTCTTTTAAGTTGGTTTATCGATCGTATCGTGTGATGTAAACAAAACGTTCCTGCCTCACCGCAACGCATGAATGTAACGCGGCTAGCCGCGTGCGTGTTCCCAGTTTCGAGCTCCTGATAATCTTTTAATCCGGGATACTTTATGCTTACCGCGATTGTTATAAATTCATGTAAATTTATTCCACTATTACATGTTTTTTTTTTAATTTAAACTTCTTATTAACTGTAGAACTATTTAAAAAGTATTTAAAAAAAATTACAAAAACGAAAACCGTCTGCGTAAAACGGGCTTTGATTGAATATTATATTCTGTTCTTATATCTTGTTTAATAATAAATCGATAAAATCATAATTATCATAAAAAATCCCGGGTCTTGCATTTCTAATATTTTCATATTTAAATAATTTCTAACATGATTACCACTTGTCTTACGGTGAAGGAAAACATCGTGAAGAAACCTGCAAGTCTAAGAGAACCTAACAAGTTTTCAAAAGACATGTGAAGTCCGCCAACCAGCACTCGGCCAACGTGGTGGACTACGGCCTGATTCCCCATCCCCTCATCCCCCTGTATCGAAGAGAGACCCGACCCCTGCAGTGGGATGTTAAAAAAAGCTGAATACAAGTCGTACAATGTCGTACAAGGGGTAGTTGAAGTCGAGTTATCTTTCTTTTAAATAATTAGAATTTTGAGTAATAATTTCGTGACCGACCGACATTTTGTATATATCCTGCTTAACTTGAAACTTATTACATAGCTATTAATATTCTGTAAGCTTTTCTTTAAAAAAAACTTAATTTAGTGGAAGTCGTAAATTAAACTTCACTTCATTTAATCAACTGTAATATTTGTTATTTTACAAAGTTGTTTTAAAAATAACTAATTAGTGTAATTATTTGTAATTTTCAATTATACCGAAAGTGTTTTTTTTATAGAACCTAAAGTTAAGAATCTGTTATTTTAATTTAAAAGTGTTGATTTACGAATAATAGTCATGAAATGCAGTTATATAAATAAGCCTTATCAACTACGCACTTGCTGTGGTTTCAAAAATAATTTAATCTTAGGATTTTCATGATGATAACAATATGATAATGATCCACTCTTACATTGCTTCAACACTTATCTGTATCAAAAATCGTCATAATCATTATTGGAAATTTCTATGAATAGAATTTACCTAGTCATATAAAAAACTAACCATATTAATAATATGATAACACTACAGCTATTGAACAAATAAAGAGGAAATCAGTAAACAAACAGAGGAAAAATGGGTACTGAACTATTTTGTTCTTGCCTATTTAAGAAGATAATCAAGTCGTTCTTTCTGTAATCTTTATCCCACTGGAACTCATTCCCTGGACTCAAAGAGAGATTTTCCTCTTCATCTGAACCTTCTTTTTGCTTTAATAGTATAAATGGAAATTCAATTATTTTACGATTACAAACAGGTAGACAGTCAAACAATATTTGTAGATATTTTAACGAATGCTTAACCTTTGTTTGGCTTCCTGTGAAGAACTGTAGGTACGAGCTGAGTATGGGGCTGTTTTTTTATAACACAGACGTACTTTTTTACACTAAGTTATTTATATACGTAAGGAATGTCTAAAGAAATTACTAAATCTTATATTCTATAAATTATATTATATTCTATTGTCAATAAATATATGAAAATTAAAATAATATGGTATGTGTTCTTTGATATCATTCAATAAAAATGATAAATTATTTATACATAAAACCAGATAAACGCACCTACATTTGTACCATTATCAAAGTAAAAATATATATTTGCTTACATTCTGCTAAATTGAAAATGAAAGCAAAAATTTATAGCAAAAAAACTCGTATAGTGTATTTGAAGTTTATTTTTATTACAGTCAAAGCTTACCTAATAAATAGGTTTTTCGCGTGCTCTTTTTATTTATTCAACTAGAAACTACAAGCTTAAAAAGGGAAAAAAATCAAATTATGAAAATACTTGTACTACATTGTGTAATTTTTAAAAGATTTATTATAAACAAACCACCTTCAAAATGATGTTTTTTAGCCATACACCAAAACAAAACCCATATAATCTTTATATCCCCCTATCTGACCATACGTTAAAAAAACTTTGTTTTTCGTAGAAACACTTTGATCTATAACCAGTCACCAGCATTTACCTTTCTAAGATTACAAATTTATCTCGCATATCATTTGGCTTTTCAGCTAGTCCTGTGTTACTATTTTCTATATACTAGCGACTTACCCTCATCTCGCTTAGGTGCAGTTATAAGTGCCTAACTTAGTATATTCTATCTTGCCACTAAACAGCCAAATTTAAACGGCCGCTTCAGGGTAATTCTTCGTTTAATAAAAATCACACATACACACAAACAACCCTTAAATATAATAGCTGTCTGTTTCTAAATAATAAATAAATATGTTGGGACTAAACACAGCACCACCCAGTTCCATGGTAAGCACGAGGCTTGTGTTATGGATACCAAATAGTTGATACACTACACATATATAACGTTAAATACATACATATTATAAATACATATAAACATCCATGACTGGAATACAAACATTCGTGCTCATCACACAAATGAATGCCCCCAGTGGGAATCGAACCCACGACCGCTGGCGCAGCAAGTAGAGTCACTACAAACTAAGCCAAACGTGTCGTTGCTTCGTCATCGATTACTTCACTCCTAACAGCTCTAGAAACAGATAAACTTTTCAACTTTATATATTGCTATATACATATACATTACAGACTTATTCTGCTGATTTCTCATAAATGATTAATTTGAATGATATTGCGAATCATAAATATTATTACATTGAAATATATTAATTTCTTGAACGAATCGTTTGATAGAGCACGTTCAAGACTTTAATTACGATGAGGCTTTAACAGGTAACAAACAAAATCACTCTCCCATTTATAATTACTGTCACCATTTATAACTAGCAGTCTCCCTCGGTTTCGTACGTTTTTTTTAATTTGATAAATTTTCAAAAACACTCAAACCGTATTTCATTAATTCTATTTAAAAAATACTAACGATTGATGCGTATAAGGGTTCAATTGTTTCATTCAAAAGTGCTTGGAATAAGTCTATTTGAAAAAGTTTTATTTCATTCATTCATATAAAAAAAATATATTTAATATCGATAGGGCTGGTACAAGTAAGGTGTAAAATTTAAGTGCACTGTATATAAGTTTAAAGGATGTGGTTTGCGGGTGCGGATAGCGGGAATAAAAAGCATGCCTACCTTGCTGGAGCTCTGCGTCAGGTTTTCAGCTTCAGCACCTATGATAATGACAGCAGCAGTTAGCATAAGGGTATATAGAAATTGTAAGCGTGGATAAAAAAGTGGAAAGCGGGTAGGAAATAAAACTATACGGGTATACGGAAATAACTATACCTATTTTTTTTTATTGACGCTCGACCACATGACTATGCCGCGTGATGTTAAGCGACAATGGAATCCAGGAATGAGATCCATCGGTTCCGAGACAAGATCTCGGTGCCGATTTACCTCACCTCGTCGGCCTACACAACTGCTTTCTCACGCTCCGTTTGAAAGATTAAATTCCAAAAAATGTTTCTTAACCATTAGGTACCATTTTATTATAATAAAACAATAATATAAACATAATAATATTATGACAAGAAAGTAGTCCATTGAGAGTTCTGTATATTTTGTACTAGCGACTCGCCCTGGCTTCGCTCGGGTTCGTCCCTGGCTAGCTTACCCATACAAACTTTCATCCTTATTTTCACCCCCTTAAGGGTTGATTTCCGGGATAAAAAGTATCCTATGTCCTTCCTAGAGTCTCCAACTATCTTCTTACCAAATTTCATCTAAATCGGTTCAGTAAATCCAGAGATTATCCCTTACAGCCTCAAAAATTCACAAACTTTACCTCTTTATAATATTAGTATAGATAATAATAAATAATAGATTCATTTTCGTTAAAAACTAACTACAATTTGTCTTAGTTTCTTCTATAGTGTTACATCAAAAGCTAATTCAAGAAAATTATTTCAAATATATCAACACAGTGTTTTGAATTATGGATAAAATTAAAACTATACTAATATTATAAAGTGGCAGAGTGTGTTTGTTTGCTAAAACGCGCTAATCTCAGGAATTACTAAACCGATTTGAAAAATTCTTTTTACATTAGATAGCCCATTTATAGAGAAAGGCCATAGGCTATACATCATGCAACTACCCAAGGGAGCGGAGCTTGTTGTTGTTGATTGTAAAGGAAAGGGAAGAGTTTGTTTCTTTGTACTTTCAACGCGGGTGAAGTCGCGGGTTCTACTAGTGATATATAAAAGTTTATAAGCATTTCAAGTATACTGTCAAATCAGTCCAGTCAAGTTCTTAAGTGAAAAGCTTACTAAGGAATATCATTTTATATAAGAATATCTTACGGATTTTTTCGCGGATTTATTTTGATTTGACGTTCACAGGAGAGACATGATTGCTATAAAACATACGAAACGTCGGGAACTAAAAATCTTCAAATTGCTAAAGAATTAGAACGAACAAATTATACAGGACCTGTATATTACGGAAACTCAGTAAACTGAACCCCGCTAGTTAATGTAAGCTTATTTATTCCTCCCACTTAGTAAGGGAACATCGGTATCGCACGCAAGCTTCACTGGCTGATGAATCACTTAATTTGTTCCAGGTATTCGACCTCGGAACTAAATGGTGCATATTTATATGTACCTTTAAACATTTTAATTTAGACGAGATAAGTGTTGTTTAAATTAAGTGGACCTTTTAAATTCTATAAATTTAATTAAACTATAACTAGGTATTAGGTAACTACTTTGTATTCTCCCATGGATAATAGTATGAGAATCCAGGACTATAACAACTTATGGGGTTCAACGGACTTGAGTGAAGTCCGGAATAGAATGAATCTTGAAAAAGAAATAAACTTACCACCTCCAGGTACATTTTTAAGAATTTTTTTTTTTTTTTTTTTTAATTAGTTAACTGTAACTCACTAATGTTTGCATTTATAATATTAGCGTAATTTTTATAACTTATTACCTACTCGTATTGAATTATGATAAGTGTAATGTGAATTAAATTAACACACGATAAAATTTTCATTTTATTTTGTATGTACGTATTCACCCCTTTTAAACGCCTCACTGTTGGGCATGAGCTAACCTTCAATACAGACGAGATTAGGCCATAATCTAACTAACACTCTTGGCATATGGTGGACTATGGCGTCTCCTCTTATTGAGAGGAGGCCTGTGCTTAGAAGCGGTACTTTCAATAGTACTGTATAGTAGTTGAAATATATAGTGTACTAGCATTTCCCGCGGCTCCGCCCGCGTTCAGATGACCAAAAACCAAATTCCTAGGTTTTACATATTAGTATACTCTTACATTGCAGTTTTTGTATTTTTCCTTAGAAATGAGACACTTTCCCGCGGTAAAAAGTATTTTATATGTTGACCCGGATAACCAGCTATCACCATACCAAATTTCATCAAAATCCCTCCAGTGGTTTCTCTGTGATGCGGTAACAGACAGACAGACAAAAATTCTAAAAATTATAGATTCGGCCTATGTATCGATAATAATATTTATTTCAATAAGATTTTCCAAAAAAATATTTAATGTAGAGATTCGGCTTAGTTACAATTTTATTATATGTATAGAAGTCACCCTATTGGTAGTGTTTTCATACTATAGAGCAATAGCAAAGAGAAAATTAATAATACGTGTATTGTATCATCCCTTCTTAGATATTATTTGCCTATTTAGTATTAGTTCGGAAATCTGCCATAATAACTATCTATGGAGATTGAAGCTCATTAAATATATAACAGACAGGCTATGGATAGCATAACTTAGTCTATATCTAAGTCTAGGTTCTGACAGGACCTTTTAAGCACTAAGAGAATATATTTTTGAAATAAATGTATATAAACTAAAATAACTATTTTTCCTCCGTAATCTATAAAAGTTGTAGCAATAAAATATAAATAGGAAGACTGACAACTATTTATTATGCATGCCTATAAATATTCCAATTATTATGAACCGGTGTTAGAATATAGAAATTCTCGATATCCTTTCAAATAATTTGGTTTAGCGACATAAGTTTTCTGGATGTGGCATAATGGATGGCGTGCGAGTGTTATCTAAATAAACCTAAGCAACGTGTTGTAAGGTATTGTTTTGTTTGCTTATTCTAAACGATCAAATCAGAATTCATCACGCCCTTTTTGAAGATATACTTCTTTTGGGACGTTTGGAGAAAATTATGAGAGTAAAATTTTTACAATGCACACGCACACCGACAGCCGAAATGCAACGCGATGAAGTTAGCTGATAACTGTTTGTTGCCATGGTAACCGTTGTTATTGTCTGACAAAAGATATTAAATAATATAAAAAAAAATAAAAACCTACTTCCAGGCACTAAAATGTCAAAAAGAACTAAGCAGGGGTTTTCATTTAGAATAGATACCTGATCAGATATTTTTGAATTGGTAAAAAGACGAATAAAGAAAACTATCAGGAGGTTTCGAAGTCTTTGGTTTGTGGTGAAAAGTGCAGTAAAACTAAGTCCACAAATGAATGGTACCAATGCACTGCTTGTCTTAAATGGGCTCACGAAAATTGCATCATTTGTTCTGAGCAAGAATTATTATTTTTTGTATGCAAAAACTGCGAATGATCTGAATATTTAGTTTTATTGTTAGTATCTGTATTAATCCCTAGTATATAAAATACCTATCTGATTTGACCCATAGGTATGGGGTGAATTCGGATTTATAATTTTTAATTAAAATTGTTCTACATATTTTGTAGTTATTAAGATTGATCTCAAACATTTTCACACAAAGTCATGCCTAAGGTATACTTAAACATTTATAAATTATTATCTCAATAAATAACATAGTGATTTATTTATTATGTCTTCATCTTAACTATCCGGTGTACCCCCTCCTCCCTTCCCCTACCTGTTGTAATCGCCGCATTTTGAATTAAGTTAACTGTAATATACAGGAATACTAAAGGATTTGCTTCGGGATTCACTCCATGATTCATCTGGCCCCAACAAGTGTTTCTCTGGATGAATACAACGTTTATGGATAACAGATCTACACTCCCCAAGCAGATAAAGTGACGTTTCATCCATACATCTTCTAATATATAAATAATAATCTATACATATAATAATGTACATTAAATATTTTTTGGATAATCTTATTGAAATATACATTATTATTACTGAGGCCAAATCTATAGTTTTTAGAATTTTTGTCTGTCTGTCTGTGAGGTCTCTTACCGCATCACAGAAAAAGTACTGGAGGGATTTTGATGAAATTTGGTATAGTCATAGCTAGTTATCTGGGTCAACATATAGAATACCTTTTGCCGCGGGAAAATATCTCATTTCTAAGAAAAAATACAAAAACTGCAATGTATACTAATACTCGTATGTAAAACCTAAGAAGTTGGTTTTTGGTCATCTGAACGCGTGCGGAGCCGCGGACAATGCTAGTCTTATTATAATCATATTGTGCTTCAACTATTTAAATTTTATAAAACTATGATTTAATTAATTTCAAATAAAACAGGTTACGAATTAAATATTCTGTATTTGCACAAAACATATTTGTGCTGCATATTTATATAAACTTGTATTTTTACAGTGAATTGGTACAAATACATAAAACATAATAACAGTATTAATATATAATATTGCTAGCAATTATAATCACATTATATTATGTACTAGCGACTTACCCTCGCTCCGCTCGTTTTAACGTTTAGTATAGATTTCTCAGAGATCAGATATTTTCCCGCAATAAAAAGTGGTCTTTATATTGATCCGGATAACCAGCTATCATCATAACCATTAAAATTTAGGTTTTTATGTATTTTTTAATGCCCAATCATCAAAAAATTAAAATAAAATTTTTTGTCCAAAAAATAAAAAATAAAATTTGGGGTGGACCACCCTTATCATTTAGGGGTATGAAGAATAGTTTATATCCTATTCTCAGACCTACTGAATATACACACAAAATTTCATAAGAATCGTTCAATTCTCAAGCCGTTTCGAAGGAGTTTTGTTACAAACACTGTGACACGAGAATGTTCTATATTAGTTTATAGTTTATACGACGAAATAAAAACTAAATAATATAGACACTCATCACAATCGTACAAATTATGATTTTTAACCATAGATTAATTATTGAACATAAGCACTAAGCACGTTTTATTTCATTTGATTTCACAAAAACAAATCTTTTACTATATAACCTACGTTATCGTATAACTGTAAATTTTAATTTGCCTTCAAAAGAGAAAATTCTCAATTACACCTATATGTTTGATTTCAACGAGTTTAGTTTTAAGTAACGATGATAATACTTTCTTAGATTTATGCGAATATTTGACATTTTAAATGAGACTACCTTTTCGGATTTTTTCGCGGATTTATTTTGATATTTGGCTCCCGACGTTTTGAATGCTTTACAGCAATCATGGTCACGGGAGAGACAGAGGTGTTAGATGATGATTTATAATAATAGCAACTAAAATTAAATAAATAATTTTAAATAAAACTATATTTTCGGATTTTTTCGCGGTTTTCTTTGGATTTTTGGTTCCCGGCGTTTTGAATGCTTTACAGCATTCATGATCGCGGGAGAAACTCTCCAGATTTTTTTTTAATTAAAATAACAATGATAATTAAACCTTTTCACTTCAAATAAATGTCTATAGCACATCCAGATATAAATTATCTGAGATTGTATTTTAAGAGGAAACCTAACGATGGAAAATATATGCGCATACATTTAGAACGCGAGTATACCAATTTTTAAAGAAACTCGCTTCATTTGGATTTTATTAAAGGCAGCTATATAGATAAGCTTTGATAGCTTTATTTATAAAACATAATTAATTTATTGTGACTTAGAGTAATTTTAATTAAAGTTTTGAAGACACGTTTGACTGATTTTGTAGTGACCTTTGTACTTGCTGTGTCAACATTCGTGGGTTCAAGTCCCGCTGGGGGCACTCATTAATGTGATGAGAAAGAATGTCTGTCTTCCTGTCATGGGTGTATTTAAAGTTATATATGTGTAGTGTATCTGCTATCTATAACACAGGCTTTGTAGCTTACCATAGAACTAGATGGTGCTGTGTGTTAACGTCCCAACATATTAAAGTTAGTGAGACTGATGTTATACTAGAGATAGTGTGTTGTTTCACAATATGAGACAATTGTAACTTGTGTTTATTTCCTATTAAAACCTAAGTACTTAACTATTAAGTAGAGAAGAGTGAGTATGAGGAGCATATTTATGTATTACAAACATGGTATTAATCAAAGGTTGCCTCAGAATGTAGTAGTTAGAATATGACCCCCCCAACGTGCGTTCACCTTGTCGTGGTGGGGGGGCTCAGTAGTGCCCGGCAATCCAACCGGGCGCGAAGCTAAGAAACGCACAGGGAGGTTGCCCACTTCGGTGGGCGGTGGGAGGTGGCCCACTTCGGGGGGCGGTGTACCTTGCGGGTTGCTCCTGGTACTTCTCTGATAGCAGAGTGGACCTTGGAGCAACCCCATGGTTGTGGTGGTCTGCTTCGGCAGACCTGCCGTCGGGGCGTCGTAGTTGAATGCGTAAGCGATCCTGCGACGCCCCATTAAGACGGGGGAAGGTTTTGTTGGGTTTTAGTGGGTAGTACTGGCTGTATTACGCCGGTGAGTCCCACACGTCGTGCGTAAATGCATTTCCCAACGTTAAAAAAAAAAAAAAAAAAAAAATAGTTAGAATATGTCAGCACAACATAGGTCACGAGTTTGAGTGCCGTTTGCATGAAATATTGTATTGGCCACACAAGTGTTTCATTTATATCACTTTAAGTACTTTTAGTGCTTAATCCATTCCACTTATATATCACTCTCATAACATTCCGTAAACGATGACAGTTACATATTTGTATAGAAATAACAATATCACACAGTAGACGAGTTTCCAACACAAATAATTGTTGTTCGGACAGGAAGACGTATTGAATCAATTTGTTTGCCCGATTCTAACTCGGGACAGTTGGGAATAAATCACAAATCACTATGAAATATTACTGAGGACGGACCAGCATAACTTGACATCTCTCTCCATTCCGTCCCTACGGTGGATAGGAGCTCAGCTAAATAGTTGACACAAGTTGAATAAAATTCAACAGAAAAGCACCCATAAACTCTGGCCCATTCGTTTCGGAATATAGTTTAAGTCTTTGCGGAAATAAAACTAGGAAATTGAATGAAAATATCGTGGTTAGTTTGAATTGACGTGTTTTATAATAACTGTGTTTCGAAAGTACTTATTAGTATTTGATGATATCACAAATTACAAATTGCGAAATTTTGTGTGTATGTGCGTTTGTCCTTTACGGTGAAACGGCTTGACAGATTTGGATGAAATTTAATACTCAGATAGATTCTAATCTCGAGTAATATATAGGTTAAGCAACTAAAGACACACCAGAACAAAGCGAGAATTCAATTCAGTTTTTTTATTTGGCTTTTAGGCGTACCAGTTGGACGGACACAGATTACTTCACCAATGTCGTGTAGAATGGAGAAGATAAGGTGAAGATAAGGTATTAACAAATTTTAAATTTTTGAATAAATATTATAATTAAATATAGTAATATTACTTATTTAATTTTAGCTGTTAACTTTTTTAAAACGTTATTAATTACTAATATTATTTTATTATTACTAATATTATGTTACAAATTAAAAATATTAATTATTTATTTAAGGAATATTATTATTTTTTATGTGATTTAAGAGAAGTTAAAATGTTAATTTAGAATTGCTATTATTTAAAGTTAAAATATTAAGCAACACTATTGCTACCTTTTTGAACAAAAATTATTAATCAGAATTACTGTTATTATTGCGATCCACACAATATAAACTAACTATACCTAATGGTCTGTTTTTTTTTTGTTGTTTGTCATGTGGCTAATTCGTTCATGGTCATATATTATTAATTCTAGTATAAATTTACTTTTTCTTGCTTACTTCTCTCTCTCTCTCTCTCTCTCTCTCTCTCTCTCTCTCTCTCTCTCTCGATTACTGACATAACAAGCCTTTAAAATATTAGTTTTCTTATATTTACTAGCAAAATTAATCTATATTTATAAAAATTGGAACTTTAGATATAATTCATTTTCAACTTTCAGTCTGCCTTTATTTTACCATCTGATTGTGAAACAATGAAGGTATTTAATAGCCAGTTTAAATGTTAATTTTTGTGTAATTTTCTGACCCATCCAGATCATTATCTTCAGGAATGACACGGTCGGAAATGGGGGAATTCAATGCTTAGAAGCATTCAGATATAGTAGAAAATGTGAAAAAATAACAGCCCACTCCACGCAGCAAAAGGTTTTCCTTCTCATTAGAAAAAAAAACCATTGGAGTGAATGACTCGTAAACCTAAGCTTGGGGTGTTATTTTGTACTTGATTTCACCCACGGCTTTGTTTATGTAAGTGTTCCGCAAAGGTCTGTTGTTCTAGAGTTAACTATTTCACATTATGATCCCTTGTACTGTAGTAATCTAAATATAGAAATATTTAGTTAGAGGGTTAAATTATAGTCCTTTATACATTCGTCCCTAGACAAAAACAAATCTATCCCACGGGAATTGTACATTTTTCCGGGATAAAAAGCTATTCTAAATGAAAAACTAAATGCTATTCCAGACTATAATTATAATATTAGATAATTATCTATCTCCGTGCCACATTACATCCAGATCGGGTTCTGCCGTTCTTGCGTGAAAGAATAACACCATTCATCCATCCTTACAAACTTTCACGTTTATAATATTAGTATGTTTCAAATGTTTTCATTTATTAAAATTGGACGATCTTCAGACGTATATGAAAATATGTGTGAATGTCAGATACCAAAGTTCGAAGGTTTGATTCGAGCATATTGTGAACATTATGAAATATGTCTCGGACAAGATATAACACAGCGCTCAGATTAGTATCTTTGAGTTCCATACATTTCGAATAGTATTTTGTGAGATTATTCAAATTGATATTAGACAAGTGCTATCATCAACAAATTATTATGGAAAGAATATACGTTTATGTACCATGCTATATATTTTTAGATATCTGATAGTGAAATCGATTGTTGAATCGTCTTAGAATCGAATCTCTATTACACTGTCTCCAAGATCTTTATGAAAGAACATGCCTTAGACGTAAAATAATATATTTATTAAAAAAAAAATATGTTGCAATAAATTTAAAAATCTATACATATAAAATTGTAACTGAGTCGAATCTGTACATTAAATATGTTTTTGGAAAATCTTATTGAAATAGTCATTATTATCGATACAGAGGACGAATCTATAGTTTTTAGAATTTTTGTCTGTCTGTCTGTCTGTCTGTCTGTCTGTCTGTCTGTCTGTCTGTCTGTCTGTCTGTCTGTCTGTCTGTCTGTCTGTCTGTCTGTCTGTCTGTCTGTCTGTCTGTCTGTCTGTCTGTCTGTCTGTCTGTCTGTCTGTCTGTCTGTCTGTCTGTCTGTCTGTCTGTCTGTCTGTCTGTCTGTCTGTCTGTCTGTCTGTCTGTCTGTCTGTCTGTTCTGTCTGTCTGTCTGTCTGTCTGTCTGTCTGTCTGTCTGTCTGTCTGTCTGTCTGTCTGTCTGTCTGTCTGTCTGTCTGTCTGTCTGTCTGTCTGTCTGTCTGTCTGTCTGTCTGTCTGTCTGTCTGTCTGTCTGTCTGTCTGTCTGTCTGTCTGTCTGTCTGTCTGTCTGTCTGTCTGTCTGTCTGTCTGTCTGTCTGTCTGTCTGTCTGTCTGTCTGTCTGTCTGTCTGTCTGTCTGTCTGTCTGTCTGTCTGTCTGTCTGTCTGTCTGTCTGTCTGTCTGTCTGTCTGTCTGTCTGTCTGTCTGTCTGTCTGTCTGTCTGTCTGTCTGTCTGTCTGTCTGTCTGTCTGTCTGTCTGTCTGTCTGTCTGTCTGTCTGTCTGTCTGTCTGTCTGTCTGTCTGTCTGTCTGTCTGTCTGTCTGTCTGTCTGTCTGTCTGTCTGTCTGTCTGTCTGTCTGTCTGTCTGTCTGTCTGTCTGTCTGTCTGTCTGTCTGTCTGTCTGTCTGTCTGTCTGTCTGTCTGTCTGTCTGTCTGTCTGTCTGTCTGTCTGTCTGTCTGTCTGTCTGTCTGTCTGTCTGTCTGTCTGTCTGTCTGTCTGTCTGTCTGTCTGTCCTGTCTGTCTGTCTGTCTGTCTGTCTGTCTGTCTGTCTGTCTGTCTGTCTGTCTGTCTGTCTGTCTGTCTGTCTGTCTGTCTGTCTGTCTGTCTGTCTGTCTGTCTGTCTGTCTGTCTGTCTGTCTGTCTGTCTGTCTGTCTGTCTGTCTGTCTGTCTGTCTGTCTGTCTGTCTGTCTGTCTGTCTGTCTGTCTGTCTGTCTGTCTGTCTGTCTGTCTGTCTGTCTGTCGTCTGTCTGTCTGTCTGTCTGTCTGTCTGTCTGTCTGTCTGTCTGTCTGTCTGTCTGTCTGTCTGTCTGTCTGTCTGTCTGTCTGTCTGTCTGTCTGTCTGTCTGTCTGTCTGTCTGTCTGTCTGTCTGTCTGTCTGTCTGTCTGTCTGTCTGTCTGTCTGTCTGTCTGTCTGTCTGTCTGTCTGTCTGTGTCTGTCTGTCTGTCTGTCTGTTGTCTGTCTGTCTGTCTGTCTGTCTGTCTGTCTGTCTGTCTGTCTGTCTGTCTGTCTGTCTGTCTGTCTGTCTGTCTGTCTGTCTGTCTGTCTGTCTGTCTGTCTGTCTGTCTGTCTGTCTGTCTGTCTGTCTGTCTGTCTGTCTGTCTGTCTGTCTGTCTGTCTGTCTGTCTGTCTGTCTGTCTGTCTGTCTGTCTGTCTGTCTGTCTGTCTGTCTGTCTGTCTGTCTGTCTGTCTGTCTGTCTGTCTGTCTGTCTGTCTGTCTGTCTGTCTGTCTGTCTGTCTGTCTGTCTGTCTGTCTGTCTGTCTGTCGTCTGTCTGTCTGTCTGTCTGTCTGTCTGTCTGTCTGTCTGTCTGTCTGTCTGTCTGTCTGTCTGTCTGTCTGTCTGTCTGTCTGTCTGTTGTCTGTCTGTCTGTCTGTCTGTCTGTCTGTCTGTCTGTCTGTCTGTCTGTCTGTCTGTCTGTCTGTCTGTCTGTCTGTCTGTCTGTCTGTCTGTCTGTCTGTCTGTCTGTCTGTCTGTCTGTCTGTCTGTCTGTCTGTCTGTCTGTCTGTCTGTCTGTCTGTCTGTCTGTCTGTCTGTCTGTCTGTCTGTCTGTCTGTCTGTCTGTCTGTCTGTCTGTCTGTCTGTCTGTCTGTCTGTCTGTCTGTCTGTCTGTCTGTCTGTCTGTCTGTCTGTCTGTCTGTCTGTCTGTCTGTCTGTCTGTCTGTCTGTCTGTCTGTCTGTCTGTCTGTCTGTCTGTCTGTCTGTCTGTCTGTCTGTCTGTCTGTCTGTCTGTCTGTCTGTCTGTCTGTCTGTCTGTCTGTCTGTCTGTCTGTCTGTCTGTCTGTCTGTCTGTCTGTCTGTCTGTCTGTCTGTCTGTCTGTCTGTCTGTCTGTCTGTCTGTCTGTCTGTCTGTCTGTCTGTCTGTCTGTCTGTCTGTCTGTTCTGTCTGTCTGTCTGTCTGTCTGTCTGTCTGTCTGTCTGTCTGTCTGTCTGTCTGTCTGTCTGTCTGTCTGTCTGTCTGTCTGTCTGTCTGTCTGTCTGTCTGTGTCTGTCTGTCTGTCTGTCTGTCTGTCTGTCTGTCTGTCTGTCTGTCTGTCTGTCTGTCTGTCTGTCTGTCTGTCTGTCTGTCTGTCTGTCTGTCTGTCTGTCTGTCTGTCTGTCTGTCTGTCTGTCTGTCTGTCTGTCTGTCTGTCTGTCTGTCTGTCTGTCTGTCTGTCTGTCTGTCTGTCTGTCTGTCTGTCTGTCTGTCTGTCTGTCTGTTCTGTCTGTCTGTCTGTCTGTCTGTCTGTCTGTCTGTCTGTCTGTCTGTCTGTCTGTCTGTCTGTCTGTCTGTCTGTCTCTGTCTGTCTGTCTGTCTGTCTGTCTGTCTGTCTGTCTGTCTGTCTGTCTGTCTGTCTGTCTGTCTGTCTGTCTGTCTGTCTGTCTGTCTGTCTGTCTGTCTGTCTGTCTGTCTGTCTGTCTGTCTGTCTGTCTGTCTGTCTGTCTGTCTGTCTGTCTGTCTGTCTGTCTGTCTGTCTGTCTGTCTGTCTGTCTGTCTGTCTGTCTGTCTGTCTGTCTGTCTGTCTGTCTGTCTGTCTGTCTGTCTGTCTGTCTGTCTGTCTGTCTGTCTGTCTGTCTGTCTGTCTGTCTGTCTGTCTGTCTGTCTGTCTGTCTGTCTGTCTGTCTGTCTGTCTGTCTGTCTGTCTGTCTGTCTGTCTGTCCTGTCTGTCTGTCTGTCTGTCTGTCTGTCTGTCTGTCTGTCTGTCTGTCTGTCTGTCTGTCTGTCTGTCTGTCTGTCTGTCTGTCTGTCTGTCTGTCTGTCTGTCTGTCTGTCTGTCTGTCTGTCTGTCTGTCTGTCTGTCTGTCTGTCTGTCGTGTCTGTCTGTCTGTCTGTCTGTCTGTCTGTCTGTCTGTCTGTCTGTCTGTCTGTCTGTCTGTCTGTCTGTCTGTCTGTCTGTCTGTCTGTCTGTCTGTCTGTCTGTCTGTCTGTCTGTCTGTCTGTCTGTCTGTCTGTCTGTCTGTCTGTCTGTCTGTCTGTCTGTCTGTCTGTCTGTCTGTCTGTCTGTCTGTCTGTCTGTCTGTCTGTCTGTCTGTCTGTCTGTCTGTCTGTCTGTCTGTCTGTCTGTCTGTCTGTGTCTGTCTGTCTGTCTGTCTGTCTGTCTGTCTGTCTGTCTGTCTGTCTGTCTGTCTGTCTGTCTGTCTGTCTGTCTGTCTGTCTGTCTGTCTGTCTGTCTGTCTGTCTGTCTGTCTGTCTGTCTGTCTGTCTGTTACCGCATCACAGAAAAACCACTGGAGGGATTTTGATGATATGGTGATAGCTGGTTATCCGGGTCAACATATAGGATACTTTTTACCGCAGGAAAATATCTCATTTCTGAGAAATATTAAAAAAACTGCAATGTAAGAATATACTTATATGTAAAACCTAAGAATTTGGATTTTCGTCATATCAACGCGGGCGGAGCCGGGGGCAATGCTAGTATATGTATAAAATTTCAAAAATATTAAAACACAAATATCTCCAAACAATAAACACAACAAACTCAACAAATACGTAAAAACATATCTCCTAATAAGCAATGAAATATAAAAAGGAAAGAAAGGAAACCCAAGACAATAAAGATAATTAAAATATGTATAATTTATACAATTTTATGCTAATAGCAATCATGTCTGTAGAAAATTGTAATTTAAAATATGACATAGAACCGTCTAATTGATTTTCGGGGTGGCTCGAGAAAGCCAGGACAAGGTAGCTTGACGGCAAACAAATGGAATTTGATTGATTATGAAAATTCCAATATACTCTTAGAATATCCCAACTTAAAGTTCCTTGATCGACTCTGGGGAAATGAATTCCACTTCAGCCTAATGAAAATTCTTTGATACTTTGTTCCTTAATCTTGAAATTTCTAACTTCGAAACGTATTTTACTATTCGAATAAAAACAAAAGAAAATGCCTATATTAAAAAACGTTATGATTTTCTATATTGTCGCTTTAAATTATTACTGAACTTTGACATGCTAACATTCTAAATGGCTGTGGAAGACTAAAAAATGTGTGGGAACTGGTCACGTGGTCAGAATATGTCTTTTTCATATATGATATCGATTGTAGTAATAAAAGTTGTCTTATGGTGGAACCCAATAACCATCATTCACCACTAATCATGAATCGATTTTTGGTATTCAATTCAATTATTTTATTTCGTGGCTTCTAGATCTATGGTATTCTTACAAGTGATGTTAATTTGACATAAATTACATAGAGCTTATGTTAAATTTATATCTCTGATAATGGAAACTTCAAATAGATAACCACCGTATGAGGGCTGGAATCAATAAAAGTGCTTTACGGGATAAAATTGGTTTACGTGATATTAAGTATAATCCTTAATGCTATAAATGCGTCATTATTTGTTTTCTTCCTTCTTTATGCAGCAATGGATTATGGAACAATGGGTTGCCATTTTTAAATATAGTTTATAATATGTATAATGATCATGAAACTTATGATTAACTGAATAAACACTAGCAACCAGACAGCAACTCTGCCCAAATTCAATCGCAATATATTTTATAAATATACAAATAAAAGAAATTCACCTAAAGCATAAGATAAATACGTTTAAAGTCATGTTTCGTATTTAAATTGACAACCATTTGCATTTGACTAGGTTTTCCCAACATCGAGACCAAAAATAAAATAGGGCGAATTGAATGAATTCGACGACAGAGGAATCGGATGATAAGAGCGACGTTGTATTTTTTTCGTATCTCATTTCGCTCCATTAGCTCCATTTGTTTTGTAGAATGTCTTCAAAAGTCGGTTTTTTTCATGATGAGATCTTGAAATGCGTTAACTGAAGGAAATTCGTCTTGTACAACATTTCAATGGAAATTATGTAAAAGTTTTTGTTGTGTGTGTGTGTCGGCGACGGAAAACCTATCTTCGAGTAACGTGTGTATTAATATAGGGACAATGTCATTTTAGCGTATTATGAATAATTGTTGTAAATATGAAATCTCATTCTTATTAGATTTATTATGTTAAAATAAGTTCTAATTAGTGTAATAAGGTTAGTTTACAGTATTTTTTGCTTATTTGAATCATATAAGACTATTTAACATTAATTTGAAAGGAATAGGTACGTAAGTAAAATGTTAGCATATAATTACGTAACTTGAAAATGAGATTTTTTGTTTCTTGCAATAGCATAATAGTTTATGTTTTAAATAAAAGATTTTATTATAAAACTTATAATAAAACAAGAATTAGGTCGATAGGACTATCCGTTCAAAAGTTATAAGGGAAAATGTATAGTAAAAATGTAGCAACCTAGAAATTTAGATATTTTTGTTTTAAGACTTTTTTAATTAATTATTATATATTGAATATTATGTTTTAATATTGTATAATAGTATGTAAGGCATGTAAATAAATAAATATGTGTAAGGTGTTTTACTGAAAACATAAAATAAAAGGACTCTCAAGGTTTCGGTTTAGGGAAATTTTACTCGAAAAATGAGCTCAAAGTACGCGGCTCTCTGTAAGGTATTAACGGGCCAAATAAAAGGCGAGCCATTTCTCGATTCGAGTCAGTCGCAAGACAGCCACCGAAGAGGCAACAACTAAAAGGAAAAGGAAGAACCGAAACCAAGAGAGAAAAAAGGAAAAATTGTGTTTTTATTTCATCGCCTCTAAGTATAGTCTCCTGTCAACGAAGAAACCCTAGTGGATCGGGACCCAAGCTACGCATTCAGGGGTGCGTGGTGGCGTACATTACCAGCGAACGGACATACTGCCGTGTACGCCAAGAACGTCTGGGAGATTGTCCCAGGTCGACCTCCGGGTACTAGACATACCTTGGTTCTGGTCGTCCGAAACAGTGTGTGTTTTTTTTGCATTAATTAGTGTTTGAATGCGAGAGAGTATTGCGAAATAATGATAAATTTGTCTAAGGAGGATTTAGTTAGATTTTACTGCTAGAATGTAAAACCTTATTGTTTAAAGGCTCTATGTTATTTAGTTTTTTATTTGATTTTTTTTTCAAATAAAGAGAGAGGCTACGTCTCCAGCCGGGTCGAGACGTCATCATGATCTTCGTTTTGTGTAGTTTAGTAAAGTTAGTTGATCATGACAGATCATTTGGAGAGTTATGTTTTGATATTGTAGTTGCAAGTCGATGGTCACTGTCGAGAAAGAGAGATACCATAATATTAATTTATTTTTTCTTCTTTATTATAATAAAATCAGTTACATATTTTTTTATTTATTAACGTTTATAGTGATAAGTAATTATCACTCAGTGTACAAATTGTCATTTGTATATTATTTTAAATGAATATATACTATTTTAAAATATTATTATTTCGCTTCATGTTTAGTTCTATGACACTCTATATTATTCTTCAGTCTGAGGCAGTAAAATAGATAACGTGAAAATAAACTTACTCAAATACCAACAAGTACGTTGATATGAAAGTTGTTTTATAGCAATCGTTCGAACGGAGTTGAAGTTGATGGCGAGTTTACAGCAGAAAAATATGGTCCATGTAAAAGACTTGTCAGAATTTCAAAGCCGATAGGTTGTTTTGGATTTATGTTTTTACACAAACGACCACCTATATTTTTATTCTTTTATATAGAAAGCGCTTTACGTTTTATTTATATAATCATGCAATAAAAAAATATTAAAACTCCTGTATCCATGATTGTTGCTCACTATTAAGTTTCATTAAATTAATTACTAAATTTATTACTATACTATATATACATTGTACAATTTATTAGTAAGTAATTATTTTACATACTTCATATGTATGAATTCAGCCCTTTTTAACGTCCCACTGCTTGGCACGGGCGTCCCTTCACTACGAGGGAGATCAGGCCATAGTCCACCACGCTGGCCAAGTGCGGGTTGGTTGACTTCACGTGTCTTTCGAAAATTTGTTAGGTTTTCTCAGACATGCAGGTTGCCTCACGATGTTTTCCTTCAGCGTAAGGCAAGTGGTAATCAAGCTAGAAATGATTCGCACATGAAAATATCAGAGATGCGAGACCCGGCATTTGAACCCGCTTCACTCGGTTTTCCAAGCGAGCGCGTTACCACTGGACTATCACCGCCTAGAACATACTTCATATAGACTGCAGAAATACAAAGTAACAATACAATTACTATGATACAATGTTAGTAAAAAAATATTTATATAAATATTTAGGTATTTTCACAAAAATAACACAGATTTGTTTTTTCCGGAACTACAATGACATAGCTTAAAGGCTTTCTTTGCCTTTGTGACATTGGAACCGTTAGAACGCGAAACTCTTAAAATATTTTTAAACTTAACGACTAAGACTCGTAAAATATTTACCATCGGAATTGTTTGTCAGAAGACAAATAGGGGTTCTTTACACTAAACGTTCACAAAAGACAGTCTAAAATATTCATATACTCCCCCAAGATATTCTTATATAACAAGGATACAGGAATGTACTGTCGTGGAAAAAGATTTTTAAGTGACCTACATTTTCAAGAGAAACACTTGTTCTGCCTTGTTTTTTTTTTGAAAACTTGTATTCAGCCTTTCTTAACGTCCCACTGCTGAACACGGGCCTCCCTTCAATATGAGGGGGATCAGGCCATAGTCCACCACGCTGGCCAAGTGCGGGTTGGCAGACTTCACATGTCTTTCGAAAACTTGCTAGGTTCTCTCAGACATGCAGGTTTCCTCACAATATTTTCCTTCACCGTAAGGCAAGTGGTAATCATGTTGAGAATGATTCGCACATGAAAATATCAGAGGTGCGAGACCCGGGATTTGAACCCGCTTCACTCGGTTACCCATGCGAGCGCGTCACCACTGGGCTACCACTGCCTTTTTGAAAACTTAATATATTACAATTAAAGAAAGTATACTTAATCAGAGAGTTATGTACGTTTGTTTATGCAATAATATTTTTTATCTCACCTTTATTAGCTTCAGTTCTCTATTTACGTAGTCAATTCTTA
Source organism: Brenthis daphne (assembly GCA_947093115.1). NCBI lineage: Eukaryota > Metazoa > Arthropoda > Insecta > Lepidoptera > Nymphalidae > Brenthis > Brenthis daphne. The sequence goes on along the minus strand of OX352473.1, from coordinate 34,876,400 downwards.
GAAGGCTATTTTGTTGAAATCCGGATGATAGTAAATTGTTATCATCGAACTTATTATCAAATGAGTTCAGGGGGTAGATTGTAAGTTTTCTCAATAACTCAAATTTTAAATGCATTTTTTTAAAAACCTAAATCTATTGAAAATTAGAACATAGCCATTATAAAAAAAAGAAAGTGTAGTCTATGGAATAAAAATATCCTATTAAGCTTAGGATATATCTTTCTTATAATAAAATTCTGAGTCCTAACTGTACATTAAATATTTTTTGGAAAATGTTATTGGAATAATCAGTATTATCGATACATAGGCCGAATCTATAGATTTTAGAAGTTTTGTCTGTATGTCTGTCTGTCTGACTGCGTCACGGAAAACACCATTAGAGTGATATTGATGAAATTTGTATGGTTATGCGGGTCAACATATAGGATACTTTTAACTGCGGCAAAATATCGTATCTCTAAGAAATCTATAATAGACATTAAAATGTAACTAGGGATGAACCCGAGCGGAGTAAGGGTGAGTCGCTAGTATATATACATATAATGTTAAACTAAAACTTTGTGCTATTATAATGTTAAAATATAAATTAAATAATAAGTCTCACCAGATTCTTGGCTCGTATGTAAATTCTTTGCTCTACTTAACCTTTATTCAACAAAAATATTTATCAAACTTAAAGTATGTAACATTCAAAGTTGAATATCAAGTTAAATATCTGATGTTAATGCTTATTCTGAGAGAAGTTATTTCATTCTAGGTCGTACTTTTTCATACCCTTATTAACTGAGTTCATTGAATGAAAATGAGATTTACTTTTACTTTTTTCTTGTATTTCTTTTCCAGATTCTATCCTCGAATTTTGCTCTATAGAACTAAAATATATTTTAAATGTAGGTATGTAATATAGAGTAAATTAAATGAAAATAATGTATTAAATTTTAATATTTGTTTAAATTATACTACATAATTATGAGTTTAATTATTTTTACTTTATATACAGTTAACACTAAAAATAATAAAAATTTATATTATGTTTAAAATAATTCAGAAAATATTTTTTACAATGTCTGTTAAAAAGAGATTCAACAGAAAATTAAAACGAAAATGTCCTATCTTTCTATTAATTGTTGCAAGGTGGACTCTTTTTTGTTGTTATTAACATTTTTGATATTCTCTATTGTTAACGACACTATTTATTATTTATTATTATACTCATTTTTGTAATATTGATTCTAATTAATTTTAAGGTAGCAATGATTATAAATTATAAATTTTGACATTAAATATGAGGTCATAATAAAAAAATAAAGGTGGGTGGTTGATAAAAAGTGAGAGAGGACGCAGGTTGTGTGTAAGGAAGTTCAAAAATGTATGACTATGGTAATATAATGTGACTATAGGCTGAATTTCACATCAATAAATGATTGTAAGGAATATACAGTATATGTCTATTATTGGAGAACCATAATTTAATGCTATGACAGCACCTAAACTAGACTATTTGAGTGTTTTACACATTTTCTTCGGTGAGTATAAAATCCAGAGTATAAAAAGCTACGTTCGTTTTGCAAGACGACTTTTTTAAGTCATCATATACCGTATTATCTATAAATTTGTTATTAACTATACAAATGCACAATTTATGGCTTATCAGCGTAATTACAGCAAATCTTATCTTTCTTAATCATTAATATATAAAATAACTATAGCTACGTAGTACCGAAATGGTATGAGTTCCGTTTTTACCTATTATCTACATAGCCCTAAAAAAGGTCGTGGGAGCTTCTTACAAAAAGCTTCTGTTTTTGTCACTACATGCAAGCGTCACTTTCTACATAATAGAACTAACCCCAATATAAAACTAAAAGTAAAAAACACTGACCAAATATGACTCGAATTAACGAATTTAACTTCTAATCCATCAATATAAGGTCCTATATCAAAAGTACATAACGCAAATATATTATGTTGTCGTACGAATCATCAATGAGCGAGTCTATCTCACACTAGTCGATATTTGCCAATACGATAATCCAATACCGATATTCGCAGTTAAAATTAACTGCTAATCAACGCGGTTAAAGTTAAACTACGAATGTTTGTTAACGAGTTACTTATTCTGTTTGTGTACATATACATCCATATATACATACCATGAACGAATTAACCACTGGACTAGACATATAAGCGGACGTACCTTTATCGGTCTTCTCAGTAACCAGGAGATTTTAGGCTTAGTCGTTTGTTTTTTGCGTCAGTCTCAAGCACTTATTTGTCAACAAAACATCTCCCAAAAATTACTAAATGTTCTGTTAAATGATGTAAAAACTATAACGGCGGATGCAGCAGTATTTCTTTTCACTTGTAAATACATTATTTTATTACATTTATTGTTATTTATCACACAATTTAATTAAATGTAAAATAAAATGTCATATTATCCAACTATGTTAAATATAGTCGATATTTCTATGTATTGTTGACATCTGACAACCATCATAAAATCCCTGGATTATACCATTCAGAACAAATGACTAAACTGTCGAGTGAGTCCATTTGACATCGACTAGTGCTTGACAATGTCGAAAAATATATCGATATTTGACGAAATTACTAAACGAATTGTGTTATTTGTACAGTACAATAACATAAAATACTTTTACCACAGTATCCTACAATCTGATGACAATAAATTTATAAAAATATTTTCTAAATCAAATAAAAATATAAATGCAAAAATTATAATTAGTATGTGTACTTAATTTTTTATTTTATTTTATTCCACATTTATATACTTTGGAATATTATTCCATTGTAATAATAATAAAGATCATTTTATTTCAACACATAAATTACACAAAATCAAACAATAATGTTTTAGCACTAAACTTCTGGGTTGGCGATTTGTAATAAAACACTTTACCACTTGCACTAATTATTTTACTTTCAAGATCCAACACTCACTTTAATTTGCAATCTCTTTTTCTTTTTCCTAATTTCACAAATGTTTATTAAGAACTGAGCAATAGTAGGACAGTGTCACATTTTTATAACTACCCGAGACAATCAATTGCCAATTAAAATAGTTCAATAACAGAATCAACAAAAATCACTTTATTTAATTAAATTAGCTTAATATTTTTTTTTAATCTTTACAAAATAATATTTATTATATATTAATGGAATATATACCCGATATTCATTTGTTCATTAACATTATTATAGGCCAACAGAATGTTGCCATCAATGCCATCGTATTTATATAAATCAAATTAAAAAATAATTATTATTTGACACATTATTATTGCCTCTTTAATTCATTTATTTTAATTTATTATAATAAATACAGATATTTTAAATTAAAAGATGTAAAATATGATGACTATGCTAACCAATGTCTAAAATGTATATCATATATATAATGTCATCGATATATGTATTTTATCGATTACGTTCAAGCACTAGAAATATTGTATTGTGTATCAGTGTTTATATTAATGTAATAAAATCTTTGTGTGCGTTATGCGTCTTTTGGTTGAACTAGTTTTCATACATTTGTATTTTATGTCAGGTCCAGTCTCTAATTCGTTCATGATACATACATACTACCTATTATAACGACACGTTTGGCTCAGTTTGTAGTAACCTTACTTGCTGTGCCAGCAGTCGCGGGTTCGAGTCCCGCTGGGGGTATTCATTTGTGTGACGAACACGAACGTTCGTCCTCCAGTCATGAGTTTTTATATTTGTAATATGTATGTATTTAAATATATATATGTGTAGTGTACCAACTATCTAGTATCCATCACACGAGCGTTGTAGCTTACCATGAATTAGATGGTGCTGTATGTTAATGTCCCAACATATTTATTTATTATTTATTCTTGGATCTGCTGACGTTTATTTATGTGACAAAGCGTGATATAAGATAGCCTATAATCTTCCTCTATATATAGCCTAAAAATTCTCAAGTCTTATAGAGATTAACATGTTTAAACAAACAAATAAAACGATTTTTCAACTTCATATAACTATTATACTTAAATAAGAAAGTTTTGCATAACTTAGCTACGTGTGTGCATATGCTTGTTACTGCTTTCCGCTGGAGTGGCTGGACGGATTTCGATGAAAATAGATAAACTATTACTGGAAGTAACACAAAAGCTACTGTTAGTATTTAAATTGCTAATACGTGATGTTGTCAAGGGTTCATATATATAATAATATAAATCCAAAAGGAACCTATGGAAAGACAGGAAGATTCTGTAGTATTAAATGAAGCTCAAGTCTGCTGCTGTTTACTATAGTCCGCCAACCCAGACTTAGCCAGCGTGGTGGACTATGGCCTGATATTGAAAGATATATTGAAAGAAGGCCCGTGCCCAGCAGTAGGACGTTAAAAAAGGCTGAGTACAATATAAATAAAGCTTTAAATATTACTTTACACACCTAAATATTTACAAAGCAAGTATTTAATGCAAGACGTCAGCTTACAGGTCGGAGGTAAGACAATACCAATGCTGACAGTCCAATTATCCAGTCGCAACCCGCAATAGCTCTGTTCCCGATGCGACTCGTTTATTTACACAGAAATGAGAGGCAAGAAATAATTGCTTCGCTACAGAAAGTATCGGTTTTTTAGTCTCCAATGTTGAAACTTCTTTTCATACTTTTTATTGGTATCGCATAATGAGACAATGATCATATTTTTTTTTCGTATTTATTTTATAGCAAATGTATAGAGTGTATAATAATAAAAATATCTAGAAAATTTATTCAAAAAAAGTCTTTAATATACTATATTTATTATTGATAGTAAAGCATTTATTTAAGTAAATATCAATATAAATACAAAAAAAATTGTATTTTGATAATATTCGTCATTTTAAGAGCACAAAAATATATTTTATTAAATGTTCTTGAAAAGCTTCTTGAATTTCTCTTTTTGTATCTATTGGTAGTATAGAAAGCATTAAATACAGACTATCTATCAAGTTGTAAACAAATATGTCAGCAAAATCTATGGGACTACGACCGCGACACCAACTATTATTTACAATTTATTTTATTATGCTATCCCTACCATCGTTAAAGATTTGCAGTGGTAAATCAAAAAAGTAACTTTGCATGACACCAATGCAAGTATAAATTAAAGTAACTATATTAATTCAATAATAAAATTATGATTTTGACACCGCTTGAAAGTAATGATTTTCTCTTCTTTATTTTGGCGTTTTAATTTAATATTCGGGACCGTCAAATCTTTTTCCGTTTTATCATACCATATAAAACCTCCTATTAAAAATTGATCGCAGTCTAACGCTAAGTAAACGGGAGCTGGTCTCGATTCTTCTATAATTAAGTTTTCCTATTGGAGAGTCATATCAGTTTTCACAAATCCAGAATGTAAGGAATAAATTAATATATTTCAACCAATTTCAAGGTATATAGTTAAAGCGCAAAGAGCGATTTTCGATATTTGATAAGGAAACAATGCAGTCGGAACAAAGTTTGCTTCTTGCAACGTTTCATTTTTCACCGAGTCTAAAAACCATTCAACAAAAGCATCTATGTCCTTTATTTGTAAATCTTGTTTTGTTAGCGTTTTAATCCAACGTGTGTTTCGAATGTTTGTGATATGGCCGCAGTTACTCGATATATTGACAATTCGTGCACTAACATTCAGTATATTTTTTATTATTTATAGTAGCTTCTGTAATTTATATCGATAATGCGTTTGGCTTCATAATATGTTCTTTTGTTGATGTCCTCTGGTATAATTGTGTAGCAGCATTATAGATTTAAATTTTTCATTTAAATGCTCAGCAAATGCTTTCACACTCAATCTGTTTGTAATATCTAATAGATGGAACATTGGATTAAAACCTTCTTTCTTTAAATTTTCTACGTCTTGTTGCCTTCGTTGGACATTTCTTGCAGTTAGGTATACAACACCTACCCCACGTCCGCATAATTCTCATACTATACCGAAACAAGTACCCTTATTGGAGACGGTTACTACAATGACTTTATCTGTCATTATCACTCGACAACTGATGCCAAACTAAAGGTTATATTTAAACTGTTGCATTTAAATGATCATTGTCATGTCATTGCCGATATGATCAAGCGCTTGATACGATGATGATTAGGCATGTTGTTTTTTCAACAATGTGCAATAATTTAAACAGGTTTTTATCCCAATTTAATGCATGGACCTATTAATTTTTTTTATAAAATGACATGGATTGGGAGGAATAATTTTGTTTTATATGATGGAGATATAGAGATCAAATCACAAATGACAACGAACATCGATATGTTATACATATACCTACTTATTACATACGATAATGAGATGCAAATAACCTACACAGGAATTTAATTGTTATTTTCAAGTCGATCAAAAACAAAATAATTTCCCATGTTTTTCTAGTTAAATAACCATTGACCTATAACATATACCCATATGTATCAATAGTTTCTTAAAATTTAATCTGCACAAACTTTTTTATCATACAACATCCTTACAACGTTTACGTTATTTGTGAATTGTATGTACATATTACGCAGTATGCACCTATATCCTATACTATTTTAATGGGAAAGATTATTTTACAATTAATGATTTAATAGAAAATGGCACATCTTGTGGTGGAAGATTTATGACGTTAAAAAAAAGAAATAATTTATTCTAAATAAAATTATTAATTACATATCTATACATATAATAAAAATGTAACTAAGCCGAATCTGTACATTAATTTTTTTTTTTTTGGAAAATCTTAATGAAATAAACATTATTATCGATACAGAAGCTGAATCTATAGTTTTTAGAATTTTTGTCTGTCTGTCTGTTTCTCTGTTTATAACCGCATCACAGAGAAACCACTGGAGGGATTCTGATTAAATTTAGTATGATACTAGCTGGTTATCCGGGTCAACATATAGGATACTTTTTACCGCGGGAAAATATCTCATTTTTGAGAAAAAATACAAAAACTGCAATGTAAGAGTATACTAATATGTAAACCTAAGTATTTGGTTTTTGGACATCTGAACGCTGGTGGAGCCGCGGGCAATGCTAGTATAATATAAATATAAAATTAAATTATATTTGAGCATAATTCATGCATTGACTTTCCACGCTATATTTGCGATATCCATCTCATTAACATTGTTTGTTTTACACTTCGCACAAACTGTCGACTATACTCGTAGTTTAAGTACCAGATAACAATATGACATGATTTTCAATGTGCTAACATATTTTGCAAAATATTAACGTAAACTATTATGTTTTGTGTTTAATCCTCTGTGTAAATTTTTGTGTAAATATCTTAAGTGTAATGGAATTGGGTTATAGAGTAACATTTTTTGTAAAATAATTAAAATTTACAAACCATTTATATATATATATATATATATATATATTAAATTGTGTAGTCCTCTGTTGTAAGTTCAAGGTGTATTACGGATTTACTCCCTTTTACATATTATAATTTAGTATGGTTTTAATCATTTTGTTTTATCGACCAATCTCTTTCTTGTCTTCTCCATTCTAGTGACATTAACGAACAAAGACATGTGAAGTCCCCCAACCCACACTTGGCCAGCGTGGTGGACTATATGATCTGATCACTCTCGTAATCTCCAATGCGAGAGGGGCCCAATAGTGGGAAGTTAAAAAGAGATAAATGAGATAGAGAATTAGAACACATAAGCTACTTTTAGGCATTTAAGTACCGAGTGCACCGAGCGAAGCAAAGTAATAAAGCATTTAACGACTGCAGTTTCAAGCGTATGGGGTTTGGCAATGGCTTAACTCAAAGCGCAAATATACGGTTTTACTTGTACTCTGACGCAAGGAGATCTAAACAAAAAATCTAATATATTTTTTCGTCCCGGGAGTCGAACACAAGACTTCATGATCTGCAGATATTTAAATAATGATTCAAAATATACTTAGAATAAATTAAGATATAAAAATGAATGAGGGTTGGGGGTAGGAGGGTGAAAAATACTTTACGACCTATTCCCATACCTACCAAATATACAAAAAAGGTAATTAAAATCGGTCGAGCCGTTTCGGAGGAGTGCGACCACAAACACCATGAAATGAGATATTTATATGTATATTAGAGATTATATATGATAAATGTTATGTTATAAAAGAAGTTGTTAATTAAATAGCATCATTAAAAATATTAGACGTTTCCTTGAAATAACGTTGCGCAATAATTTTCTTGATAATAAATTTAGCAAGGAGGACTAAGGTTAAATACAATATTAAAATTATTACTATACATACTTTAATACTGTATTGCCAGTTAATGAATAATGTAATTTTTATGAATAAACAATTACAGTAATCGCCATATTTTTTTTTGTAAAAAGATTTTGCCAGCAGCTCCGCTCGCTTAGTTCATTTATGTATAACTATTTTTTGCCCGCGGCTTCGTTCGCGTGATAACTGGGGAGATCACGGTTAACCTATGTTCGATCCCAGAATGAAATCTATGTCTTTGTTAAATTTTATCGAAATCTATTTAGCGCTTTAAGCGTGCAAAGGTAATAGACAAGTTAATTGCACATTTATACTCGTAGTATTAGTATGTAACTATTTCTCCACTCTTATAAGTCTTAGCGTGTTGTTAGATAGTCTATAAAGTTCCTCAATTAATCCTACTAATATAATATTTCCATACTTAATGTTATAAATGTGAAAGTGTGTTTGTTTGTCCTTCTTTCACGCCGAAACGGAGTGACGGATTGGCGTGATTTTTTGCGTGGAGATAGTTGGAGAGCTGGAGAGTGACATAGGCTACTTTTTACCGCGTGAGATTATCTATTTGCCACGGGAAAAAACGTTATAATACAATCCAAATAAATATTTATGATCAGAATTACTTGAAACTTGGTATTAATGCTCTTAAATAAAATTAAATAAATACGTGTTTTAGCATTTTTCTAAATTCATCCTATAAGCGGGTAAAATAGGGGATGAAAGTTTGTATGAAACTACCTTTTTAGAGATTTTTTTGTAGTTTTAGCGCGAGCGAAGCCGCGGGTTCTGCTAGTAATATTATAAATGTGAAACTCTTTCACGCCAGAACGGCTGAACGACAGATTATGGTCTGGAATAGCACATAGGTTACTTTTTATCCTGGAAAAATTAACGGTTCCCGTAGGATAGGTTTGTTTTTATCTAGGGACAAGCCCGAAGCGAGACGAGGGTGAGTCCCTAGTGAGCTATAAAATACAAATAATTTACAAATCTGGTTCGTAGTTCTAGATATTTGACTTTTTAACCCAACAAAAAAACAAATTTCGATGTCATAATAATATATAAGTGTAGAATAAATCTTGGCGTCAATTACCTTTTACTAAATTGAATAAGTGGTAATTTTTGAAATGTCTGTATGATCTCTAACTTAAATTATTAATTAAAAAATATTATATTTGACTTATTTTATTGCATACATAACAAAAAATAGATCCAAGTAAGAACCTTTCTTATTAAGAAGTCCGTTAAAACAATGAATTTTACAGCTCGTAGCAGTAGTAGGTGCCGGAACTAACATCACACGTTATTCTGTATTTACTATCAATTGAAAACAAGATCTGCTATGTACGTGCGTGCAATACTAATTGTGAGATTGAAGACGGATTAAAGTGAAGATCTCTGGCCTAATGGACCATACCCTCTCGATTCAAAACCACTGTTCTACGATTGTGATTTATTTATCTGTATTAACTAGCAATCTGTTTAGACTTTAGGCAGTGGATGCCCAGTGGTAACGCGCTCGCTTGAGAAACCGAGTGGGTTCAAATTCCGGGTTTCACACCTCTGACATTTTCATGTGCGAATTATTTCCAACGTGATTACCACTTGTCTTACGGTGAATGAAAACATCGTGAGGAAATCTGCATGTGTGAGAGAAGATAGCAAGTTTTCGGAAGACATGTAAAGTCCGTCAAACCACACTAGGTGGTGGCCTATGGCCTTATTCTCTTCGTATTGAAGGAAGGCCGGTGCCCAGCAGTGGAATGTTAAAAGGGCTGAATACTGCTTCGACGTTATTTAGCTACTCTCTGTATATGACATGCGAAAATATAAAAATAAAAACTAACCTAAAAACCTTAGTGGTTATTACATTCCAGAAATAGACACGCTGTCAAAATTTTAGCGCTAATGGTATGACTTCGATGATGATAAAAAAGTATTCACAAGAATTTGTATGAATACAATATATATTTAGATAATAATTATTATCTATCTAGTGATTGCAGTTTCACGTTTTCAAGAGCGCAAGTCGTATCTTTGAATAAAGCTAATTGACAAGCAAATGGAACTTAGCTATATTTTTTAATCAGGCGCGCAACATAAAAATTGAAATTACATAAATCAAGCAATAAAAATTATAGCATACAACAAACACATTACAATTAAGTACAACAATACATAATGCTATTATATATTATATGCAAAAGTTTGTATATATGCGGATTGCGATGAAATTCAGTACACAAAATATAGTATGAACTGGAATTACAGGGTAGAATGGGGTACAGTGAGTTATAAAATTTATTAAAAGATGATGCTACCTGCAATAATATACATACAAACTGATTCTAGGGACGCTCTGTGTGAATGTCCCAATATAAAAAACACATGTCTTATTACTTCACTAAATACACTAATATCATTTCTTATTAAATCTACAATATTTTAAGCCTTATAGTATCAGAATACATAATAGATGTAACAGGAAACATTTTCTTTCAAAAATAAGTAATCACCGTCGATAATTTGGTAATTTGGCGAACAAACAACAAACAAAAACAACTGCCTAACAGCATATTAACGCCATTACCTCCGCAAATAACTTTGTTAACCACTCATTGGGCAGAAAGAAAATATTTCGCCTTACGTCGCAAACACAGCGTTTTCTCCTAGAGACCTAACGCATTGTATAAGTTGCCACCGAGTGTTTTTTAGAAATGAATTATATGAAAATATACGGGAATATAATGGATAAGTCAAATAATAATTGTAGTTTATGTTAGTTTTCGGTTATGTAATTGTAATAAATTAATATATTATTCTTAAAATATTAGTTTCACAATGATAATATAGTTATTATTTATACTAGAGACTTAATAATTCGTCCCTAGTGAAACACAAAAACAAATCTATCCCACGGGAACCGTACATTATTCCGGTATAAAAAGTAATCAATGTGCTATTTCAGATCATAATCTATCTCTATGCCAAATTTCATCTAGATCTGTTCAGGCGTTCTGGCGTGATTGAGTAACAAACCTCCATCCATCCAAACTTTCGCATTTATAATATTTATGGGATTGAAATGACAATGTTTATGAGTGAATGAGAGTCTCTGCATAATAAAGTTCACAATAATTAACATGCTTTTATTAGCTTCAGATGTAACATCAATTTTAACCCACTTCTAATTATCGAAATGATTCTTTGTAATCATATGTAGCACAGATGACATTACTATAATTTGGTATCTTGGAGCTAATCTGATGATGCAGTCGAGAGATGAATAGTGGAACTCTTTAGTGGCTACTAGTAAACTCCACGAGTTTGAGCTCATATGTATGTATGTAAGTATGTATGTATGTATGTATGTATGTATGTATGTATGTAAGTATGTATGTATGTATGTATGTATGTATGTATGTATGTATGTATGTATGTATGTATGTATGTATGTATGTATGTATGTATGTATGTATGTATGTATGTATGTATGTACGTATGTATGTATGTATGTATGTATGTATGTATGTATATCTGTATGTATTTATGTATGTCTGTATTTAAGATATGCAATTGTGTGTAGTAAGTACACCGCCTACCATTTCATATAATTTCTCCAACGCCCTAAGGTTGCCTAGAAGAGATCGCTTATAGCGATAAGGCCGCCTGCTGTGCATCATCTATTGCTTATATCAACTTTTTGTATATTTCTTTGTGGTGTACAGTAAAGCATCTATCTATCTATCTCATATGATTCGTTTTGACAAGTTCCAAACATTCCATTTCATCAAAAACGTGGTTTTCTAGGTTTACAAAACTATAAGTATTGTGTAGTAAGTATTGTGATTTAGCACATAGGCAATTTTTGACGTTTCCAATTTTTACATTAAAAACTTTCGAAAATTTCGATGTACCTACCACGCGCATAAATTTACGTCTTAGTCTATTAATGTATTAAAAACTAAGCACGATAAACAAAGTATAGAAAAAAGAGTTGAAAATTTCCTAGGCTCAAGAACTCCAAAACGATAAAGAAATTCAAAACTTCTTTAATCCATACTTAATATTATAAATGCGAATTTAACTCTTTCTGTCTTTCTGTCTGTTATCTTTTCATGCTTAATCCGCTGAACCAATTTAGAGGAAAGGTATGGAGAAAGTTTGAGACCCTGGGAAGGACAAACAAACAATATATATATATATATATATATATATATATATATATATATATATATATATATATATATATATATATATCAATTTTTTTATATAGATACCTATATAAAAAATGACACTTAAACCTTAATCAACTTGAATGTAATGTTATAAAAAAATAATAGCTACGCGTAGAATTTTATGAATTTTATTCCCGTGTATTTTAAAAATTCCATTATTATTTCAGAGAGACGAAGACCACCGAAAGTCGATGCTGTGTATGAAACACATGAAAGTTTGATGCGATCACGCGGTTACCGGTTACCCTATCGACATATTGCATCGTTTTATTGACATTTACTAGTTGAATTTGTGAACGGAACGAATTTCGCATTGCGCCTTTTTTGTTATGAAACATAGAGGGCTTCGACGATACAACGAATTGAGGATAATCGTTTATTATGTAATTTGCACTATTTTGGGAAATCTATACATATAATAAAATTGTAATTGAGCCTAATCTGTACATTAAATATTTTGTGGAAAATCTTATTGAAATAGACATTATTATCGATACAGAGTCCGAATCTAGTAGTTTTTAGAATTTTTGTCTGTCTGTCTGTCAGTTACCGCATCACGAGAAAACCACTGAACAGATTTTGATGAAATTTGGTATGTTGATAGCTGGATATCCCCGTCAACATATAGGATACATTTTACCACGGGAAAATATCTCATTTCTGAGAAAAATACAAAAACTGCAATGTAAGAGTATACTAATATGTAATACCTAAGAATTTGGTTTTTAGCCATCTGAAAGCGGGCGGAGTCGCGGGCAATGCTAGTAAAGCATAAATGCATATTTTTATAAATAATGTTGCCTTTTTTCAGAGTTTACCGAACAATGGAAACGAAACACTTATAACATACGTATAAACCCTTATAGTTATATGTACGTTTGTCAATCACAATATGTTTTCTTAATGTAGGTTCATATTATTTAATGATTAATTTTTAAGGTTAATTTTAGGTGTAATTTTAAGCAATATTCTTGAACTTAACATACACACTAGCACGAATATTTAAATGGATGTACACTTCACATTTTATTATATGATCGTCATTGTTTTACAACTGGCGTTATACATAATTTAATTCGCCATACATACTTATAGCTGCAATTTATACTTCATGATGATAATTTTTGCATTGCTCTGACAACTTTATAGTATAGCTTATAACTAACTTATATGGAACTCTAGAAATGCAGGCAAATTGCCTAGTGCCTCTTGAATACGTATCGTGAGTTGTTCAAACATCGGAAGCGATAAACAAAACACCATGAATGTAGCTCGAATACGTTAGAGCTACATATGATCAGAGAGCAGTTTTGCTGAGAAGATATACATACAATATACAAAATATAAAAGACTAGCGACTCACCCACGCTCCGCTCGGATTCGTTTCTAGGTACATTTTAACGGTTAGTATACTAGATTTCTCAGAGATGAGATATTTTCCCGCGATAAAAAGTATCCTTAATGTTGACTGTGGATAACCAGCTATCACCATACCAAATTTCATCAAAATTCTTCGAGTGGTTTTCTCGTAATACGTTCCCAGACAGACAAGTAGACAAACAGACAAAAATTCTAAAAACTATACATTCGGCCTCTGTTTCGATAATAATGACAATTTCAAGAACAGATTCGACTCGGTTAGAATTTTATTATATGTAAATTTATTTAAAGTTAAGGCTACATCATTAATCTAATGTCAGGGTTTACACGAACAATGTACAATGTTCAGGTATAATTCCTTACGTACCTACTAACAATCTTTTTGCCATTAGTGTAGCATAACAAGACTGCCTCGGTGGTGTAGTGGCTAGCATGTACGGCTGCACACCCGGAGGTCCTGGATTCGAGTCCCGGGTCGGGCCAAGTTTAGTTATTGAGACTTTCTGTATAGTAAGTCTCAGTAACAGCCCTGAGTTGGGAAGTTGGCGGTGTTTCACCCCCGTGCCTCGGAGAGCACGTAAAGCCGTCGGTCCTGCGCCTTAACTCTCACCGGTCATGTCGAGTGGTCGTCCCACCGGAGTATGAGAGTGATAGGAATAGAGAGTACACTTGTGTCTGCTCGTACACTTGAGCACTATAATATCTGCTGCGCAGTTGGCTAATCTCAATGAGATTGGCCGCCGTAGCCGGAATCGGCTAGGAGAACATCATACATCAACATAACAAGATTATATTCAAAGATGTTAGTCCTATTTTGATAAATTATGAAAAAATATATAACAGCAACTCTATTATTTAGAGGAAGTGCCTACACTGCTATCAAAAATGTTGAATAAACGTGGTGTCAGTCACCGGGAATGAAATCGAAAATTACGAAAGTTCCTATGTGTACATTGTACAACTATTCCTTTGTAAAGATAAAATATTTTTTTCGGTTATATATACAAATTTGTATTACTCTCCCATCTGTTCATAAACAACAAATAATAAACACATAGAATTTATGCAGTGTTATTTTTTATGTTGGAGGATGTTTGGAATGTGGCACAAGTCAAACCAAAACTGCACAACTACTCGTAAGCGGTAAAATACATGGGAATCAAAACATCTAGAAAGCATGAATCAAATCAAACTTTTGAATTAAAAGTACCGTACCTATCAACAATATGCTGACATATCTGATAGATGGTTATAACATTTGTAAGGTAGAATTTATATACATAATTATAATATTATGAGTGTTATAATGGAATACAATATATTTGAATAATTTGAAATGATTTATGTATAAGGAATTTTATTATGTGACCTTGGCCGATAATAATGTATTTAAAAAAAAGGACGCCATGTTCATTTATTTTCCCGCGCTTGCACGAAGATGTCGGTAATACCTTGTAGTCAATAGTCATGAATTGTTTGTAATACTGTAAATTAATAAATAAATAATAAATATGTCAGGACATTAACACACAACACCGTCTAGTTCCATGGTAAGCTACGAGGCTTGTGTTATGGATACCAGATAGTTGATACATTATACATAATATATAACTTTAAATGCATACATGTTATAAATATAAACATCCATGACTGGAGTACAAACATTCGTGCTCATCACACAAATGAATGCCCCCAGCGGGACTCGAACCCGCGACCGCTGGCGCAGCAAGTAGGGTCATTACAAACTGAGCCAAACGTGTCGACGTATATCATAATTATTATTATAAATTAGGTAACTCGTTAATTAAAAGAGCAACTGTTGAGTTTTTCGCCGATTCTTCTCAGCAGAACTGCTTTTCGAGCCGGTGGTAGCTTCTACACGGATAAACGTACTGATTAACATAAAATAATTAATCTGTTGTTGCAAAAGTATTGAATATCTATACTAATATTATCAAGAGATAAAGTTTGTGATATTGTGAGTTTGTGATGTTGTAGGGGGTAATCTGTGGATCTACTAAACCTATTTAGATGAAATTTGCTAATAAGATAGTTTGAGACCCTGGAAAGGACATAGGATACTTTTTATCCCAGAAATTAACCCTTAAGGGGGTGCAAATAGGGATGAAAGTTTGTACGGGTAAGCAAGCTAGGGACGAACCCGAGCGAAGCGAGGGTGAGTCGCTAGTATATGCAAGGAAATATATAATAGATATGCAAGGAAGATCTCAAAGTTTAGTCATATATAATAGATATGCAAGGATCTCAAAGTTTTATTAGTCTCATCCTACACATCCCTCAGCGGTGGCGTTACAGTTAACAATAGATTTTTTAGAAATTTAATTAATTTCTTAGAAATTTACCTGCAGGTGTTAAAGTTTTAGCAATAATTGCATATTGAAAGTATCAGGGAAAAAGTACACGTGATCGAAAGGAACGAATGTAGATATATAGCTTCCATCAGAGATATTGAATTTCCGCACGTACAATAAAAGGGTACTTAGTATGGAATATAGAACTCCCAGTGAATATTAAATGTGAGCTGAATTGTTGAGCTTATGAATCTTTTAGAGCTGATTTAATGTTCTAATTTCTAGTTTTATATTAATTTTATGGATTTTTAGATTGTTACTCGATGTCGATATTAATGCACTGCTTTATATATCTATTATTGTGTATAGATATTGAACCATTTAAGATAATTAGAAATATGGTAAGATGCCTGATGGTTTGATGGTGGAAATATGGTAAGATGGCTGATGGTTTGATAGTGTACTCGTATTTCTAGGACGGGCATATCATAAGACTACATGCGTTGTCGTATTGGCCTGGCCTCGTATCACGAAGATGGCGTGCAATGTAATGGCAAAGTAAAAATGACTTGTAACTTGTATTGGATATGCATTATATTGCCCATATAACAAGTTATCAGCTTTAATTATAGTTTCAAAAATGTTTTCTATTAACAGTATTTAAGTCAGAGGCTTATAAGAATGGGTATCGATCTTTTCAGATATATTTTTTTGGATTTGAATATATATTAATAGTTATTAAGCCAGCGTTAGCCATATATTTTTTTTCGTGAATTTTTCTGATGTTTTAATAGTTATTCTGCTATTTAGGTCGGAGACAAATCCAACAAATCAAAAACCATAAAAATCAGTCCAGCAGTTCTCGAGTTACAAGTGTGTAACAATCCAGACTTCTTCTCGCTGCCCATTTCCGAACCACTTGGGGTCGGCGCAGTACATCTTCTGTACTGTTGATAGGATTTGGCAAAAGTTTTACGACCTGCCGCCTGCCTGACGTCAACCCTCCTTGGGCATGCTATTGTAACAATCCAGACTGTTTTATTATATATATTTGGTTCTCGACGTTAAGAATGCTTTACAGCAATTATGGCCACAAAATAGATCCCCTCTCTCCTGTGACCATCCCCAAAATATAACGAAATATGTATTAAGTAAGCAGTCGATTTGCTATCACTCAATATTTAACATAATATAGTATTATGAAGTAATTAGACATGAAATCATTTAAAGTAATTATTACAACCAATTGGCATTGAACAATGACTATTAATTACACGAAGTAGTCGAGGAGTAAATGACAATTAATATGCTAATAGCAATTCTAATCACGATATGATGTCAAAGGAAGAAAACTGTTTTAGTTCTACGTCAACGTAAACAAACACCTGTAATTTATTTCGTGAGATTGATAGTAGTAGTATGTAAATGGTGACTCTCTGCTTTTCTCTTTTCAAATTATTTTCTGTAGAGTGATGCAGAGATATATTTTTTATTTCAAGGTAATATAATCTAGTATTCAACTCAACAGGTCCTAACCTGAGACACAGATTCTCAAAGTCCACCAGACGTATAAATTTGTTTGTTTTTTTTTAAATCCTCAGAAAGACATGTACTCGTATATGACGCATTAGTACCAAAAATATAGAAAATAAAAAAAGTAACAAAAAAGAAAGAAAAGCTCAAAAAATGTATGTAATGTTTTTATTTTACTTCTAATAAAAAAACCTTAAACATAGAACCTGTAATCTTTTACATAATAAGCAATACCAATAATATTTTTCAGAAGTTCTGTTTTACACGTTATACAATATTTTTCATACATAGATCCGTTCAGCCGTTCTGGCGTGAAAGACTAACAAACATCCATCCTCACAAACTTTCACTTTTATGTTATTAGTAGGATTTATGGGATTTTAAACCTGTAAATCCAAAATATATATGTATGTAAAAGGTAAACTAGCGAATTTAGCTATAATTACCACACACTACATTTCTGTGCACGCAAATATTATCTAATTAAAATTTAACCTATCACCCACCCAATAGCCCATACATAATGTTTTGTATGAAAAACAAATTGAGCACATATCAAAACGCTGCAAATATATCAGACATAAAAACCATACAAACCGTATTCTAAATACGTAATAAAAGCTGAAATATACCACGTAAATATCGCTAATAAAATATCCCTATAAGAAAACGATTCCTTGTTTTTATTTAATCCATATAAAATCCTTGAACAGGTAAAGAAATTTTATGTCGGCACACAACCCTCTTTCAACAGAATACCTGAGTACCCAAAAGAAAATCTTTTTCATTTGGCCTCACAATAATTACGCCTAGTGAGGAGCCTTTTTAAAAAAACCCTAATTTCAAAGGAGAAATAACTAAGGGTTTTTTTGGGTATTTGTTGATTCCAAATAAACGTATTATTTATTTTATAATTATTTCTAACCGACTTTAATAAAAGAAGGAGGAATTCTATTTAGCTTTTTTTTTGTGTGACTGTTACGTGATATCTTCGACAACTGTGAATCGATCTTTATATGTATGTTTTTAGAATATATATATTTTTTATTTCACCTTAGGCCCTGTTAATTTTAATAGTAGCTTGCACTACTTCTACTGAAATACTGATTCAGGAAATAAAGTATCCACATATCGGATTCAATCATCAAAATCTAGTCAAAGCTTAGACTTACATATTTAGAATAGTATTACCATTAACAAAAAAATTAAAACCGAATTCAAACAAAAGCACTAAAAAGTAAAAAATAACTGATTGGTAGTTTTCATTTACTATACATAATTAATCAAATATTTTCGAAGTCGGTGTGCTTTGCTTTGTATGGGCTGGCACCGATTTCGAAAATATTTGATTAGGTATGAATTTAATAGGTAGGCTTTAATTAGTTAGCCAAAGCACACCGACTTCGAAAATATTTGATTAGGTATGTATAGTAAATGAAAACTACCAATCAGTTATTTTTTACTTTTTAGTGCTTTTGTTTGAAGTCGGTTTTTATTTTTTGTAAAAAAGTTTTTATTTTTCCCTTTTTGGTGTAGACAGTAGTAGCAAAGTAAGAATTCTAACGTGTTAGGCTTGTCAAATCAAACAAAATAAGCCCAAACTCAAAGTATCTACTATTAGCCGTTGAAGAGTTCGACCTATCCACCTTCTGGCCTTACCATAAGATCAGGTCAACAATACCGAACCACTGTACTATCAACGGAAATAGAAACACTTGCAAAGTTTCAAGTCAATATGACAATTAGAAGTAGGTTAAATTCATCATTAGCTATTTTTCCACCCTTAGGGATGGTATTTTTTTTGAAATTTAAATGGGACCAATCTGGAAGTATACACTTTCAAACGACACAAAAATTGTCCAAATCGGTTAATAAATGACGGAGTTCTGAGGTAACAAACATAAAAAAAATACAGACGAATTGAGAACCTCCTCCTTTTTGAAGTCGGTTGAAAAAGTATAAAAAGTCAGATAAGTGCGATTCTGATTCGCATACCAAGAGTGTGGCATGAAACATTAATTTTTTGTTATATTTGAACACGCTAATTTGTAACTTTTATTAAAAACTACGTATAAGTAAAACAAAACACTAAGCTATCATCATACTAAATTTCATCAAAATCACAGACAGACAAATATTCTAAAAACTATAGATTCGGCCTCTGTATCGATAATGATGTCTATTTAATAAGATGTTCCAAAAAATATTTAATGTACAGATTCGACTTAGTTACAAATTTATTATATGTATGTACATACAAATAATAAATTTGTAACTAGATACTAAGCATTCGTTAATTAAAAATATATAATGTAATCATTTT
Organism: Brenthis daphne; assembly: GCA_947093115.1. Taxonomy (NCBI): domain Eukaryota; kingdom Metazoa; phylum Arthropoda; class Insecta; order Lepidoptera; family Nymphalidae; genus Brenthis; species Brenthis daphne. The sequence continues at coordinate 34,856,327 of OX352473.1, read as the reverse complement.
CATTGAATTCATTTTATAGTATCTTGAATTCTTTACACATGTGAAATACTGGAATGAGAAACTGTAAATACTAGTTTATGGAAAGATTCTGAAACACCAAAAGGCGATGCATACTATGCCAAATATAAACGCTACCAAATATTCGATAATACATATGATATATGCAGTCTAGACGCCTTCGATGTTTCAGTCATACAAGATTGTAGTAAAAATGTTTACTGGGGTGTAATAAAATTGTTAAATATTATGTAAATTTGGTTTATGAAGGCTTATATATAAAAATATTTTGTAAAAACCGTTAGAATTTTATTAATTTGGTTTATATTATAATTGTTATATTATATATGTTGGGACTTTAACACACAGCGCCATCTAGTTCCATGATAAGCTACGAGGCTTGTGTTATGGATACCAGATAGTTGATACACAACACATACATATAATTTGAAATACATACATATTATAAATATAAACGCCCATGACTGGAGTACGAACATTAGTGCTCATCACACAAATGAATGCCCCCAGCGGCATTCGAACCCGCGACCGGCAAGTAGAGTACAACTACTACTAACTGAGCCAAACGTGTTATGATTTTAGGTTTTTTTATAGGGAATAGTATTTAAAACAAATATTAAAGCTTATCACACCATTATCTTATAATATTGTAACAAAGTAAAAAAAGTACACATTATATTCTTGTGCGTTGCGGAAAATCTTTCAAATTACTTTATCTTACAAGTACTTATTAAGGCTCGTGGATATCAAGGATTTGATTTCCCATTAAAGCTTTCATTATGTATGTATGTATATCATCTATACTAATATTGTAAAGAGGCAGAGTTTGTTTGTTTGTTTGTTTAAACGCGCTAATCTCAGCAACTACTAATCCGATTTGAAAAAATATTTTTGCATTAGATAGCCCGTGTATTGATGAAGACTATAGACTATATTATATCACCATGGTACTAACTATAAATGTCAACAAATCGGGCAGATTTCCATACATTATTACTAATAATAGCATATAAAGGAGTTTTTTTTTTGTAGTTTTAGCGCGAGCGAAGCCGCGGGTTCTGCTAGTATCGTATAAATTACAAAATAACAAGTCTCGTCTATTACGAGATATTCTGTATACATAGTAAAATCTAAATTATACATAACCATCACGTACATTATCTACGTAAGTTTAACCATTAATACGTAACTAGGAAATATTCGCGATTTTGTCTGAGTTTATTGTATTATTTCATTTATTTATAGGCAATTTTTTTGATATTTTAGGTCACATTATCGCAATTTTTCTGGGGATCTCTGTTTTTAATGAAAAAAAAATAAATATATATATATATATAAGTTTATCCATTACAAACAAACATACAAAAAATAATCTCTTTATAATATTAGTATAGATAAAAAAGACTTTGTTTTCAGTGAAACTAAATTAACTTTAATATTAGAATAATAAAGTTATTCAAGTACTTACTAAGTAATATTTGTGCTAGAGTGTTAAGACATATGAGACAGAGAATACGTTTTTAGGCTTCACGTACTCCATGCTTGATAAACTTACTTATATTATACATTTTACTTTCGTCGGTTTCATTTTTCATTACTTCTCTTGATAATAACAACATACTTTTAGATTTGCTTCAATGTGTTGACTTATATCTGTGACAAACGGACAAACTGGCAATACCAAAGATATTATAGTTTAAAGGAAATTATGGGTTTATGGTTCTAAGAGCATGGAGATGAAAATTATTATCACTGTAGTTTGACCTTGACTACCATTGGAAGAGCACTTTAATGGGATACATAAAGCTGGCTTACTCGCCTCGTTACCTCTCATGGGATTAATTTCTGACAAGTTTGGTAGAAAAGCTCTGCCTTGGGCTTCATTGATGAATCGTTTAGATGGTGGACTTGTGAGGTCATTTTCTTCGGCTAGATACTTGTTGTCCTTGAGTTTTAGAGAAGCGGCGATGGCTGAAAGTGCTTAATTATTATTTTTTTACTTTTTGTAAGGTTTATACTAAGTAATTATTGTCTAATATAATAGATATTTTTTATTTATTATTTTTTTTTTTTTTATTTAACTTTTATTTAACTTGAGGGACAGTCCTTTTGGCTTGCTTCCAATTAACTGTCTAAAGAGCTACATAGGTGTTACTGAAAATTAGCATCAATTATTTTTCAGCAGCGTCATCCCTGTTTCTGACTTTTACCAAAATATTATATATTTGTTTTATTCCAAAAAAAAAAATTACAACCAAAATTTGTACTACTTTGTTTTATGTCAATAAATAATCTTTAAATGATGATGGAAATATGTAATAATTCAAAATCGATAAATTATGCATTATTATTATTATTATTATATTTTATATACTACCACAAGCTTTGTTTCCGCATTGGAACTCATTCCACCAAAAGGTCGTGTATTCGCCAAAACTCACATTAATTCTGTCTACGGTTTTAGTCGCATGACTCTTACGGGCCTCGCATGGTCGTTACGAAATTGGAGATGCATGCTTAGAATATTGTATACCAGCAGTGTTCATTTTATCGTACTTTTATATATAAAAGAAGTCCTTGTATGTTACTCAGCAAAGGGAACTACGAGCGTACTATTGAAATTCTTCAAAAAGAAGCTAAAATGCACGCTATTTAATCGGGAGATAAAACTAAACACATATTATAGAAAATAAGTGAAGGGATTTTATTTTAGCACTAAAATTAAAAAAATATTTATTTTTAGTTTGTTCTTACATGTGGATTCTTATGTATAACGGATTCTTTAGCTTGATTTTTTTGTTGCATTGCAATGTGAATTTAAATCGATGTATTTCTTCCCTAAAATGACTTTTTTTGTAATCGTTACATAAGAGCAATTTTTTTGTAATCGTTACAGAAAGCATATGTATCAACATATGCTTTCTGACACATCATATTCAATTCTATTTATACAATAATTAGTATACCGCAAGCTTTTACCGCTATTTGACTATTTAAAGAAATAGAAGGAATTCTCCACACATCCAAAGATATGAAAATCATCTAGAATAAACACATATTTAGTTAACTATATCATTGCGAAAATTAACTAAAATATATTTATTTATGGATAATGTTTTTTTTTAAACTAAAAAAAATACAAAAAGCTCAGACTGCTATTATCAAAAAAAAAAGAAAAATAAGAACTTCCGTGAAAGCTGAATATAATGACTGCGTGAGTTACCGATGTTTACTGTCGTTAGATTTTTCCTTACATCTAAGTAAAGGTTTGGTTAAAGTTCTGAGCTTGTAGCGATGAATCCACTGAAATATATATTTACTAGCAGAACCCGCGGCTTCGCTCGCGCTGACACTATAAAAAATCTCTAAATAGGTAGTTTCATACAAACTTTCATCCCCTATTTTGCCCCCTTTTATGATTAATTTCGAAAAATATTAAAATATGTATTTATTTAATTTTATTAAAGAGTATTAATACCAAGTTTCAAGTAATTCTGATCACAAACAAACAAACACACTTTCACATTTATAATATTAGTATGGATTAAAGCTCAGTTTGCGTTGAGTTACGTTTTTACTTATCAAGTTCTTTTACTCATGGAATGCAAAGACGAATGGCTCCATGATTAAATGCCCCATTGAAGGATTGGTGGCCCGACCTGGGAGGTGGCCCGCTTCGGTGGGCGGCGTACCATGCGGGTTGCTCCTGGTACTTCTCTGATAGCAGAGTGGACTGTAGAGCAACCCCATGGCTTTTGTGGTCTGAGCGTCGTGGTAGATTGCGTAAGCGATCCTGCGACGTCCCATTAAGACGGGGGAGGTTTTGTTGGGTTTTATTGGGTAGTACACACTTTAGTAGTACGCGTAAATGCATTTCTTAGCATTAAAAAAAGTGAAGCTAAGCTCAGGTTGAAAATTAATTAATACTAAAATAAACCTTTTTGTTATATTATTTTTAAATACAAAATGTTTAAATAATTTAAGCTTTGAAATGGTGGAAAAATTAAATTAAAATTTGATTTGTAGGTACTTTTGAGAGTTTATTGATTAGAAAAATCAAACAAAAAAACCTTTAATCTTCGTAATACTAGAATAGTATTAATATTTTCTGCCAGATTTTGTCTTTAAAAATTTGTAATTGTTTGTTTTCTATACGTACATTTTATTGGCTTGAAAATCAGCAAATCTTTAAAAAAGAATAATAGATGATCTGAAACACGTAACTTGAGCCAAACAGAGGAAGCTAATATAATGTCACCTGTTGCTTCATAAAGCCTTTCCTGACACTTATTCAATGGCGACGGCTTTATTCCAAATTTATATAATTTACATAAATTTTCCTTATTTCTCCTCACCTCGTAATTTTGTTAATTAATATTTTATGATATTAATAATTTGATAGAATTAAAATTTGTTGCTATATTTCTTCTTAAAATCAAAATGGCATTCCAATTTTATTGATATATTTATATGATATACTAGCGATTCACCCTCGCTCCGCTAGGGTTCATCCCTAAATACCTACGTTTTAATGGTTAGTATAGATTTGTCAGAGATAGAGAGAGATATTTTTCTTATCTTAGATATTTTTCCGCAGTAAAAAGTATCCTATATGTTGACCCAGCTATCATCATACCAAATTTCATAAAAATTTGTCCAATGATTTTCTCGTGATGCGTTCGCAGACAGACAGACATAAATTCTAAAAACTATAGATTCGGCCTCTGTATTGATAAGAACGACTATTTCAATAAGATTTTCAAAAAAATATGTAACCTGTAGATTCGACTCAGAATTTTATTATATGTAGGTATAGATATAGGGCACAAGTTTAGTATATGGATAGTGGCCCCTGAAGGAGTAGGCTGTATTTTTGGATAGGGGAGGTGATTGAGGAAACGAAGGAGTCAAAAGTTATGGAGGCTTAATGTTCGAATATTTCCATACATTTCTATACCTAAATAAGTCATTACAAAAGATAAACATACCTTTAATGAATAGGAAACATCATTTTTCATGTAAATTTCATATTTTAATTACAATTAAGGTTTTAAATAATAAAATATTTCGATAATTTCACTAAAAACAATAAGCTAAATAAAATAATCTGAAATTTTGACAAAAGTGTCACTTACTTTTTTATATACCGCTACATATTAACACATTTTCGCTTAATACTCGTAATTAGTTAAGAGTCATTATCACCTAGAGGTAAATTTCTAAGATATTAATTAAAATTCTAAGAAATCTATTGTTACCTGACACGCCGGCGTGTCCGAGGTCGGAGGGATTAATATTAAAAGTAAAAATTGTCTACAGATTACCTACTAAGATTTAATAAAAACTTTTTAACAAAAAAATAAAAACCGACTTCAAAAAAAAGCACTAAAAAGTAAAAAAATAACTGATTGGTAGTTTTCATTTACTATACATACCTAATCAAATATTTTCGAAGTCGGTGTGCTTTGCTTTGTATGGGCTGGCACCAATTTCGAAAATATTTGATTAGGTATGTATTTAATAGGTAGGCTTTAATTACTTAGCCAAAGCACACCGACTTCGAAAATATTTGATTAGGTATGTATAGTAAATGAAAACTACCAATCAGTTATTTTTTTACTTTTTAGTGCTTTTGTTTGAAGTCGGTTTTTATTTTTTTGTTAAAAAGTTTTTATTTTTCCCTTTTTAGTGTAGACAGTAGTAGCAAAGTAAGAATTCTAACGTGTTAGGCTTGTCAAATCAAACAAAATAAGCCCAAACTCAAAGTATCTACTATTAGCCGTTGAAGAGTTGCACCTATCCACCTTCTGGCCTTGCCATCAGATCAGGTCAACAACACCGAACCACTGTACTATCAACGGAAATAGAAACACTTGCAAAGTTTCAAGTCAATATGACAATTAGAAGTAGGTTAAATTCATCATTAGTTGTTTTTCCACCCTTAGGGGTGGTATTTTTTTTTGAAATTTAAATGGGACTAATCTGGAAGTATACCCTTTCAAACAAAACAAAAATTGTCCAAATCGGTTAATAAATGACGGAGTTCTGAGGTAACAAACATAAAAAAAAAAAAAAAACATACAGTCGAATTGAGAACCTCCTCCTTTTTGAAGTCGGTTGAAAATAGAAATATGTTATTCACAATTCATGCATGCATTTACGAGTTTTTATTTGAATTTAAATCTTCGAAAAAAACCGAAAAGATAGTATTATTTAAGATGGAAATAATCTTTCTGATTGATGAGTAGCGACTGTAGTAGTTTAAAGTTTTAGACAGTACATTCACTCGGCATGAAAAATATGGGATGATGTATATATAACTTAGGAGCGGAGCAGTGATATTAATTATTCCGCCAGTTCTTACAATAAGTTTGTTTGTCAAGACTATCCTGCTCATGATCAATTTAAGCTTCTCTAAATCTCATTAAGTTTAGTCAACTGCACAGGAGATATTATAATGCAGCGCGTGTACGCGCAGACACAAGTGTACTCTCTATTCCTGTCACTTTTATACCCTGGTGGGACAACAACTCTATACAACCAATGAGTTATAAGGCGCAGGACCAAACTTTACGTGCTCTCCGAGGCACGAAGGCGAGACACCTCCAACTTCCCAACTCCGGTCTCTTACCGAAAATTTCTTGACAGAAATCCAAACAACTATAATTGGCCCGACCTGGGTCTCGAACCTGGAATCTCCGGATCTGCGCCGTACATGCTAGCCACTAGACCACCAAAGCAGTGTTAACATATATTTATCTTACAATTAGATGCCTCAGGCGATTTCATATATAGATACAATATATATAAACTTATAGACTTATCTAATAAATCATCCATCAGTCATCGACCACTAGAAAATATATGTAACTCTTGCTATACCTAATAATAATTAGTAGAAATTATTAATTAATTACTTGAGGTAATTGTGGATAGCCTAATGACAATTGCAATCAAATCTTAACGTTGACACAGATTGCTTTGCTAAGTTATCGAAGATGAATCTATACTTATAAATATGTATAGGTAATACTATAATGTCTTTGGCTTAACATACCTGAATGCTGAACCCATATTGATGTCGTTTATTTTTTATTATAGTATTTATAAAAATATTAAAGACTAGCAACTCACACTTGCTTCGCTCGAGTTTGTCCTTAGGTACCTACGTTTTAACGCTTAGTATGAAATAAATAACCTACATATTAGTATATACATAGGTGTAGAAGTATGAAACCGGAATTTCCCTACAGATGGTACTAGTCATCAGTTTAAGGACCGTAAGACCGCTTCTGCAGCACCATCATCTCCTTCTAACACCTGACGAAGATTTTAAATGCACAACATGTCGAGTTTTGTGCCTACGAACTACGATTTGCGGACAGCATTGGTCTTCTGTTATTATTTAAAGAAAACTGCCGCAGAGTCGCATCGAATGCTTGTGGAAGCTTACGGTGAACATGCTCTTAGTATAACGCAGTGTTTTGAGTGGTTCAAAAAATTCAAAAGTGGTGATTTTGACTTGAGAAACGAAAACCGTGGAAAACCAACGAAAAATTTCACAGACAACAAATTGCAAGCTTTATTGAATGAAGATGATACTCAAACTCAACAAGAACTCGCGGATCAATTGAATGTGACGCAGAAAGCCGTATTCATTCATTTGAAAGCTATGGAAAAGATTCAAAAAGTGAAAAAATGGGTTCCCCATGAACTGAATGAAAAGCAGCAAGAAAATTAAAAAACCACTTGTGAAATTCTGCTCGACAGGTACAAAAGAAAGTCATTTCTCCATCGAATCGTAACAGATGATGAAAAATGGATATATTTCGAGAATTCTAAGCGTCATAAATCTTAGGTGAATTCAGGCGAACCATCGACATCCACTGCAAGACCAACTCGCTTTGGAAAGAAGACGATGCTCTGTTTTTGGTGGGATCAGAGGGGTATAATCTATCATGAGCTGTTAAATCCTGGGAAAACCGTTAACACTGATCGCTACCAAAAGCAAATGATCGATTTAAATCGAGCATTACGTGAATAGCGACCGGAATATGAAAGAAGACAACACAACGTCATTTTGCTTCATGATAATGCCCCATCACACACAGCAAAACGGATCAGGGAAACGATCGAGGCGTTCAGTTGGGAAGTTCTAGCGCATGCGGCTAATTCTCCAGGCTTGGCTCCGTCCGATTATGATCTATTCGTATCACTGGAACACACTCTCGCTGAACGACGTTTCAATTCGTATGAAAATATGCGAAAACGGCTCAATAACTGATTCGCTTCAAAAGAATAACTGTTTTTTTAGCGTGGCATTCATGAATTGCCGGAGAGGTGGGAAAAATGTATACATAGCAATGGAAATTATTTTGAATAAAATATTTCTTATCATTTTCAAACAACAGACTTGTAATTTTTACAAAAAAAATCCGGTTTCATACTTCTAGACATATATATGTATATTATATATGTATACATAAGTATGTTGCGTTATATCCCTAATTTGAAAAATGTTTGATTCCCTATACAATCTTTCATCCCCATTTTCACCCTCTTAAGGTATGATTTCCTCGGCAAAAACTATGTCCGATGTCCTTTCCGGGGTCTCAAACTATTTTCATACCAAAATTTATCTAAATCGGTTAAGCGGACTTTTAGTTTAACCATTACAAACAAACATAACAAAAACTTTTTTCGCTTTATAATATTAGTATAGATTAATTATATTATTTATTATACGAATGAATTACACAATATAAATACAAGGACTTAATAAAATACATCCATTTATCATATTGTCATAATATATTTATGCTATTAATTTTTTTTTTTTCATAATTTGAAATGCCAAAATATGTAAAGATTATGACGTACTATATTGTAATCTATACTAATATTATAAAGAGGTAAAGTTTGTGAGTTTGTGGGTTTGTGACGCTGTAGGGGGTAATCTCTGGATCTACTGAACTGATTTAGATGAAATTTGGTATCTAGAAGTTTTACTAATCCCGTCCTACAATACTAAATTCATATTTAAAACATTAAAACCCATCATCGTTTCCTAACTTTGTCCTATGTCTCTTAATCCACGCTCAGTATTTTTTTAACGTAACAAAATGCCGGCCAAAGCCTAAAATAATGACATCCCGACTTATTCGACAGATGCAACAAAGAGGTTCGTTAGTCGCCACTCGTGAGTTACACGGCATTTTAGCGTCCCTTTTGAAGCAGCATACTTTAACAATGTATCAATGGAAGCATTGTTTCTATCAATTTAAAAAATCTTTCCAAAAACTTATATTCCGATTTTAATAAGTTTTCAGTAACTGAACTATATAAAAAAACTATGGTTTAGTGACTATTCTTGGTCGGCTATTTACTTTTTGTATCTTAAGTAGTGATCATGTTTTCCAAATCGATAGATTTATTCACGATTTAAATTGTGTACAACTTGATAAACCAAATAAATAAATTAATTAATCAACTATTGGAGTGTGTCTGAGCACCAATAGTTCATGTCGAATTATTACATTTGGCCGTATCGAGTTGAACTCGACTAAATCAGTTGTTTTGGAGTCATAATTCTTCTTGGAATCTTAATAAATTCTTATTGGATTTGTTTCCAAACTCTGTCTACGCTCTCCATCAGTCTCGTTGCGCGTCCGCCGTAAAATATTTTGCCACCACTATTGTATGTGTATGTATTCAGGCCTTTTTAACGTCCCACTGCTGGGCACGGGCCTCCCTTCAATATGAGGGAAATCAGGCCATAGTCCACCACGCTGGCCAAGTGCGGGTTGGCGGACTTCACATGTCTTTCAAAAACTTGCTAGGTTCTCTCAGACATGCAGGTTTCCTCACGATGTTTTTCTTCACCGTTAAGACAGGTCGTTATCATGTTGGAAATTATTCGCACATGAAAATATCAGAGGTGCAAGACCCGGGATTTGAACCCGCTTCACTTGGCTTCCCAAGCGAGCGCCTTACCAATGGGCTACCAGTACCCTTACAAAATCATGTTAGTAAATATAAATAAAAAATAAGTAATAAGAAAGTATTCAACTTAGAAAATTTCACAATATGTTGCAAATACTAAGAAAAACCTTCGAGTTTTAATCGAAGCCATGCAACATTTACTGTAGGTAAGTTAAAGCGATAAACAAGTGGCGAAATGCGATTACAGAGTATTTAAGCCTGGTATTATACAAGTTTATTAGGTAAAGTGCTACAGTAGTATTCTTATGATGATAATAATTCATGTAAAAAAAATTATTTTTGGTAAATATTTTCATTTTTACAAACTTTTATTTAACTTGTTATGTTTGGTAATCATGTTCGTATGAGTCAATCTTATCGTACAGAGTTAAAATTTTCTAAAGACAACGTATTTTTATGATAATTTTGACCTAATTTTCCATCTTGGATTGGCTTCAGACAAAGCATCTTCTTAACGGTAAACAGTACAGACACGAAATTTTGACATGATGACATGTAAACACCATGACTTGTAAACTAAAAAAAATTGATAAATAAATAAATAAAAAAAATCCTTTTAAAAAGAAGCTTTTATTTTAAGGCACTAAGAGGAAGAAAATAAACCCATGAAAGCTTGTTTTTGAAATGTTCTTTTACTATTAACTTATTTTAAATTAAATTTTGAAAAATCCTTATTTATCGTAAATGTAAGTTATATTATTAATATATTATTTAATAACTTTGTACACGTAACAAATATAGATTTAAATAATCAAAATCTTACTCTATTTCGTATTAATATTCGATAGGAAGTGAATCCGATATAAAAGGAGCACTTTCTCTTTTAACCTAACCTATAATTGAAATTCATTGGAACTGATCCAATTATCTTGATCTAGATCCAGTCTAAATACCATAATATTTAATTTATCAAGAGTCATCTAGTCATGACGTAACGTAGTCTGTAGGCTAATAACAAATCCAGAAGCATTACCAGGTCTAGATTACCGCAATATTGATTTACAAAAATGTACCAATTAAGACGAATTATTTTACAAATAGACACTGGCAACATTGTGAAGTTACGGTCATGTTTTGCATCTTACTTACATGCTTATTTATACAAAATAGAATTTAAAAAAGTAAAAATCTTTAGATACTTGGTCATTTCATTTCAACGATAATTTTAACATAATATGTACTAGAAAACCTAGCCTCAACTAAACAGCCCACATAAATTCTGATAAGTCTTCCAATAACCATTGGTGCGGAAAATTCGACTTCGCTGATGTAGTTAAAGCCACGCAGATTTGTTTGAAGTTTGTGTAATAGATCAGTTAAATGTTTTGGAACAAAAAATTTTTACTGACTGTTAGATTACTATTGGCCAATTTTTTTATTGTGATTATAAATAATAGCAAATTCAATTAAAATTATTATTCTTCATTAATTTCTTAAATTTTTATTTTTTTAAAAAGAAATTAAACAATGATATGGCTTGAATAATTTATATTTTATTTTCTTTATGTTTATAAATATAATAATGGCAACACTACATAAGATTAACAATTAATAAAGTTTTCTTAAAAATTGTAATTATTATAATAATAGCAGTTAGCATTAAATAAATAATATGCTATATTCAATTATAATACATATTAAAATTATAAAAATGTTTAAAATTAAAATTAACAAATATTGTAAGGTACTGTGGTGCCATTTTTGTTTTTTTTTTTTAATTCATTTTATTATTTTGTGGATAGGCACTGTCTATAACATCTGTTTAATGCCTTTAAGACGTTTAAAACATTAATCTTTCATTTCTGTTCATTCATTTCATTGTCATTATTACTGTAATAATCATGATCTCGAGAGAGACTACCTAGCATTCGAAACGCCGGGAACCAAAAATTTAAATATATCCGCGATAATATCCGAAAAGATAGGTTTTTTTTAAATGAATTTATGTAATTAATACAAATTTGTTCTAGTTCAGGAATCGGAAACACCTAACTAGCATAGTAGGCAGGAAAGGTTCAAAAAAATCGTTACACAAAGCCCAAAGGATAAAATTAAGCTTACATTTAGTTTGAATCAGACAAAAATGACTTTAAAAGCAATGATTATTTTCCTCATGTAATATAAATGACGAAGTTTAAAACTGAAAGCTAAAAAACCTACTTTTAAACAGTCGACATAAATTGCGAAAAGTCGTCCAATAACCGTTGAAGCGGAAAATTCAACTCCGCTGATATAGTTCGAAGGATTTACTTAAAGTTTGTTGAATAGATCGGTCAAATGTAGTGGAAAAAATCTTCGCGGGTGGTGACAGACAGCACATTTAAAATCTGTTTGGCAATGATTATTCACATTTTATAGTAAACACTAGCATTGGTAGCCCAGTGGTAATGCGCTCGCTTGGGAGACCTAGTGAAGCAGGTTCAAATCCCGCGTCTCGCATCTGATATTTTCATGTGCGAATCATTTCCAACATGATTACCACTTGTGATAGAGTGAATGAAAACATCTCGAGGAAATCTGCAAGTTTTCAAAAGACATGTGAAGTCCGCCAACCATATTTTATTCCCAAAAATTGTATATTTATTTAGCAAGTAAATATATAAAATTTTCCTTATTCTTTAAATAAAGTAAGCGGTATGTATCGAAAAATCGAGAATCTATACTAATCTTTATATATATAATTCTTCTGTGAGTGTGTATGTCACTGAACTTCTCTCAAACGACTGGACCGATTTTGATGAAATTTTTTGTGTGTGTTCAAGGGGATCTGGGAATGGTTTAGATTCACAATTTGAATAATAATTTTCATCAAAAAAATTATTAAAAAAAGTTTTAAATTTTCAAATTAAAGACGTGTAGACAGGACAACGTTTGTCGGGTCCGCTAGTAATATTATAAAAGAGGTGAAGTTTGTGAGTTTGTGACGTTGTAGGCGGTAATCTCTGGATGTACTGAACCGATTTAGATGAAAGGTAAGAAGATAGTTTGAGACCCTGGGAAGGGCATAGAACACTTTTTATCCCGGAAATCATCCCTTAAGAGGGTGAAAATTGGGATGAAAGTTTGTACTGAGAAGCAAGCTAGGAACGAACTCGAGCGAAGCGAGGGTGAGTCGCTAGTAGTATCATAAACAGCAAATCACGCTTTTAGTTTTGACTTTGACATTTATTTTGGCGGACTCTGTCTATTAATTCTTTACTCTAATATGAAAGATACAACAGAAATTTGTATAAAATATTAGCTTCTTTAGAATTTACCAAACCTTTTATGCTTCAATATGAGATAGTCTTTGATCGCGAAATTTATCTTAGTACTATTATATACCTAAATGCGAAAGTTTGGATCGATGGATGTTGGTTACTCAACCACGCCAGAACGGCTGAACGGATAAAATAAATAGATTATAGTCTGGAATAGCGCCTAAGATACTTTTTATCCCGGAAAAATGTACGGTTCCTGTGGGATAGATTTGTTTTTATTTTTTACGTGCGACGAACCCGAGCGAAGCAAGGGTGAGCCGCTAGTCAATGAATATAATACATGACTTGTACAAGTATTTTCTTGAATGTCTCTATTAAAACTAAGAGGCTTACTACTTTATTACCCTATTTATTTTTTCATATAAGCTCATATTTTATCATCATTATAGCAATTTATTTTGTGAATGTCTTTTAAGAAATTAGATACGCAATATTTAATATTATTAGTTTATGATATAAGCTTTCTTAGAGAAAAATGAGAATTATTAGTATAGATCACTTAAAAATCTTCCTCAGCTAAGTTTACTAATGTTTCTTTCAAAAAGAAGGAGGTTCTATGTTCATCTGTATGTGTTTTTTACGTACTTTTACCGATTTCTCCTAGATAACGTGCATGATTTTGTTAGTTTAAATTGTATACAAATAAAGTGGATCCCGAGTTGGTTTCATATAACTTTACTATAAGTAAAATGTATTATAGGTACTATACGTTAAAGGTACCTATACCGTTTTCAAAAAAATAGAAAAAACATCGGAAAACACGTGGAAGTCGATTCACATTTTTTTTAAGTTTTTGTAACGGATAGTCTGACTAGCGTTACCTGAGTAAATAATCTTAAGGGTGATGTTATATATTATACATCATGTTTTAGAAGTCTTTTTAGTTAGCAAATGCAGTGTCAGCAGTGATTTTAAACACGAATTAACAAAAAGTCATATTATTATAAATCTTGGCTGTTTGAAATAAAATTTCGAAATTTCGAAAAATTTGGAAAAATGCTTTTCATACACAACTTATTTGTTAAGTAATATTGTAAGCTCAATATCGCACTACAATACTTAGAAAGTTAGAAGCGAAGTATGTAATATTCATACTCCTAAAAATCACTTGACCAAAACCGTGTATAAAGGCTAGTAGTACATTGCTTCCCAATATAAACTTTCATCCCCATTTTCACTCTCTTAAGGGCTGATTTCCGAGATAAAAAGTATCCTGTCTTTTCCAGGGTCTCAAACTATATTTTTACCAAATTTCATCTACATCGGTTCAGTAGATCCAGAAATTACCTCCTACGTCACAAACTCACAAACTTTACCTCTTTATAATATTAGTATAGATATATAGATCGTATATACATATATTAGCGTCAAACAAGTTATGTCCAAGCAAATATACTATGGGAATCACAGTGCAAACCAATCACAAACCTATAATCACCAATATCCAATAATAGCCCTACAGCGTCTTAAAGACGGCTAATCGGTTATATACCATATCAAACTATTACTACCACATAACACTCTTATTACGTACTACATTAGGTTGATAATACACTTGCGTTTACAAATTGTCTAGATTGTAGAATATTTATATGGGTTTCCTATTTATATGGGGATAAGGTTGATTTTGCGATAATTTATTCTAACAGTATGAATGGGCCTATTTCAATTAATTTCGGTAACAATGCATTGAGACTACGAAATTACTCAGCTCTGCCTTAGGCGTTCTATGATGATATTAACACATAATATTCAATCAACAGTGAAACGCAGTAAGGTGTGTCAATTTCCAAGCAAATAATAATAAAATGATTAAAATAGCTAGAACCTTTATAATTATCTTTAATTTTCAAAATATACTCAAAAAAAATCAATAATAAAAAATATATCTTTAACACGTTTGATGATATTCTTAAAATATTTAGGGTTGATGTTTATTTTCAATACTGTCCTAAAACATTTATCGAACCTACGATCTCTGATATTGAAGATAGGGGTAATTAGTGTGATTATTACACTTTATTTTCTGTCACTTTTATATTCCGTTTAGACAAAAATTCGACACAGCCACTGAGGTTTACAAAGGTTAACTTCCAATGCCAACTGCCAACTTCCCAACACTGAGCTATTGCTTCATACAAAAAAACTCAAACTTGACCCGAACCGAGACTTGAATATAGGACCTAATATATTAGCTACCTTATTATACTTAATTAGGGTGTAGTTATAAGGGTGAGATAGTTATATTTATATAAAGTTATGACGACACATTTGGCTCAGTTTGTAGTGACCCTACTTGCTGTACCAACGGTCGCGGGTTCGAGACAAGCTGGGGGCATTCATTTGTGTGATAAGCACGAATGCTTGTACTCCTGTCATGGGTGTTTATATTTACAAAATGTCTGTATTTAAAGTTAAATAGGTGTAGTGTATCAACTATCAGGTATCCATAACACAAGCCTCGTAGTTTACCATGGAACTAGATGGTGCTGTGTATTAATGTCCCAACATATTTATTTATTTATTTATTTAAAATGTTAAATATTCGCGTTAATCAAAGAAAGATTATAAAGTAGTGTACCTATATTCGATATGTATATTTTAAACACATACAAAATAAACGTGTTACTCCGGTCCCCGCTGAATCGCAATATCGATTCTTTGGGCCAAAAACGAGGGGCATGAAGGCATTTACAAAAGGCAGCGTAATTACAAAATTAAAATAGGTTTATAAGATTCTACATACATATTATACATAATATGTGTGTAGAATTATCTTAAAGAATATTTAACTTATTTATCTCAAGATTTGATTGTTGAAGTTGTAACAACAGTCTGTGCATAAAATATTTTTTGGAAAATCATTTTGAAATAGTCATTATTATATATCGATACAAAGGCCAAATCTGTAGTTTTTAGAATTTCTGTCTGTCTGCTCGTCTGGGAACGCATCTCGAGAAAACCAGTAAACAGATTTTGATGAAATTTGGTATGGTGATAGCTGCTTATCCAGGTTAACATATGGGATACTTTTTATTGCGTGAAAACATCTCATCTCTGAGAAATCTATACTAACCCTTAAAACGTTCCTAGGGACGAACCCGAGCGGAGCGAGGGTGAGTCACTAATTTTTATATAAATAACAAAATAAACTAATTATTTATAAAAATTTAATTACATTTAAAGCTATATATATAGAAAAAAACAAAATTAAAGCTATGAATTGATAATCATACGATCAATAATGATAAATAGATCAAAAATGATAATGATAAATAAAAATATGAACCTACATAAACAGTAGTTGCAAGATAATTTAATCTATAAAGCAATGCGTGCTGAGCTGTAGATAAGGCGCGTAATTTACTACGTTATGCTGCGACTGGTCGCGTAACAAGATTACACAGTGTTAGCATTAACTGCTCCAACTGATAACTGCAATTGATTAAACTATCCTCTTACATATTGAAGTGGATATGATAAATAAATAAATATGTTGGGACCTTCATACACAGCACCATCTAGTTATATGGTAAGCTACGAGGTTTGTGTTATAGATATCAGATAGTTGATACACTACATATAGCTTTAAATACATACATATTATAGATATAAACAGCCATCACATAAATGAATGTCCCAAGCGGGACTCGACCCCGCGACCGCTGGCACAGAAACTAGTCACTGCAAACTGAGCCAAACGTGTCGTCTAATTGTTTGATGATTGATTATAGTAAAATCAATAATCATAATTTCAAAATAATATGAATTGCCTACTTTTTTCACTTTACTTAATAATTTTATTTATTTTCATGTAATTTCATACAGATAGACACATAATAAAATCCAATATCGATATGGTTTTTTTGTATTTTAAGATAAATTTTTAGTCTGTTTTAACGTTTTGTACCAAAATGTAATGTAAATATTTACTCATGGGTAACGTAACATAGTCATAATATATATTTTTTTATTTTAAAAATTTCTTTATTTAATCCACATAAATTATTAAATTAAGTACATTTCTAGTGTAAATTTAATCCTAGAAGTACATATTAAATGCTATTATATTTGTTTAACAAGTACACAGACTTATATAAAACTTATAGCAAAAGGTAACATGTGCATAATATAAATAATTTTTATTAATGATTGAACAGTATATTATTTAAAGTATGTAGGCTTTAGAAAAGCCATTACATTTATATCATATAAGTCATAATATTGGGTATATGTAAATAAGTTTTTAAACTTTTTAATTTAAAGAAAATCAACTTAAAAGTCACCATTCGATGGCTAGGGTTTTTTTTTAATGCTATTATGGTATAATTCCTAAAATATAGCATATTCGTTGAAATAAAATCATTAAAATTGAGTAATATGGCGAAGCCACGCGATAGCTTCGCCTACAAAGAACCATAAAAATACTATCAGTCTATAGAGCTTATAGATAACAGAGATAACTTTATAATATTTAAAATATAGCAATAAGTCAGAATAAATATGTATACACTAGCGAATCACCCTCGCTTCGCTCTTGTTCGTCCCTAGGTACGTTTTAATTGTTCAAAGTGGAACCCTAATTGTTTTTCTAAAATAAAACTAGTCAATGTTACTCCCTATAACATCAGCTATCTTCCAGTGAAAGTCACCTCAAAATCAGTCCAGCCATTTTAGAGATTATCCGAAACTAACAGACGGACAGACAAAAATAAAAAAAAGGTGTTTCTCTTATAAGTACGGTATATAATATCATGCATTTAGTAAAAGCTATTATTTTCATATTACAAACAGATACTTCAATTTTATTTATCTGTATAGATTTGTATTTATTTTTCCTTATTACTCTACACTTGTAAGCACACACTATCTGACAATACACATATAATATTTACAACATGAAGGTGGCTCTCATTATTTTTTACGCCGTCTTCATTCTTTGAAGAACATCGTTTACAAATAAATAGGGACAAACTTTATGAGATCTTGTTAGGCTCCTTGTTACCTGCTACAACAGGATTTTATTATAATACAACATGTTCGTTAAAAACTCAATATAATACGAGACAGGCAATGGAATTAAAGCCTTAGATGTTCGATTTATTGAACTTATTACTAGGCATACTTTAAAAAGATTTCTAAAATCTCAAATCTGATACTTTTTATCATCGATCAAAAAAGTAATAGTAAATACACAATCCCATGCAAAAGTTCTCTTAAAACTGCCACCAATTAATGTTATAATTATTATGTTTAGGTAATTATTCTAGTTGAAATAGATATACAAAAATAAAAATTGAACGTTAAATGCAATAATTAAAGTTGTTTACACAAACATTTAAAAATAAAAGCGCGCTCAAATGTTCAAATGAGCGCTTATTCGATGAGGACATTTTTTGTCGCTGATTGTTTATCTAGTACTTTTTTGATCAATGCCTTTTACATTAAATTATGTTATTAATAAAAAATATAGTTCAAAAAACTATAATAACTATAATAACTCGCTCTTGACTAAATGTAACTAATGGGTAATAGAATGCATTAAAATGAGTCAAAAGAACCCAAACTTTTATTGTAATAGCTATTGAAGAAATTTAATAGCCAGTTCCTGTTTCCTCCAGTTCCTGTTTCCTCCAGTGCCAATCAACATTTTTAAACGATACTTAATTTCACAAAACTAATAAAAGCGTATTAAAAACATGATTAAATTCGACCGGGAAAAGAAAAAAGCAAATATAGGTATTAAGTATTAAAAGTAACTAAAAAATGAAAATATAGAATAACTAGCATTGCCCGCGGCTCTGCCCGCGTTCAGATGACCAAAAACCAAATTCTTAGGTTTTACATATTAGCATCCTCTTACAATGCAGTTTTTGTATTTTTTTTCTTAGAAATGAGATATTTTCCCACGGTAAAAAGTATCCTATATGCTGACCCGGATAGCCAGCCATCATCATATTAAATTTCATCAAAATCCCTCCAGTGGTTTTTCTCTGATGCGGTAACAGACAGACAGACAGACAAAAATTCTAAAAACTATATATTCGGCCTCTGTGTCGATAATAATGTCTATTTCAATAAGATTTTCCAAAAAATATTTCATGTACAGATTCGACTCAGTTAGAATCTTTATATATATAATTCTTCTGTGAGTGTGTATGTCACTGAACTTCTCTCAAACGACTGGACCGATTTTGATGAAATTTTTTGTGTGTGTTTAAGGGGATCTGGGAATGGTTTTGATTTACAATTTGACTAATAATTTTCATCAAAAAAATTATTTAAAAAAGTTTGAAATTTTCAAATTAAAGACGTGTAGACAGGACAACGTCTGTCGGGTCCGCTAGTTTTATTATAAATGTATAGATAAACATCCTATATATAAGTTAAGGCTTCGTTAGCAATTATATATATTCAAATGTCATACTGTCTATATTTGTCACCGCGATTAGTACCGCCCGCATGTCCGCACTGCGACTGTTTGCCGCAAGTACACAAACAGATACTAACTTGCACACTGATCTATAATTCGGCAATCATGAATGACTTAGCTTTTCGTTACCTATAGCTTGACAATTTACCATAACATAAAATATAAATAGCCCTTAAATAATAATTTATTAGTCTAAACATATAATAAAATTGTAACTAAGTCGAATCTGTACATTAAATATTTTTTGGAAAATCTAATTGAAATAGACATTATTATCGATACAGAGTCCGAATCTATAGTTTTTAGAATTTTTGTCTGTCTGTCTGTCTGTTACCGCATCACGAGGAAACCACTGGACAGATTTTGATGAAATTTGGTATGATAATAGCTGGTTATCCGGGTCAACATATAGGATACTTTTTACTGCGGGAAAATATCTCATTTCTGAAAAAAAAATACAAAAACTGCAATGTAAAAGTATACTAATATATAAAACCTAAGAATTTGGTTTTTGGTCATCTGAACGCAGGCGAAACCTCGGGCAATGCTAGTATATATTATAAAAATCCTATAATATTAAATGAGCAATTCTTGTATGTATGTATGTATATAAATTTATTTCGTGTATCTTGGTAACCATTTTAACAATTTGGATCAAATTTTGAATTTATATGTTTTCTGAAAAAAAAACATTTTTTATATATCTTTTCCGGAAAACACGATTTTACAGAAAATACCAGCGTGGTGGACTATAGCCTGTTCCTTCTCACATTGAGAGAAGGCCCGTTTCCAGCAGTGGGACGTTAAAAAGGGCTGAATACATATATCTCATCATCGTAGATACGATACATTAATTAACTAATTTAACATGACGACAATCAGCTCCTAAAATCTAAATTTATTTTTAGCTGTACCTATATCCAACATTTGATTATCATTTACATATATTTTAAGATAAATTTTTAGTCTGTTTTAACGTTTTGTACCAAAATGTAATGTAAATATTTACTCATGGGTAACGTAACATAGTCATAATATATATTTTTTTATTTTAAAAATTTCTTTATTTAATCCACATAAATTATTAAATTAAGTACATTTCTAGTGTAAATTTAATCCTAGAAGTACATATTAAATGCTATTATATTTGTTTAACAAGTACACAGACTTATATAAAACTTATAGCAAAAGGTAACATGTGCATAATATAAATAATTTTTATTAATGATTGAACAGTATATTATTTAAAGTATGTAGGCTTTAGAAAAGCCATTACATTTATATCATATAAGTCATAATATTGGGTATATGTAAATAAGTTTTTAAACTTTTTAATTTAAAGAAAATCAACTTAAAAGTCACCATTCGATGGCTAGGGTTTTTTTTTAATGCTATTATGGTATAATTCCTAAAATATAGCATATTCGTTGAAATAAAATCATTAAAATTGAGTAATATGGCGAAGCCACGCGATAGCTTCGCCTACAAAGAACCATAAAAATACTATCAGTCTATAGAGCTTATAGATAACAGAGATAACTTTATAATATTTAAAATATAGCAATAAGTCAGAATAAATATGTATACACTAGCGAATCACCCTCGCTTCGCTCTTGTTCGTCCCTAGGTACGTTTTAATTGTTCAAAGTGGAACCCTAATTGTTTTTCTAAAATAAAACTAGTCAATGTTACTCCCTATAACATCAGCTATCTTCCAGTGAAAGTCACCTCAAAATCAGTCCAGCCATTTTAGAGATTATCCGAAACTAACAGACGGACAGACAAAAATAAAAAAAAGGTGTTTTCTCTTATAAGTACGGTATATAATATCATGCATTTAGTAAAAGCTATTATTTTCATATTACAAACAGATACTTCAATTTTATTTATCTGTATAGATTTGTATTTATTTTTCCTTATTACTCTACACTTGTAAGCACACACTATCTGACAATACACATATAATATTTACAACATGAAGGTGGCTCTCATTATTTTTTACGCCGTCTTCATTCTTTGAAGAACATCGTTTACAAATAAATAGGGACAAACTTTATGAGATCTTGTTAGGCTCCTTGTTACCTGCTACAACAGGATTTTATTATAATACAACATGTTCGTTAAAAACTCAATATAATACGAGACAGGCAATGGAATTAAAGCCTTAGATGTTCGATTTATTGAACTTATTACTAGGCATACTTTAAAAAGATTTCTAAAATCTCAAATCTGATACTTTTTATCATCGATCAAAAAAGTAATAGTAAATACACAATCCCATGCAAAAGTTCTCTTAAAACTGCCACCAATTAATGTTATAATTATTATGTTTAGGTAATTATTCTAGTTGAAATAGATATACAAAAATAAAAATTGAACGTTAAATGCAATAATTAAAGTTGTTTACACAAACATTTAAAATAAAAGCGCGCTCAAATGTTCAAATGAGCGCTTATTCGATGAGGACATTTTTTGTCGCTGATTGTTTATCTAGTACTTTTTTGATCAATGCCTTTTACATTAAATTATGTTATTAATAAAAAATATAGTTCAAAAAACTATAATAACTATAATAACTCGCTCTTGACTAAATGTAACTAATGGGTAATAGAATGCATTAAAATGAGTCAAAAGAACCCAAACTTTTATTGTAATAGCTATTGAAGAAATTTAATAGCCAGTTCCTGTTTCCTCCAGTTCCTGTTTCCTCCAGTGCCAATCAACATTTTTAAACGATACTTAATTTCACAAAACTAATAAAAGCGTATTAAAAACATGATTAAATTCGACCGGGAAAAGAAAAAAGCAAATATAGGTATTAAGTATTAAAAGTAACTAAAAAATGAAAATATAGAATAACTAGCATTGCCCGCGGCTCTGCCCGCGTTCAGATGACCAAAAACCAAATTCTTAGGTTTTACATATTAGCATCCTCTTACAATGCAGTTTTTGTATTTTTTTTCTTAGAAATGAGATATTTTCCCACGGTAAAAAGTATCCTATATGCTGACCCGGATAGCCAGCCATCATCATATTAAATTTCATCAAAATCCCTCCAGTGGTTTTTCTCTGATGCGGTAACAGACAGACAGACAGACAAAAATTCTAAAAACTATATATTCGGCCTCTGTGTCGATAATAATGTCTATTTCAATAAGATTTTCCAAAAAATATTTCATGTACAGATTCGACTCAGTTAGAATCTTTATATATATAATTCTTCTGTGAGTGTGTATGTCACTGAACTTCTCTCAAACGACTGGACCGATTTTGATGAAATTTTTTGTGTGTGTTTAAGGGGATCTGGGAATGGTTTTGATTTACAATTTGACTAATAATTTTCATCAAAAAAATTATTTAAAAAAGTTTGAAATTTTCAAATTAAAGACGTGTAGACAGGACAACGTCTGTCGGGTCCGCTAGTTTTATTATAAATGTATAGATAAACATCCTATATATAAGTTAAGGCTTCGTTAGCAATTATATATATTCAAATGTCATACTGTCTATATTTGTCACCGCGATTAGTACCGCCCGCATGTCCGCACTGCGACTGTTTGCCGCAAGTACACAAACAGATACTAACTTGCACACTGATCTATAATTCGGCAATCATGAATGACTTAGCTTTTCGTTACCTATAGCTTGACAATTTACCATAACATAAAATATAAATAGCCCTTAAATAATAATTTATTAGTCTAAACATATAATAAAATTGTAACTAAGTCGAATCTGTACATTAAATATTTTTTGGAAAATCTAATTGAAATAGACATTATTATCGATACAGAGTCCGAATCTATAGTTTTTAGAATTTTTGTCTGTCTGTCTGTCTGTTACCGCATCACGAGGAAACCACTGGACAGATTTTGATGAAATTTGGTATGATAATAGCTGGTTATCCGGGTCAACATATAGGATACTTTTTACTGCGGGAAAATATCTCATTTCTGAAAAAAAAATACAAAAACTGCAATGTAAAAGTATACTAATATATAAAACCTAAGAATTTGGTTTTTGGTCATCTGAACGCAGGCGAAACCTCGGGCAATGCTAGTATATATTATAAAAATCCTATAATATTAAATGAGCAATTCTTGTATGTATGTATGTATATAAATTTATTTCGTGTATCTTGGTAACCATTTTAACAATTTGGATCAAATTTTGAATTTATATGTTTTCTGAAAAAAAAACATTTTTTATATATCTTTTCCGGAAAACACGATTTTACAGAAAATACCAGCGTGGTGGACTATAGCCTGTTCCTTCTCACATTGAGAGAAGGCCCGTTTCCAGCAGTGGGACGTTAAAAAGGGCTGAATACATATATCTCATCATCGTAGATACGATACATTAATTAACTAATTTAACATGACGACAATCAGCTCCTAAAATCTAAATTTATTTTTAGCTGTACCTATATCCAACATTTGATTATCATATACATATATTATACAAATATGCAGAATTCATATAAACAGACAGACATTCTTTGCATTAATTCTTTCCTTTTGATTTTTCATCAAATTCACGAAATCTTATAAAACTTTTTTAATTTTACATTTTTATTACAGTTTTATTTGTTTAAAAACATTTTAATCAGTAAAATACAAGCAAAACCAAACTACACTTACCGTAGTTAACTGTAAAGTAATTTAAGTTCCAACCAAACGTTGCAACGAAGTGTAACATCGCAATCTGAGTTAGAATCAGCGGCACAATACCTCTAGAGAATCCCGAGATAATCCACTTGGCAGCTTCATACAATGGACCTATAGCACCTGCTTTTATTAAGGCTTTACGTCAGTCCAAAGTAACGTTTTAAGCTAAATATCGTCAGGACTCAATGCTAGTTTTCAACCGACTTCAAAAAGGAGGAGGTTCTCAATTCGACTGTATGTTTTTTTTTTTTTTATGTTTGTTACCTCAGAACTCCGTCATTTATTAACCGATTTGGACAATTTTTGTGTCGTTTGAAAGGGTATACTTCCAGATTGGTCCCATTTAAATTTCAAAAAAAATACCACCCCTAAGGGTGGAAAAACAACTAATGATGAATTTAACCTACTTCTAATTGTCATATTGACTTGAAACTTTGCAAGTATTTCTATTTCTGTTGATAGTACAGTGGTTCGGTATTGTTGACCTGATCTGATGCCAAGGCCAGAAGGTGGATAGGTGGAACTCTTCAACGGCTAATAGTAGATACTTTGAGTTTGGGCTTATTTTGTTTGATTTGACAAGCCTAACACGTTAGAATCCTTACTTTTCTACTACTGTCTACACTAAAAAGGGAAAAATAAAAACTTTTTAACAAAAAAATAAAAACCGACTTCAAACAAAAGCACTAAAAAGTAAAAAATAACTGATTGGTAGTTTTCATTTACTATACATACCTAATCAAATATTTTTGAAGTCGGTGTGCTTTGGCTAAGTAATTAAAGCCTACCTATTAAATACATACCTAATCAAATATTTTCGAAATCGGTGCCAGCCCATACAAAGCAAAGCACACCGACTTCGACAATATTTGATTAGGTATGTATAGTAAATGAAAACTACCAATCAGTTATTTTTTACTTTTTAGTGCTTTTGTTTGAAGTCGGTTTTTATTTTTTTGTTAAAAAGTTTTTATATTACTTTACATTAACATTAAAAATGACGAAATTAATTTCAGTTTTAGGTACTGCCATTAAGTTACTTTAACTAGGTAAAGATAAAAAGTATTTTGAAAAAAGGAGTGTTTTATGATGATGTTCTCCTGGCCGATTCCGGCCATGGCAGCCAATCTCATTGAGATTAGCCAACTGCGCAGGAGATATTATAGTGCACAAGTGTACGCGCAAACACATCGTCCACTCTCTATTCCTGTCACTCTCATACTCTGGTGGGACGACCACTTGACACGACCAATGAGAGTTAAGGCGCAGGACCGACGGCTTTACGTGCTCTCCAAGGCATGGGGGTGAAATACCGCCAACTTCCCAACTCCGGGCTGTTACTGAGGCTTACTATACAGAAAGACTCAATAACTAAACTTGGCCCGACCCGGGACTCGAACCCAGAACCTCAGGGTGTGCAGCCGTACATGCTAGCCACTACACCACCGAGACAGTGTTTTTGACTTTAGTTTAGTGTAGTGGAAAAGATAGTGTAGTCACTTTCCAGCTTGATTAACAGACCTAGGATCTTTGGTTAGTAAGTTGTATTAATGTTGGCCAAATAATGGCAAACTTGCATAGAAAAAATTTCCTTATACCTATTTACATACTGTTCGATATTTATATAGAAGACTAGAAATAATAAATCAAAACAGACATATGTTATTGTGTGAAGACAGTTGGAGGGCTGGAGAGTGCGGAAAACACGTTATACCCACAATAACTCCTCATACCTACATACGAGTATAACCGTTAAAAGGTATCTATGTATGAACCCGAGCGGAGCGAGCGTGAGCCGCTTGTTTTATACAAATATATGTAATATACCTATACAAAAATTGCTCATTTTGCAATATTATAAGATTTTGTATAAGTTTATTTTTATATAACCAAATCTGACAAAATATTCCAATCGACGTTAAAATAATATGAGATATGTTACATATCTATAAAGCTCAGTAACTTAAAATAGCAAAAGTTACACACACATTATTGTTTTAGTATAAAAAGGAGTTGACCTTTTTCCGTCATGAGCGAATTTTCGGTTACATCCGAATATTGCATTTTTGTGGCGAATACCGTTCATACATTTTTCATATTCGTCTATGTAGAACATGCTGTGAATTTAATACTTTCATCTTTAGAAAAAAAATATTTTAGCGTATAAAATCGACGGAAATGTGCTTTAATAGTTTATTTCTGACTAGCGACTTAACCTCGCTTCGCTCGGGTTCGTCCCTATGTTGATTCCCCATACAAAATTTCATCCCCATTTTCACTCCCTTAAGGGATGATTTTCAGGATAAAAACTATCCTATATCCTTTCCAGGGTCTCAAACTACATTGTAAGGGTCAAATTTTGCAATCATTTAAATAAAATTAAAAAAAAAACAAGATAAAATATTATTTTCTATTCAAATACCAATAATAATTGCCCATCAAGCTTCCTTTTGCTTTTTGGTAAACCGTTGCTATACATGCAGTCATTATAATTTATATTATAAAATATCAAGTTGATAGAGTTCAATTAAAAAATTACAATAAAATATATCTATTTATTATGTATAATATAAATAATGATTAAATTAACCACTGAATTATCTTGGATTAAGAAATAAAAATGATTTATTTACTATAAAAATATAAATAAAAGTTAAAATAGATTTAATCATTATTTTCTATCAGAGTAATAATTGGTTTGTGATAAGAAAAATATGAATATGAAAATATGAATAACATATGCCAACTGCCACTTTCATAGACAGTGCAATGGCGCGCTGTGCGGCGGGAGACTACCTAGTCGAGTACAACTATACATACACTTACAGCCGCTCTAAGTGTTGTGAAAAGCTAGGGGACTATCCGAGTATAGCCGAAGAAAGCCGAAGAGCTATCGAGTCTTGGCAAAGTGTCGAAAAAAAGTCTTATTACATTATTTTTCGGTCTATAAGGAACTTCGTTCCAAAAAATAACAGGCGCGTCGTCCTACACTACTTCTGTGGTGTGATCTTTTGCAGCAATTTATTTAATTTATATAGCCTGATATTTTTTCTTGTTCTATCTATACTAATATTATAAAGAGGTAAAGTTTGTGGGTTTGTGAGTTTGTGACGTTGTAGGGGGTAAGCTCTGGATCGACTGAACCAATTTAGATGAAATTTGATACGAAGATAGTTTGAGACCCTGGAAAGGGCATAGGATACTTCTTATCCCGTAAACCATCCCTTAAGGGGGTGAAAATAGGGGTGAAAGTTTGTATTGGGAAGCAAGCAAGGGCTAGCTAGTATTATCATCATATATTTATTCTTGTTCAAATTATTTAAACTACATAGTTTTCAAATTCGTAGCAATGTAATATAATTATGTTATTTTAGGTGAAATTTAATTCTTTAAATACAGTAAAATGGGTGGTTTCCTTTGTTACACAATAATATAATATAATTAATTCTTCAGCAAATATAAGATACTCGTATGTATCTCATAACATAATGAATTTATCTGAGTATTGATATAGATGACATTGTGTTATATCTGTAAATAGTAATTTGTTATTAATAGCAACGTAATACACTGTAAAATTTTGAAGGAATTTGGCAAAAATCTACAATATTTCTAAAGTAATTAAGTCACTATGACTGCAATCTAGTACTTGTTCTTCTGCCCGATGTCGGCCACGACGACCAATCTTACTGAGATTAGCCGTCTGCGCAAGAGATAGTGCACAAGTGTGCGCAAATACAATGTGTATTCTCTATTCCTGCCATACTCCAGCGGGGAAACAATTCAACTCGACCTGTGAGAGATGAGTGTTGACTGGTTTTAGTGCTCTCAGAGGCACGGGAGTGTAATATTCACAGATTTCCAAATCTGGGCTTGTGTTGAGATTTCTTGGTACGAAAACTTAATAATTAAACTTTGTCAGGCCCGAGACTCGAAGCCAAGACCCTCAGCTTTGTACCCCTACGAGCCTAATGCATATATTTAGGTAGAAATCGAACCAACACCTTCTCATTTACTAATGCCCCTCGTAGTCGCAAGTATAAATAAAGAAACAGACAAACAAATGCCAGTGTAGAGTACAAGTTACAGATTTAATTTAACGTATAAGTATAATCTGTCTTGTTAAATTGGAAGATTACCCGCTAACTACTAGTTCCCTATATAAATGCACTGTAGAGCTAAATTTTTGCATCGCCTTGACTCTATGTCTATAAATATTTATACATATTTATGGGTTAAATAATAAAGATAAAATAAGAGATTTTAAAAGATGCAAGTTTGCTCGCATGATAATATATTTATTTATATATTATATAATATAATATATATATATATATATATATAATATAATTTAAAAAAATTCAACTAATTTTCCTCCAAAAATAACTTCTGTCAATCTTTCCCAAATCTTGTACTCGCTAGAGAATATTCTGTTAAAACTGGTTGTTGTCATGTTTATTCTACAAGAAACCTTCTTTCATAATATGAAAAAATATTTTTTGCAAGATAAAAAATCTCAACCTCTATCCGCAAGCATAATTTCTTTCAAAATCGGTGTAATCTTTTTGTACTTAAATTTTTTTTTTATTCAAATAAATCAAAACAATGCGTTGGTACTATAAAAATAATCATATTGAACAAAGATACGCAGATTTAAAATACACGTTTAATTTTTATATACATAAAGTATTTATATTTAATATCTAATACTTTCTTCCTTCCTCAGTGACATGCAGACTCACTGATTGCACATATTGGTCATCGTGAGTTCAATACCCTCACTATGGTATTAATGTATTTATATTTATTTATATTTAACCATAAGGATGACCCCAGAAAAGAAAAGGGGTTCAGGAAAGGGTTTTTTTTAAGAAACGACCGTCATATAGGGCGGAAAGTAAGGAAGTTCGAAGACCCACATAAAATCTATCATTAATTTGCCTACTTTAAGATGCATCGCCTTAATATAGTATTCATAGAAACTAGTGTTACTATTGGTATTTTAGTTTTCTTTTAATTTAACAATTTACGTATGCGAAAACATAAAATTTTGATGTTTTATACTACGGAACCCTCAGTGTGCGAATCAGACCCACACTTGGCCAATTTTTCTTAAAACTTTATACTATTACGATAAAAATAAACAGATTGGTACCATGAACCTTTGAATCAAACAACAAAATTGATAAACAATACCATTAAACTACAAATACGGTTACCCCTTATAAAAATACTCTACAAACGGGAATTGATAAAATATATTCATTTCGCTCACACATAAGACCGGACTAAATATAACATCGTCTATCTCTTTCTAGTAAATTTTTAGCGGGACTTTCTTGTCTATATTTGTGACGATGCCCGCATATGTATTTAAACTCTGGCTGAGAGTGCAAGTTTTTAAAAAGTTAACAATATTTCGTATCAAAATAAAATGAAAATAGAAAAAAATAAATAATAATAGTGCGCATGCGTGAATTACGTCAACCAGAAACACGTCAGGGTTACACGTGTAGTGATATTTTTTTTAATTTTTATTAAATATGTTGTAATAAATTTATCTGTGTACATTAAAGGGTTGTGAAAATGAAACAGGATATAGGTCTGGACGCCATTTTGGCTGAATTGGGACCATTTGGAAGATATAATATTGTGAACTATGCTTTTCTTTTATTCCCTATATATTTGGCGGGAATGTACGGCTCAGTGTATGTATTCGAAGCACCAGATATAAAATACAGGTAAGATTTATATATATTTTAATATAAAATTGTAGTTAAATAGCCATTTGTTATTTAACACGTCATAGCTATTTAAAATGTCATAAAGTATGCGAATTTTATTACATTCATGACTGTAATATGATTGAATACGATAAGAGTTATAATCGTAACGTAAAATAACGTTTTTTTAAGGTTAAGGTTAGAATATGAGCTTTGTCGTGGGTTCCATTACGCACGCGTAAACTTTTACAAGAGCTTTTTCGTCATTCATATTGCTATGGAGTACTGGAAGTGGGGGAATTATATTAATGAAAATTTCCGTTTAATTAATTTTTTACTATAATTTAGTTTACTTACCAACTTTAATTTAGGTTTGTTTAAAACCATATTTTATAAGTTATTAAATACTAAATAACAAGTTATTAAAGATGAATTGAAACCTAACCTTGTTTAACGTAAACGAGTTCCAAAACGTACGAGTATCGAATATTAACATTTAAAATTAAAATAAAGAGCCTAACCTCATAATATTAACCTTAAAATATTCATATATTTTCTTAGTATGTATGTATATATGTACTTAGCTAGTTTAGACAAGAAACTAGAGTTAAAATTTCGCTATTTGTTTTATTCAAACCAAAATTAATTTTATTTAATCTATCTTTAGAATAACTTTATCAAATAAAAATTATATCAGTTACATGTAACGCTCCACGTAGAGTCACTCAAATATTTTGATAATAATAATCGCATCTTAAAGGCGACTCACGAAGCATTGTCTTTGGAAATTCTTCTATTTCTATCTTTCTAATCCTTCTATTTTCAAATCCATATATCATAGTACATAGTCTGATTTTGCAACCAAATATTTCACCCGCAGTGGTAGAATCTATCTCGACATTGTGAACTTGAAATGAAACCGGTTTATAAAAATTCACGAATGTACATTACATAATTATTTTTTAAATTCGATAAAAAGCGACATGATGATATAATGATTTTTTTGTCTATCTCTACATCTGTTTGTACACGGTTATATCCAAAAGGTTGAACTAAACCATTTAAAGGAGACTCTGAATAACATATTTATATAACATTTTAAATAAAACTATCTTTTCAGATTTTGTCGCGGATTTATTTGGATTTTTGTTTCCCGACGTTTCGAATGCTTTACTGCATCCATGGTCACGGGAGAGACTGAGGTGTTACATGTCTTGAATGTATAGTTGTTGCAGACAGCCTACCCACAATTAACAAAATTTGTTTAAATCCGAAAAGATAGTTTTATTTAAAATGTCAAATATTCGCGTAAATCTAAGAAAGTATTATATTTATATAACATTGATTCCCCATACAAACTTTCGTCTCCATTTACATCCTCTTAAGGGATGATTTCCGGGATAAAAAGTATCCTATGTCCTTCCCAGGGTCTCAAACTATCTTCTTACCAAATTTCATCTAAATCGATTTAGTAAGTCCAGACATTACCCCCTACAACGTCACAAACTCACAATTCACAAACTCACAAACTTTACCTCTTTATAATCTATATATATAAAAGAAAGTCGTGTTAGTTACTTCGCTTATAACTCAAGAACGGCTGAACCGATTTAGCTGAAAATTGGCAGGGAGGTAGTTTAGAGCCAGGAGAAGGACATAGGATACTTTTTATCCCGTTCGACCGCGTTCCAATTTTTATGATATTTTAATTTTTGGATTTCTCTTAGTCCGGAATAGGTAAGTATTAAAACATATAATTAAAATGTGAGAAAGAAAGATTTTTTCTTTTTATATCTATTTAAAACGTACCTAGCGACGAACCCGAGCGAAGCGAGGGTGAGCCGCTAGTATAAGTATAGATTACGGCATTGAAGTTGTTTAGGATAATTAAAATCAAATCCACAGCTCGACAGACCCACAGTATTTTTGCCTATCTCTATTTAGTTCAACGCTAAAGAATAATACTAATCCTGTTAGATCAGTATTATTCTTTAGCGTTGAACGACTAAATAGAGATAGGCAAAAATACTGTGGGTCCGTCGTCTGTGTCCCTAGTGATTGTTGATGGAACTAATTAAAGCTGTTTACAATATCATTAGTTAATAGGAATAGTGTTAATTACTTAATCGTCTGTGTATACTTTTATATAAAACTAGCGACTCAGCCTCGTTTTGCTCGGGTTCGTCCCTACTTCCGTTTTAACGTTTAGTATAGATTTCTCAAAGATGAGATATTTTCCCGCAGTAAAAAGAAGCCTATGTCACTCTCCAGCCCTCTATTACCACACATTCCACATCACATCAATCCGTCACTCCGTTTTGACGTGAAAGACGGACAAACAAACAAACAAACAAACAAAAAACAAACAAACAACAAACAAACAAACATACAAACAAACAAACAAACAAACAAACAAACAAACAAACAAACAAACAAACAAACAAACAAACAAACAAACAAACAAACAAACAAACAAACAAACAAACAAACAAACAAACAAACAAACAAACAAACAAACAAACAAACAAACAAAACAAACAAACAAACAAACAAACAAACAAACAAACAAACAAACAAACAAACAAACAAACAAACAAACAAACAAACAAACAAACAAACAAACAAACAAACAACAAACAAACAAAACAAACAACAAACAAACAAACAAACAAACAAACAAACAAACAAACAAACAAACAAACAAACAAACAAACAAACAAACAAACAAACAAAACAAACAAACAAACAAACAAACAAACAAACAAACAAACAAACAAACAAACAAACAAACAAACAAACAAACAAACAAACAAACAAACAAACAAACAAACAAACAAACAAACAAACAAACAAACAAACAAACAAACAAACAAACAAACAAACAAACAAACAAACAAACAAACACACTTTCACGTTTATAATATTAGTATGGATTATAAAATATATTCATTCACTTATTTTTATAATAATATTTCAATGCCTTATGTTATGTGATACGATAGGTATACGATACATGTGAGCTTAAAGAAATTTTCATCTCCTTGAAGACGTAATAATATACTTT
Organism: Brenthis daphne; assembly: GCA_947093115.1. Taxonomy (NCBI): domain Eukaryota; kingdom Metazoa; phylum Arthropoda; class Insecta; order Lepidoptera; family Nymphalidae; genus Brenthis; species Brenthis daphne. The sequence goes on along the minus strand of OX352473.1, from coordinate 34,823,160 downwards.
ACAAGTGCGTCACAATTTTTAGTATTTTGTAATATATATTATATTGTATTTCTAATATAATATTTTAAATATTTACAATAAATTGTATATAAGAGTATTACTTTACCCTTTCAAAAGGGTGCCCTTCAAACGAATAGGATCGATAGGTTTTTTGCATAGAGATATGGGCCTGAGGGTCACTTTATATTCCGGTACCACATCAAATGATACCCGTGGAAAGAGAATAGGAGCTTATACAATTATTACCTATAAATCTATTGAAATATTTTTATATAAGTAATATTTTCTAAGATTTACGCGAATATTTCACATTTTAAATAAAACTTTTTTTTAAAAGGATTTTTGATTTTTACTTACGTTTCGAATGCTTTACAGCAATCATGGTCATGCGAGAGACTAATGTTTTAAATGGCTCAAAGGCATTATATAGCTGTTACAGACAGCTTAACACAAAATAACAAAATCAATTCAAAAAAATAAAAAAATAAAAATGGCACCAAAGTACCATAAAATATTTAAATATTGTAGTTTTATTGAAATATTTTTTATTATTTTACTCGATGCGCGATATGGAACGTGACTAGTTGATTAAGCCAAGGAGATAAATTTGAAAGTATATTTTAACTTTATATAAGATATAAAAATATTGTGCAAAAAAGACCGAGGGTTCCGTTGCATCATTAGAGTTCCTTTACTTAAGCTATAAGATATTGATTCTTGCCAAATTTCATGATTCTAAAATCTAGGCACGAGCAGTGCCAGTGCTTATAGGTTTTGATTCCCTTGAGAGTCTCAAAATATGCGGTTTGTGAGGGCCGTATTTTTTGATTGAGTTGACTTAGAAGTTTGAATTTTTCACACCTCTGAGAAATTGCAGATTTCAATATTTGGTATTAATTTCAACTTGCTACCTCCACGCATTCCTAAGAAAAATGGTCTTAACAGACAGACAGATCGATAACGAAGTGTTTTTTTTATAAGGTTTCCTTTTTTCCTTTTGAAGTACGGAACAGTAAAAAGTCATGATAGAAACAGTACCTAATCACGACATAATATGCCTAAAAACGCTTCAAACTATAAAACAACGTAATAATTAAACAATCTATGCATATAATAAAATTGTATCTAAGCTGAATCTGTACATTAGATATTTTTCGAAAAATATTATTGAAATAAACATTATTATCGATACAGAGGCCGAATCTATAGTTTTTAGAATTTTTGTCTGTCTGTCTGTTACCGCATCACAGAAAAACTACTGGACGGATTTTGATGAAATTTGGTATGGTCATAGCTGATTATCCAGGTCAACATATAGGATACTTTTTACCGCGGAAAAATATCCCATTTCTGAGAAAAAATACAAAAACTGTAATTAAGTATATATACTAATATGTAAAACCTAAGAATTTGGTCTTTGGCCATCTGAACGCGGGCGGAGCCGCGGGCAATACTAGTCTATACATGAAATAAAACTGTAACTAAGCCGAACCTGTACGTTAGATATTTTTCGGAAAATCTTATTGAAATAAACATTATTATCGATACAGAGGCCGATTCTATAGTTTTTAGAATGTTTGTCTGTCTGTCTATTACCGCATGGCAGAAAAACCACTTGAGGGATTTTGATGAAATTTGGTATAGTGATAGCGGATTATCCAGGTCAACATATAGGATACTTTTTATCGCGGGAAAATATCTCATTTTTGAGAAAAAATACAAAAACTGCAATGTAAGAGCACGGTAATATATATGTAATATTACCGTGGTAAGAGTATTCAGTATACTAATATGTAAGACCTTAGAATTTGGTTTTTGGTCATCTGATCGGGGGCAATGCTAGTTTAATTATATAACTGAGCGTAATACATAACAAAACATGTATACATTATTCTTTTGGTTTCAAATACTATATAGATTATATTCCAAGATATAATACCACGTGTACATCAACTCCTAAGCCCGATGTGCATTATGCATGCACCAAGAATTATATGACAGTGTAGCACCGGATGACAACTGACGCTCAGTCGGATGCAAATATATGTAAATAACTGCATCGGGCGACACAAATGTGCCGCGTGTTTGATATTACTAGCCTTAAGATTCGTACATACTAATGTGTAATGCGAATACGTATATTTTTTTTTAGGTTTCCGTACCTTAATAGCAAAAAAAGAACCCTTATAGGATCACTTCGTTGTCCTTCCGCTTGTCTGTCCGTCTGTCTGTCTGTCCCTTTTTTTCAGAAACGCGTGGAGGTAGATATCAAATTCAATTTTTTTATTAAAGTAATTCAACCGAACTCGTGTTATATATGCGAAAGTTTGTACGAGTGGCATGTTTAAAAGGCTGGATGGGTTTGGATGATGAAGTACACTGATATATATACTATGACCTGGATTAGCACATGAGCTACTGTTAGGCATCTCTGGTTATACCCGAGTGAAGCTAGGGTGAGCCGCTAGTAAGGAAACATTTTTTTTGTGCATTATAACTTTTTTACACAGTAATAGCAGCTTACCTCATGGTAAGCAGTAGTAACCCATCTCTATGTATGTTCGTCTATATGCTAGTAACACTAGGAACATCAATTACTTGAGATAAAATGGGGATGGTGAGAGACAAATAGAAAAGAGGTGGTAGGATGTGGTGAGGCTTCTAATGCATATAGAAAAAGCGAATTTTAGAAATTTTAACGTTCTTATAATCGATATGGCTGTCACTATACTAAAAGTTGTTTAAGAGTCCTGCTAGCAACAAATATTTTTCTTGGTCATTAAAATATTTAATACTATATTTATATTATAGCTTGTATATATTGAATTAAATATATGGCAAAGGTAATAGCATAAATATCGATTTAGATATTTTATGCAAAATTTCTTTTCACATAGCATTGTATCTCCAGTGTGTTTCAAGCTTTACAATCTACGTGACTTAATCCTTTGTGTGCAAGATCAGTTCGACATTTTGTTTGAGATATTCCACTTGATGTTACAAAGGGATTTTGATTATTTTATTGTCAATGTATTTCTCTTCTTAAAATCAAATTGAGTAGGTATATTGTTAACTAGTGACTCACCCTCGCTTCGCTCGGGTTCGTCCCTAGGTTGATTCCCCATACAAAATTTCATCCCCATTTTCACCCCCTTAAGGGATAATTTCCAGGATAAATAGTATCTTATGTCCTTCCCAAGGTCTCAAACTATCTTCTTACCAAATTTCATCTAAATCGGTAGATTCAGAGATTACCCCCTACAACGTCACAAACTCACAAACTCACACTTTACTTAGTTTACCTCTTTATTGTAATCGTATTCTCGTAGATATATCACATTATTTCTAATTGAACCTAGTCTCACTTCTTATCTTACTTCTTACTAATATCACAGATCATATAATACTATACTAGTACTAATATTATAAATGTGAAAGTTTAGATGTTTGAATGATTGTATAGAAGTTTGTTAATCACGCCAGAACGACTGAACGGGTCTGGATGTTTAGCACAAAGATAGATTATAGCCTGGAATAGCTAAGAGGCTACTTTTTATTCCGGAGAAAGGGTTCCCGCGGGATAAATTTGTTTTTGTTTTTCTAAAAGCGAGTGAAGCGAGGGTGAGCCGCTAGTCTTTTATAATTATTTTCACTTAATATGAGAAATATTACAAAAAATATGAGAATATTATGTTCAATACATAGGTACATACTACATAGTGTACGAAACATAACAGCTCAATTTCAAAGTCTGTCTCCGTATATCCTTAAATGTTTATATACAGAGTGTCTCAACGTGTCTTAAGTGCTTGCTCTTAAACGACAATGTTCGACTTAGAACAAAGAGAATTGTAGAAGAGGGACATGTGACTTATATTACTTAAAATATCCGTAATAATATTATAAATGTGAAAGTTTGTGAGTATGGATGTTTGTTACTCTTTTACGCCAGAACGGCTGAACAAATATGGATGAAATTTGGCACAGAGCTAGATTATAGTCTGGAATAATACATAGGCTACGTTTTATCCCGGAAAATGTACGGTTCGCGGATAGATTTATTTTTGTAGTAGCCGCTAGTAGATAATATTTTTAATTACTTTCGATTTTTTTAATTTATATATTGGAAAGATGCGATTAGTTTAGGAGTGGGTAGATAGATATGTGGTACATATGTATAAGATGTTTATACCTAAATGTAAAGTTTTTAATCCCGTAGAATTGAGACCACTATAATTAATTCAAAACCGAAAAGACAATCACTACCTACATTTATTAAAAATAATACTAAGCGTCTAGCTACTAGCTTAATTATTATTATATTTTATTAACGGTTGAACTTTTTTTTCATTTTTTTGATCCAATATCTAATACACACTGCTTGGCACAGGCCTCCCTTCAATACGAGGGGGATAAGGCCATATTCCACCACGCTGGCCAAGTGCGGGTTGGCGGACTTCACATGTCTTTGGAATACTTGTAAGGTTCTCTCAGACATGCAGGTTTCCCCACGATGTTTTCTTGTTTAAGATAAGTGGTAATCATCTAATACATATATGTCTATATAATACAAATATTTCTAACTATACACTTTAAACTCCTTAACTTACATTAGTAAAGATTTTTTTCTGATGGACTTCTATATAAAAAATATAATATTCTTACACAGATCGTTGAATTTGATATCATTTCTAATATTCTCTAAGGTTAATGTAATTTTGGCAGCAAATGATCCAAGCACTATGTTTAAAGGACATGTACAAATATGCGAAAGAGCGTGCTTTGTATGAACCGTGCCAAAGTAAATGAAACGCTTATGATAATATATATATACTACTGCACTTTACTATCTCAAAACAGTTTAAAATAAAGTCGGTACTTTTATCTGTCTGTCGCATTTAGTTCTTTGAGTTACAAATTTTGATAAAAATTTTATATTTTTATAGAAAATATTCTTTATTTATAATACTTTTTATATTTATAATACTTTGCTAAGAGATTCGATATTCATTGTATGTTAAAAATAAAGAAGAATTATTTTTGAACAAAGCAGTAACTTATAATTAAAAAAAATAACAAACAGCAATATTTTTAAAATTTATTTTAAAATTATCTTACACACTATGCCTATAATTGCATTCAAACTAATAATTCTCAAACGATGTTTGCACATCACTTACCTATCGTTCGTTAGTGATTCCATACCAAAAATACTGTGCTAGATTCGATCTGGCTCTATCCGTAATACAATAAGAGTTTTTAACCGATTTCCAAAAAGGTTTGAGAAATTCGTTCTAGAACGAATTGATATTCATCGGAATCTTTTTTTTTGGTTAGATTTTAAAAGTATAAAAAAGTCGAGATAAAAACAAACAGACTACACACATACCTAATATTGGTCAAAAATCATATTAGGATAAAAAAAATATATGGAAGAATCAATTTTTACCGAATGTAATATACATATCTAAGCGATTTTCACGCAACCTTTAGGTCCCTGTAAAGCCTGGGTGAGCCTGAACTTGTCTACATGTCTAATACGATGCCCCTCTGTAACTGTAATCTGCCCTCTAATGATCCACCTTCGTCAATTTGATAAATTGCTCGAAGAAACGGGTTGTCTTCAGATAGGTAAAGTTTCTAGATATTTCTATTTCAGTTTGCCCTTTTATTTCTTTTTCTTATTCTATTTTGCTTAAGTATTCACAATTCTACTTGCCTAAGTTATATTGTTATACTCAAGATAATATTTATTGTGCTCATCATGGGAATTTGCTTTGGTAGTTTTTTCTTATATGTACATGCTGTTTTTATAACAACACAAAATGAACTTTAAAACATTTCTTTAAACTATAACAAATGCATTTTCTAAACATAACGGATATCAAATGAAATCATATTAAAATATACTAACATTGAAAAATTCTTTTACAAAAACTTTTTTATATTTTAATGAAATGTCAGTACGGTAAGTCTATAAGGTAGCTACCAAGAGTTCGGGCTACCAATGCAGTTATGCTGAAAAGAAACTGCTGTAAAACGGCAATAAATGTGCTTAGTTAATGAATATTTGGTTACAATAATAGGATACAGTAATATGTAATTATCCTACGAAGTATCAGTTAGAATAATTCCTAAAAAATATCTTCTGAGAATAGGGAAACTTTTGCGGTTATCTTTTGATGGTCAGATACAGGCCCTTTCACGACAAATTATAGACGATATCGGCTTAGTTTAAGGCACGGCACGTTACTACTATAGAGTACAGCTATTCTATAATATACTTCAAGTATTTTATTAAAAAAAACTATGACGGATGCAGCTTTTAAGTTACACAGAAGTTCTATTAGAAAAGCATTACTGATTGTTTTTCTCATATTTCCAATGATTTTACGAGTCCCAAAGCCATGCTTGTTTTAGAGATCGGTAATAATAAATACTTGGCCATTTTTGATGATTAATTATAAGAAACCCAGCATTATAATTCTAGTCAAAAACTTAAGATATAGTCCGCAGTTGTATAAGTTTTATTATTTGGAACCATAACTAATATATGAATATCAATTTTGCACAAAGTGTAACTATCGCTTCAAATGTCTTTAAGGTTATCGAAAACACTAAACCTACTATATGAAAATTAGATTAAACATTGATTTTTGTTTATAATGTAACTATAAAAACTTAAAAAAAAATCGTCTTCCAAGCACTAAAATGTAAAAAATAACTAAACGGAGGTTTTCATTTAGAATAGATACCTAATCAGATATTTTCGAAGTCGGTGACAGCCGATGCAAAGCAAATCTGTTTCGATTCGTAAAATACATCACAAATTGATGTATTAGAGTTCATACCTAATCATATTTACCTATTAGATATAGGTATATAGATCCTATTAGATATATAGATCTTAAGATATTTTCGACTGTGAAAAGTGTGGAGCGTGTGGAAGTGTGTTTGAAGTGCATATAAGATATGACACATACATGTAAATAAACAAAAAATGCTTGTATGACTAATACACCGCCTTCGCTTCGTTCCCTTCAGGACCGTTCAGGTTCCTAAAATGACACTATTTTCTATCTAATCTAATACATTTAAACGAGCAATTCTTGTATATTTATGCCGACGGTCTCAGTAATGGCTCTAACAATTTCGCTGAAAGTTGGTATATGGGTTTTTGGAGGCGTAAAATCGATCTGGATTAGTCTTATGTCTGGGAAAACGCGTGTTTTCGAGTTCTAATGCGATTAACGTTTTTCTTTCGAAATATTCCGCGCATTATATGGTCGCTAATTTCGCACGCTCGGTCATAAGCTTCGTGGTCTAGCAGCTAATGCGCAAGATTGACAATCACAAGTGTCCGGGTTTGAATCCTGGTCGGATAGTAAGTTTTTACTTTTCTTTTTTTTAAGCCAAATTAAAATGAAAATTTTATTTTTGACCAAAAACTAGATATCATATCTATCTATAATAGGCAAAGACAAAAAAGTTCAGTGCCTTTTATCCTCTGTTTTTCTACCGATTTTCTTTTCTTTTTTGTTAAGTAGCTATTTTTTACGACGGGCTTTAATATTATTAATAAATAAATTTTGAAACAGTTATAGTTTTTTATATATATATATATATATATATATATATATATATATATATATATATATATATTATATGTTGATAGGTAAATTCAATTCATAAATGTTTTCCTTAAATTTTTATAATTTTTATATGTTTTTTATATGTAGTAGTACAATAATAACTTTAAATATTATAAATACTAGCAGAACCCACGGCTTCGCTCGCGCTTAAACTACAAAAAAATGATATGATGAATAATAATTATTCATAAATACTTTTTAAAAATACATAACATAGGCATATACCGTTAATTGTATTTCAAATCAAGTCACGCTTTCGTTAAAAAATGAAATGAATTGGCGACGTGATCTGTGTAACAATATGAGTTAAATCTACATGATGTTGTTATGTTTTAAGATCCATACTAATATTATAAATGTGAAATTGTGTTTGTTTGTTTATTTGTCTTTCTTTCACGTCGAAACAGCTTGGTGGATTGGCGTGATTTTTTGTGTTTAAATAGTTGGAGGGCTAGAGAGTGACATAAGCTACTTTTTACTGCGGGAGATTATATCTTTCCCAAGGGAAAACACGTTTTGGATTGTATTATTACAATCCAAAAAAATATTAATGATCAGAATTACTTTGGATTTGAAATTATTGATATGAATTGAAATACTTTGAATTTGGTATTAATGCACTTCAATACAATTAATTAAATACGTGTTTTAGCATTTTTCGAAATTCATCCCATTAGGGGGTAAAATAGCGGATGAAAGTTTGTATGAAACCTGTCATTTTAGAAGTTTTCTTGTAGTTTTAGCGCGAGCGAAGCCGCGGGTTCTGCTAGTATTATATAAGTAATAGCAGCCTGTGACTATCAAATAAATTTTATCATTTTATATTAGTGAGAGGTATTGTATGTATACTTTTACTTACCTATTCAAAAAAAATCAACCTATAGGTAGCGCAAATGCTTATAAAACTGATGCGAGTTCACATCCCGGGTTATGCACCTCTGATATTTCAAAGTGCGAATTATTTTCACCATGACTATTAGACAAACATTACACTTGCCTTATGGTGAAGGAAAACACTGTGAAGAAACCGGCTTGTCTAGAGAGCCTATCAAGTTTTCAAAAGACATGTGAAGTCGAACAATCCGCATTTGGCCAGCGTGGTGGACTATGGCCTGATACCTCTCGTATTGAAAGAAGGCCCATGCCCAGCAGTGGGGCATTAAAAAGACCTGAGTACAACTGAGTTAACTAAACGAATTTGTTTCCCCATTAAAGTTCAAACAATAACTCGGCTAACCTCTGTCCCATCAAACAGATTACTCCATCACTTACAACTGCTTTAATGTGCCCTATCAATCATGTCGGCTGTTATTAATTGTATCAGCTCTGAATCTATTCACTTCAATGTATATAGAAAACAGGGATGCTTTGTATACCAATTTATTCTAACTACTTATGACATATGGAATCTTGTCACCATATAAGAATGCAGGGGTAGCGGATTCCATTCCCGTATACGAAACCACCTAGGTACAATCATTATATAAATAGACAAAATAGAACAGTTCAGTACAGTTTTCTCCTTTGTGTGTCAACCGATTGCCCTTTTTTTTGTTTAGGAGCACTTAACGAGCTTTAGAGTTATATATACAATACTAATAATTTTATTTGAATTTAAAAAAAAACATATATTAACTACTTTAATATACATATTTGAGCTGATAGATGTACAGAGTAATGGAATATTACAAATACAACAATTCGCACACCTAGATAAATAGCAGGCCAACACAAATTACCTCTATTTCCAGGAATAGAAAAAAACGTTTACTCTTTTTGTATTTGATATATTAAAAAATCTCAAAAAAGTATTTGATATATTAAAAACTCACCCTCGCTTCGCTCGGGTTCGTCTTTAGGTACGTTTTAATTTTTTTGAGTGAAACTCTAATTCTTTTTTAAAATAAAAGTAGCCTATGTTACTCACTATAACATCAGCTATCTTCCTGTGAAAGTCTCGTCAAAATCAGTACAGCCGTTTCAGAGATTATCCTGAACAAACAGACAGACAGACAAACAAAAATTTTAACAATTTGTTTTTCTTATAAGTACCGTAGATAATTTCATATGCATTTAATAAAACGCTGTTATTTTGACATTACAAACAGACACTTCAATTTTATTTATCTGTGTAGACGTATAGATAATCTTATGTGTTCTTGTATATAATTTTACAAAGATATTTATTTAATCAATGGCTTGTCATCAAATAGCAGTATCACTTGTTTTATTAAGTATAAATTATTATATTAAATGTATACTTAATAAAACAATTTTGAATAACGTCTTTGTTTATAGTGGAAGAAACTAAAAAAAAATTTGTAGAGCTCATAGCTTAGAGCGTTGATATAAATAAATACATAGGTATATTAAAGTCGTATGTGATGTGTAAAAATTAATTTAAAGATTTATTATAAAATAGATATCATGAAATACATTCTATACGTTATTTACCGAAATTTGAACGCATGGCCGATTCATGAATCACAATATCACTTAAAACTGCTTATGATTTTGACTATTTCTCTTAATTGTAATAAAAGTAAAAAAATTAATACCATAAAAAAATATCCAAATACAGTAGAAAATTTTTTTCGGCACATTTCAATCGAATCTAAAAAGGATATCGAGTGAAGTCTGAGACCATCCCGTAATCCTAACCGAGGCTCGTCCGTATATCAAATTACGATCGGTCCGCTGATAGGTGACGATCAATTTGCATGCGTGTACCAATCGTGCTAGACCTGGATTTATGACAAAGCTGATATACCCCTTCAACTATTTGGCAAGTTATACGAAAATTTTTCGTAAAAAATTTTCAAATTGAAAAACTTTTTTTCTATATTTATATTGGCTGCATTTACGGTATTTTGTCCATGGGTGATAAAATAAAATTTATAGGATTTTTAGATGTGACAAAAAAATAGGTAGTATTTATAGAAATTCTTCTTTTAATGGGTTCGGATCCTGCTGAGGGCATTCATTTGTATCATGAGCACAAAGTTATATATGTGTAGTATATCAACTATCTAGTATCCATAACACAAGCTTCGTAGCTTACCATGGAACTAAATGGTGCCGTGTGTTAATGTCCCAACATATTTATTTATTTATATATGTATCATATTAATGAACTTCGTTTCTAATAACATATAGGCTGTAAAATATATAATTTACAAGATGCTGTGTCTATTTGGAGTTATTATATCAATACAATATTTTCATATAGGTATACCCATGTCAATAATATATTTTTCAAAGAAATCTTTTTTTTACATTTTTTGATAATATATCATTTCTGTGCAGATGCAATGTTTCACAATGTGAAGATCTAAATCACACATCTTGGTTAGAATATGCAATACCGAACGAAAAGAACAGCTTATCAAGATGCGAGATGTTTGGAACAAAAGCTAACATCAGTGAAACGTGCAGCGTTGATGACTTCGATACGAATGTTGTAAAGAAATGTTCGGAATACGTGTATAGTGACGAAGACTCTGCTGTGAAAGACGTAAGTAAAATAGCTTTGATTAAAAAGAAAATAAGGATAATAGTATCTAGTAGTCATCAAAAATCTCAAAATATATTCTTAAAATTTATAACAATACTAGCATTGCCCGCGGCTCCGCCCGCGTTCAGGTAACCAAAAACCAAACTCTTATGTTTTACATCTAATATATAAAATTTCCATGTCACAATGTTAGTTACCGTACTTCTCCGAAACGGCTTTACCGATTTTTACCAAATTTTATATGCGTATTCAGTAGGTCTGAGAATCGGCTACTATCTATTTTCCATACCCCTAAGTGATAAGGATAAGGGTGGTCCACCCAGAGCCCAGCCCAGGGACGAACCCGAGCGGAGCGAGGGTGAGTCGCTAGTATTAGTATACTCTTACAATGCAACTTTTGTATTCTTTCTTAGAAATGAGATATATTCCCGCGGTAAAAAGTATCCTATATGTTGACCCGGATAACCAGCTATCATCATACCAAATTTCATCAAAATCTTTCCAGTGGTTTTTTTGTGATGCGGTAACAGACAGACAGACAGACAAAAATTCTAAAAACTATAATAATGTCTATTTCAATAAGATTTTCCAAAAAATATTTAATGTACAATTTCGACTCAGTTAGAATTTTATTATATGTATAAATATATGTTTAGATTAACGTTAAAATATTATGTTATTAGTAAAAGTTCTCGTATTAATTTCATGGACATGGCAGACCAAACATCAAAATAACTTTAAGTAATATTTACCAATTTATACTATTTATTAACATTTTGTAGTTGTAGACATTAAGGCTAGACTTAGATATATTTAAAAAACTAACCAGTGTGGTTTAGGTAAAGCAAAGGTACATATCTGTCTTATACGTAGGTTCAGGGTTCATCTCCTGTATAGAGCAAATATTTGCTTAACATTATTCTTCTATATCTTGTAGAATATCCATTATGTAATATAAATAATGTAAAAATAATCAGTAATAATAACTATCAATATTCCTTTTAATAAGAATCAAATGAAAATCCGACATGAGCACACATACTTATCTGAGTATAATAACATACGATATATCATGCGCATGGTCGATGGAGACGGCGTGTGCTGGAGGCGTGGTGACTGGTGATAACGTATCTAAACACAAAAAATAGATTAGTTTGACGAGACAATTGTCGCAAAAATCATAAGATGCACTAACTATCCTTGATATGTATTTGGTTATCTTTATTGACGACTCATTCGGCTCAGTTTGTAGTGATCCTACTTGCTGTGCCAGCGGTCACGGGTTCGAGTCCCGCTGGGGGCATTCATTTGTGTGATTAGCACGAATGTTTGTACTCTAGTCATGGTTGTTTATGTTTATTTATAAAATGTATGTATTTATAGTTATATATGTGTAGTGTATCAACTATCTGGTATCCATAACACGAGCCTCGTAGCTTACGATGGAACTAGATGGTGCTGTGTTTTAATGTCCCAATATATTTATTTATTATAATAGCTATATTACTACACAACTTACAAATAAGTCACGATAAAACAATGTTCTATTTTTATCAAGGCACATATAATAATTGTTGAATAGGATATTTCGTAATATTGAATCAGTTTTTTTTTTTTAATTGAAATACCATTTACATAAAAACTTAGTTACACGATTTTGGTATTTTTAAATATTTTTGATGGATGTAACTTTTGAAATTTTATTAATAAAATGTTTAATACTTTCGCGCACTTGTATTGCGAAATTATTTAAAGAATTCACCTATTTTAAGCGTAGAAAAGAATTGAATAAATCTCTCATATTTAATTGCAGTTCGATCTGGGATGTCAAAATTGGAAGCGAACCCTTATAGGGTCAATTCACAACGCCGGACTGTTTGTCTCGTTGCCCCTTACTGGCTTCATATCGGACAAGTATGGCAGAAAAATCGCTTTGTCTGTAGCTTCCTTAATGAATGGCATATTTGGGCTTATAAGATCCTTCTCCGTCAACTACCCCATGATGTTGGTGTTTGAATTTTTAGAAGCTGGCTTGGGAGCAGGTGCTTATAGTACAGCGTTTGTTATTGGTGAGTTATTTTTTTTATTGTTATACAATTTAGGATCCAAATAAAGAGTCGTTATGAGATAAAATCATTCTCCTCAATAAAACTATTTGTGTTAAATATATTTGTTACATCTAATTACATAATAAATAATAACAATTTAAAATATTATGCCTTTTGATTTTTATAAGGACGTTCAATGTTAAAACATTTTGTTTCAGCAATGGAATTAGTCGGACCTAAAGGCAGGGTATTTGGAAACACCCTTATAAATATTTTTTACGTTATGGGACTGATATCACTATCTGGATTTTCTTGGTGGCTGCAAAGCTGGAGACATGTCCTTAGACTTATATATACACCAGCCCTTTTAGTAGTATCTTATTATTGGATTCTCAATGAAAGTGTCCGATGGTTGATTAGTAAGGGTCGTCACCAAGAAGCTGCTAATATTCTAAAGAAAGCAGCGAAGATGAATAAAGTGAATTTATCGAACGAAGTGCTTTCCCCACTTTATGAACTTGAAAAAACTATGCCAGATAATGAAAAAGATAAAGAAGACGCGGATAATGAACAACGCCGAGATAAACAAGAATCTAATTTTAAAAAAGTGATCAAATCTAGTATTATTAGAAAAAGACTGGCAATATGTTCATTTCTTTGGATTACATGTACTTTCGTCTATTACGGACTGTCTATAAATTCAGTGTCGTTAGCCGGAAATAAATATGTTAACTTTATGTTAGTGGCTTTTGTAGAAATCCCAGCGAATATCGCGTGTTTGTTAGTGTTGGACAGGTTCGGGAGGAAAAGAGTGTTAATTACTACATATGTTTTAAGTGCATGTTTGTGCATAAGTCTATCTTTCCTTGCAAAAGGTAAGTCCTAATCATATTTGCATAGAATAATTTATTTTTATAGATATATAATACTTTCTTAGATTTACGTCTAAAACCTTAGTATTTCCCGTTACCATGATTGATGTAAAGCATTCGAAACATCGGGAAGCAAAAATCCGAAAAGATAGTTTTATCTAATAAATATACTTTGTATTCTAATTAGACGAAAATTTAAACAGTTTATTTATAATTAATCAAGAGTATCAAAAGTTATTAAGTTTCTTATACCACAACGAATCTCTAGAACCAAGCTTTCAATGATAATAAACTTTCCGCCCAACAGAGATAATATGAATATCTCTCCCAATCTCATCCGAGCACGATTTGACGCGAACAAAAGACGGCTTGATAATCCTAAAAACAGTTTACGCCAAATTGACAACGCCTCAAGTTGGCCGGTATTTTGCGGTGTAGCTGTTTATTTAGTGATCGATGTTTGCTCAGAATTAATGGAATATTTAAGTTAAACCGATTTCTAAAATATTACTTTCCCTTACATTCGAAGATATAATGTAATGACTTTTCCGTCGGCAGCACTTGAAACGGTGTTTAACAAACATTGCATGAATAAATGAATGAAGGAACGTTTTGATGTAGGTCTGATATTGCAATTTTAATGGTGATAAAATACAAGATTGGTGGCGAGTCGCCCTCGAGTTCTACTGTTTTAAGTGAAATTATACGAAATGAGATTTCATACAGAATTTTATTTGCGGCTTACAAGATTTGAGGTTAAAATACGATTTGCAAGTGACAAGATTTTTATCATTGACCCGCTTGACCTGTATGAAAAATATATTTTATTTATCGACACAATTTTGTATCCAGATTCAGGTATAAAGTAAAAAAATGCACAATAGAATAGTACTATCTATACTGATATTATAAATGTGAAAGTTTGTGTGTATGTATAGATGTTTTTTACTCTTTCACCCCAGAACGGCTGAGCGGATCTGGATAAAATTTGGCACAGAGATAGATTATAGTCTGGAATAACACATATGTTAGTGGTAGTATAGGTTTAGTGAAAAAAAGGATTTGTTTAGTATGTATATGTAACTATACATACTATCAAATCAACAAAATTGTCCTTATTAAATATATACTTATACATATTAGGGTGTCCATTATTTACCAAGTTGATTTTTATTCTAATACCACCAGAATTATCATTTAAAAAAAACTATTTTTTTTTTATCGAAATAATAACTTTGCCATAAAAGTAAAAAAAAATTAAAATATACACAGAGTTCAACTTTTACCTCTAATAACTTTTGAAGGAGTGAATTAATCGAAAATGAATTAATCGAAAAATCCCGATCTATGAGAAACCTTTTTTATAGAGCGTTCAATTTCCTTTAAGAATATGTATGTCTCATTGCTGTAATTATAAAAATGTAGGACCATGACAAGAAAAAAAATAAACTTGGTAAATAACTGACGCTCTATAGTACATATAAAAAAATAACAATACGTTTTTTTTCACAGAACAAAAATGGTTATCCCTCGTCATATACCTCTCGGGCAAGTTCTCCATAACAGTTGCCTACAGTTCTGTATACATTTATGTATCAGAAGTATTTCCAACGAATGTGAGACAGTCGCTGTTGGCTGTTTGTTCGTCGTTGGGGAGAGTTGGCTCTACGTTAGCACCACTTACGCCTTTACTTGTAAGTATAAGAATTTAAAAATATTATATAACTTGTAATGTTTTCAATATCTATATTAAAAAATCGAAATATACAAATAAAGTAAATTTATGTATATTATAGTAAATTTAATTTCTAGATTAGAAATAGTATTACTAAATGTATAATAATTTACTTTGAATAACTCAAAAATATTTTTCTTTTATTACTAAATAACGTAAGCGTAAATCTTTAAAAACTTGCAAGTACTTTTCATTTAAATGCTTACACACTACAGAATTATTATACAGTCCTAATATTATATACACGTAATACTTTACTTTATAACATTGCTATTATTTCCTCACAGGCGCTATACTACGACAATTTACCAGCGATATTCTTCGGCAGTCTCGCATTAATCGCTAGCATCCTCGTATTTTCGTTACCGGAAACTATCAATGTGGCTCTTCCAGATACTATAGAAGAAGCTGAGCAGATCGCTCAAAGAGCTAAGAAAAAGGACGTCGCTTAAAGCTCGAATAAAAAATATTTTATTTTGTTCACTTTTCGCCTTCAGTCGTGGTTGTAAATAGGAAAAGTTTTAGTACCTATAATAAATATTAATGGGATCATTTTTATATTTAGGTATCTATGGGAAATCAAAAAGGATTCCATATATCTGATATAAAAACGTAATTTACATAGGTTCACTCTATCCAATTTGAGATACATATGTTCTGATGCTACTTTTAATCAGCAATATCTAAGTATTTTATTCATTACTGGAAACTATTAACGTGACTTTTACAGACACTTTGAAATCGCTCAAAGAACTAAGAGAAAAAATAAGATGAAAAGTCGCTTAGTGGTCAAAAATGATATACCTACTATTTATTGTCTTTATTGCCAACATAGCTTTTTATATATTTTTAAAAGAAATTATAATTAAAAAAAATTTAAAAGACTTTTCGAAGTTCTTTGTATACCGAATAAGGGAATATAAAGCATCATTTATGTGTTTGACTGTTCTTCTGTCACAGCTTATTTAATCTGTGTCTAAAAAAAAAAAAAGTTAAAAAATACTTACAAATTACGGAAAAATGTAACGAAAATACTAAAGTTCATAAAGTCTGTAAACTTTTTAATAACTTTAGATTCCCACAAACGACTCACTCTTGACCAATTTTAAAGAGGCATTCAATTTTTGTCAGATTATTAAATAGTTCGTGTTTTACTTTTATATCAATGTACGAAACATTAAAAATCATATTGATTAACTAATTAATTTAAAATATGAAAAACCAAAACAAGTCTATCCCACGGAATCTGTACATTTATCCGGGATAAAAAGTGATTTATGTGCTATTCCAGACTATAATCTATCTCTGTGCCAAATGTCATCCAGATCTGTTCACATTTGTAATATTAGTACAATAGTTTTATATATATATATATATATATATATATATATATATATATATATATATATATATATATATATAGGACTAACATTTTGATATGATGCCAAATTTTTATATTTTTGTTAATATTTTCTTATAATAATTTTATTTATGAATATTTTCGTACTAATTATACAATGTAGTTATACGTTTACTATTTGCTATTTGTATAATAATCGATTTTATTAATTATATGTAATTAAAGACCATGACCTATGACATAAATGGAGAATTTAGAATTTAAAGGACAATTTGAAAGTCACAGACAGTCCACACATAATGTATATAATAGTATAAATAAATGCACATATTTGAAAAAGAATATACTTGCACAAATGACTTAATGTAATGTATTTTTCACTAATTTTATAAAAAGGAGCAGGTCTCAATTCTAAATGTATGTTTTTGTATGTTACGCGATATCGCCTATTGTGAACTTATTTTAATAAGATTATGAAGCTGTAATTTTTTCTTAAAAAGCCATAATTAGCTGTAGCTTTTTAAGAAGTTGTAAATAACAAATACTCTTTCTCGCCATGAAGTACAAATAAAAAATTTGCTCAAATTATACCAACTTTGTGTTTTAATTATAAAAGGCCCACCAACAAAAAATAAGTATACATATATAATGATGTTCTCCTGACCGATTCCGGCCACGGCGGCCAATCTCATTGAGACTAGCCAAGTGCGCAGGAGATATTATAGTGCACAAGTGTACGCGCAGACACAAGTGCACTCTCTATTCCTGTCACTCTCATACTCCGGTGGGACGACACGAGGCACGACCAGTGAGAGTTAAGGCGCAGGACTGAAGGCTTTGCGTGCTCTTCCAGGCACGGGGGTGAAACACCGCGAACTTCCCAACTCCGGGCTGTTACTTAGGCTTACTATACAGAAAGACTCAATAACTACACTTGGACTCGAACCCAGGACCTCCGAGTGTGCAGCCGTACATGCTAGCCACTACACCACCGAGGCAGTTAACCGAGGTTTTAGTATATAATTTCTAATACCCCACGCCTGATAAAATTTTAAAGCAATACACGTAGAAAAAGATTTTACTAAACACATCAACAGATGCGCTATAAGATGTGGAATAAATATTCCTGTATTACATCGGTACATAATGTCTAATAATATTGAAGAAGACCCTTTAATATAAATTTTATTAAAAATAACTCAAGGCCTTTCAAGGGTCAATATTTATTAATTAGTAGCGACTTACCCTAGCTTTGCTCGAGTTCGTCCCTAGCGCGGATTACAGTCACAGTTTCATCGGTTTTAATTTTTTTGCGCAGAACCCTAATTCTTTTTTTAAAATAAAAGTAGCCTAAATTACTCCTTATAACATCAGCTATCTCCCAGTGAAAGTCCCATCAAAATCGGTCCAACCAATCCGGAGAATAGCTCGAACAGACAGACAGTACAGTTTAAACGTTGACGAGGTAGTATAAAATCCGAAGGTGTTTATTTAATTCATACATTTTAAAATATAAACGTTTTCCCTATTCTATGTATCACTGTGGGAATTTATTGCCTTCAAATATTTTCCTGCACTTGATTGATTGGAGTGCACTCCATATTTGACCACCTTTCCCGTTGCCCACAACATACTGCAATCCCTGCAATTTATTTATTTTGCACCATCCACGTTTCTAAAATAAAAATGTTTTAAATTTGATTGGATAGTAATAATATTCTTCATGACAAAAACTCTCTAAAGGTGTTTGAAAAATTTTCCTATACATATAACAAAAACATGTACGCAGTCGAAGTTGTTTCTTGAGCTTTTTAAACCAATATTTTTAAAGGCGTATTTAAAAAAGTCATAGACGTCCATTTTGTGTGTTACGCGACATCTTTACCAATTGTAAACACAATTTTAATGATAATTTTACGTAATATTTTAAATAACTCAAGGTTTTTCATTCATATCTATACTAATAATATTAGCAGTAATCATAAATGTCAAACAACAAATCGCGCAGACTTCCATACATTACAGTAAAACTGATGTTTATAATATGTTTTAATTGCTTTAATCTCAAACACTGGACAAATACTCATCGTGTAGAGGGTAGATATATGAAACAGACATATATGTGTATTGTATAAACAAATTTAACGCGGTTGAAATCGCGGGGCACAGCTAGTCTTTTATTTTCAACTATTTACGTTTTAAAGTTTAGTATAGATTTCTCAGAAATGATATATTTTTCCACAATAAAAAGTATCCTATATGTTGACCCGGATAACCAGCTATCATCATACCAAATTTCATCAAAATCGGTCCAGTGGTTTTTCCGTGATGCGGTAACAGACAGACAGATAGACAAACAGACAGACAAAAATTCTAAAAACTATAGATTCGGCATCTGTATCGATAATAATGTCTATTTCAATAAGATTTTCCAAAAAATATTTCATGTACAGATTCGGCTCAGTTAGAATTTTATTATATGTGTAGATATAAAGTTCTACCACTACGGGTATTGCCCTAATAGTTACATTTAAAGTGATTTGAAATCGCTAGATATTTTATAAAAAAAGTGCTTGCTAATATTTGTCCACCTGTCTGTCTGTTTTTTTAAGTACAACCTGAATTATTAATTTAAATTGTAAACATACCATTCAATATCAAATACATATTTTATTATAACATCAGAAAGCATCTTCACTTAAAAGGGGTCCTCTTTCAAAATCTTATAAAGGTTCGAGACTGTAACAGTATAAAAAAGAGTACTCAAAAAAGTCACAGATAATATTATTTAGTATGTACATATGTGGTGTGTAACGTATTCAATATAAAAAAAATACATATTATACTGACGACACGTTTGGCTCAGTTTGTAGCGACCTTACTTGCTGTGCCAGTGGTCGCGCGTTCGAGTCCCGCTGGGTGCATTCATTTGTGTGATGAGCACAAATGTTTGTACTCTAGTTATGGGTGTTTATATTTATAATATGTATATATTTAAAGTTATATATGAGTAACTATCTGGTATCCATAACCTCGTAGCTTACCATGGACCTAGATGGTGCTGTATGTTAATGTCCCAACATATTTATTTATTCATTTATATTGGTAGCAATCTATCCCGGTTTCGCCTGCCTGTCTTTTAATTTAACAAGTAAAAATACAATCTATTCTAACTGCTACCGGATTAAATTTCATGAAGCACATTATACTAACTTAGCCAGATAATAACTCTAAAATCCGTTCATTTCACTTCTATTTACTTTAAAGTTCCTCTAAAAACTTCTATATTATTTGAACTTACTAACTTTGTTCTAGTATAGTGTAGTTTATATCTATATTTAATATTATAAATGGGAAAGTAACTCTGTCTGTCTGTCTATTACCTATTCACACTTGATCCGCTGAACTGATTTAGATGAAATTTGGTATGGGGATAGTTTGAGACCATATGAAGGGCATAGTTCATATCCCGGAAATCATCCCTTATGGGTGAAAAGGGGGGTGGAAGTTTGTATGGGAAATGAATAATCTCAATAAGGGATATATTTTTATTTTTATTTTTGAAGTACTTACCAACTTTTCTATACCTATGTTAGTATGTATGTATGTACATATATATAGTTTATTCTATACTAACCGTTAAAACGTACCTAGGGACAAACCCGAGGGAAGCGAGGATGAGTCGCTATTCAATATATCAATATTCAATATCATACAAAAATAAATAAAACTCTTTTTATTTTATTATAATTTATATTTTTATATAATCTGGGAAAATTATGTGTATCTGGCAAACCCAAGTTCATCGGATACTCATAAATAACATCTGATATCATATATGAAATATTAAACGAAATTCTTGAAATTCTGATAGCAAGGAGAGCGTTTTTATTAAAATATATTCTAGCAATAAGCATCCTTATACTGATTCGATAATCTGTTCAGTACTTAGCTAGTAACATGACATAGAGAGATGGACTAAGGTATTTCTTTGCCAGCCGTCAACTAAAAATGGTAGAAAAGCGCGAGAGAGACAAAACGATCGTGCGGCCAGAAGTCATCTGTATTTATTGAAATACGACTAATGAAGATACATATTTATTACCATTTTACGTAATGTTATAATTTTCAATAATATTATATTTTTTTCAACATTGGAATAAAAGACGTATTGCTGAGTCCATTCTATACGTCTATGGCTAATAATAATAAAGTATATATAATTAAAGAAAAACTAAAATCAGTTTCTAAAAGACACATTACATTTTTAATCTGCCTCGTTTTTTAATGAAAATCCAAGTTTTTCCTACCAGAAAATCTTCATTATTATGTTACAGCTTGAAAATAGCTTTATAAATTCTTATTTTTTTATTCATATTTCTCTTTAAACAATGTCAATGATTCACAACATGGTTTTGTCATTCAGATTATCGTTTAAAAAAAACTTTAGGCAAACTTATATTTTCATTTTTGTATGTGGTGGTTGTGGTGGCTCTATAAATAATTCATTGAACAAATAACTAGGCAAATATTCATTTAATAAAATATCATTCGTATATTATAAAATATGCACAAAATAGCACTAATGGCAAAATAAGTTCTAGTAATTATTAATTTTGTAAATATTTAATTAAAATTAATTAATATGTGTTCGCCGATTGGTCGAAATTCAAATATAATCGTTATTTTTATTTATAACACTAAAGCTTGTCAATAGCTACTAATAAGAAAAAAAAGAAAATCGGTTGACAAACAGAGAAGAAAAGGGTACTGAACCGTTTTGTCTTTGCCTATTTACATATAATATATAGATATACTACAAACACTGCAAAGTCCACATAATATTTGGCATACTCTTAAGTCATAGGGTTAAAGAAAAATGCAAATAATGTATAACACGACTATGTCTGACTCGAAGAGAAACTCTCTATTATGACAATAAAGTATACCTAGTCTTTTTATTAAAAAAAAATACACAATTTTATGGATATTTTCGCATTTTATTTTGATTTTTGATTCTCGACATTGATAACATCTTGCGTAAACCCTTAGAAGCCTAACATTTATATATAAATATAATATATAATAACTACACAAACGAAGACGCTGACTTTGCCTCAGTTTATCTTTATTTGAGTTACCGATTTCTGTATTATTGAATGGTCCTATTTGTTTTATGTTTCGAGGAAAAACGCACCATTCGTTAGTTCATTAATATGTTACTGTAAGAAAGATAATAACATCAACAAACACATTTTCCCATTTAAAACATGACTAAGGTTATATGGAACTCTGATGAATAGATACACAGGGCAGACTATGTTAGGCAATACGTTCACTCACTTTGTAGGTCACGGTCTCGCGCGATTTTATAGTAAGGTACATATTATGTTTTTTTATTTATCTTCAAAAGTTTTTATAACATTACTTATATTAAATTTTCATATCTTTATATTTATTTTTATTTTATTACTAGCAGAACCCGCGGCTTTGCTCGCGCAAAAACTACAAAAAAAATCTCTAAAAAGGTAGTTTTATACAAACTTTCATCCACTATTTTACCCCCTTATAGGATGAATTTTAAAAAATGGTATAACACGTATTTATATAATTTTATTGAAGAGCATTAATACCAAGTTACAAGTAATTCAGATCATAAATATTCTTTTGGATTGTATTATAACGTGTTTTCCCGTGGGAAAGAGATAATCTCCCGCGGTAAAAAGTAGCCTATGTCACAACTCTCCACACAAAAAAAAACACGAGAATCCGCCAAGCTCTTTCGACGTGAAAGAAAGACAAACAAACAAACAAACAAAGAAACAAACAAACAAACAAACAAACAAACAAACAAACAAACAAACAAACAAACAAACAAACAAACAAACAAACAAACAAACAAACAAACAAACAAACAAACAAACAAACAAACAAACAAACAAACAAATAAACAAACAAACACACTTTCACATTAATTATAATATTACTTAGTATGAATAATCTAAAATTGTTTTACAAATCCTAACTGTACTTAACTAAGTGCAAACATTTATATGTTTGAATCAAACTTAAAATAAACTGAATTAATTTACCCACTAGCCTAGTCTATTATTATTAATAAAATTTACTTTTAAAGAATTCCATTTGAACATAGCGATCGAACATGTGATTTATTTTTTATGAATGAAGGGCTTATTGATACACTGATGTGAGAAGCAATAAATCTTCAAGTAAATATTATGAACTACAAATCTCATATTTTTAAAACGACTACTTTAGAGAGGCTTTAAATAGTATAAACTATAATAGATAGTAGAGGGACTTTTCTTAACTACTACAGTAGAAGTGTAATGTTTTATTTGAGTACGTTCAATGCAATTGGATGGAGGTGTAACATGTGCACAGACACAAGTGCACTCTCTTTTCCTGTCACTCTGATACTCCGGTGAGACGAAAACTCGATACGGCCAGTGAGAGTTAAGGCGCAGGACCGACGGCTTTACATGCTCTCCGAGGCACGGAGCTGAACTGCCACCAACTTTCCAACTCCGGGCTGTTACTGAGTATTTCTTTACAGAAAAATACAAGATTTCACGAAGTTACTTTTTTATTATCTGTAAAGATTTAGATAAAGTACAAATAAGAAAAGAGGGATATAATATTTGCTTTTAATGTAAAAATATGAGCATATTAGGTGACATAATTCAAAAGTACTTGTAATAAGTCTAATTAAATATACTTTATTTCGTTTCATTTCATACAAGAGACCAACAACATATATATTTAATTTATCTAAAAGATCAATAAATAAATATGAAATAATGCGATTTCCGAGTTTTACTCTTCACATTACCCCTTTTAGTATTACTTACTACCCTTTTAAAGTTGTATTGCAATAAGTTGAAACCATATAATATGGCTTCATATAACCACCCTCCTAACATTACACCCCTATTTAACTACTTTATTACAACGATCCAACGAAATGAAAGAAATTAATTCGAATTTTATAAGGAGACTATTGCATATATTGCATTGCCCGCGGCTCCGCCCGCGTTCAGATGACCAAAACACAATTCTTAGGTTTTACATATTAGTACACTGTAACATTGCAGTTTTTGTATTTTTTCTCAAAAATTAGATATTTTCTCGCGGTAAAAAGTATCCTATATGTTGACCCGAATAACCAGCTATAACCATACCAAATTTCATCAAAATCCCTCCGGTGGTTTTTTGTGATGCGGTAACAGACAGACAGACACAAAAATTCTAAAAACTATAGATTCGACCTTTGCCTCGATAATAATGTCTACTTCAATAAGATTTTTCAAAAAATATTTAATATAAGTAAAACTAAAGAATTTGGTTTTTGGTCATCTGAACGTGGGCGGAGCCACGGGCAATGCTAGTATAATCTAAAGAATATATAAAATATAGAACCGTAATGTGAACGAAGCAAGGGCGTATCACTAGTGATTCAAAATCTATGCTGGTATATACGAGTATTTGTGTATTTAGTAGGACTAAGTAAAGGAATGTTGAAGGCATTCTTGTCACCATTCGACGCGAACGTGATTACAGTTATAATTTAAAGAAACATTATCTACACTCGTTACGTTTTATTATAATTTAAGTATTCAAATAACACATAAGATGTTTGGCATTGAAATAAAGCTTCAAACTAGAATTAGATAAAAAAATCCATTTGAATTAATGAATTTTTTTACAAAATATAAGCGAATAGAATATATCACCAAACATAATAAGCTATTGTTGAAAATAGGCTTATAATATGAATGATTTGTCTCTATATCTCTATATGTATATATAAACATTGATGTGTGTATGTGTGTTCCATATAGACTCCAAAACGGCTGGAGCGATTCTGATGAAATTTTCAGGCAATCTTCAGATTAGTCCAACAGGTGATCCTGTGAAGTTTGATAGCAATCGGAAATTTGAACGCGGGCGAAACCACGAGTTCTGCTAGTATCATATAATATTAAAATAAAGATTGAAGTCTGCATACGACACGCAATAGTTAGAAGGTACCTATGTTTTTATCTTTACTTATTTAAATTTCCTTAGTTCATTATATGTGATTAACATATATCGATAAAACTTCAAACTGTTATTATATTTGCAAAACCAGATACAAGCAAATATTTTTAACCCCATGCTATATACTCAGGTAGAAGATTGACTTAGCATGTGGAACTCTACACTAAATACAAAATTCTACCATACACTTGTCTAAAAAAACCTAATAAAATCAACCATTACTGTTTTTCTTTGAAAATAACTATTAATTCCTTATGCAAAAAAGTAATGGATTTTGTTATATCAATATTATCAGAGTGCGGTTTCACCGGCGTAAGCGCGTGGAACGATGACGTTTCATAGTAGCGTTAAATGTGAAGCGTCGTGCCATTGCAAGAGCCAATGAGTGAACCGAAATACTCGGTCGATGGCACACGTACCGGCCGGTGTAATACTTTCAAACATTATTAGTACGATTTTGATGTGATTTAAACGTTTTTATAAGAATTTTCTGTAACAAAACAGTGAGTGAACAGTATAAAAGTACACGTGGTTCATTTGGCAGGAGATTTTCAAAGTTTCTGTAAGTAGTTTAAACATTTTATACGTTAAATATTTTTGTTAAATTTAAAAATAATAATGAATAGCATTAAAATAGTATAAATTTGCTATTTTTATAAATAAAACAGAATATTCCATGCCGAGAACTAAATTGTAGAGCGTTGCTGATGTTAATTAGATTGCACACATGTCGACGAGACCATACTTGTTATTTTAAACGTTTTTAAATTTCATATAAAATACACTGTCTAGTTAAATTTTAATATATAACTTTGCGTTAAACCACTTATATTTTTGTTAATATTTTATTAAATATATAAACCATCTAAGTAAAATGTTATATTACTTAAATTAAATACAATCTTCTCCCAACAAAACTCAACTAGGTCACAACTCACACTAAGGACTTTTTCATACAGCACATGTATGAAAAAATTAAAAACCGTATAATACCATGGTATTTGAATAAATATCATTTGTATTTTTTGTGCAATTTTATTATACAGATAAATTAAATTGAAGTGTCTGTTTGTAATGACAAAATAACACCTTTTTACTAAATTCATATGAAATTGTATACGGTACTTATAATAAAAACCCAACTTCCGGCTAATCTCCGAAACTGCTGGACTGATTTTGACGGAACTTTCACTGGCTGATAGATGATGTTATAAGGATGTCACTTAGGTTACTTTTATTTTAGAAAAAGAATTAGGGTTCCGCTCAAAAAAATTTAAATGTACCTTGGGAAGCACTCGAGCGAACCGGGAGTAAGCCGCTAGTACGAAATACGATTTAAGCCGCAGAGTAAATTTAGGATAGAGGCTCATTTAATAGTCGTTGCGCAACTTGCCTAACTGAACTGTAAACATATCCATTTGAATTTTTGTACTTATCTCAAACATCATAGTTGATATCTTTCATGTAACATTTATAAATATTAATAAGTTTAAATAACAAGTTTTCATTACAAACAAAATTTCTTTTTTAATATATACATTATACAATATACCTACTGTATGACTAAAAAGTTTAAATAACAAGGAGTCTTTATACGTATTGTTAACTTAAAATTATTTATTTAAATAATAAAGATCCGCTAACAATTAATTAACAATAATTCATAACATTCACACAAAAAAACACACAAATTGACTCTCTACTCCTTTTTAAAGTCGGTCAAAAAGATTACACAGCTTAACTTATCATTTCAAACACTATATATTTTTATCTTTTTGTCTGCGTCCATTCAATCATCCTCCCGGTTATCGAACTCCATACAAAAATAACCTGAATGCGACTTAGACAATGGTCATTTAACAATGCATAGTCCACAATGGGATTTTAAAAACTATTTCCTGTGCATCACAAAGCAAAGTATTTCTGTAACAGACCCTTCATTCGCAAATTAAGTATTTCAAATCGAAATATATACTTTCGGTGGATTTCGTGTAACTTTATTTAGCGATATAGGTATAATACAATTAGGTGTGATATAAAAAAATATTTAATAAGCGTAAATATATACGTTTTTCATATAGACAGGTTGATTTAAATTTGTTATTATAATAAATATGTTGGGATATTAACACACAGCACCGTCTAGTTCCATGGTAAGCTACGAGGCTTGTGTTATGGATACCAGATGGTAGATACACTACACATGTGTATATAACATTAAATACATATATATTATAAATGACGACACATTTGACTCATGGCATTCATTTGTGTGATGAGCATGAATGTATGTACTCCAGTCATGGCTGTTTATATTTATAATATATATATATATATATATATATATATATATATATATATATATATATATATATATATATATATATGTAGTGTATCAACTATCTGGTATCCATAACACAAGCTTCGTAGCTTACCATGGAACTAAATGGTGCTGTGTGTTAATGTCCCAACATAAAAAATATATATAAACAAAACACCCAAGACTGGAGTACAAACATTAATAACACAAATGAATGCAAATGAAAACTAGCGGGACTCGAACCCGCAACCGTTGGCACAGCAAATACGGTCACTACAAACTGAGCCAAACGTTTCGTCAAAAAATTGTTTATTTAAAGCTTTTAAAGAATATCTTTAACATGTCTCCTATACAGCAATATCATAATCGAAATATCAGCTGTGACAACAAAACGCACCGAGTTTGTTATGAATACAAATTTTAAAAGATAATAATATCATCCTCTAAGCCAGTAGTAACATGCAATATTATACGACTATTACTGGTTAAAAAGTGTCATAACTTAGAAAATTTAAGTGTGCCTGCCAATAGGCAAATTATCTATACATATAATAAAATTGTAACTAAGCCGAATCTGTACATTAAATATTTTTTGGAAAATCTCATTGAAATAGGCATTATTATCGATACAGAGGCTGAATTTATAGTTTTTAGAATTTTTGTCCGTCTGTCTGTCTGTCTGTCTGTTACCGCATCACGGGAAAAGCACTGGAGGATTTTTTCTGAAATTTAGTATGATGATAGCTGGTGATCCGAGTCAACATATAGGTTACTTTTTAACCGACTTCCAAAAAGAAGGAGGTTATCAATTCGTCGGAATCTTTTTTTTATGTATGTTCACCGATTACTCGAAGACGCCTGAACCGATTTGGAAATTTTTTCTTTTGTTTCAAGGGGTATACTTCCCAGGTCCCATATAAATTTTATCGAAATCGGTAGAGCGGTTTTTAAAAAAATCAACAATATATATATTTTTTTTAAATATTTTGCTTAATCAAATATGTTATTAAAAAACTTTCTTCTTATAAATTACCTGCTTACTACGTCCATACTAAAAATGGGAAAATAAAAACTTAAAAAAAAAACCGACTTCCAGACACTAAAATGTAAAAAATAACTAAACGGAGGTTTTCATTTAGAATAGATACCTAATCAGATATTTTCGAAGTCGGTGCCAGTCTACAATATTTTAAGATATGAATATCTAATAGGTAAATATGTATTTTACGTATCGAAATATATTAGATTTGCTTTGCATCGGCTGGCACCGACTTCGAAAATATCTGATTAGGTATCTATTCTAAATGAAAATCTCCGTTTAGTTATTTTTTACATTTTAGTGCCTGGAAGTCGGTTTTTATTTTTTGTTAAAAAGTTTTTATTACCGCAGGAAAATGTCTAATTTCTGAGAAAAAATACAAAAACTGCAATGTAAGAGTATGAAAAACCTAAGTATTTGGTTTTTGGTCACCTGAACGCAGGCGGAGCCGCAGGCAATGCTAGTACGCTATAAAAAATATCCACACGGCTCTCTTTTGTAAATACACGATTCGTGGTAATAGTTGAAGAATTCGCAACATTTCCATTAAAAGTTATTATAAAATAGATATCATATCTTATCTATTCTAAACTAAGCGAGTTTGGGTTACTATGATTCTAATACGCTTTGATGCTTGATTATAGAATTCCACTGATTAAATAGATACGACTTGAACGGCCGTTATGTGATTTTATATGAATTAATGTTCGCTCACTGATCCAAATTCGGACATGATCATTTTTTTACTGATAACACTAATTATACGAAAGCTTGTTACCCATACTAATATTATAAATGTGGAAAATTTATGAAGATTGCTGGAACAGCTCAACGGATCTGGATGAAATTTGGCACAGAAATAGATTATAGTCTGGAATAACACATAGGTTACTTTAGATCCCGGTAAAATATACGGTTCCCGTGGGATAAGTTTGTTTTGATCTATGAGCCTGAAGCGAAGCGAGTACGAGACGCTAGTAGCTAAACAATAAAAAAAAATCGGATGATAAACAGAGGAGAAAAAGCACTGAACTGTTTTATATTTGCCTATTTATATATATAGAAGACAAGCGACTCACCCTCGCTTCGGTCAGGTTCGTCTAGATTTCTCAGAGATGAGATATTTTCCCGCAGTAAAAAGTACCCTATATGTTGACCCGGATAACCAGCTATCATCATACTAAATTTCATCAAAATCTGTCCAGTGGTTTTCTCGTGATGCGGTAACAGACAGACAGACAGACAGACAGATAGACAGAAAAAAAATCTAAAAACTATAGATTCGGCCTCTGTATCGATAATGTCTATTTCAATAAGATTTTCCAAAAAATATTGAATGTACAAATTTGGCTTAGTTACAATTTTGTTATATGTATAGATAAGGAATTCCTATACCAGACTAAATGATATAAAATAACAAAACCACAGTCAAAAGAGAGCTCATATTGAATTGTTATGAGTTGCTTCATACGTTTTTATTCTCACGGTCAACGAAAACAAGATGTGATGCAGAAATGTGATATAAATAACTCGGTCTTATAAAGACACTTATCCATGTTGCTTCACTTTCTTAATTCTCCCACATATTTTTGCTTTAAAAAAAAATATCGAAATATATATTATCATTTTTTAAAAGATATATGTTAATTGTAATTAATAAATAGAACCAAATATTGTATCTTTTGCGCGAATAACCAAAAAAAACCTGTCTAGATTTATATTTTCTTATTGATAACTGTTAACATTTTTTAAATTAAATAACATACATTTTATTACATTATATACGTATAATTTCCAGTTGAGTGGAAAATATATATTTGAATTTTTTTCTCTATACGAGGCCTTTCCTATTTTCATTTTTTCTTTTTTATGTTAACGTTTATATATCTTATTTTTCTTTTTTTTATATTGTTAATAGCGACTCACCCTAAGTTTGCTCGGGTTCATCCCTAGGTACGTTTTAACTGTTAGTATGGAATAGGAATCCTCAATAAACGGGCTATCTAATGCAAAAAGATTTTTTCAAATCGGATTAGTACTCGTAGTTCCTGAGATTAGCGCGTTCAAACAAACTCTGCTTCTTTATAATATAGATATTAGATTAGATATATTGATTAGTAGTATAGTGTAGTATTATATGATCTATGGTATAGATTTTTATTTCATATGTCAGGACATTAGCACACAACGCCATCTAGTTCCATGGTAAGCTACGAGGCTTGTGCTATGGATACCAGATAGTTGATACATTATACATATATAACTTTAAATACATATACGAGTATATTATAAATATAAACACCCATGACTGGAGTACAAACATTCGTGCTCATCACACAAACGAATGCCCCCAGCGGGAATCGAACCCGCGACCGCTGGCACAGCAAGTAAGGTCACTACCAACTGAGCCAAACATGTCGTCACTTATGACGTCATAGCATTTATATATACATATTTTCACGCTAAATCAAAATATATTCTATTGTATTAAAAAAAAACAAACGTGCGGAGGCACTGTACCATTCATATACATTCTTAGTGCGGACAATAATACAAGCTTCTTATAAGTTTATGATACATTGTGCAGTTTTTGCAACATCCTCTTCAAATGACCTTCCCATCCTTTGTACCTCATTATATTAAATCCGTATAAACAAAAAGTATGCTAAAGCCAGTAAAAACAAAGTACAAATTCTTAATTATGTAACATGATAATTTTCAATTCAATAGATAATTGGCTTCTAGTGTCGTTTGGTCACAATTTATTTCGTCAGTGTCGTGTACAAAAGATATTTTTTATAAGCATATCTTCAAAACGAGATTAATTTTAAAATGAAGTTGATGTATTTCTTACATATACTTTAAGTGACTTTATTGGAGATGCTTACAATACCAATTTCGATCTATAATTTTTTTGTCTGTCTGTCTGATTTTACTTATCCATCACATATAATCTCAAGTAAGATATAGTTTTAATCCTGACTCATATAAAGGTAGAAAATAAAAAGTAAACAAGAAAATCAACTTGCTTATGGCTACCGAAAATTAAATGGTTGTTTAAAATACAATTTTTACTGAAAAAAACAGAGTATTTCCGATAAAAACGGCTAAAACGATGTCAGAACGTATTATACCTATATAGTAGTAATACTTAAATCCTGTAGTATGTTTGACCTACATACTTGACTTCCATCACGTTATCGAAAAGGTTCAATGGACTTTTACAAATAAGCTATTTAAAATACAACGTGTCTTATTATTTAGTATAATATTACTATTATTAATACCATAGATTATCATTTAAATAATAATTACATAAATTAATAAATAAATATATTATAAAAATAAAAAACCCTACTACATACAAGTATGAACATCTTGCAGCAAGGATGAAACGTGTATGTATGTTTCCGACTGCATAATACTATATTCCATAGTGAACTTGTTTTAATCTTTTTAGTTAGCTTTTATGCAGTCGGTTTTTTTTTATAATATATTTATTTATTTAGAGCTTTTTAAGTATTTTTACACGTAAAGTCGTCGGTCCTGCGCCTTAACTCTCACCGGTCGTATCGAATAGTCGTTCCATCGGAGTATGAGAGTGACAGGAATAGAGAGTGTTCTGGTGTCTAGTCCTAGTAAGATTGGCCGCTACGGCCGAAATCGGCCAGGAAGACATGTTGAAGACTTACGTTGCATGTAGGTGCGCCCAAATAATTGTATCTACTAAATAAGCATTTGATTAAATATAACGACGCGGTGGTATACGTCCTCTTTTCATATCAGGTCTTCTCAGCAGAACTGCATTTCGTGTTATCTGTTATATTTTCCTCAAATTTTCAATAATGACTACGGTCGAAATTCTCGTTTACTTAAAAAGGAATTACAATTTAAAAAATATATAATATTCTTGGAATAGCTGATAAAGTAGATTAATTATAAAGACTCCTTTGACTCCTCTAATGTAAATTGTTGTTATCAGCTGTACATGTTCCGTTGAATTTGAACTACGGTTTTTAATTGAGCCTAATAGCTGGAATAAGCAAATATATAGGAGTATAAATGATAACAGAATAAGTAGTTCTTTAAGATATGAAATATTTTCGATATTACGCGTTTGGCCGCACAAACAATTTTGTTTCTCATAAAAATACAATGAAATACAAATTTATTTTTACAGTTGATAAAATGAGTGTTGTAGATGAGTCATCTTTTATTTAATTTTTAACGTAAAAGACTAAAAACATCTCATGCTACAGAACCGACGGTGTGCAAATCAAACTTGCACTTGCTCGATTTCACTTTTTAAGGACTAGCGGCTCACCCTCGCTTCGCTCGGGTTCGGATCAAGACAAACAAAACCAAATTTATCCCACGGGAACCGTACATTTTTCAGGGATAAAAAGTAGCCTATTTGTTATTGTGATGTATGAACTATATTATTGTAAAGTTTCATTAAAATCCAATCAATAGTTGTTGTGTACTAAGCTGTATTAGTTTCTATAGTTTTTTTTAACAATCCCACGGGAACCCTTTAATTTTCCGGGATGAAGTGAAGATGAAAAATATCTAAGATATTGACCGGGGATATAAGGTTCCACCATATAAAATTTCATTTAAATCGGTCCAATAGTTTCGGAGATGAGCCCGTACAAACAGACAAACAGACAGAGAAACAAAAAGAATGTAAAAAATCTGGATTTCTTCTATTTCTCTTCTTACATCCCCTGACTCGGTTTTTAGTATTTTTTTCTATATACAGACATTCGATCTCTACAGTTTTATTATAGTATATATTTGTTTTTGCATTGAGGTTAATTTGAATTCATAAAGAATTTACATAAACATCAAACAAATTCGAACAGCTAAAGCATAACACTTTCATAAGTTATTTTGTTTTATTGCAAATCGTGATAACGCTAATGAATTCATTGGTTATTCTGAATAAAGATCTTATTAATTCAGTATATTTCAAAGAGGGAATATAGAATGGCTTGATTTAATGCTTTTAGAACGATTCGATTGTAAGTATTCAAGTATGATTAACTTTGAAAATAATTTTTAAGTTTTGGCTAAAAAATTATATAGACGGAGTCCGAAAAAAAATGTCAAAGTCAAAAATAGTAGCGTGTTTTGCTGTTTATGCTACTATTCTCCATTTTATCAAACACTTTCGAAAAATAAGGATTTTTTTTATAGGTACTGGTAGTAATCGTAGTTTTCAATTTTTGTTAAAAATAAAATTTTATTATTATATATATTTTTTTAAGCAGTACTTCTCTTTCTCTTGAAAGAGAGAAAGCATAATATTAAGTAGCTTCTTTATTTTTTTTTCTTTATTATAATAAAATTCGATGGCTATATATTTTTACTAATATTTATTTACTTATCACAGCAATGATTGTTTCATTAATATTTGTATTTTGTTAATTTTTTTTTAAATCGTTATTGTTTGGCTTCAAGTTTAGTTCTATGACACTCTGTTTATATTAGTACTTTGACTGCCTCGGTGGTATAGTGGCTAGCATGTACGGCTGCAAAATCGGAGATTCTGGGTTCGAGTCCCGGGTTGAGCCAAATTTAGTTATTGAGTGTTTCAGTTTACTAAGCCTCAGTAACATCCCGGGGTTGGGAAGTTGGCGGTATTTCACCCTCGTGCCTTGGAGAGCACGTTAAGCCGTCGCGTCGGTCCTGCGCCTTAACTCTGATCGGTTGTGTCGAGCAGTCGTCCCACCGGAGTATAAGAGTGACAGGAATAGAGAGTGTACTTGTGAGTTACAGAAGTGTTTAAAGAAATGACAAGCGTTTAAAGAAATACAGAGACAGAGTCTTGTATAGTACTTATAGCATATTTTCTGCACATTTGTTAGCAAAAACCACCAATAATTTTTAAAATAATAATATCATTTCTGAAATAAAATTCTAATATAAACACGGAGATAAGAGGTTCAATTATCTGTTAATGTTGTTTCTGTAGCAGAATGAGAACAGTTTGACTTTGAATGACTCATTTAGTTTCATGAAACCAAATGGAATTACAAATCTAACTTTATAATAAAAGGCCTTATTTGGAATTTCAGGGCAACCTAAAACTTTTGGAATTTGCGGAGAAATTTTATTATCAATACTAACAGCTATTTTGCTTTTTAATTTCTATGAATATTTTTATCTTTTTGAATACTCTTATACAAAAACGGGTCAAGTTTGTCATATTGAAAACGCTTTTTAAAATATTTCTAGTTTAAATTTTAAATTATCCTTATAGTTCCAGAATTATAGTTTGTATTTCTATACATAGAATAAAATTCTATCTGAGTCGAATCTGTGCATAAAATATTTTTTTGGAAAATCATAATGAAATAGTCTTTGTTATCGATACAAAGGCCGAATCTATAGTTTTTAGAATCTCTGTCTGTCTGATTGGGAACGCATCACGAGAAAACTACTGGACAGATTTTAATGAAATTTGGTATGATGATAGCTGGTTATCCGGGTCAACATATGGAATACTTTTTACTGCGGGAAATATCTCATGTCTGAGAAATCTATACTAAATATTAAAACGTTACTAGGGACGAACACGAGCGGAGCAAGCGTGAGTCGCTAGCTTACTATAAATAGTCTTTCTGTATTAGCGGAGAAAAAATAAAAAAGACATCTTTCCTTTGTCTAGTTCAGCATGAAGAAAAATATCATATAGGACCCAACACACACTAGACCTGCGATACCATCGTGTTTGGTCGCGTAGTAAGTAGTATTAGATATAGAAATTTACATAGTTCCTAGTGTGGGGACAAAGTAAACACTTTCCTACACCCATTTCAACAAGTTACAGCTCAAATCTTAAGTAGACATAAGCAGTTGAAAGTTGCATCTGCGTGTACAACAAATTGAATGAATTGATCACGAATCACCAGTGTGCATCTAAAGCAGTCTTCACACTCTGTATAAATTAATTTATCTGAAATAATATTATATAAGCTGAAGGTATATATAATTCTTCTGTACGTGTGTTTGTTAACCTACTCCTCCTAAAGGACCAATTTGTATGAAATTTTGTGTGTATATTTCAATGAGCTCCATGATCATCTAAACGGCAGGGACGATTTCAATGACATTTTTTGTATATGTTCGAGTGCCCTGCAAGGTTTGAATTTAGATCCTGTGAATTTTGCTAGCGATCGGAAGTTTGGACGCGGGCGAAGCCGCAGGTACTGTTAGTTGTATATAAAAATATGAGGTAGAAAAAAAATGACAGTTTTGTCTACCAGGAAATTATGCCATTTATCAAACTAATAAAAATTTAATAGCAAAAATATTTTAATAAAATCATTACAATTTAGTGATTCTATATCGTAGTGTGAA
The DNA here is from genome assembly GCA_947093115.1 of Brenthis daphne. Taxonomy (NCBI): domain Eukaryota; kingdom Metazoa; phylum Arthropoda; class Insecta; order Lepidoptera; family Nymphalidae; genus Brenthis; species Brenthis daphne. Next base: position 34,787,194 of record OX352473.1, on the reverse strand, counting down.
GCGACCTTAGATTCACACTTCGAGAAATCAAGGCGTGTCATATGTAAATGTATTGTTTTGCCACCATTGTTATGTGCAATAAGGTATTGAATGACATTATTTAGCGACGCAACGTGTTCAAACACTCATAAAGCTTCTCCTTGGGTTTTTGTGAATAGCTCCTTACAATTCTTATATAGTTAAATATTAAAATATAGTAATGTAAAGAATTTTAATAAAATTTTATTAATAAGAGTGGTAAAAATAGTATCATAAGCTGTTTATCTAAGACGAAATTTAAATTACCACGTGCGAACTTCACCAGCTTTTTATTTAATCCCTCTACAACCGCGGACACGCCGGCGTTACAGTTAACAATAGATTTTTTAGAAATTTAATTAATTTCTTAGAAATTTACCTGGAGGTGTTTATAAAATGAGAACAACGTCGAGGTATGTATTCAGCCCTTTTTAGCGTCCCACTGCTGGGCGTGGACCTCCCTTCAATACGAGGGGGATCAGGCCATAGTCCACCACGCTAGCCAAGTGCGGGTTGGCGGACTAGACTAGCTCGAGGTATACTGACACTATTTACTTACTAAAAAAGATTTTAAATCGATTTACAATAAGCTATAAAATATATTTCAAAAAAAAACCCCCCGACTGCATAAAAGCTAAATACAAAGAAGAAAACAAGTTGACAAAGCAATATAGTACTATGCAGTGGGAAACATACACGTTTCATCCTTGCCGCGAATGTACATAATTGTACATAAATGTCAATTAGACATTTGAAGTAATATTTAGAAATTTTTTATCCTAAATCACGTTTAAACATATAAGTATATAATATATTTTTGTGATCGCCTCTTAAAAACCTTTATTTCGATACCCTACTCGATTGAAGACTTTGAAGACACACAAATTGGTCTGAAATCCGCCATATAAATTTTTAACTATGTTTATATAGTCTATGACACTCGCTTTATCAAGACGAATCTAACGATGTATGAATCAACAAAATCGGCCCACGCGTTTGGTCTCTAGAACGCTACATAGGAACAAACATAAATACATACATATGTACATACATACATAGGACTGATAAACACATTGCTCTCCTTTAGTCGCGCAGTCGGATAAAAATATAGCTTTTACTGATAAAACTTTCCTTTTCTAAAGTCGGCGATAACGAAATGCAGCTACACTCAAATACAGTCTCATGAATAACTACTGTAATAGATATTACGGCAAAATTGGTAAAGTAATTATTCTCTGAGTGTTATTCGGTCCTATGCATACGATGAGATCCAAACGCTCGTTTAGTGCGCAATAAACGCGCTGTCACGTGCGTTTCGCGATATAAACGCAAGCAAATTTTCATATTTTAAAATCAATGCAGAATAAGCACAGACGGCATGATACAAGCGATACATCGTAAACGCGTAAACGATGTAATGTGCACCCATTTTACATTTTACTTTAAGTACCTAATACGAGCAATATAATATGTAAGTAGAAAACGCGCGTTCATAATCCGCGTTATCTAGCAATAAGTATAGGTTCCTTATACTGGTAGTAGCACTTACAAAGTATTGATGATTTTATACTTCTTGTAACAATTTGTAAGTAAACGATGAATTAATTAATCGTTAATCGATTCCAGACTTTACAATTTAAATCTTCATAAACACTGATTTTGCGTGACAAACTAACTTACCGGTAGAACAGTGGTAACGCGCTCGCTTGGAAAACTGAGTGAAGCGGGTTCAAATCCAACTTAGAATCATTTTTAACATGATTACCACTTGCTTGTCTTACCAAGAAGGAAAACATCGTGAGAAAATCTGCATGTCTGAGAGAACCTAGCAAGGTTTCGAAAGACATGTGAAGTCCGCCAACCCGCACTTGGCCGCCAGCATTGTGGAATATAGCCAGTTTCCACTCGTATTAGAGGGAGGCCCGTGCTTAGCAGTTGGAGTTAAAAAGGGCTGAATACGTACGAGGATGATGCTTTTATAGACAGACTAAATAGTGACTTTATCAGTCGAAGTTAGTTAGGAGACTTACCAATATGGAATTTGTTCACCGTGTATATACGTAGTTTGGATAGATTTATTCACTTTGACTGTAGTAACAGTATAATTAACTATGCGACCCACATTAAAGTTAGTGCACGTTTAAGCCTTATTTGAAATGTTTAAATATAACCTAATGGTACTTCGTTCTCGACTGTCGAAATACTCAATAACAACCACTCAAGTACAAATCGCACTGTCGAACTGTGTTCCGTGTTGAATAAAATTAGATAAATATAAATAAAATTGAAGTATCTGTCTGTGGTTTTAAAATGGCATCCCTATATTTAGCTCATGAATGGCAATTTAAACATTATACTTATGTTCGAAAATCTCCAGAATGGCTAAACAAATTTCAATGATACGCATAGAGGTTTCATATTAAAAAAATGAGGAATGTAACTGAATCTAAATTATACATATTTTTTTTATCTAAGTAGAATTTCTAAATATTATAGAAACAAATACTTTGTACATAATATACATATATTGTGTTATTTATTATAATTAGGTGACTCACATTAAAGCTAACTTTTGTAACGCTCAGACATACAATCAATTTTAATTGATTAAACAAAGCAGTACAATATCTAGGTTTTGTAAATAATCAAGACCCTAATGTTGTTATTGTCCTTAGAATATCGGAACTCTAAATAAAATCTCCATCAATCACGCCGTCTGTTCGTCATGGGAATTCTCGCATCTTAGAAAAATACTCTCAATTTAGGATGAAAATTGTACCTTTTAAGATGTATAATTTTACAAATATAATTAACTAGCATTGCCCGCGGCTCCGCACGCGTTCAGATAACCAAAAACCATTTTTTTAGGTTTTACATGTTAGTATGCTCTTACAATGCAGGTTTTGTATTTTTTCTCAGAAATGAGATATTTTCCCGCGGTAAGAAGTATCCTATATGTTGACCCGGTTAACCAGCTCTCACCAAAACAAATTTCATCAAAATCCCTCCAGTGGTTTTTCTGTGATGTGTTAACAGACACACAGACAAAAATTCTAAAAACTATAGATTCGGCCTCTGTATCGATAATAACAACGACCAAAGAAACAAACAAACAAACAAACAAACAAACAAACAAACAAACAAACAAACACACTTTCACATTAATAATATTAGTATGGATATGTTTTATTATTTAAATCATACTAGTATGTTGCGGATATTATCAACCACCAGTATATTTTAGGATGTATTTAATTTACATATTGGGTAGGTATATTTCACATTAAAACACATTTTATTATTGGTTATTTAAAATTCATAGCTTTGTTAATATTAAGTACTTTATTTAGGAAATATTCCATATAACGAGAGTAATATACTTATTTTGCTATATTCCAACAAAGTACATATATTATTCAAAAAAATTTTTTTTTGAAATTTAAACATCAAGCTTATTAGTCAGTTTGAAGTAATTCCTTAAGTTTAGGTAAAAAATTAAGTTATTATTACTAGTTGTTACCGTCTTTATAATACCAATTAAAGATATTTTTATTTTTCATAACAAAATATACTATCTCTACATAGTATAAAATGAAGTCTCTTCCGCTGTCTGTTTGCTTAGATCTTTTAAACTGCTCAACGGATTTTAATGCAGCTTTCAGCAATAGATAGAATGATTTAAGAGAAAGGTTTATATGTATAATACGTGCATATTATAGTTCAGAAAAACCAAAAAATTCAGAGATTTGTATTTTATACTAACAGTTAAAACGAACCTAGGAACGAACGCGACCCTCTTTCAGGGTAAAATATATCCAAATATATATCAACTCCAATTAAAATAATATCTGTTGTTGAACTGCGAAAAATATACAGATAAAAAAACTACTTCCGTATTCATAATACATTAGCATGAACACATAACATAGTTCTAAATCGTAGGATGACGACGTCCCAACCATAACAAGTACAATTTTTAGACCTACAAGAGGCGCTTGTGTGGGCTCGTAAATATATTATTTAGTGTATAATTGTAGATTATATTACTTAGTGCAAGTACAACAATTAATGTGTTTTTATTTTTATACACTTTAAATTGCTTTTAATTTATCTGTAGCTGGGTACTGCTAATCAGATTGATGAAACACAATATTTTGTCCTAAATGTTTGTGGGAGGTTTGGTACATTTTAGTTTGTCGATGATACCACCATATTATTGCTATACGAAAATATGTAAATATTCTTTAATTCTTTTGTTAAAAACATCATATTGTGATAAAATAGAATGCAAACAACTGTGCCAATTCTATAACACCTCCAGGTAAATTTCTAGGAAATTATTTAAAATTCTAAGAAATATATTGTTAACTGACACGCCGGCGTGTCCGCGGTCGTGGAGGGATTAATATCCTTTACTAACTGATAGCTGTTCTGATGTACCTGATTGACATAGGCTTATTAGCTATATGTATGTACCTTATATCTATATTTAAAGTGATATATATACAAATATTGAAGTGTCTGTTTGTAATGACAAAAGCTTTTTACTAAATATGTATTAAATGATAAACGGTATATAAAAGAAAAACACATGTTTTTTTAATTTTTTGGCGGTTTTTTTACTGGCAAAATAACTGATATTAAAAAGAGTAACTTAGGGTACTTTTATTTTAGAAACAGAATTAGGGTTCCTCAAAAAAAACCGAGCAAAGCGAGGGTAAGTTGCTAGTTATTTACAAAAATCACCGCAGATCCTCAACAGCAGTCATCCCTTAGACTATAAATATCGATTATAATCGTTTGTTTGATTTGTTAGCTAAGTACCAACTATGTTTGCTGATATAACAACGCAAATAGTCCATTTGTCCAAGTACTCTAATGTATTGGGTAAATACTGAAAACTACTTTACATATAAATATCTATGCAAAAGGTATACAAGATTTCGACGGTTACATTCAGTGATTTTATGTTTGAACGACACTAATCACCTAGAGATTCTAGGTTTTATACGAGTGATGTAATTTATATTATTTAACTATCGACTCAATTTCGCTTCGCTTGGGTTTGTACGTACTTACGTTTTAACGTGTAGTATAGATTTCTCAGATGTGAGATATTTTCTCTCAGTAAAAAGTATCCTATATGTTGCCACGTCCAATAAGTAACAGACAGACAAGAATTCTAAAAACTATAGATTCGCCCTCTGTGCCGATAATAATGTCTATTTCAATAAGATTTTCCAAAACATATTTAATGTACAGATTCGGCTTAGTTACAATTTTATTAAATGAAGATGACTTTACGCGATCGCGGTAAATTCCAAAGAAGGGTTACGTGTTTGACATGTATGTATACATGTATGCTTTTATGTACGTACCTATGCGTATTTATGTATATCTGTATGTTCAATCGTATATTCTATATACTCTAAATAACGCGAGTGTCATATGATAAATGAATATTATTAAAACTCAAAATGGTGGATTTCCAACTGCTATGATCTTTTGTCAACTTATTTTTATCTTTTTAGTTCATTTTTATACGCAGTTGGGTTTTTATCTATTAATATTATAAATGTGAAAGTTTAGATGGAAGTTTAGATGTTTTTAAATTACGCCAGAACGTCTAATCGAATCTGGATGTAATTTAGCACAGAGATAGATAGAAGAAAGAGATAGTCTGGAATAGCACATAGGCTACTTTTTATCCCGGAAAAATGTACAGTTCCCGTTGGGTAGATATGATTCATAATTTAATTTCCTAATGTGTGTTTAGATGTAAGAAGCTAGCTCCAAAATTATTGATTGTATTGTAAAAATATGTTACTTTAGCTATTTAAGCTACGTTATCTATTATATCAATGATATAGCAAAGAGCTAAACTTATTTTGGTTGTTTTAAATGATGCTAACATAGTTACAGCCAGAGATACTCGTACAGCAAACCAAACCTAGGTACAAGCAATGTCAAAAAAGACGTAATATGTAAACAGTGTATTTAAAAAAAAACAATGTCATGTCACATTTTATCTAAGCATTAATTGTACGGTTTAGTAGATATGATAGTAGATAAGCTATAAGTGTCTTCTATCTTAATTATGTATAAGTATACTTTGTATTGTATGAAAAACTATTCGCCTGTCCCGACTTTTTTGACTATAATTTTGATACTTTACCAAACCAACATTATTTTACTCAAAGAGCGTAACATTTAAGATTTAGGTAATATTAATACTTAAGTACGTTAAACGCTAGTTAGTTGTGCCAGAATTCCAGGAAGCAATAGTTAAGAAATACCTAAATGAGTCTTTTCATTCTGCAACAGGCCAGAACCTAAATCTAGGTCTAAAATATTGGACTAAAATTCATGCAAATCAGCCTTGAAGTACCCAACCACCGTGAATTAGCAACAAACACACAAACTTTCGCATTTATATATTAGTAGTCGATTCAGTACGGTTTTTACTATTTTAAAGCTATTTGGCGTATGCTACATGCAAAAACAAGTACTAATAACTCAAGGCTATGACGCTACTTATCGCATGATAGCGTTTTGTAATTTATAACTTTTTTATTATCTATCTACAGACCTCATCAAATTAATTGAGCTTAAGTTAGACACATCTAAGCGGTTTTGAGAAAAGATTTATTTTTACTGCAAAAAATAATTGATGATTAAAATTATTACCCATAGTTTGTATTTTTCAACATGATTACCACTTGCCTTAGGGTGAAGGAAAACATTATGGGTAAATCTTCATGTCTGAGAGAACCTAACAAGTTAAAAGAAAGCTGTTAGGTCAAGTCTCCCAACTCGCATTTGGCCAGTGTGATGCACTAAGGCCCCATCTCTCGTATTATCCCTGACACAATCACTCAAACTTTCGCAAGATAACGTGTAATAAATATATTTAATAATACTCTATTTTTTAGATTTTTTCGCGCATTTATTTTGATTTTTTGACGTTTATGAAAATGTTCAAAATTGAAATTAACAAATATTGTAAGGTACTTTGGTGCCATTTTGTGTTTTTTGAATTCATTTTGTTATTTTGTGGGTAGGTGGTCTGTAACAACTATACATTATATAATGCCTTTGAGTCATCTTAAACCTTAGTATCTCCCGTGACCATGATTGCTGTATAGCATTCGAAACGTCGGGAACCAAAAATCAAAATAAGTCCGCGAAAAAATCCGAAAAGATAGTTTTATTTAAAATATCAAATATTTGCGTAAATATAAGAAAGTATGGTGTGATAAATATATTTTATTAATAGGTATGGTCAGCATATATCATGAGTTCATTTTCCGTTTATTAAAAACCATAATATCTTATTTTTATCACGGTAATGTGTTTTATTATATATATATAATAAAAAAGTAAGTTGAAGTAGCAGAAAACAGAATCCTTATAAGTATGTATGTATACTTATATGAATATGTAGATATGTATAAGCATGTTTTGTAGACGACATGACTCTCGATCCAAACCTCAATCACTATCGGAAGTTCGCTACATTACTGATCTAACGAAGTGGAAATTCTTTACCTCTTTGATAATCATCATTGATAAGCTATAAACTTATACTATTTTTATGGATATGTGACACAATACAGACATATTGTCCGTGCCTTTTATTGATCTCTGTAATATATATTTTGCTGTGATTATAAATAGTTAAATCCATTCTGTTTAAAATTATACGAACATTTTAGAATGTTATTTTACAAATTTTCCTCTGAGCAAATCAAAATGGAAGCATATACGAGTACTTTCTATTTGTTTTCGATAGATGTAGAGTATCACTTCATTGAATATTAATTTAAGAGGCCGTACAAGAGTCAAAAGCGTAATCTCTAGCTACATATTTGGTTTACTTATTAATTTTCATCTGTTTTATTAATTATTCATTTTTATTGCATTATTTATTTTATTATATACCGGAAGCTTCTATTATTAACTTTGTTCTCAGATTTACGCGAATATTTGGATACAACTAACTTTTCGTATTTTTCTCGCTTTTTGATTTACTTTTGGTTTCATTTTACAGCAATCATGGTCACGGGAGAGACAAGGGGACTTAAACAATATGTCATACGATCGTGGTTAATGAATGTATGAAAATTGAGTTGAATCACTTCGATCGTTACGTCATCGAATTATAATAATACTAGCAGACCCGTGGCTTCGTTCGCGCAATAGACAAAAACTACAAAAAGATCGCGTGCTAAAACAACAAAAAAGGTAGTTTCGTACCAACTTTCATTCCCTATTTTACCCCCTTATGGGATGAATTCATCACGTCAATCTGTCACTCCGTTTCGACGTGAAAGAAAGACAAACAAACAAACACACTTTCACATTTATAATATTGAGTATGGATGCCAAATCATATTTTTCTAGATCTTAATACTTCAACGATTGTATCATAGAGTAGAATAACATCTATTATTTTCGTATCGTTAACAATATTACCTTTATAATGTTGTTAACATGTCATTACAGTTAGTATCTTAACGCGCTGATTCATCTAGGTCTTTCGCCCACCAGCCTGTAGATTAAAGAGGTCAATTGACGAACCAATTAATATAGAGCATTAGATAGGCCTTAGGCTTAATGACAATTAATAATTTAGATAATTACAGTTCAGCTAAGATGGCGAAATCTTAGTCATAATAATTTAAATAAAAATAAGTTGGACATCTACAGATTAAGTTTGTTTTAGGGTTCCGTACCCGAAAGGTGCCAACGGGACTCTATTACTAAGCCTACGCTGTCCATCCGTCTGTTCGTCCGTCTATACGTCAGCGGGCTGTATCTCATGAACCATAATAGAGAATTGAAATTTTTACAGAGTGTATATTTTTATTACCGGTAACAAATAATAACAAACCGACCATTACATAGTATTGTTATAGCGCTCTAATTGTTTCTTTTACTAAAATATTTAAAAAGTACAAAGTATTATCTTGTGCGATGATACCGAACTTTTTTTTAGGTGTTTTAAGGTTTTAAACTATTAAATATTAAATGATGACAGCAATCTATACCTATGGACTATGGCCTGATCCTCCTCGTATTAAAGGGAGGCCCGTGCCCAGCTGTGGGACGTTAAAAAAAAGGGCTGAATACATACAATCTATACCTACTTTAATTTTATAAAGTTGAAGGAATGTGTTGTTGTTTGTTTGAACGTATAAATTTTTGAAACTACAGTGAAATTTTAAATATTCTTTGTATGTTTTATAGCTTATTTATAAAGTAATATTAGCCTACACGAGCAAATCGGCGGATAAAAACTAGTCTAGTTAACAAAACTCGAATATATACTGACTGGTAGTGTATACAGAAGTGGGTCTAAAATCTAAATTGTTTCCACATCCTTACATATCTGAGAAGATGAGAGCTAAAGAAGAAACAGGAGCTAAAAATTGAATGAAGTTAATACCCCGCTTTATAATGTGAATTTCAAACTTTGTGTCAAGTAACATAATATACATTGATATTTTTCACTCAGCCTTGATCGCTTTGTTTTTATATATATATATTTTTATATTTATTTTTTATATTATTATTCGTGCTGTAAATATGCAGGCAGTTATGAATTTATATGATCAGATCATCGTTTGACCGTATTTTGCTTGAAATATATTTATTTAAGCCAGTTCCATATTTTTATATAATCGTCACCAAACAACAAAGTTACATAATTACAACTAAATTTTAAAAAATAACTTATTAATTACTAATTTTTTAACCTATGTATGAAAACTCGTGAGTCCTTTATAGCAATTTTCTTAGTTACACAAAAGGAATATATATCTATGTATATAGGATATATATATGTATATATATATATATATATATATATATATACATATATATACATATATATATATATTAAAATCTACAACTCGAAAAAAACTTATAAATTCGTAAAATATTTCTACATTATTATTTGCTTGCGAAAGTCTAAATAATTGTTCCTCTTGGAATAATCACAAAAAACTCACTCCTAATTATCTATATTTTTCGCCGGTCTTAATATAATATTCAACGTATTGACTTGTTTTGATTATCTGCATGTAACAGTCAATTATTAAAATCAGTGTTCTCCGAACATACTTAAGTAGAACCAATCACAAGTTACAATAATTGTCCATAACAGGACTCAAATCTGCAACCTACAACGTACGAACGCGTTATCCAACCACTACGCTATATTATGTTTAATAATATACAGTAATAAAACTTAATACAACTTTAAAATACCAGCCATATACTTATTTCATATATACATGAAGTAAAACCGCAACCACAAATCATATTGCATTACCGCGATCAAATTCCAACAAAACACCAAATTAATTCACTATCTATTTTCAGGGTTCAAAGAAAACGTCTCAAAGGCATGGAAACGAAGAAAGAAATTAATCTAGACTCAATACTAGAAAGTCTTGGCCCGTACGGACGATACAATCTATTAAACTTCGTACTACTACTCTTCCCTGTGCTTTTAAGCAGCTTCTTTGAGTGCGGTTTCATTTTTGAAGCCCAAGAACAAACTTACAGGTAATTTTACTAAGAGTTTTTGGTATAACAAATTATCTTGAGATGATTTTTTTAGTGTATAAAGTAGCGAATCTTAGAGATGAGATATTTTCCCGTAGTTAAAAGTATCCTACATATTGACCCGGGTAACCAGCTCTGATCATACCAAATTTCATCAAAATCTCTCCAGTGGTTTTTCCGTGATGCGGTCACGGACAGACAGACAAAAATTATAATATCCATAATAATGTCTATTTCAGTAAGATTTTCCAAAAATATTTAATGTACAGATAACTAAGCCGACTTAGTTACAATTTGATTATATGTATAGATTAATAAGAATTTTTATTTTGTGACAATTATCCAATAAGCAAAGTCCATAAAATAAACAACATAATTTTTACTTATTAGATTACTAGCGACTCATCTCGCTTTGCTCGGATTTGTCCTAGGTACGCGATGTAAGCGCACAATACAAATCTTTGAATGTCTCAGCTTTTCTGTACTATAATATGCATGTATTATACATATAAACCTTCCTCTTGAATCACTCTATCTATTGCTGAAACTGCTTTAAAGTCTGTTGCGTAGTTTAAAAGATCTAAGCGTACAAAAAGCGGGAGCGACTTGGTTTTATACTATGTATAGATTAATAATATCTAAATAAATTCTAGTATTTTCTATCAATAATTGTATGTTAATACGCAACACTTTAAAGCGTGACAATAACTTATTAGCTTTAATCAAACATTATTACTCGCATCAATCTAAATGTCTTTACATTTATTGTAATAAATTAAAATAATATTTTTAAAATCAAGTACGGCGTAAAGTCCATTTTTTTCCTACCTCATATATTCCAATACTTGGCTTATGGCGAAAAAAACCGTCGCGAGTAAACCTGCATTTCTGAAGGAACCTAGAAAGTTTTCGAAAGACATGTGAAGTCCGCCAATGTTCACTTAGCCAGCGTGGTGGACTGTGACGTAGTTCCCCATGTCCAGCAGTGGGTCATTAAAAAGGGCTTGACACAATATTTAATTCAACACATAATATGTATATCCAAACAAAATGTGTCCCGATTGTACTGGTGGTGGTGGTGGTGGTGGAAGGTCGAGGATGTCGTAGACTACGTCCAGAAGAGGTCCAACTTCAAATTGAGGGTTGAACGGCAGATACCTCGCCACAAAACGAGTTTCAATTCGTTTTTGGTGAGAGTACCGACTCATCTGCCAACCTTCATGAAGGAGGACTTCTGGCCGCAGGGCGTCGTATTTCGGAAATTCCGAGGCTGTTCGCCCGCCGACACAGCTCACACGTCTGCACTACGTGTTAAATAGTTTAAGTTTTTATAATTAATATATATATATATATTCGTTTTAAGGTATATATTATGCTATGGGCCTCTGTTTACATATTTAAGATCTTTTTGTAAATATTGCCTTATTAAATGATTAAATTAAATTAAAAAAAAATAAAAGTTTAATATCATCTACATATATTCTAGTAAAATTATTTGAGCTGTAGTTTAATGTTAAACAATAAGTCGTCACGTACTGACGGTATTGATTTTCATATATCTATCTGATAACTGATTGCTTCACGCTTATCAGCTACTATAATGATTAGACAATATATATCTGTCCAAACGTGACTGTACACGAAAGATAATCGTTGTTTTAATCATCTTCTCGATATTATCTTAACATATATTATAATATTTTATAAATACTAGTTATTATCTATCCCTTCTATAAGCGTTTCAGCTTTACTTAAAAGAAAAAAAAACTATTTGTATAAAAATTGTACAAAATTAAAACATGAAACTTAGACAAGAAGACATGTACAATGGCTATAACGTTTTTTTTTCTACTTGTAATAATTTGACAAAAAATAATTCTTTTGATCTTTAAAATGGTTTAAAATTACGTAGTAATCCTAGCGACTTACATTTTAACGTTTAGTATAGATTTCTCAGAGATAAGATATTAGCCCGCAGTATAAAGTATTCTATTTGTTGACCCGGATAACCAGCTATCGTCATACAAAATTTCACCAAAATCTGTCCAGTGGTTTTCTCGTGGTGATCCCAGACAAAGATTTTCCAAAAAATATTTAACGTACAGATTCGACTCAGTTAGAATTTTATTATATGTATAGATAGATTTATTAATCTAAAGTGATATTTTATCATTCATTCGATCATTGGTCACTTTGTTTGTAATTTACTTGTATTATTTATTATAGCTTCTATTCATTAACTTTCGAAATATTTATTGTTCGTAAAATGCTAAATCATAAGTCACGCCTCACCTTGAACTAAACAGAAAATATGTGAAAATTTGTATACACGGTCAATAGTTATATCTATACACTAGCATTGCCCGCGGCTCCGCCCGCGTTCAATTGACCAAAAACCAAATTCTTAGGTTATACATATTGTATACTCTTACATTGCAGTTTTTGTATTTTTTCTCAGAAATGAGATATGTTCTCGCGGTTAAAAGTATCCTATATGTTGACCCAGATAACCAGCTATCACCATACCAAATTTCATCAAAATCCATCCAGTGGTTTTTCTGTGATTCGGTAACAGACAGACAGACAAAAATTCTAAAAACTATAGATTCGGCCTCTGTATGTATGTACAGATTTGGCTTACTTACAATTTTATTATATGTATAGATATGACAAAACTTTACCGTCACACTTTTCAACTAGAACAGAGTAGCAACGAATTTTATTACATTAACCTTTGTATGAATTAATTTAACAATGTACTGTTGATGTAATTCATTAAAATTGTTAATTTTATTTAATTACTTGTAACTTACACCTGCTTCTCTTGGTTGCGTTTCTACGTATAGGTATCAAACAATAGCCTCTAGATTATTCTAGGTCTTTATACTATGACCTAAACATATAGGTTATTGTGTCACGGATTTGGGTGAAATACCAAATGCGGTATAAACGGCTGGCTGTTTCAACGTAAAGTGACAAAAACACACATACACACAAACATTCGTAATAAAAATTGTTATTTAGACAAGCTGACCTCGCAGACGTTGATGTCCAAATTTTTTTTTATTTTTTACTAGCGACTCATGGTCGCTTCGCTCGGGTTCGTCCCTAGATACGTTTTAATTTTTTTGAGCGGAACGCTAATTCTTTTTCTAAAATAAAAGAAGCCTATGTTACTCCCTATAACATCAGCTATCTTCCAGTGAAAGTCCTGTCAAAATCAGTCCAGCCGTTTCACAGATTATCCGGAAATAACAGACAGACAGACAAAAAATTAAAAAAAAAATGTTTTTCTTATAAGTGTTGTACATAATTTCATATGCATTTAGTAAAACGCTGTTATTTTGACATTACAAACAGACACTTCAATTTTATTTATCTGTATAGATTGTTAAATATCCTTGCTCACCGTGGCATTAAAGTATCACTTCAAATACCTTCAGTATTGATACTAAGAATTTCGTAACACTGTACTTGGTTTGACCTCGGAGCTGAACCCAAGACCTTAGGATCTGCAGGGGAACATGCTAGCCATTAGCTAGAAAAGTGAATCATATAAAATGCACAGTTGTTATCATACGCACCAAGGGCGTGACCCCAGTGGTAAAAACAAAAAAACAGACAGCGTGAGTCTGTTCCGTAGGATAACACTTTTGTTTTATTTTAACATACTAGTTTGTTACGTCAAAAGCAAAATAAAACATTTACGTATCTACCATATCTATTTTATTGATGCCATAAATAAGTTGATATTTCATAGTAATACTATGACAAAGTTAATTTTGCGGCTTAACTCGTGTAACGAAAGATATCTCATATCTCCAAAATTACTCAACATATCTTCTTCAAAATAATTTTCATTAAAAATATTTTCAAAAGATCTATTATCTCAAATTATCCAGAATTATCTGACCAATATTGTTAAATTTAGATTGAGAAATTAGGGTGAGGACTCAATATTTACTTTAAAATTATCCAGTGAGGGTGAGGAGCGCCTTCCCTATTTTTTTTAATTTGACTACAGACTTGTCGAGTATGAGACACTTATTAAATTTCAACAATATAGCTCCAATAATCCTATATTTAGATATTCATAGACATTTGGATAACCGTCTAGTAGGCAGACGGACAAACAGACAGACATAGTTAAGTTATAAGGGTTCCGTTTCAGGCATTTGGCTGCGGAGCCCTAAAAACACGCTATGTTTTTAGGCCAGCATGAACTTACATACATATGTATGTATGTACATAATAAAACAATAACATATTTTGCGAAGCAGCTTGAATATTAATTGATTTTAAGTTTTTTGCATTATACGAAGCAATAAATAAAGGACGTAAGGAAAGGAACGGTTGGGTTTCGTTTTTATAGTTGTTTTATTACTTTGTCGCGTCAAATTTTACTATTGTTTTAGAGGCTTTTATATGTAATAAAATGAAGTTTGATGTATATGTGAGGTGTATAATGAAAAGAATTTAGTTAATAGTCCATCATAAATTGTAGAGCCTTACACAACGTTTATTTAATATGAATTCCACGTTTACATTTATGTATAATACGTGTATATATTACGAAAATCTACTGGAATAATCATATGCGCGTATATTCGAAGGTTTTACTAGTAGCCATTGAGAAGTTCTAATATACACCTTCTGACTGCACCAGATCATTTGATTCGATCAATTGATTGATTGATTGATTGATTGATCAATTAATCAATTTGTTGTATTTATATAAAAAAATATAATTGTGGTATGTATCTAATCTAATCTATACTAATATTATAAAGAGGTAAAGTTTGTGAGATTGTGAGTTTGTGACGTTGTAGGGGATAATCTCTGGATCTACTGAACCGATTTAAATGAAAGATAAGAAAATAGTTTGAAACCCTGGGAAGGACATAGGATACTTTTTATCCGGGAAATCATCCTTTAAGGGGTGAAAATGGGGATGAAAGTTTGTATAGGAAATCAAGGACGAACCCAAGCGAAGCGAGGGTGAGTCGCTAGTTTAATATAAACTGCTTTTGAATTCATAGTATCTCATACATTAAATACGTCTATATATGATACGTACACGAATAAATTACATACATCCAGTTCCTAAGCCTGTGAAGCTAAGCACTTCATCATTTCGCCCTTTTTAGCATTCCACGAGCGCAAATGTTTACCTTTACATGTAGAGGATGTTTTCAAAAATGCACAATTTTATTTTCAGATGCAAAATCTATGGCTGCGAGGAACGATTCAACGACACATCATGGCTGCAATATGCTATACCGACAAACACTGAAAGGAATAGACCAGAATCGTGTAAAAGATATGCATATTACAACGTTTCCAGTTTTCAATGTCTGCCTGAACAGTTTTCCAATATCACCGTACCTTGTGAGAGCTACGTCTACGAAGAAGGAGAGTCGTTTGTAAAAGAGGTAATAATGACATTTATATATAGTTCTAGCGACTTACACTGGCTTCATTCAGGTTTAAAGTGACACATACGTACATACATTCACTATTAGGTATCTAAATTACTTACTGTACTGTATCTGTGGTAATAAATCTCAACTTGTCTTACATCACATGCATGTCAAAGTGTTAAAAAAACTACATTGAATGCATACGTTACAAACACACTGACAACCAAGTACCTTATATGTATGTATGATTATAATCGTAGTCGAAAGTTTGAAGGTTGTATCGAATATTTTACTAGAATTTTATCATACACAACTTTTGTATTTGCATTTTTAAATACTTATAAGAGTAAATGAGATATTATGAATTATGAGCTAAAATGAGATGTTAAGTAATTTCTTAAGCTTAAGAGGTTTTTGAGTTGCTTTAACAGGTGCATATTTTTCATTTTATAACCTTCGAAATAAAATATAACGTAATTTATTTTCATCTGTTATGGGTTATGTGCCAAATATTAGAATTAAACTTATTTATTTTTTGTAGTTTGACTTAGGCTGTCAGGAATGGAAAAGAGCACTTGTAGGAACAGTCCACAATTCTGGAATGTTTGCTGCGATGCTGGTCACTGGAGCTATATCAGATAAATTTGGCAGGCGAGTAGCAGTTGGAATGGCGGCCACAGCCAGCTTCATATTTGGCGTAGCGAGAGCATTTTCTCCAGGATATATAACTTACCTCACCTTGCATTTCTTAGAAGCTGGTTTTGGAGGTGGCTTATACCCATCTGCTTATGTTTTAGGTAAGTGCTGATTTTTAAATTATCATATTTAAATATAGATGATAAGCTTTGTTTTAGGTAGATATTTTTAATATCATTGTTTATTGCAATTACTTTTTGTACATATTCGTCACTTATCTATATTGATAAAATTTATTTATATTGTCTTAATTAACTTACGATTCACTCGCGTGTTACTCTACTGAACAAATAAATCTATATAGAAAATATTGGCAAAATATATGTTATATCCGATAACTATATACTCAGTAAACATAATAAAATAAAATATTATAGTTTTCTAATTATGTATTTTTATTTCAGCGGTAGAATTAGTTGGCGTAAAACAAAGAGTATTCGTCTCAGCAATGTGCAATATGACATTTGTGGTGGGTGTAGTTCTCATAGCACTCCTTGCTTGGTTCGTCAACAACTGGAGGACTTACATTCTCATCTTATACACTCCTGCGATAATTGTCGGAGTATACGTATGGTTTATGAATGAAAGTGCTCGATGGCTACTCAGTAAGGGTAAAAAGGATGAAGCAGTTTCGACACTAAAGAAAGCCGCTAAAATCAACAAACTCGATCCCCGAAAATTGGAACTAGATTCCTTGAGTGACCCATTACTAAAACCAGAAAACCAAACAGAGGATAAGAAATCTCAATTTTCGAAAGCGATACGTTCTAGCATCATTTGGAAGAGATTGCTCATATGTTCATTTTTATGGTTAACATGTTCATTAGTTTATTACGGTCTGTCAATAAACTCAGTGTCTCTCAGTGGAAACAAATATGTCAGCTTTATGTTGGTGGTGCTAGTGGAAATACCAGCGTATATAGTGGTTGTGATTGTGTTAGACAAATATGGAAGGAAAAAGACAATGATAGTGACTTATTTGACATGTGCAGTAACCAGTCTACTCTTCGCTTTTCTACCGAGATGTAAGTATTATTTTGATCTACCATGTGGCTTAATTAATCAATTTAATATCCTTATCTATATTTATAATATAATAATCCTAATCTAATCTTATAATTTTGTTAATTGTGGGTAGGTTGTCTGTAACAACTATACCTTCAAGACATGTAACACCTCAGTCTCTCCCGTGACCATGGATGCTGTAAAGCATTCGAAACGTCGGGAACCAAAAATCAAAATAAATCCGCGAAATAATCCGAAAAGATAGTTTTATTTAATAATATAATAATACTTTTTTCTAACGTTCCACTGCCGGACATGGGCCTTCAATCAATGTGGGTAGGATCAGGCCATGATCCACCACGCTGGCCAAATGCGGGTTGAAGGACTTACATAAATTCGTCGTTCGAAAACTAGTTATGACACGTTCTTTACCACATTTATTTTATGTTAATTAGCAAATGCTTTCCTTGTTAATGATACACACATAAAAATTCCAAAGGTGCGAAGCCCAAGTAATTACTTGATGTATCTTAATAAAAGTATTTTCTGTTCCCTTTTAAAACTTCAGTGTGCAGCCAATACCTTTACTTTGATAACAATAAAGATATAAACCAGTTTCTACAAGACCAGTAAATAATGGGGGGAAAAATATTTGTACATTTATTTACCCCAAGTGGGAGTCGAACTCGCGATATCTACAGCTATATCTCAAGCTAAATTTCATAAAGACATAAGTTATCCTTTGTCGACATTCTGTAAATTTATTTTGTATACCATATATGTATTTTATGGTACATAAATAAATAAAACAGTTTAGACTAGTTGTATATATTTAAACAATATGTTAGCAAATAAATTAAATAAATAAATGATTACTATATTAAGCCATGATTAAAAGTATGATGATAAAAACTAAAATAATACAAATATGTACATATCAAAAAAATATTCCGCGACACGTTCACTATAAATGATACATACATAATCTGAAAAGTATAAATAAACTTATTATACATATATATAGTATAGCATTCTTTAGTCCATATTTACTATATCTTATCTATAAATACTTTAATTAATGATTTCTTTCGAAAACAACACAATACGATAGTATACGAAATATTCAAAAGGTTCTGCAGTATTTTCCATTATTATATTATGTATTTCTGTTTGAATACGTTAATCGCCGGAATAGATGGACCGATTTTAAGGAGATTATGACTATTGTATAGATATCAGAATTGGCTTTGTGATTCCTTATCGACACTTTTTTTAATATTATAAATGTGAAAATGTGTTTGTTTGTTTGTCCTTCTTTCACAACGAAACCGAATGACGGATTGGTGTCATTTTTTATGTGGAGATACTTGGATGGCTGAAAAGTGACATAGGCTACTTTTTATCGCGGGAGATTATCTCTTTCCTACGGGAAAGCACGGTATAATACAACCAAAAAAAATATTTATGATTAGAATTACTTGAAACATGTTAAATACCATTAAATAAATATATGTTTTAGCATTTTTCGAAACTCATCCCATAAGGGGGTAAAATAGGGCATGAAAGTTTGTATGAAACCTACCTTTTTGGAGGTTTTTTTTTGTAGTCTTCACATTTTACCCCTACACACACATGAATAATTATTAACTTCGTATACATTCGGATAAATGCTTATATAACTCACACATATCAGCAACTAACTACTCATAGTTTACATATGGACAAATTAATTTTATTAAGTAAAAAAACTATAAGTACACGTATAGACTTTTAATGTTATTAAGTACAATGGTTCTCTTTAAGCAGAACTCTAAAGCATATTGAATAAATCTGACTGTTCATTGACCCAGATTTTTTTATTTCGTAAGTGTCACACGTGTATTATTCTACGGATATTCTTCTAAATACGAGTATTATTCGATGTAAAAAATTTGACCTTTGATTTTATGAACAAAACGAATATTGTCTTATTAGAATTTTTGTCTCCTACAGATTCTATATTTATCAAAGTTATTTTGGTCACCACCTGTCGCAATAGAATCGTGTCTAAATAATAAATTGCAGGTTCGACTCCCGCTTTGAACAATTATTTTTAGCCTGTCAATCATTTCCAGTTGGTGACACGGAGTTCAATAAAGGCCACTCACATATTATTTGAATGCGGAACGCTATTTAGTTATTTTTTGATACTCACTTTAATTAAGTAAAAAGGTTTTAGAAAATTTAACATGTAAAGGAATTAAATAGAGAATATAAGTTTATATCGAAGTTCATTATTTTTGAGGTCAAAATAAACGGTTTTGAGAATTGACATAGTATTTATGATTATGGCTAACTTTTGCCTACGTTAATTTAATTACAAAAATATTTACCACATCCTTATTTATACTAAGCGTTTTGCCAGAAGGCATAGCATTGTTAAAGAAATCTTATTTGTATGCAGCTGACTGGTGGTCCATCCCACTTTATCTCATCGGCAAGTGGAGTGTCACGCTGACATACAGCTCGGTCTACATCTACGTGTCCGAAGTGTTCCCAACCAATATGCGACAGACGTTGATAAGCGTTTGCTCCACCGCTGGAAGGATTGGCTCTCTTATCGCACCTTTGACGCCTTTACTGGTAAAATTATTATATTTTTTTTGTATATATAAACAAACAGAAAACGATAAGTCTGTTGTTTTCGTATTACATATGTATCTTATAAATAATAACTAAAAACGGAAGAAAAACTGACTTTGTTATTGTTTATCTGACTCAAAATGTTTCAAAATACTCAGTACTATTAGGTGTAAAAAGCGAATCCGGACTCGCAGGACTAAAAGTAAACTAAAATTGTTGGTAGCCATGCATGCGGCCATTACTATGATAATTAATAACTCTAAATTGACATTCTTGAAATATACTAACACATTTGCAAGCTATTTCCAAGAATGTTATTGATGACTAGCGGCTCACTCACGCTTCGCTCGGGTTCGCCTTTAGGAAAACAAAAAACAAACCTATCCCACGGGAATCGTACATTTTTCCGGGATAAAAAGTATCCTATGCGTTATTCCAGACTATAACTAAGGACACTTTTTACCGCGTTAAAATATATCATGTCTGAGAAAAAATACAAAAACTGCAATGTAAGAGTATAATTAATATGTAAAAACTAAGAATTTGGTTTTTGGTCATCTGAACGCGGGCGGAGCCGCGAGCAATGCTAGTTTACCTATAATATTAGTATAGATATCTAACAAATTTTAACTTTTATTTTTGTAGTCGGTGTATCACAGATCGATGCCTACAGTGATATTTGGAGGCATGTGCTTTTTCTCCAGTCTTCTAGTTCTCATGCTGCCTGAGACGAGAAATATGAGGCTACCCGACACCATTGAAGAAGCGGAAGAACTTTCTCGAATGAAAGACAAGTCTGACGACATGTAAACCAACGGTAATGAGAAGATTGTACAATGTACATACCTTTGGATCCTGGTCCTTAAAAATTGTATTTTTTATAAAAATCACGTTTTGATTGAAATACAATCATGTAATAAATATGTCACATAAGTTATGATGGAAATATTTGACGTAAATATTAAACTTCGCATTTGACTGAATTTAAATAAAAAAATTCCACTTCTTAATATACTTTGTATGATGTTTCTTAGCTTGAAATCTAGATGTTATTTGAAAACTTGCTCTTTTATGTACTGGTGCTTATAAAATGAATCCTTTTTAATAAGTTTTTGAATGGCATTTTTATCTTTTTCTTTACGTCCGCATCATAAAAGTGACAATGCTCTTCATATTATTCTATTGTTACAACATTGTTTCGTGCCTTTAATAAACGAACAATGTTTTCACCCTTGAATGAATGAATGAATTACTCTTTATTGTACACCCAAAAGAGAAAAAGAAAATATACATAATATAGAAGAAGGTACAAGAGGCGGCCGTGTCGCTAAAAAAACGATTTCTTCCAGGCAACCTTTAGGTGTGTAGGAAATAGTACTAAGATAGAAGGGGCGCGAATAACAAATAAAGAGACAGTAGAAAGATTATATATTTATACATATACGTATCATACAAATATATAATATATACAAAATAAATACAATAAAAATATAATTAACCAATACCTAAATACTATAACTACATATATAAATACTATACCTATATTATACATATATAAATATAAAATATAAAAAGGCAAGTTTAGCAAGAATTATGCTAAAGTTCATAAAGATAACAATAATACATACTAATAACAATACATTCAATAAAGAATATTCTTTAAAGTGTATGAAAGTGGTCCTTTAGACGTTTTTTAAATATTTTTAGCGATTTCGCATGCCTGACAGACAGACACCCTTCCAAATGAATAAGACTTAATATTCTGCTTATAAACATTACTCTAACTTTATTTTCACCACGTACCTTTAAATATTTTTACGTATATTACGTATATTTTATAATAAGTTTTGTGAACTTTCATAGTGTGTACTTACAAATTTAATTTTTATGCTAACATATGACAATATTATGTGATCAGTAAATTGGAAATATTTTTTTTTTTATTTTTCGGAAAATATTTAATACAAAAATGTTTTTTTTCTTAAATAACCAAATATGTCATATTTTTTATAACGATTAATGCATAATTATACAGTCAGGTGCTAAAAATGCTCTAAAATGTGAGCTTTTTGTTTCATTCCTATTAATTTTCGCTACATTGCATTACACGACTTAAAGTTTCTGAATATAATCTAACTCAAAACTTATAACGTACTTAGAAATAACACAAAGGCGTAATAATAAATTTATATAATGCACATTTAGCTCGTATGTTTAATTTTGATTTTTTTAAGTTTTGTTTAAACATCGGTATAAAAAATATATTATAAATATTTTTTTTAAATATTCAATTTATGATTTTACAATAGTGCCTATATATACTACTAATATTTTAATTAATTTTAAACTATGACAGAAAAATGTATCAACGCAACAATTTTCAATTTACAATAATTAACAATAATAAACTTCTATTATTCCGGAAACTTTTACTAAAACGTTGTCCTGTCCAAATTTTATTTAATTTTTCCTTAAAAAAACCCCTAAAAGTGACCCATAAGTTCACAAAAAAATCATCAAAATTGGTCTAGCTGTTTAGGAGAAGACGAATTATGCACACACACATAATTTTTATATATTAAGATGATATAGAAGCAGCGAGCAGTTGATGGGTGACCGCTTAGTAA
This sequence comes from Brenthis daphne, assembly GCA_947093115.1. NCBI lineage: Eukaryota > Metazoa > Arthropoda > Insecta > Lepidoptera > Nymphalidae > Brenthis > Brenthis daphne. Next base: position 34,764,234 of record OX352473.1, on the reverse strand, counting down.
CAACTAAACGAATCCGGGCGTTATCAATACTAGTGGTTATGCTATGTCATAGGGCAAAGAGCTTAATTCGGCCATCAAAGAGTGACTAAGACAGATGACCTTCTATGAATAAAGTTATCTGTATAAAATAACAGGAAATGTTGTTCATTTGATGACACGTTTGCATCAGTTTTTAGTAACCCTGCTTGCTGTGCCAGCGGTTGCGGGTTGGAATCCCGCTGAGGGCATTCATTTGTGTGATGAGCACGAATGTTTGTACTACAGTCATGGGTGTTTATATTTATAAAATATATGTATTTAAAGTTATATATGTGTAGTGTATCAACTGTCTGCTATCCATAACATAGGCCTCGTAGCATACCATGGAACTAGATGATGCTGTGTGTTAATGTCCCAACATATTTATATTTATTTATATCGGTAAGCGCTTCACTTGAGAACATTTTTTTTAATTAACGTAATAATTGTTCTAATAAGTATTTTATGGGAAAATATCATTAGTAAAAGCCCGAAATAGTAGTAGACTCATGACGTTCAGTAAAAAATTGTAATAATTTAATGCTGAATAAAATATTTTGAATTTGAAATTTGAATTTGAAAAAAAAAATTGATATGTAAGTACGTGTTTTATACCTGTATGGCTCAAAGATCATAAACAAAATTGAAATTTAGACAAAACAATGTCTGTCGGTCAGCTAGGATTGATATAAAAATAAATCGATTTCCAAGTGGCTGAATTATAAAATAAAATAAATTAATGAAAATTAATAGTATAATACAGACAAAATTAAATGTATTATATATAGTGGAAGGGTTTGTCCCTTCCACTTATACGGAGGATTATAAAAAATAACAATGTATAATAGTAATGTATGTCTAATAGAAAAGACAAATATATATTATATACATTAAAATCACATAAAAGGATTTTTTTTTATTTTCATGTTTAGAATTTTTTACTGTTTCTCTTAAAGATATAACATACTAACGGCTCACCCTCGGTTCGTTCCGGTTCGCCTCTAAAAACATAAACAAATCTATCCCACGGGAACCGTACATTTTTCCGAGATAAAAAGTAGCCTGTGTTATATTCTGATGTATGAGCTATATTATTGTAAAGTTTTATTAAAATCCATTCAGTAGTTTTTGTGTGAAGAGTAACAAATATCCATATATCTATACAATTAAAGACATCCAGGCATCTTTACAAACTTCCGCATTTGTAATATTAGTAGGATTCAATAAAAATATTAAAATCGCAGTTAATACAAAAATCACGTAATATATTCGTACCAAATAAAAGTCCACCGAAAAAATTTGGATTCAATCAAAAATTTGACAACAAAAGATTGCCGCATTTGTTATTCTTATAGTATCCAAGACATTTATGAACAGTATTTTAGTGAAGTAAGAAAGTTGTATAAAAGAGTGGGACCAGTTAACAATATATAATTATTTCGTAAATCTCACTTAAACTTAACTTATTTTTTTCAGGAAACTGTTAATAATTAATACTTAGTTAACACTTGATTTAGTCAATATTTACAGAAATATCTTTTTTTTTTATGTTGCCAATTAAACTAATCATAGTTATTTTTCTTCAAAATGTACTGTATCAGAAACCTTTTTGTATCACTGGGATAAAATTTACGCTTTTTGTTAGCCTTTAGCCTTAATATTTTATTTGTATATTTTATCACATTGTCAACCTACGTTTTTCACAATAAAGAATTTTTAATGAAAGCGTTACAATTTATTCAAGTTAATTGTTCAATCATTTTTAGTTGTTAGTCATCGGCGAGATGCAGTGCGGGTTCGATGCCTGTAAGAAGCTGCTAGAGAATAAGCAGATCATTCTTCTAAATTCTCAATAGTTTGAAGTTACTTCTTTTATATACTTGTTTCACTTTATCTATCACTCAAAAGCGACTGAAATGGTTGTTATAAATTACAAGCATTGCTCACGGGTCCGCCTGCATGTTTTTACTAGAATAACTCATCTTTATATTTCCAATAGAAAAAACATGCCCATTCACCATCTATCTTGCTTTGGTCTGCCTTTTACTACTTTATAAGTTAAGTTTTTCAAGATATGATTTTAGGCAGTGAATATATGACCTATCGCTTTTTTATCGCCATAGAAGCAACGTGGCTGTACGTGCTCTCCGAGGCACGGGAGCGTACTACTGACTACCGTCAACTCGCCAACTCTCTCTGCTACTGAGAATTTCATATCCACACAAACGTACAGACATCTCCCCAAAGATTCGACAAATACTGTTAAGAAATAAAATACATAAAAAGAATAAACACACTCTTGTTCTAGATAAAATAAATATGTAAGTGAATCCTAAGGGCTGCCATCTATCTATACATATAATAAAATTGTAACTAAGTCGAATCTGTACATTAAATATGTTTTGGAAAATCTAATTGAAATAGACATTATTATCGATACAGAGTCTGAATCCAGTTTTTAGAATTTTTGTCTGTCTGTCTGTCTCTTACCGCATCACGAGAAAACTACTGGACAGATTTTGATGAAATTTGGTATGATGATAGCTGGTTATCCGGGTCAACATAGGATACTTTTTACCGCGGGAAAATATCTCATTTCTGAGAAAAAATACAAAAACTGCATTGTAAGAGTATACTAATATGTAAAACCTAAGAATTTGGTTTTTGGTCATCTGAACGCGGGCGGAGCCGCGGACAATGCTAGTTCTTCTATAAACTCAAAGTGAACAAAGAAGATTAGTGGATAGTAAATATTTAAAAGGTTTTTTTCATTTTAGTATGAAGTATGCATTTTAATATCGCTTCATATTAAACATCATCGCCTATCTTAAGAAGTCCGGTTTATATCATACGATATATACAATTTTCTCTTTCTTTTTAGAAAGAGTTTTCTTCTAAGTTATTCTTTCTAGTATAATTTTTATTGAATAAAAATAATATAAAAGAGGGAGTTTTAAATATTCTTGCCATATTATGATAATGACTTATTGAAAAATCTTCATGGCTTGCTTCGTTTACTCCATGTTCCATGTAGACTATCTACATTTTACTAAATGATTTCCGTAAGAAATAAAAATTGATATATAAACTTTTAAATTACTTAGATTTTTTATTCGCTTACAATGAAATTGATGTTGTACGCGCGCCGCGTACGATGACGGAAAACATCGTGAGCAAACCTGCGTGTCTGAGAGAACCTAAATAGTTTTCGAAAGACGTGGGTTCACCAACCAGCACTTGGCCAGCGTGGTGGACTATGGTCTGGTACCCTTCATATTGAAGGGAGGCTCGTGCCAAGTGGAATATTAAAAAGGGCTGAATCACATATACAGTATACACGCGTCGAGAAAGGTTTCTGACATGGTTATAACACCATAATATGTATGTATGTAATAGGTGGTACAAGTTGTATGGAATAATTGATTAAAAAGTAATAGTTTGAAAACAACATTTTTTACAAGTGTGTGTGTATTCATATTGTATGAGTATCTAAGATAGGTTCCAATAGATGGCGCTGTCTTTTAATTAAACAAGTTTATATCGGATGAAAAGGGTAGATTATAGGTCATCTAGAACTCTCATTACACTAAGGTTTCAAGTCAATATTATGTAAAAATATAAACCTATCATACCTAAATAGCTAATAAGTATTTGTTAAGATAAATATACAGATTCGAAATTAATTATATACTGTCTATATTATCAATAGAATATTTCAACAAGACAGCCCACATATATGTGTAAATATTATTGTTTCTCCTATCCTGTCGACGACACGTTTGGCTCAGTTTGTAGCGACCCCACTTGCTGTGCCAGTGGTCGCTTGTTCGAGTCTCGCTGGGGGCATTCATTTGTGTGATGAGCTCGAATGTTTGTACTCTAGTCATGGGTGTTTTTATTTATAATATGTATGTATTTAAAGTTATATATGTGTAGTGTATCAACTGCTCGTAACTTACCATGGAATAGATGGTGCTGTGTGTTAATGTCCCAACATATTTATTTATTTATTATTATCTTTCTATTTATACACTAGCTTTATTATTACTTTCAAACATTTTAAGATTACAGATTTTATATAAACATTCATTTATATATTAAGAATCTATTACCTTAAATAATTTTCAACTGGTCTTACAAATAATTCGCAATATTGCTTATTAACATAGGTAAGACAACTTAGAATTTACATACGACTCAGATATTAATCTCGGCATATAAACTGGCATATGTAGCTTACTAACTTGCACACTAAATATTTAAAGGAGCTTAAGTAATTACTTAAGTATGCACAAGTGGCGTCACGTTAACGATCCGACGTATCTTAGAGGTAATCTTCACACCTTCAATGCATAATTTAAGCTAAAATTTCACGAAGGAATATTCAATATGATAAGCAATCAGTGCTTAGTCTAGCTTAGCTTGGAACTGTTTAAACGGACTGAAATGATTAAATAATAGAGTTTGCTAAACCTGTAGTCTAAGCGGTGGCAACGCAGACGTAAGTCATGGGTTCGATAAAGAGTTGACAGAGTTATTATAGATACTAACTGCATAGGGAAAATATGCCAATATCTATAGATAATCTATATTTATAAATAAAATTGAGCTGTCCATTTGTTATATCAAATTAAACACACCAAATGAAGCTCCAACAAATATTTTCAAGACACTAAAGCCTAAGCAAACTGTAAAAGCCTAAAAAAACAGTAAAATTCTTTGTCTGTCCGCGTGTATTCGCTAATTTTTGGAATCTTAATATCAGTTGGTACTTGTTTATATCAATACTTTCCTAGATTTACGCAAATATTTGACATTTTGGATAATGCTATCTCTCCGGAGTTTTTTTTTTATTTATTTATGTACCAGAAAAAAAAACATTACAAGTGAAAACAGATACAATGTGTACAAAGGATGACTTATCTCTTTAAGAGATCTCTACCAGAAACCCTAAAGCGTAAGAAAATATAAAAGAAATAATGCGGTGCGGTGTAGGTTCAAACTACAAACATCATTTATAATATAAATATACACATATACAAACATACATACAGACGTACATAGATACATACATACATGTTTTTCGCGAATTTATTTTGATTTTTGGTTCCTGACGTTTTAAGTGCTTTACAACAATCATGGTCACGGTAGAGACTAAGGTCTTAGACGTTATTTATACTAATAAAATAATATAACATACTTAATATTATAATATTTTTAAATAAAACTATCTTTTCGGATTATTTCGCGGATTTATTTTGATTTTTGGTTCCCGACGTTTCGAATGCTTTACAGCATCCATGGTCACGGGAGAGACTGAGGTGTTACATGTCTCGAAGGTATAGTTGTTAGCCTACCCTTATCATATTAACAATATAAATACAATAAAAAATTAATATATTTCTAATTCTAAATAATACTAAATGATCTAACATTTAATACTATTTAAGTCCAAAATACATGTTCTTATTTTACAGGAGTAGTTCTTTATTACCCGCACTCTGCCCCTCAACAACTCGCGCTAAAGTGCTGAAACATTTCGACCAAAAAAAAAAGTGGAAAAACTCAATTTCTCAATAAAACTGTTGGATAAGTTTACGGGAGTGTTTTCTTCGCTACTCAGGCTATTTTTGCTTTTTCACCCTATCTGTTACGGTGTACCTATAATATGTACTCGTATGTTTATATGGACAATGTACGTATTTCGCCCCAAAGCTTTTAAAACGTCAAATTATTATGCAATAAATAAATGCTTATAATAATTAAATTTTAATAAAAAGTCCTAATTAGACGATGAATTATATATACATATCCTTAAAAATTAATGAAACCTTTAAAAAATTGATTGATTCTATATATATATATATATATATATATATATATATATATATATATATATATATTCTTTTAATTGACATATTTTTTTTATTTTTGAACCGATTGAAATAAAACAAATACTAAATGTTAAGTGAAGCTTACCACAATACATTAGTGAAAACCGCACCCAAATTTGTTAAGCCGTTTTTGAGATAAGCGCGCACAAACGTACAGACAAACCGACATATATTTTAAAAATCATTGTTTTGGCTTCTAATAATAGTTTTTCTCAAATATCTTCCAAGTACAGACAGTATTATTATATGTAAGATAACACACTTTTATTATATATATATATATTTATTATATAACTAAATCCGTAAATTCCCATTAAATTTTGATCACCGACATTATGGTCTTTTAAAGAACTAAACTCATGACCTTCGTCATAATAAGCACAACTCTTACACTTGCCACAATCTACTAAAACGGTAAAAGAAAATAAAAGAAAATATTATCTGCTCAAAGCAACACTCATCTACATCACTACAGCCGATAGCAGATTAATTAAAATCATTCGGTATAATACGGACTGAATTTAAATAATTACTTACTTTGCCTTTAAATCTTTTCATTTCCAATAAAATAAATTAAATGGACGGATAATGATGAAAAATATTAAACCGCTTCAGAAGTATACACTTGTGCATCTTAATCTTTTTGTACGTCCTCAAAATATATGTATGAAATGCTACTTTATAATATTTTATTATGAAAAATATAATTTTAACAGTCAAACATAAAATATTTAAATTTTGCTATTTCTGCAGAGACAGCAATTATGTAGAATTTCGCTTAAGTATCATTCATATTTCACCAACTGAAAGGCTTATTTAAAAAAACAGGAAAATAATACTGAGGCTTGATTATTAAGGTCGCATACACACTACATACAAAGCATTAGAATGAAAATAGCTTACTATCTTTTGTACTTTAAAAAATTATAAAACAATTAGCAGCTCACCCGCGCTTCGCTCGGGTTCGACTGTAGAAGAACAACAGCAGATCTATTCCACGGGAACCGTACATTTTTCCGGGATAAAAGCCTATGTGCTATTCCACACTATATTCTATCTCTGTGCCAAACTTCATCTAGATCTGTTCAGCCGTTTTATCGTGACTGAGTAACAAACATCCAAACATCTAAACTTTCACATTTATTATAATAATAAGATGACCTACCTACCTACGTACTACCTACCCACTAGTTAGTTTGCTATAGTTTTTATATTTTCGCAATATTTTAATAAGAATTTCTTCGTTTTCGCTTTGCCTAGTTTAGGCCCTACTAAGGCAGTATACGGATATCATCCTTGTATCAGGGGCCCTAAAACACTTAACACCTCCAGGTAAATTTCTAAGAAATTACTTAAAATTCTAAGAAATCTATTGTTATCTGACACGCCGGCGTGTCCGTGGTCGTGGAGAGATTAATGAACAAACACATAATAACAAATACATACAATATACATGTATAGGACATGGTAAGACCAATATCGGTCAGTTTCGCCACCACATGGTTGTTCAATAAAGCTATATAGCGCTATAAAACGATGGAAAACCATAAACCAGCTTTGCAGTCTCATTTAAAATAACACAGGTATTTCCACGGTATTCCTCGAAGTGTGAAAGCGACTCCGTACACATAACAAACGGCACAATAGGCCACGCGAGTGAGTGAGTATGTATGTGAATTAGACAGTGTGGAGTTATTATAGATGATTTTTTTCTAAGTAGTAGGTATCTTTTATTATATATAAGTATTGTAAGTATATGTATTTATTAGTTTAAACATATATACTTATGCATTTTTCTAGTCTACTTTTTTATATATTGTGATATATTTACTCTATTATTTACACCCCTTCCCTCTTGCAGTTTGCTATCTCCTACACCTAAATTCTTCTTAAAATAATAATTGTATAATATTCTTCGTTTATTTATTTTTCTTTTATTCTTGGTGTACAATAAAGAGTATTATTATTATATATGATAAAAAAGCACTAACAAGTAAAAGATAACTGATTGGCAGTTTGCATTTACTATAGACACCTAATCAGGGATTTTAAAACTCGGTGTGCTTTGATTTGTCTGGCACCGACTTCCAACATCACCACCTTTTTTTTTTGAAGTTGGTTTTTTAAAATTTTTGTTTTTCAATTTTTTGTGTAGACATAGTAGTAGTAAAGTAAGAAGACTTTTTTTTTTGAATTCAATAGGTGAAAAATAAATCAACCCCTATTTTTTACAGTTAGGGGTGAGTTTTTTTTTTCAAATTTAAATAGGAACTTTGAGGTAATATACCTATGCCGTTCAATAAAAAAAAAACATCGAAATCAGACTACACTGTAACAAGTTATGCATGGTCAAACATTAAAAAAATAACAAAATGTACATGTCGAATTGAGAACCTCCTCCTTTTTTTGGTCAGTTAAAAATAAAAAAAATATATATAAAAATTATAGCATAAGTAATAAAAGCATTGGTAAGTTGAATTGTGTTTTTCATTTGTCTGTTGTGATAATTTTAGTGTGTTTGTTTATCAATTAAACATGAGCTATACGTATATTATTATGTAAAGCTTGAAAGAAGAATTCAAAACATTTCAGACGTATCGTTCAATTTAATTCAATTCTTTATTATGTGGCTTTTAGGCGTGCCAGTTTGGAACAAAATTCTTCGAATAAACAATTCTCTCAAGCAATATCAATAGTGACATACATTAGCATGTATGATCTTTGAATAATCTACGAGTATATACCTACGTATATAGGCAAAGACAAAACAGACAGTCTACCTTTTCCTTCGGCAGACCTGCCGTCGGGGCGTCGTAGTTGAATGCGTATCCTGCGACCCCCCATTAAGACGGGGGAAGGCTTTGTTGGGTTTTAGTGGGTAGTACTGGCTTTGCCGGTGTCCTACACCTCGTGCGTAAATGCATTTCCCAACGTTAAAAAAATGTAAGGAAATAGTAGTATGAGAAATAAAAATAATAGCATTTTGGTTTAAAAATAGTTCAACGAACAAACAACATCCTCTACTATTTTATTAGATATGTCTGGATTAAATTATATTGCATGTATCTATCCTTTTCATAACACTCGCATCCATACGTGTAGTTCCTGCAGGGAGTAAACGGAAGTCTTGGCCTTTGTTCAGACAACTCCAGTCGCCGAAATATTGCACTTCTCTAAATCGTCCACTAGGAACGAGATGTTAGAACATCGATAAATTTAATATACTTTTTTTTATTTTATATTACCTACTTGATACTTGATAATTGACACGTCGTATTTTATCTACCTTTTCTTTCCTTTTTGTCTTGGAGGAAGAAGTAAAAGAATACACTTGCACATATAGTACACTATTATGTTCGTCTAATTTTTATTGACTGTTCTCAGTAAATTGGGCTAAAATTTGTTCAGAAGGACTTACGTTACTGGTCCAAACGCCATGGGCTTCATTCTTACTACGGGTATTTGTCTAGTGGCCATATTTATTAAAAAAAAACTATGTAAATTTACTTCCTTTATTACATTATTTTTACTTTTTTGTTTAAATTTCTCCCACTTTCAGTTATAAATAATATAAATTATATAATAATATTTAATAAGTGTGATTTAAAGTATCAGGACATATAAGCATAATTTAATTTAATAATAATCTATAGATATGATTAATCAATTATGAAAAATCTTTAGAATAAAGGTTGGGATTCACTTTTTCTCTGTTCATTCATTCAAAAAATACAAGATTTCCGATTACAAAAAAAAACTTGCAATTTTTCTTATGGTTTCAACACTGTCGATAGTTTCTACTTTCATGTTTTCTTCTCCCTCATAACGATGCAAGTGCAAAGGCTCTTTGTGTGATTGAAAGCAGCAATTTCAAGATATTCAACAGACCCAGTGTATCGCGTCTTTTGGGTTGATGATATTCCAAAAACATTTTACATTTTCCTTACTTAATGTAAACTTTAGTTGTAGTATAAATGTTAATGCAATTTTTTTTTATCACCTGCAACTAATGCGACTTAATAAAAATATGATTTTGAATAATACTTTCTTAGATTTACGCGAATATTTGACATTTTAAATAAAACTATCTTTGCGGATGTTTTCGCGGATTTATTTTAATTTTTTGTTTCCCGACATGTTCGCGAAAAAATCCGAAAATATAGTTTTATTTAATATGATATTTAATTTTGAATAACGTCTAAACCTAATGAAACGTTTCCGAAAATTATTTTACTTTGAAAATTATTTTGTTCCGTTGCCGCATGAAGGAAAGAAAGTAAAATTTTGTAGTAAATACAATGCATGCTATTTTAATATATAAATAACGATTGTATTTATCCATGTCTCTTAAATAAATCATTTGAAATTGAAAGACTACCCATACGAGTATGGTTGAAAAGACCATAAAAATACCCCATTTCTAAGAGAAAATTTACTAGAACATAACAAAACTGTAATGTTAGCTGAGTTTACCGCAAGAAATCCCTTATATTTATTTAACCGTGTAATAACGAACCCCCCATAAAATATTCCTACGTCCCGTACTAAGGGCAACTTATTAGCTGTTTGGGGTAACCACAAACTATGTATGGATAGAGATAACTTACTCTAGCCTGAAAATGAATAGTTTGCCTAATTTCTTGATACTGAGTGGTTGTTACACCTATTTAACATAAATGACAATCTTCATTTTATCATTACTATAAATTTAATTTGAGGTTTGAGGTATGTGTATCTCTTTGTATCATAACTCCTAATCAAGCTAAAAAAAAGCTAAAAAAAGCGTCTAAAAAGCTAAGAGTAGTTTAATCGGAATATTTATTGGGTGTATTTTTTTTAATAATTCTTGGTTTAAAAGACCGTAAAGAATCTCAAAATAAAAATTAAGTCCACACATATTTATGAAAATAATAATTCATATTAATTATTCATTTTTTAATTTTCAAAGATTTAAATTCTTTAGCTACTTTACGTTTTTATTAGCGGTAAATATAGGTTTTCGTTTAAATCTCGCATTTAGCAGTTAGCAGTAGTTCGTGGTAGAGGCTGTTTGCAAACCAAATACGGATGTTTGTGTTGCGTGTATTCAAAATGAAGCACGGCATTAGGTTTGTTACTTCATACTGAGATAAAATAAGATAATTAAGAAAAACATGAATATAATAATATAATTTTTTTAGTGTCTTAAAATTGATGAATTCAAAGCAATAATAATTAATTAGCGATTTTACTGAAAATATCCAAACAATGAAAAATTAGAATAGAAATAAAAAAATTTAACAAAGAAAATTCAGATTTTACTATATTTTATGTTCATAATATTTAAGGTTTTGAATATTCAAACTTCAAAAAGAATTAAAAAGAAAACATTTAAAAAAAATGTAATAATTATAATAATAACAGCTAAAATGAAATAAATATTATTCCATATTCAATTATAAAACTAATTAAAATTATAAAAATGTTTAAAATTAAAAATTATTGCAAAAACTTTAGTGCCATTTGCAATTATTTTGAATTCATTTTGTTATTTGTGGGTAGGCTGTCTGTAACAACTATATAATACCTTTGAGCCATCTAACACCTCAGTCTCTCCCGTGACCAAGATTGCTGTAAAGCATTCGAAACGTCGGGAACCAAAAATCAGAATAAATTCGCGAAAAAAATTCGAAAAGATAATTTTATTTAAAATGTCAAATATTCGTGTAAATCTAAGAGAATATTATTACAAAAAGAATATTATTAATAGAATATTATAAAGCACTAGATAAAGTTTTCTTTTACAGTCTAGTCTGGGAACACCGCTCGTAGACCGGAGTTTCATAAAGCGCTGGAAGATGATATTAGAAAAAGATTTCCTTGATAGCAAATTTATCGAGATGGCGTATTGATACCACTTACATGCTCTGTTTCTCAAACTTGTGATAATGTCTTCGAAATAAAGAAATATCACGGGTTTTTATAAAATAAGTTTTTTTTATTTACAAAGGAAATTATAAAGCTCAAATAATCTATAATTATAGGTTTGCAATACGAATAATATTCAATTAACAACATAAATAACGTATAATACTTATTTTAAGAGTTTAGAATTCTGCTTTCTTATTGCGATTCTTTGAATTAATTAGTTTCTTAATAAAACACCGTCTTAAAAATTCTATCCTTAGGGGTAGATTTTTATTTTACTTTATGCGGAACTATCTGTGAGGTATGGCATTTAATCATGTGACAATATATACAGCCAAAATAAGTTTACAGATTTACATTAGGATCTTTGAGCCAGTAGATGACATTTGGCGTTGTATAAAATTTGATGTGCCCAAAAACAAACTAATATATATATATATATATATATATATATATATATATATATATATATAATATATATATATATCAATAACGTATAACCTCTGTATGTAACGTCAATTATTTCTAAGTTTTATAGTTTAAATTTTATAAATACCATTACCAGAGAGAAGTTAACAAAATAGATCCATCAAATTGTACAGAAGAATAAAGTTAGAGAGCGAAAAAGTTGAGAAACGCTGACTTAGTAAACGAGCTAACTTGTGCTTAGTAAAGAAATTGCACCATTAAAGTGTGTTTAGTTTTTCTTTTAAGTATATAACAGGTTCACTGTTATAAAACTTTAGTTAAGATTAACTCTACTACCAACGTTGTAACTTGTAATGATTATATTTCAAACGTTTACAAGCTTATTTTATTATATATATATATATATATATATATATATATATATATATATATATATATATATATATATATAATTTAAGTACGATAGCAAAACAGCATGTGATCTAATTATAGCGCTATCAATATAAATTTCTCTTTCTATAATATATGTTAAATATTTCACGTTTGAGTCCAAATACAATTTATTCTAATAAAAGTTTTCTACCATTTTTTGGTATTCTTTTAACATAAATTTTCTAACAAAATGCAGTACTATTTAAATGTATAACTATATTTTTCTAGAAAAGGTCGCCATTATTGCATCATTTAATCAATATTATAAATATCTTTACGTACTTTAATAGCTAAAATTAACCTAAAAATGAAAGGTATCATATCCTTCGCCGAATTTTTAAAAAAATAGAAAAATCTCAGCACGTCCAAGCTTAAAACAAAACTGGCTTGCTTATTACAAAAAAGATTCGAGTGAATTTAGCGTTCATCCGAGAGCAGTTAGCGCGAGCGCACTGTGAAATTAGATACGTGTTTAATGTTTAACACGATGCCGCACTTTCGCTGTTTCTAACATTTGTATAGAGTAACCTAATATGAATGCAAATTATTTTTTTAATTTTTCTATAGCGTTAAAATCTAAGCCATATTCACTTATTAAGTTTTAATATTATAATCTTATATATAAAATTTCCATGTCACAATGTTAGTTACCGTACTCCTCCGAAACGGCTTTACCGATTTTACCAAATTTTATATGCGTATTCAGTAGGTCTGAGAATCAGCTACTATCTATTTTCCATACCCCTAAGTGATAAGGATAAGGGTGGTCCTCCCAGACCCCACCCCAGGGACGAACCCGAGCGGAGCGAAGGTGAGTCGCTAGTAATCTATAAGTCACACACGCACACAGTGTTTGTAACAAAACTCCTCCGAAACGGCTTGACCGATTCTTATGAAATTTTGTGTTTATATTCAGTAGGTCTAAGAATAGGCCGTAAACTATTTTTCATAGCCATAAGTAATAAGGGTCGTCCACTCTAGGGACGAACCCGAGCGAAGCGAGGATGAGTCGCTAGTATAATATATGATTATCAAATCAAATCAGCATATACTTTAGTCCAATAGACTTTTAAATCGTCTATTTTACATTTTTAAATTTGGAATAGACTCTTGAGAACAATTTATGTATCGAAATAAAAAGTAAATATATCACTTTCCACGCCATAAATCTTATCTATGTAAAACAGTAGGTACGTCGATTCGTTATTTTGTTAAAGAAAGGCAAAGAAAGAAACTGATACGTAAACTTTGTTGTGTAATGAAATATTGAAGGAGTTTTCTGTCATAGTTTGAAGAAAGGAGTGATATTGTACATCAATATGGTGTTGTAAATAAATTTTGATAGTTTTATTTAAAATGTCAAATATTCGCGTAAATCTAAGAAAGTATTAAATTTTGATAGCTTTTATGTAGTACATGACGTTTAAATAGCGGCTCAAAAAAATCCCTTTTCACATAAAAGTTTTGGGCAAATGGGATATTAAGCCGTAACTTCAACTTTACAGCTTCTTTTACTTTTATATATAAGATCCTATGCATACACCATCTTGTTAAAAAGAAAAGTGAACGTTTGTGAGGCTGTATTGATGTATATATGTTATTCTTTAATGCAAAAACTACTGAACGGATTTTGATCAAACTGTACAGTAATGTAGTTAGTTCATGAAAGTAGCATATAAGCTATAATTTGTAAAGATATAGTAATACATTAAAGAACTACGTGGAAACAGCAACGGAAAATACTAGATAAAATACTAAATAAGAGCGCTGACAGCGTATGTATGTACATATGTATCATGAACCCGTATCGTCTGGGCCTGTTCTAAAGAAATTAAAAGTGAACAAACACACGAACAAGCAAAACTCGCATCAATAGCTTTCACTGCGCGTCGACAGTTTATTAATTAAAATCGTCCTACGCATATGCGTAACTTTGCTAACTAGAAAAATAAATATTTTTGAATTGAATATTAATACTTCTAAGTACTTATACTAAAGTATATTTAAATAAGAAATGTCTAAACAACAACTACTCTGTAACACGTACAGATTTATTCACCGCCCGAGGGATGAGCATTAAGCGAAATACGCGTTTTCTTATTAATGTATCACCAACTTCATTAATATTTCATTAGTTTTATGCTAGTATGAAACAGAATGCTAAACGTGTCTAAAATAAGGCGATTCCCAAGTCAAATAGCATAAATATAATTAATATATCCTATGGATCCCACTACTTCTAGTCTACAGTCCCCAAAGGATTTTTTAATGATTAATAGCAAGCTAAAACTTCGTATCTTCATATTGGCGAGACGTCAACTTCATAAAATTTATTAATAACCGATTGATTTATGTACTATTTAATACTAAAAATATGTATAATTGAATGGTCAAATCATCCTACAAATAAAATACTAGGATTTCTAAGTGCTACGCTCGGATATTGTCTCCCTCGGGTTGTTATTTTAACAAATTCGAAGAATGGGATTTCATCCAAGCCATCTATTTTGTAGGACAACATTTTCTTCTTGTTTAATGAATATAAATTATCACAAGATTAAATCGTAAAACGATCTGTTAGTTATATATTTTAGACAATATCTCCACATATCAAGTAACAATTATCAAATTTTCAAAGAAAAGTTTGATGTCTCGCCAAAATGAAGCTACTCACGAAGTTTTAGCTTGTTAATCATTAAAAAATCCATTAGGAACTGACTGTAGACCATAGCCATGGTGCATAGAAAAAGAAAAATACGATATAATATAAAGTTTGGGTGCAGATTCTATATGAAAGTAGTGATTTCCATACTGTTTGACTAAGTAAATAAGTCGACTTTAGTACTTAATGTTACAACAAAATCTGAGTAGATGGGAGATATTCTATTACGGTTACGATTTCGTTGTTTCTCAATAGTTTTCAAAAGGGTATGTAGATTATCAAAAAGATACATTGAATAATGTTATACAAACAAATAACAATAACAAAACTTTGGGCTTTAAAGTTAATCGATAAAATACGGACTTGGATTTGGTCTTAAACTACAATGTACGTTCACCTTGTCGTGGTGATGGGTTTATTAGCGTCCAGAAATCCCCTCGGGCGTGAAGCTAAAAAACATTCTGGAAAATGGCCCACCTGAGTGGACGGAGTACTTACTATACGGGTTGCTGCAGGTACTTCTCTGATAGCAGAGTAGACCGTGGAAGCAACTCCTTGGTTGTGTGGTCTGCCGTCAGAGCATCGTATTTGAGTGCGTTAGCGACCCTGCGACGCCCTATTAAAAATGGACTTAGAACTTTACAATTGTATATTTAATATCCTCCGATTTCGGCAACGACAGCCAATCTCACTAAGAGTAGCCAACTGCGCAGGACAAATTATAGTGCATAAGTGTACGCGCAGACTCAAGTACTCTCTCCATACCCATCATTTTGTAAGACTGTTTGAGAAACTCCGGTGGGACTAAAATCCGATACGACCAGTGAGGAATCAGACACAGGATTGACGGCTTTACGTGCCCTCCGGGGCATCAAGGTACGGCAGGTGCGGAGTTAAAACACCGCAAACTTCCCAATAATTGGCCCGACACCTCCGGATCAACATTCATATTCTAGGCAATAGTAACTAGACCAACGAGGGTGTATTTATTTATATACAGCCTCTTATACTCTACTAGCATTGTCCGCGGCTCCGCCCGCGTTCAGATGACCAAAAACCAAATTCTTAGGTTTTATATATTAGTATACTCTTACAATGCAGTTTTTGTGTTTTTTCTCAGAATTGAGATATTTTCCCGCGGTAAAAAGTATCCTATATGTTGACCCGGATAACCAGCTATAATCATACCAAATTTCATCAAAATCTGTCCAGTGGTTTTCTCGTGATGCGGTAACAGACAGACAGACAGCAAGACAAAAATTCTAAAAACTGTAGATTCGGACTCTGTATCGATAATAATGTCTATTTCAATAAGATTTTCCAAAAAATATTTAATGTACAGATTCGACTTAGTTACAATTTTATTATATGTATAGATAATTTAGATATGAAGGTGATTTTCGTAGTACTTATTTGTTTAAAGCTGGACAGGATGCAAATGCTTTTTTTGTTTTGTTTCGTTAAATATTTACGTTTGCCGATTAAGGATTACGTATGTACGAAAATGTAGGCGTCATCTACTAAAAACTGCTTCAATAAAACGGAAACAGATTTGTTAGTTGTAAAATAAAACAAACATTTGTTGAAATATCTCACGAACCTGTTAATTGGAATATTACATAATCGTCATATAAATCATGTGAATGCTAATAAGTTGATTATTAACATTATTTATAACATGAGTACTTTTTCACATATTATGTACGTGTAATAAATAGCTATGTTTAATTATTTATTTATTTATTTACTAAGAATATTATTTAAGCATATAATAACATAAACAGTTTCAATGTTAATAACTGCATTAATTATATAACTGAGTCGCAGTTATTTATGCCCATCTCTAGCAATAGGCTAATATTGTATATGTTAAATAATGTACCAATTCAAATAAAAAATTCTAAAAACTATAGATTCGGCTTCTGTATTGATAATAATGTCTATTTCAATAACATTTTCCAAAAATATTTAATGTACAGATTCGGCTTAGTTACAATTTTATTATATATGTATAGATTACATATTATTCATTCATTAATAAATGATAGTATTTTTGAAGCTCTTAAGTAAGTTTAAGATTAGAGATTGCAATATAATCACATTTAATTATTTGTTTCTAGGAAAAATTGTTGCTACAATAGAAAAAACAACTCTAGGAACCAGTTTTTTTTAAGAATACGGCTCACCCTCGCTTCGGTCGGCTTCATTCCTCGGACGTTTTATAACGGTTAGTATGGAATAGATAGACTATGTATTAATATATTACTTATATATATGTACATAGGTATGATGAGTTTTTATCCCTTACTTTAGAAATGATTGATTCCCCATACAAATTTTCATCACCCTTATTACTCCTTTAACGGATGATTTCCGGGATAAAAACTATCCTATATCCTTCCCAGGGTTTAAACTATCTTCATACTAAATTTCATCTAAATCGGTTCATCGGATTTTTAGTTTATCCATTACAAGAATACATAGAAACATACAAAAAAAATAGAGCCGAATTGAGAACCTCCTTTTTAATTTACGAGCAGACTGGGCCCACTTAGTAGCGAATCCTAAAAATTTATTGTTTTCAATTTGTCATATTAAAAATCAAGTATTAAATATGACAAACTGAAAAAATGAATTTTCCATATATATTTTGCAGTTAATATAAACGTAATTCAATTACATTCTTTATATATATAATTCTTCTGTGAGTGTGTATGTCACTGAACTTCTCTCAAACGAGTGGACCGATTTTGATGAAATTTTTTGTGTGTGTTCAAGGGGATCTGGGAATAGTTTAGATTCACAATTTGAATAATAATTTTCATCAAAAAAATTATTAAAAAAAGTTTGAAATTTTCAAAATAAAGACGTGTAGACAGGACAACGTCTGTCGGGTCCGCTAGTTATATTATAAATTGATGACATTTATTTATTTTTAGTTTTATTTACAATAAAGAAAATTATGTACATATACTATACATACACTACTATACATACTATAAAACACTATGTCGAATGATGGAATAAAGTATTGGAACAGTTTTGTCAAGTTCCACTTTACCTATTTGAAGCATACGTTAGACGTTAGAAGCTTGCAGATAACAATCCCTCAAGTCAAAAAGTTTCAATCCCACAAAGAGCTTTCCTTGGGCACACAAACTAGGGATGGAATATTATGATTTCTACTATTAAAAGTATTTAAGATTCCAGCTTAACATATAACCTATTTTTTAAAGTCGGTAAAATTAAAATAAAACAAAAAAAATATGCAGATAAATAAAATGGAAGTCTGTTTGTTATGTCAAAAAACTGATTTTTACTAAATGCATATGAAATTATATATGATACTTATAATAAAAACACTTTTTTTTAATTTTGTCTGTCTGTCTGTTTGTGCCGGCTAATCTCCGAAACTGCTAGACTGATTTTGATGTTAATTTCACTAGTAGATAGCTAATTTTATAAGGAGTAACCTAGGCTACTTTTATTTTCGAAAAAGAATTAGGGTTCCGTCGAAAAAAAATTATTGGAAAATGCAAGGAACGCACCCGAGCGAAGCGATGGTAATCCGCTAGTTGTTAATAATACTATATAGACGCAAAAGGATGTCCGTTTTTACAATTTCTGTGAAGTGTAATTTTCTCGCAAGCCACCAAACATAAACATACATATGCCAATTGTATTGTAAATTGTTATTTAAAAAATATTAAAAAAAATAACTTCGCCAATAATATTAAGGTTCACAGTATTAAATCCATTTTAATTCACATAATTTAAGAGTATAATAAGTCAAGATATTTTACAGGGTTGATAAAAGCATTCTTATGTAATTTAAAAAGATGAAAACTATTTCCTTCAGCAAAACGTGTAAATAACAGAAAAAATACACAACAAACTACCTTGCAGTTTAAAGCATTGTGTGGCTGCAATAGATCACTCCAGTTTTATTGCCTATTATCTTGTATTAAACCCAGCCTGTACAATACGTATTATGGAAAATTAAATCCGCTAATCTATACAAATAAATAAAATTAAAGTGTCTGTTTGTAATGTCAAAATAAAAACTTAAAAAAACCGACTTCCAGGCAAATATCTGATTAGGTATCTATTCTAAATGAAAACCCCCGTTTAGTTATTTTTTACATTTTAGTGCCTGGAAGTCGGTTTTTTTTTAAGTTTTTATTTTGATATTTTTTGTGTAGACGTAATAAGCACGTAATTTGTAGAATTTTTTTTTTTTTAATAACTTAATAACATATTCGACTAAACAATTTGCTTTAAAAAATATTTATTGTTGATTTTTTTTTAAACCATTCGACCAATTTCGATAAAATTTATATGGGACCACTTGGGAAGTATAGCCTTTCAAACAAAACAAAAAAATTCCAAATCGGTTCAGGCGCCTTCGAGTAATCGGTGAACATACATTAAAAAAAAGATTCCGACGAATTGAGAACCTCCTCGTTTTTGGAAGTCGGTTAATAACAGCTTTTAATATCAAAGTATATACGGTACTTACAAGGAAAAATCAATTTTTAACCTTTTATCTGTCTGTATGTTCCTGCTAATCTCGGAAACGACTGGACCGATTTTGACAGGACTTACACTGGCAGATAGCTGATGTTATTAGGAGTAAATTAGGCTACTCTGTATTTAGAAAAAAGAATTAGGGTTCAGCGCAAAAGAATTAAAACCCATGAAATTGTGAATGAAATCCGCTTACCAGATCCGGATAAGTTGCTAGTATGTAATATCAAATATGTAATATAAATAACCATTAAAATTAAATTAGTTTTTCGATGTTGTAATCGTTTTGATTACACCGTTCACTACTGCGATGGAGGTCAGGGATTTGATTCTGACACGGGGGCAATGACTGCTAGAGCAACGAATGCAGAAGCATACGCTTACTAGGTAACCTAGTACTAACTTACTTTAATGTTCTCTCTATGCACTGTGCAAGAGAAACAAATTGGATACCTTACATATTTTCGTATAGGCACTGTTAAGAATACAATTATAAAATCGATATTTTTTTGGTTATTGTGTAGAAAAATATCTATCTCTAAACAACTTAAACGAGTTCTAAAAAATTTACTTATATATATACTATCTCTGAGTGACATAGACAATAGACATAGACCTACTATTACATAAATGTACTCTATCTACATATTATATCTAGTAGTATCGACATCCTTTTATTAATTTATCGATATGCATTTAACGACATATTGAAATCACTAAAATGTTGGACGGAAGTGCAATATCGGATACAGGGTTCACGACAACGGAATAAATACGAAGCCTCAACACAAGAGTCCGCTATGAAAACTCTACGACGCACGTAGCTGTATATCTTATTTCATGGATGATTTATTTGTAAATGTTGGCATTTCGATAATGTATTCCAAAACGTTTAATATAAAATTTTCCCTTCAATATTTAATCTTCTTCCTATTCACTACAATCCATACTTAATATTATAAATGTGAAAGTATGTTTATTTGTTTGTAGATGAATGTAATTTTTTGTGTGGAGATAGTTGGAGGGCTGAAGAGTGACATAGGCTACTTTTTATCGCGGGAGATAATCTCATTCCCACGGCAAAACACGTTATAATAACCCAAAAGTTATTTATGATCAGAATTATTTGAAAATTGATATTAATGCTCTTCAAGACAATTAAATAAATACGTGTTTTAGCATTTTTCGAAATTCATCCCATAAGAAGGCATGAAAGTTTGTATGAAACCTACTTTTTTAGTTTTTCTGTAATTTTAGCGCGAGCGAAGCCGCGGGTTCTGCTAGTCTCATATAAAAAAAAATTACGGATCGCGGATTGTATTGGAATTCATTTATATAACTCTTTCTGTTTGAAGTCGGTAAATTTTGTAGTTATATCTTAATGTGAAATAATAATATTAGCATTCAGTATACAAAATAAACTTCTTAAATATAGCTTTTATCTTAGAAATTTTCTAGTATTGCACAGTGCACGTGAACCACCCTTACCTTCCTTGAAACTGCCTTCGAGGGTGGTGTTTGCAATTGGCGCGCACATCTATATTTACCTCCATTTATCCCTAACAGAAAGATCATCTATTTCTAAAAGCTCTTATCTAGTTATTCCCAACAATTAAAGGCTTCTTAGCCGTTTAGATGAATAATGACCATGACGGCGCCAATATGATGCTGTGACAACTTGAAAATTGTAAAATAAACTAGTCTTTACTCGCTATAGAACTGATGGAATCCGGACAGTCCGTAAATAAACTGTGATTGCATCTATTTATGTGAACTTAGAAGTTACCTGTAAACTTTAAAGTAAGTTTGAATTAATATGTTCTTAGATTTACATGAATATTTGACATTTTAAATAAAACAACCTTTTCAGATTATTTCGCGGATTTATTTTGATTTTTGGTTCCCGACGTTTCGAAGCAATCATGGTCACGGGAGACACTAAGGTTTTAGACGTCTCAAAAGCATTTGAAATCATTTTCTAAAATTGTGGGTAGGCACTGTCTGTAACTAGTATATAATGCCGTATGGAATAGATAGTCGATCCCTTTCTCTATGAAAAATAAAAACAAATCTATCCCACGGAAATACTACTACATTTCTCAGAGATAAAAATCTAATAACCTATGTGCTATTCCAGACTATAATCTATCTCTGTGCCAAATTTCATCCAGATCCGTTTAGCCGCTCAGGCGCAATGGCGTGATTGAGTAACAAACATCCATACATCCAAACTTTCGCATTTATAAAGTAGTAAGATTACAAAGGCCAGCTTCCCATACAAACAATGCTAGATGCTCTTAGAACATAATTAAGTTATACATATAAGAATCATTTTATTACTAGCTACATAGGTTTCTAGACAAATAAGCTTATTAAATATTGCGGTGAGGGCACAATAAACGATAATAAATTATTGTGGTAAGGGCAAATAGTTCACTTGATTAGATATTTGTGGTATATAAAATACTAGCAGAACCCACGGTTTCGCTCGCCCTCAAACTACAAAAATCTCTAAAAAGGTAGGTTTCATACAAATTGTTGTCTGTCTGTCTGTCATTCTGTTTTTCCGGTGTAATGTTTTGAACTATCAGTGAAAGATATATCTTTTATTCCGTAAACATTAATGGTTCTAGCGCGAAAATCGAAAGGCCTTAAAATTTCGCAAAATTCGAATTTACGTCTCTAAACGCATATAAGCGAAGAAACGGTAAGTCTCCAGTACAAAATAAACGTAATGTGTGAAACAAACAAACACACTTAATACAATATTAATATTACTAGAATGATTCATTATTCATATTTTGATATTTAAGCACAGCATAATCAATCTATATATATAAAAGAAAGTCGTGTTAGTTACTTCGCTTATAACTCAAGAACGGCTGAACCGATTTAGTTGAAAATTGGCAGGGAGGTAGTTTAGAGCCAGGAGAAGGACATAGGATACTTTTTATCCCGTTCGACCGCGTTCCAATTTTTATGATATTTTAATTTTTGGATTTCTCTTAGTCCGGAATAGGTAAGTATTAAAACATATAATTAAAATGTGAGAAAGAAAGATTTTTTCTTTTTATATCTATTTAAAACGTACCTAGCGACGAACCCGAGCGAAGCGAGGGTGAGCCGCTAGTAGTAATATAAAAACTAATTAGCGACTACATATATATGCCATGCTGCAGTCAATATAAATTACAGTACATTACTTTAACATTGCATGGTACTGTGAAGATAGTAGATTCGATTCTTTCAGAGAATATTTGACATTTTAATTAAAACTATCTTTTCGGATTTTTTCGCGGATTTCTTTGGTTTTTTTGGTTCCCGACGTTTAGAATACTTTACAGCATCCATGGTCACGGGAGAGGCTGAGGTGTTAGATGTCTCGAAGATATAGTTGTTACAGACAGCCTACCCACAAATAACAAAATGAATACAAAAATTGAAAAATTGCACCAAAGTACCTTACAATATTTTTTAGTTTTAAGCATTTTTATAATTTTAATTAGTTTTATAATTGAATATGGAGTTTTATTTAATTTTTGCTGTTATTATTATAATTATTACAATTTTAAAAATATTAATTAATAATCTATATTTAGTGTTGCCATTATATATTTATAACCATAAAAAAAATATTAAATTAAAGCCATGTAATTGTTCTATATGTAATTTAAAAAATTAAATATAATCAGGAATAATAATTTTAATTTAGTTTGCTATTATTTAAAATCTTATAATTTAAAATAAAATTTATTACGCCTTGTAAAAACATTATGACTTCTGGCTTACTAAGGTAGTACCTGTTTGTATGTGGAGGATAACCTCTAAAACTAATACACTGATATAAAAAAAATTAGAATGCTAAAAAAAGCGTTAATGGTTTCAAAGCGTACTAATTGAGCACAGATTACTTTGCCCATAGTAACACAATGTGCATTCAATCACTTAGTCATACAACCTCTAATTTTATGTAGACGTACCAAGTGAGGGAAACTGCAGGCTACAACTAAACAAAATTAACAATTAAATCTTTCGAGTCATTTAAAGACTTTTAACTGAACAATGCATAACAAGTTATTAAAGAAAATAAAATAAAAACATTTTGGTTATGACATTACATAAGACTTTTACATATTGTACGATTTGAAACTTAGACAAAATTTTATTTTTCGAAAGATATTTAAAAATATCTTGAATTTTATGGG
Organism: Brenthis daphne; assembly: GCA_947093115.1. NCBI lineage: Eukaryota > Metazoa > Arthropoda > Insecta > Lepidoptera > Nymphalidae > Brenthis > Brenthis daphne. Next base: position 34,740,160 of record OX352473.1, on the reverse strand, counting down.
ATAAAACATTTTGTTATCGAATTAATGAATATTCTCAACATAATTTAGGGATTCTATTGGGTTTACTTCAAACGTGCAGTAAGTTGTTTCAGTTTGAGTAGTAAGTTCCCCCACTAAAGTTAACCAGTAAGTTACTGTATGGTAAAATGGAATCTGAAATCTTCGTATATCTCAGTTAGCCTTTTTGTATTCGTTGTTTTTCGGAAGACCTATATACTGTACAGGTTTTAATAGAAATGTCACTGGTGCATAGAAATATTAGTCGTAAAGGGCAAAGATTTTTATAATTCCGGTAAAAAAGTATGCTTACATGATAGAAAAAAAAAATAATACACGAACATTTTAATCTATACATATAATTAAATTCTAACTGAGTCGAATCTGTACATTAAATATTTTTTACAAAATCTTATCAAATTGTCATTATTATCGATACAGAGAGCCAAATCTATAGTTATTAGATGTATTGTCTGTCTGTCTTTCTTTCTGGGAACGCATCACGAGAAATTCACTGGACAAATTTTGATGAAATTTGGTATGATTATAGCTGGTTATCGGGTCAACATAAAGAATACTTTTCACTGCGGGAAAATATATCATCTCTGAGAAATCCATAATAAACTTTTAAACACAATAGACGAATCCGAGCAGAACGAGGAGTCGCTAGTCGATTAGAGATAGAGATAGATCGATCGCTATTTTCCCGGTTAAGGGACCACAGGGAACCTCCTTTTTTCAGTTAGAAAACTTTTATTGGTAGATCATTCATTCAAAAATGATATAGGATAGAAGTACACAACGAATAAAGCAAGCACTAAGTCTTATTGATAAAAATGCAAGTGTGCACTTAGCTTAATTTGTAAATCTTTCTCTCCATTCCTCCATTCAAAGAAACATCGATTAGTTATCTTTTTACAGACTACAGTGATATGTAAAAAGTTTACGACATGTTTTTGATTGAAGATTGTTTCTAAGAAATACTCGTACAATGAAGAGATGACAAAGATAAATCTAAATTGCCACTTTTCTAAATTGTCCCGAGATAATGAGTTCATATATTTTTTTTATTAAGTTTGTATAACAAATAACTTATAAGCATCTATTTAAAATAAACGTGTGAATTTTTTTTTATTAAAAGGTCATATTATTCCTTAGTCTTATATTTACAAATTTTTATTTAACTTCTACCATCTGGGGTACATTCAACCTTACCAAAAGACGGTTGCTATTCTCAAGTGATAACTACATATACGCAAGGTGTAGGGCGTCGCTAGAACAACTATACATATAATAAAATTGTAACTAAGCCAAATCTGTACATTAGATATTTTTTGGAAAATCTTATTGAACTAGATATTATTATCGATACAGAGGCCGAATCTATAGTTTTTAGAATTTTTGTCTGTCTGTCTTTCTGTCTGTTAACGCATCACGAAAAAACTACTGGAGGGATTTTGATGAAATTTGGTATAGAGTTAGCTGGTTATCCGGGTCAACATATAGAATACTTTTTACCGCGGGAAAATGTCTCATTTCTGAGAAAAAGTATAAAAACTACAATGTATGTATACTAATATGTAAAACCTAAGAATTTTGTTTTTGGTCATCTGAACGCGGGCGGAGCCGCGGGCAATGCTAGTTATCTATATAAATAAAAGTGAATGTTCATATGTTTATCCTCTATGCGTTCCTAAACCGTTGATCAGATTGTGATGAAACTCTAGTGGGTTATTCCGTAAAAGCCTACAAAAACCCTTACCAAAAAAAATGTCTTTCATTCTTTCCTAAACCATTTAAGCTTAGTAACGCACCCGATTGAAGCGAGGGTAAATTGCTAGTGATTTATATTAAATATATAATGAACTAGCGACTCACCCTCGCTCTGCTCGGATTCGTACCTCTGTTTAACGTTTAGTATATATTTATCAGAGATGAGATATTTTCCCGCAGTAAAGAGTATTCTATACGTTGACACGGATATTCAGCTATAATTATACAAAATTTCATCAAAATCTATTCAGTGATTTTCTCGTGATGCGTTCCCGGACAGACAAATATACAGATAGACAAAAATTCTAACAATTATAGATTCGGCCCCTGAATCGATAATAATGACTTTTTCAATATGATTTTCCAAAAAATATTTAATGTTCAGATTCAGTTCAGTTAGAATTTTATTATATATAATATAGATTATATTGATTTAAGCATGTAGTTTTACTTATATCAGAAGATAAATAAAAGTGAAATTGGTTATGCAAACAAAGATGGCTTTGTGTTAATAACGGAAAATTAAAAGGCCTATTTAGTATTTAATTATATAAATATCGATCATTTTTTTTTTAAATTAAAGAAAAATATACAGCATTTATTTTGGAATAAGGCCTACACAGAATCTTATATTGCTAAAATTATTTTCGCAGGCGCAATATTCAACAATTCAGGTCAATTTGCATGTTTATATTGTCATTTAAAGACAGTGGTAGCCCAGTACCACGCTCGCTTGTGAAACCGAGTGAAGCGGGTTCAAATCCCGGATCTCACACTTTGATATTTTCATGTGCGAATCTTTTCTGACACAATTATCACTTGTCTTACGGTGAAGGAAAACATCTTGAGGAAAACTCTAGAAAATTTTCTTAAGACGCGTGCTGTTATTATATAAGAAAAATATTTACAAAAATTAAAAACCCGACGGCATAAAAAGCGAACTGCATAAAAAGAAGAATACAAGTTGACGAAAGAACAAAGTAATATGCAGTCGGAGACATACACACATGCAGCTATTCTAAAACATGTACATATGTCTCCGACTGCATAATACTATATTCCTTCCAGGGCTCTCTTTAACCTTTTGGAGGCCCTGAGTACATAAGGATTACGGGGCCCCTTTATAGCCACAGTGAAAGCTGGGTAGAAAATTAATTTAATTCATTTATTTCGTAATAACATTTTCAAGATTTTCGTAATAACACAAATCATTTATATCGTAATAACGAAAATGACTATACTCGTCAATTCTTGACTTTTTTACAGATGATCAGTCAAAAAAAATTCCATTCAAACAAAAAATTTAAATTAATTATTTATTTTAAAAATCAGTGGGCCAGCTCAAAATGTTGAGTAATTTTTATTTATTTTCAAAAATTTTGTTTTTTTTTTGAACTAAAAATTCTAGCCCCAAAGCTAAAAAAAATTTTTTTCGCCGCTTTTCCCTACTGTGCGCCATAATTTGAGTACAATTTTAAAAAGCGTGAGATTGTCAGAGTGTATAAACAAATTGATTTATTAAAAAAATATTTCACTTTTATATCACGAAATACAAAATATTAGCATTTAGTTTACTCTGGATAAGTTTTTCGACTTGTTGTTTGTTGATTAGTATACTAATTATTAATAAGTATGTTAATTAAATAATAATTCTATAACATTGCCGCAGTGGGACGAGTATTTTACGTATTTTGATAGTTGGCAAATTGAATTTCTTTTAATGTTCAATTGAACCTAATTAAATTATATAAAATCCATAAAAAAAACATAATACTAATCCGTATTATTATATCTGTATTAATATTATAAATGTGAAAGTTTGTGAGTATGGATGTTTGTTGCTCTTTCACGCCAGTACGGCTGAACGGATCTGGGTGAAATTTCGCACAGAGACAGATTATAAGTCTGGATTCTGGAATAATACATAGTTTACTTTTATCCCTGAAAAATGTACGGTTCCCATGGGATAGATTTGTTTTTATATCCTTAGAGGCGAACCCGAGGGATGCGAGGGTGAGCCGCTAGTTTTTATAAATTAGTGGCTATAATCTTATTGTAAATCGCACTGCAAATCAATTATATTATCATTGAAACTTATTGTGCTTAGAAAGTAACGGCGGCTGCAAAGGAAGATTTTTTTGATGGCAGGCCGGGTCCCCAGTTGATCGCGGGGCCCTGGGCTTTTCCATTGGGCACTCTACCCAGAGTGCTCAATGGAAAAGAGGGACCTGATTCCTTCGTCAATTTGTTTTCATCTTTTTAGTTAGCTTTTATGCAGTCGAGTTTTTTTTATTTTTGTAATATATATTTTTTATTTACAGCTTTTTAGTTTTTGACAATAGAAAACATGTGTGATTTTTTTTATTACATAACTGTAAAAAATATATCCAGCTCCAAAAAACTATAATTTAAAAAAAAAAACATACCGATACGCATACTTTAAGCGCCCGCCATTTGTGACGTCAAAGTATTATATGCATTGAAAAATGACGACTTTAGTTTGTAGCGACAAAATCGCTAATCGCTCTGTTATGATAATACTTTGACGTCATATTCAATCTGACCAATGGCGTGCGTTTCAACTACTTTGAATTTCCCATCTATCTTTGCACATTTTAATAACTATTTTCTTAATCAATAAGAAATTAAATTAAATATATTCATATAGGCTTAATTTAAAAGCAATTAAGATTATAAAATAAATATTTCACGTTTATTTAAACCACACGCTTGTCAATGGTTTAATTTTTTTATGGCCAAAATAAATGTTTGTTCAAACCCTACAATGATATAAAATATCTACTACGTAAGTAGACGCTACATAAAAAAGGAAAAAATATTTAAATTCAATTACGTACTGAACTCGTAAACTTTTTAGTTACGGATCAAAAATTATGAATTTTCATATAAATAACTAGCGACTCGTCGTCACTTCGCTCTGGTTCGTGCCTAGGTTTGTTTTGACGTATGGAATAGATATTTTTTTGAATTTCTTTTTTTTTTCTTGATTTTTTAATAGTTATTCTGCTATTCGACGTGAAGAGAAATCCAACAAAAACAAAGAAAGATCCAGACAAATTAAACAAAGATCATAAAATCGGTCCAGTAATTCCCGAGTTATAAGTGTTGTTAGAAAGCAGACTTTGTTTTTATATAAATATATATATGAAAATACAGCATAATTGTTATACAATTTACAATGTTTTATTAATGAAGCAACACAAATGATGTAAATATTGAAAACTACAAAAATCGTCCCTGACTTTAGGAAACGATTGCAATGAAAAATCTAACTAGTAAAAGTAATAAAAGTCATGAAATCACCGACTCACGCGCACTATACCCTCGACAACCAACCTATCGCGTTGTGTATTTGCCGCACCAGTCCATCAAATAATGCGATAAACTTTACTCAATAAATAACCAATTCAATTCAATTACAATGGATCCCGAGAAAAATAAGGAGAGCGAAGTGACTGTGGACGATATATTGCAAATATTAGGACCCTTTGGAAAGTTTAATATATACAATTACATGTTGATATTGTTCCCTGTGCTGTTAGCGGGAATGTACTCATCGGTTTACAATTTTGAAGCCATGGATTTGAAATACAGGTAAGTTATATATAATACTTTATTATATTTAAGAATAATTTAAATTTAATATTACTATTTTAGGTGTCTCAGTTTAACATTTCTATAACTACACAAATAGATCCCATTTATAATACAATATTGACAATCAAACTTTTTTTTCTATATCCTGCTTAACGCAACAGTCTGTCTTAAGACATTTAGCTGCTCGTTTGTTCAAAGTTATTCTGTATAAAATTTCTTCTTTGTTGTAGTATTTCTGAAGCATGTTGTTACCTTAATATAGATTTACAATTTATCAATGTTATCTATGATATTAATTATAGTGCTAGTATTAAATATTGTAAAACTGCTGGTAGATTTTAAATAAATAAAATAAAAAAAAAATAAAAAAAATTGGTCTTTGTAGCAGTAAGAAATTGTCTATTGACCGCTATCGCTTATTCTATTGACAATCAAACTAACACATTTTTTTTGCCCGCAAATGAAATGAAACTAAACTTTATATAAGACTTATAAAAACACTAAATCGTCAATTTAATTTAAAGAACCTCAGTATAGTCAGTCCGCGAGGAAGTCCCACCGGCTCAGAAAGCAGTACTGCTGAGAAGAGCCGGAGAGACTCAACAGTTGCTCTTTTAAATATCTAGTTGTATTTTATTAATTTTATTAACATAGTAACATTATAGCTAGCCAACATAGGAGTCAATATTACGCTGTTTATCGAAATGGTTCACATAACATTTTGTAATTGATTTTATTTTTTCCCACAAATCACCATTAATTACACTGTAAATAGTTAAGCCTTTGTTATTGATGATGTATATTAAATACATAATTTGTAGGGTTGCCTGATTTCAAAAACTGAACGGAGTCATGGTGGTCCAGTCCATAGTTGACAGGGTAATTTTTACGTAAAATTATCCCAAAATCTTTATATTGAAAGTAGATAGTTCACAGGATTTTTACAATAAAAACTCATCGTATTCCCATAATTTACAAAATTAATTTCTCAAATTCGATTCGCACTTCACTAGTACAATTAATTATTATAATACAAAGACAAAATATATTTTAGTAATATATAATCTAATGCAAATATTATAAAGAGGCAGAGTTTGTTTGTTTGTTTATACGCGCTAATCTCATGAATTACAGATCCGGTTTGAAAAATTCTTTTTGCATTAGATCGCTCGTTTATTGAAGAAGGCTATATATAGACTATAATATCATATAATATATATTCTGTCTATTATATACTAACCGTTAAAACAAAAAAAAGGACGAACCCAAGCGAAGCGAGGATGAGTCGCTAGTTTATTCTATTACTCAAGTAATTTTTTACGTGACTTTTATTTTAGTTTTAAGGAGTGATTTCTACATATTATGCCATGTAACCTATTATTACCTCATTTCGGAAATTTATTTAGTTTTTTCTTTAAATACATGATAAAAATTGTACAATAAATTGATAAAGTTTACGAAAAAGATAGTTTCTGTTGCATTTCACATAGGAACGTGAATAAATGTTACTTTTTATTAGATGTTGATGAAACGATAATAGATCAATATGTTATGATTACATAAAACTAAGAAATCACGAAATATTAGCTTACGAAATATTTTTTTAAAGGATTTCCTATATTTTTTTAGGGTTCCGTACCCAAAGGGTGCCAACGGAACCCTATTACTAAGCTTCTGCTGTTCGTCCGTCCGTCTGTCAGAGGGCTATATCTCACAAATGGAACCCCCGCGAAGTGTTTAAGATATGCGCCTTTTAGAAATTATAGAGCCTCCAGTTTATCACGTAACGATACATACTCCCCACATTATTTTGATTAGTAGAGAATTGAAATTTTCAAAGTGTAAATGAAATGTAATAATAAAATACCAAGATAGCGAATTTCAAAAAGGCCGCCATGCAAATTAAAAAAAAAATCTATTATGGTACGGAAACTTTCATGTGCGAGTCCGACACGCACTTGACCGATTTATTATTTTTTATTTTTTTTTTATTTGTTTGTCAAAATACCTTAATCGTGTTATTTTTAGATAAAATATTCAATTTGGTAAAATACTCAAATTTTTATTAACAAGTACTCGTATAAAAGGTGTATGAATATGAAAATCACTAGAGAATCGCTCTCGATTCAAAGCGCAAGTCGCCATATGTTGTCATTTCTTATTATCCCCTAAACTATTTAATAAAATGACATGTTCTAAGGCATACAGACGCTCGTCACACTTCCTCTTATACGTTTGCCTCCGCCTCCGTCTGCGTAGTAAGGATCGCAGCTCTAAATATACAACTAAATATACTACGTGGTAGTTCCAGTTCATATATTGAATACTTCTAAAAACTGCCTCGGTGGTGTAGTAGCTAGCATGTACGGCTGCACACCCGGAGGTCCTGGGTTCGAGTCCCGGGTCGGGCCAAGTTTAGTTATTGAGTCTTCCTGTATAGTAAGTCTCAGTAACAGCCCGGAGTTGGGAAGTTGGCGGTGTTTCACCCCCGTGCCTCGGAGAGCACGTAAAGCCGTCGGTCCTGCGCCGACACTCTCACCGGTCGTGTCGAGTGGTCGTCCCACCGGAGTATGAGAGTGATAGGAATAGAGAGTGCACTTGTGTCTGCGCGTACACTTAAGCACTATAATATCTCCTGCGCAGTTGGCTAAATCTCATTGAGATTGGCCGCCGTGGCCGGAATCGGCTTGGAGAACATCATCATCATCATCACTTCTAAAATTTATTTCATAATAATATTTATCTGGTCTACACTTAAAATATATTCTTTAGCAAATGCAACAAACATGTAATTTGACGTATTTAAAATTCAATCCTTTAAAATAACAAAAAGAAGCATAAAAATAAAAGCTCCTTTCATATCAAAGTTACTTTGCTCTCGTGATGAAAACTATTATTACATAATTTGTTCATATATTTATTTGCATGAGTCATACAAGCCTACACATAAATATTTAAAACCTTTGCATTGTACGGGAATTGAACCAAGTACTTAATAGATACGCCGTAGCAGCAATTGAAGAAAGAAACTACAGTAATAAACGTCAAAAATGTTCTAAAATCTAGATTATTTATCTATTAAAGACTAATTAATTTTCATTTATATTAACCCAGTATAAAAATAAAACGCACAAAATATTTTATATATATACTAATAATAGCGACATATATGTATATATGTCGCTATTATTAGTATATAGTATAATGTCGATATTTTCTGTTCTATATACTCTCACTAGCCCATGGTACCATAATCGAACACGACTACGGCTAATAGATTTAGCGCGAGCCAAGGTCTCCTCAATTTTCAAGGTTACATCACCGAGCACAAGAATGCCACTGAGCATCATTTGACAAAAAAGTCGAATAACTCTTTTGACCTCACACGGACTCGAACCCAAAACCTGTAACCATATAAATTAGCCACTAGATCAATACATTAGTTTAATGACATTTACGATAGAGTGGGTAAAAACTAAAATAATAAGATATTTAATAGATTTTTTAGTTTTACGCGAATATTTTACATTTTAAATAAAACTATCTTTTCGGATTTTTTCGCGGATTTATTTTGATTTTTGAATCCCGACGTTTCGAATGCTTTACAGCAATCATGGTCACCGGAGAGACCAATGTTTTAGAGGTCGAAAAGGTCAATTATATATATGTACTTGTTACAGAAAGTGTCTATCCAAAAATTTACAAAATTATTTAAAAAATACACAAAACGGCACCAAAGTACCTTTACAATATTTGTTAATAATGATTCTAAGCATTTTTTTAAATATAATAAGTTTTATAATTGATATGTTATTATTATAATTATTACAATTTGCCAAAAAACAAAATAAATTCGCGAAAAAATTCGAAAAGATAGTTTTATTTAATATATAAGTTATTCATTCAATTCTTCAGATGCTCAGTACCAGAATGCGAAGATCCCGAAGTAAACTTCACAATCCCACACTTAGAAGATGGAACCCCGGCGAAGTGTTTAAGATACGCGCCTTTTAGAAATTATAGCGCCTCCAGTTTATTACTTAACGATACATGCTCACCACATTATTTTGATACGTCGACTGAGATTGAGTGCGATTCATTTATTTACTTTGAAGAACACTCTATAGTCAAGGAGGTAAGTTTATTTAATTTGAATTTTTAGAACAACATTCATAAACACTCTTCTTTCTAAGCAAAGGTTTGTCTATTGCTGGGCATATAATCACATAGCACTTGTCATAATCGTTCATTTCGATGGTCTAAGCAAGTCATATCGAGCATTGTATTGGGAAAAATGATTTCTCCGAGTAAAAAAAAAATACGTTAAGTTTTGTTAAGTTTAATTATTCTAATTCAATATTCTTAAGCGTAAAGTACACAAGATTTCGTTTTGATAATTAAAGTGTGTTTAAAAAAAACTTAATTTGTTCTTAAGAGCTATTGACGGTAAATATAGAGTATAAATAATCGAATGCACCTGCAATAATGAGAACCCATATAAAATTTTAAATTACCAATCATAAATTTAAAATTATAAATTATATTCAGTTGTATATTTGTTTGCAGCGAAGTAACTTCATATATTGGTCATCGTATTTCTAAATTATCTCTACCTATGTATATAAAGGTAGAGACACATAGTAAATATCGACCAACAAACCTTACATTCATACATAAATCTCTCCACAAAACATTCCAAAGCCCACTTATAGACTAGTTATACCTACATCTTTATTTCCACATCATAATGAAGTTATAATTTTGCCAAATAAAAATATTTAATTTTGATATAGATAATTCAAAAACTATCCAAATGTAATTTAAAAAATGACTTCATGTTTCATTGTTAATAACAAAAATAAATGTCTATCTATTTTCTGACCATATTTTTTATAATTTATTTGAACAAACATCGAATATTATAATGATTACTTTTATTTAATTAAACTAGCGACTCACCCTCGCTTCGCTCGGCTTCGTCCCATGGTCCGTCTTAACGGTTAGTATAGATTTCTCAGAGATGAAATATTTTCCTGCAGTAAAAAATATCCTAAATTTTGACCCTGATAACAATCATCATCGTGACAAATTTCATCAAAATCTGTCCAGTGACGCTTCCTCTGTATCGATAATAATGACTATTTCAATAAGCTTTCCCAAAAAAATATTTAATATACAGATTCGACTCATTTGGCAAGTGCTGAACTTACATTTGATAAGCATATAAGTAATATAATAACAAAATCATACAATCTAATTTAGAGTATGCTTCGACTGTATGGAACCTACAATACAAACAATACAATAAATAGGTGTATATATATATATATATATATATATATATATATATATATATATATATATATATATATATATATATATGTTAATAGTAAATGTTCGATTAGGTATGTATAGTAAATGAAAACTACCAATCAGTTATTTTTTACTTTTTAGTGCTTTTGTTTGAAGTCGGTTTTTATTTTTTTGTTAGAAAGTTTTGTTTATATTTTATGCATATACCTATATTTACTTACGTGATATTTTTGTGACTTGTATATAATATACATATTACATACATATATAATACAGCGTAGAGAATAATATTTAATTATAATTTGTTCCATCGCATCAGACATTTTTTTTAAATACGAATGAACATATTTTAAAACTTATTATTTGTCAGAGTGTGTACTTGCTAAAGTTTACGTACAGTCGGAATATGTAATAACTACAAGTTATATATATATAACTTACAAGTTGTAAGTTTCCCAACTGATAATAAATAAATAACATTTTTCCTCTCGAAATTCAATAAATATGAACATTACAAATACATTGGCCTTCATAATAAAATTATTTCAAACGTTTACTTTACAATATAAATAAACAGTTAATCTATTGTGAAAGATATATATTGTCAAATGTCAATTACTAATATTTACTTAATATATTTTCATTTTGTTACATGGTTTCTTGGCTTTCGTAACATTACAAACTTAATATTCATTTGAATTTTTATGTAAATTATTTGAATAGATAATATATACTATTATTTTAACTCATCTAAACTTAATATAAATAACAGAGCGAGCAAGATTTGCTCGGCATTTTTCGAGCATGGTATAAGAATTGTGTTTTTTTTTCAGAAAAGATCCTTATACAGATAAACTTAAAAAGCAAAACCTTATCTAAATACAAAATTTAATCCAAATCGTTAGACGCATTTTCAAGATAAAACATATATATATACAAGAAATTCTCATTTAATGCTATAAGATAAAATCATAAAGAAGGTCAAATTTGCAATTAAATATTTTTCATAAAATATCACGTGTTAGTTTCTGCTCGTCATTAAACCTAAATGAATAGTTTTTAAATGCATGTACCATGATTGTTTATCTACTTAGTTGCAAAGCTTGGAGACACGTTTGGCTCAGTTTGTAGTGACCCTACTTGGTGTGCCAGCGGTTGCGGGTTCGAGTCTCGCTGGGGGCATTCATTTGTGTGATGACTAATGCTTGTACTCCAGTCATGGGTGTTGGGTGTTTATAGTTATAATATGTATGTTTTTAAAGTTATATATGTGTAGTGTACCAACTATCTGGTATCCATAACACAGGCCTCGTAGCTTACCATGGGACTAGATGGTGCTGTGTGTTAATGTCCCAACATATAGATATTTATTTATTTATTAAAGTATATATCTTAATATGAAAAAAAATACATTAAAACTTTTTACTGTACAGCTTTAAATTAAAAACATCACTAGCCTTGATATTATTTTAATAGATTTGGATATAATAAACAATAATAAGACCAAAACACTAAAATAAACGGAGCTCGTGAAAAGTAAAGAAAAAAAAAGAAAAATGTTGTAGCAAAGAAAATGGTATGATTTTGCTATTTGTATACCATTCACGACCACCATTGGCGTATCTATACTCGTGTATATAATAAAAGAGTAAAAAAGCGAAATCTGTATATGAAATATATCTAAAAAACAATTAGGTTACATATACCTAATTGCGATATTTTTGTCTGTTTTTCTGTATGTCCGGTTGTCAGTATATCTATTTACTTTTCATACAAAAAGTACAAAACAGGTTTTAAATGAACTATATTACTAAGATCATTATTTTGTAGGTATACCTTTTACTATAATAAGATCTCTCATTTTCATGGGAAAACAATAACTGGTTCGACCAAGTTGTTCTTCATACAAAAATTTCATTGATTTCAAAATTTACAAACTATTAGTAGTTAGTGTGGTGAAAATTTCTTGTTTTCATGGGAAATGAAAATTCAGTTCAACTACTTTCAAATATATCTACTCTATACATATTGCAGTAGGCTGTGAAAGCAAAGTCGCTGACTGAAAGTCGCGTCTGTCTGTTTCTTCGCTTGCTTCATCTAAACCACGCAACGGAATTTGATAGGGTTTTCACTAATAGAAATGGCGATTAATGAGAAATAACTCTATATATAATTTGTGAATATTTTGTACAAAATGGCTGAATTATGACCGTATTTTGTTAGAAAATTTACGTACGCTTACAATTTAGAGCAGGAAATAAAAAAAACTTATTGTAAAGTTTTAATAGTATAATATATTTACTATAATCCGTCATTATAATTATTTAGAGATTAGAATGAAAAGGTCGACTAATCGATTTGCAAATAATTTGAGATTTTATAATTAACTCCTTATCAAAGTTATTTTATGTGGAGAAGAATGTGTCTGACTTCGTTTGTCGAAGACCATTTTTTATTTGAAGCCATAAAACTCTAAAAAACATTATAAATGTCAATCAAAAACTATTTATAGAAGCATCTTTAGAGGTTAATTTCCAGAATAATTGCTCATTTAACGATACTACCGGCTGAAAATAAATCGTTCATTGCTAGTTAAGCACCTTTTAAAAATCTTATATAATTTAACTTTTTAACATAACGATAAATAGTGCTCTACGTATAATTACTAAAAGTTAAAATTAAAAAAAAAATGCACTTCTCTTCCAAAATCAGTCAATCGTGCAATTTACAGTTAAACTGTCTGTCCAACTGGATCATATTATATCTCTAACGGATTGCGCGAATTGTAGAGTTAATAAGTCACAACAGTACAACCAAGCCTTTGTCTATCAACTTCACTGTGAGGTATTTCATGTACCGTAACTACTTCATCTTCTTCAATCTAAGTGAATCACAAGTTTTTTTGTATAGTTTTCTTATTAAATTTATTAATTTTACCAAAAAAATACCTAATTTGTGTAGAATTACAAGTCTCATCTTAGCTAGCAAGCAGTTATAATTTATTCTCATTATAACCTTATCATATTAACGGTAAGTTACGCATAATAAGTACGAGTATATTTTCTTCATTCATATCTATCATTCGTCGTACCTACTAGAGCTCAATTTCATACAATTTATCTATTAATAATTATACCTTATTTTAATTATAGTAAAATGTTATATATCTATGTTAAAATAAATAATATTAAAAATATGACTTTTTAACATATTTTCGTATCCGATTTAGACTCAAAAAATGCTCATGAATATTGAAAATCATGCAAAAATGCTAAAACCGGAAAAAAGTGCAAATTTAATCTTTGTGAGTTAAATATTTATTTCATTTACAAATATTAAATAGATTCAGCGTAGAAAATGATTAGTTTTTGCTTGATAAAATTCAGTTAATTGAATTTCGATGAAATTTAGAATTGTTATAGCCGGATCAATTTTTAGGATACTTTTCCTTATGAAAAAAATACAAAACCTGTTTTAGTAAAATCACGTCAAAACTAAAAGTACATTCTATTTAATTTGTAACTTAGAAAATAAGCTAGAAAATGATTATAAATACTTTCGAGCAAAAAATAACGGTATTTTATACACAAAAATAGCTTGAACATTGATAAATATATATTGTGTTGTTAAATTCAAATTATCAATTCTTTATTCAATATTAGCATTTCAAAAAAAACATATTTTTTTGTTTGTCAAAAACAGCCAGAGTCCTGAAAAAACTGCTGAAAGAAACTCAGTGCGACTGTAAGATAACTAAGTAGATATTATGCTAATATACGCTTATTTCTAATAAGACCCATTGGTATTATTAGAAATTATTCACAAGTTTGTGTACAAAAGTATTTTTTCCTTTAAACATTTATTATAAAACTATTTTCATCTATCCGCGTAGAATTTTCATAGTTCCCGGGGGAGCCTCGATACTTTAATAAAAATCCTTAGTGATAGATGGTAAAATTATCAAAGGAATACGAACGATAGATATCACTTCTCATCGACAGGTTCAGGTGGGCACAGTCATAAAAATTAACTCAATGTATATGCAACATATAAGTCTGAAAATTCTTTCTGGACTAACCTTTACTATTCTAAAAAACTTCATTTATAAAAATAATTTAACGTTTGTGTGTTTGTACGCCTGTGTTAATTTGTACGAGTACGTGGTTTACGTAAAATTCACAGAATTTGGGTTTTTATTAATGTAAAGTACCAAAGCTATGTTTATATTATGTATTGTGTATATACTTTTTTGGTCAGTGCTGGAAAATTAAAGTATAAAAAAGAATAATAAATAATATTTCAGGACTGATACCAGACTCATGAAGTTCAGTAAAAAAATTCAAAAATTGAATGCTGAATAAAATATTTTGGATTCGAATAATTTTATCAATATTCTTGAGTGCTATGGAAACTACCATATACACTAACCTGCTACCTGATAATTATTTAATATCTTAATAGTAGTTAGAATATAAGTAGTGGTAACCCAGTGGTAACGCGCTCGTTCAGGAAACCGAGTGAAACGGGTTTAAATCCCGCGTCTCGCACCTCTGATATTTTCATGTACAAATCATTTCCAACATAATTACCACTTGTCTTACGGTGAAGGAAAACATCCTGAAGAAACCTGCATGTCTGAGAGATCCTAGCAAGTTTCGAACGACACGTGCAACCCGCACTTGGCCAGCATGGTGGCCTACGTCCTAATCCCCCTGGTATTGAAGGGAGGCCTGTGCCTAGCAATAGGACGTTAAAAACTCTTATTTTGGCTCGATTTTTTTTGGCGGCCGAAAAACAAAGCGTCGGCGGTACACTAGCTTATTCATGTAATCTATTAATAAATTTCAACATGTAAACTTTTTCGCGTATTTAATTCATTTTATTCACTCACCATTACATATTTTATCACTGTCACAATAATGCAATATTAAATTGTAAATAACTATACTTAGTGCGATTATATATTGACCTTAACCGCTGGTGTTAACATATGCTCGAACTAATTTGTTTTGTTATATCCTGGAATTAATAAAATGACTTAAACATCTACTTAAAGTGCCTATAAAATAGAAAATAAAAAATCCAATTTTATATTTTACAGGTGTCTTGTATTTATAATACTCCCTCGCAATCGCTTCCCTTGAGTTTTATTTAAAAAATATCAGTCTTTATTTCTATAAATATATACCTGAATATATAGCTTTTAAGTGTAATTTTCGCAACATAAAGAAACCTATGTCCTTCTCCAAGGTCCCATTTATTTCTTTCTAAATTGATCAAAATTAATCAGTGACTTAGACGTAAAAACGTAACAGATAGACAGACTAAAATTACTCTATTTTCGCATTTATAATATTTTGTTTATTATTATAAAAGATGAATTTTTAAAATGAGCTCAAATTGAAAGCAATATTATAAATAAAAACTAGACACAGACTCTACTCGATTCTCTCCATCCAGTCTCTCCCGTGACCATGATTGTTGTAAAGCATTCAAAACGTCGGGAACAAAAATCGAAATAAATCCGCAAAAAAATCCGAAAAGATAGCTTTATTTAAAATATTAATTCCTTTATCCTTTTTATATACGTCATTCAGTTTTACATCGTTTTTGAACGAAATATTTGAAATAAGTTTTTCAGTAATTTATTTTGCCTTTATGCCAATGACCAATTCAATAGAACCAATGTAAAATTATACACGCATATTTTTACAGTCATTTAATATTATTTATGGCAGCGATAATATAAAGCGTATGTGTACACCATTGATTGTGGGTTGTGTGTCTTCTAGAGAAAAGTTATTACCCATATAAATAAGAAAAATATTCTATACATTTTAATAATTTAATAATTATGACGACACGTTTGGTTCAGTTTGTAGTGACCATACTTGCTGTGCCAGAGGTCGAGGTTCGAGTCCCGCTGGGGGCATTCATTTATGTGATGAGCACGAATGTTTATACTCGAGTCATGGGTGTTTATATTTATAATATGTATGTATTTAAAGTGATATATGTGTAGTGTATCAACTATCTGGTATCCATAACACGAGCCTCGTTCGTAGCTTACCATGGAACTAGATAGTGTTGTGTGTTAATGTACCAACATATCTATGGCAGTGATAATATGAGGTGTTCTGTACATCATTGATTGTAAAATAAGAAAAATTTTCTAATGCTAAATAAAATTTTGCTAGCAGCAACTATACATTTTAATAATATCGAGATATAAAACAGATTTCAATAACGTAATTCAAGGTGGTGGTAATCGCAATTTCACAGTTCCCATTGTTAAATTTTACGGATGACTCACACCACGAAAAGTTTCAGCCACCGGCACTAAAACATTTTGACACGACTTACTAACTCGTGTGAATTAGATGTCCTCTTCGTCATATAAATATGTAATTTTCACATCAATTGTATCTATTGTAAGCAGAGAATCGATTTTTCAAGGATGGTACATGATTCGAATTCAAAACATATATTTCTTTATAGAAGTTTGTGCAGAATATTCTAGATCCTGAAAATAAGTCAATACGTCAAGAATAACCACGAGTCATGACCTGTGAGAGTTCAGGCACAGAACCGACGGCTCTCTGTGCCCAACTCCGGGCAGTTACTAAGAAAATGACAAAAAATCCGCTAACTACCTGCCCGCCTGACCCGGAACTCGAACCCAGGACCTCCATAAAACTTTATAATATATAAAAATGTTTTTATAATTTTAAATTTTTTTATAATTTTATTAACTAATTAAAATTATCAAAATGTTTAAAGTTATAAAATATTGTGAGGTACTTGGTGCAATTTTTCATTTTGTTATTTCTGGGTAGGCTGTCTGTAACAACTATACCTTCGAGACATGTAACACCTCAGTCTCTCCCGTGACCATGGGTGCTGTAAAGCATTCGAAAAGTCGGGAACCAAAAATCAAAATAAATCCGCGAAATAATCCGAAAAGATAGTTTTGTTTAAAATGTCAAATATTCGCGTAAACCTAACACTATTTTTACTTTCTGATAATACTACATGTTATATTTATTATTTGTCATTGTGGTATACATACATATATATATATATATATATATATATATATATATATATATATATATATATATATATATGCACTGCGCATTTTTCCAATGAACGTTTTACAGATCCCCGAAACAAATCAGCCTTGTTCATATAAAATTGTTTGTCAAGTTGTATGTAAAATGCTATTTAAGTATTTAATTTTTAATAAAAAAATCTATTATTCCATTATCCAAAATCCTCTTTACGAAGTCCAGAGAAGACGTCACTTTTCATGCAATTATACGACTCTATTATGTCCATACAAAAACCTAATAAGTCCGGACATTTAAAGCATGTATTGAAATGTTTATAATCAACAATATTACACAAAATTGCTTTGATTGTTGTTAAGTGTCGTTTTGTAGAAGCGCGATTATTACTGAGATAAGTGTAATTATTCGCTTTGTACATTTGTTTCATTCGGAATTATCGTTCAACTGTTGAAAATTTAAAAATTATTTCAACGAGGTAAAATAGTTTGGTTTTTTATGTTGGTTCACTGTAGCATAAATAGCTTTGAAACTCAGCCCATTTTAATATTTACATCCATTTTAATTCTTTTTAACCGTAAATTCAATACAAAAATGCTACTTCTGGGTAGAATTAAATCCTCAGGGTTGAGGGATGGACAGATATTGAGAAAGTGAGCGACGTGTGGTGTTAAGCCGAAACAAAGTTCTATACATATCAATTTAGTCAATCTAAACTTCGACTTTAATCAGGATTCGAACCCGAGATATTGGGTGCAGGCAGTACCTAATATTCAGACACATACTCTATTGTGCTTTAACGATAGTTTGGATATTATGCTTGCCAGTGGCTTAAAAAAAGCTTTTAGGATCTTATCATTCTTGAAATCGGCCAAAGACCAAACAGTCTCTTCCCCATTTCTCATATTACTTTGAATTATCTATACCTATAATAAAAATGTAACTGATCGCTATGTACAATAGAACCCAAAACAATGATTTTTAGAATTTTTGTCTGTTTACCTGTGCGTTTGTGTACGCTAATCTCAGAAACGGCTTTACCGGTTTTCACGAACGTATTGTGGTAATCTTCACTTAACATTTGTTTCATTTCAATAGGTTCATAAATAAAAAGTTATGTCAATTTAAAGAATCACCTAGTTTAAAATATATTTGTTTCAGTTTAACCTCGGATGTCAAGACTGGAAGAGATCGCTAGTAGGAACAGTTCACAACGCAGGCTTCTTCATCTCCATACCACTAACTGGTCTGATATCAGACAAGTTCGGTCGAAAACTAGCCTTGGTATTTGCGAGTGTCGCAAATGGTGTGTTTGGAGTGATACGAGCATTCTCACTCAATTACGAAATGTTCATCGTTTTGGAATTTCTGGAACCAGCGTTAGGTGGCGGAGTGTACACTGCCTGCTTTGTTCTTGGTAAGTTATTTAGGTTATATATTGTATTCATATCAAATATATGTGTTATATATAACATAACATGAAATTCATTGTAGTTTAGCTTCCGTAGTTGTGATATTAATACGGAACATGTATAGGATTACTTATTTGCCTTAGTTAAAATGATAAATAGATAGATATATAACTTCTTACGATTATAATTTTAAATTCCTCGGACCAACCTTCACATGAGTCTGGCATGCACTTTGTTTTTATAAGTACATAATATAATGATTTTTATAAGATTACCTTAAAATATTTATGCATTTTTAATTATAAGATAAAAACCACTAAATATAAAAAATTTAATAAGATTTTCCAAAAAATATCTAATGTACAGATTTGGCTTAGTTACAATTTTATTATATGTATAGATTATAAATATCTAAAAGAACCAAATTAGTTTTAAAAGATATGTGAAGTCTTCCAACCTGCACTTGGCCAGCGTGGTGGACGATAACCTGTTCCCTATCGCATTAAATAAAGGCCTTTCCGGTTTCCCTAGCAGTGTGACGTTAAACTTTAATTAAAACTTAAATTGAACAGCAAACATATTTTCAAAAAGCAAATATTTATCATTTGTTATTTGTTTAAGTTGCTATTACAACGCGGAACAATCAAACGCACTCTTGTACTTCCTAGATATAAGAATGCGTAAGTGAATTACAATAATACAGAAATGTAGGCTTCCTAATAAACCAGATTTATTATAAGGAGATAAACGACTTCTGTTATTGGTAAATTACATCATTTAAAGTCACCCTACTTGGGTAGCTCGTATCATTATACTACTTTAAATGTGAGAATTTGTATGTGTTATTCATTCACGCTTAAGCGTCTGAACAGATTTGGATGAAATTTAATACCCAGATAGTTCATTATTTGCAATAAAACACATAAGCTAGTAATTAAATTGTGTCAAAAGATAGCGCTACCTACACAGGTAGCTTACTATAGATATGTATAGATACACATCTATACATATCTATAGTAACTAGAGGTCGCCAAGTGGTGGAACTTCGACCACGATAATTATTGTTTTTTTTTTTTAAAGGGATACAAAGTTCTTGCTTCACGTATTAATACATAATTCTCAATTTGACCACAGAGTTTAACAATAAACCTTCGATCAACAGTAGTATTGTTGATCGAATCAATAAACAAAAGAGTATATATGCGTGTGTGTGTCAAATACATGGTAGTGTGTGTAATGTTTTTTTTATTGATATAATTTATTTTTAATGCATAGTTTTAAAAAAAATATTAGCATTCTGCACTCCTTCTCCATATAAACTATAAGTGTGGGAAATTTCATACTCCTCCGTCCGCGCAATTTTCGTAAAAAGGGGTAAAAAGTTTTTGCTTCACGTATTAATATGCCTATGTATAGATAAAATTCTAAGTCAGCTGAATTTGTACATAAAATATTTTTGGAAAATCTTATTGAAATAATCATTAATCGGTACAGAGACCGAACCTATTAATTTTTAGAATTTTTGTCTATCTGTCTGTCTGGGACCACATTACGAAAAAACCACTGGACGGATTTTGATGAAATTAAGTATGGTGATAGCTAGTTATCCAAGTCAAAATATAGGATACTTTTTACTACGGCAAAATATCTCATCTCTAATAAATCTATACTAACCGTTAAAATGTACCTAGGGATGAACCCGAGTGGAGCGAGGGTGAGCGCTAGTTATATTATAATTACAAAGGAACCTACGGACGCACCTACATAGTCATTGATTTACCCTAGGTTTACTTGGGTGCGTAGAATATAATATATACCTATTTCATTGGTCTAATAAATAACTATAACTACTGCTGCAAGGGCTGCAAAGATCTTGAGATGGAGTCCCATTTTATTTGTAGGGTAAAGGATAATGAAGGAAAATCCTATAGTACAGTAGCAAACTCTGATAAAGCTGGTATCATTAAATACTTATAAAAAAAAGTACGCCTCAAAATCCCTTGAAAGTAATTACTTTTTCACCCTTAAAAATGGATGGATTTCTTTTTAATTGGAACCAACCCTGAAGTTTTATCTATACATATAATAAAATTCTCAGTCGAATCTGTACGTTTATTATTATATTTTTTGAAAAATCTTATTGAAATAGTCATTATTATCAATACAGCGGCCTACTCTAAAGTTTTTAGAATTTTTGTCTGTCTGTGTGTCTGTCTGTCTGGTGCCTCATCACGAAAAAACCACTGGATAGATTTTCATGAAATTTGGTATGATGATAGCTGGTAATACGAGTCAACATATACTTAAGATACTTTTTACACTAAACGTTAAAACGTAACAACGTGAGTCGCTAGTGTACGAGTAGGTACATATAAATTATTTTTTTATAAATTAGTTTCTAGTATAAATAGGCAAAGGCAAAACAATTCAGTACCTATTTCTTCTCTGTTTTTCAACTGTTTTTTTTTTATATTGACAAGCTTTAGTTTTGTATAAAAATAATTGCAGTAATTTTTTTAATACATAGATAAATTCTATTCATACCTATACATATGTTTTCTTACAATTCCTTAATATTTCGCATAACATACAAACCTACCCAAAAAATACAGATGAATTGAGTACTTCCACGTTTTTGAAGTCAATAAAAAAAGAATTATCATTTATAATTGTACCTGAACCTTCATAAAATGCAATTACAGTAATAAAACCTCAATAGTTTAAACCTCATTAGAAAAAAACTATAATTATTACAAAAATCTATGTATATATTTATTTAATCATGTGCAGTTGTAAAATACAAATGTTCTTGTGATTCTTATAAGTAAATACGGTAATTATTTTATTATAGTTATTTAGTTGAAAAATCAATTCATCTAAATCATAAACTTACAAAATGTCTGTCGTTGACAAATACTTTTTATCAGTCTCTCAAACTCACAATATTCTAAGCATAATATGTATATGTATTGTTTATTAAGACTTATTTAGGTCCGATTTTTAGTTCTCGTTCATTGCGAGAGGATTCAGACCCACCACGCTGGCTAAGTGCACTTTGGTGCGCTTCACATGTATTTCGAAAACTTGCTAGATTCTCTCACGATGTTTTCCTTCACCTATTAGCAAATGGAAATCATGTTGAAAATTTTGAACATGAAAACATCAATGGCGCAAGACTCGGGATTTGAACCTGCTTCAAGTATCCGAAACTATCGCATCATCACCTTTTTCCTTATATAAAAAATCTATGTCATCATATAGATAATATGTATATAACAATAAAGTTTCTTATAAAAATATAAAAATCATAATAAAAGAATTAAATAAGTAGTATACTACTAGTATTACTTCTAGAAAATTCTTAAAATTACAATACATAAGTAAGTACATGAAGTACTTGAACTAAACCAGTTCCGGGACCTATAATTCATATTGCTAAGGTCGTTAAATAAATCATGCTTCACACTGCACTCCTGGGATGTAAGGTTATTACTATGATTATTATATAAAACTTACAATTTATTATATAATTACTGCGGTAATCATTTACTAAAAATAAAATTAGGTTAAAAGCCCCTTAATCGATTTTATATATTCGTACAATATATAATAAATCAAATCGAAATATAATCTATTCGAACAGAATTTTACAAGACTCACATATTATTGAGAGGTATTAATTATTGATAATGTATCTGTAAAAATCTCTTTCCTATTTACAATCTTTACATTCATACAATACATCTTTGGTCTGGAGACTCAGTTTTGCTCAGTTAAAAAGTTTATATATTTATACTAAATATAAAATTTTTTAAACTGAACATGGGTCGCTGGGCGAAAGGATATACGTAAAAATTGCGGTTTTTTTCCAGAAAAGACCTATATAGATAAACTTAAAAGCACAACCTTATATAAATACAAAATTTGATACAAATTGTTAGTTTTCCAAGATACACGAAATAAATTTATACACTAGTATACACATAATAATATATACAAAAATAGCTCATTTAATATTATAAGATAAGATTAGACGTTTTACGCCAACACTATTTTCGCATATGTGACAGACAAATGAGAAGAATTAAAGGAATAAAAATTTAATTAATATTATCAAATATAGTGCTTAAATTATTATTATAAACCAACTTATTTATGTTATTTTATATATAATAAAAAATGCTGTTCTTAACAAAAAGTATATCAAACAAACCGACAAGATCATATAATATATAGGTATACCATATATATGTACATATATTGCAATAAGCGTAATATTAGTCATCAACCTAAGCCTGCTTCCTCAAAGAATTTCCTGAGATCTTATTCACTGGTTGGCGGAAGTGACAGAGGTCAGTGGAATATGAAAGGCACAATATTATATTAAGACACAATAGCGTCTAACTTGAATTTAATATAATATCATCTATACATATAATAAAATTGTAACTAAGTCAAATCTGCACATTAAATATTTTTTGGAAAATCCAATTGAAATAGACATTATTATCGATACAGAGGCCGAATCGAAAGTTTTTTGGAATTTTTGTCTGTTTGTCTGTCTGTTACCGCATCACGAGAAAACCACTGGACAGATTTTGATGAAATTTGGTATGATGATAGCTGGTTATCCGGGTTAACATATAGGACACTTTTTACCGCGGGAAAATATCTCATTTCTGTGAAAAAATACGAAAACTGCATTGTAAGAGTATACTTAATATGTAAAACCTAAGAGTTTGGTTTTTGGGCATCTGAACGCGACCGGAGCTGCGGGCAATACTAGTGTACTATAAACTACATCTATACTAATATTATAAAGAGGTAAAGTTTGCGAGTTTATGACGTTGTAGGGGGTAATGTCTGGATCTACTGAACGGATTTAGATGAAATTTGATAAGAAGATAGTTTGAAGCCCTTGGAAGGCCATAGAATACTTTTTTCCCGGAAATCATTTTTTAAGGGGATGAAAATGGGGAATGAAATTTGTATGGATAATAAAGCTACGGACGAATATAGAGTCGCCAAGATTATATAGTTTTATTTAAAACTTAAAAAATATTTTAGGATTTTTCGCGGATTTATTTTGATTTTTGATTCCTGACGCTTCGAATGCTTAATAGCAATTATCTCTTATCAGTCTCAGTCTGTCCCATAACCATGTTTACTGTATGATGTATGTTTATTTAAAATGTCAAATATTCGCGTAAATCTAATAAAGTATTATGTAAACTATATACTACATACATCGCAAGACAGACGTACAGATTCGTAGCATATTTTAAAGTTTTTTCTTTACTTTCAATGGTATTGTAATCATCAATTACGTCCATAAGGACGTAATTCTGAAAATGAATGAACGAAATGAATATCTAATAGGTAAATATGTATTTTACGTATCGAAATAAATTAGATTTGCTTTGCATCGGCTGGCACCGACTTCGAAAATATCTGGTTAGGTATCTATTTTAAATGAAAACCTCCGTTTAGTTATTTTTCACATTTTAGTGCCTGGACGTCGGTTTATATTTTTTGTTAAAAAGTTTTTTAATTACGGTGACCAATGTCATTAGGACTAGATATATATGCGCGAGATGGCATGAGGAGCAATTTGACGCGACCGAGAAAGATCAGGCGCAGAACTGACGTCTTCATATACCTTCTGAACGTCTCCTCCATTTTTGTTTCAAAAAGCTACTGAAAATTTCTAAGCAGAATACCCCTGTATTTCTTGACACGACCAGAGATACGTACCTGTGATCTCATGATACTCAAGCTAAGCACTTATGTAGACCATCGAAGCAGTATAATCGTAATAGTAGGGGAGCCCAAGAGGGGATTTTCTGTAGTTACTCGAGCGCGGCAGATTAACATAAAAGAGGTTACCTTACACTCTATTGAGTACTTTCACCACAATATAAGTCTTCTATATAAAGGGGCGCGTCTAGGGAAGCCGATTAAAATATTTAAAAAATGTTTTGATAAGGTAAAAATACTTGAAACCGTCAGATTAAGGTGTGGTAGGCTAGTCACATCCTGAAAAGTGTCCAATTTAATAATCTGCCGATTTGCACAAGCCTAAGAGGCAAAAATCATCATAAACTTTATAGTCGATTTTTGCCTATTCGGCTTGTGCAAATCGGCAGATTATTGAATTGGACACTTTTCAGGATGTGACTAGCCTACCACACTTTAATCTGACGGTTTCAAGTATTTCTACCTTATCAAAACCTTTTTTAAATATTTTAATCGGCTTCCCTAGACGCGCCCCTTTATATAGAAGACTTATATTATGGTGAAAGTACTCAATAGAGTGCAAGGTAACCTCTTTTATGTTAATCTGCCGCGCTCGAGTAACTACAGAAAATCCCCTCTTGGGCTCCCCTACTATAATATAATTTATATTTCTATTTTATTCCTAAACAAATGAAATACTATATTATGATGTTCTAATTTTAGAAATTCAGCGTAAATATATTTGACAGAAAACCCTTTAAATACGCTTTTGATATTACTTATTAGGTAAAGATAAATTATATTAATATTAATAGCAAATCAAATTAATAGTCTTCATTTATAAATATGGGAATAATTTTGCTTAATATTTTTAATATTATATCATACTAGCGACTCACCCTCGCTCCGCTCGGGTTCGTCCCTAGTTACGTTTTACGTTTAGTATAGATTTCCTAGAGATGAGGTTTTTTCCCGGATAAAAAAGTATCCTAAATGATGACCCGGATAACCAGCTATCATACCAAATCTCATCAAAATCTGTCTAGTGGTTTTCTAGTGACGCGTTCCCAGATACACAGACAGACAAAAATTCTAAAAGTATAAGTTCGGCTGCTCTATCGATGGTAATAACTATTTCAATAAGATTTTGGAAACAATATTTAATGTACAGATTCAACTCAGAATTTTATTATATGTATAGATTAGCAAGCTAATATAAATTAAATTATTAGAAGTTGTTAATTGCTATATGGTACATATTGATATTTTTTTCCATCGGAGACATAAAATCTGAAATAATAGAATTAAAATGAGACATACATCATATTGAAAATAATTAATTAAAGGAATCACGGAGCCGACTTTTATAAAAACTAAATAAGAAAGCAGTGATTTTTTTTTCATATTTTCGTCATTACTAATATAAACTTATGTATATTATTTGCAATCGCGCATTTGCAATTATTTCTGTTCTATTAATCTATTTTGTTTAAATCTATAGTAATATTATAAAGAGGAAGAGTTTGTTTGTTTGTTTCAACGCGCTAATCTCAGAAAGTACTAATCCGATTAGAAAATGTTTTGTTTGCCTTAGATATCCCGTTTATTGAGGAAGGCTATAGGCTATGTATATCATCATGTTAGGTACTACCGAAAGGAGCAGAGCAGTAATCATATACATCAACATATCGGGCAGACTTCCGTACATTATAGTAAAACTGATGTTTATATTAAGTGCTCAAAACTCAGAAAAATACTGTGCCCATTTCAAAAATTTCTTTTGCATAAAGCCAAAAAGCTTTTTTCTAGTTTTAGCTCGAGCGAAGCCGCCGGTTCCGCTAGTATTAAATACATATGAGTTATTGAGTAAAAGTTTTTATAGCAATTGTTTTATTTAGTGTCAAGACACAATGCGAATAACTTTCTACAGAGTATTACGATTCCATAAAAACACATCAACAAAAAGTTATAAGTTTAGACGAGCGATTTTTTCGATCGTAACTTTTACGCTTCAGTTGAGTCGGTTAAAAATAATTGAACTATCTGTTCATTTCCTTAAACATCTATATTAAAAGTATCTTATTGTTAGTCTATAAAAGTATTATTTTTAAGGATTTTTTTATTTGCGTAGTAATAAATTAACAAGTAGGCAAAGTATATTACTCTGTTCAAGAGTTTTTTAAACAAGTAAGGTTAGTTTTTCTAAAAAGTAATATATTTGGAAACTCATATCGGGCTATCTATTATGTTATGTTAATAAAAGAAATAAAATGTAACTCGATATTAAAAAGAGCGATTGTTGAGTTTTCACCTGCTCTTATCAGCAGAACTGGTTTCGGAGCCGGTGGTAGCTTCCTCACGGACTGACTACACTGACGCTCTTCAAATTAAATTGACATTTCCAAAGTGCTTGTATAAGTCTAATTGAATCAAGTTTAATATCATTTTATTTTAATAATGTACATTCTATGTACGATATGATAATAGAATAAAAAAAATAAAAAATCTATACATATAATAAAATTCTAACAATACCGAATCTGTACATTACATATTTTTTGGAAAATCTTATTGAAATAGACATTATTATCGATACATAGGCCGAATCTATAGTTTTTAGAATTTTTGTCTGTCTGTCTGTTACCGCATCACGGAAAAACCACTGGAGGGATTTTAATGAAATTTGGTATGATGGTAGCTGGTTATCCGCGTCAACATATAGGATACTTTTTACCGCGGGAAAATATCTCAGTTCTGGGAAAAAATGTAAAAACTGCAAAGTAAGAGTATACTAATCTGTAAAACCTAAGAATTTAGTTTTTGGTCATCTGAACGCGGGCGGAGCCGCGGGCAATGCTAGTATTTTATAAAATGAAAACAAGTTGACGAAGGTATATAGTATTATGCAGTCGGAGACATACCTACACGTTTCATCCTTGCCGCGAGATGTACATATTATGTATGTCTTCCTTCATGAACTTGTTTTAATCTTATTAGTTAGTTTTTATGCAGTCAGTTTTTTATATACTATATTTCTTTATTTACAGCTTTTTAGTTTTTGCTAATTAGACAATTGAATATTCAGCAACTTTTTTATCCTAAATTACTTTTAAACATATGACTTGTATATATTTTGTAATCGCCTCTTAAAAACTTTTATTTTGATTAACCACTCGATTGGTTTTTAAGAAAAATATATTGCATCAATTATAACGTCACACAAGAAAACACACACGAAATAAGTTAATTGATACTCAATACATCCTTTATGAAGTCAGTTAAAAAGTTCAAAAGTATCTTAAGTGTTTCTTACTAGAGACAGAAAGTTGACATAAGCTCTATACAAATTATGTCAAATCCTATCGCTTGTCATTCGCTATTCGTTTGGCTCAGTGTGTAGTAACCCTACTAGCTATGCCAGCGGTTGCGGGTTCGAATCCCGCTGGGGGCATTTATTTGTGTGATAAGCACGAATGTTTGTACTCCAGTCATGGGTGTTTATATTTATAATATGTATGTATTTAAAGTTATATATATGTAGTGTATCAACTATCTGGTATCCACAACACAAGCTTCGTAGCTTACCATGGAACTAGATGGTGCTGTGTGTTAATATCCCAACATATGTCCCAACATATTGTCAGAATAATCACAGATAGATCGATTGTTGGGAACTACCGTTAGAGTATCTCTATATCAAAAGAACTAGATGAGATAAATAACGCCACAGCTTCCGCATCAGGCATATCTTCTTCCTTATCAATGAATAGTAATTCGCCATGATTTTTAATCATCATAATTTAACGTGATTATAACTTTAGTATCACTCAACCGTCTCCGTAACAGTTCATCGGATAGTTGTGACTAATTACACTTTTTGTACCGACTTTACCTTATGTGTCCCTGACTAAACTTATTATGCATGACTTGGTAACAATCTAAAAAAGGGTGTCTGAAACATATATTTTATTATCTAAATCTATACATATAATAAAATTGTAACTAAGCCGGATCTGTACATTTTTTTTTTTGGAAAATCTTATTGAAGTAGACATTATTATCGATACAGATGACGAATACATAGTTTTTAAAATTTTTGTCAGTCTGTCTGTTACCCCATCACAGAAAAAGCACTGGAGGGATTTTGATTAAGTTTGGTATGGTGATACCTGGTTATTCGAGTCAACATATAGGATACTTTTAACCGCGGGAAAATATCTTATTTTTGAGAAAAAATAAAAAAACTGCATTGTAAGAGTATACTAATATGTAAAACCTTAGAATTTGGTTTTTGGTCACCTGAACGCGGGCGGAGCCGCGGGCAATGCTAGTATTTCTTAAAATTACTTTCTTAGATTTACTCGAATATTTGACATTTTAAATAAAACTATCTTTTCGGAGTTTTTCGCGAATCTAGTTTGATTTTAGAACTCCGAATGCTTTAAAGCAAATATGATCGCTAATTGCATTCGAAATAAATCGAATCGAATAAAAAAAAAACTAAATCCGCTAAAAAACCGAAAAGATAGTTTTATTTTAAATGTCAAAATATTTCTTTCATGCGATTTGGTTACTGGGTATTAAAATTATGCTAGACCAACAAATTTAGACTTAGAGATTTACACTTTTTCACAAATTATATAAATGGACAGTCCGCTTACGAATATTTTATTCATATTTTCTACGTACATTTGTATAAATGTTATATTTTTTTATTCACACATAAAAAAACCAAAATAGTAAATGCTGACACCACTTCGAAAATATCTGATTTAGTCTATAGTAAATGAAAACTCTCGTTCAGTTATTTTTTTACTTTATAGTGAATTCGGTTTTTGGACTAAACTAGTTAATAAAGAGCAATAGTAACATACTGTACTCGTAAAGCTTTTAGTAATAACAAATTGTGGTCGAGGCTCAAAATTCATTAGGGGAATTACAGGGGCAATACAGCGGCGGGCAATACAGAATAAATATAATATAGACAATAATTATAAGTTAGAATTACTGTTAACATTATTATTGAAATTACTATATACACAACTTGAATGTAAGTTGACGTCATGCATTCATTCCAGTATGGAAATAAAACCTAAGAAACACTCATATGCAAGAAATAAAAAATATGTCATTATAATAAAAATTATTGCAAAATGTATGTAATGCACATTTATATAAGATATTTAATACATTATTTTATAAAGAAATACTAATAAAACATATGAAGCAAAACGTTTGGTATTTTACAATAGCAACATTTAATAAAAAAAAATTATATTGTCAAGTGGTAGTTAGTCTGGTTGACGGATTCTGTACGATTTGAAATTTTTAAATGTTTTGAATTTTTGCTTATTAAAATAATCTTATACCTTCTTGTAATTTTTCAGAAAAAAATTCGTATATTGTACTATATGTGTAAAATTACGCTTTAAAATTATAAAAATATATACATAGGTATGACGAACCATTAACTTAATAGACAACTGGTTTTTCTTTATGAAACAAAACTTAGTTTTTATCTCACTTTATTCAAATTTTAATTAAAAAAAACAATATTTCAATGATTAAAGTAAAATTAAATTCCTGTCAAGCAAACAATTGTCAATATGCAACATATTATTGCCATTATAAATACTCTATATAAGCACAAATAAAATAAATTATTTTTTCTTTTTTCAGCATTGGAACTAGTAGGACCTAAAGGTAGAGTTTTTGTCAGCCTACTGTTCAATACAATGTTTATCCTTGGAGGAGTTACTGTCACGATATTATCCTGGTGGTTACAAAGTTGGCGATACCTTCTCTTGGTCATCTATATACCTGCTATCCTTGTATTCTTCTATTTATGGTCACTGACAGAGAGCTTCCGTTGGTTTTTTAGCAAAGGACGCTATGAAGAAGGTCTAAATGTTCTTGCCAAATGTGAGAAGGTTAACAACGTCACCGTACCCAAAGACCATTACGATCAAGTAGAAAAACAAGCAATGAAACAGCGAGATGCGAGAAAATGTGAGGTTTTGGAAACTAATCAGTCAACATTCAAGCAATTGCTTCTATCACCAATGATTTGGAAAAGACTTTTCACATGTTCTTTCCTCTGGACTTCGTCTACTTTGGTCTATTATGGTCTTTCGATAAACGCGATAGAGTTATCAGGGAACAGTTACTTGAATTATATAGTCGTTATAGTAATTGAAGCGCCTGCAAATGTTTGCAAGCTAATTTGCTTGGACAGATTTGGGAGGAAACGAGTCATAGCAACCGCGTTCATGTTGACTGGTGTTATACTAATTACTTATGGATTTTTACCAGGTAATTACATATTTTTATTAGTTTATTTCCCGAATTTTTAAATAATTGTTTTGATTTATGCATTTTTTTTAAATCATATACTAATCTGTTCAAAATCTCTACAATATTTAGTAATTATATACTAATGGTATGCGTGTATACTCGTAGTTATAATAGACAGAATGAGGCAATATAAAATACATGTGTTTAAATTTTAACGTTGATGTATGGATTTAACCTTTCAGGGGGTAATTGGTCGACGGCATTCTATCTCGGCGGTAAATTCTTTATCACACTCGCATACAACTCGCTATACATTTTCGCGGCAGAAGTTTTCCCAACCAATTATAGAACCACTTTGTTAGCTATTTGCTCAACAATCGGACGAATCGGGTCTGCGGTCGCTCCTCAAACACCTTTATTGGTATGTAAAAATGTTTATTCTTCTACCTATCTACAAATAACTTTTATTATAAATGCTTCTAGTGATGTACTATTTACGAAATTAAATTATTTAAGTTAGTAGTGTTAGTTTTTTTTAAGATATGTAACATAAATAGCTTTATATATATATATATATATATATATATATATATATATATAAAAGAACTGTACTCTGAATTGTAGTGTTAGTTATTATTTATAAAGAAATACGGATATATAATTTTTCGAATTTTCGTCACTTTTTTTTACTATACGTTATTGACAATTGACTGCACAGATAATACTTTAGAATATTTTGTATCAAAAAACATAACTTGCTAGATCTAACTATAGATATTTTTATAATTTTTACCAGCTAAAACACACTCCATACATATTCATTCAAAGCAAAATGATAATAATAAGTTTGGTTGTGTTAATTTAATCATCATAAATCGTTCTTGTACAAATGATGGCATCGTACTAATTGAACGTCAGTTATTTTATACTTATTGTCTTTTTATTTATTTCCACTGTTTGCTTATTTCTTTGTTATTAAAATTTCCCACAATTACTTGTCTTATCAGAATTAATTATTTTTTCATTACAGTCGAAATTTTATGAGTTCCTGCCTACATTAGTATTCGGGATTATGTCGGCCATGTCGGGAGTGCTTGTTCTCACTCTACCAGAGACAAATAATCAAAAACTACCAGACTCTCTAAAAGAAGCCCAAGAACAAGATCATAAAAAGTCCGAAAACAATGGAGAACGAGAAACAAATAGAGATGGCGAAACAGAAAGGAGAGAAACTAAAACTACGTTATGAGAAATACTTGTTAAGACTGAACGATTAGTGGTAATTGTTTATCTGTGATTAGTGTTATTCTAGCTTTGTTTTAAATAAAATGCAATATTTTAACAAACTAGTATACCTGCTTTTGTGTAACCAAGTACAGTTATATACTTATAAATAAAATTAAAGTACCTATGTATCAATAATTTTAAAACAAGCTACTTCATGTTTATCTCATATGATAGTTATTGATAAAAAAAATGTGTCTGTTTGTTCGGTAGATTTTAATAGGATTTTAATAGCGAATAGAAGAGTCTATTGAAAATGACAAAGGATCACGTGGAGAACTCTAAATCTACTCAAGGGAGCTACAAAAGATCATAATTGGTCGATGTAGCAAGGGCCGATCTCACCACCACACCCATTTCTTAAATAATAATACTTTATACAGACAAATAAAATTGAAGTGTCTGTTTGTAATGTCAAATAACAGCTTTTTACTAAATGCATATGAAATTATATACGGTACTTTTAAGGAAAACATATTATATTATTTTTTTAATTTTTATCTGTCTGTCTGTTTGTTTCGGCTAATCTCCGAAACTGCTAGACTGATTTTGACGTTAATTTTACTAGCAGATAGCTAATTTTATAAGTAGTAACCTTGGCTACTTTTATTTTCGGAAAAGAATTAGGATCTATTAGGGTTTATATATAGGATTAAAACGTATCGTCCGTCGTGCGTCCCTAACGCATTCGAGCGAAGCGAGGTTAAATTGCTAGTAAATAATAAATGACAAATTCTATTCCGTTTAGTCGTAGACCGCAAGCGCAACCACGGAAATGCTAGCGAATACTAAAATTCTCGAAATATTAATAGAATATTGTTTGTGATTTTTAAATGAACAAATGTAGCTTAGCAGTTGATAATCATGACAGTGTAAATGAGAGCAAACCACTTTAAATTCCAAGTTCAAATTTATTCTAAAATGACAATTTAGCATAGACAATATAAAAATAAATTAAAATAAATTAAAATTTGCTAAGAAAATTGCCACCACGAATCTCATCCTCCTTTCCGTGACAAAAGTCAGCTATCAGTCAAGTTTGCGGTAAACTTTTCTTATTATAAACAAAATCTTCTAATCTTTTCGTGATGGATTAAAAAAACATTAGCACACAATTCGAATAGCAGGAAATTTCTTAGATTAAATGTAAATTTGTAATTTGGTTATGCATTATAGCATAATGTTAATGCTGCATTGTTTTACCCGACTGTGGCGAAGCCCAAAAGAGGGTTATGTGTTTGACCTGTATGTTTGTATGTGTTCTTATATAATATGTATGTCCGATCATAATATGTTCCCTCGTAATTACTAAACGGCTTAACCGATTTTGATTTTTATTAATTAATATTTTTGTTATTATAGTTTTGTTTTTATATAACGATAAATATACATGAAATTTTATGAGATTCTTTTATAATATTAGAATATGATAATATGAAAGGAATTTGGGCTATTCTTATATGACAAATAGTAATATAAAAAAAAGAATATTTCTGCGATTGCCAAGACAAAGATCGGCTGGTGTCCCCTCAACAAACGCGATTTTCATAAAGACCAAAAAATTCTTTAACTGGCATCCAACTTACTATAAACGTCAAAGAGTTTTTGTTAGTTTACCTTGTTTCACGTATGAATAGACATTTTCATACTCGTCCATAAACTATGGGCGAAGAAATAAACAGACTTTTTATCCCAACACATTACACGATCAGTTTCGTCAAGTTTCTGAACCATGAGCAAAATGATTTTTTTATAGTAGGTACTAGTAATCCACCCGATTACTAGTACCTACTATAAAAAATAGAAAATATCTTGAATTAACATACAAATAAACATGTAAATTATAAAACGATTTACAAAGTAAAACTATAAATCGTTATGATTATGACAATAACAGAGGATTGCGTGACAATATTTTCATACTAAGTCTGTGCCCAATACATAACGGATAACAGATTACAATTATATGCATTGAAAATGATTTACAATTTATATTATTTTAATATATTATCTATAACGATAGTAATAAATATTCATTTGAATTTTTAACTTATCCAAGTGGGTAAATTAAAAATTCATTCATTTTTCATTCTAACAATATTATTATGTAAATATTTTATCGTGATTTTTTTAATAAATTCCCTTTCTTAATACTTTCTTAGATTTACGCGAATATTTGACATATATAACTACTTTTCGGATCATTTCGCGGAAAAACTATCTTTTCGGATTATTTCGCGGATTTATTTTGATATTTGGTTCCCGACGTTTCGAATGCTTTACAGCAATTATGGTCACGGGAGAGACTGATTCTCCTGAAAAGATAGTTCCCTTACTTATTTTTTATCGGTTCCTACTTTGGGTGATTACCAATCATATGATCCGAAATTTTTTAACTTTTAAATCTCTAAAAAACTCGTGTCCCTTCGATCGGATCTAAATGATTTTATCAAAATAATTGATGAGTTAATTAGTACACGTGCATTATAACATTTCTCCTCTTATGTGGCCACTATGGCCCAAATTAGGTCAGGACTCATAGCACATCATCATTATGCCGACTTTTTCTTGCTTCTACAGTTTGCAGTTGTCACCAATACTTCAACAAAGATAAAGCAAATATTTCATGATATAATATATTAGACTAGCATTGCCCGCGGCTCCGCCCGCGTTCAGATGACCAAAAGCCAAATTCTTAGGTTTTACATATTAGTATACTCTTACATTGCAGTTTTTGTATTTTTTCTCAGAAATGAGATATTTTCCCGCGGTAAAAATAACCAGCTATCACCATACCAAATTTCATAAAAATCCCTCTGGTGGTTTTTCTGTGATGCGGTAACTGACTGTTACCGCATCACAGAAAAACCGACACACAGACACAGGCACCGACAGACAGACTGACAAAAATTCTAAAAACTATAGATTCGGCCTCTGTATCGATAATAATGTTTATTTCAATAAGATTTTCCAAAAAATATCCAATGTACAGATTCGGCTTAGTTACAATTTTCAACCGACTTCAAAAAGGAGGAGGTTCTCAATTCGACTGTATGTTCTTTTTTTTATGTTTGTTACCTCAGAACTCCGTCATTTATTAACCGATTTAGACAATTTTTGTTTTGTTTGAAAGGGTATACTTCCAGATTGGTCCCATTTAAATTTCAAAAAAAAATACCACCCCTAAGGGTGGAAAAACAACTAATGATGAATTTAACCTACTTCTAATTGTCATATTGACTTGAAACTTTGCAAGTATTTCTATTTCCGTTGATAGTATAGTGGTTCGATGTTGTTGACCTGATCTGATGGCAAGGCCAGAAGGTAGATAGGTGGAACTCTTCAACGGCTAATAGTAGATACTTTGAGTTTGGGCTTATTTTGTTTGATTTGACAAGCCTAACACGTTAGAATCCTTACTATGCTACTACTCTCTACACTAAAAAGGGAAAAATAAAAACTTTTTAACAAAAAAATAAAAACCGACTTCAAACAAAAGCACTAAAAAGTAAAAAATAACTGATTGGGAGTTTTCATTTACTATACATACCTAATCAAATATTTTCGAATTCGATGTGCTTTGGCTAAGTAATTAAAGCCTACCTATTAAATACATACCTAATCAAATATTTTCGAAATCGGTGCCAGCCCATACAAAGCAAAGCACACCGACTTCGAAAATATTTGATTAGGTATGTATAGTAAATGAAAACTACCAATCAGTTATTTTTTACTTTTTAGTGCTTTTGTTTGAAGTCGGTTTTTTATTTTTTTGTTAAAAAGTTTTTATTTTTCCCTTTTTGGTGTAGACAGTAGTAGCAAAGTAAGAATTCTAACGTATTAGGCTTGTCAAATCAAACAAAATAAGCCCAAACTCAAAGTATCTACTATTAGCCGTTGAAGAGTTTCACCTATCCACCTTCTGGCCTTACCATCAGATCAGGTCAACAAACAATACCGAACCACTGTACTATCAACGGAAATAGAAACACTTGCAAAGTTTCAAATCAATATAACTATTAGAAATAGGTTAAATTCATCATTAGCTATTTTTCCACCCTTAGGGGTGGCATTTTTTTTTTAATTTAAATGGGACCAATCTGGAAGTATACACTTTCAAACAACACAAAAATTGTCCAACTCGGTTAATAAATGACGGAGTTCTGAGGTAACAAACATTAAAAAAAAATACAGTCGAATTGAGAACCTCCTCCTTTTTGAAGTCGATTGAAAAACAATTTTATTTGAAGAGCATCATGACTCTTACTAACTTTTAAATTTAAAAAAAACTTTTACATAGGATCTGCATTTCACGAACCTTAGACATTGAGCCTTTTGAGTAAAAAATCTCCGGAAAAAAAACCAAAAAAATATAATTCTAAATAACTACACGAAATCTTTAATTAATTACCGGGAACCATTATTCATGCGAGTTCGATACGCTCTTAACTAATTTAGTAGTAGAAAACGATACTGGGTCCGCAGAGTGGCATACTCGTCAGATGCTACAAACACTACTATGTACATGAAATAGTGCCTCTAACATCACTTGTGTACTAAATTATATAATTATACCACATAGTCACTCGAAAAATTCTTTAAATATATAAAAACTTTAACAAACACGTTCACTTTGTTTTATACGACGATTAAAGAGAAGTCACGAGCGACATTTAATTTTAAAACAAAATTACAGTTGATGTATTTAAAGCGTTTTTCTTTAACGTTTTCGCGATCATAATTATTCGTTTAGAACGTGATCCCATTTCCAGGTACGTGACTGAGTGGACTGAATTAAAAATAGTCGAATACAAACGCATAAGGGTGAATGTACACTGTACACTGTACACATTGTACACGCTGTACACTGCACACGCTGTACACTGCACACGCTGTACACTGCACACGCTGTACACTGCACACGCTGTACACTGCACACGCTGTACACTGTACATACTGTCATACATACTTAGTACATACATACGTAAGCAATTGCAGAAATTAACCAATTACTTTTAATTTTAACTAATTAGTTTTTACCTTGTTAAAAAAAGCAGTATCTTTAGCAAACTATATCTAAACTGCTTGATGGTATTTTACATACATATGTATGAAATATCCTCAGATATCTTTCTTTTAGGACTAAGATAGTAAAAATATATACCATAATTATTATTAAAAATCATGTTGCTAAAAACTCCATGCTTATTATTTTAGCATTGGTGTAAGAACTCAATAAAAATGCTCCACGACGCTCTAGATCCTTTAGTAGATGAAAACTTTACCTTCTAAAATATTTATGTTCCCTCATTGCTCATAAACAACAGGTGACAGCAATGCCACACTTGGATGTACGTAAGCTATCTACATAACATTTAAACACAGTAATACTTTCTTAGATTTACGCGAATGTTTGACATTATTAAATAAAACTATCTTTTCGGATTATTTCGCGGATTTATTTTGATTTTTGGTTTCCGACGTTTCGCATGCTTTACAGCATCCATGGTCACGGGAGACCTCCCTCCCGTGACCATGGATGCTGTAAAGCATTCGAAACGTCGGGAACCAAAAATCAAAATAAATCCGCGAAATAATCCGAAAAGATAGTTTTATTTA
Source organism: Brenthis daphne (assembly GCA_947093115.1). Classification (NCBI taxonomy): domain Eukaryota; kingdom Metazoa; phylum Arthropoda; class Insecta; order Lepidoptera; family Nymphalidae; genus Brenthis; species Brenthis daphne. The sequence continues at coordinate 34,702,047 of OX352473.1, read as the reverse complement.
ATAATTTAAACACAGTATAAAAATCTACTATGTAATAAAAACTACCCTATATCCTTTTCACTGAACCACTGTTTTACAACACAGCTTCCTATTATAATCTGTCCAGCTATAAAAAATTAATAAGTAACAATTTTTACCCGACTGCACAACGCAAGGAGGGTAATGTGTTTATCAGTCTATTGCATATTCCTACATGATATTCTAGAGACCAAACACGTCTCCGACTGCATAATACTATATTCCTTCGTCAACTTCTTTTCATCTTTTTAGTTAGCTTTTATGCAATCGAGTTTTCTATTTTTATAATATATATTTTTTGTGTATGTGTTTATACATATATAGACAAAAAAATATCTCTGCGCTTTGTTATACATATATGCAAATACCAATATAGCTAATTATAGGGTTTATTCGAAATCAATTCAATTTTCTTGTTAATGGCTTAGAAGTGTGCCAGTTAAGTACACAGATTACTTCGCCAATAACACCTAGATTAAAGAAGATTCGAAGGAGTTTGGTCGGTAAAATATTGGTGCTTAGACAAGATTTCATACTACAATGACAAAAATCGTTATGTAGAATCAAATTAAACTGTATGTACTTACTTTATTCAAATACACTTTTACAAGAACTTATTACTCACTTTTTGAATCGACTTTTGGCATTTTTAAAATTTAAATTTAAATGTCAATATGTAAGTCTATGAAGAATCTACCACCGGCTCGTGATCCAGATTCACGGAATTCATTGTCAGATTCGTAATATTTCATTCATTTTCTTAGATTTCTATTCTTAGATAATTATTGTAGTGTAAGATCTTGTCTAACAATAAGTCCAATTATTGGAAATTACAAGTAAATCTATCTATACATATAATAAAATTGTTACTGATCGTTGTCTGTCCATGGGAGATTTTTGAGAAAAACTCACTTTCTTTTATTTAAATCGGTTCATAAATAAATTGTTATGTCAATTCAAAGAATCACCTAGGAACGAACCCGAGCGAAGACAGGGTGAGTTGGTAGTTTTAAATATATAAATTTGTGGGTTTTATTGTAAGTCTGCTTTTACCCTTATCCATCGGATAACCAAACGAAATGAGAATTGAAAACTTTACTCCCAAAAATGGATTCATAACACGTTTTTGATAGCCGGTGGATATTTGACTAATTTGTTACCAATCTTATTTACTTTCTTTCAAATAAATACATATAAAAAAATGCTTTTTATTCATTGTTTTAACATCATTCTCATTTTAAATTAAAAAATATCTACACACTTTGGTTAAAGTGTACTTTAAAATATATTTTCTTTACTAGTAAAATATAAAATTAACACTTACTAATAAATATTACTCAATGGCTGGGACTCGTCTAACTTAACCAAAAGTAACATGATATTTTCTTAATTTGTTATTTTAACCTTTAAAATATTTTTTCAGATCTGCTCGAACTAATTCTAATATCAAATATATTTTTTTCTATTATATAAAAATGTATAGCTTTAAATACAGTGTAGAATAATATATTCGAAAATTGGACTTTTACTACAATTTATTCAATTTTGAATATTTTTGCAATTAGATTTTGAAGCGTTTTTAATAAAATTTAGTTTTTCCGTAAAATTCGATATAAAAACGGCATTTTTTCAGAAAATACACCAATATAAATATCTATATTTTCTATTTATTTTTATATATTGACTTAAAAATTAAAATCGTATCTAAATAATATAATTGATCCAAATCATTAGAGCCGTTTTCGAGATACCCGAAATAAATTTATATATGTAAAATGTACATTACCTACAAAAATTGTTCTTTTAAAATTATACGAGTAGGTAGTTGGGCGACAGCTTCGCACTGCGTTTTTCGGAAACGATATAAAAATTACGTGTTTTCAGTAAAGACAAAGATAAACTTAACAAAGAAAACCTTATCTAAATACAAAATTCATCCAAGTAGTTAGTTTCCGTTATACACAAAATAAATTAATATTCTTACACGCCGCTAGTTTAGTCGGAGACATCGAGCTCCATCATACCATTTGTGGTGTTCGTCTACACAGGTGCCAGGAAGGCAGGAAAAGTATGACGACGAATAGGTATATGACGTTTGGCGCAGAACGTATTATTTTTTGTTGTGTGTATAAATTTTATTAATTGACAATAAAATTGTTTTAAAATATATGTATGTATATACAAGAATTGGTCATTTAATATTATAAGATATCAAACATCTAACATAATATCCATCTCATCCATACATTAACCATGAGACAGCTATAAAACAGACTCCCAAAGGGTAAACGATACGCGCAAAAACGATTTATAAGTTTTTGTAGGTTCGCCTTTTGACGGAATACATGAATATTAAACTAATACCTTGCAAAGTTTTTGCTCGGAAATATCATTTCCAAGAACAATTCAAATCTTCAGTTGTATTATATAACGAAACTTAACATTATTAACTATCTATTTACACTAACAGATTTCTGTTCATTTTTATTTAGTTACTTCAAAAGGAGGTGCTGAATTCGAATATAATTCTTTTTTATTATCATTACCTGTAGATACTTCATGAATTTTATGCTGTAAAATTGATCTATCTACTATTATGTTCTATACATATAAATAAAAATGAAAGTTCGTATGTTTGTCCTCTATGCGTTCCTAAACCGTTGATACGATTTTGATGAAACTCTGATTAGTTATTCCGTATACGCCTGCGATTTCCGAAGGATCCTGGCGCACAGAAATAATTTTTGCGTTTTATGCATTTCTAAGCCATTCAAGCCTAAGGATAAGGTAAGTTACTCCCTCTTACTCCCTACTTACGTTTTAAAGCTTAGTATAGATTTTTCAGAGATGATATATTTTCCCGCAGTTAAAATTATCATATATGTTAACCCGGGTAACCAGCTATTATCATACCAAATTCCATAAAAAACCCTCAAGTGGTTTTTCCGTGATGCGGTCACCGACAGACAGACAAACAAAAATTCTAAAAACTATAGATTCGGCTTCTGTATCGATAGTAATGTCAATTACAATAAGATTTTCCCAAAAAATATTCAGATCGACTCAAAAATTTTTTATATGTAAGTATAGTCTGACGATGAAAAAAAATCATGTAAAACTTTTTCCTCCATCTGTAAAGCATTTACGTAACTTTGCCTCACTAATGATTGTTAGCTTAATTTTATATTTTAATGTTAGATTATATTAAATTTCTATTTTAATAAGTATTTCAATTGGATTTTGTAAAAACTATGCTTGACACTTTAGTTGCTGTTTTGACATAAAACGAGTATTATAAAAACCCATGATGTCGTCAGTGGGGGGGTCACTCTTCGTTCTGATTTTGGTCAAGCATAGTTGGCTCCTGATTATTGTAAATTGGGTGACTGTGAATAAATAGATAATGAACAGTACCGGCAGTGTTTTATTATAACGGAGTTTAGCAGTTCAGAAGTGGTCTGTTCTCTACGTTCAAAAAAAAATGTATATAGCAGGTCAGTATAATTTTCATTTATTATGTTTAAAATATTACTATATATTTATTTAATTATTTTTGTGATTTGTTAGTTAAAACACATTTGTGTTTAAATGTTGACAGCATTATATGAAATATATTTTTTTTAAATAATATTTTAATATTATTTTGCATAATTTAATTACCTAAGTATCGACTTAAATAGGGTAATTGGTTATTTAAAATAACATATGAACTAAGACAAATAGGTAAAAGTTTCAGATAATGAGTGACAGAAGCAGCAATTATCGTCGTCAATCGAGACGTAATCGAGAATCTACATCACGCCGCCGTGACTTGATTGAGCAAGATGTGGCTAAAAGAACACGTTCTCCTAGCAGACATCGTTCGAGATCACATCTGCGAACTTCGAGGACTCCTTTTGAAGCCAGCTCCACAAGTCGACGATCTTTGGGTGTTCTACATCACAGGAAACGAAGACGAATCCTGGTAAGTGAGACTTCGGATACTAATAGTGAAGAGGAACTTGAGTTTAGACGCCCCAATTTTTCGAGAAATACTACACCACAACTTGACACTAGGACCGACAAAGTAGAACCGACATTTACTGCGCAAGAAATAATAAGTTTAATCAAGGCATTACCTTCAACGTCGTCACAAAATCATTTTTCGATGACGTCAAACGCAATTCCTGAATTTGATCCCGCGAACAAAGAACAAACAATAGACACATGGTTAATTAAAGTAGAAGAATGTTCTAAATTATATAATTGGTCGGAAACTCAATTACTTCATTATAGTCTGCCTAAATTAACTGGGGTAGCTAAAGTTTGGTACCAGGGTCTACCTTCGGTAAATTATACTTGGAATGAATGGAAAGAAAAATTACATAAAGCCTTTCCAACCGTTCAAAACTATGCACATCTTTTACATGAAATGTTGGATAGGAAACCAAAGTATAATGAATCATTAGAAACGTATTTTTATCACAAAATTAATTTATTAAATAGATGTGAAATTTATGGAAAGAAAGCAATAGATTGTATAATTGCCGCAATAGATGACCGTAGTACACGATTAGGGGCCCAAGCCGCAAAATTCTCAGTACCAGAAGATTTGCTAGCTTACTTCAAATCAATCATTCACAAATTTGATGACAACAAAGATAAAAGAATAGTTGCAAGTAAAAACTTCACAAATAATGTTGTTAAAACGCGATCATTTGAAATAAAATGTTTTAACTGTGGTGAAGAAGGACATCCTAGTTTTAAATGTTTAAAGCCTTTGATAACTTGCACAATATGTAAACGCCTAGGTCATTCGGCTCCCAATTGTAAACGTTTACAAGGAAAATTTAATAATGAATTAGATAATGAAGTAATTGATAGTAATGACGATGGTAATGATAAATAAGATATGAATTAACAATGACATTGGAAATGTACTGGACTTGGGAACTGGATATGGATAATGATAGAGTTTGGTGCACATGAGACCGATAGGTCAACTATGAGTGTACCAAGCTCGCATGATATATAATCTGTTTGCACATGAGGCCGATAAGCCAACTAAGGAGTGCAACAGATTTGATGTATTCTGTGAAATAAAAAGGAAATTGATATTAATTTTTATAGTTATTTTAAGGCATTTCATTTAATAAATTATTTATTTTATATATTATATATTTAAATTTTTTTATTTCATAAAAAATATATATTAAAATTAAATAATGTAATGTATTGGGATTATTAATTGCAAGATGGCCGAGATGATTCTATCTATAATAATTTATTATGCAAATTATTTTTGAATATAGTTAATTATTATCGTTGTCCTCTTATGTTATTAATATATTATACTGTATAATTTTATTAACGAAGGGACTCGTTGATTATAGGATGGCCGAACTGTTAGCTTAATTTTATATTTTAATGTTAGATTATATTAAATTTCTATTTTAATAAGTATTTCAATTGGATTTTGTAAAAACTATGCTTGACACTTTAGTTGCTGTTTTGACATAAAACGAGTATTATAAAAACCCATGATGTCGTCAGTGGGGGGGTCACTCTTCGTTCTGATTTTGGTCAAGCATAGTTGGCTCCTGATTATTGTAAATTGAGTGACTGTGAATAAATAGATAATGAACAGTACCGGCAGTGTTTTATTATAACGGAGTTTAGCATGATGAAGTCCGAATAAGAAGCCAATAATATATGACATGAAGCTAAGTAAACACTGTGTAATATGCGTAGGTGGAATTTGTAATTTCTCATACGACATGCGGTGACCCGCTATTAATTTTCAGGCTTGAATACATAGCGTTAATCTTTGCTTACCTAAATTACTTCTGTTGACGTGACATATTCAGTACCTTATTATTAGTGAGGCAATGGTAGCCCAGTGGTGATGCTCTCGTTTGGGTAACCTAGTGAAGCTGGTTCAAATCCCGGGTCTCGCATCTCTGATATTTTCATGTGCGAATCATTTTCAACATGATTATCTTGTCTTAAGGTGAAGGAAAACATCGTGAGGAGACCTGCATGTCTGAGATAACCTAACAAGTTTTCTAAAGACATGTGAAGTCCGCCAACCCGCACTTGGCCAGCGTGGTGGACTATGGTCTGATCATCCTCGTACTGAAGGGAGGCCCACCCCCAGCAGTGGGACGTCAAAAAGGGCTGAATACTAATACTACTGCTACTACTATTATTACTCAATTGTTTCTAGTAGATTCTTTTGGAATCGTCATGACGTCCTAAAATTATTTCCAAAAATCTGTAGAACTAAGATCGAGACCATATAATAAGTATTGTTCAATGAGACCAAAGAGGAAGTATGTAAGTGTTCAACGCTTTATTAGTAGAAAAAACGATAACTCGACGGTATAAGGAACTATTCAGTAATAGTCAATAAAAAATCATAAAAACTAGTAAGGATATTCAAATATGTTGCATATCATACATACAAATCTACCAAAATTCAGAAAATCACCATTTTTAGCAAGACGAGGCAACATTAAAATTTGAACATTTAATTGAATAAAAACTCTGGCTTACATATTCATTATTTCGCGAATGCTTGGAAACGTAAGTAAATTGTTCTTATTTTTAAATGCAAATTCGATTATGGTTTACGAAACTTCATAATACTGCGTATATTCCAAAAAATAATTTACATTTTCATATAATGAAAATAATGTATATACTGTTATATACACAAACTCACTAGCATAATGACATTTAAACTTTATTGTGTGAGACTAACAATTGTTCCCCAACCTATTGAATTCTTACTACGTGTACTTATGAAGTTCTTTAAAATCAAGTATAGCTACTAGGGTTCGGCCAGTGATCGAAATTCGACCATAATTAATTAAATTTATGGATAATAACACTGGAATGTTTTATCTTTGAATCTATATAAAAAAATAACTGTTTCTATATTTTTTTTAAAAGTAAATCGTTTGACAAAGAGAGGACAAAAAGGTACTGTTTTGTCTTTGACTATTTAAAATATATATATATATATATATATATATATATATATATATATAACAAGCGACTTACCCTCGCTTCGCTCGGGTTCGTCCCTGCGTACGTTATAATTGTATTGAGTGGAACCCTAATTCTTTTTCTAAAATAAAAGTAGCATGTTACTCCTTATAACATCAGCCATTTGCCAGTGAAAGTCCCGTCAAAATCAGTCCAACTGTTTCGGAGAATAGCCGGAACAAACAGACAAACAGATAGACATAAAATAAATAAAACAGATAGAGACAAAAAATTTAATAATTGTGTTTTTTAAGTTCTAAAATCTAACTTCCACTAACTTCAAATGGCTTCAGCATTTTTATATTAAATTATCTTCATAATAAATATTAACTAAATGATTAAAAAATTAACAAACTTAAACATTTAAAGCAATATTTCACTTTGCATCGCCGACATGACGCATGACGTTATAATTGCGGTGATAGCGCAAATTATACGCCTCGTAAACACACCGCGATTTATAATGTGTACTAGCTATAGCTTTTGCCTACTGTTCTGCTTAATAAGGAGCCATCTGTATTTAAAATATTTAACACATACCTGTTGTGTCCCTAATAAAATTTGAAGATATTTCTTGCTTATATTCTTATATTCAGTACTTTTATAAACGTCAGTGAGTTACATAATTTATAATAATAATTTTCAGTATTACAAACAATTCGTGCCTAGTCACTACATAGTGGTACCAACATCTCTGTGCAAAAGCGCGGGAAAACAAATGAATATCCGCGCCCTTTTTTATTTTTTTTAAAACACATTCCTATCGGCCAAGGTCACATAAGTAAATGCCTTATACATAAATCATTACAAATTAATCTAATATATTATTTTCTATTAAAACACTCAATAAATAAAAATGCAACCTTACATACCTAATCATTGATATATTTATTACATACATTAAATAATTTAAGAATTTACTGCACTTCACTTAACACCTTAATTTTACTTGCACAGCAATTAATGTTCTTGCGAGAAAAATCGCTCTTAAAAATTACTAACGGAACTCTTCCGGAAATAAAGGGCGCCTTTAACCATGAATTGTTATTGTTGCCAACAATAAAGTAAGTAACATCGTTGTGGTTGCCAACTGTAGGTTAAAAATCGACGTGATTTTTTAACCAGAAAGTAAAGGTAAGGTAAGGTAAAAGGGCCGGTAACATATTTTTTATTCGGATATATTATATGGTTCACATTCGATTATTTCTTGTGCACGATTGTGATAATAGGTAGTTATCTATACATACACTAAAATTCTAACCGAGTCGAATCTGTAAATTAAGTAAGATTTTTTGGAAAATCTTATTGAAATAGTCATTATTATCGATACACATGAGTCGCTAGTGTTTACATAAAATTAGTGATATGAAAATTAAATAAAGATACACATATAAAAGTACCCATCTTTGCTAAATTAAATAGTAGTAATAAAAGCTAATTTTGACTTCTCTCAAGGGTAGTTAAACTTTAGTCGGACGACATGGTAATATGCATTATTTTACACAACACCATATATAATGTCAGCAACGAATATATTATAGTGTAAATTGTACAATTTCCAGCGACTATATTACGTTTTAATCTTAGAAATTTATAACCTCACATAACAATTGCATACAACAATTAAGATATTACCGGCCGTTTGTTCCGAATGGAAGTGTAAAGCAGGTGTAACACGAATTCTAACGTCGAGTATGCAAGTGGCATTTGCAATTTACCTACTCGTGACGATAAATCGTGGACGTGAGGAATGCTGCTTTAGATCTAGGCGTTTTATTGATTCACCGATGGTAAAATATAACAGTAATCAAATATGTAGATTAGGTACTATGTCTAGTTTAACATTTATCCTCTAGCACGCTAGCGAAAGAAATAGTGACAACTCTTTCAATTCTAAGTTCTTCGCATTTAGGTCAATCTTCATAGGATCTTTGGTTCTATCTCTTCTCCATTCTACGTAACTAGCAAAGTGAATTGTACTACATCTATATCCATACAAATATTATAAATGTGAATGTGTGTGTGCTTGTGTTTGTCCTTCTTTCACGTCGAAACAGAGTGACGAATTGACGTGATTTTTTATATGGAGATAGTTGGAGTGTTGGGAGTGACATAGCCCATAGGCTACTTTTTACCGCGGGAGATTCTCTCATTCCAACGGAAAAACACGTTATAATGCAAACCAAAAAAAATATTTGTGATCAGAATTACTTGAAACTTGGTATTAATGCTCTTTAATACAATTAAATATATATGTGTCTTAGCATTTTTCGAAATTCATCCCATAAGGAATAAAATAGCGGATGAAAGTTTGTATGAAACCTACCATTTTAGAGTTTTTTTTTGTAGTTTTAGCGCGAGCGAAGCCACGGATTCTGCTAGTATTTAATATTTGTTAAATATTTAATATCTCAAAAATCAGTTATATACCTAGTTAATGGAATTAGGTTTTTTCAATAATAAAATTTAACTCTCTTAAACTACAACTACTCTCAAGTCACTGCCTCGGTGGTGTAGTGGCTAGCATGTACGGCTGCACACCCGGAGGTCCTGGGTTCGAGTCCCGGGTCGGGCCAAGTTTAGTTATTGAGTCTTCCTGTAAAGTAAGTCTCAGTAACAGCCCGGAGTTGGGAAGTTGGCGGTGTTTCACCCCCGTGCCTCGGAGAGCACGTAAAGCCGTCGGTCCTGCGCCTTAACTCTCACCGGTCGTGTCGAGTGGTCGTCCCACCGGAGTATGGGAGTGATAGGAATAGAGAGTGCACTTGTGTCTGCGCGTACACTTGAGCACTATAATATCTCCTGCGCAGTTGGCTAATTTCATTGAGATTGGCCGCCGTGGCCGGAATCGGCTAGGAGAACATCATCATCATCACTCTCAAGTGAAGTTTAATAAAAATTATAACACCAATCAATTAATTTTAAGGTATACGTACATTTATTATTGCATACATATTTTCTGAATGCTTTAACTAAAATAGGTTATTCATAGGTTGTGTTGGTGGCATTCGCAATTTTGGCTGGCGATATATTGCGGCTCACGTGAGGAATGTTGCATTATGTATGGTATTGTGTAGAATCGGGACAGTGATAACTATACCCTGTAATATATTTCAAAGATATGACGGTCACGATCCATATATTGTTAATATTAGTAAGATCAGTCGCCTAGAGAAGATGGTCCGCCCAGGGTGTCTAAGGGGTTCATGTGGGTCTAATTAGAACGTATGTTGTGAAATCTACCTCAAAATGTACATATGCTTTTAATTACGACACAACTATTGAAATATGTATTAATATAAATTATATTTCAGTATTTTCTTAATATAACTCCTTAGTAGAAAAATGAAGGGTTCTAAGTTTTTACGGGAAATAATATTTTCTGGCCAATTGTTTTTATTTATGAAAGTCAGATTATATTAATATGATCAAAAAATAATGTTTTAAAAAAATAATAAAAAAAGCAGGTCAGATTTATAAAAAGCTAGGAATTTACTGGAATGAAACATATTTTTTTTAATATGTTAGGACATTAACATACACACAGCACCATCTAGTTCCATGGTAAGGGACGATGTTTGTGTTATGGATACCAGATAGTTGATACACTACACATATATAACTTTAAATACATACACATAAATATAAACACCAATGAGTGGAGTACAAACATTCGTGCTCATCACACAAATGAATGCCCCAAGCGGGTCTCCAACCCGCGACCGCTGGCACAGCAAGTAGGGTCACTACTAACTGAGCCAAATGTGTCGTCATAAATATAATCGAATGCAAATGTTTTAAACACCTACTTTATAATAATATTAAATGGATTTGAATCCTGATGTTCATCTCGCTCAGCAAGGGGAAGGTGGGGAAACCAGTCTGCATATTTTATGTCATTGTCATAATATATTGATCAGCCGTACCTACACAATTTTCCGTAATGTATCATTATAGGTATAAAGATTTAAAAAAAATATTGAACATAATAACATACATATTAAAAATATATATCTAATAACTTACCGAAAATATTTCGCCATCACGAAATACATAGAGATGTATATACACGTTCAACAACCGGCATAGGTAGAGACCCTCTACCTATGCCGGCTGTTGAACGTTTATCTCTAAGACCGGGAGATCCTATGGTTGGGGCATATAAATTATAAAGCTACATACGTCATAACGTGAGTGAGCGCATAAAGTATTTTTTTAGAGTAAAAATTTAAATATTACTATAAGTTGTTGCTATCCCTGTTGAAAAACTCCAATACAATCCCATCAAAAGCGACAAAAGCCACATAGAAACCAATAAATATTTATTGGAGTTTTTAAATAGGGATGATTGCTTCTGTTCTGAGAATTTTAATCTCTCCAAAGCACTTCGTGGCTGACGAGACGAAACGACGTCAATGTTAATAAAAATGGAAAGATAAAAAGCTAGGCACTTGGATGATAAGCTTACTGGTGGACAACAAGAAAATCCTCACTTACTACTCGTAATTACTTTTAAAAATTTTTAGACATATAAAAAAATGCAATAAAATTAGGTAATTTATACATATTGACAATAAGAAAAAATATTCATATCATTTAATATTTAATTTTAAAATGGATTAAAAATGTATATGTATTCAATGCATATTTGCTTTCATAATTCTAGTCAAAATGCATCCAGTTATAATTGCCATGATAAAACTATTACTAAATGAAACTTTGCAATTAAAATAAAACAGAAAATTAAAATATAAAATAATTTAATCTGCATCAACTTTCATCGAAAACAATTTTTTTACCCTTAAAAGGTACAATTCCCGACTGTTTTTTCTTTGCCTCCCACGATGGATGCAATTTTTCTGGCACAGACTCCTGCACTTTAACCTCCTTTTTGAAACTATTTTGACTATTAAATTTAATTTTATTATTATTTGTAAATTTATTTTGTTCATTGAAGTCATTGTTATTGTTTGTATAATTATTCTGCTTATTAAAGTTATTTTTAGGTTCGAAATGTCTTTTAGGTTTTATTTTTGGTTCATGACCAAACATGACGGATCTTCTATGCCTTCGGTTACCTTCTTTATGTACTTCCTTCACTTCATCAGGTTGTCTTGGTTCCACAAGTGACATATAATTTTCCCCGGAAGACGTTATGAAAAATGGATCAACAATTTTGCTAACTTTTTCTGGAACATCATCAGTTTCCTTATTAAATTTACGTTTTTGTAATTTCTCATTTAAGTTCTTATTTTTGTTCTCCTTGTGTTTCTTTTCTGTCTTCTTAAGTTCAGCTTTTAATGATTTTTCTTCCTTTACACTTATGTCTTTCTGTTTAGGAATATTTAGTTTAATTTTACTAGATTTGACTGATTGTTTTGTCGTACCTGTACTTGCTTTGGTAGGTTTCATTAAACAATGTGGTTCATCATCACTTTCACTACCCTGACATTTATCATTATCTATAGAAACATTTTTACTATTTTCAACAGTCATTTCATCATCAATTGATTCATTACTTTCATTATCATCATTGACATCATCATCACTAATAATATCATTATTAATGTTATCATCACCACCATCATCAGATAAATCATTATCAGACACGTCATTAGGTTCTTCAAGCATGGTATCATCTGGTGCAATCTTTTCCTTACTAGTATCAGTCATTTCAACATCCCATTCACCTTCAACATTAACAGCTTCCGATTTTTTGCCATTCTTTTTATTTTTCTGCTTTTCTTTTGCCTCTTTGTTCAGCTTAAGTCTTTCTTGTCTTGACATAAACAAATCCTTGATAGATATATTTGAAAATTTACCTCTAATAAGTTTGTACTTTTCTTGCATTGCTTTATGAAGAAGTAATCTAGCACAAGCTTTGTCATTGTCTACTGTTGGTTTATTTAAGTAGTCATTTAATTTTCCAGTGTGTGTCACTATAAATCTTGCTATGTCTCGAGGCTTAATTTTCTGTAAATTAAAAAAAAGTAATATTATGTTTTTATTAGAGTTACAATGCAAATTAGAGAATTTTATAATAAGAATTTTAAATTTAGTCATCTGAAAAACAAAGTACATTAATTAGCACTCTTTCTTCCAATGTAGTATATATAGTATATATTATTTATACGTATGCATATAAATCTTGGTAAAAGTAGGTGCAAAAATTGAAATATTACTATAAGTTGTTGTTATTTAAGTATATAAATATAAAATAAAATTACAAATTACCAAGTAGATGATAAGTAAATAAGATATATGTCGTACCTTAATAATTAGAACTTCTTTTACAGCCGATTCTGCTTTTCTTTTCAGCTTCTCTATAAGGGTGTCTGGAGCTTTCTTTTCTGTTAAAGTTTTAGCTTTTCTTGTCAGCTTATGGATAGTCTGTATTTTCGCTTGATTTAAATTCTTTTTAAGTAATATTATCTGCAAAATATTTTAAATTTAAATAAGTCGTATAAATGTGTAGAACAAATAATCGATATATTATAACACATATTTCAGCCAATAAATAAAAATCATTTTCTCTGGATAAATTAATACTCACTTCATTATTAAATGCTTGTTTTACTGCTCCAACTTCCATTTTTGATGATTTATTTCTATAAATACTAGCGCAAAATATAACCCTAAAATTATGTCAAGTGTCAACATCGATTTAACATGGTAACGTCAAAGATCAAAGTCATAATAACTTCGTTCGGACTTGATTTCTGGTGCATTCAACTTAATATAATTAACGCAAATAATATTCCAGTAACAAGCTAATTAAACCAATATATTAATTGTGCAAACTAATATAGATTTTTTTATAACTAGTCATCAATTTATAAAAAAGAATTAGGTCATTGTTTTTTTGGAGGTGTATAGTAAAAAATAATTAAATCTTAATTCAGAATAATATAAAGAATTAGTTACGATATACATTTTATAAGTAAATTACTTTTACAATAACAAAAACACAAAATGTTTATTATATTATATAAATATAAAATACTAAAAAAATAAGTTTGTCGGCATAACGTGTCGTTGAATTAGAAAAAATTGTCAATAGTTAATAAAAAAAAATAATGTCATTTTAAAATCTGTTTATCTGTCAAATCTATAGTTCTTTTTGGATAGAATTGACAATCCGGAACGTACGTGAAATTATATTTTACTTGTTTTTATCAATTTAATCGTTAGTTGAAATTTCTAAATTGTGTGGAATTTTGTGCTAAGATATAATAAGTGACTCGTGTATGGACGTATTTATTTGCTAGCAGTTCACCTCTTTGTTTATTTCAGCATGGCACCCCGGTTTGAGATCGCAGTTGGTCTGCGAAAAGGCCACAAGACCACTAAAATATCCGCTGGAAGAAAGGGTATTACAGACAAAGCAATCAGAATCAGACCAGCTAGGCTAAAGGGTGTAAGTATGACATTTGTATTATCTTTCAATTTTAATTTCTTCCTTCGTAATAAACTAGTGTTGATATAATAAACTAAAGTAGTTCTATTTAGTATTTATCAACTTTATTAACAATACAGCACATTTAAAATAAACCTTTTTATCTTAGACTTTTAGACTAACTGTAGTAGGTACGTAAAATAAACATAACCTACAATAATGATAGGACTACAAAGTACAAGCAACATTCGGCGTCAGTGAAAATTAACGATAAACGAACATTACGATTAAAAATATCGACTGATTACAGAAAATATACGTCCTTAGGTTCATAATAATATGTCTTATTATTTTTTTGAAAACGTTAGATCTTTTGATGAATTTTTACGCATAATAATTGTTATTGAGTTATGTCACCTTTCATTATACACCCTTTAAAAAAAAAAATTATAGAATATTTAGCTGTGAAAACAATAACATTTTGATGTTTTTTTTACAGTTGCAAACAAAGCACTCAAAGTTTGTCCGAGACTTAGTCCGTGAAGTTGTTGGACATGCCCCTTATGAAAAGAGGGCTATGGAATTGCTTAAGGTTTGTCAAATTTTTATATTAAAATATATTTATTTTCAAAGTAACAGAACTATGTAGGTATCAAATTTGTTGATACTGTACTTATACTTTTGTTTAAATTTGTAAGTTCTGTTACTACTAAATAAGTATAATATTTACCATTTATATTTCCTCAGTAGAATCATGATTAATTAACAGTATAATAATTATAAATTGTGACTAAAATATTGATTTTGTATTCTAATATTAAAAGGAAGACTAAAGTTATTTTACATTAATTCTAAAAATGAAACTAAGGAAGTTTTATACATTTTCTTGTAGAAAAGAAGAAATTGCGTTTTCAAGATGGGCTTAATTTAAAATCTTCTGATATTTTTTAATACATACTAGCATCATTCTACAATTTGCCCTATATTAATGAATTTGTGATCCTGTGAAGCCTTGTCAGGTTCAGCTTCTAAAAAACATGAACACTTAATATACATCTATTAAGGTTTCTTCTTTGTGAAAAAACCTTCCCAGGTGTATGAGTGAAACCAACAAAACTTTATTGTATTAGGATTTTGTACTGAGGAAATATAATTGCTAATGTTTTAAATAATTTGTCTCCAAGCTACTTTATACCAAACTTGTGTTTTAATATGTATACTATGTATATTCATATTTGTTTTTTTAATGATTTAGAAAGGTAATTTTCTTTCAAGTTTTTAAACTATCTCTTCTAAGCTTAGCCCATCTTACATTTTCTATTAATAATCACATTTTACCTTGAAAGAAATCAATACTTTATCAAGTATTAAGTAAAACAAAAATATAGTGTTTTCATTGCTATAGGAATTGAACTAGAAAATTTAAAAACCTTTTTACTGGTTATGTGTGTGGCATTTTTGGAATAGGCTCCAAACCACATCGGGTTCAATAGTTTAGTCTGGGTGATAATTGATTTTATATCAATTTATAAATTATTATGTGATTTACTTATCTTATTTGGAGGTTATTAGAGATACTATACTCAAACGGCTGTAAATGCAGTGCCTGCACTTCAGTGCGAGGCCGCTCAACCCATAGTCCACTATGCCGACCCAGTGTAGTTAAGCAAAGTACAGTTTAATTGAAACTATATGTTTATTTAACTTTTCAGGTATCAAAGGACAAGCGTGCACTGAAATTCTTGAAACGTCGTCTGGGCACACACATTCGTGCCAAGAGGAAGCGTGAAGAGATGAGCAATGTTCTGGTACAGATGAGGAAGGCGGCTGCGCAAGCGCACCACGCCACCACTCACGCGCACTAGTGTTTAATAAACTTTAAATAAGAATTGTTTGTTTTATTTCTAATTTTAGCAGTATGTTTAGTTTTTTTTTTTTTTACTGTAGCGTAATAGGCCACAGCTTCAACAATTCATGTGATATTTGTGGGATAGTGTTGTAAATGTGAAAGTTTGTAAGTGTGTTTTCACGCTAAAATGTACAGATTTGGATGAAATTTAGTAGGATACTGTTAGGCACTACACAGTTCACATAATATTGTAGTAGTAGTTAG
This sequence comes from Brenthis daphne, assembly GCA_947093115.1. Classification (NCBI taxonomy): domain Eukaryota; kingdom Metazoa; phylum Arthropoda; class Insecta; order Lepidoptera; family Nymphalidae; genus Brenthis; species Brenthis daphne. The sequence continues at coordinate 34,685,494 of OX352473.1, read as the reverse complement.
TACAGATGCTTCATCCCATACAATGAAATTGGACAGCGCCAATTCGGGCTATTTTTGTTTGCTTAAATAGATAATAGAGGTCTTTGATCTGCAAATAGTTAAAACGTTTTATTTTATAAATATGTGCAAATTAACGTATAGTAAAATTCATCCTGCATTCGAATTAAATAACCTGATTTTAACCATTTTTACCGTGATAATTCTTAAAAAGCATAAGCGCCATTTGTGAAATACACTACAAAAGTACAAACCCATCATCTGATTGCTGATATTTTAATAATAAGTAAAATTACGAAAATTTGATTTACGGGTGCATTATTTCGTTTCACTTAGTGAAGTTTTAAGTGTAAAATATTCAAAAAAAGCAGTGATACATCTTTTGGGATCAATTTTTTATTTTCTGTTAATTTAACATTACCAATAACAAATCGATACAAGTTTCAATCTATTGACACTTATTTGAACTATTTTTTCTTTGTTTTTGATAAGACTCCATGGTTTCATCAACCGTAGTACATACATACTTTGATGTATACTTTTATAGACATATTATATAAAATAAATTTTCATTTTAGATCATTGGTAAGGATTGGAACAACCTGCCTGCGTCGGTGTTTCCATCCGACTATAATATGGGTGTCTTCAAGGCAAGAGTAAATAGGTGGCTACTGAATTAGTGCGACTTACCATCAACGACTGCGTTACCGCTTACCATCAGGTGGAACGTAGTCCAGCACTAACTCAGAATAGTATAAATAAAATAAAAAATAAACTCAAGATATACAATTAGCGGCTCAAAAGTGTCCTCAAAGGGAATGCATAATTCGAAATTGTGCATTATTCAAATCTCTTGTTCATTACTTTTCGGATGACAAAATTAATAGTAAGTGAGCCCAAGAGGGGATTTTTGGGTTTACTCAAAAGCGGCAGATTAACATAAAAGGGGGGATACCTTGCACTCTGTTGAGTACCTCCACCATAATATAAGTCCTCTATAAAAGACCGTGCGTATAGGGCAGCCAATCAAAATATAATAATCATCAATAATTTAATAAGTTACTATATATATATACTTGAAGTCATAATAACGTATGGTGGGCTATAAATTACATCTCGTTTTTCAATTTTTTGGTTCTCTGTCTGTTTGTACGGGCTAATCTCCGAAACTGTTGGACCGATATAAATTAAATTTTGTATGCTAGTACCTTATATCCCCGGTCAACATTTTAAATACTTTTCATCCAGGAAAATTAAAGAGTTCCCGTGGGATAGTTAAAAAACTATAGTAACTTTTACAGCTTAGTACACAAAAACTACTGATTGGATTTTAATGAAACTACAGTTAAGTATGTAGTTCATACATCAGAATAACAAATAGGCTACTATTATCCCGGAAAATTTACGGTTCCCGTGGGATTGTTTTGTTTGCCTGGAGGCAAACCCGAGCGAAGCGAGGGTGAGCCGCTAGTGACAATATAATTATTTGTTTTGTAAATTAAAACATGCAATACCTACATTTTTAGTTTTTAACTTATCATAATGTATTACTTTAGTTTAAATCATGTTATTCATTAATTTCAGTTATGGTTATATTACTGTGAGAAATGTAAATTTATTTTATTTTAATTTTTAATGGCTTACGTATTTGGTACAAATAATTAGTCTATATAATATAATAAGTAAGAATAATAAAATTTTAATCGAGTCAACATATTTATATATTTTTTGAATCATTTTCGTAGAACAAACAACGGGGGAGTTCGACAAAAAAAGTAAACAAACATTACAAAGTACAAACAAAAGTAAACGAAAATATTATTTGATCTGGAAAATTGTCCCATACTAAATTAGAAGCTATGACCTCCAACGTGGTAATTAGAGCGAATCAAATATGTAAGACATATTTATATCTAGGTTTAATTAATCATTGTTCCCGATTAAAATTCTTAGATTTTATAAAATACTTGTTGCTTTTATTTGCTTGTGTTACAAGATCGTTATGTTCACGACTATATTTTTTCACATTCCTTTTTACTTGATATTTATAATCTAACATTAATAGTTTGTAAATAGAAAACACATTGTTTGCGAATACACGATTTCTATCTAAAGAGCAATGATATAATTAAAATGTCCTCCCGACAGATTTCGGCCACAGCGGCCAATGTCATTGAAACTAGCCATCTGCGCAGGAGATATTATAGTGCTCAAGTATACGCGCAGCTACAAGTGTACTCTCTATTCCTGTCACTCTCATACTCCGGTGGGACAACTACTCGACACGACCGGTAAGAGTTAAGGCGCAGGACCGACGGCTTTACGTGTTCTCCGAGGCACGGGGGTGAAATACCGCCAAATTCCCAACTCCGGTCTGTTACTGAGAATCTCTTGACAGAAATAGGTACTCAATAACTGAGCTTGGTTTGAACCCGAGCCGTCACTCAAACCCAGGAACTCCGGATCTGCGACCGTACATGCTAGCCACTAGATCATCGAGGCAGGTATACTTAAATAAAGATATAAACATGTTAATTTTTTATCGATAATATTTATTAGAACCTACTTACAACGTCATGCTTAGTTTACTTTAAAACCTAGATATTCATTCTAGCTTTTGCCTGCGGCTATAATGACTTACTTTATTGATGTATAAGTATAAGTTCTACAGTGAATTTTCTTAATAAATTGTATAACAGTAGAAATATTGCTCATTGCATTAGAATGCAAAAAGTATTTTTTCATATATGACTTTTCGTATCAGAGATAAGCGAGTTCAAACACTCTTCAGCTTTTTAATTAATATTAGTATTAGATAAGGTGTATTTTTCAAATGCATGCGTAGAAAGTTTATTTCTACGCAAGCAGTAAATTCTATTTAATGTCAAAATATTATCTATTTTCATATTATGACGACTCGTAGGGGGTCCGGAGGGTAATAGCTATCTTAACGGTTTGCGTCACGAAACATCCAGTTATTTTATTAATTTCATAATGCTACTTTGTGTTTGTATGGAATTTTGTTTATCATTTTATCATATGCAATTAAAACGTGAACATTAAATATTTAATGTTCATAGTATTAAACAATAAAAAACCCTCTTCTTAGTCCGCATGTCGTCATCCGTTATGATCGACAACTACGGAACCTTACATTAAGCCCGGCCCTACACTTGACCGGTTTTTTTTTTAATTGTAGGTAGGTATATCCCAATTGTCGTTTTATAGTTTAATTATAAATACAGATAAATAAAAATGAAGTGTCTGTTTGTAATGTAAAAATAACAGATTTTAATAAATGTATAAGAAATTATATAAGTACCTACAGTTCTTATTAAAAACAAATTATCAGTCTGTTTGTTCCGGGCTCCGGGTAATCACCGAAACCGCTGGACTGGACTAGAAAAAGAATTAGGGTTCCGTTGAAATCAAAACGCACCTAGGGAGTAAGAACGTAAGTCGCTGATCTTTAATATTAAGAAAGCAAAAATTTATTTAACGCTCCATAAATAAAAAAATATTTTAATTTATGGGATCGTATCAGGAAAAAAGATCTGTTTAACTAAACTTCCATAGAATATGTATCGATATTTATACAAAATTTCTGTCTTATACTTATCTATAAACACAACCTATCATCTTATTTAAAAAAAGAAAATTAAACATAATGAGTTTTAAATGAAATAGATTTCCAATATACTTAGATACATGTGTATATATATATATATATTAGGGCGACCCAAAAAAAGGATTATTTTTTTTTCATGTCTCGTGTGAAAATATGTTACTTTACTATGTTTTAAGAGTCCCCTCCAAAGGACAGCTCAAAAAAAAATTTTTTAAAGGTCGCTCACAATTTTTTTAAATTTCCTAAATCCTCAAAAATCGTTTTTTTTTCAAATGCTTTTTCTCGTAATTTCATTTCTTTTTACATGAAAAATTATGAAGATCCTGAAAATTTCAAGTCAAAATTTTAATATTTAGAGGTCGCTACAATTTTTTTAAGTTTTCAAATCGAGTACTTTATATCTATTTGAGCAACTTCTTAACATGAATATTAACGAACTTAATATTTTTTTCCTTAAATTTCACATGCTAAAGAATGAAATTAAAGCACGAGATAATTTTTTTTTTGTTTCTCGTAATATATATATATATATATATATATATATATATATATATATGCATAATTTTGCATATTTTAATAGATAATAAAAGATCAGCATTCTATTTCCACTTTTTAATGCACACTTTTGTATTTTACATATTTTTTTATTTTTAAAGTAAAATTATTGTTGTCCTCTCAATTACTTATGCCATTTATTGCCCCATCTAGTACGCACTGAGACCCAACAAAATAGCGGTTTTCGAATGCTAACCTACTTATATAACTTATACCTATACATACGTGAACTAAATACATTTCATTTACAAATAAACAATTACTTATTGATCAAAAAGCTCGACCTTCAATAAGCGGAAACTTTTTAAACCACTACTAGGTACCTAAAAGGCAAACGCGCAATATATTTTGGTTATGGCAAATAAAAATTAAAAAGCGTAAATATTAGTCTAATCTACACTAAAGAGGTATTATTTGTGTAAAAATTCTTTCACTCATTGACAGTTACATTCCCGCCGAGTGCTATAGGTTATTTTTTTTATTTCAGTAAAAAAGTGTTTACTCTCAGAAATCATAATAAAGGCGAGTGAAGCGGGGGTAAGTCGCTAGTGTAAAATGGAGTTATATATGACGATAATTTGGTAATTGGTATACATTTTTTTACGATAATTTATGAACTCTACTTAAACATTTATTTTATTATTAGACCAGAGTCGATATTTTTTGAAACCAAAAGAAATAATACTAGGATGAAAAGGAAGTAATAACAACAATGGACAATTTTAGCCCATCAAAAGGTATTTCATAGAAAAGTAGGGAAGGGGCTAGGAGGGCTAGCCTAGGTATACTTTTGCATCCCCCCCAACGTGCGTTCACCTTGTCGTGGTGGGGGGGCTCAGTAGTGTACTCGCGAAGCCAAGAAACGCACAAGGAGGTGGCCCGCTTCGGTGGGTGGTGGGAGGCAGCCTTCTTCGAAGGGCGGTGTACCATGCGGGTTGCTCCTGGTACTTCTCTGATAGCAGAGTGGACCGTGGAGCAACCCCATGGTTGTTGTGGTCTGCTACGGCAGACCTGCCGTCGGGGCGTCGTAGTTGAATGCGTCAGCGATCCTGCGACGCCCCATTAAGACGGGGGATGGTTTTGTTGGGTTTTAGTGGGTAGTACTGGCTTCGCCGGTGAGTCCCACACTTCGTGCGTAAATGCATTTCCCAACGTTAAAAAAAAAAAAAAAAAAATGGTATACTTTTGCATATTTTTGCAAAGCCCACCAACTTTTTTAAAAAAGCAGAATTTTGACGCGAGGATTTTTGATTGAAAATTACTATTAGGGTGCCTTTTCGATATTAAGTCAAAATAAGGTAAAAATATATATATTTTAAATCAAAAGAAATACAGTATGTTCGGGGCATAAAAAGGTAAGTTTGATAACTACCACATGAAAAGTTTTTTTTTGTTAAAGATAAAAATAAAAAACCCAAAACTTGGTTACTTGAATTTTTTACATAAATTTTAAGATTATGTGACAAAAGTATAAATTCCTACTAAAGTTGTAGATCTTTTTATTACCTACAACTTTGGCATTTAATTTTTTTCCATAGGACTTGTAGTTTTGCCGGAAATCGAGATAAACCCGTTTTTCACCCTTAAAAACTCACCCCCTCCCACTTCCCGACCTCAGATTGCCCGTAAATGATTTTTCCTTTCATTTTTGTTATATTCTCTTCCTTTTCCAATGGGTTTCATCCTACTATTATTATTGTTTTTCACTTTTTAACATTTTCAAAGGCCTCAGCCCTGGTCTATATTAGTCCGAGGCAACAAACCACTTGTAATCACAAAGAAAAGATAATCTGGACCACTTTTAAGTCTCTATTTTAGACAGATTATAATAAATTGCTATGTTGTATAAGTTTAATAACGGTATTTACCTACTAAAAAAGTAGTATCAAAATATTAATTTGCTATTACAACAAAATAAAACTGCTAACATTTAAATTCTTGTAATTGATACTTATTATGCAAGAGAGATCTAAGCAATGGAACACAATACATACTTATTTTAATAATACCTAATGTTATTATATTTTTATCAATGTCTAGCGGCTATAAACTACGTCACTTCACAAGCCATTAAATCGTTTTATGCATGAATTACGTACTCCAGGACTGGCCTAACTTGTTATTTATATACCTACTCAATTATTTTTTTAGGGTTTCGTACCCAAAGGGTAAAACGGGACCCTATTACTAAGACTCCGCTGTTCGTCCGTCTGTCGGTCACCAGGCTGTATCTCATGAACCGTGAAAGTTAGACAGTTGAAATTTTCACAGATAATGTATTTCTGTTGCCGCTAAGAAAAATACTAAAAAACAGAATAAAATAAATATTTAAGGAGGTTCCCTTACACAAACGTGATTTGTTTGCTCGTTTTTATAGATAATGGCATGGAACCCTTCGGGCGAGAGCCCGACTCGCACTTGGCCGGTTTTTTTCAAATTCGTCGTTCGACGACTCGAACTTAGCTCCGGCCTTCACTTTATCCTGTAAGTAAAGATCCTTTATCCGCGGAAATCCTTTTATTTCCGGGATCAATATTTTCTTTTCAGTTCATTTCTTTTATTTCGTAGCTTCTAAATATTTGTTAATGATCTTTTCATTTAAATCTATCCATCAATAAAGTCCCATTAATGCGCTCTAGAAATGAGCGGGTAAAATCAGACCAAACGGCTTGTGAACTTTGGAATCGTACAAATAATCATGCTATAGGCATAGCTCAAACATAGTAAAAAGTAGGTATTTTGAAATCATAGACATTCACTTCTTTTTTTTTATAAATCAAGCCATAAGGTATCTTACTACTGATAGGTAATTTACGAATAAATATTTTTTTACCCGTGGTTTGTTCAATGAGAGGCAATTTAACAGACAAACGGTCTTTAAAAATCACCTTTATGATTGTTTGAGAATCTACAAATGTTCTTATAGGTATATTTCCGACATAGAACTCTTGTCAACACTGAGGGATAGATGCCAAAAATCCAATTTGAGACATTTTAATCGTTTGTTTCTTCTAGGTACATACGTAATAACATCACACATTTAAATATAGTTCTTATGATATAACTATAAACTAGCGGCTCATCCTCGCTTCGCTCGGTTTCGCCTCTAGAAAAGCACAAACAGATCTATCCCACGGGAACCGGTAATTTTTCTGGGATGAAAAGTAACCTGTTGTTTGATCGGCAATATGAGGAGGCATCAGCATGCCAAATTTTACTAAATTAGCATATTAATTACCATTGCATAAGTTGTTGTGTACTAAGCTCTATAAGTTACTATAGTTTTTTAACTATCCCACGAGAACTCTTTAATTTTCCGGGATGAAAAGGCAAGATCTAAGATGTTGCCCGGGGGGTATAAAATTCCACCATGCAAAATTTCATTTAAATCGGTCTAATAGATTCGGAGATTAGCCCGTACAAACAGACAAATAGAGAAAGAAACAAAAAAAACCAATAATATCTAAATTTGTTCTATTTGTCTTCTTACATCCCCCTGACTCGGTTTTTAGAATTTTTTTTTATGTACAGACATAAGACCTCTACAGTTTTATCATAGTACCTATAGATAATTAATATTATAATTATAAGTGAAACTAGCAAAAACCTGTAGCTGTACACGCGTTGGTATTTCTGTTTAAATAACAAAAAAACATGATCTCCACTTTGTATAAGAAAGCTCATAATATGCAGAGCTCTACTTTACTGGTCGAGATAATTTGCGGTTTTTCTTTAGACTATACAAAAAGTTGCATATGTAATACAGCCAAGGAACATTATGTGTTAACATCTCCAGGTAAATTTCTAAGAAATCTATTTTTAACTTACACGCCGGCGTCTCCGTGGACGGATTATTATGCGTCAATGTAAATCATATCATATCAATAAAGATCATATAATAATATACTTGTACCTATATCATATTCAGATAACTTGTACATCTGCACATAAACTATCTATACACTGTAAAACGTTTGCAAAGCGTGTCATTTAACGAGACTTTATTTATAATCGAGACTAGATAGGAAGACGAGCAAGAGTGATTGAAAATTAGTATCGTAAATATACCGCTATCCTGAGATAGCAACAGAGCTTACTTTTGTATATACGATAGATATCTAGCTATAGTTTTAAAATTAAACCAGATATTAAACAAGGTCCTACAGATTTATCTACATGTGTATATAGTGTTTCGTATTTTACTGATATTGCTATCAGTATCTTAAAATCGATAAGGAATATGTTAGGAAGTACCTACCTACTACATGTTAAGTTTTTTCGAAAGAACTTTGAAAACCAAACGACGGTTATTCGAATTGTACATTCTAATACCATCGTCTCTCTTCATCGATAATAATTCGTATTGAACTCTTTAAAAAATATCAAACCAACAAATTTTGTTTATTATTATATGTGAATTACAAACACTTTACCTACATGTTTCATATTCATGACAAATATTATATTTACATGTAGATTGTAGATATAGATTTGTTACCAAATTTATCCCAAATCCTATCCTATTCTTAGCATTATCCGCAATATTTACAAGTGTTGTATAAAAATGCCAAATTAATTTTATTACGGAATGAGGTTGAATTATTTTTAATTAAGTTAAAACTATTCTTTAATTAACTAAGTGTTTTGCACTGTTAAGTGTATTTGTATGGAAACCTTATATATTTTATTTTTAGATTGATATCGTACCGCGCCCACTAACAAACATTTACATCACTACCGACCTCGGGTCAAGACTTAATATCATATCTTCATGATGTAACATAACAAATTGTTTAATTTGAGACAATATGCAGAGCGAATAACAATTTGTTCAATTATTTCAAATTATTAAAATGTCAATATTTCTTTCTACCTCCAGATATATTCTGCAAGTCAGTCCAATGCCTATGATAGTCCAGAAAGCATTGGTAGCCCAGTGGTAACGCGCTCGCCTTGGAAAACAAGTGAAGCGGGTTCAAATCCCGTGTCTCGCACCTCTGATATTTTCATGTGCGAATCATTTCTAACATGATTACCTCTTGCTTTACAGTAAAGAAAAACATCGTGAGAAAACCTAGCAAGTTTTGGAGACATGTGCAGTCCGTCAATCTGCACTTGGCCAGCGCGACTATGGCCTGATCCCCCTCATATTGAAGGAAAGCCCGTGTCCAGCAGTGGGACGTTAAAAAGGGCTGAATACATAAATATACTAAAAATTATTATTTGAAATATTAATCAATATTCTTAAAGTTGTCAAGAAACAGGATAGATTATTCTAAAAATAATAAAAATTTAGACTTACTACTGATGGTGCATAAGAAAGATTTAGTTTTCCTGTAATATATACATAATACCACTTTATTCTATCATCACTAATAAATCTAATTTAAAAGTTACCTGATTAAAAAAATAAATCAACAACTTTTGGCCATAAAAATATAATGAAAGTATTTATTCTTTTATGCAACCTAGTTTTTGTGTAACTATAAAATTAAAAAATACCCCTTAAAACTCTAGCACTTTATATAAAGTTAGATGAAGTTGTTGTTAATTTATGTTCCATATTAAAGTTTTTAGCAAAAGAAATGTAACAGTAAAAAGTTATAAAATGAATGAAAAAATACTTTGTATTTTTTATTTAATGTCTTAGCATATTGACCAAATATACATAGCTTACTTCATATTATATAATTTTAGAAAAAAATCTCTCATAATTTACAAATGAAACAGCAAAAAAGCATTTTGCCAATGAAAAATAGTAGGATTTTTGCATTTATACAAAAATATAAGATAGATTGTAACAAAATTTCAATATATCTAATTGTTGCTACAACACTATACCAAAAAGGCCACCTAAAGTTTCATTTATATAAAATTTTATTGCAAATATAATATTTTTTTAAACTTTAACTTATGATATACAAATCATAAACCTACCAAAGGAAAAGCTACATTAGTCGGTTTTGTTTTTATTAAACAAATGTTTGTAGTGTATAAAAAATATTGCCGTGTAAAGGTTTTGTTTACATTTCTATCAATTTCATGTATCAAATTTGTTTTTAACAAAAATATAACTTACATCTTATATTCATTAAATATTTATATAAATGCTGGATTGTATACATTTGCTATATATGGCATGGTGTATCTACACTACATAAAACACCTATTATGTCATGAAATTTTGTATTAAAATATTACTTTTTCAAATATTCCTCGACAGACCATTTTTATGCATTGACGCAAGGATAATAAAACAATGCTAGTCTTATATTAACTTAATGAGATTATAACTAACACTAAATTAGTGGTTTCCAACAGTATTTCATTCTCCGAGCTTAATATAAAAAGCCAAAAATATATTTGGAATAAATTTCAAGCTTGCAGAGTATCAATTGACAAGCAATTAACAGATGATGTTGGAGACCTTATCCTAGTTAATATAAAAAAATTAAACTAATATGGAACATTTGAGAATAAGTACGAAACAGATTCCCCATTATGAGTGCGCCTTACAGCTTCAGCTAACATCATTGATACATCAATACATTGTATTTTAGGACATTCCTGCATGTGCCTTTCCTGAGGAATAGTATTTGTGACGACAACCGCTTCTAAGCAGGCATTGTTAATTCTTGAAATTGCGGGCCCAGAGAAAATGCCATGAGTTAGAATGGCATACACTTTAATTGCTCCAGCTTCAATCAACTTCTCAGCAGCATGGCAGATAGTTCCACAGGTATCTGCCATATCATCTACTAAAATGGCTATGCGATCTTTAACATCTCCGACCAATACCATTGATGCAACTTCATTTGCTTTTTTCCTTTCCTTGTGAATAAGGGCAAACTCAACATTTAAGCGATCAGCAATAGATGTTACTCTTTTGGCACCTCCAGCATCTGGTGAGACCACAATACTAGTTTTCCAGTCAGGAATATTTTCCTTAATCCATTTCAACACCGCTGGTTCCGCAAAGAGGTTATCGACGGGAATGTCAAAGAAACCTTGAATCTGTGATGCATGGAGATCCATAGTTATAATATGATCAGCACCAGATACTGATAAAATATTAGCTACAAGCTTGGCAGTAATAGGTGCTCTGCTTTTATCTTTTTTGTCCTGTCTTGCGTACGGAAAACATGGGATGACAGCAGTAACACGAGATGCGGATGCTATTTTGCAAGCATTGATCATAATTAATAATTCCATTAAATTATCATTAATTTCACCACTGCCACTTTGTACGATGTAAACATCTTCCCCGCGAACGGATTCTCCGATCTCAACACACGTTTCCATGTTGCTAAATTTCTTGGTTACCACTTTGCCGAGATCAATTCCGAGTCGATCCACAATCTTTTGCGCTAAGTCGGGATGGGAGCTACCACTAAAAACTTTAATGTTAGGCATTCTGGTAGGTAACGGTGAAGCGAGATGATCTAATTTATTCACTACTTCTTGGAGAGTTATAGTTGATTTCATCAGCGCCGGGCTAAATTGACCTCCGGCCGTCGCTTCTTAATGTTAACAACGGGATAAAAGCAATGAACTATTTGCGACCTCTTAACTAATGATAAGAAGTACCTATTGCAATGTGGGGACTCTTGCCGAGCCGCTTGTACGCCGCACTTTACGCGCTCGTTGCCTCACACGCACGTTTTTATATTTTATTGAATGAATTGTCAAGCAAAAGACAGCAAAGGCAAAGTTATTAATTGTGTGACCAGTTCATCTTATTTTAATGAAAAGAAAATTAATTATTATCTTTATTAGCTTTACTAAATTAAACTAAAACATAAAACACCCTTTATTTATTTTTGTTCTTCAGTAAAAAGTAGAAACAAAAAATATTGACATTGTTTTTTTAATTTTTATAAGAGAAAATATTTTTACATTGGGCTATTAGAAAATTTCTAAATTAAGTATTCTAGGGTAAAAAATTTTAAAGTAAAAATAAAAGAAATACAATGTTAGACTAGGGGAAACATTATAATAAAGAAATTTTGGATAAAATCTTTTACTTCATTCAAGCTTAAAGACCATAGATGAACATTAAGCTAGACAATTTACATATTACAACTGTATCAATCACAGACCAGGAACAAGACTGTCAAATGTCAATGTCAAAACCGTTTGCGCCAAAGGATTATTCATTATAATAATTTATTATTTATAATGATGTAAACGTAAATAAAGCAACTTGTTATCTAAAAATCACATCTTATCCAGTTATTTATTATAATTGAATGTCAGAAAATTTCATAAATAGTTAAAACTTGAGGGCTGCCTTTATCATTATTATGACTGAGCATACAGAGAAAAAGGAACCTAAGATAAAATTGTTAAGATGTATGGAATGGCTGCAAAACCAAAATGATCCAGAAAAGTTATCTTCGCCAAACAAAAATGATAAACAATTTATCATTAAATTTGAAACTACGGCACAGCGCAAAAATATTGTACCTACGGTGGCGGATGATATAGCGACAGTACCAGCTGGAATCGATGAACCTGCTATTGAACCAAAGGCTGTGGTAAGTAATATTTAGTAATTATAATACGTTTTGCTACTTTATAAAGAAGTGAAATAATTTTGTTAAGTAACTAGAATTCAGAAATTTATTCTTATTATATAGTATAAGAATGCAGTTTTCAAAAGTAAATTTAATTTTTGTTTTCGGTTTAAGCCTTTACGTCTTTTGCGAAAAGAAAATTTACTTATGGAATGTGAGTGGCAGGCATGTAAGTGCTATTTCAATGATTACCAAGTGTTTCAAAAACATGTAGCAAAGCATGTGTCTGATCTACATGTCACTGAAGTTAATGGAAGTGGTAAGTGAATTAAAAATATAATAGTTCTTTTTGTGTCTTAAATATCATGATAATGACAAAAGAGGTTTGCTTAAGCTTTTGAATACCTATACCCTTTAAATATCCTATAAATTTGTCTATCTGAAGATCAATATAGGTACTCTTGAAATTATTATTTTTTTTATATAAACCCATTTGTCCATTCTATTTTTTTTTAATGAGGTAAATAAGATCACTCATACTTAGGACATAATATTTATATCATAAATTATATTTTCGCAGTCCAATATGTATGCTTATGGGATGTTTGTGGTCACAGTACAAATGACTTTCCTGAAATGGTTCGCCATATTAACTATCATGCATATCATGCAAAACTTTTGGCAATTGGTTTCAATGGAAGAGCAACATTGAAATTAGAGAGATGTCAGAAAGACTCAAGCAAAAGAAATATGTTGCCTGCGCTAATAGCTGATCATTGCTGTATGTGGGTTGGGTGTACAGAAAGTTTTAACTCTATACAGGTATGATATAATTCTCATTTTAACAAAAAAAAGTTAGCTTACACGGACTGCCTGGCAGATGTGAAACATCTATGTTAATTATTAGAATTCATAATTAATAAAAACCTATAATGAAATATTGAGTAAAATAAAGAAAAATTAGACTTTCTTTAATAAAATCAATTTATTTTTCTTATTATTTTCATAATAATGATAATTACGGAATATATATTATATATACACATACATACATACATACACGGGGGTATAAGAGGTGACACCATCAATTTTTTTTTAAATATTTTAGATTCCTCACATCTGGGTGTATCCGAAAATACCCCATGTATGTTCTGTGTATATAGTACTAGCATATATATATATATATATATATATATATATATATATATATATATATATATATAGTTTTTGTATTTTTTTCAGAAATGACACATTTTCCCACAGTAAAAAGTATCCTATATATGTTGACCCGGATAATCAGCTATCACCATACCAAATTTCATCAAAATCTAAATCTAAACAGACAGATAGACAAAAATTCTAAAAACTATAGATTCTGCCTCTGTATCAATAATAATGTTTATTTCAATAAGATGTTCCAAAAAATATTTAATGTAAAGATTCGGCTTAGTTACAATTTTATTATATGTATAGATATTTTACTTACTTGTATTATTTGTTATCTTTTTATTCTAGATGTTCTTTGACCACGTGCAACACCATATAAATTACTCAGAAGATTTCCTTTGCTCCTGGGCTGGATGTGGGGCAGTGTTTCACCGACGGGTTTTACTCACAATGCATGTCAGATCTCATACGCGAGAGAGATTGATTGCTTGCTTCCATTGTGGACACCATTTTGCATGTAATAGAAAGCTGTCAGACCATTTGTTGCGACAGGTGATTTATATAAATTATATTATTAGCATGTTTTTTAGATTTATTAGTGATTAGCCACTTATGTGCAACCCTAGTCACGATTTTATTCACAGTTTCATAGGTTTCTTGCTCCTTTATTTAAAAATAAAAGTAGCCTACGTTATTCTGTATAATATCAGCTATCAGCTAGTGAAAGTCTTGTCAAAATCGTTCTAGCCTTTTCGGAGCAGTTGTTATTTTGACATTACAAACAGACACTTCGATTTTCGTACCTGAACTCTAAATATTTCCTGTATAAAACATAACCTATATGTAGTCCTACAAGCTACTCTATCTTTCAGTGAAAGTCCCTGTACAATTGATTAATTTGTCCCAAAGATTTTCCTCAACAAACAGAAAGACAGACAGACAAAAAAAATAAAAATTGTTGTTTAGGCACTGGCTTCATATAAATAACTACGTACTTGAGAAAACAGTTATTTGAAAATCACAGACAGACACTTCAATTTTATTTATCTTATAATATTGATTGAGCAATTCTTATATGTATTTATATGTATATATGTATAAAATAATACATAGTGTCTCGGAAACCGCTATAACGATTTGGATGAAAATTTGTATTCAGTAAAGTTAGCTTTAGGTCTTTATATGATGCATACCACAAAAATTTTTATTCTTGATTTTCTTAATATTTTGGTATTTTTAGTACTTCTCAAAAGAGGCTTCCTGGTAAATTTTGAGATTTTTTTGGTCACTGGTTCAAAACCTTTTCTTCTTTTCAGGTGTCTTCTAAAAAAACGTAATCTTTACCGTAAAACGTCAAACGAAACTCGGTTATCTAGGTATTTATATTTATACTCATATTATAAAGACTCAAAGAGGAAAGATTTTTGTTTGTTTGCTTGTACTGAATAAGTTCCGAAATTACTGAACCGATGTAGATGAAATTTCGTAAGAAGATAGTTTGATACCCTGGGAAGGACATAGGATAGTTTTTAATCCGGAAATCACCCCTTAAGGGGGTGAAATTAGAAAATTTGTTTGAGAAAGCACCATAAAACAAAGTAAGACAACCAATAAAGTGTTTTTAAAGTAATGGTAACGGGTATAACTGAAAATCAGCGCTGCTTGAGATTCGGTCTTAGCAGCATTAGCTGAGTTATTACCCTTTGCCATAAATTACTTTAAGCTTTACTGATTCTGTTAACTTTTTTACTCTTTCTTTTTTCAATAAATACTTTTTATTTATTTTTATTTTTTTAAAGTATCGAATATTCCAGACGGTGTCGGGGGTGGGAGGCGTGCACGCGTGCTCGCTGTGCGGGCTGGCGAGCGCGACGGCGGCGCTGCGGCGCGAGCACGAGCGCCAGCACGTGTCGGCGTACGCCTGCGCGCTGTGCGACATGTCGGCGCCGTCGCGCACCGCGCTCGCGCACCACGTGCGCTACCGCCACCTCGCCGGCGACACCAGGACGCACAAGTGTCCGCACTGTGCGTACAAGTCAGTGACACATTGTATTTTTTTTTCTTTTTTTTTAATGACCCTCCAGGCTCTGGTCTCGTATATGTGTATTGCGTATACATAATAGCGAACTAGATTCGCTTCGCTTGGGTTCACCTCTGAGAAAAAAAAACAAACCTATCAACAAAAAGTAGCCTGTGTTATTCCAGACTATAATCTACCTCTGCGCCTCACCCAGATCCGTTCAGCTGTCTTGCCGTGAAAGGGTATCAAATATTCATACATACTCACAAACATTCACAATTATAATATTAATAATAATTACGGATTTAATTTTAATATTTACAGAGCAGTTACAAAGTGGGACCTACGCAAGCACATACCGACGCACACACGCAAAAAGAAACTGAAGGTCAAGCAAGAGCGTAAAGAAAGCACAAGTGATATAGAAATATCCGACGAAGAAGAAGTGAAAGAAGAGAAAAAGAAGAAAGTTGGAAAGAAATACGCGTGTCACATGTGCCCTGAAAAAGAAGTGAAAGTTTTTTCACGTGGAACAAGATTGACTACGCATTTAGTTAAAGTGCACGGAGCTCAGTGGCCATTCGGGCATAGTAGGTTTAGGTGAGAATTGTAATTGTATTTAATTTTTTAATTATTTAATTAAAACTTCTTTAGGTGGGACTGAGGGGTAAGCCAATACATTGGGAAAATGAGTGTCGCGGAAGTAAGTGTCAAATTCATATTATTAATAAATATATATATATATATATATATATATATATATATATATATATATATATATATATATATATTTTAATAATTATAATTATTATGTACAAAAATATATATTTATTGTTCATTATAATTTTATATTATTATTACTTATAAAATGAATATTTATCACTAATATATTTTTTTTAAATGTTATGTTTATATATTGATTTGTTTAGATTTAATCGCGGTATTTGCCACAGCGCCAAAGAAGTTTTACTTCGACCTCGCGTAAAGGTCGATAAAAGGCGTTGATATGGTCCCCGTTTATCTTCTCTTCTCATATCATCATGTTGCTTGTATTATCTAGGTGGCTATTAGTTAAATGTCCTGCCCATCGCCATTTTAGTTTGATTCATAAAATTTATTAAATGTACATTAATGTGTGTGCTGTTTGTAAATATATAAAAAAATATAATTTCAGATATCAAATAAGCAAAGATGGCATGTACAGACTGACGACCACACGATTTGAATTTGAAGATGTATCTAAGAAAATAGTAGATGGTTATAGCTGGCCTAAAGAATCTTTAACAAACAAATTTGAATTCGATCTGAAACAAATAGCTGAAGCCACGGAGACTTCACCGAAGAGATTTGAAATCACATTGAAGAAGAATGAAGTCAAAAAGGAAAATGATGTGAATACAGCAGTGGAAATTATGATGTGTGATGTCGATGAACATGGGAATATAATTAGTACTGAGACTATTACAGATGTTATATACAGTTAAGTTATTGGTCGTTTGAAAAGGGTAGTAGGTTCAAATTCTGGACCTGCTTTTTTCATGTGATTGTCGGCTAGATTTCTTTCTTAAAAGTTCAGAGTATAATACTATAGTTATAATAAATTGAGACATTGGTAGTCCAGTGGTAACGCGCTCGGTTAGGAAACCAACTGAAGTGGGTTTAAATCCCAGGTCTGGCATCTGATATTTTCATGTGCAAATCATTTCCGACATGATTACACTTGTCTTACGGTGAAGGAAAACATCGTGAGGAAACCTGCATATCTATTTATTTATTCAAGGTCTACCATCAGTTTACAATTTGTTAATACGAGTACTGTAATTAATATCATAGATTACATTTGTACATTATAAATCTATATTAAGGTAAACACAACATGCTTCAGAAATAGTATAACAAAGAAGAATAAAAATTATACATTAAATGTGCTTATTTGCTATTTGTAAAAGTCGACACAGTGCATTATTTTTATACATCTAAATAGAAGACTTGAAAATGTCAATTGGGCCACTGCATTGATTAAATAAATAAATAATAAATATAAATAGATATGTTGGGACATTAACGCACAGCCCCATCTAGTTCCATGGTAAGCTACGAGGCTTGTGTTATGGATACCAGATAGCTGATACACTACACATAATATATAACTTTAAATACATACATATTATGAATATAAACACCCATGACTAGAGTACAAACATTCATGCTCAACACAAAAATGAATGCCCCAGCGGGACTCAAACCCGCGACCGTTGACATAGCAAGTAGTCATGTCATGTCACCACCGCTGAAAAAATAAAGGTAGTGGCTTTAGAATGCTGAAATTAAAAAAATGACTTTTTATCTTCATAATATAATAATATATTTTTTTTATTATTTTTTCAATTGGGGTTTTTGAAGTGTATAACTCGCGTCATCTAAAAAGAACGCTGGAAGAAAGTGGAGAGGGTATGTTTGCGCATGGGTATACTCGCGCACAAAAGTGCTAAGCTTATTATTTTATTTTTCATAGAATTTCGCTCGCGACTTTATATATTAGTTATTGGTCGGGACATCGAAAAATATATTAGATAGAATATCATTAAATAGAATTCTATTCATTATTAAAATATGTTTGATTCAGTGCAGAATGTTTAATCTACTTACAAAAAATTAAATTAATACGTTTAATACATTTTTTTTTATTATTAACTGCATTATTATTAGACTCTCTCTTTGTAAAACAATATACGTCAAATACAATTTTTCTCTTTTCTATATATAAAACCATTTCGTAATTAAAAACTTTTTTGTGCGCGATGGTATTTCGAACTGACGAACCAATAGCGCGCCGGCAAGCATGCGGCGCGCGCCCGCCGCCCCGCGCCCGCTTCTTACCACCAATTTGACCGATAAATCGCTTCTGCGCAGCTTGACAGCCAGCGTTCTTTTTAGATGACGCGAGTTATAACTTCATGTATGATGAAAAGGAAATGCGACATGAGAAAGAGACAAACACATAAATATATATTGAATGAGATAGAATACATTACACAGAAAGTGAAAAATAATACTGAATAATATGTTATGTAATATATGTTAAATAAAATAACTTCTAAACTTGGTAAAAAAAACGAAACCTTACAATGATTTTAAATATTATATTTATGTTTTTATAGCAATTATTACTTATAATAATGAATATTTATTACTGTAAGATGAATGTGCATAAATTAAATAAAAGCTATTATGACTAATGTTGCCATGGTAACCGTTTTTATTATATTGACAAATGATATATCACATTATATTATTTCCGTATATGATATTTTATAAACATATGACTGTAATATGCCTAATATGTCTTATTTAATTATTGATTTATTATAATTTAATTGTGACATTTGAAATTTGCGAAAGAAGTTTTTTTTATTTTTTTTTTTATTAATATTTTTAATGAATTCCTTAATGAATTTTATTCTATATTTTGTAATTTAAAATTTACAAATTGTGTATTTTTAAGTTAACATTTAAAAAAATAAAACATTTTTAATTAAAAATATTAATTTCATTTGTTTTTTAATTTTTAAATAAAACTTTTAAGTTTATAATTTTATAACTTTCATAACATAAATATTAAATATTTGACAACACCTCTATTAGTCTTTTTCAAAACTAAATGTTTTTAAGTAATATTATAAAATAGGTATACATAATTTGTTTTTATTACGTTTAATTAATTAATTATGAGCGATGTGTTATAACACTTTTTATAGAATATATTTGTATATAAAAAAAAAACAATTTCTATACTTACAATAATCGCATTGAAAGTGAATAACTTTAAAGATAAAAAGAAAGAGTTAATTGAAAGACGAAAAGAATAATATATTAAAAATATTTATTTAAAAAAAATATGTAACATTATAAAAAAAACAATATATATTGTTTTTTTTTTAATTTAATTTATTACATATATGTAATACATTTCGGAACCCAATTATTATTTAAATTGCCTAATATTGCTATCAGCTGTAGCTGTAGCTTAGTGTACCGCCGCGTGTCTATGGCGTGAGAAAATAGAAGACCTTTTTAGTTAAAAAATGAAAACTTGAAAGAAGTAAAGAATATTAAATTATAAATATTTATTTAAAAAAAATACATAGTACAAAAAAATCAACAATACTTTTATTTTCGGAACCAAATTATCATTTAAAGTGCCTGATAAGCCTATCAGCTTCTCTAAAGCCGGATTCAACGGCGCCATGTACCGCCGCGTGTCTATGGTGCGACGTGGCCTCCCCCGCGAAGCACACTACGGGGAAGTCCCCGAGCTGTAGCGGCTCTGACAGAGCGACGGCACTACCCCCATTCCGTTCTGTGGCAACACTGCGGTATGAATACGAGCCTCGAGCTAACGGGTTTGATGCCCATTGAGATCTGGAATAGTTTATTAAATTGAAATAAATAAATTATTTATTTCCACACTAGTTATACTAATCACGGTAAAAAAAATAGTAGGCATTTACACATTGGATGTAACGGAAAAAAACCATGCAGTAAGTGATCGCCTATTGTTTAACAGAAATGCTGTCAAATGCATTGGTTAATAAGTAGTTCCATCTCATGTTATAATTATTAGACCAGTGTCGATAATTTTTGAAACAAAAAAAATAATAGAAGGATGAAAGCCATTGGAAAAGGAAGAGGATATAATAAAAATGAAAGGAAAAATAATTTACGGGGGGTCTGAAGTCGGGAAGTGGGAGAGGGTCAGCTTTTAAGGGTAAAAAAGGGTTCCGGTTTCTCGATTTCCGGCAAAACTACAAGTCCAATGGATAAAAAAATTAAACACCAAAGTTGTAGGTAATAAAAAGATCTACAACTTTTGTATTTAGACTTTTTCACATAACCTCAAAATTTATGTAAAAATTTCAAATAACCAAGTTTTTGGTTTTCTATTTTTATATTTTACAAAAAAAATGTTTTTCTCTATCCAAAAGTCGTTTCTCAACTGTGACATTGAACTAAGCGTGACAGTCGGGAGTATCTCACACACGTCTTCCCTGCACGCCCTACAGGATTGTCCTGCCTAGAGACCAGTTTGTTAGATGGCTGTATAGAAGAATGTGGAAATATTATTAATGCTGGACAATGGCATATTAACTGTAGTTGTCTTACTTTCTTCTCTTAGCAATGGAGGAATTGATTGAGGTTATAATTTAAACGGTTTTACGTAATATAAATTGAAATAGAAATCGAATAAAATGGTTACAAAATAAGATAAACACAAGCTCGTTCGAAGCTAAGAATATAAGTAAAATAAAACCTCACCTTAAAACAGACTTAACAGGTGAAACATTAAACTTCTTTTTGAACACAACATCCAATAACTTGTTAATACCAGCTTTCACTTCTTCTACGCTCTTTTTCTCCATTTTCTCCGCGGCTTCTCCGTAAATCCAGGCGAGAAGAACATTTGGGTGATATTCAATCGTAAACATTCCATACAACTCGGTAACCCATTGTTCTTGGGCAGAAAACTTAAGTTTATCCTCCATTTTCCATAAAATAGCAAAATTGCCCGGTGTTTTCGGCCACCAGGGCTTCGTAAATTCTATGTATATCTTATCAAGCACGCAAAGTTGGAGAGTGTTTATGGAGTTGATTTTTTCAGCTGGCAATGGAGGGTTAAATAACTGCATATGTCTGAAATATTAAATAAAAAATTTTTAACAAAAAAATTAAAGGCGACTTCAAACAAAAGCACTAAAAAGTAAAAAATAACTGATTGGTAGTTTTCATTTACTATACATACCTAATCAAATAATTTCGAAGTCGGTGCCAGTCGATACAAAGCAAAGCACCGACTTGTTAATTTTTTTTTTAATTTTCCCTTTTTAGTGTAGACAGTAGTAGCAAAGTAAGAATTCTAACGTGTTAGGCTTGTCAAATCAAACAAAATAAACCCAAACTCAAAGTATCTACTATTAGCCGTTGAAGAGTTCCACCTATCCACCTTCTGGCCTTACCATCAGATCAGGTCAACAATACCGAACCACTGTACTATCAACGGAAATAGAAACACTTGCAAAAATCAAAATGTGTATTATAAATTGAATTTAGCAGTATATTTTTAGATTTTACTTTTAAAGTACTTTTAGTCTACCTCAAAATAAGACCTATTCATTATATACGAACAATTTATTTTGAAAACGATGTGTTGATATTCTCTAAAGTAAATGAAAAATATAAAAAAAAAAAACAGTAAAAAAATCAGTAAAAAAATAGTAAAAAAAACTATTTTTATACCTTTCTTTCAAAACTCCTACAGAAATAGTAACGATGACACTCTTAGCAGCGTACAGGCTGCCGTCTTTGCACGTTATCTGCACCAGGGGGTTTCCAGCATCCCCACTTTGCTTGGTGGATCTCCATTTTATACTTTCTACTTCCTTATTTAAATGAATAGATATTGGTAATTTTTTGGATGGATCGGGGTATTTGTTCTGAAAAATATAGTAAATATCGATTGTGAACTACTTGATATCCACGTATAAATAAATTAGGCTTAGACCACTTTTAAGTTGAAAGACTAGGTAATTAATTAGGCGATAGATTAATTAAAAATACATATATAATTAGTTTAGATACTTACCAATAAAACGTCAAATATTGTTTTAAACCCCTTTCCTTTCCAATTCAACATGAATTCGCCCTCACAGCCCCAACACTCTTCTAATCCTTTCAACGATTTACCCTTCAAGGGGTCACTTTGACCCCCAACGTGACTGTTTCTCTCAAACCATTCTATAAAGGATTGTACTAGTGTAGGATCTTTTTTTAAATCCGGATTTGTTTTTGGTCTGAAAAATATAAAATAAATAAAGGTTTACAGTACATTTTATCCATACTGATATAATAAAAACGCAGAGTTTGTTTGTTTGTTTTTTATTTGTACGTTTGTTTGTTTGAACGCGCTAATCTCAAGAACTATTAAACCCATTTGAAAAATTCTTTTTCATTAGATAGCCTGTTTAGATAGCGTCTTTTTCATTAGATAGAAGGCTATAGGCTATATATCATCATGCTATTACCCAAGAAAGCGGAGCAGTAATCGTTAATGTCAACAAGTCATTCATTCATTCATCAGTCATTGTAAAACTGATGTTTATAATGAAACAAATTTAAAGCGGGTGAAACCGTGGGGCACATCTAGTGATTATAAAAAATCACCCATACGGTCTGTTAGATTAATGATAACAATCGGTTAATTGAAAGAACTTACGCATCTCGAATACATTCTGAAATAGATTTTCCTGAATTTTTATCAGCTTTGCCAACTGCATCGTTTAAAGATTGAATTATATTTTCGCTTGTCTCATTTGATAACAATTCTCCATTAGATAGTACAAAGTACTTGTTATCAGGCGCCGGTCTTCCTAAAAGATCTAGGGGATTTGCTAATTCAAAGACAATATTGTCCTTCTCACCATGACACCTGGAATGGACATTTCTTCTAATAAAAAAGTAAATAAAAACATTTTATAGAAATTTTTTTTTATAACCATGATCTGATTCAATAAAACAAACTAGTGCAGCGAAACTACTTTATTTTTTTTAATTTTGTTTTTAAATATATTTTTTTGTGTTTTATGTGGAATAGACATGGGAGACGTATATTACATATAAAATTACCGTGACACGATTATATTCAAACTGTGACAAACAGTATTGAGTGGTGGTAAGTGTTTCTACCAATTACTTAACCGTTCCTGCGACTAACGTCAAAAAGTTAGATATAAAAATTTTGGTTCGTATGTATAGTTCTGAAAAACCCAAAGGTGCTCTAAAGCGCAGGTTTTAAAATTAAGTACAATAATAATTGGTAGTTTTACATAAACCTATTTCATACCATCATCAATATACCAAAATCGAAAGCAAAAAAACAGATCTTTTCAAAACTTCTTACAAGTAGTATTTACTCACCAAGCTGCACCTAAATCGATGTAACAATCGCCATATTCCACAGTTCGTATCCTTCCCCCGATCTGATCAGCGGCTTCCAATCCCAACACATTAAGGCCTGCTTTATGCAAATTTCGTAACGCGGCTACACCCGCAGCACCACAACCTATGACTATGACGTCCATTACGCTCCTAGAAATAAAACAATTTGATAATTTGACACGTTTGGCTCAGTTTGTAGTGAGCCTACTTCCTGTGCCAGCGGTAGCGGTTTTGGGTCCCGCTGGGGGCATTCTTTTGTGTGATGAGGACGAATGTTTGTACTCCAGTCATGTTTATATTTATAATATGTATGCATCCAAAGTTATAATGTGTAGTGTATCAACTATCTGGTATCTATAGCACAAGCCTCGTAGCTTACCATGGAACTAGATGGTGCTGTGTGTTAATGCCCCAACATATTTATTTATGATCCAAATCTTCAAAACTTCTTCTTCCAAATATAACAAAAGCTATTGTGATTAACTTAAATCAATTTTACATTAAAAAATCATATTATTATAAAGATCAATCAAAATATATCCTAAAATTAATTATAAACTGTAAAATCAGGTTTTATTATCCTATTTTACTCACTAATTTTACAATTAGATGTTATTTTAAAATCACTAAATATTGATATAATTTGTTACCAATATTTTAAACTAGATGGCGGAATAATCGCGCCTTCATATATACTACCGAGTACCGACTCCCTCCCGACCTCGCTTCACGTGTTATTCCAAATCATACTCTATCAGTGCACTAACCTTATTGTTAATCTAAATCCAACCAGCCATTTTAACGTGAACGAGTGACAAACATACACACATACGCATACACATATAAACTATCATTTAAAATAGAATTTATAGAACTCCGATATAATACTATTTTCATTTTCAATATTTTTAATTTCATGTTATGGCAATAGTTTTGAAACTTCATAAATAATTTTTAATTTTGACATAAATTGGTAAATAAGATGTGAGTAAAATGAATTTTACCTTTATAATTCACTTAAGACTTATATAAATAAAACAGAAAAAATAAGGTTATCGAATAAAAAAAAATCCTTTGAAAAAGCATTGTATGCGAATATAATAAAATTTTGAACGTTAAAAACTTGAAGCATAAAAAGATTTAGGTTACTTTCACACTTGTAGTAGTATTAACAAACCGTTTTTATTTATTAAAACATTACCACAATTCAAAAAAAAATTAAAATCAAATTTGGAAAAATACACTCACGTTGCCATTTTTTAAATTATTCACAATTTATTACACCGAGGAAATCTGAAGCTTATCTACAACTGACCTCGTCTTAAACAGAAACTTTATTGCGTAATTGATAGTGTAATTATCACAATTGTTATTTTCAACTTGTTTTATATAAATTATAGACACACTACACTGGTTAGTTTTAATTATTTTAATGGGTTCGATTACCTGCTTTTTTTTTAAATTGTTTAGGTTGCCAGTTCTAAAAATCAGTCTTTTTGATTTATACAAAAAAATATACCTATAAGCCAAGTGCGTGTCGGGCCACGAGCAATGTAGTGTTCCGTAGTTGTTCACTATTATGCGGACTAATAAGAGGGTTTTTTGTTTAATACTATGAACTTTAACGGTTTCGTGTAAAGATGGACCCATATAGGACAATGCGCGCCGCCCACTCCGATGCGTTTCTAGCGTAAACAATATTACTCATTAAGAATAATTATTATTAAGGCTGTTATGATTTTATTGTTGTATATTCTTAATTGGTTCATAAACTTATATTTATTACCTGTTTTACAGAACGACGTCAATCGTTATATTATTAATTTTCAATGGAATTTGTACGATTTTTTTACTACTCCAAGTACAGTTTTTGTAAGTTGGTCCACTATTACTCGTAAACTTGTAAAGACTAATTAGCTGTGATAGTTTTCTTTTAACTTCGTTATATAGTTAATTTTTACACATATCCAAAAACAATCATTTAGCTCGCGGGGGACTGACTCTAAGAATATTTTTCTAACTTATAACACTTTAAAGCTTAATATTTCACAAACAGATCTCTTAATCGAAAAATTGTTTTCACGAACCCTCAATATTTTTGAAAGGCCTATCTAACGACACTCCATACCACGGGGTAGACGAGTAAAAAATCTCTACTTTACGTGTAAAGCTTAACAGTGTTAGTTTAGTAGTGTACGTTTACAGTAAAAAAAAATTTTTTTCGAGATTTTACTTTACCACTTAGTTGGCGTGACTAATATGTATATTTATGGCAAATTATAGCTTTCTAGTACTAACAGTCACTGAGTTAAGCTGCAGACAGACGCACCCGGAACCCTAAAAAGAAATAAAAATTAAAAGCTTAGTCGGCTGTTTTTAAATTTTCCAATGTGCTTAGTTGCCCATCACTCAATAAGGACTTTTCATTGACACAAACGCATTAATTTTTATATAACGTCAATTCCATTCACCTCGAGCTACCTTTTTTCGCTCTCCCATACAAAATCACTTCATGTTACAATAAAAAATACACGAGAAAAGGCATGTAGATTAGAAGCATGATTATTGTAATGATTAAAAATATCAAATGTCATTTAAATATTCCAAATGAATTAAAATTCAAATTAGTTCAATTTAGTGATTTGGAAGGAAGTCAAACTGGAATACAAGCATGAGTACAGTTATATATATTTATGTATATATGTATATACTAGCGACTCACCCTCGCTTCGCTCGGGTTCGTCCCTGTTTACGTTTTAACGTTTTGTATAGATTTCTCAAAGATGAAATATTTTTCCGCAGTAAAAAGTATCCTTTATGTTGACCCGGATAGCCAGCTATCATCATACCAAATTTCATCAAAATCTGTCCAGTAGTTTCCTCGTGATGCGGTAACAGACAGACAGACAAAAATTTTAAAAACTATAAATTCGGCCTCTGTATCGATAATTATAATAACTATTTCAATAAGATTTTCCAAAAAATACTTAATGTACAGATTCAGCTTCGTTAGAATTTTATTATACGTACCTGTGTAAAGATAGATTACACAGATACAAAAATCTATTTATTTAGAAAAAAATATGATTTTATTACGAAGACGATTTTATTACGAGGTTTTGTAATTGTAATTTTAGAAGTAAAATTAATTAGCTATAGAAGTAAAAATCTATGTTGCTGTATGTATCGTCGAGCAAAACTAGACAAGCTGCATTCTTTGACGACCCGTCCCGTCGCACCAACAATATCACACAGCTACTGAGTAGGAACTCCATGAACTTTTTATCAGTAAGCATTGCTTTGCTTATATATAAAATCCACTTGTCGGTCTGTGATTTTAAATAATTTGTTTATTTACAACAAAAAAAACGGAATATCGAAATGGACAAGTATTTTTAAACATACACCTCGTACTCGTATATAAAACTCGTATATAAAAAAAATATAATAAAATCACTTAACGAGGATGTATGAAAGTTTTGATTAATGAGAAAGCGATAGTAAAAGTTCGAAGAGGCTTACGCTAAGAGATACACTGAATTGCGGGACATTTTATACTGAAACCGAAGCAGAATTTCAAAATAAAAGGGCTTTATCTTTATTATTTTATTACTATACTTGACAAACGAGTAGAGCTATGAGCGAAAGCTAGTGCAATTTATAATAAAATTTTAAAGGCATTTTATTAAATGTATGCGTGTATATATTGTAAGCAGATTTCAAAATTTACCGAAAAGAAGCCGTGTAAACAGATTTTATTGTTCTTAATTGTTGATAATGTGTGCCATTCGCGAAAGAAATAATGAGGTTTTATATTGAAAATTGTAATCCAAATATGCAATGAAATTAAATATACACAAAACGCTTTTTTGGAGAGCTGAATTGACATTATTGATTTCTCTTTTAAAGTATTCTAGAGTATAAATATATCTACACTTAAACCAAACCAGAAGCGGTGTATATATATATATATATATATATATATATATATATACACCGCTTCTGGTTTGGTTTAAGTGTAGATATATTTATACTCTAGAATACTTTAAAAGAGAAATCAATATATATATATGTATAATACAGATATTTAAACGCAAGACAAACAGATCTTTACTCCCTCTACAAAAGTGTCTCTTATAATATTTTTTATATTTCAACGGCCTAATGCTTACGGTAAAGGCAATTTTGTATATCATAGAGTCAGATCAATGAAGACAAGCAGAATTTTTTCCAAATCGTCTATTTGATCACCTGCGCTATGTCGAAACCGTGTAAATTAGGTTTTCTTAGAAAATTAAAAAAAAATGAGTGAATGTAGGCTTCGGTCTAACTGTATTAGGATCGCCGTGTAGAGCATTCGAAGTTGTATCAATCGAACAATATTCTTTTGATTTTATTTATATGTGATATATAATTAGTAACACTTTTATATAGCTTATTATAATCGATAATAATATTGGGTTAAACTGGCAGCGAGGGTGAGTCGCTACTCGCTATTTAATATTATAAATGTGAAAGTTTGGATGGATGGATGTTTGTTACTCAATCATGCCAGAACGGCTGAACAGATCTGGATGAAATTTGGCATAGAGATAGATTGTAGTCTGGAATAGCACTTAGGTTACTTTTTTTATCCCGATAAACGGTGTACAGTTACTGTTGGATAGTTGTTTTTGTTTTCACTTGGGACGAACCCGAGCGAAGCGAGTGTTAGTTGCTACTATAATTATAATATGTCATTTCTATATATTTTTTACATTTCCATTACCAATATTCTTCGTGTTGTTTCGCTTTACGAAGCTATTAATAAGAAAATTGGATTGAATAGATTTCTATTCATCGATTATAGAATGATATATTTTCTATGCCCTTTTAGAAGTAAATCTGCCCTAAATACTATATGGTCACCCTAACAAAATTGCAACCCTACACTAACGACGCGGACATCGTCCTTTCAACGATGTGTAAGATTTATTGGCTAATGGCTTCGTAAGGGTTGGAGATTTCGCTGTTTGTTTTTAACAAATCTCATCTTTTTTATATAAAAAAGGAAACCTTGCCTGACTAATAGACTGACTGATCTATCAACTTAAAAATTTGGCACACAGGTATGTAATTATGAGAAAAAATTTAAAAAATTCAACCCCTAAAGATGTGAAACGGGGAAAGATGTGTAGTGTCACGATCGATGCTAAAGCTAAAGTTTAATTAAAAGTTTAATTATTATATATTGAGACTGTTCTGTTCTAATTATTATATATAAAGCCATTGGCAAAATTAGTACCTATTAGGTTATACAAGCGTTCATTTGCAATTTAAAGACAGAAAAACTGCTCACTGCTAAGTGATTATATTTGATACATAACTTTTGATATTAAGATGGTTATATTTATACACATTATGGTTTAAATTAAAACTTTTATTAGACTTTCCTAGATATAATAAACACCCTATTTATTTTCTATGTACCTAGAGTGACTTACAACGGAAGCCCTATTATCAATACGTATTCTTTAAAAGGGTAGGTAAATATTTAAATTTTACTAGTTTGATCAATAATAATCTATCTTTACCCATGTATAGTAATATAATATCCCATTATAAAAGTTCAAGAAATTGTTGATAGAATTTGAGAATTACCAAACATGCCTCCAACACGTAAACTTTAAATCAAATAATAATGTTGCTACACCATAAACCCTGTTATAATGTTATATGAAGTCGTATCTTTAAAATGGGTGTTTCATTTTTCCATATCAATCCATACGACAGATGTGAGGCGTACTTAACTATAATGGCTAGATAAAAATACATTTATCTAGTTAATTATTTGACTATAGTTTTATTTAATTAGTAAATTAAAAAAAAAGAAGGCACATTGTCGTAAATTAGTAAGGTAATGATAACTCGACCGTCCAGTCTCACGGTTTAGACGTACTGTCCCAAAAAATCTTAAAATTTGATTCCTAATTTCTAAATCGAATCCGCGAATATCTTTCCATTTGCCAAGGTAAAAAGTAGCCGAGTGCCATTTTATTTTATTTATTTATCGAAAAAATACTTCAAATAAGTAACAAAAATTTGAAGGCGTTTCTTATCTTTGTTTGTATGTAGAGTCGCTTATTTAACCCTAATCTAGATTATGTACTCTTAAAAAGGGTCAATATTTAAATTTTACTAGTTTGATCAATAATCATATCCCACTTCCTAGTAACGGAGTCTGTAGAAAAGATTTTTCAAATTTTTTCTATATTTGTAGAGTTAATGTTTAAGTTAATTTTGTATTTTTAAATTAGAATTAAAAAAATATTAACAATGTACCTACTATACCTACTGAATAAATTGACTCTTTTAAAATTAAATTAACGATTAAAAAGCTCTAATTGAATAAAGTTTAATTTAATATTTTCTCCATTTCATTTCACTTGTTTGACTTGGTACTGGCTTTTCTTACTCAAAGGTCAAAGGTCACTGGTTCGAATCCAAGAACGGAATTGAAGCAAGTAATAGGTATACACGGTTCGTTTGCACATTACGATTGTATCATATTATTGCGATAGTAAACCAATAAATTATAAATATAACATCGATCAGAATGATATATAGTTTATTGAGTCAATCCGCACAGCAAAGGTTTACGTTTCGTAAGTCTCCCTCAATTAAATTTTTATATAAGAGAATGTCCTATTTCTTCTATTTAGCATGCAAGGTGAATATGGTGAAATAAATAGAAAATTATACCTCAGTATTATTTTTATTCATGGAATGGATTTATGGGAGGTTTTAATGGGATATGCTCATATGCCATGAAAACATCTGCAAAGCAGGTGGCAAGTGTCCACGTGCCGGCGCGGATGTACGTATGATTGAACTGTATTATATTTCATAATGGTCGTCTGCTTTAAATTAAATTTGCATCAAACTTTCGCGTAATTAAATTAGTTTTTGTTAATTTTTGCTAGACTTTACCACAGATCATATAATGCAGAGAAAGAAATTATCACGATAAATATGTCTTTTGATAATTATCGCGATAATTATCAGATAATTATCCGATAATCAAATATATATAAACTAAGTAATTCTTGTTTAGGTATTGGTATTTGACTACTTGTCTATTGTAATTAATTTACGTTAGAATAAATTATAAACTTTTAACAATCAAGGTACTTTTTTTTCATAATAAAAAAACAGAATAAATTTAACCAACTACAATGCCCATACTCCATAGGCACTATTTAATTAAATTAATAAGTGGAATATGATCCTCATCCTCAGTTCTCATTTTGCTGATTGAGTTTTTTGAGCTAACTCTCTCTAGTTTGCTGATCGATAATTTGAAGAGTTGCAAATCAATTATATTTATCAAAGATAATTATCAACCTATACTCATTATGATAAATATCAATGATAATTATCCTTTCGAACCTTTCTATACAGTGATGTGACCTCATACTGGCTTTACAATAAACTGTGATTTTTTTTTCATATTCGAAAATTTAATTTATGGCTGAGTAAGTTCTGCTGTGGTTTTTTTGCATAAAATGTACATATTTCACAAATAAGTAGATATGCTCTTACGTAACTGCCTAATAAAATTCCTACACAATTACTTAAAAGGTTTTTACAACTAGAATCATGGCCTTTAAGATATTTCGGAATTCTCTAATGAAAAGCACACCTTGACCCTGTTTACAGAAAACAGGTTCCAACATATTCATCTCATGAGAATTTAGTTACTTTAAACAATGAAGTCATAATTACATAAAGCAGCGATCTACTAATTAAGACACTCAAATATGCTTTTTATTTAATTATTCTGCCTAGTGTATAGTAATTAGTTCTAAAATAACAAGTTGATGGTTTTATTGTATTACAAGTTTACAAACAATGCCTTCACTAGAGCGATACAAACAAACAGTTATTGTTATATTCATACGAATATATAACAATAGACTGAAGTATTTAGTTTACATTAGGACAATTGTGTTTAGAGTATTATAAGGGTAGGTTTTTTAACGAAGCCGGTGGTTGTTGAGCACCGGTTTGATTGACAATCGCGAAGCAGGTAGAGAGGGGGCTCAGTCAGAACGCGACCGCGGTTAGAAGTGTACGTACGCTCGGATGGGAAACTCGGCGAGATGGCGGCTAATGGCGTGAGAGTTAAAATATGTTGAAGCATGCACAGCGGCCGCCGGCGGCGAGCGATGATCACCGCTACCAAAACATGCCGCGGCGGCCGCACCACCATCTACCCTTAAATGTGTCTACTTTGGACTCCTCGAAACATTCAGTTGGTGGTACATCAGCCAGCGTCAGTCCTGGAGCTCAGCCTCCGACATCCAATCCTGTGATCACTCCAGTTCCTGTCGCATCACCTCCTAAACTTGCAAATGGAACTGCTGCAGGAGTTCCATCAAGCCGGCCGGCTACCTCGAGGGCTCGTAGCACGCGGGCAGCTACAGAGGAAGCCCTGACATCCTTAGCCTTATTGTGCCTTATCAGTTTACTGCTAGCGCTACTCGCGTTGCTGTTCCTGCTGAAGATATCAGCTCCGGCGACGAGCGCTCCCGAGGAATTCGCAGTGGTGTACGAAGTGACGTTAGCCTTGTGTGCGTTGACACTATCCTTGAACCTCTGTTGTCTGTTAGTTTGTGCGATCCAGTTCTTGTTTGCGGTGAAGCTAGTGCACTCCCCCTCGGCACCTAACGGCCGGTGAGTATTTGCAATCAATCCGTGGTCGAGTCGGCAAGTATTATCCGTTAAAAATACCTAAAAACCGGTTTCGCTGATTACGTTCCAAGTATGTTAGGATACATAAAATGACACTCTTGGTAGTGGTATAAATCGTTTAAACATTAGAGTTTGCTGAGCTTTATCTTAATATGATGAAAGTTTAGCTGGAATCGGGTTATCTGTTGCACAACGCGTAAGTCAACAGTTATGGTTTATATCAGAAATTTTACTGGGGTCACACATATTATAATTTCTCAATAATATGAATATGCAACTTATTTTAATAGGCAGAATTGCAAACAAACTAACCAAACAGTTTGTATCATTTATATATGAAATTCAAATTGGTTACCGGTTTCTTTAAATCTACTTTTTTTTTATCGAATATCTAGTATCTGTTTGTGGCAGGTGTTAACGGTCCCTAGTGGCAGTTATATGGGTTCGATAAAAAATGTTCCGCGTTCGGCCGTTGATAACTCGCACGCGTTTGATATCTCATATTTTTTATACTTAATCGATATTAGGGGACTATTTCAATACAAATAATTACTAATACTAGTTGTTGTCCAGTGGCCGAAATTCGACCATAATCATTAGATATCTATATTTGAAAAAAAAAACTATTTTTTTTACTAACACTAAAGCTTGTCCATAGCTACTTAACTAAAAATGGTTTTAAAACAGAGAAGTAAAAGGTACTGAACTGTTTTCTGTGTTTGTTGTCGATGATTCTTTGCCTTATTTATCCTACTAATATTATAAATGTGAAAGTTTGTAAGGATGGATGTATGGATGTTTGTTACTCTATAATCTATATCGTCAAAACGGCTGAACGGATCTGTATGAAATTTGGCGTAGAGATAGATTATAGTCTGGAATAGCACATAGGTTACTTTTCATCCCGGAAAAATATACGACTCCCGTGGGATAGATTTGTTTTGTCTAGGGACGAACCCGAAGCGAAGCAAGGGTGAGTCGCTAGTATAGAATAAACAAGACTTTCGATAAAGAGACTTTAAATAATCTCCTTAATGTAAAATTGCAAATAATAAAATAATTCTTAAAGCATCATTTAGTTAAACCTAACTTGTATTACCAGATAGGTATGAACAATTAAAAATATTTATAGTATAGTAAAGAATTACATGCTTATATAATAATATATAAGCTTCAATGACGGAAGATCTATAAAGGCTCTATCTACCTATATATCTATTTATCTATCTATATATTAGAGTACCGGTGCTCGTTTCCGCGCTGTGTAGCGACCGCATAGTGCGGCAGCATTATAGTGTATTCCAGAGCTCCATAACCATTGGTGTAAATATTTATTTTAATAAAATTATATTATTTGCTTACAATTTACGTAATTTGTAATGATTACATAAAAGTAATATAATAATTTTCACTTTTACATAAGTTAATTTTTTTCGATTTTATCGATTTCTGAAAATTATTTGTACGGCTTAGTTATGTAATATTTTTAACTTAACAATTGTTTGCGACATCATCGTACACATAATTTTGACAAGATTAGATTTGAAAGAAAGAATTTGGAAAAAAGTTATAATTTTTCATTCAACATAAATATACCTATAGGTATTCTATAGCTTTGACTTAAGTGACTCTTTGACCGACTTCAAAAAGGTACTCAATACTTTTATAGGTATGTATGTTTTTATGTATGTTACGCGATATCTTCGTCAACAATTGTGACTCGATTTTCACCATTCTTTTTTTTAAGAATATACCTCAACAGCTATCCTGAGGGCGGAAAGTAACTTATTATTATTAAAAAAAACTCCATTTTTTCCGCGGATTTGTTTTGACGTTTCGCATGCCTTACAGCAATCATGATCACGGGAGAGAGTTTTATTTAAAAATTTATTTGGTTGATTCCCCAGACAAATTTTAATCCTCATTTTCACCCCCTTTAGGGACGATTTTCGGAATGAAAACTATCCCATGTCCTTCTCAGGATCTCAAACTATCTTCATAGCAAATGTCATCTAAATCAGTTTAGTAGATCCAGAGATTACCACCTACAACCTCACAAACTTTACCTCTTTACAATATTAGTATATATGTATGTGAAATATTCGCGTCAATCTAAGTATTAATAAATAACTTAGTAGTTATTTCTTATTGCACTACATATTTGCATTATAAAGTGTATTGAATAAATACACGTAAAATTACATATGTACATCTATCTTATGTATAAGGTAAGCAAATACGTCTCTTTTAAATAATGGAATAATCTATAACAAGTAACAACTTGTTTAAGAGTAATTTTGAAATTAAATTACAACAAATTATAATTATGTAAAATTAATATTAAGGCTGTTTCAAGTTTATCGTATTTTAACTTCATATCGTGGGTCGTGAAGTAATGTTTAGAGTGTGGGTGGTCTTTAGATTATATAATTATGTAAACTTACGAATTGTAATTGAAATATTATAAATTAAATAAGCTTAATTTTTCAAGATACATTTACTAAAGTAAATATTTATTATATTATTTTTATAAGAAATGAATTTTTATAAGAAATGTTTGAACATTACTAAAAAATAATCTATAAATTTTTTTTTTTATTAGAACTCAATTTTTCTATCTCCACCATAACTAAGTAGAGTTTTTAACTTCTGACATTGTGGAATGAGCAGAGGAATCTATGAGCTAAACTTAACTGCGCTATAAAATATTTGCTGTTTGCACTATTTCATTCTGATAGATGAACTATGTATAAATGTTACTATGAGATTTATCGTCACTCTGGAATTCTTGTCGTATTACTCTGTGGAATTGATGTAATTTAAATAGATTTATTTTTATTTATTTTATTTTAATCTTTATTGCACACAATATCTGTACATATTATAATAAAAGTGTAACTAAGCCGAATCTGTACATTAAATATTTTGGAAAATCTTATTGAAATAAACATTATTATCGATGCAGAGGCAATCTATAGATTGTATAATTTTTGTGTCTGTCTATCGGTCTGCCTGTTACAGCATCACAGAAAAACCACTGGAGGGATTTTGATGAAATTTGGTATAGTGACAGCTGGTTAACCAGGTCAACATATAAGATACTTTTTACCTAGGGAAAATATCTCATTTCTGAGAAAAAATACAAAAACTGCAATGTAAGAGTATACTAATATGTAAAACCTAAGAATTTGGTTTTTGGTCACCTGAACGCGGGTGGAGCCGCGGGCAATGCTAGTGATATATATTTATATGTTAAAATGACCTCAGCTACTATTCTAACATTGTATTTTTACTATTACCTAGCGATTTACTCTCGCTTCGCCCGGTTGCGTCCCTGGGTTGGTTAAGATACTCCTTATAACATAAGCTATCTGCCAGTGAAATTCCCGTCAAATCGGTCCAGCCGTTTCGGAGGATAGCCGAAACAAACAGACAGATATACAAAAACTAAAAAAAAGAGTTTTTCTTATAAGTACCGTATATAACATCACTGGCGTTTTCTTGCGGCTCCGCCCACATAGTACACTAATCACCAACATATCATATACTAAAAGCTTCTCCGAAACACGCTGCATCTTATGGTATGAGTATTATTCCAATCGGTTCAGTAGTTATCGCAGTATAACCGAACAAAAAAATCGACTCTCCATTTATTAGTATATATAAGATGTGCGTTTAGTAAAAAGCTATTATGAAAGCTGTTATTTTGACATTACAAACAGAACTTCATTTTATTTATCTGTATAGATAATAGTATGGAAGCCTCTAAACTTTTAATAAGTTGCTTAGCTTAGTTTGTCTTAATTCAAATAAATCACTTAAAGTTCTGTGTATTGCTACAAAACACGCATAGTAAGGCAACGGTTTTTTTTATAAATATATAAAATTATAATATGTTACGTTCTCTTTTTCAATACAACATGGTTTATAAGTGGATAAGTAAATAAACTTTTTACAATTTTATTTCACTAATATAAAAAAGAAACTTACACATGCATACATACATACATATAAACTTACACATACATACATACATACATATTTTGTCGGTCTTTTATTTTAATATAAAAATGGGAGAGTTTATGTATAGCTTTTTATCAATACAACAAGGGTCCCGTGGAGTCTAATTTTTTACAAGAAATAGTGTGGAAAATCTACTATTTTCCTAGCAATAACATTCCTTAACATTGCGGGAGAAAATATATTTTACAACAGTTATAGATATTATCTACATAGCCAACATAAATATTTGCCTTGCGTGAAAGTAAAACCTTACAATCTAAGAATTAAGCAACAAGCAAAGCTACTTGAAACACCCCTTAGACAGTTGAATGTATACCTAAATATTAAGTTTTGTTCACTATGTGCAATTTATGTTTTCTATCCACCATATCGATATTTATATCATTATCCCAGAGATAAAATACAAAAATATATGGAAATCATCGTACTATAAACATAAAAATATATTATGATCACCTGCTATAATGTTTTGGGGTAGCGACATTTTGTACATTTTGTCGTTATCTATTAGCGAAAATAATTAAAGAAAGTCTTATTGGCCAGCTCCCATGGTTAGAGATAATTCGAAGATGGCAGATATATTGATAAAACAAATTGATATGTTGTTCTCGTTACCTTGTAAATGGCGAAGTGATTGTTGGAATCCAGTTTGAACAATAATAGCAGGTTCGAAGCGGTCGTCTTCCGCGAGCCTTCGTGACCTTATAAACTTGTCATGATTATATGAACTTGGTAACACTATGTTATAAAATGGCATACCCACGTTGTGCTTTAGGCTGTTGTTAAGTATGCTTTAGTCCATTTTCTTTTACAACGATTGTCGATAAAACCAAAGCGGATTATCTACATATATGTCTTCCCCATTATGCTATTTATTTGGCGTTTTTTTTGGGCTTTTTTACTAGCTTAAAGAGTACACAAAAGTTATAGTGGTCACTATCATATCTCTCTGTTTTCTCCATTATACTTTTTATTTGGCGGATTTTTTTTAAGTTTTTAAGTCTCTGTATAGTAAAAATGTTGATCCATGCGGATATCGAAACTACAGCCTTCGGCTATTGAGTACTTTTTAACAAAAAAAAAAGTATTTATTAGACTGCTGTTAGACGTTAGTAATAAATAACTGTGCTTATTCGCTTATTTACCAAATAATAAAATCAACAGGTAAAGGTACAAAGAGAAGAAAAGAGAGAGACATACATATGATGTTCTCCTAGCCGATTCCAGCTACGGCGGCCAATCTCATTGAGAATAGCCAACTGCGCAGGAGATATTATACTGCTCAAGTGTACGCGCAGACACAAGTGCACTCTCTATTCCTATCACTCTCATACTCCGGTGGGACGACCACTTGACACGACCGGTGAGAGTTAAGGCGCAGAACCGACGGCTTTACGTGCTCTCCAAGGCACGGGGGTGAAACACCGCCAACTTCCCAACTTCGGGCTGTTACTGAGACTTACTATACAGAAAGAATCAGTAATTTAACTTGGCCCAACCCTGGACTCGAACCCAGGACCACCGGGTGTGCAGCCGTACATGCTAGCCACTACACCACCGAGGCATACATATATACATATGTCTAATTATAATAGTGAATAACTTACGTCCACCACAATACAGCAGGTGTTGTATTTATACCTAATGCTAACTTATATCATTCTTCTATAAGTGTCTGTACGTAAATCTCAATCCTTTGAATTAGAAAGTTTATGAATTTGCATTTTTTATATGATTTTATTTTGATTATAACTTTTTGGTTTTATAAAGTATTTAGTTTTCTATTAAATACATCGATTGCAGAAAAGTAACTTTTTAAGAAAGAAGAGTAACTCCCAAGTAAATGACTCCTTGAAACAAAATATCGGCTTCGATTCAAAAACAGCACACACCTAGCCACCTAGTGTTTTTCTATATTGTTGATGTTAGTTAAAATATATATAGGTTTACTAGCGACTCACCCTCGCTCCGCTCGGGTTCGTCCCTGGGATGGGGTCTGGGAGGACCACCCTTATCCTTATCACTTAGGGGTATGAAAAATAGATAGTAGCCGATTCTCAGACCTACTGAATACGCATATAAAATTTGGTAAAAATCGGTAAAGCCGTTTCGGAGGAGTACGGTAACAAACATTGTGACATGGAAATTTTATATATAAGATAAGGGTAGTTTAATTGTAATACCAAAATGTCCGCTATACAGCAAATGGCAGTGGTATCCCGCTCGCTTGGGAAACCGAGTAAAGCGGTTCAATTCCTGGTCTCGCACCTCTGATATTTTCATGTGCGAATCATTTCCAACATGATTACCACTTATAACACGGTGAAGAAAAATATCGTGTGAAAACTTACACGTCTGAGAGAACCTTGCAAGATTTCAAAAGACGTGTGAAGTCCACCAACCCAGACTTGGCCACCGCGACGTAGTGGATTACAGTTTAACTGATCCCACTTGTACTGAAGGGAAGCCCGCTCTCAGCAGTGGAACGTTAAAAATGGCTGAATAAATACGTCCGAAATACATTTTCGCAACTTTAATAAGCTAGAATTTTCTTTCTATAATAAATACATTACCGTGAGAAATCTAATCTATTCTCAATATAGATACAAACTCGTTTTTAATTGTAGAATTCAAGTTGAATGTTGATGTTGTAAAACAAGTAATAAGCCAGGTGCAATTCTATATAAGAAAGTATGATGTAATACACTACTTCTTATATAAAGCGCGGGCGAGGTGACTGTCCTTAGAACCATTCAGTGAATTTTCCATTGAGATTAATACAAGTTTTTATGAGATTATTTTTGCGAAGAATATAAAATTATTGATTCCAATAGTATCTACTAATTGTCTGAAGGTGAGGATACAGTGGTTATAATCAAAAGTAGAAAAAATATACTGTTAAATTTCTCGCTGGTTCTTCTTGAATTGCTTTCCGAATCGGTGGTAGATTCTTTACGGACTTACTTACGTACTGGCTTTTAATTTTAATTTTAAAAATATAAACATAAAGGTTCAAAAGTGATTTTAAAAGTCTGTTTTGATAAAGTATATTTTAATTTGATTTGTACGTTTATTGGCAGTTAGCGACCCGTTGTGGCTACATTTTGTCTCTTACTATATTCCAAACCAAAAACTTCAGAAAAATTCAATACTTCATCCCGTTCCTATACCTAGTTAAAGAAATTAGGGGTTTATTAAATACTAGCGGACCCGACAGACGTTGTCCTGTCTACAATGATAACAAAACTTTTTTTTAATTTGATCGCAGCGCTAACTGTCGTGACAGACTAAAATTGAA
Organism: Brenthis daphne; assembly: GCA_947093115.1. NCBI lineage: Eukaryota > Metazoa > Arthropoda > Insecta > Lepidoptera > Nymphalidae > Brenthis > Brenthis daphne. Next base: position 34,645,565 of record OX352473.1, on the reverse strand, counting down.
ATTCGAATATTATTTAAAATTTGACACTGCGATGGTAGCGCCGTCTGTCGGATCCAATGTAAAACATTCCAAAATCAACAACTACTAATAAATTAAAAATTAATTAAAAAAACATTGTCCAGCGGACAAAATTGTGAATCTAAACCATTCCCAGATCCCCTTGAACACACACAAAAAATTTCATCAAAATCGGTCCAGTCGTTTGAGAGAAGTTCAGTGACATACACACTCACAGAAGAATTATATATATAAAGATTTAAAAAACACTCCTGCTTATTATATATTGAAGAAACTCTTTTGTTTGTTTTATAATAAAAAAAGCTCTAATCACTTTCGACCAATCACAGATACAAACCGATCGATTGACATAACTTTTTACAATTGTTAAGACTTCGATCATATAAATAACTTCATATGGTAGTAGATAATACAAATAAATTATAAATATAGTTCTCATTATTTTCATTTTTAATCAATATGACATTTTTGTATTACGTAATTATTATTCTATTGTAGTAGGCACTTCTGTAGATTGATCATTCATTTATAGTTTTAATTCCACATTAAAGTTACCAAATTTCAAAATTACCGCTCAATCTCATTCGTGTCTTCCTCACATAACCTGACACTGGCAGAACGGATGCGTTTGTTAACGCAACTTTAAGCTATTATAGAAAAAAAAACATTATATGGAAAAACTATTACTAAATTAATAAAAAAAACCACTTAAATTTCATTTATAAATCATTAGTACAGAATGCGTCTAAATGATAATGAAAATCAGATTTTTCCCACATTCAGTTAACATTTTGCATTGGAAGTAATAACAATATGTGTAAATTATAATAAGGCCTTATAAAGGGTAGATAGTATTTACTAGAAAGCTTTAAGCTCTTTTTCATGTACAGGCCACTTTACATGAACACGCGGATGGAATTTTAGCTTTAATTTTGTATGGCATTGTCGTAGTCTGAAAGTCAGGCAATGCATACGAAATGCATTAGAATCATAAATTAAATTAAATATTCAAAGTAGAGTAAAAACTACGTATTTATGTTAAAATATGTGTAAGTGAAAGGATTTATTGCAATTTAATGCATGACTCTATAGGTTTTTTTAACTTGAAATTCTCACAATAGGTGTTTTTGCAGGTTCGTATTAAGTAAGAAGATACAGTTGTAGTCGATTATTTCTGTATTTTTTTATTTTTCGTGTAGATACTTTCACGACATCTTTAATAAAAAAAATATGAAAGAGATACGTAACTATTAATATTATGTATATATATATATATATATATATATATATATATATATATATATATATATGATAAAATTACATAATAATAGAAAAACGACATAACTTACTAGCACTTTTGTAACAAATCCTATGTATTTTCTTCTAAAATATGAAACCATCTGCGCGTGAGTCCAATTTTCCAATTGACATTAAATTACATGAAAACAGCCCAAAACTACTAAAAATACATACTTTTAAAATTATTTAGCTATTTAAATATTTTTTTACAGGTAAATCAATTGTGTACCACAGATTATAAAAATATGAAACTTGAGTTTATTTATATAGAAAATAAAGTAGAGTTGCGGTTAATATCTTGCTCATAGTATCTCCTTCAACGCGTTAGTGATCACGTTTTGTTCACACTTCCTTATTTCAGACCAGTTCTCGTAAACATTTCATGCTTCAACGTAAACTTTCATACGAAATTAAAACTAGGTCGACCGGATTTGAATAGAAAAATGGTAATTAATATAATTATAGCTTTAAAGGAAAAAAATGCATCATAATATTTTTACTACTCTAGCTCAGACTGAAGTACTAGGTATACTCGTATCTATACTAACATTATAAATGGGAAAGTGTGTCTGTTTGTTTGTCCTTATTTCCCCTCGTACTGAAGGGAGGCCCGTGCCCAGCAGTGGGACGATAAAAAGGGCTAAATACACAGACCTCTAGGCTTACTAAACTTAATTTCCCTTTTAACTATACATATACGTGCAAATATAGATATATAATATGTATATAAGTATCTTAAAAAAGTTCATTTAAAATGCAGTCTGTATTGTTTTATATAAGTAGGTACATGGAATAAAAATAAATAATAAAATATGTTAGTTTACTACGTATAATATTAATCTGATGAGAATCTGATGATGTATCTATTCTAAATGAAAACCTCCGTTTAGTTATTTTTTACATTTTAGTGCCTGGAAGTCGGTTTTATTTTTTGTTAAAAAGTTTTTATTACTTGACAATAGTCGTTCAAAAATTAAAATGATATAAAAATTACTAAAGAAGTTCTTTAAAAAGAAACATGAATGTAAAGATGAATGTCACTTATCTTTTCTTACTTAACATTTATCTTTTATAACACATCGATATATATCTTTGAATTAAATAAAGCATATTTCAATACGAGTTTAACATTTCTCACGAGAAAGCAACAAAATCTTTTGTAGCTCAATAAAATCATCCCTTTTATCGACGTGACACGATGTGAGAAACTGAGGGCCGTGAGTGTTGTATTTATAACGAGAAGAATCTTTTATTATGTGCGATTGACATATTTCTATTTAACAAGCCTTTGCTTGTTGTTTATATATTAGTATCAACGATTTATCCTGGCTTCGCTCGCCTCTGTTTTACTCCATGTCATAGTATATCTGTGTACATCCAAATTCAGGCAGCGGTTACAGCGTGTAGGTGTAACAAACATACAGACTTACACATTTTTCCATTTATAATAATATTCTGGTAATTAAATGGATAATGCGATTTCCCAGTTCACCCGCGAGGAGTACCCACGAACTGGTGTTACCATATTCGTCATATTATATTGTAAATGCGAAAAGGGGACTGACACGAGAAAGTCACGACGCAAAAAATGTAAAAATGCTTGCAATCCTTCAATTCAAAAGCACTTTAAGTTTTTAATACAGACCATTCAAAATTTATTATTTACCAAATTATATTATTTTGTTAGCACAAGGAATTAACGACATTAAAAAAGTAGAATTTTGAACAGACAAAGACTAAAAAACATGCCAACAAAATCTATCTATTAACACGATCACGTACACCTAATATGAGTTAAAAGAAAAAATCTTTGGACAAGACACAAAAATTAGTATAAATCAATTTTTTTATAGATAAAACCCTAATTTTTCCGTGAAAAAGATTTACGATCTGCTAAATATCTAAACAAATCTAATTCAAAAGGAGATTCTTCTTAGAAGCGATTACGATGGAGTGCCGGAAATGGCTGGAATTTTCGATGGCGGCCTTGTTGAAGGTTCCGTTGGTCTCTTTAACTATAACCTGTTTGAATACAGAGCGAGAATCAGGTAAAGAAAATTCCGAACTTATAGATGAGTGTGACGAATATATCGACATTACGGTAAAAAATTGATCTGTATGTATTTTTCAACTCTATACGAGGTACAATTCTAATATTAGGTATGTTTAGTTTTAACCTGACGGGCGTTTAGTTTTAATGTAAAAAATTAACGATATTGAAACAATTGGCTAAATATTTGCCTTAAAAGCTAAAATATAATCTAGCTTTGTAGATTTACGTCTTTAGATTATGAAATCCTAGGTTTGAATCCCGGGTCAAGCCAAAATGTGTAATTGGGTCTTTTTTGTCAAGAAATTCTCAGTAGCATCGCGGAGTAAGAAGAAGAATATACGTAAGTTTATACGTGGCTGGGAGAGCAATACAAGCTATAGATCCTGCGTCTGATCTCTCCCTAGAAGTAGAGACTACAAACTGAAACCGGTACCCCACTTTAAATAAAACTATGTTTTCGGATTATTTCGCGGATTTATTATGATTTTTGGATCCCGACTTTTCGAATGCTTTACAACAATCGTGGTCACGGAAGAGACTAAGGTTTTAGACGTCTCAAAGACGTACAGTTAAGTTTTAGTATGTTAAGCTAAATGGTTATTCTCAGTAAAATGAAGCGCTCTGTTCGAATTTCGGTTATAAGGTAGTATTGTGTCATTATCAAGCTATAATCATAAGTTTAATTCTTTTAATACATAGTAATTTATATTGGCAAAGGGAACATATTCTGAAGCCTATAATAATTAAATAATACAAAAAGTTCATTTATTTTGATTTTTGGTTCTTGACGTTTCGTCGGTAAACAAAAATCAAAATGGATCCGCGAAAAAAAATATGAAAAGATAGTTTAATTTAAAATGTTAAATATTCGCGTAAATCTAAGAAAGTATTAATATAAAAAGCTTTTAATTTAACTTATTTAATATCGCTACTCAATATTAAGTGTTTACATATGATTAATTAGAGCTAGGAGTATGTCCTCACTAAAACACGTGATTGAGTTCGTCGACTCACATTATTAATGCACCATTCACTTTAAAAAGAATGCTACTAACATTAACTCCAACTAAGAACAAAAATTATATTAAAAGTGATGTAAAATAAAATATAGCATGTAAGAGTTCTTTTTCTTTTAACTAATTGGAACGTTTTTTGGTAATGTTTTAATGTTTTTGGTTAATTAAAGAGGAGGTAAAGAGGATTCTGGAGGAGAATTTGTGTATCTTTTCCTTAAGCTTAACATTGCTAAATCTTGAACTCTATAAATGTTTTTCTTCAATAAGTCCCTACAATAAATAAAAAAATATTTATTTAAGCAAATTTATACTTTTTCTGTCTCAAGTGGGATTCGAGGGCTTAAAACTATACAGACTGTAAAAGGTAATGCAGTATGCCACTTCTATTAGTTACAATTCTATTTGAAGTAATGATAAGCAAAATAGTTGACGTTCATAATTAAAATTTAATGAATAATAGATAAATATTTATATATGTGTGTGACATCTGCTTTTAACTTAGTTAATAAAGCTGAGTTACTTTCTACAGATAACATATTAAGCATTTAAAGTTTTCGTTTTCATTTACTTCTTTATTTTACGTGGGAAAGAAAGAGTATTTACTATTTATTATATTTTTAAGACATATTTATTACGTTTTTAAAGTATATTTTTATAGATCAGATATAGATCTATAAAAATGCACACAACCTTAATATATTTATAACTGAACGCACCCGGAATAATTTATTTCATATAGATTTTTTTTCAATTTCCCCTCTTTAGTGGTTTAATTTTCAAAAATCGTTTGTGACGGGTGACCTACGTTATTATAGATTAGAACTGTAAAAATTTCAACGCACTAGCTCAGGTGGTTCTTTTTATTACATTGTACCAATAATTCATAAAACATCCACCGGTTTTCGGATAAAAATTATAAAGGATTTTAAATCCGGGTAAAAGAAAATATTCTTTAAACCGGATTGAAATAGCCTACGTGTTACGTTATTTTCGACTGTATCTAACAAATGGCAACATTTAGATAGAAAAATGCTTAGTAATAAATTACTAGGTACATTACTTCAGGCATTACAGTTCATTAGAATCATGAAATGTATTTTATAAGGCACAAATGACTAATCAAATTGTTCAAATTATTTAAAACCTTAGTCTCTCATGTGATCATGGTTGGGAACTGAACGGTTGGGACTCAAAAATAAAAATAATCCGCGAAAAAATACGCAAAGATAGATTTATTTAAAATGTCAAATATTCGCGTAAATATGAGAAAGTATTAAATGGTTACACTTAAACTATTATTGCCTTAATAAAAGGTCAGTGAACTTTAAACTAATTTCAAGACTTCTACCTGACGGAGAACAATTTAGTGCCATTGTATCATTTTAGTGTTTCTATTTAAGTAACCTAATCTATCTACATGAGATGTCTCGGGGCTAGCGCGACGAAGGTATTGTGTAAGATCGTTCCGCACTGATTGCATTAAACTGTGTTATCACTATTGTTTGTTAAACAATAAACTTAAATATATTGTCGTTTGGCAAATTCATTTAAACTACTTAGATATACTTAATTTATCTTTACATTATATTATAATAAAATTCTAACCGAGTCAAATCTGTGCATTAAATATTTTTTGAAAAATCTTATTGAAATAGTCATTATTATCAATACAGAGGCCGAATCTATAGTTTTTAGAATTTCCGTCTGTCTGCATGTCTGGGAACGCATCACGCAAGAACCGCTGGACAGATTTTTATGAAATTTGGTATGATGACAGCTGGTTATCCGGGTCACCATATAGAATACTTATTACTGCGGGATGATAACGCTCTAATAAGTAAAACATAAAATTAACATCATAATATGAATACGTTAATATTTTTCTTATAGTTACAATTATAAAATATATTACTTTTGCTTTGTTAAGATATAAAATTGCGACATGTTCTCTTTTTCATTATGAATAACTGAAATAGGAAAATTTTCAGGTATTATCTCAAAAAAATCCTAAAAAGATAATAGATTTAGAAAACATAAAGGAAATATTCGCTAGTTGCCTCCCACACATCAACTATATGCTGTAAAGCGGCAAATTACCATTCTTTCCTATATAAGGGAAGTCGACCTTTACTTTGTGGGAAAGAAGCCTTTTGTTCTTTTTAATCAAACATAGACTATGTATTATGTTATATAGGCTAATAAATTATTGATAACCTCATAATCTGTTATAAATCGTTTTAACATTTTTTCCATACATTTGGCAGAAGCGAATAGAAAGAACTTAGTGATTACAGATAATTCATAATCAATATAAAAAAAAATTCGCATCCAATAATCCAAGCTACTATACGACCAATGCACAGTCTGAATAATATTGCTATGAAAATATAGATTATTAAATATTGTATATATTTACTTATAGCACAAAGAAATCAGATACTCAAGAATTTCAAACGAAGCCTCAAAACGTCATTAGACACTCGCTGACCGCGCATTTCCGTGGCTTTGGAAGTCATTAATACCTTCCACTATACTTTTGAAAAGGCGGTATGTTTCCTTTTTAACCGAGTTCAATATAGGAAGAAGTACACAATTCTAGTATTTTTTTGAGTCACGCAATAGTTTTGCTAATTTTGAACCGATTTTTGCAACATCCGACAATGGGCCGGGATAAAGAGGGTTGAATATCTGTTCAGGCTAGCGACGAACAAAGAAGAATTTAAGAGGATGACTGTCGACCTTCAGTAATGGAGAGGCACTTGAAGAAGAAGAACCGCTTCTTATGATGTTCTAACGACTTATTTACGTCTCAAGGTACCCAACAGTAGCAGTAACAGCCTATGTGTTACTCCAGGTCATCAATGTACTTAATTTCATCCAAATTCGTTCAGTCATTTCAGCGTGAGGTAGTAAGAAACATACATATAGGTATACATACACATACCTATATTTGTAATAGTATAGTAGTCAAATGAACCTATATATATCTAACTGCAGCCCCATAAAAAAATCACTCCTAATATTCCATAATATTTACTTTTAAACTGATTTTGATGTTGGCGTACCTTTTTTGGCTTTTTTTAGAGAACATTGTAGATGAATCTTTTACCATCTCTAGTTACTTATAGCTTTAGGCAACATTTTCGATTCGGCTCTTACAAATTTTGCTTTCATAATAAAAATATTTTCTTTAATACAGAAAGAAGATATCACTATAAAATCTTCAAAATCTTCATACAAACATATTTATGTGTAACGGTATATTTTTTTTAATAAATTCCGAGTTCCCGATATTTTGGAGCTTCTAACATCATGTTCACGGCGAGTTTGATTATTCTAGTGACTATAAAAGCTTAATAAATTCATAGGAATGCGGCCTTAAATATATCAAACTGTACCTTTCCTAGCTCTTCGACTTCTATATAATTTGTTTGTCGTGTGTTGTGTATTCAGCCCTTTTTAACGTCCCACTGCTAGGCACGGGCCTCCCTTCAATGCGAGGGGGATCAGGCCATAGTCCACCACGCTGGCCAAGTGCGGGTTAGCGGACATCACATGTCTTTCGAAAACTTGCTAGGTTTTCTCAGACATCAGGTTTCCTCACGATGTTTTCCTTCACCGTTAGGCAAGTGGTAATCAAGTTAGAAATGATTCGCACATGAAAATTTCAGAGGTGCGAGGCCCGGGCTTTGAACCCACTTCACTCGGTTTTCCAAGCGAGAGCGTTACCATTGGGCTACCACTGCCTATATATAATTTACACTGAATAAAATATGTTATTATAAATTTTAATATCATTATTATTGGTCATTGAAAAAAAATTCGCTTAAGAAAACCAAATAGGCAATCGCTTAGTATAACTATGTTGTATTCGAACTTTGATCCCCAAGCCGGTTGCCGTGGGCGGGTCAGAATGCCACAGGTCGCACGTACACGTATCTTGCAAATACCTACGTTTCATTCATAAGATATTTTTGATACCAATCTCTTTATTAGATGCATAATATAAACATATTTTTTATTACTTATGCTCATAAATTATAATGTATATATTTTTAATATTTTTTTGGTTTTAAATCACAAAAACTAAGGTAGGTAAAAGAATTCGGCTCGCGTGCAAATGGTCAATCTATCAAATAACACAGTAGTTTCTTACAGACCAATAATCGACTTACGCCGATAATTTATAAGGTGCTTATTTAAACTTGAGATTTATAATCTGATCAACAACGACCTAAAACCTAAATTTCACGAATAAGGATATAACTAAAGGTAATTTAAAACTTTCTATAAAATATATATCTAAATAAAGTTGTGTGGCAAAAAACAAGGTCTAAAACGAATTCATAATAAATGAGAATTAATAAATAAACAATTTATCATCAACATTCTAATGGAGAATTATTTGAGAAATATGCACAGATAATATGACCGTTATCTTTATTACAATATCCTGGACATTTTCCATGACGGTTATGGACTATGTTTGTTGAAAATTAAAAAAAGAAACGCCATTTTTATCCATATAATCTAATTTTGGACCATGCCAGCATTCAAGGCTTCAGCCCTCCTGTCGAAGAACATAGTAGAGATCTCAGATTTAGCACGTACTGTAAATCTGTATGGTATATTGTGTATGATAAAGAAATCCTTTAGAAAAGTTTTTTGGTTAATTGGTATATTTTACTTTGGTTATTCCTGTAGGATTGATATCATCGTCGTCCCGTCGTATTTGGACGAATAGAAAGTGCACTTATGTTAGTGCTTATCCTTGTGCACTATCTCAGTGAGATTGGGCGCATTCTAATATATTTTTATGATCACAAGAGATGAAGTCAGAGATTTAACAAAATAATGCAAGTACTATATTATATAAGTAATAGTAGTTTCTAATCGATAACTAACGGCAAAAGGTACACACTTATTATGCCGTTGCTTACCATTTTCGAAGTAGGTTAATCGCAGACAGTAAAGAAGACCTACAAACACGCATCTTGGATTCGTTGACACATATTGAATGTAATACGATTAGTGTGGCAGCCTTCACTTAATATATAAATATTAAAACAAGTTTTCAATTTAAAATATTATTTTAAAAAACTAACGGTTATATTTATAAAGTTATTAACTAACTGTTGTATTTTATTATATTATTAAGGTTTTATAATTATAAAATAAATGTCACTTACAATTGGTACCCGCCAATGTTCTTCGGTCTTCTGCTCTTTTTTTTTAATTCAACGACAAGATGATAATTTATTCTTTCTGTCATATTATGACTATGTTCCCTCTACATATTTACTATATTTTGTTTTATATATTTCAACTTTTAAATCTTATTTAGCCTTTAGGTATATAATAATGTATAGTAATATCATGTGTAAAATTTTAGCTTTGCCTTGGAATGTCAAAAATGACTAATGTAATGGAAAAAACTTCAAACAACCAAGATTAAGTTGGAATAAATTAATTTGTGTAGTAGAAATTAAAATCTCACTAAAAAAACGGCGAGCTCACATTTTTAACATAACAATAGCATTCCTAACTTTTTGTAGTCTCCTCTACATCTATGTATGTAATTATGTTTCGTTACGAGTTACGACCTTCAGACGGTCGGGGACCGGAGCATTTATCTATTCGGGAATTAACTTTTTTAAAGAAATTTCCTTTTTAAATTTTATTTTTGGCTTTGTTTTATTGAAAATTAATTACATCTTTTTATTAACTCTATAAGGTTAAATTAAATTATAATAATCTGTGGTAAAATCAAAGTTTTAGAAAAAAAGTTAAATAAAATATTTTTTTATGTAGGTATGTCGTATTTTTACTAATGGTAAATCGATTTGCATAATTCTTTTAATTGTATTTTTATTTTATTTTTTTTGTTCTGCCGAATCAAATGAACTAAGAATCTTGTTCCTTCATATTAAGTATGTATGTAGAGTTATCTCCTAGTACCTAATGAAGGTGACTTAATGAAGTTTGTTTTGAGCAAATTAACAAAATAATTATTTATATTTATTTAAAATTGAATATTAAAAACATATTAAAAGAGTCAATATCATCAGGCAGAAATATATTTTTAAAACCATTTTAATTTATACACATTTCATTCAGATTATAGATGATAAGTTAGTATACAGAATCTAGGTACAAACACTTCAATTATACTTAGGGATTAATATTATGCTATTAAATCCTTGTCTATCTCTCATATACCTAATGATTCTAATCTTTTTCTGTTAATTATTTATTCAATTAAATCTGCATAATCGCACTAAAAGCAATGTTTTCCAACGTTAGTAATAAGCCACGTAACTTGTAATAAATGATTACAACAATCTTACATTTGCATGTTGTTATGAAGAAGTATTATTTATATTGTAATGTAGAAAGAAATAATAAAGTGCCAATCAAACATAAAACATGTCTAAGATTAAATTAAAAAAGTTACAATAGGTAAAAGTTCACAGATGTAATAAAAAATATATTATAACGACGTTATGATTAATTAAAAAAAAATGGTTACTTAGAGTCTTTTAAATGGCATTTATGTATATTAATTCTAATTGTTACATATTAGCTGTCTATTTTTTATAAATATTTATTAGGTTAACTTTTATGAATATCAAATATTATGGCCTCTATTTTTAATTGACGTAACTATTTATCCGATATTTACCATAAAAAAAAAATTTTAACAAAAAAATAAAAACCGACTTCAAATAAAAGCACTAAAAAGTAAAAAATAACTGATTGGTAGTTTTCATTTACTATACATACCTAATCAAATATTTTCGAAGTCGGTGTGCTTTGCTTTGTATGGGCTGGCACCGATTTAGAAAATATTTGATTAGGTATGTATTTAAAAGGTAGGCTTTAGTTACTTAGCCAAAGCACACTGACTTCGAAAATATTTGATTAGGTATGTATAGTAAATGAAAACTACCAATCAGTTATTTTTTACTTTTTAGTGCTTTTATTTGAAGTCGGTTTTTATTTTTTTGTTAATTTTTTTTTATTTTTCCCTTTTTAGTGTAGACAGTAGTAGCATAGTAAGGATTCTAACGTATTAGGCTTGTCAAATCAAACAAAATAAGCCCAAACTCAAAGTGTCTACTATTAGCCGTTGAAGAGTTCCACCTATCCACCTTCTGGCCTTGCCATCAGATCAGGTCAACAACACCGAACCACTATACTATCAACGGAAATAGAAATACTTGCAAACTTTCAAGTCAATATGACAATTAGAAGTAGGTTAAATTCATCATTTGTTGTTTTTCCACCCTTAGGGGTGGTATTTTTTTTTGAAATTTAAATGGGACCAATCTGGAAGTATACCCTTTCAAACAAAACAAAAATTGTCCAAATCGGTTAATAAATGACGGAGTTCTGAGGTAACAAACATAAAAAAAAAAACATACAGTCGAATTGAGAACCTCCTCCTTTTTGAAGTCGGTTGAAAAATATAGGAGAATTGGGTTGGCTATTGAGAAATGCTACACCTTTTCTTCCTTACCGAGAAGATAGTAGCTATAAAGAAACATTTTCTATAAATTGTATACTTAAATCCGTCCTTGATTAAACTTGTCCTGCATTGCTTGAGTAAACAACACACCTTTGTAGGGATCTCCCTTAATACTACTTTTTAAAATACAACTTTTTAACATTTAAATACCACATTCAGCTCTACGTAAATAGTAATAAGAGTTACTCGAGGAACATTAAAACGAGTAAAAGTTCATACAATTACAACATCGGGCAGCCTTGTAGCGCAGGTAGAATTCTTTTGAAATTACTATGAGAATACGCTAAATTGTGATAGTTGATTTTATTGTTTATTACTTTGTATTAAGGTTTAAATTAGGTTAAATAAACCGAACCGTTTTGATTTATCTTCACGCTTCATACTTCCGTGCGAGACGGCCTGGGAATATCTTCAAATAATATGGATAGGTGTTATTTAATTAGCTTGGAATGATTATAATTTTTATTTTTGTGTTTATTTAAATTAATACAAGAATAATAAATATTAATTGATTAAACTTTTTGTTTATTGCACGAAAAGCATAGATAGTAATTAATTGTTTTTTGTCAATTTAATTCAATTCAATTATTTAGTTTCGTGGCTTCTAGGACTGCCTTTGGGCACAATTTACATCGCCAATGTCGCATAGAATGGAGAAGGCACGTTATAAAATAGAATGACTGGTAAAAAAGGAGAAAAATAGCACTAATCTGATTACATGTTATCATTTTAATTCAACGCTCTTTGCTTCTTGTGTTACTTGTCGAAAATCATGTGTCATTAACTTTTGGCGCGGACATTATACTTTTTTTTTTAAATTAATTATTAGAATCTACCCGTGATAGCCATCAACAATTTACTGCCAAGTTTTTTATAAAAAATATTTCATTTACAATAATATCTCATGACTAAAATATACAGTTAGCTATGTGAGAGAATTTCATTAAAGTATCTACTGAATGCGATAAAAACGTGTTCACAATTTCACAACTTTAAATAATGTTTATTTTGTGTCTTAGGTAGGTAAATTTGCTTCCTGTGTTGTGAATATTTAAGTTATGTCAATATTTAAATTGGATTATTTTACGATGGAAGATCTATGATAATAAGCTACGAGTTATTCGTTTAAGGAGTAAGGCTCTATCTAAGAGCTCTACCTTTTGGCTTAAATTAATATTTCAAGTTAAATTTCGTATAGTAAATTATTAGGATAAACGGAAATGAAAATAATACATTTATTATAACCTAAAGAGAACGTGTCATTTTTTAATATATTTAACACAAATTTTATAAATAAAGTGTAAAATACTTAGTTTTTCGATAAAACCAGTCTTACACAACTACCTAAAGCAAATTCGCATAGCCTAGTCGAGTAAGTAATTGTTCAATTAGTTTGTGACAGTCCTATAATTAAAAATAATTATTTATCTTTATACAAAGATTTTTAACGTCCCAGTACTAGGCTCGAGCCTCCATTCAATATGGGGCATCAGGTCATAGTTCACCATGCTAACCAAGTGCGGATTGTTGGACTTCCTAAGTTCTCTCAGACATGCAGGTTTCCTCGCGATATTTTACTTCACCGAAAAATATATTATGAAATAATATCAATTCGATCTTAACCAAAATTGGTCATAATCTTATTTTTTAAATTATTACCCATTACGATACTGTGTTAAACTAAGATTTTGCAGTAAGAAGAAAAAGAATATGTGCAATAAGAATCATTTTTTTTAAATTACAAATAAAACCGTGAATTGTAATAGCATCAAAGTAATTTATTTTTACGATGATATAAAATTTCATGGTATTTTAGGTCACATTCACATAGTAAACTGCTTGGGAAATCGGAACAAATTCAATTACGAAATTCATTTACTTTCACAAAATCAAGCACAATAACCTTATCGTTTTATGTAAACATTAAATTAAACAATGAATAGAATAGCTATATAAATTTATGTAAGTAGGATTAATGATAGTAGTAATTCATTCCAACAGAATGTAAAATAATTTAGTCGTTAGATTTAAAAAATTAGAAGTTTTCACATGGCTTATTATTATTAGATTGTTTTAAATTTTTATTGTAATATTTTGTTCTTGAATGTAATAGATACCTATAATAAAGCCTCACGCTATATATAATACAATGAAAATATTAATATATAAATACTTATATTGAATAGTAATTATTTAGAGTAATTATTGTATAAAAAAATGTTATTAGAAAATACAATAACATTAATAGAAAAGCTTATATTATCGCTAGAGTGTAGATCTATAAATATTATATATGTAAGTGCAAGTTACTGAACGTTGCAATGGCGCCAAAACCCTTCCCGCCATTTTGCCCGCCATAACAAAACCGAAAATAAAACCCTACGAACGCAAACGAGGAATGCTTACGATTACTTGGTGTGATGTACGTACCTGTTATTTGGAATTCGTGGATAGATACGTAGAAACCGGTCACGTCAGCTGACTCTACTGAATTATAAATATAACACCGCCATATTTATATTTCACTTATGTATATCTACAAGCACTGATAAGATATATCTTATCCATAGAGATTTAAATTGTTTATTGTAGTATAATACTAATCTATATAAATTATAAATATATAGAGTATCGGAACAATACAATAGTACTTAATAAATTTTATTCGCTAGAAGTATCAGTTTTTCGCTATTTTATATTTTGTTGATTTTTATGACTAAGGAATAATCTCAGACTAAAGATTTGTACATACATATAAACGGAGTCTGCCAAAATAAATGTCAAAGTCAAAAATAGTAGCGCTATTTGCTGTTTAAGCTACTTCTAATTCTCGATGTTGCACTGCTGGTTGCTTACAATTTTTAAAGAATAAGGGAAATTTTATATAGGTTTATAGTTGGAGTTATTTACTTTTAAGTTTTAATTATTTAGAGGAAATATGATTATTATAAATAACAATCAAGAAGCTATACTGTCCCCGAATGCATCGGTTACATTACAATGTTTCTAATTAGAAGTTCGATTTTACAGTCTCTACTTAGTATATAGTAGCAGCCCGGTATTGGGAGGTTGGCGATACCTGGTACTTTAACCCCCGTTTCTCGGGGAGCACGTGAAATTGTCGGTCCTGCTATATCCCGCACCGGTCGTGTCGAATGACCATCTCACCAGACTATGAGAGTTAAAGGAACAGAAAATGCACTTGAGTCGTCATGACACACTTGTCCATTATAATAAATCCCGCGGGGTTGACTAGACTCAGTCAGATTGGCCGCTGTGACCGAAATTGTGGCATTATGATAATAAGTAACAAACAGTTTTAGAAGAAAGTAGGTAATCTCTTTATAAAGAAAATGTTTTGGAAGACAAATAAATGTGTGTTTTTATTTTTATTAATATTTTTAACAAAGTTATAATTTTTTATTTATATTAGTGATAAATTTTGGCACTACGTAATAATATATACATATACTACTTTAAATTATAAAAAAGTATCAATATATTTTTGATTTATTTTCACGTTAAAAGTTGCAGCCTGTAGGCAAAAGTTAACTAGAACACATAAAATGTAACGCTAATACTATTTGTTTAAATCTTCCGCGTTTATTGTTATAGTCTAACTCTAGTGCAATATAGTTTAGTACTAATCTACTGTATATGTATATAAATAAAAATTGATGTTCGTATGTTTATCTCCTATGCATTCCTAAGCCATTGTGATGAAACTCCGATTGTGATGAAACTTATTTTGTATATTCTGCGAAGATTCCTAGCACAAAAAAAAGGTTTTTCTTTGGACGTTTGCCTTTTATGCGTTCTTAAAACATTCAAGCTTAGGGACGCACATGAGCGATACGTGGGTAAGTCACTAGTCGTAAATAAAATAGCACTAACTTACTTTTATCTTTATTTTAGTATCTTTTTACTACAATACAGACATTTAAGTAGGCAGAGAAGTAGAAAACGCAGTGATAAGTGGTACTTTTATTCCATTTCTTCTATTCTGCTTCTGTTTATTTCATGCCCATCCACTTCCGCCACACTGGATCATAAAGGTCAACCTGAAGTTCCTATACTAATTCAAAGTCATAGTTTCTAGTTCTGCCTACGCTAAGTGAGCCTATTAAAACTAAGCCGACCTACAGATCTATTACATTATATGTACAAAAAACAAAAGCACTAAAAAGTAAAAAATAACTGATTGGTAGTTTTCATTTACTATACATACGTAGTCAAATATTTTCGGAGTCGGTGTGCTTTGCTTTGTATGGGCTGGCACCGATTTCGAAAATATTTGATTAGGTATGTATTTAATAGGTAGGCTTTAATTACTTAGCCAAAGCACACCGACTTCGAAAATATTTGATTAGGTATGTATAGTAAATGAAAACTACCAATCAGTTATTTTTTACTTTTTAGTGCTTTTGTTTGAAGTCGGTTTTTATTTTTTTGTTAAAAAGTTTTTATTTTTCCCTTTTTAGTGTAGACAGTAGTAGCAAAGTAAGAATTCCAACGTGTTAGGCTTGTCAAATCAAACAAAATAAGCCGAAACTCAAAGTATCTACTATTAGCCGTTGAAGAGTTCCACCTATCCACCTTCTGGCCTTACCATCAGATCAGGTCAACAATACCGAACCACTGTACTATCAACGGAAATAGAAACACTTGCAAAGTTTCAAGTCAATATGGCAATTAGAAGTAGTTTAAATTCATTATTAGCTATTTTTCCACCCTTAGGGGTGGTATTTTTTTTTAAATTTAAATGGGACCAATCTGGAAGTATACCCTTTCAAACGAAACAAAAATTGTCCAAATCGGTTAATAAATGACGAAGTTCTGAGGTAACAAACATAAAAAAAAAAATACAGTCGAATTGAGAACCTCCTCCTTTTTGAAGTCGATTGATAACCATAACTGATTCAACAAGCTATAAACAATAAAACAAGATTATAGTAGGTGCTAAAATGTAAAACAAACATCAAAGAATTTATTATTATTATAATTTTCGCCCTTAATTTGACAAAAGTAACCTTTGTGTTTTATTCCAGGCTTATGCCTATTTCAATTTTTTTAATGAATTTCATATGACACTCATGACAAAACTAGTAGCTGCAGATCCTGAGGTTCAAGTCTCGGGTCGGGCCAAGTTTAATTATTGAGGTTTTTTTTGCTAAGATATTCTAAGGCCCGGAGTTGGGAAGTTGGCGGTGTTTGACTCCGTAGGGCACGTAAAGCTTCTGCGCCTTAACTCTCAACGATCGTGTCGAAGTATCGTCCCATCGGACTTTGAGAGTAAAAGGAATAGACATTAGACAGTGCACTTGTGCCTGCGCGTACACTTGTGTATTAAAATATATTCTGCTCATCTGGCTACTGGCTCAGTGAGATTCGGTGAGAAATCGGTCAGGAGGACATTTTTTTTTAAAAGAAGCATTGAAATCGGTTTACAAATCCCAAAAACATTGCGTAACATATAGAAAAAAAATCACTCAAGAACTGAGTACCTGAGTATTTGATGTTGGTAAACATTTTAAACGACAACATTTAATCCGTGACAGTTTAATAGTACGTATAGATTTTAAATATGTAATGTATCCGTTACGAAACGGCAGTTATTCGCCATATGCATTTGTCAACGGTTTAAACATGCAGTTCACGCTTCGCTGATAAGTGTTACGAGTAGACTGTTATACTAATTATTTAATTGAAGTGTTTAAAATATTACGCAATTTATATAAAGTGCAAAATTAGAGTAATCTATATTTTTCAAATCTAACGTAATTCCTTTATACTAGTTTTTTATTACTTGAATCAAAACACACGAAAGACTCTATATACGTGATGTTTTTGGGTTTATTTGACACTTAAAGGGGCTTTTTTACTTATATTAAATTTGGTTAAACGATATGGTCAATTATTGTTAAGCTTAAAAAATACATTGTTTTCTAAACGGGTAGGTATACCTCAAGGTTTAAGGCGATCTTATACTTATATATATTAAGAAAAAAGCCAACCTTTTGAATTATTACTTTTAAAGTTATTTAAAATCGACCTACAATTTTAGTTAATGATCATAAATATTATCTTCTAATTTCCTATAAAACCTTGACGCGATTGTATTAAGTCAAACAATAAATGCTAATTACCTCAAAACTGGTCAAAAGTGACTCATATTCGCAGGTCGCATGTAAAGTGCGGAACCATTTAAAGTAAAACAAAGTATACTTTAACCAAATAAACATTTACAAGCAATGGAAAAAAATATAAAGGCAATTTTATTTTTTAAATTAATTAATAATATGTATGTAACTAAGTTCGTTAGGAAACTACTATCAATCTGGGTATTTAGCCAAATATTTTTAAAATTATGTCCATAGACTGTATAGTAACTTTTACCTTTCTTTTAGTTGCCATCTTGCATATTTAAAAATCAAATATAATATGAGCGAATTATCAGCATGAGTATAATCATACCAAATTAAGCTGTCTTTAACCATGTTTACTCTCATGCGAATCGTGTACATTTTCATTTATTGGTATTCTAATTAGGGTTGTGAGTATGTAATTTATCTCCAAGAAACTTCGATACAAAACGACCTTTCGAAAAAGTAATTTACATGCATTTTCCAGAAAACCACTATTATAATTTCAGTAATAATCACGTTGAATTTAATGGACGTGTTAAATGTTTTATTTCTTAAGTATTACAACAAAAAAAAATGTAGTTATCTAATCTAATGTAAGAATAAGGTTTGTTAATTCTTATTACCAAAAAATCATTAAAAAAGAAAAGTGATTTCCAAAAGCTTATAAAATTAAGATATTTCGTTATTTCTTGATAAGGTATTTAGGTCAACCCTGCGAATACTTGATGAACAGGTGCGGACCCGTTAAGAGCTCAAACGAGTTCGTATATGACCCGACTTATTATAATATCATCGATTATTTCTTGCAATCATTCATTTTATACCTTCCTCTTAATACTAAAAAAGATCACCTATATGTAGAGGCGAAGGTATTGAATCGTGGGAAAGTTTCTGTAGGACTTAAATATTTTAATGCAAGTCAGATTTTTTAAATATAATAATAATATAATGTTTTAATTTTTTTTATAGAAATATAGTGACTTATATGTTATAATAACATTTTGTTTGACGCTTTATCTATAGATATTCCTCTTAACGAAATCCTTTGCCAAAGAAAATTGTATCCCATAACAGTCTTTCTTGTTTTCGCGATAAAAAGCCTTTGTAGTGACATAATATGTATATAAACATATCAGTTCGATGTTAGTTATATGTCATCCAGCTGTTTTTGAGGCACAGCTTAATTAAGCTTTCTTTAAAGCTTTAATCGGCTTTACCTAATTAATAAACATAACTCTAATCAAATAAAAACTTCTAAAACAATTTTTAACGATTTACTTTTCATTTCAGGTCAAATAAATATTTGCAAAAGTCGGCCATTACAAGGGTTTGCGCCGTTGGAGGCTTTTTTATCTCAATTCCGGTATTTTTAACGGGTGAGTTCAGATTAATTTATTCGTTGTTAATTATCACTTTAAATTTAATATACATTGGTATATCTTATTCAATTTTGTCTTTTTCCACTTAGGGATTTTTTGGTCAACCACGTTGGTAAAAATTGTCGTTCAAGCATCAAACTTAGCATGATTTTCTTTAGAATGAAAAAAAAAACAATAAAAATAGCCAAGTCTAGTCTCTTACGGGCGCTTGGGGATTCTAACGCTTGGTATTCCATATTGTTCTTATTGATACTTTACACACGTAGAAAAATATGATGCTGAACAGATTTTGATGAAATGTGACCAGGACATGATACTTATATAAATTGCCTCATAGGCGCGGACAAAGCCTTTTATCCACGCGGCGGTAAGCCGCAGGCAAAATCTATTAGGTATAGTTTAATATAAACTAGATATAAGGAAACAATTTAAAAATACAATCATAATGATTTCCGCGTGACGCGCCAATATTATGCGTGTGCTAATAATTCAAATTTAATTTCAATTAATTTAAATAGATAACTAATTTAATATGGTTTGTTTAGAATTGCTAATGACATGTCATTTAAATTATGTATTTATTGTTGGAACAGTAAACTTACCTGTAATGTATCTCGTTTTTAAGTCAAAGTTGCAATGTGTGAAAATATTATAGATTCACAATGACATTTTGTACGATAATAATGACACGCATTAGAATATTAAGTAGACTAACAAACAAAATTGTTTAGGCTTTTGGCCAGTAGATATTGTAGATTTTAGAAATATTTTTGTTTTAGTTTAATTTAAATCAGACACGATTAGACTTAAAATTAGACAGACGAGTTAGAGTCACTCGTATTCTTAGTCAGTCTAGACAGGCCAATGTAAGTCTCGCAAACCTAGGGCCTACGCACATCAGGTTTTATAAACGCACCGACGACGCGCGTACTATGAATGTACATAATATATCGTCTGCGCTTATTGCACTGATAAATATTAAAAAATAGAATGTTTGTATTTGTATAAATACGCACGTCCAAATACGTCTATAATGGGTTAAAAAGTCGTCGTGTGTATAGACCCTTAGACCTACGCGGATACTCAGTCATAACGCGATTGATCATAGATCAAGTCACCGGACTGGTCTGTATGTGAATGGAGGCTATATATGTATCGACTTCGACATGTATGAACTTGAGCGGGCAGCTGTTATTTGAGAGATATGGAAGCGCATTCCACACGAGAATCCCATTTGCATTCAATTTAAAAATGATAAAATAATTTGATCGGTACTTTTAAATGTTATTTGAAAGGAATGCCTCTCATATGCTTTTTATTTCATTCCTTTCGAATTTGCGAAGACCTGATATTTTTTTTCAATTGAGATATGTACCTACTAATATTTAAAGAACATTTTAAGTAAAGTATTAATTTTAAAACGAGAGACACCGAGATATTGTCATTTTATAAACATACTAGCGGCACATCCTCGTTTCGTCCGGTTCGTCCCTAGCTTGCTTCCCAATACAAACGTTCATCCCCCTAGCAAAGGAAGTTTGCAAGGGGTTAAGAGATGATTTCCGGGCCAAAAAGTATCCTATGTCCTTCCCAGGGTGTCAAACTATCTTCTTTCCAAATTTCACCTAAATCGATTCAGTAGATCCAGAGATTACCCCCTACAACGTCACAAACTCACAAACTTTACCTCTTTATAATATTAGTATAGATGTAAGTACGTCAATTGAAGTCACATGTATGTAATTTCATAACATTTTTTTTTATTTCAGGTATTATCCTGTACACATTTATCCAGTTTCATTCAACCCCAGCGATAGTTACATCAGTATTTATTGGCGTTGGCATCGTTTTTTGCGGCTGCGCTATGGTTCACAATGTCTTTGTGTGGCAAAAGGAGAAGACAAACTTAGTTAAAGCATTTCGTACTCAGGACTTAAACACAAGTAACATGAATACTTCGAATGGTGTGATAATGAATGGACATTTGAATAATACGGGAGGGATTTTAAGTTTTCATAGCATGACAGGTGCGCCCGCGCCGTTTACGCATCCAATAACGCTTCTGCAACAAGGTGGCCCATATATTATTAGGTGAGTGAATTAATCTTGGATAATATGTTACTTTAACAGATTTATCTATTTATCTAAAGATTTTTCTTTAATTTTATTAAACTAGAAAAGTTTTCATCCTTAAGGATGTTCTATCATGTAACTCATTGGTAAAGGGTATCATATGTCCGTTACTGGTTGAGAATATACAAATAGGTATAATTATAGAGTATATAAAATGAAGTTAAAGTAATAACAGATTATATTTATATAAAAATGTTAAACTATACTTCTTTCTATCAATGCCAAATAAATTATCTCTTTATATGTTAGACAAACACTTTGTAAACTACACGATATTGAGCTAATGTTATTTCCACAATGAATACCAAACCGCAAACAATTTATAAAAATGACTGTTTGTTTGTATCCACTTACCTTTCAAACGGATTAACGAATTATGTATTATTACTAACTGACTGACTGTGAATGAGAGTCACTAGTACGTAATGGATTCAGATGAGCCTTTAGAACTATTTTTAATGCACACGTTTGCATCCATAACCAGTCATTTGACAGAAACTCAATTTTTTTTGTAATGTATCCCTTTTATTTAGTATCATGAGAGTAAACGTGATTTACAAGAACACTTGTCGTAGATGCTTTATTCGAGTGTTTATCGATGTGGGTAGTTAATGATGTATATAATATAATGTAAATATAATATAACATAGTAGTTAGTGAGTGTAGACATAAATGTGTTTTAAATTAGTATATAATTCTGGTGTACAAAAAAGTGTATTATTAATATTATCAATATTATTATAGAAGTTATATGTATATAATACTATTTTAGCTTTTCTTATTGACAAATCAAAGTGGTCTAGTGGTCGTAGCGACTTCGATTTTCTATCGATTTTTTGTATTCTTTAGCGTACATGCTTTTTCGGAACTAGAAGTAGCTAATATTCTCGAGTGTGTCCACTATCCCTCAGTGAAAATCAGTATGCTATTTTTAAGATTTTATTAATATGATATTAATATTTTTTAATTATTAATATATTTTTAACAATTTATTTATCTTTGATACTATACATAATAACCATTATAATATGTAAAAAAATACAGTAACATTTTATATATAAAGAATAAAGGTAACAAATGACGCAAAGTACCTAATTTTTACCTATAATCTTATTATTATTGGACTACTATTATTAATTCAAAAGTTTGTTTGTGAGTTTGTTTGTTACTACTTCACGCTGAAATAGCTATGATTTAATCCTGGAGTAATACATAGATTATTGTTGGGATTACAGTAGAGTCACCCGAGCAAAGCGAGAATAAGTCGTTAGTATAGAAATATTTATAATATTTTATATATTTCCAGGCCACCAACAAGTACACCGCCCGGCGGTACTGCTGAGGCTGCGGCGGGAGTGCCGCCCGCCACCGTCGACCTCAGCCACGACGCGCACGAACTGAGCACGCTGGTGTGACTGCACCTTAACTACAATATAATAAGAATAACTTACCTAATACCTAACTTAGGGTTTATACACTTATACGCATTACGACTTTTTGAAGCACTGTCGACGCGCGTTCATCACGCGTTTGTATCGATACGAATCTTTTTTCAATCTATTTAATTTATTAGCGCAGTATATGCCTGCGCATATACTGTGCTAATAAATTGAATAGATTACGACGTTTTATGATGTGAAGTGTGCTTTTTTGAGATTGACTTGTTTTTTGATATATGCGTCGTCAGCGCGTTTATGAAACGTAGTGTGCATAGGTCTTTAGGCAATGGGCACCGGGACCGTGTCCGCCGGCAACCAACTATTTCCATTATCTATGTTATTAATTAACGGCCACAATATAATTGGTCACTGCGACCATGGTCTCCTTACGTCCTTTTGGTCCTTTTGCGTGTGGACTCTTATGATTAGTACGAAACTTAAAAGCACTAACTTAATTGGCACTAAAAACCGATTGTATACTCCGTAAAGACCACAGATGATACATTTATAAAAAAGTAGGTACGATGAAGACAAATCTAAAGATATAAATCTTTGACATTTATAGGCATGGTCAAAACGATTATTATCAACAGAACTCGACAAGGAGCCATAAATCAATCTTAAAATTAGAATTAAAAGAAAATTAAAATATGCTGTGTATATGAATGGAATATTTAATATATATAATTTAATGTTACTCTTGTTGTTTGTACCTACCTACATATATCACTGTGTTGGCATAAACCAGTCATTAATCATATGGGGATGACACTGGCTCCTGCAATACAGTTTTTAACGAGCGCAGGGGCTAGGGAATTCTTTCACCTATGTATGTAAAATTATGTCAATAAAGAATTTATTTATTTATTTTATAATTAAATATTTGGCAATAATAGGCTAAAATAACGTTAAACCTCGTTTTTATGCGTTATTTTGCAAGTAAAGCATAATGCAATTTGGTATTCGCAATATCCCGTCATTTAACATATGGATGTGTTACGATTTTTACCTCGTTTGCAATTTGTAAATCAAATCAAGCCATTAAATATAACCCGTTTTATGTGTATTTGTCTATTTATACAATATCCTGGATATATTTAACATAGAATAAAATATAATTAATTTTGTAAATTCATACAAATTGACTTAACACGCTTGTATGCCATGTAACTGCCTTTTACGAAAATATATGTACATTGTACATATTATTATGTAATCGAACGATACTTGAATTTTTAAAGAAGTAAATTGGCCGTTATAAGAAAAATAATAAAATACTAATTTCGTTTTCTTATCACAACGTGATTGGCACAGATTAAACAAGTGTGATTGGTATTAGCTTTGTGCCTTAGGAAATCAATTATATATAAAAATATAGATAAAAATTAAAATTGATAAATATAAATATATATATATATATATATATATAT
This sequence comes from Brenthis daphne, assembly GCA_947093115.1. Classification (NCBI taxonomy): domain Eukaryota; kingdom Metazoa; phylum Arthropoda; class Insecta; order Lepidoptera; family Nymphalidae; genus Brenthis; species Brenthis daphne. The sequence continues at coordinate 34,621,124 of OX352473.1, read as the reverse complement.
ATATATATATATATATATATATATATATATATATATATATATATATATATGGAACGGTTATGTATATGGAACGGTTAACTTTAAAATAAACAGTTGGTTTTAACTTTGGGGCCGACAATTAGTGACAGTACATGTCAGTCATAGAGGTTAACAGAATATTAAATAAAAAAATTCAGGAGTCAGGACGTCTGGATATGCCATTTATTTTTTATTGTCCTTTATTTTATTTAAAATAATAAGAAAATTCTGACTCGTTTTTATTACAATTTAAAAATTAACAATTAAAATACTCACAAATATTAACTTTTAATACCTACGTTAACTGTCACTAATAGGTATCAACGAATTATATGTTTAGGATTTTTTCTATAAAAAAACTCGCAAGGTTAACCTGTTTTCTTGCTAAGAAATAAATCGTAACCGCAAATATAGTTTCATCGAATGCTTTTGCATTTGTATAAATTTTTAATACATACATTAATACTGAGTTATAAATAATTGCCAATTCAAATATGAATATGTCGCGCCATAATAATTATAAATTTCAGTTAATTGATTATTCACTTAACTTCATAATTTATTTCTATTATGTTTTTGATTTTTGAGTCATTTTCAATAATATATAATAAAAAGGCCTTTATCTGTAAACCATTGATGCATAATAAAAAAGTCTTTTCATACATATAATGTTTGATTACGTATAATTTTACGTATTATTTTCATGCTATATTCCTAAACGGAGAATATAAATAATACATTTTAGAGTAGACGATTTTTTACATTTGTAAGACGTGTCCTTATTGTATCAATGGATTTTAAATCTCTTTTTTAAACTATCTTTTTTGTTATCTGTAAATTGTGGTATTTAATGTAAATATTGTTCTGATTTCGTTTAATTTATAAGATTCCTTTGCCATGTTTTATTAATTTAAGTTGAAATATTTTATTTTATTTACGAATATCTATCTGGTCTATTATCAAAATAAATTCAGTTAATAGTGATAAATTGCTAATTTTGAAAAGAATTTATATCGATGTGATTGTTATTTAAAAAAAATTAAATAATACTTAATTTGAACCATACAATTATTATTATATATAAAAAACATTTAACAGAAAATTAAAATAGCTAAATAATTACTGGCTATTTCATTTTTTTTAAATTAGCAATTTATTATTTAGTTTTGTACAAATTACAATTTATTTAAGATATTTTAATATTCTGAGACATGTGGCTTCATAAATTTTTGCTAAGGTCCTATTCATTAAATAAAATTTGTTTTTGCCTAAAGATATTAAGCGGTTACTATCCGTGAAATGAAATCCTCTGTATGTCAATGAATAAATTAAATAGATCAATAAAATTTTAGGTCCTAAAGAAAACATTAGCTTATCGATGGGACAACAAGTCATTACAAATATTTTAACTGCGTCATATCTTTAGGCAAATTGTGGTCAAAACCCATCGAAAAAAAATCATTGAAATAGTATACTTTGGCAGAAATCAGTTGGAAACTTTGATATACAAAAACTAAAGCTATACAATTAGCATCTCAAGTGTCCTTAAAAAAGAAGTGCACAATTCTAAAATTGAATTGAAATGTATCTTTGTTTTTATATATCAACGGTTGCAAACATTTTTTTTTAAATAGAACTACTTCAAACATACTGCCTTTTTTGAGATAACATCCAAATTTTTCATTCCAATGAATTTAAGAAATATTTGATATCAATATACATATTGTTTTGATGTTACTAATGCGTACCATTTCTTTCAAGTATACTATTTTTTTTTATGAAGATAATTAATAATTTATATAAATTTTATATGGACATGGTCTAACATGGATTTGGTTATGTCAATATTATTCTGTACTAACGTCAACCAAGTCGTACGTGAAATAAAATTTGTAAAAGAAAAATTATCTTTATGAATATGGAGGGTATAGCTAAGGCGAACCATCTTATATGCGAGACAAGATGATAAAGTGCCCACCTAAAAGCGGTAAATTACAGATAAAAAATCTTCCAAAATGGCTATGATAATTACGTAGATACAGGGTATGGCATGAATTTAGCAGTTGTAGACAAAGTGAAGTGTGCCGAGTTTAAATGTGTAGTATTTTTGGTAGACGAGTTGTTAATGAAACTGCAGTATGCGTAACTTCATCTATTTATTTAGTCCAAAATAAGTTACTAAATATATCTTAACAAACTGCTGTGAGATAATGTAATCCTACTCTAATGACCTGGCGCTTTTTCCAAAATTTACCCTGCTGCTATTGTGGCGCCATTCTAATTAAACGCATTTTGACAGACATTTTTCATACATAGAGATGGTTCTCCTTCCCATTAATCTCCATACTTTACGGTAACTAGCATCGACACAATAAATTCTGACTATAAAACTATGTCTAGAAAAAGAAAATTAATCAGGAGTTAGTTAGATTTGCAATACATCTATGTTATTAAATAAAGCTATCTTTTCGGATTATTTCGCGGATTTATTTTGGTTTTTGGGAGAGGCTCTCACCCGTGACCATGGATGCTGTAAAGCATTCGAAACGTCGGGAACCAAAAATCAAATAAATCCGCGAAATAATCCGAAAAGATAGTTTTATTTAATAATGTCAAACATTCGCGTAAATCTAAGAAAGTATTACCATCTAAGGTTTTAAAGTTTTTATATAGCTTTAATTCATATATAATTTTTAAGCGAAATTTCAGTTGACCATGTCCATGTTGCAGTCTATTACTTATAACCCACCAATCGGATAAATAAAAAAAAAAAACAAATCAACGTATCAAAATGTATATTATGTACATAGTTTAAACAGACATCTGGAGGCATAATTTAATTTATTTTTAATTAATAACAGCATTTTCTATTTTTATTTAGTTTATGTTATGTGACTTAAAAATAAAACTTATTTAAAAACAGATTGTATTTTTTTTCTAATTGCTCCTGCGTCCCACATTTGCCCTGCAAAGAAAAAAGTAAATAAAAATAAAATACTGCTTTAATTTTTTTACAAGACAAGTTTTGTGTAGTAACATCATGAAGAAAAAAAAATCGTTCAAATAAATGTCAATAGATGACGTTACATAGCTCGATTTGTTATTAAAGACTTAAAGTTGTGTTAAATTAACAAAAGGTGAATTATTGTTTTAAAAAATATTTTAAGTAAAGGAAAACCAAATAATGCGCCCGTAAATCTAAATAAATTTCTGAAATATCAGCAATCAGATGATGCTTTTGTAGTGTATATTCACAGATGGCGCTTTTACTTATTATGAATTGTTTATCACGATTGAAAATTGTTAAAATCGCTGTTTTTTTATTCGAACGCAGAATGAATTTTACAATATTTACCTCTCGTTAGTTTGCACATATTTATAAAATAAAACAGTAAACTATTTGCGAATCAACGATATCTATTAACTATTCAAGCAAACAATAATAGCCAGAAGAATAGCCCGAATTAGCGCTGTCCAATTCCTTTGTATGAGATGAGGCATCTGTACTAGTATAGTATTATGTGATTTGTCGTAGTGTTAACTTATTAGGAAAATCTCGAAATCATTTTTCAAATCAATTTTTTTTTACTTTCTAATTCAAACCTAGGAACCTTCAAAGGGAACGATCCACCTACCGCCATACCAGTTGAATTTTTTCACTTTTTATTTGTAGAGTAGTGTTATTTGTGTGTAAAATATAAATAATAAATATAAATAATATTACCGTTTCATCCCTTGATACAACCCAGTGTAGTACCCGCTCATGTACCAGCTTATCAACATTGATGAGACGGCTTGTTCCTCATTGTCTGCTCCACTGCGAAGACCCAATGGCGGTGGTGGGATCGGCATTTCTATTGCACCAAGCTGAAATATGGAGGAAATTAATCTATGAGCGGCTCACACTCGCGTCGCTCGGGTTCATCTCTAGGAAAACAAAAAAAAACCTATCCCACGGGAACCGTACATTTTTTTGGGATAAAAAGTAGCCTATGTGTTATTCCAGACTATAATCTATCTCTGTGCCAAATTATGTCCAGATCCGTTCAGCCATTCTGGCGTGAAAGAGTAGCAAACAACATCCATACATACTCACAAACTTACACATTTATAATATTAATACGGATTATAAAAATTGACTGTAAAATAAAGCAAAATGTTAAAGCAAAACCATCCAGACACACATACAAACTTCCCCATTTATAATAAATAGTTCGATATGTTTATACAATTTTACTTGAAGTTATCGGTGGTATTTGGTTCAGGAATTGATTTACGAAATGTTTTATTTAAAACTAGCGACTCAATCTAGCGATTCTTTAAATTGACAAAAGTTGTTGTTTATGAACGAATTAAATTAAACAAATACTAAATGTTAAATGAAGCTTACCAAAATACACTAGTGAACACCACACCCAAGACACTACAGAGACAAAAATTCTAAAAATCGTTGTTTTAGGTAATAGTTGCATTTTAGGTTTTTTCTATTGGGTTAATAAAGACCACCAATAATAGTTTTTCTCAAATATCTTCCACTAGCATTGCCCGCGGCTCCGTCCGCGTTCAGATGACCAAAAACTAAATTCTTAGGTGTTACATATTAGTATACTCTTACATTGCAGTTTTTGTATTTTTCCTCAGAAATAAGATATTTTCCCGCGGTAAAAAGTATCCTAGGATCGCGCGCTACATCGCCCGGTTTATATAGCTTGAGCAGGCGGTCGAGCGATGCGGGGCAGAGGGGATGGACTCGCCGTAGGCATCTCAATGCTCGCCAAGCATTAAAAATGTTTCGCTACTAATTACTTCTAACAACGATATCTCAAAAACTATTCATCTGATTGATTTAGTGTAAAGAGCAATTTTAATCTGCATTAAATGACTAAGCTAACTAAAATATTCATTTGGATAAGGATTAATACCGAACTAAAGAAAATAACTTTGAAAATAACGTAATGTTTTTAATTAAAAATGTTAACATAAAAGTGGTTATTGTAAGTCAACCGTAAGAGATAGAGATATGCTATCGCGGACTTTTTTGTAGCATTTTTATAGATTTTGAATTCTCTAGTACATTACTTAACTGTATCTTTGCTAGTTTACGCGGCGTTCGCGTGGAAAGTTCCCATTTGGCGAGATTTTTTGCGACCTCTTCAACATTTGTCGCCGTATTTCAGCTAATTTACATAAAAGCATAATAAATTATATACCTAAACCTTCCTCAAGAATTACTCTTTCTATTGTTGAAAACCGTATAAAAATCCGTTCAGTAGTTTTCGAGTTTATCGCGTTCAGACAGACAGGAGGACAGACAGGAGGACAGACAGGAGGACAGAAAGACGCGGCCGGGGGACTTATTTTTATAATAATCTTCCATGAACAGATAGCGATCAGTTACACTTTTATTATACTCATATGTATAGATTAAAACTTAGAATCACTTATTTCCACTTAACTTACACATTAGTAAGGACTATAGAAAAATACTCACATTCCTTAATTGAGCTAAATCAGGCATTGGCATCTCAGGGAAATCAAAGCCATTCATTGGTTTCTGCTTGCTTTTCTTCTTTCCCTTTTTCTTTTTTTTTTGAAATGACACTGAAAAGTTATAATACTTATATATTATATACATTACTAAAACGTTTTAATAAACACATTTTAAAATATTGAACGTAACATAATTATTATTTAATACTCGCAAAACCCGCGGCTTCGCCCGCGTTCAATCTATAAAAAAAAACGAGGGTGAGTCACTAGTATGTATATTGTTTTACAATAATGTATGGAAGTTTGGTTGTCTGATGTTAAATTTTTTGACATTTATGATTACTGCTCTGCTCCCTTGGGTAGTAGCATGATGATATTGTGTTTATTAGAACTAAATTTTCTTTCTTCCTGATGAGACCCTATGGTTAAACCAAGAATACACATATTATGAATTATGCAAAGAAATAAAAGTTTATTACAATAATTTACCTGTACTTCCAGGACTCAGTGGTCTATCGCTACATTCCATACTTTCAACATTGGATAAGTTATTTGAATTCTTATCACTCATTCTATCGGCTAAAGCTTCTTCTATTTGCTTTGTCCTCTCACTTTTACCTAACGATGGTTTGAGGGAAGAAATCGACACTATTTCTGAATTTTCATATCCTGGAAATGAAAATTGATCGAGAATTTAAATCCATTTATAACTACTGAGTAGTGATATGGAGATTAAAAAATATCTATACACTAGCATTGCTCGCGGCTCCGCCCGCGTTCAGATGACCAAAAACTAAATTCTTAGGTTTTAATACTTATAATACTTTCTTAGATTTACGCGAATATTTGACATTTTAAATAAAACTTGGGTTTTACATATTAGTATACTCTTACATTGCAGTTTTTGTATTTTTCTCAGAAATGAGATATTTTAGCTATCACCATACCATATTTCATCATAATCCCTCCAGTGGTTATTCTGTGATGTGGTAACAGGCAGACAGACAGGAGACAGACAAAAATTCTAAAAACTATAGATTCGTCCTCTGTATCTCTAATAATGCCTATTTCAATAAGATTTTGCAAAAAATATTTAATGTATAGATTCGGCTTAGTTACAATTTTATTATATGTATAGATTATTGTAAGAAAGAAGGGCAAATCAATACACCAATATACGAAAAACACTATTTATAGACTATGCTACATGCATACGTGTGTGTCTATAATGCACCATACTTCATTACCCTACCTTAATACAAACTCGGGAATCTTAGATAAAACTAGTCTGGCTTACTTTTTGTTTTTTGAAAGAAAAAATTAACACAAAAACACACAAGCTATAAAATTGAGAGCATGTAACCTTTGTGTGCGGTTGAAGTACAACTTCTTGGGTACTGTGTTAAGTACTGTAATTAAATTAAAAATCAAAATATAAATTTAATAATTTTAATAAAATTATAATTATTATATAGTTATAATTTTAAATAAAATATAAATATAGCATTTTTTTTTACTATTAATTTGACTTTCACTTCCATGACATTAAATTTTCCAACGCATTGACTTATCCCTCAGTCACAACCCAAAGAAGTTTTACTTCAACAAGAATGTGTTTGATTCTTTACAGTTTGGGTTACAGATTAAGAATTATTATTTTAGTAAAGATATCTTACCTAGAAATCTAACAACACATTCTTTATCATTTATAACCCTTAGCAATAATGCCTCATATTCTATCCCATCCCCATCATATAGTGCCCGACAGTGCATACCAGCTTTCCATTGGGTTTTATCTTTCTTATGTGAAGATTTGGTATTTGATTGGGATTTTAACTTGATATCTGTAATTTTTTCTATAATATTACTCCTTTAAAGTAATAGACTAAATATAATGTGGTTTTCATGAGAGTATATTTTATATTATTATATTAATATTTTAGCCATAATAAAAATATGTGACTCTTTAAATGCTCTTAAAATGCGTTTATTATTAATATACGAAACAAGCAAATGAAACATATAAAATTTGTTATTTCATTAAATTTTTCTCAACTAATCTTTATTATATTCAGTCTATCAACTCAAAATCTTTCTTTGATTTGAATATTACAAACATTTTTAGCAAACATCAGAGTGAACAATTTGTGAAATATATTTCTGACATTAAAATCAAATTAAGTATTTTAATGTAAATTACCATTTCCATCTTTAGATGATGTGTTGGTTGACATAGCAACTCTCTTAGCTACTTCTGCATTAGCTATCCTTAAAGCTTTGTCATATGCGTCATTGAGCTTACTGTCATCCCAGATGTCTTCCTCTTCATTATCTTGCTCTGATTCAGACTGAAATATATACAAGAAAATTTTACTCATACTTTTGTGTCCTCTAAACAAAACGGGCAAACATATATTATATTTAAAATAATACAATAAAAATATTTCAAACTTAAAGACGTTCAAAATTCAAGTATCTGATAATGTAAACAATTTGAAAATAAACATTGATTTTAAAAATAGCAACAGTAACCTTAGAATAAAATATTTATCGTGAAAATATAGACAATGCTTACAAGATTCATTCCTTTTACGTACAAAATATCGTTTTTGGACATTATTTTTTTTAAATGTTTTTAATAATGTAACACTTTACAAAATTTGTTAAGTTTTTTGTTGTTTTAATAAAACTAAATAACGAAAGAAAAATGAATGCGTGACAAATAACAAAATTTAAATAACAGCTGCCCATCTGTCATTGTTTACATGACACAGGATATTTAAAACTGGTTACTGGGGTTGCTAGACTTAGGTATATAAAATTACAGATAAGAATATATATATATATACAAAAACCAAATTCTTAGGTTTTACATATTAGTATATTCTTACATTGCAGTTTTTGTATTTTTTTCTCAGAAATGAGACATTTCCCCGCGGTAACAAGTATCCTGTATGTTGACCCGGATAACCAGCTATCATTATACCAAATTTCATCAAGATCCCTCTAGTGGTTTTTCCGTGATGCGGTAACAGATTTCGATTTCCATGAAACTTAGGGAATGTAATTTTCAAAATACATATAATAAATTAAAAAAAAAAAGAAATTGAAATGTTTAGCCATTTCCGAGATAAGTATGTTTTATGGTCTCGATAAGCTGAAAATCAACCCCAAATTCAAGTGGGCGTTTACATTGAAAAATATTTTCGTTCAATTTTCAGATAGGGCTCATTCTTTTCGTCTTGAACTCTACTTTTTGAAAATATAAAATCATTGTATGGTCATCTTGTAAAAACACCCTTAAAATTTTTAAAAATTGGAGAAATCGATAATTTTTACTTTGTAAACTACATTTTTTTTCAATTATCATTGAAGAAGTGCACTTTATTGACCAAATTTTTATAATCCAATTACACCAATATATTTTTCAGGAAAAAAACGAAAATTATGGTGTCCTTAAGTTTTTAATTTGACATTTATTATTTATACAATGTCGGCGTAAACATTCCAACTTTTCAATTTGATAATTTGAAAATAAGAAAAGTTGGAATTCACGTAAAATACACCAGTGGTTTTGTATTTTTTTACCGTAGAATCTATTTATGTTGTAATTTTTTCGAATTTATCGATATTTTATTAGTATTTGATCGATTTTGGAGTTAATTTTATTGATTTTTGTGAAAAAAATGATTTTAAGCTAATTACAGAAAGAAATGAAATTCATTCATACTCTAATATTGTTTATTTATTAGTTAAAAATATATTTAAAAAAATAAGTACATATTTATAAAATTTAGTCATAGTTTTGTTAAAAATCATAAAAAAATGAAAAAAATGAACAAAAATTCTTTTTTATTGAACTCTTTACGTCGATTTTTTCCTGAGATATTCGACTTTCAATAAAAAAAGGATCCTGCTCTTTTTTATCATCGATATCCTTGCATTTAATGGATACACAGTAGATTAAAGGGTAATTTTTAAAATTTAAGTCATATTTCTAAAAGGATCTATCATAGTTTTTTCTTTTTATTATTTTTTCATTTTTCCTTTTGCCCACGCACTTGGTCTCTAGAATGCCATATAGGAACAAACATATTATATATACATAGACCGATAAACACATTACCCTCCTTTGCGTCGCGCAGTCGGGTAACAATATACATACTAATATTATGAAGAGATGTTTATAAGTTAATGAATAAGTACCTAGGGGTAGGATTTTTGGAGTAATTTAAACTTAGGTCCTATACTAGAGATTCTTTCACTAATAGAAAGGTAATGTATATCACCAAGTGATATAGGCTATTTTTTTATTCTAATTAAAATGTAATTACTGATTACTGAAATCTTAATAACTTCAATTGAATTCAGAAAAAAATATCAGTTTAGTTAATACTAGCGGCTCACCCTCGCTTCGCTCAGGTTCGCCTCTAGACAAACAAAGACAAATCTATCCCACGGAAACAATATTACATTTTTCCGGGATAAAAAGTAGCCTATTTATTATTCTGATGTATGAACTATATTATCGTAAAGTTTTATTAGAATCTAATCAGTAGTTTTTGTGTACTAAGCTGTATAAGTTACTAAAGTTTTTTAACTATCCCACGGGAACTCTTTAATTTTCCTAGATTAAAAGTATCTAACATGATGATCGGGGATATAAGGTACCACCATGCAAAATTTCATTTAAATGGTCCAACAGTTTCGGAGATTAGCGCGTGCAAACAGACAGAGAAACAAAAAAATTGAAAAAATCTGGATTTGTTCTATGTCTCTTCTTACATCCCACCGACTCGGTTTTTAGCATTTTTTTCTCGTAGATAAACACGCTTTTGTAAATACAGGTGATTTAGTAAGGATAACGTAAAGTATTTTGTGTCCTCTCAAAAAATGATGCAAATATGATTTTCACAAAGAGCTGTTGTCCAAAAAAAGAATGATTGTTTCCCCTCAAACTTATTCGTTGAAATATTCAGATGGGGTCGCCTTATCATAACGACGGCGCGTTCCCTCATTACCTGAATTTTTTGCTGGAATCTGCTCTCGACAGGTACAAATAGCCAGTAGATCGGTTATTTTCATTAAAGCCCTGTTACATTTTACGTCAAAAAAGCTTTTTCTGATATAAATATTTTTTGAGTCATGTGAGATATACTTTGGCTTAATACTTATCTTTTAACTTTTTTAAAGTATTAATATTTATTTTTTAAACTATTGATAGTTAACTAGTTCAGTCAATAGTTTAAGAAATAAAATCTCGGCCTTTTAAAAATGCTTATATAAAGATATTGCTTTTCCACCCATGAATAAGTCAATGAATATTTAATTCCTGAAATTTTTAATCGCATTTAAAAGTATTAATTTATTCTAAAAATAATAAGCATAAATACTATTATATTTTAAATATTACCAATTGATTAATTTTATTACATGAACCCAAAAAGCGAAGACAATATTTCTAACACCAGGCGCTTTGCTGTTGTGAATTTGCTCTGTGAGAGGATATTAATTTCCTGCAGTAAAGAACTCGACAAATGGTATTTTAATACTATCTAAGAATTAGAATTAAAAAGCTTAGGTTTAGCCTTTTATTACAAATTGGCAATTAAAAATTGATGATCACTATAGACATCAGTGACTTTTAGGGATAAACTATTATCGGTATACACTAAACAGATAAAATTACCTCCAAGGTACTATTACTGCATGAAAGGAGGTTATTAAAATTTTATTACTTGTTTTTTCAATAGTTTTCATGACTTATTATAGGTCATATTAGAATGCGAATGTAGAGTACAGTTACGTAAATAGTAAAAATATCCGTTAATTTGTATTAGATTCGTCTAGTTTGACGGTTAGAATATTTTTTTTGTTATAAACATCGATCGATTAGTGATGGAAGGACGATAGACACAGATGGATTGCTGTCGTTAGATACAGATTAGATACAGATTTTAATGACCCAGTTACATTGCTAGCCAGGGATTCGTGGTAATATGCAAATTCGATCCGGATTTTTTTAGTAGAACGTGTCTGCTTTGTGTAGAGAGCATGCTTCTGACTGTCTAAAGAAGTTTTATATTATTCAATTCCAAGCAGACCAATTGTCACGATATACTTACTTATGTTGTTTTACACCATGTTTTAAATAATTTAAATATTTGATTTAAAATATTTATATGTGTACTAAATCTTAGTAAAAATAAAAAGAGGAAAAAAAACATCTTTGTTTCAAATATTAAACTAAAGTAATTGTGGTTGACTTATTTGATATGCGGACAACAGAAGAATTTTTGATCGTACATTCCAAGGTGATCTTACAATGCATTAAAAACTTTCTAAATTTAATATTTGGGTGACTTAAATAACTATAAATGCAATCGTTGACATATACCTAGCTGAAGAAATAAAACCTGCTAATCTATGCAAGTAAAAGTGTATTAGCCTATTTATTTATTATTTACTAGCGGCTCACTGTCGCTTCGCTGGAGTCCCTAGGTACGTTTTAATGGTTAGTATGGAATAGATAGTCTAAATATTATATGATATGTTATGAGCCTATAGCCTTCTGGCTATTTGATGCAAAAATAATTTTTCAAATCGTATTAGTAGTTCCTGTCAATAGCACATTCAAACAAATAAACAATCAATCGATCGATCAATCGGTCGATCGATCTATAATAAATATATAATAAAAAAACATTGCAATTAATTTCTAAAAAAATATATTATAAAAACATTTTCAAATTCAAATCGTTTCATCCTTGCCTGCTTACTTTATTCCATCGTCAACTAGTTTTCATCTTTTTAGTTAGCTTTTATGCAGTCGGTTTTTTTTATTTTTATAATAAGTACATTTGTTTATTTACAGCTCCTTAGTTCTTGTCAATAATTCGCTATCTAAAGGCGATCTTGCTCATTCATTCGTCACTGTCCGTTTAATTTCGACATTTGCAACTTTACAAACCATGAACGAAGTCTCTAATTCGTTCATGTTACAAACAATAGGAACTTCAGCGATTCAGTTTCGCCCAAGATGGTTTTTCTGGCCGAAGGTGGCCGAGGCCGAAGCTTCGGTCGAACACTAGCTTTTTGTTTTACTTTTATTTATTTATATTTCAGTACATATGTAGCAAAAACAGATATAAACGATAATAATTGCAGAAGTTAAGAAACTGTGTGGCAATTATTAACGCCGTCCACCAACAAAATTTGAGAAAAAATATGTACTTTGTTTGTAGTACATATTTATAAATGTAATAATTGCAAGTTAATATTTACATGCTGGAAATGTATGTTAATGGATTGTAGGTAGGTAATATAAAATATACTGCCCGACTTCAAAATATTTAAAAGCGTTCTTAATTGCGTGAACAAAGCATTGTTTTACTTATTTTAGAGTAACATGTCGATTATATTGGAATCTACTATAATGAAACAAGGTGACTCTATTTGTAATAATTCTATTTGATTAATAGCTTTCAAATCGAAGGGAAAATTTAAGTCTTTTTCAGAAAAGACACCTATATAGATAAACTTAACAAACAAAATCTTATCTAAATACAAGATTTGTCCAAATTGTTAGAGCCGTGGAGTTAGACATCGTTGTCAGGTACAGGTCTTTGCCATGTAGGAAGACATAGAAAAAAGTTAAAGAAATGAAATTGTAGGTGAAAAAAAAAACCCCAAAACTAATATTACAAATTTTATGCATAAAAATTATAAAGTTAATCATATAAAGGTTAGTTAGTAGTTAAAATTGTAAATCCCCTGTAAATAATTCTACCTTCGCTCAATCCGTTCCGTTAATTTTAAATAATGATAAGCACTTCATTATGATTCATAGTTCTGAATTTTATTTGTGATCCATGGTTTTGAACGTAAGTAATAAAAAAAAGTGACAAAGACGTTTGACGTTTGAAATTTTCAGGATTGACATTTCTCAATTTTTCATGTATGTTTTTAAAAGTGAATAAAAGTGAATAAAATAGCAATTGGCGGCTTTGCATTTTTAAAGAAATACACTAATTAGTATATTTTTGTTGTTTAATTAAGATATAAATTTATTTATTAATTAATTTAAGATCACTCTTGTTTATCTACGCATTAAAATGTAACAATAACGCTGTCGGATATTTTGATCCCTACATTGGTTTATTAAAGTTCAGAGAATCTAATTTTACTGTTATTAATATGGATCCGAACGAAAACAACAACCTTTTTGAATCGGTTCAGTTGGAGTTAATAACGATAAAAGCAGAACTGAAAGAGGAACCATTAGAAGTTGCGGACATCACAAATCAGGCAATACATTTAACACAAACAGATCTACACGGAATTGTTGACAATTCGAGTGATAGTTCAGTGAGTGGGCAAAAACGAAAACGTTCTGAAGAAAATTCTTTAAATGTACAGGAGGAGGATAAGATGAGTGACACATCCAATTCATCAAAAGCAAATGTGAAGAGAAGAAGGTATTCTAATTCTCAGGATGAAGAATCTTCGGCAAACTCAAACCCTGTATTGTCTACAAGTAACTCTCAGGATAGACAAGAAAGACGCATATTCACTTTGTATGTGACGAACACTCCTGGTGAATGGACATCCAATCAAATAATTGATTTTATTAAAGAACAGGTACTTCTTTTATTTATACTTTGATGACATACATAAAAATGAAAATAGTTAAATATTTCTAATATAACATGATATATCACAATATTGATATTTAGCACATATTTAAAAAAACAGTTATAATGTTATGCTTCATTTATATGTTTGTTGTTTTCTTTTGCTTGCCTTTATTTAATTTTATTTTGTCAGGTAAATATGAAAATATGTCCACAAATAAATAAAACTTGCTTAGAAATACCCACTAGGGTTTTATTTTAATATATTTATTTATAACATAACTTGACATATCTTGTTGTAGTGTGGAATCCATATATCAAAAATAAATGATAGTCGAGAGGCAAATTCTGAAGCAGATTTTCAAATAAAGCTGAAGTTTACAAACAGGGAACAGTTAGATAGGGTTTTCTTAAAATTAAAAGAAAAGGAGGTAGAAGGAAAACTTACAGCTCAACTGGATGGTGAGATGAATTTATGTTTTTAAATACTATTTTTGTCACATGTAGTAGCTGTGTATTAAATATTTTAGAATATTTTAAAATGTATTCATTATTTCCATGTAAGTTTCTATAAAAAATGCCATAATTAAATAAAATCTCATTTTGTAGCATCAGGATTGAATAATTTGTGTTCTATGTTGACAGTTGATTGTTTACATAAAAAAAATAGTTATTTTTCCACAATATCCAATCATTTATATTTGTAGTTAATGGTATTATTTTAATATCATAAATGTTTTTATATTTTTATAGAGATTGTCATATTTCATGTTTTTAAATTGACTGTTATAATTGAGTTTTCAATATGTGAATTTGCACACCATATTTTCTTATGGAAAAGAAGAGATGCTCTTTTTAATTTTTAGATGTCCATGATGATTCCCAAAGTGATGCAGAATCTGAAGCTATCGTACAAATTGGTGAAAGGTATTTGTTCAACTATTTATTGTATGCTACAGTATATTTTGATATATTATTAGTTAGTTTAACAGTTAGTATGGAATATATAGACTATCCATTAAATATATACATAGGTCCGATGAGATGTTGTGGGTTGTATCATAATGTATTTTCCTGTAGGAATGAGATAATCTGCCGTGGTAAAATGTAGCCTATGTTACTCTCTCACAAACTATCTTCAAAAAAAAAAAACACGCCAATCCTTCACTCTGTTTCGGTGTGAAAGTAGGACAAACAAACACACTTTCACATTTATAATATTAAGCATGGCCTTTTATAGTTTGCATTAGTGTATAACTAAGAAGGGTTTTTTGAAGGCTTTATGTCTAAATTTTACTAATTCAATATAGTTTACTTATTTTGTAGTAAACAGAGTTTGTGTTTTAATAGAGATTCGGGTGAAACAGAAGAGGTTACAGGGAATGCTCAAAATATAGAATGTGATGAAAATTCATTTCATATGAAGGAAGATTATTTGCAATCACTTGGGATTAAACTGCCTCTAACAAATTGGGTGACAGTCACTAATGTAAGTTAAATTTATTTATAAACTAGCGATTTACCGCTACTTCGCTCGGGTTTGTCCCTGTGTAAATGTTAACAGTTAATATGGAATAGATAGTTGATCCCTTGCTCTATGAAAAACAAAAACAAATCTATCCCTCGGGAACTATATGCTGTAGGATATTTTCCAAGGTAAAAATAATAAACAAATATAATCTTTATTGGACACGTTTTAAAGATTACAATTTACAAAATTATGTTCGATAATGACTACATTAGTTAAAACTGTGTCGTAGTCATTAACACCCACCTCCAGATAAAAAAGAAATATATACATTATGTTCCAATATAAGATTTAAAAGTTAAATTAATTTAAGATATTAGTTATGATATGATGTATAGTATAAGTAGATTGACGGTATGTGCGTGTGTGTGTGTGTGTGTGTGTGTGTATGAGTGTGTGTGGTGAGTGTGTGTGGTGAGTGTGTGTGGTGAGTGTGTGTGGTGAGTGTGTGTGGTGAGTGTGTGTGGTGAGTGTGTGTGGTGAGTGTGTTTGGTGAGTGTGTGTGGTGAGTGTGTGTGGTGAGTGTGTGTGGTGAGTGTGTGTGGTGAGTGTGTGTGGGGTGTGTGTGGTGTGTGTGTGTGTGTGTGTGTGTGTGTGTGTGTGTGTGTGTGTGTGTGTGTGTGTGTGTGTGTGTGTGTGTGTGTGTGTGGTGTGTGCGTGTGCGTGTGCGTGTGCGTGTGCGTGCGCGTGCGTGCGTGCGTGCGTGCGTGCGTGCGTGCGTGCGTGCGTGCGTGCGTGCGTGCGTGCGTGCGTGCGTGTGTGTGTGTATCAGCCATATAAAATGTACCTATTTTAGTAAGTTCTCGGTTTCCTCATATGTCAAGTCTAACAACCAAGCTGTAATTATATTTTTGCATACATGTAAGGTTCGGGGATATATATTAAGAACTTTGTTTATTTTGTTATATAAATTTGGGGAAAAGAAATCATAATGCTGTTTAGCCAAAGCCGATGTAATACGAATAAGCAACTTATGTGCTATTCCAGACTATAATCTATCTCTGTGCCAAATTTCTTCTAGATCCGTTCAACTATTCTGGTGTGATTGAGTAACAAAAATTCATCCGTCCATCCATTTGGAGTTATAATATTTTATTGATTAAAAAAAATGTGGTTTTTTTATCCTCTGTATAGGTTCCTGTGGGATAGGGAATTAAAGTTTTATGATTTATTTGGTTGATTAGGGTTCAAAAGGGACAAGGATGGGTAGCCAACTAACAAGTGTGAATAATAATGTCAATGATCCAGATAATTTAATTGTGTTTTTGTTATGTAATCTGTTTTTGTTTTTAAATTTATATATTTTTCTTTAATAAACATCAGTTCCGTTGTGATAAGTCCGAGCTTAAGGAAGTTTTGGAGTTATGCGGGAAAGTGTTGATTTGCTCCGTGGTCACAATAAGCACAAAATATGCCAATGTCATGTACAGTCATCCACTTGAAGCGGTACAGGTATGTCTTTTATACTAATTCTAGTTTTTTTTTGATATTGTAATGAATATATATTTTTTAAATTGTATGTGAATTGAATTGATTGAATTAAGAAATTGCCTTTTTTCTTTTTTTTTTAAGTCGATTGCGCCTTATATCTAAAAGGCTCATTGTTTTGTAAAATATGGCTATATTTTTTTAAAAAAGACTTGAAAGGTAATTTATCACTAATAATAAAATTGAAGTAGATAGAGGTTGATATTAATTTGAACTGTATTTTCATTTCCTACTTAGCTTTTTCTATAGTTGATTCGTTTATTAAAAAATATGTGTATACAAATATAAAGTTGTTCTCTTGAACCAATATAAACTTTTCAGGCGATATCAATGCTTAACGGCCAAAAGTTTTACGGGAAGCCATTAAAATTGACTATGAATAATGAAGTTGATATGAAAACATTTTTGCCCAAAGGCTTAGCTGATGTGGGTCCAGGGTTGGGAAAATTTGGGAAACCTTTACCAGATTTGGCGGAACAATACAAAAATTTTGTGGAAGGCAAAAATTCATCCATAGACGCTTATTTATTTCATCCGGATTTGCTTGATAAACTTGGGGTTTCCGTAGACGAAGACAGTTCTTACGTCCGTCCAGTAAATAACAGTCCCAGTAATGAGGATAATACGTCCGATCGAAGCAGAGAATCTTCACCCAATGCGCGAAATGTACAAGCGAGTCAATTTGGACCCATAGGCCAAAGACCACCTAGGCCACGAAGCACCCCAATTAACACTAGGCCCCAATTTCATAATAACCCCATCTCGAACTTCAATAATCGAGTGAATGGACCAATCGTGCCCAGGGGTGTGAATAGCTCAAATATTCTTGGACCAATGCAAGGACCAAGGGGCCCTAATCCTGGCGCTATAATTTTTTCAAACTGCCCGCCTATACCAGGCATTGATTCAAACCACCCGAGGAACTTCCATAATGGCCAGGCAATGGTCAGGCCAGGACCCATGTCTGGTCCAATCGGCCCTATGGGTCATAGCGGTCCCATAGGCCCAAGACCAGTTGGGCCCATGGTTGGACCCAGCCCAAGAATACCTATACCAGCCCCTACTAATCGCTTTCCTGGGCCAGTCAGTCCAATGTTGGGTCCTAGACCAGTTGGTCCTGGTGGACCTGTTGGCCCAATTAGTCTCGTTGGGCCTGTTGGCCAAGTTGGACCAATTGGCCAAGTCGGATCGGTTGTGCAAATGGGTCCAAGAGGCCCAGGTCCAAATGGACCGATGCCAAATCAAAATGTCCCAGTATCTAATATAAGACCAGTTATTCCCTCTGGTCCATATATGGCACAACCGGTTGTCGCAGGATGCAACGTACAAATGTTCAAAGGCAATGATCCAGTCACGCTGCAAATAAGCAATGTAAGTAGAAATTTTGTTAGCCATTTTTATTTATTACACTTTTTAATAGGGATGCATCGATTCGCACTTCTGCCGATACGACACTGATACCGATATTAATAAAAAAGTATTACCGATACCGATGCAGATACTACTGGCTACAAAAAGTATAAAAAGTATAGAACTGACTCTCATTCATTTTATTCGTAATTGAAAAAAAAAAACTCTTCTTTATATTTACTGCTGTGTGTAATTTAAATGAGTTACTGCACTTTAGCCTGCTTTTTAATACTATGGAAGAGATCTCTTCTAAAGATAAGTCCACCTTTGCTAATTTTATTGTTTGTTAATTTCTGTATTTTACATATAAGTGCAATAAAGAATAGTATATTATTAAAAATATGTTTTCTTCAGCTACCGCCAACTACGAATTTCGTTAATCTCGGCCAAAAACTATCTGAACTGGGTCACGTGGTGTTCCTAGAGTTCACTACGCCGGGATGCGCTGTGGTCAGATTCGCGAGCCCTTCGGACGCCGAACGATGTTTTCGTATCCTTTTTTAATGAAGTAAAATTTATTATTAGAAATCATAGAAATATGTTAAAAACATGGTAAATATTAATTTTTACTCGTACATCATAAACATTTAATATATCGTTTGCTGAAACTATTTAGATAGCTTATTTATAATGGACTAGCGATTAGTTACGTTTTAACGCTTAGTTATAGATTTCTCAGAGATGAGATATTTTCTCGCAGTAAAAAGTATCATATATTATTATCATTATCATTATCATATATATTGACCCGCATAACTAGCTATCATTATACAAAATTTCATCAAAATCTGTCCAGTGGTTTTCTCGTGATACGGTAACAGGCAGACAGACGAAAATTCTAAAAACTATAGATTCGGCCTCTGTATAGATAACAATGACTATTTCAATAAGATTTTCCAAAAAATATTTAATGTACAAATTCGGCTCAGTTAGAATTTTATTATAAGTATAGATTTTCCTGTACAGACTTGTAGTTAATTTTATTATTCATATTTGAGACATTTAAATTATGTACTTGTATTTTATGGTTAGTATGAATTTCTTCGGGCTTTATAAAGGTTGATGAATAAAAATATGACAATGGGTATGAAATATCATGTCTACAATATTATTTATGACCTAATGTGGCTTGCTACATGCGTTTAATATTCATAGGTTATCTGTCAGCGACGAAATAAAGTATCTTAAATCATATTATATGTTATCCAGACTGACGTTTTATTATTATTTATTTTATTTACAATTTCAAGTAATTTTGTTTCTCATTGCGATTTTTGTTTTGTTAGGCACAATACATTATATCGATAAAATAATTGATATAGATAGTGTGTGCTTCACTAGTACTGCTACTTCCAAAAAATATTGTTATGTATTTTAATTTTATTATCTATATCGAACTGTTCAAGAAAATTTTTGTTATATATATATTTTTTTTAATATAAATTATTATATGTTTTTATCATTTCAGGCGTTGAATTTGTATATATGTAATAGGGGTTCTCTATATAAGTCTATACATATATGTACGTTAATAAAAAATTGCCTTCGTTATTCTTTTCGTTGTTAAATTAATCAGTTTGTACGAAGATTAAAAATGAGTGATGCACTTATGTCTTAATAGTAGTTTCTGTAATTACAAGTAATGTCCAAAACAGATACAAAAAAAGAAACGTCTGGATTTCTTACATCCAAGAACAGAATCAAAAGGTCTGAATAATTTTTGATAGCAGACTAAAGCCCTTCTATGCTGACTATATTATCCATGTCTATAGTTTGATCCATTTCACTTAGCAAGTACACTAAAATATTTTTATAAGCCCCTGTTGCATCCTTAATCTAGCTCTGTTTATATGAAATGTTATAATTAATGCCTTGTATATTAAAGTTTCGCCATTAAATTAAAAATATTTTCTGAACTTTACACACAGAGAATTATAGGAAAGTTCTAGGATGAAATTCGCTCACGTCTGAAGGATTAATAGTAAGTGAACTACTGCTTCTTGATTTTGAAGTTTCGATCAGTCCATTTTATTTCTAGCTTAAATGTTTTTTTTTTATTTTGCGATAAAAATCATTCATAAGGAAAAAAAAACATTGTGAAATTATGGACATTTGCGTTCACACTGAGAAACCGGCTTTATATATCGTGCGTCCAACAGATTACGTTAACTGATTTTCATCAAATATTGGTCGGTTTAGAGTTTATTTGTTACAATTAGAGACACTTGCGTTAACACAGAGATGCACTCGGTGTATACACATAACGTATCGTGTATAGTGTTTTAGTCTAAACCGGCCATTAGAGTTCAATTTTCGCTTGACGACGACTTCCGGTGTGCAACTTAGTTTGTTTAGGCATTAAATTTTATTTCTTAGCTTTCCAGATTAGTAAGTATTGAAGTCATTGCAAGATAAATTGCTGTGTTCAAGTATCCAATTATAAATTATCAACCAAATTAATGAGAGAATCTTTCGTATTCATTTTCTTAGTGAATAGTATTGATGAAAACGAATCTATTTCATTTCAAGTTCGTGACTTTTCACTTTGTCAGTTTCTGATACTTCCTAATGACCAGATAATTATCTCGATAGTTCGTTATAATTGTATCGACATTTTGAAATGCTTCACTTTATGCAAATAATATAAGTAGGAAAATAATTAGAAATAGTTTTGTACTCATCGATACGATAAATTTTTTTAAATTTTTTTCACAGCCGGCGACACTTGACTTTCTCTCCATACTGTGTAAGGTAACACGTTTTTTTATAATTATATATTTATTGTGCTCATTAGTTTTTATGATTTGGAATATATTTAGGTATTTCACATACTAATAATGTGGATCATGGCTAAATCATTCCCATTTAACAGTACTAATGATGTGTAATACACGGACATTGTAAATTTTAAATTTTTAATCTGTATTTATTTAAATGGATCTCTTATATATATTTATTATTGTATATTTCATAATGGATAAGTTTCGCATTTTATTTTTGTTTTAATTATAAAAAATTTAGTTAAATATAACAAAGATATGCAAGAATTATTAAAATATCTCAACAAATGAAAAAGTTATGAAACTTTATGTTTACACTTGTAACAATAATTTCGTGACGTCACGCGACCTGAACGACCGAAATTTTAATTAATTTCTGAGTCATTTATTGATAGATTTAAAAAAAAACACTTTTTTTTTATTTTACGATAAATTATAATTGTATTGCATTAAATATGATGTTTACAAGATCATGAAACTTCTCCATTTTGGCTAAAAATATAATATAATGTCATAATCATGACATCTGCATCTTCTACTCGTACTTATATTGATTGTCAAAGGATTATTTGCACTTGCAATTTTTAAAATTTCATTAAATATATTTAATAATAATGTTACATAATATTGACGAAATATTTTATATATTGCTCCCTATTTGTATTTTTAATCTGGAGATGAAAATCTTCTATCAATACCTACATATATAATTTTATTTTTATTACATTTTTCCATACATAAGTTCAGAACAGTGTTTGAACTATCACTTGTCAATTATTTAATATTATTTTTATTTTTAATTTAAAGTTTAATTATTATTTTGAAAATGATAAAATATCGTTTTACATTAGCCATATTGTGTAAGTAGATGTTTAAGACAATGCACTATTTAGACATAAACGCTTTTTATTTTAAGTTTTTATTTTAGTTTTATTTTTTATTATAGGATATTATTTGTAGGATATGTAGTTGTAACTCTCTTCGAATTTTGACTAATGACTGAATGTTGCTATTAGTATTTATTTCTAGTGAATAGTGTTATTTCTAGACGTATCTTATTAGAGAAGTTATTTTTGTAAATTACAAAATATTATTTTATTATAGGTATAGTATAATTTTTATTGTATATATTTTTAATTATGATCTGTTTTAGTACTTAAATAGCGATTGACTCTCGCTTTTCTCGGGTGCGTTAGGTACGTTTTAATATTTTTGAGCGAAATCCTAATTATCTTTCTAAAATATAAGTAGCCTAAATTACCCCTTATAATATCAGCTATCTGCAAGTGAAATTACCGTCATAATCACACATAATATAATTACAACCGTTTCAGAGATTAGACGAAACAAACAGACAGACAGACAAAATTTTTAAAAAATGTGTTTTATCTTACAAGTACCGTATATAATTTTATATGCATTTAGTTAAAAGCTGTTATTTTGACTTTACAAACAGACTTTTCAATGCTGTTTATCTGTATAGATTATAATAAAGCAATGATTTATTATTTGAATCCCAACGTAAATTACTTTTATTAACACAGTTGTAAATAGTGTTATTTTATTACGATAAATACAGACTGTTAAGCATAGTTTAGACGAACTATTCCCAAAAGACGGATATTGTTTGAAAAACAGTGTGATGAATTAAAATATATTTTATGGACTCGCGTCCCTAAATTACTGACCCTTGTATCCGCCGGATGGGCTTATTTACATATGACACAGAAAATTTACAAATTATTTAACCTAGTACATATTTTCGCTTGTGTTTCCTCAATATTTATATTAAAATAAAGGTTTTAAGGCTGTAAACAAGCATGCTACGTACATGTTTCATATATAAGAAATAATGTGCAAAAATAACTTTTCTAATAATAAAATTATGTTATCTTAGTGTCATTTGACTTTAGTGGTAAGATTAAAAAAAAAACTAACCATTGTACTATTTTAAGTCATATTCATGTTTAGAACAAATATGAATACCTTATTTATTAAATACTATATCCCTAAGAACCTTTGACCACTTAACAGTACTTCATACTTAGTCATAGAATAAAATAAGACGATATCATTATGGTATTATTTATTCTAAAAAGACATTTAAGTAACACAAATGGTTTAAGTTAATAATATTTGTTATTTCTCGTTCGAAATATTCATCTATCTTTTATCTAGATAAATGATTACAGAGTGTATCTGTCAAAGATTCGAATTTAGGTTTTTTCGTAAGACCTTATTATTAGAATTAAAAATTAGACGTGTTACGATCATTGTTAGGTAAGCTTTATTTAGTAGGGATATATGGTACTAGAGATCGAGTGGCGTATATTTATTATTTGGGTTTATTTCACTCTTTAATACTTTTTTTTCAAAATAAAAAAAAATATAATTGTAAAATTACTTATTTAATTTTTATAACAAATGGGTTTGTGCTTAACCAGAATTTACTTAATGTTAAATCGTTAGCATTCTTTGGCGATGGTAAAACACCCCTTTTCTTTATGTTACTTAAGTACATATCAGATTACTAATATTTACTTAATTAAAGATATAAAGTTTATGATAAGTTTATTTTCACTTATTTGAATTATACGCCATTGCAAGATCTTAATTATAACTTATTATAATATATTTTAATATGTGTATTAATGTTAAATAGGTAGTATTAATTGAGAATATTATATTAAATGCATTTATTTAATGAGTATGGCAACATTTTAAAGTTGTCTTAGTTGTCAGTTGACTTTTTTTAAAAGTAACTGTCATTTTGATTGAATAACAATAATGATAAACAGTTGCCATTATAAAATATCATTATTTTATATTTATTTCACCTACTATGTAAGCCATGTGTAGTATATTCTATGTAATGTTCCTTTAAACGTGTAAAAATATGATGTTAGAATACCTTTCAACTTAAATACTAAGTATTAATGTATATAGCGAATATACGCTTCCCACTTTATTTCTATTAGATAGAAATAAGATTTTCGCCGAATTTTAATGAAAAAAAAATATATTAGTACATATATATTCATATTAAAAGTAAACGTAGAGACGCTTGACTGATATTTACGCTGTGTATGAAAGTTCCTTAATTTTTATTATTTATTTTAATTTAGTTTTACGATATTTTAGATTTGTCTTTATTTTAGCTGTACTTAAGTACTTGTTATGATATTTTATAATTAACTTTGATGATATTTGTCTATATAAAGCTATGGAGTAGGTTATAAAATCATATTTGTAATTCTAATCAAACTTGATATGTCATTACTAATCGCATAGTGCATGTCATATTAATCAAATAAAATAAATCCGTGTCGATATATTTGTTTTATTTCTATTTAATTGAAGTCCAAAAAAAGGCCGCTTAGTTTATCAGCTACTGTCAAACATCTATTCGTACACACTAATGTTGCGAGCTTAGTATAAAAATATTACGGACAAGTGCGATTGCGGACTCGCCCACCGAGGGTTCCGTACATATTTGTAGGAAGTCTGTTTAACTTTAATTTTCAATTTTTTTGATTTTTGGAATTTTCATTTATTTGTGCTTTAAGACCTTGCTTTTTGCCAAATTTAGTGATTCTATGTCAACGGGAACTATCATATAGGTTTTCGACCCAAAACCTTTAGGGTGCTTCCGGTTGACCTAGAATTGTTAATTTTGGTTAAAAGCACAAGTAAAGGGAAAATTCCGAAAAATAAAAATATTGAAAATGAAGTCAAATTTTGGTACTTACAAATTTTCGCGAAAATCTAAATTTGCCCATATTATCTTTTTATCGTTTTGACTCAGAAATACGTTTATCTCACCGCAAGAGACGAAAGTAGAGGCAAGAAAGCTTTAAATGATTTAAAAGAGCAAGGATACCACCATTCTTCTCATGAACTTGATATAACAGACGAAAATAGTATAAAGAAGATTGCTGAGCATTTAAAAAATGTTCACGGTGGCATAGATATCTTAGTTAACAATGCTGCGATAATAGCTCATGAACTTATTTCACTTTTGGACTATGATAATACGAAAGAAGTTATAAACGTTAACTGTAAGAGTTTATTGAAAATTCAAGAGCATTTATATCAACTTTTGACGACACGTTTGGCTCAGTGTGTAGTGACCCTACTTGCTGTGCCAGTGGTCGCGGGTTCGAGTCCCGCTGGGGGCATTCATTTGTGTGATGAGCACGAATGTTTGTGCTCTAGTCATGGGTGTTTATATTTATAATGTGTATGTATTTAAAATTATATATGTGTAGTGTATCAACTATCCGGTATCCATACATAACACAAGCCTCGTAGCTTAGCTTGGAACTAGATGGTGCTGTGTATTAATGTCCCAACATATTTATTTATTATTTATTTATTTAAAACTTCTCAAACAAAACGCCAGAGTAATAAATATATCGAGTTAATGGGGACACCTTCTATTTTTTTTTAAATCATATTGGCAAAAGCGTTTAACTAAATAGGATATAGAAATAGAAGATGTTAATGGTTTTGTTAATTGGTTTTTAGGTTCACTTGAAAAGAAGACAATTGATAAAAATGATTTTTATGATGAAATAGCTTACGATTATAAGGTACCCAAGATTGCTATGCGCGCGTTGACAAGAGCTCAGCAACGAATGGGTGATGTAATTGTTAAAATATTGCCATAAATTCATTATATCCTGGTTTCATAAAGACTGATTTAACTAAAGGACTTGGGAATATTACAGTAGATGAAGGTATTATCACTCCAATTTTTTTAGCATTAGACGCAGATCAGTCTGTAAAGGGAAAATATTTTTGGTATGAGAAAACTTTGGTATAAAAAAAAGTGGATTGGACGAATCCTACGGATTTTCTTGATATAGTAAAAAATGTGGGATTATAAAAAAAAAACTACATATATGTGGCGAGTGAATTATTTTTACGAAACACTGCCAATTTTCCAACTCGTGGCCGTTATTGGGAATTGGGATTTACAAGAAGAAAACCCACTAACTATACTTTATATTACCCGGGACTTGAATCTAGGATCTCCAAATATGCAGTCGTATATGCTAGGCACTAGACTGAACGGATAGACAGAGACAATTTTATTACAGAACATAATATGTATCTATGTATTGATCTTGAGACTGTCTAGATTCTAGACTCAAATCGTATAGTAAAGGCTCGTTCAAAGTTAGGTCCCCATTAAGTGCTCTGATGTGCAATTTAATGAACCTGAAACAATAGGTTCTGAGTGCTTGATAATCAATGATATCATAATCGTTTAAGTAATATAATAAATAGTTCGAATAAAATTTTTGGTAGTTTAATAAATATTTATTATTTTTAAATACATAATAAATATTTATTAAACTACCTATTACAAATATTACTAGCGACTCACCCTCGCTTCCCTTCGGGTTCGTTCCTAGACAAAAACAATCCCATCAAAAACATTCTATAAAAAAATTGCAAGTCTCGCAACGCATTTCTTCTACCGCAAAAAGCTATGAGATGTAATGTAAAACCAAGTCGGTTAATTTATTCATTACCTATCTATGGAAGCATCTATCCGACAACTTTGTCATAAATCGTTACCGAATTAGTTAAGTTACAACATTTTATAGTGACCGTATTAATATTAGATATATTTATTTCTTTAATTAATAGAATGACTTGGCCATCGCATGGAAACATAATCACATAAGAGTCTACTACTTTAAATAGTCCTAATTAAACATATCATGACCAAGGTGGACGGACGACTTGGTCAAAGTCGCTGGAGCCCACTGGATGCGGATGGCACAAGACTGGTTGTCGTGGAACTTTTTGGGGGAGGCCTATGTCCAGCTGTGGACGTGTTTGGGCTGAGATGAACTGAACATAGCATAGCGGGTTAAATTTATGCATACACTAACATAAATAATGCACTCAGAACGCTAATTTTAGGTAAATTTTGTTATTTGTAGATTATATTATCATGTGCGATGGCCAAGTCATTCTATTAATTAAAGAAATAAATATATCTAATATTAATACGGTCACTATAAAATGTTGTAACTTAACTAATTCGGTAACGATTTATGACAAAGTTGTCGGATAGATGCTTCCATAGATAGGTAATGAATAAATTAACCGACTTGGTTTTACATTACATCTCATAGCTTTTTGCGGTAGAAGAAATGCGTTGCGAGACTTGCAATTTTTTTATAGAATGTTTTTGATGGGATCTCATTTCTTTTTGTAAATATTTCTCCTTTTTCTCTTTTCTTGTACTATTTCTTGTGTGTCAGCTAAGGACTTTTTAAAAGCCCACTCCTTGTCTCTGTGCGCTTTTTTCAGAGGCTTTGATATAAGTAACAAATTTTGACAAGTTTGGATGATAAAAAATCTAAGTCTATTGTATTGGGAAATTACGGACTCCTGGACTTTAATACTACTATCTTATGCATTAAGTATAAATATGTATAGTTAATTTAACGAATGTTTTAATTTCATTGTTGACCCTAAATACCTACCCCGATACTGATATTCGACTTACATAAGTTTAATAAGACGTGTAGATTTATGTGTCTATCTGCAGCATCGTAGTTAAATCCCGAAAGTTGTATTCCATCCCATTTTAAAAGTAATTTTCGAAGTGATTGATATTTCATGACCTCTATATTCCATGTTCTAATAGGTGGGTACAATTACGAGCAATGAGATGTTGACAAGGTTTTCTAATTCATATCAACATCATACTTTGTAAAAGAAAATGTACGAGCTTTGTTTCAAAATTAAGTAATCGTCAAGTTGTTTCTTAATTAGGTATATATTTTAATCAATTCATTATAAATAACAGTAATCGAATATTAGTAGGTATAAACTATACACGCTTCACATTACATTTATGTACCCATTTGTATATGCATAAAAATGTATACAGCTACTAAAAAAGCTTAAAATATTATTTTCGCATTTAAAAAATACTTTTCTAATACATATAATTGCAAATATAAACATTAATGAATAGACCAATCGAAATTAGGTTAGTAATTACGAGGGAAGATAGGATCGGACGTACAAACATACATACCTACAGGTAAAACACTAACCTAACCCCCTTTTACAGTGCAACTATTGTATAATTAATTTACCATTAATTATAAATTTTATTAGAATATATGAATGAGATGAAAAAATAAAAGTAAGATATCGGGAAATGAAAAAATAATATTTAATTTAAATAATGAAAGGAAAAAATAGTGTAAATTTAATTAAAATATTTTATGATTTTTGAACGAAATTTATATTTGACATAACGGCACAAATTAAGGCAAGCTATGATAAAGTTTATTTATGTCAAAATATTTATATTATGTGCTATTTTATTGTGACCTATTATTTAAAAAAATACCTGAACCTTCTAGTGTTCCTTGACGTCGTTAAAGTGGAGAAATTGACTAACAAATTAAATACTTAGTGATGACAAACGGAACTCTGAGAAAGATATATTCAACCGACTTCAAAAAGGAGGAGGTTCTCAATTCGACTGTTTTTTTTTTTTTTTATGTTTGTTACCTCAGAACTTCGTCATTTATTAACCAATTTGGACAATTTTTTTTTTGTTTGAAAGGGTATACTTCCAGATTGGTCCCATTTAAATTTCAAAAAAAAATACCACCCCTAAGGGTGGAAAAATAGCTAATAATGAATTTAACCTACTTTTATTAATTGTCATATTGACTTGAAACTTTGCATGTGTTTCTATTTCCGTTGATAGTACAGAGGTTCGGTATTGTTGACCTGATCTGATGGTAAGGCCAGAAGGCGGATAGGTGGAACTCTTCAACGATAAATAGTAGTTTTAGGAGGCGATGTAGATCATATATCCAGAAGAGATAAATAATATGCAGTCTTCCAATGATGAATTTATTATTACACAGAATTGAATAAATACATATTGGTCGTCAATAACTTCAGATCGTTTAGATAAAATTAGATTATAATTTATAATATATTTGTTAGACATGCACACTTCGGAGGTTCAGAGAGGAGAGGGAGCAGATTATTAAATTGTCATAGATTAATCATTGTCACAGACTATAAAGATAATTACTTACAGATAATATTGCGTTTTATGCATACTAAACATTATATGGTACTTTAACAAGTAGATACTTCGAGTTTGGGCTTATTTTGTTTGGTTTGTCAAGCCTAACACTTTAGAATTCATATTTTGCTACTACTGTCTACACTAAAAAGAGAAAAATAAAAACTTTTTAACAAAAAAATAAAAACCGACTTCAAACAAAAGCACTAAAAAGTAAAAAATAACTGATTGGTAGTTTTCATTTACTATACATACCTAATCAAATATTTTCGAAGTCGGTGTGCTTTGCTTTGTATGGGCTGGCACCGATTTCGAAAATATTTGATTAGGTATGTATTTAATAGGTAGGCTTTAATTACTTAGCCAAAGCACACCGACTTCGAAAATATTTGATTAGGTAGGTATGTATAGTAAATGAAAACTACCAATCAGTTATTTTTTACTTTTTAGTGCTTTTGTTTGAAGTCGGTTTTTATTTTTTTGTTAAAAAGTTTTTATTTTTTTAAGTTGGATATTTAAGTTAATAAAATAATATATGAGTTATTCCTGTGTTTTTTTAACATGACTAAACTAAATATTGATAAATACATATTGTATGTATTAGTGAAGTAGAAGTCGAACTAACGCTCCGAGGGCTCTGTACTACCACAACAATGTTTATTATGTACATCAATTATGTAATATAATTTTACGTAATAATCTACAAGGAGATATTTAAAAAATTTTTTAGCGTTAGAATAATAATTCGTTTTGACTGAACCCCTGAGTAATGCATCCTAATCTTGAATTACATTTCCTCATATAAGTTTTCTATGCAATAAATCTAATATAGATAGGTATACAAAAGATAAACCACGTATACATATTACATACATAGTGCTAAATGGCTAAATTTAATCTTAGATAATTTATTTAATAGTTATATTTATGCTATACAAAAAAATCTCGATGACAACTGAGAGCACAACACACACCCGAGAGCGGCTCTCGCTACAGTTTTGTCCCGAAGTGATAAGGCACACAGCGATTGTCGTTACGAAAACACCCGAATCTACGATTACTCATATTATGTATGTTTTATAATTGAGATCTTGTAGCAACTGAGAGCGGCTCTCGCTACGGTCTTGGCCCGAGGTGATAAGACACAGAGTGACTCTCGCTACGGAAACACACGAGTGTTCGATTACTTGTATATTTTTTTTATATTTAAGATCTTTTATACATATAAGTTTTAATTTATATATTAAATATATTATTTCTTAAAACTATTTACCATATTGATAATTACATTTTAGTCGTCGATAACACTTACAGTATATCCACTATTTACCCAGCTATACATTTGGGTAGTTTAAGTGACGAAAAATGATATGTATGAACTGCAAAAATAACTTTGTAATCCCATATGTCGCATATCTATTTGTATAGGAATACAAAATTACTTATGCAGTTTGTATATCTCGAAAACAGGATTGAAATTGCATGATGTTTGAGTTTTTCCTTGCGTTATAGGCTAAACACTAATTGTGTTCAAAATTTGAAGTTTCTATGTCTGCTAGAAGTACCTTAGAATTTTGATGATCGGTGAGTGAGTGAGTGAGTGTGTGAGTGACGATATTAACGAATTTTGATCTGCAACAGTTCTTAAACTACAGGTTCAAATTGAATGTAATTTGGAAATATGCCTAGTTTTATTATGTTCTTTTAGTCACTGAAAATTCATGCTTCTAGCTTTATCCATATCGAAGTTATGGGGGGGTGGAAAATGCTCTGAATCGCTTCGAGAAAAGGATGGTACTGTCGTGCCCTTTTTTGCTCGACTTGGCGGGGGCACTCCGTGCCCCCCGATAAATCTTACGGGAACCGTACATTTTCTGGGATGATACTTAGCCTATAGTCTTCCTCAATAAACGGGCTATCTAATGCAAACAATTTTTTCAAATCGGATTAGTAGTTCTTGAGATTAGCGCATTCAAACAAACAAACTGTGCCTCTTTATAATATTAGTAAAGATGAAGTTAAATTAGTTAAAATGTTTTTGAGTTTGTGTTCAAAGATATCATAATGTTTTTGTAACCTAACTCTAACTTGTAGGAAAACCTGGCCGGTTGTTCGAACGGTGTTCAGTTAAAAATAATAATAAAAGTAGCTTTTTTTCTCTTTATGGCTTAGAGCTGCGTTGACAGTAATTAAAAAAATAAAAACCGACTTCCAGGCACTAAAATGTAAATAAATAACTAAACGGAGGTTTTCATTTAGAATAGATACCTAATCAGATATTTTCGAAGTCTGTGCCAGCCGACAATATTTTAAGATATGAACATTGAATAGGTAGGTAAATATCTATTTTACGTATCGAAATATATTAGATTTGCTTTGCATCGGCTGGCACCGACTTCGAAAATATCTGAATGCTAGTTTGTATATATATATTCTAACACTCATTTGCAAATAATATAGAATAAAAAAAATAACTCATGCGAGAATTGAATCTGCGATCAGTTTTTGTAGCAAAGATTGTCAATAATTGGACAAAGTAATCTACTAAAGGCGATTTATATCAAAATTTAGGGATACACTTTACATCTAACTCAAGTTGGCGAGTCATACAAAAGTTGTATCAAACAAGTTAATACTTTAGCCAAGTCTGACGAACAGTGAAAGGCACCTTAATAGATGGCCGAAAAGTTTTCTAACTAAAATGAACCGCTGATACGATCTACTGTATAGGTTTTAACTTTATTAAAATCTGGAAATTTTTTTTTTTAATGTAACGTCTGATAATCTATACTAATATTATAAAGAGGTAAAGTTTGTGATCTTGTGAGTTTGTGAGTTTGTGAGTTTGTGAGTTTGTGACGTTGTAGGGGGTAATCTCTGGATCTACTGAACCGATTTTCAAAATCCTTTTACCAATAGAAAGCCACGTTCTTTCTGAGTGTCATAGGCTATATATTAACCTGAAGAATGAAAAGGCTTTTTCGTGGTAGTCGGATTTGCAAAATAAATCGGAGAAAAAACGGTCGAACGAAAACGTTTCTTGCGAACGCTGCCTTAACGATGAGAGATATATGATTATGTTCTAGAGAAAAGTTGTAGAGCTTAAAAATGCCTACAAAAAAGTCGGCGACAGCATATTTATATTAATTTATATTAAGTTACAATAAGTAGTTTTTGATATGAAAATAATAATTTAAATCGGTAGGTCATGTTTATTGGTCATATTATCAATAATTATGAATTCTTATCAAAATAAGTAAATTTATCGTCTGAAATGTTTGAAACAAAAGACTTTTCCGTTTTACTGCATATAATTTGGACAACAACGAACCCGAGCGAGCTGTTTATCTGTTTTCCTGTTTGTACGGGCTAATCTCCAAATCTATTGGACCGATTTAAATGAAATTTTGCATGGTGGTACCTTATATCCCCGGGCAACATCTTAGATACTTTTCATCACGGAAAATTAAAGAGTTCCCGTGGGATAGTTAAAAAACTATAACAATTTATACAGCTTAGTACACAACAACTTATGCACCTAATTTAGTAAAATTTGGCATGCTGATACCTTATATTGCTGGTCAAACAACAGGTTACTTTTCATCCCGGAAAAATGAACGGTTCCCGTGGGAACTAATAGATCTCTATTAGTATTTTTCATGAACTCGAGCGAAGCGAGGGTGAGCCGCTAGTCTTATATAAGAAAATGGCTGAGTGATCAACCTCGAAAAGACCTTCTTTTACTCAACTCAGTTGTATTTGTCTTTATTAAATGAGGAATTCTTGTATATACGAGTGTATGAATTTATTTTATGTATCTCGGAAGCAGCTTTAAAGATTTGGACCAAATTTTATATTTGGGTAAAATTTTGCTTTTTAATTTCATCTGTAAAAATAATAAGTAATTATAATCAGAGCCATTTTCTATTTATTGTTTTGCTGATTTAGTGTAATAAAGCACAAGCTCGTAAATTTTTGTGGTACTTGCACTGTAGTCAATGGATGATAAAAATGTAAAATAATATCTATTCCCATTCATACCTAATACTCTCTTACATAAGCGTCATATAAGCATGTGACTCTCTTATGATACCACGCTCACTAATTTATTGATAGGTATAGTAAAAAAAATCCATGCAGGCGAAGTAGTAGACAGCAAGTCTAAATAAATAAATATGTCAGGACATTAACACACAACACCATCTAGTTCCATGGTAAGCCTTGTAGGCTTGGAGGCTTGTGTTATGGATACCAGATAGTTGATACATTATCTTATATATAAAATTTCCATGTCACAATGTTTGTTACCGTACTCCTCCGAAACGGCTTTACCGATTTTTACCAAATTTTATATGCGTTTTCAGTAGGTCTGAGAATCGGCTACTATCTATTTTTCATACCCCTAAGTGATAAGGATAAGCGTGGTCCTCCCAGACCTCACCCCAGGGACGAACCCGAGCGGAGCGAGGGTGAGTCGCTAGTACATATATAACTTTAAATACATACATATTATAAATATAAACATCCATGACTGGAGTACAAACATTCATGCTCAGCACACAAATGAATGCCCCCAGCGGGACTCGAATCCGCGACCGCTGGCGCAGCAAGTAGGGTCACTACAAACTGAGCCAAACGTGTCGTCTTAAAGTCTAAAACGACCAAAAACCTAATCGACAAATCGTTATAAAAGTAAACATTTTGTGCATTGGAAATCGAGTACATACTCGTCTAAAACTTGGTCACTGGTTGTTAATTGAGACTGTCGAACTTAATGACCCGAAGCTTTGCCGCTTCGTATTATATAGAGCGGGACAAATAAAAGCTTAAACAACAGTTGTATGGATCTAAATACATAGAAACAGGGTATCAAATTATCGTATTATTAGACTACGTGCTTACACAGTTAATGTAATGTAGTGGAGAGTGGAATTTCTACTGTAATAAGCGCAGGTTCGATGCTCATACGAAATGAATTTGGGTATACATTTTAACAATATGAATGGTTTTTTGGTCAATCCAGGACAAAGAATTGTTTAGTAATTAACAAGTTATTTTTACTGTTCAATCTTTTATACTCACAAGCATTAGATAACATCAAGTTTTAGTAAGAAAATCTAATCAAGTAAGCATTTGTGCTTTAGGCTTTAAAATCTAATCAAACAAACCAGCAGATTCGGTTTCCTATTTTATGTGAGAACAAAACAGCTATTCACGTAAAGTAAATTAATTATTCGAATGAGCATACGGCTTAATTGCTGGGGCGACCTAAATTCCAATGCGCGAATTAGGAATTAGAACAGCTATTACACCTATTGGTTGAGAAAAAATCTATATATAGTGTTTTATACGTAACTAGCAGCCCGCGGCTTTGCCCGCGTCCAAACTTCTGATCTCTAAAAAAAATTCACGAGATCACCCGCTGGGCTAATCTGAAGATTACCTGAAAATTTCATAAAAATCGCTGCAGCTGTTTTGGAGTCCATATAGGAAACATACGTGCACACATCCATTTTTATTTTATTTAATCAACAATTTAAATTTATTTATTGCTCGGAAAATGGAGTCTTTTATGAAAATTTAGTGACATACCGACTGCAGCGCCACCTATCGGATCCATTTGTGAATTTCAAACCTTGCAGGGACCCACTCGAACATATACAAAAAATATAATTAAAATCGTCCCTACCGTTTAGAAGATGATCAGTGGCTCACCGACTGCAGCGTCATCTACCGGGTTCAATTGTGTTTTCAAACCATCTATTTGTCCATTGAAATATATACACACAAAATTTCATCCAAATCGGTCTAGCTTTTTAGGAGCAGTAGGTTAACAAACACACGTACAGAAGAATTATATATAGATTGTAGTTATAGAAGAATACTAGCAGAACTCGCGGCTTAGCTCGCGCTAAAACTACAAAAATACTCTAAAAAGGTAGGTTTCATACAAACTTCATTCCCTATTTTACCCCCTTATGGCATGAATTCCGAAAAATGCTATAACACTAATTATTTAATTGTATTTAAGAGCATCAATACCAAGTTTTATGTGATACTAATCATAAATATTATTTTGGGTTACGTCATAACGTGTTTTCCCATGGGAATGAGATAATCTCTCACGGTAAAAAGTAGCATATCTTACTCTCCAGACCTCCAACTATATCCACACAAAAAATCACGCCAATGTATCATCCCGTTTCGACAAACGTTTTGAAAGAAGGACAAGCAAACAAACAAACACACTTTCAAATTTATAATATTAGTATGGATATTAGTTAGTATGGACTCATGCTACCTATCCTCCTACCATATCCTTATATCATATCCTACCCGCTAACTATCTCTACAGAATATCACGCCAATAATTACAGAATAAATGCTAGAACCCGATATATTTTTTAGTAGCATAAGCGTTAAATTTCAATCGCGATCAATTACGCTTATCCATTACCTACTAGTTAATATCTGGGAGCGTGCTACCGCATAAACTGAAGTTCGTGACTGACGTCGTGTCAGTCAGAATTAGACGATAAGCGTCGTAGAATAGCTTGGACATAATGCGAAATCTACATGTGATAGTGTAAAAAGGTTTTAAGTACAATAAAATTAATTATAAAATGATATATTTGATTATGTTGGACCGTTAGGTTTAGTATTATTAATTAATAATTAGCGGCTTCATAGTCGATTGTTTTTTTTTGTTTTCGTATTAAAAATGTTATTTTATATATTACTAGCAGTACCCGCGGCTTCGCCCGCGTCCAAACTTGTGATCGCTAACAAAATTCACAGGATCACCCGCTGGGCTAATCTGAAGATTACCTAAAAATTTCATCAAAATCGCTCCAGCTGTATTGGAGTTCATAGGAAACATACATACACACATCGATTTTTATTTTATTTAATTAACAATTTAAATTTATTTATTGCTCGGAAAATGGAGTCTTTTATGAAAATTTAGTGACACAACGACTACAGCGCCACTTACTGGGTCCATTTGTGTTTTCGAACCTTGCAGGGACTCACTCGAACATACACAAAAAATATCATTAAATTCGTCCCTGTCGCTTAGGAGATGATCAGTGGCACACCAACTGCAGCGCCACCTACCGGGTTCATTTGTGTATTCAAACCATCCAGGAGACACACAAAATTTCATCCAAATCGGTCCAGTTCTTTAGGAGGAGTAGGTTAACAAACACACGTACAGAAGAATTATATATATTACTAGCATTTCCCGCGGCTCCGCTCGCGTTCAGATGACTAAAAACCAAATTCTTAGGTTTTACATATTAGTATACTCTTACATTGCAGTTTTTGTATTTTTTGTCAGAAATGAGATATTTTTCCGTGGTAAAAAGTCCTTTATGTTGACCCAGCTATCACCAAACTAAATTTCATCAAAATCCCTCCAGTGGTTTCCAGTGGTTTTTCTGTGATGCGATAACAGACAGGCAGACAGACAAAATTCTAAAACTATAGATTCAGCTTCTGTATCGATAATTATGTTTATTTCAATAAGATTTTCCAAAAAATGTCTAATGTACAGATTCGGCTTAGTTACAATTTTATTATACGTACCTATAGATGTAAAATATATTTTCAGCTGATACAAATTATTTTAAACTAGTTTCTTCTCGCGACTTCGATTTTAAAATAGATTTCTTCTGAACCTTGGCTTAGCTCTATTTTAGTGGAAGAGGTTTTGTAATTCCAGACATCGCATCCTACAGACAAACTAATTATCTTTTTATAACAGTATAAAATTACTTTCCAAAATTCCACTTCAAAATTGTTTTAAGGGTTCCCAACATTAAGCCGTACAAATTGAATTTACCCATAAAAACAGGTTGTAGGTAACGAGATACTGACTGTTTTTATGCGTAGTTTTATTTACAGTTTCAATATGGCGCGGAATCGAAATGGTCTGTGTGGAGGCTGATATTGTCAAATAAAGAGGATTTTGGTTCATAAGGTCTTTATTTTAGATACTTCTCGACATGTTATTATAAAGAAGTAGGTATATATAAAATAAATA
Source organism: Brenthis daphne (assembly GCA_947093115.1). NCBI lineage: Eukaryota > Metazoa > Arthropoda > Insecta > Lepidoptera > Nymphalidae > Brenthis > Brenthis daphne. The sequence goes on along the minus strand of OX352473.1, from coordinate 34,583,650 downwards.
TGCATCCATATCTCTAACTATGAAAGTCTAAATCAAACCATTACGCTGTAACAAACGGATGGATGTACAGACGGACAAACGGACTTAAAAAAATTCTTTGCCATATATCTACAAAAAGTATACGCTAAATTAACATTCATTTTTACATCGCAGATGTCCAATTTTTTACTAACTTCAGAAATAAGGAGTACTCTATTTGGCTGTCTTTTTGTGAGTATTTTATACTATAAGTCTTGTGCTTCCAAAAAAAAACGTTTCATACGTTTTTCATTATTTTTTTTTAATTAAGTGAGGGTTAGCGGTGGATCTAAATAAATTAAAAAAAAAATCACCTCTATATATAATTGGTGTACCTTCTTTTAGTAAAAAATAATTATAGCTGTTTTTGAAACACGGCACAATAATTTTGACTTATTCTGTTGGTGAGAATACAATACATAAACTAAGTTTAATATATACAATTAACTAAAGAAACGTTCTTTAACTATTGTTGGATTTAACATTTAAATCATGAATTTTAAAATAATAAATCGTAACAATATGTAAAGTTATTCTAGCTGTTTCTCTTATGATATTTAATATTTTCCTTCGCTGTTCGCCGAGAACAATATGAATTTTAATAGTGGAACGGACGTGGAAAACGAAATAACCAGCTAGGTTTGGCAGCAAATTTTGTGACTCCTCGAAGCATTTGAAGTAGCGAGATTAAATTCTTTTTCTTTGTTAATATATTACATGTTTCAGCAATGGAATATTTAACTATATTTTTGTTCGTCCAGTGGTCGAAATTCGAGTATAATCATTATTGAACATTTGAGGAAAACATAAAATGAGGAAAAATATGAATAGAATTTACCTATCTATAAAAAAAAATGTTGCTATTTTTTTATTGATAACACTAAAGCATATTAATAGCTACAAAAAAAAGAAAAGAAAATCGGTTGACAAACATAGGAGAAAGAGGTACTGAACTGTTTTATCTTTGCCTATTTACGAGCATATTGACGACACGTTTGTCTCAGTTTGTAGTGACCCAACTTGCTGTGCCAGCGGTTGAGAGTTCGAGTCCCGCTGGGAACATTCATTTGTGTGATGAGCACAAATGTTTGTACTCCAGTCATGGGTGTTTATATTTATAATATGTATGTATTTAAAGTTATATATGTGTAGTGTATCAACTGTCTGGTATCCATAAGACAAGCCTTGTAGCTTACCATGAAACTAGATTGTGCTTGTGTTAATGTCCCAACATATTTATTTATATATAGATTTAGGAATTAAAAGTGTCTAGCCGACACTTATAATTATTTATGCAGTGACCAAGCGCTTTCTCTTGGTCCGGATACTAATTGACGCTCAGAAGGTAAGTTCTAAACTTAAATTTTTTGTATATATATATAACACAACATTTTTGCCCATGAATACTTTGTCTCAAAACACTCATAACGCCCATGACACGGTTATAAATGTCGATTATCGATTTTTATAGATAATAAAATATGTAGAGCTATATTTTACAGTAAGTTTGCAAAATTTTTGGTAAAATGGCAAAATAAGCGTTGCAGCATAGTAATGAAATACCAATATTTAATAAAGAAATTTTATAAAAAAAAATATTGATATTCTTCTAGCCATCTTTGGTTAAAAGAAGACAGAACAAGATCGTAGATAAGTATTATTAACGAGAAAAATATATTGAATTTAAATGAAAATTATAAAGCTAGGTAGGTTTTATATAATTTGTGAGTAGTCATGTCCCGCATGTGGGATTGCCGTCTCTCCTGAAAGCAATCCATTCTCTCTTTTCCCCAGTCGCTGTATTGTTCATTCACAGTTGTTCCATATCGACTTGCGAAAATTTCAAAAAAGACAAGCTTTGAAAATTCTTTCGCTGCAACTCATATGGATATATATATATATATATATATATAAATATATATATATATATATATGTAACAACTAGCAATTCCCCGCAGCTCTGCCCGTAATTTTGTGCATGGTTGTCCCCGAGGATCGCAACCGTAATAATTACGGTTATTATTATACATAAGCTATAATTATTATAAATATGCTATAAAATGCCAAAATGTATAAACATACGAATTTGTTTATTAAATTATTATATGAAATCTCAGATAACTATGTTAATATTGTTTGTATCAATTAAATTATCTTTTTAACGCTTGAACGGTAGCGGATACGGCGGCATGTCAGTTAACAATTGATTTCCCGGAAACTAACCACGGAGGCGAATCATATTTCTATAAATGAAATAAATCTAATAATTTGTGCTTATTTTCAAAGTGCCCACCATAAAAGATCTGCAAACTTTTAAGCTGAAGTTATTTACAATAATATTACATAAATGCTTCAATTCGATGGATTCAATCAAAGAAACAATATTATTTGGAAACCAGTCAAGTGGTACCAAGATATAATATAGTAAGTATGGATATAAGCGATTTAAAATACTTAAAAGAAAACATACATAACTTATTATACATATAAGAAATGCTTAGCTCTACGTCTAAAGGGCTAAATTGTTTTTGATTAGACGTGCTATAGTTACTTAAACTGGATTGGTCCATCTTTCAGCAATATTATAGTGTAAAAGTATAAGTATCATAGGCGTAGTGCTGTACGGTCTTTTGGAAGAATTGGAGTATACTGCTAAAAGAAAATCCAATAACTTATTACCCTATCCAGGATTCCAGGACTTCATTATCTCTAGCTGTACAGGCTAAAGGCTAGACCAAAGAGACAGTTAAGGCAGGTTAAATACTACCCGTATTTAAATACTGAAATTACCAATTAGCAAACATTTTATCACAATATCAGTCAATATGTACGCCTAAACTGTATTAAACGGGATAAGTTAAGTTTTAAAACTTGAGAAATAATATATCTGTATTTATTATTTAGTCTATTTAAATTTTTGGTTGTTGTTTATTTTGTTACTTATGTTAAATTTACTGGGAGAGATGCTATGAGGTGTCTGACCTCTTCGCTCGCGAAGTGAACGTGGGTCGCTAGCTGAAAATAAGAGCATGCCTGAATAAGAAACATATTATTTTATGTATAAATTATATTACATCCATCTTATACCCAGGTAAAAACCAGCATATCTACCTGTTTTCTGACTTTACTATACACTACTTTATAGTGTTCAAACTGTAGACTTTAGAAATTTGGAAAAAAAATCATCTTATTTTTTTTTACTAGCATTGCCCGCGGCTCTGCTCGCGTCAGATGACGAAAAAGCAAATTCTTATATTTTACATTTAGATTGAGATTCTTAGGTCTTACATTGCAGTTTTTGTATTTTTTCTCAGAAATGAGACATTTTCCCGCGGTAAAAAGTATCCTATATGTTGACCCGGATAACCAGCTATTATCATACCAAATTTCATCAAAATCCCTCCAGTAGTTTTTCTGTGATGCGGTAATAGACAGACAGACAGACAGACAAAAATTCTCAAAACTATAGATTTGGCTTCTGTATCGATAATAATGTTTATTTCAATAAGATTTTCCAAAAAGTATTTAATGTACAGATTCGGCTTAGTTACAATTTTATTATATGTATAGCTACTTTGTTGCATTATATACACATACACTATATAACTAAAGAGAAAGATAATAATTAGTTAGACGACGTTTAAAAATATCTAGCGATTTTGATTAGCGAACATTGCGAGGGAGCATTTTCCATAGCTTACAGCTTTAACAGTGGAAGACTGGCCATACTGATTTGAGGTGCAAGGTGGTAATTTCAGACGGTTGCTCTTACTTCTACTTCTTATATATCATATGCTATATGGATATGCTTCTCGGTGAATTTCCTTAGTATTGTATTGTATATAATATTATTTTCTAATATAAAACGGCCAATTTAGATAAGTTTTCTATAATAGAAAAATATAAGGTAATAAAACTTTGAATTCTAACTACTTGACATAATATTTGGACATGTAATCACCATAAACTTTTTTTTAAGCGATTATTGAATGTTATCTTTTCAAAGCCATCTGGTTATATATTGCATAGTTAACTAATTAAGTTTATAACCGTATCCCCGACCATTCATTTTATCTTCGCTTTGGTTAACTTTTTGGTAACTTGGCACCGAAGTGAGTTTATTGGTTGAATATTTGATTGTTCCTATATTGTGTCGATTCAACTTACGAAAAACTTTGGTAAATAAATGTTTTTATTATCGTTTCTATTAGATTAATGCCAGTTTAGTTTTATCTATTGCTTAGGATATTTAGTTTGACGATTATTATACTTTTTCTCAGCCGAAGACCGTCAACTGATGAACATATAGGTCTTCGATAAGGATTTTCCGCAACACCTGCTTTGAATGGGTTTCGGTTAGTTTAACTATGTTGACCGTGTATCATGTGGAATGCCTGCTCACATTTCGTCTTCCGTTACATAATATAGTAATAATTAGATTTGTTAGTTTGTAGCTTTGCCCTTTATACACAAAGGTATGAATTCTTGTCGTTACCTGTATACAGATTTCTTATGAGCTGGGAAGTATTATAATCTAATTTTGTCTCGTGCGATATTAGTGTAAAAAGTTATTTAAAAGACTATATCGGACTACAGTGACGGATTTAGATGAAATTGACATAAGACTTAGATGTAGATGGGAGTCTGGGAACAAATCTATCCCAAGGGAACCGTACATTTTCCCGGATAAAAGTAGCCTATGTATTATTCTGATTTATCAGCTATATTATTATAAAGTTTTATTAAAATCTATTCAGTAGTTTTTGCGTGAAAGAGTAACAAACATCCATACATCTATATCCTCACAAACTTTTGCATTTATAATAATATTAATATAGATTTTTGTCCTTATAATTGATATTTGCTTTGAACTTTTTCTTAAGATCGCCTTAAAGTTATTAGAACATTAAACGTACATATGTGAATAATAGTACCGTATAGTTCATTTATTATTGTATCTTTACATAGCATAAAATGAAGTCGCTTCCGCTGTCTGTTCGCGTAGATCTTTTAAACTACTCAACGGATTTTAATGCACTTTTCAGCAATAGATAGAGTGATTCAAGAGAAAGGTTTATATGTATAATACATGCATATCATAGTAAAAAAAGTATTTCATACTAACCGTTAAAACATACCTCAGACGCCCCCGGGACAAATCCGAGCGAAGCGAGGAAGAGTCGCTAGTCTATACATATAATAAAATTGTAACTAAGCCGAATCTGTACATTAAATATTTTTTGGAAAATCTTATTGAAATAAACATTATTATCGATACAGAGGCCGAATCTATAGTTTTTTGGATTCTTGTCTGTCTGTCTGTCTGTAAAGCCACTGGAGGGATGTTGATGAAATATGGTATGGTGATAGCTGGTTATCCGGGTCAACATTTAGGTTACTTTTTACCGCGGGAAAATGTCTCATTTCTGAGAAAAAAATACAAAAACTGCAATGTAAGAGTGTACTAATGTGTAAAACCTAAGAATTTGGTTTTTGGTCATCTGAACGCGGTCGGAGCCGCGGGCAATGCTAGTTATTAATATAAGGAGTCGACGTCATTAGCGGGAAACATTATCGGCGGCCGTTAATTGAGCGTTTCGGTCGTGATAAGAATCAGCGTAAACTCTCACGTAATTAAACTTGTGATTTATTACAAATGTTGTATTTAATTACTGGAGTGTCTGGTGTTTATAATTTTCAATATTAAAATATTTCCTACTATGTATATTTGAATATTTATGTTTGATTTTAATTAAGATGTTAAAGTAAGTTAAAAAAAAATTAAGTTTTTCACATAAAAAAAATTGAATTTTTTGTCTGGTAGCACAACGAATTATAAAAACGATTATAAAATCTAGACCGTAACAAATAATTATCATAAGAGTTTAAATCGGCAAAAATATCTTGTAATATGTAGAAATATACAGCCAAAACGTTTCTTCTTTCTACATAATATTTAACATCTGAAGTTCTAATATCGTAGAAGTTTTCTTAAGTAAGAGTGCCGAAGGCCTCGCCACCTCTAACGACTTCGTTTTTCCTTTACCCTTCTTTTTCATCCCTCAAAGTGATTTGGTGATACAAGTATATATTGCATGCTCATCATCAGACAGCCATTATTAATTAAAACCCATACTAATATTATTAATGTAAAAGTAACTTTGTCACATTTTTTGACCGGACACACACACACACATTTTTTGTCACATTGTTGTTACCGCTCAACAGATTTCGATAAAATTTGACAAGGACTTAGATTGCATTTTGGGATAGGACATAGGCTATCCTTGAACTCCGCGTCACTTATCACGCGAATGAAGCCGCGGGCAAAAACTAATATTATACAAGTTAGTTCCTTCCTTTGCATGATAAAAAGAGAGTATTGGAACAATTCAATTCAATTTTCTTGTTAATGGCTTCAAAGCGTGCCAGATTTGAACAAATTATTTTGGCTTACGAACGTGGTCGCTCCATGGTCGCCTAGTGCCTACAGGCCCTGTATGTCTATCTAGGTCATAGTTATACGAGTATATACTCATATAAAAATATGTTATAAGATATTTTTTAAATTTTCGTACATTTCACATTCCAAGGTTACGAGAGCAGTTGATCTTGAAGATGTTCAGGGAGTCCACCTACTTGTGCCACTCTCACCCGGCGCTTATAGAGTGCTTAACATATTTTATCTCAATGATAGTTTGAGTTTAATTTGAAAGTATAATAAAATATTTAAAAATTCAGCGTAATATTGTGTTGTAAAAAAGTTAATTCATATTCGATGTTATTACGCATGGATTGAAGTTTGTATTAAATAGGTATTACGAGTTTTCAGTCGGTGCCAGCCGATACAAAGCAAAGCACACCGACTCCGAAAACTGCCAATCAGATATTTTTTTACTTTTTAGTGCTTTTGTTTGAAGTCGGTTTTTATTTTTTGTTAAAAAGTTTTTATATTATATGTATAGATTAAGGAATGCTGTTTAGCTTTTCAGTTTTATTCGACTGATCGACCAAATCGAATTAGAACAGTCCTTTCGTTCGCTTATAAACCTTTTGTTTTTGTGAAATGGAGTATTATTGGTGTATACGAACAAATATATCAAGTATTGTAAAGGAAAACAATACCTTTCAATGCTTTGTGTTACTTCTGTGTTATGAGTAATAGATCAAACGTTTCAGATGTAATGGCGGCTGACATTCGTGACAACCTCTTGTTAGCACATTTAATTTTATTTACATTATATGAGAGTCGAATACTTACCGAAAATATATTAACGATTTGAACCATTAATTTAATTATATTTAGATACTTGTACTAGCGACTCACCCTCGCTCCGCTCGGGTTCGTCCTTACTTACGTTTTAACGTTTAGTATAGATTTCTCTGAAATGAGAATTATCCCGCAATAAAAAGTATCCTATATGTTGATCCGGATAACCAGCTATCATCATACCAAATTTCATCAAAATCCCTCAAGTGGGTTTTCCATGATGAGGTAACAGACAGACAGAAAAACAGACAGACAAAAATTCTAAAAACTATAGATTCAGCCTCTGTATCGATAATAATGTATATTTCAATAAGATTTTCCAAAAAAATATTTAATGTACAGATTCTACTTAGTTACAATTTTATTATATGTATAGATTACAAAATATGGAGCAGAAAATTATTATTAACTTGCGACATACCCTCACTTCGTTCGCGTGCGATCTAGACCACAGATCGTATAATACTATACTAGTATATAGACCTACCTACCTATATTTAAGACATACTTAGTACATCGTCCTAGAGTTAAAAAAGAATGGACATTAGAAAAAAATGTTTTTACAAAAGTTGTAGAGAATAAATGGATCTTTAAAAAAAATATAGATAACAAAAGATACGAAACTTTATTCTTTACAAAAATGGTTTCAATGACTATTGCCCCAAAGTGCATAGCTTCCGAGATATCGGCCAAAAACCTTTTTCAAGATGGCACCTGAAGCTGCACCGGAATCTGTCAGCATTTTGTGATTTTGTACTCCATATGATAGTTATCCTAAGTCTTATGAAATAAAAAAGTAGATCACAAATTTAGTGCAAAGTTGACCAAAAAAACAGTCTATTTTTACTGGCCTAAATTAAATAAAGCATATTAGGCATATTACAGTAAATATTTATAAAATATTATATACGGAAAGAATATAATGTTATTTAAAAATTGTCAGATAATAGCAACGGTTACCATGGCAACAATTAGTCATAATAGCTTTTATTTAATTTATGCACATTCATTACACAGTATTAATTATTCACTTTTTATAAGTAATAATTATCATAAAATTATTAATAATAAATATATATTTTTATACATAATAATTATTATAAAAATATAAAAATAATATTTGATTTTTTTTATTAATAATTTTGCCTCTCACTTCTGCGACACTCATTTTCCAATGTATTGATGTACCCTTCAGTCACGCCTAAAGAAGTTTTACTTCAAAAACAATCTGTATAGTAAAATTATTAAAAACTAAGATACAATCGACAGCCTTTTTTGTAAAGCAAATTTAAAAATGAGATACGTCAATACAGATAATAAATTCAAAGAGAAACGTAAATACTCCTTGTCCTTTTATGTGATTTAAATATCGTTTGTCCGTGACCGGAGTAAGGACCGAAAGAAATCGATTATGAAAACTTATGCTGCGTATAAAGACATTCTTTGACGTCGGTCAAGCTGATGATAGCATTAGGATCAGTATAGGTTCAAAATCCTTAATATATAAGACTAGCGGCTCACCCTCGCTTCGCTCGGGTTCGCCTCTAGAAAAACACTAATAGAGATCTATTAGTTCCCACGGGAACTGTTTATTTCTCCGGGATGAAAAGTAACCTGTTGTTTGACCGGCAATATAAGGTATCAGAATGTTAAATTTTACTAAATTAGGTGCATAAGTTGTTGCGTACTAAGCTGTTATAAGTTATTATAGTTTTTTAACTATCCCACGGCAACTATTTAATTTTCAGGGATAAAAAGTATCTAAGCTGTTGCCCAGGGATATAAGGTACTATCATGCAAAATTTCATTCCCATTCACAGCCCGTATAAACAGACAAACAGACAGAGAAACAAAAAAAATGAAAAAAAATTGGATTTGTTCTTATTTGTCTTCTTACATCGCCCTGACTCGGTTTTTAGCATTTTTTTGATATGTACAGGCATTCGACCTCTACTCTTTTATTATAGTAGTATAAGATAAATCGTTTGGCGTTAATAGCATGAATATATTATTTATTCAAATATATGAAATACTAAAACGCAGTGGTAGCCCAGTGGTAACGCGCTCGCTTGGGAAACCGAGTGAAGCGGGTTTAAATCCCGGGTCTCGGATCTCTGATATTTTCATGTGCGATTCATTTCTAACATGATTACCAGTTGCATTACGGTGAAGGAAAACATCGTGAGGAAACCTGTATGTCTGAGAAAACCTAGCAAGTTTTCGAAAGACATGTGAAGTCCGCCACCCAGCACTTGGCCAGCGTGGTGGACTATGGCCTTATCTCCCTCGTATTGAAGGCCCGTGCTCAGCAGTGGGACTATAGCATGGAAATACTAGCGACTCACGTCGTTCATCCTCAGGTGATTCATTAAATTGATATAACTTTTTATTTATGAACCGATTGTTAATGTTCATTATGACCGGTGAGAGATCGAAAGGGAACAAAGGCTCTATTTATACACCGCTAATAGTTTTGCTTCTCAGTAGTAATTTTTTCCCGACCTAGGAATCGAATCAGGACCTAGCAATCTGGGAACGAGGTACTTACATGTATAAAGATAATTCTCGTTTCATGGAAAAAATAGATTAAAGTTCATAAGCATTGAATTCGAATCTATGTTCTCTGTCTTATGTAAGAAGACTAGCACTGTGCTGTATGCATGTAAACACACAGAAATTCATTTTGTATAACAGTTTTATTTCATTATTCAATAAAATAGTGCCCTCTATGCTATAAATATAATAAAATTAATTGTTTATAAAATATAAATTTCAATTTCTCCATACAAATTGAACAATCGATATGAATTCATAAAACTCATAAATTGCTCGAAAGAGAATTTCGGATCCAATAAAGCACGTTCCATCGAGTTTTTTTCCTGTTATTAATATGGGATCATTTTCAAGTTTCGTTCTATTTTTCACTTTTAATTAGTTGTTTTTACGTGGGTATTGCTCTTGTGTTTTTACATGGTGATATTTTATTAATTAAACTCCATACTTATTAGTATATATTATTAACTAGCGACTCACCCTCGCTTCGCTCGGGTTCGTCCATAGGTCCCATACTAGTTCCCATACAATCTTTCATCCCCATTTTCAACCCTTTAAGGGATGATTTCCGGGATAAAAAGTATCCTATGTCCTTCCTAGGGTCTCAAACTATCTTCTTACCAAATTGCATCTATATCGGCTTAGTAGATCCAGATATTACCCCCTACAACATCACAAACTCACAATATCACAAACTTTACCTCTTTATAATATTAGTATAGATAAGGAAACAACAGTGATATGAGTAGACTTCCTTGTAGGTAGAGAATGATTCTGAAACTTTTATTATCTTAATATTATTAATTTATTCATTTTGTTTCTTACAAAATATAGTGTATAAAACAAGATATTCTCAACTAGAGAATGGTCTACAATATATGCGCATATTTTTCGATACGTAACATTCGAAGGCAACGAAGGCGAGCAGCGAGTATGGGAAACGGGCGATAACGGAAAAACTTCCCTATTTTATTAGAAATGAAATTTTCATTGTAAATAACCGTCAGCTGTGTATAATATATTGTGAATAATTAATTTTGTGTTTTAAATATCCGTATATTACCTTAACAATATTTATATCCATCGGGATTTTTCTTAGTGGTATAATAAGTTTGCAGTCACAAGGTAGTATGGTAGGTACCCATTTCTTTAATCCCTCCACGGCGTGTCAGTTAACAATAGATTTTTTAGAAATTTAATTAATTTCTTAGAAATTTACCTGGAGGTGTTAATAATTATTTAAAAAAAATAAAATAATTAACACACTTATTTATATGGGAACTTGTTATCGTTCTTTGCTAGACTGGATTTGCAATATTATCGTGTTTATAATTCAATGAAGGTACAACCTCTTAACAGTAATATTTATTTTAAAATTAAAAAAAAATTAAAAAAAGATTTATTTAAAAAAATATATATTTTACAATTGGTAAAGGTATTCCATAACTTTTATTTATACATATAGTAAAATTCGGAGTCGAATCTGTATATTAAATATATTTTTTTATTGAAATAGTCATTATTATCGATGCAGAGGGCGAATTTATAGCTATTGGAATTTTTGTCCGTCTGTATGTCTGCCTGGGAACACATCACGAGAAAACCACTAGATAGAATTATGATGAAATATGGTATGATGATAGCTGGTTATCCGCGTCAATATATAGGATACTTTTTACTGCCGGAAAATATCTCATCTCTGAGAAATCTATACTAACCGTTAAAACGTACCAAGGGGACCGAGTCCACGCGAACCAAAACGGAGCTAGGGTGAGTTGCTAGTATAAAATAAAACTTACACCTAAATTGAGTGCCATTTTGAAGTGTGGCGAAGAGCCCGTAATCTATCTCTATGTAAATAATCATGGCGATTGTCATTATTGCTTCAAAGAGATAGAAATGAACAAACACGTTTTAAATTTATAATTATTTATTAATTAATTTTATTGGGGGGAAAAATATTGTTTTTTTTTTGTATAAAAAAGAAAGATTCAACAATAAAGTAAAGATAAGAAAAGATATATAAGATAAGAGAACCTTGGCGCACTTTGACCTACAAAATATTAAGGCTCGTAAATCTGAATTGACGATTTGCCCGCAATTTATCGGGTTCTGACTTAAAATGTTGCATTTTTTTCGTGACCGTATAACAAAGCAAATTGTAATGTTTTTATTTGTAATGTAGCCTTTGTATTAAAACCAAATTTATTCCGCAAAGTTATTTTTGTGACCTGTTAGTCCAATTAAATATATTTTATATTTATTATAGTCTGTTAAGGAGTGTTTTATAAAAAATATTCTAAAGTACCGAGAAGGATACGTGGGTATTCTATTATTATTTTTAGATTTTTTACTCTTTCAAAAGGTATCTATATTAATACTTATATTATAAATGTGTAAGTATGTGAAGATGGATGGTAAAAACTTTGATATCTCCCAAAACATTGAACCGATTCTCACAAGATAGATATCGCAGAAAAAATTATCAGAAACCCATTTCGGAAATAATAAAAAAACAAAAAATATTCCAGTTCTACGATTTTGTTACTCTGTTACGTCAGAACGGCTGAACGGTGAACGAAAACATCGTGAGAAAACCTGCATGTCTAAGAGAAAATAGCAAGTTTTCGAATGACATGTGAAGTCATGCAACTCGCACTTGGCCAGCATGGTAGACTATGGCTTAATTCTCCTCGTATTGGAAGGAAGCCCATAACAGCAATGGGACGTTAAAAAAGGCTGCTTGCATTAACTTAACCAAATATTTTCATTAAAAAATCATGAAAAACATCTTTCGATTGATAGAATTATTGAGTATCAAATAGACAAAAACACACATCCACTCCCATTTTAAGTCGGTTCAAAAGGGCAAGGCAAACTTAAAGATGAGCTTATCTAATACACATTAAGAACAAACATACATTGATTACATATTACGTGCTGAGACTAAAAACGACAGAACAAAGCGGATTGTTTTAACATACATAGCTTTATAGCAATGCCGACCACGTACAATGTACATATGTACGTACGTAATATCTAGCAATTAGGCCTAATAGCTACAAGAACGTTAGACGATTAAGGCGTCATATGCGAGGCTCGCCTCTTTATGGTTTGGCTAATTTAATTAGAATCATTATTAGTCATATTATAAAAGAGTTATTCGCTTCAGCTCTGGTTAGGCGTGAAGTGATACATATACAAACATACGTATAGAATTAAATCATTTATTTATATTGTCACGTTTAGACTAATTACAAACAATCTAAAATGAGTTAAAATAAATAAATATGTTGGGACACTAACACACAGCACCATCTAGTTCCATGGTAAGCTACGAGGCTTGTGTTATGGATACCAGATAGTTGATACACTACACATATATAACTTTAAATACATACATATTATAAATATAAACACCCATGACTGGAGTACAAACATTCGTGCTCATCACACAAATGAATGCTCCCAGCGGGACTCGAACCTGCGACCGCTGGCACAGTAAGTAGGGTCACTACAAACTGAGAATGAGATAACCTCCCACGGTAAAAACTAACCAGCTTACTCTCACTCTCCAGCCCTCCAACTACCTCCACACAAAAAATCACGCCAATCAGTCAATCTGCTTCGACGTGAACGAAGGACAAACACGAACAAACTTTCAGTTTTATAATATTAAAAGTATCCATACTTTTTTTAGGAAATGTTGGTCATTAAGACCCACAGACAGAGAAATGGTTATTTCGGGTTCGATAACGTGCAATAAATAAAATAATAAATAGCAATTGCAAAGTAGCTTATTTGAAACCATAAACCTTTCAATTTAATCATAAAGTACCTTCGGTTACATAGATTTATTTAAATGTATTACTAAAGTAACAACTGAAAGCTTTCAAGTTCTATTAAAATATAAAAATACTCTACAATTTCAAATAACTTATTAATATTTAAAGCCTTTTCATAATATGCCTTTAATAAAAATTTCATAACAGTGCCATTACAATGATCAAGTTGGCAGAGCTTAATTATTACTAACGTACATATTTACTTTTTCATTGACTTCGCTGTAATTCCCTTTAAAGTATAAACTACTTGTTATTTATACAGCGCTCGCAGTTGATATTTAAAATATTAAACAAAATGAAAATATGAAATTATTTGTGTTTATTACTTTACGCATTTAATAGCCCACATTAAGGTACTCCTATTGAAGTTTTTCAAAATATATATAGAGCTTGGGAAATACTTAATGTAAAGAGAAACGAAAAATACAAAAACCAAAAAACATAACTGCATAAAAAGTAAACTAAAACGATGGAAACAAGTTGAACCACGTTTCTTTCTCACTGAAATTGGTCACTGTTTCCAAAGAAATAATATAAAACAACTTTATTAACACTTCTAGTTTGAATTTGGTTAGTTCATAACATAATAGAATTTAGGAGTTGCTTGAAAAATACATTACAAATTTTGAACTGGAAAGATACTAGTGAAAGAATCAAAACTAAAAGCTTCTAATAATTTTCTTGAAATGAATTTAGTTTTAGTGCTTTCGAAGAACAATAGCTGGTGAATATACATATATTAGACCACCTGACAGTTTTTATCTTTTAGATGTTGTCATGAATTTCAATACGAAACCATAAACCGCAGGTGATAAAACTGATCTCATTTTTGAATTGAAACTCTTTAGAATCGTTGTGATTTGAAAATCGATGACACGAAAATGCGACATTAAAAAGAGACAAATACAAATATATAGGATTAAGCCGGCGAGAGAATGAGATAGAATACATTGCCATGTTGCCACGGTAACCGTTGTTATTGTCTGACAAATATATAATATTATATTTTTTCCGTGTATGATATTCTATAAATATATGATTGTAATATGCCTAATATGCCCTATTTAATTATTGATTTGTTTTAATTTAATTGCGATATTTGCAAGAGAAGTTTTACTTCAACTACGCGTAAAGGTTACACGCATCCATTTTTTAGTCTGCGAAACTGAAATACGAACGAAAATATTATGATAATTGAGATCGCGATAACTCGATTTACTGTCGACAGTTCCCGCAGAGACAATGGACTTCCGGCGTTAATTGACTGCTTCTTTAATACTCTAAATATAATTCCTACTTTATCTTGCTAAATTGGTATAGGATAGAAATTATAAAGCCAATCCTGATGAGTATAAAATAATAATGAATGAATTGTACTATCTACGAATGAAGCAATTCAAAGCATACAAACCGGATGGTTTCAATTCCGGTATAGTTTTATTATTTAGTCTAATATATGTATAATAAAAAATCTTTTCAAAGTCCTTATTTAAGTATTTTACATAATTAATTGAAGTAAAAACTTTTAGCTATGTTTAAACATTACAAAATTCAAAATTTTCCTTCTAATTTCAATATTTTCAACGTAGATATAAGTGAATTATTTGCTTTAAAGCGGTGTTGGGGTCATTAATATATCCTGTAATCCAATAAAACAGGAACTGGCGTCCTGACAGCGGAAGTAATAACAAAGGTTGTTTTATAAATGAGGTTTTATATTATCTTGTCACGCTTCTCGACTTTGGGTGTCGTGCATATTTTAAACTTTTGAAGGTATGATAGGATTAGAATTTTCATTATTCTTTTGCGAGTAAAATTTTAAAATTATTTTTCTTAACTAAATCGTTTTTCGTTTAAATATTTATATATTACTTATAAATTAAATTTAAATACTCGAACTACAAATTTGGATTTTATTGCTATATTCTATACTTTTGACTATTATAATTTTTCATTAAATATTAAATGTAGAATTGATCTCGTTACAATATGTTCCATTTATATGTAAAGATAAATATAGTAAACCACGTTGGACTTTATGGATATTGCTTAAAGTAATTTTATTCATAGAATATTTATTTTATTATTTCCAGTACCTAATAGTTCAAAGAAACATTACCTAAAATATTTGATTTCAGGAAACATAATGGCAAAAGCTAAACTGCATTAATATTTTTTGACACGCTTTCATTAACTTTATCAATATTCTTTAACAATGTTAGTAAATCGTGGAAGTTGAGACTTCTAATTATCGTATCATAAAAACTTAAAAAAATAAAATAAAAACCGACTTCCAGGCACTAAAATGTAAAAAGTAACTAAACGGGCGTTTTCATTTAGAATAGATACCTAATCAGATTTTCGAAGTCGGTGCCAGCCGATACAAAGCAAATCTAATATATATTACCATATTACATCATATTTACCTATTAGATATTCACATCTCAAAATATTGTCGACTGGCACCGACTTTGTATACCCTTTAAAACAAAAAAAAAAATTTAAATCGGTTCAGGCGTCTTCGAGTGATCGGTGAACATGCATAAAAGAAAAAAAAAGATTCAAACAAACTGAGAACCTCCTCCTTTTTGGAAGTTGGTTAAAAATTAAACTTTCTATATATATATAGTTCGGATGACAATAATTTGGCATCTTGGTGCTGCTCTGATGATGGAGTTAGGACGTGGATAGTAGAATACTTCAATGGTTTCTAGTAAACTTGTGTTTGTGCTCATCGGTTTGTTTCAATATTTCTAACAAATTACAGTTTTTTTAGTTTTTTAAAACTATATTTATTTAAGTTTGTAAGGTTGCATTTTTATATATGAGCGTTTTAATGGAAAGTAATATATTTGATTAATTCGTAATGATTTATGTATACGGCATTAAGTTACGTGACCTTGGCCGATAGGAATGTATTAAAAAAAATAAGAAGGACGCGGATATTCATTTCTTTTTCCGCGTTTTGGCACAGAGATGTCGGTACCACTTTGTAGTCACTAGTCATGAAATGTTTGTGATACTGTAAATTATTATTATAAATTATGTAACTCATTATTTAAAATAGCAACTGCTCAGTTTCTCGCCGGCTCTTCTCAGAACTGTTTTCCGAGCCGGTAATAGCTTCCACGCGGACAGACATACTGACGATTATAAAAGTAGTGAATATAAGAATATATGCAAGGAATATCTCGAAGTTTTATTAGTGTCATCCTACAAGTTAAAGTTAGTTTTTATTATTATATATTTTAAAATATGTTTAATCTAGTCGCATTATAAGCTTTTTAAGCATTTTAAAATATAAAAATAATATAAATATCACCGTGGGATTCTGTCATTTTAGTTGTCTCTTACCTTTGAGAAATAACGTGTTTATATTGACAGAAGAATTTACAAGAAACTCTATGAATATTCATTGCTTTTTAATGCGCTCAAAGTCGTCGTTCATTAAATATATTTCATAAATTTTACGTTAGAATTAAAGCAATTTAGTCTGGTATGGTTTTTAATTTTCTCTTGATCTAAATAATAAAAAAACATTAATCAATTATCAATTTATATTTTAGAACTTGCTAAGTTTTTTTCTTTTGATGTGCCAAGTAGATCCAATGTTGAACTTCGCGCTTAGCATTCTCTTCGCGGGTTATGTGTTGTTATTGATATGATATTGGGCTTTTCTGCTGCTATACCTTATATTTATCATGAATAATTAATAATAATAGAAATAATAATATTATATATAATAGGTATCATACTTATGTTTAAGTTCTAATTTATATATTGTTTTACGTATTTTCCTGCCATATAATTCGATAATTATAAGTTGAATAGATTTTTGGGCAATATTATACAACAGTTACTAGCAAGTTTAAGTTTTCTCAAAACAACTCACATATGAACTCTACGGAAAAATTGAGAATTGACAATTTGCTTATTGAATTATTATTTCAAAGAAATTCAACGTTCTATTTGTTTTATGGAAACCTGCAGGAAATTTCTTTGTAAAATTGAATCGCAATTAGTGTACACAATGTACTGTGGAACAATGCGCGACAATCCCATTCAAAACACGAAATAATTACTAAGGAACAATTATTCAACTTCGCCTTAACGATGTGAGGGGTTTTTGAATTAATGAGTGCTTAATTGATAGATTAAGGTTTTTCTCATGGAAATATATCAGTTAAAATTTAATTTTTTATTTATTTTAGAGTATTTCATTTGGGCTTGCCTTTGGTACAGATCTTATAATTTTTTGTTAGGACGTGTAAAGGCGACGTGGAGAACAGCTGGTGGAGACTGTAGAAACACCCCGAAACTATAGAAGGAATTATCTAATTAAGTCGTACATATCAGATATACAAAATTTACCTAATATTTGCAATATACTATTTACCATATACGAGTGTAATGCTTTGTTCATTTCCCCTAAGTTTTATGTTATTTTTTCGCAATATACTTATCACGGACCCACTTAAAGTATAAAAAGTAGCCTATATTCTCTCCAGCTTCTACAATCTATTGCAGTGCAAATACGTAGTCTATTGATTGCTCTATTACTAAGCGAAGGAATATATTTTGTCCCTTTAACTTAGAACACTATAGCATTTTTGGAGTATGGGAGAAATTAAAACCAACTCCAATAGAGATATTTACATCAGTTTTTATATCAGTAAAAAGTAATATATTACATGACGAATATCAACTTAACTTTTTCTTCTTTTTAAACGGGCGAAACGAAATACAAACATATAAAAACTATTTTAATGTTTCGCCACATCATATCTATACTATAATATTATAAAGAGGTAAAGTTTGTGAATTGTGAGTTTATGACGTTGTAGGGAGTAATCTCTGGATCTACTGAACCGATTTAGATGAAATTTGGTAAGAAGATACTTTAAGACCCTGGAAAGGACATAGGCTACGTTTTATCCCGGAAATCACCCCTTAAAGCGGTTAAAATGGGGATGAATGTTTGTATGGGAAATCAACCTAGGGACGAACCCGAGCGAAGCGAGGGTGAGTCGCTTGTCTATTATATATAAAATGCCTTTGAGAAATCTAAAACCTAAGTCTCGACCATGATTGCTGTAAAGTATTTAAAACGTCCTGAACCAAAAATCAAAATAAATCCGCAAAAAAACCGAAGAGATAGTTTTACTTAAAATTATATCGATTAGTATTAATCAGTATCAGTAATTAGCATTAATTAGCCTGAGTTATTCGTTCCTAAATATCAATATTTGTACCTGTATATGAATATTTTATTCTCAGACACTTTTTTTATGTCCAGGTTTTTAGATTTAAAAATAAATAGACGACATGTTAATTACAAAAAACCTAAAAAATAATATTCAGATTGGCTTTAGCAATTTATTGTAGATTTGTTATACTAAAATTAGCAAACGAGTACCTTTGTAAGAACATCTTCAGTAAATCAGTACTATATAGTGATAAGAAGGGTTGGCATAGTGATATGGCCCCTTGTTTTCGTTATGGAAGTTTTACGTAATATATTTTTTGTCTTATATTTATTAAGTATATTGCCGAGTATTTTCTGGCAGTTTCTAAGAATCCCACGTAGAATGTCATGGCCATACGTTTTGAGCCAATTTTTTAGTTAAACACGATACAAATATTTTTTTTTTCATTTAATTTATTTGATTGTATGTGAATAAAAATGAGATAAGCACAAATTTATATTTCAATAGTTTTTAGTATGTTATAGCCGAAAGGTCACGTTAGGCCATTACTAGGATTACGCTGCCTGTGTGCCCCTCTTTGTGTACTACCTTCAAAAAGCTTTTAAACATACAAAACCGTTTTATTAGGTACTTTAAAAATAGATACTTAGGGTTAATGGAAATATTTATATTTCTTTTCTTTCTTTTTTAAAATATTTAATGTAATTTTGAATATTTAACATATCTTTTAACCAACCTCCTTCTTCTTTACGTTTCCATATAGCTCAAACCAGATTTGCGGAAACATAAGAAAAAATGCAGACAAAGCCTGTAAAAATAATAAGTTAAACATAAAATATGAAGTGTTGCTTGAGTCACCCTAAAACTCTACACGACGACTTCGTTTCTAAGATTACAAATTTGCCTCAATGTCGCATTGTCTTGAAAACTTTTTTGCTACCTTTATAAAAAATTCGAAAATGGGGCTATATTCACTTGTAAGTGTCAAGTTGGAGTCATTTAAAATCGTTTACTGAAATGAAGGTGTAGCGTTTAGAGGGAGAAATATTTATCTAATGTAATAAATGTGTTTTATAAATCCGTTCAGTAAAAATATAAAAGTACTGAAACTAAGATTGGCTAAATCGCGAGCAAGTTGGAATATGACCTGATTTACTTCACATAATTCGTTGGCTTACTATTACAAGGTTCTATGTTAATTTTAATAAAGTTTAGTAATTTTTACATGGAACTTCGTTATTTTGTTATCGTAAAAAAACAACATAGAACTATGTAAAATTGAATATTTTGTAGTTAAAGTGCCGCTATCTAGTGGTTTGTTTTTGCTAAACTGTAGCTATTTGGATCTTAAAAGGGCTGATTACAGATAAAATTAAATCAAATCAAAATATACTTTATATATATGAATAAAGTAGATTTTAACAAGTACTTTTGAATTATCACTTTTACATTTTTTAAATTTAAATTAAATTCGGTATGTTCGTCCGTGAGGACTCTATCGACTCGAAAGACAACAAGAAAAGTAAAAGTTTACCTATAAATACACTTGCAAATAAATAAATAAATGGTTAGACAGAAGAAAATAAAAGTAATCTTTTGAGTAATTTCAACATTACAGCTACACGTAAAACCACGAATGTTTAGTTTTCTGTGTTTCTAGCCTTACGAAGCCTAAATCAAATTATTATTAGATTTTAAGTAAGACTAGGTATTCACCCTAGCTCCGCTCGGGTCCGTCCCTACTTACGTTTTAACGTTTTTCTCAGAGTTGAGATATTTTCTCGCAATAAAAATTATCCTATATATTGACCTGGATAATCAGCTATCATCATAACAAATTTCATGAAAATCTCTCCAGTGGTTTTTCGTGATGTGGTCACAGACAGACAAACAAAAATTCTAAAAACTATAGATTCGGCTTCTGTATCGATACTAATGTCTATTTCAATAATATTGTCCAAAAATAATTAATGTACAGATTCGGCTTAGTTACAATTTTATTATATGTATAGATGTTTACTCGCGTAAATTATTTATGTGATCCGTTTCAAAGGGTTACAGCGAGATTTTAGATAGCGAATAACCTTCCTAAATAAATATGCTGTAATTGGCAATACTTTTTTAAATATAATTGGTAGCTCCAGAGATTATAGCATTCTAACAAACAATAATCCAAATTTTCAGCTTTACAATATTATTATGAATAAATTAATTTAATAATTGTATCGTAATCACAAACAGCTTTTTTATATTAAATAATTATAAACTACGTGTCTACATGTTCTGTATTCCATATTGTTACTATTGGAAGAGTGTGTATGTGTTCAAAACTGTTCATATTTTTTCTTGAATGTACCTAAATATCAGTCAACAAAATTGTGATCCAATTTAAAAAAAAACATTAAATTGCAATATTAGATTCACGTGGGAAGTGAATCCACGATCTCTGGGTGGGCATTTTTTTATAACTTTTCTTATCGTACTACTAACTTGTGTTTGGTGGTTGTGAAGTAAAAGTTGAGCGTTATTTTTTTGTATCGACATAATTTGTGGTCCGAAGAGCTCTATAGGATACTAGACTACACAAATAGAGATTCAACCTGAGAATGAATGGTAGCGAGCACTGACTATGTATGACTTTTATGCTCTATAAATGTTGGATTCATTTCAAATTATATTTTGATTAAAACAAAATATTTCCAAAAAATTAAAATAACTTCGATTCTTAGAAGCTTGTGACGCAGTCACGAGATTTTACATATGTACGTATTTACAAGTTTATACCTTTAATTCCGAGAATAGTCCATTTCTAAACTAATCAAGTGGATCTAGTGGTATATAACTACTAAGTACTTTTAAGAAGATAGTGATAGGCACAGTGATAGCCGGTTGTATAGAAAACACAAAAAAGTTACGTGGGTTCAAACCTCAAGTATCATAAATTAGATATTTTCATGTGCGTATCATTTTCAGTATGAACAGGAAAATCTAATGAGGCTACCTGCAAATCTGAGAGAACCAAGTGCGCACTTGGCTAGTGTGTTGAGAATATGGCCTGCTTCCCCTCGTATTCAAGAAAGGCCTATGTCCTGCAGTGGGACCTCAAAATGGTCTGAATGCGATAAATTTAAAAAAAAGATACTTAGGGCAATACAAGTATCTAATCATACCTATAACAAAACAAACTAATATTCAGTTCATTCTTTTGAGCTGTCCTACATACAGACACCGTTTCTTTGATTACGGGTTTCCATACATACGTAGCTATTGTTACCTGCTGGATATTTACGTTGTGGTGCATTTTTCTTTATGTCGCGCGAGAAAAATTGGGTCACGGTCAAAGTAGCTGCAAATATGAATAGACGAAAGCTTTCATTTTTAATCATTTTTTACACTTCGTTTATGTTTCTGGTTATTTGAAGTGATACCACACCGTTATTAAAATGCGAAAGTTTTATTTGCATGTACATATGTATGTTTGTTAGTAGTTCATGATGAAGCGACTGAACGGATTTGGATAAAATTTAGTACGCAGATAGACGGAAACAAAGAGACTATGTGTATTAAATACACATGGTATTTAATACACATATATTAATAATAAAATTAAGGTCAATTATATAATAAGTACCTGGGAGACCGAGCTTCGCTCCTAGTTCTTTTCTGTTATATCGTATTTTTAGATCAAAAAAACAAACTAAAAAGTTGAACAAATACAAAACAAACTTTATTTCAGCGAAATCGTTAGCCGTTTCCGGGATCGCCGGTTTAAATAAATAAAATATAAATGAATATACAAGAATTGCTTATTTAAATATATTAACAGGGAAGAACCCAAGAGAAGTGAGGGCAAGTCGCTAGTGCTATTTATAAATTCTAAGACATTAATAATACGCACTGTCAAACAAAATAATTTAAATCTGTTTAGCCGTTCTTACGTGAAATGCGAACGAATAAGTCTAAATTACTTTTTGAATAACAGGAACATTGAGAACAGGTGAACTTTTTTCTCGCTATTTAGGATGACATTTGAATTAGATTCATTAAAACCTATAAATAAATAGGCAAAGACAAAACATTTTAGTATTTTTTTCTTCTTTGTTTTTTGAATCGATTTTTATAGTAAAGATTCTTTAGGCGTGACTAAAGGGTAAGTCAATAGAAAATGAGTGTAGCGGAAGTGTGTTGCGAAAGTGAGAGTCAAAAATATTATATTATATATAATAAAAATGAATATTTATTACTGTGTGATGAATGTGCATAAATTAAATAAAAGCTATTATGACTAATTGTTGCCATGGTAGCTGTTGTTATTGCCTAATAAATGATATATAATCTATATATTAATTCGTGAAGCAAAAACTTTGTACCCCTTTTTATGAAAATTGCGCGGACGGAGGAGTATGAAATTTCCCACACTTATAGTTTATATGGAGAAGGAGTGCAGAATGCTAATATTTTTTTTATTATGCATAAAAAATACATTAAATCAATAAAAACATTACACACACTACCATGTATTTGACATACACACACGCACCTATACTCTTTTGTTTATTGTTAAACTCTGTGGTCAAATTGAGAATTATGTATTAATACGTAAAGCAAAAACTTTGTATCCTTTTTTTGAAGTTCGACCACTCCGTGAACTAGTATTATATAAATATACTAGCCGTACCCGCGGCTTTGCTCGCGTACAAACTTCTGATCACAAACAAAATTCACAGGATTACCCGCTGGGCTAATCTGAATGATTACCTGAAAATTTCATCAAAATCGCTCCAGCTGTTTTGGAGTCCATAGGAAACATACATACACACATCGATTTTTATTTAATTTAATCAACAATTTAAATAAATTTATTGCTCGAAAAATGGAATCTTTTATAAAAAATTAGTGACACACCAACTGCAGCGCTACCTACAGGGCCCATTTGTATTTTCAAACCATCCGGGAGCCCATTGAAATACGAGTACACTGACAAAATTTCATCTAAATCGGTATAGCTCTTTAGGAGGAGTAGGTTAACAAACACACGTACAGAAGTATTATATTTAATATTAAGATAATTGTAATATGCCTAATATGCCTTATTTAATTATTGATTTGTTTTAATTTGCGATATTTGCCAAAGAACTTTTGCTTCATTCATTTTTTTTGTTTAGTAACTATTGACGAGCTTTAGAGTTATCAAATATTTTGGAAACAGTTTAACTTAAACTTTTTCAATATCATGAATCAATTATATTCATATAATGTTTTCTTCAAATTTTCAATAATAAATATGGTCTAATTTCGACCACCGCGATCACTAGTACAATTAAAGAATCATGAAAATTGCTTCTCAATCATAAGGAATGATATTAGAGTAACAAAATACACAGAAAAACCATTAAACAAAACTAAGTATATTCTCTTTTCTTAATGTCGGTTAAATCTATTTTATTGCCTAAAAAAACACTAAATATGTCAACGTGCTGGAGCTTTCTCTCTATTTCGCATAGGTACTAAGGTGTAATGAAGCTTTTTTCTAGGCAATAAAGTTTAAAAAACTACTTTGCAAAAGTCGGTTGTTCACACGATAAACTTTAAATTAGAGCTGTAAATGGAAGTAACATTTAACTTTTGTGCAACTAAATAAATGTGTTTTACAAAGTTTTGCGTATAAATATTTTTTATTAAACTATTAAAACTATTAGGGTTAGAGACTATTTTGCCATCATATTATGGTACTAGCATTGCCCGCGACTCCGCCCGCGTTTAGATGACTAAAAACCAAATTCTTAGGTGAGCCGCCATCCAGTGCGTTTCTTGGCTTCGTACCCGGCTGGATTGCCAGACGATAATGAGACCCCGCCACAACAAGGTAAACACGAATTGGGAAGTATTTACAGTAGCCTTGACCAACTGTATTAAACCAAAAGCCTTTATCTAATTTAAAAAAAAATAAAACAATATGAAAAAAGTACACTTTCATATTGCTTGTAAGCAGTTTTGTAATAATGCACTCAGTTGAACAAACACACAATTTAACTAGTATTTCGGTGAAAAAGTACAAAAAATCTTTAGCCTTTACTTGACATTCTCTTAAGGTTAAGTTTACTCGGTGGCAAATTGAATTGTGAGATGATTACGGCGGCTCACCTTAACGACGCTTGAAATTTAAAAAGCTACAATATCTAGAACATTTCACATTATTAACGCTTTTCACTATTTCATATAAAATATTAATAAAAATGCATATACATATGTATATTAGGGTGTGCCAAAAAACGATGAAATTTTTTTTTCATTGCTCTCACCCCAAAATTTCTCAGAAAATGTCCCAACAAAGCTCCTGTTAAAAAAGGAGCTCAAAATTCCAATTCTAAGAGGTTCTCCATCGAATTTTAAGTTTTCCCATACAAATAACATGGAAAATTAGGTTTTTAATACTTTTTTGTCCTGCAAAGTGTGACGAAATTTAAAAAAAAATGAATGAATGGACCTTTTTTTAGTATTATATTAATTACAAAATGTTCCATTGAGTCGAATTTCTATCTTCAATATTTGATTTGTTATATGGCTTTGAAGTTCAAATTTACGGTTTTTGCATTTTTTAGTCTCTAAATTTTCTTCAATTAATCTATACTAATATTATTAAGAGGTAAAATTTGTGAGTTTGTAGGAACTAATAGGTATAGATAGATAGAGGTAGTTTTTATCCCAGATATCATCCCTTAAGGAGGTGAAAATGGGGGTGAAAGTTTGTATGGAGAATTAACCTAGGGACAAACCCGACCGAAGCGAGTGTGAGTCGCTAGTAGTCTATAAAATACAAAGAGAAATTTTTAAAGAGGTCTTTTACCTTCATAGATTAGTTAGGTATTTATTATTATTTTATTAAAAAAATAAAATCTTCAGCTCTAAATATTAGTAAAGATAGCTAAAAGTACCCTTGATTTATTTTATCAGTTAAGAAGTCTACATAAAATGACTATTGAAAATAAATCACTTATGAACGAACATTTCATATCGAGCAGCCATTTATAAATACGAGGGCTTCAGTCGAAGACGCAAAGGACTCTCCACTAGCGAATGATAAAAAATGAAAGGTTTTTTCCCCCTTTGAAAACTATTCAGTGGAAATAATTTTTCAAACCGTTCGCTCACTTCAGTAAGTATGATATTAATTTACTACTAAAAAGAAATATAAGCCTGATGTATTCGAAGGTCTAGCTGGCATTGTATATTACGAAAATAGTGGGTTTGATTATCGTATTTTTATGTAGGTACAAATTATAATAAATTTGTAGGGTAGTTTGATAATACGTAATACATTTTGTATATTTTGTGTTTGGAGAATATCGTTGAAGTGAGTATAAACAAATATTATTAATTATTATTAAATTTTAAAGATATAAGTAAACTTAGAAAGAATAAAAAATATTATTTTACATAATATAAGCTTTAACATCTTCTTTCATTATCTTTCCTTTCTTCTTGAGGTATAATTTAAAATCTGATATTAGTTGCTGTACATATCCTTATGAGAATACACAGTCAAATTTCATCTCTATGATTCTAGCGGTCTATGCAGGCGTTAATCAATGAACCACGCAGGATATACATATATTTATATGAATAGCTATCCATACAAATAACAGTTTTTTACTAAATGCATATGAAATTATATACGGTACTTTTATAAGTACTTTTCTTAGGAAAAACACAATTTTTAAAATTTTTGTTTGTTTGTTCAAGTTAATCTCCGAAACGGCTAGGCTGATTTCGACAGGACTTTTTTGGCGGAAAGTTCACGTTATAAGGAGTTTAAGCTACTTTTATAGTAGAAAAAGAATTAGGGTTCCGTTCAAAAAAATTAAAACGCACCTAAGGACGCACCCGAGCGAAGAAAGGGCAAGTCGCTAGTTTATAAATATAATTTTTGTATATTTTCGTAAACAATTTTAACAAAATTAAGCATATGAATTTTATTCATTTCATCCACTCAGTGACAAATTAGAAAAAAGACAATATATCCACTCCACAATGTTGATCACGTACTTGTAAAAGTTATATAGCATAAGTACCAATAAAGCAATTTTAATGATAGTCATTGAAACGTTGATGTCAAATTGAGGTGGTCACAATAATAGCAGTCGTATAGTGCTCGTGATTATAATTGTTAGTTTTGAGTATAATGTATTGGCAAATTCAATGATCTACTCTGAAGATAGCTGGTTCGATTCCCACTTGATACATGATACTGTTGGCACAGAAAGATGATCATGGCATTAGATTTAACATTAGTATAGATCTTCTTTACGCGCATACTTCATAGTACAGTGCTTATAAAACTTTTGTTCCCTATCTCGCGGGAACACTTTCTTTTTCAGAGTCCACAAGTAGTCTCAAAAAAGCTGGTGACAGACAGTTTTTTGTGTTTGAAAAACAGAAAGCGATTTTGACCAAATCTTCCAATAAACAGTGAAATTTTCTATCAAATCTTTAAATTAATTCTTCTTCGATCCCGTGGTTATTTTCTTCAGAATTTTTCTAGGTAAAGTTAGTATAACCAGTTCATATTTTAGTCAGGATAGTGTAGGTTCTATTAAAACAAGTGCAATAGTTTGGGACATTGGTAGATATAAATAGAAGGATAGACAGATCGACATAACTTTTTAACAGTTGCTTCAGCTTTGTAATCAAACCTTGTTTAGTATTATTTATAGGGCCATCATTTTCTTTTATTGTCAGCTTGAATACATCTGTTATGTTTCATTTTGACTTGAGCTCCCGTTTCTGGACAGTTATGTTGGCGATGTAAAAAGTGTGCTTTTTGTTGACCTAGTTTTTAGACCACTGTCATAATTGCGAGATTTTGTATGTGTGCATATTTGTTACTCCTTCGCGTTAAAACGGCTGGAAAAATTAGAATGAAACATATCTGGAATTATACATAAGCTACTATTAGCTTACAATTAATTTTATTAATTAAAATACGCTTAGCTCAGTTTGTAGTGTCCCTACTTGCTTTGCCAGCGGTCGCGGGTTCGAGTGCCTTTGGGGGCATTCATTTGTGTAATGAGCACGAATGTTTGTACTCCAGTCATGGGTGCTTATATTTATAATATGTATGTATTTAAAGTTATATAGGTATAAACTGGTGAGAGGTCAGACGCAGTACAGACAGTTTTACCGGCTCGGACTCGGTACGAGTGTACAAATACTACCAACTTTCCAACTCCGGACTGTAACTAAGACTTTCTTGACAGAAGGACTAAATAACTAAACTTAGTCCGACCTGGGACTCGAACTCAGGATCTCTATATAATGCTCCTAGTGAACAGTAATTTACTACAGCATGCTGAAAGATTGCTGATCATACATAAATTTGTTCATGTCTAGTTAATATAAACTGCAATGTTAATATAAAGTGGGAACCACATTCCAATTTTTCCATAATAGTAAATTGCTGAGAGGTACTCCGAAGTCTTTTAGTTTTACTATGTATATTGTTTACATTTTTACTCTTCTTTACTATGATAGGGTAATGAATGCGTTAGAAAACTCTTTTAATTAATTTAAAGGAGGCATTTATATATAAAATGAACGCTGCATTATAATTAAAAACTGAATTTTCGCAAATGTACACAGTAAAGATCGAATATCAAAAGAATTTACAACTTGAATAAAATTCTATTTCAATATAATAATTTACTTGAATACGAAAGTACGATTTTCCTTAGTCAAGACCCCATTTATACTTAAAACTTTTGAGTAGGAATGTAGAAACTTTTCAAGAATTGTCACTCCCCTTATAAAGGAATCCCACAAAAATAACCAACGATTTATTTGGAAAAACCTCAGAACGAGAGGAAATTAAACGAAAAACAAGCATTAAGAAGTTAAAAAATGTGCCGCAAAAATACCTTTAAATATATCTTTACGGATTTAGCTTACATTATGGAAATTTGCGAACTTAAAAAAATTCTTCGTTCAACTGAAACTTGGGCTCTACCTATCTCTACGTCAAAAAGTGTTTGTTGGACCTCTATCTAGTGTTACCGTTTAGATTTAATTTTACAGTAATATTATTGTTTTTAGTGGTCGATCAAAATATATAATATGTTATTTAACAATCGTTAAAAGATAGCTGATATCCAAAAAATATATGCGAAAGACATACTCGTATTATGTATTATGATTCTCTGACACAACGAGTTTTGTTATTTCAATACAATTTGTGGTAGCCCAGTGGTAACGCGCTTGCTTAGGAAACCGAGTGATGCGGGTTCAAATCCCTGGTCTCGCATCTCTGATATTTTCATGTACAAATCATTTCTAACATGATTACCACTTGCCTTACGGGGAAGGAAAATATTTTGAGGAAACCTGCATGTCTGAGAGAACCTAGGAAGTTTTCGAAAGACATGTGAAATCTGCCAACCCGTACTGGGCCAGCGTAGTAGCCTATGTCACTCTCTGGCCTTCCAACTATCTCCACACAAAAAATCACGCCAATCTATCACTCTGTTTCGACGTGAAAGAAGGACAAACAAATAAACAAACACACGTTCAGTTTTATAATATTAAAATTGAATAAATAATATGCATTATTACTTGCGCAAGATCACAACGCCTGAAAACGTGAGAGGAAGCCTTTGCCCAGCAGTGGGATGATTTGGGCTAACATTAACTGCAATTATTACTTATTCACTGAACTTATTTTTACAGTTCATTAAAACGTCAATGCCCGATTTTATCAACAATCCATAAGCTACCACCTACGTATGTGATCTCTAGCTTAAAAGTCCCCTAAACTAGCCCCTAAATTAAATTTCGTTTTACGATCGTCTTTAAGCCCATATTTCGAGCACCTATATTTAGGGGGCCTTTTAATATTTAGGTGACCCCTAACTATCGGTTAAAAAAAGAAACTGTCTATTAATAGCCCCCTAACCATGCTAAGGGGATCCCTTAAACTTAGGTGACGTTGGCGAAATCGGGCATAAGTGTCTTAAATCCAAAATCAAAACTTATCAAGTGTCACTTTGCTTCCTTTTCTTGATTATAAACACTCCATCATAAAAATCCCTTAGGTCATTTTACTTAAGGTTTGTATACCGAGTCTGTGGCAGCAAACGACGCTATTTGTCCGCGACCGTAATGCCGTTAGAAGATTGCTCCATAATGAGTTCGCGTGTCCTTCCTTAGCTCGCTCTAATCTACGACTTTCATAGCAATTGAAATGTAATCTGTTTATCTAACACTTAACATCTCAAAAATGATCTTTGCTTTCTTTTTTTACTTTATTAAATGTCTGTTTCGAATCGGAGCTTATACGTTTTAAATAAGACATACATAAATAAGATTTTATATCGTTTTTTCATCGCTTTAGTGTTTATTTTCTACCAATACTTGTTGTACATTATATTAGAGAGTCCTTTTCCTCTATTTTACAAATAAAGCTTTATTTACAAGATATACATATATAGATAAAATACATAGTTTCGGAATTATATATAAAATGAATATTTAAAAGTAAATAATTACGATGATAACTTGTAACACACAAATAAATATATACCTCTCTTTTTTGAAATCGGCTAACAATAAATTTTTATGTTATTGCATATTTATTTCTACACAGTTCAAAAAAGAAAATACTACTAAAAATAAATGATAAAGAAAAATATCACTTTTTATACGCCATTTGAGAGTTTCATAATAATAATTGAAAAGAAATCACTTTTTTATCTAACGCCTTAAGTCCTTGAGGTTTAGCTCGACCTAGTTGGCAATTTAAACGATTTTCTAAGTCCAGCGTGGGTTAATCGTCTAGAAGGAAATACTAATCTTCATTGGTTTTTATTTGCAAGTAAATGCATTTATGGCAACTTTTATATTATACTAGCATTGCCCGTGGTTCCGCCCGCGTTCAGATGACCAAAAACCAAATTCTTAGGTTTTACATATTAGTATACTCATACAATGCAGTTTTTGTACTTTATCTCAGATATGAGATATTTTTGCGCGGTAAAAAGTACCCTATATGTTGACCCGGATAACCAACTATCATCATACCATATTTTATCAAAATCTGTCCAGTAATTTTCTCGTGATGCGGTAACAGAGACAAAAATTCTAAAAACTATAGATTCGGACTCTGTATCGATAATAATGTATATTTCAATTAGATTTTCCAAAAAAATATTTAATGTACAGATTCGATTTAGTTACAAATTTATTATATGTATAGACTATTGATTTACCCTCGCTTCACTTATTATTTTATAATATTCTATAAATATTATTGTAATGTAAAACTGGATGTTAACTATGTTTAGCACTTACTTTTGAGAGTTCCCAATATTTTAAAATGTGTCAAGTTCACGAGTGGATACAGTTTGTATTGTATTTAGCCCCTTTTTTAAGTCCCACTACTGGATACGGGCCTCTCTTCAATGTGAGGAAGGCCTAGACATACAGTGACCATAAAAGTTTAGAGACTTATATTCTATAAATATCTTTATATAGTAGTTTAACATATATATTTATTTTTAATTTAGGTACATTCTTATACAAACTAATAACATGTCTAAACCTTAATATCCGTGAAAATGAATAGCTCGCTATATCGTGATAACATAATCATTCAAAATTGAACTTTATACAAACAAATTAGGGTGTAAAATTCAAAAACAATGCGTATCAATTTAGACTGGGCCACCCGGCAATCTAACATCGCCACAGACACAGGTCAGCTGACAATAAGAAATGGAGGTATAGCATATTGTTGACCCTCGTCATTGAGAATACTATTCGTCATCAATTTCGCGACACCATTTGTCTTTTCTGCCCGCATGAATCAGCGAAAAAGGGATTTTTCGTTAGAACTATGACACTTTAGGATATCCCAAACATTAATATGAAGCAGGATGAGATTTGATGTCATATTTTTCGTAACACGTGTCTTTTCGCTATCTTTTATATTTATTATTAATTAAGTATGGGAGATACCTTTTAAAAGGCAGTGGTAGCCCAGTGGTAACGCGCTCGCTTGGGAAACCGAGTGAAGCGGGTTTAAATCCCGGGTCTCGCACCTCTGATATTTTCATGTGCGAATCATTTCCAACATAATTACTACTTGCCTTACGCTGAAGGAAAACATCGTGAGGAAACCTGCATGTCTGAGAGAACCTAGCAAGTTTTCATAAGACATGTGAAGTCCGCCAACCCGCACTTGGCCAGCGTGGTGGACTATGGCCTGATCCCCTTCGTATTAATGAGGCCCGTGCCCAGCACTGGGACGTTAAAAAGGGCTGAATACACATGGGAGATACCTTTTTAAAAAGCTCCAAATTCCGCACGAAAACATATTGAGTAAAAGCTTGTATCAGTTATACATATATATTTTACGTAGCTAGTTTAAAATGGGATATGGCGTTAGCCACCTTTAATGCTAAAATTGATAACAAAATGGACAGTGGAGCTTAAAAGCTCTTTTAATGTATAATATTTGTTTTCAAACTTTATTGCTTTCATTTCTACTCAATTAGTTTGTAGCAGGTGATTGTATATATTTATTTGTTGAACAGACCTGAGACCGATTTATGACAATCATATGGGTGTGATGTATTCTGTTCGAGAAATCTATCTATATATATAAAAGAAAGTCGTGTTAGTTACTTCGCTTATAACTCAAGAACGGCTGAACCGATTTAGCTGAAAATTGGCAGGGAGGTAGTTTAGAGCCAGGAGAAGGACATAGGATACTTTTTATCCCGTTCGACCGCGTTCCAATTTTTATGATATTTTAATTTTTGGATTTCTCTTAGTCCGGAATAGGTAAGTATTAAAACATATAATTAAAATGTGAGAAAGAAAGATTTTTTCTTTTTATATCTATTTAAAACGTACCTAGCGACGAACCCGAGCGAAGCGAGGGTGAGCCGCTAGTAGTATAATAAAATTAAGACGTAAAAACCACTTCAGAAGGACGACTTAAAAATCGTCTATCAAAACGCAGGTCCGGCTATAAAATAATACAATCGGAACTCGAATATAACATAAAACCGAATAGTTTATAATAATAATATAGAATTTATCACCACATCAAAAAATAAATCCTTTAATTACTAGTTTCATTTTTAAATAAAACTATCTTTTCGGATTATTTCGCGGATTTATTTTGATTTTTGGTTCCCGACGTTTCGAATGCTTTACAGCATCCATGGTCACGGGAGAGACTGAGGTGTTACATGTCTTGAAGGTATAGTTATTACAGACAGCCTACCCACAATTTACCCACAATTAACAAAATGTAACAACTATACCTTCAAGACATGTAACACCTCAGTCTCTCCCGTGACCATGGATGCTGTAAAGCATTCGAAACGTCGGGAACCAAAAATCAAAATAAATCCGCGAAATAATCCGAAAAGATAGTTTTATTTAAAAATGTCAAACATTCGCGTAAATCTAAGAAAGTATTACTAGTTTTATTCATAAAACCAGCGACTCACCCTCGTTCCGCTGGGGTTCGTCCTTAGGTAATTTTTTAAATTGACATAACTTTTTTATTTATGAACAGATTGAAATAAAATAAATACTAAATATTAAGTGAGCTTCACTTACGAGTATCATACATTAGTTAAAACTGAATCCAAACCGGTTCAGCCGTTCCTGAGATTAGCGCGCACAAATGCTCAGACAAACAGAAAAATCTAAAAATCATTGTTTTGGGTTCTATTGCGTTTATAAAGACCCTCAATAATAGTTTTTATGAAATATCTTCTATGTACAGACAGCGATTATATTATAATATGTAATAATAATAATAAACTCTTTATTGTATACCAAGAATAAAAGAAAAAAATAAATAAACACAGAATAGAAATATACAAGAGGCGGCCTTATCGCTAAAACAGCGATCTCTTCCAGGCAACCTTTAGGTTTAGGAGATAGCAAACTGCAAGAGGGAAGGGGTGTAAATAATAGAGTAAATATATCATAATATATAAAAAAGTAGACTAGAAAAATGCATAAGTATATATGTTTAAACTAATAGATACATTTACATTTACATATACACAGATACACATACTTATATATATATATATATATATATATATATATATATTATATTTAATAAAATATAATAAAAAATGTATGTATGTATAGACATTATGTCATTTTCAGAACAGTTTTTAACAATTTCGTTAATTACGGCTAGTTGTAAGGCACTAAAAGAAAATGTAAGCCAGGATTTAGATTGTCAACGACTCTTGTACACCGAGTATAGTCTCGAAAACCTTGGCTTAGTGGTAGCCTAGTTTTACCCTCTGGCCTCAATATATATACTGACTTAATTAGTCCTTTCTTTACAAGACACAGGTCGTGTTAACTTTAGTTTGATTAAAACTATTTAATCAACGTAAGCAAATACATCGCTTGTGTAACTAATATTATTAATTTAAAACGAATATTAGAGATAAAATGAACTATATCTTATAATATTAAATAAGCAATTCCCGTATGTACCTATAAATAAAATAAATAAATATGTTGGGACATTAACAAAAAGCACCATCTAGTTCCATGGTAAGCTACGAGGCTTGTGTTATATGGATACCAGATAGTTGATACACTACATATATATGCTCAATATATATATATATATATATATATAATATATATATATATATATCTATATCTATATGGATATTTATATTTATAATATGTAAATATATATATATATATATTTACATATTATAAATATAAATATCCATGACTGAAGTACAAACATTCGTGCTCATCACACAAATGAATGTCCCCAGCGGGACTTGAACTAACGACCGCTGGCACAGCAAGTAGGTATGGCTACTACAAACTGAGCCAAACGTGTCGTCAAATCTATATACATTTATTTCATGTATCTCAGAAACGGCTTTAACGATTTGGATTAAATTATGTATTTAGATAAGCTTTTCCTTTTTAAATGTATCTCTTTCTCTGTAAATGTTTGTGGTACTTGCATTGTCGCCAATGGATGATAACTTACTAAAAGAGCGCTTACGCCGAGTGAAGCTTGGACGCCAAGGTACTGATATAAAAGTGTAGCAATATTATTAAAATATAATCTTCTTCTCCCTGCCCATTTCCCAATCACTTGGGGTCGGCGCCGTACATCTTCTGTACTGCTGAAAGGATTTGGCAAAAGTTTTACGACCGGCCGCCTGCCTGACATCAACCCTCTTTGGGCATGCTATTGTCTCTCTTTGTCTGAGTGGTGTTGCGGAAGTCTTGTAATTATTATGCACTTTCAATTTTGTTGCCTTTTAAATAATTTTTTATACTATTACATTAATTTTGAATGTTATTTTCGGATATATTTTAAAATAAATTTGATTACAACATAAATTTTGTTTTGACGTTGTCAAATTATTAACATATAGATATTACATACTAATTAAAAAAATTTACTTTAGAAAACAAAATTCATCACAACCCCCTTGAAACAAATAGCTTTGGTAGTCAGAGTATATCACAAAAACCTATTTGTTAAACGTCCATTCGACCAAAAAGTCTTAGCCATTCGTACAGCGTATCGCCTCAATAAATTCCTGCATATTCCCACAGAGAAACGTTGTAAGTTGAATCCGTAGAAAATATTCAAACGTATTTTAGTTACAAAAACGATCGTTCATACTCGTATCTATACACGACAAAAGCCGCAACGGAGCCGTAACGAAAATGAATATTTAAAAAAATAATTAAAAAATATACATTAACTATAGTATATTTATTTCATAATTGTATGTTTTTTTGCAATTATCTATCTAAAATTACACGCTTAGCTCTTGTTATTATACATATACACTCTAACAATTTTCACATTCATATTCTCTGAGACGATTGCCGACACCTTGCTTCTCTGCAATTCTCAGAGATGTTGGGCAATTAGAAAAAACTAATCTATCTAAGTGCAAAATACATAATTATGTTACATATAATGTTTTACGTAATAGGAAAATTTACATAAAGGTGATTTTTTTTAATAATCTTTATTGCTTTTGAATTAAGTCTATATCAATATTTTTAGTTTTAGTTGAAACGCACGCCATTGGTCAGTTTGGCGCTACACATTAAGTCATATGTTTTTCTGTGTATATCATACTATGACGTCACACCAAGCGCTCAAAATAGGGGGCGCTTGGAGTATCCGTATCGGTATAATATTTTTATTTTCTTTTTTTATACTAAAGTTTAGTTTTTTGGGTTTGGATATTTTTTTACAATTATATAACGATATAGTTATTATATAAAAAAATCACACATATTCCCTATTCCATACATATGTGTCTAAATAAATAACTGTCTCACCACAAATTGCCAATACGAACGAAATACTATATCTACCAAGAAAGAAAAGTTCATGAAGATTTGTGTCGTGTAAGTAACTTATATTGAGCAAAAAGCGATATAACTTTTGTAATTAAACAATACAAGTAAGTTCGCAGTTTGTCGCATACAATATTTAAGCTTAGAGTAATCTTATACACAAAGTAAAAGGAAAATCGTGCAGACAAATAAATCGCTACGGCCAACTTCCTTAACTAGAGCAAATAAATTTTTGTACATATTAAATTCTATTTAATCTGTGTATATTATTTATTAAATCTATAGGTAAAATTATGTTTGTTTTTAAATATTTATTATTTTTAATGGTTTTGATATACGTATGATAACATAATTGTTAATAAAATTGATCTTTCTATATGTATTTGATTTTGAACTAAATAATTAAAAATGAATTACATCTTCATTTAGAATTTGATTTGGTACTTTTTTGAATAACTTTATAATATCTTGCCAAAAGCTATTATAAATATAAACACCCATGGCTGGAGTACAAACATTCGTGCTCATCACACAAATGAAAGCTCCCAGCGGTACTCAAACCCGCGTCCGCTGGCGTAGCAAGTAGGGTCACTACAAACTAAGCCAAACGTGTCGTTGTGTCGTGTATTATGGTATGTTTTCAGCCCTTTTTAACGTCCCACTGCTGGACACGGGCCTCCTTCCTTCAATACGAGGGGCATCAGGCTATAGTCCACCACGCTAGCCAAGTGCGAGTTGGAGGACTTCACATATCTTTCGAAAACTTGCTAGGTTCTCTCAGACATGCAGGTTTCCTCACGATGTTTTCCTTCATAGTAAGGCATGTTGTAATGATGTTGGAAATGATTCGCACATGAAAATATCAGAGATGTGAGACCCGGGATTTGAACCCGCTACACTCGGTTTCCCAAGCGAGCGCGTTACCACTGGGCTACCACTGCCTAGTGTTTAGGTATATACAAATATTATTATCAGTCAGAATTGAACTCCCGAATGACGCAGTACATTCACGCCACATGGCGTCTCGACAGAAAATCTAAATTCCATTATTATTTATGAAAATTTAGTTATCTATGGGCTGACTGTTTTGACAGAGATTAATGTACTGAATGTAATCACTGAAGGCTCGAAAAATACTCTTCTGCGTGAAATAAATATATTACTTTTGATGTGTCATAATAATAATTATGCATATAGCATAAGCTAGATTGTAATTTTGCTATAAATTAATTTTTTTTATTAATGAAACAAATAAAAAAAAAATTATCCCACGGGAACCGTTCATTTTATAAAAAGATAAAAGAAAGAATAAAAGATAATATAGATTATAAAAAAATAAAGAGTGCATGTAAGAATGTGTACACGCGCAAGAAGTAAAACTTCTGTAGGTTATCGGTACTCTTTATGAAATTCAATTTATGTTTTTAATAATTAGGATAGGTGAGATACTAAAAATAACGCATATTTGGCATATTACGATCATATATTTATAGAATATAATTTAAGGAAAGAATATAATATTATATATAATTTGTCAGACAATAACAACGGTTACCATGGCAACAGACGTACGTACATCTTTTCGTATCGTATTCACCAGCTTACCCTCCAAGTAGCGTGAGTAAAGAAGTTTTACTTCAAAAGTAGCCTATGTGTTATTCCAGACTATAATCTATCTCTGTGGTAAATTTCATCCAGATCCGATTAGCCGTTCTGACGTAAAAGAGTAACAAAAATCCATACTTTCATACTCACAGACTTTCACAATTATAATATTAGTATAGACTAGCATTGCCCGCGGCTCCGCCCGCGTTCTGATGACCAAAAACCAAATTCTTACGTTTTACATATTAGTATACTCTTACATTGCAGATTAGTATTTTTTCTCAAAAATGAGACATGTGTCCGCAGTAAAAAGTCCTACATGTTGACCCAGATAACCAGCTATCACCATACCAAATTTCATCGAAATCTCTCCAGTGGTTTTTCTGTAATGCGGTAACAGGCAGACAAACAGACAGACAAAAATTCTAAAAACTATAGATTCGGCCTCTGTATCGATAATAATGTTTATTTCAATAAGATTTTTCAAAAAATATTTAATGTACAGATTCGGCTTAGTTACAATTTTATTTTTATTATGTATAGATATATCATCATGCTTCTACCCAAGGAATCAGAACAGTAAATAATATAGCCTTTCTCAACAAACGGGCTATCAAATGCGAAAATAATTTTTCAAATCAGATTAGTAGTACCTAGAAACGCGTTCAAACAAACAAACTGACTCTGCCTCTTTATAATATTAAGTATAGATAATGTATAATATGTATAAAGCTAGTGAATAGGGAGGGTTATTATATTTAAATATAAAAAGAGTTGAACCCCGGGTCACTAACGACGCAAGTAATGTCTATCAGTGGGTCTTATTACCCGACTACAAGGAAAGAGCTATGTTTTTCGCTCATATCTTTGTATATTTGTTTGTAATATTCTTTATTCCCTCATATCTTCCAAACTACTCGATGGATGTCTTTTATTAAGTTTTTGTTACATTCATCTCATATTACTTAAAATAATGATAATTAAAACTTTTTAACAAAAAAAATAAAAGCCGACTTCAAACAAAATCACTAAAAAGTAAAAAATAACTGATTGGTAGTTTTCATTTACT
The DNA here is from genome assembly GCA_947093115.1 of Brenthis daphne. Lineage (NCBI taxonomy): Eukaryota > Metazoa > Arthropoda > Insecta > Lepidoptera > Nymphalidae > Brenthis > Brenthis daphne. Next base: position 34,544,695 of record OX352473.1, on the reverse strand, counting down.
ATACATACCTAATCAAATATTTTCGAAGTCGGTGTGCTTTGGCTAAGTAATTAAAGCCTACCTATTATATACATACCTAATCAAATATTTTCGAAATCGGTGCCAGCCCATACAAAGCAAAGCACACCGACTTTGAAAATATTTGATTAGGTATGTATAGTAAATGAAAACTACCAATCAGTTATTTTTTACTTTTTAGTGCTTTTGTTTGAAGTCGGTTTTTATTTTTTTGTTAAAAAGTTTTTATTTTTCCCTTTTTAGTGTAGACAGTAGTAGCAAAGTAAAAATTCTAAAGTGTTAGGCTTCTCAAACCAAACAAAATAAGCCCAAACTCAAAGTATCTACTATTAGTTGTTGAAGAGTTACGCCTATCCACCTTCTGGCGTTACCAGCAGATCAGGTCAACAATACCGAACCACTGTACTATCAACGGAAATAGAAATACTTGCAAAGTTTCAAGTCAATATGACAATTAGAAGTAGGTTAAATTCATCATTAGTTGTTTTTCCTCCCTTAGGGGTGGTATTTTTTTTTGAAATTTAAATGGAACCAATCTGGAAGTATACCCTTTCAAACAAAACAAAAATTGTCCAAATCGGTTAATAAATGACGAAGTTTTGAGGTAACAAACATAAAAAAAATACAGTCGAATTGAGAACCTCCTCCTTTTTGAAGTCGGTTGAAAACCACATTTATTTAATTTTAAGTAATGTAAACTGCAACCGTGGATACTTTTTTAGAATCCTTATAGCAGTAAGACAAACAAACTTGTGCAACACGTTATAATTAGAAAAAAATATATTACAAAATTTAATAAAACTGGTTTTTTATTATGTTTTTGTTATTTTTTTATATTTGGAATATAGTAGTAGTAGGCAGTCGGAGACATACATACGAGTATGTACATCCTTTTAGTTAGCTTTTATGGAGTCGGGTTTTTTATACTTTTAAAATTTGTACGAGTGTTCTTAGAATATTTTTAAATTATAGGTACATTAAGTTAAATGGAAAATTGGATAATTCAATTTCGAAACGATTCAAATTAATACTGTTAGTGTAAATTCCCAAATGCCCTGAGGAAGAAAACAGTGTGAAAGGACTCTAGAGGGTTAAATTAATTTGTTAACAATGGAATTTAGGTAGTCTACTTAAATTTCAAAGGTAGTTAAATCGAGCTATATTTAGTTTAAAGATATTATTTTACGTAAAAGATTTTTTTTAACATTTCGTCATATTGGTAAATCGGCTGTAGAAATTTATATATGATTTTAGGTTAAAACCAGACAAATTACTAAGTCTGTCAGGAAACCTCAGTGCGCGTGTCAGACTCTCAATCGACCAATTTTTCAAAGAAATTTTCAATTTGGACTTTTCATATATTTTTTTTTTATGTTATTGGTGCCAGAAACGTCCTCCTTGATTCGATGGTAGTACTAATATTGGAGTGAAACTTCTTTGGGCGCATGAGAGTAAAATTTCAAGGTCGCATCATGAGAAATCGTCACAAAAACCGCGATAAAATACTATTCTCTCCTCTTTGAGTGTATTATTAAAAGTTTTTATTCATTTATTAGTCTTACAGATTTGAAATATAAATAAACAATGAAGTTTCACTTCTAACATCGATTGAATCTTGCTATTTATTATTATTTATTAGTCAAGCTTGGTTACTGCATTTTATTAGGTCTTGGGTTCGAATTCCGGACTAGGTTCAAAATTAGGTTATGACGAATATTTCTGTCAACTACTTGTCTTTGAAGCAGACCAGTGTCAGTCAGGAACAGTATAGTTATAAAATATGGACATATGTTAAATCTCCCTAATATTATAAAAACGCAAGCTTGCTGATCAGTGAGTGAATTTATGTATGATTATTTTTTTTCGGTAAATTAGTATTTCGAACAAATAATCACTGAGACGGTGATATTATGGACTTTTATTAGACCGCGGGGTTTAAAAATAATTATACCAACCTCGAACTCTTTTTTTACTTTAGGAATTAAATTCTTAGCGTATACCTACTCCCATGAGAAACCTGCCAAATTGAAAGGGTGTATGTAGCATTTATGAGATTTCGTCTTTAATCAGTGAGTGGTATTTCGCTGTTATATAAATACAAAGAACGGAGCTGAGTCTAAGAAAGTTATACTCTATAATATTAAAAATTTGATCGTAGAAACAATGTATGAAAAGTAATGTTATTATAACAGCTTTTTAGCTAAAGTGTTCACCTGCGATACAGTCTATAGGTAGGTTATTTACGAATAAGAGCTTTAACAATTTACATAATGCTTATACAAAAATTATAGCTTTAAAGGTATTAAAGTTTTAAATATAGACAGTGGAAGCGTGTAAAATGACTCACATATTGTGTGAAGACACAATTTTTCACGAACATCATTCAATGCAAAGCGAGAATGGTCGGATATTTCTTATCTACGGTAATATTATAAAGAGGTGAAGTTTGTAGGTTTGTTTGTAATGGATAAAATAAAAATTCGCAGAAAATTTGGTATGAAGGTAGTTTGAGAGCCGTTTTCATCCTGGAAATTATCTCTTAAGTGGTTGAAAAAAGGGGGATGAAAGTTTTTATATGGGGAAATCAATCATTTTTCAAGTAAGAGTGATAAAACTAATCATACCTATGTATATACATATACTAATATATAGTCTATCTATTATATACTAACAGTAAAAACGTACGTAGTCGTCGAATCGCTAGTTAGTAATATACATCGTGCGTAATACAGTAAGCATCGTTTAATATTATAAATAAGATAGTTTATTTCTGTCTACCTTTACTTTAGGAAGAAATTTGCTGTAGGTGGTGAATGGTAAAGTTTCATCAAGCAATAGGTATGTTTCTGCAATATCAATATTGAATAAATTTTAATTTGAGGAGTTTTTATGACTGTCTTATCCATACTAACACTATAAAGAGACAGAGTTTGTTTATTTGTTTGTTTGTTTGTTTGAACGCGTTAATTTCAAGAACTTATAAAAAATATTTTTTGCATTAGATAGCCCGTTCATTGATGAAGGTTATAGGTTATCATCATGCTACTCCCCAAGAGAGCGGAACAGTAATCATAAATATCAACAAATCGGGCAGACTTCCATACATTATTGTAAAACTGATGTTTATAATCAAACCAATTTAACGCGGGTGAAACCGCGAGGCACAACCAGTGTTAGTAATAAGTTCTTTAGGGTCATTGGTTATGGGACGTACATATATACATACCATTCTCGGCTTTTAACTTATATGATTTTTTTGACATATTATATTCGCCTATATTTGTACCTGAGAAAGCCTTAAAATTAATTGGTGTTAGATTTCACAAAACGAACATTAAGAGTTATATATAATTAAAACTTTTAATTTAATTATATATTCATACATTTTGAAGTTACTTGGCGTTGCTACTTGCGTAGATAATGAAGGAATCTAGAGTTAATGACTATAGAAGTTTGATGACACTTGACTCTGTTGACTGTTTCCAATTCGTGTCTTGAAAGAAATTGAACGCTGTTTGCTCTCAACTTTAATTAGATCTTTCATACGAAGTCTTTTGCTCTATGGGCGCTAGTTTTTTGTCAGTCTATAAAAATAGTTTTTTATCAGTGAGAGGATTTTTTAAAATTTTAAAAAGATAATATAGCTTAACTATAAATATTTAATATCATATTTTCGTAGCAATTTAGTATATAAGGTTAAAGTTAAGATTTTTTACTGGCGACGTACCCTCGATTCACCTGGGTGTTTAATTTTTTTGAGCGGAACCCTAATTCTTTTTCAAAAGTAAAAGTAGCCTAAGTTATTCCTTATAACATCAGCTATCTGCCAGTGAAAGACCCGTCAAAATCTGTCCAGCCGTTTCGGAGCCGATACAAGCAGATAAACGTCTAAAACTTTAATCTCTCCTATGACCATAATTGCAGTAAAGCATTCGAAACGTCGGGAACAAAAATCCTAATAAATGTGCGAAAAAAATGAAAATATTGGACATTTTAAACAATTTTATCTGAAAAGGTCAAATATTTCCGTAAATCTAACAATAAGAAAGTATTAAGACTATTTTCTATTCATTACTAATACATTCATTTTATTGTTGTTTTCCCACTCAATCGATGTAGAGGCAGCATAATTATGATCATCAGTTATATGGAATTGTATATAGGGATGGCATTTTAAGATTTCAGTTCTGAGTTTCGGATGGAGTTAAATATAGTAATAGGGCTTTTTACGTTATCTTCGTGTGCCTAGAAGCACATAATTCCTTATTCTTGGACCTTATCTGTCACAGTTAATTTTCGAATACCATTACAATGATCGAAGAAAGAGAAAAGAATATATAGTGTGCTTTACGTACATACTTCTTCTTCTTCTTCTCCCTGCCCATTTCCCAATCACTTGGGGTCGGCGCAGTACATCTTCTGTACAGCTGATAGGATTTGGCAAAAGTTTTACGACCGGCCGACTGTCTGACGTCAACCCTCCTTGCTTTATGCACATACTTGTGCACTATAATATCATGCTCAGAGGGGTGAGAGGGGGTGCACCTATACGTCCGGCACACCCTGGGCAATTAGAAATTTATTAACGCTGATTGGCTAATCCTTTCACCACGAGGGTATTCTTGCCCTCGACACGAGAAGAAGAAGAAGATGCTCAGATAACTCGACCCAGTGATTTTGACCGCTGTGATCTAAACTTGATATTGAGAATATAAAAAAAAAAACATCTAATTAGTATAGAAACCTACATCCTATACGACTATAATCGTATGACGAGATTGTCATTGAAATTAATTGATAATAAAATTTAGTTTAAGATTAACGTTGAAACAACTAGATGGATGAAATTCAGTAAACAGATACGTGATTCTATACCATGACTTAGGTAGTACATAGATTACTGTTAGGCATCTAAGGACGTACCCGCACGAATCGAGTGTAACTTGCTAGTTTTACATAATAATCAAGATAAAATTTCTAAAGTAGCAAGAATTAAAGGGTTTGCACTGAGCAAATCAAGCCGGATTGTAAATTGGAATAATGCATAAAGCGAGAGCGAGGCCAGTGGTTGAAAACTACGCGAAGCATTTTATCGTTTTTCTTTAAAGTACGGTTTTTCAATAACTTGTGAACTTTTTTAAAAAATTATGCGAATATTGAATTAATTAAAAAGAAAATGTTAGTTTTTGTTTATGTTACAATAAAATATATAAATTTTTAAGCAAGTTTGAAATATTGGTTAGTAGCAATTCACCCTCGCTTAGCTTGGGTTTATCCCTAGCGAAAAAAAACAAATCTATCCCACGGGAACCGTACATTTCTCCGGAATAAAAACTCTATGTGCTATTCTAGACTATAATCTATCTTTGTGCCAAATTTCATCCAGATCCGTCCAGCCGTTCTGGCGTGATTGAGTAACAAACATTCATCCATCCAAACTTTCGCATTTATAATCTATACTAATATTGTAAAGAGGTAAAGTGTTTGAGTTTTTATCCCGGAAATCATCCCTCAAGGGGGTGAAAATGGGGATGAAAGCTTGTATTGGCAAGCTATGGACAAACCCGAGCGAAGCGACGGTAAGACGCTAGTAAATATTAAAGTGGGACTATTATTAATATAATAAAAAAATAACATTATAAAATAAAAAACAAAACATATTCTACTAATTATACTCATCTAACACTCGTATATTATTATTATAGGCAGAAACTTTCTCATTTAATGACGCTACATAAGATATAGAAAGAAATACTCCTTACGCTGTTATAATGAAAATGATAGTTACAATGTTTGCTGTTTTTATCAACGCATTTACCACGAAAATGATACATATAACATTACCGTGCATTTACGTTTTATAAGGAAATAAAAGAAAGTGAGTGCGTTATGCCGTCAATGTTAGGTTTTCAACACTGCTTAACTTTTAGAGATACTCAAAACAATGTACTATCAAATTTTAGGTCTTAAAAAGAAAAGAAACACAAAAGACAACAGAAAGATCGCACAGAAACAGAAAAACCGTACGGAAAAGTCCGCAATAACATTTATGTCTATTTTTTAAGGTACGTTCAGAATAATTTTTTTATCTATATGAAACGTTAACTCGTCAATTCAGGCTTATTCAGATTAATCTCAAGAACTACTATTCAGATTTTCATGGTTTTCATCACTAGAAAGAGGAATTAATTAGGAATTTTATGAGCATAAGATATTTGTTAAATAAGTAGAAAAATGTCATGTTGATAACTATAGTAGCGGTCCACTTTAATTTTCATAGGTCTATTTTTCCTACACTAAAGCAATGTTGTTAGAGAGGTAATAAAAGGCATTTCCTCAGGGTCGCTTAAACTTTGGTTTACATCAGTTAAACAGTCAAGCTTATGGGAGACGGCTCTCAAACTTAAATGCTGAAAAAAATTATAAGATATTTGCAGTAAGGATTTATAAATTATATTTTTTCTTCTTTTTTAAAGTTTGGAAATGCATCATATCGTTTTAAATAACTAGCCGGTTAGAAAAACCAGTAGAATCTATTAAAAGCTAATGGAACCTTTCTCGTCTTAATTGGATGCCATAGGATCACTTACGCACTCAACCACGACCCAACAATTAACGCATGCAAATTATTGTATTAACCCCTACTATAAAAATAGTTAAGCTCTTTCTATTAGTGAAATTGACGCAGTGGTAAGCCCAGTGGTAACGCGCTCGCTTGGGAAACCGAGTGAAGCGGGTTCAAATCCCGGGTCTCGCACCTCTGATATTTTCACGTGCGAATAATTTCCAACATGATTACTACTTGACTTACGGTGAAGGAAAACATCGTGACGAAACCTGCATGTCTGAGAAAACCTAGCAAGTTTTCGAAAGATACGTGAAGTCCACCAACCCGCACTTGGCCAGCGTGGTGGACTATGGCCTGATCCCCTCGTATTGAAGGGAGGCCCGTGCCCAGCAGTGGGACTTTAAAAAGGGCTGAATACATACAATACAAGTAAAATGCTGTATAATTACATATGTATAGAAGAATCGTACATAATTCCATGTATATTGTACAATAATTATTGTGTCATTATGTTAAGTCGATGGTGTATTTTCCAATAAAATACAAATGAATTAAATAAAGATATGAACACAATAAACGAGCAAAGGATAGCCCAAAGAAAATGATATATTTACTAAATAAGTCGTAAATGTCTAGACGGTCAGTGAATTATATCTTAAGTAGAAGTACATATGTAACAATTTCAAAGGACTCTCTGTATGGTGCCAAGATTCTGCGTTCATACCGAAAACTGAATAACTCTTACTCTCCTTATGAGCTGTGTTAAGCATTTATGATAATTTACTGAAAATTGTATGTATAGTATAGATTTTTCATTTAGTATAGATTTCTCAGATATGAGATATTTCCTGCAGTAAAAAGTGTCCTATATGTTGACCCGGACAACCATCTATCATCATACCAAAGTTCATCAAAATCTGTCCAGTGGTTTTGATGCGTTTCCAGGCAGACAGATAGAAAAAATTCTAAAAAATCTCTTAAATTTTTTTTCTAAAAACTTCTAATAGATTCGGCCTCTGTATCGATAATAACGACTATTTCAATAAGATTTACCAAAAAATATTTAATGTACAGATTCGAATCAGTTAGAATTTTATTGTATAGCTTACAACTAAGAAGAATAATAAGTAAAGTAGTATTAGATGTACAATATATATGCAAAGATGAGGTTTTCTTCAAACAAATGTATCTAATAAATCTATTAATGGACGGGATTAAAGAAGTCTATATTTCTTCATGCACAAGCTATGCACTTGCTAAATCTCATCTTAATAGGTTCAGTGAAATTCTGGCCTTATTACAATATTATTCAACAAAATCTTGAGTTTTATTGGTATTATGGTCTTCTTCTTTCTTTTTCTTTCTTTTATTTCTGTATAAAGTTATAAAAAACAAACAAATGAATTGTCTATTCCTTGCTATCAAAGAGAAAACTACTACATGAGCCGCTATAGGTTATTAAAGTATCAAGAGTTAGCAAAAAAAATTCATCTCCTGGACTAAAACATAGGATCTCCAATCCAGTAAGCAGTGTTCAAAAGAATAAAAAAAGCAGTCATGAGGACTGCCGATAGAAGTGAAAACTTAAAACTATAAACAAACAATTGTTATTTTTGAATATTATATTTTATCGTTTGATCTTAAATTAAAAATTGTAAATTAAAACTGTTTACATTTATCTGGTTTTGACATCTGTCGGCACTCTTGAGTATACATGAATTTACTCCCCATTCAAACCTTTATTAATTTGGCTTAACATTCACAAAACCGTTTTTAATGACGAGACATAATACCATAAAAATTTTAAATTAATTTAAGGCACTTTACCATAACTTGACAGCTTTAAATCATTTGATGGGCATTCCAACAATATAGTAATTATGGTATCTTCACACGATCAGCTGAGAAAGCAATTTGGCTCGGTTATGGCGTGTAATGGGAAATTAAACATGGGGTGAATGGGGCTAACGATCGTTAAAATGTCGTAAGAGCTTGTTACATTGTATATATTTTATATGTATGACAAGCTCTATTCAGAACAGGTCCTTTGAGATTAAAAAATAATTCGTTATTTCGTATATGTAATACTACGGATTCTGTTAATTACATCAAAGGTATTGTTATGACAAAAGAAAACCTTCTAAAAGTATTTCATTAATTTAGCGAAATTATTTTGTTTATTTTTTTTTCCAAAATTACATTTTGCCTTTGAAAACGATGAAATATGTTTTGTACTAATAATATTAAATAGTGTTAATACAAATTTAATTAAATTTTAACAGATAAAATATTATTTTTCTTAAACACTGCTACCTCTTTTCACCCTTTGACTACCTGAATTTCAATAGGTAATAATTTAGATAAAATAAATGTCTTTCATTCGTGTCTTCCTCACAAAACGTGACACTGGCAGAATGGATTGCGTCTGTTAACGCAACTATAAGCCATTATAAAAAAATAAAAATAAATGTCAAACAATGACGAATACAGATAAAATATAAAATTTGTTCATAATACTGAGAGCATCGATTCATATAAAGTTTTAAAAAATCTTTGAAACTCCAGCAGGGAGCTTTAAAAATTAACATTGTAAGTGAAAAAGTCACCTCGTTAACAAAATCACTTTCTTTAACGTACTGTCGCACTAATCGCCGTCAGTTTTCTTAACTTAATTAAACTTTTATCATAGTTTCAAGTCAGAAACTAGAAATAAGAAGTTTGATGTATTCAAATAATTAAATATTATCTAAATTTTAAATAATAATAATATTTTAATTCAAGATATTACATACATATTACATAATAAAACAATTTAACCTTAAATGCTATATATATTTACCTTAAATATTATATTAAGTTAATTATAATAAATATGCTACCCTTCAAGCTGGAAGGTTTTAGATGGCCTAAGAAATATGACACTTACATGACCAATATTTATTATTAATAGATAGAATTATATCCACCTATAAGGACAACAATATTCTTGTACACATGCACGATAAAATTTACAGGTAAATCGGTACTGGCAGTTCCTACAAACATCTTTTACTACATTATATGAACCTATGACCTCTTAAGTCAACATAAAATGCTACTGCACCACAGTAGTCTTAAAACTGGGCTTACATAAATCTTAGCATAACTTCTATCCAAGGAAAGCCAGGTATAGTTATTACTCTTGAAAACTAAAAGCTGTAGGTTTCTCATAAAACTATGTTGAAACTTAACTTCTTAGGAGTTCAAGGTGGAGCTAAATTAATATCGCGGTATAGAACCTTGTTTGAACGTAATGATGTAAGTTTCCTGCAAACCCTATCGTATATAAAGTTAAACGCTGCTTTATTGTCGATCGTCTAGCGTACCTTTTACTCTTGTTATAAGTTCGATTTAGGCCTTTTGTTGGTTGAATTGTATTATACAAAAACAATATAGTTGATATGTAGTTTATAAAAAAATATTTTTTATGTTTAAATTATAAGATTTCTTATTTTAGTATGTGGACATTTAAATTCAAAACTACATTTTTTCCCTAAGGGTTGTTTTTTTTATTTGATTTGCCAACAAAATGTAAGAATTACAGCTAAATTTAAAAAGAAAAGTTTAAAAATACGAAGATTGCGTTATATTAAAATAAATGAAATGCCGAAATGATGACCTTTCTTGAAGAATGTTGTTAAAAATTAAAAACAAAAATATTTTATTTACTTAACAAGTTAATCTATACATATAATAAAATTGTAACTAAGTCGAATCTGTACATTAAATATTTTTTGGAAAATCTTATTGAAATAGCCATTATTATCGATACAGAGGCCGAATCTATAGTTTATAGAATTTTTTTTTCTGTCTGCCTGTCTGTCTGTGACCGTATCACGGAAAAACCACTGAAGGGATTTTGATGAAATTTGGTATGATGATAGCTGGTTATCCGGGTCAATATATGGGATACTTTTTACTGTAGGAAAATATTTCATCTCTGAGAAATCTATACTAAACATTAAAACGTAAGTAGGGACGAATCTGAGCGGAGCGGGGGTGAGTCGCTAGTTTAACCCAAAATAAAGGCATTACCTTGGATTTAAAGTACAATAAGTTGTTAGTAAGAATCACTAAACTTAAAACTATGAGCAAACTTGTTGCATCTTACTATATAAATGTAACTAAGATAAAACATGAAAGTATTAAGGAAAATGAAATACATTAAAACTGAACTCTTTGTACATTTCTGCGAGAGCTTTAACGAAGTGTCAGCTTGAGTACGTTAGAGTGGTACATGTTCCGCACGTAGAACTTGCTTTTCCTAAAAATGTCGCAATTAGGTGTCAAAAACCCAACGTAATTTTTAAAGAAATGAGGCTATTTCTCAAAAAGTTCTAAATGGAAATTATCTCAAGTCTAGATGGAAATTATGTCGTGCTATAAAATTAAAGGCATTTGCTATACTTTTGAGCATATAAGGATTTTTGGAAAATCATAAGCAGTTAGTTACGTGTAAGTGATTTATTAATCTGCGTTTGGTTTTGATCTTTTTACTTTGGAAGTCTTTGAGAAATTATTATTATAGGGTTAGATAGATTAAAATATTTTCTTAATAGAGATTTTTTCAAATTTATATATGTCCATATATAAAAATAAAACGCTGTTCGTTAGTCTCGCCAAAACTCAAAAATGGCTGGACCGATTTCAATAATTCTTTTTTTGTTTTGTTGAGGATGTGTCAGGTGTGGTTTAAGTAAAATAATAGGGAAAGCCAATCAAAACAGTTGGAAAATCGAAAAGTTCGGAAATGCTTTTTATGGGAATGACTACTTCGGATGATTTTTAATAGATGGCGATAGTGGCGGACTTATCATCTACAACAACGCATCAAGTTTAAATTGGGAAAAAACAATATATATTTATTATAGTCCATATATTACATACTAAACGTTAAAACGTACCTAGTGGCCAACCGATCAACTGTGAGTTGCTAGTCTGTATATCAACGGCGAAGTGCCAATAACATCTAAGTGTCATAGTCAGGAATTTACACAAACTGAAAAAAAAACATTTAATTTCTTGACAAGTTGAAAATCAGTAAATATATTTATTCATTGAGGATAATAATGACTTATGCTTTAATAATAACGTTATGTTAATATATGTATTTGAATAAAACATGTGTATAGCGCCTTTAAATTCAAAACGATAACAAAGTGAATTTCTCGAAAAATGTTAGTTAAGGTATTGGCACTTTGCTGTCGATATCGGTATAATCTCTATATCTGTATAAATATTATAAATGTGAAAGTTTGTGAGTATGTATGGATGTTTGTTACTCTTTCACGCCAGAACGGCTTTTTACACCGGAAAAATATACGGTTCCCGAGGGATAGATTGGTTTTTGATTTTCTAGAGGCGAACCCGAGCGAAGCGAGGGTGAGCCGCTAGTAATATATAAAAGTATACAGGCAGCCTGTCCGTGACCACGGCTGGTGTCGAAACATCGGGAAAAAGGTATTTTGCCCCTTTACGAGTTATTTCACATAGTATCATTTTATACGACCTAGATCTTGATAAGATTCTATGATTTACCGCCAGTGATCTTTCATAGTATCGTTTGGTCTCTTATTTGTATTCGTGCCAACCCAGTTTCACTGAGTTTTATGTGCACCAGGTTACTAACCTTAAGAGTACCGCGAGTTCATTTTATTTTGTCCATTTTGGAGACTCCGCCAGACGTAGATGTGATGTGGCTGTATAATACGAAAAATAAATTTACAAGATTTTGTAGCTGCATGGAAAATTCTCGAGTCGCTTCTACAAATTCAAGCGTTCTTAACTGTCACAGGATGTTAGTGTGACAGCTTGCGGGTCAAAATCTGATGAACGGTTTTTGGTTTGGATATACACATATATTAATTAATTTATTTACCTAGTGATATACCCTCACTTCGCTCTTGAGTTTCTCTAATTTTAGCAAGTTTTATCACATCTAATGGGCCTAATAGTGCACCGAAATAAAAACAACTGACCTTTCCCCAGAAATTGTCAAATATTTTATAGTAAAAATTCAAATCAATTCATAGGTGAAAAAAAATAATTAAGAAGAGTGGAATATCGAAAGACATATTACTTGTTTCTCATAATCGAAAGGAATGGATCTAAAGAAGTGTAAATTATTTTGCTATGTGGTTATTTCTTTTGATTTTCATCTTTTGGTCCTTTATTCTGTATTTCATCCTAATTTAGATTTAGAAAAAAATCTGTGTCTATTTTCAATATCAAGATACGACTAAAGTTGTTTAGAGTATTTCATTTGTAATAGCTTTGAGGATACACTAATGTTGCGTTTGATTCCCCCAGAGGGTAGTAAATATTACTTATTCTTTTTGTTAAATGCTTTTTTCGAATTTTCAATCACTTAGGTTCTGTTTATTTATACGCAAAGTAACTAAGAATAGTAAGATTTTATTTATAAAAGTATTTTTATCATCTTAGCTTATTTCTTACTTATGTATGTGCAGGACAGATATTTTGTTGTTTCTTTTTTTTCCACTAATATAATAATATACATTTAAATGTGCTGAATCTGATGTGTGCCTAATCTGTGCCTACATTAAATATTTTTTGGTATATTGAAATATTATTATTATCAATACAGAGGCCGAATCTATAGTCTTTAGAATTTTTATTTGTCGCTCGGTCTGTCTGTCTGCAACCGTATTACGGGATAATGTATTTTACTGAAATTTAGTATGATGATAGTTGATTTTCCCGGTTAACATTTAGGATATTTTTACTGCGGGAAAACATCTTATTTGTGAGAGAAATTCAAAAGCTAGTTTTGCATACAACTTCTTATGTATGTATTCAGCTCTTTTTAACGTCACACTTCTGGGCAAAACCTCCTTTCAATACGAGGGGGATCAAGCCATAGTGCACCACGCTGGCGAAGTGCGGGTTGGCGGACTTCACATGTCTTTCGAAAACTTGCTAGGTTCTTTCTGACTTGCAGGTTTTTTCTCGATGTTTTCCTTCACCGTATAAAGTGTACAACTACTTATATATATTGTTATTATTACATTAATATATATACTTAACTATGCGTCCCTTAGTGCCTAACAACAGCCCACGTGTCACTTCATTTCAAAGTCTATTTGAGTACCATATTTCTACGAGTATATTTCATAGAAATCTGTCCAACCGTGTTCAGTAAATTTTAACGTGATTAACTAACAAATCTACATACATATTATACACATACACAAACTTTTGCACTTACAATAGAAGTCCGATTAACTTAATTAAGACCCTGATAACTAATCTAAGCCACAATAGAAAACACATAACATTAGAACCCATACCATGACAAGTTTCCAATTCATGGATTCATTTTCAATATGTGAAGGTATGCTTGAACAAATCTGAATAGTCATCGCCAACGTATTTACCGCATGAGTATAGTTTTACAAAAGAACCAACTAACGCAAATGTGAAAAGCCTTTAGTAAGTTCGATTTACCGCTTTCCATGTTAACTTTATTAGTGCCAAAATCACTGTGGAAGAGGTTTCGACGCCATTACATGCGCAATACAATTTCTTTAAATAGCTTTTTGTCGTGATTTTATTTTATTGTTTAATTTTGTGGGTAGATACTGTCTGTAACAACTATTTAACTTTTGAGACGTTTACGACCTTAGTGTCCCGTGACTATGTTTGCTGTAAAGTATTCGAAACGTTTTGGAGTAACAATATAAAATAAAACACTTAAAAAAAATTATAAAAATATGTCTTCCAGGTACTAAAATGTAAAAAATAACTAAACGGGGGTTTTCATTTAGAATAGATACCTAATCAGATATTTTCTAAGTCAAGTAAGTAAAATACATATTCACCTGTTAGATATTTATATATTAAAATATTATAGGCTGGCACCGACTTCGAAAATGTCTGATTAGGTATCTATTCTAAATGAAAACCCTCGTTTAGTTATTTTTTACATTTTAGTGCTTGGAAGTCGGTTTTTAATTTTTTTTAAGTTTTAATTTTTCCATTTTTAGCGTAGACGTAATAAGCAGGTAATTTGTAAGAAGAAAGTTTTTAAATAACATATTCGATTAAACAATTTATTTAAAAAATATATTCTCTCGTCGTCTCTAACCTAACCAAAACTTTACCCCAAGAATCGTAACTAAGAAAGAATAATTAAACATATAGGTTATGTAATGTTAATTTATGTAATTATCTCTTACAGTGAAGTCTTAAGGCTTGGTTAACCACAGGATCAACTCACCCACTAACACCTCGTTACCGGAAATAAGCTCTCACGTCCTTTCAAATATTCAAAAAGAACATACTACCCCCGCGGTCAGATGGTATTTAATCCACGTTTACACATCTAAAACAAGCAATTATAGACTTTATATCTTCCACATAGATACTATTGTGACTACATATAAATGTTACTGGGAAATGTATGCAAAATTATAATTAACATGTGTTTAAACGATTTTAAGCTTTACGTATATAAATTTAAGGGTGTTTAGAAGTGATTACGGAAGGAAAGTGTGGACCGGATGAGATCCCTAGGGCATTTATTATTCACAGTATATCCAGTGTGTGAAGTTGATGCTATTATACTTGCATTCCATATTTTGTTAATTTTATTTTGTCGTTTCGCAAATGAAACTTTAATATTTATTTAGAGGATATTCGATTTGTCGTTTTTTTGTTTGCATAATGATGATAGATGAAGCGAGGTGGTTTTATTCTGTTCTGTTTTGAATTATTTGTTAGTTTATTACTGTTTATTCAATTTGGAAATCTATTCACATAATAAAATAGTAGTAAAGCGAAATCTGTATGTGAAATATTTTTTAAAAATAATGACTGTTGCGTTGTGTACCGAATATAAACCCAAAAGCAAAACTTATTGAAAGTTTTGTCTGTATGTTTGTTTATGTTTTCGCCAATAGTATCTTTATGATTTTATTCTCTACCCGTTATCCTCCTTTTTATGCACGCCTGCAATTTTAATACACACTAATACTAAGTGCTGCTGTCGTCATCATCGGCACTGAAGCTGAGTACCTGACGTACTGTAAAGCTGCAGCAAGGTAATGTGTGCTTTCTATTCCCGTTATCCCCACCCTTTAATCTTATATACATGTAAATGTAAAGTTTTTTTTTATTAGAAGTGGACTCTCTCTTGACCTTTATCTTAGCTCGAAGGCACAGATAAGGTCTAAGATCTAGCGAGTTTGCCCAGGAGAAGCCTGTTAACACGCACCTTAAATAGGTTCAGGTTATACGCACTCGGAAAAACAGACGCAGGCAGCGCATTCCACATCTTGGCTGTGCGCATTATAAAAGATGACGAATAGCGCTTAGTGCGAGTGGTCGGAATGTCAACCAAGAAAGGATGGTATCCTGCAGTACGTCTGGTGTTCCGATAGAAGAATGGCGATGGCGGTATGAGACTGTGGAGCTCGTGGGCACACTCCCCGAAGTACAGTCTGTAGAAAACCGACAGACAAGCAACTTGGCGACGGTGTGCTAAGCTGTGAAGCTTAGTTTTCACAAGCTTTTCGTCGCCGATTAGCTTTTTAGCTCTGCGTTCCACCGAGTCAAGAGCGGCTAGTTGGTATTTTGCAGAGCCATCCCAAAGGTGACTGCAATACTCCATGCATGATCGGACTTGAGCTTTATATAATGTGAGAAGCTGTCCAGGCGTGAAGTATCGCTTAACCTTGTTAAGGATGCCCAGTTTCTTGGCCGCAGTCTGTGCCTTCGACTCGATGTTGCCGCCAAAGTTAAGATTTGCACTTAACCTTATGCCGAGAAGTTCTAGACTGTCGGAAATCTCTATAGGTGTACCACGAAAAGTAGGAGTCAAGCTGAACGGACTCCTTTTTGCGGAAAATAGACAGGCTTGCGTTTTGGCGGCGTTGAAATCGACCAGATTGTCATCACCCCATTGTGAGACAAGACTTAAGGTCG
This sequence comes from Brenthis daphne, assembly GCA_947093115.1. Lineage (NCBI taxonomy): Eukaryota > Metazoa > Arthropoda > Insecta > Lepidoptera > Nymphalidae > Brenthis > Brenthis daphne. Next base: position 34,528,125 of record OX352473.1, on the reverse strand, counting down.
CATTTGTACGCTCTACCATGGCCTCTCTCAAAGTACTTATTATTACCCCTCCGTCCCTTGCATCGGGCACATAGCTCTCTATATAAAGTGGACTCGTTTTCCGCACTTAGACTCTCTTCTGGTCCGTTGTGCGTGTCATATACATACAGCCCACTCAAATTTTACTTCTTATTGTACCAGACCTATCGATATTTATTATAATGAATTAAAATAAATGAATTAAAGAGGTAATAATAATGTGTTAAATAATAATTATTTATTAATTTGATTTATATAAATACGATGGCAATGATGGCAACATTCTTTTTTTTTTTATTAAAAATGTATGTGACACAACTGTCGTATTGACAGGGTGTGAGTGCGAGTAACGGCCCGGTGTGTTATTTCATTATTGTAAATTTAAATTATTTAAATACATTAATAAATAATTGGGTATTTTATTTAAAGTGCTATGCTATTTATATTTTGTTTATATCGACCCTTATATCAGTTTGTATGTATAACTATGTGCATATCACATAAAATGTACTGAATCGATAAAATGCAAATATTGAAATATATTTATGGTTTATTATAAAATTTTTGCTGATTATTGTCGCGTAGTATGACTTGATAGTGTTTTATCTGTTTGAGGTTTTTAAATGGCAAAAGTTGGAAAAAGTGGCATTAATTTGGTTAAGATAAAGTCGAGATAATTAAATACATACGTATTTATAATATATATATGTATTTAAAGTTATATATGTGTAGTGAGTGTATCGACTATCTGATATCCATAACACAAGCCTCGTAGCTTACCATGGAACCAGATGGCGCTGTGTGTTAATGTCTCAACATATTTATTTTAATATTTTATAATAGACTTAATTTCTTCATTTTGAATCTTAATTAACATGCAAAATTACTGAATTATAATATTATACTTTGCAGGTGTAGAAATGTAAATCTGTATAGACACGTATATAGAATTCATTAAGATTCCCGTTCCAGTCACATAATACTACTAAGCCTATGCCATCGCACCTTTAGAGGGATATATCTCTTGACTTTTCTTGATATAAATGTGAAGGAAAATCTCATTGGGTTACATAATACTTTCTTAGATTTACGCGAATATTTGACATACTACTAATTCTACTAATATTATAAATGCGAAAGTTTGTGAGGATGTATGGATGTCTGTATGTATAGATGTATGGATGTTTGTTACTATTTCACGCAAAAACTACTGAATGGATTTTAATGAAACTTTACAATAATATAGCTCATACGTCAGAATAACACATAGGCTATTTTTTATCCCGGAAAAATGTACGGTTCCCGTGGGATAGATTTGTTTTTGTTTTGGTGTTCCGCTAGTTTTAAATAAAAATATCTTTTTAGACCTTTTCGCGGATTTATTTTGATTTTTGTTCCCGACGTTTCGAATGCTTTGCAGCAATCATGGTCACGGGAGAGACTAAGCCCACAACCTTAGTCTCTCCCGTCTTAGCCATCTTTCTTTAGACATCTCAAAAGCTATTATATAGTTGTTACATACATTATCTACCCACAAATTATAATGGAACTGTAATAGAAAAATGGCACCAAAGTAGCTAACATTGCTAGATAATTTTGATTTATTTTGATAAAAAAAATATAAAATTAAACATTCTTATAACTTTTCATCGGGTTAATCCTAATCCGTGCCATTACAACATCGGATTTTGCATCTTTCATTCGATAATTTATGGACCGCTGTCAATAAAACGTTAAGTCGGATGATAAGATGGTTAAGCCCAGTTGATCTTGCCATAGTACATTGGGATAATGATATTGCGGAATTCTATGGCTATTAGGATGTTAACTGCCTCGGTGGTGTAGTGGCTAGCATGTACGGCTGCACATCCGGAGGTCCTGGGTTCGAGTTCCGGGTCGGGCCAAGATTAGTTATTGGGTCTTTCTGTATAGTAAGTCTCAGTAACAGTCCGGAGTTGGCAAGTTGGCGGTGTATCACCCCCGTGCCTCGGAGAGCACGTAAAGCCGTCGGTCCTGCGCCTTAACTCTTACCGGTCGTGTCGAGTGATCGTCCCACCGGAGTATGAGAGTGACAGGAATAGAGAGTGCACGTTGTGTCTGCGCGTACACTTTGGCTAGTCTCAATGAGATTGGCCGCCGTGGCCGGAATCGGTTAGGAGAACATCAGGATGTAATTTAATTTGAGTTTTTGTATATAGAATAAAACTACTTAAGAGTAATATATGATAAAAAATAGGATTAATTTTAGTAGAGAAATAATTTTGCTTTATTATCTGTTGTTGGTAGCTAAAATACTGGGAATATTAGTTGAACGACCTAGGTCATCCACCAGGTCTCAGGAAACATACATACACTCACATAAGTGCGCGCACACATACATACACACACACATACACACACACACACACACACGCACGCACAAGCAAGCAAGCAATAATAGTAGTGCAATCATTTCACTCGTAAGCGAGTATCTAAAAGCAGTTATTTTTCACTAACCTTGACCTAGACACTTCGTTACATGTTTCATTTTGAGGTTATATGGGCCAACTATAAGTAATATATGAAGTAAAAACGATTAACTTGAAGCCACGCTTGTTAAAGTGTTCGCAAGGTTTATGTGACACTTAATGGAAGGAGAGATTGATAGTCTAGACCGGATTAAAACAGCTGTACGTACTTAAGGACATCTATATATTTAATTTAAGATACTCTACGGACTTCTGCCTACCTAGAAATTACTAGTGGTTATTAAATTGATATTTATGTACAGCGGCTCACGCTCGCTTCGCTCGGGTTCGTCCCTAGGTACGTTTTAACAATTAGTATGGAATAAACAGATTAGCTATATATTATACTAGCATTGCCCGCGGCTCCGCCCGTGATCAGATTACCAAAAACCAAATTCTTAGGTTTTACATATTAGTAAACTCTTACAATGCAGTTTTTGTATTTTTTCTCAGAAATCAAATAATTTCCCGCGGTAAAAAGTATCCTATATGTTGACCTGGATAACCAGCTATCATCATACCAAATTTCATCAAAATTTGTCCAGTGGTTTTCTAGTGATGCGGTAACAAACAAACAGACAGACAGACAAAAATTCTTAAAACTATAGATTCGGCCTCTGTATCGATAATAATGTCTATTTCAATTAGATTTTCGAAAAAATATTTAATGTACAGAATCGACCTAGTTACAATTTTATTATATGTATAGATATACTTAGGCATGATGAGTTATTGTGGGTTGTATTATGACGTGTTTTCCCGTGACAATGAGATAATCACCCGCGCTAAAAAGCCTACGTCACTCTTCAGTCCTCCCAACTATGTCCACACAAAAATCACGTCAAACCGTTACTCTATTTCGACGTGAATGAAAGACAAACAGACACACTTTCACATTTGTAATATTAGTATGGATTTGTTGGCGCTAGTACAATAGACAGTGTATGTTAATATATCGATCGGTCACGTTAGTAAACTATAAGCTGATTTTCTATGTATGCATCATTAATAGTGACTGTGAAAGCTATAAACATAATAAACAATAGTTATTAATTAAAAAAAAAAACTTTTTAAATAAAAAAAATATTGAATACCACAAAAAATTAGCAAAGGCATCTTGAAAAGGCTTACCAAAATACCTTTACATAAATAGATTAATATACATAATGGTCAGATCCTGAAATACAGCCCTTTATTTCATTGTTTATAAAGTGGCGTCATTACGTTGAAATAGCACAATCCATCAAACTGATTGTTCTCGTGGTCATTTGTTTTATTTTGTAAAATGTTTAATCACAGCCTACCCACAATATGACTTTGGCTTAATACAAATAAACGCGGTTTCTATATAACTTGGGGTGGCATTTGAATTTAATTTGCACAAGTACATATATTGTTTAACTGAAATGTAAAGTTTAAATTACTTATGCCCCAAATATTACAATTAATTGTGTGATGTGTTTTTGTTTGTTGTAATATTGTTATTTGTTAAGGACTACAAGGTATTCTGCCTAACCTACTGGAAGCTAATGCGAGAACGGCTTCCAATAGGTCGCTCTGTTGGGCGACCTTGATATGTAAAATTAATGGAGATATAACAACTAACAGAACAATGTTTCCGTGGATTTGTAGGATAGTTTCCCCCGTGATCATGTTTTATTTGTAAAACATTTCGATTGTCTATACATACTTATAGTAAAATTGTAACTAAGCCCAATCTGTACATAAAATATTTTTTGGAAAATCTTATTGAAATAAACATTATTATCGTAACAGAGGCCGAATCTATAGTTTTTTGGATTTTTGTCTGTCTATCTGTCTGTCTGTTACCGCATCACAGAAAAACCACTGGAGGGATTTTGATGAAATTTGGTATGGTGATAGCTGGTTATCCGCGTCAACATAAAGAATACTTTTTACCGCGGGAAAATATCTCATTTCTAAGGAAAAATACAAAAACTGCAATGTAAGTGTATACTAATATGTAAAACCTAAGAATTTGGTTTTTGGTTATCTGAACGCGGGCGAAGCCGCGGGCAATGCTAGTAAATAAAAAAGTGAAAATGTCAAATATTTGTATAAATCTAGATTATTTTTAGGCTCTATCGATATTGAATACGGTAAAGTGGGTGACATACAAAATATATTGAATACTTTAAATACTGTAATGAATGTAATATTAGGACATGTACAGACATGTTATTACTCATTATAAATTTAACGAAGGGACTGTAGGTAATGATTAAAGTCATGTGGAAGCCCTTTGTTATAGAAACTAAAAAAGTTTGCTTTTATTCTCTCTGTCGGGCGCCCTCAAATTCATTAGCCAGAGTCGCCACTCCACGTATTTTTGGTCTAACAAACTAAAAATTCTGAAAATTTTGCGAAATATCTCCGTGAAAAACAAACCTAAATATGGAAGCCTTTGTAAGAGATACTATTTCATTCCTTGATGAAAAAAGTAAACATAGGTAGTGTTTTATATTTATTAAATTGACGTTTAAATACACAGATGACAGAATACTTACCAAATTGATAGGTAGTTGATATCGTCTTAAGTTGGAGATAACTATTGCTATCTCATTATTACGAAGGGTTATATCGAAATAGGATAAGTGCAAAAAAATTTTTTATCCAAAAAAGTCTGCTTATACAAAAATATTTCTTCAATTTTGTCTGATGAGTTTTTAAATTATGAAGATTTATTATCAATAAATACTAGCTGTCGCCTGCGGCTCTGCTCTTGAGTGTCATTATTCAATCTTTTTTAAGGTACCACAGTTAGGCACGGGTTTATCTCGTATTGAAAATTGCGGGGTATCAGGTCATGGTCCACCATGCTGGGAATGCAAGATTGGGTTGGCGGACTTCACATGTCATTTGAAAATTAGTTATGTTCTTTTAGACATGCAGGTTGCATCACGATGTTTTTCCTTCACCGCTCGTGAGTGTATTTCTAATTAATCTTCAATCGTTAAATTTTTACATACATACTTATAATAAAATAGTAACAAAGCAGAATCTGTAAATGAAATATTTTTTTAAAACAATGGTTGCACGTGCTTTGTACAGAATATAGTTTGTATATATGTGTGTATGTATTTAACTTTTTGTGTAGTGATAGCTCATTACTCGGGTCAACATTTAGGATACCTTTTATTACAGGAAAATCTCATATTCCCACGGGAAAACATAATATAAACAATTTTTTCGATCTGTTTCTCTAACTCCTTTGCAATTAGAGAAACAGATCGAAAAAAAAATGCTTATATAACTGCTCTTAGCTCTACAAACCTATTCAGAATAACCTTAAAAGTACAAACATACGTACATTTCGAATTTTCTCTTATAACTAACAATAGGAAAATGAAATTTTTAAGTCGTTCTAGTTTCCTTTAAGCTTTTGAAGTTTTCTTTTTCGAAAGCAGTAAACGCCTTAGATTCGGTCGTGTTAGCTGGCCTTAGAAAATGATGAAATATTGCATAATTATGTTTACTACGTATTTGACGGCTCGTTTGGCTCAGTTTGTAGTGACCCTACTTGCTGTGGCAGCGGTCGCGGGTTCAAGTCCCGCTAGGGGCATCCATTTGTGTGATGAGCATGAATGTTTGTACTCTAGTCATGGGTGTTTATATTTATAATATGTATGTATTTAAAGTTATGGGTGTAGTGTATCACCTATCTGGTATCCATAACACAAGCCTCGTAGCTTACCGTGGAACTAGAGGTGCTAAGTGTTAATGTCCCAACATAACTACGAAGAATATGCTCTAACCATAGACAAAGAAAATTCCAAAGCGAATAGGAATGTCGTCGTACATTGTAAGTATAGCTATTCACTAGCGAGTTTATTAATAGATACCTTTTGGTATATAGTTTACATATCTATCTACACAGATAAAATTGAAATGTTTTTCGTTTGTAAGCTCTTGTACGGTTGGATTGATTAAGTTAATTTGTATTTTAAATTTTTGAAATAATACCCATTAGGTTTTTGGGGTAAAATTGGAAAAATTGCAGGGACATTTCAGAAACTCGACAAAAATTTAAAGTTCATTTTCACACATTCGTATTGAAATCACAGATAAACATTTCAGATTTACATAATCTAGTAGCATTGCCCGCGGCTCCGCCCGCGTTCAGATAAACAAAAACTAAAATCTTAGGTTTTACATATTAGTATACTCTTACATTGCAGTTTTTTTTCTCAGAAATGAGACATTTTCCCGCGCTAAAAAGTATCCTATATGTTGGCCCGGATAACCAGCTATCAGCATACCAAATTTCATTAAAATCCCTCCAGTGGTTTTTCTGTGATGCGGTAACAGACAGACAGACAGACAAAAATTCTAAAAACTATAGATTCGGCCTCTGTATCGATAATAAGGTTTATTTCAATAAGATTTTTCCAAGAAATATTTATTGTACGGATTCGGCTTAGTTACAATTTTATTATTCGTATAGATGATAAAAGTTTATGTCCTTGCAAAATTTCATTCAAATTTATTTCAGCAGCTTAAGTGTAATAAAGTAGAAAGCAGATAGGCAGAGTCATATTCACATTTTAAATATTAATACTAGCGACTTAGCCTCACTTCTCTCGGATGCCTCTTTATGTATTTTTTTATGAGCGTAAGCGGAAGCGAAGCGGAGCCCTCATACTTTTTCTAAAATAAAAGTAGCCTAAGTTAATCTTTTAATATCAGCTATCTGCCAGTGAAAGTTTCAGAGATTAGCCAGAACAAACACACAGATAGACAGACAAATATTTTTAAAATTGAGTTTTTCTTATAAGTGTATACCTAATATATTTCATGTGCATGTAGAAAAAAGCTGATATTTTCTCATTACAAACAGACACTTCATTTTAAATAAAACTATCTTTTCGGATTTTGTCGCGGATTTATTTGTATTTTTGTTTCCCGACGTTTCGAATGCTTTACAGCATCCATGGTCACGGGAGAGACTGAGGTGTTACATGTCTTAAAGATATAGTTGTTACAGACAGCCTACCCACAATTAACAAAATGAAAATTGCACCAATTACATTACAATATTTTAACTTTAAATATTTTTTATAATTTTAATTATAATTGAATATGGAAAATTATTTATTTAATTTTTGCTATTATTTTTATAATTATTACAATTTTAAAAATATTAATTAGTAATCTATATTTAGTGTTGCCATTATTATATTTATTACCATAAGAAAAATATAAAATATAGTATTATTATTTAAGCCACAATTGATCTATGTGTAATTTGAAAAAGTTAAGATTAATTAAAAATAATAATTTAAATTTAAATTTGCTATTATTTAAAAAACAAATTATTAAGCAACACATTACTACATACATTTACAAATGAAAAAGTGAAAAAATATTTTTAATCAGAAATGCTATCATTTTGATCTACATAGTAAGAACTTACTACATCTACCTGTCTGTTATGTTTAGATTTATTATTAGATTTTATTATATTGATAACAGGATCCCATGACGATGGTAGTACCCAGCCATCTTCCCTATTGAAATTAGGATGTTTTTTAATTTCTATGGCTCCTCGAATCATTCTAGGGCGATATCGGTTTTCTTTCGCCAGGATTTGAGGTATATCGAAGCGAATATAATGGCTTGGGCGGTCCTGACTGTGTTTGCAGACAGCAGATGTTGTATTGCGACGGTGCTTCACATCAGTATGTGTTCTTTGACCCGGGTTCTAATGGATCTCTTTGTTTGTCCGATGTAAGAGAGCCCACAATCACAATCAAGCTTGTAAACTCCTGCATCTTGTAGAGGGATGTGGCACTTGACAGGTGGTAGAAACTGACTAATTTTCTTTGGCGGCTTGAAGTAAGTTTTAATTGAAGCTCGCTTTAGAATGTAGCCAATCTTGTCAGTGACGCCTCTCATGTAAGGTAGGACTGCAGGGACGCGCTCGACTGTGGCTGGTTTCACTCGGTCCCTGTGACGTAGGCGCGGCACTTGCAGCTTGTTGTCTCGCAGAACTTGCTTGACATGTTGCAGCTCTCCGGCCAGGTGTTGCTCGTCACAGATCCCGCGTGCCCTCTGAAACAAAGATTTTCCCACGGTAGCTAACTGTGAAGGGGGGTGGTGAGATTCACCATTCAAGTACCTATCAGTATGAGTCTCCTTTCGATACACAGTATGACTCAAGGTGTTATCTGGGTTACGTATGACTAATACATCTAAGAAAGCTAAAGAATTATTAGACTCCAATTCCATTGTAAATTGTATTTTAGGGTTTATGGAGTTAAGATGTTCTAAGAATACAGATATTTTATCAGATGGTAATATTGTGAAAGTGTCATCTACATACCGCTTGTAGAAACGAGGGGTCACAGGTGATGTGTTTAGGGCGGTCTCCTCGAAGGCCTCCACGAATATGTCAGCTACAACGGGAGAGACCGGCGAACCCATGGCCACTCCATCCACTTGCTTGTAGAATTCATCATTCCACAATAGATAGCCAGATGTAAGGCAGTGTTTCAAAAGTTCAGTGTATTCTTCTTGCATACTATTATCCCGTAGCTTTCTTGATACTATTTTGACACAGTCCTCTACTGGTAGGCTGGTGAATAGAGACTGTACATCAAAACTGACCATAGTTTCATTGTCCATGAGTTGTAGGTGTTTTATCTCATTGACAAAATGGTATGAGTCCCTTGTAAACGCTGATGTTTGTCCTCTGAGTGTTGAGAGTACTTTCGCTACTAGTTGGGCCAATTTATAAGTCGGTGTGTCGATTTGACTCACAATTGCACGTAGCGGAGCGTTAGATTTGTGTATCTTTGGAAGTCCATATAGTTTAGGCGGCTTTGCACAAGATGGAACAAGATTTTTGACATCAAGATTCAATGCATCGGAGTGTTTCTTAATAAGCTTTTTAGTATTATTTAACACAGTGGTGGTTGGGTCTGTTTTGACCTTTTTATATGTACTTTCATCCGACAAAAGTTGTTTAATTTTCTCATTGTAATCTGATGTATCCATCACGACGGTGGCATTTCCCTTGTCTGCGCGTAGTATGATAATGTCTGACCTGCTGCGTAAGTTCTTCAACGCTAAATACTGTTGTTTGTTGAGATTAGGTTTGGGCCTTGAGCTACGACGTAACAAAGATGAAACATCTTGACGTATGGCCTCCATATCCTCAGATTTCATAGTATTTTTGGCCAGAGCATCTTCAACTGCACAAATAATATTCTCATAAGGGATGCGTGTCGGCGCAACAGCAAAATTTTTTTTTTTTTTTTTTTTTTTTTAATATGGCTTATAGTTGCGTTAACAGACGCAGTCCATTCTGCCAGTGTCACGTTTTGTGAGGAAGACACGAATGAGATTGAGCGGTAATTTTGAAATTTGGTAACTTTATTGTGGAATTAAAACTATAAATGAATGATCGGTCTACAAGATTAACCTATAACAATAGAAAAATAATTACGTAATACAAAAATGACACATTGATTGAGAATGAAAAAATATATACATAATGAGAACTATATTATAATTTAATTTTATTATCTACTATAAATTTAACTAGTTTTTTAATAAATGGGCTAAATACAAGGGCTAATTTGGTGTTAACTGGGCGGTGAATTTGAGGAGGGATTATATCATATAGAGAATATTTCAGTTTGGGACAATTAAAGAGAATATGATCAGTGGAACCCTCATCTAAGCCACATTCACAAATAGAGCTATTTCTAATTTTTAATTTTGCTAAATGAACCGGAGTACACGCATGGCCTAGACGAAGCCTACATATAATTGAGGTGGTTTTGCGGTCAGCACGGCGAAATCGAAAGAACCACGGGGAGACTGGAACCTCCGGTTGGATTGAAGCATAATACTTACCTTTAATTGTTTTAGAAGCGTTCCAAAATGAGTTCCAGGAAGTGTAAAGATTTTTTTTAGACAAAGAACGCAAGTCGTGGGAGTAATTATAATAATGATTTAAAATTCCGCTAACCGTTGCAGATTTGGCACAGCTATCAGCAATTTCATTGTCGATAATACCTGAATGACTAGGGATCCAAGCCAAGGTTATGAGGATTCCCTGTTCATGGCAACGAAAGAGAACTTCTCTAATTTTAAATATAATAACAAACCTTGATTTACTACGGAAAGGGTTTTGTAAAATACTCTGAAGGGAACTTAAAGAATCTGTGAAGATAATGACTTTTGACATTTGACAAAATGGCTTCAAGCAGAGCTGTACACTCTCCCGAAAAAGCAGAAGCTTCAGGAGGACACTTAAAATTTAGTATAATATTGAATCGAGGGATCCAGCAAGCAGCCCCAACACAAGACTCACAAGTAATTTTGGATGCATCAGTAAATATTTTAATATAATCAGACCAATCATTATCCAAAATACTCTTAAATTTAACATTGGCCCCAGGGTCACCTTTGCCAATTCCCAGATTCGTTATGATTGAAGGAACAAAGGTAAGTGAAGGAAAAGGTACTGAGTACAAGGGGTTAAGATTAAGCTTAAAAATAGGCGCAGGAAGCTCTAAAAATTTTTGGAAACTTTTAATAATACACGGAATTTGTTGATTAGGTTTAATATTTTGTAATAAATGATTGAGGGAACTTAATAACGGATGACATGAAGATTGTAAAACTTTCGAAATAAAGCGATCAGAAAGATATTGTCTGCGAAGATGAAGTGGAGGCTCTACACACTCAACCTGCATAGCATTTGTGGGCGATGATTTCATGGCACCTAATATTATTCTTAGTGCCTTGTATTGGATTTTGTTCAATTTTTCTAGTGCTGTTTTATTGCATGGATCTAATAGAAATACTCCATAATCAAAATGGCTACGAATAATAGCGTTATATAAAAATTTTTGGGAGTATTGATGGGAACCCCACCACACTCCTGATAATGCACGTAAAATTTGAATATTCTTTTCACATTTTTTGGAGATATAATCTATATGAGTGGTACCTGATAATTTAGAGTCTAGGAAAATACCTAAAAATTTTACAGAATTTAGAACAGGAATGGTTTGTTCCTTATATAAAATGTTAACTTCTGGAATATGTCTCTTCCTAGTAAAAACAACTACACTACTTTTCGGAACTGACAAAAGTAAACCATGTGACTGCAGCCATTCTCCCAGATAATACAAAGCAGAATTTAATCTAGATACAATTTCAGTCATATCCTTTGAACTATAAAATAAAACAATATCATCCGCATATTGCAAAATATTACAGAAACTATCTACAGATTTATCAAGATCATGAGTGTAAAAGCTATACAAAATGGGGCTAAGAACTGAACCTTGCGGGAGACCCTTCCAAATTGTTCTAGGGGGAAGAAGTTCACCCTGATATCTCACTCGAATCGATCTTCCAATAAAAAGATTGAAAATAAAATTAGTTAATTTTGGCGGTAAATTTAAGTAAAGCATTTTAGATTTCAGAAGCGGAAGAAGAACGCAATCATAAGCAGAGCTAATATCCAAGAAGACCCCCACGAGATATTCTCCTCTTAAAAAACTTAGACGTATTTCCGATATAAGAATACTGAGACTGTCAATTGTACCCATGCCCTTTCGAAAACCAAATTGTGACTTTGAGAGGATTTCTCTACTTTCCATTATCCAGTCCAGCCTATTCTTAATAAGATGCTCCATAACTTTGCCCAACGTTGATGATAAAGCTATAGGACGGTAAGACGAGGATTCTTTGGGATCTTTACCAGGTTTTAAAATTGGTATAATGACTTGGGATTTCCAAGATGTGGGGATATTTTTAGACTCTAAAATTGAATTTATAATGGAGAGGTAGATCTGTTTAGCTGAATCACTTAATTTTATTAAGAAGGAATATGGAATGCCATCTTCACCTGGAGAAGAATCAGATAGGCCATTTAAAGCACATTGTAATTCGGCAAAAGAGAAGGGAATGTCCATTTCATCATAATGAGATGGAATGTCAGAGGGGAAACAGTCTGAAAAAGGGACAAAAGGAGGAGCAAGTGTACTACAAAAATTTTGAAGCCAGGATGACTCATTAGAAGAGATGTTATACAACAAATCATTAAAGGAGGATCGGAATTTTTTAATGCATTGCCAAACAATTGTCGCTGGGGTGCCAGGATGTAAAGATTTACAAAATTGTATCTAGCTTGATTTCTTTTTTTGTTTTAAAAGCCGTTTTGTTTGTGCCGCTATATTTTTATAATTTATGAAATTAGCGCGAGTCATGCAATGCTGATAGCTGCGTTCAGCAATTTTACGCTTTTTTATAGCTATCGTACATTCTTCGTCCCACCAAGGCGGAGACAAGAGTTTTTTATGACCTGAGCGTTTTAGCGGAATATGCGAAGAGGCTGCCAAAAGTAAAATTTTAACAAAAGCTTCGTAACAACACAAAGAATTTTGAGGATCTACAATTGGAAAATTAGTTAACTGAAAATCAAAAAATGACCGAAACCCAGACCAGTTGGCTCTACTGAGACAATATGGAAACAGCGGATTTAGCACTGGGAATGGGGATGATTTCATGTTTAATGACATAAGAATGGGAAAGTGGTCGCTGCCATAAGATGAAGCAAGGACCTTCCAGTTTAAACAAGATGCCAAACTGGGGGAGCAGAGGGATAAATCAACAGCACTCTTAGGATTTTGATTTGGATAAACTCGTCTAGTTGGAGATCCATCATTAATAAAGCAAAAGTTGACTTCATCAATTATGTCCAACAACAAGTGAGAGAATGTATCACAATAATGACAACCCCAAGCAGTGTGATGGGTGTTAAAGTCACCCATTACAATGATTGGTCGAGGTAGGGAAGAGAAAATGAGCTGGAGTTCTGAAGCAAGCGATGGGTGAGGATGAGGGATATAAATAGAAGCAAATGATATGTTAAGAAATTTGATAGCCACAACGTTAATTTCATGGCTGTGAGTGGGAATAGAAATTTGTGAAAACGAATATGAACGATTAACTAAGATAGCACTACCTGCATATCCATCATCCCTATCATCTCTCAAACAGGAAAAACCCGGAATACGAAAACGGCTTCCAGGCTTTAACCAGGTTTCAGAAATGGCAAGGATAGCAGGTTCGAATTTATTAATAAGATGAATTATGTCTGATTTACGAGCTGGAAGGCTTTTGCAATTCCATTGCAGGATTTTTATTAGATCCATGATGAGCTGATGGAAGGGGTGAAGATGGATTCATTACAGTGATTTGAGCAGCGTTGTCCGGTAAAATATTTTTGGAATAAAAATGGTTGTTAATGGCAATTAATAAAGTGCGTAAAAGATGATCAATAGACGAAGGTTCAGATGCGACAGAATTAATGGCGCAACCATTACCAAGAGATGAAGAGCAAGGAGAAGTGATATTATAGTGAGTCTGTTTATCGTATCCCTTAGCTCTAGGAGAAGGGGAACGTGGAATCTTTACTATCGTCTTTTTATAGGAGCGAATACCAGTTGAAGGAGAGCTATAATTGACAGGGTTATCGGTGTTGCTAGTGGAAGGATTTGTTAGGGAAAACATTTCTTTTGCAACCTCAGCATAAGATCTTCTCACTGGAGGATAATGAGTGGCGGCTTCCGCAAAAGAAATATTTTCTTGCGACATGGCAGTTTTAATTAATCTTTGTCTTGTCAGTTCAGGGCAATTCTTGTCATCTGCAAAATGGTTACCATTGCAATGTATACAAAGAGCGGCTTCTTTGGTAACACAACACGATTCTCCTGAGTGGGATTGGGTACATTTCAAGCATCGTGGTTTTGAGCGGCATATATTTTTAGTATGGCCAAATCGACAACAGTTCAAACACATAATAGTAGGTAGGTTATAAGTTTCAACATTAAGAGAAGAATAAAACGCGTATACCTTATTAGGTAGCATCTGACCCCTAAACGTTAACACGACAGATTGAGTTGGAATCCAGTTAGGTGATCCATCTACAAATTGTTTGCGATTCAATCTTCGGGCTTTAAGAATTTCGCCACAACCACTAGGAAGCTCCAGGCTCCTAGATAGTTCATCCATAGACCAGTCTATTGGGATTCCTCGGACTAGGCCCATGTGAGAGATATTAAAAGTAGGTATAAAAGCTTTGTATTTATGTAACGAAAGTAACGGATTTTGAATAAATTTGTTAGCAGATGTGGCGGATGAGAATTCGACACTAATTTTATTACGGCCAATACTTTTGACTCCATCTTTGGCTATATCTTGAAATTTATTTTTAAAAAGAAATTCACCAAATTTGATTGCGCGAATAGTTAGTCCTGCAGATGGGTCTGGTTCTTCTCTTGCAACATGGATTATGAAAGGTCCGATGTCAGAGTCAGAATAAGAATTAATTAATTCGTTAAAAGCGGGGTTCAGATAAACTGTTTGAATAGATGGGTTAGCTGTCGAAGGATCAATTATCGTTTTTTTATTTAAGCCAATATTTTGTTGGACACCAGAGCGTTTTCTAGAAAAAGAACTGGATGGAAGTAGTTCTGTCTCCGGCATATAAAAAATTTCGCCTGGATCCGGAGGCTCCGATTGTGTTTTTTTTTCCATATTCGGCTTGTCACATATAGAAGGAAAATTTGAAAATAAAAATCTAAAACTAAAAACTTACCACAATATCTTCTATATATACACTTAAAATATTTAAATATTTACATTAACTAATATATACAACTAATTATTTATAACTACTATTTCCACAATGATAAAATAATTCAAATCAGAGAGGCTCAAAATTGTGTGTTGATCACGTCAAACGCGATGACAGCGTCCGGAATATTTATCAACAGCAAAATTTAAGCCTTTACTTAGTACTTGAATAGTAGATTCGTCCAATGTTTGTTTTGACAGATTGACAACTGCTTGACGTACGCACGAATTTGAAACTGTGGTAGACGGGCGCGTTCCGATATTGTTTTTGGTTTTCTTTTTGATGTTATATTTCTCGACTAATTTTTGGTATTTTAATATATGTTTGTTTTTGCATTGGTTAAATTTAGATGTTTCGCGCTTATTTAAAGTTTCAATGCAATCATTGAAATCACTTGGTGTCAATACTGTCTTTATATTAAGGGACGTTTGTTCTACGTACCGGTCGTTACTGCGTAGATCACGGCGGGTTTGACGAATCACCGTCCGTAACAACTTAAAACTTGCCTTGTTAACGATCTTGGCGCTTCCCCGTATGTTCTTTTTAGATGATATTTTCACACACGTAGGAATGAGACGATGATCTCGACATCTCTTCAAGAATGTTAAAGATGTTAATAATCTTGCGCGCTTTGTCTTCAGATCTTCTAACCGGCGTATTTGGTTTGCGATTTCCAGTCCGTACTGGTTCACATAATACTTTCTTAGATTTACGCGAATATTTGACATTTGAAATAAAACTATCTTTTCGGATTTTGTCGCGGATTTATTTGTATTTTTGTTTCCCGACGTTTCGAATGCTTTACAGCATCCATGGTCACGGGAGAGACTGAGGTGTTACATGTCTTAAAGATATAGTTGTTACAGACAGCCTACCCACAATTAACAAAATGAAAATTGCACCAATTACATTACAATATTTTAACTTTAAATATTTTTTATAATTTTAATTATAATTGAATATGGAAAATTATTTATTTAATTTTTGCTATTATTTTTATAATTATTACAATTTTAAAAATATTAATTAGTAATCTATATTTAGTGTTGCCATTATTATATTTATAACCATAAGAAAAATATAAAATATAGTATTATTATTTAAGCCACAATTGATCTATGTGTAATTTGAAAAAGTTAAGATTAATTAAAAATAATAATTTTAATTTAAATTTGCTATTATTTAAAAAACAAATTATTAAGCAACACATTACTACATACATTTACAAATGAAAAAATATTTAAAGTTAAAATATTGTAATGTAATTGGTGCAATTTTCATTTTGTTAATTGTGGGTAGGCTGTCTGTAACAACTATATCTTTAAGACATGTAACACCTCAGTCTCTCCCGTGACCATGGATGCTGTAAAGCATTCGAAACGTCGGGAAACAAAAATACAAATAAATCCGCGACAAAATCCGAAAAGATAGTTTTATTTAAAATGTCAAATATTCGCGTAAATCTAAGAAAGTATTAAACAGACACTTCAATTTTATTTATATGTTTGCATTGCATTAAATACAACATAAAGTTAAACATTCTCACTTCACGATCATGAGTGGATTTTTTAGTTAGTATTATTTGTTAACTTCGCGACTAGTTCTTAGTTATCTTATTTTCTGACCTGAATACTTTTAAAATGCATTTTGGTAACACACATAAGTGCGCGAGTTAAATTTGCTAAATAAAAGCCAGTCAAGAGCGGGTTGGACTGGTGCACAGGTTTCGTATTTGGTTTTTTTTACCATGTATACGAAGCAGTGTGAGTTTATTTTGAATGTACAAAAAGCTCTTGGTACAAAACTTAAAGAAAGAAAAAGAATTTGAATGATATAGGACATCCCTTTAGAGATTTAAGTCTATATTTGTAAAGCTTCTATTCTGAAAAACATTTGAATGTCTCTAAAAACCAATATATTTCCATTTTCTAGACATTTTTTTTTAATTTTTTTCATAGACAATTTTTTCAAATTTTCTATGAATACTTAGACTTTTATACGATTTGCCTTAATTTTTAACCGACTTCCAAAAAGGAGGAGGTTATCAATTCATCGGAATCTTTTTTTTTATGTAAGTTCACCGATTACTTAAAGACGCCTGAACCGATTTGGATTTTTTTATTACAAAGGTGGTCCCCATATAAATTTTATCGAAATCGGTCGAGCGGTTTTTTAAAAATCAACAATAAATATATTTTTTAAATATTTTTTTTAATCGAATATGTTATTAAAAAACTTTCTTCTTAAAAATTACCTGCTTATTATGTCTAAACTAAAAATGGAAAAATAAAAACTAAAAAAAAACCGACTTCCAGGCACTAAAATGTAAAAAATAACTAAACTTATACCTAATCAGATATTTTCGAAGTCGGTGCCAGCCTACAATATTTTAAGATATGAATATGTTACAGCTAAATATGTATTTTACGTATCGAAATATATTAGATTTGTATTGCATCGAAATTTAGAATGCAGATAGTTTATATTTTGAATTAATATAATATAGACGAACAAATTTATATTTATCAATCGTGTGAACGGAATCGTGAGTAATTACTATTATTCTGTACATTTAAATAAAGGCAAAGATTAAAAGTACACAAGATCACTTCTACCATAAAGCATTTTCAATTTTTTATAATATTTCGTTTGCTTAGATGTTGGGCGTTTGTGAAATCGTTCGAGCAGTTCAGTTTACGTGTCGCTGGACAAATAGCATCATTCTGAGTTTCGTTCCACTCTAAGAAATATAGGCTATTAGAGCATCGTTGTTATTAATTTTGCTTAAAGCTTTTGCCACAAACGCGTTATAGGTCTAATATAATTCAGTGATTCTCAACGAGAGGGAGCGTCTTCTGATATTAATTTTTTCATACGAAGGACGATATAATGAAAGAAATTATTATGAGTTTCCTGGTACAGTAGTGAATGAAAAATATTAGCATTGTTAATTGTTGTAGGTTCGATTACTGAAAGGTGTATATTTTTTAATTGACCATACAAATATACACATGTACTACTTTTATTATATAACAGAGAAAACAAACAAATAATATAATTATAATAATTATGTTCCTTCCTAGCTGTAAATAATTTTTTGTTAATCTTTAATATGATACTTTCTAAGATTTACGCGAATATTTGATATTTTAAATAAAACTATCTTTTTGGATTATTTCGCGGATTTATTTTGATTTTTGGTTCCCGACGTTTCGAATGCTTTACAGCAATCATGGTCACGGGAGAGTCTAAGGTTATAGACGTCTCAAAGGAGTTATACACTTGTTACAGACAGTGCCTACCCACTATTTTACAAAAATGATTTCAAAAATTCAAAAATGGCACCAAAGTACCTTACAATATTTATTGATTTTTATTTTTAATCTTAAAAAAATATCAATATTATAATTAAATATAGCAATATTATTTATTTAATTTTAGCTGTTATTATTATAAATATTTAAATTTAAAAAAAACTTTAATAATGAAATATTATTTAGTATTACTATTATTATATTATGTATAACCGTAAAGAATAATATTAAAAAATATATTAATTATTTATTTAAGCAATACTATTGTTTTATATGTAATTTAAATAAATAAATAAATTTATTTTATATTTTTTAATTGCTTATACAAGAATATCATGTCTTTCACTTTTTAAATATTACTGGAAATGTATTATTTTAATAAAAATAAAATATAGCTAAAAAATGCAGGGTGCTGTTAGATATTAATATTTCTTACTTCTTCTTAGCAAGCAAAATATATTACATAAGTTGGTAGTGTTAGGTCACAAACGACTGTAATTACGTTGCTGTAATAGCTTTTTGTAAAAAGCTGGCTAAACCTGTTTCCTTTAGAGTTCCTTTGTTGCTGAAATTTTAATTATTTTTCACATTTGTATGGAATACGAGGCTACTTATTTAGCTTTATTGTTTTGCTGACATTATTTATGTTTTAATGTGTACCTACTGTTAATACTAGAAATATAAAAACAAAATTCTTAGTTTTTGTTTTATTTTTGTCCTCTACCGTTCTTCTGTGACAATATTTAAAACCAACTATTGTTCATGCAGTCATATGAATTTATAATCAAATACATTAATATTGTAATAAAGCAGCGTGGACTGTGAGAACCAAAGTCACACAGTGGGAACTCCCGGTTCTTGAGAAAGAATCGGCAGGTTGCCTGGTAGAAATAACAGGTTGGTCGTTGCGCCGTGGTTGAGTGCGTAAGTGATCTTCGTAAGACTGGAAAGGATCCGTTGGGTTTTAGATAATAGTACTGGTTGGTTCCACCCGGTAAGTCACCACCAAGTGGTTACACTTGTTGTACGGGTGGTGTATGTAAATAGTAACAGATATTTTATGTTTTTGTTTAAGTTGTTAGGCAATTATTCAAGTTTGACCTTTAATACTTTCTTAGATATACGCGAATATTTGACATTTTTAAATAAAACTATCTTTTCGGATTATTTCGCGGATTTATTTTGATTTTTGGTTCCCGACGTTTCGAATGCTTTACAGTACCCATTAGAACCCGGGTCAAAGAACACATAGCTGATGTGAAGCACCGTCGCAATACAACATCTGCTGTCTGCAAACATAGCCAGGACCGCCCAAGCCATTATATTCGCTTCGATAGACCTCAAATCCTGGCGAAAGAAAACCGATTTCGCCCTAGAATGATTCGAGAAGCCATAGAAATTAAAAAACGTCCAAATTTCAATAGGGAAAATGGCTGGGTACTACCATCGTCATGGGATCCTGTTATTAATATAATAAAATCAAATAATAAATCTAAACATAACAGACAGGTAGATGTAGTAAGTTCTTACTGTGTAGATCAAAATGACAGCATATCAGATTAATATTTTTCATTTCTCATTTGCAAAAGTATATAGTAATAGTGTTGCTTAGTAAGTTGTTTTTAAATAATAGCAAACTAAATTAAAATTATTATCCTTAATTAATTTTAACTTTTTAAATTACTAATAGAACAATTATTTGGCTTAAATAATTAATACTATATTTCATATTTTTCTTTATAGTTATAAATATAATAATGGCAACACTAAATATAGATTACTAATTAATATTTTTAAAATTGTAATAATTATAAGAATAACAGCAAAAATTAAATAATTAATATTCCATATTTAATTATAATTAAAATTATAAAAATGTTTAAAGTTAAAAAATATTGTTATGTAATTGGTGCAATTTTCAATTTGTTAATTGTGGGTAGGCTGTCTGTAACAACTATACCTTCAAGACATGTAACACCTCAGTCTCTCCCGCGACCATGCTTGTTGTAAAAACCAAAAATCAAAATAAATCCGCGAAATAATCCGAAAAGATAATTTTATTTAAAAATTTGACCGTTAATTTTTAATTGAATATTATTAATAGACACTGTCTAACAATTACCGCCTTGAATTAACTTTAAAAATAACTTCTACGCATTCCCTTATTATATAACATACTGATAAACTTATCCGGCATCTGAAGGCATTTTTTGTCTTAATTTTAATAAAGTTTTTCTTAAAAAGATAATCTTTGTATTAGAGTTAGTGTAAAAATAGGATCTTTGAGTTCAAAAAAACATTTAGTAAAAAAAAAACGCTATTAGTCTTTTTCCGAATTCCTGAATTCTCCGATAACTTTTTTATTATTTTCTAAAAGAAACATTAAAAAGAATACCGAATCACTCCAGCCGTTCCCAAGTGATGAGCTTACCAACGAACAGCATTTCAATTTTATTTATATAGATATTTTAAAAATAAATCATTTTCATTGAGAATTTTCTGTTTTGCACTATTTTGTACGACACAAAGTTTATGATATTTACTCTGAAACTACAAAACAGTTTTAAGCACGTCTTTTCATACTTTAGATTATAGTTATTAACTGGGTCAACCCCTTTGTTCCACTGTTTGTAAATTGGTGTCATTTTGCAGTAAGGAAACTCGATCTATTATCGCTTATTTTGTTAGGGAGCTCCGTTGGGGTATAAACAAGGAAATATATAATTTTCAATTTTAAAATAATAAATATATTTCTTTACTTTACTAAGATCCGAGATTTTCGCTGTCCGAAATGAATAAAATATATAATTTCATTGCATAAAGCTCAAGCGCGATCTTAGTGCGTTCTCCAGGAGTTTTGAATTAAGCAAACTGATACATACTAATTTTGATTTTAATTCATATAAATCTTATTTATTGCAAGTATTCATGTATAATTCATTTCGTTATAATTTAATAATAACGAAAATTCGCTATAATAGAGCTCAGGGAATGCGCAAAATACTCGTATGGTTTTGAAGACCAGTACCATCATGCTGTGTAGGATTATTGACTTTAAAGTTAATTTTGGCCTATTTTTACTACTTAACGAAAGCCCTTTTTAAGATCGTTTTTCAGTAGTTTTTTGCGAGGTGTCAATAACGTCAGAAACCTTTAGATTTAGATAGGAAGTATTTCCTTTTGTTCCTTTCACTTGCAGATTTGCTTCAGCAACTATATTCGCCTGATGAAGTTAAAACACAATAAGTTCAAGACTACAAAAGTTTACATTGTTAGACATAATGTAATCGATGATTTATTATTTATTTTTATTTTAAAATATCTTTAATTAATCAATATAAATCATTAATATCAGTACATTTCCAGCAGTAACTTTAATCGTAGAGGTTCAAATTATATATTACTAGACAAACCCGCGGCTCCGCCCGCGTTCAATCTACAAAATATTCTTTGGCTTTATGTTATACAGCGACTCGCTTTCGCTTCGCTCGGGTTCATCGCTATGTATTTATGTATATAATATTGTTCATACAAAAATACTAAAATCAAATGATTAAAAAATGGAGGGTGGGGGTAGAAGGATGAAAAATATTTTACGACCTATACTCATACCTACCAAATATACAAAAAAAATCATTAAAATCGCTCGAGCAGTTTCTAAGGAGTGCGATCATTAAACACCGTGACACGAGATTTTTATATATTAGATTATTGTTTAACAAGTACAAAAACTTATATAAAACATATAGCAAAAAGTAACGCGTACTAATAAATAATAATTATTAATGATTACAGAATATCATTTAAAGTATAAGGCTTAGAAAAGTAATTACATTTATAATATAATTTTAAAGAAAGAAAAATAAACCGTCGTAAGTATAAGTAAATAAAAATACCAACAACACTAAGCAATAAGAACCTACATGTTATCTGTCGCTCATTTATATCACACGGTAATGCGAACGGGAATGGCGCTCGAGCCGTGGATGATTATAGATGTATCATTTCGTTTAAAATAATACAAGCGCTTAGTATTCAGTAGGAAGTATTTTAGTTGTTTTGTAATATAGCACAATTTATATACTTGTCCCGATGTTTCTTCAACAAAAATCATAATTGGCTATGTATTTTTTCCTAAGTTCTTCGCACTTAATTCTAACAGTCGTGAAAAGCTGTTCTAAAGCGTTCTATTTCTCTTTGAGCTTTATGGCATCAGTCATTTCCTTTGACAAAGCAATATGCCAACGCATAATGTTAGCACTTAGTGCCTACATTAGCCGACTCGTCCATACTCTGTGTGTTTTTGTTCGTCAAACTCATTTCGGCCGACTTTATAAGGTAAATTCTGTTCGGATGCAAATTTTTTTCATTCAATTAATTATTCATTTTCATTGAATTCATTTTAGCTCCAGTTTTATATATTCGTAAACAAAAACACGCGTTCAAAGAAGAAAATATTTTTCTTAAAGGATTTTGAAGTTTTTTCAGAGAAAAAAATAATATATTTTTAAAACTTTACCTCACTATATTCAAATGCACTAATTTTATTAAGCAATAAATTATTAAAATTTATTACTGAAGATAGTCTTTAACTAGTTCGGTAAGAAAACAACCTTAGTCCTGAGAACTGGAAAAAAATCTCAGGGGGACTAAATACGATGTTTATTTCTAATATGTATATACAATATACATATATTTCTCTTATTTTACAAGTTTAATAACATTTTGAAATTATATTTCTCAAAATTACCTTCGACTGACTTCGATTTCTGATAGAAAATTAAGTAAATAGTTTTATCATATTAATGGAGTGTGGTGATAAACGATGCCGCGTCATCTCATTGTAATGTGGCTCGTCCATCATTCTGAAGTACATTGACACGTCTTTCTAAAGATACCTTTTTTATAACGAAACTCGCTAAGTTTGTTTATTACCGTAATTAAACAGAAAATTAATATATATATATATATATATATATATATATATATATATATATATATATATATATATATATGGGTGGTTCTTCAAAATTTGGTTAACTTATGGCCTAATTTTGACAAAGGTCTTTTTAGATGGTTATCAGTAAATTTCTGATTCTATACTGTGGATATAATATTTACTTTGTTGCATCTAAAAGGGCCAGTCACTTTACAATGTATTTTAAGAGAAATTCAAGTTTTTTTGAAATCAGTTATCTATGGACTGACGAGACATGATAGGGACTGACGCCAAAGACGGTTAATGTGCTTAATCACATTTTTATAGCAAAATTAACTTTAACAAATTAAAATAGCTTACATATTATTATTAATTATTGTGACAAACAGTCAAAATATAAGATATTTTATATAACAAGTAGAATTGTCTTCCTACAATCTTAAATCATACTCAAAAATATTCAATGTACTGAAGTAGACAATCAATTTTATGTTACCTTGACAAGCTATTTTTTATATCAGTGAAACTTATTATTACCTACTTATCTCTTCAGTAAACAAAATTTATAAAATCTGAGTAAACTGAAAAGTTACAATCATAGCCTTTCTTTTATTAACTGTACTTTGAGTTTAATACTTACAAATTAAAAATCTTTAAATAATTAACAATACTTTAAAAATTAGCTTTCTAAGTAACAAAATTATAATTTGAACGCAATAATCACTCTTTCTCTAATTAATCACAAATACTATCACATCACTATTTATATGTTCTACTTTTCGTAAGCGACAACATGTTTCTTAAATTTGTGAAACACGGTTCCACCTTATTAGGTTAGAAACTGGCAGTTATTCTAAAACATTCTTCGTAAGGCACGTCAGCGATATCATTCTCATTTATTTGAAATTATATGCCATTTATCAATTCAGCGTTTTGATTAGGCTCGTTAGCCATGGCTTCAATTTTACTTTTTGGTGTAAGTGCTTTCTTATTTTTCGTCATTTTACGTTTCAGTCTTCTGTTTCGTGGTTCTTCTATGCTCACGCGGAGGCATGTCCTTGACACTTTTCCTTTGTCCTTTTTCTTTTTCCTTGGATATTTATGTCGTTCTTTTTCTTTGTACTCTGCTAGCAAAAAAGGGTATTTTTAATTTTTTCCAAGCGTATCTTTGCTTGTTCACACTTTTTTTTGGCGAGTTCTCCTTTGAAAAGTAATGTTTTCTTTTTAGGTGCCATATTCTACAACAAATACATGTATTTTATTATTAAAACCATGGATCACGCAGTATGACCGTCAGTCCCTAGGTGTGCCATCAGGCCCTAGTCACTTTTACGACGTGGGCCTGACGGTCTAGGGACTGACGAATCAAAGCAAAATTAAAAATAACCTATTATTTAAAATAAACATAACAACCAGCAGGTGATCAAAATAACAAGGCAGACAAAGCTCAAATTTACAATAAGTAATGAGATCAATTATTAATTAACTATCTTTGAAACGACTTACCTAGGGACTGAGAGTTTGACTGGCACAGCACGTGTTTCCGTAACAAAGTCGGCGACTGCAGTAAAAACTAAATAGCTGATGCGGCATTGGTCGTGTTTACATTTAACTTCACATCGATGCTTTCGCTTGAGTAAGTTTTGAAAAACGCCATAAGTTTAGATGCCGCGTATTTTCGAATTTCGCAAATAGCTAGGGACTGATATTTTTTAACGCTAACACTTTTTAACTTGAAATAATATGATAAAAGTTATTGTTATTAAAAATAAAATCGCAATGACTAGGTTAATAATGTAATAGTAAACGTGTTTAAGTCGAGTTAAATCAAATATGATTTAGAGAATTACAATAACAATGAAATGCTTGCTAAATTTGGAAGATCTTACATGGCTAGGGCCTGATATTTGGAGTAGAAAGAAGCGATTTTCGGAAATAAAAAATATTGTGATATAAATCAAAGTGAGTGACCAAATTACATTAACTTTATAATATTGCTTAGTAGTTGCAAATATTTAATAAAATAGATATAAATATGTGAAAATTGCTGCTAACACCAAGTTAACCAAATTTTGAAGAATCACCCATATATATATATATATATATATATTTTCTACTTTAGTATTAGTCTATTGGGACTTCTGGATGGATTTGAGTGATTTAGCTTTTACAAAGAATGTACAGATTCGATTCAGTTAGAATTTTATTATATGTAGAGATATAGATAGAAGATCAGAAAGTTGATAAGCATTTTAATATTTCGAAAACCAGTTCGGCCAATCAAAATGATAATATGTTAAGTAGAATATAAAGCTGAAGAGTTGTTTAGAGAATATTTTTTTTTTATAATTTAAATGTTGGGGATGCCACGGGCAATGCTAGTATTTTACAAAAAACATTTTCACTTCTTTTCACATTTCATTTTAAAATATTTCTATATGTAATAACAGATTTTTTTAAACAAATATTAACAAATATTGTATTGTTCACATAATAATTTACGTGGAAATATAATATTACTCGTATCTATTTGTACAATCGTTTTTTACCATAAGTATATCTTAGGCCGCACATGTAAGACGTGAGCTGTAATCTATACCTACATAGGTACCTATAATAAAATTGCAAGTAAGCCGAATCTGTACATTAATTTTTTTTTGGAAAATTTTATTGAAATCGACATTATTAATGATACAGAGACCGAATCTATAGGTTTTAGAATTTTTGTCTATCTGTCTGTCTGTTACCGCATCACAGAAAAACCACTGGAGGGATTTGGATTAAATTTGGTATGATGATAGCTGGTTATCCGGGTCAACATATAGAATACTTTTTACTGCAAGAAAATATCTCATTTTTGAACAAAAAAAAAACAAAAACCGCAATGTAAGAATATACTAATATGTAAAACCTAAAAATTTGATTGTTGGTCATCTGAACGCGGGCAATGCTAGTTCTTTAAATAAAAGCTTTCCCTTTTAGTGAACAAAAACGTAAAATTAATTTCGCTGAAGCCCCAATCGTTGAAAGCATAAAACAACATGTGAAGTATACGCGTGTTACCGCCATCATGTAAGTGTTCGCTCGAACTGCGAGGTTTTTACTTTTTACTTACTTCCTCTGATGAGAAACGTCGCACTAACAAATGTTCGCTGAATGAGAGGTTTACGTCGCATGCGAGGAAATCTAAAATGGACATGAAAAAAGGCGATTCTTACGTCCAATATACTTTATGCTTCTTTGTACTTATTTTAGTTTTATCTTCAAGGATCTTTTCTCGTACGAAATTCTTTTATAGCGACTTTCGTCTTAAATGCTATGTTAAAAAAGTTTTAAAATATTAAGATTTAAAATTTTTAGATTGGTTTTAACTTAATATTTCATGCAAATATTTACAATTGCTGCTCTTTGTTTTGTCATAGTCAAAACCAGAGCGGCATACATTATTATTAATTAGTTTTAACCAACTTTAAAGAAAAATGAGTTGCTTTTAGGTGCATGTTTGTCCATTAAAAAGGTATAATTTTCAAATTAATTTAAAAATAATGATTCCATTATATTAGTTGGATTGCTTTTTTGAAATTTGTATGGGTTACTAAAATATACAACATAATTTTACTAATATTGGTCAAAAATATATTCACCTCACCACAATCTCCAAGAGAAATCTAATATAAAACTTATTTCTTATCGTGTCACTTTATCTAATCGGTCGAAGTAAATGTCTGTAATAATTGGGCTTTAGCAAGTTGTGATATAATAAATGGTCTGTAAGATGGGCACTTAATGAACTCTTGGAGTTTCGATAGACGTCTGTCGAAAACATCCGACTTTCGTCATGCGTCACGAACATGCTCTACTTCTTAGGCCTATAAACATATATCGTACATGTAAGCTATAAATATAAATATGTTAGGACATTCTAGTTCCAGCACTATCTAGTTCCATGGTAAGCTACGAAGCTTGTGTTATGGATACCGGATGGTCGATACACTACACATATATAACTTTAAATACATACATATTATAAATATAAACACCCATGACTGGAGTACAGACATTCGTGCTCATCACATAAATGAAGCCCCTAACGGGACTAGAACCCACGACCGCTGACACAGCAAGTAGTGTCAGTGCGTCACTAGAAACTGAGCCAAACTCTCGGTGCTAGCATGTATAACGTATACTTAATATTAAAAGTAAAGAATAATTAAACTTTGGATGTAATATTTGATATTAAATAAATTTTATAAAATCTTCTTGAGCATTGCAAAAGTTAGACTACTGTTCTGTAGTCTAGACAGTTTATACAAAAACTAATTCTTGCTATTCATTATGAAATATTTCAATATTACATTTCAAAATTTAATAATTCTACCATTGAATAGAATAAAGGCGTGAAACAATTGTCCCTTGAAGTCTGTCTTAAATATTATCTACAAGCGACTCACCCTCGCTTGACTCGAGTTCGTGCGTAGATACGTTTCAACGTTTTGTATCGAAAGACAGGCTATTTATGTATATACTAGTATATACAATATACATACATGTATAACGTATATAATATATAGGTACGATGAGTTTTATACATATACTTTACTTGAGAAATGATTGATTCTCCATACAATCCTATATCCCTTCCTTCCTTATATTACATAGAAACTATCCTTATACTTTCCAGGGTCTCAAACTATTTTCATTAAAAAAACATCTAAATCGGTTCAGCGGATTTTTAGATTATTATTAATTGCAAACTTACGAAAAAATAATAGTTTCTATTTGTAATATTAAAATTAGTATGTATTAAATAATTTATAATAATTTTGGGGATAAAGCCATAGTCCAACATGCTGATCAAGTGTAGGTTGGCAGACCTCCCATGTCTTTCAAAACTAGTTAATAACTCTCGGTGCAGATTTCTCTATAAAGTTTATCTGCGCGGTAAAAGATTTGCTGAAAAACGTCTCCGAGGTACGAGATTCGGGGCTTGAACTCGTTTCATTTGTTTTTAAGAGCGAGTGCATTATCTCTAGCTATAACTGTGAATCTGTAATTTGAATGTTTGGAGTAAACGGAGGAAATCCCTAAAATGGATGGACAGATTTCAGTGAAGTTTAGTATTTAGATAGATTCAGATACTGTCCGTCATCCTTGATGAGAATATTATTTCAAATCTCCGTTTGAAAAAATGGTTATAGGCGTAAAACAATATGAGAATTGAGCGGCTAACCTAAGGGCAGCGGAAGGAAAATAAAATAACTTGTACTTGTGTTCGTGTATCGAGCGAAAAATTAATTAATTTACTCAGAGAAAAAATACTCTTGGATAAACAGATGGTATTTTTCAAAGAAACTTATCCTAAGGTTCTCTCCTTGTTATAGCATGGTGTTTATTTAGGTAATTATGCTTTATATTATTTTTAGAAATTTGCTTAGGATAAAAAAGGAATCGAGAAAACTATATATAGTTAGTACTAAGATTTTCGTACAGAAAAACAGATTTCTGACCCGGAGTCAAGACCAAGTCGTTATATCCATCTTTTATGACATAAGAAGGTAAATTAAACGAAGAAGACGTTAAATATAAAAGAACTAGCATTGCCCGCGGCTCCGCCCGCGTTCAGAGTATACTCTTACATTGCAGTTTTTGTATTTTTTCTCAGAACTGAGACATTTTCCCACGGTAAAAAGTATCCTATATGTTGACCCGGATAACCAGCTATCACCATACCAAATTTCATCAAAATCCCTCTAGTGGTTTTTCCGTGATGCGGTAACAGACAGACAGACAGATAAAAACTATTGATTCGGCCTCTGTATCGAAAATAATGTCTATTTTAATAAGATTTTCAAAAAAATATTAAATTTACAGATTCGGCTTAGTTACAATTTTATTATATGTATAGAAGTTAGCTTATTATTTTTCAATTCATCTCAAGCATCTCTTCCTTAAAGGAAACGTAACAACAATATTCATATACGCGATAAATTCAAACGATGTGCGTAATGTTGCGTGAAGATTTACACTAACATTACATTTACAATACGAAATATCTGTATGGGCGTTACTTTGATATGAAAATAAGCAGTTAGGAGTGATGTGCACGTTTTTATATGAGTATGGTATACCGGTTATTATAACAGTAAAATGAGAAAATATTATACTAGCGACTGACTTTCTCTTCACTCGGGTTCGTCCCTAGGTTCATTCAAACTTTCATCCGCATTTTCTCCCCTTTAAGGGATGATTTCCGAGATATAAACTATTTGATATCTCTTCTAGGGTCTCAAAGTATCTTCTTACCAAATTTCACCTAAATCGGTCTAGTAGTTTTGGAGCTTATTCGGTACAAACAGACAAACAAAAAAATTCTTTTCACTTTATAATATTAAGTATAGATATAAACAAGTGATATTCTCTAACTTTATTTAGGCAGGGGTACTTGACAACGTAACATTGTAAGACAATTGGAATATGCGGGTTCGATTTTCCAGTTTTCGATGAAGGATAAAATAATTAAAAAATTAAGTCACTCTCAACTCATTTTAACATCTCAACTTGCACAGATCTAATCGATTCGAAACTTGGTATCCCGTTGCTTTGATGACATTGCAATCATACTGTAACCTAGGCCGGATGCTACAGCATCATTTGGAACCTGCAAGATACTTAACTCTTTACTTACTATATTGCAAACTAGCGACTCACCCTCGCTTCGCTCGGGTTTCTCTAGCTTGATTCCTCATACAAAATTTCATCCCCATTTTCACCCCCTTAAGGGATGATTTCCGAGATAAAAAACTTTTTAACAAAAAAATAAAAACCGACTTCAAACAAAAGCACTAAAAAGTAAAAAATAACTGATTGGTAGTTTTCATTTACTATACATACCTAATCAAATATTTTCAAAGTCGGTGTGCTTTGGCTAAGTAATCAAAGCCTACCTATTAAATACATACCTAATCAAATATTTTCTTTCTTCGTTAATATTTTCTATTTTCGTTCTTATAATGACTATTTCAATTCAATTTTCCAAAAAATGTTTAATGTACAGATTCGACTAAGTTAGAATTTTATTATATGTATAGATTATTAACTTATTATATATGTAAGCACAGCTAGTTTTTTATAAACTTATTATATCTTAAGAGAGAATTCTCAATGGTATTTATAGTTTTCTTGTTGTTATTTTACAACGCGGGCGTCGCACTTTGCAGATTAAATGTCTCGTTCCTTTCTTATTTTAAACTTCATGGATTTTAAATGCTTTCGTTTTAATTTTTTTGATAAAATATTTTTACTATATTTCTTTAGAAGTGTATTCTGTCGCATAATAAATAGGTATTTTAGAATCATTGACTAAATTATGGTAACTACATTTGATCCATAATAAGCTATGTAGATAAATTAATTAGTACAAATAAGTTAGTAAAGGCTAGCCAGCATAGAAATAAATATGTTGGGATGTTAACATACAGCACCACCTAGTTCCATTGTAAGCTACGAGGCTTGTGATACCAGATATTTGATAAACTACACATACATATTATATAACTTTAAATACATACGTATTATAAATATAAACACCTAAATATTAAATACCCCAGCGGGACTCGACCTCGAGGAGGTACAGCCCGTACCTGAGTGAAGCCAGGGTAAGTTGCCAGCCAGCAAGCTTGAAGTAGAAAAAATAGAATGAGTATTACTTGCAATATGCTTATAGGGTAAGTTTTAATTAGCTATAGTAAAATATGTTAAATATAAAGCCCTTAATACCTTTTTGGTCCAGTAAAAATTAATTAAAACAAATTCTTGCAAATTGTGTTATAAGTAAATTCTGGGAACTTTAAAATAATTAAAATTCAGAAGCTTAAAAAAAGTCAAACCAATTCATCAAACTTGCACCTATGTTGAGGGATCGTTGTGTTTAATTACACATGAGTTGGATTTTTAAAAGATTGTACTTTTTTATTAAGGTTCCTTACCCGAAGGGTGCCAACGGAACCCTATTACTAAGCCTTCGCTGTCCGTCTGTCCGTCTGTCTGTCAGAGGGCTGTATCTCATGAACCGTAATAGGTAGAGAGTTGAAATTTTCACAGAGTGTGTATTTCTATTGTCGCTATAACAGCAAATAATAAGAAATTATTTATTTCTTATCGTATCTTATCGTATCGTACACGAAACATTTTTCAACGTTAGTAATTGATCATTGAAGTTTATATACACAGAATATATAGGTACATAGAGTAAAAGCCATATTTATAAAAAGTACATGTACGATGGTACGGAACCCTTCGTGTGCGAATTTTTGAGTGATTTTTTAACTCGACAAAGGTCCATTTTTGAATAAGCAAGTATATTTAAGAAAAAAAGGAGCTTTTAATTTATTACTGCGATTTATTTGGATTTTTTGATAATACCTTCTTAGATTTACGCGAATATTTGACATTTTAAATAAAACTATCTATTATACTATTGGATTGTTTGATTCTCAAATTGTATATCACGAGGGAGACTAAGATTTTGACATCTCAAAACTGAATATAGAATCATTAATTAAGAAAAAATACAAATAGTTATAACCAGTGTTGCTATAGCCAATAAAATTTAAAAAATCAACCTAAAGTCGCGATTAAGCCCAAAAACTTCCTTTAAAATATTAAATACACGCATGAAATACGTAAAAGTATTTATATTCGTAAGTACGATTTGGTAAATCAGTCCCTTATATAAGAAAATTTTTTTGTTCTTTTCCATCATCAACACTTACCTATAATAGTAAAAAAATCTACTATAAATGTAATAGGTTTAACAAAATTTATATAGGTTACATATTGAAATTATAGAAGGGAGGCCCGTGCCCAGCAGTGGGACGTTAAAAATCGATAGGTACATACATATAGGTTGTATATGCCTATTTGAAAGGAGCAAACATTGTACATCAGAAAATTTCTCTTAGATTGTAATTCGAACATCATTCAATAATATAACTAAAGTAACAACTTAGATATGAGTTTACTACTCAATGAATTAAATGTTACAGATCTCCTTAAAGCTGACCATCAATAACGCTATTCAGAAATTGTCTATACTAAAGATGAACTAATCTGGTGATTTGATAAATCGAACTTACCAAACATCTTTGTTCAGGGTAAATGTCTTAAATGGACTTCTTAATGACAGCTCTCCACTAATGATCTTGAAATAACAGAAAGCTCTTACAATGTTGAAATGGATATTAAAGCGTTTAAAGAAAACAAGTTTTTTAAACTGTTGTTTTCTAAGCTTTGTAAAGTGTGGGGAAAAGTTAAATTTTTTATATTTGATGTTGGATCGATTATTGTTAGGGCTATAATTTTTCAACCATGATAAAATGGTTTTCAACGTCTAATATATGTATCTAATCAATAATAATTAATGAATTGTCCTTGTAATTCGACACTGGCACATAGAATCTATACATATAATAAAATTGCATAACTAAGCCAAATCTGTACATTCAATATTTTTTAGAAAATCTTATTGAAATAGGCATTATTATTATCGATACAGAGATCGAATCTATAGTTTTTAGAATTTTTGTCTGTCTGTCTGTCTGTCTGTCTGTCTGTCTGTCTGTCTGTCTGGTACCGCATCACAGAAAAACCACTGGAGGGATTTTGATGAAATTTGGTATGGTGATAGCTGGTTATCCGGGTCAACATATAGGATACTTTTTACCGCGGGAAAATATCTCATTTCTGAGAAAAAATACAAAAACTGCATTGTAAGTGTACACTAATATGTAAAAACTAAGAATTTGCTTTTTGATCATCTGAACGCGGGCGGAGCCGCTGGCAATGCTAGTTAGTTATAAATTTAAAACTCGAAATTTAAATACATTATGGATAATAAATTTCTATTTTATATTAAATCAATATTGCAAGTCGATATTCAAGGCAAGTAGTTAACGAAATATCTATAATCTTATAATTTGCTTGGTTATTTTAAGATATTTTTATTATGGTTAGGTTATGTACGGTTCTCTATACCTTTTTTTAACGTTGGGAAATGCATTTAGGCATACCACCTGCATACATCCAATTGATTATGTGGGACTTACAGGCTAGAAAAGTCAGTACTACCCACTAAAACCCAACGGAACCTCCTCCGTCTTAATGGGTTGTCACAGGATCTATTACGCACTTAACCACGATGCCCCGATGACAGGTCTGCCGAAGCTGACCACAATGATCATGGGCTTGCACCAACAGTCTACTCTGCTATCAGAGAAGTACCAGGAGTAACCTGCATCGCCCACCGCCATTCGCCATTCTATGCCCAATACAATCTCAGTCAAATCAGAATAAAAATAGTATTACCTATGGCTATTAAAAGTCGTTTCACTATAATTCATTTGCGCGTATCGATCTCACTTATATATAGAAAGTAGCGCCAGCAAAATTGTGCATTATTAATATCAAGATTATACGATTACATTTTGTTTTGATACAAAAGTAATAAACTACAAAATGTGTGTACACAAGGCACTTTAGGTTTATTTGACTTATATGTTAGAAACAATAAGCCATATTGAGTTTAGTGAGATACATTATTTCTGGCTGGGAGAGTAATATCATAACATTTCTTTCCACTCACTTTCCGATATAATAAGAATATATTTTCTTGCTTGCCTTCAGTTTCACGATTTATCATATTTTTATCGACTATCGACATATATCAGTATATTTAACTAGCGTTGGTACGTTTTAACGGTTAGTATAGATTTCTCAGAGATGAGATATTTTCCCGCGGTAAAAAGTATCCTAAAAGTTGAACTGAATAACCAGCTATCATCATACCAAACTTCATTAATATCTGTCCAGTGGTTTTCTCGTGATGCGTTCCCAGACAAAAACAGACAGACAAACAAAAAAATCTCTAAACTATAGATTTGACCTATGTATCGATAATAATTACTGTTTCAATAAGATTGTCGAAAAAATATTTAATGTACAGATTCGACTCAGTTAGAATTTTATTATATATATATATATATATATATATATATATATATATATATATAGATAAATAGAAAGTACAATATAGACAAGTTAATGTTGTAAACCACATTAATGAGTTTCAAATTTTAATTTAGATACAAAAAGTTCAACTCAATAAATAGATTAATTTAAACGTAAAGGCAAAAGTTCAAATTTAGCTATAACATTGTTAAGTATGCTGAAAAACTTTTACAATTTCGAATTATCTAAGAATCTTTACAAAATAGCTAACGTACTAAAATAATATAAATGGCTTTTAAGCGAATTATACCAAAACAAACTTATGTGAACTTTTGAGTCAAGAAGCTGTAAAGGCTGAAAAGTCAGAAACTCTAATTTTGTTGTAGCAGACTTTTGCACAAAGAACGGAATACTAAAACTTTATATTTTAGATGAAATATTTCATTGTAGGAATAAGATAGATAATCTATACATATGTATAATAAAATTGTAACCAAGCCGAATCTGTACATTAAATATTTTTTGGAAAATCTTATTGAAATAGTCTATTATCGATACAGAAGCCGAATCTATAGTTTTTAGAATTTTTGTCTGTCTGTCTGTTACTGCATCACGGGGAAACCACTGGATAGATTTTGATGAAATTTGGTATGATGATAGCTTATCTGGGTCAACATATAGGATATTTTTTACTGCGGGAAAATATCTAATTTCTGAGAAATCTATACTAAATGACAAAACGTAATTAGGGACGAACCCGAGAGGAGCGAGGGTGAGTTGCTAGTATTAAATATATTTTCTTTTTAACCAGCGATCCACTCTCATCTCACTATCCTTTACACTGTTATTATATTCTTTACAACTGCTCGAACTGCCTCGGTAGTAAAGTTGCATATGTGGCCGCAGATTCGGAGTATTTATTTCGAGTCCCAGTTCGCGCCGAGCACTTATTCAATATTTCTGAAATAATGTATAGAATATAGAAATTCTCAGTAACAGTTCGGAGTTGAGAAGTTGGCGGTGTTTCACCTCCTTGCCTCGGAGAGCACGTAAAGCCGTCGGTCCTGCGCCTTAACTCTTACTAGTCGTGTATCGAGCATGAGAGTGACAGGAATAGAGAGTGCATTTGTGTTTGCGCATATATTTGTGCGTAATACTCGTATCTCCTGCGCATCTGGCTAGTCTCAACATTTATAATTTTTGTTTACATTTTTTTTGTTGTGCAGTAATGAGTGATGCTTTTTTATTCTACATGTAATAATATCGGTTAAATTATTTCAATTATTCATATAATCATTATTTATATAATTTATTAATAAAACATCTTATTTTTAAATATTTAATAATACAAATTATTTAAATATTCTGTGCATGTCATTATTTATATAATTTATTCATAAAAACAAATTCACATCTTATTTTTACTGGAACAAAATTGAACTACTTGAGCCACTTGTTGTGTAACCCTATTGTATAAAATATTTTAGTGATTGCATAAATTGAACAGTTCGCAAGGAGTCGTAGCTGTTGCTTTTCTAGTAATTATAATATTTTTTTTTCTTTCTTCCAACGTATTTTTTTTTTCTTTTTTTATTAGGTTGAGCTTTAGTTTTATTTTCGGTGATTTTTTTTCTGGTGTAACTAATTTAAAAAAAGGTTATATACGTAATCTGTAAAACAATACACTCGTTTTAAAAAATACATACTTTTATCTAACTGTGCATTTCAATTTCAAGCAATTATTCAACAGTTTGTTCGTACTACTGGGATATTATTAGAAATCTACTGCGAGCGTCTGCATTCGCAGTTTTCCTACAATATCTGGTAAAGGAATTAAGAATCAGCTATTTAATATTAACCTGAATAAGATATAAAATATACAAATTGAACCATTACAATGAATTTACCAAGCTAAATTCGAGTTCGGTGCTTAATTAAAGCTTTCCAACACAGCTTCGTCGAGAGGAAGTGTTTTTTATACCTAAGTTCGTAGTTTTGTCATTGTGTATATTTATTAACTATATAATATATTATTTAACAAACTTACATTTGAATAATTATTAACACCATCGCTAAATTATGAGTTTTTAATCGCGATTCCCCCTTATATTTTGTGCGACAATAGTAACCTATGACGTCACTTATTTGCCAGCTCATTGACTAATTATTTGTATTGATTTCAAAACAATTTATTTTTGTAGTTAATTCAAATACAATCGTGTTTTATTAACATTTGACAATAATAATAATTTGCAAAAATTCGGACATTATCTCAATTAAAGGAATTTATCATAAACACATTTCAATTTACCCCGGCGTTTATAATTACCAATACAATACAATAAAAATTTAAATAAATTTTCATTGAGTATTTTTTTCTGTTATAATACTTATCAAAGTAAATATATATGCTTATATTATAATACTGCTTAGTAACGATAGTTAAACTTTAAATTTCAATATCAGATTTGTTATATTTTTATCAAACAAGTTGGTAGAAGGCAATCGTTTCTCTTTGCACTGGCGCAAAACTCACATCAAACTAAACCAAAGATACACAAAGGGGAAATTGATAAAAAGGGTCAACATCTATTGCCTTCATAAGCAGTTAAAATAGGCTGGGTATACATTATCCGGACGATTTTTTCTATTTATAACTTTATATAGTTATAAATAAAAAATCGTCCGGATAATGACGTCATAGATAAAAGTTTTATGTTTAGGCACTGTAGTTTTTCAATAAATTGCTTTATTATGGCTTCGGCACCTACACATCTATAGGTACATATAATAAAATTGTAACAAAGCCGAATCTGTACATTAAATATTTTTTGAAAAATCTTATTGAAATAGACATTATTATCGATACAGAGGCCGAATCTATAGTTTTTAGAATTTTTGTCTGTCTGTCTGTCTTTCATCGCTCAATTAACTACAAACTCAATTAAGTAAAATAGTTCAAAATTTAGTGCTCGTAATAATTTACTGCAAAGTAGTTCCTCTTAGTACACTTCCTGACACGATGTTGTATAGCGATATACGAGTATATGCGTTGAGGTTTCTCTTAGTCAGATCGATGCGTACTGATATATTAATTAGCACATTGTACCCCCAGATTGGTTAACCAAATGGAGTCGATCTGTAAACATATAGAAGACGTCGGTGGTCTCGAGGGTATACCGTCATATCCCATCTCAGAGAAGACATACTATTTGTATGGCAGCAGCACGCCAAATATCTGAGCGTAAACATTGCTTGTTGACGGCGCAGCGTACGAAGGAAGAAATTTTCGAAACAGACTCCACTCAGTGCAGCAGAACATCTTTGGTAGTATGATTTCTTAAGCTCTTCGGCACGTAAAAAAAAATAACATAACATCCTTACAGAGCGAATCCTTACAGGGCACGTGAGAATTATATATATATATATATATATATATATATATATATATATATATATATATATCGACGGTTAAAAGGTAATAAGGTATAAGCAACAAAAACGAAATAGTTCAGGAGAGCTGTTTAAAGTTTGAAATTGCAGAAAAATGGACATAACTTCTTTATTTATTGTCATATCGTAAAAAAGGAAACAGTTCTAGAATCAAGAGAAATAAAGGCAATAATGGTCACTTTTATTTATATGATTAGACGTTGTTTTATGTTGATTTTTGCCGCTTATACCAATTGATCTTATTTTTCTTATGAGGTAATTCGGCGTAAGTTACATGTGCACATAAAAAAACGAAGAGTATAGACGCCTTAGCTACATTTGATATCCTCATACCAAGAGGTAATAGGGCATAAGTCACATGACAGTAGAATAACTTAAATGGGTAAAGAAGGACAAGTGACGATTCACATAATTATGCCAGAACGTAATGAAACATAAGATACAGTGCCTAGCAAAAACATTGTGAGGATGTTAGGCATTAGTTATACTGTAAGTGAATTGAAGAACAAGGTAACGTGGTACTTCCACACATCAAGATTTCTATACCAAGAGGAAAACGAGAACATCCAACTTATGGCATTATCTGGGCAAATGGTAACGTGGATTAAACGTCACTTCTTAAAATAATAGAATCACAACCAACATGATTCTCTTTTAAAATTCGATCCTGCGACGCCCCATTGAGATGTTTCTAGCCGGTGAGTCCCACATAACCGCATGTATGTACTGAAGTGGTATTCGTAAATGCATTTCCCAGCATTAAAAAAGGTTAGTAAGTATATAATCTAATAATATAATAAAATAATTTGAATATATCTGGTAAGTATGTAGATACGTGAAGGTAGGCTACAAAGACGAGTTTCTTCGAATACTATTCTTTGTAGATATATTACGAGTATGTA
The DNA here is from genome assembly GCA_947093115.1 of Brenthis daphne. Taxonomy (NCBI): domain Eukaryota; kingdom Metazoa; phylum Arthropoda; class Insecta; order Lepidoptera; family Nymphalidae; genus Brenthis; species Brenthis daphne. Next base: position 34,489,306 of record OX352473.1, on the reverse strand, counting down.
AATAAGCAAGCTAGGCTCCAGAGATTGGGAAGGTTGCAGACGAAAGTATTTAGGGGAGGACGTAGGTAGTAGGTACTCGTAAGCTATGATAATGTAGGTTATTAAGCTTATTGTAACTACGCTTATTGATAACATAGCTAAGGTTTAGAATACCCATGGCTTATTTGATAGGTACCTCCGCCTTAGGTCTGATTTTGGAATAAGCGACTCGCTTAATAGGTACTTGAGTACTACAAAGTCATTAATATTGGCGTAAGCACCAATTAACAAATAATCATTGTAAAGTAATACGGCGTACGCGACAACGTAGTATTAAAATAGTAAATGGTAAATGGATATACCCGACACCTTAATATAAAATTTCATATTAGTAATTACGTATAAGCGACAACTATATCGTAAACTTGTAAATGGTAGTAAGGTATAACCGACACTTTAATATCAAATAAGATTTAGTAATTGCGTATAAGCGACAACTGTATTTTAAACTTGAAAATGGTAGTAAGGCTTAACCAACGCTTAATGTTTTTGACGAAAAAGGTAAAGAGGCATTAGTTCCAACTATAAAAACCGGTGCTAATTGTAAAGAGTCTTAAGCGCCCGGAATTTCTATGCCAGTAAGAAGTAAAAATACCTTACCGACTATAAACCAAAATTGATACCATTTTTACAGGGGTACAAGTGCCTTTAGGGTAAATAAGGCCTAAAACTCGGTCGGTTAGACCAAAATGACACTTCGAAAACGCATTTTTTGCTTGGGCATAAGTGACGAAAAAGCCATCGTAGAGACATGGGAGTAAGCGCATTCGAAAAAGCTAAAAATTTTAAGTAGGATGGCATTCATAACTCATTTGCGACCAAAATGTCGCTTATTACCTATTAACCGTCGATATATATATATATATATATATATATATATATATATATATATATATATATATATATATATATATATAAGGGGCTATGCCAGTAGTCAGACAGACAGACAGACAAAAATTGTAAAAACTATAGATTCGGCCTCTGTATCGATAATAATGTTTATTTCAATAAGATTTTCCAAAAAATACTTAATGTACAAATTCGGTTTAGTTACAATTTTATTATAAATGTATAGATTATATTGGCCGAATTACGTAAAACATACTACTTTACTACCTGTCATGGTATGTCGTGGTTATATTATTTAGATCATTTATGTATATATTTCTCTCTTATTCGATAGTAAGGATTTTTTATTATACTTCTAAAATATAGTTGATTTTTTATGGAGACATTTTTGGATTGATTTGAACAAAACTTGAACGGACAATCACTGAAAATGAACTTTTCGTATGCATTCTACAGCTGCAGATGTTATATAAGAACTACATATAGAAGGATAATAAAACAAGCTTCAATATTATACAATATACATGCTTAATTACAATATGGCGTCAGGTTAGTCGAGCGTGGCTTGCAGCGGAACGTGAGCGGCTAGCAACACCGCACAATCGTTTTAATTATTAATATTTGGTAATCCAATATCGTATCTAGTGAGTAAAATTAAATAATGAATATTTTTATCCAACTTCTAAAAAGGAGGAATTTACCTTTATCTAACTAATATTTTAAATAACTTATAACTAGTTTGCTAAAAATATATTTTATACGAACTGTAAAATGTCGCTCAACCGAGAGATTATAGTGCGCACTGTTAAGTTCTTCAAAAAATAGTCTTATCTGACCCTATACAAAATAAAAGGCATAAAACTATACAATATTAATTCATTATTATTTTAAACAGAAAACATACATGTCCTTTCTTAAGCCGCAAACGGTATATGTGATGTGAGTTGTGACGGATAGCAAACACTTGCGAGATCGTCGGCGAGATCTTGTTAAACTTCCATCCCTAGTGACAGGAGATAAATTTCTGAATAATAAGATATGTTAAAAGCTAAATGGGAATGAATATTTATGTCATGCGGTAAATTTTCCGCGATTTCACTAGAGTATCTATATAATTTCAAATAGTTTGTCGTCAATGAAAATAGTAATACTTAAAGTTATGGGTGTACATTGTAGACACATGATTTAAAAATTACTACATGGGTGACCGAGCTTCGCTCGGAGTTTTTGACCGAAGGTACAATTAAAAAAAAATAGCTAGAATAAATACAAAAAAAAAGTAAAAATGACCGACCGGGTTTCGAACTCGGACACCTATGATAGTCAATCTTGCGACTTAGCTACTTGACCACGATGCTTATATTAGAGCATGCGAAATTATCGACCATAATTTGCGTGGAATAATGCGAAAGAAAACCGCATGAAAACTCAAAAACCCGCGTTTTCCCAGACAAAAGACTAATTTATCGCCCCCGAAACTCCCTGTGTGCTAAATTTCATGAAAATCGTTGGAGCCGTTTCCGAGATTCAGATTATATATATATATATATATATATATATATATATATATATATATATATATATATACACACATACATACATTTTTTAATTTTAGAATTGCTCGTTTAAAGATATAAGATATTGAATTGTGTTCAGAATTTGTAGTCAATTTTTTAAGATAATTCGGATTTTGGCACTGGGGCTGGGGTACTACTAACTTATGGGGATAATCTGACTATTAAATCGGAAAGTATTTATAATAACCCCACTACACTATGCTAGATTATAATTATTTATTTCAAATTAAAAAAAAACGTATTTCTTTAATATTTATTTTAAATTTATTTGTTTGTAGGTTTTCACAGAGATGGGTTGACATTTAAATACGCTATCATTTATTTCGGTTCATCGAGTGGCACTCAAGGGACATACACACATATGTATATCTTACGAATAATTGCATATAGACGAAACCTAGAAAAGCGTGGTTTTAATACTAGTTTATTATAAAGAACTATTATATAGATAAATACATAAAATAATTGTTATTTTATGCAGTAGTACGGAACCCAGGGGTTCGTTGATGAGCTAATTCGATTTAAACTTGGCTGATTTTTACTGTTCTGTGTTCCGAAATTCCTTGAATATATTAACCAAAAAATGACAATATTCTTTTCCTAATTATTATTTTTTTCCGCAACATCTCACGGCCTTTGGCTAGAACGAATCTTGAATTTTCAATTAATTTATAACAAATTTTACTTTCAACTTTTTTCTTTGTACGAACGCTTTAATTAATTCTTATAATTAATGACTTTAATGAAAAGAAAACCTTGTAAAATAAACAAATTATAATTATCAAACGAATATATTGTTAAATACCTCAAAATATGTACCAGCAACAGAATTGTTTCAAGCAAATCCATACACAATGAATCCGTTGAATATGAAAGTGACTCTGATGCGTCCCTTCAAGACTTTGTTTTAGTGGGAAGTATTACTTTTGATCGTTAAGTACCCGATACTACCAACCGTTTCTGGTATTACTCTAAAAAGTTGCGATACTTGGTTTGGTTGCAATATTTGAATATCTTCTAAAGCTCATTTTTTTTTCTAGGTAACAATACTAAAATATTGTAACCTAATATTATTACGATCTAGCCAACAAGGCTAATGAGTAATTTAACTTTAACTTAGTTTTATAAAATAATATATCTAAGAATGTGTCCAATCGCACTTTTCTTACTGTCTCTAGTTAAGGCGAAGACACTTTGTTCTTGTGTTCTATATTAGTAGCACTATATTATTATTACTTTCACTACATTGCACTATTTTTTTAACACTACACTAACTCAAAAGGTTTATTTTTTTGAGCCTTCTCACTATGTCCTTGTTGTTGAGGAGCTGGATTGCCTCGATATTCACGTATATTCATATGAAAATAGTAAATATTTATTCGCATAGAGTCCCTTTGGTGGTTTTATATACATGAAAATTAATGGTATTTTTAGGAAATGCTTAATCATGATTTGAATAATATTGAAAATGTATTTATATATACATATAATAAAATTGTAACTAAGCCGAATCTGTACATTAAATATTTTTTGGAAAATCTAATTGAAATAAACATTATTATCGATACAGAGGCCGAATCTATTGTTTTTAGAATTTTTGCCTTTCTGTCTGTCTGTCTGTCGTCTGTCTGTTACCGCATCACGAGAAAACCACTGAATAGATTTTGATGAAATTTGGTATGATGATAGCTGGTTATCCGGGTCAACATATAAGATACTATTTACCGCGGGAAAATATCTCATTTCTGAGAAAAAATACAAAAACTGCATTGTAAGAGTATACTAATATGTAAAACCTAAGAATTTGGTTTTTGGTCATCTGAACGCGGGTGGAGCCGCCGGCAATGCTAATATTTTATATTACTAACGTAACGTATATATATATATATATATATATATATATATATATTACTTCACTCCTTCGAACGTGATTAATGTAACCTACACGCATTTACATTCAAGCGAATATATTCGTAATTACGTACATATATATAAACTTAAGATATTAAACGTTAAAAAACTAAATGCTCTTATATGTTACCGCAATGCATATTGTTAATCTGTAGATAGCCTCAAATTATTCTATAGTACCATTTGGCTAACGAACTAGCGTTGAATAATTAGAATTCAATGCATGCTACAAACTTGCCTCCTAAGTTAACTAACTGGAGTGGCCAAGCTTATATAGTCAAGATCAGATATTGATCCGTAGTGTATCCAACAATTTTATTATTAAAAACCATCTATCTTAGATACATATTATAAAATTCTAACGGAGTCGAATCTGTAAATTAAATATATTTTATTTTTTGGAAAATCTTATTGAAATAGTCATTGTTATCGACATAGAGGTCGAATCTATAGTTTTAAGAATTTTGGTCGGTCTGTCTGTCTGGGAACGCCCCACGACACCACTGGACAGATTTTGATAAAATTTGGTGTAATGATAGCTGGTTAATCAGATCGATATTTAAGATACTTTTTATTGCGGGAAAATATCTCATCTCTTAGAAATCTATACTAACCGTAAAAACGTACCTAAGAACGAACCCGAAAGGAGCGAGGGTGAGTCGCTAGTATATAATAAAATATCAAAATATGGTAATTTTGAGGACTAACACCCACCACGCATAATTTCAAGTAAATGATAAGTTAGTAATATCTATCCATATTGATGAATATAACCAATTTATATTAAGTTAAATAAATAATTTATTATTTAGTGTTTTCAATTCTCTCTCAGATAGGATATTTGATCTCGATATCCTTCAGAAGTAAAGTGGTTATCAACTTGATGAAGCTTAACAGAAATTTGTACAAATTGCTTGAGTGGAATAAGTGGTGAACGATGCTGCTTCAATTGAGTTCAAAAGTAAAGTTATTTTAATTTATTTGTTCTATATAAATTTCATTGTCTGCGATGGTAAATTATTGGTTTTCCAGTAAAGAGCTTTATTATTCTTTTAGATATGTCGTGGCAGAGTAGGGTATGTGTTTGATTGACATTGCTCACTACATTAGATATTGTAGGTAGGATATTTAGATTGTGTGTGTGGAATTGGTTTAATATACGACAATATATTCGACTAGCAATGCCCGCGGCTCCGCTCGCGTTCAGATGACCAAAAACCAAATTCTTAGGTTTTACATATTAGTATACTCTTACATTGCAGTTTTTGTATTTTTTCTCAGAAATGAGACATTTGTCCGTAGTAAAAAGTCCTATATGTTGACCCGGATAACCAGCTATCACCATACCAAATTTCACCGAAATCTCTCCAGTGGTTTTTCTGTGATGGGGTAACAGACAGACAGACAGACAAAAATTCTAAAAACTATAGATTCGGACTCTGTATCGATAATAATGTCTATTTCAATTAGATTTTCCAAAAAAATATTTAATGTACAGATTCGACTTAGTTACAATTTTATTATATGTATAGATGAAACTTTTAAAAATTTCTCTTAATATTCTACTTTGAACTAACATTTAACAGTATAACACCTATCTCATTAAATATCGCTCAAACCACTAACGTGCAACAAAGTTAATACTAGTTACAAACTTTGTTCTTATTTGTTTAAAACAACTGTTTTAGTCTCAGTTCTAGTATTATACCGAGCTTTTGTACTGGAAAATGGAGTTTTTACCCCAAAACTATTTATGTTATGAGTATAATTAAAGTACTGAAACGATTTTGTTGAAACTTTTAGTTGATAAATAATAAATATTATTGTAGGTAGAGAGTGGTTACAACTATTAGGTAATTAGTTATATTATAAATGTTTACATTGTTCTCTTTTTCATGATGTAAATGTACACACATACCAATATTATAAATGTGCTTTTTATATAATTTTTACTGCGAGAGATTATAGTATTACCACGGGAAAACACGTTATAATACAACCCACAATAACTCATCATACCTATAGTAGGAACTGGTGATCTGTAGCAATACCACTGGTAATGATAACGTAGAAATAACATATAGGCTGTATATTTCTGTATATTAGGCGTAAGAATACATATGATCACGTCATATAAGAATGTTCTACTTCCTCGGTTTAAAGATATTTATTTCCATAAAAAGACACATTGCCACTTACATGGAAACATACATTTTGTTAATGATAGGTGTCGATCGTAAAGAATATATATATATATATATATATATATATATATATATATATATATATATATATATATAATTAAAAATTACTTCACAAACAATGAAATGAAATTTCGAAAACCTAAGACGGTAGTGCCCTCAAATGATTTCTTAACGTAATATCCTGGAGAACATTTTGCGATATCGAAGCTTTATTTTCTCGATATTTTCCTCGCAGATGCAGGGATACATTTTACGAGTTATATCTAAAATTTCTTGATACGTGACATGTTTTATTGGAAATTTTATTCAGTGTATATACAATTATTGTTATATGCACACTGTGATGTTTTCTTTATTTATTATTCCTTTTAGTAGGCCGAGAGAACTAAAATTACGTTAACCAAATTCTATAGTTTCTTATTTAGAATAAACTAGCGACTCACCCTCGCTTCGCTCAGGTGCGTCCCTACTTGATTGACCATTCCAACTTTCAGCCCCATTTTCACCTCCTTAAGGAATGATTTCTGGGATTAAAAAGTATTTTATATCCTTCCCAGGGTCTCAAAATATGTTCTTACCAAATTTCATCTTAATCGGTTCAGTAGATCCAGAGATTACTCCCTACAACGTCACAAACTCACAAACTTTACCTCTTTATAATGTTATATTAGTATAGACGAGCGATTCGATACGTTTTAACAGTGAGACTTTTTAGGTTTTGACTAAATATTATATGATATATAATATTTAGTGAAATTATATACATACTAACCTATCTAATCTAATGTAAAAAGAATTTTTCAAATCAGATTAGTAGTTCCTGAGATAAGCGCGTTTAAATAAACATACTGTGCCTCTTTATAATTTTAGTATAGATTAAATTAATTGTGCGAAAAAATTTATACTCAAACCCAGATAAAGGATCATTTAATAAGGACATTTATGCACAGAAACACAGAGAGACGTATCGTTTCATATTATATAACAGGAAATTAAATTGCTTCAGAAATCCGTGATTTCCGGTTTAGCTTTGCACCATATTGTGGACTTTTTAATAATCGTCGTAAAATTTCCATTTAAAGCCATATACACACAATTTAATTGAAAGTAATTACGTCATAGACAAATAAGAGTTAAATTAAAAACACACAACGGCAGAGCCACAATTAGCAGTTCGTAATAAAATTTCAGAAATATTTGATATTAAATGACTGGAAAAAAAGCGGATGTACGCAATTTGTGTGAATGTGTTTGTGTATTTTACGGGATATTTTTAGTTATTTTGTACTAGATATCATGATTTTTTTTAAATAAACAATGTATACCTCACGGGATATAAAAATATATAAATAAGCAAGAAAATTTTCGTCTTCCCATAAAGATTTTCTGACAGAAGCGCATATCGTTTTCACTTTTTTTTATTTTCTCAGCCAATTCTCTACTAAGTAGTAGCAGTGGCTGTAGCAGCAAAACACTAAAGTTTTAAGCGTAACGTTTTGATAACATCTAGCACATATTTTATTTTCTTTTAATAAAATTTGACAGCAGCTGTTGTTAACAATTGGTTTGAATCAGAATTTTAGACCACAGGTAGATTTTTATTAACTTTACTAACTTTATCATATCATTATGATTTGTTGCATTTGAAATTATATGTATAGAAGAATTTTATAATATAATGTTGAAAATAACTAATTACTTAGCAATTTCACAAAAAACAATCTGTTTTCATGCACAGCACTAATTAAATGCATAAATCTGATGTGGATAACGGTTCATCGGATCCAGGTCCTAAACAGACCGGATGTAAAAAATATAATAATATATTTTAATATCAATTATATTTTTGAAGTGCTATTACGATGAGAATTACCAAGTCTATTAATTATTTTTACTGTAACACGAACGGAGCTGCGGGTGAAAGCTAGTTTCACAATAATTTAATATGGTTAATAGTTATAATATATTTCTGTTTAATAATAAATATCCTGTCATCATAATTATCTGTACATGAGTGTTTATAATTAACTTAATTAGTATCGTATTAATTTACTTTGATATAACATTTCATTAAATTTAATTGAAATTATTAATTATTCAGAGACTATGAAATGTATTTTTTTTCTATAGTAATCTATACTAATAATATAAGGAAACCGAGTTTGTTTGTTGGAACGCGCTAATCTCAGGAACTACTAATCTGATATGAAAAATGCTTTTTGCATTATATAGCCCGTTTATTGGGGAAGGCGATAGGCTATATATCATATAATATATAGTCTATCTATTCCATACTAACCGTTGAAACGTATCTACGGATGAACTCAAGCGAAGCAAGGACGAGCCGCTAGTGCAATATAAAGCATAAAGTGCCTTTTTATCTTTTCATCTGTATGTAGGTAAGATAAAACGTCTTTCTCCAATTATTTACGCTAACAGAAAATTATGTATAGGAATGGTTTATTTTACCATTATTCAATTTCACTATCGATAATTCAATATTATGAGAAGCATAAAAGTTCGCCATGCTACTTCCAGATTTAGCTTTCCTGAGACTCGAGATAGAGCACTTAGACGACAATACTGCTTCAGGCGAAAAATAATTTCTTTTTTTTTTTTTTTATACCACGTCGGTGGCAATCAGGCATGCGGCCCGCCTGATGGTAAGCGGTTACCGCAGCCTATGGACGCCTGCAACACCTTGGGCATCACATGCGCGTTGCCGACCCTTTAAAAACCTATTTACTCCCCTTTTGAAGGACCCCATACTGTAGCCCTCTGGGAAAACCTCGGCAGGGAGTGATAAGATTCTGTACTTAAAACAAAGAAAGAAATAATATAAAAGTAAAAGATTATTATTTTTTAAAAGTTTTTTTAATACTTTCATAACCAATTTTCGATCCTTTTTAGATGTTATTACAAAACATTGAAATAAAGTAGAAAAAATACTGTCTATTGAAAAATTGACAAATTCCATTTAAAGTATTAAATTATTTAAAAATGGATCAGAATTTGCGAATTTATGTAGAAAATTTTAGTCTAGACAAAAATTCGTTTAATCAATACGGTGTGAACTAAAATGAAAAATGATAAAAACGGCACCCATCCATCAAACTGTTTAGATTGGAAAAATGAAAGTCCAACACAAATGGTACGAATGAAGACTAAATAAAATCACTAAAATCACTGCTATTTTTTAGCGTTTATATAGACTTAGTTGAGTTTTGTAGGCTAATGTTAAAACTAACGTCTGCCTGTAGCTATGCCCATGTACATTTTTCTTACAATTTTTAGATGGTGGGTTTTTTTATAAATGTGCAATTTACGATTGTACTTACATAATATAAGGATTTTTAGGTAAATATTTACATTTAGTATTATTTAGTCTATTTTAACATCCCATTGCTGGGCACGATTCACCTAATTTAATAGACCATAATCAATTTATAGTGTAGATTTTAAACATACACTTTTCTTTTTTTGTTTCATTTTTCTTTTTACTAGTATTGTCAGTATTGGTATGATTTGTTTTAGATTATCGCGGTTTATCTAAAATAAAATAGTTTAATATATAAGGTGATTATGAAAATTATAGGAATTGAACCCGCAACCTTTGGCATATTAGACAGTGCTGGGTTAATATGGGCTCCGCCTCTGGCAACTGTTGTCCGGCAATGCAGCTGGGCATGAAGCCGAAAAATGCACTGAGAGGCGTTAAGGCCATTTTTTGATAAAAATGTATGACACCCCTAGGGATGCACACAAGGAAAGTCAGGGTATGTCGCTAGTATATTTTAATAAACTCTTTCATTTCAATTTATATTGTAAAAAAATATTAATTACATGTTTCTCTTCATATTTTTAAGAGGTACTTCAATTCACAAAGAATTTCTCTCAAGATTCTTTAATTTTCAACCGACTTCAAAAAGGAGGAGGTTGTCAATTCGACTGTATTTTTTTATGTTTGTTACCTCAGAACTCCGTCATTTATTAACCGATTTGGACAATTTTTGTGTTGTTTGAAAGTGTATACTTCCAGATTGGTCCCATTTAAGCTTAGCCAAAGCACACCGACTTCGAAAATATTTCATTAGATATGTATAGTAAATGAAAACTACCAATCAGTTATTTTTTATTTTTTAGTGCTTTTGTTTGAAGTCGGTTTTTATTTTGTAGTTTATAGCGCGACTATCTTCTCTTTACACCAGGCAAATGTTCTAATGTAGACCGTATTTTACCTTGAAGTTAAATCTGGCTATTACAATATAGAGTACGTTCTATGTAATGTGGCATATAAACGGTGTTAGATAGATAACATCTATATAATTGGGTTTGGGATCTCGAGTTCGCTTTTCACATAAAGAATTTGTAAATCTAAAAATTTAATCTCAAAAAAAAACTATTTATATAGAATATATTTTGATTTACTAACTTGAAATAATGTATTAAATGCTCCCCTATACGATTTTTGACCTCAATGACTAATCTAACTAAAATATTATTGCCCGGTAGACTTCACATGTCTTTCGAAAATTTGCTAGGTTCTCTCAGACATGCAGGTTTCCTCACGATGTTTTCCTTCAAGACAAGCGAATCTTTATCAACATGGTAATCATGTTGGAAATGATTCGCACATGAAAATATCAGAGGTGCGAGACCGGGATTTGAACCCGTTTCACTCGGTTTCCCAAGCGAGCGCGTTACCACTAGGCTACCACTGGCTTGGGATGACGTATGAACTCAAGATCAAATGCTCTACTGCACCACAAAAGTTACGTTATAATATTATATACTAACATACGTTTTACCGATTAGTATAGAATAGATAGACTAATTGTACTGTTTAACTGCCTCGGTGGTGTAGTGGCTAGCATGTACGGCTGCACACCCGGAGGTCCTGGGTTCGAGTCCCGGGTCGGGCCAAGTTTAGTTATTGAGTCTTCCTGTATAGTAAGTCTCAGTAACAGCCCGGAGTTGGGAAGTTGGCGGTGTGTCACCCCCGTGCCGCGGAGAGCACGTAAAGCCGTCGGTCCTGCACCTTAACTCTCACCGGTCGTGTCGAGTGGTTGTCCCACCGGAGTATGAGAGTGATAGGAATAGAGAGTGCACTTGTGTCTGCGCGTACACTTGAGCACTATAATATCTGCTGCGCAGTTGGCTAATCTCATTGAGATTGGCCGCCGTAGCCGGAATCTGCTAGGAGAACATCACATCATCATCATATACTGTTATATACATATATTATATTATTTTTTCTTACTTAAACTTGATGTATTGTTGTAGATGGTAGGTCCACCACTATTGAAAGTAATCCGATGTAATGATTCCCATACAAAATAACCAGTTCTGAACTTTTCGATTTTCCAGCCCTTCTTATGGGGTTTCCCTAAATTTTTTATATTTAAACCATCCCTGATATACCTCTAACAAAACAAAAAAAGAATTATTCAAATCGGCTCAGCCGTTTTTGAGTTTTAGCGAGACTAACGAACAGCAATTGATTGATTTATATATATATATATATATATATATATATATATATATAGACTATAACAGTATTTATGTTCTACATTACATGCAATGTGCTGTGTAGTGTAATATCGGAATTTTATTTTCTCAATATCAGATGTAAGCCGAGGGTGTGCATTTTAGAACTTTTGCCTGGCATAAAGTCGAAATAGCCGAGCTATGAAATACTAAATTAAAAAATCTTGAGAGAAATACTCTGTGGATTGAAGTAGGCCAGCGATATAAAATTTTAAATTGGTGGTGGCGTTTCTTTTGATAACGTTCAAAATACAATCTAACAAAATAAGTTGTTAATTTATCATAGTAACTAGCGCCTCACTCGCTTCACTCGGTTTCATTCCTAGATTAGCTCTAACGGTTAGTATGAAATAGATAATAAATAATAAATATGTCAGGACATTAACACACAACAACATCAAGTTCCATGGTAAGCTACGAGGCTTGTGTTATGGATACCAGATAGTTGATACACTACACATATATAACTTTAAATAAATAGATATGATAAATATAAACACCCATGACTGGAGTACAAACGTTCGTGCTCATCACACAAATGAAGGCGCCCAGCGGGACTCGAACCCGCGACTGCTGGCGCAGCAAGTAGGGTCACTACAAACTGAGCCAAAAGTGTCGTCCAGATAGGACAGATAGGACTATATATAAATAGGTATACATACAAAAGTACGTAAGTACTTTAACAAAACTTGAAATCGTCCCCTATTTTCCCATGATTGGTCATAAACGCCGAAATATTCTTCATTTCTTACCAAAATTATAAGATATACCTACCTAATGAATTTTTTATCCTTAGCTTGGGAAATAATTTGTTCGCAATACAACCACATAAAATTTTCATGAAATACTTCTAAAAAAAACACTGTAAACTTTTAAAATTAAATTTATATAAAAATTGCAACATGTTATTATGTTAAATTCATGTTTTATGTAAATTTAGTAAGTCTTTATAACAAATAAATAAATAATACATAAATACAAAACTTCATCCCTATTTCACCCCCATTAAGTTTCATTTTTGCGACCAAAAGTCCTTTTTCAAGGTCCCATCCCTCTATATACTATTTTCATCAAAATTGTTTTAGCGGCTTGTAAACGTAACAGACAGACAGATTTACTTTCGCATTTATAATATTTTAAGTATGTATTATTTGAGCAGTAAACAAAATTTATAATTATTTTTCTATCAATTCGTTAACTAGATGACATTACGTGTATTGCCAGTTATGTTAGTAGAAAAGAAGATTTTCTGTGTAATCTATACTAATATTATAAAGAGGTAAAGTTTGTGATCTTGTGAGTTTGTGAGTTTGTGAGTTTGTGAGTTTGTGAGTTTGTGACGTTGTAGGGGGTAATCTCTGGATCTACTGAACCGATTTTCAAAATTCTTTTACCAATAGAAAGCCACGTTCTTTCTGAGTGTCATAGGCTATATATTAACCCGAAAAATGAAAAGGCTTTTTCGTGGTAGTCGCATTTGCAAAGTAAGTCGGAGAAAAAACGATCGAACGAAAACGTTTCTTACGAACGCTGCCTTAACTATGAGAGATATATGATTATGTTCTAGAGAAAAGTTGTAGAGCTTAATAATGCCTACAAAAAAGTCAGCGACAGCATATGTCTAACTTTTATATTTAAGTCACAAAAAGTAGTTATTTATATTAAAAAAACAATTTAAATCGGTAGGTCATATTTATTGGTCATATTATTAACAATTATGAATTCTTATCAAAATAAGCAAATTAATCGTCTAAAATGTTTAAAACAAAATACTTTTCCCTTTTACTGCATATAATTTGGACAAATGGTTAAAGAGATAATACAACATATTCGTAGGTATGGACGAACCCGAGCGAACTGTTTGTCTGTTTTCCTGTTTGTACGGGCTAATCTCCGAATCTATTAGACCGATTTAAATGAAATTTTGCATGGTGGTACCTTATATCCCTGGGCAACATCTTAGATACTTTTCATCCCGGAAAATTAAATAGTTCCCGTGGGATAGTTAAAAAACTATAACAACTTATACAGCTTAGTACACAAAAACTACAGATTGGATTTTAATGAAACTTTTCAATGATATAGTTCATACATGACAAAAACAAATGAGCTACTTTTCATCCCGGAAAATTAAAGAGTTTCCGTGGGATCGTCAAAAAACCATAGTAACTTATACAGCTTAGTACATAAAAACTACTGATTGGATTTTGATGAAACTTTACAATAATATAGTTCATACATCAGAATAACAAATAGGTTACTTTTTATCCCGGAAAAATGTACTTTTCCCATGGGATAGATGTTTTCGTTTATTTGTAACGTATTATATACACAACATATCCTCTTATATGTGCGAATCATTTCTAACAAAATTGCCACTTGTCTTAACGGTGAAGGAAAACCTGCATGTCTGACAGAACCTAGCAAGTTGTTGAAAGACATATGAAGTCTGCCAATCCGCACTTGGCCAGCGTGGTGGACTATGGCCTGATCCCCGTCGTATTGAAGGGAGGCCCGTGCCCTGCAGTGGGACGTTAAAAAGGGCTGAATACATACAAGTAGTTTAATGTGAAGAAACAGATATCCCCGTCTCCTCCTGGAAATGATTCTGCCGTCTTCCAAGACAGTATTGCTATAATTTGCAGCTTCTCAACAAAAAATAGAATGGTTCTTTTATAAAAATACAAGAGCTCCAATGAAATGACGACGAAAATGTAAATTATTTGACACGGTACAGAATTTCTAATTAAAATTCCAGGGGGTCTCAATTAGAAGAGATATTACTATAATGAAATCTTTAGAAAGTATAATTTAAGTGATGAACAGTGTTCTGATAAGATTTTTTTTCTGATACTTTTTGGTATTCATAGATTTTTAGTTTGTTTTTAAATTATATATACATATTTCTAAAACATAATAATACAAAGTATAAATTATAGTACTATATATACCATAATTACTAATGCATAATGTTCGGGGTTCGATGCTTGATAAGTGTAAAATTGGGCTAATAATTTGGACATTTAATAATTATGGAGTTTTTTACATATGGACTTACAAAAGACTTACAATTTAGCATCTTCAGGTGAATTTCTAAGAAATTCATTAAAATTCTAAGAAATCTATTGTTAACTGACACGCCGCGCCGCGCCGGCGTGTCCGTCGGCGTTTTTGATTTTTGTGCCTTGAAAAACAATAAATATCGTCTGTTTACATTTTTTTTAGTTTTTCACACAATACATTTCACGCACAAACAATTTATTTTAATGTAGTATTTTATTGACAAATATATGAATGGCGTATTCGTTAATGTAATACAAAAATTAATTTAAAGCGTTAAAAAGCTTTTTCCCAGCTATAAATATTACAGTTTGATTATTTATGAATATTTATGATTGTAAAATATTTGTAGGATGTAATTAAGTTTATTTGAACGCATGTTATTTATACTACTAATAAATTGAGTTCATATTAATTGCTTCGACAAGTTATTAATTGTATTGAAAATATAATATTAATTAATGGTAATAGGGAGAAACAGGGCCATTAACAAGTAAGATTTGGTATTACGTCTATTCTAAAATTTAAATTTTAAAGTAGTACTCTAAAATAACTCTAAAAAAATAGTAAATTTTACTAATTCTAGTCTTTATATACTTATATTATTTCAAAATTTATTTCATTCTAAAATCTAAAGTAAGAAATTATTGTAATATAAAATCGAACTACTATTGTTTGTGAAAGTTTGTATATATACATGTGTGTGCGTGTGTGTGTGTGTGTCTAGATATATATGGACTAGAAAAATCTAGGACATAGACTATGACCTAGAGTAATACATAGGATATACATATTGAATGGTACATTGATATTGATCTAGGAACGAAGGCGACCGAAGAAAAGGCAAGTCGGTAGTTGTGTAAATGTCAATAATTTTTTTCTTAGTATCGAAGCCACTTATGCCCGATTTCACCAACGCCACCTAAGTTTAAGGGATCCCCTAAGCATAGTTAGGGGGCTGTTAGGGGTCACCTAAATATTAAAAGGCGCCCTAAATTTAGGTGCTCGAAAAATGGGCTTAAAGACGATCGTTAAAAGAAATTTAATTTAGGGGCTAGTTTAGGGGACTTTTAACCTAGGGCCCATACGTAGGTGGTAGCTTATGGGTTGTTGGTGAAATCGGGCATTACTCTCACTTAGCAAAAAGGCGACTCAGCAAGTAAACTACGTAATAAATATCTTACAAGCAATTAGTTACTGCGACAAATTAACAGATGTTTTAGAAGTTCATGATTGATAGACCCGTTTGATTGATGTCGTCTAAGTAGGTTATAGCGTGTACCCGATGAGTGGATTGATTTAATTTAGTAAACACTTTTGCTTTGTAATATTGTAATAATATTTTATCTTTGTTAAGGTAGTGGTAGGCCAGTGGTAATGTGCTAGTTTGGGAAACCGAGTGAAATGGGTTCAAATCCCGGGTTAGGCACTTCTGATATTTTCATGTGCGAATCATTTCTAACATGATTACCACTGTCTTAAGGTGAAGGAAAATATTGTGAGGAAACCTCCATGTCTGATAGAAATTAGGAAGTTTTCCAGAGAATTGAAGTCCGCCAACCCGCACTTGGCCAGCGTGGTGGACTATGGCCTGATCCCTCTCGTATTGAAGGGAGGCCCACGCCCAGCGAGTGGGACGTTGAGAAGAGCTTAATACGTACAATTCATATATATCTTTATAGTAATAAAAACTAAGGCTTACAAAGGATTGCAATCGTTGAAGAGTAGAAAATTATAAAATTTGTATATTTTGGTACGATATCTATTCGTCCAAAAGTCGGAAGAATAAGTTTAATATTTATTCGGACCTTTTATATTAATAACTATTAGTGAGCTTTGAAAATTTGAAATGAGGATTTGAAAATTGAAATTAAATACAATATGAAAGTACCTAAAAACTATTTTTATTTTCCTCACGTTACATGCTTTTACACCTTTTGACAATGTTTTATTCGTCTATTAAATATATCTGGTTATAAACAGTCTAGACTTTTAAGGGCATTTTTATGTTAGTTTATTTTACAGGTGGTTAGACGTTTATATATTCTTGCTTATTATTTTGCTGTAAGTGGAATATTTTTTCTAAGTAAATATATATTTTTAAAGAATTTCATCATACATTACCTCGACACTTCATTCCCGACTTTTTCCATATATTAAATATGAATGAAAGTAATTAATCTATAGAATATAATAAAATTTTATCTGAGTCGAATCTATACTAAAAATATTTTTTGGAAAATCGTATTAAAATAGTAATTGTTATCGATACACAAGACGCATCTAGTTTTTTAGAATTTTTGTCTACCTGTCTGTCTGTCTGTCTGTCTGTCTGTCTGTCTGTCTGTCTGTCTGTCTGTCTGTCTGTCTGTCTGTCTGTCTGTCTGAGAACGCATCACGAGAAAACTACTCGACAGATTTTAATGAAATTTAATATGATGATAGCTGGTTATCCGGGTCAATTTATAGGATACTTTTTAGCTGGGAAACTGTCTCATCTCTGAGGAGCCTATATTAATTGTAAAACGTACCTAGGAACGAACCCAAGCAGAGCGAGGGTTAGTCGCTAGTTATTTTGTAAAAAGGGTGATTCTTGAACCGTTTTCGAATTACGTGTTAACTTGTAAAGCTTTATATTTTTACCTTCCAAACTAAAATATCTGTACAGAATCTCTGGTCCAGTCAAACAGATATTTAACCTCCAAATGGAAAGTGATAATTATATATATTATATATTTTTAAGTTGATTTTGAAATGGAAGGTATAATTTATGACATTTTATATTATGCTGGCTCAAAAATTTCAATATTATCTTGTGTCCGCGTCATATTTTATAAGAGATCAAAGGTCATGCACATTGTTTTTATATGAAACTCTTGTTTACTTCGCTCAAATGAGATTTGTAGTCATTATAAAAGTTGTGAATCATAAAATTATCTACCTAGAACTTAAATTATCACAGTAATATTTTAAATACGAATATTTGTATGTTCCTTACTCCTGCACGCTGCAAAGCCTGGACAGATTTGGATGACATTTAGTACACAGATTGAACTTTTTATTGTTGGGAAATGCATTTACGCATACCATCTGAATACATACACGTGGTTATGTGAAACTAATCTTCTGGAAAAGCCAGTAATACCTACTAAAACCCAACAAAAATCTTAATGGGGCGTCGCAGGATCGCTTACGCATTCAACTACGACGCCCCGACGGCAGGTCTGATAGTAACACATAGGCTACTGTTAAGTACCGACGGAATGTTGCTAATGAAAAATAAAAATATAATATGTACGCCAGACAAAGAAAATCTTTTATTGAAGTCGGTTAAACTACATTTTTGTTGCATTTTAAATCTTTTCCTTGAAAAGCTTTTTCAGTGGAAATAATAAAATCTCTTGTATCATGGCTATTGAATTGAAAATATTAAGGATGTTGTGAAGTTGATGATTGCGAATATAATGGTATTCGGAAAATTGTATTTTGAATTTCCATTGTGTAATAATTTTCAAGTAGCACTTCCTGAGTGTTACTGTTCGTGTGATGTTAACTTGGTTATTTGATAATAATCGTTTTATTATATTTATATTTTAATTTTACTTATTTACTATTTTAATTTTTTAACCGACTTCCAAAAAGGAGGAGGTTTACAATTTGTCGGATTTTTTTTATGTATGTTCACCGATTACTCGAAGACGCCTGAACCGATTTGGAATTTTTTTTTCCAAGGGTATACTCCCAGGTGGTCCTATATAAATTTTATTGAAATCGATCGAGCGGTTTTAAAAAAAATCAACAATAAATATTTTTCTTTAAATAAATTGTTTAATCGAATATGTCATTAAAAAACTTTCTTCTTACAAATTACCTGCTTATCTTATATCTTATATATAGTATTTCCTTAAATTAGTCCAAATAAATAAAAAAGTTACGCAGCAGGGGAGTTTAATTTATAATATGTAACGATAGGCTACTTTTATCCTCAAATAAGTAAGAGTATCAGCAGGATTAAGAACAGAAATTTTATGAATTTGGCCCAGGATGAAGGTAAGATATATCTAATTTATATTATACTAGCATTGCCCGCATCTCCGCCTGCGTTCGGTAAAAAGTATCCTATATGTTGACCCGGATAACCAGCTATCACCATACCAAATTTTATCAAAATCCCTCCAGTGGTTTTTCTATGATGCGGTAACAGAGAGACAGACAAAAATTCTAAAAACTATAGATTCGGCCTCTGTATCGATAATAATGTGTGTTTAAATAAGAATTTAAAAAAAAAAATTAATATACAGATTCGGCTTAGTTACAATTTTATTATATGTATAGATTTTAATCAGTTCGTAGTTTTAATTAGTCGTTTAATAATTAAATACAGTTACGAAGATAATTATTCTTGAATAATAAATTCTTATTTTACTATGTAAATTTTAATTTACATTTAAAACGTAAAAAAGTATTATTTCTATAAGAAAAAGGTCAATGACATCTATTGTTGGAAATGAGTTGGTAATACTAAACCAATTGCACTATGTAGCTTGCAATTAATGATAATAGTATGTTGGGATATTAACACACAGCACCATCTAGTTTCTTGGTAAGGCTTGTGTTATGGATACCAGATAGTTGATACACTACACATATATAACTTTAAATGTATACATATTATAAATATAAACACTCACGACTAGAGTACAAGCATTCGTGCTCATCACACAAATGAATACCCCCAATACAAGCGGGACTCGAACCCGCGACCGCTGGCACAACCGTCAAATTAAATATTAAAATTAATAATAAAAGATAAATTTTGTTTAAATATTAAAGATAAATCATGTCGGTACAAAGTCGCGGGCAAAAGGATGTGTAAAATATTTAATTAAGCATAATAGATTTTAGGATGTTAGCTCATTATTTAGGAATTCAGGTCAGTACGTGAGACAATTTAGACCCTTTGACGGTTGCTGTAAATATGAATTATTAGGCTATCTTCGTTCATTCACTCTTCTATAGATCTATCTATACACATAATAAAATTCTGAGTTGAATCTGTACATTAAATATTTTTTGGAAAATCTCATTGAAATAGTCATTATTATCGATACAGAGGGCGAATCGATTCGAATCATTCAATTCATTGTAATAACAAATGCATCGTTTTTATTCCAAAAAGTCAACTATTTTTTAGTTAATTAAACTAATACTAGCGGGCACATTTGAATAGGTACCCCGGTCAAAACATATTGTCCCTTTTATTATTGTATAGAAAAAAATGATTTCGATTAAATACGCCATGAACGTAGCAATCTTGCAGTGTGATCTCGATCCAATATCATCTTAGATAATCTCATGTAGAGATATGGTAAGCGATCGATGGATTTACAGTATAACAGCTATGTTATATGGACATATATAAATAAGACATAAACTTACTAGCTTTGGGCTAAACCTTTTTTTTAATGTTGGAAAATGCATTTATGCATGCCACATATACATACAAGTGGTTATGTGGGACTCACCGGCTAGAAAAGCCAGTACTACCCACTAAACCCAACAACATCTCCCCCTTCATAATGGAGCCTCGCAGGATCGCTTACGTACTCAACCTCACAACGACCGGTTGCTCCAACGGTCTACTCTGCCGACAGAGAAGTACCAGGAGCAACCCGCACAGGACGCTGATTCACTTCAGGCTACACCTAATTTTTTGATGAATCTACTCATTTATTTGAAACAAGATTTCAATTTATGACATCATGAATCACTGCTGTTAGTATAAAACGAATGTCGAAAGTTGAATAATAAAATAACGAACAGAAATCTTATAAAGGAAATGCTTACTATTTCTACTCTTAATACCAAAATGAATGGAAAATTGTGTTTCTGTATAGAAGATAGAGGCCTTAGGCAGAATTATGTAAATAAAAGTATAATTATTACAAAAAACAACGTTACAGAGTCTCGTGGAATTGAAGTCAAAAGTTCTTTCACTAAATTGGAAAAATACCTTTTGTTTTTCATGTCGATGAAAATATGAAATGAGGAAGCTAATTAAATTTTTATGTTTATACGGAAATAAATTTGAAGTTTATAAAAATTTTATTATGTTAGAAAATGAGATCTTATATTGTAATATTAAATTTTTTTAGTCATATTCATATATTTATTTACTGCAAAAGGTAGTGGTAGCCCAGTGGTTAAAGTACTCCTTTGGAATACAAAATTGAATGGGTTCAAATTCCGAGTCTTGCACCTATAATATTTTCTAATACAAATTATTTTCAACATGGCTATCACTTGCCTTACGATGAAACAAAACTTCATGAGAAAACCTGTCTGAGAGAACCTCATTAGTTATCTCATATATCTATCCACCTCCAAAAACTCCAACGCTCAATCAACAAACCCGCTTTGGTATGTCTAAACAGAATAAAGTATTGAATTGAATTGAATAAATCCACTTGATGGTATTAATCTATCTAAATTTTATATACACACAAAGTAGCTAATCGACAATTAGAGCAAATTAATATATTAGACTTTAAAGACATCTTGACACTTGAAAACATTGCTAGCTGAAAATATGTTTAAACTAGCAGAACCCGCGGCTTCGCTCGCGCTAAAACTACTAAAAAAATCTCTAAAAAGATAGTTTCATACAAACTTTCATCCCCTATTTTATCCCCTTATAGGATGAATTTTGAAAAATGCAAAAACACGTATTTATTTAATTTTATTGAAGAGCATTAATACCAAGTTTCTAGTAATTCTTTTCATAAATATTATTTTTTTGTTGTATTATAACGTGTTTTATCATGGGAATTAGATAATTTTCCGCGGTAAAATGTAGCCTATGTCACTCTCCAGCATTCCAACTATCTTCACACAAAAAATCACGCAAATGACAATCCGTCACTCCGTTTCGACGTGAAAGAAGGACAAACAAATAAACACACTTTCACATTTATAATATTAAAATATGGATTGATTCAGTTTCTATGGGATTATCTTAGAAGATAGTATTTTTATTACATTCTTTATATTTAGCAAATTTATATTCAATTAAGTGCAAATTATTATATTAGTTTTAAATATTTGTAAATATTTGAGGGTATGTAAATATATTCCATACATCCCGAGCAAGTGTAAATTAGTAACTTGTAAATTAGTAACAAATTTTTAACTAAGAAGATACATTAACTTTAAAATCACTTTAAAATAAAATTATCCTACCTTTAGAGCATGATTTTTTTATTTAGATGCTCTTGAGGTACACTCATCTATTCATTAAAAAATACCGAATCAGCTTATATTTGACGAACAAAATCCACACACTCGAATTAAACACCTCTATCAAGTCGGTGAAAGTAATATATGAGGCAAGGAAAGCTTACATTGAAATATAAGACACAAATTGAGATATTTGTGTATAGTGTTTAAAGTCTTAAGCTCGCCTTTAGAACTAGTAAATTAAGCCTTCGGCTTAGGCTCGCTTTATATCGCTACGTTACATGCATCTACAAAGTTTACGAGAAAATTTAATATATGTATGTATGAATATATTACGAGGCAATATTAGGCCAGTGTGTTTGCTCGGAAAACCAAGTGGAGTAGGTTCAAACTCAGAAAACAAAAGTAGTTTTCGTAAAGAAATTTGGCGAACGTGTAACTTCTCTTGTTTTGAAAGGAGGCCGTTGTCCAGCAGTGGGACGTTCAACCAGGTGAATTATGTATCAGGGGTGTTGTAAGTATGTGCGCAAGCTATCCTGCAACGCCCCATTGGACTGCGGTGACGGGTTCCGCTGTGGGTTTTAGTGAGTCTCACAGTACCCTGCCCGTTGACGGCCGGCAGGATCCCCATGATGGGTTTCTCCAGCGAAAAAAAAGGTAAATTTATGTACTTACGAGGACAGCCTTAAAAAACTTAATTAAACACATGATCTGACTTTTGAACAAGTATTTTATAACTAAATTATAAATATATATAAATAACTAAACTATATATTAAAATTTTGGCTTTTAAAGTTAGTTTAAAGTTTATGTCTAATGCCTTCAATTCAATTCAATTTTCTTGTTATTGGCTTCGTGACAAATGACAAACATTGAAAATATCAATTCGCGTTCATAATATGAATCTTTTCTATTTTCAACCGACTTCAAAAAGGAGGAGGTTCTCAATTCGACTGTATGTTTTTTTTTTTTTTTTTTTTTTTTTTTATGTTTGTTACCTCAGAACTCCGTCATTTATTGACCGATTTGGACAATTTTTGTGTTGTTTGAAAGGGTATACTTCCAGATTGGTCCCATTTAAATTTCAAAAAAAAATACCACCCCTAAGGGTGGAAAAACAACTAATAATGAATTTAACCTACTTCTAATTGTCATATTGACTTGAAACTTTGCAAGTATTTCTATTTCCGTTGATAGTACAGTGGTTCGGTGTTGTTGACCTGATCTGATGGCAAGGCCAAAAGGTGGATAGGTGGAACTCTTCAACGGCTAATAGTAGATACTTTGAGTTTGGGCTTATTTTATTTGATTTGACAAGCCTACCACGTTAGAATCCTTACTTTGCTACTACTGTCTACACTAAAAAGGGAAAAATAAAAACTTTTTAACAAAAAAATAAAAACCGACTTCAAACAAAAGCACTAAAAAGTGAAAAAATAACTGATTGGTAGTTTTCATTTACTATACATACCTAATCAAATATTTTCGAAGTCGGTGTGGGCTAAGTAATTAAAGCCTACCTATTAAATACATACCTAATCAAATATTTTCGAAATCGGTGCCAGCCCATACAAAGCAAAGCACACCGACTTCGAAAATATTTGATTAGGTATGTATAGTAAATGAAAACTACCAATCAGTTATTTTTTACTTTTTAGTGCTTTTGTTTGAAGTCGGTTTTTATTTTTTTGTTAAAAAGTTTTTATTTTTTTACATTGAATTATACAACTTTTTATCAAATAATGTCATAACTCAAAAGTGCTTTGACAAATTTTTAATACTTTTTGTTTCATGGATCATCGCCTAAACTATATGTATTCGACTATCTTAAATTTTCGCAAATATTTGATATTTTATATAAAACTTTCTTCATTCATTTGTTTTTTGGTTCCCGACGTTTTGAATGTTTTACAGCAATCATGGCTACGGGAGATACTAAGGTTTAAGACGTCTCAAAGATATACAGTTGTTACAGACAGTACCAACTGTCCGAAATCCAAATAAATATGTATGTATTTATGTATGGATATTTGTAAGTATGTAATATGTATGTATGTATGTTTGTATATGTGTATATTTATATTATAATTGATGTTTATAGTTTGTACCTACACCGCATCTCCTTATTATTTTTATATTTTCTCATGCTTGAGGGTTTCTGGTAGAGATCTCTTAAAGAGTTATGTCATCCTTTGTACACATGGTATCTGTTTTCACTTGTATGTTTTTTTTTCTGGTACATAAATCTATACATTTAATAAAATTGTAACTAAGCCGAATCTGTACATTAAATATTTTTTGGAAAGTCTTATAATTCACATCTATAAATCTAAGATAGTATTTATACGATACTTGATGCGCCACAAACATTGCGTGTACAGTTTCATGTATAATGTACATATAGATGTATCAAAGCAACCCATCTGCGATATTCTTTTATGTGTATGTAAAGCTTAGTACATACTATTCATCCTGAAAGCCGATGGTTTGAGGACTATATTGAATAAATTTTAACGTAAATCAATACAGTCAGACGTTTGTATTGTATGTACCATTATCATCACTAGGTATACACGTCAATCTGAAATTAAAAAAATGAAGGAGAAAGAAAATTGTACTATATATAATAACTAGCGACTCAACCTCGCTTCGCTCGGGTTCGTCCCTAGGTTGATTCCCCATGCAAACTTTCATCCCAATTATCACCCCCTTAATGATTTCCGGGATATAAACTATCCTACGTCCTCCCCAGGGTCTCAAACTATCTTCTTACCAAATTTCATCTAAATCGGTTCAGTAGATCCAAAGATTACCCCCTACAACGTCGCAAACTCACAATCTCACAATCAATCAAACCACACACAAACACACATACACAAACATACATACCATACATACACATACATACAATACACCCACACATTTAATTTCATATGCATGCCCACTAATTTCTTCAACTGAACTTTTTAATTCAAAAAACTCTAATAATGCTATTGTTCTTTATACACTTAGACTTAATATATGGGATTTCTGATGAAGTTACAGAAAGAGTATACTGTGGTGTGATTGGTAAATGCTCTTAGCCACTACACGTGTAAAACTCTCAACGTACAAAGGACTTGTCAGTCATGTCGTAAGTACTTTTACCATACGAGTGTACGCTACGTAATGAAACAAAGGAGTGAAACGTGTTTCTAATAAAAATAGCCTGGTGTTAGAATTTACTTTTATGAGTTTAAAATGATTTATATTATTTTATGTTTGTAGCTACTAAATATAAATTACAATTTGTTTAATATATAAAAAATAAAAACAGTTGTAACAAACAATTTAAAAACAAGCTTTTATTTAAATGTTCTAAAAAGAATAAAAACCGTTAAATAAATGAATCAAACCCATCAATTTATTACATTACACAATTTATGTGATATAAAGCTTGTCGCTAGATTACCTATTTAACAAAAAAAAAATATTTTTAATGTTTTATTTATTATTTATCTAACAGTTAAATCTCGCAACAAGTTAATATGCCTCAGCTCAATCGGAGACTGGGAAGTGAGTCAAATTTAACTTTCAAGATTCCATTACACAGACCGGGACAGGTGAAACTAAATAAAAGCATGTACAAATAAAAATAAAAATAGAATATTGTTATGCATCTGAAATCCGATTTCATATTTAAATTGTAATAATATGTTTATATTTATATAGAAAGTGATATTGACACTTATAATAATTTATATATTCTATACATATAAAAGGCAAAAGTGATTGACTGATGTATCAACGCACAAGCCAAACCCTTAAGGCTAGAAAATTAAAATTTCGCACACGTATTCCTCATATGACGAAGGTATCCACTAAGGAAGGATTTTTCAAAATTCAACTCCCAACGGGGTGAAATAGGGGATAAAAGTTTGTATGAAACTTTTTATTCCTTGGACATATTTGCATGAAATTTCGTATGAATTGAGTTCAGCAAAATAATGAGTTACGTATTTCAGCGTTTTCCAAAATTCAACCCGTAAAATAAAGAGGGTAATATTATTATATGTTATATAAATAATATATATTATAAATTATATTACTTTCAATAGTAAAAAAATAACTTAATAGTTAAATATATGGAAATCGTTGCGTAAAGTTAAATAAGCAAAGGAGTGAGAAAAATGGATTACATATATGGGATATAGGAGTTTTTCCTGTCCATTTAAGATTTCCTCACACGCGACGTAAACCTCTCATTCAGCGAACATTTGTTAGTGCGACGTTTCTCATCAGAGGAAGTAAGTAAAAAGTAAAAACGCTCGCGAACGAACACTTACATGATGGCGGTAACACGCGTATACTTCACATGATGTTTTATGCTTTCAACGACTTGGGGCTTCAGCGAAATTAATTTTACGTTTTTGTTCACTAAAAGGCAAGGTTTTTACTTAGATTTGGCTTAGAATAAAGGTTTCAAAACTTCAAAACTTTTATCTTTTTGTCTGTCTGTCAACTTTAAATGACTCAAGTAAAAATGTGAATTTTCTTATTGACATATAAATTTATCTCTCTTAAATATTCGGCTCCATATATAATAGATTGAAATTCAATATTAGTGGCTTTAAACTAAGTAAAAATAATATCGCAAACGAAGTCATATTATGCAGACGCTATTAACATAAATTATTCACATTCAATGAAACCCTAAATGTGCAACAGTTTTGTAAGTATTCGCCATCATTAACAAATTAATTACTTTTGCATTTAATCGACAAAGTACCACAAACAGACCTGCTATTTTACAGCGGTTCAAAATAACACCAGCGAAATGTTTCGAATTACAGGTGGAATAAATCAACGGTTTAGGCAAATTAGTTACCAACTCAAACATTTGCTATGGAGGCTGGACGAAATGAATAGCTGCTATTGTTTGAATTACGAGGTCAATGTATTGTAAATTTTGTATAATGGGAATAAATTTTGAAAATCTGAATTGTAGGGTAGTCGTGGGTTCGATTTAAAAAAACAAAAATAAAAATCAAAAAAGGTTTCGCGTTGAGTTTAATATATTTGTCATTATCGATTACTGTATACTAAAATATCTAGTGTTATCAAATCAGGAATGATGAGATACGCAGAAGTACCGACTGAGTACGTCGAAGCTCCAAGCGGAAGTGGGAGTAGATGGGGCACATTAGTCATAGAAGGCCTGGTAAATAGATCCCAAAAATTTACAAGAAGCGTGGACAGGCCTCCTAAGAGTTGCACTGATGACCTGTTACAAGTTGAAACCATAAGTTGTGACTTGAAACCCACTGGCTTATTATAGCAGAAGACAGGTTAGGTTAGTGTTAGGTTAAACGCGTTTTTATAATGAATACGCTCGTCTTAGTGAGACTTACCAACTGCGTGGGACATCTTAGAGTGCCAAAGTATGAGAGCATACACAAGTGCACTTTCTATTCCTAAAGGAATATGAGTGTTAAAACACTCATATTATAATATATATCATAATGACAGCTCGTAACGACCGGTGAGATATAAGGAGCAGAACCGATAGCTTGAGGTACTCTTTGAGGTACGGAGTGTAAACTTCGCCAACTTCCTAACTCCGGGCTGAATTTTTCTGACAGAAACTCCCTTTATCAATTCAACCTGACCCAAACCTAGGACTACCTGGTTTGTAGTCTAGCCACTAGGCCTAACAGGATAAACTATAAATGCAGGATAGATGAACGGTCAGATAACGGAAACTTAGAGTTTAGTAGTCTAAACGCAAAATGAGACTTAGGAGACAATATTTAACTGCTTTCTATAAACTTTTGTGTTAAGTTCAGAGCTTTTAATAAATTCAATAAAGAGCTTTATTTATTCTATAGTTAAATAGTTACATTTCGTTATTTAAATTGACTCTGTTTAAAGTTTTCGTTGAAGCTTTGTATGTTAATTCTCTATTCATGTTCATTAAAGTAATAGTAAACAATATTCAGGATTCGCATTATAAGTAATAACGGGGTTTTAATGTACTAATATATCTCTGTAGCCTATGCATTTTGGTTAGTTTCAGCTTTGGCACGCAGATAGTTTATGGACCGAGGAATAATATATTATATAAAAAACACTTTATTCAAGTATATAAACAAATATATGTATTTAAAGAAATATATTTTATAAATAATTTAAATATTAAAAACTTCTTTATAACGTAAAAAAATGTGTAAACACTTTTTAAAGTTAGAGTGATATTTTCGTTTATTCGTAATTGTTAATATTGGATATCAAAATATATTATAGTCTATGACTTGTGTAATCTATCATTTAGAATATAAATTTGTAGTCTATATTTAATTTGTAATGTGGTATCTATATTCTATGGTAATATATAAAAATTAAAAGCACTTTTGTCAACAGTCTCAACGTGTTTTATTAGTAATATTATAGATATTTACAATAATCGCAGTAGAATTATCCTATTTCTGATTTTTTTTGTCTTTTACAACGGGAAGAGACAAAGATGTCATCTAAAATATGCAATGGAATAATCTCTTTACCACAGCATCCGGAGCGATTGCACAATGAGGTGGAACGTTTTAGAATTCAAATTCACATTTTCCTACAATATGTAACTTCTCTGCAGTAAACGTGACAATTTTTTAGATAAGAACAAATATTACATAAGTTTGGGTGAGAAAATATTTTATCTTTGGAAAATGCTATTACTAAATTTATTTATTGGTTTTAAGCTTAGTACCTGGGCTACCAAGCTTCGCTCGGAGTTTTTGGCCAAAAGTACAATTTTCTTTTTTTTTTTAAAACTAAAATCTTTAATAAATACAAAAAGATGAATAAAAGCTTAGAAGATAGATGCTTATGCTTATGCCTGAGCATACGAAATTAGCGACCATATTTTGCGTGCGTAAGAAAACCGAAAACACGCGTTTTCCCAGACATAAAACAAATTTAGATCGATTTATCGCCCCCGAAATCCCCCGTGTACTAAATTTCATTAAAATCGTTGGAGCCGTTTCCGAGATTCAGATTATATATATATATATATATATATATATATATATATATATATATATTGGAATTGCTCGTTTAAAGATATTATAGATCATTACATGTATTTTTTTTTAACCCAAACTCACAAAACACAGTTATCTTTCTATGTCATTTTTATATAAGAATTCCACAGTTTTTCATGATTATTTTTTCATAAATAAGTGATAAGTACTTGAAGGGTGAACACGTCTCCATTCTCTATCCGTATAAATTTATTATATGGGTGGAACATGAGTTTATTTTAAGAGATCGTTCTCTAGTCATGCGACATGTTTATGTTGCATGAAGATATATGTACAAACAATCTAAAAACGTCATTATATTTTTATATTTTATAGCATTAAAGATCATTTAATTTTTTTTATTGTATGAATATCGTTATGTGCTAACCATAAAAATAAGTCTTTAACATTTTTATCGAAACTAGTGTTCGCCCATTGGTTGAAATTCGGCCTTAATCATTTTTTTATTGATAACACTAAATCTTGTCAATAGCTACTAAACAAAAAAAAAAAGAAAATCGGTTGACCGACAGAAGTTTTGTTTTTGCCTATTTATATGTAGACTAGCATTGCCCGCGGCTCTGCACGCGTTCAGATGACCAAAAACCAAATTCTTAGGTTTTACATATTAATATACTCTTAAAATGCAGTTTTTGTATGTTTTCTCAGAAATGAGATATTTTCCGCGGTAAAAAGTATCCTATATGTTGACCCGGATAACCAGCTAATATCATACCAAATTTCATCAAAATCTATCCAGTGGTTTTCTCGTAATGCCGTAACAGACAGACAGACAGACAAAAATTCTAAAAACTCTAGATTCGGACTCTGAATCGATAATAATGTCTATTTCAAATAGATTTTCAAAAAAATATTTAATGTACAGATTCGACTTGGTTACAATTTTATTATATGTATAGATATTATATGGACCTAGTATCCATGTCAGAAAACTAGTTTAAGTATACCATGAAGAAAAGATTTTTAATATTTTATTTAAATCTATTCATTACTTTTCTTACTCGACCACTCGAGCTCGTTATAACTTAAACATGCTTCTTTTGGATTTAAAATTAATGATATTCATTAAAGAGCTGAAGCTGTTATCTTTTATTTACTTTGTCGAAGTTTTTTTTTTAAATAGCTTATATACTACTTAACTTTGAATATAGTGTTGACATTTTTCTTCCTACTACAAATATTTATGTATATGTACATATGTACATATAAATTAAATTTAAATATTGAGATATGCATATACTCTTAATTTTTTTTCTGATGTTATTTTGGTGTTTTGGTCATAAAAATTTTTGAATTGCCTTGAAATTATAATAAAGTAATACCCCAAAATAGAATAGAGCTTTATAGTGAAAAATAAGATAGGGTCAGAATAATCTATCTACCTATACATATAACATTCTAATTGAAAATGTTATGGAAATAGCCATTATTATCGATGCAGAGGCCGAATCTATAGTTTTTAGAATTTTTGTCTGTCTGTTTATCACGAGAAAACCACTGGACAGATTTTGATGCAATTTGGTATGATGATAGCTGGTTATCCGGGTCAACATATAGGACACTTTTTATTGCGGAAAATATCTCATCTCTGAACTTACACTAAACGTTAAAACGTAACGTAACGTAGGGACGAACCCGAGCCAAGCGAGGGTGAGTCGCTAGTTTTGGTATAAGGTTTTATGCAAAGTGTTTAATGTTTATGCCATTTCTGTGATTGAGGATTAAAAAGAAATAGAATAAAAATGTAGTTTAAAATATAACAACTAACCTTAATCTGGCTTTCATAAAAATATATTCTATAAAGGTTGTTATATAAAAACGTAGAAAATATATAGAGATTTTCTTATGATTACTCGAAATCCATTGAGGCAATTTGTATGTGCTATGAAACATACAATATGTATGTATGTATGTCTTTACTTAACGATCGTTAGCTTTCCCATAGTCGTTAAGAACCGTTCACCATACAAGCCTAATAGATAACACCCCTGTTCGTTAGACATAATTAATGTGTGAACGGATGAATGAGTAAACGGTAGATGTTAATCTTATGGAGTAATAGTATCCCGTAAGTTCAAGATTTTGCTTTCATTAGTAAGACGTTATTAATATTGATGCTATAGTTTTGGAGCAAGTAATTAACTTTGATAAGCTAGTTACTTGTAATATATGTAGGTATTGTATTGCTTTTAAGGACTCTAGTATCAACGTTGGGAAATGCATTTACGCAAACTATCTACATACATACAGGTTGTGTGGGACTAACCGGCTAGGAAAGTCAGTAGTACCCATTTAAACCCAACAGAACCTCCCCGTTTTAATGGGACGTCGCAGGATCGCTTACGCACTCAACAGTCAAGTGTCAACCACGACGCCCCGACAGCAGGTCTGCCGAAGCAGACCACGCCCAAAAGGTTGCTTCCACAGTCCAGTCTGCTATCAGAGTACAAAGTACGAGGAGCAGCGTGCATAGTCCACCGCCCACCGAAGTGGGCCACCTCCCAATGTTGAGTGTACATTTGTGGCGTGCGTATGGATAGGTCTGTAAAAACGAGATTGATGTTAGTCAAATATTTTTCAACTTAAGTCAATTCTAACGAAGTTACATATTTTGGAAATCGTAAACATTATCTATATACTAATATTATAAAGAGGAAAGATTTATTTTTTTTGTTTGTTTGTTTGTTTGTTTGTTTGTACTGAATACGCTGGACCAATTTATATGAAATTTGGCAAAAAGATAGTTTGAGACGCTGGGAAGGACAAAGGATAGTTTATATCCCGGAAATCATCTCGTAAGGGGATGAAAATGGGGACGAAAGTTTGTACGAGGAAGCAACAAAATTTAAAAAATTTAAAAAGGAAGAAATAAATTTAAAAAGCAGTTAAATTCCATCTCAAGGGATAAAAAAACTAAATAGATCTATATATTATTTTTTATTTATAACTAAATTGGAATAAATACACAAGTAAACCAATAGGCCGTAGTTAGTATATTGTAGTTTGAAATACAGGGCCAAGTTGAATTCGAATCACTTGAGTGAATCCTTGAGTTAATGCTTGAACTATTCGTACAGTAGTTTTGACCGTATCGTTGTTACCAATTAAACTGTAACATATGTAACTGGCGTTACACTTAAGCTTACGAGTATTAAGCTAAAAATAAAAAATCAAGGAAAAGAACAACAGAAAATTTTATTCTTTTCCTTAGTTAATTGCTATATTTTTATCCTCTTACTTCTATCTTAGAATCCGGGGTTCTGGTGTAAAGATCGGCGTTGATATGTCTGTGTACAATAGGTTCTGGATTCGATTACTACTCGATGTAAATTATTGAATTATGGTGTATTATATATATTTGTTATGGATATTTCTATGAATATGTAAGTTTTACACAAATCTTTTGACTCGTTACAGCATGAAGAAGGACCAAATATACATATACACGTCACACAATAAACTATATCTTATAGTTACCATATAAGTTTTTAGCCATCTAAATATATAAAATTCTCGTGTCACGATGTTTGTCCGGGTTTACCTCCTGAACTATTTATCCGACCTTAACGTATTTTTTTTCAAAATGTATGATTCGTTCCAACTTAAAAGATTGGATAGTTTTTTTCCCGATTATTTCTTTTTTTTATTGCAAAATTATCGATTTTTATATGTGTGCCACAGCCACGCGTGGCCTGGTTTCCAAGTATTACATACAATATTTAAATAACACTTCAACAAGGCGCATTTAGTTTAACCTTTAGAGCAACAGGTTGTGTAGGAAATTGTGTTATTTGTATAATCATATAAAGGTTATAACCCAGGCGTAAAATTTCTTTTAAAGAAACCGTATAATAATATAGCGTTAAGGTTTGAAACTTTGAAAGTGGTAAAAGTTCTGAGTCTACACTAAAATATTTACGAAAAAATAAGATAAGCCGAAAGTGGAATTAGATGAGACTATATTCTCTCTGGTTGTTGCTTAAAAGAAAGTATGTAGTCTTTACTAATATAAAGCTGAAGATTTTGTTTTTTTTGTTTGTTTAAATACCCTAACCTATTAATATGTTGGGACATTAACACACAACGCCATCTAGTTCCATGGTAAGCTTGCGTTATGGATGCACTGCACATATATAACTTTAAATACATTCATATTTTATATATACACCTATGACTGGAGTACAAGAATTCGTGCTCATCACACAAATGAATGCCCCCAGCGGGACTTGAACTCGCGACCGCTGGCACAGCAAATAGGGTCACTACAAACTAAGCCAAATGTGTCTTCATATACCCTTTTTTTTAACGTTGGGAAATGCATTTACGCACGAGGTGTGGGACTCACCGGCAAAACCAGTACTACCCACTAAAACCCAACAAAACCTTCCCCCGTCTTAATGGGGCGTCGCAGGATCGCTTACGCATTCAACTACGACGCCCCGACGGCAGGTCTGCCGAGGCAGACCACAACGACCATGGGGTTGCTCCAAAGTCCACTCTGCTATCAGAGAAGTACCAGGAGCACCCCGCATGGTACACTGCCCTCCGAAGAGGGCCACCTCCCACCGCCCAGTGAAGTGGGCCACCTCCCTATGCGTTTCTTGGCTTTGCGCCCGGCTGTATTGCCGGGCACTAGTGAGCCCCCCCACCACGAAAAGGTGAACGCACGTTGGGGGGGGGGGGTCTTCATATACCCTTAATCTATCTAATCCCTAGAAGTAAAATAATGATTTCCCTACTGAGTTCGGCCATGACGGCCAATTTCATTGAGACTAGCCATCTGCACAGGAGATATTAAAGCGCAAAAACAGGGGTAAAACTCCGCCAACTTCCCAACTCTGGGCTGTTACTGATGATTTCTTGAGATCGATACTCAATAACCAAACTTGACTCTACATGAGATTCGAACCCAGGACCTCCAAGTCTGCAGCTGTACATGCTAGCCACTAGCCACATTTTACACATAATAACAAATTAAACTTGAATGTACTTAGGATAATTATTTTAAAAGTACTAACGTAATGTAGTATATGTGTCCTTTCATAGGAAATTTTCATATTAAATAGCATTATGCAATGGTACAGTAGCCGCTATTCGTTACCGCCTCGTTCCATTGCAAATGTTTGAGTTAATAACTAATTTGCTTAAAACGTTGATTTAAGGTTTTGTAGTTTGAAATGTATGGTTTGTCGAATGTAAAACTAGCTGGCAACTATTTTATCGTTATTACTAGAAAAGTAATGCCTCCCTTAGTCAAAATTATACCTTTACTAGCAGAACCCGTTGCGCTCGCGCTAAAACTACAAAAACAATTTCTAAAAAGGTAAGTTTCATACAATATTACATCCCCTATTTTACCCCCTCATGGGCTGAATTTCGAAAAATGCTAAAACAAGTATTTCTTTAATTGTATTGAATAGCATTAATACCAAATTTCAAGTAATTCTGATTATAAATATTTTTTGGGTTGTATTATTATCTGTTTTGTCATGGGAATGAGATGATCTATAGCGATAAAAAGTAGCTTACGTCACGCTAACAAAAATGAATGTTTATTTGTATGTTTGTACTCTGTACTTTCCTAAGCCGTTAATTCGATTGTAATAAAACTTTGATGGGTACTGCGTACGCTCGCAAAGGTTATGGGCCTAAAAAATAATATTTATTTTGTATATTCGTCTTCTGAATTGGCAATGGGCAGGGCATGTTTGCAGGATGATAAAAACGTTTAACAGAGTGGATACCAAGGGACAGGAAAAGGAGAATAGGGAGACCTAGTAAAAGATGGAGAGACATTTACAGACACAGGTGTGGTAATGACTGGATGCAAAAGGCTCGGGAAAGAGATGTTTGGAAAGGTTCAGGAGAGGCCTACGCTGCAGAGGCGACTACTACTAATATATACTGATACTACATACACACACACATATATATATAGAAATATAGGTTTACAAAAGTTAGTACAAATAGAGTTATGTAGATACATAGATAGTCATATAGTTTTATAAGTAGTTGTGTTCAAAAGAAAGAAAAATTTTAACGAAAGTAGTAAGTAAATAAAGGCTATTTTTATTTATTTATTTTATTTTATTTATTTATTTGTCTTCTAAGCGGTCCTAAGCCATTAATACTTAAAGACGACCACGAATAAAGCGAGGGCAAATCGCTAGTCTCAAATAATTAATGTCAGATATAATGAATGCCATAAAAGTCCGTGGAGAATGGTCGATTGAACAAACAGACTTTCTTATTCAGCAGCCGCGCTCTAATAGTAGAGGCGTTTAGCAAAGATACATTCTATCATGAATATTTTACTAGCAAATAAATTGCCAAATTTAAACATATTAAACAATATATTGCTCGCTCCTCCACTCTTGTGGTAAGGTGTGATCTAAGTGTTCATCCAGGATATATCCTATCTCCATTCTGAATGTCCCACCCAAACTTGTTGAGCATTTCAAAAGAAAAAAGTTACAATCATATGAAGGTATCAACTTATAAAGTTTTACATTTACAATAATACTTGTTATTACTATACAATAATAAAAAGAAGCTATGTGATATTTTTATTTATACCATAAAAACAAACAAAATATACGACGAAACAATATGATTTTGGCAAAATTCACTTAATCTTATCCCACTCTAAAAGAGCCATCAGCTATGTTATGCGTAATTCCTGAAGTAATGCGATGAGCAATCGTTTGGAAATCTCGAAAGATTTATATCTTAGAGAAGCTGTGCACTGACCGTGTAGACGATGTGAGATGTTTTTGATGACGTTTCTTGTTAGGAAAGTTGTTGCTTTTTGCTCAAACTGGATTTGATTTATATAATGGCGAGATATAGGAAAATATCTTATTCTTTTATCATTCCATTCCTACTGACTCATTAGCTTAGTGGCTTGCATATATACTTGTACTGATTTCCTGGGATATTATAATAATACTAGTGACTTACGTTTGCTTCGCTTGGGTGTGTCCCTTAGGTACACGGATTTTATTCACGACTTCATGGTTTTTAATTTTTGTGCGTGGAACCCTGATTCTTTTTTCTGAATTAAAATCGAAGCCTAAGTTATCCCTTATAAAATCTATCTACCAGTGAAAGTCCCGTCAAAATCAGTCCATTCACTTCTGAAATTAGTCGGAACAAACAGACAGACAAAACTTTGAAAAATTGTTTTTCTTTACTGATTAGTACCGTATATACATACTTTCATACGCATTTAGTAAAAAGCTGTTATTTTAAATACAAACTGACACTACAATTTTATTTATCTGTATAGATTGTATATCATAATGTTAATTAAGACCTGAGTGAAGAGAGATCGAGTCGATAGCTATAAATATTTACGGTTTACCATACGGTAGCGTACGGTAATCAAATCTGTACCGTCGGGTACAAGGTCGGGTATAATCAATACATTGAAAATACAGACTTAGTTGAACCATTTTTAACCCCCGACGCAAAAAGAGGTGTTATAAGTTTGAAGCCGACGTCTGTCTGTCTGTTTATGTGTGTGTGTGTGTGTCTGGTAGGTACCACAGGTATCGTAGCTCTCAAACGGATGGACCGATTTCGAAGCGGTTTTTTTTCCATTTGAAAGCCAGTTTCCTTGCGGTGGTTCTTAGCTATGTTTGGTTAATATCGGTCCAGCAGTGTAAGAGTATCAGCACTTTTCCAAAATGATGTAAGGCACTTTGGCGTATGATTACTCGATTAAGTGCTTCACACGTGCCATTGTAATCGTTAAATGACAATTAATTTACGTAGGGGGTTTTATAAATTTTTAATTTATAATTATTACACAATTCATAAATATATTAATCCATCCGTTTTATTGATATTACTCAAAAAATTTAAAGCAGATTTACGTACAGGTATTAATTTATTGCTTAATGAATTTGCGGTTATTTGGTGGCTTATATGAAATTACAAGGTTTCGGGGAAAATAGCAGATGCAATTCATACGTTTATTAATTTTCAATTCAATCCCATCTTTAATTTAATATGTTTAAAATTAAAAATTGACAATTGAAACAGTATAAATAGGTAATATTTTTAGTTTTGATTTCAAACTTTATGTAAGGTCTATTATTTTATGATTGAATAGCGACTCGCATGTACGTTTTCGTTTTTTTTAAGCAGAAACCTATTTTTTTTCTAAAATAAAAGTAGCCTAAGATACTGCTTATAACATCAGCTATCTGCTAGGTGAAGTGCCGTCAAAATCAGACCAGCATTTTCGGAGATTAGTCGAAGCAAACAGATCGGCAAATTTTTTAAAAATAGTGTTTTTCTTATAAGTACCGTATATAATTTCATATGCTAGTAAAGTCTGTTATTTTGATGTTACAAACAGACACTTTAATTTTATTTATGTGTATTGATTTATGGTTCATACTATTGGGTCGTTTTTCCTATTATATATGTAATTAGTAGATATATTTCTCGTGAAATAGTGACGTCTTCTTATTTTTTATCAAAACTGTATCTTATTGTTTATTTGTATTTATATTATTTTTACTTACATAGTAAGTAATACAGTAAGCTGTTTATATCTCTATACAATATAATATGTTATTATAATATGGGAATACGAAGAATACACGTGGGTGTTCAATTATACGTCCGATTGTCACTGCTAAGTTATACAGAAATTTAAGCGAAAATTTGTTTCTAAATCGTATTCTTGACTTAATATTGTATTCTATAAGCGACTCACTCTCGCTCCGCTCGGATTCGTCTCTAGTTACGTCTTATCATAACCTAAATTTCATCAAATTCCGTCCAGTGTTTTTTTCGTGATGCCTTCCCAAATAGAGAGACAAAAATTTGAAAAAACAATAAATTCGGCTTGTGTATCGATAATAATTACTATTTTCATAATATATTACAAAAAATGGTTCGACTCAGTAAGAATTTTATTATATGTATAGATTATATTCATATAGAATAGAGTATTAAGGCTAATGTCAACGCCTAATTCTTGTTATTTCCAGTTTTGTTGTGAACAAATTAGTTCTACCCTTATGAGTCTTTTCATACCATTCAGTTTGTGATGAATTTAATCTTATAATAGTATTATATTTAAACAATAGTTTAGATATTATATAATTAGTAATTTTAACTAACGATTTTCCCTAATTTTCTTTATGTAACTCAATAACTGAATCCACGATCATACTTTCTAAAAACATTTAAATTTTTGGAAGTCAGCGGTCAAAACCAGTCCAGGTGTTTCGGAGATTAGCTGGACCAAACAGACATACGTACATACAGATAAACAGACAAACATTTTAAAAATTTTGTTTTTTATATAAATACACTATATAATTTCATTTTGCATTTATTAAAAGTCAGCTGTTATTTTGACATTACAAACAGACATTTCAATTTTATTTATCTGTATAGATCAGTGTCAGTATGAAATATTTCCTTATATATTTTTTGGCATTGTAATGTTAGTAGTAAAATATTGTTACCAGATCGTAAATTCAAGTTTAAGCTACTACTATATTATCGTAAGATCAAGTTAATGCGGCGCCGTAAATAAAGCAGTCTGGGAAGAAATTCTCAACATACATTACAGACTGATGAAGCTTTGAAGATTTATCTTAAACGAAAGCCAGTACATTTAGGTCGGGAACAAAAGTATTGTGATCTCTCTTAGCTTAAAATACCTATGAAACTTATACCAGTCAATTACTATCTGTAGTAATAACAGCTGGCTTATATAATATACTTACCTAATGGATGTACTCCTATTACAAAACAAAGCTGTCATAATAAGGTGTTATATAATATTCTACATACATGTAAGTATTGATTTTAAAGATCACGCCGGCGTGTCAATTAACAATAAATTTCTTAGAATAATAAATAATAAATAAATTAATACGTTAGGACATTATAACACACATCACCATCTAGTTCCATGGTAAGCTACGAGGCTTGTGTTATGGATACCAGATAGTTGATACACTACACATATATAATTTTAAATACATACATAATATTATAAATATAAGCACCCATGACTGGAGTACAAACCTTCGTCATCACATAAATGAATGCCCCCAGCGGACTCGAACCCGCGACCGCCGGCACAGAAAGTAGGGCCACTACAAACTGAGCCAAACGTGTCGTCAAATTAATTTCTTAGAAATTTACCTGGAGGTGTTAAAAGCAATCTCAAACGTCGGGAAACAAAAATCCAAATAAATCCGCGACAAAATCCGAAAAGATAGTTTTATTTAAAAAAGCAATCTCTTTCCTTTTATTTTGGTTCAGGAATAATATTAATTTCTTGATTATTTTTTTAACTAATACATACACCAATCAAATTCTGACTTAACTATTAACTACTTCACCTTTATGAGCAGTACCTGGACGACCGAACTCGGCTTACCATTTTCATTAAATTAAGATTGCATTTTCTCCAGAAAAGAAATCTACTACATGTAATTTAAAGACCAAAACGTAATCTAAATACAAAATTTGATCCAAATCGCAAGACGTTTCGCAGATACACAAAATAAATTAATATATGCAAGAAATGCTTATTTAATGCTATAAGATAACATAAAAAGTTTCTCTTATTATTGCCTCATCTGTTTGCCCATTACACTGCCATCTCAAATGCTATAGTTTCTCTTAGAAATTGTAACTGAAAATTCTAAAACATTAAATCAAAAAGTTAAAACCTGCATTTGTCAGTTATAAAATATCAGTTGGTACACGTGAAACGAAACTCATTTTTCCTGCACCCTTCGAGCGACCGTTGTCACACTCCTGCTGTATTGGGTACCATTAGTCTACGTCAGGACAATAGCGTCAGTATATTGCTAGCCACTATAGGTTCAGGATAAAATGTTGAAAGCTGATATTTTACAGTATACT
Source organism: Brenthis daphne (assembly GCA_947093115.1). Lineage (NCBI taxonomy): Eukaryota > Metazoa > Arthropoda > Insecta > Lepidoptera > Nymphalidae > Brenthis > Brenthis daphne. The sequence continues at coordinate 34,448,905 of OX352473.1, read as the reverse complement.
CCATCTATTCTTTTAATTTAACACCATGAAGTTCTACTGTACGAGTTATTTCTACTGTATACTACAAGGCTATTTTTTCAGCCCATTTTTTACGACAACTGTCAGTTGAATCACAGGCAAAATTAGTAAATAAAAATTATTCGGCGATATATTTATTTTTTGTTTTTCGATTTATCCTGGTATTTGTGCAAGCTTTTATTTAACTTGCAATTTGGTATGTTTGTATGAGACAAATCTTGCAAGCAGATTTAAACCCACTTCTTCTTATCATACCGAGTTGAAATTTTACATGTAGGTTCAGTTCCGATGACAATAGCTATTTATGATAATTATGACCTGATTCTCCATTTAGGATTGGTTCAAGACGACCCAACTTCTTAACGGTCAAGAGTACAGACACGAAATTTTATATACGGTTTCAATTATTACAATTCGTTCTAAAATCTACCATAGCTTGGCTATTACGTCCCAGGCTAGCTCCAAAGCAGACATCTCCTCAGCAGTTAACAACATTTTTCTTCTATTTAGCGCAATAAAAGAAAAGCTTATTTTTTTGTGAAAATGGTTTTATAGTGTTAATTTTATTAATCTGTATGTAAACTAAATAAGTTCGGTAAATTTCATTCAGTAAAAGCTTATAAAATATACACCACATCCTATCGAGGATAAATCCTCCAGTAAAAAAGGAAATACAACATAAATTTAAAACTTTCGCTATTAATATAAAACTGCATGTTTAATTATAAAGGACTGAGTTAATAATTTTAATATTGTTTGAAAGGCTTAAATTAATTGCCTTTTCGTGACTCGAAATTTGGGTTATTCGAGTAAATAACGCGTTAATTTTTAATAGTCCCTCTAAATATATTTCTAGAGGTTAAAATTATAGGGAAGAGTGATTGAGTCTCATTTGACAATTTAAAAATATTGTGTAAACGTTTGATCAATGTTACATATTAATTTATATATATATTACATCAATCAATCAATTTCATCAAATTATTTTACCTAAACTTTTGCTGAAAGTTGCAATTGAAATTCTAGGTGACATTCTACATAAACCCAGGTCTTAAGTCTATTTTGATATATCGTAGCAGAAACAGTAAATTTATTAGAATAGGGGTTTGTCCATAGTAAGGTTTTACCGTTCAGTATAGATTTCGCAAAGATGAGATGTGTTCCCGCAATAAAAAGTATCCTTATATAATATATGTTGACCCGGATAACCAGCTATTATCATACCCATCAAAACCTGTCCAGTGGTTTTCTCGTGATGCAGTACCAGACAGACAGACACGTTTGGCTCAGTTTGTAGTAACTCTGCTTGCTGTGCCAGCGGTCGCGGGTTCGAGTCCCGCTGGGGGCATTCATTTGTGTGATGAGCACGAATATTTGTACTCCAGTCATGGGTGCTTAGATTTATAATATGTATGTATTTAAAGTTATATATATGTAGTGTATCAACTATCTGGTATCCATAGCACAGGCCTCGTAACTTACCATGGAACTAGATGGTGATGTGTGTTAATGTCCCAACATATAAAAAAATATAATATAACATATAAAAAACTCTTAATCTTAATATTCATTTATTTATTTATATTAAAACATATGACGATAAGTGATTTAATATGTGCCTTTTTTACTTCTGTATTACTCTGTAATGTTTCAATGGATTTATGAATTTTTAACTGACTTTAAAAGTAGCAGGAGGTATATGTTCATCCGCGTGTAATTTTTTTGTCTATATATTTTTTTATGTACGTTTACCGATTACTCGGAGATGGCTTAGCCGATTTTTCGACATTAAGTTGTATACATTTAAAGTAGGCCCTGAATGAGGCCCCCCCCCCCCAACGTGCGTTCTCCTTGTCGTGGTGGGGGGCTTAGTAGTGCCCGGCAACCCAACCGGGCGCGAAGCCAAGAAACGCACAGGGAGGTGGCCCACTTCGGTGGGCGGTGGGAGGTGGCCCTCTTCGGTGGACGGTGTACCGTGTGGGTTGCTCCTGGTACTTCTCTGATAGAAGAGTGGACTTTGGAGCAACCCCATAGTTGTTGTGGTCTACTTCGGCAGACCTGCCGTCGGGGCGTCGTAGTTGAATGCGTAAGCGATCCTGCGACGCCCCATTAAGACGGGGGAAGGTTTTGTTGGGTTTTAGTGGGTAGTACTGGCTGTATTATGCCGGTGAGTCCCACACCTCATGCATAAATGCATTTCCCAACGTTAAAAAAGGCCCTGAATGAGGTGGTCCCATAGAATTTTTTTTGACATAGATTATAAAGTTTTCGAGTTAATCAGGAAAAAACATGAAATTCAAAGTATTTAAATGGTACCGAATTTGAAGATATCTGATTAGGTATCAGTTATTTTTTACTATTTATTATCTGAAAGTCGATTTTATTAATTAATTATCTTTTATGAACATAATTACCCTGTGAGCGGAATGGCGGGCAAAAACTAGTATTTAAATAAATACACTGTAACCCGTGTGTGTAATGTAGAATTCCTATTGCATTGAAATTCTCAAGTTTGGTTTTTAAAATAATTAGAAAATTAGATTTATTCTAGAATTTCGTAGAATAAATTGCCTTTATTAAATCAATATAAAAATCTATATACAATCTAAGCACCATAAAAATAATGAGCAAAACTGCTAATTAAAACGGTATAGTGTATAATAATTTAAATAATTACTTTATTTATTTTGTCATCACAAGAAGCTTATCAAAGTTCGTTATATCATAAGCTTAACAAATATAATAAGCTATATAGGTACATATTTATACTAATATTATACATGTGAAAGTGCGTTTGTTTGTCCTTGTTTCACGTCAAAATGGAGTAATGGATTGGTGTGATTTTTTGTGTGGAGATACATGGAGGGCTGGAGAATGACATAGGCGACTTTTTACCGCGGGAGATTATCTAATTCCCACGGGAAAACACGTTATAACTTATAATACAATCCAAAAAAATATTTATGATCAGAATTACTTGAAACTTGGTATTAATATTCTTCAAAATTAAATAAATACGTGTGTTTTAGCATTTTTTGAAATTCATCTATATATAAGGGGGTAAAATTTGGGATGAAACTTTGTATGAAACTACCTTTTTAGAGATTTTTTTGTAGTTTTAGCGCGAGCGAAGCCGCGGGTTCTGCTAGTTACATATAATTCATTCTCCTTTGTATTCTAAATAAAGTGAAGTGGATAAGTATCGTGTAGTCTCATTCATAGGAAATTTTTGAATAATAGCACTTATATACTACCCACTTTAATGGAAAGTCAAAATATGTCAAACAATAGACCTATCAGCAAACAAAGCGTGGACATTCGCCACTTCACATTCAATAGAGTCCTTACAAATATTCAATAAAATAGCTTGAATGGTATTTCAATACTGGCAAGTCACGGCAATATAGAATTTATTTAGATATTTCTCGTATCAAAGAGCTGCTTGCTTTATTGTTAAGCTCGCATTTGTCTCTATGTGGATTTCAGTTTTTTTTTTTAAATGTTGGGACATAAACACACAACACCACCTAGTTCCATGGTAATAACGAGGCTTGTGTTATGGATACCAGATAGTTGATACACTACACATATATAACTTTAAATACATACATATTATAAAAATAAACATTTGACTAAATATTATTGAAATTTTAGCAATTTATTCTAATATTATAGTCGTATTAGTAATATACTCGTAGCTATCTTTGAAGAGAAAAAAATCGTCTAGTGTGTAGTAATGAAAATATTCACTCATACAAAAATAACTTAAAGTAAAAATTATATGAAAAATGAAACATGAATGTGAACCAGTTTCGAAAATTGCGTAATATGGCAAAAGTAATTGTTCTTTATTTCAAACACATTTTGAACCTAACCACTACTGAAAAAGAGTTGAAAATCTATTGCAGATTAAACTCACCGTTTTTAAGCTCCAGTGTTGGCTTTAATAAAGCTAATTAGCGGCGGTATGTTCTACGTCTGTCATGTTGTAAACAGCAAGTAGTATTGAGATGTAGCGGAAGTGAAAACCTGTGTAAGTAGGTCAATACTTTTGGTAATGAAGAATTTTTTTTTACTGTTCTTCCAAAATACTGTGTTACGATCTAAAGATTATGGGATATAAGCTTCCAATCTATGTGGTGGACCCCTCATTCTTTTTCCAGACGAAATATATTTTTTAGACCTAAAACATATTAACAAACACTACTCAGTTCCAGGATCGTTTTGTCAATATTTTGAATGGTTTAAAAAAATCGTTTAGAAAAAGAGTGAGCGGTCCACCAAATAGATCGGGATCTCCTACTAATATTATTTGTTCTCGTATTTGTGTATTATCTAGTATATATTCTTCTTTTCACTTCACTTCTGAAGGTTTTGACCTTGAAAGGTCTCCTTAGACTTTTTCTGTCACTTCTGACACCAGTGGCGGCGTGGCCGACCGCGTGGTGTTTTTTCCTTCAAAAATTCCCAGTAAATCTATAAAATTTTCTAGCCTATCCAGTGGGCAATGTGGCGAAAATATCCTAGAATGCGTAGGTAACAGGTTGCAGGGTGCCTAGTCCTTATGCGAAATCGCTCCAGAATCGACTTAGATACGACAGGTTATATGTGGAGTATTCTTCGCCAACACCACATTTCATTTATAATAGAAATTTATGGAAAGGAATATTTGTACTTATGATGTAAAATTTCTAATAATAAGTAGAAAATGTTAGAACCAGAATATAAAAATAAAAATAGATTCCCGCAGCTAAAATATGAATGTCATCATCATTATATTCTACAGGAAGCTATTTTACTTCTGAGTAACATAAGCCACATTTAATATACGTATGCATATATATTTTTAACCATCTTCCAAAAAGCAGGTTCTATATTCGTCTGTATATATCTATTATATGTATGTATGTTCATTTTCCTTTGTTTGTCAACCAATTTTCTTTATAGCTGTTTAGGAGCTTTAGTGTTCTCAATAGATAGAATCATCAAATATAATCTACACAACAAAATAACTTGTGAAGTGAGTACCTCCTTTTTTTGAAATTGATGAAAACATATACTAACGTTTCATATACGTATAGATATCTAAATTAACGGAAATTCACAGCGCATACTCTCATTCCAGAAGTAAATGCGTGGGTCTAAATATTTATACGGTATACAAAATATTTATATTGTACGCCAAATCCGATACAAATTATTAGAAGCACGTACATTTGAATGCTAGCTACTAATTTTCTGTTCAATATTTCGATGTATAATGTACTTAGTATTCATATAGGTATACATATTATTTATATTAGTGACCAGACTGATTTTCCTTATCCACACTAGAGACCTAGCTATAAGAGCCTAATTTAAATAAATAAATAGATAAATAGATATATAGATAAATAAATAGATAAACAAAGAAACAAACAAACAAACAAACAAACAAACAAGTAAACAAATAAATAAAAAATAAATAAAACTTTCTTCTTACAAATTACCTGCTTATTATGTCTGCACTAAAAATGGAAAATTAAAACTTAAAAAAAAACCGCCTTCAGGCACTAAAATGTAAAAAAATTACTAAACGGAGGTTTTCATATGGAATAGATACCTAAGCAGATATTTTTGAAGTCGGTGCCATCCCAAAATATTTTAAAATATGTATTTTACATATCGAAATATATTAGATTTGCTTTGAATCGGCTGGCATCGACTTCGAAAATATCTGATTAATTCTAAATGAAAACCTCCGTTTAGTTATTTTTGACATTTTAGTGTCTGGAAGTCGGTTTTTTTAAGTTTTTATTTATTATTCAAATATACCAAAGAAATATACACTTTATAATTAATTACTGTACAATTCATATTCGCGTGGAATTTTAAGAATGCTGCATTCACCCGCTGAAAGACACACACATTTCGGCATTCTCAATATAATCCCATAATAGGTGTTCAATTCGTATTGTTCGATTGATATTTAGAACCTTAAACAGTACGGTACAATTCATATAAAATATATACAGGTTTACGTATTTTATATATATATATATATATATACATAAAGAAAATATATATACATACACATTACACTTATATAATACGAAGATACTCAAAGTAAATGAATGTTTGTTTTAAGTAAAACTTCATATCTTCAATATTTAAGGTACCTTTCCCCATCCCGTTCATTGGTTCCACCTGTATAAATAATTATTAGTTAGCCGACGTTTAAAAATATCTATCGATTTTGACTGTTTGATATCAATAAAGGAAGAGCATGCATTCACCTTTACATCTACAATTGTAAAAGCCGTTATCGTTCTGAACCTAAGTCTAAGTCGTAAAAATATATAGGGCATATAAAAAATTCCCCAACTCCCTAAGATTAGATTGAGTCATGTTCCCATTTTCCGCTCTATTCATGAGTGAAACTTGCGTGAGAACGATTTTGTTAGCAGCTTTGTTTCCACCTTTTACATCGACTCGCTATTACTGTATTCAGTATTACAGACCCACGAATGAAAGCTTACAAGCTTTTCACAGAATGTTTAACTTAATAACCCGCGACTTGGTGTATATAGCTTTTTTTGTATTTATCAAATTAGCTTTTTAGCTACTGTTTTTATTTCATGAAACAAAAATCTCATATTTGATTTATTAAAATTTAAAGTACATTTACTACAATAAAAAAATCGGCCAAGTTCGAGTCGGACTCGCGCACGAAGGGTTCCGTACCATTATCTATAAAAACGGCAAAAAACCATACCTGTTGTATAATTATTTATTTTTAAATTAAATATATAACTAAACATTTTGTAAATATTTCAAGCATCTACTTGTTGCCGTTATCAATTTCGAGAAGAAACGAGCAAAAATATGACGTTTGTTGTATGGGAGATCCCTTAAATATTTAATTTATTCTGTTTTTTAGTGTTTGTTGTTAAAGCGGCAACAGAAATACATCATCTGTGAAAATTTCAACTGTCTAACTATCACGGTTCATGAGATACAGCCTGGTGACAGACGAACAAACAGACGGACGGTCGGCGGAGTCTTAGTAATAGGGTCCCGTTTTACCCTTTGAGAACGGGACCTACAAAACGAAAACTAGTATGAGTGCGCACAGGATTGGGACGCCTTCATGCTAAAACGGCTAGATACATTTCAATGAAACTTAGTGCACAGATAAATTTTCATCTCGAGTATAACATAGGCTATTGTTAGTAATAAAATTTGCTTGTAGATGGCCTTGCCTGTATTAGAAATACCGAAGTAAAGTAAGAATAAGTCAACTAGTCGATTTGCAATTAATATATTAAATATTTCTTTATTAATAGAGATGTCATTTCTTTCCAGAACCAATTCTGAGCCATCTTTAATATAATTTGGCAATGGATTTTAACTATAAAAGCGTAGAAAGACAATAGGACGAACAGTTCATGGACGGTTGCCAATACTCTCAACTCACATAGAATTGGCAGACATACTTTGTTGTACATTTTATCCCAATTTTTACTGAATTCAAACGAAATACATAATACAAGTGCTGTATATGTAAAAGTGATAATGTATTTTTAAACAAGATTTATTAAACACAATGTTTAATTTACAGTCATATTATCAAGAAGTAAAATGAAATTCGTGTGTCTGTATGTAAGAAGAAAATTCCGGAACAAATGATTCGATTCTAAGCAAACTTTCATTAATAAATCTAGGATTATCTTAAATTAGTAACTGTATTAAAAATATTTCATATTAAGTACGAGTAGTTAGGCATGCAATAAAGCTGGAGCGATTCGCCATGGTGGTGCATTAGAAGTGTTGCCTAATCATTGAATATACCATAAAAATGCCATTAAAAGTGCCTTCTAGAACCCATAACGACAGTTTTATGAATTTTTGATAACGGTTATAATTTTTAGTGCCTTACCTAATATATTATGTTAACGTCGTAGTAGTGAAGTTTTTATGTAAAAATTAAAATATATTAATTTACGATTCATCTATTGCAATACTGTTTATTTATTTACGCGAGTTTTTGATATCCTATATAAAACTATCTCTTCGGATTTTTTTGGGGATTTATTTGATTGGTTATGATTTTTGGGTCCCGACATTCTAAATATTTTATAGTCATGGGAGAGACGGAAACGTCGAGAACCGAAAAATCGAAATAAATCCGCGAAAAAATCCGAATAAACTCCTTTTTTTATAACATACTAGCATTGTCCGTGGCTCCGCCCGCGTTCAGATGACCAAAAACCAAATTCTCAAGTTTTACATATTAGTATACTCTTACAATTCATTTTTTGTATTTTTTCTCAGAAATGAGATATTTTCCCGCGGTAAAAAGTATCCTATATGTTCCATGTACCCGGATAACCAGTTATCATCATACCAAATTTCATTAAAATCTGTCCAGTGGTTTTTTCGTGATGCGGTAACAGACAGACAGACAGACAAAAATTCTAAAATCTATAGATTCGGGCTCTGTATCCATAATAATGTCTATTTCAATTAGATTTTTCAAAAAATATTTAATGTACAGATTCGACTTAGATAGAATTTTATTATATGTATAGATTATTATAACCTCGAGCTCCAATGTAGAACAAAAGTACGAAGCGATTTATACGAATAATCTCGAAATTTGGCAGAAAATTTAAAAAAGAGTTCATATTCCTTTGCATGGATTTAGGAATTAAACAAAATATATAAATAAGTAATCATCATAATGAGTGAATTTCTAACTTAGATTTGATGGCAAAATCCCAAAATATGAAATAAAAAAATCTTTTTTTCCATTGTTTAATTTTAGAAAAAATAAATGATATGAAATCTTACAAATAAATAAATACTACGGAGTCCTATTTCCAGTTTTCTTTACTGGAAATAAAACTCTGCAATATTGATAGCATTTCCACTAACCTCACTGGATATATTACACTGTACACTCAACTGTAATATAGGTACTGTATACTGAATTTCCATTAGGTGTTTTTATATTCTTCTGTTTCCAATTAAGCATTGAATATTGTATAGAATTTTTGAAATCATTTTATCCATAACTAGCGTCTCATCCTAGCTTTGCTCGGGTTTGTCCCTAGTTTGATTCTCCATACAAACGTTCACCCCATTTTCACCCCCTTAAGGGATGATTTCCGGGTTAAAATTATCATAATAGTCCTTCCCAGAGTCTTAAACTACTTTCTTACCAAATTTCATCTAAATCGGTTCAGTAGATCCAGAGATTACCCCCTACAACGTAACAAACTCACAAACTCATTTTTATAATATTTTATTCATAATAAATAATCGCTAAATCAGTTAAGCCACTGTACATTTTGCAACTTACATTAACTAAATTGATGTCGTTGCGAAGTGCAGATATATTACTATTGAAAATATTTTTATACTCTAATGGTTTCGTATAAACAATATTACAATGAGATGTTATTTTACTGGGATTTTAATAAAATGTTTACGTGAGTAACAAAAGTGATTAAAATTTTTAATTTTTAGATATATTTCAAGAAAAACATAATAATAATTATGTTTATATTAAAAACTGACGAAAAATGTTTGGTTCTTATGCATAATTTCTATTGCCTATATTTTTTATATATAAAATTCCCGTGTCACGATGTTGGTCCGCGATGAACTCCGAAACTACTTATCCGATCTTAACGTATTTTTTTCAAAATGTGTGATTTATTCCAACTTAAAATATAGGACAGTTTTAATCCCGATTATTTTCTTTTTTATTGCAAAATTAACGATTTTCATATGTGTGCCACAGCCGCGCATGGCCGGGTCTTCTAGTATGTATATAAAATGGTAAAATGTCCATATATATCCAAATAATATACATAAAAGCATAACTTCCGCTTGAGTTTCTTCTATATTCTAACAACCGAAGTAAACAGCAAGTCTGGCTAGTAACAGAGGATATGAAGTTGAACCTACTGATTTGAACGTAGCTATGCAAAAAAAACCTTTGCGTCCTTAGGTGCCTCCTGCGACTTCATACAAAGCATCGCCTTTTGATTATGCAAGTTTATAATATGTATTAATCTTTTGGCAAACAAGCACCATTTTTTGCAATGTTTGTGAGATTAATTTTGAGGTAGCAAACCAATCTAAACATATAATAAAATTGTAACTGATCATCGTCTGTACATGGAGGATGTTCGAGAAAGACTATTATCAGGGGTCTTTATTAACGCAATAGAACCCAAAACAATGATTTTTAGAATTTCTGTCTGTTTATCTGTGCGTTTGTGCGCACTAATCTCAGAAACGGCTTAGCCGATTTAGGTGCGGTTTTCACTAATGTATTATGGTAAGATTCACTTAACATTTATAATTTGTTTTATTTTAATCGGTTTATAAATGGTTATGTCAATTTAAAGAATTAGAGCGAAGTGAGGCGAGTCGATAGTGTCACATGTTTTTTTTAATATGTTGGGACATTTACACACAGCACCATAGTAAGCTACGGGCTAGTGTTATGGATACCAGATAGTTGATACACTACACATATATAACTTTTAAATACATACATATTATAAACATAAACACCCATGACTGGAGTACAAACATTCGCGCTCGTCACACAAATGAATGCCCCCAGCGGGACTTGAACCCGCGACCGCTGGCGCAGAAAGTAGGGTCACTACAAACTGAGAGAAACGAGTCGTCGTCTCTAATATGTTCCAAAACAAATTAGTGAAATATTATGCTTTAAGTATTAGGGCACAATGATCGAAGTTTATTGCATAAAAGCGTGATACAATCTCATTTGTGTGATCGCTTTGATATCTAATATCGTTTTATCATTATTTCTTATACCTTCAACATTAATTTTCCTTAGCTTTTGTACTTTAAATGGCTTTTTTTATAGAAAACCTTATTAGTGTCTTTAATAGAATGTAAAGCTCATTTCGAAGCTTTATTAGTTTACAACTTGTTGTACTAAAAATAAGATTTGGGAAAGTAAATAACAATTATTATAATTTAACTCAAATTCAGTTCAAAGACAAAGTAAGAAAAAGAAATGGAATAAATAATATCTTAAGTAAACAAAAGGAACATAAATGTATTATTCTATATACATATATAGATTATTTTAAGTCAAGGTATATATATATATATATATATATATATATATATATATATATATATATATATCTTGATTTCGCTCATATCGAGACCTTAATATTATATTAAGATATTCCAGACTATAATCTATCTCTGTGCCAAATTTCATCTAGATCCGTTCAATCGACACGTTTGGCTCAGTTTGTAATAACCCTACTTGCTGTGCCAGCGGTCGCAGGTTCGAGTCCCGCTGGGGGCATTCATTTGTGTGATGAGCACAATGTTTGTACTCCAGTCATGGGTGTTTATATTTATAATATGTATGTATTTAAAGTTATATATGTGTAGTGTATCAACTATCTGGTATCCATAACACAAGCCTCGTAGCTTACCATGGAACTAGATGGTGATGTGTGTTAATGTCCCAACATATATTTAAATCCTTCTGGCGTAATTGAGTTACAAACATCCATCCAAACTTTCCCATTTATAATATTAAAGGGGTTGATATATAGTTTTTAAATATCAATGATATTAAAATAATAACTTTTCGGCCAAAAACCATTACTAAAATTGCCATATTCAGATTTTTAGTTTTCGTACTTTTTCACTTATGCAAGGAATTGTTTTATAAAACATGTTTGGTAAGAAGAGTTTTAAACAAATTGAATCATCTAGGAATTGAACTTAAATCCCCCAAATAATGCTATATCAATACATTCGATCATTTTTTTCTCTAAAAATAATATTTTCATACATTTCTAAACACATCATTTGAAATCTTACACAATAATTCATTAAACGTGTAAAGCCAAAAGAGTGACATATGATACCACCAAGTTTTTATCTCGTGAGATAAAAAGGTGTTTTCCTAAATGGGCGGGAAGCGTGATTTATGCCTTTGAAAAGAATTTGTTTTATATTATGAAAGCTGAAACGATTTGCGTAATTGCGGTATGTTTTGTTATAGAAACAAGTGGCGAACGATGGAAAAGGTGTTTTACACTTTATATATTGTTAACTAGAATATATGTATCTATATAAAATTGGGTTGAAACATAGACAAAAAAAGTACTCAACTGTTTTGTCTTTGCCTATTTATATATATACCAGCATTGCCCGCGGCTCCACCCGCGTTCAGATGACCAAAAACCAAATTCTTAGGTTATACGTATTAGTATACTCTTACAATGCAGTTTTTTTTCTCAGAAATGACATATTTCCCCGCGATAAAAAGTATTCTATATGTTGACCCGGATAATCAGCTATCATCATACCAAATTTCATCAAAATTCCTCCAGTGGTTTTTCCACGATGCGGTAACAGACGGACAAAAATTCTAAAAATTATAGATTTGGCCTTTGTTTCGAAAATAATGACTATTTCAATAAGATTTCCCAAAAAATATTTATACACACAAATGAAGGCCCCCAGCGAGACTCGAACCCGCGACCGCTGGCAGCGCCGCTGGGTTGCTACAAACTGAGTCAAACGTGTCGTTATACAGAAGATTGTGTCATAATAGAAGATATTTCATAATACCTAATCTAATGTAGTGATAATTCACATATTACTTTAAAACTCACTGTTTAAAAATATAAAATAATACTTTTAAATAGAAACCCTACCCATTGCTTCATAACCTTATTTAAAAGGGTCGTAAAAAGCAAAATTTCAATTAAATTTCTAATGTTACATGTATAATTAAAATTAAAATTCAGTAGCGTTCCATACTTACCTGTTTGAATGAAAAAAATGTAGAATAATATTACAACATATTTATGCTAGCCAATTGCTGTGTTTTTTAATGTTTTAAATAAATCTTTTTTATATATTAAATATTAAATTATGGCTTTTTAATATATTTATTATATATTAAAGTGTTTTTTAATGTTTTAAATAAAGCTATTTTTACGGATATTGTTGTGGTTGTATTTTGATTGTTTGTTCCCGAATTTTTTTAATGATTGAAATACATTTTTCTTTTTTTGTTCGATTAGTATAATTTCATTCAATTCTCTTGTTAACACATCCAGGTAATTTTCAATTAAAATTCTAAGAAATCTATTGTTAACTGACACGCCGGCGTGTCCGCGGTCGTGGAGGGATTTATGACTTCAAAGCGTGCCCCTTGAGCACAGATTACTTCGCCAATGTCACGTAGAATGATGACAGGGAGGAGATTTGTCGGTAAAACGATTAGTATAAAGTAAACATGTTCAGGGGAAAAGGACTTTAAAGTCTCAAAGTGCATACTTCAAAATTTTGACAGAAAGTCTATTAACTTATTTCGCCAAACGTGTGACCTGATGGCTTATGGTTTAAAACCATATAAGGTAACCACTAAACCATTGAGGTCCCAATATATGGAGTCATGATTCGAGATATCTAATATTTACTTTAATTAACGCTCCAAGGCTTCAATATGTTACATTCATTACTAACTGTTCATATCCAATAACTGTTCTACAGTAACTAAGTTATTAATTATTTCTTAAGTTAATTTACAAACATTAATTCAACGAGATATCAAATTGTCAAATCTATACATAACATAATAAAATTATAACTTAGTTAAATCTATACATTAAATGTTTTTTTTGGCAAATCTTATTGAAATAGTCATTATTATCGACACATAGGCCGAATATATAGTTTTTAGAATTTTTGTATGTCTGTCTGTCTGCCCGGGCACGCTTCATGAGAAAACCACTGGGCAGATTTTGATGACATTTTGTATGATGGTAACTGGTTATCCAGATCAACATTTAGGATACTTTTTACTGCGGGAAAATATCTCATCTCTGAGAAATTTATACTAACCGTAAAACGTAGGAACGAATCTGAGCGGAGCGAGGGTGAGCCGCTAGTTTATTATAAAACGTTTAAGTGCTTGTAAACAACGTACTTTAAAAACTTGTATGAACAAACACAAACCTGTAATTTGACAAAATAAAACACCTATTTGAAAGCTTTCATTCAAATTTTTCATTAAACTAAAATTCTTACATTTTAAATTACTTTCAACTTTTACAATAGAACGCCTGCGGTAAAAAGCTCGGATTACGCCGTTACGACAAATATGTCAAGTTATGGTGTAGCAAATAGTGGAACTTTTAAAATTATTTTTCAATATGAATAGTAAAATTAACTAATTTTTTTAAAAAAAATTGCTACTAATACTGTATAATAAAATAAACAAATATAAAATTTAAACTTTTATTTTAACTCCACTTCCAAAAGTTCAGCCGCTATTTTTCTCTCTATATTTTATTTTAATAGAATCAGTAATTAACATATATATCTAGTTAGTATACATTTGTAATTTTTTATTTAAATTAGTATACATATAATAAAATTCTAAGCCGAATCTATATATAAAATATTTTTCGGAAAATCTTATTGAAATAGACTTTATTTTCGATACAGAGGTCGAATCTATAGTTTTTAGAATTTTTGTCTGTCTGTCTGTCTGTTACCGCATCACGGACAGATTTTGATGAAATTTTTGCTTTTATTTGTGTATTTTGGAATAAATATACCAATATATAAAAACTGACAAGAGGCTGATAATGAGTACTTTACATAGTATTTAACAATATCGTATCGGTATATCGTCGCATTCATGAAACCGTATCTTAAAATCGTCATACAATTCTCGAAAACTTTACGGGTAAATATCGTCCACATTGTTTCATGGTGTATTGTTGAAACAACAGATCAACAGATGTTGTTAACGCGTCGATTGTTTTACACGATATGTTTATCTTACATGCTCTATATAACGTGCCTTTTACTATTATAAAACAGCAATTGTATTTACTTTACAAAATGGATGGAATGACTTATAATTGTTCAGCATTTTCTAAAAAAAACTTTTTAACAAAAAAATAAAAACCGACTTCAAACAAGAGCACTAAAAAGTAAAAAAAACCTGATTGGTAGTTTTCATTTACTATACATAACAAATCAAATATTTTCGAAGTCAGTACGCTTTGCTTTGTATCGGCTGGCATTTCGTTCTGAGGTAACACACATAAAAAAATACAGCCGAATTGAGAACCTCCTTTTTGAGGAAGTCGGTTGAGAAACTAAACATATTAGGCAATATTATGTATAAATATCAGAACCCGCGTCTAAAAAATATTGGCTATATTTTATCAATATTATCATCTTAATTTAACGACCAATTAAAATAACCGAAGATCGTCTTAATGATTTAATGTCTTATATAATAAAGCTGTGTAAGTAAAATTATAATTTAATGAAAAAAAAAAGATCTTTCCCTTCACATTAACTTAAAATGTCGTTTTAATTGTAATTCTGAAAGATTACACGTAGCTAATGAGATAGGCATCAGGATTGGGAGGGATTAGACGATGCCAGAGAAGCAATAATCTACAATCTCTTGACTTAGTTAATGTAAAATATTTTTACTGCCAAATGTAACGAACTTTCGCCCAAATTAATTTTGTAAAGCAATAAGTTTTAGTAAAAAGTTATTTTATATTATATGGAAATTGAATTCGTTGTAATAATATATAATCTATACATATAATATAATTTTAACTGAGTTGAATAATAGATTAAATATTTTTTGGAAAATTTTATTGAAATAGTCATTATTATCGGTTAAGAGACAGAATCTATAGTTTTTAAAAATTTTATCTGTCTGTCTATCTGTATGTCTAGGAACGCATCACGAAAATACCACTGGACAGATTATGATGAAATTTGGTATGATTATAGCTAGATATCCGGGTATGAATATATACGATATATATGAATATATACGATATTTTTATTGCGGAAAAATATCTCATCTCTGAGAAATTTATACTAAACGTTAAAACGTAACTAGGGATGAACCCGAGCGGAGTGAGGGTGTATCGTTAGTTATAGTATATTACATAAAACACTTAAACGCATACAAACAAACCGAGGGTAAGTCAATAGTTTACTATAATTTCCCAAGTTACAAACCAAATATTACAGATAGCTTTGTAGCGTCCTCCGAAACACCACATCACAAGTTTATGACCGTGAATTCGCATAAATTACTTAGATCCACAGTGTCACGTTGTACGGCCTTAGCGGATACGGCGCTTTCATCCCATCCTCTGCAAATTCCATTTTATGCAAATCCACATATTGGAAAGACTCTGCCACGTAAAAATAACGTAAGATTTTCGTATTTTGTAATAAAGTGCAATGTAACTTTAGATCAGCTAGAAATATAGTACAGAATTATTATATTTTTCAAATAACTACTTGTTATACTTAAAATTAAAATGCCACCTAAATATAGGAAATTTAATTTAGGGGCTAGTTTAGGGGAACTTTTAAGCTAGGGATCCCATACGTAGGTGGTAGCTTAAGTGATGTTGGTGAAATCGGGCATTTTTCTTCCATTTAAAGAGAATCAGCCAAATTAATATTAATATTAAATTATATGTGATAATATGTATGTTGGACAGTTAAGTACCCATGTCTACTAATCGCTTTGGTTATCGTTTAAACGATACCAAGTGAAGTATACTATAGCAACTCAGTTAAGTAAGTGAAGTATAATAAAACTATAGACAAACAGGTAAACAGACAAACAGATAAACAGACAAATAGACAGAGAAACAAAATGGAAAATAGAACAGCTCTCCACGCCGGTGGTAGCTTCCTCAAGGACTTACATACTGACGCTCTGTAAATTATTTTGACGATTCATAAAATCTTACAATAAACGACTTCCAGGCACTAAAAAGTAAAAAATAACTAAACAGGGGTTTTCATTTAGAATAGATACCTAATCAAATATTTTCGAGATTTATATACATAGATGGAGTCCATAAAAAAATGTCAAAGTCAAAAATAGTAGGGTGATTTATTTTTGTTTATGCTACTATTCGCAACGTCCCGATATTACCACAGAGATAGTTTATTTTTCTCAAAGAATAATTTCTTTATTAATCGTTGTTTTATAATTTTGGAAAAGAAAATATGATACGCCTAATATTTTATTATTTTGTGTATTTTAAGCTTTAATTATATATCTATCTCTTTTTCCCCTTGAGAGAGAGGGAGAGAAAAGCAAATTCAATTATTATAAATTTTTACCGACTTAAAAAAAGGAGGAGGTTCTCAATTCATCGGAATCTTTTTTTAAATATATGTTCACCGATTACTCGATTGGATTTGGAGTTTTTTTCTTTCGAAGGGTATACTTCCCAGGTGGCCCCATTCAAATTTAATCGAAATCAGTCGAGCGGTTTTTAAATAAAACAACAATAAATTATTTAAGCCGAATCTGTACATTAAATATTTTTTGGAAAATCTTATTGAAATAGACATTATTATCGATACAGAGGCCGAATCTATGTTTTTTGTGTTTACAATAGATACCTAATCACATACTTTCGAAGTTGTTGCCAGCCGACAATATTTTAAGATATGAATATCTAATAGGTTAATATGAGTATGAACTCTAATTATAGTTAAAATATTGTACATCAATTTGTGATGTGTTTTACGTATCGAAATATATTAGATTTGCTTTGCATCGGCTGGCACCGACTTCGAAAATATCTGATTAGGTATCTATTCTAAATGAAAACCTCCGTTTAGTTAAGTATTTCTTACATTTTAGTCCTTGAAGGCGGTGTTTTTTATTAATTTTTGGATATTAGGCATAAGTATAAATAAATAAAAAAATATTTATACAAGATCATTTGTTCAATTTGTAGCTAAAAGAAAAAATTAAAACGGCCAGAGAATACACCATTACACCATTTTGACCTTTTCTGATTTAAAAATATCGTTTATTTCGTGAAGGATCATAAAATTTTATGAGCATATTATATAACAAACTATGTAAGGGTCAACTTCATTTATCGCGTACGTAGTGAAGTCGATAACTGGATTTCGTATACGATTAATGCTGTGATATCCAAAATTCATCACTAAATTGAAAATATAGCAATTTTTCGCATAGCAAAATAGATTTTGGCGTGTGTTAGTATCTATAGCTTGTATTAAAAACATGAAGTAAATATTCTTTGAATATATCACACTAGCATTGCCTGCGGCTCCGCCTGCGTTCAGATGACCAAAAACTAAATACTTAGATTTTACATAGTAGTATACTCTTACAGTTTTTGTATGTTGTCTTAGAAATGAGATATTTTCCCGCAGTAAAAAGTATCTTATATGTTGACCCAGATAACCAGCTACCACCATAAAAAAATCATCAAAATCCCTCCAGTGATTTTTCCGTGATGTGGTAACAGACAGACAGACAGACAGAAAAACAGAAAGACAGACAAAAATTCTAAAAACTATAGATTTGGCCTCTGTATCGATAATAATGACTATTTCAATAAGATTTTCCAAAAAATATTTAATGTACAGATTCGACTTAGTTACAATTTTATTATATGTATAGATTTTCGATATCATTCATTTGTTTTATTCGTATCTGAACCTGTCATGTGTAAGAACGTAACGCTGTAACAATAGAACAATAGATGCTTATATCGCTTTGTATCGAAGGGGCTAGTTACTCATTCTTTTAGTTTTTTTTTGTTGTGGGCGTCATAGAAATAAGACATTATTCATGTTATTTCTATCGGAAAATCGGCCTTTGTTTTTCCTAATATATCCTTTTTGGATTAATGTGTTTTATTATAGTTTTACATCAAACTACAAATTACGCGTCTTTAGAATACGGCCATTTCCTTTTGTGACATTTAATCGAATAAAAACCGGCCAAATGCGAGTCGGACTCGGACATCGTAACATTATCTATAAAATCGGCAAAAAAAAATCACGTTTGTTGTATGGGAGCTCCCTTAATAATTTATTTTATTCTGTTTTTTAGTATTTTTTCTTATAGCGGCAGCAGAAATTCATCATCTGTGAAAATTTCAACAGTCTAACTATCACGGTTCATGAGATACCTACAGCTTGGTGACAGACGGACGGACAGCGGTATCTTAGTAATAGGGTCCCGTTTTACCCTTTGGGTACGAAACTCTAAAAATTATAGCAAACTTTCTCACTTCCATAAGCTCAAGTTCATAGTAAAATCTTAAGTGTTTTTTATTAGAGTTAAGTGTACAAACAGACAGATAGAGCTATTTGCTTTAAAAATAAACAATCAAATATAAATCCTAAATTTTTATTTAATTATTCTTTCCTTCTTTTTAAGTTAAATTGTAGATCATGAAAGTATTTACAATCGTAAATCAAAGAATATTTACAATAGTTGAAAACTAAGCCCAGATTATCTTCTATACAAATACTAGAAAACTTTATCTAGTCTAGATCTAAAACAAATCGAATACGATCCACCAGACTGTAGTGAAGCTCGCTGGTAAGAATATTGGATATCGGATACGTTCGAACCATTCTTCATACATTTTCCAAATAAGAAATAAAATAGAGTTAAGCCGATAAAAGTTTATTGTTCGTTATGTATTACAAACTAACAAAACCCTCTTGTACGTCCGCTTTGAGTTAAGGAAAGAAAAAAGCTAATAAAGTATCGAAAGTTCATTCAAACCAAAAAGCTCCGGTGGGTAAACTTTTTCTAAAAATAGCAACTTTTTTATTATTAAGATATATAAATCACAAAACGTTAATGAACAATGATGTCGGTGTGTATTAAAATTGTTTGAGTTTTTTTGGTTCGGACATTTCGATTGCTTTACAACAAAAAGCGAAAGAATTTTATTTAAAACTAGCGACTCACCCTCGCTCTGCTCGGGTTCGTCCCTAGTTATGTTTTAATGTTTAGTATAGATTTCTCAGAGATGGGATTTTTTTTCCATAGTAAAAAGTATCTTATATTATGTTGACCTGGATAACCAGCTAACATTCCCAGATAGACAGACAATAATTCTAAAAACTATAGATTCGGCCTGTGTATGATAATAATATATGAAAATAATGAATATTTCAATAAGATTTTTCAAAAAATGTTTAATATACAGATTCGACTCAGAATTTTATTATATATAGATATAGAAGAAAATAGGTGTCAAATATTCACGTAAACCTAAAAAAGTAATATGTTAGTTTAATTTATGATTTAAAACATTTGCTAGATTGCGCAGTAAACACAAACACAGTTAATGTTAACTTTTTCAGCATTTTTTTTTAAATGATAATGCCTGCAATAAATAGAATTGCATCGTTTTCATTTACCCTGTGGACTTAACAATACCCCAGGGTGTAACCCTTTACGTGTAATAACCAACAAACCAAACAAAGGTAATACCATTCAAATAAATGTAGGTCGTTGAAAATTACAGAATAATTGGTTTTTTCCAATTGTTATTGCTTATATCCTTTACTAGCGACTCACCCTCGCATCGCTCGGGTTCGTCCCTAGGTACGTTTTAAGTATGGAATAGATAGACTAATATATATTCCATACTAAACGTTAAAAATTTTTTTGATTGATTCCCCATACAAGCTCCCAGCCGCCTTTTTATCTCTCTCTCTCTCTCTCTCTCTCTCCTATCTCCATACTCATCTAAATAGGTTCAGCGGATTAGGGGTGAAAAGGTAGCAGACAGAGTTACTTTCTCATTTATAATATTAGTATGAATTTTAGCTTACGTCATTTTTAACCTCCGACGCAAAAACTACGGGGTGTTATAAGTTTGACGTGTGTGTGTGTATGACTGTGGCATCGTAGCTCCCGAACGGATGAACCGATTTTGTTTTTGTTTTTTTCTTGTTTCAAAGATGAATTAGTTGGGAGTGTTCTTAGCTATGTTTGATGAAAATTGGACCAATATGGTCGAGTATTTTTTTTTTATTTTTTAATTTTGACTAGGTTGTGCTTGCGGTTTTGTTCGCATACTTGCTATGTATAAAGCCAAGGGTTTCTCAAAGTGAGTTCAAATCCGTATGGGTCACTAGTTGATTAATTAATCACTAGTATAGTGTTCGTTTTAAATTTGTTCAGTCTAAATAAGCCAAGAAATCGATTATGTAAGTTTAAGAAAAATATCATAAAAATGAAATGAGCTTAGTTTTAGGAATTTTGGATCCTATTAGGGAATGACTCCCTAGAACTCTAAGTTTGGTAAAACTAAAATTATTAAGTATAAATCGCTTTATAACCAATTATCCACGTTTGAAAAAAAAACTACAAAATACTCGTATATTACTAATTATCTTACTAATATTATAAATGTGAAAGTTTAGATGTTTGGATGTTTGTTACTCAATAACGCCAGAACGGCTGAACGGATCTGGATGATATTTGACACATGGGCTACTTTTTATGCCGGAAAATATAATTCCGTTTTTCTAGAGGCGAACCCGAGCGAAGCGAGGGTGAACCGCTAGTTTGATAATAAATTCGTTATTTGGGGTATAATAAAATTTATCACAATATAACAAACAAGTTTATGCCAATTAGAAAAGAAAACTTATAAAAATGCCTCAAGGCTATGTTAACTTTTGCATAAATATTGATTAAAACTTGACTTGAACAGTCTTAATACAGGAAATTAAAAGTATTCGTAAGCCCCTCAACACAGATAATTTTATTATTAGTAAATTGGGTAGAATTTTTGTTTATATTATCTATAGGTGTAAAGAAATAAGCTACTATAGTGTAAATTAAAATTTTATGTTTATAGAAACTCAACCATAAAATACTAAATGAGCAATACATACTTTTATAATGTGTATGTATACATTTATTTCGTATATCTCAGAAACGGCTCTAATAATTTTAATAAAATTTTGTATTTAGACAAGATTTTGCTTTTTATGGTTATCTAAATAGGTACATTATCTAAAGAATCGCATTTTTATATCTCTCGAATCGCGAAGTTCGATATGATACTGATAGGTAAAAATAAGATACCGAAAAACTATTATATTTACCGACGGACGTGTCAAAATATATTTAATGAAATTGATGTTTTCTTAATAATACTGTATAAATAGGCTGATAAACAGGGCTCAGTTACTTGGCATTTCATACTTTCTATTATTAGAACAACACCACTTTATGCCTTAAGTTCGAAACATACTTGTAAAGTGAGCTTTCGTATAGGTAAGCAGTAAGTACACTGTGTTGAAAGGCTTGTCACTTATCAAATTCTTGGCGCCCCTTCCACCTGTAGATTTTTTAATAGTAAAAGCACGGTAAATTAACAAAATAATACCACGCGCTCTGTTGAGTACCTCCACCATATAAGTCTATAAACTTTATTGTCGATTTTTGTTTCTTCGGCTTGTGAAAATCGGCAGATTATTGGGCACACTTTTCACCATGTAACTAGCCCACCACACCTTAATCTCACGCGCTCAAGTATTTCTAATTTATCGGGTGCTCTAGACCCTCAACCTTATACAGAGGGACTTAAAAAACTTAAAAAATAGAACTTAGAAAATAGATATTGAATAAAGGTTTTGTTCACATTAAACAATAATTTTATATAAATTTGCTGAGCTGTTTAACATAATAAGATTCAGGCCACGCTTACATTTATACATAACTGAATGAAATTTAAATTTTATCAATTTATTGTATTTAATTTACCATTTTTGAGAGAAAATAAAGCAATAATTTTAAATTTCTTCAATAATAATAGTTGAAAATGATAAAATTTTATGTGAAAATCATTTTGATGAAATATAAAAACTGTTTATTGCTAAAGAATGAATTATTAAGACACAATTTTTTAAAATCATTCTCAAAGAAAACTAACCAAGTGCGAGTCGGACTCGCCCACGAAGGGTTCCGTACCATTATCTGTAAAAACGGCAAAAAATCACGTTTGTTGTATAGGAGCCCCCCTTAAATATTTGTTTTATTTTAATTTAATTATTTATTTTTAAAGTGAATATATAACTAAATATTCTGTGAATATTAAAAGCTTGTACATGTTGCCGTTATCAATATCGAGCAAAAACGAGCAAAAAAATCACGTTTGTTGTATGGGAGGGAGGACGAACAGAAATACATCATCTGTGAAAATTTCACCTTTCTAACTATCACGGTTCCTGAGATACAGCCTGGTGACAGACGGACAGACAGACAGACATACGGAAAGCGGAGTCTTAGTAATAGGGTCACGTTTTACCCTTTGGGTACGGAACCGAAAAAAGAGCCTGCCTTTATATATAAGAACAGGTTCCATTTGATAAAAGAAAACCATTTGCATGGCCTGATTGTACTCAGCCCTCTTTTAACGTCCACCAGGCCATAGTCCACCACGCTGGCCTAGTGTAAGTTGGCGGACTTCACATGTCTTTCAATTTGCTAGATTCTATCAGACATGCATGAATTCAATTAGATTCTTTCAGATATATAATAAAAAATTCAATTCAACATGGCCTATTTGGCCTTGGTCAATTGAATTCATGATCATGGTCGACAAAATACCATAAAAATTCTATACTAGCGTTTTAAGCCATTAATGAATTTTGAATGAACCTTTGTTTCTTTCAATCCACACATTATTTCGACTAATTGCACATGACTCATTTAAACCTTTTCATCGAAGTTTTAACAAAGGCATTACAGAACTCAATTCAACAGAAGCAACTATTATTACGTTCAGTAATAAGCTCTACAGTTTGAAGTCACGTTAATTAATATTTATCTGTATTTATCATCATTAAAATAAATGATTGATCGTTGTTTAATAATGAATTAGTATATTAAAACTATACTTTGACATAATTGTTAATTATAGTTGTTGATATTTTATGTCCCTTTTTAGAAGGATAAAATGACATATATAAAATAGAAAGTGTTAAAATTAAAAACACATTCAAAACATCTTAAATTTTAACCTCGTCCAAATATCTAGTATCTGACTAAGATATTACGAAAATCATGATTGTATGGAAAACCACGCACTATTTCTTTTGTTTGAACGTTTTTCGATCTATCCAAAATATATTGCAAGCCATTTCTTCTGTATTTTCCTTTTTCTCGTCGTTTGAGTCATTGTTGCAGTTTTTCAGTGCGTTTTGACCCTTAAAATCTTATGAGCACTCCTGGAATAGCTAATTTTTGACTGCAATACAGTTAACTTGTAGATATATTAGTAAAAAAATGTGATTTCTCACCTTTGAGAGACTTATACAATATATTTTACCGAGTAAATCTGTAACAGTATTTTGCATAACGACGCCCATATGTTAATTAAAATAAATATATCAAAAAATCACATTCTTAGAATAGTACATGAACTGCATACGTATCAAAGAGTCAAAGTCAAAATCGTTCCACATCTTGCACGTACTCGGGAAGGATGATGGAAATGCACGTACGATCGCATTGCCCTACTTGTTATATCGCCCTCTTTATTGGATTAGATGAAAAATATTTCAATTTTCGTAAGATTGAATCATCTTTGTGGTTCTTTGTAATACGGAGTTGATAAAGGATAAAACTAGTTATCTACCAGAGCCAGCAGCTTTAACATAGTTAGCGATCGCTATTTTATTGATTCGTGCCGCTAAGTCGCAAGATAGCGATCGCAAACTATGTCTAGACTGCAGCTCAGGATATTTTCCATTTTTTTATAAATAACTAATAGTAAAATTAACAATTTTAAATGCGTAATAAAATGCTAATATTAAAAATAATTAAAAGAAAACTCATACTAATTATTATAAATGCGAATGTTTGTAAATACCTTTATTATTCCTTTTGGAATGTGAGCTCAATTTGAAATAGGAGATGTAGCTTTTATTCTAGATTAACAGATGGCATTTTTTATCGATGTAGATAATTATCACTTGATTGGAACGGCGTGTAGACATTAGTTTATTATAAAACTAGCAGATATGATTGACTTCGGTTATTGCTTTACAAACGCTTTAACTATATAAGAAAAAAGAGGCTTCCCACCCGGAGTAGGGAAGTTGGCGGAGTATCACCCCCGTACCCGTACTTACTGGCCATAACAAAATCAACATTTTTTCCAACAAGCATTTTAATAGTACAAGTAATATTATATAATAAATTAACATAATTATTTTTTCTGGTATCAAGATAGGTACAAAATTTTCTTCAGCAATAATCTTAACACAAATGTCAGTTTGCCAAAGTTAAAGTGAACATTCACCACGAACTAATAAAACTGTATGATTTCTCATACAGTTTTATTAGAGCAATGAACATCGGAAGTTAAATAACGTTTTCTTGAGGAAATAGTCCTTTCAAGCATTGCCAATCGTGGTCTGTTTACGTGATAAAAAAAGTATTAAGGCCATAAAACTTACCATCTTACCGATACTTGTCCGCATTATGAATTAAAGAGCCATAAAAATATTGTTCAGTCGATAGAATACTATTAATTTTTGTGAGAAGTATTTAATTAGGATATATTTTTTGCTATAAATGCGTCACCACGGCTAATGTCTGGTTGGCACTGAAGTAAGCAAAGTGAAGTATGAGTAATTTTAAATAAAACTATCTTTTTGGATTTTTCCGCGGATCTATTTTGATTTTAGTTCCTGGCGTTTCGAATGCTTTAAAAAATATGATAACGGGAGAGACTAAGGTTTTAAAGAAATAGTTTTATTTAAAATGTCAAATATTCGCGTAAATCTAAAAAAGTATTAGAATACTGAGTAATGTTTTTATTCTAAAACAGAGGGATGGATGATGAGAGATGAGATAAGATGAGATAGAACTTGAATCTAATATTACTGACATCAAGACTGACAATTCAAAACGCATCACATTCATCACCTAAAAATATTATATATCTGTTTAACCATACGCCAGTCATATATGTTCAGACTACAAACAATTGTATCCCAATAAACACATTACTATTTGTGAGATATTTTTTATTTTTTTATATAGATTTTTTTTCAATAAGGTGATTTTTATAGATGACTGTACCTTTAGATATTTGAAGTAAGTACTTCAACTAATACCTCTCAACTTGAACAAAAGACTTCGACAGAAAATAGCGTGAATATCGAAGGACAGTAGTCTTAACAGTACATTTAAATTGTCTACAAGCTTTTCTTTTTCCAAAAATGTACGCAGATACCGTCGAGAACTATTAATTGAAACATTACAAAGACTTAAGGCAAATATTTACAAAGCCGAGCCCAATTTTCTGGAGGCCTTAAAAGGAAATCTATTTTTGTACTGCAAATTGTATTTGAAAAGCCCTTTGTAGATCTATACAATAGATAATAATGGAGAACGCGGTCTATCTCGTTATAACGATTTGAGTTAACCGAAAGTGATACCATTACTATTTGTCACGAAATGTGGGAGAAATTTGATTAATAGAAGTGTTTTATTAAGTACAAGCGACACGAGCCTAAGTAACTTTTTGAAATATTGGGTGAATATAATTTCTATAATAGGGCAGGGGATAATTTTTGTTACATAATTAAAATGCCTCCAAAATTTCTTTTTGTCTAAAACAATTTAAATTAGACGAAAATAGTCAAAAGATAGGTCCCACCGAGATTTGAACTCGGATCGCTGGATTCAGAGTCCAGAGTGCTGACCATTACACCATGGAACCACTGTGGTTCGTGTGTGAAACTAACAAATGATTATATTTCAAGAGTATTGCCCGTGGCGCCACTATGCAGTTGCGTAGTTGATGTGTAACCAGAATAACTCATCTTTACGTCTCTAGCAGCAAAAAATAAGGTTTTCATATAAACGATAGCCTTTAGACCCCCATAATTCACCAATCGCAAAAAGTGTCCGAAGATTACTTTCCTACAAATAAACTACTTACATATATACCTGTTAAATTTCATCTTTACAAGTCAAATAGTTTTCGAGATTTTGTGCTTAGTCATTGCCTGGTGTTCCCTTTTATAAATATTTATATAGATTAATGTTCGCATCGTGGTAAAAATTCGACCTCAATCATAATTGAAAATTTAAGGATATGATATAAATAGAATTTACATTTCTTTAGAGATAAAAATGGTTCTAATTTTTTTTAATTGTTAACACACAAGCTCGACAATAGCTACAAACAAAAAAAAATAAATGTGCAATTCACACATCGTAGAAGTGAAACTTCAGAAAATGATATGAATATAGAGTATCAGGAGTAGGATAATCATAAGGATTTTTTTATATTATTTTTACCAAGTTTAAAAGTTATTTTACATTTTATTTGACATAAATATAAACATTACATAATAATCAGTAATGAATTTTATTATTTTTCACTTCCTGTGTAATGTATTCTATCAAATAACAACGGTTACCATGACAACGATTACCATGGCATCATCGCAATGTATTCTATCTCATTCTATCGCCGGCTTAATCCTATATATTTATATGTTTGTCTCTTTTTCCTGTCGCATTTCCGTTGCATCGAGTTTCAAATCACAACGATTCTAAAGAAGTTTCACTTCAAAGAGTAAAGAGGACAAAAATGTACTAAACTGTTTTGTTTTTGCCTATTTATGAGAAGATCCTATCCTATCGATTTAGTTATACTTCACTAGAGCCGACATAAATCAGTTTGAGATGCGGCCTATGTCACTTTCCGTTAATTATTTCTAATGAAGAAAGAGAGATAAGCCAATAATACTAGCATTTTGAAACGAAATGAAATAAAATTAAACTTTATTCAATTAGACTGATACAAGCACTTTTGAATCGTCAATTTAAAGAGTCATTGTAATCGGCCCGTAACGAGGCATAATTCTAAGTTCTTTTGTCAACTTCTTCTTATCTTTTTATTTCGTTTTTACTCAGTCGGGTGTTTTTATTTATATAAATTAATAACTCTTATATTCCAATAAGAGGCCATTCGACACAACCAGTGAGAGATGAAGCGTAGGACTGATAGCTTAACAAGTAAACACCGCCGACTTCCAAAATCCGGTCTGTAACTGAGCATATCGAAAACCACAGTATATATATATATATATATATATATATATATATAAATATATATATATATATATATATATATATATATATATATATAAATATATAAATATATATATATATATATATATATTTAACTGCCTCGGTGGTGTAGTGGCTAGCATGTACGGCTGCACACTCGGAGGTCCTGGGTTCGAGTCCCGGGTCGGGCCAAGTTTAGTTATTGAGTCTTTCTGTATAGTAAGTCTCAGTAACAGCCCGGAGTTAGGAAGTTGGCGGTGCTTCACCCCCGTGCCTCGGAGAGCACGTAAAGCCGTCGGTCCTGCGCCTTAACTCTCACCGGTCGTGTCGAGCAGTCGTCCCACTGGAGTATGAGAGTGATAGGAATAGAGAGTGCACTTGTGTCTGCGCGTACACTTGAGCACTATAATATCTCCTGCGTAGTTGGCTAGTCTCAATGAGATTGACCGCCGTAGCCGGAATCAGCTAGGAGAACATCATCATCATCATCATATATATATATATATATATATATATATATATATATATATAACGTGTTAAATAGTTATAATTAATATATATGTTAGTTTAAGGTATATGTATATTATGCTATGGACCTTGGTTTACATATTTAAGTTTTTTTTGTAAATATTGCCTGAAATCATTAACGAATTAACCACTGGACCAGACATATAAGCGGACGTACCTTTAACGGTCATGTCAGTAACCAGGGAATTTTAGCCTAGGTTGTTTGTTTTTTGTGTCAGTCTCAAGCACTTACTTGTCAACAAAACATCTCCCAAAAATGACTAAATGTTCTGTTAATTGGTGTAAAAACTATAACGGCGGAAGCAGCACTATTTCTTTTCACTTGTAAATACATTATTTTATTACATTTATTGTTATTTATCACAAACTTTAATTAAATGTAAAATAAAATGTCATATTATCCAACTATGTTAAATATAGTCGATATTTCTATGTATTGTTGACATCTGACAACCATCATAAAATGGGTGAATTATACCATTCAGAACAAATGACAAAACTGTCGAGTGAGTCCATTTGACATCGACTAGTGCTTGACAATGTCGAAAAATATATCGATATTTGACGAAATAACTGAACGAATTGTGTTATTTGTACAGTACAATAACATAAAATACTTTTATCACAGTATCCCACAATCTGATGACAATAAATTTATAAAAATATTTTCTAAATCAAATAAAAATATAAATGCAAAAATTATAATTAGTATGTGTACTTAATTTTTTATTTTATTTTATTCCACATTTATATACTTTGGAATATTATTCCATTGTAATAATAATAAAGATCATTTTATTTCAACACATAAATTACACAAAATCAAACAATAATGTTTTAGCACTAAACTTCTGGGTTGGCGATTTGTAATAAAACACTTTACCACTTGCATTAATTATTTTAATTTCACGATCCAACACTCACTTTTTCACAATTTGCAATCACTTTTTCTTTTTCCTAATTTCACAAATGTTTATTAATAACTGAGGAATATTAGGACAGTGTCACATTTTTATAACTACCCGAGACAATCAATTGCCAATTAAAATAGTTCAATAACAGAATCAACAAAATCACTTTACTTAATTAAATTAGCTTCATATTTTTTTTTTATCTTTACAAAATAATATTTATTATATATTAATAGAATATACACCCGATATTCATTTGTTTATTAACATTATTATAGGCCAACAGAATGTTGCCATCAATGCCATCGTATTTATATAAATCGAATGAAAAAATAATTATTATTTGACACATTATTATTGCCTCTTTAATTCATTTATTTTAATTTATTATAATAAATACAGATATTTTAAATTAAAAGATGTAAAATATGATGACTATGCTAACCAATGTCTAAAATGTCATTCATTGGTTCATCGATATATGTATTTTATCGATTACGTTCAAGCACTAGAAATATTGTATTGTGTATCAGTGTTTATAATAATGTAATAAAATCTTTGTGTGCGTTATGCGTCACTTGGTTGAACTAGTTTTCATACATTTGTATTTTATGTCAGGTCCAGTCTCTAATTCGTCCATGCCTGAAATAAATGATTAAATAAATAAAAAAATAAATTTATTGGCCCAACCTGAGACCAAACCTAGGAAGGATCTCACTATTTGCGGCTAAACATATGTATAGCATTTCATTGCTCCATTGTGTGAAAAAAGATAATGCAACAAACACATCTTCTTATTCATAATAATGTTACTATTTTATATGCAAATTTCGCTGTTTCTTCCCCTAAACGGCTTGAACGATTCTGATGATTTTTTTGTGTATTTTCATTTGCGAATTATTTCCATTTTGGAGTAGACATAAACCAATATTTTCGGGTCATTAAAATCCAAAACTAATATTTTGAAGATTGCTAGCAGGTAGCACTTTGTAAAAGATTTTAATTAAGCAGAATAGCCAAACGAATACAAAAATCACTAGATTACGAATGCCCGAGCATTGTTCTCGCTTCAGAAAACACGATAAAACGATCCAAGCTAAATGAACAACACTCAAGTAAATGCGGTTCATTTCGAAACATGACTATTGAATCGAGGCCTTTCTTCTAGGAGAGCTTTTTAGAAGCATATATAATACTAGCGAATGACCCTCACTCTGCTCGGGTTCATCCGACGTCCCTACATATGTTTTAACGTTTAGTAAGATTTCTCAAAGATGATATATTTTCCCGCGTTAAAAAGTATCTTATAGACAGATAAACGGCTATCATCATACCAAATTTAATCAAAATCCGTCCAGTGGTTTTTCCGTGTTGCGGTCACAGACAGACAAAAATTCTAAAAAAAAAACTATAGATTCGGTCTCTGTAATGATAATAATGTCTATATTAACAAAATATCCAAAAAAAATAATTAAATGTACAGATTCGGCTTAGTTACAATTTTATTAAATATACAGATGTCTCATTTAATACTAGCTTTTGCTTTCGGCTCCGATCGCCTACTTAATTTAAGTATAATTGCTTCCCTTTTAATAGTTGTAGTGTGATATATTATAGCTACAGCAATAAGTATCTTTCGTATATATAAGCTTTAAAATACATTATAAAACTTTTAGTCTGTTCATGAGGTTAGTGTATTAAAACAAACAAAACCTCATTTTTTTATATATTGCAAGAGAGCGACATAATGGTTCAAAAGCTTAGATTCTGACTATGAAAATCTTAAAAAAATGAAATACGGTTTTCTAAGTATTTTTTAAGCGAATACTTACGAGTTATATATTTTCAAAATCGTAAACGTTTGATTTGCATAACTGTTGAAATAACGAGTTTGGACTGTTCAATTATTTATGTTATTGAGCCTATAGATATTTTGTAGGATGTAAATTATAGATTAGTACATCTATATCCATCCACAATACATATTGTTAAGATTTGTGTTGAGATATGTTTTTAGTTATTTCTTGAAATTATAGTTAGTAAATATTTAGGTAATTTAAAGCATATTACTATAATCACGGGTGTACTTGGATTCACGGATACCGGTTCAAAGGAAATATCTAAAGTAACGATTATTACTCATCATAAAATTAATTGTCATAAAATAGATTTTTTTGAAAGGCCTAGATCGAATAATGAAAACATTTGTGAAACTGCTTTTACTTTAAGCCTTGTAGTGCGCAGGTTCCATGGTGTAATGGTTAGCACTCTGGACTCTGAATCCAGCGATCCGAGTTCAAGTCTCGGTGGGACCTACGTATGTATATTTTTAGATGATGTTGTTTTATATATTCAGAAATATTAAGTTAAACTAAAATCTAAATGTTAGACTTTTTGGGATAAGTATTTAGAAAGAATTAGACAAAAAAAAAATTTTTTCTATACATACTTGTACGAAAGACTATATATATATATATATATATATATATATATATATATATATATATATATATACATATACATGGCTCATCTTCACTTGCTGCGAGTTTTGCAAAAGGGACCTAAGGATGTACCTGAGCAAGAGCGAGGGTATGTCACTAGTTTAGATATATTTAAACTCAAAATATACTAATAATACATAGATCTATATTTTTGAAGTCAATTTAAAGTATTTAACAAAGAAGAAATATCTTTCCTAGAATCAAGATCTTTTATATGTTAAACAGTTTTCGATTTCTGAAGAACCTTTCAAGATTTTATCATCGATTCTATAATGTATTTACCGAAGTGAATGAATGGGTTGAAAAATTATTTCCATTCAACGGTCTTCTGATAAAGAGAAATACCTTTTATTTTTTATCATTGTACGTAAGACATACTCTGCGCCTTTTTGAATAGACGTTTTAGTATAGATTTATTACGACTTGTCGGGATAGAATGTCCATGGTTCTTGGAAGAATCCCAATCCCAATATAATATTATGAATGCGAAAGTTTGGATACAGAGTCAAAACGGGTCTAAATGAAATTTGGCACAGAAATAGACTATAATCTGGAATAGCACATAGGTTACTTTTTATCCCGGAAAAATGTACAGTTCCCGTGGGATAGATTTACTTTGTTTTTTCACTAGGGACGAACTCGAGCAAAGCGAGAGTGAGTTGCTAGTTATTTATATTTAATGCTTTTACTTGTTTTCACCTTCGCGCAGCTACATACATATTTTAATTTAGTTTGCAATTACTTCACAGTATGAAAAACAAGCAGATATTTATGGTATATATATACTCCAGTAAATGAAATACGTTATGATATTTTTTTAGGTAAGACGATAGCTGCCGTATAAAAATTTATTGAATTTTGTGACCCGCCCCGTCTTCCCTAGGGTGTTGAAATCATAAAATATAATCTCATAAAATCATATGTTATTAGGTAGCTTAAATGATTACTATACAAAAAAATATTTACAGCTCTTTAGAACAAAAAAAATAATCTATACATATAATAAAATTGTAACTAAGTCGAATCTGTACATTAAATATTTTTTGGAAATTTTGTTAAAATAAACATTATTATCAATACAGAGGCCGAATATATAGTTCTTTTTTTTAGAATTAACCACTAATAAACTAATAAAGCACTAGACAGATTTTGATGAATTTGGTATGATAATAGCTGGTTATCCGGGTCAACATACAGGATACTTTTTATCACGGGAAAATATTTCATTTCTGAGAAAAAATACAAAAACTGCATTATAAGAGTATACTAATATGTAAAACCTAAGAATTTAGTTTTGGTCATTTGAACGCGGGCGGAGCCGCGGCCAAGGCCAGTATGTCTTTATAAAAGCTTTTACTGTTTTTCTGTTAAATGTGGAATTTATCTTCCCGTCTCGCCTTTTTTTCTATTTAATATTCTTTTTCTTATTTGAATTGGTTCACAAACTTTAAGTAAGTCCAGTATAATATCAATTAAATGAATATATAATAAAAAATTAAGCATTTGTGACTTTAAAAAAAATCTCAGATGTTACTTGAAATAAAAGTTTAATATAAAAATTAAACCAAACTAATTTTTCACCGTATTCGTATTCAGTCCTTTTTAACGTCCCACTGCTGGGCACCTACTTCCTTTTACTACAAGCTGGATTAGCCCATAGTCCACCAAGCTAGCCAAGTGGGGTTTGGCAGACTTCATATGTCTTTTGAAAATTTGCTAGGTTTCCTCACAATGTTTTCCTTCACCGTAAGATAAATGGTAATCATGTTGGAAATGATCTGCACATAAAAATACCAGAGGTGCAAAACTCGGGATTTGAACCCGCTTCATTCGGTTTCCCAACTGCCTTAACTTTTTTTATTACTAACTTAAACTAACTTTTTACATAAAATTTACTAATTACGTATTCAAATCTTATTTTTGCGAAATCCACTTGAAAGTATCATATCGAATTCAAACTTTGAAAGAGGGTATGACGTGACAAAGCAATAATTTAATTTGAAACCATCGAGTTGATCAAATGATACAGCCAGGTTTAATTAGATTTGAGGAAGCCTATGTATTCCTTTACATTACAGTTGGTCAATGGCGTGCTTTTGAGCTGCTGCTTTTAATTGCTGTAATAATTTAATAGTATTTAACGTTTTACGAGCTTTTATTCTGCTTTCTTAATAAACTTTAGAATCTATTTCTGTCAAAGTTGTTAAATTAATACCACCTATCTTTTCTACAAATCCTTTCAATTTGAACACAATTGTTCTTTTATATCATTGTATTCAGCCCTTTTTGACGTCCCACTGCTGGGCGCGGGCCTCCTTTCAATACGAGGGGGATAATTTCTCTTATGTCATTATTCAGAAACAAACCTAAAAAATACAGTTGAATTGAGAACCTCCTCCTTTTTGAAGTCGGTTGAAAAAGTTTATAATTGGATATTTTTAATAAAATTGTTCGTCTTGTATTATTTTTCCTTATGAATGGATGTTGGTATCTAATTTATATTAGTGGTAAACAATTCTCTTCTTTCATCTTTCAAGTTAAACTGGCTATCGTCTGGCAATTCAATTAGTTACCATAAACATTGTCTTAGGTAGCGTCAACAAAAAATATACAAAATTTAATCGAAAATAATTATTTTCAAATATCCATGTCTATGTTTGTATTAGCTGTGATCGATTATTGAGAAAGGTCGTGGATTCTACCCCCACGGAAAGGTAATATTAAATAATATATTTTGAGACATTCAACACACAGCACCATCTAGTTCTATAGTAGGTAAGCTACGAGGCTTGTGTTATGGGTACCATAGTTGATACACTACACTTATGTAACTTTAAATACATATATATATTTTAAATATAGGTAACACTCATGACTGGAGTACAAACATTCGTGCTCATAAACACACAAATAAATGCCACTACAAAGTGAGCCAAACGTGTCGTCAAAAATGTGTGTTGCAGTTAAGTTTTGCACAATTTTTTTCGCAATGAAATGTAAATGAAGAAGAAAACTATTTTTAAAGTAAATTTTACTTTTTATTATATAGCAATACTATGAAATCTTGACTGATTTAGTAAGCGGATAAATTCAGGACGTTTGGTGACAAATAATTCAATGGTAGTCTGATATATAATTGTAATAGGCGAAAACAAAATATTTATACTTGAATTTCAATAAAATATTGTAATCTTACTAATATTATGAATTTGAAAGTATAGAAGGATGTTTGGATGCTTGTTACTTAATCACACCTGAACAGCTGAACGGATTTGGATGAAATTTGGCACATAGATAGATTATAGTCTGGAATAGCATATAGGCTATATTGATCCCGGAAAAATGTAAAGTTCCCGTGGGATAGATTTATTTTTGTTATAATATATATTTTATATACAAAACAAAAGAAATGTATTAATTATAGTTCCAGTATTATTTTATTTATTAGATACTCGTAGGTACTTGGTACTTATAATTAACATGGTCTAACTAAAAGCTAAGATAGGAAAAAACATAGTGAGTCCTAAAAGGATCCACTCACGTATTTCCTTTGCTTCATCTTATTTTCTTTACACTCAACTACTAAGTTGGTACACCACTACTAGACTTCCCTCAACCGTTAAAAGAGCACAGGGACTTTTATATTATACGATCTAGATTAATTTAAATGATGACAAAATTGTTCTGGCATATATTGGTCAATTTTACAAATTTTACAATAAACAAAATTTACAAATAGTGTATGTACAGAGAACACAGAAAAATCTAGTTCCGTAGTTAATGTTAATGAAAATAACCAATAACACTCTTATCTAACTCAGTTTAAACGTTTTGCAACTATTTTTCTATTATACTGTCCGACTATTCGAGATACATTTTTAGCATAAAATCATATCGAACATTCTAAAAAGATTTTTACAGGAACCCTCACAAACAGCTCTCTAAGCAAGCCACTACAGTGCTTAAGTTATATACAAATGTAAGAAATACTCGTAATATTCGACAGTAAGTAAAAACAAATAAACGTGTTAAAATACATTTTGTGACATAAAAAGTAAATTGGAAAGTAATTTACAAAATGAGCCCACGTTTCGAATATCAATATAAATAATAAATAAATAATTTTCTACACAAGCGCCCTACAACCTCATCAGTGCTTCCCAGCGCTGAATGAAGTCAAGCACAAGCCTATTGTACAATAAAAAAAAAATCAATATTCGGCGTTTCCTTGATAAAAACGATAAAACAAATTACAAAACCTTTTAAATCATTAGTAAAGATAAAAATCCATAGCTTTAAGTCACGTGGTTAGAATATACATATTGTCGTACACTTTTAACTTTTTATTAGCGATATCGATCTTTGTTATAGAAAGTTGACTTGACAAAGAAAGCTTAAAGGATGCTGAACAAATCTCAGACTGTATGAAGATAAGATATGTGTGTTTAATACACATATACATACTCGGCACTCGTATGTTCATATAGTCCATTCATACCTGCTTTGATCTACCTCGACTTCTGTATCCATCCGCCGCTAGAAAACCAAAAACAAATCTATCCCACGGGAACCGTACATTTTTCTGGGATAAAAAGTAGTCTATATGTAATTCTGATATATAAGCTATATTATTGTAAAGTTTTATCAAAATCCATTCAGTAATTTTTGCGTGAAAGAGTAACAAACACATCCATACATACATTTTTACAAACATTCGCGCTTATAATATTAGTAGTATCATACCTTGATAACTGCCTCGGCGAGCTAAATGCTAGAATGCAGTCTACAAATCTGGAAGTCCAGGGTTCGAGTCCTGTATCGAGCCAAGTTTAGTTGAGTCTTTCTATTAAAAAAATCAGAGCAAAAGCCCATACTGAACATTTAATATTACTGTAAAAAGAAAATCTATCATATATAATCATTATATTTCTTCATATTATTTATATTAAGGTATTCACAGGCACATAGGTCCACATTCTATTTCCGTATAGGCTTTAACAAACAGTAATCTTATACGAGACATATGAAAGCTGAGTGGAAAGGAAAATAGTGCAGGCAAATAAATCTTACCGAGACCGCTATACGCCCATATAGTATACTAGGACATTGCTTGTGATTATAGACAATATTTAAAATTATACCATAGTATACTTTTTATTATAGGATTATTATTGTACAAGCGACTCAGACTCGCTTCGCTTCGGGTTCGTCCCTAGATAAAAACAATTCTATCCCACGGGAACCGTACATTTTCCGAGATGATATATAGTTTATAAAATTCCTTAATAAACGAGGTATCTAATGCAAAAACAATTTGTCAAATCGGATTAGTAGACTCTGAGATTAGCAAAAAATTCAAACAAACAAACAAACAAATAAATCCTGCCTCTTTATAATATTAGTATAGATATGTGAAAGTTTGTAAAGGTATATTCGTGTATCTGTCTGTTATATCTTCAAGCGGATAGAGCTGGATGGTTTTGAATGAAATTTAGTATACAGATAATCAAGACACGTACCTAAGCGAAGGCCTAAGTCGCTAGTATTGAAATATATTTACTTAAATATTTATTATATAATGAATCTTTTCCTACCTTTAGTTTAAGAATAAAAAGGTCTTTCTAATATATCCAACTTGATCCTATACGTTCCAACACGCTTACTTTCAGTAAAATTTAGATGACTTGATCATAAGATTCGATACTGGCGCTCTCTTTAACTATGCTTTTCAACCGACTTCAAAAAGGAGGAGGTTCTCAATTCGACTGTATGTTTTTTTTTTTTTTTTTTTTTTTTTTAATGTTTGTTACCTCAGAACTCCGTCATTTATTAACCGATTTGGACAATTTTTGTTTTGTTTGAAAGGGTATACTTCCAGATTGGTCCCATTTAAATTTCAAAAAAAAATACCACCCCTAAGGGTGGAAAAACAACTAATAATGAATTTAACCTACTTCTAATTGTCATATTGACTTGAAACTTTGCAAGTATTTCTATTTTCGTTGATAGTACAGTGGTTCGGTGTTGTTGACCTGATCTGATGGCAAGGCCAGAAGGTGGATAGGTGGAACTCTTCAACGGCTAATAGTAGATACTTTGAGTTTGGGCTTATTTTGTTTGATTTGACAAGCCTAACACGTTAGAATCCTTACTTTGCTACTACTGTCTACACTAAAAAGGGAAAAATAAAAACTTTTTAACAAAAAAATAAAAACCGACTTCAAACAAAAGCACTAAAAAGTGAAAAATAACTGATTGGTAGTTTTCATTTACTATACATACCTAATCAAATATTTTCGAAGTCGGTGTGCTTTGGCTAAGTAATTAAAGCCTACCTATTAAATACATACCTAATCAAATATTTTCGAAATCGGTGCCAGCCCATACAAAGCAAAGCACACCGACTTCGAAAATATTTGATTAGGTATGTATAGTAAATGAAAACTACCAATCAGTTATTTTTCACTTTTTAGTGCTTTTGTTTGAAGTCGGTTTTTATTTTTGCGAGCCGATGCAAAGGAAATCTAATATATTTCGATACGTAAAATACATATTTACCTATTAGATATTCATATCTCAAAATATTATCCTTTAGTTATTTTTTTACATTTTAGTGCCTGGAACTCGGTTTTTTTTTGTAAGTTTCTATTTTTATATTTTTAGTGTAGACGTAATAAGCGAGTAATTTGTAAGAAGAAAGTTTTTAATAACATATTCAATTAAACAATTTATTTAAAAAAATATGTATTGTTGATTTTTTAAAAAACCGCTCGACCGATTTCGATAAAATTTATATGGTACCACCTAGGAAGTATACCCTTTGACACAAAATAAACATTTTCTAAATCGGTTTAGGCGTCTGTATGTTAATCGCTGAACATACATACAAAAAAAAAGATTCCGACGAATTGAGAACCTCCTTCATTTTGGAAGTCGTTAAAATATAATAACTGAGTGCAGTAATTATCTACCATCAAAAACTTACAAAAAGTTTACATACAATAATATGTTTAACTAGGTACTTTTTAATTTTTTTGAGCGGAACCCTAATTCTTTTTCTAAAATAAAAGCCTATGTTACACCCTATAACATCAACAATCTTCCAGTGAAAGTCCAATCAAAATCAGCCCAGCCGTTTCAGAGATTATCCGGAACAAACAAACAGACAGACCGACAAAAAATTTAAATATTTAGTTTTTCTCATAAGTACAGTATCATAATATGCATTTAGTAAAACGCTGTTATTTTGACATTACAAACAGACACTTCAATTTTATTTATCTGTTTATACAAGTAAAAACTTATCAGAAGTAAATTTTCATTATTCCATAACTTTTATTCCACCAAATAGCAAAATAATTAATTATTAGTTTCATCACTACATAAAAGACGAAGGTATTATGAGAAATCTTATATGAATTTTTGATATCAGTAATGTTAGTAAGTATACTAGCGACCAACCCTCGTTCCGAGCAGGCCTAACTTTAACTAACCTAATTACAGAGAAAGCGAGTTCGTCAGTCACTTTTTGTAATGTACTGATTTCATAGGGGAACTACAATGTGCCAAGACATAGTAGGCTAAGTCACATACATATAAGTAAAATACATATTTACCTATTATATATGCATATCCTAAAATATTGTAGGCTGGCACCGTCTTCGAAAAGTCTGAAAGTCCTAACCTTAAGAAAAATATTTATTGTTGATTTTTTTTAAATCGCTCGACCGATTTCGATAAAATTTATATGGGACCATCTAGGAAGTATATAGATACCCTTTGAAAAAAAAAATCAAATCGGTTCAGGCGTCTTCGAGTAATCAGTGAACATACATAAAAAAAAAGATTCCGACGAATTGAGAACCTCCTCCTTTTTGGAAGTCGGTTAAAAATAAATAAGGATGAAATGAACTTAAAACGATATATACCAGCAATACATACATACATACTCTTATGGAGGTCGTTAAAATATGACATAAGATTTAAATTTTAAGTTAACCTTATTATAAAATTATGTGCTATTATTTGAACGCAAATATTTTTTCTATTAATTAGTTTGCCAAAATATGTATTTTTAACTGACCTCAATTAAGCATTTCTATGACAAATAATTGAACTCGATATTATTTGAATGTTAGATATTAGTATATAGCTTATGAACAGAAATACAGCTAATTTGTTTATATATAGAGATTGTATCGCGCACGGTAAATATTTGCTGTGGGGTAATATATGAGTCGTATGCAGTGTCAATACTATTCGTATTATTTACCCGAGCTATTCACTCCTTCATAACTATGTCCCGGCCTAGTGCCAACATATTGTATTTCTCTTATTAGTTATGAGATATTTACTTAATATTTATATACTATATTATATAAATCCACGTTTACGCTTCGTTTTCTTCCATAGATTACGTAAGTGTAATTATTAAATTAAAATTAAATTTAAGTGAAAATGGTAGTGGTAGTCCAGTTGGAAAATTAAGTGATGCGATTTCAATGGCCGGGCACATCTGATATTTAATATATGAATAATTTTCAGTTTGATTACAAATCGATTTTTCAGTTTGAAAACCCGCATGTCTGAGAGCTATCTTACCTACTTTTCGAAAAACGGGTGAAGTTCGACAACCCGCACTTGACCAACGTG
The DNA here is from genome assembly GCA_947093115.1 of Brenthis daphne. Lineage (NCBI taxonomy): Eukaryota > Metazoa > Arthropoda > Insecta > Lepidoptera > Nymphalidae > Brenthis > Brenthis daphne. The sequence continues at coordinate 34,408,316 of OX352473.1, read as the reverse complement.
GTGGACCATGGGTAGATTTTTCTAACAAAACTAATAATGTACACATCAAATGTAACTCATTTTATTGCTACATAAAAAATATATATTTTGTGGTAAAATAAATACTAAGCAATATAAAATAAAAGATTCAAGTAATTTATATTTTATCATAAACTAGTGACTCACCCTCGCTTTTTAACGTTGAGTACAGATTTCTCAGAAATAAGATATTTTCCCGCAGTAAAAAGTATCCTATATGTTGGCCTGGATAACCAGCTAATAATACAAAATTTAAACAAAATCCCTCCAGTGGTTTTTCCGTGATACGGTCACAGACAGATAGACAAATATTCTAAAAACTATAGATTCGGCGTATGAATCGATAATAATGTGTATTTCAATAAGAATTTCCAATATATTTTTAATGTACAGATTCGGCTTAGTTAATATTTAATTATATGTATAGATATATACGTGGTCGTTAGCGAGAAACGAATGGTAAAACGGTAGAGGTAGATTACATAAGTTATGGTTTGCGTTATATGATTTATGATATTTCTAGAATTCATAACATGCAGTATGATATGATCAAAAGTTATATAATATTGCAATAAAAATGTATTTTACTTAAAAATACTATACTTTATAAGCCACACACACGCCTTTTGTAATGCTGACTGGTTGATTCAATTCTAACCTGGAATAAATATTTTGTTAGTAATGAATATTTTGAACAAACATGTCATATATTTTTTGTTGTTGTTGTGTGGCTTCGTCCGCATGTTCATTTTTTTTAAGATTAAACAAGATAAAAACCCCCATGTTATATAAAGAAAATTTAGTTCTAGCTAAATAAAATTACTTATAATATATTCCTTGGAACTACTCGATTTGCTCAGCAAAAGATTAAGTCTGTGCTTATAACATAAAAGTCATACAGAATTTTCACTCTCTTCAAAATGTATATGAACTACCCTAAATACTTGACCTTAAAAAAATCTCAAGATAATACAATTTTGTCAGTTTTAGCAAGAATTCTTCTAACCGGATTTAAGGAAATTAAGTACAACGCAGCGCTTCACAACGGTTCTCATTACAAAGTAATCCGGAGACGCAACCACAAACAAATAGCCTCATTTACTCAGACTAAATAAACAAGTTTACGTTATAAGGCTGGAATAGTCAAATTGTCTTTAATTGTACTGCTTAATGCCAAATAATTCAATGCTAGTAACTATATTGCTACCTGATAGGAAATGTTATTTCAGGAGTATCTGTAGATATAGTATCGCTTCTTTTTTTAATTGGACATAATCATCAAATTTTAGATCCATACATACTTATACAGGTAACTTATATATAAAGAAATAAATATTTATAGTTTTGAAAATTAAATTACCTTGTTTTGGACCAACTGTTATCAGTTATGTCCATAACCTCGGGGGTCTAGTAGCTAGCTTCGAGCCCTAGAGTCGATTCCCGGATCGGCACAAGTTTAGTTATTGGTTCTTTTTTTTAAGAAAGTCCTAGTAACAGCTCGGCGTTGAGAAGTTTGCGGTGTTTCACTCCCGTGACTCGGAGAGTACGTAACGCCCTCGGTCGTGTCGAATCGTTTCTCAAGTTTGAAATTTCAGATAATCGAATTTTATTTTCTCGAATGTCTATCTGCCTGATTGTCTGTCTGTCCAATTTTAGATGAAAATATATACATTAATGTTTTTGTAAAAATCTTATAATTGTATAGAATTCATAATGATAGTAACCCATATGAAATTATTACAAAATTTAAAACTAAGAACTATAGTAACACTAATTAGAAGTTTTTATTTATTTTTTTAATTGTAGGGTACTTTGGGGTCATTTCTCTTTTTTTTACAAATTATTTTGTTTTGTGTATCCGACTGATATCAATTGTAGCTATAATAATAATTATATAGATATATATATACACAATAATAAATATATATATATATATATATATATAATATATATATATATATATATATATACACACATATAAATATAGTTTTTTTAAATGGCACTGATTTCAAAAATTCTATAGCATAGAAAGGTCTATTACCAACTAGTGCAGTATTTCCAGAACAAATAACGCATTTAACTATAGCTTTACGGAAATGATTGGATTAGGCGATGCAATAATAATTCTGGGTTTCTGAAATTGGGATTATCTGGCATTTCCCGTAATGTTGCCAGAAGATTGCCTTCTTATCAGCAAATTCATGCTCCCTAAACTTTAATTTTGGCTTTCTATACCGTATAATACTTGCGGTAGCATACAGCCACTCGTGCTTCTCATTTAATTTTTATCCACCAGATATTCTACTAATAATGTAAATGTGAAAGTTTATAAAGATGGTTTATGAGGATCACGTCAGAACGACTGAACGGATCTGGAGGAAATTTGGCATAGAATAGATTATAGTCGGAAATAGTATATAGATTACTTTTTATCCCGGAAATGTGTCCGGTTTCGTGGGATAGATTTGTTTTTGTCGAGGGACGAACCCTAAGCGCAGCGAGGGAGAGTGGCTAGTTTCTAATAAATTTCAACATTCCTTATTTCTAATTGGTACCTATTTCTGAAACACACTTATTGTTTGTAAAAAATCTTTGACAACTATTTGAAGATATAATAATAGAGGAAATTAGTTTAAAATGATTTAATTTCTCTTAATAGACTGCAGAAAATTGTACCATATTTTTATATTCAACGATTTCTTATATATTTCGAATATGGTGGAAAATTGAAAGGTTTATTTTTTTATTTTTTAACAGACTTCAAAAAAGGAGGACGTTAGGTTAGGTTAAAAAAGGTTCACAATTCGGAAGCTTTTTCCGATATTTTTGATTTGTATCGGCCGACACCGACTTCAAAAATATCTAATTAGACATCTATAGTAAAGAAAACTCCCATTCAGTTATTTTTTTTACTTTTTAGCGCTTTGCTTTCCTTGCTATTTCTTCTAAGGGCTGAGGATTTTACTTTAAGAACTCTTCTTGAACGCTTCTTTGGTAGACTCATACCATATTTTAAATTAAAAAAATAATAATGTTGCATAAATTTTAGTGAATTAATGTTAGTTTTACAAAATTTTAAAGTAAAAGTTTTTTTTTTTATTATATTCCAAACACAATCCGAAAAATATTAATTAATTTACAAATTTTCTACGTATAGAGTAAATTATTATGGCAATTTTAATATAAAAATTGAAGTGCACAGATAAAATATGAATATACGCCGCTTTTTATAGGTAATATTCGACATTTTATCATTATAAAAAGATTTCAGTGAGCAAATGATAAACCCACGCGCTATTCGCTAGGTGCTCGAAGTGGCTGAAGTTTTAACCATTCAAATGACGTATCGCATCAATAAATTCTCACCGAACACATTCTGTGCATTTTTAAAAGGAAGTTAAAGCTGTAAATTAAAAGCTCATAAAAAGATAGCCAGAGGCGTATTGCGTTTTTAATTTGTACTCTGTAACCGTGGCATTTACTGCGAATATGGATTTTATTTGTTTGATAAATGATATTTTCATTTATCTTTTATTTATAACATAGTGACATTCCCTGGCTTCGCTTGGGTGCGTTTTTAGGTACTAATAGCCTATATATTAGCATATCTATTAAATTTTATCCAAATCAGTGCAGTTGCTTCAGTGTGAAGCAGTAACAAACAATAATATTATGATAGACACAACCTGTTAGTGAATGTAGACTGTAGATTATCCGACTCCATAAATATTTATTACAAATGTTTTGAGTGTGTAGCAACAATGATGAGGTTCTCATATAATACGTATAAATTGCAATCTATACTATAACACCACCTCCAGGTAAATTTCTAAGAAATTAATTAAATATCTAAGAAATCTATTCTTAACTGTAACGTCGGCGTGTCCACGGTCGTGGAGGAAATATTATAAAGAAGTAAAGTTTGTGAGTTTGTGCCGTTGTAGGAGGTAATCTCTGGACCGATTTAGTTGAAATTTGGTAAGAAGATAGTTTAAGACCTTGGGAAGGAAACAGGATGTTTTTTATCCCGTAAATCATTCCTTAAGTGGAGGAATTGGGGATGAAAGTTTGTATGGAGAATCAAACTAGCGACGAACCCGAGCGAAGCGAGGGTGTAATATATTTACAATACTGTAGTGCACATATCTGCAGGAGAATTGGTAAAGGTTGGAGCAACTAGGTTCTCGAGTGAAAACGTCTAGGGAAACGCAATATAAACACAGAGAGAAAACACGTTATAATACGATACAAAAATATTTATGATCAGAATTACTTGAAACTTGGTATTAATGCTCTTCACTAAAATTAAATAAATACGTGTTTTAGCATTTTTCCAAATTCATCCCATAAAGGGGTAAAATAGGGAATGAAAGTTTGTATGAAACCATCTTTTTAGATATTTTTTGTAGTTTTAGCGCGAGAGAAGCCGCGGGTTATGCTAGTAAATAATAAATAAGAGAAGCGAGAGAAGTGATGTTATAAATACGAAACTATGCATAAAGCAGTTTAAATAATTTAATTCACTTGACCTTCATATGAACTAAATGAAACAAACTCATTTTCACTTACACAGCTGTCTTTGCGTTTCGACAGCTTCCATTCCTTTTGCAAATGTACGGGGAGAGCTATCAGCGTCTAATTGATTGCCTATTTGCCGACCGTCCAATTTGAAAACGTGCTACAATCTTTATTTGGGAAAATGCCTGGATATAAATCTAATGATATAATAAAAACGTCAAGGCGTATATTTTTCACTAATTCAAAGTATTGTAGATTTCTTAAGGTCTGGTTTTCATGTTACATGAGTTTGTTGAAAAAACGTAGCAAATTTTGCTTTACGCAAAAGGAGAATTTAACATTTTACGTTTACACAAAAATATGTTCCTACTCCATTTTAAAAAGAAGTTATATGATAAACAAATAACAATCTTGTCGTTATGTTTGTAAATCCATATACTAATATTATAAATATTTATAATATTTTCTTTTGAAAGTTTGTGAGGATGGATTGATGTTTGTTACTCTTTTATGCCAGAACGGCTGAACAGATCTAGGTGAAATTTGGCACTTTTTATCCCGGAAAAATGTATGGTTCCCGCGGGATACATTTGTTTTTGTCTAGGGACGAACCCGGAGCGAAGCAAGGGTGACTCGCTAGTTATAAATAATTATAAATTTATTAATAAATTACAAAGTAATATTAAAATTCATTGTATTCTGTCTAAACTTATTTTAAATTCTCAGTTCGCTTTACTTAATCTGACAAAACTGTAGATAGCTGAATTGAATTAACTCCTTATTCAGCTGTTACAGCAAATTGAGTCTCTTCAATTACACCATTTACACTTTTGAGAATACTTTATGCTCATATCCATGCTCCTTTAGTACTATCCCTTAGATTATATAAAGAAACTATATACTCACCCTGGATTCGTTCGGGTTCGACCCTAGGTAAGTTTTAACGGTAGGCACCTTCCTAGGCTACACTCGTTTGCATTTTTATCACAAAAATAACTTTTTTTAACTGCATCGAAGATAAAAATTCACATAAAAAGAACTAATTTTACCAATAAATTTTGCCTCTCTTTTTTATAAGTAAAATTAATAATATTGATAAGTTAAAGGAATTTTATAATTTTATAACGGATAACATGATATGTAATATAATTGAAGAAAAAAAAACAGCTTTTTAAACATACCTCTGCTGGGTACAGGCCTTCCCTCAATACAAGGAATCTCAGGCCACAGTCCACCACATTGGAAAAGTGCAGGTTAGCGAGCTTTACATGTTCCAAAACTTGCTAGGTTTCTCTTAAATATGCGGGTTTCCTCATGATATTTTCTTTTACCGTATTAGCAAGTGGTAATAAGTTTGAAAAAGTTTCACAGATGAAAATACCAGAAATGCGAGTCCCGAGACTTAAGCACTTGGTTCACTAGGTCTTTCAAGCGATTTTTTACTCAAATATTACATAGCCTCTACATATTTTTAAAATTTTGGAAAGGAAATAACATAATTAGTTAATTTATCTGTAACTTTAAAATGAAATGGAAAATTTTCATTTTAAAGCGAAGCCTCATTCTTAACGGTTTTTATTAAACCACAGTCACGAGTCAAGTTTTAATAAGATAGAGATAAAATATAACAATATGAAATATGTTTTATGTGGTCTAGTTTATTTGAAACCAAAGTAAAGTTTAAATTATATCTGTTTTATGGTTCAAAGTTTGGATTCGTTGGATTTTTGCTTATAGCTGTGACTCGTCAACTTTTTATGTGCTTCAGTAAAGTGCACTTCTGGATATCTTTTGAATATTCCTTCTAAAAGTTAATTTTTGATTTCGGTTGGCTAACTCTTAATGCAACACTAAATAAAGCTTACTTATTTTTTAACACTTTCTCCTTATTTTTTTGTTTACATATAACAGAAATATGGGTTTTATCAACACTTTCGATGCCAATGATAGAATTAATTTTTACTTATATTTGTCAAAGTACTAATACTTCAGTTAAGTTAGACACAAAGTGCAATTTTTCTAAGTTCTAATTTAAGTTGTCGCCAATTAAGCGAAAGCACAGGTGTGAGTACAAAGCAAACATCGCTGCTCCTCCCTGTGACATAAAGTGTTTGAACGTCAATCTACAGCGAAATTATCAACAGATGCGGTATCGTTAAGCTTATATTATATTAGCGACCCACCCTCGTTTTGCTTCGGGTTCGTCTCTAAGCAACTACCTATGTGCTATTCCAGACTATAATCTATCTCTGTGCCAAATATATTCCAGATCCGTTCAGAACGTATTCTGATGTGAAAGAATAACAAACATCCATCCATTCATCCTCACAAATTTTTACATTTATATTATTTATGGAAATGAATTATCATAATAGGAAAATTAATTTTGTAAAGCCAACATATAATCTTACTTTAAATTATATAGACCAATAGATAGACAGTTTTAGAAATAACATAGAAACGGCCTAATTTATCTATTATAATTAAACATAAATAATTGCAGATAGAAAGTTTGAAACAGTAAAAAAATCATAGTGTTTATATTAAAATATATTTCTTCATTATTACCTACAATATAAAATAAAACAATAAACATTTAATTAAAGATAGGAATATTATTTAATTTTTTATATGAAATAGAATATAAACATCACATGTTAAAGAGAAAGATTAGGCAAAGAAATATGAATTAAAAAAATAAAACAATTTATATACCACATCCATTTTCATTAACCATTTATATTTTGAACTTCTCTGAACGCTCTTACAGCTCAGACTTACTACCTCTATCCATCTAGATATGTACTTACTCATTGAAAGGAGTCCCCTCTTGTAATTGAAAGTTCAAATTTTCTACACTTTAAATGTATAGTAACGGAGAAAATAGCAAATTTATAAATATCTTACTTCTTTTATACGGATTTTATTTTCCATTTGTATACTAGCGACTTACCCTTGCTTCGCTCGGGTATCGGGATTTTGTTCAAAATTTCATGAGTTTTAATTTTTTACGCGGAACCATAATTGTTTTTCTAAAATGAAAGTGGCCTAAATTATTTCTTAACATAAGATATAAGAATCCCGTCAAAATCGGTCCATCTGTTTCGGAGATTAACCGGAACAAACAAACATACAGATAAATATTAAAAAAAATGTTTTTTTTTCTCTCATAACTCCTTTTATATCCATATATATTTAGTCAATAGCTGTTAATTTAAAAATACAAACAGACACTTCAATTTCATTTATCTGTATAGATAACTTGATATCTCCACCAACTGTGAACTAATTTTAACTTTAGGCCAACTCAACGAAGCTTTAGCATGTATTTAGTTACGTTAAATAAGTATCTTATAAAATTGGATTGTCTCAGTGGTCTAGTGGTTAGCATGTGCAGCTGCACATCTGGAGGTTCTGGGTTCCATCTCGATCCCGAGTTTGTCCAAGTTTAGATTAATTGAGTTTTTCTATTAAGAAAGTCCCAAAAACAGGCCGAATTTGGGAAGTTGGCAGTATTCCACTCCCATTAAAAAGAAAAGAGAGATAATAATTAAAAACAACACACTTTAGAATAATATAATGCATGAGACTCGTCCAAACAAATCAAATGAGCTTGAAATCAAAAGTTTTACTAGTAGCTAATAAAGAATTTTACCAACATCTTCTTGCCCTATTTTATCAGGTCAACTCAATAGTGTTAAACTCCTGTATTTTACCAACATAGTTTGATATTGTTACGCCAGAAGTAGGTTAAAATCGATTTTCAATATTTGATAATAGTCGTATATACTATATTATGTACATAAATAAATTAAAAAAAATATTGGAACATTAACACATAGCACCATCTAGATCCATGGTAAGCTACGAGATCTGTGTTATGGATATCAGATAGTTGATATACTACACATATATAACTTCGAATACATGTATATTATAAATATAAACATTCATAACTGGGCTATAAACATTCGTACTCATTTCACAAATGAATGCCCCCAGCGGGACATGAACCTGCAACCACTGGCATAGCAAGTAGAGTCACTAATACAATTCTCATATACATACAATAATAATATAAAGACAGGTAATAAGACTTAGTATTGTTCCTTTTCTACAAGTGATTTATGAAAAAGAAAAATAATCTGGCAAAAAAACTATTTTTGGTTTATTGACAAAGTTTTCTCTGCATTTTGGTAGTTTTCATATTTTTCCTAACTCCGTAGAGCAATCAAGGACTAATTGATTGCCTATTTTCCGACCGTCCAATTACTGAATTGGGCCTTTAGACTTTATCAAACGCCTTTGAAATAAAATATATTATTAGACTCTTTAACCGAATTGAAACCAATTTTACGATGGAAATGAAACTAAATATTGTTATTAAATTATAATGATCGTAAGATTTTATACATCTGTTTATATTTATTTATTTAACAGAAGCTTTACTTTTATTTAAGTGTAGTAATGGAAGTGGAAGTCAAAGTGGAGTGTATATTAAATTATGTTAATTTATTCGCAGTTCAAAAAGGTATCCATCAAAGGTATACGTAAAACCTAGTGCGGGTACTTCTGTTATACTTTATACCGTCGTGTGCCTGGTGTCATTGACTCGGCTTTCCGCCCTTGAGACTTGTTCTTAGCTCTAGAAATGAATAAATTGACCAGCCTATAATTCTTACTCTACGTCATTTTGAGGAACGTATGTGTTTCAATCTGTCTGGCTTTATCTTTTAAATGTTTTGTGAAGATCGTCGATACGATTCTCGTAGTAATTCTCGGAAGTAAATACATTTATTGACACACTAGCTGCTCACACTCGCTTCGCTCGGGTTCACCTCTAGACAAACAAAAACAAATCTATCCCACGGGAACCGTACATTTTTCCGGGATAAACAGTAACCTATTTGTTATTCTGATGTATGAACTATATTATTGTAAAGTTTCATTAAAATCGTATAAATTATTATAGTTTTTTTAACTATCCCACGGGAACTCTTTAATTTTCCGAGATGAAAATTAAATTATTTATACTATTTATCTTCTTACACCCCCCTGACTCAGTTTTTAGCCAAAAAATCTATGTACAGACATTCGACCTCTACAGTTTTATTATATGTATAGATTACTAAAGAGTCACTTAGAAACAGAAAGTGGGTAAACTATTTCAATGGCTATAAGTAAAAAGTAATCTAGGCCATATTCATTTAAAATTAAACTGTTCGTTTTGTGTTTTGGTTACAATATTACGACAAATCCTTGCTTTGCTGAGACTTGATGATTTGATTACAAAACATCTACTTACTTTATTTTATACCAATACTAGCAACTCACCCTCACTTCGCTCAGGCTTGCCCTTAGGTACCAGTTAGATAGGAAGGAGATAATATCCCGCGGTAAGAAGTAGCCTATGTGCAGCCCTCCAACTATTTTCACACAAAAAATCATGTCAATCCGTAACTCTCTTTCGACATGAAAGAAGGACAAACAAAGAAACACACTGTCAGATTTATAATATCAGTATGGATACTATGCAATTCTATGTATTATGACAGTAAAAGAGTATGTAAATCCGTTGCGTACTCTAAAAGAACAATTTGCACAAACAGAAAATAATAAATAATAAATATTTTAAAGCGAAATAATATTACATAACAATAGCAACCTAAATTTATGGAAGTTCCGTAATTTCCAAAGCAAAGTAAATACAAAATATTTGTCACAGGAAGGATATAAAGTCGCTAAGAGATGGTAGAGGCTGTTTTTGTTTCTAAACAAAAGCAGAAAATACGAAGTTTCTCTAATAAAATTATATCCCAAAAGACTGGAAATATTTCAGTCAGCTTTACATTATTATGTATAAAATGATATTATTATAGCTGTCTTATGGGCCTGACTACTCAGAATTTAAAGAATATGCTACTATATAGTAACTTACTATGAGCTTATGCTGTACACTGTTAAAATTTTTTATGGTAATTTTCCAAAAAATGTGTTGGAAGTATATTTTTAAAACGGTTTTCTAATTTTATAAATCAGCTGTTGTAATTTTACAAAATATCACAGTTGTAAAATGAATATAAAGTTTTGTAAACTTCAAATAAATTCATTGTAATCTGAATTACAATATTAGTTTGTGAATTTAGTTAAAAAAATCTATTAAATAGAATCGCAAACAATGCTTGTAAATAAAGAACTTTCTTGATAGGAAACCAAAAAACTGTTTTGTAAAATTACAAAACGGGAATGGTTTATACACATAAAAATTACACAAAATTACAATTATTTTTTGTGATTTTCTTTGCATGTTTTTGAAAAATACTTGATCTAAGTAGTAATTTGCATTAGTACCTATATGTTAGTTTGTAATTTTGCTTAATCATTGTTTTGTAAAAATGTTGTAATTTGACAAATTATTTTAAATATATATATATACGTATATGCCTTTTGCATCGAACTACGCTATTAATTAAAAATTAATATATTTTTGTGTAAGCTCCTAACACGGCAGCTTCGCCACGATCATACTCGTATTATAATACTATACTAGTTTCGCTAAAACCCATTGCGTTTTATAATCATTTTTAGTTTTATAGTCATTTCTATGGTAAGTTTTAGTAATATACTCGAACATTTCAAGGAAATCATTTATAAATATAATGGTACATTTGTTTTGTGTAATTTTTTTATTGTCAAAAAAGTGTAAAAACTACTTAAAATTATTACACCAGGAATGTTATTTAATTCTAATTATTCCGTCAGCCATCGAACTCAGGACATCGTAAGCAACTAATAAAGCCAGACTATAATCGCAAGGGCATTTTGACATCAGATTGATTAATATATATAATATATATATATATATATTATATATATATATATATATATATATATATATATATATATATATATATATATATATATATATATTTAAGCAATAAACCTAAAATTTATTGAAATTATTATTTTAAATTGGCTATATAAATAACACATTTTAATAATAAACAATAATTCACCTTGCACTTGGCATCTTCAAGGCTCTTAAATCGCAGTCCGCGACTTATGGCCTATACGTTGGACTGGTATTTAAGTACAATATTGTGCCACTTCAATAGAGCTAAGTATTCACCTGAGGCACGCCAAACGTTCCATTTACAGAAAACATACTAGAACAAATTTCACCCCAAAACGTTGATGTTTGTGGCTAATGTTGTTTATTTACACATATAATATAGAAGAAGCGTGTTTTGAAATGTTTAAAGTTAATATGCTTGTTTCGATCTGATAAACTAATGTTTTATATTTTTACCTACTTTTGTTCTATTTAAGTAAATATAAAAGTAAAGGTTAACTGGCTCAGTCTAGTGGCTAGTATGTACGACTGTATATCCGGAGGTCCTTGGTTCGAGTCCCGGGCTGTGTCGAAGTATCGTCCCATCGAACTTTGAGAGTAAAAGCAATAGAGACACTTGTAACTGCGCGTATATTTATGCACTATAATGTCTCCTGCGCAGTTGGCTAGTCTCAATGAGTTTGGCTGACGTAACCAAAATCGAGTGAATTTGGTCTTAAAATTTCTGAAGTAATGTATTTTAAAATTATATAGATCATTATTACCTCATTTAGATATAGCGAGTTTTTTTTATTTAATACAAGAATAATTATATCTGTTTCTACACGCCATAAATATTATTCATATCTTGAAATCATGAAAAAATATTAATCCACCGGCACCTATAGCGCTATGCGTTTTTACTTATAATATGCTGTCGTATGTTTACAAAGCGCGTGCATGTGAAAGGAATGTGCTAAGTAAACTTCACTCATACGCTTTTGTAGGCTTTTGTACAGTTTTGTACTGGCTGTGGCCTTTGTCATAAAATTGCTCATAATATTGCAAAATTACAAAATGAATCTACTGTACTTTTATTTAATCTTTTATTGGTTACTAGCGGCCCACCCTCGCTTCGCTGGGGTTCTCCAGGAAAACAAAAACAAACCTACTCCACGGGTACCGTACATTTTTCCGGGATAAAAAGTAACATAACAAATATAGCAATGTAACAAATATCCATACATACTCACAAACTTTTACATTTATAATATTTATACAGATTTCAATGCATAAATAGTGAGTTCTTGAAATTTGGTTAAGTCATGATGTATGGTGGTTTAGTAGCTCAATAGTAAAGCGCTTGCATAGGGTATACAAGTGCGTTACCAGCAAGTTAGTAATAAAAGGGATGCCCAGTAGTGGGACGATAGCAGAAATTATCCTTTTTAATTATATATGATCAGTAGCATCTAAATCTTCAGCAATAATATATTCACTAAGATTTTCATCTAATTTCGAAAAATATACTAGATCTAATATTTAAGGTGAGAGATGTATTTATGATAATCGTGTACTTGATCTTATTTGATTTAATAATTTATTCATAAGAATGATTAATTTTATATTTTTTTTATAGAAAAATTAAAATCATTTTTTTTTATTGATAACACTAAAACTAGTCTTTGCCTAATTATATAAACGTAAACTAAATTTTAATGAAAAACCAACATAACAAGTCTCTAATGCAATTAATTTAACGATAATATCCATCGCATTGCTTTAAATAAACATTTCAATGTCTGATAGTGTTCTTGATTTTGTTATACTCTAATAAAAGCTCAGATTGTGTGAACCGTTTAAGTTCAATGCCTTTATTTTCATATAATTAACAACTAATATTACAATACTTCATCAAATTTTCTCAAATGAACATTGTTTATGTAAACTTTATTAACTATTTTCGTGTCTATATTTATGACTAGCGCCTCACAATCCCTCCGCTCGGGTTCGCCTCTCGTTACGTTTTAACATTTAGTATAGATTTCTCAGAGATGAGATATTTTCCTGCAGTAAAAAGTATCCTATATGTTGACCCGGATAACCAGCTATCATCATGTCAAATTTCATCAAAATCAGCCCAATGAATGGTTTTCTCGTGACGCATTATATTATAAATAATAGACAGACAGACAAAAATACTAAAAACTATAAATTGGGCCTCTATGCCATAATAATGACTATTTCAATAAGATTTTCCAAAAAATATTTAATGTGCTCAGGATTTTATTACATGTATAGAGACATAGCGATGTAAATGAAAAATGTTTTTCATTAAGGAATTTCATTTGTACTCATTTCACTAATTTGTAAATATACGACAGTATAATATAAAGTATAAACGTATAATTATCATTATAGATATAGTTAAAATAATAACCTTTCAGTATTAAATTTTTGACTAAAATACACCTAAGTACATATAATTTATAAATAATAGTTACGGCGTATAGAAACCGCTACAACTCCTTTATTGCATGAATCTTAAGGTTGAACTTTGATTAAAACTATCTTTTAGTATTTTTCGCGATTTTATTGTGATTTTTGGTTCCCGACATTTCGAATGTTTTACAGCAAAGCCACATAACAAAGAATTGAATTAAAAAAACAATTGTGAATAAAAAAATATGAATTTGTATACTTGTGGGTAAAAAAGTAAAATAAGCTCGTATAAAGCCTTAGGTAAATATAACTACTTTATACTATACGTTGTTGTAGCTCTATTAACTAAACTTGCTAAGGTACCTACCTATTTACTTTTTAACTTCAAATATGATGCTGAAATCCCGCTTACCGTTCGTTACATTGTAAGTACAAAGACGTCTCCTTCCCTTTATTATTTACATACATATTATTTACATATTTATCATTACAGCTACTTATTTATCTACTTTTCAAGGGAAACATACAGTATAAAGAATAATTAGATTAAAAACATGTAAAAAATCCTGAAATCAATACATAAAGCTTGTTAATTGTGCCTTATTATAAAATGTTAATGTTATTTAAGTTATCTAAGCTAATAATAAAAGTGTATAATGCCTTCGAGACGTCTATAACCATAGTCTCTCCCGTGACCATGATTGCTGTAAAGCATTCGAAACGTCGGGAACCAAAAATCTAAATAAATCCGTGAAATAATCTAAAATAATATAGTGTTATTTAAAATGTCAAATATTCGCATAAATCTAAGAAAGTATTATCTAAGCTGCTTACTAAGCTAACTTTAACCTATGTATACGCAGACACAAGTGCACTCTGTATTTCTTTTACTTTTGAAGTATGGTGAGACGATAATTCGACACGACCAGTGAGAAACCAGGCGTAGAACCAACGCCCTTATGTGCCCTACGAGTCATGGTTGTGTAACTCAAGAATTACATATGGCAAGAATTATAGATCCTGAAGTCCCGGGTTCTAGTCCCGGCTTACAAGGGCGCAAATCTGTAGCCTAATATCCTCCAGGTAAATTTCTAAGAAATCAATTGTAATTCTAAGAAATCTATTGTTAACTGACACGCCGGCGTGTCCGCGGTCGTGGAGGGAATATATTAGCCTATGACGAGAACTAGATAATGAGACAGATCTTATTATCGTGCTAGCTGTGAGGTATTTGTGCAGTAAACAAATTATTTTGCTAATCAATCTCAAAGTTTTGTTGGTGGTGTTAGGTGGTGACTGGATTATATTTTGATCTCATTGTTAAATTATATTAGGATTTAAAACAATTTATTTCCAATAAAACTAGTTGAAAATAGTTTTCTTCAAAATCTATTCAATGTAAGCATTACGGAAAAACTGGAGTCGTTGTAGTAAAATTTATTTCATTGCAACTACACAATGCGCGTTCTGGGAGCAATTTGAATGTATATTACCACCGTTCTTGGAAGTTTAACTTGTGATAACCAAGTATAGTATACCCACCCTTTAAGACAAAATTCATATTATTTTTATACTATCATTGCCTGTGGCGACTCCCGCATAGTTAGTTTTTGTGTATTTACTCTTCTAAAGGCCATACATAGTATTATACTAAAAAACCTAAAATCGTACTCAATAAAATCGTACTACGTACTGTAAGATAAGTATGCGTGAAATGATATTTTAGTAATAAAAGAAGAGGTATGATATAATTTTAAGAATGGAATGGAATGAAAGATGAATAAAAGAAAAGAAGGATGTTTTGTCATAATGACGACACAACGAGACGCGTAAACATTGTATTATTTGATTTTAGAAGAATAAATAGTTAATAGTGTTTTAAACGCTTTTTATTAGTATCCCCGGATCCTACATAAATGGCAAGAAGTTTTTCTAATTTTTTGTGAATTTAGTATTGCCATATAAATCAAACAATTTTGTAATTAAAGCATTGGTAATAGAAAAGCCATTTTTAATCACATAATCACAAATTCTCATTGATGGTAAATTATTAACACCTAAAAAGAAACAGGAAAGGTTAACCAAACTTGATCACATGTACATATATATCAAATGGCGTATAACAAAGTTCAAACAAAAGTTTTTATAAACTAATTGTGATTGACAATTTACCCTCTTCATTCGCCCATAAATAAAAGTTAGAGACAAAGTGAAAGGTCCCTGTGTAATGCCCATACTATAGAATAAATATATAAATATTAGAATATAAAAATTAAAAACTGGCTGCGTAAAAATCGAACTAAAAAAAGAAAAGTTGACGACGGAATATAGTACCGTATATAATAACTTTTAAGATATCTAAAGCCTTAGTATCTCCAAAAATAAAAAATAAATCCACGAAAAAAAATCACGAAAAATGATAGTTTTTTTTTATATTGTGTATTTTGGTTCCAGAATTATGGCTTACCATAACCATCTGCTTGAGATAAAAGAGGAAAAGTATGCATGTACGTGAAAAATATATCGATTTCATGACACAAATTAGCTCATATTCGATGAGAAAAGTCAGTATGTTTTAGGCTTAAAAGGGGCTAAATGTATATAGCGCTAACTCATTCAAAGACAGCTTGGTACACTTCAGTTCACTCGTATTATGATTTATACAATATTTATGACCTAGGCCTTAACGCTCCATTTCATTCGGTCACAGTAAATCATGGCGACAGTACACATATTCGGCTTCATTTGGTATGCCTAAACTGGAAATTAAATTAGAACTATCTAGTAAAATAAAGCATAGAATTATTTTTAGTACTTAGAGTTTTTTTAAGCCAAGTACATGTTCATAGGTGTTAAAACCTATGGTTTTCTGTATATCAGACGGTCTGTATGTGTGTCTGATACTATTTTATATTTAAGTTATTATTTTTTACATATACAAATAAATAAAATTGAAATTTTTGTTTATAATATCAAAATAACAGTTTTTAAGAAAATAAAGTGTGTGTACGCACGTAAGAAGTTATATTTCTTTGTTTTTTTTGAGCATTTAAATAAAATCTTGTTTTTTTTTTAATATATAACCTTTCTTTTAATGTTTTTTACTTTTTTTTCGTATTTTTCTCAGGATACCTTTTCATTTGATATTCATATCATGGGGGTACATAAAAACAGTCCGCCATCTTTGAGAGTCCACAATATTGGATTTACTATGACGTCACTTTGCTTATTGTGTTTCACTCATCAAGCCCTTTCGCTTGACGCCCATATTATAAGGATGGAAATGATAAATCGCCATTTTGTAACGTCCGCTATATTGGATTAAAAATGGTGGTATTTAGGTAATCGCACCATCGCGGGAAACAAACATGTGTGCTAAATTTCAGTTCAATTGGAAGTATCCAAAGTGTGTGGAAGTGGGTCAAAAATTTGCAAGATTGGTTACAGACAAACACCGGGACTAACTTCACACTATAGCCAATGACGACTAACTTCATACTGTAGTCTAAATCTGTCGTATCGTAAAAAAATCACTCTCATAATTCATTTTCAGCGTTCCGTACCCGAAGGGTGCCAACGGATCCCTACATGAACGAATTAACCACAATTCGTCCATGGATCCCTATTACTACGCCTTCGTTGTCCGTCCGTCCGTCCATCTGTCAGAGAGCTGTATCTCATGAATCGTAATAGTTAGAAAGTTGAAAATATCACAGAGTATGTATTTTTATTGCCACTCTAACTACAAAGAATAAAAATTAAACACTAAAAATACAAGAAACATTTTTTTAACGTTATGTACATGTATGATGGCACAGAACTCTTCGTGTGCGAATTTGACTTGCGCTTGAGTATTTTTTTTTTCATTATTACAAGAAAACATACTTTTTAGGGTTCCGAAGAGTGACAATGAAACCCAAAGGGATACGTTTAAATATATTGAAATAATTATTAGCCAGCGTTAGCTATATAAATTGTATTTTTTTTCTTGAATTTTCCGATGTTTTAATAGTTATTCTGCTATTCGGGGCGGCAACAAATCCAACAAATTAAAGATCGTACAAAACGGTCCAGAGGTTCTTCAGTTATAAATGGTAACTGATCGCGGTCGGTACATGGAAGATATTGGAGAAAAATTATTATGGAGGCTTTTGTTAACGGAATAAAGCACAAAACAATGATTTTTATAATTTTATCTGTTTGTCTGTGCGTTTGTGCGCGCTAATCTCAGAAACGGCTTAACCGATTTGGGTGCGGCTTTCAATAATATATTTTGGTAAACTTCACTTAATATTTAGTGTTTGTTTTATTTCTATCGGTTTATAAATAAAAAAGCGAAGTCAATTAAATCAAAAAGAATCACGTAGAGATGAACCCCGCTAGTTTATAATATTCATTCAAACAATATTTACAGTTACGATAAATTATGAAGCTTTATTACTCTACATTATGTAATTAATCGCAAAATTGAACTTCTATGTTAAATATTCACCAATAGAAATGTTCACAGAAATTGAGAGAAAACTAGATTGAATAGATTACTTACGAGACGTTGACACTTTGATTATATTATATTTGAAAGAGATATTCTTCACAGGTGTTCATTAGGTTAGTATCATCTTAAACCATTCAGTCATTACAAGTTCATTTTATTGGTAATTTTGGGATTTCAATTTACAACGGTAATGGTAAAATGCAAATTATGTTTGTTTGTTAATGAATAACTAGCGGCTCACCCTCGCTTTACTCGGGTTCGCCTCTAGTAAAACAAAAACATACCTATTCCACGGTAACCGTGCTTTTTTTCCGGGACGAAAGTACTCTATTATTCCAGACTATAATCTATCTCTGTGCCAAATTTTATCCAGATGCGTTCAGCCGTTCTGGCGTGAAAGAGTAACAAACATCCATACTCACAAACTTTCAAATTTATAATATTATACGGATAATAGTCTAACTAGTATTCGCCCAATCGTATGGTTCTGCTACATTCAATATTGAAAATTTGAAGCAAACATACATAAATAGAATTTACCTAGCTGTATAAAAAACGAATTGTTTCTAATTTTTTTATTAATAACTTTTTTTTATAAATAAAGCTTGTCCATAACTACTTAGAAAAAAGAGAACAAAAAAAAACAAAGTGCTTTCTACTCATATTTTGACCTTCGACCTACAGTAATATTACAAGGAGGACATGTGTTTTAATTCGGATGTATGTTTTAATATATTTATTTATTAAATAACATCTATACATGTAATGAAATTCTAATTGGAATTGGAAAATCTTATTGAAATAGTCATTATTATTGATACAGAGGCCAAATCTATAGTTTTTAGAATTCTCGTCTGTCTGTTTGACTGTCTGGGAACGCATCACGAGAAAACCACTGGACAGATTTTGATGAAATTTGATATGATGATAGCTGGTTATCCGGGTCATCATATAGAATACTTTTTACTGCGGGAAAATATCTCATTTCTGAGAAATCTGTACCAAATGTTGAAAAGTAACTAGTATAATATAAAAATGTTATATTTCATAAAATGTTATAGCATAAAGCCATCCATGTTCAGAAAACATTTATTATAAAGAGCTTTTTACGTACGCTTGTATATGAGCGTCATCATACATACTCGGAACGACTTATGACGTCATCTCGCTTAATGGTAACTTACGGATACAATTTGTGTAAAACTCCTACAGAATCTATAATGTATGGAAATTTTCAAGATAATTTATATTTGAGAAACAAATTTTTAATTAAATTTGTTTTCTTATCGTCTTAATAAGGAAATTGATTTCAATTATTATTTTTTTCTTTGAACGAGTATTATCTTAGATATTTATACCGTGTATTAATTTAATGTATATTTCAATTACCAAGCTTAATTGTTAGAGGGTGGTGAATATTGTTTACAGAACGAATGGTCGTTGGGGACGAAGAGTTCTCTCTCTCTCTCTCTCTCTCTCTCTCTCTCTCTCTCTTTCTCTTTAGTGGCAGCCGCACACCGGAAAGCGAAGTGTGGGACTCCCCTCCCACAAGGTGAACGGATGACTTCGTAAAAATCACTGGAACCAACTGGATGCGAATGGGACAAGAGTGGCAATCGTAGAAATCTTTGGAGGAGGCCTACGTCCAGCAATGGATGTATTTCGGCTGAGACGATGACGATGATTTTGATTGTATACCGTGTCTGAAGATCGTGGATTCGATATTGCGGCATATTTTGTAATTATTAAAAAAAAACTTATTACACGTCTCATAAAAATAAAATCCTATGACATATTTTTTTCTAAACTAATCTATACAAATATTATAAAATAGAAAAAAATTTTCGTCCCCGTCCCGTCAAAAATCTTATTGCAAATAAAACATGTAAACTACATAAACTCTAGAATAATTAATTTACAAACCATTCCTGTAATATGGTGCTTACAAAGTGAAATGTAGTGCAATTAACTTACTTTAAATAACTTACTCTTATTCTTAACTTAACTTACTTTGGTTTTATATAGAAATTAAAGCTGTTGCAACTTTACTTCGGTGTCGCAACCACGAATAATCTAGTTCTATAAATAAACAATTTTACACTTGAGTATTTATTGGCTTTAGTTGGAATTAATATTTGATATTTCTTCTTACAGTATCTATTTATGTTTGAAATATCTCTCAAACTAAATAAGCTAGATAAGTATTAATAACTAGCGACTCACTCTCGCTTCGTTCAGGTTCACCTCTAGAAAAACAACAACAAATGTATCCCATGGGAACCGTACATTTTTTCGGGATAAAAAGCAGTATATGTGTTATTCTGATGTATGAGCTATATTATTGTAAAGTTTCATCAAAATCCATTTAGTACTTTTTGCGTGAAAGAGTAACAAACATACATCCATACATACATTCTTACAAACTTTCGCGTTTATAATATTAGCAGGATTAGCGACCTACCTTCCTTCGTTCGGATCGCAAATTTCTGGAAATGATTAACTAAGTATTTTAGACAGTTTGAGGCTTGAGCAGATATTTTCTATTTTCAATCAAGTCAGAAACTTAATCAAAAATTTAGACACTTATATATTAATATTACTTTTCTTTCTCTAGCGAAAGTTTATTTGACAGTACCCAAGGGTCATGTCACTGGCTAAATTTCCTTGTTCAATGTGACATGTTCAATAAATAAAAATATGAAAAAAATAAACTATTCTCACTGTGGCGTTTTGCTCAATCATAATAATGATTGTAAAAACGATAGAAAAGATCTTTTCGTTGTCAAGAACAGGGAATCCTCATAACCTTGGCTTGGGTTCCTAGTCATTCAGGTATTATTGACAATGAAATTGCTGATAGCTGCGCCAAATCTGCAACGGTTAGTCGAATTTTAAATAATTTTTGTAATTAGTCCCACGACTTCCGTTTGTTGTCTAAAAAAAACTGTTTACACTTCCTGGAATATATATATTTAGGAATTTCTCTAAAACAATTAAAGGTAAGTATTATACTTCAATCCAACTAGAGGTTCCAGTCTCCCCGTGGTTCTTTCAATTTCGCCGTGCTGACCGTAAAACCACCTCAATTATATGAAGGCTCCGTCTAGGCCATGCGTGTGCTCCGGTACATTTAGCTAAATTAAAAATTAGAAATAGCTCTATCTGTGAATGTGGCTTAGATGAGGGTTCAACTGAAGTTCTTTTTAATTGTCCCAAATTGAAATATTCCCTACATGACGTAATACCACCTCAAATTCACCGCTCAGTTAACACTAAATGTTTATTAGCCCTTGTGTTTAGCCCATTTATAAAAAAAAATGTATTACGTAATTATCTTTCTATTGTTGAAGGCTACTCCTGTAGACTGATCATTCATTTATGCTTTTAATTCCACATTAAAGAGGCTAAATTTCAAAATTACCGCTCAATCTCATTCGTGTCTTCCTCACAAAACGTGACACTGGCAGAATGAATTGCGTCTGTTAACGCAGCTCTAAGCCTTAAAGAAAAAAAAACGATTGTCAACGTCGTGAAAAAACTAAATAAAAACGTTAAGTTTTTGAATAAAATATTGAAATTGACTGAATAAGGTAAACTATATACGGCAAAAGTCAAAGAAATTTAATTCAATCTTGGATAAAGAGATTATATAATAGCACTAGCATTGCCCGCGGCTAGGCCCGTGTTCAGATGACCAAAAACCAAATTCTTAGGTTTTACATATTAGTATACTTACAATGCAGTTTTTGTGTTTTTGTATTTTTTCTCTGAAATGAGATATTTTCCCACGATAAAAAGTATCCTATATGTTGATCCAGATAACTAGCTATCATCTTACCAAATTTCATCAAAATCTGTCCAGTGGTTTTCTCGTGATGCGGTAACAGACAGACAAACAAACATTCTAAAAACTATAGATTTGGACTCTGTATCGATAATAATGTCTATTTCAATTAGATTTTCTAAAAGAATATAAATAATGTACAGATTCGACTTTGTTACAATTTTATTATAAGTATAGATATTGGCCTAATTAAATATTAAGATTCAATCAATTGCCAATATTTTATTAAATTTTATGATATTTAAATGTCTTCAATATAATTTTCAATAAACGTTAAATTATATTTTTAATGCTTGATAAATATATAATTATAGATAAATAATATAAAAGTTTCGGTTTTTTGGAAACGTAAAATTTAATTTGAGTTCTACAATGAGAGTAAATCGTTATAAGTTTTTCGGTAAAAACAAACTTAAAAAAGGAACTTTAAAATATTATGTAAATATTATCATACGAAACTGCACTTCAGGTGACTTTTGCAGGTATAGATTCAGTTGGATTTTAAAGTTAAAATTTAAATATGATTCAAAAATTGTGGCCGGAAAATGTGTTTGACAGCTACCGGGTTTCTGTCATAGTCATAATTTTACTGGAAATGGGTTTCATCGAATTATATGAATGCTTTTTTTATACAACATCATCATATCAATTAAATGTTTTCATTGAATTTGGGACTTACATGAATTAAAAAAAATAAAAGTAGAATATGAAAATAATCATACTTATTATTTAAAATTTTAAAATGGCATTTAGCCCCAATGAATGCTTGCAGATCCGGTCGTGTCCTAAAACCACCTCTAATGCTATTATACTTCTCTCACTCTTTACTAAGATATACTAGATGAAATGTAATAGCATTTTGAACTTCAAAATAAATCGTTTACCCGACAGTGAAAATTTTGATAAACTCTGTTTTCAACAGTTAAAAAAATTAGACATACAAAACTTGCTTTGCAGTTCAAATGATATTTTTGATGAGCTCTATCTGTATATAATATTCTCTTCATTTTTCTAGTAAATAAAGAATTCAGAAAAAATAACATCGTTTTTAATAGGGAAAAAGGAAATAGTTCCTATGGGATAGTAAATAACTTTTATGACGTTTTCAGCATAGAGTAATGAGAGTACTATGAGAACCGCCCTTTTTAAAGTCCGACTGCTGGCAGGGGCCTCCTTTCAATACGAAGGGGTTCAGGCCACAATTCACTACGTTGGCTTAGTGCATATTGGTGGACTTTACACGCCTTTCAAAAACTTGCTAGATTCTCCCAGACATGCAGGTTTCCTCACGATATTTTCTTGTACTATAATTCACATAGTTTTCTAAGAGAGTACGCCACCACTGGGCTACCCTTGCCTATGTGTATGTATATTCACTAGCAAGATACCGAAATAGGAATGTCAGGCGAAATACTGTAATTCCTGTAATCCACTTCTGAACTTTGAACGCTTTGATATAACACTATAGCAATCAACCTCTAGGAGCTTTATCTAGGCATTCTAAAACAGACAGAGACGGTTTAATTTCAAATGTTCTAAATGGTCTAAAGATCTACACAGTTTAAGGTCTTCGTAATTTGCATTCGACTTATGTAATATAGAAAAAAAACAAACAGTGTACAATTTGAATATTATAGAAGTTTTTTTATAAATTATGATAATAAGCTACTTTTTATATATTTAACTTCTAAAGTATGCATATAGTTTTAAAACGTAACATATAGGAAAGTAATTTCAAATCAACCTTCAAAAATGTCTGACCCTACAAAGCTACATGAATGAAATAATTTAGCTCTTGAGGGATGTTCGTACAAATACAGTGTTATAGCTTGGACAACCACGTAGGTTCGAACCCTGAAATTTTATGTTTGATGATAAACATTTTTAACATGATTATCACCTACATGTCTAGAAAACCTAAAAACATAGTTCGCTAAAGACATGTGAAGTTTGCTAACCTCCATTTGGTCAACGTGATGGACTATGGCCGGTTTCCCTAACACCTTATTCGTGACCAGCTATGGGATCTTAAAAAGGGCTGAATAATTTATGTCAAATGATTTTCAGATTAAATTATCTCTATTACTATACTATAAATTTATTTTTTACAAAGATGATACAGAAATAACTACTTTTATATATAACTAGCTAGTCCATCTACATATACATATATTCAAATTCTGAGTCGAATTTGTACATTAAATGTTTTTTGGAAAATCTTATTGAAATAGTCATTATTATCGATACAGAGGCCGAATCTATAGTTTTAAGAATTTTTGTCTGCCTGTCTGTTTGTCAGAAGAACATCAGAAGAACACCGCTGGACAGTTTTTGATGATATTTGGTATGATAATAGCTTGTTATCCGAATCAACATACATGAGTTAACATAACCGTTAAAAATCTATAATTAATATAAATTATCAGTGTATATACCAGTAAGTGTTATATTTCATTAAGTTTATGAGTAACGTCGTCAAGGGTTAACTGACTTGGCTAAAATTATCTTGGAGCGAGTTTCAGGGATTACGCGTCTAATTGCAGCTCGTTTTCAACTGTAAAGGAAAGATCGTGGTGTTATCACTTGTGCTTTGTGAATACAAACTCTAGGGCGCATGTTGCAGGCGATTAGATATAGTATATATATTTTGTTTGCTTGCATGATTTTATCTATAAATAGCAGTTTAGGTGACGTGTCGTAAAGTAAATCAGTAAAAAGGACTTATGACATATTTTCTTTACTACATACATCACGTTGTTCTTAAAAAAATATCTACAGGTTTTGCTTTGTTACTATTTTATTATAATACTAGCATTGCCCGCCACTCCACCCGCGTTCAAACGACCAAAAAAATAACTATTTTACGTATAGTATATACTAATTTCATCCGCCAAACATAATTAGAAAAACACAACAAACTCTTGAATTAATTTTAACATTTCTTTTACTAATAGATAACAGCTATTGATTAAGTAACATTTAGCTAGTTATTTGAATTTAATATTAATTTCTTGTGAAGGGAAAATGGGCTAATAATTGGGTATAATTTGCTTGAAGATTTAAAAACAGGTTTTACTTAATTATGCATATCACTGTTTGAATTTTCTAAGTTGTTTATACCGATTCTAGATTATTCTAAACTCGCTAGTTGAGCCGCTGCTCAACCTCGCTTCGCTCGGATTCGCCTCTGGCAAAACAAAAAAAAACCTATCCAACGGGAACCGTACATTTTTCTGGGATAAAAAGTAGCCTATGTGTTATTCGAAACTATAATCTATCTCTGTGCCAAACTTCATCCAGATCCGTTCAGCCGTTCTGGCGTGAAAGAGTAACAAACATACATACTCACAAACTTTCACATTTATAATATTAGTACTCGTATATAGATGTTTGTTATTATATGGAACGAGTAACCTATACTATTATACCTACATATTAAATAAAAAGAAAATATTCGAGTTAAACGCTTTATTCTCATAACATATAACAAATTAATATCAAGACCATCTTTGAAAAACGTAAAGTTCATTTACTTGGTGCTTTAAGATCCTTAGCTCCTTCCAGAAGCTTTAAATAACGATATTTTATGAAATTTTAATTTCGAATGTACCTCAAGAAAATGTAATTTTAAATTTTACCCCTGACCAAAATTATTCTATAGAATAAATCTAGCTAAGTTTATGTTAAGTAAATAGGTGGCTTTGCATAATTAGGTTATATTTATTTATTTATTTTTATGATTACTAGCGTCTTACCCTTACTTTGCCCGGGTTAATCCCAATGTGCTACAACAATATACCTAACAGTACCTAAGAGTTACTTTAGGCTCATAGTCCAACTCTGTGCTGAATTTCACTCAATATAGTTATTATATGAAAATGTGAAGATATCACGTAATAAATATATGAATTGAATAAGTAAATATTTCTTAATTGAAGTTAGTATAAAAATATTTACTTTAACCTAGCCGGACTCTGGACTCGAACCAGGTCCACCGGATATTGAGCTGTATACGCTAGCCACTATACCACCGAGCCGTTTTTAAGTTTATCTAGTAAACTAGCGACTCACCCTCACTTAAGATTAATTCCCCATACACACTTTCATCCCCATTTTCACCTCGTTCAGGGATAATTTCCGGAATAAAAAGTATGCTATTGTCTTCCAAGGGTCTGAAAATATCTTCTTACCAAATTTCATCTAAATCGGTTCAGTAGATCAAGAGATTACCCCCTACAACGTCACAAACTCACAAACTTTACCTCTTTATAATATTAGTTTAGATTAATATATTATATAGATAATACGAAAATACAAGTAAAAGTTTGTAACATTTCACTCATATTTACACTAATAATAATATTCTAAGTCTCGAGCCCAGGTCGAGTATCAGATAGCGCAATTAACACAAATTAAAGTAATGAAAATTTTGACGAGACTTTAATTTCATCTCCTTTTGACCTTCGTTATAAAACAATGTTACTTTAGTGTTATACTAATATATAGGTACTATTAGATATGATGATAGATTTGATGCCCTCTTTGATACCTTTGTCTATACTAATATTATAAAGAGGTAAAGTTTGTGATCTTGTGAGTTTGTGAGTTTGTGAGTTTGTGATGTTGTAGGGGGTAATCTCTGGATCTACTGAACCGATTTTCAAAATTCTTTTACCACTAGAAAGCCACGTTCTTTCTGAGTGTCATAGGCTATATATTAACCCGAAAAATGAAAAGGCTTTTTCGTGGTAGTCGGATTTGCAAAGTAAGTCGGAGAAAAAACGGTCGGACGAAAACGTTTCTTACGAACGCTGCCTTAACTATGAGAGATATATGATTATGTTCTAGAGAAAAGTTGTAGAGCTTAATAATGCCTACAAAAAAGTCAGCGACAGCATATGTCTAACTTTTATATTTAAGTCACAAAAAGTAGTTTTTTATATTAAAAAAACAATTTTAATCGGTAGGTCATGTTTATTGGTCATATTATCAACAATTATGAATTCTTATCAAAATAAGCAAATTAATCGTCTAAAATGTTTAAAACAAAAGACTTTTCCCTTTTACTGCATATAATTTGGACAAATGGTTAAAGAGATAATACAACATATTCGTAGGTATGGACGAACCCGAGCGAGCTGTTTGTCTGTTTTTCTCTTTGTACGGGCTAATCTCCGGATCTATTGGACCTATTTAAATAAAATTTAGCATGGTGGTACCTTATATCCCCGGGCAACATATTAGATACTTTTCATCCCGGAAAATTAAAGAGTTCCCGTGGGATAGTTAAAAAACTATCACAACTTATACAGCTTAGTACTCAAAAACTACTGATTGGATTTTAATGAAACTTTTTAATAATATAGTTCATACATGACAAAAACAAATCAGCTACTTTTCATCCCGGAAAATTAAAGAGTTTCCGTGGGATCGTCAAAAAACTATAGTAACTTATACAGCTTAGTACATAAAAACTACTGATTGGATTTTGATGAAACTTTACAATAATATAGTTCATACATCAGAATAACAAATAGGTTACTTTTTATCCCGGAAAAACGTACTTTTCCCGTGGGATAGATGTTTTTGTTTATTTGTAACGTATTATGTACACAACATAAACCCCAAAACAATAGTTATTAAAAAAATTGTCTGTTTGACTGTTTGCCTGTATGATAACTTATTAATCGTGTCAACATTTAGGGTACCTTTTGTATGTATGTATGTATGTTTGTATGTTGTATTCAGCCCTTTTTAACGTACCACTGCTGGGCACGGGCCTCCCTTCAGTACGAGGTGGATCAAGCCATAGTCCACCACGCTGGCCAAGTGCGGGTTGGTGGACTTCACATGTCTTTCGAAAACTTGCTAGGTTCTGTCAGACATGCAGGTTTTCCTTTACCGTTAAGACAAGTGGTAATTGTGTTAGAAATGATTCGCACATGAAAATATCAGAGGTGCGAGACCCGGGATTTGAACTTGCTTCACTCGGTTTCTCAAGCGAGCGCGTTACCACTGGGATACCACTGCCTAGATACCTTTTACTTAAAGAAAATCTTTCCCACGGAAAATAGAATAACTGGTTTTATCGAGTCCTCCCTAGAAACCTTCCGCTGGCTAAGCCTTAAGACTTACATACATCAAAACAATATACTAAAAAATTGTAGGTCTTGAAAACTCCTACAGAAAAATTCTGAATAGTATATGTCTATCTCCTAAGGTTCACTCGCAATATTTATTCTTATCTATACCTATAATAAAACTTAGTCAAATCGATGTGCGCGTTTCACGCAAAAAGTAATCAACCGATTTTAACTTAATTTTGTATAGTGTTAAAACTTAGTGCTCGGGTTAACATTTAGAATACCTTTTACGACAGGCAAATTATTCATTCCCACGGGAAAACACAATAACTGGTTCTATCGAATTGTTCTTAGAAATTTATATGGCTAACGTTGGCTCATCAAACATTGTACAAGAAAATTGTAAGTCTTACAAAGGTCTATAGAAAAATTCTACGTAGTATATGTCTATATGTCCTAAGTTACACTCGCTATAACTATTTTCATTATTATATAGTACTGTTTTATTATACGTTATTTATTCTATTTGAATATACATATATGAATAATAAAACTGTAGAGGTCGAATGTCTGTACATAGATGGTAGAAAAAAATGCTGAAAAACGAGTCAGTTCTCTTCTTACATCCCGTAAGGAGAGAAATAGAACAAATCCAGATTTTTTCAAATTTTTTCTTTCTATGTCTGTTTGTCTGTTTGTACGGGCTAATCTCCGATACTATTGAACCTATTTAAATGAAATTTGGTACTTTTCATTCCGGAAAATTAAAAAGTTCCCGTGGGATAGTTAAAAAACTATAGTAACTTATACAGCTCAGTACACAACAACTTATGCACCTAATTGAGTAATATAGGCATGCTGATACCTTATATTGCCGGTCGAACAACAGGTTACTTATTTTTATCCCGGAAAAATCAACGGTTCCCGTGGGATAGATCTGTTTGTACTTTTCTAGAGGTGAACCCGAGCGAAGCGAGGGTGAGCCGCTAGTATTATATATGGGTGACTTTTGTATTTACGATGTTATATACAGCCTAGTGGCTAGCATGTACGGCTGCAGATTTGGAGACACCGGGGTTAAGTCCTGGGTCAGGCCAAGTATATTTGTTGAGATTTTCTTTCAAGAAATTCGCAGTTACTGGATTTGAGAAGATGGCAGTGTTTAATCCCAAAGCCTTGGAGAACATGTAAAGCTGTCGGTCCTGCGTCTGATCTTCCGCCGGTCGTGTTGAATTATTGCAAACTATTTTTACAGTACATATAGATCAAGTGAACGTATGAAATGGTCTACGCATATACATATTTTTCGATTAAATACATAGCTACTGCAAAAAGACGTACAGTGTGATTGTGTGTGAACCCTGTCTAAGATACTGAAACTAGATGAATGCTTGTACTATTTATCCCATTATTTATTTAGGGAAAATCGAAAATAAATATCTAACGACGTTTGGCTCAGTTTGTAGTGACCCTACTTGCTGTGCGAGTGGTCGCGGGTTCGAGTCCTGCTGGGGTATTCATTTGTGTGATGAGCACGAACGTTTGTACTCCAGCCATGGGCCATTATATTTATAATATGTATTTATTTAAAGTTATATATGTGTAGTGTATCAACTATCTGGTATCCATAACACAAGCCTCGTAGCTTACAATGGAACTAGATGGTGTTGTGATGTTAATGTCCCAACATATATATTATTATTATTATATCCACTACATCTCACCTTAATTATAATATTACAAAATAGTGTTTATATAAAGTTATTTACATCAATATTGATCTTTAACGTAAACATGCTAAGTATTAGCTATTAATCTTCAACAAGCTGAAGGCTTCTTTGTTCTATGGGTAATATTCCTTCTACAAAGCTGATTGAAATTCATAATAGATGTTTATTAAAAATTTTAATTGTTTAACAATTAAGGTTAAATAAAGCTATATTGTTTTAAATAATATAATTTTTCTAATAAAATGTTAGTTTCGTTTTTTTACTAATGGTAATTTTATAGTTTTATCATTTTTGTCTGTCCGTATATTACAGCCATTTTACTAGTAGACTTCTAAATGGCTAAAAAATGAGATAATAAAGCTTCCAAAAATGTTATGAAAATATTTTCATGGATAATATATTATGTTAAAAAAAACCTTTCATTCTCATACCCCGGTGCAGTCGGGGTGATTGCTCTAAGAAACACTAATTGTATGTCTTTTGCTGTAATGAAAATGTATCATATGTCATTTATTCTAAGTGAGCTAAATATATCTGACTTCTATTATAAGTGACTGCCTCGGTAGTGTAGTGTACATCCATAGGTCCTGGGTTCGAGCCCTGGTTTAGGCCAAGTTTAGTTATTGAATCTTTCTGCTAAAAAGCCCCAGTAGCAGCTCTAGTTTGGGAAGAACGCGGTATTTCAACCCCATACCTCAGAAAGCATGTTGGTCAGTAGGACATTATTATTATATATAAATAAATATTATTTACTACTACTGGTACTGGTGGTAAAAAAAATCAGGTTTATTTTCAAGTACCGCTTGTAAAAAAATTGAGTCGTACACATTTTTTTTATTATCTTTCTTATATTTCTATATACGAGAATAAATTTATTACGATTGTATTAAGCAGCGAAAATTTCTCAAAATGGTATTTATCTATAAAAGTGTACTAGCGACTCACCCTCTCTCCGCTCGGGTTCGTCCCTACTTACTCGTACGTTTACGTTACGTTTTAACGTTTAGTATAGATTTCTCAGAAATGATATATTTTCCCGCAATAAAAAGTATTTTATATGTTGACCCGGATAACCAGCTATCATCATACCAAATTTCATCAAAATCCCTCCAGTGATTTTTCCGTGATGCGGTAACAGACAGACAGAGAGACAAAAATTCTAAAAACTATAGATTAGGCATCTGTTTCGATAATAATGTCTACTTCAATAAGATTTTCCAAAAAAAAATGAGTGTACAGATTCGGCTTAGTTAGACTTTTATTATATGTACTTACAGATTAAAAGGAGTTTTACTTTAACATAGTCAATTTCTGTAAGACGTATCTGTTAAAGCAAAAAGTTTAAAGCGATGCGACAGTATATTGGAAAATATAATCTATTTCAAGATAAAGACCGACCTGCGAAATAGAAATTTCTTAAGCTACAATCTCTCTGAAATGGAGAGACGAAGAAAAATATATCCTTATTTTTGTATCGGTAGTGACGTAGAGACTACATAGGTTGTTTGATTGATTGCTTCTTTGTGAGTTATTGCTTGCTTTAAAATTTTATTTTAACCTTTTCTTCTATTTTATCGCTTTAATATAATAAGAGTACGTTTATATGAAATATTTAAGATATCGAAATCTCAATTGGTATACAATATA
Source organism: Brenthis daphne (assembly GCA_947093115.1). Classification (NCBI taxonomy): domain Eukaryota; kingdom Metazoa; phylum Arthropoda; class Insecta; order Lepidoptera; family Nymphalidae; genus Brenthis; species Brenthis daphne. The sequence continues at coordinate 34,376,707 of OX352473.1, read as the reverse complement.
TTATATACCTACTTATATTTATTTTAAATAAAATTGAAGAAAAAACAATAATTCAATTTTTTTTAAAACTATCTATATACTTAAAATTTTAATAAATAAAAAAGTTCTTAAGTTTTTTACTTGAGGTATGTTTACATAACTGAGAAAGTATATTATTGATCCAGATAATATTATTTTTAACCGAATTATATTATTTTTATGGTGGTCCCATATAAATTATATCGAAATCGGTCGAGCGGTTTTTAAAAAAATCAACAATAAATATTTTTTTTAAATAAATTGTTTAATTGAATGTTATTAAAAAACCTTCTTCTTAATAATTACCTGCTTAATACGTCTACACTAAAAATGGAAAAATAAAAACTTAAAAAAAAAACCCGACTTCCAGGCACTAAAATGTTACAAAACTTAAAAAAAAACCGACTTCCAGGCACTAAAATGTAAAAAATAACTAAACGGGGGTTTTCATTTCGAATAGATACCTAATCAGATATTTTAGAAGTCGGTGCCAGCCGACAATATTTTAAGATATGAATATCTAATAGGTAAAAATGTATTTTACGTATCGAAATATATTAGATTTGCTTTGTGTCGGCTGGCACCGACTTCGAAGATATCTGATTAGGTTTATTTATTTTTTACATTTTAGCGCCTGCAAGTCGTTTTTTTAAAGCTTTTATTAATAAAAAAAAATAATAGGGAAGTGCTAAGCACTTCTTAAAAGACATAACATAACAGGAGAACTGGCTCATTTTTCGCCTAAAGAATCGGCATAGCCATTCAGCGGGGGGATGCGGCTAGCTAGCATTCTTACCACTATTCCACGCGGACATGACTTATGTACAGTTATAACTAGGTGTACATTTGTTCTGTATATTATGTATATTTTCTTTATTGTCAATAAAGAATTGACGTATTGTTAAAAAAATAAGGAATGAAGTTTGTGGATGAATATATTAATTAATACTTCGACCCCGATCCGTCCTATCTTCACCCATCTATAGTGACATACATACATAAATGTTCATAAATACAATTTACTTACGAGTAGTAACAATACATTTAAAAATATAACATAGCAGTTATTCTATCTGTAAATTAAATTTCATGCAAATCCATTCATTCGTTTCAACGAGGAACGAATGAAGGAGTAAAAAACAAAGACGTACAGCTTTCGCGCTTATAATACTTGTCAGATTATAGATTTAGTTTACTTAGAATATATGAAATAGTATTTCTATATTACAACAGACGTAAATTCTAAGAAATATTCACTATTAATGTTAAATAAGGCAGAATATTCCACTCAAAGCAGTTATTTCGAATGTAAACAACAGTCCTCTCCTTTTACTTTAATCTCCTTACTAAGCAGAATTTATACTCTGCTTTGTGGCGCCCTATTGGGAACTGAAAGTTGTTTGATTGCAAGATTGCAGTTAACTAATACTTGTAAGTTAGTTTGTTGGATGATATTTGATATCTTCGATGAACAAATAGTGATTCAGTTTTATTAAATTTAATAAAATTCACTAACTTACTCAAGTGATAAGTTTTCAGTTATTAGTTCTTAGAGTATAACATATCAGTTTGTACTGCCTCGGTCTAGTGGCTAGCATGTACAGCTGCAGATACAGTCTGGTCTGGTCCTGGGTTCGACTCCCGGGTCGGGCCAGGTTTAGTTATTAAGCCTTCTTTAACACTACCAGCCCGGAGTTGGGAAGCTATCGTTATCCCCCGTGCCTCCGAGAGCACATAACGCCGTCGGTCCTGCGCCTGATCTTTCATGTCAAATTGTTGTCCCACCGGAGTATAAGTGTTAGAAATAGGGAGCGCGGTATTTGTTCGAACACTCGTGCACTATAATAACTCTTGCGCAGATGGCTTGTCTCAATGAGATTGGTCGCCGTGGCTCTCCGAAATCGGTCGGGAGGACATCACTATCATCATCATAATATAATAAATCACTTTCCTTTGCGTAGTATTTTTATAGGATATCACTGCGACCTATTTTGTGTAGTAACACGATATCTTCGCCAATTAGACGCCGATTTTTTTTGATTTTCTTAAATAAATTTTATATAATATTACATAACATATTTTCATATTTACTATAAACTACACATACGGTAAAATAATTATTTTTAAAGAGATTTTACACTCGCTGTACTCGTAGCGAGAAAGGTATATAAATACAATGTCGAGAGTCCCCTATGAGGTGAAAATGATTTGTTTTTTAAGAGTATATTTAACAATTAGTTTGGAATAGATAGACTATATATTATATGATATATTATAGCTAATAGCCTTCCTCAAAAAACAGGCCATTTAATGCAAAAAGAATTTTTCAAATCGGATTAATAGTTCCTAAGATTAGCGCTTTCAAACAAACAAACTCTGCCTCTTTATAATATTAGTATAGATAACAGACAACGAAGTTAGTTTACATGTATTTTTATTATTAGGAATTAAAAAAATTGTTTTACATTTCGCCGCCTATTGATGGATGCCTGCTAGCTACTGTTGCCAACACACATCAATCAAAATCACGGTAAATTTTTCACGTATACTTTCCATATCACGCCCAGTAGTGTCTAGCAAACTTAAATTGGAATTTTATAATACGCTTTACGCTTCTAAAATATTACTCTAAAACTTAAATCATAGGAGGGTATCTGTACTGTGTCATATATATATGACCATCTGTTTTTGACCATCTTTCAAGGTTAATTTGCCTAATTTCAGTTGACTTAAGCCTTAATGTCATTGCAGCGGACTTATCCCAGAACACACTACCAGTCCGTCGTCAACTACACAGACTATCGTTTAGTCTAATTATATTTTACATTAGAAAGTCGCCCTCGCTTCGCTCGGGTTTGTCCATGGGAACGTTTTAACGATTCACAGAGATGAGATATTTTACCACGGTATAATATATTTATATTTATATATATATATATATATATAATTCATATAAAAGTAAAAGTTAAAACAGCTTAATGTCTACCATGCACGGAGGTCAAACCACCTGAATTCTCGACCCTATGCGGTTACTGAGAATTTCTTGGCAGGCAAATCTATTTAATATACTAATACTTGTCCCGATTCGGGACTCAAACCCAAGAATCCCCATAGTAAAACCATGTATGCTAGCCATTAAACCAATATGAACGACAAATTACTTTAGTATTAGATTGTAATATTGTATGAGCGTGTATTATACGTCAAAAACCTTAGGGCTTTGAAACTCGATCTCTTATTTACCTCGAAGGTTAGGAACAAACCAAAAGCTTTTATATGTTATTGATATAACGAAATAAAATCCAAGCTAGTCCTATATAAATAATGTAATTCTTAGGTATAAGAAATGTGGGGCGTGTGATAACGACTTCAAATAAAACCCTAGACAAACAAATTCCACGAAGTCATAGGAGTCGGCGTATTCAATAAGATAGATGCTTGAAGATCAAAAACTTTGGTATTTTCAAGAGAAAAATAATGATTTGAAGGTATTAGTTTAAAATATACATTAAGTAACCATACAATAAATATAAACATAAAAAATCGCATTAAAATCGGATCTGCTTATTCTTATGATAGGAGCTACGGTATCTCATACAGACATACATACATTTATATATAAACGTCTAACTTCTCCCTCTGCTTATGGTTGAGTTTTAAAATCAACAAGCTTTGTGAGTAATAATATTTATTTGAGTTCACAACTTTATGACGAAATTATATAAAATGAAATTTTAAAGACACGAACTCCGTTCATTTTTATTACCATTAAAATTCAACATTAAACATGAGGAATTCATTTATTTTTGTTAGCAGTACACATAAGTATATACGTCGTGTTCATATTATATTAACAATTATAATATAAAGGTATACTTTAGTTTACTGTTTTATAATATAAAAAAATTTAAAGGAGTTTTTGGGAATAATAACATCCGAACGAACGTCCACTCGCTGTTATATAACTTTAAATTCCACATCTATTAAATATGATCCCTGGATTATATATACACGATCAAAATAAAGAATTCAAGTTATATAAGACCAAGTCGATCAAATGAAACAAATGCTACCGACGTTTTTAATTTTAATTGTTTTCTATAGAACAATAAAAACCGACTTCCAGGCACTAAAATGTAAAAAATAACTAAACGGAGGTTTTCATTTAGAATAGATACCTAATCAGATATTTTCGTTTTTTTTTTAATTTTTTTCCATTTTTAGTGTAGACGTAATAAGCAGGTAATTTGTAAGCAGAAAGTTTTTTAATAACATAATCGATTGAACAATTAATTAAAAAAATATTTATTGTTGATTTTTTAAAAACCGCTCGACCGATTTCGATAAAATTTATATGGGACCACCTGGGAAGTATACCCTTTCAAACAAAAAAAAAGTTCCAAATCGGTTCAGGCGTCTTCGAGTGATCGGTGAGCATACATTAAAAAAAAAGATTCCGACGAATTGAGATCCTCCTCCTTTTTGGAAGTCGGTTAAAAAGGTCTTGTAGCAATCTGTTAAGCCCAAAGAGAGTGAGTCATGATCAATAAGACATTAAAAAAAATACGGAAAACATCACATCACTTATCCTAATATATATCACAAACCTACACGAACATTGTTTTCAAAAAATATTACATTATTGTGTAAGTTTGAATTAATAGTCGTACCTACTGGGCGACCGAGCTTCGCTCGGAGTATTATGCCGAGAGAACAATTTTCTTTAAAATATATATATATATATATATATATATATATATATATATATATATATATATATATATATATATAAGACGGAGGAGGATTTAGTTACCTTTTTCTGTTATGAAACCTTATTATTGTTTAAAGTCACTATGTTCTTTAATTTACTTTTTAGTGCTTTTGAATTTAGAGCAGAGATTTAGTCTCGAGCGGGGTCGAGACGCCATCACGATATTCTTTGCAGATACGTGGTTTAGTAAAGTCGGTTGATTATGGTGGAGTTTTGCTTTGATATTGTAGTTGGAAGTCGATGATCGGTGACTGTGAACCCGCTAGCTCTAAATCATTAGAATTACCGTTTCAAGTTTATAACATTGTGACTTCCCTGATTAAATTGTGTATTGAGCACTGAATACTTTATTATTTGAGCCCTGATAACGCCCACAAGATGAGTAACCACCAAAGATGATGTTCGTAGTATATGGATAACACGACATATATATATATATATATATATATATATATATATATTTATGACTGATTCTTAATAAAAGTAGAAAAATGATTTTTTTGATGGTACATTTTTTTTCTGTATTTAACAGATTGCAGATTGCGAAAATAAACTGCTCTAATTTTCTGCTGTTTGTAACTGAATGATGTTTTTAAATATTTTATATCAAAAGCACATGTCCCAGAATAATTACTTGAAATTTACAAAATATTCATATTTTTTAATGAAAACGTCATTCAAGCGACCTTATATTTTCAGCTTAGCTGTGAAAAAGTATTACAGAAATATATGCGAGAGCTCCACATCCCACGTAGGTGAGGGATTTACTATTGTAACAGTAGTCTGTAACATTTGACATTTCTATTGATAAATGACGTTTGAAAGCAAAAATCCTTAACCCGCAAAATTCCAGGTGGAAATAAACGGTGGTAAGTGAAATGGTGTAAAATGCATTCTAAAGGCAGATAAAACAATATATTTATATAAAAATTGGAAAGAAATTTATAGAATAGTTGTGTTTACGAAAACTACGTGATAAAGTTGGATTAATTGATATGATTATTATAGAATACTGGAGAAATAATAGTTTAGAATACTTGAAATATGTGCTGAAATTCTCAAAGGTTATTATTTGTACTAACCTAATAGTTTTGGCGTAATTTAGCAAGATTATTACTCAGAAATTCAAAGTTTTCGAAGAATTCGAAGCTATTGGAAGTAGCCGCTATAGTATCCATATCCATCCATACTAACATTATAAATGTGAGGTGTGTTTGTTTGTTTGTCTTTTTTTTGACGTCGAAACGGAGTGACGGATTGACGTGATTTTTTGTGTGGAGATAGTCGGAGGGCTGGAGAGTGATATAGGGTTTTTACCGCGGGAGATAATTTTATTCCCGTGGGAAAACCCGTTATAATACAACCCAAAAGTTATTTATGATCAGAATTACTTGAAACTGGGTATTAATGCTCTTCAATACAATTAAATAAATACGTGTTTTAGCATTTTTAAAAATTTAGTTTAAATTCATCCCATAAGGGGGTAAAATAGGGGATGAAAATTAGTATGACACCTACTTTTTTTAGTTTTTTTTTTGTAGTTTAAGCGCGAGCGAATCCGCGGTTTTTGCTAGCATATACATAAATGAAATATTATCCATATTCATTTCGAAGAGTTATTGTATGGCCCAGCGTAAAAAATAAGTAAATTCTAGCTTCTTTATAATACTTAATAACATTTTAATGCTATAAACTACTATAAAGTGTGTATTTTAATGATTTTTCCTTTGCATACACATATTGAGCGAAAAATGACATTTTCTTCTTAAAGATCAATTTTTTGTACATTTGTATTTCATTCACAATTCCCAAACTATTTTTTTTAATTTCGTTCATTTTGGCTTCTACTACTTTCTTGTATATATTATAAAATTTATAATAACTATGTATGTATCAAAGTATGCAAATTGAATTAAATTTCGTCAATTCAAAGAGTTAATGCTCTACAAAATGATTTTTTGTTATTAGATGGCTAGCTAGTGATATTCTTCTTCTTCTGGACACTCGCTTTATTTAAAAAAAAATCGGGATTAAATTATTTATAATTATTCAATCGTAATACTGTGAAATGTGATTTTTAAAACTTTTTGTTAGAAACAGCCTTCCATATATTATGAGCACAAAGGTCGGAACGTTATTGCTACAAAATTCTATTTTTGGTCCTCAAAATTACTTCTTAGCTAACATTCTAATAGTACAGTGGCCAATGAAATATTTGGGTCATCAACGATAGAAAATAGCATTTGATTTATTAAGCAAGTCGGTTAGTGCATGCACTGCGAAAGCCATTTCTAGAGGTCCTTATATAAACATTATATTCTTATTACACAATTTTGCACTCAACACAATATGCTGTTAACCTTTTAGGAGCATTGTAGGGTAATATTGAGACACCTGTGTATACTTTAATATAATGCAACTCGTTTCATTCAATCTATATTCTCATTTTTAACTTAAAGTAAAGCTGAAAATCCATTACAGCCTACTCTAACTACTTCTACATAAGTTTTGACCAATGTATGTATGTGTCTGTCTGTGGCATTTAGTACCCAAACGGATGAATCGATTTTATTTCAGAGTTATAAATATAAGAGACTGAAAAATTTTAAAATTTGGCTACACCTCACTCACTTTACCTAATATTTTATTTTTTATTTAATTTATTTATTAAGATCCACCAGTGGTTATTACCACATATTGTTATTATAATATTAAATTAATAATTGTACTATGTTGCAAAGTTGTTATTGCTAAATGCGTTACTAATAAAAAATAATTGTATATTCTTGTACATTGCATTAGTTCTCTTACCCTTAAAAGGGAGATAGCATAGTATTAGCTATTTATTACCATTTATTTACATATTAAATAATTGATATTCTATTAATATTTGTAATTTGTTTTAAAATGTTACGTGTATATTATACAAAAAACATTATTGTTTGGCTTCATATATAATTTTACTAGCGTTTTCTTGCGGCTCCGCCTGCATAGTACATTAATTATTTATATGTCATATACTAAAACCTTCTCCGAAACACACTGCATCTAATGGTATGAGTATTATTCTGATCGGTTCAGTAGTTATCGCAGTATAACCGAACAAAAAAATCGGCTCTCCATTTATTAGTATAGATGTATTCAGACATATTTGACGTCACACTGCTGTACGCGGGCCTCCCTTCTATATGAGGAGGATCAGGCCATAGCCCACCACGCCGGCCAAGTGCTGGGTGGCGGACATACTTTTATGATACTGTCTATATAATACTTTACTCAAAGACACGTCTTCACATGTCAGGTTGGTATTAGTACGAGAACTCCGTTTGCGTACCGATGTGACAAATATTGATTTTTAATTGTAAATAACATCAAAATTTCTTAAAAATAAAAATAAAAAATTGAAAGTATTACGAAATTGAAATTTCTTAGAACTCCCTGCCAGTAACAAGGCCGATACAATATTCTTTAAAAGAGTTCGAAATCATTTAGAGGTTTGAACTACAATCTGTGCTTATATGTGTACGACTCGTGCATTAAGATAAATATAGTCTATATTTAACCGTAGACTTACAAGTTACATACTTTTTGCTTAAAACTAACAATTTTTTTAACTTTTTGTTGCCATCACGAACAACTTTAACAGCATTGTTATATGTTCGGAGCCCACATTTTTTGATTGTATCTCTATATCTAAGCATATTTTATCGTAAAAAAATATTTAAGAAATGTAATAAACCTAGTATTATGGCTATGGGATATTTTTGAATGGTTTCATCTTTTAAATAAATTAATATTTTAGGTCATTAACACTCAGCACCATCTAGTTCCATGGTAAGCTACGAGGCTTGTGTTATGGATACCAGATAGTTGATTCGCTACACATATATAACTTTAAATACGTACAAATTATAAATATAAACACCCATAACTGGAGTACAAATATTCGTGCTCATCACACGAATGAATGAACCCAGCGGGACTTGAACCCGCGACCGCTGGCACAGCAAGTAGGGTCACTACAAACTGAGCCAAACGTATCGTCAAAAGAAGTGTAGCATGCGTTGAATATAACTATAATATTGTTTTAAGTTTTTTAAGTCTTAATATTAATATATTTCTTAGTTTTTAAGGTACGTATATTATGGGCCTCTGATTACATATTTAAGATATTTTTGTAAATATTGCCTGAAATAAATGATTAAAAAAAAAGTTTAAGTTAGTTTGTATAAATATATTCAGACCTTTTTACATCCCACTGCTGGGCATAAGCCTCTCTTCAGTGCAAGGGAGATCCCCTGCTAAAAGTGTTATTATAAAAGTAGCAGCTGGAATGCCAGACAGCACTGCGATATATATATTCTGTTATCATTAATTATTTTTATTCATTCTGTTGTCCTTTCACCAGTTCTTCGCAGATCTCAGGATTTTTCTTTTCAAATTAGTAGTAGACTCATGACGTTCAGTAAAAAATGTAATATTTTAATCTTGAACAAACTATTTTGAATTTAAATTTGACTTAAGGTTATATTATGTATTTTCCTGTTATTTTTAATATCCATAGTAATTCCGTAACATGATTTTGTGGGGATATGTTTTAAAAAAATTTGTAAATTATTGTTAAATAAAAAATAAATAAATTACTAATATTCTAAATGTAAAAGTAGCTGTCTGTTGCCTTTTCACGCTTAAACCGCTAAACAGATTTTGATAAAATTTAGCAGGGGCATAGATTACATCCCGAATACGAACATAGCCCTTTGATCCCCGCTTATTTTACAAGCGAACCCGCGGGAGAAAAATAGTAATAAATAAACATCGCTTCCGCTCACAAATTAAACTAACCCAAAAACGTTTTCGCTGCCTTGGCGTTCATTGTTCGCGTAGTTTGGTTCTTTGTTTTCAATTTATATAATCTCAACGAGCACAAATACAAGGTATTTGCAATCATTTCTAGAATAATTGTTGCACTAATGGAATTATTAAGATGTTCATTTCAACTTTTACCTTTGATTTCGTTAGCTTTTAACCTAAATTAAAACAATTTCATCAGTTTGAAGTGCTAATAATATATTTAAACGTGGTAAACTTCACGTAATATTATATCTATACTAATATTATAAAGAGATAAAGTTTATGAGTTTGTGAATTGTGAGTTTGTGACGTTGTAGGGGGTAATCTCTAGATCTACTAAACCGATTTAGATGAAATATGGTAAGAAGATAGTTTGAGACCCTGGAAAGGACATAGGATACTCTTTATCTCGGAAATTATCCCTTAAGGGGGTGAAAATGGAGATGAAAGTTTGTATGGGGAAGCAAGCTAGGGATGAACCCGAGCGAAGCGAGGGTGAGTCGCTAGTTTCAAAATAATTTTGAAGCTGACGTACTTTTATACTTTTAAATTAATTAAATATCCTAAATGGAGACCGGTTATTATGCTTTAACAAAGATTTTTACCTATAACAGGCGCCAGCGACCCACACCCAGATTTTATCGTGTAGCTTATATAACTTTTTTTTTGTAAATCTATATGTATATAATAAACTTCTGACGTCCAATTTGTACATTAAATATTGTTTGGAAAATTTTATTGAAATAGTCATTATTATCGATACAGAGCCTAAATCTATAGTTTTTAGAATTTTTGTCTGTCTGTCTGTCTGTTACCGCATCACAGAAAAACTACTGGAGGGATTTCGATGAAATTTGGTATGGCATAGCTGGTTATCCGGGTCAATATAGAGGATACATTTTACCGCGGGAAAATATTTCATTTCTGAGAAAAAGTACAAAAACAGCATTGTGAGAGTAAGCTAATATGTAAAACCTAAGAATTTTTTTTGGTCATATGAATGCAGGCGGAGCCGAGGGTAGCGTATTGTATATAATCTATTATTTTGGTCCGTGATGAGAAATAGAAGAATTTTAATTATTATTATTATTACAGTAATTTCTCGTCTCATCTGAAACACATCTTCTGCTGGACATAGGCATCTTCCAAAGATTTCCACGATTGCCGGTCTTATGTCATTCAAATCCAGTAGGTTCCAGCGACTTTGAAGTCATCGGGCTTTGTGGGCCGCGCCTATCCACGCTTCGCCTTAATATTATGTAAATCGAAAATAACCTAAATTTTATTTTGCAAATTTTCTGTTTATTTCTGTTGCCTTGTTAAACATTAAACACAAAGACAAAGTTTTAATTCATTTAAGCATAAACATATTTTATCGTTCTCATTTTATTTACACGCTTCACTAAACAGTATCAAATAAATTGTTTGTTCTTGTGCTTAATTATTGTTCTAAATTATAAAATAAATTTTGATACTGTTAACGGAAGATTTAGATTTATAATATTTGTATATTAGATATATTTATAGAAAGCAAAGAAACGTTGATGTAGGTATTTTAAATTTTAATCAAGTCGTTGAATCTAAGCAAAGTGGGGCGAGTCGTAAGATTATACAAGTAAATGTAAAAGGTACTTAGAGGCGAGAATAAGTCACTAGTTTTATGTCAACAGAAGAGAAACTTCATAGTGGGAAATGCAGCAATTCAGAATTTTTTTATACTTTTTCCGCTGTTCTTTGTATTAGCTTAAATTCATTAACTTTTTAATTTACTCAGTCGTATTACTAACCGACTTCAAATAGTCGAGGTATTATGCTTAACATTTATAAATTATATTTTATATACTAACGGCTCACGCTTGCTTCGCTCGGGTTTGTCTCTAGAAACATAAAACAAATCTATCCCTCGGGAACCGTAAATTTTTCCGGGATGAAAAGCAGGTTATGTGCTATTCCAGACTATAAATTCTCTGTGCCAAATTTCATCCAGATCCGTTCAGCCGTTCTGGTGTGGTTGAATAGCAAACATCCATCCAAACATATATACTTTCACATTTATAATATTAGTAAGATTATAATATATATGTTTTCACATGGCTTTGAAACAGTTTTATAGATACGGCCAGTTTCGATTCTTTTTAAGGTAGATATGGAGGTTCTTCCATAGATATAATTATGTTTGATATAGCCTATAGCGCATAATATTTATCAAAAAAAAAAGATAACAAGTCCCGCTTAGTTTCTTTCGCCAGTTCTTCTCAGGTCTGTGGCTTCTTATTTCCGAACTGGTAGTGGACTCGTGACACATTTGGAGGTTCTGGGTTCGAGTCCCGGGTCCGACCAAGTTTAGTTATAAAGTTTTCCTGTTAAGGAAGTCACAGTAACGGCATGGAATTGGGAAATTGGCGGTGGAGAGCACGTAAAGCCGTCGGTCCTTAACTCTCACTGGTCGTGCCGAGCAGTCGTCTCACCGGAGTAAGAGAGTAACAGGAATAGAGAGTGCACTTGTGTTTGGCACGCATATTTACACACACAACGAGATTGACTGCCGTGGCCGAATTCGGTCGGGAGGACATTCATTCATTCATTTTTCATTCACATACGTCATTTGATCTCATTCTGCACTAAGTAGTATATTTTATGGGATCATTAGAAATATTCTGTTACGAATTTAAAATTTTATATCAAAAATTATAATCTCGATGCAGATTGCCGTTAAAGTTTAACGATTTAAAGTTACCGTATAAACGATTTAATTATTTATATAAAATAAAACGTAAATTCGCGATCAAATTTTATATTATGGCAAAAGTACGGTTATTTAAAATGTATTAACTTAATGGCTGTAATATACTCAAGATTCATTATTTGTTATTTATTTTAGGGCTACACGATGGTCGTTGAGGGAGCTATTATATGAATAAACTGTGGGCAAGTTCTGGCTACTTTATTAATACATTATATAATTAAGTAGTATATTAATATATTGATCGTGGTCCATTATTTGATCAGTAACAAGCTATTTTCCTTGGCTTTGTGTACTTCTATTTTATTAATACTAGCGACTTACCCTCGCATCGCTCGTGTGCGTCCCTAAGTACGTTTTAAATACATATAGTTATTGAGAATTTAACTTAGGATAGAGACATAGTAGACTTTTGCACACTTACAGACAAACAGACAAACATTTTAGTAACTATTGTTTTGGGTACTATATTATGTGCACAATACGTTACAGTCATTGTTTTAAAAAATATTTTATGAACAGATTTCGCTAATTTATTATTTTATTATATGTATAGATAACATATTTATTCTTAAGACTTCGTAATGACTAATATCAGAATTGAGGTCTTATAAATCTTTCTTCTATATCTGTATCTGTTTTATTCTGAAAGTAATGTTTCAATCATTAAAAAATCTTTCATATCCTCAATAAACTAATAATAATGATAATTATAAACATACAAAAAATTCAAAAGAGCCTAAAAAATTTAATTTAAGCAAAATTAATTTTTATTTCATTCATATTTCTACTATTCGACCCTAAAAGTACCTTTTCTATTTTTCGAAACTTTATACATCCTAAACAATACGTGAGCCTTTCTATACATATACATATAATAAAATTCTAACTAAGCCGAATCTTTTTTACATTAAATATTTTTTTGAAAAATCTTATTAAAATAGACATTATTTTCGATACAGAAGCCGAAACAATAGTTTATAGAATTTTTATCTGTCTGTTACCGCATCACGGAAAAACCACTGGAGGGATTTTGATGAAATTTGGTATAGCGATAGCTGGTTATCCGGGTCAACATATAGGATACTTTTTATCGCGGGAAAATATCTCCTTTATAAAAAAAATACAAAAACTGCAATGTAAGAGTATACCAATCTGTAACACCTAAGAATTTGGTTTTTGGTCATCTGAACGCGGGCGGACCCGCGGGCAATGCTACGAGTAATCTTCTCAAAAGGGCAATCTCTTTTAATAAGAATCAAGTTAATAACAATTCGCATTATATATTATTAAGAAGATTTTCATACAAATAAAAAAATATATTTGGTATATTTCAGGAAAACTTTGTTATATAATTAACTATGAAGAAAAAATTGTGCCATAAATTAGCTTTTGAAATCTTTGACACATATATATTATATATTTCGAACAGTACTTAACTGAATCTATACTAATATTATAAAGAGGTAGAGTTTGTTCGTTTGTTTGTTTAAACGCGTTAATCTCAGGAGTACTATCATAGTCGCTATTAATCCAATTTAAAAAAAAAAAAACTATTAGCGTTAGATAGTCCGTTTATTGAGGAATAGGCTGGCTATAGGCTAATTATTATGTTACTACCAAAGGGAGCGGAGCAGTAATCAAAAAAGTCAAACAAATCGGCCAAACTTCCACACAATATTGACGAACCCGAGCGAAGCGATGAGTTTAGTCTAGTAGTCTAACGCGGTCTTAATTTTATTTCTATAATTTATTCCTATGTGAACGGTTTTTAGGATTTACAGATCAAAAAGATTAAAATAAAGCTTATAATATTCCAAGCCAAAGCCGCTACTCGCTGTAGAGACAGACAGAATTTTTAAAAATGCTTTTATTTCAATATAGTGCTTAATTAAAATTGTTAACTCTTTAGTATTGTACAATACATTTTTAAATATATTCTATTTTTTATATTAGAGGCACTTAGTTTCTTTTGTGAGAACAATGATCAAATTAAAATTTATTTTTTCTTACGCACTCACGTTTTTTCCTTGTTTGAATAAAGAAAACAAAATATATTGATAGTAATCCAATTCACTATCCAATTTCATACTATTCGTACCTTAAAAAGATTATAGTAGACAAATGTGTAAATAGAAACAATCACCTCATTCGCAAAACAAATCTTTAACATCAAGCGTAGTAACCCCAGATTTAAGGGTTATTTCTATATGCCAAACAAAAAAATCTATACATATAATAAAATTCTAACTAAGCCGAATCTGTACATTAAATATTTTTTGGAAAATCTTATTAAAATAGACATTATTTTCGGTACAGAAGCCGAAACAATAGTTTTTAGAATTTTTGTCTGTCTGTCTGTTACCGCATCACGGAAAACCACTGGAGGGATTTTGATGAAATTTGGTATAGCGATAGCTGGTTATCCGGGTCAAAATATAGGATACTTTTATCGCGGGAAAAATCTCCTTTATAAAAAAATACAAAAACTGCAATGTAAGAGTATACTAATATGTAAAACCTAAGAATTTGGTTTTTGGTCATCTGAACGCGGGCGGAGCCGCGGGCAATGCTAGTTACATAATAATTCTACAAAATCCCTTTAAAATTCCTATCTCTTTCTTTCTTGTCATATTTTCTTAGATTCACGCGAATATTTGATATTTTACAAAACTATTCTTCTATCTTTATAATTGACGACACGATTCGCTCAGTTTGTAGTGACCTTGCTGTGCCAGCGGTCGCGGGTTCGAATCCCACTGGGGGCATTCATTTATGTATGAGCACGAATGCTTGTACTGCAATCATGGGTGTTTATATTTATAATATGTATGTATTTAAAGTTATATATGTGTAGTGTATCAACTATCTGGTATCCATAACACAAGCCTCGTAGCTTACCATGGAACTAGATGGTGCTGTGTGTTAATTTCTCAATAAAAAAAATTTACAAAACTATAATCGCAGATTTTATCGCGGTTTCAATCTTTATTTTGATTCTTTTGTTTCCACTGTTGCTTATAATACTTTACAACAAACGTGTACTAAGTCTGTATTTATAACTTTTATTTTTATTTAAAGTGTCTGCCTTAAAGCCTCAAACGTATTTTTAAATATATTCTATAATATTTTGACGATGTTAAATGTATTCCATTATACAATTTTCGAAAAACATTTCACGAACCAACACAAATATACTCAACAAGCAAAAGTAGAAGTGAGAAATAAAACAAATAAATATATATAATGAAATTTTATTTTTCAAGTTTCTATATATAATAAGTATCTTTTTAAAATCATTTATTTACATGTTCTTATCACGTAGGTAACAATATTACGTTTTGTAGTTCAGTTACTTCGACTGTAAGTTTAAAACTAAGGGCTAACACCGCCAATGAGATTGTACCACGTATAAAAGTATATTGCGAAGTGAAAAACGTGACCACGAATAAAACCGTGATAGTTTTCAATGATGCATGAGACGAAGACGCTCCAGCATGCAGTTCCGCTAGGCTCTCTGAAACAAAATTTTAACTTTAGTACTTCATATTATTAATATTTAACATATTTATTTATTTACTAGCATTGCCCGCGGCTCCGCCCGCGTTCAGATGGACAAAAATCAAATTCTTAGGTTTTACATATTAGCGTACTCTTACATTGCAGTTTTTGTATTTTTCTCAGAAATGAGATACTTTCCCGCGGTAAAAAGTATCCTATATGTTGACCCGGATGACCAGCTATCACCATACCAAATTTCATCAAAATCCCTCCAGTGGTTTTACCGTGATGCGGTAACAGACAGACAGACAGACAAACATTCTAAAAACTATACATTCGGCCTCTGTATCGATAATAATGTCTATTACAGTAAGATTTTCCAAAAAATATTTATTGTACAGATTCGGCTTAGTTACAATTTTATTATATGTATAGATAATATATGGTAACGCTCATCTTGAAGCAACTATGTTAATTATATTATGTTTTATGACTTTTAAGTATAAATTTATTGATTGTTGAGCAAATGCCTTTGAAAATGTAAGATTTTCGTATTGTTTCCCTTTTTATATCGCGTCACGTATGCATCATCATACATTACGACGAAACGTACGACTTGATAACATCGTAACAGTTAATGGATACAATTTGTATAGAACTTTTTACATTTACAATATTGTGCAAGAAAAGACAAACATATTTCTAATATCTGGATAAGCTTTTAAGAGGAAACTTTAAAATCTTTGTCGTTTGTATTTATAACTAGCGGCTCACCCTCGCTTTGAGTACGTTTTAGGTAGATATGAATAGTTATTAGCCAGCGTTAGCAATATAATTTTTTTTTGTTAATAATATTGACAAATATTGACATTAATATTTATTTATACGATACTAACGTCACTCAATTGTTTTGCCTTCCCGGAACCTCTCCACTAACACTTAACCTTTATGGTATGGTATTAAAGTTTAAATTGACTTAAGTATTATTACGAATCTTTTGTATGGGAGTATAGAAAAGTGTTGTTTTTAGACTTTTCAGGCAATTTTTTAAATTTTTCTCTCCAAAAGAACCATCCTCGTACTTCAAGGAATATCCTAAAAAAAAGAATTAGCGAAATCGGTTCAGCTAATTTCGAGATTTGCGCTTACCAACACATTCGGCGATTCATTTTTATATTATAGATAGACAAGTTTCTGACTATGGGTGTGCTAATGAATGTAGGTATCATAAGCACTTATATATTAATGTGGAAGGAAAAAAAATTGTTTTATTTTCTTCACCTAGCGGGACTCGAACCCGCGGCCGCTGACACAGGAAGTCTCAGTCGACTCACTACAAACTGAGCTAAACGTGTCGTCAACTACTCTAAAAAAAAGATTGAAATATTTTTGAGTTTGTGAGTTTTTTCGTTACTAAATATTTTAAAGATCATTTTACTAAAATTTTATGCAAAGATTAAGATGAGAAGATTGCATCTGAAGGTATTAAATTTCTATCTCAATATAAATCCTTTACAAATTTTGTAAATATTTCGCGTATACAACCTATTATATATTGATTAAAAATTTTAATTTGCTTGAAGGGTCTTCTATAATATTATTTAATCTTGCTAGATAATGAACATTTTTTACAAACATATACATATTGTACTTTTATCGCATAGCTGCAAGCAAATTTTAACAGAAATTGGATATCGTATTGTGTGCTCTGTAAATATACGGCTTACGGGTAAATTAATTTTAAATAATTCTGAGTTAATTTTTTTTAATATATATATATATCTTTATATATATAATTCTTCTGTGAGTGTGTATGTCACTGAACTTCTCTCAAACGACTGGACCGATTTTGATGAAATTTTTTGTGTGTGTTCAAGGGGATCTGGGAATGGTTTAGATTCACAATTTGAATAATAATTTTCATCAAAAAAATTATTAAAAAAAGTTTGAAATTTTCAAATTAAAGACGTGTAGACAGGACAACGTCTGTCGGGTCCGCTAGTGTATATATATAATGATCGATTTAAAAAGTTGAGCTTGTCTACATCCGAACAAAAGTACCTACCCACCATTGAAAACAAATAGACTATTCAATTAATTTTTGTAAATAAAAACGCAAAACAATGCAGTAATAAACTTTAAATTAAAACTTTTTAAATTTGGTTGAAATAAAAAAAAACTTTATTTCTGAAATAATAGGTTATTATAGCAATTTGGAGTAGTTATAGAGTGGGTTCAATTTAAAGTTACTTGTTTCCTATTCATATTAAAACTCTCCAGAAACAACTTTTGTGTTATTGTAAGCTCGAACTTTTCAGCTTCATAATATTAGCTTTTCAGTGCACGTAGGTGATGCTTATACTTTCCAGTACTTTTTGTTAACATTGCAAATAAAATTTCTATTCATTTATGACAACTTAATATTCCTTAACAATATATAGAAGATATCATCAGATAATAATAGATAGAAAGACAAAAACAAATCTATCCCACGGGAACCGTACATTTTCCGGGATAAAAAGAATCTTATGTGCTATTATGATGTATGGGCTATATTATTGTAAAGTGTCATTCATTAGTTTTTGCATGAATGAGTAACAAACATCTATACATCCAAACATCCATACATCCTCACAAACTTATACTAATAATATTAGTAGGATGAGGATGATATCCCCCCCAACGTGCGTTCACCTTGTCGTGGTGGGGGGGCTCAGTAGTGCCCGGCAACCCAACCGGGCGCGAAGCCAAGAAACGCACAGGGAGGTGGCCCACTTCGGTGGGCGGTGGGAGGCGGCCCTCTTCAGAGGGCGGTGTACCATACGGGTTGCTCCTGGTACTTCTCTGATAGCAGAGTGGACCTTGGAGCAACCCCGTGGTTGTGGTGGTCTGTTTCGGCAGACCTGCCGTCGGGGCATCGTAGTTGAATGCGTAAGCGATCCTGCGACGCCCCATTAAGACGGGGGAAGGCTTTGTTGGATTTTAGTAGGTAGTACTGGCTTTGTCGGTGAGTCCCACACCTCGTGCGTAAATGCATTTCCCAACGATAAAAAAAAAAGGATGAGGATGATATCGACGTTGAATAAATTTACATGTAAACTTTTACATCGGAAGTTTAATAGTTATACTAAATAAAATTATTTATAGCTTTCTATCGTATAATTTATCGAATTTTTACCTAGAAGTAAAATTAAATTCTTAAACACGACTTCAAATAAAGTTGGAATATTATGTTAATATCATAGATGAAGTGTTTTTAAGCAACGAGGCAATTATTAAAACCTTTGTCATAGATACTTAGATTCTGCTTATAGATAAATTAGATTATCGAAATTATTACCTACAAATGAAATCTAAATTTATATATTGATTAATTAAAACCTATATACTTTAATAATCATACTAACTAATGATGCTTAATAAAATTAATTCTAACATGAATATTTGTCAAAGCTAATGATTTGTTAGTTTTGAATAAGAACACTTCATTAAGTTATTGGAACAGATTCCTATTAATCCCTGCCGATGTTGTTTATTTCAAAGTTTACTGTATTATATTACACTATACCCTTTATAAGCTGAGAGATGACAGTAATTTTTGTTCATTTTGAAAAAAATGCACTTCGAAAGTATATAAACAGACGAAAACTTTTTAATTTCGAGATATTTGCGATTTCGTAGTCTTTAGTAAACTTAAGTGTCTTGTAAAGCAAAAAAATACTAGGTATAAGTAATAAATATATAATTATTAATATAGGCTTGAAGGTAATAAATTATGACTTTATAAACAATTAAATATATTTTAGTCCGCATTAAATAAAAAAAAAGTCAAATTATTATTATCAATGCGATTTTTACTCATCTATTTTATGTTATTTTATCAAAAAAATTCAAACATTTTATGATAAAAATCATACTTTTATTCTGATTTCCATTTAATTATCTCAACTAGAAAACAAAATTACCAAAAGTTCATGTTGCTAAAGTTCAACAATTAAGAAAGAAACTCAGCAAATTGCTCTTTTACCATAATACCATTATAATTAATTTTCTATTATAATTCATATTATTAATGTTAATAAAAGTAATCATTACCGTTTAATACATGAACCGATACTGTGTGAGGCTTTGCTCCTCGCACCGCGCAGGTATAGTTGCCCGCGTCACTGCTGTTAACGCGTGCTAACCTCAGCACGCTGTCAGCACCGCCCGGTACTTGCTCTGTTTTAACACTGTGAATAATAATAATTAAAAAAATATTCTCATTATAATCACTAGAATATGACTGTTTTATTGAATGGTCTTGAGCTTAAGATTGTGTGAAATGACCTTATTTTTATAACACCATACAAAAAAGAATAATAATACTAATGTAAATGAAAGCATTAGAAATGTGTTATTTTTATGATATCGAAATTGATTGATGTATAATGAGTACATACGAAATTTCTAATTATATTTTTTAAAATATTAACATCGGTTTGTCACCTTCTCACACAATTTAATCCACAATTATGTTAATTACTATTAATATGTGTTACATAGACACATATGTATTTGTGTATGTAGTAGTGTGTTCATATTATGTATATACGCTATGGTATAGAGTATATATAATATGTTATTATATATTATATTTATTTAAATATTTATATTTGAGGATCTGTATATTATTTACTTCATTATAACTGCATGATTTTACCCAACTAAATGACACTAGTTATCACTGCAATGGGTTGGCTGGCAGAATTCTCTTCTACCTTGGTAAACTTTTTTTTTTTCATTTAAGAGCATTAAAAAAAAGCAATCATAAGGACTGCCGACAGAAGTGAAAATTAAAAACTATAAACAAACAGTTGTTATTTTTGAATATTCAAATACATAAATTGTTTGATCTTAAATTAAAATTTGTAATTTAATACTGTTTACATTTATCTGGTTTTATCATCTATCGGCACTCTGAGTGTTAGCTTTAACACGTCACGTGACCATGTCGATGACGATTTACATGAATTTACTCCCCATCCAAACCTGCCTATAGAAGTTTTCACTTCAAGAAGTAATATTTATAAGCAAATCAAATTACAGACTTCCGGAAAACTATTGTATCATTGGGAGCTACATATCTAAGATTCCATATATTATATACATAATCATATATATATATATATATATATATATATATATATATATATATATATATATATATATATATATATATATATATATATATATAATACGCAGTTGAGAAGCGTAATATATGAGGTGTCGTGTTGATGTTCGTAAAACAGTCATGAAACCATTATTTATTTATAATCTAATCTGTACACGAGCAAAAAGGTTTAGCGGTGTCATATCGCATCAAAGTACCTGGTAATATATAAATATATTTAGCTTCTTTTGAGGGGTGAATGCGGATCATCTATCAACGTTGGAACACATTGAACAGAAATCCGGCATAAACAGATTTTCCTTTTCAAACTAGGTTAGCTGTTACTTTAAGGTATTTTCCTTTTTATTTGCTAGTGCAGGTTAAAATTTATTTTAGAGTGTTGGCATTACTTATATATATATATACTTATATTCAATGGAACAAAAAAAAGAAAGATAAAATCGTCTTTTAATTGATA
Organism: Brenthis daphne; assembly: GCA_947093115.1. Classification (NCBI taxonomy): domain Eukaryota; kingdom Metazoa; phylum Arthropoda; class Insecta; order Lepidoptera; family Nymphalidae; genus Brenthis; species Brenthis daphne. Next base: position 34,355,190 of record OX352473.1, on the reverse strand, counting down.
GCTACATTAAACTGGTTTTTCAGTAATTAGCTTATTATTTTTAAATACATATTTCAATTAAAAATAGTCAGGTATTAATAGCATTTAAAACTTCAAAAAGCTTCTATCGTTCAAAAAGTTTCTATCGCCAAGTTCAAAAGAATAGTTTAAGAACGTTTGTGTGCTAAAGGCTATTACACAATTAATGATTTTATAGAAGATGGCACGCCTTGGGAATGAAGTGTTCGCCTTCAGGCTACTTCAATTTTATAGAAATATTGTAATTTATAATTTAACTTTATAAAAAAATTTAATGAAATAATATTAGTCCCGCTGAGTTTCTTTCGCCAGTTCTTCTCAGGTCTGAGACTTCTTCTTTCCGAACTGGTAGTAGACTCATGACGTTCAGTAAAAAATTGTAATAATTTAATGCTGAATAAAATATTTTGAATTTGATCTTGGATATACAGATGAAACGGTGAAGAGAAATATTGTGAGGAAACATACAACCAAACCAAACCTACGTGTTTGCAAAGAGACGTGTAAAATTCACCAACTCACATTTGGCCAACTCACTCTGTTCTGTCGCATTGAAAATGGGTCTCTATCATGCTAATTTAAAAAGGGCAAATTCTTATTATAATTATAAGTGTATAAATTATAAAACAAACCTAATTCCACCTCTCGTCGTGTCAGCATTGAGTGCTCTGCCCTCGTGGAGCCAAGTGAGTACTGCGGGAGTGTCTACATGGCGAGCTCTACAGACTAGTGCAAGTGTTGACTCCGCTTCATAATATTTTTCCTGAAGAGGACCACCAGCTTCATCGACCACCCACACTTGTGGTGCTAATAAAAGAAAATGTTTATATAGTTGTAATGATATTAATAGCATTTCTTCCATTTGTACCTATAAAAGTTATAAGGAAAATAAGGATGTGAGACTAATTTTAATGTATACACAACATAATATTTAGATTTATTAGGAAAAAACAAAAGCAAACCTATCCCACGGGAGCCGTATAATTTTCAGGGATAAAAAGTAACATTTGTGGTATTCCAGACTATAACCTATCTCTGTACCTTTCATCCAGATCCAGATCAGGCATTCTGGCGTGAAAGAGTAACAAACATCCATCCTCACAAGTTTTCACATTTATATTATTAGTATGGAAGTATGGATAGGATTAGAAACAACTGTGATTTTTTATTAGAAATTAGTATTTTCTCAAAACAACGAAGTGACTCGTTTGATAATATGATAAAAACTATTTTTATTTCAGTACCTACTTACATATAGTGTATTTTTTTCCACAAATTAATATTTACTATTTGGGCATTGTTAAATATACAAGTACATGGGCAGGGTATACTCGTATTATAATGGTTTATTAATATTATCTTAAGATAAAAATTAATTTAACTCAAACTTTACTTACTATTCACGTGCAAATAAGTTCTGCTCACTCTAGGAGGATGTGTCGATATCTGGCATTCGTAAACCCCTTCATCATCAGGTTTAACTTCCCTGATAAGTAGTCTCCAATTTCCTGGGTATCTTTTGCCAACTGATACCCTGTTATCAGCTGCATAAGTGACTGCTCCTACTGTGAGAAGTTCTGGAATATCCTCTCGACCTCTTCGTCGTACCCAAGATACCTAAAAAATCAAACATTTTTTTTTCTTTCTTTTATTTAATCAACAACACTATATTTTGGACTGGATTTAAAAAAGGTAATAAATGAAGGGTGTTTTCATTGGCTTATGTTATTTGCTTTATATGTCATTCTTATGTAATACAAACGCCAGTTATGAATCAATTTTCATACTTCAATAATTATATATCATAAATTACATAATGTTTATTGAGTTATCATTTTAGTAATTAAGTAAAGGCCCGATATGGATTTTTCGTAGTTTCGTACTAAAGAGTGCTTTAAGGTATATTTTATCATTAAAAATGGAGTAGTTCTCAAAGACATATATAATGTAATGTAAATATATAATGTATATATAATGTAAATTTAATTTTTGAAGATCGTGCTAGAGGTAGTCTTTAGGGTTTGGACAAAGTGGAGGTTGATGACTAGTTTAAATTCACTTGAGCTTTTAGTATCAATTAATTATCTTTCATTTACATTTTATTATACATATAAATCAATTATATTATAAAACTACTTTTTAAAATAGCAAAGCATAGTAATAAATATTCTCCCTATAATCAAAATAAATCTTTTATAATTAAAACAGAATGTCAGATGACCTTTGGGCCAAACAACCAACTTTTTGGATCCCCCAACACAGCAGACGACAGCGCGGTGGGCCAAAACGGAGATGGCGGGATGAGTTGGACTCCTTCCAGAGAGAATGACTCATTATGGCGAATGATAGGGAGCAGTGGAGAAAGAGAAGGGAGGCCTTTGCCCTGCAGTGGGACACTACAGGCTTATAATAATAATGGTTAAAACACCGATTTATTTTTATTATTCTATTAACAGCAACTCCAATATAAATCGAAATCGACTCCTATTAAAATTAGACGCTCTTAAAATTTTATTCACAAACACGATTAAGAGACAGGAACGGAATGAAAATCATTAATTATTTCTGACTACACTTTGGTTGGCGTTTACATTTTCTTTTGCTCTACCCTAATAAATCCACATCGGAATTATTCAGCTCGTTATAAAGCCGGAGTAAAAACCGTATTGTGTTCTTAAACAACATCTTATCAGAAGTAAAACGAAAATATATTAAAGGAATCTTTTGTAATTTAACCCCAGAATTCTATTTTGGTCAATTTTACATGGAAGCTGTAACAATTTTGGTAGTTATCGGTGAGGATCAAACAATGAAGCTTTTTATCGCCGTTTCAATGTCTTAATGTTAGCATTTTCAGTAACAATAATAATGGAGTAAACCCAAGCTTGGAATTAAGTTAAAATCATGATTATTATTATCTAACAGGTTTTTGTAAAATACTCGTATACTTATTTAATAAAATTCAGGTCAGTACAAATTTTTGATTAACTTATCTGAAATTACTGTAATAACACATCACATTTATGTATCTACTAGCAAAACCCGTGGTTTCACTCACCCTAATAAAACAATCTCATACAAAATTGTACAAAAAAATGTTATACAAAATTTCATCCCTTATTTTACCAGCCTATATGATGAATTTCGAAAAATGCTAATACACGTATATATTTAATTATATTGAAGAGCATTAATATTAAGTTTCAAATAATTCTAAGGATAAATATTTTTTTGGATTGTATTATAACGTGGTTTCCCGTGGGAATTAGATAATCTTTCGCGGTAAAAAGCCTATGTCACTCTCTAGCCCTCCAACTATCTCCATACAAAAATCACGCCAATCCACAAACACGTTTATAATATTAGTAAAGTATGGACGTGTTACTGGAAGCATGTTACTTCTTCACGTTGAAGTGGCTGGAGAAGTTAGAATGACAATTAGTACTTATATGGACTACGACCTGGATTTAAATCTAGGATTTAAAGCTATCTCTATACTGAATTTCAAACAAATAAAAACAAATATATTATCATTTACTCACTCAAGTGCCATGACTCTAATTAGCCAAACAACAAAGTTTAAAAAAATTATAAGTAAGCTTATTATCATTTGTGAAAACTCATTATAGAACAGAATAATTAATATTAATAAGACTACACAAGTAATCTCAGTACTATCATCTATTTATAAATTTAATGAGCTATAAATCACACTAAAGTATTCTCGAGCTTTCTCTTTGTACACATTTTCATTTAGTTAAAGGAAAATATAAATTGAAAGTTATTTTGTCAAAAGAATATACTGGTATATATCACTGATATCTAAATTACAACAATGATTAGAATTAAGTGTTATATTACTTTTACTTTGCAAGAACTTTCATAAAGCTTTTTAAGTCATAAACTTCATTTGATAATGTCTTCATATATTGAGCTTTGGAAAATTTTTTTGTAAGGCACAAAAATATTTTTAAACGTAATACCTCATTATATTGTTACATTTTAAATTATTTAAAGCGTTACGTGGTAATTAGTGATTGCCAACGCTATATGTTAATTAGGTCAATAAAATGTATGATAAAAATAATTACTGTGTAGTAAAAGTTTTCAATTGGTTGTTAGATCGTTCTATCCTTTACATTAACGAATAATTTATTTATTTAAAAAAAAGAAATTCAGTACACAATGGGAGAAGGTAATACGTAACACACAAAAAACATACACCTAATTTGAATACTTCCTGAAAAATAAATAAAAAGAGTATGTAACCGGTGTAGGAATCAAACCCACTATCACTCATTTAGTTATACTACCCAAAAACGAAGGAAGCCACAAATAAATAGTATAAAACATCGTGTATCTTTTTTATTAAAAAAATTAAGTACGAAAATAAAAGTTCCAAGCCACCACTGTAAGTTTATTTTATAAATAGACGCCGCTGTGTTTTTGGGGAAACAAAAGAAGCCGGTCAAGTGTAACTTGGATTTGCGCATGAGTACAACTACTCAGTAGCATTTACACGGTTTCTTATTTTTACTTTAAAAAAGTGAAATGAGAAAACTTACAGCAATCTTAAATTATCGCAGAACAAAAAATGACCTGGAGTTTCTCGCAAGTTAAGATGTATTGTTCTTTTTTATTTTCAGGGTTTTTAAATTAGTAAATTTACAAAAACTTTCGATATTTAAATAGTCTAAGAATTTGCCTTTACTAAAATAATACACTACAAAAACACTCATTTTTTAAAGATTCTCTACTGACGACACGTTTGCCTCAGTGTGTAGTAACCCTACTTGCTATGCCAGCGGTTGCGGGATCGAATCCCGCTGGGGGCATTTATTTGTGTGATGAGCACGAATGTTTATATTCCAGTCATGGGTGTTTATATTTATAATATGTATGTATTTAAAGTTATATATATGTAGTGCATCAACTATCTGGTATTCATAACACAAGCTTCGTAGCTTACCATGGAACTAGATGGTGCTGTGTGTTAATGTTCCAACATATTTTTTTTTCTAACTAAGCCTAATATTAGCAATGAAACAAAATTTAACAAAACACATCACTGAGTCATAGATCATGTCTACCATAGCTTTATATTCTCCAAAATAAACGTGTAATTGAAATATTTCTGATATTATAATACTTTTTTGTTTTATAAAATTCTATTATAGACTGCAGAGTATTTTTTGCAGGTTTTTTACTTGAGAATATGTTAACTTACCGTTTTGTCTTGAAGGAGGCTAATTCTACAATTTAGGTGCGCGTCTTCACCTAGTTGTATCGTTATTTTAGTTAGGTTACCATCTGGAGTATCTTCGAAAGTAGGTCCATATTTTCTGTCGTGGTCAAAGTATATATTTTTAACTGCTACAACGTGTGGTACCATATCTAGGTTTACATTAGGAGCAGTTCGGGTTCCTGAATCAGGTTCTTTTGATGGTTGCGGAACTTTAAATGATTTAGTACTATCGATAGTAGAGTTGCCCAGACGAAGCATCACGGGCGCAGGTACAACCCCTGTGCTTAGTGCGTAGAAAGGTGTAACTGTGTGGTCTTCTTCTGTTGTTGTTGTGTTTTCTGTGTAGTTAAAATTTTGTTAACAATATTATTATGACGTTAAACGGGATATTTACCATGGGTCGCAGTTTAGTATATGGGACGCGGCCCCTGGAGGAGTGGGTGGTATGTTTGGATAGGAAAGGCAATAGGGAGTACATAAAATTTATTTTGAGGAAACGAAAGAGTTAAAAGTTATTGAGACTTAAAGTTACAACATTTTCATACATTATTATGACAATACTGCCATTTTGACACTTGAAAATGTCAAAATGTCACTTCCAAGTGCCAAAATATTCTTCAAATAATGAATCAGATCTATCTACGAATTTTAAATTAACATAAAGCACTTATAATAGCAGAAGTTCTGGGTTTGAAATAAAAAAAAAACCTAACGAGACCAGATGTTGCAGGCGTCCATAGGCTGCGGTAACCGCTTACCATCAGGCGGGCCGCATGCCTGATTGCCACCGACGTGGTATAAAAAAATATATATCCAAGTCGGACTTTCACTTAATCGAAAATGAATAATACACTTGGATTAAAAAAATGTCTACTTACGTTTATAAATTACACGAGTACATTTAAAACTATAGTAATACTATTAAAACAAAAACTAGAAACGAGCGTATACGAAAATTAACAAAAACTAATAACTAATGGAAAACAATATTCACATAAGCTATCGAACTTCGCCGTATTTTATGACTACCCGCCAAAAATATTGAAAAGTATTTATAGATAATAAAATTAAATAATGGTTTAAATTTTTTTGCTAAATGTAAATTAATTATATAACTCAATATTTTATATAAATCAAATAAAAACTCGTAAACGCATGCATGAATTGAAAATACATATTTCTATTTTAAAATCTTAGTAATCCGATTACAATTTGGACTTCTGATAATATGTATTCTTTCATTATTATTTTTTGTTGGGTGTGGTGCCGAGGTCGGCCCTAGCTACGTCGACCAGTTTTGGTCCATTGTAGCTCTCTTAACTAAAAATTATTACGCGATAATCTGTTGTCCTGAAAGCGGTATATAAAACAGAAATTGACAGTTTTCTGAAAATTTAAGATTAATTTGTTTAGATTATTGTTTTTAGTGAAATTATCAAAATATTGATACAATAAAGCCCTAATTGTTATGAAAATATGGATTTTACACGACAAAGGATATTTAATATTCATTAAAGGTATGTTTATCTTTTTTAATGACTTATTTAGGTATAGAAATGTATGGAAATGTTGTAACTTTAAGTCTCAATAACTTTTGACTCCTTCGTTTCCTCAAAATAATTATTATATATTTCAACTCCCTATCACCTCCCCTATCCAAAAATACCACCCAATTCTCCAGGGGTTGCGCCCCATATACTAAACTTGTGCCTTACCATATTTAGTATACTTTTGAGAGTTCCCGATATTTCGGCACTAGTACTATGTGCCACGGGTATACTACATACTTTGCGGGGGGTTTTTAAACTTTTTATTGACAGACATATCTATCTATTCACTTTCTTGTTCGTTTTGTACGTTCGTTACCACTACCACTGTCACGTAGATTCGAGTCTCGACACTCTCGAACTTACTGTATCTACTCGCGTACTTCTTCTCATACTTTTACGGAGCTGACATAGTTTAACCAGTGGATTCCAAGTACTCGACAATTGAAACCCGTCCTGCTGGTTGAAGTGCTCGTATTTAGAAATAAATCTATCGCACGGGGACCACATATTTTTTCGGAATAATTCCTATGTGCTATTCCAGACTATAATCTCTGTGTCAAATTTTATATAGATCCGTTCAGCCGTTCTGGCGTGATTGAGTAACAAGCATCCAAACATCCAAATATCCGTCTAAACTTTCATATATTATTAATAATATTAGTAAGAAGTAAAATTGTCGAGTTGTACAGTAGTATATCCATCACCATGGCCCTTGTAACAGTGCCAAAATTCGATAACCCTCAAATGTAAATGTTAAAAATGCTAAATATCCCATTTTAAATCATATTAATATTGTTAGCGACCATAAAAGTTAAAAAATTTAGATAACTATATTATGTTGTACCGAGCAGGTTTCGAACCTGCGTTATTGTTCATGCTACAAGGGTCTATACACACAACGATTTTTAACGCACTATCAACGCGCCATTGTCACGCGTTTGTATTTACTTATACAAACGCAAGTGATCGACATTTTTTATGTTTTTTTATCTTAGTGCGCTTATGAAACGTAGTGCGCATAGGTCCTTTTAAGCTTATCTAACACAGACAAGTACATGCAGACGATATACGTTTCTGATATGCACATCGTCGACGTTTTTATAAACCTAGGTGTACATAGACATAAGTACAAACTACTAAGTTAGATATAAAAAAATAGGTATACCTGTAGTGAATTGACAAACAACTATCTGAGTGAAAAGGAATACTCCCACACTCCACATAGCGCCTGAACGAGGCTGTGACACGGGCCTTCATAATCTGTAACAAAACAACATATAAAAGTACTAGTTCTGGCTTCACTCGCGTAGAACGTGGACGGGGAAAATAACCTATATCCGTGCTCACGATGCATTCTATATTTTTCAATTTCATCGAAATCTGTTCAGCGATTAAAAACACCATAAAAAACACGCAGCATATTTATAATATTAATATGGATTATATTTTAAAGAGTACATATTTTATATGTTACTTTTAATAAGGCGTTATTTTTCACGACTGCGTATTTTGAAAATGAAGTATGGTGCAGATTAAAATGATTTGTGTAGGACATATTTTTAAATCATCAGATAAAAGGTATCCATCAAATAAACTATAGTCTGATCCAATATAAAAGTGAAACAATTTAAATAAAAGATCTCTTTAACAAATGAATGTATATCATACTAGCGACTGACCCTTGCTTCGCTCGGGTTCGTCCCTAGCTTGATTTCCCATACAAACTTTCATACCCATTTTCACCCCCTTAAGGAATGATTTCCGGGATAAAGAGTATCCTATGTCCTTTCCAGGGTCTCAAACTATCCTCTTACTAAATTTCATCTAAATCGGTTCAGTAGATCCAGAGATAACCCCTACAATGTCACAAATTCACAATCTCACAAACTCACAAATTTTACCTCTTTAAAATATTTGTATAAATAAGCCTGAAAATTTAAAATCTATGTATAAAAATTAGGTAACATATCAGTCCTAATTACTACATAGATCCCTGTGGTATAATGATGGATACTATCCCATGTGTGTTGTTGTGTTGTATTTTGTTTACTTTACCCAAACTACTTACTTTTTTCAAATTTCTAAAAAAATCAACTAAATCTATATTTTTTAAAATATATTCCATAAGTTATGGAATAATAACTGCAAACACATACAAACAGATAATATATACGTGTTATTGTAGTGTATAAGAATACTAGTTTTGCCCGGGACACCCCTTTTAACTTTCATTTTTGCGACCAAAAGTAGCCTACCTCCGCTTCCTCCGTACTCCAATTTTCAATCAATCTCAATATCAAAATTCATCAAAATTTGTTTAGCGGTTTAGGCGTGAAAACGTAACACACAGACAGACAGAATCACTTTCTCAGTTATAATATTATTAGTAGTAAAGAAAATAAATTCCATTTGCCATTTACTCTGATGATTCCACTTTAGTAACTGTACCGTTTGACCAACCTCGACGTCGAATGTTAAATTAATCTTAATTAATGTTAATTGCTCCTATAATCTATGACATCTATTTATATTACACGACACGTGTCATTAGTAACACTAACATATTGTGTACTTAGCATAGTACTCGAATATACTTAATAAAAATGTATCGGGGTCAAGATATATTATAATAAGCTGGTTTACGAGGTCTTCAAATTATACATAAGAAAATAATTGGACCCAGTGCGTAAAAGTACCAACAGAGTTATAAGCATTTTATTATAAAAAATAAACAATACTTATATAAATATTGTTCAATTTTAAAATAACCAGAAAAACAATTAAAAGTCAATTACTGACTGTCAGAGTTAGTGTAATATTTAAAAAAAATAATATTCTAAAAATTTTAGTGGAATATAAACACTTTACATCAAGACAAATATTGACATTGACCATTTCTCCTTTTGAAGCAGTCTACGTGAATTTTCAGGTATTCTGTATATATTTTACGGTATATACTAAGTGGGGGTATATACTAAGAACCAACAACCAAGGACTAGGTAGGGTAAATAGTGTACGACTATCTATTTGTTGTGTGTATATATATATATATATATATATATATATATATATATATATATATATATATATACGATCTCTCGCTCAGATATAAAATGAAACATATACTGGCAGTATTTGTTTTAATTAATATAATCATCTCATATATTCATACAGCCGTTACTTATCATACATTGTTGGCAATATGTCAGAAGCCGTTTCAAAACTACATGCTAGTTACCTAATAAAAACTTTTTAACAAAAAAATAAAAACCGACTTCAAACAAAAGCACTAAAAAGTAAAAAATAACTGATTGGTTGGTAGTTTTCATTTACTATACATACCTAATCAAATATTTTCGAAGTCGGGGTGCTTTGCTTTGTATGGGCTGGCACCGATTTCGAAAATATTTGATTAGGTATGTATTTAATAGGTAGGCTTTAATTACTTAGCCAAAGTACACCAACTGTCCAAATCGGTTAATAAATGACGAAGTTCTGAGGTAACAAACATAAAAAAAAACATACAGTCGAATTGAGAACCTCCTCCTTTTTGAAGTCGGTTGAAAAAGGATGGTAATTCGAGAATGTGTACGTTACAAACTACAAACAAACATTTTAAATAAAAAAAGTGCGTGTGTGTGCTATTCACACATGGTAGAAGTGAAACTTCAGAAAAGTAACCTACGAAAGAATGAGATAAATATAGAGTATCAAGAGTAGGATAATTATAAGATTTATTTTTTTATAATATTTTTACCAAGTTTAAAAGTTATTTTACATTTTATTCGACATAAATATACATTACATATCATTCAGTAATTAATTTTATTATTTTTCATTTCCCGTGTAATGTATTCTATTTCAAATAACAACGGTTACCATGGCAAAATCGTAATATATTCTATCTCATTCTCTCGCTCGGCTCAATCCTATATATTTATGTGTTTGTCCCGTTTTAGTTTTGCGTTTCCGTTTCATCGAGTTTCAAATCACAACGATTCTAAAGAAGTTTCACTTCAAAAAAATTGTGAGTGTCTTCGATGCTACTTATTCTTTGCTACCTTCGTAATATCTATGATTTTGTGACATTAACAATCTCATGCTCCCTATTAGTGACCATTTCTATTGCAAACGACGGGAACAAACAATCAAAACAAAAAATAGCATTTTACATAAAATCAAATTCGCAACAATCTAAGAAAATATTTTACTGACAATTTCTACTCATTTTTATTTAAATATACATATAGATATATAGTTATATATAGACTTAGCTAACGACTTAGAGACATAACTTGAAAACAAAACGAAAATTATTCTAATGAAATCAACGCAAACAAAGGAAAATCACACTGGCTTTCGAGAAGTGAAAAAATTCTGACAGAACTGATTTATAAGGCACTGTAATATTTATTTCACAACGTCGAATGCTGGAGTGAAAAAAAAAGAAATTGTTTGTAAACTTTATTTTTAGTACGCTACCTGCGCTCGATGTAGAATTAATTATGTATGTATTTATGCAAATTTATTCGTACCTCTGCTACATTTCAGGGTCCTGTGTTCTCGGGTTAAGAGACTCAGTTAGAATTAACTAATGGAACACGAATATAACGGATTACGCATTTAATTGTCGCTTATTTTCATCTGGTAAGAAGATCTTGGGTTTGTCACTTTGTTGTTATGTGGTTAAATTGAAATTGGGTGATATTGCAAGGGTTCTGGGGTCGGAAATTTAAGCTGGTCAAGTAATTTAGATGTTTTAATGCTTTTATGTATAACGATAGTCTCTTGCAGTATACTCACGGGTTTATTTTAGTCTCCGATCACTATTATTATTTAACACTTTGTTTTTCTACCAATATCACTTCACTTATCACTTCATTGTATCACTTCTCCACCATCATTTAATTTGATTACGTCCATTTTGTTCGTATTGGCAATTTCTGTTTGAAAAGTATTCTATTACAATTGCACATCGCAATCTCCTAATTAATTGTCAATGTCATAAATTGACAGCAATCTTGATTTTTAACACTAAGCTTTCTACGCGACATATGAAAATACTAAGTGAATTGTCTTCAAACGGCACTTCTGGGTCACCACTCATAAAAATATTCAGTTGAATTGAATCATTAAGCTCCATTACTGTAGGAAGACCAGCTATCTTTCGATTTAATTTAGTTTAATATTGCTAAATTTTAAAATTACTTGTAACTCGTTCATGTCTTCTTGTATCTGAAACTGGCAGAATCCATCTTTGAACGCAATTTCAAGAAAAGTGCACTGTTTTGATGTAAAGATGTTATTCACTCGCATATATACAACATAATATTGTATAGATTTAATTTATTCCAGTTCCAGTATGCCAACCAGAACATCCTATGTCACTTGAATTGCTATCCTTGTGAAAATGACACTGTCAGCGATGTGCGATAAGTCTGTGTGACAATGAAATTAAAATTAATGGGACCACCCTCGACATATAGCATATTCGTTTTAAACAGCCTATTATTTTATTTTCGTTGATGTACGCAATTATTTCGTATATATCTCCAGGTTTCACTTTTTTCTTTAAGCCTATTTATGGTGGAATAATGGTACTTCCACTGAACACCATCTTTTAATTACATAGATAATTTTTTTCAACCGACTTCCTCAAAAGGAGGAGGTTCTCAATTCGTCTGTTTGTTTTTTTATGTTTGTTACGTCAGAACTCTCATTTGTTAACCGATTTAGGCAATTTTTGTTTTGTTTGAAAGTGTATACTTCCAGATTGGTCCCATTTAAATTTCAAAAAATACCATTCGTAAAGGTGGTAAAATAGCTAATGATAAATTTAAACTACTTATAGTTGTCATATTGACTTGAAACTTTACAAGCGTGTCTATTTCTGTTGATAGTGCAGTGTTTCGGTATCGTTGACCTGATCTGACGTAAGACCAGAAGGTGGATAGGTGTAACTCTTCAACGGCTAATAGTAGATACTTTGAATTTGGGCTTATTTTGTTTGAATTGACAAGCCTAACACGTTAAAATCGGATTTTAGAGCCAGAATTTTTAGTGTTACTAATAAAAAACTACTTTGCATTACTAATAACTTTGCATTACTAATAAAAGTGAATTTCACTTTGTCTGTCTTCATATTAAAATTAGCATCAAAGTAACATAAACGGTTTAAGAAAATATTTTATTAGAATACTTTCTTCTCACTTTGCTACTACTATGTCTACACTAAAAAGGAAAAAATAAAAACTTTTTAACAAAAAGTAAAAGGTAGTTTTCATTTACTATACATACCTAATCAAATATACCAGCCAATACAAAGCAAAGCACACCGACTTTGTTACCAAAAAATTAAAATAAATCCGCGAAAAAATCCGAAATTTTTTTTATTTAAAATGTCAAATATTCGCGTTAATGTAAGAAAGTATTATGTCAACAGTTGCTCTTTTAAATACCAAATAATAATTAATATTAATAATTTAATAATAATGATAAAAATGATAGTTTAGAGATATGAAAGTTGCATATTTACGAGTATCTAATACTTTCCTTTGTGAAAAATACGAGGGTAAGTTTAAATTCCTTGTATACATTCATATTTCTTGCTACAAGCTTCATTGCGGTTAGTGGTGACACTGCAAAATCTGTGGGTTACATAAAGCTATAGAGCGTTGGCAAATGTTTGTCTTTGAAAAGCCTACATTGCACCATTACACTGATTGCTTCTCAATAAATAACCCTATTTCAAGCGTTCATTGTACTTTACGCATAATAATATAGTTATTATTTTACGATTTTATTCTAGTTACTGTCTTTGGATTTCAGAAATATTATTTTCATGGCTTTAGAACTATTTAATAATAACATTATCTTCAGCCATTTTGAAGGGCAGAGTTTTCAAAGCTAAAAATCTCTAAAATATCCATAACTATTAAACAAGCAATATTTTGGGAACAGCTCTAACGATTTGGATCAAGTTTTGTATTTAGATAAAGTTTTGCTTTTTAAGTTTGTTTATATAGGTATTTTTTTTCTGAAAAAATGAGATTTTACGTCTTTTTCTAAGTTACAAAAGTTCTTAAAATAAGTATCACACCCTTTATGGGGTAGATATTTTTTAGTTTTTTATGGAAACACCGTCGAAATATGTATTTACACATATATATGTACTCTTTAAAAATGAACGTTCGATTCAGTTCATAATCTCTCCTTTAATTTATTCACCTAAGAAAGCCAATAGTGCGTATTTCATACGTACCTACTTCTTTTGTTTCACAAATTTTATGAAAGAAAAATACTATATGGTTAATAATTATGGTAAATTTCAAAGACATTATATAGTCTTAAGCTCTTTTTACAAAACTACAGCTCTGATGATTTTACAAAATTAGCATATTTGGTTGATAAAGTTATTTCTATTTAAATTGGTTTTGAAGTTTTTATCCGGAGAGATTTGAATATGAACTTAGTAAAAGTCTTCCTCATGAGGATTATACAAAAGTAGTGACGATCGACATAGAAAATAAACTTTAGATGATTTCGCACCAGAAGGGTCGTGTTGGGACCCTATTACTATAATCCATCTGTCTATCCATCTGTAGGGTTATCTTTTCATCTGTATCTAATCCACGTAAAGCTACATATAAATTTTAGAACTTATTTATGTTTCTTTTTTAAAAGTATGTAATCCCTAAAGTACTATCATAATAAATAATAAAAATTGGTCAAATGTTAGTTCGAATCGTATTAGTATATAAATAACTCCTATATATAATATCTAAATACTAGTTCTTGACCACAGCTTTGCTTGAGTGGTTTAATATTGCATATTGCTCTACTCCTAGGGGTCGTAGCTATGTATTATTGTAATGCTGTCCAAGTATGGCGGAAAATGAAAAAAATATAGTGTACTTATTCTAAGCTGCATTTCATACTAATACCTTCTTAAAGTAATTAAGTCTCCCCAATAATCGAGTAAATTACCAATTTACTAATCATAACTAGCGTCTCACCCTCGCTCCGCTCGGGTTCGTCCCTAGGTACGTTTTAGCGGTTAGCATAGATTTCTCAGAGGTGACATACTTTCTCGCAGTAAAAAGTATCTTATATGTTGACCCGAATAACTTGCTATCATCATACCAAATTTCATCAAAATCTGTCCAGTGGTGTTAAAACTATACATATTAAAACTCTGTATCGATACTATTTCAAAATAATATAATAGTGACTATTTCAATATGATTTTCCAAAAAATTATTTAATGTACAGATTCAACTCAAAATTTTATTATATGTATAGATTAGAATTTTATTATATGTATAAGATATTCAGAGCTTTCTCACTAATGTTAAAATACGAGAATAGTAATATAAGCGAGTTTTATTAGCTTTATTTGCAAGATACTGTAGTGTCTTTTAGTATCGATAAATCTGAAGTTATATGGTCAGACGTGTTTCTAACTTTTATTTTATAGATGGTTTCCAATAAATATGTTCATGAAAGAGTCATAAGTCAAATAATTATAAAAGCAGTGGATAACAAAAGTATTCATATAGAATGAAATATTTCAAGTCAGACTTTTCTATTTGAACAATAGTGAGTGAAAGCACTTATGTCGCATTTTATTATTGACTAATGACTTATCCCCTTTTCACTCGGATGCGTCACGTGGTACGTTTTAAATAGATAAAAATAGTGGGTACCTAGGAGATAGACATAATTCGTTGGCTTACAAGGTTCTATGTTAATTTTAATGAAGTTTAGTAATTTTTACATAGAACTTCGTTATTTTGTTATCGTAAAAAAAAACAACATAGAATTATGTAAAATTGAATATTTTGTAGTTAAAGTGCCGCTATCTAGTGGTTTGTTTTTGCAAAACTGTAGCTAATGACACATAGAACCTTGTAGCATTAATAACTAAATAAGTACTAAAATTGTAACATAGAACCTTGTAATAGTGAGCCAACAAATTATGCTATTGATGATTTATATGTAGATTTTTTCAACTTCTACAACTGTCTCCTATATTGTTTCGATGTGTCTCTTAGGGTTTAGGTAGCGTTATCCAAGTAATCCTACAAAAACAGTATTTTTAACAAAAAATATGTTCATTTATTTTGTAAAAATTATGTAAGCGTATCTTCGTCGTTTATAATAAGTTATCATTATACAAAATTTCGTTAAAATTCATTTAGTACTTTTTTACGTGAAAACAAAACAGACAAACGGACAAAAATTTCTTCAATTATGGTTTTGGGAACAATTAATATTAAAAATATTTCGCTCCTATTCTATTATATGAATTATTTTATATTTAAATTTATCATCACCTAACTCCTTTTTAGTCTAGGTATCATTTGAAGTAGGTATGAACTATACCTACTTCAAATGCTAAGCTACTGCAAAGGCGAAGCTAGACAAGTGACACTCGGGGCTTTAACCGATGGTGCTACCTCTAAAATAAAACTTATTTTTTTGGCTTCAATATCGCAGTCATGGTTGTCATCCCTCAACGGATACTACACCCACCCTAACTAACCCTTTCACTAATTACGCCACAGCATACGCCAAACTAAAAGAAATAGAAATCAAGCTATTGAGATGAAACCTTTTGTTATATGTATAAAAACATAACAAAAGCATTAAGCAATCTGCGCACGTCTTGTAATTAATAGCCTCTTTTCTTACGCAAGTATCCTTCAGTAATCAGCACTAACTTTTTCGGATACCGAATTGAATATTGACTGATGGAAGCAAAGTAATTGCATTAGAGACTCTCCGCCTGTGAAATTAGAGATTTTGCTTTCTAGGTTAAAGCTTCTTGGTGTTAATTTAATTAATGAGATTTAGCCTTATTTCTATATGATTTAATGCTACTATCCTAAAGTTATAGGTTGGATAGTACGAATTGAATTTTCGAGAAGTGTATTTTTAACCAACGAAAAAATGTGAGGTTCTAAATTCGACACCTGTATTTTCTTTTTTTTTATGTTTGAGCACACATAGCTTTTTACACTGTAGTCCGATTTCGATCATTCTTTTTTTATTGGATAGGGTATACCTCAAAAATAAATATTATATTCATTACATTCATAAAAATTAAGCTCTGATATCGTTTCACTATAGCTAGTATTATCCCTAGAGTCAAATAGTCCGGTCATTTAAGCTTAAATTAGGTAAGAATCTCGGAATTCGAGATACCCAGCTGTAAGTCTGTAAATAGTTGTATATTGACACCCTAAAAGTTGTCTCAAAACCTACATATGGTAGGGTGTAAGGAACTATTAAATTTCAAGGTCAAAGGTCACAAAAATCGTTTTTTTGCGCATTTTTTGGAAATATCTCATTCCCTATAGGTTTTTTGCTATTTGTATTTATTATCAATATTGTAGAATACAAAATTCTCTACAAATTTTGTTTAAAAAATTTTTTTATACGGTGAACCGTTTTCGAGATAGAGGGCGGAGAGCGCGCGGTCACCGCATCACTTCAGGTCAACCGGTGCCTCCGGTCGAAAACGCGCCATATATAGTTGATGAAATATCAATAAATCAATGATTATAAATATTTGTCAATTTTTATTAACTATTGTACTATATTTTATCATTTTTTTCCTAACTTATCCACTTTTTATTCAGTATTAATTTATTTAACAACACTTACCTGCCCATGTAATTGCAGAATTGTTAATGAAAATATAAGAATTATTTTTGAATTTTAACCTAATTAATATTAATAACTTCTTACATGATGAAAAAAAAACAAATAAATTATGAATTAATCTTTTTATTAAAAAATATCATTGAATAATTTTTTTTTATTGAAAGTAAAAAAATGGAATAAAGGGTACAAAAACTACAATTTATAATTTTAATCATCTTCTTCCTCTTCATCGTCGTCTTCTGGCTGCTGGTAAATTTCAAACTGGTCTTCATTATCGTCTTCAACGACATTTGTCTCAAGTTCTTCCATGATTTCGGGATCAAAGGTTCCATCTTCGTTAATGTCGCTCTGATATGGTAGAGCATTGAGACAAGCTTGCCCATTACATTGGCCACAAGCTAAAGAGCATTGCAAGCCCGCTTTCCTGCATCCGCATCGCGAACCACAACCACTTTAGCAGTTGCAGAAAATTGTATTTAGCAAATCTTCTGGAGCAGGTGGTAAAATTGTCATGATAGGCTCCAGAAAATCATTTCGCATTGCCGGCAAATTTGCATTCATTGAGGCACCGGTTGACCTGAAGTGATGCGGTGACCGCGCGCTCTCCGCCCTCTATCTCGAAAACGGTTCACCGTATAAAAAATTTTTTAAACAAAATTTGTAGAGAATTTTGTATTCTACAATATTGATAATAAATACAAATAGCAAAAAACCTATAGGAAATGAGATATTTCCAAAAAATGCGCAAATAAACGATTTTTGTGACCTTTGACCTTGAAATTTAATAGTTGCTTACACCCTACCATATGTAGGTTTTGAGACAACTTTTAGGGTGTCAATATACAAGTATTTACAGACTTACAGCTGGGTATCTCGAATTCCGAGGTGAACTTACTATAATTACTGGACTAAAGTAGTACGAGACCTAGATGTATTTAACCTTATCTTTAAGGCGTCATTTTGATTACAAGTAAAGAAAAGAGATCACTGTGTTTTTATATTCGGAAATGCCCAACCTTTCAGTAATTCAATCTCTTGAATAAATTTGCTTGTTACCATGGTAATAAGCTTCTTGAATACTGCTCTTCCTAACGGAAACCGATCTACGATATTCCTATTAACAAAATCGAGTCTATACAATATAAATTTCAAAAATATTAAGCAGGTGGCAAGTTCTCAGGCGTGAGCTCCTTACTTATGCTGAAAGGCTTTATAAATACAAACTTAAAAGCCTCGATGAGTTATGTCAGATTTGTTTTGATTTTCCATAAAATGGCCAAAGGTGTTATAAACAGCAAACTGTTAGAGAAACTGGAATTTAAAATTAATACCCACTCGATACGACAACCACAACTTTTTAATATACCTTCGGCAATTAATAATGATTCCAAAACAATCCCTTATATAGAATATGTAAAACATATAACAGTTTGAATAATTAATATGATATCCTATATGTTGACCCGGATATAGTATAAGGGATAAAACTGGAAGGTATATATATCCGTATAAGAGACTTAATAAGTTCGAATTTCATATAAAAATGTTTTATATTACATATAGAATAGGATTTTTCGATTATCCGTCAAATGACACGCATCACCTGTATTGATTTGTCGCTCAGCTCTCCAAAGTTGAAAAGGCAATCCGAATGATATAGGTTTTTATATATACTAAATACTTAATACAGACATAAAAGCAAATTAATATTATTTATTTATATGTTTAATGTATATAGGTAAACTTGCGTTTTCCTGCAGTCCACCCGCGCATTTTTTTATATATTACTTTATATATTATTACAGCCTATTTTTGATACTTAAACAAATGACTATGAGTTATGTTCTCGTAAAATTTCATCAAAATCAGTAGTTTTTGTGTTAACGAGTAAAATACGTCCACCCATACATCTTTCTATTGTCTTATAATATTAGTAGGATAGGCTATGTCCTTGTATCCTGCTTAATACAAGAAACAATTATTAGAAAATGAATAATAGAAGTAAATAAATAAATGAAGATACCATGTAGTTCCGTTTTAAACGTACTTATGTCTAATCAAACATACATTAGACCAAATAAAAATCCTCTAACTTGGACTCGTTTAAGTCTTTCTAATGGAAGAAATTGCGTTAAAATAGTACAATAGGGTGTACTTAATTTCTTTAATTTCATTTGATTACGAAGGAAATCGAGCGCTGCTGCCTAATTTTTTTTATATAATTGAAGTAGATACTCAATACTTGTTTTACTTTTTCGTATTTCCAGTTCACTGTAAGCCGGCAAAGTCATCAGAGAAGTGTCACTCGACCGTGTTTTAAAAATATTTGAAATTTAAATGTTAAAATGATTCGTGGAAGTTTCGAATTAAAATTTCTATGAAAAGCTATAATTGTTCTGGTAAAATATAACAATGAAAATTCATGTTACCTTATAATGCGAAATCTTATTTTTGGTCTACCAAACCACAGCGCTACAATGGTAATCTATACATATAATAAAATTATAACTAAGCCGAATCTGTACATTAGATATTTTTTGGAAAACCTTATTGAAATAAACATTATTATCGTTATAAAGGCCGAATCTATAGTTTTTAGAATTTTTGTCTGTCTGTCTGTTATCGCATCACAGAAAAACCACTAGAGGGATTTTGATGAAATTTGGTATGGTAATAGCTGGTTATCCGGGTCAACATATATGATACTTTTTACCGCGGGAAAATGTCTAATTTCTGAGAAAAATACAAAAACTGCAATGTAAGAGTATACTAATATGTAAGACCTACGAATTAGGTTTTTGGTCATCTGAACGCGGGCGGAGCCGAGGGCAATGCTATTAAAAACTTAAACTCAAATAGAGAAACAAAGCCACTCTCAGGTTATCATATGCTTCTGTAAGAAATATACAAACACATACAACCAAACATAACATTAAGTAAAGGTTACATGGGCAGTACACATATTTCAGTTAGGAAATACATACTTTCATACTTAATATTATGAATGTGTTAAGTGTGTTTGTATGTTTGTTCTTCTTTCACGTCAAAATGGATTGATTGGCGTAATTTTTTGAAATCAAATATTTGTGTTTGTTTTCACGGATATTTTCATTTTTGGTTCCCAACTTATTAATGTTTTACAGCAATCATTGTTTCTTTTGTTACCAGGTTGGAAAACTTCATATAATAAAACTGCAACAAAATCCGATAAGATACCTCCCTAATATGCGAGGAGGATTAAATCATAGTCTACCACGCTGGCTAAGTGCGGACTTCACATGTCTTTCGATAACTTGCTAAGTTCTCGCAGGCATGCAAGTTTATTTACGACTAGCATGGCCCGCGGCTCCGCCCGCGTTCAGATGACTAAAAACCAAATTCTTAGGTTTTATATATTAGTATACTCATACATTACAGTTATTGCATTTTTTCTCAGAAATTAGATATTTTCACGCAATAAAAAGTATCCTATATGTTGACCCTGATAACCAATTATCATCATACCCGTCAAAATCCTTCCAGTGGTTTTTCTGTGATGCGGTAACAGACAGACAGACAGACAAACTATAGATTCGCTCTCTGTATCGATAATAATGTTTATTTCAATAACATTTTCCAAAAAATATCTAATGTACAAATTCGGCTTAGTTACAATTTTATTATATGTATAGATGTTTCCTTCACAGTAAGGTGAACGGTTAGAATCTTGAAAATGATTTGCATATGAATATATCAAAAGTGCAAGGCTCGGGATTTGAGCCCGCTTCCCTTGGTTTCCCAAGCAAACGCGTTACTACTGGGTTTATTATATAAACGAAACAAAGGAGCATGTTCTTGTCTCAATTTTTCATATTACCAATTCCTTTTACTATTCCTTGTCATTTTTAATATAAGTCACGAGATGAGATAGTGTTATATACATATAAAACGACATTCTTTTTACGGTTGCGAGTAAACTAGATTTCGAGTTACCTACAGCTCCATACCAAAAAATATTAGGTCCTTATAATAGATAGCATTAGCATCCTTGGAATATTTACTATAATAGGTGCAAACTTCATATATTTAACAGAAGATAGTATCCGTAATTAAAATTTGGTTTGGATAAATTATAACAAACAAATATATCCTCTTTAGTCTCCTTAAATAATGACTTCTTTTAAAAAAGAGGAAAATTTACTCAACTACTAATAATTATGACAGATTTTTTCTCAATTAATAGGTTACAAGTGATAAAAATGAGAACTCTATGGGTAAAATAATTACAGTAAGTGATATTAAAGTCGATGTACCTTTTTACTCAGGCAGTGGTAGTGGTTAAAACCAACTAGCGACTCACTCTTGCTTCGCTCGGGTTCGTAACTAAGTACGTTTTAATTTTTTTGTGCGGAACCCTAATTCTTTTTCTAAAATAAAAGTCGCCTATGTTACTCTCTATAACTTCAGCTATCTTCCAGTGAAAGTACCGTCAAAATCATTCTAGCCGTTTCAGAGTTATCCAGAACAAAAAGACAGACAAAAATAAAAAAAAAAATATTTTTCTTATAAGTACTGTATATAATTTCATATCCATTAAGTAAAACGCTGTTATTTTTTCATAACAAACAGACACTTCAATTTTATTTATCTGTATAAATGAAATTGTGAAAAAACAACATTTGCGTACCTAGGACGTATCCGAAGCTAGGATAAAGCACAAGTTATGATGATGATGATGTTCTCCTAGCCGATTCCGGCTACGGCGGCTAATCTCATTGATATTAGCCAACTGCGCAGGAGATATTATAGTGCTCAAGTGTACGCGCAGACACAAGTGCACTCTCTATTCCTATCACTCTCATACTCCGGTGGGACGACCACTCGACACGACCGGTGAGAGTGTCGGCGCAGGACCGACGGCTTTACGTGCTCTCCGAGGCACGGGGGTGAAACACCGCCAACTTCCCAACTCCGGGCTGTTACTGAGACTTACTATACAGAAAGAATCAATAACTAAACTTGGCCCGACCCGAGACTCGAACTCAGGACCTCCGGGTGTGCAGCCGAACATGCTAGCCACTACACCACTGAGGCAGTTTAGTAGAAATGAGTTATAAATACCAGGCATCCAGAGATACTTTAGAGTCAAACGAAAGTAAGTCAGTTAGTACTCAATACAAATCAAATAAAGCTCTTGCATCGAAATATTGCGTCGCGTCGCTCGTCGTGTCAGAGGTTTATCGGGTATATGAGCGTACTTTTCAGACAGTCGTCTAACTAAAAGGCATGCCAATCTCCATTACGCTTTCATGTCCAGGACAAGTAAACTCTAAACGACTTTCATGTATTCTCTTTAGAACTCTAAAGCTTTAGGATCATTGATTTGAATACAAAATTATAATATGGCTTTACTATGGATTTGTTTGATGAAATAACTATGTTGAAACTTTATTGTTACTCTATATAGGGTTTCTAAAATGGCCAACTTACCCTCGCTCTACTCAGGTTCGTGCCTAGTTATGTTTTAACATTTAGTATAGATTTCTGAGAGATGAGGTATTTTCCCGCAGTAAAAATTATCCTATGCATTGACCCGGATAACCATCTATCATCATACCAAATTTCATCAAAATCTGTCCTGTGGTTTCCTTGTGATGCGGTCACAGACAGACAGACAAAAATCTAAAAACTATACATTCGGCCTTTGTACCGATAGTAATGACTATTTCAATAAGACTTTCAAAAAAAATTTTAATGTACAGATATGACTCACTTAGAATTTTATTATAATATGTATGTATAGGCTATGTTTTATATGTGGTTTGTAATAGGTTAACTGAACCGATCATCAAAAAAAAAATAGGCCCCTAATTTGTTTTGTGCCTACTTTTGATTTCATTTTTGTTGGTTAATTATATGCATATAAAAATATTATTTCATATTTTTTTATACACATTTTTATGTTCATTTTCAATAGAAGTTTCTAATCTATTTTCAATATAGTGAAAGCATACGAAACAAATCGTTATTATATTACTAATTTTATAATAATTAGGTTTTTTATACAATAATTCATTATTATATTTGCATTTTCTATTTCTACAAAAAATATATTGCCTCCTTAAAACAAAAACAATTTTTTTTTCATTAATTACGCGGAAAGCATTTTGCACGAGCAACCAAACTGATTTATTTACAAGTAACGAGTATGATAAAGAAACAAACTTTCTCTACAAAAAGTTCTATGAATTTTGAGCTATGTTTCTCGGAAAGTACAGACTGAAGTTGCTAAGTGTAGAAGTTACGTTAATAGGATTCTAAAGTTTGTTCAAGGTTGCTGAGATAGCATCGTTGCAAGGTCAAACATAACATTTACTTATTTAGAACTACATCAACAGTGCTGATTACTCTATACGATAGACCGTATTTTACCATTCTAATAGAAATCATTTTAAAGAATGAAATTAAATGGCTTTCAGGCGAAAGGGAGATAGCTAGTTTTTCCCTGGGAAAGACATGAGAAAACAATAAAAACTTTCTGTGACTTTAAAAGAAAAATGGCTTGAGTAAAACGATACTTTTACTAGCAAAAAGAGGATTTAGATGAAGATAGCATAGGCTATTTTATATCGTATTGGAACGCAAGTGGAGTTCCGGATTTAACATAGATTTTTCAACTATTTATTTACTATGACAATACGAAATTTAAGCGGAAGTAGATAAAATATAAACAAATGAGGTTAAACTCAAAGCTCTTCTAGGAACGAAAGCTTAGTACTGTGTATTTAATTTAAATAAATTAATTGTAAACATCTTTAATAAATTAAATTCTTCAGTAGAAAATAAAAGGCTAACAACAACTTGAAGCTGTGCTACTTAAGTTCCCCTTTTAGACGTAGGCAATGATGTGTTTCAAAATTATTACAAAACTTTAAATCGTCTAGTTCGTAAAGATTTGAGTGTGCCTTTATATGGAATATCAAGTGTAGTGAATATACATAAATTACTTAACAATACTAGTGCTCGCCTAATGGTTGAAATTCGACCGTAATCATTATTAAAAATTTGAGGAAAACACAAACAAACAAACAGAACTTACCTATCTATACATAAAAACTGGTTCAGTTTTTTTTTATAATAACAGTAAAGCTCGTTAATAGCTTTTGGAGCAATAAAAAAAAACAAGTAAATTGGTTGACGAATGCAGAAGAAAAAGGCTGATTTATCGTCTACTTAAAATATAAACTTGCCCGAAAATTTCCCAAATTCTCTAAACGGGGTGGCGCACCGGTTATTCTACTATGGAATTGTGTCATCAAGGCTAGTTCTAGCACAAAATATTTATGAAGAACGATAAACCCTTCTAACATATCTCAATTCTCACATCTGTCAATCACCACAAGAGAAAAAGTTTATTTTTATAACTAAGTCAGTTAAATTTAGCCTTATAATTTTAAATTAACTAAGAACTTCTAGTAAACTTAAAAACAAATCTGAAAATAAGCTCGTTCATCATCCAATTAATCTCAGCTGCTTATAGATTCTTATTTAAAATTTCTTCTAAATAAGAAACTCTATAAATTTCATCAAAATCTGTCCAGCGGTTTTCTCGTGATGCGTTCCTAGACAGATAAAAAGACATACAGACAGACAAAAATTCTAAAAACTACAGATTCGGCCTCTGTATCGATAATAATGATAGTCATTATCAATAATATTTTCTAATAAATATTTAATGTGCGGATTCGACTCAGTTAGAATTTTATTATATGTATAGATAACGGTTATACATCTCAAACAATGTACATAATATATTTGTATACATAAAAGTAATTTAACTAAAGCATATTAAACTTAGCCATACTAGAAAAATTTAATATATATGTTAATGAGTTTTGTACTTAGTTATTTTTAATTTTCTGCAATGTGTCCCTGGAAAATTCTAGACAGAAAAAGGTATGAAGGTACCAAGTTTATATCAGTCTCTGTGGCGGCGCTTTAACCATATCATTACTAGTTTAAATAAAACATAATCACATTATGTGATATTATATACTCAAAAATGTTCGAGTGAGTGAGTTAGTGAGTTAGAGTTTTTATTTCTCCACACTGTAATGGTATAAGGGAAGAAATCAAAACTAAATAAGGAAACCTAAATAAGGAACGGAAATTATTTTTATTGATATATCGTACATACAATATACATACATGCATACCATGCGAATAAAACCGCAGTTAAGAAGTAGTTCATTTTGTTAAAATGTCTGGAAATATTATTCCAGTAATAGCTTTTTTCCTAAAAAGATACAATATACTGATTTGATATGAGTGTAATTGGCAAACGTCTGAATCGATCTACATGAAATTTGGCGCAGAGATAGAGTCTGGATACATACGCTATTTTTATCCTGGAAAAATATACGGTTCCCGTGGGATAGGTTTGCCTTTGTTTTCCTAGTCGCTAGTCACTTATAAACTACCAAAAATCGATTGAATAAATGATAAAGATATGAATGACATACACAAAAATAATGTACGTACAAAAATGAAGTACCTATATTTCATGCTGAGTCAGTGGAGTAAGAATTTAAATATATTTATTTTACAAATTAGAAAGAAACTCAACACCATTACGTTATTCGTCATGAAGCTACTTGCTACTCGTATATTTTACGTAATTCTGCACGTATGTATATTCTTCGAGCATTCATAATATGATTTTTAACCGACTTCCCAAAAAAGGAGGAGGTTCTCAATTCCTCGGAATCTTTTTTTTTCTTTTCTTTTTATTTAGATTTTTTTTTATATACTTCTCAGGTGGTCCCATATAAATTTTATCGAAATCGGTCGAGTGGTTTTTTTTTTAAATCAACAAATAAATTATTTCTTTATTCAATTGCTTAATCGAACATGTTATTAAAAAAACTTCTTCAATAAATTACCTGCTTATTACGTCTACACTAAAATGGACAAATAAAAACTTAAAAAAAAATATAACCGACTTCCAGGCGCTAAAATGCAAAAAATAACTAAACGGGGATTTTTATTTAGAATAGATACCTAATCAGATATTTTCGAAGTCGGTGCCAGCTGCTGCAAAGCAAATCTAATATATTTCGTAAAATACATATTTACCTATTAGATATTCATATCTTAAAATATTGTAGGCTGGCACCGACTTCGAAAATATCTGATTAGGTATCTATTCTAAATGAAAACCCCCGTTTAGTTATTTTTTGCATTTTAGTGCCTGGAAGTATTTAAAAAAAAGTTTTTATAATGAAAACCTAAAAACATCGATCGATCAATTATATTGATTATTTTGAAATTATTTCGTATTTTTAGCACCAATTGTGTATGTATTTAGTTATTTGCCGAATATGTATAATCTGTATAGTGTGTCTTCGTTTAATGAATTGTTAACCGTTTTTTTACGTCTGCTTACCCTTACTTCATTTGTGTTCCTTCATAAGTTTGTTTATAACATACCGATACAGATAGCGCCACTTTTTGCCACATTTTGATACTAACAATAACATTTAGGCCATAATATAGCTCTGTGCTAAAGTTTATCCAATGACCAGCCATTTCAACATGAAGGAACAAAGGACTACCAAATTAATATGTATTATTTCAAGTCCTACATAATAAATGTATACAAGAAAAAAATATAATAGAAATATTAGATTCATTTTTAAGTACGAAAATTGTATAGTTTTAAAATAAAGTACCTGGGCCACCGAGCTGTGCTCGCAGTTTTTAGTCAAAAGTACAATTTTCTTTAAAAAAAACTTGAATAAATACAAAAAAAAAAAAACAAATAAATTATACCCTTGTATCCGACCGCGATTCGAACCCGGGTTCACGCTTGACCATCATGCTTATGCCCAAACGTGCGCAATTATCGACCATAATATTTTGCGTGGAATAATGCGAAATGAAATCCGCATGAAAATTCGAAAACACGCGTGTGAAATCTTATTAATGATATTATTTATATATACAACAATTGCTCGTTTAAAAATATAAGATAAATGGGAAAAGGATTTTGTCTAAATAAAGGATAAAGGATAATAATTCTATTATAATGGGATATATACTGGCAGGTAAAGTTAAGCTATGAATGATGTAGGCGACTTTTTATCCCACAAGTGTTCCCGTGGGATGGGCGATAGAATTTTTCGGTATAGAATGTAGTGAGGACAACAGAGTATCGAGGTCAAGTCGTATAATCTAAAATCAAATTTTTTTTATTGAAAAGTAAATATTTAGTCTTTTATTTCTATAAAGCGAAAAGATGTAGTTGGTTTCTGATAAATAATTATTTTTCTATGTTCTAATATTACTATAATGAGAATGATTAAAATTGAGCTGTGGGTAAAATATATATATTTTTTAATAGAATACGTCCATAGCCCGATTTTTTTAATTTGTTTTATTTTATTATTTTATGCGGAAACGCCATTTTAAATTTTAGCTCGGTATATTAAAGTTACTTTTTTTTTGCATCTAGAAAGTCAGCTACACTAAAATCAACGGTAGATATTCATTCCAAACTGGCAATATATCGACTATTATTTTAAATATTATGATAAAAACTTTTTTCTCCAACATTCAGAATGCTCTACATGAAAGTTTAATAAAATTAATTGATATAATTTGTAATATTTACACGCGTTTTATTATTAAAAAGGGGTAAGATTGTGTCTGTATGTATACTTATTCTTAGGGGTGTGGAGGTACGCTATTTTGGTAGATTTCAAGAAGTGCATTAATATTGTATGCCCTAGTGATGAACTTTGACAAATAGTGATAGATATTGCGGTTTGTTCCACAATCTCTACAATACGTTATGAAGAGCAAAAATATGATCATGTGATATATACGTGAGGGAAATAATAAGAAAGGGTCACAATTTACGATCTAATAGAATCATTTCATTACGAGAATACATTTTAAATAATTTTTCAGTAATACAAATATACATTTTGCCTTAGCAATACTAAACGAGCGAGTCGCAAGTAACTAATATTACTCGTAGATACTATTATAAAGAGACGGAGTTTGTTTGATTGAACGCGCTAGTCTCAGGAACTATAATCCGATTTAAAAATTATTTTTGCATTAGACAGTCCGTTTATTGAGAAAGGCTATAGACTACATATCATCATGCTACTACACAAGGGAGCGGAGCAGTAATCATAAATGCCAAAAAATCGGGCAGACTTCCATACATTATTATAAAACTGATGTTCATAATCAAACAAATTTAACGCGGGTGAAACCACGGGGTACAGCTAATATATGATAAGAATACGATCACATTACTATTATAAATGTGTATGTTTGTTTATTACTGCTTTACACAATTTGGTCCACAGTTAGAGTATGACTTGAAGTTCCAAAGAACACCTACAGAGCCCCGAGCGAAGCAAAAGCAACTCACTAGTCTAATATAATAAAAATTTCTAAGTTATAAATGAAATCTAAACGTAAAGTACTGCATTATTTTCTGAGATAGAAGCATTAAGATTTACAGTAAATTGCATCTTTGTAATCTCGCGAGATGATCGTTTCGGGCCATCTAAGATATAATTGGATCAAACACAGCCTCCCTGTTTAGAAAAAACTTAAGTATGTAAAGATAGTCTTGCGTGGGTTATTTTACACTATATATGGTATATATTAATTATTGAGAAAATACGTATATAGGAACTTTAAGTATTCATAAGTGTTTGGAGATTAATACGAGGAATAGAAATAACAATAATATATTTTGGTTAAAACAAAAAAAAACCCTATAAAATCATTATGGCACTTGAAAAAATATATAATAATATGCATATTAAAGGCTATTTATTTAGTACTTTTATTAATCTATACAGATAAATAAAATTGCAGTGTCTGTTTGTAAGGCTTTTTAATAAATGCATATGAAATAGATACTGTACTTATACGAAAAAACATTTTTTAATATTTTTGTGTTTCTGGCTGTATGTTTGTTCCGTCTAATCTCCAAAACAGTTGGACTGATTTTGACGGGACTTTCACTGGCAGATAGCTGATGTTATAAGGAGTAACTTTGGCTACTTTTATTTTAGACAACAAATTTTAACTAGACACGAAACCCGAGCGAAGCGAAGATGACTCGCTAGTTACTGTATAATTCCTTACTGATATTTACCACATAAAGATGTTGAAGAGTGACTTCGAAACAGACTGAAGTTAGTACTCAATTCGTGTGAAATCTTATTAATGACTAGCGACTCACCCTCCTAGCTTGTTTACCCATAAAAACTTTAATCCCATTTTCACTCCCTTAAGGGATGATTTCTGGGATAAAAAGTATCCTATGTCCTTTGAAGGGTCTCAAACTATCTTCTTACCAAATTTCATCTAAATCAGTTCAGTAGATCAAGAGATTACCCCGTCCGATTACAACGTCACAAGCTCACAAACTTTACCTCTTTATAATATTAGTATAGAATAGCAACTCACCCTTGCTCCGCTCGGGTTCGTCCCTAATTACGTTTTAAGGTTTAGTTAAAAATACCTTATATTTTGACCCGGATAAAATCTGTTCGGTGGTTTTCCCGAGAAACGTTCCAAGACAGACAGACAGACAAAAATTGTAAAAACCATAGACTATGCCTCTTTATCGATAATAATCACTATTTCAATAAGATTTTCTAAAAAATATTTTATGTACAGATTCGACTCAGAATTTTATTATTTACATAGATTCCTGTTTTAAATAAAAAAATCGACCTTCAAAAGTGAAATACTCAGTTTTAAACCAATTTTGAAGTCAATATATGATTTAGTTACATTCTAAAATAAATAAATTTATAGTGGGTTAACATAAAAGCGTAATTTTTTTACAATTTATTGTAATATTATATCTATAATGCAATAAATACTACATAAAAATATATCTATTAAAAAATATTCCTATGAATCGCGTTCTTCTTCCTAAGAACTTTTTAGTAAAAAAATAGGAATATGTACGAATATTGTTTATTTATTTTGATCACGTACTGAACTGCTATTAGACCTCCATTAGGTTAAAATGGTTGGTTGAACTCGGTGGGTACTTCCCCTATTATTGATATATCACTGTTAAGTCAAATTGACTGGTAAAGTCTGACCCGAATATAATGTTAGAAGAAAAAATTAAATGTTCCTAAAAAATTGCGATCAAACGTTTTTTTTTTCAAATTATATATTTTACTTATTATTTTGTATTCGGCCCTTTTTAACCGACTTTCAAAAAGGAAGAAGTTCTCAATTCGTCGGAATCTTTTTTTTTATTTATGATTAGTCGAAGACGCCTGAACCGATTTGGATTTTTTTTTGTTTTAAATGGTATACTTCCTAGGTGGTCCCATATAAATTTGTATCGAAATTGGTCCAGCGGTTTTTAAAAAATCAACAATAATTTTTTTTTTAAATAAATTGCTTATTCGAATATGTTATTAAAAACTTTCTTATTACAAATTACCTGCTTATTACGTCTACACTAAAAATAGAAAACTTTTTATTTAATGTCTCACAGATGTGCACGGGCCTCCCTTGGATACGGGTAAAATCAGACCAGGTGGCGGACCACGCTGGCCAAGTGTGGGTTGACGGACTTCACGTGTCTTCTGAAAACTTGCTAGGTTCTCTCAAACATGCAGGTTTCCTCACGATGTTTTCCTTCACCGTTAAGACAAGTGGCAATCATGTGGGTAATGATTCGCACACGAAAATATCAGATTTGCGAGATCCGGGATTTGAACCCGCATCACTCCGTTTCCCAAGCGAGCACGCTACCACTGGGATACCACTGTCTTGTTTACTTATTATTTTAAATTATTTAATTATATACTACAGCTAACCACAACTAAGCAATAAATACGTAATGTTAAAGTTCGAACATTTAATAAAGATATTTTGTGCTTAAGACAAATTCAAGATATAATAGCTAAAATCTAGTTTTCAGACTTATTTAAAAAAAAATTTAGTATTGTAGTTGCTACAAACCCTAGTTTGCCCTTATTCGATTTGTTTTGACGAGTGCCACAAATTGCTATTAAATCAAAAGCGTATTGTTTTAGTTTTTCTTAAAATTATAATTATATTTTAATTAATGATTTAAATTAAAATCTAAATTAGTTTCACTTCAATAGGTTAAGTAGATCAAAAGATTTAGCACGAACTCCCCGTTAGCGCGCTCCTCTAAACGTGATCACGCTTAGTTGTAAGATACTCAGTAGAAATATCCACGTGAGTCAAGCTTCGAAAGATCAAAGCTAATCTTATAGTTAAAATATGGATTTCTGTAAAATTTACTATGAATTTTACTCCATGATTTTTTATTTCATCTAACTAATCAAAAAATGTAATTTCAAAAAAGTCACATCTTAGCATACTTGACGAACTACGAGTACGAGTATCTAATCTCATATCTTTCGGTTCACTGCTCTGATTGCTTCTTTTTCAAAGCTTCTGTATAAAATATCTGATTTTTTTTATAATTTTTTTAGAGCGTCAGATTCTCGGTTATACACTCATTTCAAATATCTATACCTACTAATATTATAAAGAAGTAAAGTTTATGAGTTTGTGAGTTTGTGAGGTTGTAGGGGGTAATCTCAGAATCTACTGAATCGATTTAGATGAAATTTGGTAGGAAGATAGTTAGAGACCCTAGAAAGGATATAGGATACCTTTTATTCCGAAAATAATCCCTTAAGGGGGTGAAAATGGGTATGAAATTTTGTATGGGGAATCATATACTACAAAAACACATATGTACATACATACATAAGATATTATAAGCAATGGTATAGAAAAGTATTGTCAGAAAGCTTATATCTACTTTATACTTTGTTTAAATTTTACATTTATAGAAAATTCAGCACGCGCTTTTATGTATACTCATGATATGTTAATTACAAACATGGTTCTCTAAAGCCCTTACGGCGTAGAGAGAATAACAGGTTATAGCTTATTATTTTTTTGCCTTTTACTACGGTAATTATATACTTTTTAATTCATACTAATTAATTTTTTTTTACATTTCAGTCGTTGCTTAATGATAATGACATTACATTTTTAAAACTTAAGAATATCCATTTCATTCGGTTCTTTTTTTATACAGTACTTACATGGTTCTTTAAAGAATGTACCGTAAAGAATTTGTTTAAACTAATATTTGCTAGTAATAAAAATTAGGCCATAATAATTATAGAAAATTTTAGAAAAACGTGTATGAATCCAATTTACTTATCTATTTAAATAAAATACTAAAACTGACTCTTTCTAGCTACTATAAAAAATGAATACCTATTGATAAACATAGGATAAATAAGTAAAGAAGGTATAAAAAGATATAAATAAAAGGGGAGCGAAGTATTATATAGTAGTACTAGCAGTACCCGCGGCTTCGCCCGCGTTCAAACTACTAAAAAAACTTTTTGGCTTTATGTTACAACTTATAACAATATGATGTCACACCGACAGCAGCGCTACCGGGTTTATTTGTAAATTCAAACCTTGCAGGGACCTACTCAAACGTACACAAAAATAACATTAAAACTGTTCCTGCCGTTAATGAGAAGATCAATATCGATAGCAGCGCCACCTACCGGGATTGTATTTCCAAACCATTGAGAAGCCCATTGAAATATACACACAAAATTTCATCCAAATCGGTCGAGCCGTTTGGGAGGAGTTAGGTGACAAACATACCTACAAAAGTATTTAAATTTATTTGATTAAGATTAGAAAGATAGAAGATATGAAAAATGGATCGAGGAATCTAACATACTATACCGGCCCTACATAGGGATATAGTTAAGAAAATGAAAATTCAAGAAGAAAATGTATTATTGCAATCCTTTATTAATTTTATTTAATATAACTATTGAAACTAAAACTAGTTCACCGAAATTGAAGAGTTTCAATCGAATAAGTCGAGAGAGTCAACAAGTCGAATAATCGAATAATTTGTGACCACAAAATTTTATTAGTGAAGTTGTTATAACTAATAAAGTAATCGTTTTTGGAAATTCATTCAAAAATAAGTCAAATGGGCAACAAAAGTTTGTTTGACTGTTTTTTGAAGTTTAAAAATTTAAAAATTTATGATTGAGCTTTTTCTGCTTACATGAAAAACCCAATCGGTTTCACTGAGTGTTATAACTTACCACATAGCTATGTAACCTGTCATATTTAGTTTGAAATAGGTTACTTTTATGTCACTCTATTTACTCGATGTCGTGGCCTATAAGTGTATGTCATTGCTTAAGACAGGCTAAGATATATGTCAGGACATATGTCAGGACATAAACACACAACACCATCTAGTTCCGTGGTAAGCTACGAGGCTTGTGTTATGGATACCAGATAGTGGATACATTGTACATATATAACTTTTAAATACATACATATTATAAATATAAACATCCATGATTGGAGTACAAATATTCGTGCTCATCACACAAATAAATACCCCCAGCGGGTCCCGAACCCGCGACCGCTGGCGCAGCAAGTACAAACTGAGCCAAACGTGTCGTCAAATATACCTAAAATATTGATATAAGAATTTACTAACTGACATGCGGAGTGAAATTTTATTCTGGGCAAAGCGAAAATGATTAATAGTATACTTTTTAATTTAATTACATTATCTATACTAATATTATAAAGAGGTAAAGTTTTTGAGATTGTAAGTTTGTGACGTTGTAGGGGGTAATCTCTGGATCTACTGGACCGATTTCGATGAAATTTGGTAAGAAGATAGTTTGAGAACCTGGGAAGGATATAAGATGCTTTTCATCCTGGAAATCATCCTTTAAGGGGATAAAAATGTGGATGAGAGTTTGTATTGGGAATCAAGCTAGGGACGAACCCGAGCGAAGTGAGGATGAATCGCTAGTGTTAAATAAAGCAATATAATTTAATATAGCAATGCTAGTGCATTGGTAATGCACTTGCTTGGAAAATCTGATGATGCGGATTCAAATCCAGATTTCGCACTTCTGAGAATTTCCTGTGCGAGTTTTCAATATGATTGCCATATGATAATGTGTGAAGGAAAACGTTGTGAGGAAACCTACATGTCTGAGAGAACCTTAATGAAAGACGTGAAGCCCGCCAATCCATATTTGGCCAGTGTGGTGGATATATAACAACATATAATAATAAAAATTATCGAAAACTTAAACAAAAAACTTTCAGGGATAAAAAGTAGCCTTTGTGCTATTTCTGACTATAGTATATGTCTGTGCTTTTCATCCAGATCCGTTCAGCCGTTGGCGTGATTAATTAACAAACGTCCAAAAATCCAAACATCCATCTAAACTTTCAAATTTATAACATTAGTAAGATTATATAGTGCACTCATTTAATACAAAATAAATAAATTTTTATTCAGAATGAGAATCAAACCTGCACTTAAACGGGTTAAGCTTAATCACTTAACTTCAAGATCCAATGAAATGATCCAATTTCATAAAACAAAAAGGTGTTGAACAAAAAACAACAATTTTCACAATACATTTCTAGTTAAATTGTTTATAATAACATGTCTTACCCATACATGCAGTAAACGGATAAAGCGATTTCCACTTAGACCCGCCTATTTCACGTCAGATTAGGATTGATCTTCTTTTTATTTTTATCACGAGAAAAGGATGTTATTTCACACACATTTATTCGGTTTTTAAATGTTTTTATACTAATATTATATATTTGGTAAACTGCCTCTGCAGTGGTGTAGTGGCTAGCATGTACGGCTGCACACTCGGAGGTCCTGGGTTCGAGTCCCGGGACGCGCCAAGTTTAGTTATTGAGTCTTTCTGTATAGTAAGTCTCAGTAACAGCCCGGAGTTGGGAAGATGGCGGTGTTTCACCCCCGTGCCTCGGACAGCACGTAAAGCCGTTGGTCCCTTAACACTCACTGGTCGTGTCGAGCAGTCGTCCCACCGGATTATGAGAATGACAGGAATAGAGAGTGTACGTTGTGTCTGCGTACACTTGTGCACTATAATATCTCCTGCGCAGTTGGCTAGTCTCAATGAGATTGGCCGCCGTGGCCGAAATCGGTCAGGAGAACATCAATCATTATATATGCGAAAGTTTGTTAGGATGTGTAAATGTCTAGATATATAGATGTTTGCTAATCTTTCACGCAAAAACTACTTAATAAAACTTTACAATAATATAGATCATAAATCAAAATAATACGTAGGCTACTTTTTATTCTGGAAAAATGTACGGTTCCGGGGGGATAGGTTTGTTTTTGTATTCCTAGAAGCAAATCCGAACTACGCGAGGGTGAGCCGCTAGTTTGAAATAAAGAGAAACTATAAATAAATATACATGAATCTTTTAAAACAGAAAACTTTTTTATTAGCTATATTAATTTAGTTTCATTAAAATCCATTAAGTAGTTTTTGTGTGAAAGAGTAACAAACATCCATACATTTATATATACAGACATCCGTACACCCTCACAAACTTTCGCATTAATAATATTAGTAGGATAAATTTCACCAGTTTCAATTTCAACACTCGCTTGCTGTGAAAAATAGTTAGAAGTAATCTTTCCCTTTTATTATCAGAAACTTTCTAGAATTGCTTCAGTAGTTCTATAAATAATACTCTACTTAGAAACAAACTTTTTTCTTATAACAGTAAGATTTTAATACGGATTAGAGATAGGTGAAATAATAAAAAAAAATCGTTTTAGTTTGTTCTACACGACGTGCATAATATGTCTAATTACAACGTGATAGATAGAGCGGATACGAACACAGCATATCATTCTCGTCGAAAGATGTTCGTCAATGGACCAGCTCTTTGTGTAACTTGCATCTTCTTTTGTGTTCTTGAATGTGAAAAGCCGATACTTAGACTTAACAGTACCATCACCATAGTATTTATTTATTTGGTAATCTTACAGCGTTACAAAAATAATAAACTACTGTTTGAGCATAAAGTAATTAACAAATATGGCCAAAATTAGATTACCTACTCTATTATGATATCTTATATAATAAACAACAGAGTACTCATACATTGAAAAAAACAAGAAAAAGTCTGAATAATTGAATTGATCATGCTAGTATATTGCTTTTATTTATATTGCCTTTACTTTATCATCAGTCTATCTCGAGCAGACTCGAAGTAGTTACTCTCACCTTCATTTTTTTTATCATTGCTAATAATAACTGTACCCAGAAATCGAACTTACATCGTTCTATATATATTTTAGGCACCATTTTACCACACTACACCACGTTACAGCGACTTTCCAGATTATATAATCCATTCTAATATATTCATACCGCTTCGGAGTATAAGCTCTCTCTCATATTACACAAAATCTTAATTCACTAAGCGTCAAACAAGGCATAACAATAAAATGTCATGTCGTTTGAAGTCATCATTATTCTGAGGCTGCAGTGAATTGGCTTGATTCGTCGCCGGTTGAATTTTAAACTTATTTTCGAGTCGAGATTTTTGTTTCAAATCAGAAATAACTTGTGATTTTGTGGTTTTTTGTTTCTATACTATGGAGATTTTTGTTTCTTATATCTTAAGCGAACAGGAAAATGATAATGGTCTTGTATATTTTTCAATTAGTACATTTGAAGAACTTGCAAGGAAAACATATCTCTTTGTTTCAACAATTATGTTTATGAAGTGTAACTTAATATATTTACATCCTTATAATATGTTCTGGATGAAAAATGAATTAAAATCTGGTAATATTGGATACATATTTGAATAATACTCGTAAAATGGAAGTGGCTAAATTACTTGAAGGCTTTATAATTTCCATAGCGCATAAAGTATTCAGTATTTTTATATATATATATATATATATATATATATATATATATAACCGTTTTGAATATTATAACTTTTGATTATATTATACTAGGGACCTAAACTCGCTTCGCTCGGGTGTGTACCTAAGTGCCTTTTAAATAGATATATTATGTAAGTAGCCAGCATTACTCATGTAAATTTTATTTTTTTAGTTAATTTTTAAAAAATCGATCCCCGATACAAAATTCTACCCCCCTTTTCATCCCTTTAAGGTATAGTTTCCGGGTTAAAAACTATCCTATGTCCATCCCTTACCAAACTATCTCCATACCAAATTTCATCTAAATCGTTTTAGCGGATTAAGCGTGAAAAGGTAACAAACAGAAAGAGTAACTTACGCATTTATAATAATTAGTATGGATTTAAATTCTTAAAATCACAATTGAAAAAGTAGTTACAACATTTATTTGAAAACTTGATATTTCTTAAGATATCTTCTTAATTTATAAACTATCATTTGTATGCTGATCGTATCTTTTTGACAATGCATTTGCCACATGCAAGTAGGTCACTCGAACTAGGCCAGACAGTTTGAAAACCAAAGCGCGACAGTACAAGATTTACAACACTCCCGATGGGATAACTAGATGTTAGTGGTTGAGATTTAAAATTCTGAACGAATGCGAGCGTGTTTGTTATTCATAGATGAGCGGTGAGGGATGAATTTGTCACGTATACTTAAAGAACACTAGATGGTAGAAAGTCCAGAAAAGTTTTCATCTTAATAACTAAGAAAATATAATATAATAATAATATGTTGGGACATAAACACACAGCACCATCTAGTTCAATGGTAAGCTACGAGGCTTGTGTTTATGGATACTAGATAGCTGATACTTTACACATATATAACTTTAAATACATACATATTATAAATATAAACTTCCATGACTGGAGAACAAACATTCGTTCTCATCATACAAATGAATGTCCCCAGCGGGACTCGAACCCGCGACCGCTGGCACAGCAAGTAGGGTCTCTACAAACTGAGCCAAACGTGTTGTCAAACGGATATTACTTATAACGGATATTACTTTAACGAACGGTTGAAATTTAAAAGATTTTCTAATAACTACGCCAGATTATTAAAATTGCCTTACAAAAATTTTTTTGTACATTATTTATTCTCTTTGACCTTTGAGAGGATAGCTATAGTAATTTTAATAAGAATTTCATTTTGTAATATTTTTTACATTTTTGTGTTTTACACTTTAATTTTTACTTAACACAAATACAGTTTTTTATACTAGACATATTTTTGATAGTTTACGATAAAAAAATCAAAGTTAAAACACCATTCTAAAATCAAAGTAGCAAAAGATTCATTTATTCCAGCAGTAAAAAGCCATTTGGTCTACTACTAACAATTTCTCATATTTAGTCTCCGAGCAAAGAAGCTATACGTCTTGATTTAAGCTAAATCCTTTGAGCGTAAAATCGTTGAAAAGGTGAGGATAATAAGAATATCCCTTGAAAAATATCTTTAGGAGTGGAGAGCTTTGGAATTGTCATTATCTAACATGAAGATATAAATGAGTTGAGCGCATGTTAGCGACAAGTCCCCAAAGAGTCAGGGGCGCGAAACATTTTTAAAATTCAAGACAAATGTTCTTTAGGAGACAGCTGAAGAGATTTCTTTTTTAAAACTGAAAATGTAATATCTTTGTTTATTTTTTCATTAGCTTTACTAGATTGAAGTATTCTCAGTTTGGTCATGCAATAACCTCCATTTTCTTATTTATTAACCGACTTCCAAGAAGGAGGAGGTTCTCAATTCATCGGAATCTTTTTTAATGTATGTTCACCGGTTTCACGAAGACGCCTGACCCGATTTGGATTTTTTTTTGTTTCAAAGGGCCAGCCAAAGTTTCAAAGAGAAGTCGGCGCCAGCCTACGATATTTTGAAGATATGAATATCTAATAGGTAAATATGTATTTTACGT
This sequence comes from Brenthis daphne, assembly GCA_947093115.1. Classification (NCBI taxonomy): domain Eukaryota; kingdom Metazoa; phylum Arthropoda; class Insecta; order Lepidoptera; family Nymphalidae; genus Brenthis; species Brenthis daphne. Next base: position 34,315,903 of record OX352473.1, on the reverse strand, counting down.
ATTGACATAATAATATATTAGATTTGTTTTGCATCGGCTGGCACCGACTTAGAAAATATCTGATTAGGTATCTCTTCTAAATGAAAACTTTTTACATTTTAGTGCCTGGAAGTCGTTTTTTCTTTTAATTTGCGTATTTATTTTTACGTAAAATTGTCGTTTCATCATTATACTGATTGATTATTTTCCATACATTTGTATATATTTGTAGGCACACACAAATATACACACACAACCTTTTAATACTTTTACATTTTTGATTAAGACCTTTTTAAATATCCTTTTATATTAATTACGTTTTGACAGAATTTGTAAAAATAAGAAAGTAGTGGCATACAATGATATGCACAATTTTTATTTATATTTAAAACAAATGAATTTAGATAATCTAATATTGCTGCAAATTCTATATAGTGATCCAAAATTATTAGGTCATACATTACTTTAAGACCCTATATATAACCCTATCCCATCGATCCTCATCTCATTCATGAATAAGTTTAGATACATTAAGAAGGTAACGCTTGCCAAATTTATGTTCAATTTGCAAAACTCCCTAGGTCATGCTCCATCATACGATCCGCAAACTAGAAACGATGGCAGATAGCACACGTACTTTGAATGAGAATATATTATTTTGGTCCTTAGACGCTGACATTACCTCGCATTACTCATGAGACTCACGTGTGATGTATAATCGGCAAAACATTTTTGATGTGAAATTCTTGTTTATAAATTAGATTTCACCCAAAACATTTATTTTATTCAGAATGCGTCAATATTTTTTTTTTTTTAGAGTTCATTTTATATTTCACTAGTTTTTAAACAAGGCTTTACTAGCATATGACATCGATGAAGAGTAGGCAACTTTAAGTTAATCCAGGATGTAAGCTATCTCAATTTCAATTTTCACCCAAATCCCTGTAGGTGTAACAGTGTTAAGAAGAAACAAACAAACTTACAACCATTCGCATTTATAATATTAGTAGGTTAAAAATAATTATTCTGGTGTGTCTTGTGGCTATCTCACGATGAAACCATTTTGCATTTTAATTTATATACTTCTTTTTTATTATCAGAACTGGCATATGAAACTTAGCGACAACACTGCAAAAAATGCATCAGCTCCTATTTAAAATATTCAACACAATATACGAATACAATTATAGTACATATATATGTATATAAATTTCTGTACATTTTATTTTATTTCAGCTAAAAGTTTCCGTCAATGGATTTCAATGGTCTATTTCCCACGACACGAATGATTAATTTTGTTGGCACCCCTTGGGAAATTATATATCACTAGCTTTTGTTTTGCCGTAGTGGAATTGATTTTTTATTACGACAGGTGATCCTTTTATTGACTGTCGATCGTGTAAACGATTCCTACCTATAATATCTTGTTTGCGATCGCTGATTCCACTACGTGATGTAAGATATTTGATGAATATTACTTACATTTATTTAAAAACAGCGATGTGCTCATATTTTGCTTCAATTCTCACTATAGACAGTTTCTATGTTTACCTCGTGTCGAAAAATATATAAATTACTCTATCTACCCTATCCCGTGGGACTTTTTTTGGTGATAAAGTAGTGTGTAGTGTATAATGACTTTAATCAAAAATTCCTTCTATACTGAACTGTAATCGCGCCCTGAACACTTTTGTCTTACTAAAGGATTATTTACCTATACTATAAGGATACGATACAAATTACTCGCTTGTTTCTAGCAATTAAATTTCGTTGAAGCCATATTTTATTCAGTTCTAAAGGCTTTTTAATAATATTTATTCATTTATGTAAATTAATATTCACCCAGTGGTTGGACTTTTACATCATTTTCAATTCATAACACTAAAACTCGTCAATAACTATTAAAAAAATAATTTGTAAAAAGAAAGATTTTTTAATAACATATTCGAATTAGCCATGTTGATTTTCTAAAAAAACTGCTCGATAGATTCAGATAAAATTTAAATGGGACCAACTGGGAAGTATACCCTTTGAAACAAAAATCCACAGATCTCGTGTCTGCCGCGACCTTCGAGTACATTGAAAATGAATCTGAAAAATGAACTGAATAAATTTAAGGGCTTGGTTTTTATAGATAATGGTACGAAACCCTTCATGCGCGAGTCTGACTCGCACTTGACCAGTTTTACTTTTTTCTTAAAATTGAGAATTAATTAAAAATGTATAAAACAATAATTACGCTTGCTCAATTGGCAAATATATTTTTAGCAACTCGATTTTTGTTTAATCTTTTAATTTAGGACTCGCACATGAAGGGTTTCGTAACATTATCTATAAAAAGAGCAAAAAAAATCACGTTGGTTGTATGGGAGCCCCTTTAAATATTTATTTTATTCTGTTTTTTTTTTGTTTTTTTTGTTATAGCGGCAACAGAAATAAATCATCTGTGAAAATTTCAACTGTTTAACTATCACGGTTCATGAGATACAGCCTGGTTACAGACGGACAGACAGCGGAGTCTTAGTAATAGGGTCCCGTTTCACCCTTTAGGTACGGAACCCAATAAACTACTCTAAAATACTCTGTTGTGAACGCAGTACCCGAACCATACATATGCCAAAAGTATATTTTTGGGAATTTAAAAAAAGTATCTTTGGAGAGGTCTGGCATTACTTTATAACCGACAAAAACGTCTGGGGTTCTTTTTTTTTTAATTATATGAAAACTAAATTAAAAGATTAAACAAAAATCAAGTTGCCAAAAATATGTTTTTTTGGCTATTTTTTTTGCAAATGTTATATACTGCGCGGTAACGAAATAACCGCTAAAGCTATATCAGACTCGCGGGACTGGACTCGCCAATTCACGATATTATATTTTTTCACAATTTCAACTTGCCAAAAGGACCTTCCCAAAATTCGTCACGAGCTCTCGGGCTATATGTAGTTTTTGAGTCAGAGAGTAGAGTGCTTAGTACTGTAAGCGGTGAAGTTATAATAGTATTATACTGCCTATAGAGGTGTTTTATATTTAAATATTTTAGTTAGAGCTTAAGAAGAGTTGGACACTTTTAGTGTCTATAAAAATAATAAAACCTATATTCGGAAGATTGTATTACGTAAAAGACATATCTAAAAATTAAATGAAGCTCTCACACGAACTTAAATATCTCGTTTTGCGGGATATAATTTAGCATTTTGTATTTTTTATATCGGGACAAATTCAGAAATCGAATCTATGACTTCAAGTTACAGTGCACAGTGTTAGTTAGTGTTGCTATTGCCATAAATCTTATAATATTAAATGAGTAATTCTGGTGTATATAATATGTATACATTCTCGTGTACCTTAAAAACGGCTCTAACAATTTGGATCAAATTTTGAATTTAGATAAGATATTGCTTTTTAAGTTTATATAATATATGGATACACATGTTCTTTTTTAAAAAATGTATAATTATTGTCCCGAAAAACGCCGAGCGAAGCTTAGTCGCCCAGGTACTTTATTTTTATTTTATTTATTTTAAATAATTTAAAAAAATAAAAAAAAAAAATATTTATTTTATTTAAAATTTTATTACATTTTTTTAAAACACTAATCTAAACACTAACAGCGCAACAAAAACCATGTAAGATTTTTCCGTGCACTGCGGATTCATACGCGGTAGTTAATTGAACATAAATCTATTAAAAACAGGTAAGAATATCACCAACTTGCCTTGTTTATATTATTTCGAGACGGCAGTGGCTTGCCACTGCACTAGCATATAACTGGTTTGTGATACAACTGTCTATACAGGCTGCTCAAGGTAAAAGTTTTTTTAATATATTTTTAATATTTTTTTCGGTAATTTTATCTTTTAATGGTTTAGATAGTTTATTAATTAAAGAAGGGATTACATATTCCAGTACCCGTTTTTCATAATTATTAGTATATTTTGGAATTTCTAATTTATTATTTACATTGCTTCTTAGAAAATGTTTTCCATTGTTTTTGATTTCTTGTAGTTTTGTATTAAAATATTGTTCTTTCAGTAACAAGTATAATATAATAGCTGATGTAGTATAATTTAATAGATATTGTAACCTTTACTAAGCTTTCTATTATAAATCATAGCCTTAACAGTTGATGGTACAAACTTAATAACTCTTTTAATAGAGTAATAATCACCTATAAAACTCATATTAACTCATAAACCCATAAAAGGCCATAAACTAACTAACATAAAGGCGTTTCCCGAGAAAAATGATCAAAGTTTAATTACCTCTTTATAGGCTCACAAGTTATGGTACAATGTTTCCTATTTATAGTTTATTTATTATTATTTTTCTATATTATGTTTCTTTAGAATTAAATTGTAGTAAAAGTTAATTTAAAATAAAGTTATATTTATTTCTTTAAAAGAAAAAAAAATTAAATTAGATAATGGTCCGTATATCAAAGAATTCATTTTTTTTGAGCCCTGACAATAACTAAAGTACTAAGGAAAAAATAAAATATTACCAAAATTACATACCATATATACACAACTATCATAAGCTCAGTTAAAAGTTCTTTTAAAAACGCAATAAGCCATTCTTCAATTCAAAAATAAGATACATATACATATAAGTATACCATTATTTGAGAGATAGCGTAATATTCGACATGTACAACGCGATAGTAGAACGCTCCCCGTCGATATATACTTGCTTACCTTATTGTGTTGGGTCGGGCGTGAAGCCACGACACAAATTGAGAAGTGGTGCAATTGGATGGTGTACCGTGCGAGCTGCTCCCGGTTCTTCTCTGATAGCAGAGTGGACCGTGAGAGCAACCCCTTGGTTGTTGGAGCGATGTGATTGTGTCGCCACATTAAGACCGGGGAGATTCTGTTGGGTTTTAGTGGATAGAATTTTCTTTTGGCTGGTAAGTCCCACATAACCTGTATGTATGTGGATGGTATGCGTAAAAGCATTTCAGAACGTTAAAAAATGTATGGAACGCTAAAATATATTATAATTCCTCCCAATCATTATTTTAGATCATAAAACAAAGACGAAAATAGAAATCATAGAGATATATTTTTGTCGTATTGTGCCTTGATTTTTCTGCGTGACGCGATCGAAATCGGATGATTTACGGCCATATAAAATGTGCCTGGTGGCTGGTACTAAGGCATACGAACTTAACCTACACGATCGAAAGTTACGCACTATCGTATAAGTTTTTGGAGTATTAAATAAAACGACATGCATGTAGTATTTTTTCTTATATATTACCAGTTTGTGCTCCCAGTTTCGCTCGCGTGATAAGCGAGGCGGGGTTTCGGAGGTCGTCTATATTTGATCCCAGAATGCAATCTATGTGCTTGACAAATTTTATCAAAATTTGCTAAGCGGCTTAAGCGTGTAAAGGTAACAGGAATAGTTAATTTTATATTTATAATATTAGTATGGAATTTATACAAATACAAAAGTGTAATTATTTTTGTTCATAAGAAGACTAGCGACGAGCGTGATTTTCATATTTCATTATCTCCTAACATATAGTATATAAGAATACTTAATAGCACCAACTTCCCGATACCGGGATGAGTAAAGCATATCTTAACATAAAAACTTAGTAATTAAACTTGGCCCGACCCGGGACGCGAACCCAGGAGTCTCGGATCTATCGCCGTACATGCTAGCCAGTAGCCACAGAGAGACACTAGCCCGCGACCTTTTATAGGTGTAAAAAGTAAAATTAATCTTAAGTGCCAGGGTAAGACAAAGATTTTTATATACATGAAATAGTTAGCATTGGTTTTCAATGTGTTAGATGAGGGTCTTAGAGATACAATTAGCTAAATTATAATAATTCGTATTAATATTACAAATGTGAAGGTTTTTGAGTATGGAGGTTTGTTACTCTTTCATGCCAGAACGGCTGAACGGATGAAATTTGCGACAGAGATAGATTGTAGTCTGGAATAACACATAGGCTACTTTTTATCCCGGAAAAATGTACGGTTCCCGTGGGATAGATTTGTTTTTGTTTTCCTAGAGGCGAACCAAGATTCGACTCATTTAGAATTTTATTATATGTATAGGACATAGGTAAATAAAAAATAAAAAATATTTTGTTTTAAAAATACATACGATCACTAATATTTTTAATTATCGTATTACATACATAGAAAATTATAATTAGTTAAACAACAACTGGGTAGTTAAAAGAAGTATTGATTTTCTAAAAATAAAAAACCCGTTCCTATTTAACTATGAGCGATACAAGGTGCTTGCATACAAAAGAAGGTAGAACACTATCAATTGATTCTAAGAAATTAGTACTAACATATTTTATTTACGAATTTTCACAGGTTTAAGGGGTAAAATGCATTCTTTTATAAGCTCTTATTTATATGTTTTATTCCCATGGCTTATCTAATCTAACATATTTAAACGAGCAATTCTTGTATATATATAATCAGATTATATATACATATATATAATCTGAATCTCGGTAACGGCTCCATGTGGTTTTCTTTCGCATTATTCCACGCAACATATGGTCGATAATTTCGCACGCTCGAGCATAAGCATCATGCTCAAGCGGCCAAGGTGCAAGATCAACAATCACAGATGTCCAGGTTCGAATATCGGTCTCATACAAAGTTTTACTCTTGTTTTTTTTTATATTTATTCAAGTTTTGATTAAAAAAAAAAGAAAATTGAACTTCAGGCCAAAACCTCCAAGCGAAGCTCGGTAGCCCAGGTACTATAATATAATTCCTCGTATAATTATTTATCTACACTACGTCTATTATAAAGAGGAAATATTTGTATGCTTGTAACGAATAAACTCAAAAACTATTGAACCGATTTAGATGAAATTTGTTAAGAAAATAGTTTGAAGCCCTGGGAAAGATAAAATATTTTTTCATTTCGGAAATCATCTCGGTAAAAATGGGGATGAAAGTTTATATGGGGAATTAACATAGGGAAGACTATTACGACGAATATTTTAAAACTTTTCTAACATACAAATTATAATCTAAAATTTGGGACAAAAATATTACTTTGGTAAAAAAATATGGTAGGGATATATTTCAAATGTTGAAGAAAAATATAATTTATTTATGTAAAAGAACATCAAACTCAGAAATATAATGAAAATGTTTTTAATGGAAAATTCCAAGTACGATTTGAAACAAACTTGAGTTTTGACTTTTGTATCTTAAAGTGTTAAAAAGTTTATGCATAAAGTCTAAGTAAAAATCTGAGTACTTTATTTGTACCTTTTGATCGATTTTGGCCACAGCAACCAATATAACTTAGATTAGCCATCTTAACATCTTTTTATTCTGTTCAACCGATTTTTACTCTTAATGTCTAATATTTATTTAACACTAGCATTGCCCGCGGCTCCGCCCGCGTTCAGATGACCAAAAACCAAATTCTTAAGTTTTACATATTAATGTACTCTTACATTGCAGTTTTTGTATTTTTTCTCAAAAAATGAGATATTTTCACCCGGTAAAAAGTATCCTATATGTTGACCCGGATAACCAGCTACTACCATACCAAATTTCATCAAAATCCCTCCAGTGGTTTTTCTGTGTGTGTGATGCGGTAACAGACAGACAGACAGACAGACGAAATTCTAAAAACTATAGATTCGGCCTCTGTATCGATAATAATGTCTATTTCAATAAGATTTTCCAAAAAATATTTAATGTACAGATTCGGCTTAATTACAATTTTATTATATGTATAGATAACTGGTGAGAGGTCATGTGCAAGGCCAGTGGCTGTACGTTCAATTCGAGGCACGAGAGTGATATTCCACCAACATCCTAGTTCCGGACTGTTACTGAGAATTTCTTGGCATAAAAACCAAATGAATAATTACACATAGCTCGACGTGGGTCTCGAACCCTGGACTTCCAGATCTATATCCTTATATATTAGCTAATAGACCAACGAATCAGTTATATAAAGTAACTTAAAATATAACTGTGGGTCGATTTATCTTATTTCCCATCTCGTTCACAGTTCATTTGACTCACGTCCGCAGTACTCAGTTTTATGATTCAAAAACGTGATATTAAGGCTTTGAAAATGTAACTCCATTTTGTGATAACTTTGTTTTGTCTTATTTTTAGTATTTTAAAATCTGACTGTGTATTTCTAAGACTGACTTTCATCAATAAAATATGTACATGAATATCCATTTTCTATGTATTCTTATACGTAGTTAAACAATTAGAAGATTTGCATTACAACTATAATATTCAATGCATCAGCGTATTGTGGCTTAAAATGAGTTTCAAAATTTAACTTTTGCTTAAAAAATATTAGATTTTACTCTCTTGCACTAAAAGCTAATACTCACTAGGGTTTTTAAATATTACATATATTAGGATTCTATTTTACCATACTTAATATTATTTAACACATAAACTATATTCATGTAAATTCTAAATACAATTTTATGAAAACTTTTATTATATAGAACTGATGGTATCGAACATTGTAGCGTGGAAATATTTAAAAATTTATTGTGTATTGTATTCGGGCCTTAAAATGCCATTGCTACGCACGGGCTTCCTCTAAATTCGAGGGGGATCAGACCGTAGTCCACCACGGAGGGCATGTGCAAGTTAGCTGATTTAATATGTTTTTCGAAAACTTTTTACTCTCAGACAGCGGGTTTCCTCGCGATTTTTTTCTTCACCCTAAAGCAAGTAATCATGTTAAAAATACTTCGCACATGAAAATATAAGAGCTGCGAGACCGTGGATTTCAACCAGCTTCACTTGGTTTCCCAAGCGAGCGCATTTCGTAAAAATTTAAGATTTTTTACAATGTCTTAATAGTAAAACCATATGATCACAACTTTATCTATTTGGTTCGTTTGCACGTTATTTATGGGGAAGGGGATCGATACGTGGTGATATGCTATTACAAATACACGTGTTTATTCCCATGACTTCCTTGAGATACTTTTTTATTAGGCCATTCTATTGAGGACGAGACGAATTTTGTAAAGCTTTTAACAAAAATGACAGGGTGTTATAATTTTTCGCAAAATTGACAGGGCGTTATAAGTTTGACGTGTCTGTGTGTATGTTTGTGTGTGTGTGTTTGTCTGTGGCATCGTATCTCCCGACCGGATGAACCGATTTTAATTATGTTTCTTTTTTTCTTTGAAAGGTGAATTAGTTGGGAGTGTTCTGAGCCAATCGGTCGAAAGTGGTCGGGGTTTTTTTAATACTACTACTAATACGTATTAGCAATTTACCCATACTTTACTCGGTTACGTTTCCAGGCTTAGGCCTTTTATATACAGGAAGCGCCATGTTTTGGCGAACTTTATAATTAACAGTAATCATTGTTACTCCAGATAATTTCCATCTTTCCAGAAATCTTTCCAGCTACTTCAGCTTCAAAAAGTTAGAAACATACACATTACACACATACAAATTTTCATTTTAATAATATAAGTATACCGATATATAAACTTGGTAACAGTATAATAAAGGTAAAAGTATAGTGGCTGTATATTGAGCTTATAAAAAAGCTATAAATATAAAATTTGGACAATGGACACTACTGTACGTATTTTAAAAGGCTACCAAGTAAAGGTAAAGTTCTTGTTTTCCACATCTACTTAAATATTTTCGTGCACCAAACGTACGAGTGAAATATAAATAAAACTAGTTTTGTAACGAATTTCATTAGTCAATATTTTGAATTTTATAATTTTCTTGCAGAAGACATTTTATAATCTCATATAGAAAGTTCGTATATAAGTCAGGCATCGTGTTAAAAATTTCTGCATGAAGTCGCGGTTGCCAGAAAATTTTTATAACTTATTAAATATTCAAGTCATAAGAAAACGCAATTAATTATATTATTAAAATAAATAAATCTAAAATTAATATAATGTATGTCCAGAAGGTAACTTCTCTTTACCTGTGAAGTGAAAACGGCGGAAAGTTATTATGAATTATAATAAAAACGTTCTCTAAATGTCCTAAATATAAAAAGTTTAATATTTTTTACATAATATAACATACGCGTAGTTAAATGATTCCGACATGACGAATAAGTAAAGTGAAGTAGCGTCATGCTAGATAACCAATAACCTACCTTAATAATACTCGTACATAAAAAAAACAAAAGTTTTAACTTTCACATTTTTCATTTCTATCTATACATATAATAAAATTCAGAGTCGAATCTGTAAATTAAATATTTATTTGGAAAATCTTATAGAAATACTCATTATTATCGACACAAAGGCCGAATCTATAATTTTAACAATATTTGTGTCTGTCTCTCTGGAAACGCATCACAAGAAAACCACTGGACGGATTTTAATAAAATTTGGTATGATGATGGCTGGATATCCGGGTCAACATATACGATACATTTTACTGTGGGAAAATATTTCATCTGTGAGATATCTATACTAAACGTCAAAACGTAACTAGGGACGAACCCCAGCGAAGGTGAATCGCTAGTGTTATATAAATCAGTATTATGAAAAAGCTAATAATTCATAAAATTTCCTTAACTCCTTTTTATGCTCCAAGAGATGTGTCATCGGAACCTATTCAACATCCAATAATGCTTTTGAACACGTCGAAAAGATTCTAATGTGATTTACCTCGATTATACGGTACGTGAATTGCTATATGAAGTGTTATTCGTAGAAATAACTTGTTATATTTGTAGTTTCTAGGAGCAACCATATGGTACAAAATATTTATTAACTAGCGGCTCACCCTCACTTCGCTCGGGTTTAACTCTAGGAAAACAAAAGCAAACGTATCCCACCAGAAAGTTTCGGGGGCGATAAATCGATCTAGATTAGTCTTATGTTTGAGAAAACGCGTGTTTTCGAGTTTTCATGCAGTTTTCTTTTGCATTATTACACGGAAAATATGGTCGATAATTTGCTCAAGCTCGGACATAAGCATCGTGGTCAAGCGGCCAAGGTGCAAGATCAACAACCACAGGTGTCCAGGTTCAAATCTCGGGCGCTTACAAAATTTTTACTTTAGTTTTTTTTTTATATTTATTCAAGTTTTTAGTTTAAAAAAAAATTCAGGCCAAAAACTCCGAGCGAAGCTCGATAGCCCAGGTACTAATATTAATATGGATTATATACACAAACCTTCATTATTTATCCATTACTTCTATTAGTGAAAATTGTATCAAAATCCAATATGTACCTACTTAGTTCTAAACCACAAGTCAAAGTAAGAGAAGAAACAGGCAGCCAACGACTTTGTTTTACACTACATATACATCAAGCGTAAATTCTTAAGGGCTTAATCGTGTTTGAATAATTTGTAACAACATGTGAATGGAAGCTCAAAAAATAAATCTAACGCTTCTGAAGCAAGAAAGGCGTAAAGGAAAATCGGATTTTACGTGTGATAAATCGTACATTTGCAAACAGAAAATGCTTTTAATACAACCAAAAGATTCTAAAATAATTTACATACCGTTGGTTAAAAATGATTTATTGGATTAGTTGTTTCTTAGACTTTACGACACTTAATTATACTTATATAATACTAGCAGAACCCGCGGGTTCGCTCGCGCTAAGACTACAAAAAAACTCTAAAAAGGTATAGGTTTCATACGAACATTCATTCGCTATTTTATTACCCCCTTATGGGATGAATTTCGAAAAATGCTAAAACACGTATTTAATTAATTGTATTGAGAAGTATTAATACCAAGTTTCAAGTAATTCTGATCATAAATATTTTTTGGATTGTATTATAACGTGTTTTTCAGTGGGAAAGAGATAATCTCCCGCGGTAAAAATTATATATCATAAGATAAGCCTATCTCACTCTCCAGCCCTCCAACTATCTCCACACAAAAAATCACCCCAATCCGCCAAGCCGTTTCGACGTGAAAGAAAGACAAAGATACACACTTTTACATTTATAATATTAAGTATGGACTAGCAGACGCGGCCACGTGCTACGCCACATATAAAAATCGATAATTTCGCTGTAAAAAAAGGAAATAATGGGGATAAACACTATCTATTAAGTTAGAACAAATCACACATTTTGAAAAAATATACGTTAAGATCGCATAAGTAGATATGTAGTTCGTCGCAGAACAACACCGTAACACGGGAATTTTATATATTAAGATATATGTATGAAGATATTAACTCTTATCTCCTTCAGTAATCTCCATATTAAGTGGCACTTTATATAATATAAGCGACTTATACTCGCTTCACTCAAATGCGTCACTAGAAATCTGATGAGAACCTATGTGTTACTTCAGGTCATAGAGTATCTGTGTTCTAAATTTCATCCAAGCCCGTCTAAATATTTACAAATACATACATACAAATTTTTGCATTTATAATAGGAGTCAAATGAATGCGGTGAAATATAATAAAATAGGCTCACCTAAAAACTTTATGGTTATGAAAATGAATTGAATTACTTACGAAAAAACCATTGAGGATAGTTATCAAATAAATTAAACCCTAAAGAAAGATAAACCTCAATTACGACGACGACGTACACTGAAGCACCTGACCATTTACATGACCACAAACCAATACAAATAACCAGTAAATTCTGAGACTGAACCGGTACAAATAACTAGTAAATTCTGAGACTCAACGATCTAAGTTTAGCTATAACCAATAATTGAAAACCAAAACACCTAGACGAAAATATATCTACACAGATAAATAAAATTGAAGTGTCTGTTTATAATGTTTAAATAACAGCGTTTTACTAAATGTATATAAAATTATATACGGTACTTGTAAGAAAAACATTTTTTTTTAATTTTTGTCTGTCTGTCTGTTTGTTTCAGATTATCTCTAAAACGGCTGGACTGATTTTGACGGGACTTTCACTGGAAGATAGCTAATGTTATAGGGAGTAACATAGGCTAATTTTATTTTAGAAAAAGAATTAGGGTTCCGCTCAAAAAAATTAAAACGTACCTAGGGACAAACCCGAGCGAAGCGAGGGTGAGTCGCTAGTTTATATTAAATACGACTCTTTCATTTTCTTCTTAAATAGATAAAATATTTACTTTCATAAATTATTACCAGTCACTTTTTAGCCACAAGTAAAAGCTTCACTTAGAATATAAGTCTGATAAAAAGAAAATTGTCCTTGCTTGAATTATTTAAGCGTCTTAAGTCTAGCTAAGTAAAGGTAACTAGTTTAGCAAGGATACCTTACATAATGTTCTGTTTTATCTTACTAAGACGAAACTATTTATTAAATATGTATCAGTAAGGAATCACTCTCACTTCACTTAGGGTTCGCCCATAGACAAAAACAAATCTATCCCACGGGAATCATACATTTTCAGGGATAAAAAGTGACCTATGTGCGTTCCAGACTAATCTATTTCTGTGCCAAATTTCATCCAGATCCGTTCAGCCGTTCTGGCGTGAAAGAGTAACAAACATCCAACCGTCTATCCTCACAAATGTTTACATTTATAATATAAGTATGGATGTTCACATCCACCAAAATAGTAACTTAGATAAAACTGACAACATTCTTAATGAAAACCTAACTAAAGCAAACAATATTTTTTGAATAACAATATTACTCAGGCTAAAAAATTAAATAGACGGAGTCCCCCAAAATAAATGGCTAAGTCAAAAATAGTAGCGTGATTTGCTATTTATGCTTCATTATGCTCGATTTTGCTATACAGATCGTTTACTTTCTTTAAAAGGAAAATTTTGTAAAGACATGATTCGTTATTTTAAGAAGAAAATATGAATAATAAGTATAATCCCTTATTCTATTATAATTTCAAGGATTAGTTTTCTTACTAATATACTAATTTAAAACACGTAATTTTATAAAACACTAGCATTGCCCGCGGCTCCGCTGGCGCTCAGATAACCAAAAACAAATTCTTAGGTTTTACAGATTAGTATACACATTGCAGTTTTTGCATTTTTTCTCAGAAATGAGATATTTTCCCGCGGTAAAAAGTATCCTCCTATACGTTGACCCGGATAACCAGCTATCACCATACCAATTTTTTTCAAAATCCCTCCAGTGGTTTTTCTGTGATGCGGTAACAGACAGACAGACAGCAGACACAAAAAATCTAAAATCTATAGATTTGGCCTCTGTATCGATAATGATGACTATTTCAATAAGATTTTCCGAAAAATATTTAATGTACATACAGATTCGACTTAGTTACAATTTTATTATATGTATAGATTAATGTTTGGTTTCATGATTAGTTCTATGACACTCTGTATAATTCCTTAGTCTGAGCAATATTACTTAAATAATCGAAAAATCTTTCAAAATTGAGATTTTAAAATTCTTGACGTAGCTTCATATCATGCCCCTATAACCTTGTAAACGTTACGAGGTCACACACGTCTCTAAGGCACAAGAGTGTATACCGACCGAGCATCTTAATATCTAAGTAGTATGAAATATTGCGGATGTGAAAAATTCAATTCAAACCTAAGGTTAGGGAAGATTCTGTTTATAAGATACTAGCGGCTCACCCTCGCTTCGCTCGGGTTCACCTCTAGAAAAGTACAAACAGATCTATCCCACGGGAACCGTTCATTTTTCCGGGATAAAAATAAGTAACCTGTTGTTCGACCGGCAATATAAGGTATCAGCATGCCTATATTACTCAATTAGGAGCATAAGTTGTTGTGTACTGAGCTGTATAAGTTACTATAGTTTTTTAACTATCCGACGGGAACTCTTTAAATTTCCGGAATGAAAAGTACCAAATTTCATTTAAATAGGTTCAATAGTATCGGAGATTAGCCCGTACAAACAGACAAACCGACAGAGAAAGAAAAAAATTGAAAAAAATCTGGATTTGTTCTATTTCTCTCCTTACGGGATGTAAGAAGAGAACTGACTCGTTTTTCTGCATTTTTTTCTACCATATATGTACAGACATTCGACCTCTACAGTTTTGTTATTCATATATGTATATTCAGATAGAATAAATAATGTATAATAAAACAGTAATATATAATAATGAAAATAGTTATAGCGAGTGTACCTTAGGAGATAAACATATACTATGTAGAACTTTTCTATAGACCTTTTTAAGACTTACAAGTTTCTTGTACAATGTTTGATGAGCCAACGTTAGCCATATAAATTTCTAAAGACAATTCGATAGAACCAGTTATTGTGTTTTCCCGTGACAATGAATAGTTTGCCTGTCGTAAAAGGCATTCTAAATATTAACCCGAGCACTAAGTTTTAACACTATACAAAATTAAGTTAAAATCGGTTGATTACTTTTTGCGTGAAACGCGCACATCGATTTGACTAAGTTTTATTATAGGTATAGATAAGAATAAATATTGTGAGTGTAACTTAGGAGATAGACATATACTATTCAGAATTTTTCTGTAGGAGTTTTCAAGACCTACAATTTCTTAGCATATTGTTTTGATGTATGTAAGTCTTAAGGCTTAGCCAGCGGAAGGTTTCTAGGGAGGACTCGATAAAACCAGTTATTGTATTTTCCCGTGGGAAAGAAAGATTTTCCTTAAGTAAAAGGTATCTAGGCAGTGGTATCCCAGTGGTAACGCGCTCGCTTGAGAAACCGAGTGAAGCAAGTTCAAATCCCGGGTCTCGCACCTCTGATATTTTCATGTGTGAATCATTTCTAACAAAATTACCACTTGTCTTAACGGTGAAGGAAAACCTGCGTGTCTGACAGAACGCAAGTTTTCGAAAAACATGTGAAGTCCACCAACCCGCACTTGGCCAGCGTGGTGGAATAGTCCACCACGCTGACCAAGTGCGGGCCTGATCCACCTCGTACTGAAGGGAGGCCCGTGCCCAGCAGTGGTATGTTAAAAAGGGCTGAATACAACATACATACATACATACTACATACAAAAGGTGCCCTAAATGTTGACTCGATTAATAAGTTATCATACAGACAAACAGTCAAACAGACAATTTTTTGTTTTGGGGTTTATGTTGTGTACATAATACGTTACAAATAAACAAAAACATCTATCCCACGGGAAAAGTACATTTTTCCGGGATAAAAAGTAACCTATTTGTTATTCTGCTGTATGAACTATATTATTGTAAAGTTTCATCAAAATCCAATCAGTAGTTTTTATGTACTACTCTGTATAAGTTACTATAGTTTTTTGACGATCCCACGGAAACTCTTTAATTTTCCGGGATGAAAAGTAGCTTATTTGTTTTTGTCATGTATGAACTATATTATTGTAAAGTTTCATTAAAATCCAATCAGTAGTTTTTGTGTACTAAGCTGTATAAGTTGTTATAGTTTTTTAACTATTCCACGGGAACTCTTTAATTTTCCGGAATGAAAAGTTTCTAATATGTTGCCCGGGGATATAAGGTACCACCATGCAAAATTTTATTTAAATAGGTCTAATAGATCCGGAGATTAGCCCGTACAAAGAGAAAAACAGACAAACAACTCGCTCCGGTTCGTCCATACCTACGAATATGTTGTATTATCTCTTTAACCATTTGTCCAAATTATATGCAGTAAAAGGGAAAAGTCTTTTGTTTTAAACATTTTAGACGATTAATTTGCTTATTTTGATAAGAATTCATAATTGTTGATAATATGACCAATAAACATGACCTACCGATTTAAATTGTTTTTTTTAATATAAAAAACTAGCGGCTCACCCTCGCTTCGCTCGGGTTCGTCGCTAGGTACGTTTTAAATAGATATAAAAAGAAAAAATCTTTCTTTCTCACATTTTAATTATATGTTTTAATACTTACCTATTCCGGACTAAGAGAAATCCAAAAATTAAAATATCATAAAAATTGGAACGCGGTCGAACGGGATAAAAAGTATCCTATGTCCTTCTCCTGGCTCTAAACTACCTCCCTGCCAATTTTCAGCTAAATCGGTTCAGCCGTTCTTGAGTTATAAGCGAAGTAACTAACACGACTTTCTTTTATATATATAGACTACTTTTTGTGTCTTAAATATAAAAGTTAGATATATGCTGTCGCTGACTTTTTTGTAGGCATTATTAAGCTCTACAACTTTTCTCTAGAACATAATCATATATCTCTCATAGTTAAGGCAGCGTTCGTAAGAAACGTTTTCGTTCGACCGTTTTTTCTCCGACTTACTTTGCAAATCCGACTACCACGAAAAAGCCTTTTCATTTTTCGGGTTAATATATAGCCTATGACACTCAGAAAGAACGTGGCTTTCTAGTGGTAAAAGAATTTTGAAAATCGGTTCAGTAGATCCAGAGATTACCCCCTACAACATCACAAACTCACAAACTCACAAACTCACAAGATCACAAACTCACAAGATCACAAACTTTACCTCTTTATAATATTAGTATAGATTTGTTGTATAAAGTCATGCGATATGACACTTTAAATTGGCTCACATGTCCAGTGTAGTTTGTACAGCAGCGTGATATCCCATGAGTTTGACAACACGTTTGGCTCAGTTTGTAGTGACCCTACCTGCTGTGCGGTCGCGGGTTCGAATCCCGCTAAGAGCATTCATTTGTGTGATGAGCACGAATGATTGTACTATAGTCATGGATATTAATATTTATAATAATATGTATGTATTTAAAGTTATATATTATGTATAGTGTATCAACTATCTGGTATCCATAACCCAAACCTTGTACCTTACGTGCTGTATGTTAATGTCCCAACATATTTATTTATTTAAAGTTTAGAACATCACCCAATTAACATACAGTCCGCTATTTTCTATTTCTCCTTTACAACATGTAGACTATTCTCTTAGAATTTTACTAGAATTCGAGGCTAACTTAAAGAGAGCTACTTTTATTTCTTTATGAACCAGCTGTAGCGTACTTCAGAAGTTGCTTAGCTCTCGGAATAATACACACACCTTCAAAATATCGCTTCTTTATATATTATTACTTATACAGGTCCAAGTACAAAATGTAGTCAACAGGTGTTTAGAAGTTGATATTGAAATGAGAAATGGTATATAGGTCATATAACGTAGTGTACCTGAGTAGAATTATGAGTACTGATATTTGTTTTGTTCAATCGGCTTATGAATAAAAAAGTTATGTCAATTTAAAGAATAACTAGAGAGCCCGAACGAAGCAAGGTTCAGTCGCTAGTATGAATAATAATATGTACATATATTGTGCCATTTTTTGGTTTAATTTAACATACCGATTATGTATAAAATGAAACGAGTTTATAAATATTAGAGTAAAATGTAACATTACGGCATTGCAAAGTTTTATAAGGGCTTACTTTTATAATAAATAAAAGTTACTCTAATTAAAAACGCAAAAATGCTTCAAAATAACACGTTATTTTTTTGTAATAAAGGTGCTTTTACATAATATGTACATATATGTCATAATATATGAGTACTCTTAACCTATTAATCTAAAAAAGTGAAAATTGATCCAACGTTGGCAAAAGTATCGCGAAAATATTACAATATATAGCGAAAATCACGAAGTAATTGTGAAAGAATTTGCTTTTTTTTTTAAACTCATCTTTCATTTTGTCTAATGCTAATAATTATCCTCATTCAAGCACTGAACCCTTTACCTCCTACACAGAGGGCCATTCCACGTAAAACTTTCTTACGGTAATAAAAAGTTGAGTTACAGAATATCAGTAAAATATTTAACAACTGACCCTCGCTTCACATGAATACGTCCCTGGGTGCCTTTTATAATATACATACTATATACAGATAGCTTCACCTTTTAGCAAATTTTATTACTAGCCTATCTGTGCTCCTGGTACTTCTCCGATAGCAGAGCAACCCCTTGGTTGGTGTGATCTGCTTCGGCAAGCCTGCCTTGGGGGTGTTCCTGCGGCATCCCATTAAGACGGGGGTGGTTCCGTCGGGTTTTAGTGGATAGTAATAGCTTTTCTATCCGATGAGTAGTGTTTGTATTCAAGTAGTATATCATGTGTAAAGACATTTCCCAACATTAAAAAAAGGTGTGATAAAACTTCAATCCAAATTCGTTTAACTATTTCAACGTGAGACTCTTTCACAAATGTATATTTTACAAAGTGGTGTGATTCTGTATTTAAATCACAACACCAATGAGACCTTGGCCTTAATGTGAGCGGTGCTTGGTTTTCACTTTGCATTATTTAAGAAAAGCTTCTAAGAATAAATAATTTAAGTAGTTCACACGTGTTTTGGTGTACCAGTCAAGTAAAAATATAATATGGACGACACTCCGGTATTCTACTGTTTAAGAGGTTCGATTTCCATACTCGATGATTTCTTATACTGAGTTTATTGAAAACTAGCGATTTACTCCTACTTCGCTCGGATGCATCCTTAGATAACACTAGCCTATGTGTTAGTTACTCCATATTGTAGTCTATTAATGTTCTAAGCTTTATCCAAATCTGTACATAGATTTTAGCATAATAAAAGACATATAAATAATATATAGATACTCAAAAATAAATAATCTATTATAATAGTATAATAGATTATAATTTATTTTGAGTATCTATATATTATTTATATGACTACGACTGCACAAATTTAGCCTGCGTTATAACACTATTTTTCACTACCATAGGTTGGCTGGAAGAGATCTCTTCTAGAGATAAGTCCACTTTTGCAAACAATAATTGTATTTAAATTGCTGTATTGATTTTTAAGTGAAATAGAGAATAGTATATATAGTAGTCCAATGTAAATAGATAGGTACATCAATAAAACCCAGCCTATCTATGTATTTGTTCAAGTTTTATCCTATTAATATTTTAAATTTCACTCAAATCAGTTCAGCCATATAAGGTACTAGCAAACATACTTACACTCACTAATGAATGAGTTGTCTAAACAAACTAGAGTTAAATAAAGAATAGCATTTAAACACAAAAAAAATAGCAACACAATAACCACTTTTAGTAAAGAGTTGAGTGTCTTGAAGATTCCAGGTGGTGTTGAAGCATCATGCTTGGATTAGTCAGGCGTTATTCCCTCAACGATGGCGGGCGCACCGGTGTTACAGTTAACAAATAATTTCTTAGCAATTTAATTAATTTCTTATAAATTTACCTGGAGGAGTTAAAATTGATTCTTCCGTTTGGGTGCTACGTTGCCGCAAACAGATACACACGTTAGACTTATACCTTCTATTTTTTTGCGTCGGGGGTTACAAATATGCAACTTTGCGTACACAAAATTATGCAGATATAAACAAATAACTTACACACGACAGTAGAATTAGATAGCAAATAAAACATTTTACATTTGCTAGAAATTATGAAGGCAACTGACATATGATACTCAAATGCCATTCAATGGAAGGCTTGCAAACGCAGAGCAGATAAGTAAATGGGAGCAACAGGATGTGCTTCATGTTATAAACTGAATGTTAAAGAAAATTTCTGCACAAAAATGTTGAAAGTCGACCTATATTTTTTATGACTACTATAACAACTGCGAAAGTTCCTGTATGTATATTCGTTACACGTCTTGTTCACGATAAAATGGATGGATTATGATGAAGTTTAATGTGCAGATAGACAAGACTTGGGCTGACTGGCTGGTTGACACCTAGGTACGTTCTAAAGTTTGTTATTAACTACTAATTCTAGTGGTAAAATAAAAAAAACTTAGTGATCAATTACATCATATATTTATGTGATAATAAAAAAACTGAACCATCAAATATATCTTTTTAAACAAAAATATCATCAAACCAGTAGCTTATTTTATCCAAACATTTCAGCACCTTTTTCTTATCTGTTTGTCAGCTAATTTTTTGTTAAAAGCTATTGACTAGTTTTAGTGATATCAATAAAAAAGGGGAAACAGTATTTTTTATTATAGATAGGTAAATTCTATTCATATATGTTTTGCCAAAAATTTAATAATAATTACTAGCCACTCATTCTCGCTTCGCTCGGGTTCCTCTTTAGGTTTAATTTAACGTAGTAACGTATAGGAGTAGTATTGATATACTATATACATATCATATATTATATATATACATACGTACATACATACATACATACACTGTACATACATATATTTACATATATATATTTCCCGTAGAAATGAGATAATTTCCTGCGGTAAAAAGTAGCCTATGTCCCTCTCCAGCCCTCGAACTATCTTTACACAAAAGATCACACCAATACTTCACTCAGTTGATAAACAACAACGTGACATGATAGAAGGACAAACAAACAAACACATTTTCACTTTTATAATATTGGTACGGATGATCGAGATGGAAAACACTAGTGTAATTTATTTAAATCTATTTTTCAGATCCCTTATACCACAAAGCATATTATATTATAATGATACGCCCTACAAGTATACGAATGCCGACGTAGATGTATTTGCGTATGCTATTGTGAAAAGTTCACTGTTCTGTGCTGAAACAATAAGTAATACGAAATGGGTGTGGTAGTTTACTTTAAGGTATATGGCGATTGTTTAGGCGTGACTCAATAAAAAGCTTTGTTAATCAAAATCTTGGTTAATGTGTTCTTTATATGGTTTCTATAAAGTTAGTGTTAGTTTATATATATTGTTTCGCTCCTAAAGGTCGAAGCGTGAGTTTAAATACTCTAGAACTTTCCCCGATAAATCTAGATATATAAAAATCAACTGTTGTTCGTTAGTTCCCACTAAAACTCAAAAACTGCTAAACCGATTTGAATAATTCTTTTTTTGTTTCATTGGGGTGTTTCAGGAAAATTGAAAAGTTCAGAACTATCACTTCGTAATGCAAAGTGAAACGTATAAAAAATTTGTAATATGAATTCATATACTAAAGATAAAAAATAAGTTAAGCACGAAGAAAAACTCTAAGCACAATTAATCAATCAAAAAAGCTTACATTATGAAAAATATATAAGCTTTTTGATACAATAAAAACTTTTTAACAAAAAAATAAAAACCGACTTCAAACAAAAGCACTAAAAAGTAACAAATAACTGATTGGTAGTTTTCATTTACTATACATACCTAATCAAATATTTTCGAAGTCGGTGTGCTTTGCTTTGTATGGGCTGGCACCGATTTCGAAAATATTTGATTAGGTATATGTATTTAATAGGTAGGCTTTAATTACTTAGCCAAAGCACACCGACTTCGAAAATATTTGATTAGGTATGTATAGTAAAAGAAAACTACCAATCAGTTATTTTTTACTTTTTAGTGCTTTTGTTTGAAGTCGGTTTTTATTTTTTTGTTAAAAAGTTTTTATTTTTCCCTTTTTAGTGTAGACAGTAGTAGCAAAGTAAGGATTCTAACGTGTTAAGCTTGTCAAATCAAACAAAATAAGCCCAAACTCAAAGTATCTACTATTAGCCGTTGAAGAGTTCCACCTAACCACCTTCTGGCCTTGCCATCAGATCAGGTCAACAACACTGAACCACTGTACTATCAACGGAAATAGAAATACTTGCAAAGTTTCAAGTCAATATGACAATTAGAAGTAGGTTAAATTCATCATTCGTTGTTTTTCCACCCTTAGGGGTGGTATTTTTTTTTGAAATTTAAATGGGACCAATCTGGAAGTATACGCTTTCAAACAAAATAAAAATTGTCCAAATCGGTTAATAAATGACGGAGTTCTGAGGTAACAAACATAAAAAAAAAACATACAGTCGAATTGAGAACCTCCTCCTTTTTGAAGTCGGTTGAAAATATAACTTAGTTTGCGTAACAACAACTTTTATAACCACATTAATCTAGTTCCTGAGCTATTGACTTCTGATTAGATCTAGTGGGCCACGTGGATGAAAACTTTCTAAATGATTGAAGTATTCCCGTATTAATATTTGATTTTATAGTACTTTTTGGTACTGCATTAACCAAAAGGAATAAAATGTATTAGCGTTAGCCGCTGCTCCGCTCGTATAATATAGACAGATCGTATAGTTTTATGTATATAACGAAAAACTCATCTTTATTTTTCTAGCAGCAAAAACATAGGACTGTCACATAAACTTACGGTAGCCTTTAGATCCCTATAACTCGGTTCTGACGCAAAATCCATCACTAGATGACGTATAAATACATATATATATATATATATATATATATATATATATATATATATATGGAGATTTTGTTTTTATTTTGAAAGTGAATTACAAACCGATTTATATTATTTAGTATTTATTGTACAAGAAGGAAAAAGAAAATGATGTTATCATTGTAAATATAGGTCCCAAATGCAAATATGTACAAAAGAAAAGCTATATACTTTGCTCGTGAAGTAGATAAAGTGAGCATATACAAGTACTTATGTTTTACCCATCAAATGGCATATATATAGAAAGGGACGTTTTTCACGTCGAAAGGAAAGTTATAATAGATTGTGTGTAACATTAATAATGAATTTTAATATCTAATAAGCTATAATATATTAATAGCTATTTTTAACCAAAAAATAAAAAAATATAATTGGTCCTTACCGATTAATTATTTAATCATTACTTTCAATCTATAAAGTCGGTTAATTCCACGTTTAATAATAAAATATTATTCTAAAATATAATACCTATTTCTTTTGAAATTTTTATCCTCTTGCAATTATTAAGGACAGTGTTATACAAAAAAAAAACAGCTAAGAGCAAAATGAAAATGTTTTTAAGAAGAGGGTATGTAAGAACTAATTTTATAAATGAGAACGGATAGAATAGGTGCCTTAAATCAGACTATTTCCCCTATCATTTGGTACAAATTACGGTGGTTGCTAAAATGGCCAGTCATTCCCTGACTATGCTCTCGATCCTTTACAAAGCTGGGGACACACTTAATAAAATATTTATTGCATTAGTTGCATATGTATGTTAAATATATAGATATTAAATACTACAATATAAAATCTCTCAAAGTGGGATGGGATGATAATTCACAAAACGACCGATAACTGATCAGGCGCTGGACTGACGACTTTATGTGCTCTCTGAGGCACGAGAATGTGATACCATTAACTTCCCGATTGCTTAATAGGAAACCCCAATAAATATTTTATTTACTTGACCTAACCTGGAATCGAATCAAGGTCCTCTGATTTGCACGGTAGCAACAATAGAGGTTCTAGATTTGAGTCCCAGGTTAGGTACATGTTAACGTACATATTTATATTCTAACCACCAGACAAACGAGGCCGTAAATAACATACACAAAGGCAGTCGTTATTTATTCATGGAACCTAAAATAAATCTGAATTCATCTATCACATCCGATCTAATCCCTTAGCTAAATGTTTCCCATAATTACGCTGGATCGACGCTTCTCCGACGATCACAGCGCTTACTGGCGCCACGCTCTCGGACCATTTTGTGATTGAACTTATACTCGTATTTGCAAAATTCTCTGATTCATTTAGTGGTTGTGTGAATTCTATTGTAAATTTCTTTAAAAAAAATTCTTTACCATCTTTGAGCAAGAAAAAAATGCTCTTCTGTAATAATTACTGTAGTAATTATTATTATAGTAATAACACTATACTATATAATTACTACAGTAATTATTACTGAAAGGCATTTTAATATAAAATTGTGAAATCTATGGAAATGACATAATATAAATTGTTTTTACGGTCTTAATATTATGTTATTTGCAAATAATAAAAAAAATTTTTTTAGCTATATAGAAAAAATATATAAAATGGATATCCATTGTAAAAAGTCAATTATCTAAAGCACTTGTAGTTGGGAAAAAAACATATTTTACAAAATAATAGTATTATTGCGTAAAAAAATATGCAAGATATCAAGACTTTCCAACTTTTTTTTTTAACTGGTAAATGTCAAAGCTGTTGCTTTTTTTTAAGAAATAAATAATAATGTTAAATAAATATGTTGGGACATTAACACACAACACCATCTAGTTCCATGGTAAGCTACGAGGCCTGTGTTATGGATACCAGATAGTTGATACACTACACATATATAGCTTTAAATACATACATATTATAAATATAAACACCCATGACTGAAGTACAAACATTCATGCTTATCACACAAATGAATGCCCCCAGCGGGACTCGAACCCGCGACCGCTGGCACAGAAAGTAGGGTCACTACAAACTGAGCCAAACGTGTCGTCTGACTTACAAGGCATAATTATTACTAAGGATTATTATTGATGACTTATTTCTATTTACCGTCTCCCAAATAAAACACAACATAGCGCTGTTTTATATATGGGAACGGAAGAAAAAAATCTGAGGATAAATTAAGAAATGGCTTTTGGTGAAGAAAAAAGCATGAATGGACAACTTCTTCCGCTGAATCATGGTTTGACTTGCTCTTTGCTCCAAGATTGACTTGATGGCTTGATTCTGTTCGTTTTTTTATGTTAATAAAATTGTTTATCAGGTAAAATTTAATGTCGAGTTTTATTTAATAGAAAGAGTTAAATATTGTCAGACGGAGAGGATAACAAGGCTGATAAGAGCTAAATCTAACTAGTATATCTTAATTTAAATATCTATACTTTAGCGTTACGTAATTATACGTTAGCGAAATTTTGAATTTGAATAATTAAGGTCAAAATTTCTAGTACCCATTTTTCTATCTATATAAATACAAATGAATATTGGTAAGCGCATAACTCAAGAATGGCGGGACCAATTCGGCTATTTTTTTTCGTATGTTCCTTAATGTTTTAATAAAGAGAAAAAATGAAAAATTAACGAAAAAAAAATTAAAATGTATATGGCTAACGCTGGCTAATAACTATTTATATCAATATAAAACGTAGGTACCTAGCGACGAACCCGAGCGAAGCGAGGGTGAACCGCTAGTTAGTAATATTTATCATTTTATATTAGGGATAAGAATAATTTAATCTGCTAGAAGAGACATTAATTTTTATTCAACCTAAAAAATAAAGCAAAAATTGTTATTTTGCAGAATGAGTGTCAATTTGAAAATCTATTGACATAAAGCTGTAGCGTAGTCTTGTGTAATATATACACTGCGTTTTTTAACTTTATTAGCTTTATTTAATATTAACATACATAAAATGATACAAAAGAACCAAATCGTGAAGTTAGTAAATATTTTTTTTTGGGACATTAACACACATCGCCATCTAGTTCCATGATAAGCTACGAGGCTTATGTTAAGGATACCAGATAGTTGATACACTTCACATGTATAACTTTAAATGCATACATAGTATAAATATAAACACCCATGGATAGAGTACAAACATTCGTGTTCATCACACAAACGAATGTACCCAGCAGGACTCGAACCCGCGACCGTTTCCATATACAAACTAAGCCAAACGTGTCGTCGAATTATCACAGCCCTCATATTGTAAAAATAAAAAAATGTCCATGTTTGTATACCTACCTATTATGAAGAGCTGTTATGTAACATGATAATATAATTAGTATGTTATTATAATAAATTAGATAAAATTGACGGCATACATTTTATTCAAAGTAATGAATAATACGCAGTCATTTGTCAATATTAATGTCAAGCTTGTAACATATTGTATATTAATGTGACAGATCATAATTGACTTATTATTTTTCATATAGTATAATATACTATATTATGACAAAACTTATTAAGTAGCAATATATTTTATATTTTTATACATTTTACTAGCGACTCAACCTCGCTCCGCTCACGTTCGTCCCTAGTTACGTTTAGTATAGATTTCTCAGAGATATTTTCCCGCAGTAAATAGTATCCTATAAATAAATTTCATTAAAATTCTAACCGAATTGAATCTGTACATTAAATATTTTTTGCAAAATCTTATTGAAATAGTCATTATTATCGATACCGAGGCCGAATCTATAGTTTTTAAAATTTTTGTCTGTCTCTCGGTCGGTCTATCTGTCTAGGAACGCATCAAGAGAAAACCGACGGACAGATTTTGATGAAATTTGATGTGATGATAGCCGGTTATCCGGGTCGACATATAGGATACTTTTTACTGCGGGAAAATATCTCATCTCTGAGAAATCTATACCAAACGTTAAAACGTAACCAGAGACGAACCCGAACGGAGCGACGGTGAGTCGCTAGTATCAGTATAAATATAGGTTTCAAGGCCAGGCGTAGTTTAAGTTTAGACTTTATATAGCTACTCTGTGTACGAAAATGGATATCTTAAATTTTGAGTTTGGATATATTTTTATTAAAACACGTAGTCGATCTAAAAAAAGCATATAATTCAATCGTAAAACGTTCTCGATAAGAATTAAGATACCAGCAGAAACATAAATGACAAATAAATTGGAGCATAAAAATGCGATTTAGATCATCTTCGTCCTAAAATAAACGTTAGTGAAGTTAAAAATAATTTTCTTTGAAAACAATAACAATAAAATATGCACATACTTCGTTATATTCTTGTCATGCCGCCAGACTATAAAAGTTATAATCAAGTGTCGTCGTACCATACTGTGTCATTAGATAAGTTTAAATTGTTCAACTTATATTTCCAATAGAAAGCTAAAACTTATATATAAGAGTTAAACATTTTGTCCACAGTATACATATTTATTAGTAGGTCACTTACCCAGGTGCATTATTTTAATGTTAGGATATGTATATACGCATACTACCTATATATAGGTATATACATGTTGGACTCACCGCCTAGAAATACCACTACTAACCTCTAAAACCCAATGAAACCATGGGGAGTTGTAAGAACACTTACACACTCAACCATGACGCCCTTACGGCTGTTTGTTGAGGCAGATTACATCAACCATGGGGTTACTCCCATGCTCCACTCTGCTATCAGAGAAGTACCAGAAGTAACCCGCATGGTACATAAACCACTGAGGTGGTCCACCTCCAGAGTGCTTTACTTGGCTGGATTGCCGGATGCTGCTGAACCCTCCAACTCAACAAGGTGAAAACAAACAAATCGGGGGGACTTCCCTAAGTGCCTAACCGATTATATCTGTACATATAATAAAACTGTAACTAAGCCGAATCTGTACATTAGATATTTTTTGGAAAATCTTATTGAAAAAAACATTATTATCGATACAGAGGCCAAATCTATAATTTTTAGAATTTTTGTCTTTTTGTCTGTTACCACTTTAGGGATTTTGATAAAATTAGGTATGATGATAGCTGGTTATCCAGGTCAACATATAGGATACTTTTTACCGCGAGAAAATAAAAACTGCATTGTAAGAGTATACTAACATATAAAACCCAACAATTTGTTTTTTGGTCATCTGAACGACGGCGGAGTCGCGGGTAATGCTAGACTTTTCTATATATGTTATCATGAACGATATCCATTGTAGAAATCATCTTGCCTATGTCTTATTTGTGCCGAGACAGCTACGATCGATAAGGCCGTGTATTCATTTCATAACTTATTCACCGCTATCATAGAGGGAAGGGATTGCTTCTGGCTGGAAATGAAACGAAAATATTAATTATTTACCGACGACAGTAAATTGAAGTCTGTCATTAAATAGAAATATGTAATTTAATAATTGTAAGAATTGATCTATTTGATTATAAGGGTTGGTCACATTAGCAAATTTTGTTTTGATTTTTGGAATTTTAATGTAAAATATAAGAACACGTGTGTGTGTACTTATGTACGCACGTAAAAAGTTATACTTCTTTGACGTAACAGAACAAAAATAGCTAAAGATTTCATCCCGTATGTCACAACTCTCTGTTTGTAAAAGGAATGCAGCTAACTTTATTATGTCGCTTTTTGACTGTAGCATGCGCACGCGTCGTAAAAATTTTACTCTCATATTTTTCCAAACGTGCCAAAAGAAGTATAACTTAATTTTTTTTAAATATAGAAAAAATTAAGCAATAAGTAAATAGTTTTTTTAAGGGAAGAATTTTGTTAACAAGAAAGTAATATATAATGACAAAGCTATACTTAATATATACAAAATAAATGTACTCTTAATAACTACTGTACAAGTCATATTTGCGTGGAATTGTGACAAGAATGCTATCCGCATTCCCCCGCTAAATGATAAGGTTGATGATTTGGGCTAAAAACGAGCGAGCTTTCATGTTACCAGTAGAGGCGATATGACGATTTGTTATGTCTGTTAAAAAGTACTTAGCTCTTCGACTCTATATATCAAGGGTTTTTACTGTAAAGTGTATAAAGAAATAAGTACTTTTGACTAATGGAAGTATATTCTTAGTATCATACGTTATTAAAGTACAGTGCTTTTCCTTTGTACATCCCTTTTAGTATTAAAATATTGCTCTTTATGTTGTGAAGACGCTCTCATTGCTTAAGAAATAATGTTATGTTATAAAAAAAACAAATCTATCCCACGGGGACTATACATTTTTTCGGGATAAAAAGTCCAGGCTATACTCTATCACAGTGCCAAATTTCATTCACATGCGCTTAGGCGTTTTAGCGTGATTGATTAACAAACATCCACTCTTCCAAACTTTCGCTTTTATATAGTAGTAAGATATAACCTACATATTTGAATATTTACAGGAAAAGAATAAATTTATCGATATTATACGTAAAAAGTATATAATTGTACTTGTATATTAAATGTCTCAAGGACTTTTACGATATTATCCTCAAAATAACTTTAAAAATAAAAAAAATATTTTAAGTTTGTCATTAAACTTGAAAGTTTGTGTAACGTCACTAAGTTATTGCTTTAGACAAATGAAAATTATAACTTAGTTTTAGAACGAAATTCCTTATCAGTCTAGCCTAAATATTTGCTTAGAAAGCTCGTTAATCTATTCAAAGTGTTATAATATAACGGTGATGGGACTTTCGCTGTCAGAACAAAATGCTGAATAACAGCAGTAGCATAGAATAAGCTTTATTCAATTTAGACACTAATTTCTATAATGCCTTGATTAATGAATGCTTTTGAGTAATTACTTTAGTTACAATAAAAACATATACAAATAAAACAGATGTACGTGTACATTAAATAATTTATGTACTGTAACATGGCCGCGTTGAATAATTGTGTTAAGATTGTAGTATTCTCCCACTGAATTACAATGTTAATTTATTATGGGAAAACGAGCCTTGCCTCTTGTCACTTGTCAGATTCTATAGACAAAGTGCTATTTTTTTTTAAGTTTTGTCTCCATGAACGAGTATTTGATTCAATTCAATTCTCTTTTTAATTTAATGGCTTCAAAACGTGACAGTTGAGAAAATGGACCAGTACTATGGCTTTTTGCAGTGCATTAGAATAATTTTGACATTTTGAATATTAGTTAACTTTAAGGTTTTAATTTTTATGTCTCAGTAGGTTTTTTGAATATAAATATTAAAATACTTGATTCATCTTAGTCGATTTTTTTTTTGGTAATAAAAATGAACTTTTAATTTATTATTATTAATCCACTGCGATTATAAAAAGTGAAAAAACGTAGAAATAAAAAAAAGTGAAAATATTATGTCAATTATGGACAACAAAATCAATTTGACGTCAGAAGCAGGATTGAGAACTTAATTTCCTTTAGGAATGACATAATGGAACATAACCAACGATCTTTGTTTATTATGGACCAAACCGGGACTCAAACCCAGGACCTTAGGATCTGCAGCCATTATATAAGCTAAATTTCACTCTAAACAATACAATAAAATATCTAAAGTATATCGTGAAATTTCATACCAATCACAAAACATCAATTTTATTTTAATTAAATTCTGTCTCTTGTCTTGATATTTAATTAAAGAACGCTGTGTTAAAAATTAAACTTCGTTTTCATTAGTCGTCATATTTAATAAAACAAATCTCGTGATATCATTTTAATTACAGTTTTTCTTTGTATCATTCAAATAAATCTAGATCATTCCAAGTTTCTATTACGATTTTCTGAGACAATCTGAACGATAGCTATAATAGCTATCGTTTATAGAAAACTATAAGAACTTAATATATCTTTTGCATTTTAAAATACTTTAAGGAAATTTCCGCTTTCGAAAGAACGACTTCTAACCACTAGGTCATATAAGTTCAATTTTATAATGTAAAAGTAGGTAATAATAAATTCTATACAACATTCGTATTCTATTGATATTCCGGTATTGCCAGCCGTCGACGGTTCCAATAAGCATGCGTCGACTTTTATGTGCTCTTTTAACAACATTCTCTAGAGGGTGGGTACATTGTTGAATAATATATAATATACAAAATATATGTAGTATAAAATATATGTACATTTAATTTACATTTAAATGTTTTAACACTTTACGACAGTGGTGATTTGCGTATTATAAAGCTATATGTGGTCGATGGTGTGTAAGATAAAAATTGAATTATATTGATTAGGTTGGTATACACTGTTAAAATGAAGAGTTTAATACAAAACAAATCAGCTAAGTTTCAATCGGTCCAACAGTTTCGGAGATTAGCCCGTACAAACAGCCAAACAGACAGACAGAGATACAAAAAAAATTTAAAAATCTGAATTTGTTCTATTTCTCTTCTTACATCCCCCTGACTTGGTTATTAGCATTTTTTTTCTATGTACAGACATTCGACCTCTACAGTTTTATTAGATGTATAGATATAAAATTATAATTATACAAAGTGTAACAAATTTGTATTTATCTGCTATATTGACGACACGTTTGGCTCAGTTTTTTGTGGCCCTAGTTGCTGTGCTAGCGGTCGCGGGTTCACTTGCTGGGGGCATTCATTGTGTGATGAGCACGAATGTTGGTACTCCAGTCATGGGTGTTTATATTTATAGTATGTATATATTTAAAGTTATATATGTGTATTGTATGAAGTATCTGGTATCCATAACACGAGCTTCGTATCTTACCATGGAACTAGATGGTGAGTGCTGTGTGATGTGTGTTAATATCCCAACATATTTATTTATTTATTTGCATAGGCAATATGTATAGTCAGTTATTTACGACATTTCAAAAGCTTTTTAGTATAAGACAGACAGACTACTTGTTGACTTAGGCATAATAATTAGGTCTCATTGGATTTATAATATGTATTTATTTAAAGTTATATATGTGTAGTGTATCAACTATCTGGTATCCATAACACAAGTCTCGTAGCTTACCATGGAACTAGATGGCATGTGTGTTAATGTCCCAACGTATTTATTTATTTATTGGCTTAAACAAGGAACCCTAATTATTACATATTGATCTGCAAGTTGTGTGGAGCTAATTAGACTGCTTTAACTTTAGCGCAAAGTATGTCACGTATTATTTTACATTTATATATTATACAGTTAAAAAATATATGACTAGACTTAACAAAATAAGCGAAATTGCAAAACTCTGAATACATGTTATAATTTTGGGAGAGTTAATTAGATTTTAAAACTCGTGTAAAATAAAAGTATAATATATTCTACAACTACCAAAATAGTATGGAAATTTGACTGATTAACATCACACCAACCACAGACATCGATTCGATTCTCAGTCTGTGTCTATTTGCACTCTATGCAGATAATACTTTTTTACATTTACGCGAATATTTGATATTTTAAATAAAACTATCTTTTCGGATTTTTTCGCGAATTTATTTTGATGTTTGGCTGCTGACGTTTCGGTTGCTATATGTACATGTTGAAAAAAATAGCCCTCAATGAGAATTCTAGCGTTCTCAACTGATTTCGTGGTGTATACAAGTATGTGATTGGCAAAGTCACATTTCGCTTCGAATGTGTAATCATATGAAATGTATAGATAAGAAATGCTCATTTAATATTATAAGATAAGAATATATCTCACACGTGACAAAATACTAGTAAGTATATAATACATATTAATAATATTGCCACAAATACAAATCAATCTGAATAACTAATTCGAATCCCAATTTTACTATTCCAAAAGTAAATTCAATATAGGTCACTAGTTTTAGAAGTCTGTATCTAGTTCGTAGGATAGCGGTTGGTGCGGGCTTAGACGTAATCTGGGTTCAGATACAGTCGTGTACGTCGTCTAGTAACAAATTACAGACCTGGCCATCGAAATATCAAAGCAAAATAAAACAAGTTCCGATAGTAATGAAATTGCAATAATATAACTGACTTTATATAGGTGTATTTTCGATGTCGTTACTATTTTTAAGTATAGTTCTGTTGGTTGTGGAGATTTTGTGTTTATAGAACTGATGCTGGAGCAGTATAGCTGTTTCTTGAAATATTCATAGCTAGTGACTAACCCTCACTCCGCCCGGATTCGTCCCTAGGTTGATTCCCTATACAAACTTTCATCCCCATTTTAACTACCTTAAGGAATGATTTCCGAAATAAAAATATTTTCTTCCTAGATATATGTTCTCTATAATATGTTATTCCTAGGGTTTCAAACTATCTTTTAACCAAATTTCATCTAAGTCGATCTAGTAGTTTTTCAGTTTATAATTCGTTACAAACATACAAAAATACGAAAATACAAATGTTTCCTCTTTATAATATTATTGTAGATAGCTTTTTTCGAATAAGATTGTTAGTAAAAAAATGTAATGTATGCTTTTAAAGGTAGGAAAATTGGGAAAAACATAATGGATATTTAGATTTTTTTGGAATATTGGATATTTTATGAAGTCAAAGATTTGGACAAGATAATATCTGATGGTTCAGATTTGAAGATTTAATACGAATCTTTTATTTAAGATTTATTTTTTAATTGTAAGATTCGTGCATAAATGATACCATATATCCTACAACACACACCAATATATTAATACAATACATTTTACTACCATTGTCACTTATTGACTGATTTCTAACAGGATATTTTTGCAAATTTCGTATCGAGTTACTTATTTTTTAACGAATAGGCAGGCAAGGGTGATTTCATATAGAATAAAAAAATAAATACATATATTTCTTCCATTATTTTACTTTCAAGGATAATAATAAATATTAAGTGGCTTTGAAGTCAGTGTACCATTTTTTAGTACTAAGTTGTTTCTCTATTTCATACATGTTACTATAATGGATAGCTAAGACACGCATAAATCAATGTCAATTCAAATAACTGACATAAACAAAACAGAACCCATAATGCAATTCATGTCACAAAAGTCTATCCAGTGACGATTGTGCCAGCAGGATCGTTGAATGCTATCACTGTTCATTACCGTTTATAGGACAGGTCTCACCACACCTAAACGTTGCGCAGATTAAACGACACAATTTTGCAGCCATGCTTAAAATTTATCCACCAAACATTTTCACCTTGAAAACCCCAAAAATAACCGAAATTTCACAAGAATTTGTATTCATAGCCGTTATCCTGCTCCAAAATGCGCTGCCTCCATTAAAGTTCAACTTACGTGAGATTAAACTTCTCAGACTAAGTACATCTCGCGAACATTCTAAACTTTAAGGTGAGGCCTTACTCAGGGCTTTTGTAAGCGAGGTCCAGACTTCTTACGAAATTTTCTTTCCTCTATACAAATAATGAACTAGTAATGTGGTCTTTTACCTTAGACAATGTTCGTAAAATTGTTTAGGGAAGTTTGGGAAGTAGGAAATAAATCAACAAAAGTTTTAGAAACTTTGCTACACGTGTAGTATAAGTTGCTTGCCTAAATTAACACTCGCGTCCATTCGGGTAAATACTTTCATCCTAAAGTAAATGAATAGCAATAGAGTGAATAGCATTATTTAAAATTCTTTTATTTAATAAATTAATTTAATGGTATACGTTTTATTCATATGTTTAACATATTTTATATTACGAATAGTTTAATGCTAATTCCTTAAATCAAAATTAATAGTTACTATAAACTTTGTCGGATAAGAATCCACGACTTATAAGGTAATGTTAATCTGACATTTCGACCTGATTCGGCGTGATTTTCACAATACATGCCAGCGATATACTCTTGCTTCACACGAGTGTACCCTTCGGTCATTTATAGTGTTATATATACAAATAACGCTAACTTATAGTAAATTTTAGAACTAACAGTAGCCTATGTGTTACTTTGGATGTCGTGGTGGAGGAGCTCATTAGGGTCCGGCAACCCAACCGGATGCGAAGACAGAAGACACAAAGGGAGGTGGCCCACTTTGGTGGGTCATGCGGGTTGCTCGTGGTACTTCTCTGATAGTAGAGTGTACTGTCGGAGCAACCCCTTGGTTGTGTAGTCTGCTTCGACAGACCTGCCGTCAGGGCGTCGTGGCGTGCGTAAGCGATGCTGCGACGCCCCATTAAGACGGGAGAGGTTCTATTGGGTTTTAGTGGGTAGTACTGGTTCTTATAGCCAGTGAGCAAGATAACCGCATAACCACCTGTATGTATATAGGTAGTATGCGTAAATATATTTCCCGACAATAAAAAAAATCATTGTCTATTTGGGTACAAAATTTTCTTCCAAATCCGTGCAACTTTTCAGCGTGAAGGACTAACAAACGTACACCTACACAGTACACACATACATTTCAACTCTCGCATTTATAATGGAGTAATATTATGACCATATTCTAACATAATATTACTTTTTAGTATATATGAATATTAAGGAAATAAATATATAACATAATATTATATGAGATGATAACATGATGAGCGCCTTTAGGCTTACTGCTTGAACGTACATATAGGTAATTTGTTATTTAGATCCATGGCAGAATTACATGGTAAACCTTTCAAATGATAATAAATGGCATCCCTCTTTTGTTTGGGTAAATAAAAAATATAGATCATTTTTTGCTGTTTATGAATTTTATTGGACTAATATTATGATTGGAAAAGTTTGTATATATGTATATGTGTTTATTTTTATTAATCCTTTACGCTCAAAAGTTTGGATGGATTTGGATTTTGAATATAATTTAGTACACAGATAGATGACCTAACAAATAAACTACTGTTAGGCACCTATGGACGCACCCTAAATATGGTGTCTATAACAACTATATAATATAATAACTATATAATAAAATAACTATAACTATATAACCTTTGAGACATCTAAAACCATAGTCTCTTGCGTGACTATGATTGTTGTAAAGCATTCATGGTCCATGGCGGGAACCACAAATTGAAATAACCCGGGAAAAAAATGGAAAAGATAGTTTTATTTAAAATGTCAAATATTCGCGTAAATCTAAGAAAGTAAATATGTATTACTATATAAATAGGTATATAGTACTTTCCGCCATAATTTCTTGAATGTACAAAATCAGATGAATTTAAGTTTTTGTTTGAGTTCATGTTCCTAATTATTTCGTTCTTTGTAAATAGCTTGTTTGAATGAAACTTTCAGTTTTGTAGTTAAGTTTGAATATGCTGAATTTAAGTATTTTATAATGAGTCTTTGTCGTTTTAAATTGTTTTATTATTATGCATGTATGTATGTATGTATTCAGTTTAACTTACCACTGCTAATTTTAAATACGAAAGTATTACCACTGCTGGTCACAGGCCTCCTTTCAATATGAAGGGGATCAGGCCTTGGTCCAACACACGGACTTCATATATTGTCTCTTGATAACTTGCTAGGTTCTCTCAGACATGGAGGTTTCCTCACGATATTTTCATTCATCATAAGACAAGTGGTAATCATGTTGGAAATGATTTGCTCATGAAAGTATCAGCGGTGTGAGACCTGGGATTTGAGGCCGCAGTTTCTCTAGTAAGCAAGTTAATACTAGGCTGTATACTAATATCTGAACTACGAGTCTGAGTTAAAAATTGAATTAAAAATTTTATATGGTACAAGCATTGCCCGCGGTGCCGTCCGCGTTCAGATGACCAAAAACCAAATTCTTAGGTTTTACATATTAATATTCTCTTACATTGCAGTTTTTGTATTTTTTCTCAAAAATGAGATATTTTCCCGCGGTAAAAAGCATCCTTCATGTTGACCCGGATAACCAGCTATCATCATACAAAATTTTATTAAAATTCGGCCAGTGGTTTTTCCGTGATGCGGTGACAGATAGACAAACAAAAATTCCAAAAACTATAGATTCAGCCTCTGTATCGATAATAATGTCTATTTCAATAAGATTTTCCAAAAAATATTTAATGTACAGATTCGCGTTAGTTACAATTTTATTATATTATGTATAGATAGGTATATAACATTATAAGCAATTATGCATAAATAGACTACCTCAGACGAAAAGAGACTTATCGCTATAATACACATTTGATCTCGATTATTTTACAATGCTAATTTAAGATTTTCTAAACAGTTTTCAACCTTTCGTTCTAGGTTCCATCTTATTTGAGAAACTTTTAGCGTCACTACGAGAGTATTTGTAACAGGATAACAAAGTAATTAGCTAATATATTCTTTCGAAAGACAAAATGTATAATGATACATTACCAGTAAACTGTAAGCTTAATATGCAACCAGGAATCGAACGCGTTATAATATAATATATTTCTAACTAATTTAAACTACGGCGTCCAATCTCATGGAAACAAACTACGATTTATAATAACGCACATTCTAGAGGACTGTACGTGAAGGCAGATGTATTATTTATATCTTCACTCATAGTCCCATGCGACGGCAATCCGATAAGATGGAACAGATAATGCGCTGGACTAACTTTCCTTATGTAGGTTTATAAATAAAATAACAGTCATTTAATAAGACTATCTATACTTATATTATAAAGAGGTAGTTTCTGAGTTTATGAGGTTGTAGAGGGTTATCTCTGGATCTATTGAACCGATTTAGATGAAATTTGGTAAGAAGATAGTTTGAGATCCTGGGAAGGATATAGAATACTTTTATCCCGGAAATCATCCCTTTAGGGGGTGAAAATAGGGATGAAATTTTATATTGGGAAGCAAGCTTTTATTATATAGCATCGCTTGTTTTAAATATAACTAAATAAAAAAATAAGTTTTCCACAATAACATTTACATTTAAACAAAGAAACTAGTACGTACTTAATTTTATTAATACACGGTACAAAACATACGAATTCTTAATTTCATTATTTTATTAATGATTTTTAATACATCTAGTTCGTTGTTCATTATTGTATTGAATAATTAATTATAATATTATTAAAACGTGATATTGGTCTATTATAAATTTTACAAAGTAGTTTACAAAATTTTAAAAAGTTAGTGGGCATATTTTCACAGTCAAAATTATTTGATGTAATAAAATTCATTTGTTTTCCCAGTTGTTGTTCCAATGCTGGACCTCTCCTCAATACAAGGATAAACCGGCTATAGGCCATCGCACTTGCCAAATTCTGGTGAAGAACTTTGGTTGTTTTTGAAAACAAATTAGATTTTCTTAGATATAAAGGTTTGATACGATATCTCTCTTCATTATTTTTAAGTAGTAATCACATCGGAAATGATACGCACACGAAAGTTTCAGACATGCACAGCCCGAAATTTAAACCCACTTCACTTTGTTTTCATTTACGATCGCGTCACCACGAAGTTGGCCCTACAACCACTTGTATATTTGACGACACGTTTGGCTCACTTTGTAGTGACCTTACTTGCTGTGCCAGCGATCGCGGGTTCGAGTCCCGCTGGGGGCATTCATTTGTGTGATGAGCACAAATGTTTGTACTCTAGTCATGGGTGTTTATATTTATAATATTAAAAGTTATATGTAGGTATATGTGTAGTGTATCAAATGTTTCGTATCCATAACAAAAGCCTCGTAGCTTAATATGGAACTAGATGGTGCTGTGTGTTAATTTCTCAACATATTTATTTATTTTATAAAACTAAGCTGCATATAAATAAGCGATCATTATATAAAAACCATGTCAATCTGAACACATTGATAATAATAATTAAAGTTTAATACAGAAATCTTTTTTAAATAAGACAACTATCAGAAATTTTAACTAAAAATCTACGCTTTTATTGCTGCCAAATACTCTATACACGAAATTCATTTCAAAGTAGATGTCATTATTGCCACTAAGCCCCAGTGGTTAGTTACAGGAAGTCCAAACATTTGGCAATTCACCACACGCATTACTTTAACGAGGTGGTCTCGGAACTTCCTAGATAGCCGCTCGTTTAACCTATTTGTTCACTTGTAAAGCTATTTAACGCTATTTTTTTTATTAGGTAAAGGCTACTTTTGCTAGGCAAATACCAAAAATATGTATATTTCTATATATAAATATCTCGTGTCACAGTGTTTGTGGTCGCACTCCTCCGAAACGGCTCGACCGATTTTAATGTTTTTTTTTTACATTTGGTAGGTATGAGAATAGGTCGTAAAGTATTTTTGGCCCCTTCTACCCCCACCCCGTTTTTTAATCGCGATTTTAGTATTTTTCTATGAACAATCCATACTAATATTATAAATGTGAAAGTGTGTTTGTTTGTTTGTCCTTCTTTCACGTCGAAACGAAGTGACGGATTGGCTTGATTTTTTGTGTGAAGATAGTTGGAGGGCTCTAGAGTGATATAGGCTACTTTTTACTGCGGGAGTTTACCTAACTCCCACAGGAAAACACTTTATAATACAATCCAAAAAATATTTTTATTCAGAATTACTTGAAACTTGGTGTTAATGCTCTTCAATAAAATTAAATAAACACGTATTTTAGCATTTTTCGAAATTCATCCTTTAAGAGGGTAAAATAGAGGATGAAAGTTTGTATGAAACTACCTCTGCAGACATTTTTTTGTAGTTTTAGCGAGCGAAGCTGCGAGTATTGCTAGTATTATATAAATACATAGGGACGAACCCGAGCAAAGCGAGGGTGAGTCGCTGTATAACGTAAAGCCAAATAGTTTTTGTTTGTAGATTGAACGCGGGCGTAGTCGCGGGTTCTGCTAGTATTTTTATTTTATGTATCTGTAACTAAATGTAAAATGAAAATCAATATTTGAACTACGCAATAATTAAGCCTAAAATGTTTAGTCTGTAAAGTTGTGAAGTGTTAGTTGTATATATAATATAGCTACATTGTATTGCTTTTAAATTAGCCAGATTATAGTTTATTTGGCGCAAAACTTTTATATTACGGTTAAAAATCAACCCTTACTGAAACTCATTCAAGTACTTTAACTGAGGAGGCTATTTTTGTTTGTTTGAACGAGATAATCTCTGGAAACAGCAATCACAGCAGTTTGTTTTCGTTTCATCATTATTTGTGTGATAATTATACTTCTATCAGCCCATTCTAATCTACTAAAAGATATAGGAGTCTCCCAAAGTGTGCCATTAAGCTCGATCTTGAACCTTGCACATTCAGTCTGTGCTATCCACACGGCATGACCATCGCACCATCTAGCAGGATTCCGTCTTGCATAATATTATAGCTGTCCTTTGGGAAACGTTATAGTTACTATGAGCCTTTACTGCGATTCTTAGAAATGAAGAAATTATACATAAGTCAACAATATGAGCAGAGCCCCAGATAAAAGCTAACGATATCAATACATACTCGTAGTATAAAACAAAGTCGCTTCCCGCTGTCTGTTTGTCCCTATGTATGCTTACATCTTTAAAACTACGGAACGGATTTTGATGCGGTTTTTTTAATAGACAGAGTGATTCAAGAGGCAGATTTATATGTATAATACATGCATATTATAGTACAGAGTAACCGAGAAATTCGAAGACTTGTATTTCATACTAACCGTTAAAACGTACTAGGGACGAACCCGAGAAAAGCGAGGGTGAGTCGTTAGTATTATTATAATAACTAATTTTCGCCCGTTGGTTGAAATTCTAATAAAATCATTACTGAAAATTTGAGGAAAACATATAGGTATATATAAATAGATTTAACATATCTATATAAAATAAAATAAAACTGTTTCCGATTTTTTAACAAATAACACGAAAGCTCGTCAGTAGTTACTGAACAAAAAAATCAAACCAGAATTCAAGTACAACTGCAAGTAAAGCCATCGATAACAACTAGTATTATATTATGTTATAATCAATTTATTATACAAACGTCTATAACCACATTTACCATACAAATAATAACAAATAGACATAAATACACTCCCGAAATCATAATCATTAACTAAGACATTGAAGTATAACACAATTACATTAAGCTTCTAACTTGTATGTGCTTAGGAAATACCGTAGGAAAGTTAAGGGTTGAGTTAAGTAAACTCCACCCTCAGTGAGACGCTAATGTTATGTGATTCTAATGAAAATACTAAATCTAAGGTCCATTATTGATATAGTATCACAATATTAGGGTTTCTGTATATAGTTTTTAGGGCACCAAGTCTGCAGGGACGGTCGAGACCCTTTCATTTAGACGGCATTATTAATAGGCGTGTCCTTAATAATTTTTTAGATTTATGCAAATATTTGACGTACAGATAAATAAAATTGTAGTGCATGTTTGTAATGTCAAAACAACAGCTTTTTAATTAATTCATATGAAATTATATACGGTACTTATAAGAAAAACACAATTTTTGAAATTTTTGTCTGTCTTTTCTTCTGTCTGTCTGCCTGCTAAATGCATATGAAATTATATATGGTATTTATAAGAAAAATACATTTTTATATTTTTTTGTCTGTTTGTTCCGGCTAATCTCCGAAATGGCTGGACTGAATTTGACGGGACTACCTGGCAGATAGCTGATGTTATAAGGAGTAACTTAGGCTACTTTTATTTTAGAAAAAAAATAGGGTTGCGCTCAAAAAATAAATAAAACGTATTTAGGGTTGCACCCGAGCAAAGTAAAGGTAAGTCGCTAGTTTTGAATAAAACTACCTTTTTTCGCAGATTTGTTTCGATTTTTGATTCCTGACATTTTAAATGCTTTGTAACAGCAATCATGTCTCTCCCGTTCTAGTTAAACGTTAATGCCTCTCCTTAATATAAAAAACCTTTTATTGGCCATTATATTATACTTAATATTAGTTAGTAAGGCTTAAAATAAATAGAACCAATACAAAATTAATAAGGATCATTCATCTCGACCTACTAAGTGATACTTTTGAATATCTATTTAATGACGCAGTAAAGGCTTAAAAAGCGAGGTTGAAGAGAAAAGGTCAATATTGTATCATTTTTAGATAATAATATTGAATTATTTTGTTTCATTTTACGTAATATTTTTTATTCTGCTTTTATTACGATAGCTGTAATCAAAAAAAAACTTTTCGAACTTTTTATTGACTCGTGCAAGCAGAGCAGCAAGCAAGAACTTCTAGCATAGAATCTATACACAATTCTTGTTTTAAAGAATAATCTTGAGGTGATCACCTCGTTCATATGTTGCTACATTAAGTTGCCCAAAATTTGGGCACGGGCCTCCCCTCAATGCGAGAGGATCCGGCCATAGTCCACCAAGCAGGAAAAGTGCAGGTTGGGGGATATCATATATATTTTAGAAACTTGCTAGATCCTCTTTGACATGCAGGTTTCCTGACGATATTTTCCTTCACTATAAGTAGTAATAATGTTAAAACTGGTTAACCACTGGGCTAATTATATTTAACAATTATATATCTCAATAGATGCCTAAGAAATACTTTTCTAGATAGGTCATTCTTTAATGAAAAACTTTGCAGTAACAAAAACATGGATCGCATACTAAGCATCTTATTATTTTTCTTACCAAGTTTTTTTGAACCACTACCTGTGACTTTCTTTTATAAAAATATACTTTGAAGTAGAATTGTATTATCACATATAATAAGATGTTGAATTTGCTCCTATTATATGGGAGGTACGTTATTATAATAGCAAAAAATATATTTTATTTATCTTGAAATTAATCTATACATATAATAAAATTGTAACTAAGCCGAATCTGTACATTAAATATTTTTTAGAAAATCTTATTGAAATAGACGTTATTATCGATACAGAGGTCCAATCTATAGTTTTTAGAATTTTTGTCTGTCTGTCTGTCTGTTGCCGCATCACAGAAAAAACCACTGGAGGGATTTTGATGAAATTTGGTATGATGATAGCTGGTTATCCGGGTCAACATATAGGATAATTTTTACCGCAGGAAAATGTCTCATTTGTGAGTAAAAATACAAAAACTGCAATGTAAGAGTATACTAATATGTAAAACCTAAGAATTTGGTTTTTGGTCATCTGAATGTAGGCGGAGCCGCGAGCAATGCTAGTACGTCATATAATAACAACACAAGAGTATTTATTCTGTTGGGGAACCTTTCAAAATAAGTAAATAAATCCTACCCTACATATTTCACAGCAGTGTTTCGATAGCGAGACTGGAGGAAATAACGCTGTTTTCATTCTATTCCACAGAGGATTGATCGGGAACATATAATTTTTAATAATATCTGCTCATGTACCATGCAATGTGTGTAATATTAATTCTTCTTCTCTCCTTTGTCTGTTACTTCGAAGTACTTAGAATTGGTGTTTATAAAATAAATCTAATAAGCAGGTTAATATAAGAACTGAAAAGCAGCTTCTTTAAAAGAAATCCGATACATTTAGATCATCCCAATAATAAATATAATATTAATTTTCCAACCAAATCTCTACGCTATTTCTTGTTTGGTAGAGTATGAAAAGCGACACTTAGTACATATGTATGTGGATTTAATTTGCAAATAATGTACTTTTACTACGAAATACCATAGAAAACTACATTTTTTTCAATATCCACTGAAGAAAAATATTTTCAATTCACATAATGTGTATTTTTAACCCCCGATGCAAAAAATACGGGGTGTTATAAATTTGACGTGTCTGTGTGTGTGTCTGTCTCTGGTATCGTAGCTCCCGAACAAATGAACTGATTTTGATTTTGTTATTTTTGTTTGAAAGGTGAATTAGTCGGGAGTGTTCTTAGCTATGTTTGATGAAAATCGGCGTAAGATGAGGTCGGTTTCTTTTAAATTTATTAATATTATATATGATCTGTATAAACAAAGTCTAAGGATTACAAAATTGTAAATCTTTTTTGTTAAAATATTATTAAAAGGAGTAAATTAAGCAAAATTTTGTTCCGAAGCATTTCATTTAATATGTTTTATTTATATTTTATATTATGTTTTTAAACTTTTTGGCAAAAATATGTGTATAAAACATACTAACACTTTTACTTTGTTATAATACTTTTTCTTTGTTATATTTATTGGCGTAGAAAACATTTTACGTTTCTTAAACTTTAACAAGAATAATAAAAAAATATAATTCTATGAAAATATTAGCGTAAAATATTTAATTCTGAGTAATGTTGGCAACCTTGGAATATTCCATATACCTAGCAGGTACTATCACTGTTAAGAATAAATCTTTTTTATCCAAAAATGTATGGTATTTTTATAACTAAATAAGACAAATAACAAAGATTTTTATACAAAATATAATCTATACATATAATAAAATTCTAACTGAGTCAAATTTGTACATTAAATATTTTTTGGAACATCTTATTGAAATAGACATTATTATCGACACAAAGGCCGAATCTATAGTTTTTAGAAAATTTGTCTGTCTGTCTGGTAATCACGAGAAAACCACTGGACAAATTTTGATGAAATTTGGTATGAT
Source organism: Brenthis daphne (assembly GCA_947093115.1). NCBI lineage: Eukaryota > Metazoa > Arthropoda > Insecta > Lepidoptera > Nymphalidae > Brenthis > Brenthis daphne. The sequence continues at coordinate 34,271,501 of OX352473.1, read as the reverse complement.
GATAGCTGGATATCCAAATAATCCAGGTCAACATATAGGATACTTTTCACTGCAGAAAATATGTCATTTCTGAGAAATCTACACTAATTGTTAAAACATATCTAGTAAAAATATTTAAAATAAATTAAAAAAATAAAAAAATATGTAAAAATATACTCGCTAGTAAAAATATTTAACAAATGTTTTAACATCACAATTGCCTATTATAAAGTCAAGCTCAAACGAATTGTTTTGTATTTCAAGCTTTTACAATTATTATTAAACGTAAACGAAAAGTAAGCCTTTTGAAGTTGAAAATTGAGGACCCAATTTCATTTATATACTTAGATGAATTTTATTTTTATGATATAAAACGACATTTTACCATGTTTATCTCTTTTTTATGAGTTCTCGATATTTCGGCACTTTGCAAGCGGTTGGCCATCGAGTAAAAATATTGCCGGTGACCATGAAGCTTACAAACTAATTCTGGTATGTTAAGAGAAACGATGGCAGAATTAGAAGCAGTTGCTGACGCTCATAATATACACTTATAACTCGAGAACTGCTGGACCGATTTTCATGGTTTTTGATTTTTTGGATTTGTCTCCATTCCGAATAGTAGAATAACTATGAAAATTAAAACATGGGAAAAATTCAAGATTTTTTTTTACATGGCTAACGCTGGATAGTAACTACATAATATTTATATCTATTTAAAACGTACTTAGGGACGAATTCGGGCGAAGCGAGGGTGAGCCAGCTAAAAAAAATCTATATATGACTTATAGTTCCAGAGATGAGCGCATTTAAACCAACAAAAAAACCAATTTCACCAAAAAGGCTTCGACTTTATATTAGTATTAGTATTTATTAGTATTATTTTAGTATTAATAACATATTTTTATTTTACCCAACATTTATCGTACCTGCATCTTGTCACATTATGACCCAAAGGGTCACTAAGTGTCGCTTTTCATACTCTACCAAACAAGAAATATCGTAGAGATTTGATATTTATATTTATTTTTTAATACTCTGGAGAGTAAATCAATATTTCAAGTCGAAGGGATATTTATTATATCAAAGGCTAGAAATATATTATTTCTTTGGGGACTTTTGATTTTTGTTTGCGTTAGTTATACTTAAATTTTGTTTTGGGTTAAGAAGTTAGTTCGCTACTTGTTCGATTTGTTTCATGTGTTTCGATAAAAAATAGTATTAGATAAGGACATAAGCTATTTATATACAGAATCTCCACACGCGTAGTTCACTCACGTATTACAATATCTTTGAAAAATATAAACTATGTGTTACTCTGATCTATAAGCTATGTTACCGTAAAGTTTTATCAGAATCCGTCCAGTAATTTATGCGTAAAAGAGTAACAAACATACATCTTCAAAAACTTTCGTTTATGATATCGGTAGGATCCTTCGTTATAGTATGAACATCCACACACATTTTCTCTTAAACTTTTGCATTAACAATATAAGCATATAAGCGTGACAAGAAAATTAAAGTTATAAAATTTTTGTAACGATGCTTAAGACCATAATCCGTCAAAGTCGAAGTAAAATACGTCGGAGTTTGTAAAATAAACACACGCGTATTTTCTTTGGTAATTGTTTTACGACTGTGATGTTCTTAAGTTGTTAAGGAAAATTCACAACTTATCCAAAAACATTGTTATAGACAACATTTCATTTAAAGAAACATGAAATTTTCAGATTTTGCAAGAATTTCTAGTAATTTCAGACATTAAATGTTACATCACGCTGTAAATTTCTTATGGGATGGACTTTGGTGTATGCAGTGGTCTGGTCTTTTATTTGCCGAAGGGCTAGGTTTCAGGGCTTCAGTCTAAGTTAACAATAAACGAACAAATATTATAGAGCTTTTTCTTTGTAATAATATTTAGGGCAAGACTATGTACGTATGTATATATATATATATATATATATATATATATATATATATATATATATATATATATATATTTAACGTACAAATATAGAGTTCAAAACGAAATATTTTTCTTCCTTTCGGTGAGAGAGGTGCCATTTTGGATTTTCTCACCTAAAGATAATATTAAATGTTTATTAATTTGGATTTTTATGTATTTTTTTACATTTTTCATATTTCAAATATATTGCACTTTTAAAATGATAATATATTTATAATTAAAAGCGATAGAAAAATAATATTTAACGAGTGCTGTTATTTAATAAAAACAAAATAATAATGAATATATAATTATTATTTTGTTTTTATAAAATAACTGCACTCGTTTATTTTTGATAGATCACTTAGAAAAATCAGCTAGTTTGATATTTTCCTCAGTCCGAAGAAACAGAACGCTAGCCATAAATTTTATCCCGATAAAGTTGTACAATTTCTATTTTATATTTTCTCTTTTCAAAATCGTTTATCACTCATAGATTCGTATAGAGTCGATTTAATTTAAAGGGTATGTATTATAAGTATATAAAGATTTAAACCTTCAGGTTTTCAGATTTTTCATTTACTGACCAGCGACTTATCATGCTTCACGCCAGACCTCCTAAAACCCTTTGTATTTATAATATACATATCTTTAACTGGCTCGGTGGTGTAGTGGCTAGCATGTACGGTTGCACACCTGGAGGTCCTGGGTTCGAGTCCCGGGTCGGGTCAAGTTTAGTTATTGAGTCTTTCTGTATAGTAAGCCTCAGTAACAGTCCGGAGTTGGGAAGTTGGCGGTGTTTCACCCCCGTGCCTCGGAGAGCACGTAAAGCCGTCGGTCCTGCGCCTTAACTCTCACTGGTCGTGTCGAGCGGTCGTCCCACCGGAGTATGAGAGTGACAGGAATAGAGAGTGCACTTGTGTCTGCGCGTACACTTGTGCACAATAATATCTCCTGCGCAGTTGACTAGTCTCAATGAGATTGGCCGCCGTGGCCGGAATGCGAATACATACAATTCTATACGGATATTATAAAGAGGAAAAAAAAGATTTTGGTTTGTAATGGATAATTTAAAAATCCGCTAAACCAATTTAGATGAAATTTAGCATGAAGATTTTAAGACTCTAAAAAGGATATAGGATATATTTTTATCTCAAAAATCATGCCTTAAGGATATGAAAGTTTGTATGGGGAACGGGTATTCCATACTAACCGTTAAAACACTTAAGGACAAACCTGAGCGAAGCGAGGGTGAGTCGCTAGTATTATTATTATATATTTAGCGCCATCTCATGACAAATAGCATAACTAACAATAGCCTATATATTACTCAAGGTCAAAGTCTATCTGTGTACTGCATTTCATCTAAATAAGTCCAGCCGTTACAGCGTGGAGTATACACAAAATTTAAAATTTATATGTAATATTAGCGCATTTAAACATAATAATTTTAATAAGGAACTTATAAAGACTTACGTCAGACGAAAATTCTCCATGGTGGCAACATGTAGCTGAGAAAGCAAACAGAACTAAGCTCTGTTTACAGAAAGATTATGTCAATGTAAGAGAAGTGCTGTGGACCTTTTGTAGACCTTTGTACATATTTGGTAATATAATACAAATAACTGTGGGGTTAACATAAGCGTCCTTTTAAAAGATGTGTAATATTATTATACCCTACCCTTGACTTTATATTTGTGTTTTACTATCCTTATATTATACTAGTTTTACATGAGACTTTTCGGTATAAGTGATGCAAAGCTTAAAAAAAGTCAAATCCTTCCCCGTGATGGAATCTATGTCTTTGTGAAATTTAATCGAAATCTGTTCAACATTTTAAGCGTAAAACAGCGTAATAAATAAATATGTTGGGACATTAGCACCATCTAGTTCCATGATAAGCTACGAGCTTGTGTTATGGATACCAGATAGTTGATACACTACACATATATAACTTTAAATACATTATATTATAAATATAAACACCCATGACTGAAGTACAAACATTCGTGCTCATCACACGAATGAATGAACCCAGCGGGATTCGAACCCGAGACCGCTGGCACAGCAAGTAGGGTCACTACACACTGAGCCAAACGTGTCGTCAATTGCTTCTATCACATTGATAACAATAATAAATTACATTATAATAAAACAAATCAGGCAGTGGTAGCCCAGTGGTAACGCACTTTCTTGAGAAACCGAGTGAAGCGGACTCAAATCCTGGGAATTGCACCTCTGATATTTTCATATGCGAATTATTTCCAACATGATTACCACTTGTCTTATGGTGAAGAAAAACATCGTGAGGAAACTTACGTGTTTGAAAAACCTTGCCACCTTGCCAGCACAGCATGGTGGACTATGGCCTGATATCCCTCGTATTAAAGGGAGGCCTGTGCCCAGCAGTGGAACGTTAAAAAGGAATGAACACATACACAATTAAACAAGTACAGATTTAACCATTTAACTAATTGTTATGTGTAATATGTTCTTACAAGATTATTCTGATTACGATGAAACTTTGGTGAGTCTATAGTACTACTATCTAACGATTGATAGCATACGCGCTATATCGAGTCATTTATGATTTGTTGGTTCAAATGTAGCAAGGGAAACGTAATGTTTAGTGTAAAATATTTGTGTTAGTGTTTTTATAATCAGTTCAATGGTTTCAGAGATTAGCCAATTAAAAGAAAAAAAAATTGCTTTAGTGCTTATATAGTATACTAGCGACTTCGTATCTAGTTATGTTTTAATAGTTAGTATAGATTTCTCAAAGATGAAATATTTTTTCGGAGTTAAAAGTATCCTATATGTTGACCCGGATAATCAGGTATCATCATACTAAATTTCATCAAATTTATCGAGTGGTTTTCTCGTGATGCGTTTCCAGACACATAGACAGACAAACGAAAATTCTAAAAACTATAGATTCGGCCTCCGTATCGATAATAATGTCTATTTCAATAAGATTTTCAAAAAAATATTTTATCAGTTAGAATTTTATTATATCTATAGATATTATGTAATTCAAAAGTACAAATGAATAAGATATAACGTTATTTTAAATGTTACATTTCTTAAAAGAATTATTTATATATTACCTTAATAAAGATACAACATTTTTTTATTTTCTTATTCTAAAACAGAGATAAATATAAAATCCAATATTATCCAATTAAGGAAAACGGTCAAATAGAATAAATTCACAGACGATTTGATCAAATGTTACGAGTTTATTAAATAATGAATTCGCCGCTTGAATTTTGTTTATTTAAAAGCTTTTACAGGATAAAGTGTTCTTCGAAAATGTTGAAATTAAATACCATTTTGTGATTCGTCATAAGATATTGTTGAAAAATATATTCATTGTTATTTGTACAAATTATCTACTTTCGAAATAAAATTTACGTGTACAAAGATAAATATTTTAAACATAATTTAAATATATATGTATATAGATTATAGATATAGTTTTATATCTGCTAATACCATTTTATGATTTGTGATGAACAAACGCTAATATGTTTTATATATAAGGCATAAGTTATAACATATACTAACATTATAATTTATATGTATGACACACAGAAGGGATGATTGAAATCACTAAAACGTCTTAAAAGAACATACTTAAATCACTACAATATGGCGTGATTTAATTTCGGAATTTTCTTTTTAATCAATATATAATGTTATCTTTTTAATATCTACATACACGTTTAAAATATTTCTTCCGTGTCTGAGTGTTCTGTCCGTCTGTTTCTCCCGTGATCATGATTGCTGTAAACTTGTGAAGCATCAGAAACGTCGGGAACGAAAAATCAAAATAAATCCGCGAAAAAAGCCGAAATGATTATTTAAAATGTCAAATATTCGCGTAAATCTAAGAAAGTATTACATACATCTACATTTAAAGTAATAATAATCTACATCTTAATACCAATATTAAGTCTCAGGATTTAAAGCTGTGCTTCTCGAAGTATACATATGCTTTATCTTAAGTGGAGTGTATACTAATCTATATGTAAATAGACGAAAATATAACAGTTAAGTAACTTTTTTTCCTCTGTTTGTCAACCGACTTTCTTTTCTTTTTGTAGTTATTATATTCTAGAGTTTTAGTGTTATCAATTTTTTTATATACTATTCATATACTTTTGTGTCTTTTCAATAATCAATATGGTTGAATTTCCACAACTAGGCGAACACAGTCCTGTATAGTTAAATTTCCTTAAGTTTTTATACAATTACATAATATTTATGTATATTTATATATAAAAGCACCTATAAATATATATGTATATTATATAATATATACTCTATACTCAACAGTATACAGAAATATTAGGAAAAACTTTATGACAAACATATAATTTCATCCTCTTGATAGTTAACTTTGAAAATAACTTTATAATATCACAAGTCCCTTGAGGTTTGAAAGTTGTATCATTGAGCCTATGGTGATTTAAAACCTATGTATATACTACAAGTTTGATTTCCGACTGATAAAATACAAAGTTAGGTTGTGAAACTAGATTTTTTTTTTGTTAATATCAAACGGACTAGATATATATACTATCTATATCGAATATATAAGCCCTACGTAATTTATTTACCATGATTATACCATACCGAGTACCATGATTTATTCACCAATGTTACACATAAATAGCATATCCTTTTAGCTAAAGGAAATACGTTCTCTAACATGTAAGCATATGTTCGTTGAAAAAGCCTCAAGGCTTTTTTATTTTAGGCAAAGTTTTAGTATAACCATCACATTCTTTGAAACTAAACCGATTTGCAAGATTCTTTCCGCGTTTGTGAGCTTAGTTGAGCCGAGTTGGGGCGATACGAGCTTATCTAGAATTGGATGAAATTTTAAAATATCTACTTTAGGGAGTTTTACTCAAAAGTTTATTAGAATTAATTTTTTATGAAGCACCCTAGACTATAAGAAAGTTTTTATTATTAAATTATAAATTATTATTAATAAAACATCAAAAAGTTATTTATTAATTAATGTAAAGCTCTCTATTTTTTTTTAAAGAAAAAAATGTTTAAAATTAATTGTTAGTTTGTACATATTTTTTGTTTACTTACCATATTAACTATATTTTACGTATAAATAAAATTGTATTTTATATTCAACAAAGTTTAATGTAGCTATTTTTTACCTGTAAATAAAACTAAAATTATAAGGAATTTTTATACAATTGCAGGCCAAAATCTAATAAACCATAGAAGTCCGGTCCTAATTAAAAATACACAACTAACCTGCAAAATGGAAAGCTCATCGCCGGGTTTCGTAAATTGCAGGACTCGAACCAAGTATTATATTTTAAATGAAAACACACACACATCATAATCACCCAGAATTTTTACACAATTTTTGAAACACTATAATCACACACTATACTCCGATTCTGACAAAGTTATTTCGTAGAGCTGTCGTAGCGTTTGAACGTAACGTGCGTAGCGGTCGGTGTAGCACGTCTGACTGCTACACGGCTCTACGGAGCGCGCAAGTCCAAACTACAGATGTGCCTAACTTAATCTATGTAAAACTTAAAGTTTGACCTTTTTCTTATAAAAAGTTCATAAAGTAAGGTAATTCCTAGAAATTATATATTAATATAATATTTTAATTATTAGTTTTGCTATTTTTATTTGAGAGTCGCAATGTCTGGAAAACATAGCATTGACAAAAATTGTAGTGACATTACAATTTCCAAACAAAGCAAACTCATTTGAAAACTAATTATCGTGAAACTAGAGCCGTTAATATTTTTTAAGGGAAACTTTTACAAGTTTTCTTCGGGATAAAAAACCGTCCAATTATAAAAGCATCCTTGCTTAATTGTCTTTTCTTTGTGAAGTTGTACATAAGTTTTTTTCTGACTCCGACGCGCTCTACCGCTTATAAAATATTACTCGTTTCCCAAAAACTTATGCTAAGAGGTTGGCGGAAAACGTAAAATAGATTTATTAATACTTATCGTTATTTATCCTCGAACGTTCTGATAATGGAATTTTCAAATCTAATGCTTTAGCTAAAATAAGGAAATCTTGTGTACAAAAAAGGTAATTTATTGATATTTATTACTTTGTGTTAGTAAAAATAGTTTTTATTCTTAAAAAAAATCGATGTATACATATCATAGCAACACTGTTAAATATATAATTTAACCAAGCAGTTAAAAAAATATAAAATTAGATGTAAAATACAAAAGTATGTATAGTAGAAATGTATGAATCAAAATATATTATTATTTAAAAAATAATTTATATATTTATTGTAATATAATAATATATAAAATTCCCGTGTCACGATGTTTGTCCGTGACGAGCTCTGAAACTACTTATGCGATCTTAACAGATTTTTTGAAGGGAAAACTTCTATAGGCAGGTTTGGATGGGGAGTAAATTCATGTAAGTCGTCATCGACATGGTCACGTGAAGTGTTAAAGCTAACACTCAGAGTGCCGATAGATGTCAAAACCAGATAAATGTAAACAGTTTTAATTTACAAATTTTAATTTCTGATCAACCATTAATTTAAATATCCAAAAATAACAACTCTTTGTTTATAGTTTTAAGTTTTCACTTCTGTCGGCAGTTTCCATGACTGTTTTTTTAAAGTGATTTGTTCCAACTTAAAGGATAGGTAGTTTTTATCCCGATTATTTCCTTTTTTAATGGAAAATTAACGATTTATGCTCAAACCAACATATTTTTTAAAATTTTACATTTTATTTATTTCATATTCGAACATTTATTTGTCATAAATAATAACTTACGAAATTATATGTGTGTCACAGCAACACGTGGCCGGGTCTACTAGTCTACACATATAATAAAATTGTAACTAAGCCTAATCTGTACATTAAATATTTTTTGGAAAATCTTATTGAAATAGACATTATTATCGATACAGAGGCCGAAACTATAGTTTTTAGAATTTTTGTCTGTGTATCTGTCCGTCTGCCTCTTACCGCATTACACTGGAGGGATTTTGATGAAAATTGGTATAGTGGTAGCTGGTTATCTGGGTCAACATATAAGTAAAAATAACAAAAACTGCAATGTAAGAGTAGACTAATATGTAAAACCTAAGACTTTGGTTTTTGGTCACCTGAACGCGAACGGAGCCGCGGGCAATGCTAGTAATTATATATAATCCTATAAAATAGTATAGATTAGAAATTGTTCTAAAGTTATTCCAAATAGATATCGATAACTTATTTTGCATAATATGTTTCTATTAAAAATTTCCTTTTAAAGTGTACTTAACGGAAATAATGAGAGAGATAAAATAAATATCAATATTTAATACTTACATCAAGAATATATTTCATAGCTCTTTGAAGTCGATTCTCCCAACTTTCCTTTTGGCTTAGAGGCCTTTACCGTGAATATTTCAGAAATAAGCTGTATCATCTAAAACGGAACGTGGCGTAGTATTTTGAGGGTTACCAAGCATTTACTTTAATTTGGCCATATTTTTCTCATTTTAGCTCGAATTTTGTACAGCATATATTTTTTCATTTACAGCGTAGGTACGCAATTTAGTAACACTTTTCTAGAAAAGTAGAAAAGATAAAATATAGTGTCACGCTATTCACTTGCTATTCTCAGTATTATCAAAGTATTACATTGTATGGAGATTTATGGTGTGTGGTTCCTATAGACTAGCATAAAAACAGTCAATACTGACATTGCAAAAAAATTAACTTATGGCCTTTGTTGAAGTAAATAGTTCCGCTTCTTTGTTATAGTAATTTACATTATTATGAACTTTTAAACCAACTTTGCTGATACGAATATTTTTTTAAATATATTTTTTCCAATGGGATCATAAAAGAGTTCCTTTGCTAGATTTAAAAAAAAATAACACATTACTTTAAACGACTTTATTATAGACGTTACTCCTTGAAAATTATAAAATGAGCACATCCATGATATTTCCATGTTAAAAAAAGTCAGATAAAGATTTTTAGTCCTGCTGGTGGTAGACAATGGTATATATTTTAGTAATAATGCTACTTGTAAATGCTTGAGACCGATCTATGTATGAGCCCGCTGAGTTTCTTTTTCCAGTTTTTCTCAGACCTCAGCTTCTTCTTTCCAAACTGGTACTAGACTCATGATGTTTAGTAAAAAAATGTAATAATTTAATGCTGAATAAAATATTTTGAATTTTAATTTGAAATTTATCTGATATGGTCACACTGGGCACAGTGCAGCAGCTGGCAGTTCCAATTTCGTTGCCATTGCATTTTGAAGACTAAATTTGTGCCTAACAGTGATATTTAAATGTTATAACGTCGTCGTTTGACTCATTTTTTTATTGCTATCACTATTTGCTAATGGCAATAACAAACTACCAATTAAAAAAACAAATGTCATATTGACATTTACTCCTTTATAAAGTGACGTTTTTGAATCAGTTGAATTTTTTTAACACTCTCTCATTTTTAAGTTATAATCTGTAAAATAAAATATATTAAGCACTATATGTAACTAGAACACGATGTAAAACTGCTACGTCTAAAAGCATTTTGTTTAGAAGGACAAATTTTTGACAATTTATCGTACAACAAAAAGAACAGAACATATAATGTTAAGAATTTTTGTCATTTTTGAAGCTAGAAATATATTAATTAAGATTTTTTATCCAGTCGTTATCTACTAATATAATATAATTTAGTTAAATATTCCATTTCTTTAATATCCATTTATAGTCAAAGATAGTATAGAACTATGGCCTTAATACTAGAATAAATATACACTTTTATTTACGTGGGGAAATGCATATATATATATATATATATATATATATATATATATATATATATATACGCATACCACCTGCATACATACAGCTGGTTATGTGGGACTTAGCGGCAAAGCCATTACTACCCACTAAAACCCAACCAAGCTTCCCCTGTTTTAACGAAGGCGTCGTAGGATCGCTTACGCAGTCAACTCCGACCCCCCGACGACAGACCTGCCAAAGCAGATCACAACAACCATGGAGTTACTCCAAAGGTCCACTCTGCTATTAGAGAAATAACAGGAGCAACCGGCATAGCACGTCGCCCTTCGAGGTGGCCCGGCTCGCAGTGTGTTTGTTGGTTTCGCGCCCGGATGAATCTTCCGGACGCTAATGACCACCCCAACCACGACAAGGAGAAAGCACATGGGGGGAAGGGGGGTGAGAAATGCCCTAATATACATCTAATTTGACTACATTTATTCATTGTTTGCAATTTTAATAGAAACAATTGGCCCTTTGTGTCTTCTATCGTCTTTACAATGAAGAGTGTTTTTCGATCTGGTGCCACTGTCGCGATTTATCGCACTCTTTGCCATCAGGTTGGATCATGCACATCCTAGATCACCATCGTACCAACAGGTGGATTATTTGCTCGAATGTCCATTTCAACTTTAAAGAGCAGCCAAAGTTTTCGAAAAATACGTACAAAATACAAATACTAATTAAATAAATTAAATTCTTAAGTAATTTGGTTTTGAAACATACGAAATTAATTAGTAGGCCTTAGTGGATTCCAAAGTTAGGCTTTAGTTATAGTTACTATAAGCGCCACACGACGTCAGCCTATCTTTAAACTTTATTTTATATACTAGCATTGCCCGCGGCTTCGCCCGCGTTCAGATGACCAAAAACCAAATTCTCAGGTTTTACATATTAGTATACTCTTACATTGCAGTTTTTGTATTTTTTCTCAGAAATGAGACATTTTTCCTCTGTAAAAAGTATCCTATATGTTGACCCGGATAACCAGCTATCACCATTCCAAATTTCATCAAAATCCCTCTAGTAGTTTTTCTGTGATGCGGTAAGATAGACAGACAAAAATAAGCTGTCATTTTGATCTACACAGTATGAACTTACTACATCTGCCTGTCTGTTTTGTTTATATTTATTATTTGATTTTATTATATTAATAACAGGATCCCATGACGATGGTAGTACCCAGCCATCATCCCTATTGAAAATGACAGCTTATCAGATTAATATTTTTCATTTTTCATTTGTAAAAGTATATATTAATAGTGTTGCTTAGTAAGTTGTTTTTAAATAATAGCAAACTAAATTAAAATTATTATCCTTAATTAATTTTAACTTTTTAAATTACACATAGATCAATTATATGGCTTAAATAATTAATACTATATTTTATATTTTTCTTTATGGTTATGAATATAATAATGGCAACACTAAATATAGATTACTAATTAATATTTTAAAATTGTAATAATTATAAAAATAATAGCAAAAATTAAATAAATAAGTTTCCATATTCAATTATAATTAAAATTATAAAAATGTTTTAAAGTTAAAATATTGTAATGTAATTGGTGCATTTTTCATTTTGTTAATTGTGGGTAGGCTGTCTGTAACAACTATACATTCAAGACATGTAACACCTCAGTCTCTCCCGTGACCATGGATGCTGTAAAGCATTCGAAACGTCGGGAACCAAAAATCAAAATAAATCCGCGAAATAATCCGAAAAGATAGTTTTATTTAATAATGTCAAATATTCGCGTAAATCTAAGAAAGTATTATGTGAACCAGTACGGACTGGAAACCGCAAACAAGATACGCCGGTTAGAAGATCTAAAGACAAAGCGCGCAAGATTATTAACATCGTTAACTTTCTTGAAGAGATGTCGTGATCATCGTCTCATTCCTACGTGTGTGAAAATATCTTCCAAAAAGAACATACGAGGAAGCGCTAAGATCGTAAACCAGGCAAGTTTTAAGTTGTTACGGACAGTGATTCGACAAAATCGCCGCGATCTACGCAGAAATGACCGAGACATTGAACAGACGTCTAATATTGTTAAGACAGTATTGACACCATCTGATTTCAACGATTGCATTGACACTTTAAATAAGCGTGAAACAACCAAATATAATCAGTGCAAAATTAAACATATTTTAAAATATCAAAAACTCGTTGAAAAATTAAACATCAAAAAGAAAAAGAAAACCATAGAGTATAACGGAACGCGCCCGTCTACCACAGATACACACTCGTGCGGACCTCTAGCTGTTGTCAATCTGTCAAAACAAACGTTGGACGAACCTACTATTCGGGTACTAAATAAAGGTTTGAATTTTGCTGTAACGCCTACGCGCATTCCTTATGAAAACATTATTTGCGCAGTTGAAGATGCCCTGGCCCAAAACATTATGAAAACTGAGGATATGGAGGCCATACGTCAAGATGTTTCGTCTTTATTACGTCGTAGTACTAGGCCCAAACCAAATCTCAATAAACAAGAGTATTTAGCGTTGAAGAACCTACGCAATAGGTCAGACATCACCGTTCTACGCGCAGACAAAGGAAATGCAACCGTTGTGATGGATACATCAGATTATAATGATAAAATAAAACAACTTTTGTCGGATGAGAGCACGTACAAAAAGGTTAAAACGGATCCAACTAACACCGTTTTAAATAACACTAAAAAGTTAATTAAGGAACACTCCGACACATTAAATCTTGATGTTAAAAATCTTATTCCATCATGTGCAAAACCACCTAAGTTGTATGGACTTCCGAAAATACACAAGACTAACGCTCCGCTACGTCCAATTGTGAGTCAGATCGACTCACCGACATACAAATTGGCTAAACTAGTAGCAAAAGTACTCTCACCACTCAGAGGATTAACAAGAGCGTTCACAAAGGACTCTTACCATTTTGTCAATGAAGTGAAACAGCTAAAACTCATGGACAATGAAACAATGGTTAGTTTCGATGTACAGTCCTTATTTACCAGCCTACCAGTGGAAGACTGTATTGAAATAATATCTAGGAAGCTACTAGATCACAACATGTCAATAGAATACATTGAACTTTTAAAACACTGCCTAACATCCGGCTATCTACTGTGGAATGGTGAATTCTATAGGCAAGTGGATGGAGTGGCCATGGGTTCGCCAGTCTCCCCCGTCGTAGCCGACATCTTCATGGAGGACTTCGAGGAGACTGCTCTGAACACATCACCCGTGACCCCTCGTTTCTACAAGCGGTATGTAGATGACACTTTCACAATATTACCATCTGATAAAATAACTGTATTCTTAGAACACCTTAATTCTATAAATCCTAAAATACAATTTACAATGGACTTAGAATCGGACAATACCTTAGCTTTCCTAGATGTATTAGTTAAACGTAACCCAGATAACACCTTGAGTCATACTGTGTATAGAAAGAAGACCCATACTGATAGGTACCTGAATGGTGAGTCTCACCACCATCCTTCACAGTTAGCTACCGTGGGAAAATCTTTGTTTCAGAGAGCGCGCGGGATCTGTGACGAGCAACACCTGGCCGGAGAACTGCAACATGTCAAGCAAGTTCTGCGTGACAACAAGCTGCAAGTGCCGCGCCTGCGTCACAGTGACCGAGTGAAACCAGCCACAGTCGAGCGCGTCCCTGCAGTCTTGCCATACATGAAAGGAGTCACTGACAAGATTGGCTACATTCTAAAGCGAGCTTCAATTAAAACCTACTTCAAGCCGCCAAAGAAAATTAGTCAGTTCTTACCACCTGTCAAGTGCCACATCCCTCTACAAGATGCAGGAGTTTACAAGCTTGATTGTGATTGTGGGCTCTCTTACATTGGACAAACAAAGCGATCCATTAGAACCCGGGTCAAAGAACACATAGCTGATGTGAAGCACCGTCGCAATACAACATCTGCTGTCTGCAAACATAGCCAGGACCGCCCAAGCCATTATATTCGTTTCGATAGACCTCAAATCCTGGCGAAAGAAAACCGATATCGCCCTAGAATGATTCGAGAAGCCATAGAAATTAAAAAACATCCAAATTTCAATAGGGAAGATGGCTGGGTACTACCATCGTCATGGGATCCTGTTATTAATATAATAAAATCAAATAATAAATATAAACAAAACAGACAGGCAGATGTAGTAAGTTCATACTGTGTAGATCAAAATGACAGCTTATCAGATTAATATTTTTCATTTTTCATTTGTAAAAGTATATATTAATAGTGTTGCTTAGTAAGTTGTTTTTAAATAATAGCAAACTAAATTAAAATTATTATCCTTAATTAATTTTAACTTTTTAAATTACACATAGATCAATTATATGGCTTAAATAATTAATACTATATTTTATATTTTTCTTTATGGTTATGAATATAATAATGGCAACACTAAATATAGATTACTAATTAATATTTTAAAATTGTAATAATTATAAAAATAATAGCAAAAATTAAATAAATAATTTTCCATATTCAATTATAATTAAAATTATAAAAATGTTTTAAAGTTAAAATATTGTAATGTAATTGGTGCATTTTTCATTTTGCTAATTGTGGGTAGGCTGTCTGTAACAACTATACATTCAAGACATGTAACACCTCAGTCTCTCCCGTGACCATGGATGCTGTAAAGCATTCGAAACGTCGGGAACCAAAAATCAAAATAAATCCGCGAAATAATCCGAAAAGATAGTTTTATTTAATAATGTCAAATATTCGCGTAAATCTAAGAAAGTAAAAATTTTTTTTTTATATAATGATAGGTAAATTCTACTCATATAATGATTTCCTCAAATTTTCAATAATGATTATGGTCAAACTTCAACTACACGGCAAAAACTAGATTTAATTAATTTTCAGCATTACGAGTTTCAGCACTATAAGCTCTAGTATAATGTATTAAATTTAAACACAATATTTTGAAAAGGATAATTATAACAATAAAATAACTAAAGTTGTTTATTTCATAGAATTGTATCAGCACCACCATTTTTTTGAAATTCGTATCGGTTTTTTATTTAAATGTACATAGTACAGAAACTTTTCAATGCATTTCGATAATAGTTTTTATCGCACTAGCTATACTTAACTAAATGCCAATTCATTTGATGAAAGAGGTTTTACGATACCGGTTAACCTTTTCAATTTTTTTAGATATATTTTAAAATAGATAAATAAAGCTATTAATGCATTAAACATGTTTATGTAATACCAATATAATTACAAATGTGACAGACAATCGATTTTATGTACAGTAAAATCGATTTTCTGTTCATAAATATAGCAAACCTAATCAAGGTATAGTACCTATTATATTGCGAACCACAGAGTATTCATAATTTCAATAGAGTCAATAACTTTGGTAGGACTACACTGCTTACAAGTCTTTAGGGCAGGCTTATTTATCCATTGGAGTGGGCTCAATTCTAATTTGTATGAATTATTATTCTCATTATAAAGGTGATTAACTCGAATGAATCTGATTAGTATAGATTTTTACTAAAAGATACTATGATTAAATCATTTTAAACATATTCCCTGAGGCATTAAATATTTTCTTGATTTATATGTAAGACTAGCGACTCACCCTCGCTCCGCTCGGGTGGGTTTTAACGGTTGGTATAGATTTCTCAGAGATGGGATATTTTCCCGCAATAACAAGTATCCTATATGTTGGCCCAAATAACCAGCTATCATCATATCAAATTTCATAAAAATCTGTCCAGTTGTTTTCTCCTGACGCGACCCATCATGATCGCAGATAGACAGACAAAAAATCTAAAACTGTAGGTTCGGCCTCTGTATCGATAATAATGTCTATTTCAATAAGATTTTCCAAAAAAAAAATACTAAGACTAGCAACTTACCACACATTCTCATTTTTGAGGAAAACTATAACCTATATATATATATATGATGTAATTAACAATACGCTTGGATCAGTTTGTAGTAGTCCCATGGAAAAAAGAATAGAAAGTAGTTTTATGAAAAAATCACATAACTCTTTTACTAATATGAAGAAACAAACCAAAAGACACATTTTTATTCATAGTATTAACAAGAATTTATATTCGTATGCAAATATTACTAAGTTTACAACTAACTATATATCAAAACCTAAACTTGACAAATACGTGGAAGATAAAGTTGCCTGATTTCCGCAAGAGATTAAAACAATATTAATAACTCATTGGCGAATGAATCGGGTCCTTTGGGTGTGAACTATCACACTGTGAAAGTTTTAGATGTGACAGTGAATAGATAATTTAAGCTCTGTAGAGCTTTCATAAGCACACAAATAAAATCTTCGATATAACGAAATAAAATAACTATATAAGCAGTTATTTTGAAATGAAAGAAATAAGGAAATGTAATGCAGAATGTTAAAAGGTTTGAATTTTTTGTATCATTTTGCCATGCATTGTATTGCTTTATTTCGATGTGTTTCTCGACTTCAATTAAATTACCATAATTTCTGATAGTAACATTATTTTTTCGCAATACATAATAGCCTATAATAGCACTCGGCGTTCATGAAGCTTTCTATTAATGAAAAAACTTTCATAATTGGTTCATGTTGTTTCATAGATTATCCACGACATACAAACTACCCAATATTACGTCTTCATCTAATACTTTTAAACGAGCAATTCCTGTATATTTATTTATATATACCGGCGATCTCGGTAACGGCTCTAACGCTATCGCTGAAGTTTGGTATGTGGGAGTTTTGGGGGCGAAAAATCGATCTAGATTAGACTTATGCCTGGGAGAACGCGTGTATTGGAGTTTTCATGCGGTTGTCTTTCGCGTTATTCTACGCAAAATATGGTCGCTAATTCCGTACGCTCATTAAGTATCGTAGTCAAGGCACAAGATTGATAATCACAGGTGTCCTCTTTAACATCGCTACATTTACATAAATTCCACAAAAAAATGAATATATTTTCATTACCTTAATGCTAATGTTTTTTTATACGTTATAGATTTAATTTTTATGGAATCAAACTTCTAATATAAAAGGGTGCGTGCGTGCGTGAGTGAGTGCATGCATGTGTGTGGCTGTGTGGGTGCGTGCGTGCGTGCGTGACCGTGTGTGTGTGTGTCAGTGAACCAAGGAGTCCTAAGCTTTTGACCTGATCTCAATTTCAAATTAAAAAATATTTATTCAATATTATTATTTCTAAAATGTACGTCTTATTGCTTGTCCAAAGCACTACCGGTAGTTCATAAAATTATCAATTCTGAGAGGCGAAAGAATTTCAGTGCAATTATAGTTATTTTTATAGAAAAAAAAACATATGCAACAATAGAGTCTGGGGGCGATTACATTATTCTCAAGATGTGCTATTTTCTAGAAAATCATTTATGGTATGATATATTTATGATTATTTTTAATATCTTAATAGATCATAATAGTCTTTAGCAAACAAAACTACGTTTTTAACATTTTTTAAGTCTAGCAATACAAGTTTTTGAACGTTAATTATAATAAAGACTTAGTTTTCTAAATATTCAACAATACAAATGGCGTGTACCTTTCTATTTTTGATATATAAAAACTTTTAAAAACATGAACTGATAAATTAACAAAAACTTTAGTATTCTAACGATAAATTAGAATTTCATTTCAAAATAAGCCCCATTTAAAATTCTAAATAAATATTTAAATGAACAAAAAACAAAAATTCAACGGCACGTCTCTGGCATATTACATTAAAATATATTACATACATACGTTTCTGATTAATCGCTGGCTTGTAGAATGATAAGGGATGCCTAATCCCACCCCGTATCACGTAAAGTGTGATTTATTTACTAATTTTTAAAACATTTTAAATAGACTCATTTTATATGCGACAAGGTTTTCTTAGTCCCCTCTATATTAACATAGAATAATATATGCTATTATTAAATCAATGTGTTGCAAATGGATATGGCATCTTTAAGGTAAGATTTTTAAAACTCTAAAAACGATGTCTCTAAAAATATGTTGTGTAACATAAAATATGTGAGAATATATACGAATATCTTGATAATAGAATATAATTGTTCTTCTACGTAAAATTTGAAGCAAAGAAGTCTAGACTTAGAATAATGAAGTAAGGCCTTATGTTAGACATTTTTATTATGAGCATAACAGCTCGGTTATACTCGTAGTGAGAGAATATGTGACCCTAAGTTAGAGTACGTTCGGATAAACGTGTACGTGATATTTTGTTTTTGCTTATACGAGTACATTTGCTATTTTTAACCGACTTCCAAAACGAGGAGGTTCTCAATTCGTCGGAATCTTTTTTTTATGTATGTTCACCGATTACTCGAAGACGCCTGAACCGATTTGGAATATTTTTGTTTTTTTTTGAAAGGGTATACTTCCCAGGTGGTCCCATATAAATTTTATCGAAATCGGTTGAGCGGTTTTTAAAAAATCCACAATAAATATTTTTTTGAAACAAATTGTTTAATTGAATATGTTATTAAAAACTTTCTTCCTACAAATTACTTGCTTATTACGTCTACACTAAAAACATTTAAATAAAAACTTAAAAAAAAACCGACTTCAAGGCACTAAAATGTAAAAATAACTAAACGAGGGTTTTCATTTAGAGTAGATACCTAATCAGATATTTTCGAAGTCGGTGCCAGCGGACAAATTTTAAGATATGAATATCTAATACGTAAATATGTATTTTACGTATCAAAATATATTAGATTTCCTATGCGTCGGCTGGCACAGACTTCGAAATATCTGATTAGGTATCTATTCTAAATGAAAACCCCCGTTTAGTTATTTTATACATTTTAGTGCCTGGAAGTCGGTTTTTTTTTAAGTTTTTGTGTTTGGTTTTTTTATGTAGGTTTATAAATTTCAGGGCTATATTTTTTAATTATTACTTACTTGTCACAAAAGGTGACATTTCGTAGTTTTTTTATCTATGTTTTTTTTAATACTCAGCCATAATTTTTTGCGAGGAATAGAGAACAGAAATATGTTTTTCACATTTCGAAATATTTTATTTCAATATTTTAAAAGTAAATTATATAAATTTTACTCTAATAGCTGTGGACTAAAACTGGTCGACGTAGCTAGGGCCGACCTCGGCACCACACCCAACATAATAATACTCTAATAGCTATATAATTTCCACGTTCGCAGTCTTTTTACTGATAACATACACACATAAAGAGAGTGTGCAGCATTTCACGAGAGTATCCCACGTTATCTACACAACCGACCGTGAAAAGCTTTTAGTAATAAAATTAGGCACAGATCCAAATGTATTTTCGTTTTAACATAAAATATGTTAGTTTTTTTTTTCCAAATCCATTCTACTCTATACTCTAAATTCTTTCTCGACACTTTGCAGGGTGTCGTAAGTTTAACAATATACTGCTTTAATAAAACCTTTTAAAAAATTGGCTAGTTTTGTTTGTTTTTTTATGTGTTGACATCTTTTAGTCTATTATGTAATGGGATTTCCTAGTTCTTTGTCTAATTTTTTGAGTCTTAATTGCGACACTATGCGAGATTCATATATCGCACTTACACTTTACTATATTAAAAATTTCTCCTTTTAGCTTAAGAAATGCTTTATAGTTGTGTCAAACGCCGTCTTTACTTTGAAAACCCGTACTTTGTCTAGTTTCTATTCATAATTTGTAATGTATTTTGTTTATTTTATTTTTATTGTATAATTTGGTGTGCTTTTCCTATAGTTTGTAATATTTTATAATTACTTGACAACATGTTTGGCTCAGTTTATAGTGACTCTACGGGCCTACTTCCTGTGCCGACGGTCTTCGGTTCGAGTCCCGCTAGAACTATGATAATGATTATATCTTTCTTTCTGCTTCAGAGATTATTATTATTATTTTAATTATTAAGCTAATTCTAAAAATATTGGCTAATTCTTATCAATGTATCACATAAACGAAGCAATATGTGAAAGCTGTTATTTATTATGAACGCGTATGGATGATACACTTTTAAAAATAACTTCTGCTCTGTCTTTACTAAATAATAATAATTCTTTATTTCAGATACTAGATCCACAGTACAAAAATATAAATAAATATACTTTTAAAACATACATATTATAAATATAAACACCCATGACTGGAGTACAAACATTCGTGCTCATCACACAAATGAATGCCCCCAGCGGGACTCGAACCCGCGACCTCTAGCACAGCAAGTAGGGTCACTACACACTAAGCCAAACGCGTCGTTGAATAAAATATTTATCTTTATTAACTGCGTATCTTTCAGTGCAATTTTACTTTACGAAAATATAAAGAAAATATAATGAAAGTTGATGTTATGATTTTCGGTGCCTGATTTAACGTTCGGCAAACAATCACGTCCTTTAGCAGAGATACGGAAACATCGTCATTTCAATGCCAGTGGTATAGATATCTTTGTCTGGTACAAGTTATGAGATAATTTATTACTATACAATCGATTATATAAATTATTATTGAAAATTTGAGAAAATCATATATGAATAGAACTAGCGACTTAGGGTACGACCCTACGTTTTAACGATTAGTATAGATTTCTCATATATGAGATATTTTCCCGCAGTATAATGTATCCTATATGTTGACCCGGATAACCAGCTATCATTATTCTAAATTTCATCAAAATCTGTCCAGTGGTTTTCTTTTGATGCGTTCCTAGACAGACAAAAATGCTAAAAACAATAGATTCGGCCGTTGTATCGATAATAATGTCTATTTCAATAAGATTTTCCAAAAAATATTTCATGTACAGATACGACTCAGTTAGAATTTTATTATATGTTTAGAAAAACGTTTAAAAAAACTAATTATTTCTGAACTTATTAATAACACATTAAAGCTCGTGAATTGCTACTAAACAAAAAAGAACAGAAAAGCGGTTGACTAACAGAGTAAAAGAAAGGTACTGAATTGGTTGTATCTTGGCCTCTTTGTATAAACATAGATTCAAAACGTTGAGTAAAAAATTGTAATAATTTAATACTGAATAAAATATTTTGAATTTTAATTTGATTATTCTCTATCTTAAAAGTAAATAATACACTTACAATTTTTCTAAAAGATTTTTGGTTCCGATGTACATATATAGTTTTATGTAAAATGTCAAATATTCGCGTAAATCTAAGAAAGTGTTATATCGTACACCGAAAACAATTTGCGCCAAAAGATGCAAAATCAATTCTTTCTCAGGATTTACGTGCATTATACTTATTTGTAAGATACAAATATTTATCTTTGTTTAATCAAAACGGGGACATGTCTTTAGGGACTGTCAGACAGCATAAATGCATGTCCAAAGTATAGGCGGAAGGTAAAGTTCTTTAGAATCCGATTCTAAATCTTAATATATTATAGAAAAATACTATTTTAATAAATATTTTATTACTACCGTATCTATAGTTTTCTATTATAATATTAATACGTTTTACGTTAACTTTACTTATATTGCGTATTCGGAAGATTATTCCTTGGTATAGTTAAATGTTTTATGGAGAATGTATGTATTGCAGAAAACTAAAATATTAACTTGTTTCAGTCCGCGGCACTACTCGCGTAATTTATTTATGTATAATTACTTCTAACTGTGTAAAAACTTAAAATTATAGAATATTGAAGCCTTTGTTAATTTCATATATATAAACGGAAAAATTTGTTTGTTTGTCTGCACGTACTCTAGTAGAACGGATCTGTTTTTTTTTTTTTATTATATAGTCCATTATTAAGGAAAATTACAGCGTACCTTTAACTTTAACACATGAACCTCAATTACGTTCACTTAGTGAATTACAGACGGTTTTCGACCACAGTGTTGTGTTGTTTGCTCAGTCTTTAAATAATATTATCTAAGAAATACGGTAAAATTGCTTGTTTAGTTATTGGCTATGCAAGCCTATTCTGGCATTAGTACAAAGTACTTTAGCCTCGACACATTCCCCCAACCTATTTACCTACTTGGCACAGATTATATTTATCTATCTCCTACATTTAAAATGAAAAAGGAATATTATTCAAGTTTTTTTAAAGATAATATTATATACAACACAAATGAAATGAAAATTTATTTAGATAGAATTATTACAAGCACTTTTAAATCGTCAATTTAAAGAGCGTCAGTGTAGTCAGTCTGTGAGAAAGCTAGCACCGACTCGGAAAGCAGTTCTGCAGCTGAGAGCTGCATATCATGTATTTAAGAAAATAACTATTTACTTTTTAAAATGTATAAAAAATTATTACATTTAATTTACTTTGGTTCTTCCATAATTATTTCTTAGAAAACCTCGTCCGATAAAGTTTGAAGGCAGCGATTTCTTATCACCCTTTCGTTTTCCGCCATTATTTTGACGCAGCGTTTGTGCGGAACTTTAAATATATAATAGCTACGAGGCCTGTGTTATGGATACCAGATAGTTGATACCCTACATATATATAAATAAATTTAAATGCATACATATTATAAATATAAACACCCATGACTGGAGTACGAACATTCGTGCTCATCACACAAATGAATGCCCCCAGCAAGTAGGGTTACTACATACTGAGCCAAACGTGTCGTCTGTAACTTTTGTAGTGTAGTATACTCAGATTCATATGTATCTACTTACCTCATATGAGAATCAAATCCACATTCCAGTCAGTGTCAAGTAATTGTCGCTAGTATTGTTTTAAGTTGTTGGACAACGTATATAGATGGATGCAGAGAAGTTTGCTTGTATCATTAACAAGTAAGTAAGAGGCAACGGTCGTCTTCTGCATTATTCACTTCAAAATTACTTCTTCTTTATTATTCTAAATTAATATTAAATTTTATATTATATTTATACAAAAAATATAATATTGAATCAATTGAAAAGATATTTTGTAGTTTGTTTTTCATAATCCTGAATAATAATTATTTCACCAATGAAATTAGTAAGTTAAAGTTAATAAGTAATATTACTGTTACTGTTAGCCTACATCATCCCACTGCTGGGCAAAGGCCTCCTCTCTACATTTCCAAGTTGTGCGATCTTGCCCACAAAAAGTATATGGAAAGCAAAAAAAAAATATTTCTTCTAAGAAATTTCATAACTAATAGGTACATTCAATTAAAAGAAAATTTAGTATTAGAAAATTTTACATGTCACATAACAATTTGAACTTAAAGCAAGCTTATAGTATTTCAGCATTTGGACCACTCGCAATATCATCGGCGCGGAAATGCCTCCTGGCTTATTTCCGACACGCCATAAAAAGGTCTCGATGCCAAGAGCAGTATATGTAAGGTTCTTTATAACTTCGGATTTTTCTACATATACAAATATGTATGGAACATCAAATTTATACCCTAAACTAAAGAAATAGAGACGATTTCTATATAATATAATGTAGACTAAGTAAATCGAACTGAAAATATAATTGAATACATTGTTATATAAATACCAGGTTCAGTAATGTACGTGAATACTTTTACCTGTTACAAAAGAATTATGCTTATGTTAGGATTGTTATTTGGTAATATTTTTTCAGTAGCTGTATGGTAAGTCTGTTATTAAAACTTATCTCGTTTGTTTAGTATATATAGATATTTTACAGACCTACAGAGTCATTTTGTTCCATACTAGCGTTATCCACGGTTCTGTCCATGTATTTAATTTATGTATAACTAGAATATTTACGTATGTATGTATAAGCAGCAAAAACATGTGACATTCATATAAACTAGCGTAAGCCTATGGATATGTTTCATATAAACTTGCGAAAGTCCTTTAATACGAACCTTTTGCAAAATCCTTAGCTGACGTCTTCTACCTATAAAGTACCTGCAAAACTAGCTTCAAAGGTCAAATAGTTTTCGAGACTTCACGTTTAGTCCGTAGGCGTAATGTTTAGTTTTCAGTTTTCAGGTTTAATATATTTTGGACGACTTTAATAGTAGTACCCTTTCTAATTTTCTTTCTTAACTAGACTGCGATTAATATTTAAAGTTAGCGCTGAATAAAATTAGCAAACAATGGTATAAAATCTGTTACATGGGTGAAATACATAGGTTTGCTTAAATCTAATATAACATAAAGCTTTATATACGAACAAATAACCTGACGTCGCACTACCTTAGGGAAGGTAATTTTAATTCTTTTTTTTTATGTGATCACATCTTTCCCAAGCTACGCTTATCTTCTAGAAATCACCGAGTATTGTATTCCACTACTTGTTCTTTTACCACTATCTACTTTTTTCACTGCACTTAACTTATTACGTAATATTTCTTCTAAATCTTCATTTAACTTTGAACTTGTACTAATCACTCGATATATTGCCACCCTTTTGGACGGACTAGAATGTTCTATGTTCATAAAACAAACAATGAAATGATATTGACCGTGGAACAATAAAAATCTAAAAAATCCTTAAATTTTTTGAATGACATATTTAGATTTATCATTCATTTCAAATTGTCCTTTTAGTACAATTTAAAAAAAAATTAAGAACAATATTATGTAGTTTATATATACGAGCGGAGCTGTGGACCAACAGTAGTACTATATGTCAAAATTATACTATTGTCTTTAAGAAGAGTAAAAAAATAGTACAACAAAATAGTACAAAAAATAGTACAATTTTGATTTAATTAGGTAGTATATATGTTTTCATGGCACATATATATTAATATGTCAATAGCATTAGATCGTCTTGATAGAATCACTCACGAATGCAACGTGATCTTTGCAGATCGATTTGACCACATTCAAACTTCAAATTCAATTACGGCTTTACAGAGGTTTCATGACATTGTCATGAAATAGTAATATTGTGTATATACAGTATATGTGTATATGTGATTTTTTATCAATTTTCACATCGCACGTATTTATTTACAAAAAGATACACATAGCGTCTCAAAAGTCCTCAAAAAAAGAGCTCGCCATAGGAAATTGTGCGATTTTTTGAAATTGTGTTGAATTGATGTTTACAAAAATGTTAAAATATTATTAGGAACCTTAAAAAATATATAAAAATGAAAAAACCCGATTGCGTAAAAAGTGAACTAAAAAGAAAGGTACAGGTAGGTTATCGAAGGAAAATTTATTTAAATAAATATTATGCAATCGGTCGACATATGTACATTTTTAATGGTTGTTGCGACATAGTACTTAAATATATAAGTCGCTTATATTTTTATAATAACCTCTTAAAAACCTACATTTTGACACCTCACTCGATAAATTTGGATGAAAACAAAACTTAATGACACACAAATTGGCGCCTGCGATCCGCCATGTTGATTTTTAATAATATTCTAAATTATCATAATGTTTACAGATTTTACAACGCATTTTTTTGTTATAGAATAAAATACTACTTAAAGTAATTCAAAAGTCATTAAATTATTACGTACGAGTATAATCTAACACTATGTCAGACTTCTATATGTAAGCTATTGGAATATGAAAATGATATCATAAACAAGGTCCATAGTTACAATGCAGTTGATTTATTAAAGCAAATTGCGGCGATATACGGCGGAAGTGACGTCATTACCCTCTATCGCTCCGACCACGCTGTTCGAGGGATTCATAAATTTTAGTGAAATATAAGAGGAGGCATTACAAGAATAAGTCATGTTATTATTCTTTAGAACCACGTAGAAATAGTAATGTTAAAAATTTGTTTTCTTCTAATGGTCGAAGTTCGATTATTTTTGACCATGCAACCATACTCATTATTGAAAATTTGAGGAAAACATAAATATAAATAGAATTTCCGTAATTTTTTTTAATTTATAACTCTAAAGCTACTAAAACAAAACAAAAAAAAATCGGTTAACAAACAGAGGAGTAAAAGGTACCGAACTGTTTTTATGTTGTCTTTGTCTATTTAATATATAATTGTTTCTCAAAAAAAATTATGGTCCTTGCTGATTCCTATAAAACAGGATCGATAGTTAAAGTATCTATAAAAATCATTCCCTCGATGAGCTATCATTCCCTCACTTTTTGAATTTTAGTTTTAACCCTTTTTAAACTCCGAAATATTGGGGACTGTTATACCCTTAAGTCATTTAACTCATACACTATCAGATCTATCGCACATTTGCAGAAAAAAACTGTATAATACTAAAAAATAATTACCACGACATTAAAAGAAATCATTTTTCTACTTTATTGAGGATTATTATATGTAGATACTAAATAAAAAAATATATTATTTTACATTATTTAAAAATATATTTTTTTTTTCACTTAAGCATGGTATTAGTATAGGATATATAAGATAAACTGCCTATGCTATTAATTAGACTAAGAAATTCTATTATAACATTACTATCTTCATATGAAAAATTATTTTATCATTTATTTTATTGTTTTCACAGTCCCAAAGTTTATAATCAAGATCTTTTTTCTTTAAATACTTAACGTTTATTAGGTAAAGTTTTCACTATTTTATATACCACATCTATTTGTTTATTATTCCATGTTAGCTGGCCAATGTAGGCGGCTTCCGCAACTCGGTTGGTTACGTACTACTGGAACCCTTTCGCTCTGAAGGAAGACTGAAAATTTATTTTTATAAATGCTGCAATTGTGGTGCGATTAAATTAATACCTATATAATAACATAATATCTTCTAGTGCATATCCAAATGACCAATTTACCAAAAAAGTTTTTAATGCAGAAGTATTGACTTTTAAATGTCAATTCTATGGGTATAAAATATATTTTTTTACTTTAAAAACACCGCAAAGGTGTTTTTAACTACGTATAGTGTATTTTTGTGCATAAAATTTAGAAAAAAATCTTTGTTTTTAAAATGGAGGGAAAATACTCTCAACTGAAAAGTACAATAAGTATTGGTAGTTTGAATAAGGACTACGGTGACGATATAATACATCATTACTACAAAAAAAAAACATTAAATTATTATGAAGCTAGTAATAAATACAAATAGTATTTGATAAATGGTCAACCAGCAATATATTTTGGAAAATTTACTCGTTTGATTTCTATAACAGGTCAATATATCTATAATTTTCTTTATTGTAAAAGTGCTTTTTTACATTTTTCCCAGTCTAGTTGAGTCATGAGTTTTCTTAAAAATAGACGCAATTTATATCTCATTAAAAAAATAAAAACAAGAATAAAAATGTCTATAAAATAAGATATTTATCAATTATTTAGTACATAGTAAATCATCAAACTAAATTATAGAATACTTTCTTAGATTTACACGAATGTTTGACATTATTAAATAAAACTATCTTTTCGGATTATTTCGCGGATTTATTTTGATTTTTGGTTCCCGACGTTTCGAATACTTTACAGCATCCATGGTCACGGGAGAGACTGAGTTGTTACATGTCTTAAAGATATAGTTGTTACAGACAGCCTACCCACAATTAACAAAATGAAAATTGCACCAATTACATTACAATATTTTTAACTTTAAACATTTTTATAATTTTAATTATAATTGAATATGGAAAATTATTTATTTAATTTTTGCTTTTATTTTTATAATTATTACAATTTAAAAATATTAATTAGTAATCTATATTTAGTGTTGCCATTATTATATTTATAACCATAACCAAAATATAAAAATATAGTATTAATTATTAAAGCCATATAATTGTTCTATGTGTAATTTAAAGAGTTAAAATTAATTAAGGATAATCATTTTAATTTAGTTTGCTAACGGCTAAAACGTCGGGAACCAAAAATCAAAATAAATCCGCGAAATAATCCGAAAAGATAGTTTTATTTAATAAATTATAGAACTTAATTTATTATATTTATATAATAAAACAAACTATCTCAAGTGGAATTTCCAAAAAATATTCCATGTACCACATGACCTACATATCTGCGAATTTAATTGACAAGTATTGATATAATTAATAAAATTTCACATATCTCTGCAATAATAAATTATAATTTATGATTTATTTCAGTATAAAATAATGTTATTTTACGTAAAATAAATCTTAATATGTAAATATATAAAAGTCAACATAATATTAAAGTTACATATTTATTTAGCAGTTTAAATATTTTGTTTCCTATTTTAGTTTTACGAAATATTTAAAAATCATCAATTCTAAATGGAACATAAATACAATACATTTCGTTATAATATTTGGTGTTTTAACAAAGTCTATTTGTAGACAAAAAAATGTGTTGTGAATTCCAGTATATGAATTTTCAAGTATTATTTTAGATATGGATAGCCTCCATACATAAAACATTTACAATACAAAATGGTGAATTGTTAACAAAATAAGATAACCAATGTTAGATTATGAAATAATTTAATACTATTTAACTGAAGAATTTAGTAAAAAAATTACTGCTAACTACCTCAAAGATTATAATTATTCTAACTTATAAGTTAACTACACATACCTTATTTTACAAATTAATACCAAAATATTAATTAAAAGTAATATATATTTGTGTAAGAACTCCACACTGACATTAACTTTCGACTGACGTATTATGGATGCGTTCCGGATCACGTATTTTTTTTTATTTTAATTTTTAAATTTAGTAGGCATCTTTCCCTTATAGGTATCTCTCCCGGACTTACCCTATACATTTTTAGAACTTCGTAGCTAAAAGGCAAAAACGGAATTCTTATAATTTCATTATGTATAGTTCTTCGTCTCTTTCTGTGTTCGTATGTCACAACCATTTTATACGGAAACTATTGGATATATAGAGATGATTTTGAAAGGTAGATGACTCAAATATTATCATATAGGCTAAAAAAACTGAAAAAAAAAATAATTGCACTTCATAGAAACAATATAAAATTCAATTTTATTAATACTGCTACTCAAATCATCATTGTAGAAGAGTTTTTTTTATTAAAAAAAAATAAAAAATATCTAATGTAATATAAAATACAAATGAATATTTTTACAATTTTTTCAACGTCTAGGAAAACTAAAATAAAACACTATCTAAAAATTCAAATATTTTTCAAAGGGAAAAGACGATTTTTGATTCATTCCTCGATGTCAAAACATTTATCTCGGTAAACTACGGGATTATCACATTATCAGACTTCTTTCAATCAAAACATTACTACTTAAATGGTATTCAAATATAGAGCATTATAGAAACTTTAAAAGGAAAAGAAAAAGTAGAGTATTATAGTAAAATAAATGAAATAATTAAGCAAATAAACTCATCAAACAAAAATACCTTTCACTCAGTCTCGATGAAATTATAACCAGAACTTGAATTATGGAACACAGAATAAAGATTACACTAGAAATGAGTTCGTTAGTCTTAGACTTTATTTATGTATTTATTTATGTACCTACTATATTATAATATCTTAAAAGATATTTTAAGGGATTTCAGTGATTCTTGAAAGATTTTATGTCTGTAAAGCAATTGAATATTGTCACTTGTTCGACTTTTGTATAGCACAGAACACAAAATAATTATATTTCATACTATCAGCACCTATTTATACCCAGAGAGAACAAGAAGGTTTAAGGTTTACTCTCTTAAAGGAATATGTAACTTAAATTACTTAAATAATGATAAGTAATATTATGTAACATTAATAATGATATACTAAATTAATAATGATATACTAAATTACAAAAATCTATGGCGACGACGTTTTTATGTTTAATATACGTCATGGTTCTATCTGAGCAAGTATAGATGTACTACCATTATCACCTATATATGCTAATTTTAGTTAATGACCAATTTTATAATCTTTTATTTAAATTATGCCAAAAAATTAAACAAGTTCTAAGTTTATTATAAAGGTTATTTGAACGATTTAAAAAAAAATACTCAAAAAATACTTATATGTGTGTATTTTAACAGAGCCTTTTAAATCGGTAAAAACAGTTCCCTCCTCTATTTATATATATTCTCAGATGGAATAAATATATAATAAAAATAAATAATGTTAAAAACAATTTTAATAAACAAAAAAAATAAATAAAAATAATTTAACGCGTATAGCACTTCTACATATACTCTCTCTTCTCAGTGGAATATCAGTGTCAGCAACGGGGATCAAATCAATCGGTAATGATTCTTTGCTCCCAAACGACAGATTTATTACGATCATAAAATATAACAATGGAGATTTACACTTTATTAGAAATGGATCTGAGATGTATTTATACTTATAAAATGGTATACGTAAATGTAAGAATACTTTCTAAAGATTTTATTGGTTTTGTTTTGTAGCTTTATTTTTGTTTAAGCAAGTAAGAAAAATATTTTCTAACGAATTCAAATAATAATAATAATATGCATTTATTTCAGACAAGAAGTCCATAAAAATTATCAGTACACAGAAAACAGAAATAACATGCTACAAAATTATCACAGAAAAGCAAAGAAAAATAAAAACATTAAAAACAAAAGACGACTCTACTCATTTTTAACCACATTTTACTACACGTTATTTTTTTTAACCACAATTCGACATGTATGTTTTTTTTATGTTTGATCACGCATAACTTTTTACAGTGTAGTGCGATTTCGATGATACTTTTTTTTATTGGATATTGTTTACTTCAAAGTGGGTCTCATTTAAATTTGTAAAGAATCCACCCCGTAAGTGCAGAAAATAGGGGATGATGGATTTTTGACAACTGTACTTATGAAAATAGTTTCTTCTACACTAAACATGGAAAAATAAAAACTTAAAAAAATATAAAAAGCGACTTCAAAAATATCATAAAAAGTAAAAAATAACCGATTGGTAGGTTTCATCATTACTACAGATACCTAATTAGATATTTTGGAAATCGGTGCCAGGGAAATCAAAGCACACTTTTTTTGAAGTCGGTTTTTTTTTAAGTTTTCTTTGTATATTTTTGTATGTACATAATATGTCTGTATGTAACGTACGTAGATTACTTGTGAACAGTCAATTTTACTAATTATTTATCAACGATTTTAATAATTATTTATCAACTTAATAGATTATTCTTTAGAAGAGGCAATTCTCAAGGCAGCCTCAATTAAGTTACAAGATAAATTTTCCCACTAAGGAATAACAGTTTTTAGGTGATTAAGAAGTCAGTGTACCTTTTTTTGGTAAAATTTGAAGACGAGAACTTGCTAAAGTTTGTTGTTTTATTTATTTGTCCTTCTTTTATACAGCTATAGAGCAAAGGACTGATATTATTATTCACATATTATATACAGCTGTGGTCTTCAACACTATAGCAAAATTCCCCCACTCTACATGTTTTCTATTTCTTCATAATGTACTTAAAATCATCTGTAATATAAATCTATTCCTATTTATAGCTTATTTAAAGAACTTTGCTTATAGATATCAATTATTAAAAAAAATAGTTAATTTTTTTCTTAAATAAATTAAATTAGATTCGTTTTTATAAACAGACGTTGGCATTAAATTCCTAATTATATTTAAACTTTTTAAATAATAGCTCATTACATGTATTATATATATATCGTGTAAATAAATTATTTTAGTGTAAATAGCCGTTATTGTTTGATAGAATATTGAAATAGCAAAAATGCCACCCTAAAGTAACAAGGATACAAGTTTGCCTGTCCTGTAAAACTTTCAGCAATTAGACGAAGTCTTTCGAGCCTCTGGAGTGATATTACAACGTCAAAACTTCACTGGATCTAGAAAAATTCAACTAAGTACGATAGTTACAATTTCATCGATATACATAGCTTGCTATGTTTGTTTGTTAATACTTCCTATCTAAGAAACACGTCAGTGTATATAATAAAAGGTTACCACCAAAATATTTTTCTCTGGATATGTGCACGTAGTTTTACAACCTGTCGCGAAATGAAATAAAATTATTTCCATCGTCAATCTTTTTCTTTTTAATTATTGAGGAGTGCCGAAAGTAATATAGGATTAATCGTCTGAAGCTGTGATTAAAAGTAAATTAATTATTTAAAGTATGGATTTAATTAAATATTTAAAAGTTTTTTTTTATATAAATGCTTTTATTTTATTACCAAGCGTTTTATTATTTCGATAGTTTTTATTATTTTATTATACTAGAGCACTCAATTTAAGTTTTTTTTTAATGTCGGTGAAAAAGTAGACTTTATACACTTTACAAAAATAAGAAGGAAATTAGACATTTCGATCAGATAAAATTCGACATATCTTATGTAACTTAAATAATAATTGACATAACTTTTTTATCCAGACCGGGAATCAAACTTGTAGTAGCCAGGTTAGCTAACAAAAATCACTATTATCATTGCATGAATAATTTTAAATAAGAATATTTTATAATGAAATAACAAAACTACATTGTATGACTTTTATTATTGTACTTTTATCAATTAATATATTAATATACTATTTTTATAAGTTTACTAGCAAAAATATAAACAAATACACAGATATTAAAAATTTGTTTTATCATTCGATATCAAACATTTTATCTTGAGAGCAGTATCTACAATTTTTCTGAAAAATATTCAATTTACATAAACTCAGCCTTCTCTGATGTTTTATTATACATATAAAACTATACATTGACATAAAATTCGACATGACCCAAATCCTACAAAACTCGAAATACACACTCTAGGGATTTAGTATGTTTTGCAGTCTGTTAAAAGATTTCTGGTTTCTATAAACCGAATCGATGATAATAGTAATATCCAAGAAGTACCGATATAAAAGATTGAAGATAATAAAGGTTTGAGATAGATTCATGAATTATTAAATAACGGACATGCGGTATAAATCTTGATACAGAGTGGACGGGAGAAATGATATATGTGCAAACAATTTACCAATAATAATATTACGTTTGAAAAAAATATGTAAGTTAAATATAATTTCATATAATGGAAAATATGAGTATCAAACTACATTTAATAAGTAAAGACCAAGCGAGGCAAATCGCCAAGTCAAAACTGAGCAGTTTGTACTATCTACTTGCAGTGCCAGTAGTCGCGGGTTCGAGTCTCGCTGGAGGCATTCATTTGTGTGATGAGCACGAATGTTTGTACTCCCGTCATGGGTGTTTATATTTATAATATGTTTGTATTTAAAGTTATATTTGTGTAGTGTATCAATTATGTGATATCCATAGCACAAGCCTCGTAGCACCATGGAACTAGTTAGCGCTGTGTGTTAATGTTCCAACATATTTATATTTATTTATTAATACAAGAATTGCTCATTTTATATAAGATATTCTTAATTGAGAAGCGACGTATTAACTAAAATTATCGAGGAATTTTCTAATATATTATCGAGGATATATGTACGTAAGATGGGCTAAAATGTGTGAAGCTATAAATTACAAAGATGATCTTCTTCCTTAGATAAAAGTTTTTATATTGTACAAGATACTTACTCTTCATGCTCTAGATGTTTCTCACAGAGGGCTTAAATTATAGGACGAACTTTGTTTAAAGACCAATTTCCGACTGCCTCAGATATAAGCGTATACACCATACTCATAACGAATTCTGCGGCTATATAGAACTTTAATGCCAATTTTAATCTTCTTAACCTACTTTTCCTTATGGAATAATTTGTTAGCCTTTTATAGCAATACGTTTTAACGTTTAGTATAGATTTCTCAGAGATGAGATAATTTTCTGCAGTAAAAATTATATATGTTGACCCGGATAACCAGCTATCATCATACCAAATTTCAACAAAATCTGTTCAGTGGTTTTCTTGTGATGTGTTCCGAGACAGACAGACCGACTGACAGGCAGACAAAAATTCTAAAAACAATAGATTTGGCCTCGGTATCTATAATAATGATCATTTCAATAAGATTTTCAAAAAAATATTTAATGTACAGTGAAATGAAATGGTAAATTAAATAAAAAAATCTTTCTTTGCTCAATCTGTCCCCTTAGAAAATCTGTTTTCTTATATTAGAATAATCAGATATTATAAAAACATTATATTTGTGGCCTTATCTGTAGCCTTTGAATAGCCCACTTACAAATATTTCTTTAAATTACTTTATATATGTACTAGCAGAACCCGCGGCTTCGCTCGCGCTAAAACTACAAAAAAAATCTCTAAAAAGATAGGTTTCATACAAATTTTTATGTCCTATTTTACCCCCTTATGGGATAAATTTCGAAAAATGCTAATTCACATATTTATTTAATTGTATTGAAGAGCATTAATACCAAGTTTCAAGTAATTCAAATTATAATATATTTTTTTTTGTGTTGTATCCTAAAAAGTAGCCTATGTCACTCTCCAGCCCTACACCTATCTCCACACAAATAATCACGTTAATCCGTCACCCAGTTTCGACGCGAAACAAGGACAAACAAACTAACAAACACTTTCATATTTATAATATTAAAGTATGAATACACCCGTACATTATACATTTATGAATGAAAAATTTTGGTACACAGATGCTCTTAGGTATCTGACACTACAAGGCATCCGAACAAGCGTAGATAAGCCATTGGTATATTATAAAGAAGCAAATATCAAAGAGTTATAAGTTTAATAAATTTATATTATTTAAAATTAAAATATGACTCAGTAGATTTAATTCTGAAAGTGGTTCACATATTTTGACATCCCGATATCACTTACCGAGTTAAATTTCACTTTAAAATAGCTATTGCACAATAAAAGGTAGATACATTTTTAATAAATGTACAGCTTTATTAAATATCGTTTCGCTTTTACGTGATTAATCATTTATTCCGTGTACCGAGAAATAAATGAGATTTATATAATTTTACTGTAGGTACTCATAAATCGTTTTTGTTAACATCATCATTTTTCAGCCTGTTTTCGTCCACTGCTGGACATAGGCCTCTCCTATGGCACGCCACTGAGCTCGATCTTCAGCTCTACGCATCCAACCGCTGCCAGCCAGTTTACGTATGTCGTCGCTCCACCTAGCTGGAGGGCGTCCTACACTACGTTTGCCGAGCCGTGGTCTCCACTCTAGAACCCGTCTACTCCAACGGTCATCGGTTCTGCGACATAGGTGACCAGCCCACTGCCACTTCAACTTGCTAATTCTTTGGGCTATGTCGATGACTCTGGTTCTCTGTCGGATCTCTTCATTTCGAATCCGATCCTTCAGAGAAACTCCGAGCATAGCCCTCTCCATAGCACGCTGAGCGACCTTAAATTGGTGGACCAATCGCACCGTCAGTGTCCACGTCTCGGCTCCGTATGTCATAACAGGTAGGACGCACTCGTTCAAGACCTTTGTCTTTAAGCTTTGTGGTATTGGCGACGAAAAGACCCGACGAAGTTTATTGAATGCTGCCCATCCCAGCTGTATTCTTCTTTGAGCTTCTTTCTCGAAGTAGTTTTTACTGACTTGCAGTAATTGCCCAAGGTAGATGTAGTCTTGTACTACTTCGAGAGTTGTTCCATTGAGAGCAATCGGTCCCGGTGTTACATGTGTATTGAACATGACCTTGGTTTTGTCCAAATTCATCCGGAGACCGATGTGTTTTGAAGAATCAGCTAGGCTTTGCAGCATGTGTTGCAGGTCTTCCACGGTTTCAGCCATGATGACGATGTCGTCTGCAAATCTCAAGTGCGAAATGTACTCACCGTTTATGTTTATTCCACGTCCTTTCCAGTCCAGACTCTTAAACATATCCTCCAGCGCAGTTGTGAACAATTTGGGGGAAATTACGTCCCCTTGTCTCACTCCTCGATGCAGGAAGATAGGTTCAGACTGCTGGTTCTGGACTTGGACGGACATTGTTGCGGCGTCATACAGACATTTCAACACTTTAATATATCGCCAATCGACTTGGCACCGTTGCAAAGACTCTAAAACAGACCAGGTTTCGATAGTGTCAAAGGCTTTCTCATAGTCTACAAATGCTAGACACAAAGGCTCATTATACTCTTCTTGCTTCTGTATAATCTGCCGCACTGTGTGAATGTGATCTATGGTGCCGTATCCACTTCGAAAACCAGCCTGTTCAGAGGATTGGAAATCGTCGAGTCTACGCGTGAGACGATTCGTGATAACTCTAGAAAACAACTTATAGATATGGCTTAAGAGAGAGATAGGTCGATAGTTTTTCAGCAGGGTTTTGTCACCCTTTTTGAAGAACAAGACGACCAAACTCGTGCTCCATGCCTTAGGAGTTCTCCCCGAAAAGAGGACGGAATTAAATAAGCGCTGGAGTTGTTTTAGCGCAGGAGTTCCACCTGCTTTTAGGAGCTCCGTTGTAATTCCATCCTCCCCGGGGGCTTTTCCATTTTTAAGTTGTTTTAGAGCCGACACGATTTCGTCTAAGCTGACTTCTGGCAGGTCTTCTGTGTAGTGGCGGGTAAGCGTGGCTCTGGGATCTTCGTTATTAGACGTGGGACGGGGCGCTTGCGATGTATATAGGCGACCATAGAAGTCCTGAACTTCTTTCAGAATCTCCGGCTTAGAGACGACGACTTTTCCGCTAGTTGTGGTCAGCTTCGT
The DNA here is from genome assembly GCA_947093115.1 of Brenthis daphne. Taxonomy (NCBI): domain Eukaryota; kingdom Metazoa; phylum Arthropoda; class Insecta; order Lepidoptera; family Nymphalidae; genus Brenthis; species Brenthis daphne. The sequence goes on along the minus strand of OX352473.1, from coordinate 34,234,284 downwards.
CAGATGGCTACGTCCCAGCTTCTGAACAAAGACTTTGGACCCCCGATTTTTCTCAATAGCTTCCTTGATGGAGCATGTATTGGAGTTTCGGAGGTCACGTCTTACCAGCTTCGATATTCTTTTGTTCAAAGCTCGCTGGTTTGACGGAGTAACTGCGGTATCTTCACGTCGCTTCTTCATTAGCTGCAGAGATTCCTCAGAGAGTTTGGACTTCTTACCGGTGCGTTGCATCTTGCAGATCTTAGTCCCTTCTTCCCGGAGAATACCCACTACTTGGTCGAGGTCTTGGTCAATGTCAACGTCTATTGTGGTTTCCAGGGCAGCGAATCGGTTCTCCAGTTTTAGCTGGAACGTTTCAGACCCAGCAGGGATTTGAAGCATATTGGGTCGGAGCGTAGACTTTATCAAACGGTCCCGTTCAAGCTTGTAATCAATACCTAGAGTGCCTCGGACGAGTCGGTGATCGCTTCCGGTGTTGAACCTATTGATCACGGAGACATCTCTAAATATGCGCTTCTTGTCCGTCATAATAAAGTCTATCTCATTTTTTGTCATAGTATCGGGGCTTCGCCAGGTCCACTTTCGGTGGGTCTGTTTCTTAAAGTTTTGTTAACATATCACATTAGTATTATTTTATTTATTTTATTTTTATTTTATTTAGGTACAAAAACAGAAAACAAATTAAAAAAATTACACTTACGTATTAAAAACTAAAAATATCATTTTAAATTTGCTGTCCATTTATATTTGTACACAACATTCAAATAAAAACATATAATAATTATATAAACAAACTTAACCAGAAGGTGAATATTACAGTACGATTCTGTGCATTTAAAGTTACGAGTACATAAAAAATAATAAAAAAAAAACAAAAACAAAATAATATTTACATTTCATGTGGAAAAAAAGACAAAGAAAAAAAGATAAAGGAGATTATATACGAAATGACTAGACGGATTTGAATACAGTTTAATAACACATAGATTATGGTCTAAAGTAACATATGTCTAAGCTAGTATTAGTAATAGTAGGTGAGCCCAAGAGGGGACTTTGAGATTTACTCAAGCGCGGCAGATTAACAAAAAGATTAAAAATTAAGTTAGGACAGATTAAAAATCGTCCATAAACTTTATGGATGATTTTTGTTTCTTCAGCTTGTGGAAATCGGTAGATTATTGAAATATGAGTATAAATGTTTCAGCATGTAATTAGCCCATCACACCTTAATCTGACGGTTTCAAGTATTTCTAACTTATCAAAATGTTTTTTAAATATTCTGAAAGGATTCACAGAGGAGTCATGGTGGAAGTAGTCAACAGAGTGCAAGGTTATTAATCTGCTGCGCTTGAGTAAATCTCAAAATCCCCTATTGGTCTCCCCTACTATAATAAAATTTGCCAAAATTTTGTTAGTATTGTTGTTGTTTCATTACATTAAAACAAAGTTTAGACCTTTTTAATTAGTCATTTTATTGCATGATGTATTTCTTTATGTAATTATTACATGATTCTAGAGTGAGAGACAAAAAAAAATGACAAGCACTATCTCTATCCCACAAGTGTTGCCAACTTAAATAACCAACAAGAAATAGTAATAAAATATTACATTGTATTTTAACCGACTTCAAAAAGGAGGAGGTTCTCAATTCGATTGGTTTTTTTTTTATGTATGTACACCGATTACCCTGAGATTTATGATCCGATTTACGCTTCGATCAACCAGTATTGTTGATCGAAGGATTAACGTGATTCTTCTTTAGTTCGATGCGGAATAGTTGCCATTTGGTCCCATAAAAATTTGACATGGTCGGTTAGATTTCTCTAATCGCGGCGAGTGTACCTACTATTACATTTGGCTTGGCACCGACTTCAAACCTATCAATAGGTAGCACATACAAATAAGAGTATTTTATTAATATTAAAGTTATTAGGTTTACATAAGAGGTGTATTAAATAAAATTTTTATTAAGTTATTTTATACTTTTTAGTTTTTGAAATCGGTTTTTTTTAAACGTAGTTTTTTTAGCAAGTATAAATACAAAAGAACACTATGACAGATAGACCATGATTTGTAAGACTAGGTATGTACCCTCGCTTTACTCAAATAAGTTAATAGTAGGTAATAAATAACAAATCTTTTGACTGATAGACTCAGAAACTCCACACTAACTGAAAGTTTAACCGCAACACTATTTGCAGCCTATTAAGCTGTCTTCTATACTTCACTTGGAAGTTGGGCGTTGATCGGCGGATAGCGGAATACTCTCCGAAAGTTACTCCAGTTCAAAACAACAGTATGCTTAACTACTGCAAATTGTTTACAAAATCGGTTGAATTGTTGTATCCTTGAATTCGAAGTATCAACCTTTTCAACGTGATTTAAGATGAAAAGAATTTGTTCAAACATTTTTAGTTTAAAAAAACTAAATTCATAGTATTTATAGCCTGACTGATCCCTGTAGTAACGCGCTCGCTTGGGAAAACGAGTGAAGCGAGTTCGAATCCCTGCTCTTGCACCTCTGATATTTTCATGTGCGAATCATTTCTAACATGATTGCCTTACGGTGAAGGAAAACATCGTGTATGTCTGAGAAAACCTAACAAGTTTTCGAAAGACATGTGAAGTCCGCCAACCCGCAATTAGCCAGCGTGGTGGACTATGCCCTGATACCCTCGTATTGAAGGGAGGCCCGTGCCCAGCATTGGGACTTTAAAAAGGGCTGAATACAATATATTCTTAGACTTATAGTCAACTCTCATCGTCTTGATTCGGCGGTTGCTTTACATGCCCCCTGAAATATTTCAATAAAACTTCAGACCGGCTTCAGGATATTTTGATGTACAGTACAAATTAGGCTAAAATTTTCCAATGGGATATTTTAAATTTTACTGTTATTTTATTAATCTTCCCAATATAAGTATTACAAGAAACAAAAAGCATTAAACCTACCAGATTAGAGTTCTGTTACCAATTTTTATAACTCACTTAAAATAGGTTTGGATAAGGAAGTGTTTGATAAAAAAAATATTTCCGATGGAGCAGTGTCGGGGTGAATACGAATGAGACTCATCTATATAGGATAATAAAATTCAAAAAATGTCACCGTTTACTGTTAAAATGGATTTTGGCAAAAAGCATGATTACCCGGTACAACCGGTAAATTCGTTAGCGTGGGCTCGGGTAAGCTTAGAATTTTCATTTTAACCTAAAATATTATTATTTTTGGATTTGGGTATTGAAATTTTATATGATCTTACAGATATTAAATATCTAAAAAGTGTATCTTATATCTTATATATATAATTTGAATCTCGGAAACGGCTCCAACGATTTTCATGAAACCGATCTATATTAGTCTTATGTCGCAACGCAAAGAAAACGCGTGTTTGCGAGTTTTCATGCAGTTTTCTTTCGAATTATTACACGCAAAATATGATCGGTAATTTGCACATTCGAGCATAAGCATCGTGGTCAAGCGGCCAAGGTGCAAGATCAACAATCATAGGTGTCCAGGTTCGAATCTCGGGCGCATACAAAGTTTTCACTTTTGTTTTTTTTATATTTATTAAGTTTTTAGTTTAAAAAAAAAAAAGAAAATTGCACTGTAGGTCAAAAAGTCCGAGCGAGGCTCGGTAGCCCAGGTGCTTATATTATTAAGAGAAGAAGATATTAAGGGAGCTAAGATAAGATATCTATGTCCCCTGGACACATATAAAAGATTGAATCAATTCAACAGGCTGCTATAAGATCGGTGATATCAAAACAAAGCGACTACGAAAAAGAAGACCTAGAACACTATGGAAAGAAAGCATTGTACTTACAGTGGGAAAACAGTGATTGACTTAAAAAGGTCAGAAATAAAATTTGCTGTAGGATTCTCAAGAGACAACCAAATAAAAATATTTGTATTTTCTCACTGTACCTTTGCTAAGCCTTTGTCTATACCCCGTTTTTTCAATAACTTTTGTAATAAACCGATATTATATAGGTACCAAAAAGTTGTCCGACTTATAATGCAAAAACTTAAAATATAATTATTCTAATTACATAATCATTCAGTCAATGTAATTACTTACTTTAACTTAATTATGATATAATAACACTTATTATCATTAAGTTTCAGATCACTCCTTTGCTTGCATCAAACTAATTTTTCATTCCTTTCTTATAATATTTGGAAAAATATTACTAAAACAACATTAAAGCTCGCTGTCCCATTAAAATATAACAGGTAAAAAAGTATCCTATATACATATATAATACAACACCATGAGTATTTGAATACTTCCATTTTTTTACGTATAAAATATATACAACAAATATACAAATTTCACAAAATTTTATAGTATTTGTAATAATTACTATTACATTTAAAGGATGTAATGGAAATTATTGTTTTACAGTACGGGAAATTCTAAGTATTATCACACCATATCTATGCATGCCAAATGCATATCACTATTCACACGTTTAATTCCCTATGGATTTCAGCTACGAACATAGGTTAAGGTCACTGCACATCACGAGCATGGGTAAAATTTTAATTTTTTTTTTATAAGGAGAAACTGTTGATGAAATGGTGATTGGTTGGATTCATTAGATGTAATGATAGGGCATGATGTTTTACTCAATTTCGCCCCATTTAGTTCCTGTGGGATGTTAAGATATTACGAAAAGGTATTAAAGACGTGTCTAAACGAATCAGATATTTTTTCAATAAGCCCTTTTTAACTTATCAGCGATGGACATGGATCTTCGTATTGAAGGATGTGAGGGGTAATGGGTGGAAGCATTAAGACATGCTGGGGGGGATTAGTCCATACTCCACTTCTCTGACAAAGTGCGGGTTGGCAGACTTTACATGTTTCTTGAAATCTAACTTGGTTCTCTCAAATTTACGGAATTCATCGTGATATTTCCCTGTACTTTACTGCGAGTAATAATCACGGTTAAAATGATTCACACATGAAAATAACAAATGTGCGAGGCCCGGGATTTGAACTGGCTTCACTTGGTTTTCACAGAGCTTATGTACTGATCTGACTAACTGATATTTTTGAGGTTATTTTAATTAACAACAAGTTTATCTTTATTTGAAATCAAAAGACACACGACCATATTACTACTTTTATGTACTCTTATATTAGCTTAGCAAATAACATTTAAGCAAACATTTCAATATTCTTTTAGTAGGCATATATCGAACATAAGAAAACATTTAAACAATATAATAAAATGTCCAATCAAATGTGTCTCTATCCTTATCAGTTTCTGGCTCAGTTTCAGCTCCGGACAATAGCAGTATAAATTACGATTTGAATGCATTTCTAGTAACAATGATATCTTTGTGACTCATAAAACTTTTTATGGGATAATACCATTTTTTAACTTTTTATTGTTTGATAAAATTATCGTTCGAGGCCAGTTGTTAATTTTTATAATATTATCTTTCTATTTCCTTTGTTAAGTTAAAAGTTAAAGTTTTACTTAATATTTTGTTTTTCAAACGGAAGTTTATGCTATATTCCCTGCGAGATATGCACAGAGAACAGAGTGCCGAGCTCTGTGAGTTTTACATACATAGATACTTCTTTCACTTCTTCCATTGTTATCATTCTCTTTACATACGCTTATTGGGGGCTTCTCAGGCTTTAGACTTGACCTTCTTTAAGTATTAAAAACACTTGATCTTCAAAAGTCCTCTGAGGTCTTTAAACCTGCCATTCTGCGAATCTCTTCATTTTGGATTCTATCAGATAAGCTGAGTCGCATTTTCTATTTTCATTTATTATTAATACAATTACAAAACTGAAATTTACAAATGTAAAGTATATATTTTAATAATAAATATTCGAACGTTGTGGCATATTGGTGTACTTATTTATATCTAACTGGCATTGACTACTTCGTCTTAGGTCACACATTCGAATTCCGCTTGATATACGTATTATGACTATTTAGATACTTGTTTCGAATAATTTAAAACTAATTATAACTTTGTAGATCTTTTTTCAACGTACCTCTGCTATGCACCACCCTTCAATACGATGGGGATCACGCAATAGTCCACCACGCTGGCCAAGTGCGGGTTGGTGGATTTCACATATTTTTCGAAAATTTGTTAGGTTCCCTCAGACATGCAGATTTCTATAGACAAATGGTAATCGACTAGGAAATGATACACACAAGAATTTTCACTCTGTTCCACAAGCGAGCGCGTTACCACTAGGCTAACACTGCCTCAATTATAACATACCAACATCATATATACTTGCATATAAATATATCATAGTGCTTCAATAAACACGAAAAAAGGAATTAGGGTGATATATCACTATGTTATAATAAAAGAAGTATGTACTCGAAGAAGTAACTAACGTCAGGTAGCGCAGAACTTCTTGTATTGCATATTAGGTTACATACAATTTTTTAAGTAATTTTATATTCTACTAGCGACTCACCCTCGCTTCGCTCGGGTTCGTCCCTACTTACGTTTTAATGTTAGTATGGATTTCTCAGAGATGAGATATTTTCCCGCAGTAAAAAGTATCCTTTATGTTGACCCGGATAACTAGCTATCATCATACCAAATTTCATCAAAATCCCTCCAGTGGTTTTTCCGTGATGCTGTAACAGACAGACAGACAGATAGATAAAAATTCTAAAAACTATAGATTCGGCCTCGGTATCGATAATAATGTTTATTTCAATAATTTTCCAAAAAATACGTAATGTCAGATTCGGCTTAGTTACAATTTTATTATATGTATAGATTTCACTGATCTATAAACCATTAATATCATTTCACTTAAATAGGTCAATCCACTATAAATATTCGCAGTCGAAGCTTGATAAAATCAAGACTATGTGAC